>OW028634.1:0-5000000 GCA_932294325.1 Allophyes oxyacanthae
ATAAAAAAACAAAAAAAAAAAAAAAAAAAAACCTAACCCGAGCTAACCTAACCCGAGCTAACCTAACCCGAGCTAACCTAACCCGAGCTAACCTAACCCGAGCTAACCTAACCCGAGCTAACCTAACCCGAGCTAACCTAACCCGAGCTAACCTAACCCGAGCTAACCTAACCCGAGCTAACCTTTGCGACCGAACCTGAGCTTTCTTGAATGGACGACACTGCTTGACTCTAAATCAGAATTTCAACCAAACACGAACTTTGTCACTATACAGTTCCCTTATGCCGCGAATTTTGGTGTTCATTTACTATGTATGGGTTATGACAACTACATATAAGAGTAGTGTGAGGAATACGGGGAGTATATGAACCTGTAGGATTATGGTCTTCAAATGGTCAGACCCAACCCAACCCCCCCTTGACCCTTGTCTGGGGGAGTATGGGCCCCAGACTTGAAGAGCCCAGTGGACTCCACATAATATTAAGACGGCCCTGTACGGGGTAATATAATTAAACAACGTTGTGTTTCTTAGCCATTTCCTCTTATATTAATTAGTAGCTTTCAACTGAGCCGTGTACAATTACAAATTAACCTGATCACTTTCATGGTTTGTACACTAAGTAACAGGGTAAGTATTCAACAGTGATCTTTGTGGCAGCTGCTATGCTAAGTGTTAATCGTTAGAAATAGGAAAATATGCAGTAGTTTTATAGATTTTAAACAGAAGAACTAGATGGATTTCGAAGAAACTCCCTCTGACGGTAAGCACAGCTGCCGTAGAGATCCCTGTTCAAACACTTCAAGTTACATACAACGTGCGTGCTATCGCACGTTGGGCCACTGCAGTTCCACACTGGCCACGTCGAGCGCGAGGATGTCGGCGCGCGCCCGCAGCGCGTCGGCCAGCCTCGGCCGCGTTCGGCCAACTTCGCCGTGCGCCCACTCCTTCACGTACGTGCCGGCTTCTGTGCGTATGCGCACCACGAACAGTTGAGGATGTTCTGAAGAACAAAACAGTAAATATGTGTACATTGTGCACGCTCGCTCGTGTTGTGTAGTGAGCAGATCAGTATCAGTCGGTACCTGGCACGGGGTGGGCGGTGAGGTCGAGGATGCGGCGCGTGCGGGTGAGCAGCGGGCGGCGGTGCAGCACGCGGATGGGTGTGCGTTGTTGCAGCAACACGCGCGCGCCCTCGCTCGTGTTGCTGTAACTGTTGATGTTTTCGATGTCGCGTGGCGTCACCACCACTGGTGTTTCGCCGTTAGCCTGTCAACAACATTGCCGTTACGTAGGTTCTTCGACAATTCTTGCATTCATGTCTGTAACCCTACGAGGGTTTGACCAAATGCGACACTGCGCTAATTTGTCACTCACCTAACACTATGGGTGACATTTCTTGAAACTGCCTATTAAGAAACAAAGTAACCTTGAGACTAAACAGTAAGTATGGAACATTTGTGTGACGTCACTTACGGTCAGCTGGTCGTCGCGCGAGTGCGTCAGTTTGATGCAGAGCGCCTCGTACGTCTTGCACTTGGTCTCCTCGCCCTTCTTCAGCTGCGTGAGGTCCTCCCTGCAACAAGCAGTGTGCCAGGTCCCAATGCGTCTCGGCATTCATACACAACTGTGCAGGGCGCTCCAGCGGTCAATGTCATAATGCATCTACATGCAACTTGCTCACGCGTCGCACAAGGTAATATAGTTTACTCTATCACTTTATACTTTGATCCTCCAAGATGGCGGCCGTCAGCTGACGATGCAGTCGTTCCAGAAGCCATTCGCAGCTGAGTGGTTTTTTTTTTCGTCACTGTAGAGGACCGCGTAGTAAAAAGTGCAACAAATAGCTATAATTAAAGCGATTATCTGTAAAATGGTCGATACTCGCACCACGCTAAATTCCATTATGAAAACTAATACTTATTATTATTTCATTTACACGAATCCTTTACACACTGGGTCTATATTTCTTCTTTTTAATCTCTCCTCTCGCAGGTCTGCTGGAAGAGATTTCTTTAGAAATAAGCAGTATCTTTGTACTTTATGCTCCTACTTCATATTTGTCATGCATTTTAAGTGTGCATTAATTGGTAAATAAATAAACGAAGGCAGACTAAAAAAATAGTTCGTGTAACGCTGAGGCGCGGCCGCCGAGTGCGTGACGTTATAATTATATAAGTGATCGGACGCTGACCTGGACACGAGCACGAGCGAGCGCACCGCGACCTGGCCGCCCGCCGACATGCGCGCGCACAGCTGCTGCAGCTCCGGCGCGCGCGGCCGGCGGCTGGGGTCCGACACCTGCGGACACGCTGCTGCTGAGTGTACACCGGCGCCACGTGCACGGGAGTGCGGCGCCACGTGCACGGGAGTGCGGCGCCACGTGCACGGGAGTGCGGCGCCACGTGCACGGGAGTGCGGCGCCACGTGCACGGGAGTGCGGCGCCACGTGCACGGGAGTGCGGCGCCACGTGCACGGGAGTGCGGCGCCACGTGCACGGGAGTGCGGCGCCACGTGCACGGGAGTGCGGCGCCACGTGCACGGGGTGCGGCGCCACGTGCACGTCGCCCTCGACTACTACGAGCCACCAAGCTATGTTCTTGTTTAATTGCGAGTCGCAGTGATGCCGTTACGGTGCCGAGCCGATTGGTGTGCTATAACCACTATAATAAAGTAGCTAACACGAAATAGTTAACAAATGGAGAAATAATCTAAATAATGAAAAATTTGTGAACAATTAAGTAGTAGTAAGTACCCACGCATGAGTGATTGTGGTGAGTGTCGGTTAGTGAATAGTACAGAGTGAGCACTTCATGTGGTCAACAAGCTGACGCGTGCGGTACCTCGACAGCGAAGGGCCGGCCGTCGCCGAGGCAGCGCACGTCGACGTCCTCGCGCCCCGCCGACATGAACTTCAGCCGGTGCTCCATCTCCTCCACGCTCAGCCTGCACACACAGACATCATTCTCTTTTTATTTTTATATATTATTACTTATAAACACACATCAAATAAACAGCGGTAGCTGCTAAGTTTCAACATCCATGGCGATTGTCGAACAGGAGACAAATATCAATCAACCACTACAGCTCGGATCATTTCGGCACCGAAAATGAGCCTGAAGCTTACTGAGTGTGGGGTCAATTCTATACCGCCGGTATACTTACTGAGTGTGGCATCAATTCTGTATCGCCGGTATACTTACTGAGTGTGGGGTCAATTCTGTGCCGCCGGTAGGTATACTTATTAAGTATCAGGGACAATTCTATAACGCCTCAGATTTTAAGGTTAAGTTGCTTATTGTCATTATGTGGTACCTATAACATTCTTGTCTGGATATGTTTTGTAAGTCTGATACCACATCAAAGGTATTACAGCTGCCACAGTGTAAAGGACACCGAGTTACACTGTCACATCTACCATTCACGTAGGAGTAGGACAACGGGTTACTGTGTGAATATATAATTATGTATATAATATACGTAATAAGTGGTGCACTGACTGGTAGAGCGCTGCGATGGGCTCGAAGATGATCTCTTGCACGGAGGAGTGCATCATGCGGCGCCCGTTCACCAGCCACGGCGTCTGCGGCAGCGAGCGGCTCAGCTTGATGTACCTAGAAGGAAGCACAGCGTCTGTCGCTACTGGCAATCTAAACTTAGAAGTAAGAGATCTCGGAGCGAGCGCCACGCGCAGACCTGCCGCCGAGGTAGATGGGCGCGTGCGCGCAGCCGACGCTGACGCAGGCGGCGCGCACGCGCACGGCGGGCGCGGCGCCGCCCCAGCCCGGCGCGCGCCGCAGCGCCGCCAGCGACGCGCCCGCCAGCGCCTGCTCCGCGGAGCGCCGCGTGAACTCCACGGCGAAGCGCCGCCGCTGCCGGCTGCGCGACTCGAACAGCGACGGCGACAGGGACTTCAGGACTTCCAGCTCCTGGCATGAACGAGTTCCTTATCACATACAGTTCTCAGTCCATCATAAGGTTACTTTGTCTGCGTGTCTTCTGCATGATCATGATCTTGGGCGGTGCGCACCTGCAAGTCGTCCGCGTACTCCATGTTGACGGTGACCAGCAGCGGCGACACGGCGCCGGAGTCCAGCGCCTTGCGCGCGTGCGTCGCCAGCTGGACACCGAACGACCACTTCCAAGCCTCCTTCAGTGGCGTCAACAATGCTACAACGAAACAAATATATTTTTCATCCCACCATCTCGGAAAGAGTATTTTTAATCTTCAATATCTGAGTGGAAAAGCCGTTTTTATTCTCTAGAGGATAAAGTAAATTTTCATCCCACCATCTCGGAAAGAGTATTTTTAATCTTCAATATCTGAGTGGAAAAGCCGTTTTTATTCTCTAGAGGATAAAGTAAATTTTCATCCCACCATCTCGGAAAGAGTATTTTTAATCTTCAATATCTGAGTGGAAAAGCCGTTTTTATTCTCTAGAGGATAAAGTAAATTGAATTTAGAACATCGTGTGCACTAAGTTTGTGAATTAAACGTTTTTTTTTTGCATTTAGTCATTTCCTCGCTGAGGTGGAATGAAAAGTTACGTGTTGCACTCGAGTGCAAAGATTTTTCACCTCGTGCTCTTTTGATTCCCTCGCTAACGCTCAGGATTCTAATTTTGAATCACTCGCTGCGCTCGTGATTCAATTTTAGAATCCTTCGTTTGCTCGGTCATCAAAATTGAACACGCGGTTAAAAAGCAACTTTGCACTCTTGTATAACAAATAACTATTCTCCCACTTGCTCGGAAACTGCTTCATTATTTAAATTATTTAAATAAAACAATATGTCAATCGGCTCTTTTCACGCCAGCAATTTCCAACACGACAATAATATAAACTGCTGGAAAGTTTTTTTTTCTAGCTATATTTTTTAAGTTCACACTAATATAAATTAGGTGTGTATAGGTATATATAAAATTTTATTTACTATCAAACCTATTTTAATATACCATAAGGCAAAAAGGTTTTATCTCCCAAGTCCGCAAAATGATAGTGGCTACTTGCTTTTTCTGAATATAATGTTATAATATGAAAAGGGATTCATATTATACATTATGTTCTGTGGTGGAACATATCGCCACTTACATTCATCATAGTCAGAGAAGGCTTCCTTGAGGTGCAACGTGACGTAGCGCTCGCGCAGGATGGTGGCGATGGGCGCCGACAGCGCGCACGCGAATGTATCGCACTCGTAGCTACAAAATAATAGACAATCATATTTTGATGAGGAATTGGTAACAGGACCAGTAAACACCAATATAAATACACATAAAACGTTTGCACAGTTTTCGCAGTGGTTAAACAATTGGCTTTCTGCGTTATAGTGTTAAGAGTTTGATTCAGTTGGTCTGGGTGTGTATGCATGTGACATGTATGTTTGTAAACTATACCCACATAATCAATCTGATACGCTCTGTCATAGAAAGGGAAGCTAAAAAAATGAGACATATTGTTTGAAGACGTCAAATCCTAAATTCACCAATGTTCGAATTATATTTAAATAGAACAGCGATACATGCACTAATGGAATAGCTACTGTTATTATATATTTTTTATTCAATACACAAATTAATAATTATTTCTGTAAACGGCATTTGACTGGTGATCAACCACTCTATTTTTCTGAAAATAGAGTACCTGACACGTCTCATTTTTTGAGTTCACTAAGCATATCAATAGACATTGATGGATAAAGTTAACAGTATTACTGGTGATGTTGATTTAATCTAAATAACATTGAATCCTCACGATTTCTTATCAAGCACTTCTTGGACCATTTTGAAGCATTGTGGCCAGTTCTCTTCCTGCAGGATACCGATGCAGCTGACACAAACTCCATCAGTCTTTACCCTCTTTGCCGGTGGGTCACCAGAACCATTGTCATTGGTGTCTTGTGCACCATCTGCTGTGTTACCATCTGTTGTGCCACCACCTGCTGTGCCACCATGTGCTGTGTCACCATGTGCTGTGTCACCATCTGTTGTGCCACCATGTGCTGTGTCACCATGTGCTGTGCCACCATGTGCTGTGTCACCATCTGTTGTGCCACCATCTGCTGTGTAACCATGTGCTGTGTCACCATCTGGTGTGTCACCCTCAGTTGTATTATTATTGTCTTGTTTCACTTCTGATTCTTGTGGTTGGCTGGATGCTTCTTTATACTGTAACAAGAAATATGAATGACATACTTCAATGCTGTATTCACACCAGTGAGTAAAGCATTCAAGTTTATAGTCTACAGACAGATATACAGTATGAAAATATATTTTTGCAGCTGCTGTTACTGCCTCCTTGCAAATGTCCACCCTGTATAGACAAGAATTGATTCCTGTTGAACCAGGGTTTGGATCTTTGCCCCATGGGGAAGATGCATGTAATTACGTAAGGCGGAGTGCAAGCCAAGCAAAACTGTAGAGTAAGAGCTTATGCATGAAGAGACAGTTACTGCACACTGGTCCGAACAAACAGATCTCTTTTGGGATTGGGACTTATTAATGAATATTCACAATTATTTGGACATTTGCTTTTCACTTAGAACCCCCGGAGCTGTAGCAACCAGATGAAGCAGTGCTAATAAATTGAGATTATTGCTGCCACCTCATCACTATCAGAGTAGTACTATATGTCACAGCACATAAAAGGTGCTGCACAGTGAATACGGCACTATAATCAATGTTTTGTTAAAGTAATTTCTCACATAATGCCAGCACTGGAGGGATTTGTTTTCCTATGAATCGCTTCAATTACATACCTACAGTGTAACATTCACTCAAATATTAGGTACATTTAGAAACCTTGTGTGGTGTGGGTACTTAGCATTTTACGTATCTTTATTGGAACATTAGCTTGAACACTACATGGGGTATAGAATCAGGTAGGTAGCATCTTGGTTCCAAGCAACCAATTCCTAGCTATACCTGCAGGATGGCAGTTCTTTTGGATTGCATGTGTGACATGTTAAAGGTTATCATAAATATTTTAATTTCTTATTCATTATTGATACGTGAAGTTAGAAGGGATTGAAATGAGTTCACTGAACTCAACTCAGCTTGGAATAACGTAGTAAGAGGTAAATTCATCACAAAAAACAAGGCTCACTAACTTTAAGAATGTACTGTGTAGCATTCTCGAAGGCTGACGGACTCTTCAGTCCCAAGTATCGAAGGCAGCACGCATTGCAGCATCCCAGCTCCTTGCAACGTTTTATAATGTCTCTTGAATTCATTATTTCAAAAAGATTGGTAAGACTTCGCAATGAGGTTAAAAACTGAAAGCTTATCGCAGATGGCGCCACTAGCGGTTGTTCCTGAGAACCGCCATATTTTTTTTTGTTGTTGTTTGGTGTCCTACATAAAACTATATTATACTAGTGAAATGTATTCTACGTGGAGTGTAATACAATTAAAAGACGAGCTAAGAGGAATGCCTCTGGCATTGGTAAAAAAGCAGCATAAATTGCACGTTAAATAGATATAATTATATAAACAAGTTTGGAGGTTATATTGTGTTCTTTTTGTAAAGCCCTATTTTTTCGTTGGAGGTTAGAGGCTTACGATCGAAATAATCTCATTGGTGTTGAAGACGTGCTTGATGATGAGACTGTCAACATTCCGGCACTGCATAAGTTCAGGGATATAAATCCCAGCACAAATCTCCCAACGCTGTCTTAACGCCACATTCAACAGTTTGCAGAAAGGTAAGAATGCTATATAATTATGATTTTTTTATCTTTCCTTGTGGATTGGCTATATTTTGGATTAAATTCGACATACATGTTGTTTCAGGTTTCAAGTACCGCCCAAAGGAAGACTTCTATACGAGAATAGAAGTTTAGTTATAAAATAATTAAAATATACACTGTAATACGTTGATAGCGGTGCCTAAAATAAAAAGGGAGCATTGAAATGATGATGAATGTTTGTTTTATAAAACTAGTGTAAGAATTTCTCCCCAGGTTTAAAATGGATAGCACTTAACCTCGACTTATTACTAGTCTTCGAATTTTTCCTTCGAAGGGCCTTTTCCCATAGTTTTCTTCTTTTGGCTTATTTAGGGAATATTATGGACTCCCGGATTTTTGCAACCAACGGCCGCTCAAAGCGTCATTTTATTAATTATTCTTATAATAATTCGATTGTTTATAAAAATTGTATGAAAGTTGACAGCTATCTGTCAAATTTCTGGAACAACCGACAGTAGCGACATCTGAAGTGAGCAAAAGGCAGTTTTTTACCCCATTCGCATGTGCAAATGATAAAAACGTAAACAAAATAGTAACCAGTGTTGCCAGCAGTCTCAAGTCTGTTAAGAAAGAGCGCTGAATTTGCATAAAAACTGCGCTGGAATCATATGGTTATGGAAAAAAGCTGTAGATCTAAAATGAAACAAAATGTAAACCTTTTTTTTATATTAAAAAACTGCAATTAGGTATTATTGAAAAAAAAAATATTCGTTAGAAATTTTTTAGAAATAATTTTACTTTATGCTTCACGAGTTGACGATTGTTATTCAAGATTTCCCTAGAATGGTTTTATAGCATATTTTTGGACAGAAAGAAACTCTACCACCATAGCATAGTCAAACCTTAAACTACTTTGTTTGATTATTTTATTTAATGACCCTGGGTGGAGCTAATGAAGCCATTTCATTGAATGCAAATGCAATAAAATGAAAATATATGCAAAGTTTTGTAATAATCGCAGTATAATGCACTAGATTGGGCGCCAGGCGTTCATAGAGCCCGTAAAGAGAGATCTAGTGCCCAAAGCGCTAAGTTGGCAACACTGGTAGTAACTGTCAAAGTCAAGCAAGTGACATGCCTTGCGGTCCGAATTGCGATAAAAGTAATAATCACGACCAGAATGACAGCTTACCGCCAATACCGCCATGACGGTTTTTTGTTGTGTGTTGTAATTTTTTTGTGTAAATTCTTCTTTGGACGACCAAACACAGCCTTAGCTAAGTAAATGGACAGTTGAAATATGTTTTTAGTGTGTTTTCCTATTTGTGAGTATTGTGTACATAGACCTAGCCCCCCGTTCCATACATTCTTGCAACATATCCTATAATAGTCACAAAGTATTTATTATGGGCTTATTGGGTGTGTTCAGTTATTACGTCGGACGACGCTCGACGACGCATTATGGTCCGGGTGATCACACTAAACCGTTGAGTTATTTAAGCGAGCGTCGTCGGACGATCGCTCCGGTCACTCCGTGAAATAGTAGGATGAAAGTCGCACTCGGTTGCACTGCTTTCAACCGACCAATGACTGTAGTCATAGGATACAGCAGATATTTTGAGGTCGTTCGATTGGTCACTCGCGTAACGCAGTTGTGGATTGCTCGAAGCCGTTCAATTATTCCCGATGAGCCAGCGACATTCGCACGAGTGACTTTCGCACCGAAAAATGAATTACTGAACGTAGCCATTGAGTAATAATAATAATTTTGACTTTGGTCGCATTCGCGATATTATCACTTTTAGCGCAATTCGGACCGCAGCGCAGGGATAGAAGTTTGTGGCACTTTAATACCCGTGCGGTCTGAATTGCGCTAAAAGTAATAATATCGCGAATCCGACCAAAGTCACAAGTATTATTAATACTCAATAGCCCTTATATTTGTGACTATAAAATTTGGTGGGATTCGCGATATTAGCACTTTTAGCGCAATTCGGACCGCAGGGTACGATTACGGACAATTAGTGTCACTACGTTTCGTTACACTTTACACTTGACGCCTTAAGTACTTCACCCAAGGACAAAGAGTATGTAATCACTACGTTTACCCAAGGACTCAAGGCCTGCACAGCACTACCCTAACTTAATTATTAAATGGGTTTAAGGTTGCGGATAATTAAATAAAGAATCCTGGATTCTTTAGTCATTGTAATTGATCATAACACGGAGCTATTTGTATAAATAACCTAGTATCTACGGGAAGTACCCGATGCTCGATATGCAAGCGATAGATATAACAGCTCAGAGCTCTTTGGCTCAGAGATACATCAAGCGCGTTACGATGCGCGTGAGTTGACCTGTGAGCAGAAATTACTGGCATCGATCCATCACCGCCACTTGGTCGATGCCAATCGAAGGGGCGATAAAAGCAAAGTGTCATTTGTAGCTATAGACCCGTCTCGGCCTCTTTCATTCCGGACTGAGGGCTCAACATTCTCGACACCGAGTAAGTAAGTATTATACCCATAAACTTAGAATATTTTCGCTTCGATTATACCTGTGAAGTAAAGTGAAATAGGTAGGGACCTACTACCTATACACATAATAAATTAACTGTTATGCGTCTGAAGTGTCTCAATTAGAGTGACAGCGTGGGATGCGCGGCGGCCACGCAACTTGTTCTTATCACGATAGTGTCGTGATAAGCACATCACAGGGAAAATATTCTAATACTGTGCTATTACAGAAAATATTGTTATACTGCGCTGTTAGCCTGTTACAAAGCCCGCCCTTCTGTCGTGAGCTACACGGGCTAGCGGGCCTGCCCAGGCTGCGCCGCCGCCGGCCGGTCGTTTATGGTCGTTTATCGTGGAGGCTCTACTAATGCATCCCATCCCTGCCCTATCGATACACATAGACGAGTATATGGAGACACATCTATCTGTTCATTTCCTTCGTTTCCTTACAGTTTCTGTAACTATAAGGAATATTGTTTGGAAGCCGTTGCCTACTTGTACTGATTGATGCCTCTTCCACAGCTAGATTACCTTGAGAGCCCAAGTTATTATAATATATTATTATTTTAATGTGACCTTACCGTTGCTCCACTACTACACCGAGCATGTTTGCCACAGTGCAGGTGCCACTTGATAGTATCTAAGTGGCTCGACTTCATATCTTCTAATACTACAGCTAATACCTACATAAATATTGTTACCTTACCGTGGAGCGTGTTGGCCACGACGCGACGCGACGCCACTTGTCGCACATCTATGTCCAAAGACTACAATAGTATATCGGACATCTATGTCGCTCGACTCCATATTATTATTATCTTCAACGATGTCCTATTTAGGTATACTCATAGACAGGCAGCTCGGCCTTTTTTTATTATTAACCTTAATATCAACCGCAACGCCATCTATTTTTTCGGTAGGGGAACTAAGGGTATAGGTACCTAGCTATAGCTACATATACCTATAGCTGTACGCTGCATACTAGGTACGTATTATATGTCAAGTGACGTAGGAAGAGTTATTGAAAATTATGAATAAAACAGTTAATATTTTAACATAATTTATTATAAAATAAATTTAACTATGTACACTGCATATTAAAGGGATGCTCCAGCTTGTGGCTGAAAATTCAATATTTATCCAGGTTTTTTGCAATTTTGCATATGTTAGAGAAATTTTTGAGAAGTATTTGGTTATTTGTGTAAATTTTTATTTTTATTAATCAACATAATATTTTTTTATGCACTTATTATGCTATAAATATCTTCTAAATTCAATCAATGGTGTAAATTTGTATATTTTGCGACTTTTATAAACATTACATGAATACTATTTAACCATGCTATTTTAAAGGCAAACAATCATTTGAATTTATCTACATAAAATGTGTTGCTGTCGCAGACATCAAAATTATATCAATATCTAATGTTTACTTATGTAAAAATACGAAAAACTGGGAAAATATTGAATTTATAGGTACAAAATGAGAGTCTAAGTACTCCTAAACTAAATTATACATTTAATATGTTATTTTGTGTTTTTCTTTTTCTTCCTTTATGTTTTAGATAGTGTCTATTTGCCTTTTCTTTCATAGGATCATTTATATCCCAAAAGGTTATTTTTCCAATGAGAACATTGTTGATATCTTTGCACCAATTGTGTATGAAAAACATTGTGCTTTTATTTATTAAATAATTACGCAAATTATCTTTATGTTCAGCACAAGTAATATATGATAAATTTACATTTACATTTATAATTAATTTTATATATGCCGATATATATTCTTTATTGCTTATATTTCTATACATATATGTTCCACTTGGGCAAAGAAATCAAACAATGCTCTTGTAGGATAGCACAACCACCTTTTGTTGCCAAATTCTTTCATTTTTATATATTTGTGGAAACTTTGTAGCTCTTCTGCTTCCATATTGTTTCTGCAGGCCACACAGTTTTTATAAATATGCTTTTTGGCAAGTTGTGCTATCCACCCACTGCAATACCCTATTGCTGCGCTTCTTTCAACGTCCATTGGAGTTTGGCTCTGTATTAGGTCGTCTGTATTTAAAAGTTCTACATTTAAATGAGCACTGTCAATTTCCCCTTCACATTCAGTAGAGCTGTTGTCTCCTGGTTTCGCTAAAAAATATTTTAGTGATTGGAGACAAACACCGTCATCTTTTTCACAGTTTGAGCCAACTGAATGTGAGGATGAAATATTATTAATTAATAGAGTTTTGAAGGCTCCTTCAAATGCAGACGACGTAGGCATAATGTTGCTGTAACCATGAGCTCTAATTGCCCCAAAAAAGTTTTCCAACGCGTCTTGATTGAAATTGCGCAGCAATAAAGAGTTAATCCCTTTGGAATTTAAATATTTTACAATTAATTTAAACCCTTCTATGGTTTTGATCCAGCTTGACAACGAAGGCACTACTCCTTGGTTATTTGAATTAATAAATTTCATGGTTTTGAGAATAGGTAGACTATAGTTCCACAATTTGTGGTGAGGTGAGGTTGGGGTCACTGCAGCCCTGTAGATTTTTCCTCCTTTTATCCCGCTAAAACTCCCATTGACGCTGTCAAACAAATCATCGAAGAACATGAGTAAATCTGCTGTGTCGGTACTTTCCTTTTCTAGACTTCCATATCCTGCAAAGTAGATAAAATATATTAACACGACTATCCATCGGTGTGATTCTCGGTAAAGAATAGACCACCACTCTCCGTCTGAGCGTGTCGTAAAAGGCGACTTAGGGATCATGTAAAGAGGATGGACAACAGCATCCTTATTTGTGCTAAGAACATGCAATCAGCAATCCGTATACCAAGTGTGGTGATTCTGGCAATGTCCCAAAAGACCGTTTATGGTAGCAGTCATTGGGAGGCCCATGTTCAGCAATGGAACTTAACAGGCGAGTATGATGATTATGAACGAAACTTATTTACATTGGACTTAGTTTGATTAACAATATGATCACACACACACACACACTTCGACTTATTAAGGGCTTATTTCGCACTCATTATTCACTTAATGTAAGCAAAAGGATTCTGCTGAAAAATGTAGCTAATGTACTTTGGCAGTGTAATTGGTTGTAACACAACCGTTGTAATTAAATAAATAAATAAATGGCCCTCAGATGCAAGTGTTTTTATTTTATTTTGTTTCTTAATTATTATTTTTTTGTATCGATAACAATTGCTTGTCTTCTCATGGCCACCTTATCATTTTCTGTGCGCGTTTTAAATATCTACTAAGAGATTATGACAAGATTGGAAGTAGCATCATCATGTTTGAAATTAACATACTGCGATTACAAATCTGTTTTGTCGAGGGTGGTGGTTATGGCAATATTCAGCGGGTCTCCAACGTACTAAATGGTAATGAACATCGACACTAGTAATAAACTTCAATACGATCGTGAGAGATTAAAGTTCGAGCTACGTTGTTAAAAAATACCGATCATGAAGATGGGAGTCTCAACTACATGATAGGTTTTTCTTTTTTACAAGGTAGTTCGAAGTTTAATCTCTCACGATCGTATCGAAGTGTATTACCAGAGTCTGATGTTCATTACCATTTTGTTACGCGGTAGACCCGCAGATCACGATAGTTGGCAATTAAATCTGGCTGTATGATAATAGACTACGGGGCATTTTGAACCACAAAATAACAGATGTTTAAAATTAATGGTCTGATTACCCATACAAAAATTCATGTTTAAACGACAGATTTTGCTCTAATCATAAGTTATATTGTCGGTGAACTTGGGCCTATATCATTGAAAAACCTGACTGATATTTTCACGATTGTAACATTAGTAAAGACAGATAGGAAATTAAAAGCTATGTATCTATAAACATTCACAATAATAAATTAATAAAAATAACAAACTGCTTACCTGCCATAAATCCAAGAGCTACTCCAACTGATTGGCTGAACACTTGAGTGCAATGTTTAACCCTCATTTTTGGTATTAATGCAGGTAATACATGGTGAGCCGTTAATTTAGGCACCAGCTTCACGCCTCTATAACCTGGACACCTTTTGTACAATGTCACAATGTGGTCCCATTTTGCAATACATTCTTTACCTTTAATGGTAAATTTAAGGTTTTTTGTAAGTAGGTTGTTTCTCATACCTTTTATGAGGTGAGGTGGATCATATATTGGAAAAATTTTATCCATTTCCACCTCAAAAAAACCCTCTTTATATTCTTGTCCATTGCGTAAGAAAGTTTCTTGTGTTTCTTTCAATAAGGAGTTTATAGCTGCCACATTGGAGGTGCCTTGGTCACATACTGTTGCCACGACCTTCAGTCCTGTTTCTTGCACTTTTTTTATAATAATCTTTATTTGTTTCTTTAATTCCATAGTTTTAGTGCTTCCACTACAATAATAATAGGCCAGAGGCTGCTTATATTTTTTCACAACGCCTCTTATCATGAAAACCAGTACGTGATCACAATATTCTTTTCCGGTTATTTCACCATTGTCTACAAATCCTGATATTTTGTCATTTCTTTTGTCGTAGGAAATACCGGGTCCAATTGCCATCTCATCGAAAGTTAAAACACAATATTTGTAATTGTTAGGCATTTTGGCGACTCTATTTTTTAAATTTTCGAATATTATGTTGTTTACTCCAGCTTTCAGGTTTATTTTGTGTAGTAAATTTTGTAAGGTTCTTCGGCTTGGCAAAATACATATGTTGCTCAGTATGCGATATGCCTTTGGAGATGGTTTGTAAAGAGACAACGCCAATATTTTTTCATCAAGCGTGAATCGCCTTCCTTTTTTTTTCTTGCCGCTTTGAGACGCTTGCATTTGGCAAAATAACTTCGCAGTATTAGACATATGCTTACAAACAATATTGAATGCAGTTGTTGTTTTCATTTTTTTAGCAATCATGTATTTTGCTTTAAAAGACTTCTTAACGCTTTCACATTTTCTTAACTTTTTCAAAATCGATTTATATTCCTTATGTTGCGCCAAAGTTACACGAGGACCTGAAAAACACGTATTTTCTTATAAACAAAATTATAATCAAGCTTTAAAAAAGATTTACATATTCAAGAGTTAAAAATGAAGTATATTATTTATTTATAGGACCTCCCAACAAAGTCTACACAGACACATGACATTTGAAATAATTTCATTGGTTGGTATTAATTGTGCGCCTCCAATTATAGGAGACCACAGCATTCACTTACTAGGTATAGTCATCATCATATTGTTAGGGGCAGTCAAAGTGACCTAATATTTAGAAACATCCAAAGTAATCACTGATATCCTGTCAACCATGGTCGTCAAATTGTTCAGAACACCCATCTTGCACAAATATATCGGATCAACAAAAACGTCGTATATATTAGGTCATTCAAACCGTCATTATTAGGGTAGCAAACACAACGCCAGTGGTTTCCAAGCAGTCAAGGTATTCAAAAATAAGAAACACTAGTAAAATTAACATTATTTTACTGAGAGCAATATCCAAATCACAACATTTTGATATGTCTTTAAATTGCCTACAGAACGGCGAAATGCCCTAGGTTTGTTCTGGATCATGGGATATTATTAAATAGGTTATAGCTACTTATTCGCGGCAAACGCTTCCATTAAATATTTTGTGCGGGAATATCAGGTCGGCCAGTTTCCTTCTGTCTGCTAACGAGGTGATTTTATAATGTTTTAGCCTCTCATTGTAGCTGATAATATTTTCAAAGTATTCAAAGTAAATAAGTATTTTTTTACATTTATGACCTAACCTTGGGCGGGATCTTCATTCCAGTTTAATTGTGCAATTCAGTAATAGTGTTTTATATTAAATTATATACATACTTTTTGATTTCATTGTTTTCTTTCTTTTCTGGGTCCTGCGTTGAATTTGGTCAGGTTGTAACTCCACAACAACATTTTGATGTCCTGTAAATTTAATATTCATATTGTCAAGCAGTGATAGCCTAGCGTTTGAACGCTTGCCTTCCATGCAGGAGGATCTGAGTTCGAACCCGGCCCGTACCTCTGACTTTTAGCATTTATGTGCAGATCGCAATTTGATTATCACTTGCCTTAACGGTGAAGGAAAAACATCGCGAGGAAACCTGCACCCCTTAGAGGGCCTCTAAGGCCTAACCCTTCTCATTCTGAGAAGAGGCCCATGCCCAGCAGTGGGACAGTAATGGGCTGAATTTATTCTATTATTTTATTGTCAAATAGTTTATATTGTAAATATGTAATGTATGTCTTTTATATTCATTATTATAATCTATAATGTAATCCACATTACATAGGTGGATACAGAATACATTTTCTTCACATAGATTTTGATATAAGTTTATAATTTAAATTAAAACAGAATTAGGCAGGTACATGTCATTGTGCTAATAATTATGTGTTCTCATGTAAGTGAATTGTAAATTCTAATGAGAATAAATATATCTCAAACCCGATGTCATCGATCATCAAGGTATTTTTATCAATATAATTAAAATGACATATCAGAGAAATTAAATATAAATTATCATTACTTGCATTACCAGATAAGTAGTCTAATATCCTAAAAAAAATATAATTGTATATAGAAAGTTATCTTGGACGAGTGATTTGTAGATAAGAAGTCTTTTACAGAGTAGTAGCATTTTGAAACACATTATGAAGGTTCTTCAAAAATATTTTTATTTTAGGAATGTCTCAAATAGGTCTCTGTATATTATTAAATATATGAGAGGCACTGCAAAAAATACTTTCATGGAAAAGATGGTGTCTTGCTAGTAACTGTGCACAACTTATCCTAATGCTGATTTTATCTTTCAATAAAAATAAAAAAAAAACCTTCAAATCATGCTTTGAAATAATGTTTTATTGATCATTATAGATTTTTGACTATTTTTATTATTATTGTTTTTAGTTAGTGGTGATTTCGACATTATGATGAATGATTTTGACATTATTTTTGATTGTGTTGACATCATTAATAAGTATTAATAATTATTACCATAATTGGCCAAATGTATGTACTAGTGTTTAAGAAGTGTATGTAATTACTAACAAATTGGATTTTATGATCTGTTAATAAATGATTTGATTGCTTAATAAATCTATAAAAATATTTAAACATAATGTTTATTTTGGGTGTTTATTCAGCTCACTTTATAAAAAATATACAAACCTGATATCAAATCATCTGACTGTGTTTTTAAAACAGCTGATGTTGAAGCTAGGGCCGGCTTGTTTATTATACTCGTAGCTTCAATGATATGTTGTCCTGAAATACAAAATTAAATAACTTTATTCAGTTGAGGCTCAAAAAAGCAATCACACACCGGTTTGAAAAGAAGATAATAAATCTGAACCAAAAAAAAATTTTGTAATAAAAGACATACCTGATGTATTAAAATTATATTCCCGTAGTGGATTTCGTTGGGACTTCTCAGAGACTGACATAACCACTGCTTCACCAAGTGATTGTGCCTCCAGATCTAGAATAATATTAAAAAATTGTCTATGTTTATTATTTGCTTCTACAAAATAAATGTATTGAAGATTATTATAGTATAACAATAGTATTACCTGGGATATGCAATACTGGAATTGCTAATTTACTCAGTCTTTTCGTTGGATACTTGTGAATATCTTCAAAATGTCTATGACAGACACGTTTGTTCTCATAGACAGTAAGATGATCCAATGTAGCTATTGCACCACCAATATTCGAAATCCACGTTTTAAATCTCTCTGGCTGTGTCTCTGGATTCGGGAAATGGTGTAGAGGCACACCTGAAAAAATGACACAACTAGTTAGATGTAAATATGTATATAATTAAGGGTCCCTATCAGTTTCGAGTTCGAAAAACAGAAAATTCGACTTATTCAGTGCAAATTATTGCACTGAAAAATTATTATGTTATTATATCTATTAAGTCTATGAATTTAATTTTTTTAAACAACGGTTGCAATTCTTCAACTTATAAGACATTATTTAGATGTTTTATTACAACTAAATATTTAGTCAAAAATAAAATAAAATAATTTCATTTGGTAGATAAACACCTCAAATTTTAAAATATTCACCACTTAATTGCAATTTTCAATAAATTCTTAAGCGTTGACGTCGGTTTTGTACATGATTTTATAAGGATTTTTTTAAAGTACTAATTCAATTGTCTTTTAAAAATTAAATTGTAGGTTGCATAATAAACTATTCCCAGTACTAACGTTTTTTTTTCACAGTGTTATTCGTTACCAGTAAGTTAAACAAGTGATCGAAAAAGTTGGTGTTTTGTGCTTACGTAAAAACGTGTTTGATTTTTATTTTTCCTAATTTATATTGAGTTGTTATCATAATTCCAACTGCATAGACAAATAGAAGATGTATAACTATGCATTAAAAAAATCGGATATCATAAAGTTGTTGAGAAATTTGCGCTGAAAAAGAAGTAATTTTCTGTTTTAGACCGTAAAATTGATATCCCATAATCAATTAACCTGCTGTCGTTAGAGAGTAGTATATTCCTTGTATCACTAAATTACCAAGGAGACCTTTACAATTAGTATTTACATCAATTTCAATTTAATGTAGCATTGTAGTACATAGGTTGATAAAAATAACTGTTATAACGTTGGCCTCCTTGTAAATGGTATATATTATATAATGTACTCTGCGGCTATTACAATAGCAATATGTGAAACATAATGACGAATAGAGTGTAACCCTCCAGGTGAGGCGAATAAAGGTAGAAAAACAAAATTTACATACCATCTTTCCTAACCACAACACATCCTGGTACACAGCAAGAATTTTGTGACATGGTTGAAGTTCACTGTTCACTGTTTGCAATTATGGGTCCAAACTCTAAAGAGTGCCTATGCGCAGTCAGTAATCCACAGTAACTTCACAAGTTTTCTAATCCTTTCGGTATGTCGTCCCACGGAGGAGGATACTCAACTCAACACAAACTTACAAACGAAAGAAATATTGTAACGCGGCACGGCAACACGGAGGAACAGAGGCTCAACTCAACGTGGATAGCAGATGCACTTGCGAAACAATGAGACTTTTATTGCAAAAGGAAAATGCGCAGGAGCGTAAACACTCTCACACCGGCCATTTGCAATACAAGTGTGCCCATAAGAAAACAAAACTGTGCACGTTTTAAATACAAAAATATGATTTCTGTATTATTGTGCTGATGCTAATAACCTCAATATGCTTGAATTTATTACACTATTATTTTTCTTTATTCACTTTACCAATAACTTGTGATAATTATTTTATTTATTGATTTCTATTTTATGGAAACTCCCAGCATAAGAATCATATATTTAAATATAGCAACACCGTAATTTTGTTTCTCCTAACTTTTTCTTAGACGGCGCTGTTTTCAGTATTTTAGCGAAATTTTTGTATTACTCCTAGTTGCCATAGCATGTCCGATATACTATTGTAGTCTTTGGGTATACTTTAATTATACAGGGTTAGTTTTCAAAACCGGAAATTTTTCAGAGACGGTTCAGAATCGATGACTAATAATTTCGATGTAAGTATAAAATAAAAACAACATTTTTTTTACAAGCTTTTATCCCTGTCCACTAACATGCAGAATGTGTCGGTATTTCAATAACACAATTCAGTTTAATATAGGTTATATACTGAATATACACTTTGTATAGATTTGGCAATGCACGCACACAACCATAAATCCGCGAACTGCAGACATTTTCAAATGAATATTCAATAATTTATTAAAATTTGACTATAATGTGTAAAACGCACCGCAGCCGCCGGTTTGGTCTCTAGATCAAATATCTCTTAAGATCTTAAATATAAAATTTGGTTGGTCATGAAAACTAACCCCTAAGGGTAATTAGTAATTACATGCCGAATATGCTCGCGATCGCCGGATCGCGGTCGCTATCTCGATACATATCAATGATAAAAGTTGTGAAAAGTGATTTAATGAAAGATGGACGGAAAAAAATATATCTTTTTTTTATAAAATATTATTGTTTAATTTGTTTTTTTTGTGGTTAATAATTAAATGCAATCTAGCTTGAAAACATTATATTTTTATTTATATTTGCTTTTAACAAAATTCCAACTTGACACAAGCTTCAAAAATTTTACACACTTCTACTTTTTTCATAAAATGACATCTTACATTCAAAGACTAATAAGCCGCTAACTGTAACTAACCTCTTTTTTGAACATATTCCGCCCACCAAGGACTTTGTCCTTTACAATAATAACAAGTCAATACAAATAATAATCACTGAACAAAATAATGCAAAATATGTTCATAAATTGACAACTGTAGACAAAAAATAATAATAATGAAAAATTCTACTTTAGTAAAAATATAACAATTAATTATTGTAACAATACAATGATGGAATAAAGATGAGCGACTTAAGAAAATACAATCTTAGAATATTTAACTCAAATACAGCTTACACTGATAAACAAAACAAAAAGAGAGGGCCGCCCACCATGAGAATAGTGTACAACGCAATATTACACAATATTATGTTATATTTACTTAGGTAAAATGCACAATTTACTCAAAGGGCGCTTTATCACACAATTTTTACATTTGACTGATATTACACGAGTAATTCCATCCTTCCCAGGATGTTTGTCAATAATTTTTCCCAGAATCCACTTGGCTGGTGGTAGATTATCTTCTTTAACTATTACTACATCTCCTATATTCGGTTCTAATTTCTGTTTAGTCCATTTATATCTTTGATTTAAATTACTTATATATTCTTTAGACCATCTTTTCCAAAATCCGTTTACCATTCTCTGTGTTAACTTCCATCTGTCTAAATTTGTAACTTTTTGATCTGATTGGTCATCATCTATGACATTGGTTATTGGCTCTCCAATCAGAAAATGCCCAGGGGTCAGTGGGAGTGGGTCATCGGGATTATTGCTTATTTGAGTTAATGGTCTCGAATTCAGGCATGCCTCTATTTGTGCTAGTATTGTTGATAGCTCTTCATAAGTTAGTGTACTATCACCAATCACGCGTCTCAAATGTGCCTTCATAGAACGAACACCCGCTTCCCATAATCCACCGAAGTTGGGTGCGTGTGGGGGAATGAAGTGCCACGATGTACCTTCTAATGTTAATAGCTGTGCTACCTCAAATGACCACTTTGATTGCTCTGCTTCAAACATCTGTCGGAGCTGCTTTTCAGCACCAACAAAATTAGTGCCATTGTCGCTATATAAGTTTTTACAATGACCTCTTCTAGATGTGAATCTCTTAAATGCAGCTATGAATCCTTTTGCAGATAAGTCCGACACCACTTCAATATGTATTGCTCGTGTGACCATGCACACAAATATACTTATATATCCTTTATAGGACTTGGCACCACGTCCAGGGGAAAACTTAATATTAATGGGACCTGCGTAATCTACTCCTGATGACTTAAAAGGTCTGCTTGGCGTCAGTCTGACTTCCGGAAGTTGCCCCATCAACTGATTAGTATTCTCTCTAGAATATCTTAAACATGTGACGCATTCTCTATATAATTTCTTCACTTGATCCCTTGCACGTACTATCCAGTATTTTCCACGAAGATAATTCATCATTAGTTGTGGACCGCCATGCATAGTTTTAATATGAGCGTCTAGAATTATAAGTTTGGTGAGATAAAACTTTGCAGGCATGATAATTGGATGCCTCTTTTCATAATTCAGATGAGACGCTAAATTGATACGTCCACCAACTCTTAAAATTCCGGCTTTATCTAAAATCGGACAAAGAGTATGTAACCCACTCTTTTTGGGAACATTTTCTTGAGCTCTTAAATTTCGTATTTCCTTACCAAATTCAATTTCTTGAACTTGTTGAATGCATCTTAATAAAGTTTGACTCATTTCAGATATATTAATTGTTTTTTGAAATTTCGCACGTTCATTTTTTGGTAGGATTAAATTCAAAAATCTTCTACAATATGATAATATTCTTAACATTTTTGACAAAGATGAATATTTAGTCCATATGAAATCCTGTTCAGATAATTTTACAATAGTAAAAGATTTCGGTGCTCTCTCCTCTTCATGTGTGACAAAATCTTGCTTTGACGATGAAACAAAAGGTTTGGATAACCAGTCTGGTCCATGCCACCAGATATCGTGATGCATTAACTCAGTAGGATGTAGTCCTCGTGTGGCACAATCCGCTGGGTTTGTACTTGTTGATACATGTCCCCACTGTTCATAATCTAAAGTAGTAAGGATGGTAGACACCCTGTTACTTACAAACGTTGTCCATCGATTCGGCAAACCCTTCAACCATGCCAATACCACAGTTGAGTCAGTCCAAGCGTATAGATTTTGTTTAGAAATTTTCATCACTTGTGAGACCTCTGAAATTAGTTTTGTCGCAAGTGTTGCTCCGCATAATTCCAGTCGCGGTATGGATACTTCTTTTTCTATTGGAGCGACCTTTGTTTTTGCTGTAATCAAAGAAACATGAACATTGTGATGTATGTCTGTGACTCTAATATATACAACGGCTGCGAAAGCTGCTTGGGATGCATCCGAAAAGGCATGTAACTCAATTTTACATTGTTGAGTGGTTTGAAGCCATCTTGGAATTAGTATATTCCTCACATGACATAAACTTTCTCTGTATTTAGTCCACTCAGACAATAATTCATTGGATAGTTTGTCATCCCAAGGAAGTTTTGATTTCCATAGCTTTTGAATGAACACTTTGGCTGTAATCACTATTGGTGCTATCCATCCCATAGGATCGTATATTCTTGCTATATCCGACAAAACTTGCCTTTTTGTGACTGGTTGTTTAACTTCAGGTAATCGTATTGTATACTCAAAATTGTCAGATTCTCTGTTCCAGTTTATTCCTAGAACCTTAACCATATTGTCGATTTTTATAGGAATTATTTGTTCGGAACTTTGTTTGTTCTCACCAATATAAGCTAATAACTTTTTACTATTGCTACTCCATTTTTGCATTTGAAAACCTCCAAGATTCATCAATTTATTCATTTCATCATAAACTCTGATTCCTTCCTCTTCCAAGTCAAATCCCGACATTAAGTCATCTACGTAATAATCGGATTTGGTTATTTCTGCAGCTTTAGGGTACTTTAACTTCTCATCCTCAGCTAATCTTTGCAAAGATTTTACAGCAAGATAAGGTGCGGCAGCTGTACCAAAAGTTAGAGTCAGTAATTTGTAATGTTTTACTTCATCATTGGGCGTAGGTCTCCACAGGATTCTCTGAAAGCGTGTATCATTCTCTCGGACTCTGACTTGACGATACATTTTAATTATGTCACCAACTAATACTATCGCATGAAATCTCCATCTCATTAAAATGTGTCTCAAATCTTGCTGTAATTTAGGTCCGACAAGAAGATTGTCATTTAATGAAACATTGTTAACACCCTTACTTGACGCATCAAATACTACTCGCACTTTGGTGGTCTCTCTGTCCTCTTTCACAACGGCATGATGCGGCAAATATACTGCCTTTGAATCTTCTTTTTCGAGACTATCCTCTATAAGCTCCATGTGATTTAAATCTAAGTATTCTTGTAAAACCTTTTGGTATTCTTCATAAAGTCTAGGGTTCTTTTGTAATTTTCTCTCAAGCCATTGATATCTTTTTAAAGCTATTTCTCTGGTTTTTCCATACTGACATTCTGGATCGTCACTAGTAAATGGTAAATTTACTACATATCTGCCTTCTTCATTTCGAATAGTAGTACGATCATAGAGTTCTTCACATTTTATTTCAGCTTTTGTGAATTTCTTTTGTATAATATCATCTGGCTCGTTTTCTAACTCCCAGAATTTCTTCAACTCGTTCTCATTTTTTGATTGAATATGAAGAGCGATTTCTCGATTAGTTGATAAATCCGTCCCCTGTATACTCTTCCCAGATATAAACCACCCAAACATTGAATCTTGTAATATAAGAGTACCTTCGGGATTTTTCATAAGACCTGGCAATAATACCTTACTATAAATCTCTGACCCAAGAAGAAGATCTATCTTGCTTGGAGTTGAATAAGATGGATCAGCTAGAGGCACATTTTCAATTTCCGACCACAGTAGTTTCTCTATACGAGTTGTTGGGAGGCACATCGGAAATGAACTCAACACATATGCTTCTACTTGGATTGATGAACTAGGACGATGCCGTGATTCCACATTTATAAACACCAAGTGCTTGATTCTTATATCACCATCTCCTAGACCTGACACACAAGCGTTCACTGGGACACGCTGGAGTCCAAGTAGTTGAACTGTTGCCTCTGACACAAAAGAAGCTTGCGAAGCTTGATCGAGTAAAGCTCGCAAGGTGAATTTGTAGTTGTTGTTTGAAGCTGCACACACGATTGCTGTTGGAAGAAGCACTTCATGAGACCGGTAGTCTCCCTTTGAAAAATGAACAGCAATCTTTGACTCAGAAATGGTTGGCGAATTGTTTGATTTCTCCTCAGAATTATGCGTAGATTGGATGTGTGTATTTTCTTCATTATTTGTAGACCCTTGATTGTATTCTCTATCAAAATGTAGCAATGTATGATGGCGTCTACCACATTTGCGACAGCATGTAGACTGACGACACTTGTTAGCTGAATGTGCAGGCGAAAAGCAATTGTAACACAGGGTGGACGATTGAACAAACTGTTGTCGATCTTTCGGACTTTGTTGACCAAATTTCTTGCACTGGAACAGCCAATGTGAGCCGGAGCACATAGTACATTTCGCGTCTGGTTTACTCTGCTCGGTGTGTACAGCAGTATGAAAAGACTTTGTTTGTCTATGAATGGCTTGTATTGGTTTTGATATGGTTTGATGCTTAGAATCAACCATTTCCAGCACTCTAAATCGCGATTCCAAGAATTCAACAAGCAGACGCCATGTTGGTAAGTCCTCTGTCAACATCTGGTTTTGTTGTATTTCCCATTCGCGGTGCGACTCTTTGTCTAATTTTGACACAACCAGATGAATGATTATGGCGTCCCATGATTTGGTTTCAATATTCATGTTGTTTAATGATTTTAAGCAAGATGATGTCGTGTCCAAGAGTTGTTTAATTGCACTTGCAGATTCGACAGTTATTTGTTTTTGAGAAAATAGAATTTTCATAACAGTGTTGCAGTTAAATCTTTTGTTGTTATATCTCTTTATTAACTGCTTCCAAGCCTCCTCGTAGTTAAGTTCTGTTGTGTTCAAATTCCTTAACAAATTTTCTGGCTCTCCAGATAAGCTACTCTTTAAATAATGTAATTTTTGGACAGCTGCTATGCTTTTGTTATTATGAATCAACGATTGAAACATGTCAAAAAATGTTTGCCATTCTTCGTACTTGCCGGTAAAAGTAGGAAGTTGAATTCTGGGTAGCTTTACGTTAGTAGAATTGTTTGAAATCGCTATGGTTTTATCTTGGTCACCAGATAACATTTTTAGTTTTTCTTTGAGTAGACATTTATATGATATGAATACTTCCTCAAATTGTTCATATACCTCCTTTGCGAAATATGGAAATTTTTGTTTATCTTCCTTTTTTATTTTTCTTACAATCTCCGTATTATTAGCTACAAATTGCGATCGTTGATTTTCAATACTATCCAACTTAATTTCTACGTATGTGGAAGTCAAACGGTCTTTGGGCGTCTTCTTGAAATTACGCTCTGATTTTTCTAATTTCTCGTAAATATCGTTTTGAATGTTAAACAATTCTTCCATTTTGAAAAATGTTCGGACGTTCGGTCACGAAGGAAAAAACAACAGAATAACACCAACACATTCACTTATGTATTTTTAGGACTTTTTGTCCCTGGTTTCGGCACCAATGTTTAATTTGTTTTTTTTGTGGTTAATAATTAAATGCAATCTAGCTTGAAAACATTATATTTTTATTTATATTTGCTTTTAACAAAATTCCAACTTGACACAAGCTTCAAAAATTTTACACACTTCTACTTTTTTCATAAAATGACATCTTACATTCAAAGACTAATAAGCCGCTAACTGTAACTAACCTCTTTTTTGAACAATTATCTTTATTATAAATTAAGTACGTAAAACGAAATGTTATTTTTAACACCATCATCGACTTTATGACGTCCTTATTTTTATACTTTATTGTAATAAATAATAATAATAACGTCATATCACGTGACTGTGATTTGGCGCGAACAATTTGAAAGACATAATTATTATTTGTGATATTTTAATTATAAGTGCATGTTTATTTATTTTTTGTTTTTCTACCTACTATGTTTACAATAAAATAAAAATGCATGCAAGTTCCCTGTTCTCTACTAATATATGACATTGTGAAACTTTGTTTGTCTTCACAAGTCACAACTAAAATAGCGTGATGAAATCCGGCAAAGAGGAATTTAGTAGGCACAGCCAGCCTGAGAGCACTCGGCAGGCACCGCTGCACCGCAGTCGCAAATGGACTTGAGACCGCTCCAGCATTCTCCACTTGCAATAATTATGTAAAGTATCTACCTACAGCGTCCCAGCACTCGTGTTCTGAATCTGTTCAGAGGGATAGGTTGATTGTTGAAACGAACAAAACATAGGAAACTTTACGTCCTGGAAAATCATAAAGTTTTCACACAAGCTGCAGACACAGTAAGTAAGCTGAGTAACAAAATAGGGGCACATCAGACTTGAGCGGTGTCGCTGCTGATTACACGGCGTTTGTCAAGCGGATGTGTGTCAAGGTAATGATGATTAAACGTGGTGTTGTTCGTTCACGAGTCGCTCGCACAGACCGTGCGAACTTCGTTTGTGCACCCCTTACGAGGAGCACTGCACACGCACAGTGCACAGTCCACAGGTAATAAACTGCGGTGAACGTAGTGTGTCATATATTTATTTAATTGATCACTCAGGTACCGAGGTATCCGTAGTACCTGGGTCATTCTCCGAGCAGGATTCTCGGCGTCATATTCGTGGCAATTTTCATTTTTAATATTTTTATGTAACTAACTTCAAAATATTAAAATTTACAATAATACAAGTTCATTGATATGTATAACAACAAAATTAGATAAAAAATAAAGATAGAATTCAATTTAGAAAATTTTGCTTCCACGAAAATGACTGAGCAAACCACAAAAATGATATGGTAACATATGATGGTAATATCGAGCGAGAAAATAAGCAAGACTTACATTTTTATAATATTGTCTACCGACTTAATAATTATCTAATTACGCATTATATAGTAGCTCAAACTATGTATCTGACATTTGTCACAACCCCCCCCCGGTAGTTGTTTTCACTTGTCCTATTATTAATAACACGAGCTCTATTAAATAACTTGGTATTATAATCGACGAAACTCTTTCTTTTAAACAGTATATTGCCAATTCAGCAAATAGAATACGTAAGTTAACATTCGTCTTCAAAAACCTGCGCTATATTTCGAATAACAAAGTAATTAAGCAGGTCTACCAGGCTTTGGGTCAATCAATTATCCAATACTACATTACTTCTTGGGGAGGTGCCCCAAAAACCTTAATGCTAACTATTGAATGAGCCCAAAGAGCAATCCTGAAGTCCATTCCTTTTTCCTACACACCTATTGTATGAAAGTTGTAATGTATTACCAGTCCGCCAAATAATGCATATTGTACTATAATAGCATAGATCCCTTACGTATATGCCAACCTTTCTAACTCAAAGTAATCGCGAGTCGCATATCAGCGACGAATAGAACCAAACGTTCTAGCGAACGCTCGAGGAAATGCTCAACAGAATACCTGTAATGTAATGTAACATTAGTTAGAATGCTAATTACAAGTGTACTCTCAAGTTTATCATCACTTTAAGCGAATTATGAAGTTTTTTTAATTTTAATTAATAGACACCGTCAATAGAACTTTTCATCTTTGTAAAAAAAACCTTAAATACTTAGTATTGATTTAAGAACTTCTTAGTAGAATATTATATACAATCATGTTTACTTCAATTTTATACATTTTCTAATAGTAGGTACTTATTAGTGTTAAAATACAATTGGATAAAAGGTTTTTTATCAATTTAAAATACCCACAAAACCACCTAGATCGACCCAAAAACACTGTTAGCTACGTAATAACTAACCAAATATCACAAAGACGTCATCGTTCTAAACAAATAACACACTATGAGTTATTTATGCTCGATAATCGTTTTCCACATGCAGGAAATCCCAAACCAACTTATTTAGCAGTAAAATAAGGTTAATGAAAGCTAAGTTAGTTAGTTATTAATAATAAATTAATTAATTATTAATAATAATAAAATTATATCTTCACTGACATTGTAATAACGACATCATTATTTTATTGGCTTTGTTTAGATATTTTGTGAGAACGAGCTTTCTTCAAAATCATAAATATTTTGTAAGTTTTGCATGCCGATTGTTCGGTAAGACATGCTGCACTAAACCAATGTAACATCCATAAAACCATGTTTCCAGCAAATAAATATTCTTATTCTTAAAAGAAAATAAAAAACCAATTAGTTTTCAACGTTATTAACAAAATAAATAATGAAAAGCGTGTTAAAAAGTAGAAATCTATTTTATGAGTTGATAAGTGATTTTCGTGTACACCACCAATGCCACGTAACTGATGAATTTTAACAATAATCTGAAATAACTACGTAAATAATGATATAATTGCAACTCCAGATACCTTATCAAAATCTCGATTATTTATGCTAATTTATAGCCAACCTTAATTGTTTAAAAAATCTATTAATAGGTAAAACTTAATGTCCACGAAACTTACCTACACATCGTGTGACCGATACATTTTGTCTCATAACTTTTAAACAACTTATGATTATGAAATATAATTTATTTTACGAATTCTACAACTATTAACAAGTATTCTGATATACAATACATAGGTGTACATTATAACATTGAGAATATATACACGATTGTTTGAAGCAAGCGGGCAGTGTGACACGCGAAGAATTGCGAAAAGAGCCCCGTTTTTAGTATTCTGATTTAGTTTATGGCAATTTCTTTTTATATGATTTGGATTAAAGTATATTTTTTAGTTACAGTAATAAGTGAAGAAATATATAAAAAAAAATCAATACTGTATGTTTAATATCTACAGAGATATTGCTGTGTGACCACCAAAAACGACCTCTCGGAGAATGACCCACCTACTGTTATGACGTGTTCTGTGTGTTAGGTATTCTTCTTTATTTAGTTTGCTTCATTATTGTTTCAGCTCTTGAAGTCTATTGCTGTACATGGGGCTCTCCACTCTTTTTTTTTTAAATTACTTTCCGTTTATAGTGAACTATAAGTAAGCTTATGGCTTCCAAGACGGTAGAGTGATCACTATAACCAACATTTACATCGGTGACCACCTCAGTACATGCAAGGACTCTTGGTGCCTCTTATTCCCGTCATCTTTGGGTGGATGCCCAGAGTCAGCACTGCGTGGCTGGAAGCCCTCGGCTGTTGAAGTGTCGGGCGAGGTGTGCGGCGTGTAAGTCGTACCACCTCGGCGCCTCCGCCTCCAAGCGATAAAACTGTGCAGTAATTGTGGTATTCTTTCCTTCTCTATAGACAATGCACATTGTCTCCATATCCTTGGATCAACATAGAATCCACAGTCCACAATCAGCCTAAATTACACTCGGACGCAATGAATCCAGGTCATTATTATTAAACCTTAATATCCCGCAAACTAAGAATGTTAGCGTTGGTTATCGTAATCAAATAAAAAGTATTTTATAGACTACATAATAGGTAATATTTACTCAAAAAAAAATCTTCTTAGTTGTTTTACTTAGTTGTTTTTTTAAATATCACTCTTAGTTTCCGAGATATTAAGGTTTATTATGTTGGTGGCCCGGATTCATTGCTTCAGAATGTATTTCATTCAACTCCATGGCTTATCAGTTATCGACCAGAGATGCCATAGATAGTGCTTTTGTACGCTTTACATAAATACTGGCCATACTTATAATGGACTCATACTATGCAGAATTGCCTGAAACACTTACTTCCTGTACATATGTTCGGCCGTTGGGCCGTACGGCTAGCGCGGCAAAAAAAGAGGAGATAGATAAACCGGGGACGAAACTATTTGTTTACCGACAACTCTCTCGATTGTTCGTTTTGTCTTCTGTCAAAGAGAAGGGTTTGTCTTTGTCCACCCGCCGGGCGCCGCCGGGCCGGCCCTGCTGGACGTTGGTACACCACGCATCAGCTTTCAAATTCATACAATAATTTATAGGTACAATATGTGACAGTAGGATTTCCTTTAACTTCATAAACTGAGATACTCGTAACATGTTATTCAATCGAGTGGCATACAGTCATAACTTTACGTAACATCTGTTTCAATCACGCACGGTGCACCAGATTTAGTTTAGTAAACTTTTGGATAACTTACGTGACCTAGTTTTATAAGAATCATTGATTGCGAGAAAGCACGAGATGTTAGATAGAGAGGTGATCACAGACGTTGTCTAATTAGAATGCAACACATGGTGATTCCATTGTATTATATTTATTTACTACAACCTACACAATAAATATTTGTAATAAAATAACAAACATATTTTTTTTAAATGCCCGGTTCGCATCGCGAGTCGTGTAGATATTTTTTGGAAATATTTGAATGCAGTTTTTCTCGACTTTAAAGTCGATAAACAAATAAACCTTCGAATAAACTCTATTTCTTATAGTTTCTGACTTCCCCACACTGAGCCATCTTCATGGATCACCCGCGTGGCCGGTACAAATAAGGTAGTGTAAAAACGACTAAGGACTCAGCTCGGAGTGAAGTGAACACGTCGGCGGTCGCGATGGGTTGACAAGACACCATTTATTTATGTGAATATTTTTATTGTAAACAGTTTCGAAAATCGTTTTAGCACTCATTTTAAATGCTGCTTATGTAATTTACTTGTCGTGGATATTAAGCATGATTGCATGGCATGCATGTAATTGGATTAAACAGTTTATTAATGATGGGAAACAGCGTTGATGCACTCATGCACGGCAGTACGCCGCCGTCCGCGGCGCGTCGCATCGCACAGCGCGCTGCACACTATATGTATAGTAAAGGACAAAAACATGAATGACTATGTTAGCCGCGAGCTGTCAGCTGCGTATGCGCGGCCAAGGACGACCAGCCTTCACTGTAGAATCAAAGATCCTCACATTTATATTATGATTCAAACATTAATTCTTGTGATATCGCAGGTAGAACAGATTCCAAACATGCGGTCCCGCTGGTTTTCCTTGTTGTTTTACATTAAATTAGCACAATTCGAAAACGTTGCGGGACACGTTTATAAAAACTTAAAGATTTCGAACGCACGTAAAAACATTGCTTACCTGCCCTCTTTCATTAAGTACTTACCGAGTGGACCTTTGAAAGGGGTCGGCAGAATCCGTAGCCGTCGATGCAAGGTGACTTGTTACAGTAAGTTGCACATACTCCACATAGTGATGAAGCGAGAACGCGTAGTCTCACTCAACTCACAGCTCACGTCACGATAGTACGAATAATGCGGTAAATCTGTTCTGTTGTAGAACGACCCATGCACATGCACAAGGGCACACATGACATCGTCTGTTTCGTAGCACTTGGCTACGACGCCTACGCCTTCTGAGTTTCTACGTCTGCTGCTACACCAGCTGTAGCTCGTCACACCTAACACGAAATTAATGAAAACAAACCCAAACCGGATATGATCGACATCGACATGTACATATGAACCGTGTCGCACTAACACGGCATGCGTAATGACGACGAATCTGGTGCATGTACGAATTGTACGAGTCAAAGTCAAAGATTTTTCTTTCAACTGGGTCTTTGCAGGCACTTTCCAAACGTCATGATTCTAGGTGCACGGTTCCGAGTGGCTTGGGCGAGCATGTACGTATTAGAAGAAGGCGGCGCCACCGCGCTCTCATGACCCATGCTACAGAGCTGCTTGTTGTGTGAAGATACATCGGTGTCAACAGCCCAGCACAGACTGACTAAAAACCTAATGCAATCACAGACAAAATGTAGTGATAAGTGTTAGAATACTTATTACTGTTAGTTTAATTATTTTATTTATTAATAAGTGCTGCCTAGAACACATGAAAAAAGCATCGAAAGCATAATAAAAGATAAGAAACGTTATTGGACACATTCTGAGAAATATGTTAACGTAGCAATGTAGGCTAAAATTCAATTACTTTATTAGCTAAGACTAGGCTAGATTGTAAGTCAGAAAAAGTATTTTCAGGCTACGTTAAAGTAAATAAAATACATATAACAAAATCATTGTGTTTTGTGGTTCTCGAGGGTGGCGTGTTATACGCGACGGGACCTGATTCTCCAACTTTCCGTGAGATATCAAAAACGCTTAAATAGTAGGGAACGCTTGTAGTAAACGCTCAGTGTAAGTAAGTGCAGCGTCAATGTTCACACGTCGCCTCCACTCGCACGTATCCACACTGGCCGCATGTGAACCGCGAGCGCACACGGTGTGCACGGCTGGACTAGCCAGCAGTCGCCTGCTTCCTGCGACACCGCAGAGCCACAGACGGATGACACGGTCGACTTACAATGGCGCCGTTCATTGTGAGTGATGGACAGCTACACAATAGTCCCTGCCGGCCGCATGCACCGGCGACGCAGCGAGTGGTGGGTGCGAGCGGGTGAAGGGTCAGCGCGGAGGAGGAGGAGGCCCGCGACCTTCGCTGGCGCCGCGTGATAAGCTAAAGGTCGCGATGTGCGACCCGTGAGATCACTGTAACGTTGTGCCGCGGCACAGCGCTGCCCGTCCGGGGCGCGCGAGGTTGCCGCGGACTCGCTTGCTATTCATGTAAAACTATTTGTTTTAGAAACAATACTTGTAGGTAGGTACTCCGTTGCATACTGTACACACGGCAACATATCAAGCTATACATTTCCAGTATAACTTGACCTCTCATTGAGGCGGCTTTCCTTACAATGAGAGGAGCGGATGGTTTACCCAAGGAGAACTTTACTGTTTTCTATAAAGTAATTATTTTCTCTCCAAGTACTTCGGTAGCCTAGTTCTCTTTAGGAGTTCATATTATATGTATAGGTACATACCTACCCCACAGTAAATATACATTGCTACACTAAGATCCAGCAACCTGGAACGCATAAGAAATCATTACTGTCTACCAACATCATTGTTGGGACAGTATGCGGAACTCCGAGCTTAAGATGAAGTCATCGTGACTCACCAGTGGGCAGTGACTGTGAGCACACAGACTATTATCTTCGCAGATTACCTGTTATCAGATGCTGTTTACCATTGTTAACTAATACACTATGACCGTTCTGATATAACCTCCAACACTCGTAAAACATTGGCTATAGTTCGGTCACAACTTTTGCTCAAGTGTTGTAACTTCGACTCGGTATAATCAATTTGGCCCGGCCGGCCCGGACGTCCGGATTTCTATCGTTGTTGCGAGTGTTGGGCAAAGAGCATCATAATGAATTAATCACTTAGTGATCGTTGCTAATGTCCCGTGGTTCCGCATCACTACTATGTTAGCTCGTGTACATGCATTAGCTTGTTAAATTATTTTTCGTAGGTCCATTATGCTGAGCTGAATCTGCTACGTACTCTTACTTAAGATGTCTAGTATTATCTGTGCTACAGGCAATTCAATCCTGAGATTTATATAATTTGTGTGTGTAGCTGACCACCGGTGAATGTTTGTGGTGTGTGTCCTGTCAGCTGACATTTTAGACTCGACTTTTCAGTACTTCTTCTTCTTTTGGTTTATGGCTCCATCGTAATACGATGATTTGGCCAATAGGAAATGTCACGTGATCAGTTTTTAAACTTACCGGCATTACAACCTAACTTTAAATTAACTTTGTTGTGCTTAAAAAGGACAAAACAGTATGATAATTGACCCAAAAACGTCACAGACTTTTCAGTTAGTGTAGCTGGAATCTAGACATTCAATCAAACGATGTTCGAAAAAATACACACTACCTACCTAGACCAAAGTTTTAGGATTGAATGTCGTTCATAATCTAAGTCGCGAGCGGCTACGAGATACCTACGAGCGTCACGCTAGTCCCGGTCGTTACAACCACTATCACGCTGATAAGATTAGTTTACTAAACCTACCTGTAGAACACTAAATGAACATATCTGACTGATCGAGACCTCATACTTTAGCCGAATTCGGAATTTCATTGCTATGCGGAAGAACCGGCCTAAAATCTGGCATGTGATTCTTTAACGTCCAAACAATACAATTTACATGTGAACGCTCGATTGTTCCCATGATGAAATAATATGCAAGTACTATCCGTCAGAACAATGTGCGGCAATTTATTGTCTAAATAAACTTAGACCGTGTACAATATTATATTAATTTGTTTCCTTATGATAAGAATCCTTCAACTGGTGATCTGACGGAGCGGAGTAACTACCTACAATATTGTTGGCTAATTAATAATTTTAATATTTCTAGTGAAATTACGATGACATCCATCACAGGGATGACCTTCAAGTGGCTACATTTATAGTATAAGACCCTGGCATGATATAGCATGCACGAGTAACACCTGCCACAATAGATTAGCCTCCACGGAAACACAATGTAAGGTAAACAGGACAATAACAATAACGAACGAATAGCTGTTGTCGTGACAATAACACATTACTAATACTACGTTATCGTATCTTATATGCGTTGTCATTACAGCCAGCGTTGGAGTCCCTGCTAAGCAAGTAAGCGTTTATGGTGAATGATTACAACGCAACATTCAGTCGCATGTGATGAAACGGGTCAAACTGGAAGCCTCCACATACAAAATGCAAGGATGACGCTAAGGCAGTTGAGGCGCAGCCGATGAGCACCAAGCTGTCATCTGGTGCTGTGTGTCAGCAGTGGTACTGCATGCTCGCGTGTGTCAGCAGTGCTACAGCATGCTCGCGTGTGACAGCAGTGCTACAGCATGCTCGCCTGTGTCAGCAGTGCTGCAGCATGCTCGCGTGTGTCAGCAGTGCTACAGCATGCTTGCCTGTGTCAGCAGTGCTACAGAATGCTCGCCTGTGTCAGCATTGCTACAGAATGCTCGCGTGTGTCAGCAGTGCTACAGCATGCTCGCCTGTGACGACGTGGACGCGGAGACTGGACAACTTTAGTGTTTGAACAAGTTCGCTCTGCTTTCTTCAATTAGTTCGACAGTGGTGTGTTATTTGAACAGTTGCGAGTGTTGGCGAGTGGACAGATAGCACATCTACGATCAAACGCTAGTTGGTGCGTATGACATGGCCGACTTGCTAGGGACGCGGCCGTGTAATCGGCCTCGCGACAGCCCGATAACTGTTATACCTTATCGGAGTATTTATAACGCAAATAAACAGGTGTACTGTACCTAGCGCAAGTACTTGAGCACAAGGAGTATTAATCGTCTTCAAACACATGTAAGTGACGACTTTATGAAAGCTGAAGGTAAAGTTAGACATTGGTGCTGCTCCATTTTATTTTAGATCACTCACTATCTAGCTAAAGTGCTAGATCACTATTTACCTAAGTTTTAGATCATTAAATCTAGCTAATGTTTTAGATCGATAACTAGCTAATGTTTTGTTGGCATCCTGAAACTTAGTATTTCACATTGATTCGCTCGTGTGCGCACTATTGATACAGTGAGCGACTTTGTTGTGAGGGGGGGGGAGCTTCGTCTGCAGGGCTGGTTCTGGGGCAACTATCACACACATGGTTATTGTTTTCAATACATTTTATTGATAATAGAATCAAACAGTATTCACACTCGGGTACGTAGTAACTCTAAGCTACACATTTAGATAATCAAATTATTAAAATTCAAAATACTTGAAATCGTAAAATAAATTACACACAATGTTTCGTTCCTATGTACTATAAAACGTATGTATAGCGGCTAGGTACCTAGGCTAGGTAAATATATACAACAACACTTTATTCAATTCAATGGCAATTTCTATAGAACGCTATAAATTATATTACATAATTTACGTGGTAAAACAAAATTTACATTTATTGTACAACAAGGGTTGATGGTCGGTGCACGAACAACCTGCGCTTGCGCCGCCATCGATGTCATTGTTCCAATTCATGTGCAAGCGTGCGCGAGCTGGCAACAGCGCGCGGCGGAGCGGCAGCCGCGCCCGTGCCCGTACACAGTACACAAGTATACACCGTACACAGTGCGCCCGCGCACCACTACAACACCGGCTCCTCACAACACACACATCACAGTTTCTTGACGATGTCAAACTTGGACTTGAGGTCCATCTGCACTTTCTTAGGGTCAATCTTCTTTTTGGCGGCGAGGTGCGCGCGCATCTCGGCCGCGGTCATGTGCAGGTTGAGCCGCGGCGGCTCCGTCGGCGGCGGGCTGTCCTGCGCGCGCGCGTCTGGTGCGGGCACGGCAGGCGCATCCAGGTCAGGCACGGGCTCCCCCGGCGCCGGCGCTACCACCAGCAGCTCGGCATCGTCCGCACGCTCCTTGATACGCGCCACCACCTGCTTGTGGCTCTCGCCGGCGATGCTGTGCCCGTTTACCTCCAGGATACGGTCGCCGCGCTTCAGCCCCGCGTGCTCCGCCGGAGAACCATCGTCCACCTTTCCGATGTACTGTCCCGGCTTCCCCTTCTCGGCGTGTAGGTTGAACCCGTACCCGTCAAAGTCGGGCGTCTTCCGCACGTGGCAGAGCCGCGACTCTGTGGCCGCCGACCCGTTCGCGGACATGTTTCGCAGCTCGAGTAACGCGCGCTCCGCGTCGCGCACAGCCAGAGACTGACGCCCGCGCCCGCGCGCATCCCCGGCTGCCTCGGCGAAGCCTCGCTCCCGCCCCCTCACCCGCACCGCTCGCACCTGCGAAGGCTCGGCTCAGGTGTGACGGCGGCGTGGGGCGGGGCGGGGGCAACCGCGCCGCCTCGAAATCCAGTACACACCGAAACGCCGCACTGGCGCGAAGTATCGCCGCGAGTGAAACGCACGGGCTCACGTTCCAAGCTGTTACAGTTCCCGAGTAGAAGAGTCTAGGGTGAGTACAGTGCTGCGGCGGTAGTGTGGTGGTGTGAACAACACGGGCGCGTGCTGTGACCGATCCCCCAGGCGACACGTCACAGCCGGCGCCCGCGCACGCCGCCCGGGATCGAGGCCGAGCCGCTTTCCCGCAGACGTCAATGTGTGTGTGTCATATGCCGCTACTAGCATACCTGAGGCTCGCACGATGATCCAAAATTTAAGGGGTTTCGATGGTTCTGTTATAATCTTGTGCGTTCAAGACATTCCAACAATATTACAGAAGCATATTTCGTTCTCTTACGTGTCTCGAAACCTGAGTGTGACGACGTGTAAGGGATTGGTGCTTTACCAGCGTAGTATGTTAGTAAATCGTCTACGTTACAAAGCAACAAGAAGAAAGTAACACAAGGAAGGAAGCAGTGTGAACGGTTGTTGTACGGCGCTAGCGAGTGTGTCCGGTAGATGGCGGTGAGCGGGAGCATCTGCCGGCGCCGGTCGTTGCTCCGCGGGCGCTCGCCCCGCGCCTCGCACTGATAACAACTGGAGACTTGCAGCAGCTCGCGACGAGCTGGAGCTCGGCTACCTGTGCGAACACGCCGGAAGCGAGGAGGACGTGACCACCGAGCAACACTCTCTGCCTGTACATGGCGCGCCGACAGTTACCTGCTTGTATGGAGTTCCTGACTTCCTGTGCGTGTGCGCAAGTACACATTACTTATGTTATCGCTGGATGGTTTTATAGCCGTCAATTTATATTAGGAAATGAGGCAAGAGGTCATAACTAAACGATACTGCGGGCTTTTATCTCCTGGAGCTATTCCTCCTTCATCGATGTTGAACTACGCTGTAATCATATATTAGAAGAAGGGTCTTATTCGTTGGTTACGAAAATATCGCTATCGGATAGTTTACAGCATCCAGATTCTGATAAGATTTACGTGCACATACACAAACCCACGGAAACAAATTGCCGGTCCCTAGCAAGGTCCGTGCCTGGGAATTCATCCGATTCCAAGTTTGATTAATGTTTGACAAGATCTGAACCGGCCGACAACACTCAATCCGGCCTAAATAGCTTTGCAATGTTAGATATGGAGCCGACAGTCAATAAGCAAGACATCTGAACAAAAACATGGCCTAGTTTGGTTTCAACTTGCTGAAACTCGAGATGTCCCTGCAGATACTGGCGACATTGCCTGCCCACAACAGCCGCCGCGACCTTGACCATGTAAACACAAAGTCGCTCTGTAGGGAGCGGGTGTATGCAACACCCTCCACCTTCAGGGACTCGAAACACATCAACTAGTGGTGTCTGCAGTCCACACAAAGATCAATTACAACTTGAAGTTATCACATTGCATAGTGTACAAGTGTGAAGTGTTTAATCTAACAACAAGTTTTTTGATGATGGAGCAAAACTAGAAAATAATCAGAAGGATCGCTACGAAGACAATGATGCAATTGTTATGTTTTGCTCGTTACAGTGATACAATTAACCATAACTTGACGTTCTTCTACCGGAAATTCGGATTCGTTACGTGACCTAGGTATTCCATGCATCCAGATTTCTATGCACCCGTCTGCCTAAATGTTTCGTAATTTTTCTGTTCTTGTTAATAATAAACATACGTTATCGAAAATACCTAAATCAGAATATTGGTCATTCGATATAACGTTATCACTGAGCATGCGTAATGGAGTATTCATCAATTGTACCGCCGAATCCGGTTGATATGACACTAATAACATAACAAGTAGATCGAGCAAACGAATGGCTTTCAAAGCACCTTGACATGCCCACTGTACTCCGCCCTGATCAATCGCCTGGCACGCATACAGGCGCAGACCATGAGCCGTCGGAATTGAAAGGGGAAGAAAGGGGACGCGCTGTGCGTGTACGTCGTATGTGTAGTGTGGCAAGGGATCTGGACAAAAACTGTGTGAGGTGTCGTCGCATTAAACAGCCGCACGTGCGCAGCATACCAGCGTCGATAAAGTGTGGAACAGAATTAATATAGTATAATTATGAAATACGATAATATTGGTAATGTAATCGAATGGCGGCGGCTGGGGCTGCCGCATGCTGGCCGCACTCGACGCAACTTACCGAAATATCTGCTTTCACTTTATACTTTGCTGGAGAGAGTCTAAATATTCAAATGAACAGTACAAATATAAAAGCATAGAGTGCGGTGTCCAGCGGCGACGATCACACTCTACATAACATACTTTTTGATCTCCAAAGATTTAACAGAGTGCTCAAGGCGCACATGCGCTGTTCGCTATACGTGGTACGTGGTGACGATGTTACTCCACATTTAGTTTGCGCACAAATCCAACGCCGATGTAAACTAAAAAAAATTACTTGCCCTACTTCAGTTGCCTCCAAGTAATGAGGTTACAGGGACACCAAGGGGTGTATCTTCGAGTTTTTGAGAGCAGGTAAAGCCGGTGATCCCGGTTGTTCTATGACAGTCGTTACGCATCGTGTTTACCTGACCTGTCTGGACAGACTCGGATCGAGTCTCGCATTATTTATATTATTATCGTACCGCAATATCTCGTATTTAGCTCCCTGACACGCGAGTCGCAAGTTCGCGACCCTTTTCTTGAAAGTTGCGTAGACGCCACCCCGCAAAGGTCCTCCCCCCTTAATCCTGATGTTAATGATGTCCTAATACGTCTAATGTGTCTTTTCTTCTATTACTGGTGTGCAATAAAGTGTATTGTATTGTATTGTATTGTTATGCAATTTCTTTTCAATGCGATAGGCTGTGGAAAAGAAAAAAGGAAAGGAAATTAATAAATTTTCTGCACAAAGGACACAAACAGACGGACAGTACAACTTTACAAGCAAGATGATACAGAGTCCCCGATTTGGTGTGATGTGGTGGACAACACAGCTCCCCAGCACTGTGTTAGGATTATTTAAATATCGGCTAACAGACGCAATTCAAGCCTAATGTGATCGTCAACTGGCTAGTTGAGCAGTTATTATGCAAACAACTACGCGACCGCCGCCGCCGAAGGCGAGCAGGCCGCTGCCTCGTAGGTACCTCGCACGCCACATTCCGGTCCGTATCCGCCGCTATGTGCTTCCACATTCTTTTGTGCTGTACATTAAAATTGCTATGCTATGTGTGTGTTTATGTTGTGTGTGTGTTGGCTATGCTTTACTATTCACAATGATATTAACTATTGAGATATTATACGAAATCGTTTGCCAAATATAACATCGCAACACGTCAGTATTTCAAGATGTTGTTTCGGGTCGGGGTGTGTGTGTATGTAAGATTTATGTCTATAAACTGTACCCTCGATGCAGGAGAAAGGCAACGTACATTTTTTTTAAAGATGTCTCTTCTGAAGTCCCCACGTTCAGCAGCCTTTTTTGTTATGAGTGGGCCAGAGTCATGGTGTCATATCAATCAGTTAAGCTTTTTTAATGTGATATTCATAGTCAGAAGCGCTCGTTACGCTGATGATATGGAAGGCTCTGCCAGCGCGCGGCGCCTGCACCCGGTCGGGCGGCCCAGCGATCAGTGAGCACATCAAGCGCTGCGCGAGGGGTGCGCCTGCGCTGTGATGTGCTACACGTACCCATCGTTTTCCGATGGTCAGATCCTGTGGCTATTCAAAACGGTTGACGCAGTGAGTAAGCGATTAGCATTATGCGCTACGTGCCGTAGGTTCGATACCCGCAAGGCACTAATATAAAGATTAGTAAGATCTACAGTACAGATACTTGTTGGGTCTGGGCGTGTGTGTGTGTCAGATGTTTGTTTGTAAATGTACCCTCGAGTCAAGAGAAATAAAAGAGAGGGGCAAGATATTAAAAAATCCTATTCATGGACATCTTTTACAATTTCCCTAAGACCCGGAAACATGAACTATATATCTGTATGTAGGCGACACAAATAATAATTGCTGGAATGTATCCACTAGGTGGGTACCTATTATTAAGGTACATTCCAGCAATTATTATTTTAGCGCTGAAAATCAATCGCTCAGCCACTGTGCCACTCGAGCCTGATCTATACCCACAACATTACCCAGTTGATAGATAGAACTTATAACGCCATGTTCGGTAGTAGGTAGGTACCCACTAGAAGAAGGCGGTCCGGTCACTTGTCGTGGCTTAATTAATAATAACTCTTCACAAAACAGCGCGACGCGAATATTTGATTACGAACAGAAAAACTACGGTTACGTAAAGCTTATGGCATGCGAAGACCGCGGCGCGCGCGCCGATGCCGGGGTACCTACCTGTGTAGGTATATACTATAGTAGTGTGTAGTTCTACGTGTTATTTGTACGGGGGCGCGGCGGGCGGCGCGGGCGCAGGTTTCGCGGGGCCACTCGTGCCGATCTGTCGACACCGTACCACTGTCGCACACATGTAGCGTAAAGAATTCGTCAAGTCTATGAAATGATGGAGTCAAAATATTCGAAAGGAATGAAACATGTCATTCTAGGTACCTATTCATTATTTATTCCGAACTGCGGGTGTACCGCGCAACTAAAATGGTAATGAACATCGACACTGGTAATAAACTTCAATACGATCGTGAGAGGCTAAACTTTCAGCTACCTTGTAAAAAATTACCGATCATGAAGATGGGAGTTACAAGTTAGCTCTAAGTTCAGTCTCTCCAGATCGTATTAGCTTATTACCAGAGTCGATGTTCATTACCATTTTAGTTACGCGGTAGACCCGCTGGATATGGTTTACATTCGGAGATCAGAGATGTAAATGAAAACGCGGGAAACGCTAACTTGCTCTGATATTCAGACATCAAACTGCCAGAGTGGCTCTATACCGGAGCATATTTGTTCTTCACGAGCGTCTGCCGTAGTTCCACGTCACCTCCGTCGCCGCCGGGGAAGCATTACCGACATCCCGAGGGTTGGCCGGATGTTACACTATCGCCTCGTCCATAACGATTCCTTCGTCCTCCCACATGGCGGCCATCCTTGTATTTTTCCTCCACTTCGCTCTGTTCTTGACATCTCTTATCTGGGACGGACAGAGGTACCTACTGCTAGGTTGTGTACGTAATTCGATGGTCTTCGTGTCGTAACTATTGGTCTACAGCTTGTGCTGATGATACACGTGCTCCGCGGGCCACTGGAGCGAATGTGAATGAATAAGCTTTGATCATTAGCGATGCAATCAGTCCTAAATTCTAAATAACCACTTTGTTGTTGAATCATGAATCAATCACGAGCGCCCACGTGACGTCTGTGGCGATACCGGCGCGATGGCGACGACGGGCGGTGAGTCACCCACTCTCTAGTGGTTCCCCTGAGCGCGGAAACTTTCTATACGATTGTCTAACCCTACAGATGTTTATCTAACAATGATCTGAGAACATGCTCAGCAAGTCTTGGCCAGTGCCATCTCAGTGATATACCAGTTCTACCATACATTCTTATCACAGTAGGTAGTATAAGTACAATCCACAATCGCTAGAAAATAGAAACGTCAGGAAAATGTATTGAATACACAGTATACACACCCCCACACATATGTCACGTGGTTCGTAAATGTATTGAATACACAGTATACACACCCCCACACATATGTCACGTGGTTCGTAAATGTCAATCCGATACTTTGTGCTGGCGTTTCATTCTCTGGTGAATGTATATGGGCTGGTCAGCAGGGCAGCTCATGAAGTGCGGCTAATTTACAGCCCGTAATAAGTTCATGAGTACCTATTGCACGTCAGCGGGCGCAGGCGCTGGCGCTGGTGGCTGATGTGTGCGCTGACATCAGCGGGGCTAGTGTAACGTGTTCGCGAATCACTCTCACACGGCATTCCTATTAGTTTCCAAACGAGTCCCCCCCCCCCGTCTGGAGCCGCACCTCACCGCAGGGATCAATAGCGTCGATTCATATTCAGCGCAATATGTTTATGTGAACATGTCACGTTGCGTCGCGCGACTTGTTCCGTGTTGGATAATGACTTAAGTACCTATCTTCTTTGATTAATTAATTTCAAAATTACGTAAAGATCATCTACTGTTAAGACGCTGCTCGGTCCACGGTACTGGCAGCCTGACGTGTAACGCCCGGGACCGGTCTAGCCCGGGCATCGCGTCTCCCAGTGGTAGTGCGGGTCAGGCGGCGGCGGGCGCTCCTCGCTCCGTGTGCACGAGGACCCTCCGCTCGGAGCCGACCGCGACGTATTTGGTAAGAGGCACATCAATAATTGAAAGGTAACAATGTACGTTTGTGTAATATGAGTACACGGTCGTCTGTCGTGACGTCACCGTCTCGTGATTCACACCTCGCCATTATTGAGTGCGCCCGCGCATCTAATTCGTTTCGCTTGTAATACGATCGTTTGCTAAACGCAACACAATGCATAACACTCGCGTAATCTAGAGTGCAGTATCACGTTATCACACGAACGACGAACATAACAACCTACTTAACTAACAGTAGGTAGGTACCTACACAAAATAATAATAAATTGATTTAAAACAACTATAATATAACATACACAGCACAGCACGACGCCTGCACTGCCGGGGCAGCAGGGTGTACCGGTGCGCCACGGCTAGTACTGTACTGTACTCCAGTGAACACCTACATTTCACCGATGCTGTTATTGAGTCCCATAAAATAGTGACTGCTAGATACTTCTAAGTTCCTTACAGAACAACACAACAACAACACCTCATAACACCGCCAGACCTAGCAATCGAGCCCGGTGCGGCCGGCACCGACTTTTGTATTATCCTCACCAATAATAATAATAGATGAACAGTCGTGAATGATGATTGACATTTTTACATTATTGAACGTTGAATGAAAGCAATTGCTGTGTACCTATGTACACTCGGGACCTCGCGCTCACGGGCACTACACTACTAGCTGCATCATTTAGTTAGTACGTCATGAGTCAGTGACCCATGGAACATAACATGTGCGGGGTCATTAAGGTGGGCTCCCGTTATTCCCGGCGCGGCGCGGGCGCTCGCAGTAAAGACATCAACGCGCGCTGCTCCCGACGCCCGATTCATTCATTTTATTCAATGGAATCGTATTATTATTATTATTTTGATGAAATGACACCTTAAATTATTATTAGAGAATTTATTATTAATTGAAATTGGTGATTGTTATTATATTATAGTCTTAATTTAATTATTACTCTAGGCAAATTTGCAACCTATTTTTGCATGCCGTTCTTCGGCGAGACATGATGTACTTATACAACATTTGTAACAACCTGTAGCCATGTTTCCTGTGAATAAAAATATTTCTATTTCTATTTCTATTTCTATTTCTATTTCACTAACAAAAAGAAGGGTCTCAATTGAATGATTTCTATTAAGGAAACCCGTTTAACAAATTCGTCAATTAACAAATGTGTGAGGTTGACCCCTGAGTCCCCTGAGTACCCCTGAGTCCCCTGAGTGCCTGAGTGACCAAGAGGATTTTTTTTCCTGGACATTCATTAGCTAATATTAGTGAAGCAATATTTTAATAATAGCTTGGTATGGTTATGTAAAAAGTACCCGCCAAGTGCGTGTCAGACAACGCAGTAGGGCTCTGCAGTCAAGTAACTTATTGCAAAGTTATTTGTACAGCCGCCAGTGTGGAGCCAAAGGGCAGTACTTAGATACATCTCATATTCAAATTCTTTATTTGCATCCCACAAAGTACATAGTGACACATCCCGTTGGGCACGGCTTAGAGGCTTAACCCGGACTCCTATAATAAAATTGACTACGAAATTATTGTTTTATAAGTATTATTTGTTGACCTGCACTTTGGTTTATCCGTATCGTGCTTGGGTGCTTATAGTTCACAGACATATAAATCTCACGTCTACACATCCAGACCGAAACATTTTAGGCCATATATAAGATCATTTAACCCGCGACCGTAGCCGCAGCGCAGAATGCCAATCGCTAGCCACTGGCCCTCCACGCCAACCACGCCGCCCGCCGCGCTGCGCCGCTGCGCCGCCGCGCCGCGCCGCGCCGGCTCAGTAGCCAACATAATTCAAAACAAACCAATTGTTACTGAACTATTTTCTAACCATCTAATGAAGGTACGTGAGTTGTGGCGTACGTGTCCTCGAGTAGTGGCGGAATGCTGCGCCGATAGTGTTATCTATGCTATCGACTCGACTCGACCATTGTCCGCATAGTTCGGACGATTACGATAGCGACGCACGCGCATGCGCCGCCGCCGTGCTGTACCTACACTCTTGATCAACAATGGCCTGAATAATTGTTTGCTACTGGACGTTATCGTATAATAATAGTTGTAGGTAATTGTCTACAATACCTAAGTACTAAGCTAGGTACCTACCTGACTTATTGATCACGATTTACCCCTCTAATTAATGTTTATAAACGCTGAATAAACCTAAATGTCAAGTTTATACGATAAAAATGTATTATTAAACTGCTGTTATGTACGATATAACAGTTTATAACGTTTATTAGTATCTACGGGGCGTGAATTTACATTCAAATAAACCTCTCATCCAGAAGTACATACTGGCAACAGGCATGTACCGCCGGGTAAGGAGATCCATTAGTGCTCGAGAGGCTACCAACTGGAGCCCTACCACTACCCGTTGCTACTTGAGCTTGTTGTATGCTACTGCTTACTTTTTAAATCAATGCGTGAACATATAACATATTATCAGCACACGCTGCATGGTTAGCCTAGAGCTACAAGCTGCACTGCTGCCATTGCCGCTGCGTACATTGTGGTCATGTGTCGCCGTGCACTGCACAGTAGTGCACAGCCAGCGTGACGGGGGGGCCTTTTTACAGTTTCCTCCCCCCCCCCGAGATGTGCCCTAACAGGCGTGGCACTGTGGTGGGCGACGCAGTCTCGTTCGGTTCCCGAAGTCCACCATCAGGTGCCGAAAGTGGACCACCCGTGGTGAGTTTAGCCGGTAGGAGCCCGACACATCCTTCCCCCCCAGGCGGAGTATAGATGCCCAATGATGGGTTACCAAAACAATAAGCGAAAAAGAAAAAAAAAACTATATGTTACTCACAATGTACAAGACATGAGTATTTCGCCATCTTCATTGTTATTTGATATGAAATATGAATACATCTGGGAGAATTGTGGGGTCGTGTACGATCACAAAATGTGTTGTACGTCATGTGTCGCCACTATCCTTGGAGGGAGGAGCTCACTCAGCAGGCGGCGCACGCGCACCGCACTGTCGTCTCACACCTACAGACACATCGATATACGTATACGAGAATGTACACAAGTGTACTATCTACGATCGCTATAGAATAGAAACGTCAGCAAAATGTTCTAAATCAACAGCCGTCGAATAGTCACGTTATTGGCAAATGTCATCGAATACTGTTGGCGTCTCTATTCTATAGCGGTTGTAGATGGTCGACTGGTCTCGGGGCTGATGAGACTGGAAGCCCGCCTCGACCGCGGCGCACTTCAGTTACACGTCACAAGACATTGTTGTGTGAATGGTACCTACGTGTTGAGATGCTGGTCGCGTGCGCTAGGTCCGGGCGCGGAGCGTATGGCGGTCGCGTGCCGCGGAGACACTCTCACGCGGAGAAATCGTCCCCCGCGGCCGACGTGCCTTGACAGTCGGTGCGATGGCCATTGTAGCTCCTGGGTCAGAAGGTAATGGTGACACGCGTCCTGCTACACCAGATACCTTCATCGTCAACGGTGGGTTGCTAATAAAACGGAGTACCATAACACTAACTCGCTCCAATTGTGACGTGAGCACTTGAGCAGGTGTCATCTCGAGTCTTTCAATGCACTCCAATTGGATGTCCAAGTAATGATTGTCAAGACATAAATCCGCAGTGCTTCCGCAGACGTCGCCCGCACACAAGCTATCCACTGTTTCCGAGTCCGTGACAGCCTTCACTCCTGCCATCCCACACCGTCTGACTACTGACGCATCACTTACCTTGTGTCTGAAACATAATTAATTACGCGACGTCGCGTCGTGGGAGTGCGGTTCAAGGAATAAGACAAATACTTACTTAGTCATTTACTGTGCTGCGAGTCATCCGCACCTCAACGCACTCTCGCGCTATCACTGTAGGTACCTGTCTAAGTACTTCTTTTGATAAAATTAAAATTATTGTGAGCTCGTCATTAATATCTTTCTTTTGTTCTTTTCAGGTGGTGTGCTAGTGTGCAGTGAGCGAGTACTGCGAGTGTTCTGGGTGATGTTGTCGCGCATCGGTTGCTAGCAGCCTCGCGGCATGATGATGGGGTCGCGCGGCGGCGGCGGCACGGCGAGGTCGCGCGGCGAGGCGCAGCGCGCGCTCGACGAGTTCGACGAGCTGGCGGGCCTGCGGGGTGGGGGCGGGGGGGACGGGGGGCGCGGGGGGGACAGCGCCAGCCAGGGCGAGCGCAGCGTGTACGTGCTGGAGCACCTGGCCACCTTCACCGTGACCAGGGAGACCGGCATCGTGTACCCCGCGGACGGCATGAGAAGACTGCTGCAGCTAGAGAAAACCAACGGTTGGTTGCCTTTTCTATCATAATTTCAAGCCGCAGATGGCTTACAAGTCCTTTTGAAATCAAACCCACTAAGCCTAGTTGTATTATATTATTGGACATATCCAGATGTTTCTTGCCTTCCTGAATGCAAAGTTCCTCTAGATAGGCAAGATTGAGATTACGACAACAACCTGAACCAGTGATGCCATGCTTCACCGGGCTAAAACAACCATACAAATACCCATTTTGTTTAGGAATTTGGATGGGTGTGCTTGCTAAGCTGGTCGTCAAAGCTGCTGATTTAATATTGTTCACTCTCTTGCGCCATAAATTACAATACCCGATCCTTATCAGAGTTATTGTCAGAGCAACTGTGTACACGGCTGATGTAGGTTCTTCGTTTGCAGGAATATGGAGCCAAAAGATGCAACTGTGCCTGGAGGGGCAGTGGGTGCTGGTCATGGACTATGAGACTGGGGTACGTCCATCTCGTTCATTAAGTCTTCTTAACTTTGCTCTATCTACGGCATCGTCATCTTCATTAGGTCCATTATACCGACCTCATAGGGATCACTTGGGAAAGAATTACTCCAAGCCATTGCTGAAACCACATACAGTGTAATTATTGACGCCATCCAATTTATTTATTCGTTGCCTTTAGTATGATAGATCTCTCTACATTATGATTTACCTACGACATAAGTATTCGCAAGATTAAACTTAAATTAAAACGACCTTAAAATATCTAACGGTTACTGCAACTGCATATGAAATCAAAAATTCACGACTCTTGAATGTCATCACTGCCGATCGTCTCATCTCGTAAACCGTGCGTGAGTAAAGAGACTAAGTATTGCTCATTTGTAATAGTAACAATAACTTTGTTTCTTGCAGTCTATAATGGAGCGCTTCCCGGCGTCGTGGGTGCACTCACCGACGGCGTTCACGTCGCCAGAGCCGGCCGAGCTGTACAACAACGTGCTGGCCTTCGTGGTGGGCGCGGCGGCGGAGGGCGCCGGCGGGGGCGCGGGCGGGGGCGCAGGCGGGGCGGGCGGAGCGGGCGCCCCTCGCCGGGAGCTGCACATCTTCCAGTGCCACGACGTCAGCGCGCAGGCGCTCGTCGAGGAACTCAACGCGCTCAAGTGAGTGACACGTGTATCAGATCCACTGTACCCGGATTATTAAGTCTACTGCAACACATTGTCCACAAAAACACCATAACCACCAGGCATGTATGTTGGTGGACGCTGGCCTCGTCAGCATTCAGCAAGTTGAGTGTTCTTCCATTTTTGTGTCGGTAGAGCCTCGTCAGTCAGTGCCCGGGTGCACCGCGACGAGGCGATGTTCTCGTGGAGACCGGCGTGATTGAACTGCGCCATATTGTATTGTTGTGGGAAAAAGAAACGTCTGTCTATTACTCAGTGCTCAGTGCGACGCCTTTCTGCAGACTATACAGATAAACCTGTCACTTTAAATTTACATACGATATGACACGTGGAGTATTCGTCACCGATAGCATCACATTATAGTAATATCTTTTTTAAACAATGTTGAGAAGACGATACAAGAATCTGCGTGTTGTGATAAGATGATAACACGATGTTTCTGAGCCACTCTTACGAGTATAATATCTCGGCGTGTGAGGACAATATGTTATCTGCGGGATTATCTCGCGCCGAGTGAGATGTGCTCACTGCTCAGTGCTCAGTGTGGCTCCGACCTCGAATGTTCTACATCAAGCACAAGATCTCGCTGCCCGCGTCCGCTTACACCTGGTGAATACCTTAACTTCTATACTTCTGCTGACCCTGCCGAGAGTGGCGACTACGGGATACGGGCATTCAGTTCCTTTGGGTAGTCGTAGTGTAGAGCAGTCGTAGTCGTAGTTAGTGATAAGATTGTGGTGCAGGATTTGGTGTGAGCAGTGTGTCGTTGATAGTGTTATTCAAATTTATTTGTACCGAATTCTCAAGATCTTGTTCGGAAACTATGTGATGTGGTTGTATATTTTAGCAATGTTGATATTTGTATTGACAAACTTTAACTTATTCCCGAGCTTAGCAGATACAGTTCCTCGAACCAGACGTGACAACAGTCGGTTATGTCTGACACTGGCTAGGACTGCACTTATACGCAAGAGTGTTCTCTGCATGGCGCTGATCATTTACAGTAAACGCCCTTTTGACTTAACAAATGCGGCATTTAAAACAAAAGTCAAATCACTTTTAATTAATAAAGTAACGGTATTCTAATGTAACGGACTCTATAAAGGACCAATTATTTTTTACTTGACATTAGTTTTTTGTATGAGTATAATTTAGTCATTAGTATCAGATTAATATATTATGTTTATTCGTGCTCGGCTATTGTTAAATGTTTTTATTATAATAAATAGTGCTTAACTCAAGTTGTGTGTGCAGGGGCGTAAGCGGCGGCGGCGCGGGCGACGGCAGCCGCGACTTCATCATAGAACGAGAGCGAGAGCGGGAGCGGGAGAACGAAGCTGAGCGGCCGCGCCGACAGGTACTTATCTGTGATTATAGTAACGGCATCAACCTCATCCGGGAGACTCGCCATGAACTCGTACTGCCAGTCACCTGAAGCGTTACTTGTTGTAGCACAACATCAGTACAGCTTGCCAAAAAAGTCAGCAGCGTGAAAACTAAACTGGTATTTTGAGTTGATGGTACATCTGGAATTCCAGATATCTGTCTGTGTCCAATGCTATTGCGTAGATAGTGTTCGGGGAGGCTCACCCGTAGGTTGAATTTTTTTTTTTGGTTAACGTTTTTGAATCGTGTTCGAGAAATCCGTTTTGATTTCCGCTACCTAGTTGTCCATTCTGCATATTTTTGTTTTACCGGGTGTTTCCGCCTGGCGAGCTTGCTCTTCTACAAAACAAAACGATATTACAAAAGTTATTGTACTTAATTATTTGCACAGTACTCAGAAGCGCATTATAAATGAGTTTGATAATGATACCTGGATACGCTATTATCACCGGTTTCATAAAAGAGCCAATTGCACACAATGATAGGTCCGGTTCTCTTTCATGTGATTGCACTTCATTTGTACTTATTTTACATTTAATGTCCGATAACATTCCATCGACAACACGACACTAAGGCAAGTGTAAACAAGTTATCATTAGGTATTACTGTTTGTATCGGAGCTGATAACATACATCGTTGAGGGAGACTGGGCGGCTGGGTTCTGAATCTCAGCGTCTCGTGGAATTGATGTCCACTGCTCTCCACGGGTCTCTAAGCGATCTATGTAGTTGAGGGAATAAATCACCGCGCTTGACAATCGTATGGTGATTGTCATAATATAACATAACTTGGCATCACGCCTGTATTCCCCGCACGGAAAGGCAGAGGTGTACTATTTAGCTAGTACTCCCACATTTGGGCCGTGCCGGTATTAGGTCCCATGTAATAGGTGGGAGCCTACAGCTATCTACCGAATTATTCCGCACTCCGGGCTGCTACTGACAAATCTTCTAAAATTGAAACCTGATGATACATTGTCCGCTCCGGGAATCGAAGTAATTAAGCTCAGCGGATCGTAACATGTAGGTACAACATTTTCATATAGGTATATATAATAATGTACCCACTAACAGGAGGCGTATTCTCGGCGGTAATTGGGCATAATGTTATAAATATAGACGGTGCGTAATAACAGAACAATGCTATTCTAGAAATATACGCGCTCGTATCGGCACACGTATCGCAATCTATCGATCGGCTGATAACGAGCGCGATAGCCTGCCCGGCCACGTCGTGCACATCGCTACGACTTCAAGTTGTTTATTAAATAAGTTGTGGCTAATATAAAACCATCATATCAATCATTTTGAGAACGAAGAGGACACAATGTTATGCGACACCGCGGGATTAAAAATATCGAAACATGGTGTACATACTCGTACAAGGGCCCGTCAAATGTTAACTCAAAAATTGCCATTAATGTAGCTTAGTCGGCAATAAATAATAAATTGAGTTTGACATCCGTATTCCAAGTAGACCAATGCGTAGACTAGTAGGCACTACGACTATGTACCTATACTCCATGAAGCGGGCAAACAGTCCGCGGCTAGTGTTTTGGGTCCAGTGCATACATACTATACTAGATATACTGCCACTAGGTACTCCATTTAAACGTAAATTGGGAACAATGAAGGAAGAGTATAGGTCTATATACTAACGCAATATTGTACTAAGTAATCTAATGTACGCAAATGTCGACAAAGCTGATTCGCGCTTGATGGCGTACAGTGAACTAAGCAAAAAACGAAAGATAAAGAAATAGATTAATGTAATATGAAATGCGTCATTCAATCAAAAATGTAGCTAGGTATGTGACCGAGTCATACAATATACTTAATTAATTAATCTTATCTCGCAGTATCTTCTGATATAGACCGTATAAAAATATCAAAACCAATATTCAAATTGATTGATATTGGTTTCGGCTCTTATATTATACTTATCTTATACTTAATTATAATATTTACTTAAAGCAGAAAAAATCCGGATGGTTTGTTCATGGATACAGCAATAGTTGGGCTGCGGAGGTCCAATTAGTATGATCTGTATAAAATATGCTGTTTAGCTGTGTGACCGCAACGTGTTTTTGGGGATTTAGGTTGGATTAGATTAGATTAGACATTTGTTCATGAATAATAGATAATGATTCATATATACAAATAATAACATGTTAAAAAAAAACATTTATCAAATGTAATAAATAATTTTATTTATTTATTTGCAGGAATGTTCTTGAGGTACAGTAGCAGATTAACGAACAAAATGCACGCTCAAATATTGTCACACAATGTATAAACCGCCTAGTATAATGTGTTTATGGTACAAATATCATTCAGTTACTATGGTATATAAAACTCGTGCAACGAATAAAAACATTCCTTCAACAAAAGCTCTTTACATTTTCTTGAAATTTAATAGGATTCAAAAATAATGTTCATGTCAACCAGTAATTTAGTAAACAATTTCCCGGACTGGTATTACACGCAGTGTCCAGCAACACTTAGTTTAGATAAGGCCATTCCTAAGTGTTTCCTGCGCGGTTCGGTTCGTATCTCCGTCTCGAAAGCGTGTAAGTTGTTATATTCTTTATAACAGCAATGAGGAGAACCATCAAATGTAGACAGGGTACAATAGTGACATTTTACAAATTTACAAATAGTATTGCCCTTTTTTGCAAGATAAATGCTCTTTGTGCTATGCTCCAACCTGCTGCAGCACGCGCCGCTGACGCGCGCTCTGCATGCACTCAATATGGTGTCACAACAGATTGACTGCTTCAATTGTAGTCTGAGTGAATTCACACAGGCCGCATTTTTCAAAATTACCCTTATTATCTAATATTAGTAACCTCAAAACTATAACTATTGTATTAGGGAAACCTGTAATGATAGTTGTATGTGTTATAATAAATAAATAAATTGTATGTTGTATTCATAGCTCTGTCCCCAGAACTTTATGCTATATCTCGACTTCGATTCCACTAAAGTATATTAAACAAATTACTCCTCTGACGAAACACAGACATTCATATTTCTCAAGGCCCAGTGATCTACAATTACTTCATCTCGGATCTGAAAGCGTAGCAGGCTGAAATCATAGAATTTATATTAACGCTCAACTCAGCCTGCCAGATACTCATCGATGTGAATTCCCAATTTTTTTACATTATCAACCAATTCAACTTGATCTCCATTCATAGTAATGTTAAATTTTTCTTTATTTCCGTCAGTAGATTTAAATAGTATTGCGCACGTTAAGTTTTATTGACGCTAAACTCTCAACGTTTTTATTCTGTTTTCGCATATCATTACCACATATTACAGCATTTGTGTCATCAGCATAGACTATGACTTTCATGTTTTAATGGAATCACAAGCAAACTGTACTAGGTCATTCAAAAATACAATTAAGAATATTGGACCTAAAATAGAGCCATGTGGAACGCCCCTGCTGAATTTTTCTTTTTTGGTTTTGATTGGAGGTCCAATATTTGATGGTTGCGCAGGTAGTTTGTATGTGTGTGTGTTTGTTGTTTATGAATAGCACGAGTTACTCGTGCGTTGTGTTTGTGAGAACCTTGCCGCGGATTATGTGATGCGTCAGCGTGTTATCTGCGTGATAAGCCCGCGGCCGCGGCAGAGTGAGGCTCGCCACTCGGTGGCCAACCGCGGCGGTGGCAGTATGTCGCGCCTCTACCACACGTATAGCCGGCAGCAGTGGGAGGCTGTGCTGGTTGTGAGTGTCCGACCGACAGATTTCGTTAGTCGTGCGTGTTTGGTAGACAACATTACGCTGGCGTGACCTGCACGACCCACTTGAACAAAAGCGGGAGATGTAAAAAAACGCGCGCGAGTGTTGCATACAAAACGTGCATGACTTAGCGAAGGCTCTAGTTTAGCCTCACTGACTTGTTTGTGTGTTTGCAGCAAATGTCAGCACAGCTTGGCCGCATTGAGCGGAGTGAGCGAACTGAACGGGGCGACCGGCCGGAGCGCGCTGAGCGCGCCGAGCGTGGCGAACGTGGTGAGCGCGGCGAGCGTGGTGGGTCGGGTGGCGAACGAGACGATGCGTCGTCGACCGGCTCGGAACGGTTATATGAGCAGGATATTGCGATCCTGAACCGCTGCTTCGACGACATCGAGAAGTTCATCGCGCGGCTGCAGCACGCGGCCGCGGCACAGCGCGAGCTGGAGCGGCGGCGGAGATCGAGGGGCGGCCGGAGAGGCACAGGTACCTAACATGGATTTCTTTCTTGATAAAATTTCATGCGCAACAAGAGCCTTGTCTGCTTTATTCTAACCACAATTTGTAACCCCAGGTAACGGGGGCGCGAATGCCGGAGAAGGCATGCTGGCGCTGCGAACACGACCTCCCCCCGAGAGGGACTTCGTGGACGTCTTGCAGAAGTTCAAACTATCCTTTAACCTGCTGGCTCGCTTAAGAGCCCACATCCACGACCCCAACGCGCCGGAGTTGGTGCACTTCCTGTTCACGCCGCTGGCGCTCATCGTGGACGCGGCGCAGGATGCGGCGGACGGGCGCCTGCCCGCGCGCGTCGTGCAGCCGCTGTTGACGCGCGACGCGCTCAACCTGCTCGCCAACTGCGTCACCAGCAAGGAGACCGAGCTGTGGCACTCGCTCGGTGACGCCTGGCTTATTCCCAGGTAACTAATGCACTTGTATACTGATCATTGTCGAAGGGTCCGCTATCGCAACGCACTGCGGAACTGTTAGATAGAAGTATCTCATAAATATACAAATATAATATTACTGACCGCTAAAACAAGTTATGTCCAAACTAAGTTCCAATCGACACCAACGTAGGATACTCCTCGGCACATACCGTCGACACTAATACCGCCAGACTGCCCAACGCGGCTGAAAGCGATGTCGTGTGCCAGCCTGCCAATCCCTTACGTGCAACTGGGACTTGCACTGTGCACAAGTCACAGAAGTAGTCGGTTTTTCTGAAAAGCAGTCCTCAGTGACAGGCCGGAATTGGAATCATGGCCAATAAATTATTATGTTATGTTTATCACCACCATATCTGGTTTCCAAGAATAACCGTCAATAATCTAGTAGCCGCCATTATTATTGGTGCTAGATAATTCGTAAATTATAAAATTCCGTTAATGACCGCTGATAGCAGAGGTACCACCAGATCTGTTATTGGGCAGCTGATAACTTATCAGTTTCATTTATTATTTAAATTACCTGTGATTAATAGCCCGTGTCAAGTGCATAAATTAGTTTTGTAAGTTACGTTTGTCACCTCCGCCTATTGCAATCACTGCTGGTCATAAGGAGGCCTTAGATAGACAGTGCGCGGGCAGGTTCATTATGACCGCAGAGCTAATCCTGTCACTTAGGTATCGCTGCAGCCGTTCCTGGCAAGTTATAGTATTTCCTCCAACAGTATACAAATGTTAGCCTCGACGACGCATCGCCATTCGCCAGTGACGATGCTCGTTCAGAAGTCCTAGTGTAAGTTTTTTTACAATCTCGACGTTACGCATCGAGCGCATTCAGTATTTTGATTGGCCCGCTCCAAGCTCTTCACCAATTGGATCGCCGAACGCGGTCGATGCTCACTACGCCATTTCGAATGACGTTATGTCTAATTACACTTCATGTAGGACGACTCAGCAAGCATTATTTTGCATCAATTATTTCGCAATGGAATCAGCGTGTGGAGTGTCAGACGGTGTGGTGCCTGCTGGGGAGTTCGTAGCCGTAGTGTGCGCTTGTAAACTCCACTCGGTCGTGTTGTCAGGGAGCAGTGGAAGACGGCGATCCCGCCGTACCAGCCGGTGTTCATGGACGGCTGGAGCCCCGACTACCAGGTGGACGACCAGCCTCTGCGCAGGTAAAAACAACATTGTCTAACATAATCTATAAAATGTACGTTGCCTGTATTTTAAAGAAAATGTAGATGTTTATATCTGTCAACAAAACATTGTCTGTTATTGTTATATAAGGGTTTCATTTTATTCATTTAGTTCATTCTTCATATTGGCTGGCTTTAATACCTACCATAATTATGTCATGTCGTATATTACAAAGGATTTAACACTTTTTTTTTTAATACTGATCTATTTGTGAATACTCTTGCCGACTCGACAGAAAAATAATGGCATCAAGATATATTTTTTCAATTCACTTATTTAAAAAAAAATGTTTTCAGTTACCCTTTATAAGCCACCCTGTATAAGTATTTAATTCGTTAGATGTTCACCTTGCCAATCCCAACAATCGCATAATTTCACCCGAAACATTAGACTGTGGTTCTATTTGTTGTTCACATAGCTATAAGTAAATGTTTCTTGTGTTACTGTGTATGTACTGGTGTAGCTAGCTTGTATGTGTGTGTGCGTCCGCGTCAGGTCATCGCCCCGGCGCAGCTCGGTGGGTCGCCCCGAGCTCGCGGCGGCCGAGCCCGCCAGCTACGAGCGGTACGAGAGAGACGAGCCAGACCTCTATGCGGAGCAGTATGCGCCCTATCCCAGGTAATGACGCCTGTCCTGTCACTGTGCACTTGTAATACTGTTTTGGTGTAATTTTTATCATGAATATTTATGGAATCTCGTGCACAACGTAGGAAACAGATAAGACAAGACCGAAATCACAAGCTGCATAGCGAGGTAGTCCAATCACACACTGGCCACAATAGTTAGCTCGAACAGTTGCGCCAGCAAGTGAATCCACGAAACAGTGTTCGGGGCAAGTTTCCTCGATCCTCAATGCAATTATCATTACATTCTTGAATAAATAATGGTCTGATTTCCCTATTACCATACAGAGCCATTAAGGTTTATTGAAGAGGCTTTTTGATCACGACTTGTCACTCTACGTCACATCATCTGTATGCTTGCAGCAGGAACATGCGCGCGATAGGGCGCGAGGACTCGGAGTCGGCCGCGTCGTCGCCCGACAGAGAGCAGGCGTACCGCGCCGACAGAGACGACGGTATGTAACAGCAGGTTTGGTTACTACTGTATTTCTTAGAGCGACTCAGTTGATTGACTAGCTATTCTTTTCTTTTGAACCTTACACATCCTGTTTACTTCTTTTGACAAGGCTTGCAGCGGGAATGTAGTGCTTCTGTTTTTACAACGGTCTCATCTCAAGTGAGGAAGCTGTTCTGAAGGGCGTTTGAAGAGTTGAAGTGGGAAAGATGGGGCTATGGGTTTTTAATCTACAATAAAGAGAATGCCTTTGTCCCATGGAAGATTATATTAGGCTGTATTGTGCGTTGCAGATGACCTGGGCGAGTCGTGGGCGCGCGGCGTGATGGCGCGCGGCGGGCGCGTGGTGCGCGTCACGTACCCGCGCACCGCCAACAACGACAAGGAGCTCACCGTCGTGCGCGGAGAGTACCTCGAGGTGCGTACGGTCTCACTCTGTAGTACACTAGCAAGTGCAAGCGTATCGCGCGAGCGTCGCACGGAGCCGAGGGTCGGCGATGCGAGCCTACCGTCACGAGGTAGGCTTGCATCTTCAGCTCCTCCAAAGCACGATATCTTCAAAAAATACAGCCGTAAAGTATAATCAGCAAAAAAGTATTAGTAAAACTTATAATTTGTTTATTGATTATTGTAAAGCGGTGTTATAGCTTTAATATCACGTAAATATCTAAAATAACTAAGTATGTAGTATTATTTTGTAAAATATTGATATCAAATATTTGTTAATCAATGATAGCTATCCGCACCTACGGACAGACTCGCCTGTTCCTGGACTGGCTATTTGATATCCATTTTAGGGGCTGAGGCTGAGACTTACGGTTTTAGATTTACTCCACTTTAAAGCGTAAATAACTGGATATTTGTTTACGTCAAATACTGACGGGAGGCAGACATACAGGGTGCACCACTTGTAACATGCTACGCCGAAATCGTTAAATATTAGTTTTTTTCGAGTAAATCAAAGGTACTGTCCCCCACAGGTGCTGGACGACTCCCGCAAGTGGTGGAAGGCGCGCAACCGGCGCGGCGTGACGGCGCACGTGCCGCACACCATCGTCGCGCCTGCGCTATCGCCGCCTGCCTCGCCGCACCTGTACCCGAACCCCATCTACACGCATTACCAGGTACCAACGCACTTTGAAACTCCAACCTCTACCAGTGGCCTTCACGGGCAGCGGCATTAACGCAGCAGATGAACCTTAACGCAGCCAGTAGGAGCAGCATCCACTAGTGTATAAATATCGTCATAAAGTTGTCACTTTCTTATACAAGGTGTAAGTGACATCGTAACGAAAACTGATACCATGGATTCAGTACATGCTTCTGAACACCTCAGTAAAAGAATATTGCGTCGGTCTTTTCAAAAAATTTACGATTTTGTTCGCAGTTTTTATAACTACCTAAAAAAATGTGCGAACAAATTCGTAAAAAATTTGAAAAGACCGACGCAAAATTCTTATGCTGAGGTGTTCAGATTCATGTACTGAAGCCATGGTATCAGTTTTCGTTACGATGTCCCTTACACCCTGTATACGGGAGAATGTGACCTAATAATTGCACTTCACTTCTACAATAATTACCGCACACAGGCCTCATTTAGCAAGAAATGAAAGTAGATAACCCATAGTCATTAGTCAGCCTTCTCGGAATTTTTGCTTACAATATGTTGAGGCCATCCCACCGCCCAACGCACGTCGTTAAAGACTGGTCTAGGCTAAATTGAAGTGTTTCATTGACTGAAAACCAACAGGCTGAAGACAAGCAGCAAGCAAGGGCATTGTCTTTCTGGAAAGTTTCCTAAATCCTTCCGATGTTTTGTGTTCCAGGAGGGAGGCACGGGTGGTCGCGGCTCAGGCGGGAGCAGTCCGACGGGCCCGCCGGGTAGGGGCGCAGGGGGTGCGGGGCCTGGAGGCGCGGGGGGCGTGGGGCCGGCGGGTGTGGCAGGCGCGGGGCAGGCGGGCGCCGCCGACTGGGTGCGCCGCGAGCGCCTCGGCAAGAAGGGCGAGTTCCGATACTTCTAGCGCGCTCCACATGCACAGACACTTGACTGCTTACCTGAGCCGCCCGGCGCACGCTCACATACGTAGCGTCAGATCATGTAGAATTTGTCAGACTTCACGGGGTCCCTTACTTCTCCGCTGAATTCCTTGTGATCGAGTGTTGCGAATCTGTGCGTGCGCCGGGCGACCGATGTATGTACAAAGTCAAGTATTTGTATACTTTCTGTGTAATGTGGCGCTGCCGAGTGCCGCTCCCAGTCCCCGCGCCGCGTGTGTGTGTGTGCGTGTGTGTGCACCGCTTGACTCGTGTTCGTATGTTTACCAGAGGCCCCACACAACATCACTTTGTACAGTCGTTAATGCATAGAGAGGTCAGAGAAGCGTCTGGGCTGACATTGTTGGATGACGCGTCATTTCGACGGCAGTCCCATGCAGAAGTGAGGTTGTGTGGCGGCTGTACCGCCATGGCGCCAGTGTAGCGTACTAAGTAGTGGTCGGGCGCGTTTCCGCTGTGGTGACGTCAGCATCGGGTCGCGTCGCGTGGCAGTGGGCACGTGTACATACCTATGTGTTGTGACAGTTGTCCGCCAAACCGCCGCGCTATCATACAAGTCTGATTTAAATTATTTACTTTGTAAATGTATACGTACAACATGTTCGCACCCTTCAATTTGTAATAAGCGTGTGTTACGCGCCTTAGTCCATAATAATATGTATATTATCTTTTAAATTATTAGATTGTGAGTAATCGCAAAATATATTAAAATACAATAATATATCTAATTCTAGATATGATGTAAATGAAACAAATTATATGAGTATATTTTCATACTATTAATATATTGTGAGCGGAGTGGGCGATCTGCGCGGACGCACCTTAAAGGCGACATCTATCGCCAAGAAGACAAGACTGCTCAATTTATCAATCGCTTGATGTCTGCGCCGCTACTATACTCAAGCCTTACGTACAGACCGACCACTCCGTCATTAGATCATTATCTCCGTATTTGTACCTACTTTACTATTAAAATCAATTTTTTATCAAACTCGGTGTTGGTCTGTTAGTAACCTCTCCCTCCCGTCCCGTGGAATTTAATCGAGCAATCCGTAATTATACGATTAATCTATCACTGTGCCGGCGCCGGCGCGCTGTTATCTATACAATCGGGTTTCTTCGACGATAATAATCTCAGAGACGTGCGATGTGCGCGCGACCAGTTGCCCTGCAGTGTTGCCTGTACGTGTGCGCGTGTTTGGTGCGTGTGTGTGTGTGCTTCGCTTGCATATATGTTGTGTTCCTGTGCGTTTGTAACCATGTCACGGTAAGTTTGCTAATCATTCTGTGTTTCTTAATAATTATCAGACCAAGTTTGGTTACCTAATGCTTGTGCATCGTGATAACGTATAAACGCAAAATCTTAAACTTTATTTGGTTTACATTATTATTGAGATCGGATTTCAAACATGTTGGCAGGGATTACTAAAACACTGAAATTCATGTTCCAATTAAATGTTTAAATTAGTGCATACAATCCAGCGTTTTGTACTGATCAAATATAATTAGATTTCTTGATGGCTATAGGGCGCCACAGGAATTATAATGATGGTGTGTTACATACAGAGAAGCCGGATACACCGCCCCCTCCGCCGCCGCCGCCGCCGCCCCCGCCGGCGCCGCCCTCCCCGCCGCCTGTCAAGACTGACACCATGAAGTGTGAGTATGGCACCAGTAGTACATCTTCTCATGTACTCTGTCCACGTACCTTCTCCAAGTCACGTTATTGCAACGCTCGTAGCCGGATGCCACTAACAACTAAGGAACCGCAAGTTTATCACCAACACACACGTGAGTGATGGGGCCATGCAGCTTCCAAGAGAGATGCTGCATAGCCCCATCACTCACGTCTAATATTAATAACTAATAAAAATAACACTAATACATTTAACAAGTACACCACAATGTGCCCCATTCTTGTTTGTTTCACTGTATTCCATCCAAAGCTTGCCTGGAAGTAATCGTTTTCAGGTGTACTATAATGTATATAATAAATAATTAAACTAACTGTCATCCAGTGGCGTGCACACCATAAAGACAAAAAGATACTGCCTACCGTAATAAATTAAGTACCTATTACAAACGTTAATTATGTCTGTAAAATCAGTTAATATAAGTGTTAGGGTGAGGTGGCCAATCACAAACATCATTGAACTTGACAATTTTGCGTGCCCTGTAAGAAATGTCTGCGCACGCCACTGCTCTCATCACCAATCCGTTTGCAAAGCGTGGTGATCATGAGAGTACTCTTTCACGTGCGTTTTTCGTAGCGGTCTATTAATGAGGCCCACGTGAGGGAGTACATAATTATGTATAATGAAAAGAGTTTCTAGCGACATGCATGCATATCCGTAGCGATGAAGTCAGTGGCGAGCTCTAATAGCCTGCACGAAGAGTTGAAGATGGTGCTGCCGGCCATCCAGCAGCGCAGGAACAAACTGGACATCAAGAAGACGCCGGACATATTCATAGACCAGGTCAGGCCACACTAGTTCCAGTAGCATCATCTCTCATGTAGCATGGAGCGGTAATGATCCCCCTTGGCAATTAATGACGGCTCACCTGACAGGATTTACACGTTGGAGATATAAGAACATCGCTGTGGCCAAGTATTTAACCATTACAAGAAACTTATTTAGGTGGGACAATTATTTGTTTCCGCTAGTTATTTTAAATCTAGGAGTTACAGAAAATAATTTCCTATTTACATAAAAGTTTATGACAATCTAGATTAATACACCTAATATTATTTTGTTACGATTTCAGTCCAATAACGTGTATCTATATTTTGGGTGCCATTTGCAGAAGTCGAACCCTGACGAGGTGGTGGAGTGGCTGGAGGCGAAGGGCTTCAGCTCAGCGACGCAACGCGCACTGCGCATGCCCGGCCACCAGCTGTTCGCTCTGACACGCTCGCAGCTGGAGAAAGCACTCGGCACGGACGAGGGCAAGCGCCTGTACAGCCAGATACTCGTGCAGCGCAACGTCTCGGGGGTGAGTCGCTCCCTGACCATCCGCTCGCACGCGCACGGTGAGGCCGCACGCACACGACACACACGTCATAATTCTCTGCCTACATCAACATGCGCTGGCCACCTCATCGCTTTGATGCGCGTATTTTTTTAATCGATGTTGAAAGTCAAGTAGGAAGACAATAATGATTGTTTAATCTTACGAAAAAGCTTTTGATCCGATTAATCACAATACATACCAAGTATTTTTTTATATGTAGCATGATCTAATTACCTAAACTTTATGGAAATCGTAGACGAGCTAATTACCTTACCTACCGTGTGTTATCGTTTTTCTCTAAGTGACATACATTCCAAAGATCATCTATTGGTGTTGTAACATCACTGTGGCCATTGCTTAAAATAGGAGTACCAGAAGGTTCTATTCTAGGCCCTATACTTTCTTGAGTCACTTGATTTATATGTATAAGTACATCGTCAGTTCGGTTTCATGTTTGGGCTCATTTATCAGTGCGGTCCCATTATCATTTACTTCCATCAAAAGTCTTCCTTGTCTATATTATCGATACAATAGTTACATACTTACAGCACGCGACAGAGTAGAGTAGAAGTTTGGTTATATGGAATTTCGTTGGGATGTGATAAAAATCTGTAGCTGACAGGTTCATCGACGGATTGGAGAAATTATAATAACACTCATAGTCGCGTACCTACTGTATATAAGGATGGACAATTTATATGAATGAGTATTTTACTCATTTGTGACGTGTATCATGTTTCAGTACAAGACGACCTCAGCGTCGGAGCTCCAGAGCATCCTGCGGAAGGCGCGCGAGAAGGTGGAGGTGTCGTGATCGAGGCTCGCTCGCCGCACACCTTCACGCCACATGCGCCCACGCATACTCATGTACACAGCGACGACGACGCAGATGATGACACCACGTGTTGCTGACAGTAGTCCAACGATTAAAGCATCGGCATTATGATGTAAAGGTTGTGAGTTTGAGCCCCATACGTTGCACTATTGGCGTGAACCCACTCTACTTGGAGGCGTTAACAGAAATACTAGTAATGTGCAACCATGTGCGCAACCCACATTGCTAGTAATCTATTTTCCATAAAAACTGTGCAATATTAAGAAATCGGTTAAACTATGACTACAAACAAGTCGATCTACAACGATATAGCGACTTTTTATTACTATGCAATGCATAACTTTAATATTATTTGTAATTTTAAATTATTATTTATAATTTCTAAATATATTATTTTGGTACTATCCTGCGTTTTATTTTTAAATTTGCCTCTGTTTGAATTCTTTTATATATCATATTATCTTTCATACAGTAATTGAGCGACCGGAAATATACAGTCCAATTAAGAACCTCCTCATTACTGAAGTTGGTTAAAAATGAACGGAGCGCTTAGTCCATTTTTTTAGGAGGTTCTCAAGTCGACTGTATGTTTTTAACCGACTTCATAAAAGGGGGGAGGTTCGCAATTCGAAGGTATGCTTTTTTTTGTACAAATATTTGTTTATCGATATTTTCGCCACCTGTGAACAGATTTTAATGATCTTTTTTGTTTGAAAGAATATTCTGCCGAGGTGAAATGAAATGAAATGAAATGAAATGAAATTTATTCCACATAAAATAGAGTACATTAAGGTGTTGAGGAGTACATGTAGTTCTTCTATTTTGCCACTAAGTGACATGTGAAAGTTTAACATTGATAAAACAACGGATTCCTAATACAATATAAAATTACAATTAATGTCAAAAAAATAATATGTATAAGGTATCATGTCAAAAATAATAATAATGAAAATGCAATGTCAAAAAAATTTAAAAAGAATTACAGTATAACTCGCTGACACAACTCATTTACAGTGTAATATGCTTTGTCCAGTAGCCAGATTTTTAGGCTTTTCTTAAACTGAACTAGCGGAAGTTTCTTAATTGTTTCTGGTATTTTATTAAATATCTGTATACACATGGCATAACAATTCTTTTGGTATAAGGTAGTCCTTGGTTTCGACTCAAGTACAAGCCTATTAGGATTTCTCGTATTTCTAGGAAATTTGTCCTTAGCCTTGATAAATAAGCTTGGATTAGTTTTGACAAATGTTCCTATTTCGTAAATGTACATACCCGCCAAAGTTAATATTCCCAACTTATTAAAGTACGGTTTGCATGATTCGTCAGGAAGAATGCCGACTATCGCTCTAATACACCGCTTTTGAGCCAAAAAAACTCTGTTAACTTCAGTAGAATTCCCCCATAGTATCAGACCATATCTTAGCACGGAGCTTACATAGCCATGGTAAGCCAACAGAGTAGTTTCCGGCGAAGAAGTTTTCCTTAACCTATTCAAAACATAAACGAATTTATTTATTTTATTACATATTACGTCTACTTGTTGCTTCCAATCATTGTGCTTATCTAGTGTTATACCTAAAAATTTTATATGATCCGTTTCATTTATTTTAATGTCATCAAAAGCAATAGTATGCCTATTAACAATTTTAGATTTTTTACTTTGAAATTGGATATAATTAGTTTTATTCAGATTTACATTAAGATTATTATATTCTAACCATTGCATTATTGATAAAATTGTCTTATTTATTTCTTCTTCATAATTAGTGAATTCATTAAATGTCAAAATTACTGAAATGTCATCTGCAAATAAAATACTTCTATAATTTATTATGAAGTCTCTCATTTGTTCTCTCAGTTGATCTCATTTGGTGAAGATCTGATGAAGGCCTTCGGAGATAGACAGTGGAACTCTTCAATGGATACCAGCAAATGACTTCTGATTACTGTAATCGCATGTTGCTGATACTGTACCGCAAATAAATCTAAATAAAAACCTTAAAAAAAGCGACCTCAAAAAACTTAATGGTTTATAATAATTTTCATACAAAACCTAACAGCTTCCGAAGTCGGAGCTTTTAATTCTTCAATGCACGTTAGCTTAGCTTGGCAGAGGCACCGAGCACACACCTTCACAAGCTGGAAAATTATTCTGTACCTTTTAGTTTTTTGAAGGCGGCTTTCACTTGTTTTAATTCCAGTACGACCGCTGAATTGCGGTCTGATTTAATATGCAGTAGACTGGACATTTGAGACTGCTTTAATGTATTATTTGTCAGTAAAAGTTCTGTCAACATGAGAGTGATTGAACCACTGCCAGTTTTCATGATCAGTATATACAGGAAGGATGAATTGAAATAGGAAGCTGAAGGAAAATTAATGAAACCTTACACATAGAAGATAACGAACAATACGAAAGCTGGGTTAAACTAATAGAAGCTCAACTTCATTCAAATAAAAAGAAACATTACAAAATTAATTACAATTTATTATGAAAATAAAATTCTTAAAACAATAACATAACATTCGTTCCTATACTCTGTGTACATGTAACTGAATATTCAACAAAATAGTGGTTATTTTATAATTCGTAAACAATAGTTATTTGTTATACAAGAGTGCAAAGTTGCTTTTTAACCGCGTGTTCAATTTTGATGACCGAGCAAGCGAAGGATTCTAAAATTGAATCACGAGCGCAGCGAGTGATTCAAAATTAGAATCCTGAGCGTTAGCGAGAGAATCAAAAGAGCACGAGGTGAAAAATCTTTGCACTCGAGTGCAACACGTAACTTTTCATTCCACCTCAGCGAGGAAATGACTAAATGCAAAAAAAAAACGTTTAATTCACAAACTTAGTGCACACGATGTTCTAAATGCAATTTACTTTATCCTCTAGAGAATAAAAACGGCTTTTCCACTCAGATATTGAAGATTAAAAATACTCTTTCCGAGATGGTGGGATGAAAATTTACTATATCCTCTAGAGAATAATAACGGCTTTTCCACTCAGATATTGAAGATTAAAAATACTCTTTCCGAGATGGTGGGATGAAAATTTACTATATCCTCTAGAGAATAATAACGGCTTTTCCACTCAGATATTGAAGATTAAAAATACTCTTTCCGAGATGGTGGGATGAAAAATAATTGACATGACGCAATCCAGAAAACCAATTGTCTGCCGAAAACATTATTTATTTATCTCCAAAGTACAGTCGGGCTGAATATTGCACGATGGGTTCGTATAAAGGATATTAAATCATACTTAGTTACTATGTACAACACTCACAGAATGGAGTGAGTATCAGTAGGGCGCGCGCGCGGGCGTCAGAACTGGCGAGTAATAGTAACACCGCTATTTCTTTTCTATTCTTTTCTATTCTATTCTAAATCCAATCTTGTAACAGCTTGCACCGCCAATCGGTGGTTAAACCAGAATAACATATTTTCTTTAATGGCGTAGAACATTTTTTTTTTCTTTTTTGAAATAAATATTATCAGAAGTCATAAAATATTATCAGAAGTCATAAAATTGTAAAAATATATATTTTAATCTGTAGGATATGTATTTCCTATAATATTTCAAATATTTTGTTCACGCTCGAGTGAGTATGGCACGGATCACTGGCGCGGGCGCCCAGAGGCGGTCTACTAGCACATCACATCACATCACAGAACAGAGTGGAGCACCGCTTACAAAACAAACTGTTTATAGTAAACATAATAAAGTAACTAGGTTATGTTTATGAGCAGAGAACGTATCTATAGACAGAACAATTTCGTTCAGAATAATTAGTTAATCAAATGTGGCTTCATCCATGAGTAGATGTCAGTCACATAATTACAGATCGATTTGTTTATATTAAAAAATACAGGCCTCTGGTTCCCTACGAAACTTACACAATAATATCTTTCAGTCATTATTACGCTAACTACCGCACAGCAAACTGAAATGTACCTGTATCTCCATGCAACACAGCGTGTGTCCACATGTCTCTACGCGACTCAACACGTGTGGCGTCGTACTAAACTAAGGTAACATTTGTAAAACAAATGCAAAACAACACAACGAACTCGACCAGCGAGCGTTCCATATAGGCACATACATAAACACACACTCTCACCGCCACATTCAGCTTCCCAGCAAAAACTATATATAATGTTCTCATTATATGTGAACTGCATTATTTAATTCGAAACATTAGGCATACCAGACACCGCTGAATGTAGCAACTCTAAACATAACCGATCGCTCACTTTGTGTTCTAGACGTCTGTCACACGCACGCATGCTCACAAACACACACACACATAACTAACAATAAGATGAGCGTAACAACATCACATAACAGTTATCAATATCAATGGGAATGACGTCACTCTGGGGAGAGGGTTCGAGGGGGGCAACGTCGTGAGTATAGTGACACTACTGCCATACAATTTAAATAAATAGGTTCAGAAAGTAAAACAACACTCGAGTTACTGCAGGTTGCAAATTGTACGCGCTAGAGCGAAATGTTTGAGAGAGAGTGGACTTTCTGTAACTATGTATATTGTGCTATTGCAATATCCCGGAAATCAAATGCAGCACCATGCGACACGAGTCGATGCGGAGCGGCGCTACGATGCTTCGCGCTTAGCGATACGCGCCGCAATGGCGGCCGTCAGTGCTGAGCCTTTGCCGCTGCCATCCTCCGCGCCCAGTAACGAGAACTGAAAGATAAATAAATATTCAATGCTATGCTGAGAGCACATCGGAACCTTTTATCACCGGTTTTACTAAACCGATAGTTCTGGCACTCATTCAAATATCAATTTGGAGCAGACCAACAAAACATACCCTTGCGGGCTCGGGGGTAACAGCTGGTAAACTTCAAGCTCCTGGTATTCCTTACATATGGGATTGCTGACGTCAGGCCACAAGTTGCTCCATTTGAAATCTGATACTTAATCAAATCAGGCTAATCTGGGAGTCTTCTTGAAAGCCGCCACACATGAGCAAGCCAATTTGTCGGTCGAACGGTCCAAAATGTTCCAGTTTGGCCTAGATAATGTGGATACGATACTGTAATTTTTGTATCACTTCAGTCGCTCCAGCCGCCAGATGCCTTCAGCTTCGAAGCCAAATCGGTCCGCTTTGGATTCCGGAAGATAACCCGGACCATATTATGTATATTAATATGGCGTATCATGTGTAGAGCTAGGACGTTAATAATAGTTGTTACTGTTGTTAGTGAACTGACCGAGTGCTGCGGCGCGAGCAGAGCGATGTACTTGTCCATGAGGCGCGCGATGCGCGGGTGGTGCTTGTACACGGAGCCGTCCACCGCCACGGCCACGTGCGGCCGGTCCATGCGGCGCAGCAGCGTGGATATGCCTGCAATACATAAATAATGATAATCAGCACCAGAACGATTCTTTCAGGAATCAACAAAACATAAATCCAAAATTAACATAATGTATGAATGTGATATACTCACAGACAGACACGAGTTGCGCAGCGCGGTTAGAGATAACATGTGCAGCGTGTTGCGCAACGAGCGCATCCTGTGGTGTCAGCGTTGCGCCCACGCACACCTCACGCAGTACCGTCAGCGTGCGGGACACCTCGCCTGCGCAGTTCTCTCTGAAAAACAATTATTATTAATAGCCCGTAGTATCCCACTGCAGGGCAAAGGCCTCCCTTCCCTCCTTCTACTTTTCCCGATCTATGGCAATTTGAAACCAATCCTTTAGATAGAAATCCATCTCCTTCTGAACCTGCCCCATTGCCATTTCCTGCTATTTGGGACGCACTATGTGGTTGCAAAACAATGACACAAAAAATTAACATAAATAATAAATCCAGCTAATTACTGCCCTACTGCTGGGCACGGGCTCTTCTCAGAGTGAGAAGGATTATGCCTTAGTCCACCACGCTGGCCTGGTGCGGGTTGACGCCACACCATAAATCCATAGTCGTTATGAAATGAGAATATGACATGTAGGTATGCTACTTACTCTTCAAAGAGGCTGAGGTGAGCAGTCTGCAGCGCGTCATGCGCCGGTACAGCCGGGAACAGCCCGCTCCGCGCCAGCGCGCCCAGGGTTGACGACAGCAGCGAGCCCAGGTACTTGCCGCCGATGTACTTCTCGAAACTGAAAAATATACACAACTGAATTACCAGAATTGCCTTTACATTTTATAATCATCAAATGATTCTACTTAATGCAGTTCATGGCTGGATGCAAGCTTCTCTTATAAGGTCGACCAGTCACCGTGCTGAACCGGGGTTGATTATTGCTTTGCTGTAAGTCATTCTCGTACAGATATCAAAATCTTAGAAGCCCATATATCTGAAGGTATCATCAAAACCAGTGAACACTCACGTGAATGACGTAGCCAGTAGTGACCCCGCATCGACCTCCTTGTCGAACTCTGTGCGGAAGAAGTCGAGACAGCCGTTGTCCCCGAAGGCGCCCCACTCGACGTCGACGCACACGTCGCGCACGCGCTCGTGCGCCGCCTCCCAGTGCTGCACGCGCGACGCGCGCTCCATGTAGCAGCCGTTGGACCCCGTGCCTAGGATCACGCCGATCTGGAAGAGGAAAATAAGTGCTTATTAACAACACATAAACAAAAGTTGGTTAGCAGGTGCTACTCACATCACACATCACCTTACCAGCTGGTATTTACCAAAGATTTCCCCAGCGTAACAGAAAGTATTTAATCTTTTCTTAATGTTCCCAGCAAAGGCCGGCTTATGTACCAACGTATACTCACTCCAACATTAGTATCGATGTGTGCTCCAGCAACGAGCGTGCCCGTGGTATCGTTGAGCAGCACTTGCACGGTGATGTCCAGGTTGCGCGCGCGCAGACAGCGCTCCAGCAGCGCCGCCACGTCCACCCCCTCTAGGCCGGAGCACTTGAAGCTCTTGGTCCACGTGATCAGCTCGCCCGACGAGATCGAGTGCTGCTTCATCGGGAATGAGAATGTGAAACCTGCGAATGAGTGAACGTCGAATGTAATGAGCGATCACTTCGGCTCGCGTAGCTCAACACTACTGATATATTGACAAGAGAGATAAATTCTTGTATGATTACCCAAAAACTTTGCATCATATCCCGTAGGCCGACACAAAAGTGTAATATTCTTTTCATCCCACCATCTCGGAAAGAGTATTTTTAATCTTCAATATCTGAGTGGAAAAGCCGTTTTTATTCTCTAGAGGATAAAGTAAATTTTTATCCCACCATCTCGGAAAGAGTATTTTTAATCTTCAATATCTGAGTGGAAAAGCCGTTTTTATTCTCTAGAGGATAAAGTAAATTGAATTTAGAACATCGTGTGCACTAAGTTTGTGAATTAAACGTTTTTTTTTTTGCATTTAGTCATTTCCTCGCTGAGGTGGAATGAAAAGTTACGTGTTGCACTCGAGTGCAAAGATTTTTCACCTCGTGCTCTTTTGATTCCCTCGCTAACGCTCAGGATTCTAATTTTGAATCACTCGCTGCGCTCGTGATTCAATTTTAGAATCCTTCGCTTGCTCGGTCATCAAAATTGAACACGCGGTTAAAAAGCAACTTTGCACTCTTGTATAACAAATAACTATTTACACATATTAAACGAGGTAATAGTTAACTAATTATAATTCGGAATGGAAGGATGTTCAGCGAACTTTGTGTTTCCTTCTGATCCATTTAAGTTATATATTGTATAGTGCACAGTTCAGTTACCTAATGAGAACTCTTGGTCCTCAATGCCGAGCTGATGCAGGAAGTCCTGCACGCAGTCCGCCAGGAAGTTGAACAGCTCGTCGCCTGTGCCCAGGCGCAACGCGTCGCTGCGACACAACAACACAAATTGTTATACTCATGCACGACTCGTTCACAAGTCAACACGTTTTACACAATAAGTGCAGGCTTCCCAAAAAGCATAAATGATCCCATAACAACGTTTGTTTTTCCGCAATCTACCCGATTAAAGATTGATCATCATCATTGATCCATGGAGGTACTGACTCCACAGTAACTAGGAACATGACTTCTATTCCCTTAACTCAATAGAGTACTTAAAAAAATCTTCTCGATTCGCAGAAGAGCTTGGCTTACCTGATGTGATATTGTTTGACGTTCTCTCTGACGAGCTGCCCGGCGTGCAGCTCCAACAGCAGCACGCGGAAGTTGGTGCCGCCCAGGTCGAGGGCCAGGAACACGCCCTCCTCTGTACACACAAATCATAAATATTAATATTCATGTCTATACGAAACAAGAGGAATATCAAACACTCAGCATGTCCACAATCACAAACCGTAGATCTTTCTCCCGGCCATTTAGTGTTGTGGTGATAAAACGTTCGGACTATATAACTGTAAGCTTTAAACATCACCATAATTATAATGATTTTATGATAGCTATTTATTCAAGATGGCTCCCGAAGATTTTCAGATTATGTTGAAGGCTGGTTTATAGTCTAACAAGGTGCTCTTCGATCACACGTCAGGAGAGCATATTATCTCTAGACGAAGTACGCACCAGTTCCGTCCGGCAGCTCGGGCACGTAGGTGTTCTCCATGTGCAGGCTCGAAGGCTCCTCGCGCAGGCCGCGCTCGAGCTCCTGCTCGAACACGTCGCCCACTCGCTTCAGCACGCCGCCGCAGAGCACCATGCCCTTCAGACGCGCTTCTATCTGCAACACAAACAAATAACCGTCACAAGAGAGTCAAACCCAGGCCAAATTAAACTCAAACATTATGATCGTAAGCGCTTGACACGCAAGTGATACTATCTGGGTGCGCGTTAGTTCACCGCCAAGTTCCACTGTAGGCCACACAATTTTAATTCTAATGTGAAATCAAACTCACAACCCTAAACAAAAAAAGCTAAAATGACAAGTGCCCTAGCTATCTGATTTATTATCTGTCACGCGATAGTTAATTATTTTTTCAGACAGCGTCAACAAAACGCGCCCTTAATTATGAAATTAGTATCTACAGAGACATCCATGGAAAATGTGAGAAGACTGTCATCAATCACAATTTATACTTGGTATTGAAAAGTGTTCAAGTAACACCGATACAGGAAGCGGCGCGCGATGGCAGCTCATCGATCAACTTCGACAGTTGGACCAACTTGCGGCGACGAGCACCGACGAGAGAACTTCACTAATGATAATTACCTATCTAAAATTATTTGCCACTTTAAACAGTTTTAATGTATTAATTTTAGATATGGATAATAATTATTATAGCACCGTATTAAGAGAAAATACGGTCGACAAAACATTTGAAGAATAGGTAGTACAAACAACTATCGCCTTCGCTGGCGCTGCTGGCTTCACCGAGCGAGGGCGAAAGGGACAACTGCACCTCAGACTGATCAGTTGTATTCCCCTGTTTCCTCCTCCAAAAGTGGACCGATTTTTATGTAGGGAAGAAGGGAAGAAAGGGATGTATTTTCCTTGCAACGGGACTACGAGTCCCGGTACGGGTTCTTTTTTCCATTTTGTCGTGAATACGTCTTTAAATTTGCTCTACTAGCGTACTGCTTTTTTTTATGTCGCGAAACATTTTTGTGTATATATTAGCTATTCGCTACTGTATTATATTATGCTATAATTTATAGATTAACTATTTACAACCGGAGCATTCGTTTTACGACACACTCGCAATAAAAGTACTGCATTGACGAGTGGTGGCGATAGCTAAGTGGCTAAGCCCGATGTTGTGTGGACACACGTCAGTGGAATTACATTTATTTGAGCAGTATAACGTTATCACTCGCAACAGTCACAGTAAAGCAATCAACGGATTACAAACAGTGGCGTGCTGTGGTCGCTACTAACTTTCAAGCAATTATTTTTGAGATTAAACATTTCTACAAGTGCCGATAATCATAAATTTATATTTCCTGACCTAAGTGTTGTAGATCTAACAAATACATCATGGCACTGATGACAAATATATTAGCGCCCGTTCGTGACAAACCAAATTGAACAAATTGGTAAAAAAAAAAAATTTAAAAAAAAATTGGTTTCTGAACGGCTAATTAGCCATATCCGTTCGGACAGGGGATGTAATTTTTTGTCTTCCGACTGGGTCACAGGCGCCACGCCTCCAGCATCGCCTATGGTCCAGCAAGCCGTTTTGAGTAAGCAAAGCTGGAAGGTGACCCACGTCACGTCACGTCGGCCGGCGCGGATCTCCTTTACGTTTAGAGTTATGTTTGGCTACGATGCCGATGTAACTATAATGACAGGTGAATTCCCGCTGCCAATCCCTAAAGGATATTATTATTATATTACATTTATTATTGCACCAATAAACCACTATGTTGGGCCAGGCTTAACTTTTATTGTCACCTCAGATACCGCTATCTGCTCCAGCGCTGAAATATTCCACGTGGGGACATTGGCACAGCGCGTTTGCACAAATCTCATTGTTTCAAACATCCGTATTTCATAATATTGTATATAGGTACTTATCTTCTGTTTATTTAATTTTATTACTTTGATAAAAACACGTGCGTATCTACGTCTTAAGCTAATACAAACATTTTAATAACATAGTAGTAAACATATTTATTTTACCGCATGGTTACAACCCTATCAACCCTTACACAGCTCCTTCTATCTTATCCTTATTATATTGCTCATTCCCTCATTGCCATCAGCCAGCCAACAAGACTGGGGCTGACTGCGCAGGCGGCGCCTGGTACTGGTACCATCACTCACGTCGGGGGGGTGCACCAGTCCCAACAGCCGGGACACGAGAATGATAAATGATGATGATGTAACATTGTAATTATTACTGATCTCATTTCAGTTTGTCTTAAGAAAACCGGCGCGCGCGCAATACATTTGTGACGTTGCATCGCGTTACCCAGTAAATTGCTTTTGATTGCTTTAATTGTGGCCGCCGAGAGTGGCCCGCCAGCGAACTAACTCGCCACCGGTTTAATGACATAAATCAAATATTATGATGTAAGAAATCATTGGAACCTCTGTATTTATTTCTTGAGGTATTTATAGTTTAGCTCTACCAAGTAACCATTATATTATCCTGTGGCTCTACCGACTGCACTCTATGTCTCTCTTCTCTTTACAGGCTGTGTGTGCACTTCTTGGTGAAATAATTTCTTCAAACACATGTTTTTTAATGTATATGATGTGTTAAAGTAAAGTGGTAAGTAATTATGATGCGTCCGTCGTCCTCGATACACATAAGTAATACCAAGCACACGTGTGGACACACAAGTGGAGAGAGGCAACGACATCACTAGCTAGGGCATCACTGTTGTCTGCTGAACACATCAATATAGCTCTCTAATCAATTTATGTACATAATTATATCTACATTCAATAATCTTATGATACGATCGTCAATAACAACGGTTTGTGTAATCATCATAAACTTTGACCTTGTTCGGGTCAGCGCCGACTGATAGGAAGCTTATTTTGAAACTGCCGAATCATTACGCATTATCTCTGTAAACAAAGTCAAATTGTGTGAAATGAGCAAATAAAAAGCTGGCTCTTCTCGGTATATCAAATATTTGACGAGAGCCATGGTAAAGTCCATGACATAATATCCCGAAGACACACAGAAAGAGCCTCATGAGTGATGATACCGGGGCCGGGGCCGGCGCCGGCGTAGTCAACCCGTTACGAACCTCGGACTGGCTATTCGACGTGCGCAAGGCTGATGTGAGAGCTCGGACCGTGCCGACAAGACGGAAGACACATGAAAAGACATACATATGATACATACAATAATATGTATGTGATCGTATGAGTGTTCCTGTGCGTCACGTGATGTCGGGGATCATAATTGCGGTACTTACTGGAGTGGCAGGAGTAATTGAAAACCAATTGAGCAGACGAAACAGTCAGACATTAATAATAGTTTCGTGAACTTTTGTTCGATACACGAAGACTTATAACCGTTGTCAGATATATTGATTGAGTCGATGAAGTGGGAACGTGAAACACAATTATTTAGTATTCGACATCACAAGCCCATACGTCATGTCAAAATAAATTAACATTCCTCTCGAGGAAAGTAAAAACATTCAAGGTAACAAAAAATCATAAACACATGACTTTATGTATGGCAGCCCATAATTATCTACTATAATTATAATAGTACTCGGTCACCGGAACTAAGTAGTTCAGAGTACCTATTAGTGAAACGTCAACATTTCCGCGACGGATGGCATCCGGAGAAGTGGAGACCAGACAGTGAGCGACACACGTGGCCAAGTTTGGTTATAACATAGGTAGTCATGTATCTATGAAAAATGTAATGAATATGCTGTGACGACCCAGCAGTTAAGAACGAGACATCTGCATAGAGTTCTAAGCTCTACGCTGGTTCTTGTTCATACAGGCAATAAAAGAATGTTCCTAGCATTCTCGAAGATACATAGATCTTACTTGTACGGTAGCATCACGCGCAAGCCATAAATCAGCCGAACAATCAACAATGAGATGCAGCTGCAGTGCTTCAGATATTGAATATATTGAAACATATTAATATCAATATCACAAGGACAGTCAGCAAACCGAGAAGTTCTGAAAACTGCTCTAAGCATAGGGCTATCGGTGACAAACTGACTGGCGGGCCAGCTAGCGTCGTAAGCGAGGCGTACTGGCCAGGCCCAGGGCCCAGCGTGCGCCGTCACTCGGGGAGGGCGTACCTTCTGCGCGCGTATGCTGTCGTCAAGCCGCAGCGCGGTGGGCAGGAACTGTTCGTCCCAGGGCCTGGCGTCGTGGTGGCCGTTGGTGCCGTTCTGCTCCACCCGGAGGCCGTTCAGCAGGCCGTTCAGCGCCGGCCGCGACTGGCTGTCCACCGCCGCTGACATTGTGTGATGCTCTCGTGTGTGGGATCTGGGGACAAAGGTACAAATCATATAGTATTCACCACATTTTATACATAGGAGAATCAGCTGCTGTCTTGATTTGGTAATGTAGAAAGAAAACTACATCTGGGGGCACGGCTGTGCTATCGCCAGACGCCAAGTTAAATAATGCCGAAAGGTTAATTAAAAAGATTTTTTTTCTTTTATGTATTTTTTTTTTCACATGCCTAACTATTGCAGGGCATGTATGTGCATATTGTTTGTACAAATCTACATTAATATTATGAAGAGAAAAGATTTGGATTTTTGTATTTTTGTTTGTAATGAATAAACACTAAAACCATTGGACCGATTTTAAAAATTATATTATCACTGATGGGCAATGCGGCAATCGGTCCGCAAAGTACGAGTTACTGACGCGTTGCCGACCTAAAGCTGAATTTTGACGACTGGTGTTCTGGTAATTTGATGGCAGATGAGATAGGCAGGACTGTAGGACCGCCCGTGCAGTCGAGCCCTTGACATGGAACTCCAGCTACTATCACTTACAACGTTATTGCCGCCCGCATAATTGATGTTTTAATATAGCCCTACTATAAATTGTTATTAAATTATAATTAAGGTAAGAGAGAAGTCATTAATTTTCCGAAGGAAGCCAAGTAATTTATAATAACGGAAACTACCCAATGTGTTGTCTTTACAGAGTTTTGTAAATGACACTAAGAAAAACGAAAACGACCCATTAATGTGGCAATCGTCCTTTGAGGGTAAATCAATTAAAAAACATGAGGAATTCGATTTTTTTTTTAATTTTCATTGTTCACGTTTACCAGAAGTAATTTTAGAGTTCCTCTACTTCTCAGATAACTCCTTGTTTCTTCCACCTTTTCTTAGATTTGCCACTTCTCGTCAGATTCTCTAATTTGAGTTACAGTGTTAAGTTCTTCTCGTAAGTTGGCAGATACCAGACTTCTTTAGCTCGAAATGACTCGCAGCAGTGAAATTAGGATTAGCATTCCGTAGGTACATACAGCCCGCAAGCTACCTGGGTATATTTACTACTTACATTTGGACCGAGGGGAGCACACGGCGGGAACGTTACAATAACAATCGCATCCGTCCACTTGCTCCCAAACTAAGTACTACAGTTCTGTTATACCACCGAATATTGGGCCAAAACGATTTAATTTGCCATCGACTCGATAAGAAGAAGTATACCACCCACAGATTGGATTTAGTAAATAGCAATTAAATAGCCATGAGAATATAGAAGTATGCAAGTTTTCCCAAAATACCGTTCACCAATCTAGAGAAAGGAAGTGATCGTCGAAGGATCTCGGCCCTAGTTTACGAACGCATTAATTTGTCATGAACCCCACTTGTAATTACTTTAGTTTGTATCGTAATGTATAGATACTATTTGGACTTGTGGTTATGGATGAGCTGTGAATTGTCTTTTTCGCTAATAACAACATTCTTCAATCACTAGGCGTTGGCCAAGCGTGGTGGATGGTAGTGGCAACATTTAAGTACGACCGTTCATTATACCATTCAATAGGACACCAATGTTCACAGTAGACGTTCACAAACGGATATTCGTTAAGATTAGTAGTAGGAGTTCCTAATCTACTTAATATTATGTATAATTGATATTAATTGGTTGGTATCGCGGACGGCTCGGATCTGGTAGCGACCGGTTGGGATTACACTAAATCGTCGCGATATCGTTCACAAACACCACTTGTGATAATTCTTATACTTTTCCTCAATAAACTCTTGTGCAATTATACACTTTGAGCAATCGACTTAAGGGATAAGAAATATTTATTTGGAGGAAAATATAAGATTGTAGTCTTGTATAAAATTCCAATTGAGTTAATCAGTGTGGATCTAATTCGTAGTGCGTGCGGTATTACAATGTGCGTTGTATCAATAACAAAATGGGACCGATACGAGTTGCCGACAAGGTATCGATTCTGTAGCGCACTTAGCGTAGCGTAGCGCATTTTGACAGGACTAAACTAAACTAAGGGTGTTGTCTATTTCTGTTCACCTATACCTATGAATCGACACCAATGACTGATTGCACTAGATTATGAAGTTGTTTTTCTCAAGAAAAAGAGGATCTAATAATAATTGTATTCGTACGCTGCTTTTTAACAGTGACTATAATTTGTAAGTAGATATTAAGTAAAAAATAATTTGCAGGAATGCTCTTGAGGTGAAATTGAATTGTCGATACTTGTTTGTACCTCAAAATGATTTGATTGATCTCCAAGCGACTAGCTAAAAGTTGTACCTATGTGGGTAGTCTTTTGAGGACCAGAAGCCGCACACTGGAACGGTTCGTACAAATGAGCGGACATAGGAATCTTAAAGAACGTTTAATCGATTTCTGAAAAACTAAAGATAAAAGATAAAACTATAACTGATTATGCTTATTGAAATTTGTCCTTATATACTTTCTCTTTAAATTTTTCACTAACTACTCTTATTAGTATGACAGTAACATCATAAGAAATTGTAGGTTTCTTCTTGGTATAAGATAAAAGAGTACATTCAATGGCGAATGCAATTATCTAATGGCACATCTACTCGAAGCCGATTTTACAGAAATAATTATTTTCTTAATGTGATACTAATGATGCGTAAATTAGGACGATAAAAGAAGAACTGACCTATTAGGATATTACGATTTGGACTTATTACATTTGAATATATCCTTTTGTACAAGTCTTAACGAACAGGCCAGATAGAACCACATTACAAAAATGTTGTTATAGAAAATAAGGCAAAACTGTATTTTGCCTTCTAGATATCTCCAAAAGCCCTTATTAGTAATTCCAGTTCAAACTACTGCAAGTAGGTAGCAAAGTACTAAGTTAAAAACGAACTATATGTAACAAAAACGAATTTATCTCCCCATTATCAAAGAAAATAGGAGAAAATAATGTTTTGTCATATAGCGCCCAGAGAGGTCGCTAGAGGTACCTAGAATGTTTGGCCGATATTTCGCAAATAGTTCATACAAAATCACTATAATCACTGAAACACGAAAATATGCGGGAATCGCAAGAAATTCGATTTTTAAAGTAGTTTTCTATACATTGAAATCAGTTTTTGTCAAATATCTTCTAAAATTGAAGTCTAATCAAAAAATGTGTATGATTGTTTTCGAATACAATCATTAAGCGGAATACATTGGCATCTTTAGTTTTTCAGAAATCGATTAAACGTTCTTTAAGATTCCTATGTCCGCTCATTTGTACGAACCGTTCCAGTGTGAGCCGGCCCGATGCAATTAGATTTTTCTAGTCCCAAAATGCCCAACTGTAGGCCCTTAAAGACCAGAAATTTCTTTCCATAAATTACCTATATATGTAAGAACTTCGCCACACAGCACACACACCACATACAGCCTACTAATTAGTAAGGAGTAAAATCATGTTGTGCTACTCATACGTAAGCTGGGCTGGTGGGCTGATAAACTGTCTGCAGCTTGCCTCACTCGTAAACAATGTCCACTATAAATATAGCGATACCACAGGCGGCGCGGCGTGACGTGGCGCCGCGCCCACCGCCCCCGAACGTACCGCAAACAAACATGCACGCGCCAGCGCAAATGTTGGCCACACTCCAACCTCGCACAGTGACGGCCTTACTCAGATAAAGGTAAACATGGTTTGCCAAACCCGCCAATGTTGGCCAATACTTTACTCCCAGATTATAAGGTAACTAAACAATTTAATAGTTGATAAACCCAACACAACAAAGTTGGTGGGAAAACGTCAAGGTGTGCGTCGACGCAGCAACGTTATAAGAATGATCAGTGGGCCGAGCACGAATAGTTTGACGTATGGTAACGTAAACGTAAGCGAATTTTGGTTATAGAGATGAGATGATATTAGAGATGTGCTCTGTATGATTTAACGGATAGTGTCAGAGGCAACATCACTACAATACCGACGCAGCATGTTTAGCTACCATTGCTACAACATGCATCACGCCTGCATTCCCCCAAGGGGTGACACAGAGTATTGTACAACAGTGCAACTCTGTCTAAAGACGGCATCGGTGAAGTGTGCGCGCATGTTAAAGGGGGCGAACCTCCCGAGTCCTGGCGACTACTAACTTGTGATGACGAGCGACCCCAGCCCCTCACCGTCAGCAGCCGCGCTTGCGACCACTGCAGCAGTGACGCAGTTCTGATACAATGTTTTATTTAAACTTGAATCTTGACCTCTCTGGAAAGTTTACTGAACAAGAGACGGCTCGTGACACTCGTCCAAGATTGATATAATTATGTATTTTTATCTTGCCCCCATTAGCTCCGGGAAAATACACTAATAATATTGTTCCAGAACATCGATCAGTGCATCACTCGCGAACGCAGATAACACCTATGACCTGCGAGATATGTTGGCAATATAATCTATATTATGATATGACCACGATTTGGACACGCAAGTCCAAAATATTGTCAACATGCAAAACCTTAAAGTCGAAGTATTTATTTATTTATTAGCTTTAATCCACTTTATTTTAAAAGTTCGGATTTCTTCTATGTAAAGTAACAACATACACCTCACATGCACACACCTCCGCCCAGAACATGTAGGCACCGTGATATATTTGATATAGTCGTACGTCAGCTCATAATAAATTAGCGTATTAAGTAGTTAATATTTCATAACGACAACGTGACGATAATACAGACGGTCTCCTTATCTAAAGTAACTAGTAGGCATTCAATCATTAATTATGTAGAGCCGCGAAAAATCAACATTTTAATATTTAAACAAACACACATGATAACTCCAATCCCAAAGTGTAGTGACTAATGAGAGACGCGGTTAATTCTACATAAGTTGACCGTCGTTAGGTTTTTCATTCGAATAATAAATTACCCGAATAAAAAATTCTCGTTTTTCTATTTGTTTTCGTTATTATCTTCAGAGTAATATCCACGAGGTTCAAGCAGGCACGGCATATGAGATTTGTAAACACAAATACACGTAACACATATTTGTATAGACATAGTTATGTAAGCGCCTGGTCTACACATGGCATCTACGATTAACTGATCTACGTCTCCGAAAGTCCGAATCTGTATATTCATTATCTTACGTAGGTTCTTACCTACTACAATCTTATATGAACTAAGTAGTTGCACAGAGTCTTCTACCGGCGCTTGGTAGTTAGGCGGTACGGAAGGGGCGCAGTTGTTATTTGATGTAAATATTATTTGACTAAATTCCCATGTTTACCTCCGTCATAACGTCACACACTGCCAAAGGCTCATTTTAACTGTTACAGTTACAATACCCACAATATAAAACAATTATTAAATTGTGCACGTAGGAGGCAGTTAAGGCATGCGTCTCACTGGGGCGGAACGCGCGTTACGTTACGTAACATAACTTATCAACATAGACAAGTTTGCGCGGTATCGCTCGGGCGCGGGTTATCGCGCGGGTTGCCGCGATAACTGCGACCTGTGATAGCCGCGACATTGTCATTGTCACCGGCGAGTCTACCGCGTAAAAAAATGGTAATGAACATCAGACTCTGGTAATAAACTTCAATACGGATGTGAGAGAGAGAGAGGGATTGAAGTTTATTACCAGAGTCTGATGTTCATTACCATTTTGTTACGCGGTAGAGCCCCGGACGGATCGCTCCAGATCCGTTTACATTCTGCCAGAATCAATAAGCGTTTACAAACATTAATTTTGAACCGTGTGTTTTGTATTTGTAAAATACCAAATTAATAAAGCCTAAATACCATCATAATAAATTATGATTATGTAATGTATTTAGAAGATAGCGGGCGTGTAGATACACAATAGTTAGGTACTATTTTATAATCGTGCTCTTTTTTGATGATTTGGAATCAATAATTATTCATTTAGGTAGGTACCTAAGTATAAGTTTCTCAGTTGGTCTTCCCGTCGGTATGTCCACTGATGACAGTTAGCTAATGCAAAATATAATATACTCCATGTAAACAGATGGTATCTTCAATCAATCAATTAACTCACCTGTCCCTGCCAACGGTAACATATAGGCCCAGTATTAATAAGACTGTGACATAAGCCTCACTTGAGGCGCCACAACAAGTCCTTTAGATTAAGTACCTAATTTAGTCTATTTAGGAATGCTGGGAACTGATAACCACCGTAGGCATACACTTCAATTTCTTTAAAACGCGATTTCGATGACAAGCCAGCCAGATACCTATAGCCTGTGTGAACACGTAATGTAATGTAGAACGTGCGCTACACGCAGGTTATTAAAAAAAAAACAATAGTTACACTCCATTTTTGGACACTCGTGTGAAAAATTCATGATTTATCCTACCTTGAAATTGCTAGTTTTTTGCTAATCGCCAACAGTATTTAGTAGGTACTTAAGTACTATTTTAATATTACTTACTGCGCATGTGTGTGGATACTAATCATAACAAGTGGTAATGGGTGCTGTTTTGATTATTGATGTCCCGCGGCCGGAACTACGAGATGAACATGAACGCGCCGCCATCGCCACGCACACTCAGGCGAGAAAAATATCTGTATTTTTTATACTAAACAAAACCAATGGTCTTTTGGCAATTAATGGTGCAGGTTATGTAGATAACGACGATAAATAAATACGGTTCAATGGAAGGTGTGTCTGTTAATATTGTAAAATAATATCAAGCTTACAAACAATAGCTTCTATCAGAAATTACTGAACATTTCGAGACTCCAACAAGCAGCTAATTAAAGAAATCTACTCAATTCTACGAATACCGTTTCAAAGTCTGCCAATCTGTGGCTGGGTACGTGCAGTAAAGGACATAAATATAGTTTAATTGAAGATCTCACGAGATAAGATCGTCCGCACAATACAGCTGTCATAGTGGTTAATGGTTTCCGCGACGATGCGCAAGCGACGACGACATGACTTGTTGCACGGAGCGAACTAGCGAACATTTGCGCTCGAATGAAGTTAAAATAGCAGTTGAATCAATAAAACATTCATTAATTTACGTCGATCTGCTAATTCAATTATTATTTGAACGACTTATTATCAGTTGAAGTACTGCCAAATTAATAACAAATAATAATAATGAGATGAATAAAGAAAATAATAGTAAAAGACTTCGTTGTGAATAGCCTTTACAAGAATCACGTATCTACATCAATGTAGAGCTCTGCCGAAAACATTGGATCTACAGCTTGCAAATAGATTTTTTTAAATTTTAATAGTATTATTCATGAATGAAGATACACCAGTTGCTTTAATTCACACATACAATGAAAAGCAATTGTAAGGACCGCTTTCCACTGATGCGTATCATCGATTTCGCACGCAGGTGATCAATTGAGCGTTTACATAGGTACGTCATCTTTGTAACAAGTGATACGCGTCATTGGAGGGAGACATTAATAAAATACGAATTTTATGGCTTTAGTATAGTCAGTATAGTCGATGCCGCCCATGACAATCAACGCTGTTTGCACTTGTGTTTCTGTAGTTAACTGACGTTTATCGACAATCATGGCGCGATGTTTGGCTTGTCTATTATCAAACCACGTTATCTGTGGCGACTGTGGCAATTACACTGAATATTGCGCCCTTCGCTTCGTAACTGTTGAGATAAAATTAATGGAAGATGAGTACCTACGTGACAAATGTTTAATGTGAACCATCATTATATTCCTGTTAGGTTACAATATTTTCCACGCTTGTTACTGCCAGAACAGCACGCCAGGCTTCTATCTTCTGACCAATTTAAGTTAACGCCCAAAATCAGTGTTTCATGTAATCACAATTTGATGTGGCTTCGCATCCTCTCTTACATCTGTGTGTAGGTAATACTCGTTCTTATCTACATACACTTTCTATTTACCTATATATATTATGTATTACAATATGAAAACATCTAGTTTTGGACATATGTATATTGTATAGGTACCATTTATTTTCTCTGATGCGTCTCTGGTTTTAGGTAACCTTGTATTGGTAGGCAAGCGATGAAAGTAGAAATGTGGATCAAATAAACGATACAATAGGTTTCTGTGTTATAAATAACTAAAAGGAATAATGAAGATGACGCAGTTATAGAAATTGTCCGAGTGTACCTATGTGTAGGTATGACCTGAACAACTGTGTGCCACAATTGGGCAGTTGGACAATGCTAACTGAACGAATCTGAGCGAGATGCAGACCACAAAGAAACAAATTGGCCCCAATATAGACATCACATGAGAGTTTAATGAAATGACAATTCGGAATATAGCACATGGCAACTAGCGTGCTGACCGACTGGAATATCGCGTCGGTCACATCATTAGAGTCAATTAAGGACTGTGACTTAATGTTTCATTTTGTCCTCGTAGACGAAACCAACCAAAAACCAAATTCATGGCATCATCATGGAAAATAATTCATTTCCATTTAAATCTGATCCTCTCCATGTGCTCTCCATAGACTTATTACACTTTTAAAACCAATGATTGGTGAACCAATGGTTGTGTGTGCATGTGACATGTATGTTTGTAAACTGTACCCTCGATACAGGAGAAATCCAAGTGAGGGGCAACGTATTAAAAAAAAAGAAAAAAAAAGATCCTCTTTTATTTCTCGTTATATCTAGCTCCCTATAAATTTTACTTGATCGTACCTATTTTCTTTCAAGTTCAAAGGGTGGTGTGGTATATTGACACGAAATCCTTGCCGTAGGTCGCGCCTTTACACGAACTGTGTGTGATGCATTGTAACGAACGCACATTGTGTGTCGGTCAAGGCACAGCGACCTCGCTGCCTCGCCGGCTGCCTCCCCGGCCGCGGCGTCACGCTGCACCCCCTTATCATCCTCCCACGCGACGCAGATACCCGCCGATAAGCGCCGATTAGAATCCCGATAGTGAGCTGTCATTGCTGTCAAAATTATTAATCATCACTAATGACAACGCATACCGAACATGCTGCGCAGTGGGAGTTTGTTTGGAAATGTGTTGGAAATTATGATAATCAGATAGATAGTAATCTTGAATTCGAATGATAAACGTAAACAGTTATGAATAAAAATAGACCTTCGTTAGGGATTAGCATACAAATTGTGGGAGAATTCGTTTCTCAGTAGCTCAAGATGCAATTTAATTCACCTAGCGATATAGCCATAAGTCAGACATGTTCAGTCGGTTGCCGTCAATAAAATCCATGAGCAAGTTGTCCTAGCAGCACTATGTAGGTACTGATTTATTGGCTTAAATGGCTAATTTGCGACGTCACCGGCGGCGACGGGGAGGTCTGGGAACAATCGCGAACAAGCAGAGCAGTTTAGCGTCTACAGTTGCATCAATAGAGAGCGCCTCGTACAAGGAAGACGGTGTGTGAATAATAATGTGTACGGTGGAGACCATTGGCTATTAATATATAGTCATTTGTAGCACCAAGTAGATAGACGCAGTGGTTCACTGCATTAATAAGAGTATTTTGACGGCTATTTTGAGACGGAAACAAGGCTGTCACGGTTAGGTTGCGCGGTACTTCGAAACGTATCGGGTTTCCTTGATAATATAATATGTGAGAGCTAGCGCCTGGTGCGCTCTGCCTAGAACCAGCAGTCGACTGCAACTGTTTGAGTCTCCGTTTTACCTACGTATAGCGTAAAAAAATATTCATGTCAAAGACTGCTAAATAGCAGTCTTGTGAACAATTGCGAAACACCTTGCTTGTCAAACGGATTGGTGACTGCAGTATGTAGTTATAGCACACATAAACAGAACATGCTGCCCATGCCTTGACACAATCTTAGTCACGTCTCCGAGCGAGTTCTAAACCGTACCAGTCAGCCTTCTGAACTTTACTATTTAGTGTTGATAGTAAGTCAGAATCGCTTTAATATGGAAAACACGAGGAGGCGACGCGGCAGGCGCACGCGCACCCAGCTAGTTAATGAACTTGGACACCGCGACCTTGCCACGTAATGAGTAAACAAAGTTACAATAATGTTCAAACACGCCGTCATCACTGCAGAGGCTCGTAAATTATTCTTTATTAACAGATCGGATCACTAAGTTGTCCAGTCTTAAATACTCTTAAATAGCTCTGATGAGGTTGATGATTGATGTAGCCGATATTTTTGGTTATATACCGCCTATGTACTCATGAATTTATGTTATCTAATAGACACAATTATCTCTACGGACGTAATCTGTGTAATATAATATATAATATAATATATAATCTGTGTATATCATGCTGATGATAATGTCGAAAAGTGATAATATTAGGTTCTACAAACTGAATGTGTTAGCAAACATAGGGCCGTGTTCAACTGAGTCAAATGTGTGCCGTGTGTACAACTCTCTGAACTATTGCTATATCGTCAAGTTGGAACGATTAGGAGCCTGTGAGGTAGTTATCTTCGATTAACGGCATGCGGCCGTTCCTATCAAAGTATATCTAGTATATTATCATCAGCCTATGATTGATGTTCACTGCTAGGACTCACGCACCTCTCCGAGGACTGCTTCTCGAACAACATAACACGGGCCCAGAGTGGATTGGTGATAAGTTTTAAACGCTATCTCTACATTTTTAAGTGCCGTTATTTATGTCTAAAGCCCTGCAAGCGCAGCCAGGTTCTATGACTATACAATAATTGTACATCGAAGGTAGGTAATGTAAACTAATGAATAATTCAAGACTCAAACAAGTGTATATCTAATTAGTGGAGTGGATGATTACGAGTATTGTTGCAGTTGGCGCGACCGCGGGCAGTGCGGGCGGTGCGGGCAGTGCGGACTGCAGGCACGCCTTCCAAGTGTTGTCGGACACTGACTCCTGACGCACGTCGCAAGTGTACCCTATACAACACTGTAAACTAACACCATAGCTGACAGCTTGGAGACCGCAGATAAACGATTGCGTGATCTGCTGATTATAACAGTTACACGATTCATAAGAATGAGGATTGGTAGATTCACGATAGTCAGTATCAACTTGTAGAGGGATTCGCAGCGAGAGTATGGAGAGGCCACTGGTCCTAAGTACGTAAGTAGGTTACATGACAATTGTGCACTTTGGTCAAATAAACTAAATGCTTACAAGACTTTACATGGATTAATAATTTAATAGGTATACATTATGGCACCCTGGGTTGCAGCTGAAAACCAGCGTTGGGTGATCAGTATTACCGTACTGACACCCAACATAATGCTGAGCTGCTGGCCCCTTTTGCACTAATTTACTGATTGTATATATATTTTTTCTGTGATTTTAGCATGTACATATGTGCCAATAAACTATATTTATTTCTTTGTTTCATATCTAGTTATTAACGACTCCCAGCGTCCATGAACATCGGGTTCCGAATGTTTTGCTGGTCGCTCGTATAATACATAATATTATGGTGATAGATATTGTTATCCGCTGCAAACAACTTCACTTTGGGGACTCGCACTGCAATACGCGCGCGTTTTGTACCCACAGTACATTTGTTTGAACTATTACGGATAGAGTCGCTTCTGTATAGTACAACAAAGAGTAATAACTCTTTATTGTAGGTACATCGTAACAGCGAATATTTAGTTCCGCTTGGAGGTAATGAGCGCTGTAAGTTGTCACGGTTAAGTCCAGTGTTAATTGATCTTCAATTTGCAGGCGCGGCTGCGTAGCTTGAGGTCCTGGTTACTATTTTCAGCTCAGACAGAGTAATTATCAACTAGGCATACCTACCTAGCTAGCCTGTCCGCTACTATGTTGAGTTCTCCTATCTAATCTAACTATGTAGTGTTGAACATCAGTATATTTTACAAGAAGCCCCTACGATCTAAACTTCGCGAAACAAGGTGGATGATACAAATTTGGCCATAGGTTCTCTCATAGCTGATACCCAAAGGTTAGACTATACAGTTGTAGATGCTGATTCAACATTGTCAGTTACAGCTCGAATTTTGGAATTGTGCTCACATATCATATGGAATGTCGAATTTGGGACCATTGTAACGTCATTCTACCATTAGAGTTACCCTGCCCCATTGACAAATATACTCAATTCTAATAGTAGATACGAGTGTCTATCTCCACAAAGATCAGTCCACATGTTGCGATGGACGTCCGTCGCTCCGTCTGCGTAATGAATATTTAGTGCAGGACGTGTGTCGACGTCCGTTTCGATCCTAGATTCAGGCTGCAGCTACGGATGCGGACGTCTCCTGACGTTATTTATACGCACTTACACAATCACGCCTCCCCTTTGTAGGCAAGCTTGCGAAATACTCATAGTACGTGCAATCTTCCCAGCCAATTCATTCAATATCTATTATGCAGAAGCAAACTGCTACATTAAAAGATGTCTAATTCTGTATCGCACATCATCCAACAGTAAAATAACTAACGTAGGTACGCTTTTCCAGTTATCATAGTAAAATACAAATAAAATTATCGATATTGTACCCAAAAATAAATCCGCATACAAAAATATTCTGGAGAAACGTTGTGCCAAATTGAAGAGATATGCTCGGACGCAGCGCCATCGTAAAGTCTTATGATTCAGTCTGTTCAAGTGCAAATATTAATGATTCGGGTAAACAAACCCGCGTGTGCGTTGCTAACGTTATTATATTTTAGTATGTATTTACGCAATCTATTGTATTAAGCTGGGTATCGCGAAATTCCATCTGATAAGATTATAGTACGCAGTTCACAATTAATACCGTGAATGAAAAAGAATCGCGCGGAGTTAGAATAGGAGGAATCTTGTAGAGTCACGCGTAAAATAACATAAGCAATTAGTACGTGTATGTGTGCGAGATGTTTTCAGTAAACTTCAGTGTTATGTTTTAGATAACGCTATCGTGTTTACGACGCCCGGCTCTTTCCCTTGGGTCACGCGGCAGGTCGCGAGGGGTCAGCGCGGGGGCACGGCACGTTTCAGCACTGATTGGGATGTCCGTCATCCGATATTTTAGCAGACAACATCAAACATCAGCACATTTTAAAGTTTGTTTGCAAGTTGTGATCTCATCAATAATAATGAAGTACTTACTTCCACAAATAGAAGTGTTGTGGTTGGTTAAACAAATTTCGCGACGATTTGATGAATATTAATAAAATGTTAATAGCTAGCAATGGTATGTTAGGTAGGTATTTATTCTATGAAATTAGTTAGGTAACGTGTGACAATAGATTAAGTGTTGTATACGTGTAGCTGATCATTCGTTTTAAACTATATAAATAACTATTTAAAGTTTTCCTGAAATAAATATTTATTTTTGGTATAAATAGTTCTTGAAGAAAGTGTTTGGATTTCTATTCTCGGCTAACTCATTTTCAGGATATTGTAAAATATAAAATTATTAGGCACACCAGAAAATAGGTACCTACCTATTTGTTTTGAAGTCTTTACTATTTTTATTTCAGGCCATAAAAAATTTTTTTCAGCGTTATTGAAAATTAAGTAGGTAAGTACCTATCACCAAAATACGAATAAAAGAAAAATCGCGATTGTAGTAAATCGGGAGATACTCACATGGGTCCGGCGCCTGGACTGCGTACTCCGGCGTCGAAATAGCGCCAAGGCCGATGATATTATTATAAAAAAATACGATAGTCGCGGTGCGTGCGACCTCGACGACGGACACTGGGCTACTGCTACAGGCGACGTGTACTGCAAACCGCGCGCGCTCGCACACTGACGCCGAGAGAACCCTCCTCATAAACAACGCCGATCAGATACACGACCCAAACAATAAGAACTCCAAACTCCTCAAGATTCCTCGTAAATTCGGGCCATTTCCCCATGGTCGGGTAACAGAGGCGCCGCCACACAACCTGCTCGACCGGATCACAGAGTAGAGCTTCGCCCTTCTGAACTTATTGATGCTTAGGTACCATAAGTTTTATGTAAGTACGAATTCCATTGATGCAATACGTTATACAAACAAGCATATAAGGTAATGATAAAATTCCACCAAATATGGATGAATGACAATAAGCTGAGTTTATTGATTAATTGATGGGTGAACAATCCAAGGCAGGATTTGGCAATGTAGTCTACAAACAAGCACATAGTAAGTATGGTATGACTGAATATACTACAGCGCAACTTGAAACGTACAGACCTTGCAGAAATTAAAATATAATCAAATCTCCTTCTTCTTTATTTTAAGAGCGGTGGGTGGAGCAATCGCTACTGCTCTACCTACTCCATACTTTATTCGTGTATACTTAGGTGGTAGACTTAAAACTACTAGAACCAATTGTGGACTTTGTCGGGCACTCCAGCACAAGTAGGAGAGAGAAAGAGGGCTTGTTTCTCTAAGGTAGGTACACAATTGCGCCATCAATTTGGATACTCTCTATCCTCTGCCCTGTTTTAGATCTCATCTGTTTTAAAACATTTGGTACAGCATATTAAATTAAGATTATTTTTCGCAAGTACCTATTACTTGTAGCATGGAGTACAATAACCGACTTGTAGCTTTCAGTTTATAGGTCAATTTTCAAATTCTTTAAGCTCTGCCATAGATAGATAACAATTCAATAGATTCTAAAAGAATAAATGCCATATTACGTAATTCTTGGCTGAAACATTTGCGATCTACGGATGATGTTATGTGCACACATGATGCTGCTGCCCATCTTCCATGACAACAATGTTACGACAATCTCGGAAAGTCAGAAGAAATAAGGTAGTCTACTCCTGGAGAACAAAAATACTTATTTTATCTCAAAAATATTAAAGTTGGCGATATTTAATAATGTTGTTATTAAAAATCTGTTATCCGCTACCAATTAATTACACTTGCAAATATAATAAACCATAATGATGCAACGGTGTCCAATTGATACGGTTCAGCTGATGTCTAATTAAGTAATTACTGATAGCGAGGGTCGCCGCCACATGCGCATAACTTGTGCTCACACTAAGTCCACATGTTACAGATTACCTAAATGTTGCCGAAGCAGTAGAAGTGGCGGATGATGGAAGCTATGCTAGCACAGGCCACGTACACGTCGCACAACACACGCTTCAACATGTACGTGCTGCTCTGAAGTGACTTAAATCCAAGCAATCGGCCGGGCCAGATGGAATACCAGCGCTTATGGTTAAAGATTGTGGACGGGTTTCGACTACGACATTGCAACACATCTTTAATTCACTGTTGAAATCACACGCATATCTGGATGAATGGAAACTTACACGTCTGATCCCAGTACCCAAGAGTGGTGGCGGTTCAGATGAGCAGGGATTTAGACCGATAGCTGTTGTCATCGTTTGCGAAGGTCTTTGAAACCGTCCTTCATCAGAGTATCTATCTACTCACAAGTTAGTGCGCAACTGTCAGATGCTCAGCATGGCTTTCGGCCTGGCCGTAGCACGGCTAGTACCTAATCTATTGTGCTTGATATCTTATGCAATTCCTGCCATGGATACTGGTATGCAGGTAGACGCTGCGTACTTTGACTTCAGGAAAGCCTTCGATGTCGTTGATAACGACATTCTTCAAATGACGATGGCGTTGATAGGCTTCATTGTGGAGCTATTGATTTTTTTTTGTAGATTATAATCTTCATGAAATAAGGCAGTATGTCGAGTAGGGTGGATATATAATATGTCAGATCCATATATCACATATTCAGGAGTAAGTCACGTAGACTTGTAGAATTTGTGATTATGATATACGACTTACCGAACATAACAATAGTACAGGTTAAAGGTCAGAAGGATTGTGATCGGCCACAGGAAGATATAGACGGAGTTTTTCGGTGGAGTCAGGTTAATAAGCTTTAGGTACTTCAATGTCTTGAAATGCTCCATTATGTCGTCCTATACCAAAGCGAGGAGTCTTCTGACGTATGAATACAAAGTGGCTGCAGATGCTATGGCGCGTGTTGCATCGTGAGAGATCTCAGCGTGCATATGGATGCGGAATTAAACTTTTGTAGTCACATTGTTGATACTTGTAAAAAAGCAATCAGAAATTTAGGATTCATATTGCGACAATCTCAAAGCTATCAGAACCTTACTGCCATCTAGGCATTAGATATATAATGCTTTGGTGAGAAGTTAGTTGGAAAGTAGTGCAATGACCTGGAGTCCCTACGAAGCTAAATATAAAGATCCATGTAGGAAAAAAATACAGAACAAACGCACGGTTTCTTTATTTAAAGCAGTATCATGGGGTTTATCCATGTTTTCCTCTAATGTATCCGCCATTATTTATTCTAGGAATGGTGGGATACAATATATAGATTAGATATTAGAAGAGATCTGTTGTTGGATATTACCCGGCTTCATAAATAATCCTCTCCTGTGTCTGGATTTGTACATACCTGATAACTATCTCCGTGCGAGGCGACACTCTGTTTGCGGTGCCGCCCGCTAGGACTAATAGCTACAACAAGCCGCTTTAGCTTGCAAACACTCACCATGGTTCTCTCTTAGGTTGTTGTGATTATCCCTGGTTCGTTGTCTTACCGCGATGCGTAGGTAGGTGTTAAACGTCAGGCGGTGTCCCACAGGGTTCTATACTGGGACCGCTCCTATGGAACATTGGATAGGACTGAATGCTTACCACTAAAATAATTTATAATAATGATGAAAAGGAGGCAGGCCCAAAAGGAGATGGCGGGATGAGCTGGACATTTTCATAAAGGATTGGCCCCAGATCGCAACTGACCGTGAGAAATGGAAAGAGGGAAGGGAGGCCTTTGCCCTGCAGTGGGACATTACGGGCTCATAATAATAATAATGATGAAAAGACGTATAGAAACTGACCTTTTAGTATTAATATGGAAATAGGCCACTAGATTTCCAAATGAACGGCACATAAGAAAACAGTAAAATTACAATAACGATTGCTAAAGATATTAATCAATTGGTTGATTAGTCGGCTTTTATTTATCTAGTGGAGTATCTGTATCAGTAGTCATGATATCAGCCACCGACTACGAGCCAGCCAGATAGGTAATTAATCCGCTGATTAAGAGTAGAGGGGTCTACAATTACATATGACCACAGAAAAGATTATTACAAAGACGGTTACAAAGTTTTCTCTTCACATATTAATATAGATGGAACACCAGATATAATTTTTTTCGCGATTTCCCTTGTTTTCCCATAGTAAAAATTGTTTGTAACGATGAAACCTTTAAAGCAACTGTATATTGTAATCACCGAGGTGCGGGTGACTGTTACTACCGGCCTAACAGTTGCCACGTCCCGCTGCTGGGCAAAGGCTTTCCCCTTGATTTTGCAGTTTTGTGTTGTAATGTGTCGTCGCAACAGGGGTTGTGAAATGAAAGACTCATTAGTGAATACGTCTTATTTCCTTATCAATACTAATCAGCACGTGTGTGCAGTTGCGTGCGCGCAACTACTGAGCTCCACAAACACTCGCAAATCACTCAATATTAGTTCGGCAAGCAGTGGAATCGTTATTTATTACAATCAAACAAGTAGCGGCAAATATTTCCGTTCACTTCAATTCATTGATGAACAATTAAAAAGATAACACAGTTGACAAGCTTACTCGATTCTTCGCACTTAATCCTTTACGATATAATCAAACAATGTGCATTGTAAGGGCCCGTTCACACGGACGTTAGCGATAACGCTAATGATGACGCAGATGCATCATGTTGTATGTTATCAACGCACAATACCATTGCCACGATCGGTGGCGTGCACTCCTTAAAGACAAAAATACACTGCGTACCGTAATAAATTAAGTAATAAGTATTACCAACGTTAATGTGTCTGTAAAATCAGTTAATATAAGTGTTAGGGTGAGGTGGCCAATCACAAACATCATTGAACTTGACAATACAACACTACTCCCCTGTAAGCAATGTCTGTGCACGCCACTGGGCATGATAGCGCATCGTTGAATTAATTGATTCATATAAATGTGAGACTAGGGAGCGTCGGCGCTAACGCTCGTGTGACCGATCTTTATGGTAATTCAGATGCGACAAAACTTAACTTAAACCAATCATTACAATATGCCTTAGATAAAAGCAAATTAATTAAATATTAAATGCCTTATTATGCAATCATTACAAAAATATAACATCATAATAATTATGTTATTATTAAGTTCTTTGCATGTTATTATTATTAGTAGTTTCGTGGACAAGTTTGTGCATTATCTTAAGATTTAGCTTATTATAGTAATTTTAGGAAACAATGTGGGAAAGATGTCCCCTTCACCACAACGAAGTGCATAGATTTAAGCCCATGTAAATGTCCCGCTATCGACGTTAAAAACATCAAAATGACGTTTTATCAACACGTAGGTATGAATATTATAATCAAAAGTGGTCGGTAGGTACACTTAAAAAATGGTATACATGAGAGATGACTTCGTTTGTCTATCGATCTGTAAACCAAGATGTAGCAATTAATATAAAAAAATTAAGTAACAATTTTAACAGTCAGGTACATTATACAATGTACAAATTTACCTATATAAAAATACAAAATTCCCATACAAACTCGTCAGGCTGATCGATAACGTTGTATGGGAAAATGATTAACTAATTATTATTGATGATGATATTGTACTCGTAGGTACTCGGGAAAATAATACTAATTATATACTTGGATAATATAAACACGCATGCAGTGATAGCCTAGCGGATGAACGCTCACCTTCCATGCAGGAGGGTCTGAGTTCAAACCCGGCCCTCACCTCTGACTTTTCGGATTCATGTGCCAATTAGAATATAATTATCGCTTGCGAACCTGCACATTTATTTATTTATTTATTTATTTTATTTATTTATGTACACACAAGGAAACATGGTAATAAAAATGTTACAGACAAATGAGCACAATGGAACTACTTATTTCTAAAGAAATTTCTTCCAGTAGTCCCGCGATTGGAAATAAGGATGATAGACACGTAGACACAGTGTGTAAAAATCACACACACACACCACACACATCACACATCACATTTGAGAGGGCCTCATAAAGTTCTCGATGATGTGTGTAGTCTGCCAACCCGCACTAGGCCAGCGTGGTGGACCAAGGCCTAACCCTTCTCATTCTGAGAAGAGGCCTGTGCCCAGCAGTGGGAGAATAAGTCAAAGTCAAAGTCAAAGATTTTTATTTCAACTGAGCCTTTGCAGGCACTTTCAAAACGTCGTGATTCTAGGCGCTATAATGGGCTGGATTTATTTATTTCTAGTACAAGCACATCGCTTTTTCAGCCCCTTATAAGTGGCCAATCAGTTAAGGGACATCTTCCCCATGGAACGTAGTGTTGTCACACATAACTACAGGTACTGTACACTTATTATCAGTTATCACATGGTGAGGCACTTGTCGCTACATACTAGCTCCGTTATTATTATTATTACTTACACTCTATTAGGTGACTATTATTTTACATTATTAGATATAATTAACTGCATATAATATTCGTACTACACGAACAATAAAATAATAGGATTATAATTTGTGCCTCCAGTGTTCGCCTCTCATTCGTTTTTATCTGTGCGAACGAGAGGAGATAATCAGAACTATTGAAGAGTCGCCTTTTATTATCCCATTCTATAATTGATCGTTTATTTTAAAAGACGAGTATCTAGCATTGTTTTATTTACCTAAATCTTTAAATATCACACATTTCGAACAGTATTTTTCATATTGAATTTACGAATTACGTGTGGGAAACGAATTAAACTGGGCGTTTAGATTTGCTTAGCGACTTACAAGTCCTTCAACTTCGCTACTTACGAACTACACAACAGAAAATGGCCTACTAATTCAATTTCAGTGAACTTTCACAATATGGCGGCCGTCCATCTGTTTTCTTATTTGAAACGCATAGTGCTCTACATTCAGGAACCATTAACACGTGTATTTGCATCTCCAAGTATCAAGCGTCGAGCTGCTGGTTGGACAAATTGATAATTTCGAGCCAAGTTACATATTAAAACTACATAATTATAAATATATAACTTTATGTATACAGTAGGTACGTATTTAAGTGACTTACGTATTACTATAAATAGCTTATAATTATTAGTGAGGACCGACTTCTTACTTCACTATGACAACTTATTTTTCGTCTATATTTTGTGCGTTATGAATTGATTTACAGGAATCACATTTTTAAGGATCAAAACAATAAATTAGTTTTATTTCTATATTCCATTAATTCACGCAGACAGACGTTACAGTGAATCCTATAACTAATCTGATTTTGTCCCATTACAATTCTTCCAATTTAAGAACACCAAAAATGGTACAAAAGTAAAATAACCTCTTTCTAAAACAACTTTAGCTTTCTAGTGGTTTCTGGAGATCATTACCATCAGGCTATCCCACAGCTGGGACTCCGGCCACATTTCTAAGAGATGCACCGTGCCGTCCGCGCGGGCCCAATGCGGAATCGTGGATTCTGGAGATCAGAACCTCCAAAGAGATATATAAATTAAAGGGTATACAACTCACTCACTGACTAACTAACTCACGAAATCTCAGGAAATATAGGGTTAGGTATTATTTGGGCTGCTGAACATTTATTCCGTGACCCAATTAATTACTTTTCTAAGTAGTAGGTATCAGGAGATTCCAAGTTTAACGCTTTAAATCACCTTCTCCTTCCCACTGTCACACAAATGAAAAATGTGTCTAAGATGCCCGACGCGTTATTACTTCGTACAGCGCGCGATGTGCCGACGTCTCCCGATGCCGCGTGATGTAGCGCTACGGTAGACTTATTGAAATTAAAATAAAAGCGTTTTAAAAACATACATAACCTTCTTTTTTTTAACAAAATATTTTTAATGATGTAAGTGATAATATAATTACTAGTCGGCCGCCATCAAAAGCCGCGCGGACACGCAGAGAATTATAAATAAAGATTTAAACAATTAAAATAAATGACACTTCCTTGTCTATCTTTTTCGACGTACAGCCGAAAAATTAACAATTACTTTCCACCCGTGCTTGCTCATTATTTGGAAATTATTAAAAATAAAAAGAATATGCGCGCGCGAGCGGCATCCGACTGGCGAGAGTACCGCCGGGGCGCACGTGACACGCTGGGTAGGTAGCAGCGGGCCACTGACGGAGGCCGGCGATACTTACACAAATGCAAAACCACTGACTAACAAAATACTGGCCTTCAAATAAGTCCAAGCTTTACTTTGCAGCTAGGGTTGCCAGACCCAAACGTTTTCTATCTGGAGGTGCCTACATTCATTAGCTATTTGTCGTCGATGTACAGTAAGCAACAAAAATAGCTGAAGAATTTTTTATTTTCAAAAGTGTTTTTACTTATTTTTTTTTTTGTAACCATTTATGATAAAACAGCGTAACTTTATCGACAAGTATAATGATTTGTTAAAAACAATAGTAATTATTTTATTTGACAGTTGATGTCAAAAATACAATAATGTTCATCTACTTATGACGATGACTGTACGATCGAATAAGCACGTTGGTTACTGTCAGGGCATTATGATAAATATTAAGAGATTGCTTGTCGGGAGATTGTATCGATCGTTAAAATTAAGAACACAAATACATAAATAAATATGGTTAAATACAACATTACTTTAAATTCTTAAACAAGTCATATTAAAAAAGTAACGAATTCTTTAGTATAAGTCTTTAAACTAAAAGATCTCCCGTGTACCTCTGTTGTGTTGTCTCTGGTATCTGACAACCCTGATCATTGCATATTAAATACCTAGTATAATCTGTGATGATTCTTAATTATCACATAATGCTTAGAGATATTAAACTTTACTTACGACAATAGGTACATGAGCTCTGCGTGTGTGAATGCACTGCCTTAGACAAGATAACAATGTCCGATCACTACGGTATAGAAACAGAAGCATAATGTATGGGTTTGACATGAACAGGGGGCTAAAACGGCCGCTTTAGGTGAATCACAATATGATTCATATTACAAATGTCTAAATATCTACTTAAATGACAACTCTTAATGTCATCCGCATAAGGTTCATATTCCCTAATCATCTGTTTGACAGTTACTATGCAGATCAGTAGATGAATTGCTCAATGTGGCCTTTTTAGGCCCCCAGATCACGTGACAAGTCGACAACTTATGTCAATTCAGTATATTTTGCTAGCGTTTCTATTTTCCAGATATTATCACCTTGTCTACAGGCTCCGAAACCAGTGCAGGTACCGCGCATGCGCGCCAGGCGCACCGCTCACTTTACTTAGGGCTATATTTTATTTCTAATATCTACATGTTGCTATACAATATAATTATGTTTACGCTACTTATCGTACGTATCAGTCTGTGCTCGCCATCTCACTCGTGGACGTGAGAACAAGCAGGACAACGTTACAAGTATGTTATTGCTGCCCCACGCCAGGAGTACTCCGGTATCTATCTACAGACATTTTCACATCCAGACAGACCCAGACCGGGACAACAAGGCTATGTTACATAGCACTTAGTCACTGGATATTGCAGCAACTGGGCATTTGAACCGTCTAGCGTGTCATTGTTTATCCACAAAAATAACAGACGCACCATCGTAAACTTATTTATGCCTTATGACTTAACTGTTGCAGTTCGTAATTAAGATAATAAGAATGCATACAATCAACACAATTACAAAATCTGTGTGTTTAAACCGAGCCGTGGGCGAGGGCTGTTCTAGCTGTGAAAAAAAGACCTTGAGAAAGTTTCCTTGCATCCAAAAACCTTCGCTCACTGGCCCGCGTGCCGCCTGCGGACACGTGTGAGCTGGTGCTGTGACATTACCTCTGCGCTGGTGCGGTGAGTGCCGCTATATGCACGTGGTCTTGAGGTGCATGGACAGCAGCCCCTTGGCCACGAAGCCGCGCCCGCACAGGCCGCACACGTACGGGCGCGCGCCGCTGTGGTACCTGCAATGGATTACAAACTATAAATGAGACTCAATCATTAATAAATTGTAAATGATTCAATTTCTTAGGTCAATAAATATTAATTATTACTAATTTGGATGTAAATGAGAGATATGATAACTCTCGTTGAATGGTCTGCATTCCACTTTTTGATTGTGCATGACGTTCTGCTTTGAATATGTTTGTGCTGTGACACCACGCGAGTCAATAAAGAGTTTCCGACTGTAAGAACTTGGCGCTGGTTGTAGAATAGCCTTGCTGTCTTTTCGTTAACCGTTATTGGTATTATCGCTACGCGTATCGAAACCGGACGGGACTAGTCTACCCTGTCAAATAACGTGGTCGTGACCACGGGACGGCTTGGTAATACTAAAATGTTAATATATACAATCTGTCATTTTGTCTATTCTTCCTAGACAACCCGTTTGTATGGTGGTCATGCTACGCCTGCTGGTGTATTTATTACTTTTATCTACTCTCATATCGTAAAGTTCTAATTATGAATTCAAAAATAGTCCTATAATGACAGACTTTATGCACATGCAACTATAATAAAATTAAAAAGTTTTATTATGCCAATATAGAGCGCGGGCAACGCGTCTATTAGTAAAATGTCATTGCCTGCGGCTCGATTTTTAAACACACACTCGTGTTTTAATACCCCCTATTATGCAACAGTTTCATAAACTACTTTTAGTGAAGCGATAAATGCTGATAACCAGACTACTTTCAGATATTTGTATCCCCCAGTATTTGGGAAACCTGGATGCTGTGAACTATTAAAATGGTATACTCAAGTGAGGGCTCAAGCTGGCGCGACAGAACACGAAGAACCATGATAATATTATTTGCAGTTGTGTTTGTTCGTTACGCTAAAGGTTCATCAAGATAAAACCCATAAATAATTGTGTAAATTACTAAGTTGAGACAGTTTCGAAGTGGGTGTAAAGATTTGTACATGGTCGACAACGCGCGAGTTTTGCCCCTGGTGTTGCAAGCGACCATACGTCCATAGGCTACCGTAACCGCTTACCATCAGGCCGCACCATTAGCCCCCTTAGTGATATAAAAAAGCCAACGAAAATAATACGGTTGAAATTTAGAAATCATACAACTAAACGGCTCTTGTTGTATCGAGAAGCGATGTGAACCCTACTCTCTTGATTACTTTTTAGGTAAATAGTTTTAGTATGTTGACGTACCGTTCGTGTATGACGAGCGTGGACCGCTGACTGAACGCCTTCCCGCAGTGCGAGCACACGTGAGGCTTCTCTCCCGAGTGCACGCGCTCGTGGAGCGTTAGGTTGCATTTCTTCACGAAACCTTTGCCGCACGTTCTGAAAGCATTTGGAATATAAAGAAACTACTACCACTACTCCTGCCACACCTACTTACTACTACTAACTACTCCTAGAAGAAATTTAATTAGAAATAAGTAGTTCCATTATGCTCATACGTCTGTAACATTTTAATTACCATGTTTCCTTGTGTGTACATAAATAAATAAATAAAGTAGATTAAAAGTGGTGGTATTATTCAACTCATGGCATGGCAACCATTAAGGGTCATGTTCACTGGCAATATAACAGATGATTAAAATGAAACCAGCCGATTACCCACACAAAAGTTCATGATTAAAAGACTGATTTTGCTCTAACTGTCTGTTATGTTACCGGTGAACTTGGACTTGGGCCCAAGTAGATTGGATCATGAAGGGATGTAACCTTTACTGAACTATGAGTTTATTTATCATTATAGATATTGACTATTTTTCTTGAGCAATGTTTGGTGCTCGCTAAGGAGATCAAGATCATCTCAATTAAATTCTACAAAACTTTTACAGGAATTTATAAGAGGAATGACCGAGACTAAACTGTTTATTGATTTATCTGCAGCGACATTCGCCTATTTACAGAAAATAATGATAACCGGAATGTAAAGAATAGACAGCAATAGAATGGATCATCTTCTTTTTATATTATTATAGTGGGCATTCGACGGTGCGGTTCACCTGATGGTAAGTGATCACCGCCGCCCATGAACATCCGCAACACCAGAGGAGTCACCGATGCGTTTCCGAGCTTTTAAGATGGTGTAGGGTCTTTTCTTGAAGGTCCCCAAGTCCCCATGTCTTATGTGTTCGGGAGAACCGCTGATGGCAGTTGAGTGCACAGTTCCGTGGTGCGTGGCAAAAATTTAGTGGATTTTTTTATATGTTATGTGAAATTATTTTGATACTGACAACTCTTTTTGCCTCTCAAAATATTGTCGGAAGATCAGTATCATATTTCAACGGGACAAAATAAATCGATTTACGATTGATCAACGTTGGAAATATTAAAAACTTTTTATTAAAGTAACTGATGTGCAGCCGAAACAGTGTGTACTTTGAAAAGAAAATTTTGCCGAAATTAGGGACCCACAGCGCCTGTTTTACGCAATCTTGTGCAAAAAGTACGTGAGACTTCTTAAAAAATTACGGTATACAATAATTGTCGGCGAAAATAGCAATTAACGGCCTAGTTTGGTTAAAAAGGACACAGCTGGCGCCTCCTCCTTTTAAATTCACTTCGGAAGTACACAGCTTCACCTCGTCCGTCCTTCCAATATTACACAGCCGTCAATTGCTTTACTTCAGGCCTGCACAGTAATGTACTGTTATCTATACTAAGGAGTCAACCAAGGAGGTTTCAATTCAATTTTTATAGGTGCTTCGAATTGTCTATGCTGGCGCGCGCTAGGGCGCATGCACGCTTGACTGCTGGGTTTCGGCGCCATTATTGTGTTTCTTTTTGATTTAACCTTAGTCTTTTATTTAAATAGGTAACTACCTATTGCATGGGTGTAGATAAAGTAGTGTATGAAACTGCACATAACTAGGTACCAGTGGCGAAGAGTCCATACAACCCGATTCCTATCGGCTTCCCTTTAGGAATTGGTTAGTGCATAGACCAACGTAATATGGCTTGTTATTCAGTTAGGTCGAGTTCTTCCAGACCTTATACACATAGATTACAAGAGACGGTATGGATTTTTGTTTTGCAGCATTAATTGCACCAATTTTTAGAGGGCCTTTTTGGGACGGCTTCCCCTTTTAAAACTGTCACCCTTCGCCACTGCTAGGTACAGTACGACAGAACTTATATGGCTTATCGATGTACCTGCGCAGCAGACACAATTAAATACGCGGGAACTAATCAACTATATGCCAATCAGAAATCATCGTCGCTGCGCAATCAACAAGACCTTCAGTCAGAGAGCAAATAGAAATAGACGACACATGATCATTTTACTGCAGTTTTAAAAATAAACTTTCATTTGGCCCATCCTATACAAGGGGGCTCTGCAGGGCAGTATACTATATAGATTTCATAGTCATAATAATAATATTAATGGTGACAATAAAGTACTCACTTGCAAACGTTAGGCTTGTAGCCCGTGTGTATCCGGATGTGGAACTTGAGGTGCTCCCTCGAGGACAGCGCCTTCCCGCACACGTTGCACAGGAAGTTGCGCTCGCCCGTGTGCGCGCGCAGGTGGCGCCGCAGCGAGTTGATGTGCGCGAAGTGCCGCGCGCACACGCCGCAGCGCAGGGCCAGCGCGCGCCCCGCCGCCTCGGGGTGCGCGCGCGTGCGGTGCGCCAGCAGGTACCTGCGGCGGACCACTGCTCATGCGGGATAACGTTCACTATGACATTGTCTACAGTGCACTGGAAGCAATTGAGGCATGGCACTTCGACGATTGTAATATCTAATACCGTATTCGCTGTCAAGTTCTGACATCGTTAATTGTAGTTTAAGATCCTCCTCAGCCAGATAGACCTTCAGAAAACATGTGCAATGTCTCTCACCGCATGTACACGAACCCTTCAGGGCACAGGTCGCACACAAACCGCTTGTTGACAGGCTCGGCCGACGCGCCCTCCTCGAAGTTGTGTGACGTGCCTGCAATGCCAAACACAACTTTTTATTACTATTGGTGTTTCCGATCAACAGCACTATTCATCGCAGGCCACTTCTACACATATGCGGGTCCCAAAACGCAGGCAATGCTTGTAGTACCCACAGGCTGGCATGTTGATGCATCCATAACACGTTGTACAATTCATATCATTTTTATTTTATTTTATTTACCTCTTTATTTCAGGCAACTAAGACCGCAGCAACATGTTTGGTCTTTTCAATATGTTTTGTCTGCATGTCAGTTTGTACTCTCATCTCGCTAAAACTACTTGTGGGATTCTAATGGGATTTTCGGTGGAATAATTCTAAGAGACCAAATTAAAGTATAGGATACAAGTTCCCCTGATCAATTGACAAATGCGGAGAGTAAAGAGTGATTCTGACCGTGCTTGAGTATCTGGTGCGGGTCCCGGAACGTCTTCTCGCAGAGTGCACAGCGGTAGGGCCGCCTGTCTCGCTCCCAGTGGCGCTGCCAGTGCTTGCCCCACTCTTCATGGGTCACCACCTGACAAACAACATGTAAAAGCATGTTAACCACGTGCTTGACGAGAAATGAATGGGTATATGTATTGGCAAAGTGGGCGAGTGAAACCATGATAATGGTGATTGATGAGTGCATGTGAAATGTATGTTTGTAAACTGTACCCTTGATACAGGAGAAATCCTAGTGAGGGGCAACGTTTTTAAAAAAGAACGTAATAAACAAAAGCGGGTGAGTTTGCGCACCTCCACGTTGTTCGCGTATTTTGCGTATGAGTGGGAATAAATAGACGTGTGCATACCTTCCGGCATCGCGTGCACCGCAGCGGCTCCTGGTCTGCGGGCGGCGGCGGCGCAGCCGGTGGCTCATTTGCCGATGAATCCGTCGCGTGCTGTCTGAAATCACAGCAGCCATATTATTTATTATTAATATTATTATTCAATTATGGATGCTCGGCAGGTTTACAGGGGATCATAGTGTTAATTTAATTTGGACAATAGGCTTAGTTTTTATTTTCCAAATTATTATTATCCTTTAATAAAACAGCTGATAGAAGGGCTGAACGCATACAGATATCAACCTCATCAACTTATTTTTGTATTCATGCCCGTGAAAACTGTAGTTTTCTGATTAACAATTTAAATTTATTGATGTAGGGTACTAAGCATACTTTACACAAGAGTACCTGTAGTGTTGCAGCATCTCATTCCTGTTGTAACACCGAGCAAAACAAACACAGCAGTGGAATGTATCCAGCTCCTTTAGATGTGATGGACTCTCATCAATCTCCACCTTGATAGTCTCTAGCGGAACTCCAGGCGCATTCTTATCTACCACAGCGAGTGTCACATCAGGCAGGGCACTTATCAGTGACTCCCAACTCTTTATGTTCTCCTTCTTTTTCCTCCCTCTGTTTTCTGTCACTTCTCCGTTAACAGACTTTTTACTCTTTTTCTTTTTTAAATTTATAAGGGACATATCCTCACTGTCTGAAGATCTATCACTGAAATGGTCAGAGTATATACAAAAATCAATATCTCCTTCTTGCTTGACCGGTGACAGTGAAACAGATTTTGGTTCCTCTTTGACTGAGATATTACAGTCGTACGGTGTATCTGTGTTTATGGGTAAGCTCTCTGTCTGTGTACTTCTTTCACACTGGGCAGTGTTGATGGGCGGAGGGGATGCACTCTCTTTGACGAGGGTGAGGTCAACTGACTCATCAACACAGGTGTCAGAAGACAATAATAAGGTGCGTAATCTGAAAACATTTGTAAAATTGTGTTAAGTATCACAAAATAGTAGTACAGTGCAGACTCTCACCAAGACTTAGCTGAGCTAGTGTGTGTTTATTAAGTTGTAGGTTGAAGAGTTTATTGTTTGTTTATTGTGTCAAAACTTAAACAATCTGCTATGACTGTTGTAGTAGTAACTGGTTTTATCTAAATAACAACTACGAGTTTTCACTAAATTGCGTTTAATTATTTGGTACAGTGCTATTGTGTCAGTTAATACTGATTAAATAAATTATGATAACTACACCGGTTTTTATTAACTTGATGATATTCGAACACCGCACTCACCTGTTTTGAACTTCGATAGTTTCGTTACAAAACTGATAGAAGTCGTTCACTTTGCAGCTACACTTGTCACAGACCTTCTGGGGGAGCCGGTCGTTCTTGAAAACCTAGCAATAAACGCCAGTAATATGAATAATCATAGAGGATAAAATATCACATGAAAAACGTAAGACACAACAACGAATATTACCTTTATTGGTAAATATAGCGACATTTTAAGATACAGCGCATTTTCTTCGTCAAATATACTATTATTGACAAACTTCGTAGAACAACATAATCGACAAATTTCATCCATTATTATTTATAAAAATAAATAAACGGTTCGTCCGTTCCGTGGTGTTTATTCTGCAGGAAAGTGACAGATAGATATAGCACGGCCATTTGTCAAATATTGACCTTTCCAAAGTCTGGGTTGCCAATTAATTTATTATGTAGCGGTCTTGTGGAAGACCTAAAACAAGAAATATATTTTATATAGTTATGTTTGTAGGAGAGCAGGGTGGGCGGAGGCGTAGTTGGAGGATGTGAGGCGCTGCGCCAAACTTTTGATTAATGAACACAATGTTTGTAAAGTTAACTTACTTCAGTTAAATTGCTAATATTCACAACATTGAGAACTTTCGTAATGTGCTGCTAACTTTATATTAAGATTTCTGGAAGATATTATAGATTTAATAGGTAAAAATAATAATTTTTTTTAATCAAAACCTGTAATAGACATCGATGCCTTTAATATTGCATAAAACTCCTCAATTGAGCGTTTTACATAAAATAGTTACATTACATGGTATGGGTATTTAACTGCAGAACCACCACAATAACCACCAAGTTTGTCTTCAAGTTGAAAGATGACTAATGCACGATAACCAAAGAGTGAAGACACGTGACCATTTGGGAGCCACATGATTTCTGTGGATTCGAGAACGCAGGAAGTATACCTACTACATCATAATTATTAAACTTTGATCTCATACAAAGTGTCATCCAGCTATAGGCTCAGAGTAAGTAACTATAATAATGTCGCATTAAATAATAATGTATATGAAGTAATTACATTAGAATCAGCGCGGTATAACTTCCTGAAGCGAGTAGTTTTCGCGCGATAGCTCGCGATAAAAGCGTTGACTGCCACTTATCTTTATCTTTATCGTGCGCCTTCAGCAAATAAAGTGTAAAAAACGAGATAAAGCCGAGGTACCATTGTAGCTGAAGTGACGGTGCATACGTTTATATGTTCTCTCGATAGCTAATACCTTCCTCACTTCAACAGGAGGACCTCAGCAGAAAGCCCGAAGGAGATTGGCGTACGCGCAGAAACAGGTTCAGTCAAGACGTTGTAACATATACCAGCCATTATCTTTCTTTCTTTCTTTTTTAAAACATTGCCCCTCACTAGGATTTCTCCTGTATCGAGGGTACAGTTTACAAACATACATGTCACATGCACAAACAACCAGACCAGAAACAACTATCTGTAGATCATACAAATATTTGTTCCGTGCGGGGATCGAACCCGCGGCACTTAGCGCAGAAGGCTAATCGCTTAGCCACTGCGCCAACCGTGTCGTCAAACTTCCACTTTACCACAACTTTACGCTATGCCTCCACTTCCATTGCTAAAAATGGTATCGTCAGGATATTGCCATCATCTACACACCTGGCGACCGGATTAGTAATTGTAGTAAATTGAACAGTAGGTACACAAGGATGCTGCTGCCATCCTCTTGACCAAATCCCATACAGACCTTTACTTTAACGACACCCAGGAGAGTAAAGATCATTGTTACTCATTAGATATTAATTGATATTCTTTTATACATGTCATCTTAATAAATGATAACTCACTGCAGAAGCTACTGTAATAATTATAATTCGACCTCAATCAGCTTGGCGAAAAAAATAATTTTACCTACTCCGGGCTTCAATTATTAGATAAAAAATATCATATTAAAATAATTGTAGTCACGTGTATCCTCAAAATCTTTTATAATTTATAGATACTTACTTTTTATCTGCAAGCTTTTTTCACCTAAAGGCTGTAACTAGTGAGAATAATTTTTCAAACAATAAATGTCATTATAGCCGTCCAACAACTCCAATCAGAATGGAAGCGTAGCGTACATAGCTAAGTTGGCGCAGTAATTAATTAGGCTTTGCTTACAGTGCTATGGGTCAGGGGTTCAATTCCCGCACGGAACAAATATTTTAATGCACTTGTACTGATCTTAGAGTCGCTTACCAGAAATCTGAAAATACATACCTGAATGAATTTGAAGACGTGTACAATTATACTCGTATATCTAGTGCGTACAGTCCAGGATAATTCGAGAATTCTACGTGAGAACCTTTATGTCTACTATCCATGGGAATAGTTACCAAGCCTGACGAACATCAATTACAACTAATTCGTTTGTTCAACTGTAGAAGTTATTAAAACCACTTTGTAAAGTTTTCTGAACCAACTTTTGGTTCCAGCCCCGAATAAGTACCTACTATACTTACTGTGAGGGACTAGCTAGTCATGCCACGAGGGGCCTGTCTAGTTTCCAGTGTAATAATGTTTTAACTAAACGACAACTTTCAATACTTAAATGCCAGTTTTTTTTTAGCAAATGACTTCTTTATAAGAGACCGTTCTTGGGGACAATCGTAAACAGATGACTTAATTTACTGTTTTTTGCTAAATTATCCTGATCCGTCTAAAAATAAGTTCAAAATCAACAGGAAAAAATATATTCAGATAGTTGTGAAGTTGTTTACAAGTACAACAATATGTCCAAGGTATGTAGACCTTGACAGATCGCGGCACAATACTCGTCACGTAATCACACTCCAGTCGCCTATTCTTAGCATTTATAAAGGATATTAAGATAACAATATTGCTTGAATTTAATTGGTTCATGGAATCAGCTGGCTGACTGCTGGAGTACCGGCTAGGTGGGCTTGTAATTCTGCATTGACTTTATTTTTCTCGGTATCTTGTGATAAATGATGTCAGGAGCAGTACATTTCTAGTTTTATATGACATAATTATCTTTCCATCCATCGAACACATTTGCATGGCCGTCCGGGTCCTAAACTTTCAAAATAAGAAGTACTGCCTTATGAATTCTCCTTCGCCCTGCAATATTAAATTAACTACTTACCTACGTTCTAGGTCTTTCTGTCGAAAATACTACGTTATAATACCTACAAGTGATAATAACCATCTTTTATTTCATATTTAGGTAATGATTACCTACTCCAATCTTAATTAAATTAAGATAAGATTGGAAAGCCTAGGTACTCCTATGATAATACCTATTACTACTTATAAACTATAACATCTATTTCAGTATTATTATATTATTACAGTCAACTGGACCAAAAAACTAATTTAGAGAAAGTTTATCAGGAACCTGTAGTGATAAGAAAATAGGTTCAGGTGTGGCCGCTATCAGTTAGTGGAGCTGATAGATACGCGTACGATACGCGCAGTCGCACCTAAAAAGCGTGGAATAGTTGCCAATACAATGCGCCGAATGAGTACGATTGACCTTACGCAAGCATAACCCACAGCTAGGCTCATATGTTCCTGCTAGGTCAAAACTGTAAGACCTTTGCGGATATGAATCATAAAATAGTGTTCCGGTTCAGTTTAGTTTTAAATGGGGTGCTCTATTAAATTCTAATAAGCGCACACATTCATATACTCAATCTCACCGGAACCTATGCTGGGACCAGATACAATTCCCATTCGTCAGCTGAACTACCAGGCAGCAGTCTCACCAGTGCGAGAGGTTTTGCGGTCACAATTACAACAACCGAAAGTCTTGTATGGGCGACATACTTATTCGTTAGAGTTGGTGGAACTTCGTTCATTCTATATAGGTACCTTTGCCATGCAGTCCTGTGCAAAATGCGACTACTGCATCTCTTTTCCTGGTTGTCAAAGGAACGCAACATGGGATTCAAGTTACACATCAACTACACTCACATCTCTAGTCGAACGTGATTATGTGATTGTACATAACCATAGTAAAAACCTGTTTTAATCCATATTTTTGGAAATGCATATGTCTTACACTCTCAGTTTGGCAATGATGACGGTACAAGAATCCATGTCTTAGATCTAGGTAACTACTGTATCTACACTAATAATTATTGTTAAATAAATAAATCATAAAATAAAATACTACTAAATTTTTTGTGAAACAGACCCAGGAGGGAATCTCTCGTGTCTCTTACACCTCAGAGGTTTATCTTGTCTCTGTAAGCTAACAAAGACAACATTCTCCACTTTCAAACTGAAAAACCCAACCCAATGCTTCATAGCATTAAGTCCGCCTATATAAAAATAAATAAAAACCGCTTCTCCATAAATTATGTTGACTTTTCTATAAATACATAAATGTATGAAGATAAAGATAAAGATAATTTATTTGTCAAACATGCGTTTACACACAAATTAAGCATGCAAGAAAATAAATAATATGGAAATATAATCATGTGCATGTGTCAGCAGTTCAGCACAGAGTTTGTATCATTGTGATGTCACGAAGGATGTGCACGTGTTCGCGCTCTTTAATTTGTTTTTAACTCAATTTCATCAGTTTTTTGCTTCTTGCTTGAGTAATACTTGTACTACCCGGTGATCTTAATATAATCAACTAACATTTGCAAGATTCTAAGGCCCAAGTTCATTGACAACATAACTCATCTGTTTAACACCAACGTTTTGTATGAGTAAATGGCCGTTTTAATTTTAAGCATCTGTTATTTTGTTGGTGAACGTGGCCCTAAGAAGTTCATTGCAAAGCGAATGTCGCCGTGGGAATCACGGTGAGTAGGCTGTGCCTCTACCTATAACCAATATTGGATTTCCACTGAACTCCTTAAAAGCAAACAAGTCTATATAACACCTGATCATAACCTAATATCAGAAAACGTCTGCAACCTTGAAACATTTGGTAAACACGAGATGAAAATCGATACGACAAACTTGAGAGTGAACTTTGCAATCGAGTAAAGCGGGCGGCACACACGTTGTGAACTCTGGCTTAACTTTAACCCACATAACAAAGTTCAATGTAAACACAATACGACAGAAGTTTCCGAAGTTCCAGTTCACGGCCGCGCCGCGCCGGGCCCGCGCCTCATCCCCCGCGGCGGGCGGCGCGCGGCGGCCGCTTGCTTTCACTGAGGACCGCCCAACCCGCCCGCGCCCGCCCGCGATATTCATACTACTCGCGATTTTATTTCTTATTTTGTATTGCAGTTTTGATTCATCGACTATGCACTCGGACATTGCATCGATTGCTTTTACCTCGTAACATAGTTCTTTTTATTTGTGTTTTATGATGAATGGCCGTACGTTTGTGTTCTCACGTCCTTTCTATTGCGGTGTGAGCAAACCCTGAAAGTTTCGAAATCCTGTAATAATGTGTTACGATTCACGTATAGCACGCACCGCACACATAAGTTTATAATTATTTGTAAACTTAGTTATAAGTGTAGTGTGTACTATACAAGTACCTACGTATATGTACTTAAATAAATGCTATATAGGCACGTTGATTTTATTCAGTCTATTGAGGATGCTAAACACTCATTATCTCTATTATGACTTCCTCTTCCTCTCCTTAAACTGGAACTCATATTGATCAAAGACATATCGCATTCAATTGCAGGATATGTCTCTCCCAATTTGCTGCGAGTTTTTTTGGTCCGCGCGCCATTGGATGCCACTACCTAGGTACATCACATAAAATAATTATACCTAATTCTGCAACTCCCCAGTTGAATGATACCAATGGGAAGAAACAGGAGTTATTTTCCTTACAGTGAACTCACATTCGTGTTCTTTCTATTGTTATTCAACAATAGATTCATTATTATTCCCGTGTGATCATAGTCCCTCCGGATAATAGGTACTTGAGAAAGTCGTTCACCAGGAGGCATACATATCGATGCTACTAAGTAAATGATTGTGTTCTCAAAATGAGTTAGCAATAGAAGCTTATATTGCTGTCGAATGACGCTCTAAAATCTTGACTTATCGTGCGCAAAAGTCTCCACATCTGGGTGGGTATGGATGGGCATAACAATGCATCAAAGCTTGTATGCTTCTTTGGTGTGCGAAATACCTTATTAAAAGTAAATATGAAGAAGAAAAGGTATCGAACAGTACAACGATCAATGAAAGCATCTGAAGGATTGATGATGAAATACTCAAAGATGCTGAATGACTCATCGGGTGAGTACTTAATATTTGAGGAAGCAAGCCGTCATCGGGTTACCCTAGGCCATAGTAATTATAACATATTGGGACTTCTTATTAAATAAGAACCATATGTTTGCAACTTTGGGATTTACACATGTGAAACTTATCTGTAACCCAGCGTTTACCCGTTTATCAGTTTGGGCCTGGGCTGATAGGCGACTCTGAAAATTTGGACTTCAATAATATTTTCCACGATCTAGTGTCAATAGAAAAGCAAAAGAACTGTTAGATTAGTACATAGAGAGTATCACACTTTGCACACGTAGACCACCTTATCTAAAATAACGATAAAATTCTTTGCTTAACGATTCATGATAACTTTTTTGCAAGGAAGATATACACTGACATTGTATTATTAGAGCCTTAGGCTGATATTCAGAGACGACAGAAACAAGTCTAAGCGTGAACTTACGCTTCTATCCTACGCTTCTATCCTTCTATCCGTAGACAGAGTCTGTCTACGCTTCTATCTGTCAAAATTTGTTCGTAAGTTTGACAGATGGAAGCGTAAATTCACGCTTAGACTCGTTTCTGTCGTCTCTGAATGTCAGCCTTAGAGCTCAAGCTCAGGTGAGGGTATGGTGCAATGACTAAAGAAACCAAGGATTCTGTCGTCTCTGAATGTCAGCCTTAGAATCCTTTGAGAATCTTCCACAGCTCCACAGTCATTGGTTATAATACTCCTTGGACAGAGTAATACTCTTTGGTTGACATTAGTGGGTTGACAGGTCGTGACAGGTTGACAGTAACCGGTTGACATATTCACATATTCACATCATGATTGTTCATGACGATGTCAGATTTTAAGAAAATTGGTAAATGGTAAATTGTGTAAAATTTCAAATCAATTTAAAAAAGTATTGTGTTTTGTCTTTGTAGATAATTCTAAAATATATATTTAAGTTACACAAATACAATTATTAAAAACATCAGTTGTGACTTGTGAGTAAGTAGGACCTACATAGTTGTCTCAAGTTTGATACAGTTTTATACATCGATGGTTTTATACACTTAGATTTTCTTATTCCAATTTACTTATTCCATAAACGTAAGTTTTTATTTCGATTTGTTTCAGCTGACATCACTTTTCGTCAGGGCCGTCTCTACCCGCAGGTGCAAGGGGGGAAGGGTACCCGGGCGCTGAGGCACGAGGGGCGCCGAGGCGCCGGCCTCTGAAGGCGGGTACTGAAGCTTTGAGGGTGCCGAGACCCAAGAAATAATTTTACTTAGCAGACAGGTCAAACTTACCTACATTTTAACTCAACCTTTCACTGCGACGAGCCGATATGAAATGACAATATCTCTTGGTGTAGGATAGGTCGGTGGTGGTGTTCTCTGTTATAGAAGCGGCTCCTTTTGATATAAGCGGCACCACGAAAATACCTTACGGTATTTTTCAAAACAGCGCCACTATTTAGGCGAACGAACTATAACTATAATATGTTATAATTTTTTTAAATCAAACGGTAATTTTCGAACATTAAATCTAAAGTGAGTGCTGTAAAGATCAACTTACTTTACAAAGCAAACCACCGTGTTGCACCAAAAGGCCGGCCGTCAGTCTCTATGTGAGCCAAATTGTCTCTAACTCCGCATGAGAAAGCTCATAATATCATTCAGTCTGTTACACACAGCGCTGACGGGGGGGTGCTGTAATGGTTACAGGGCACCAGAGCTGGACGTGCACCCTCAGCACCCTGGCACCAGATAATCAAGAAACGGCCCTACCATCAAGTATCTAGCTGTTCCATACGTTTAATCGAGTAGTATTGAATTAATTGTATGGCATAGCAGATATTTTTTTGCCATTTCGTTTTTGGTTCCATATCCCACTATGGGTCATGGGACCAAAAACGAAATGCTTTACTATGGGATTCTACTTAATGGATTACTTAATGGATACTTGATCATAATGATAGTACAATAACCCGTTCAAGGGATCGGGTCTACGGAGGCATGACCTTGTATAGTCTCTATATATTGATGAACGGACGATGGTGTCCAAAGCCCTTCCCTGACATCTTACGACATCCACAAAAAGTCTTTTGGTATTCTTAGCTGGGAACCAGACGGCTGAATTGAGTACAGCCTTGAGCATACTATTCTATATGTTAACTCCACATTACCTTCATGGCTTTGGATGTGCCTAGACCTAAGTATTCCACTCCTCACGCACTTCCAATGGAAAGTGTACTGTATCCCTTCCACTTGAAAAAATATTGTGGGAGCATCTCGAGAGCCGCTACCAATGGACTAATATTTATTTGGTATACAAACTATAAAAATTAACTGACGCTCTGACTATCCCAACTTCAAAGTAGCCCAATTCACGATCTACAAAAAATATAATATGCACCTTAATCTAGTACTTCTAAAGCTATCTGAGAGACATTTTTCTTCAAAGATGATTGCAAAGCCTATTTCAGTCCTATTCATTTAACCGAACGTACATATTGGGTGCCGGCGAGCTAATCTGCCAGCTGATAACTTCAATAACAGCACTTTGGACCGTCCTGAATATGTTCGCAGTTTCACGAAATAGCCTGTTTTGTTTTAGATATACGGTCCCTTCAATCAATCAAGTAAGCCTAGATCCGAGTCGGCAGCAAGCCATAGATTTCTGCCAAGTTCCAGCAACGGGGGTACTCTTACTTTGAAGCCTATGTTTGTGTAAATTATTTTGAGGCTTATGTTTAAAAACGAGTATGTCGCTGCTTATCATAGGTGATGCAAGTTTTGTTTTCCCACAGGAAAAATATAAATTTTTATCAACCGAACTGAGTCGAAACTAGGACTTTAACTAAACCGATAATTGGTCTCGTTGGTTACCATGGCAAGCAAAGAGGCAAACAACTCTCTACTCTAGTATTATTATCCGAAGAAGGATTTATTGCCCCACACCTATGTTCACTAGGTAACGTATTTATATGATAGGCGTGAGTACATGTGTAGGTACCTACTCGCACAGGTGAATGATATGTTCCAGAAAGCACACACCTTGTGTCTTATCAAATGACACCGTTTGATATGCGCCTTTACCACCTTATCTATCATGTCGAAATTCTTCCACGTATCACGTATCCTAGTTAAGTAGGTTTGTATGAACCATGTTGTTTCGCATTTTGTGTAGGTTAGTTTGTTCAACAAAATATGAAATTCTAATTATTATAGCAGAATACAATTAGAGTAAATGTATATTTTGAGTTATTTGTATGCATTTATATCCTATTATGTAACGCAAGCGTTGGTCAGTTATCTATAAGAATAATTATTGGAAAGAAAAACTTTAGAATTTCTTATCAAGTGATAGCATGCGCCTCTCTCTTGAAGCTATGAGAAAATAATGAAATTATCTGTCAGCAGCTAGATAATTATAATGTAATAAAGGTGTATCTCAACTGTAAACAAGACAACTAGTATGTGTGGTGATGCCGTCGTCAGCAGATAGCGGCTCGGAGGCGCAGGCCCCGGTCGCCCGGAGCGTGGGGCGCCGGCGCAGCGCCGTCGTCCACCGCACCGCACCGCACCGTCACCGCCGCTTATCATCGATACCTTGCCGATTGGTTGAGTGGAGTGTTTGCGCGCCTGATACGGCTGACGGGGGCCAATCGATTCCCCGTTCCGTTGAATCTTATCACGATCATGGTGGACGTTTGTGCCTCGTGTCGGTACACCGATATCATATCTGAAGATATCGACGAAAGTATAAATATGGGCCCATCGATCGATCGGGTCTCTATCGAAGTGTGAGCTGTGATTACGATTGACTGTGGCCTCGAGCTGCGCGTGTGGTACTTGTGCCGGAGCCCCTCATTGCGACGCAGGGACCTGGGAGTCCTGTCACAGTTCACGGTTGAAGGTGTCGTTCCATATCTCGGATCCTGGTGATACTAACTCTTATATTATATCCTCTTATTGCGCCTCGTCGAGAATTGTCGACGTGGCAGCCATACTTGGTCAAGAACATATTGCAAATGTAATAATTCCATCGCTATCCGTGCTCATGCCGTGGCCGTCAATTGTGCCGACAGTTTTGCGGTTGAATTAGTGTCACTGTTAATACAAAACGACTACGATTACGTAATAACATATGGTGGTCCAATGGCACATGTGTCGGCTCATTCCGTGTGATTTGCCGCTCGGAGTATGTTCAAATTATCTTCTTAATATGGCGGTAATTAAATTGCGGCTACATTCGCTACAGAGCTATACAGGGTCGCTGACGCGACAGGGAAAAGCGTTGCTCTTATCAGAAAACATTAGCCGCACCTTTTCAAGCGGTGATAGCGAGCCGCCCGGTTCCATATCGAGCGCGCGCGCTACGATTGTCACACTGAAAAAACACGCACCAGACAACATATCGTATAAATATTTCATTCTGTTTTTCAGAGTTCGCAACACACAGCACGCTTTAGGCCTCACGTCTGAGTTGGACAGGGGATCTTGACAGTTTGATACATGTGCTGCCAGATCTATCTTTCCAGCTCACGCGTGAAGCCGCTTCGCCCGCTTCTTCATGACATGGACATGGTGACTTCGACATCATCGCATCGACTCCTCACGAAGATAATGTATCGTCTGACCGAGCACCGATGCGTGAAGGATCAAGTGGAGGTGTGATCTCTTCACTTTTTATATTTAAAGTGAGATTCAACTCCTCCAACTTAATTCCGAAACGCTGATTCTACGCAAATGAAGCAAGACCTACGCAATATTGATGGTTTATTTTTATTTTACTGTGTATGTATAATAAATTTAGGATAACCTAATTCATACGTGCAAACGTGCAAATAACATTCTTTGTTTTTTTTTATATTATATATTGTGTACAAATGTATCTAAACATAATTACTTACTTAATATATGTAAACTATTGTAAGACATGTAACATAAATAAATATTGTTTATTTACATATATTTCTTCGTTATAATTTATAAACACATCGCCGGACCCTAAATACAACGACTCTAGTTTACAATAATTTCAAATTATTAAATGTATAGATACTGGCGCCACTGTGCGTGACACGAGAGCATTATGAAAGACCCAACGCAACGCGACTAGTCTGAAGTGCAGCACAAATCACTAGAAAAAAAATCACAACACCCAAAACAAAAAATGGGCAAAAAAATGTTGGTAACACCGGTGCGCTAAAAAAGCTTGCAAACTTCACGCACCTAACCTGCGCTGGACATCGACTCGTCCGTATCTCTAAACTCTGGGAAAATGTATATTGATTTTTCAAAGAAAAGTCAACCGATGTAACAAAACACCGTTCGCGGAGTGTTTATACGCGTACAGAAGTGCCGCGGTCGATGTGCTGTGTCGTCAAGATGATGCGACGGTGTTCGTCGTCGCGTTCCGAGTGAGATCGGAGAGAGTGTTGCGTCGCTCGGCCGACGGCCCGGAGCCCGGCCGCGGCCAGGGCCTGGGCGCGCCATGGACGCCGGCGCTGTTGACCCGCTGCGAGTGGCCAGGCCGTGAGTATCTCGTCCCGCCCGCACCCAACGCCTGCAGCGTGCCGTGGTCGTTCCGCCCGCGTTCTTACGTCGTGGATTATTTCGGTCCCCGCGAGCCCATCCGAGGTTGCGAAACGGCCCGTCCGCGCTCGTTTCTCGCTCGCGCCGAGCGGACATTCTCTCGCTCGTGCGGTCGCGGCGTCACGGCCTCCGCGTTGCGCCATTTGGAAACGGTCGCATCGCCCGCTCGCGCTAGTGCTCGCGCGAGCCAAGCGAGGACACCGCGGCCAGCGCTGATAGCGATCGAGCAGCGAGCGCGGCGGTGGAGCGTGACCGCCTCCGCCCGCGCAGCCCCGGTGCCACCCGTATGAATGAGTCGGACAGCCGGGATCGTAAATCAGAATCGTGTTTACAGTTTTTGCGGGGCGCACGAAACCTGTCGCGCCGCCCCCGAGACAAAGGGCGGCGCGAGAGGCGCTCGGCCTCGGCCGCGCGACTCGGCCGTGGCGCTCACTAAACGCTCGAGTGAATTATGGCTAGGTGCATATAACCCGTGCACTACACACTACACATACCTAACATACGCGCCTACCTACCTATAGCTTTATGCAGTGAAGGCTGCGAGTACGTACCTACCTACTCAAACAAAGCATTTTGCCCACAAATCCATACTGCTAGCCTCGCACGGCCATCGTTCGCGTTCTTTGTGAAATTTCGTGCGACTTCGCGGCGGGGTGATGTCATGTGTGTATGTCGGCTTTGCTAACATCTGGGTGATTGTCAATTGTAAAATTTTGTGTGCATTTTGAGGTTAGGTCGTGATTGGTAGCATAAGTGGCCCAGGAGAGGCGGGCGCGCGCCGCCGCAGCGCCAGGCAGCCCACGGGCCGACACTCGTGCCCTGGCAGTGCAGTGAGAGTGCATCAGTGTGTCACTGTGGTCATGGATAGTGAGAGTGTGCCGCTGTATGATCTGAGTGTATGTTGTCTCAGCCATTAAATGCAGCAGATCTCAGTTAATTGCTCATTAAACAGTTTCAATTAGTGTTGGATGTGATTGTGAGTGAGCGTGCAGGGGACGTGCTCAGCTAGCGAGTGCAGCTCATGTGAGCACCGGACGGCCTCATGCTCAGGTGATGTTCAATATAGCTGGCTCAAGTCAGTGTGTGGCATTGTGTCCCGCACCTACCTACACGCAGGTCGTTTACCTGCTCAGTACACTATTAACAAACTGGTAGGAGTGATAAAGCTAGAAGGACTACAGGTTTTCAAGTGACTGAGTTACATCATGCTCATGATTGCACACAAAGTTGTTTTATCTCTGCATTCTTTGTTGAATAGTGTTAAAACTGGATAGTTCTGTCTACCAGGCTAGTTTTTAAATTATTTGAATTTGTCTTTTAATTTTATGGTTCCAGTGTCACTAACTTTGCATATTTTAGACTATTTTTAGCATGTTTATTTTATAAGTCATTGAATCAATCTCATTTAATACCAAAGTGTGTTGGAAGTGACAGAGAATACAGGAAAGTGTCACTGTTTATATTTATAAACAATTTATCTACAAGTCATAATAAATTTGCAAACATTCATATGTATTAGGAGTATTTAATTTATAGTTATTATGAATTAATTTAATGATGTAATAAACATCTATCCTAAGATGATTTTGATTTACAATTTGTGGCACTCATTCAAGAATTTAATAGCTAATTGAAGTGTAAATTGATAGTCTTAACAAACATAATGACTATGAGTGTATGTCTATCGATCTAAATGATGATAGGATCATTGACTGGCTGCTGAGGTGCAGAAACTATGATAATAACTCATTGATGTGAGAGTGACAAGTGTTGTGATGCAGTATCTGAGTATGTTTGATGGTCACATATCCGACAATAACCCAGGTTTTGGGAGACCAATCAGTAGGTAAGTTAGATTGTGAAGTTATTAATATATTATATTAAAATGTCCAGTGTTTGTTTACACACAGCTGACAAGCACCAGTCTGTCAGTAGTCTAGCAGTGCTTACTATAAGTATAGTATGGCTTATCTCATATCTGTCATGTTTACTTAATAATTTAATGTGAATATTTCATTTTATGTACAGGATGATTACCTAAATGCCACATAATACATATTTACACATTACTCTGCAGAATATGATATGATAGGATCCTTAGTGCCTTTGCCTTTGTTATTTGTAAAGGGGCATCTCAAGCTGTGGACTGGTGGTAATTTCTAATCAATTGTCAGCATTGACAACTTCTTTGTGCCCATTGCTGAGTAAAGGTCTGCTTCCTTTTGTGCCAAGTTTTACTAGTCATATGCCATTCATAGCAATGTCTTGCAGGCTTTACCTGCAATATCTTGGTAGATAGTAGATCATATTTGCATAATTATTTCAAGAATTATATAAAGTATCATAAATCCTCCAATATATTATTTGTCATTTGCTGATAATTATTTCAATTGCTTATATTTGGAACACTATCTAAGAAGGTACTAATTATAAAGCCTTAAGACATAAGGCATAGACTAACACTATTACAATTGACTGACAAAGTACATGAATAACTGATACGTTAAAACCTGTTGGCAACTGTATAACTCACCAAATATACATAAGCACTATGACACACACAAGTAGTTGTTAAGTATATTTTCATATAAATAGACCTCTGTATACCTACCTACGTAAGCTATATGGTGCGCACACTACAGAGGCATGATGTTTCACCAGTGGTTGATAACTTGACCTCGTAAACAATATTTGAATTATTTTCCTTTTGGTTGTCTGCCTAGCTTCAGTTTTCTTTCCTCTATTAATATAAGTTCCTTTCAAATATTTTCAGTGCATTTAACTTTTATGTTTTCATTAATGTGATGCAGATTGAAAAAATTGGTTAATTTTATTTGTGTTCAGTTCACACAATGATTCATAAACTATATTTACGTACCTAAATGGAACAAATATGTAAAAGGAAATAGTTCAGTAATTGAAAAGGTGTATTTCAATTTAAGTAGGCTACATTGATATGAGGCACTTAGTTGTAACTTCTGTCAGTATTAGCCAAAACTTAGCCATTACATAACAGAACTAAGTAAAAACAAAATTGCTTAAACTGTTTGAGTTATGTAACTAGTTCTGAACTCTCACCTGATTTTGCTTACTGTAAGCACTAACTAAATACAGTTTAATTATTATCAGCCCCGTCACCAACATTGCTTAGGCAGCAACCTTGCTTATTCCACCATGGCATGAGCAGCTCATTCAGACATAAAGAAGAATAAGATTAATTATATGAGATTATAATTATAGTATGTGCCGGTTGATATTTCCTAGAAGTAATCAGGACATGATGTTGTATGAATGAGCTGTTGGAGATCAAAAGTCCATTCTAAGTATATTCTAGTAGGATTTCTAGCACACATACTTAGCACATCATCTACGTATCTACAACATCATAAATATTGTGTATAATGCTTTTGTTTCTTTTTCATAAAAAGTTTTTTATTCACACATTACATTGTCTCATTATGACAAAAATGTGGGAACAAAATTATGAAAAAATAACCAAGTACTTATTCTTAGTTATTTAAAACATTTCCTATGTCATGACTCATGAGAGGCACCTAAAGGATACACGAGGCTAGGCAGGAGTTACTCTTGTTATAGTACTCAGTGATATGCCTGACTTCAGAGCTGCATCAACTATTTGTGGTCTTTAATAAAGGTCCACGTTGAGCAGGACATTTGTGGTCTTGTATGATGATTATTGTTTCTTCTGATTTTTGCCATGAGACTCCCTTTAGTCTCAGTACCTATGTTGTGTTGGCAAAGGCTTGCTACATAAATTTGGTCACTTGTACCTTGTGCAGGTAGTCAAATAAATACTGTATTTCTTACCTTCTAGTGTCAAGTCACTCAATGTGTGTAGATACACAACACGAGGTGTAATCATAACAATAACACTTTTTGTTGACTTTTTTTGCGTGAGTTTCAAAACTTTGCTAAATAGGACATCTGAAATTAAAACTAAATGCTAACCCTGCAAAAACTGGCACAGTTAACCAGTCCTCTGGGAAATTAAGATAAGTAATAACAAAGAGTCTCAGCATACATAATATACTCATTATATTTAATTATATTTCAAGATCATTAGACAGACTTGATAACTGTTGAAAATTGTTCCTAGTTGTTAGTCGATATTTAAAAGATATTCGTTCGGAAATCCCAAGATAAGCTGGCACTGGCGTATTTCATTATCAGATAAGAAAAAAAACAATCCAAACATATAAAAACTCGTGTTTGGACATTTATGTTGGATGTGTTTACAAATCGTACATGTGTCCGCGACCTTATCTAATTGTGGAGTTAAAACAAGACCTTGATCAGCCTCTGTTTGCTGAACAACATAATTATTATCTATCAGTATGATAACTTTTTTATGACATTGTTTAAGACCTCTTTTGTTTTTGCTCAGCATCAGATAAATTCTACTTCGTGTCAATGGTACGTCGTAGTATTTCATGTGCATAGAATGTTGCAGAGCAGAAGTCGCTCAAGGTGCAGGTGTTGAGACACAATGGCAGAACAGTAGATGTGACATTGTTTGAGGGACGACGCCGCATCTGTACATAATTATAATTTGTACATCCCGTGGCTGTTTCGCCAACACATAGCCATACTTGCTAATGTTGTACCTGTATCTGCTCACTTGGACCCGGAAACAGTTTCATGACTTCCATGTGGGCCACGGTAAACTGTCAAAAATGCACATTGTCGCAGGATTTTGGAATAGTACTTTACTTTTCTGCAGTCTAGTCATTTTGTAAAGCGCGTCATTATTGTTAAGTCTGCGCTCTGCTATTGCTTAAGAACTGCTGCTAACATTATCTTGGATCCTTGCGCCTGTCAATGGCTTCACATGTGTACCTTTAATATACAAGTAACAAGTCCCTTAACCCTTCAAGTAGCGTAAAGTGGTCACAATTGAAAATCTATTGTTTACGGCTCCGAAGCCGCTTACGTTGCTTAACAAATTAGAGCACAAACATATCACCTACACCAATTTGCAATGCAAAAATCTGCGTCGAGACGATATTCAAGCGGAGCCTTACTTTAAATCCCCCGAATCTACGGTAAGAACCGTTCCAAAATCCAAGAATATGATTTCGAGCCGATTTACGCATCATGGACTTTCTATAGCGTGTAGTTCTGTGACTGTCATGGCGTCGGGTACACTGGAACGTAGCTAAGTCTCCAAGTAATCAAATCGCATGACTTGGATGGCTAAAGTCGTGGCAGACTGCGCCGCACACGCTCCGCAACCGCACCGGTTTCGTGACATCACGCTGACGTCAAAGCTACTCGTATGTATTTACGTACTAGAAACGCTATTTGGAAACATTAAGTTTTAAAATCAGAAAAGTAATTTAACAATTGGCATTGCTATATTGAAGACCATAAATCACCACGCCTGTATTCCCCGAACGGTCAGGCAGAGGCGTTCTGCACTCACATTAGTTCGCTGTTGTTAAGTCCTATGTAATAGGCGAGTATTGCCATCCATCGGGCACAATTTCAAACTCAGCTACTGACAATTTCCTAACAGAAACTCAATAAAACTTAAAAATTAAGTGTTCCTAAACGAAGTGTACTCCTAGGAACATATCCTTTGTTAGAACAGTGCGTCTAGTACACCGCACACACAAAGATGTGAGTGCGCACACAATTTCACGCAAGCCCTCCAACACAAGGCGCTGCCCATTTAGTGCACCTGCGCTTTGTGCGGGGCAAGCTTTAGGGCAAGCTCACATGAGTGTATAATGGCCAACCGTGACAATAGTGTGTAAGGCACATTTTCATGAGCCGATCTCATGTCAGAGATCGTTCGTCGATCGTTTAAAAATGTGTTTGACAAATCTTGAAATGCTGAAGTATTCTCCCCTCGAATTTTCAATCGCTCAAAAAAGTATTGTCGCTACAGTCCACATTAGACTTAATAGCATGACTTAAAATTGAGTAGCGTTTGAGTATTCGGCGTTGAACTGAAATTTTGCATACACGTTTAGTTTGGATGACAATGCATGGTTAGCTAAGTGACGTCATTCTAAAGTTTACAAAAGTTAAGCTGGCTCGAGTGATAATACTCACGAGCTATGATAAGCGCGATTAAGCCTAGTATTGATTCAACTAGAACACTCAAGACAGTTACAAAATCATGGTTAACGATATACCAGCGTCACGCCCACACAGCCCTCCTGACATTTCGCTTGGTATGAGCTCATGGGGAAAAAGGAGTGGTGTTATGAATTGCATGTGTGTTTGAACACGTGCTATGTTACATTGACAATAATATCACGCCGTTCTCTTATAGGTGTAGGCAGAATTACAAAACGCCACCTCTGTAGTTCCTTACAACCCTCACTGCGTCGTCCACATTCCTGTATATTTCCATGAACATGGCATCATGTAACATAGGCCCGGCCCGGCAGCATACGGTTTCATTTGCATTTCGAATGACCTAGAACTCTTTAGCAATTAGTCAATTGCCTAAGATTTTGTAGAACACGGATTCTTCAAAACGGTTACGACAGAAGCAATAATGCACCATAGCGAGTACATTGTCACAACATGATTTTCGTATGTATGTATGTCGCAGACAGATTGTAAAGTGTAATAGCTCTTCGTGTTCTTTAATGTGGCTGATTAATGTGCTGAATGTGTCGCCCCTTTATAACCTGGCTAGCCGTTTTGTCATTGTTATGACGGGACTTTACAAAAGAGAGTTGTATTGTAAAGCGGCGTATTAAAAATATTGGCTGCTCCAAGTAGGCAAGGTGTCCGCTTAGAAGCAATAATGTTCGGCTTGCATACTTTATTAAGATACATGATACACCTAGCGGCAATTTGAGCTTTGGTTCAGTGAAAATTAATTTCAGAGGCGCTTGTGCTCATAGTCATGGATGTGTACAGAATGATGTGAGAGAGTGTGATGCTTAAAATATTATTGCGGCCGCCCGTGGCCGAGAGCAATACGCGTTTCATCACTAAGTCGTGTACATGTTTTCACTGGTTTACGCTACTCTATCCAGTTTTCAAGTCATCTTCTATAACATAGATAGGACATACTATCGTCGTCGGATTACTGGGTGCACTGTAGCACCTTTGCCTATCCCTTCGCGTAAAACAGTCGTGGTAGTTGCCCCCTTTTCATTAGTTCTTGCTCTATGTAGATTTTTTTATTCTCATCCATAAGTTTAGTCTTAACTGTATTTTGTCTAGTAGTCAGCCTGTATAACTGTACATCTTCCCGTGACGTAAACGATGAAAGAGTGTGGGTCATTGTTAGTGTAAAATAATCCGTTATTATAACTTTATGGTCTGTTGCGTTGGATTCAGTAACTCGTGACGTAGCGAACACGTTACGTGACTAATCTGTGTAAAAAAAATCTCGTGTTGATACCACTTGGCTATCTGTGATTAGCCCATAAGCAAGACTTGACGCGTTTTTAGACGGAGTATGAATGATACAAGAATACTAAACGCTAACGCTAACGCATCGATCTTTTAGCCAGACCTATTAACATGTACTTCATAAAAGACTCCATTTTTTTTCTTCGTTATTTTCACATTTTGTCATTTTATCAATCATCAATTACAGCTGGACGTAAACGTCTCTCAAAAGCAAGGTCTTTGTGACAATACTTTATATTTTTTTCTATACACCCGTTAGCTGTCGCGGTGCATAACTGTTAGGTTAACACTAAAAGAAAGTACGTATTCTGCTCGTGAAATGCGCGTTGATGATGCATTTATTATTCTTTATATTTCCTTGAATGTACTCTTAGCCTGTCGCATTCCACTGCTAGACACACACCTCTCCCTAAGAGGATGTAATTCTTGTGAACGTGCTCTATAGCTAATCTCAATACTCAGGTGCGGTCCGCTGCTAGTCGAATCCCATTCGCCTTGCTATTCCACTCGCCCGTCTCTAGAATTGTGTCTCGAAACCTCAATTACCTAAGCGTGTACACGTGGTAACTACAGATAAAAAACGCACAATCCGCAGCTCGGCGCAAATTCGTTAGACATTGGCCTATGACCCCGCACAGGGTTGCTAGGCAAAAATGCAAATTCAAATGTTTAATGCGACACTCGATATTGTTACTGAACAGTTGGGGAAGCAAAAGGAGTTTTAATGATAAAAATAAGTAACGACATAAAAAATTAAACGCTTGGACATTTGATACGCATGTTTCAGTATTTTTTGCACTGCAGGCTATTGGCCTTTGTGGTAACTTAGGTATCGATTGAGACGGCCTAGAGGACCGTGTTCTAAGACGCAAAAGGCGCCTCGTATTCACAGACAGGTGAATACACTAAACGAGAATTCTAGGCAGAAAACTTGTGACCTCGATCCTTTTTGGTAAGGAGAATTTCGTGTATTTGTCCAAATGTTTTAAATATAGAATTAGTTTAAAAAGTTGATTACCAGACTTTTTCGGGGCGAAAATTGGGTATAGTGTCTTTTTGGACGAGACCTATGTTCATGAGTGCGATACGCTTTTGAGCGAACATACCCAAGACGTGAGTCTACATAAGGAAACACTAGCATAACCTTACGACGCACGAGCAGCCCTACCCTTGACACTTGACATTACTCTATCGAGCCCGATTGAGCCGAACACGAGTTAGTTATAAAAAGTTTTTCCGTTGTGAACGGAAACCGTACAGCCACGCAAATTTATTCGCCGCGCCGATCTCACCTGTACGCATGTACTGTGGAGTTGACTGTTACTTAGGCAGTTGGGCCATCTGATGTACGAGTACCTAGGCGTGTAGATACACGTAGGTATAAGCAGTGCAAGTGTTTACGACTTGCTAATGAGTTTAAAACAGGTTTTTTAGTTAAGTTTGACCCTGGATTCTATCTACGCAGTCCACCGCAATCCACTGCTGGAAATAAGCACTCAAACATGTATACGGCTCACTGACTTCTTCTGACATGTAAGCATACTCTGTCACATGAGAATTTCTTTAGTCTGGTAGAAAGATTTGCAAGCTAGCAAGGTTCGTAACGGGACTTACACTAAAATATCACGTCACGTCACCCGGGGAAGCTCTCTTCGAGTACAGACAAACTAAGGCATGTTTCATCTCGAGTTGTTGAGTAGAATTTGAGATACAACTTGATCTCTTCGTAGCAAGCGTTCCAACTAAAGAAGAGTTCACGATTGATTGGTTTTTGCTACATGATGTCCTCCAAATTAGACCGCGCGGAGCGGAGCCGGGGCAATAGCTAGTCTAAAAGTAAAGTGGCATTGAATGCAGCTGTTTTATTGTAGTATAATACAATACTGTAATTAACAAGCCCGATACGTTTGCTTACGCTCATAATATTGTGTACATACAATGTACTGCGCAAAGTTGGCAGACAAATAATAAACAATAAAACTTTCTAGTCGACAAGGAACTAAACGGATTACTGAAAGTGCAACTAAGTTGGTGGTTTGTTGTCTAAAAACCGGTCAAGTGCGTGGAAGACACCGGACACGCACTTAGGGCGCGTTTACATTGGTATTGCACGGAAATATCCCCCGCCCCCGCCGTATAAATCAGCCACCGTTACAAACGTCGCTGACTGGCAGGACTTTCCATGTGAGACACGCCGGCCGGAAGAAGATTGGTACAGTAACTATTCTAGTGCCTACATACACTCTTCTATTATTAGCCAATCTACTTTTCTGTACCATTTCTCGTAACGTAACCGTATCGGATACTGTCTCTAGCTTACGGCGTTTACATTAATAAAAGTTTGTTCTCTACTGCTCGTAGTACGCTGTAACATGGAGCCCACCAGTAGGTTCCAGGACGTGACGAATCACAAGGTTTCATTAATGCCATTCGTCTATGGAAGTAACTTATTTTTATGGAATTTGTTTAATTCAAGTTTTGGAATTGGAAAAGCATACTGCCTCCGTCTAGTGGTCGCAACTGCGGCTGCTGAGCATGGTCTAGGTTCAATTCCTGGGTCAGGAAAAATCGTTTTGAATTATTCTATAAGGAAATTCGCAGTAGCAACCCGGAGTTGGGAATTGTGCCCGCTGTATCGCGATACGTTCCCCATTTATGGGACTCAATAACGGCATTGGCGGAATGAGACTGTACACACGACTACATTTATAATCAAGCAGTACGCCTCTGCCTAACTCGTAGGATACAGGCGGGTTGAGGGTGAGACAAGTAGAGCGAAGACTAAGTACTTTCTTTCGGCTTCTAATTGAAAACTAAATAGGATTAGACATTTTGCAAGCCTTGCAAACGACACAATTTTAACCCCCGACAAAAAAGAGGGGTGTTATAAGTTTGTAGTGCGTATCTGTGTATATGTGTATCTATGTATCTATCTGTGGCTTCGTAGCTCCAAAACGGAAGGACCGACATAAAGGCAGTTTAAAAAAAATTGAAAGGTAGTTTATGAGGTCTGTTATAATATTATGAACCTACAGAGCCTGTTCCCGAGAATGTACTCAAAAGGAGACAAAAACTTTGCATAGTAGTTTTCAATCGTAACCATCGGTTTTATGGCCCTGCTTCGACAAAATGTTGATTAACACTGTAAGTACTAGTAGACCGTTGACGAGTAATTTATAAGTGACGAGGGAAAGGACACACCACGCTTAACACATTCAATATTCATCAACGAGGTGCTGCGAAGACACTGAGCACTTCATAAATGTGTGCCAGACCGCCATCGATCGCCCATAGACAACTGGAAACAACACAACGCCTCTGTTCTGTACCCACTACCCGCACTTACGTAACGCGCAAAAACTCCACTCATTTACTAAATACGTGTCTACGAATATTGTCTAATTAACTATTCAGAGATAGGTACACGCTTCGTTCCTAAGTAGGTGTGTTGCTAACCTGACCACTTTTAAGAGTTTCTTTTAAATTTAATTTATTTAGCTAAGTAAGTTTCGGTTAGGATTCGGATCATATTGGTATACATGTGCAGGTGGGATAACCCTGTTTTATTTAATAAACTGTTCTCACATTTAGATTATACTGTTAACAGCTAGGTACTCTTGAGATACAATACAACCCATTAAAATTTGATTTTTAGGCAATATCTCTTGTTAATTGGGCTCAGTGTCCACTCTTAAGTGAACCGTTTTCAATCAATAAATTATAAACTTTACCAAGCGCTTTGATAAATCATAGTTTTTATTTATCTTAAATTGAAACCATGATCACATGCATGAAGTTATGATGACATACATTAGACAGCTACTCAAGTACCTAAAGTACCGCTCTAAAGAATACTGATAATACAGGCCTTAGAGCGGCTGAAATAAATGAAATCCTGGCACATACATTGCTATATCACTCGGTAACTCCCACATAGTGTACAGTACACACAGCTATAGTACGTGTATAAAGTGTTGGTTGGCGTGCTAGCCGGGTTCGTTTTTACGGGCGGCCGGTCACCTCCGGTGGGTCGCTCGCTCCGCGCTCGGGCGCTCCCTGCCAGCTGTAGGACGAAGCCTTTATCATCGCATCGACCGACACGACGCTCAATGACATCGCCGCATCACACGCATTAGGGTGGGCTACAAGCAACTGCATAAATACACTAATGATTAGGTGACAAATCTGTGCAGATAATTTGAGCATAAGAACCCTGTACATTCGGTGCGGTATCACTTTGCCGGGTTTACATCTTTACAGATTAATTACTGAAAACATACCGAGCATGTACATTTGAATGTGCCCTTCCTGACTTGCACGGGATGCAGGCTCATTGGAAATGTTTACGCTCAGTGAGTTATCTGTACATAACCACAAGCACGCAGTGAGGAAGCCGCCTTATTTTTGTTTGTGCAGATGATCGCAGTGTGTGTGTGTGTGGGCTCCAATCTTATCTGTCCGTATAGTTGTATTGCACAGATATAGTTCATCCTTCTGTCCTCATCCCGTTTTACTTGGGGTGGAAGCGATGTCTTTTCTTTCATTCACATCATCCTTTTGACGTTATCCCATTTAGTTGTTATTGACACAATATGAGTCTTCCATTCATCTGTATCAGTCGTCATCTCAGAATTCACAGTATTTTCAGTAATTTCCTGTTTCACACAAATTGTCAGATAATTATGCTCTTTGGGTATGGCCACCTTCAAACAACGTTGATTTATTAACAAATTACTTAAAAAACTAAATCGAATGACGTAAAAGGGAGGAGTCCTGCCGTGAATGATGATGATGATCTGAACTGATGCTTCACTGTCTTGGACGGTATACGGCATAGCTTTTGTCAGGTTCTTTGTCTGGGGTAGACTCGAACAACGAACGTGCACACGAATTGTTACTGAGCTAAAGAGGCTAACGGTACCTAGGCATAACGTGAATTCTCACATAAACGATTAAAAAAGTTGCAGTATTGTGGAAGCTTTTGTACGACAAATACAAAACGCGTTGCAAAAGTAGATGTGACAAACAATAGCACGCACGTAATACAAAGTACTCCTCTATCTAGGAGGAAGTGTCCTCCCGCGGCGCGGTGACGTGGCGGCGCACACAGATCTGCGAACAGATGCAATTTAATACTTTGTACGCCACTTCTAGCCAAAAAACTACATTTTCTAAGCGGGTCAATAAGAGTTTGGAAATGAAGGTCTAGTTAATATGGTTTGGTACTGTATTCCACACAAACCATTACAAGTTGAGCTGCTAGCAACGAGCGTCAGATAAAGAGCTCGTTCGTCAAGCGCCGACGACTCGCTGGGATATATATGTAGCTATATATATACGTGGCTATGTACATATACGAGTGTGTAGTACTGTAGGATGGCTATGTATTGTGCGCCTTACGGAGTTATCACGCCGTGCCATATGTACAGCGCAGTTTAATCATCGAGTCAATATCTGCCGCCCTTATCTCAGCAGAACTGGGTCGTTGGACTTGGTCTTCTGTTGCAGTGTGACTGTGACATCACGCTCGATAATATGCTACTTGAGTGATGGACTGTAATGCCCGTTGCACATGATGCGAATAACTTGCGCAGTTCTAATGATTAGTACTTGAGTGTCGCAGATGAGTCCCGACGAAATTAAGGCTTGTCGTGGTTTCGTTTTTCGCTAGTGTCGCGTCAACTTTAGTCGTACATACGGCTACATAATCAAGCTATACATTTTCAGTATAAGCTGACCTCTCATTGTACGAAAAGTCTATACAATGCGAGGTCATCTTATACTGAAAAGTATTGTTTGATATGTAGCCGTACGTACAAAAATGGTTCAAATGTATCCACTATCCACTCGCAAAAAGCAAAAAGTGTCTACATGATGAAGTTTGATGTACATACTAGTAATGGTGCAGTTTACGCAGGCTATAACTAGGCATTGTGTGCAACGAGCTTTAATGCAAGTACGAGTTTCTTTAAATATTCCTATATGTTATGACATAAGTAATCATTGACCAGAGGAAAGAAACGAGAATCGTTATGTACATTGTTGGGTTTCTTACATCTAGCGCCGCCACAGCTGTGCCTTAGTCCGGCTGTAGCTGTCTCCTCCAAGTTGCTGCGTCTTTAGTATTGTCATCAGTTTGATTTTGGGTCTCATGTGACCTCTCACAACGTCCAGCCAGCGCTTCTTGGATCTCGTGTCTCACTCGGCGTTACCTGGCTATGCATCTCTTCAATTCAAATCCACAAAACACGCTCCTATTTCAAGAATAAGTCCGAGGACTCTATCGGTAACTCACTGTAAGGAGTGCATTGACACGAATACCTACACTAGCGTGCCCTCCATACAGATTGTAAGAGTGCAAGATGTCACGATTTCACGAATATGAAATAAGTAACAACAGATAGCATAATAAAAATAATTGCCCACAGATAGCGTAGTAAAATGTAATCCTCCTTATAACAAACAATGCGATCAATCGACTAACGGCTAGTTTCAATAATCCATCAGTATTTAGTTTGCAACCCTACTGAAGATAAAAAATATCCTATAATATGTGTATTAAAGTAAACCACTGACAAAAACCTATGTTACAATATTGAAACTGGCCGTTAGTGTATCATCCACTGCTGGACGTGTGTAGGCATCGTCTTGTCGGTGTCAGATCGCCTCTTCTCCATTCTCCGGCCGCATTTTGACCTTATGGTACGACACTACATTCTCAGTGGAGACAGTCCATCCTAGGGCTATAGCACACTCGATACTTAATACATAACTCGATAAGCAGCAGCGAGTAGCGATTTTGCGATCGCATATTATAATAATTGCATTGCGTTTTGGCAACTCGTTGCGTTCAATCGCGGTATAAAAATTTCGCGTTTTTTCATAGTGACAGCTTACCAACACGCGACTTAAATAATACTTAAAATTGAGAAGAGTTTGAGTATTCGGTGGATAGTCAAGTTAACTGCGCCTGTATTCCTGTCTCTTTTCCATTCAATGATATTCTTCAAATCTTTATGCCTTAGATAAACATAGTCATAAAGACTATAGCCGTAACGGTCCAAAGGCATTAACAAAACTGTAATAATATCTGTCAGCGATGGCAGCCATCCCTAAATCTCCATGGCAAGTTTCAGAGATCAATCGTACACGCCACGCTATACATTCACTAAAACCGTAACAAGGTATTCGAAGCGCTCGGATTGCGCTTAAAATGTATAAATATATTAGATTGAAAGGCGCCCCAGCCCCACCTGCCGCAACATTCTCAGATGCCACCCCTGCCCCTGTGTAACAACCACAAACACATTTCATACATTTATATTATGATCTACTACATATTCACGTCTCCCTAACGCTATAAATATCGTGTAATAACATTATTATCGAACGAATTAGCATTAACATCTGGACATTTAAATAAACAATTCATTTTAGTTAATAGTTCATAAATAGTTACATAATATCGGTTACTATTTGTTTACATCGCGTCCAGTAGTAAGTAGCTGGTCATAATTCAAGTGAACACTTTTATGAATGGCGCTCGGTGCGCGGGCGCCGTATGTTTATTACATGTGGCATAATGTCCGATGCGAGTGCTTATACTCATGTGATCAGCTGTTCTAAATATTCCATTTGGAGTTTGTGTCGTATCGGGTCCACGGACGGTCATGTTTCGTGCGACATGCGTCGGTCAATCACATTTATAACTCGTAGCGTGGAATCAATCGCAACGTTCGTACAGCTTATCATATTCATTTTAGTCTGCCTCGTGGTCTAGTAGTCTAGCGAATGCCGCGCGTAAGGTCTCGGGTTCTATTCCTGGATCGGGCTAAGTGTTATCGGGTTTTACTGTTTGGAAATTCTCAGTAGTAGCTCGGAGTTTGGAATTGTGTCCGGTATATGTCAATAGGCTCGCTTCCTATTACATGAGACTCAATAACGGCATCGGCGGCGGCGTCGACCTCTGCCTAACCCTTCGAGAAATATCAGGCTGCTATAATATTTGATGTTTAAAAATGATATTTGTTCGTGGTCGTAGTACACTGGGTACCTCGGAGGAATTCGCGTGAGAGTGTTGTGGACAAGGTGCGTGACTGATGCCGTTAAGCCACCGGCTGTCTACGACGAACATTTATCAACGGAACGATGATCCATCGCCACAAATCAGCCCACGACACGATCAACTTTAATTCTGTATGATATTGATACTAACGAGCTCTCCCGAAGAATTACGAACATATCTTGAGCTCACCGTGTCTATAAACTGTATACATACATAGCATCACGCCTCTATTCCCTGTAGGTTAGTAATAGCAGCAGTATCGATGCCAGACTGTCCGACCTGGGATTGAACCAGTACTCTCGCGCAGTAGTCGCTTGAGATCACTAGTCCAATGAGGTTATTAATACTAACGAGAACTCACGAAGACTTACGAAGATTTCTCTTCACGTCACGTCGTTTTAGTAATAAGCTCGATATCAAAACACATTATGGCTTCATTCACTGCTCGTAGCAATAATAGTAAATAAGGTATTTATTTAATGAACATTATACCAATTAATGATTTACGGAACGGCGGCACGCTGCATTTAATTCAACCCGAGATCTGTGGGTCTCTTGAATGTTTTTAGTTAACTATACTTACAGTAGTTTAGAAACTAAGTAAAAAGACTATCGGATAGTTTCGGTTTTGTAAAGAGCTGTTTCTTTTTTTATTTGAGGTTTACAATTTTTTAAACTTTTACCGGTTTTGTAACCTGGATCATGGGCGTTCCTTGATTTCGGGGAGAGTTTTCAAATAAGTTTTGTCTATATTTTAGCTTCTAGGGGCGTTATCGTCCCCGAATCGGGCTGGTTACGCCCATGGCGAGGGTTTGATAGGTAGGTACTCCAAGGAATCACAGTAATCGGCGCTATGCAAAACCGAATTTGAACGATTGTCTCTCGTGTGTTCTGTGTCACGGAATTGTGTATGCTTGAGGAGCTTTAAATTAACCATGTTCTTATTGTGTGTGTTTCAGGGAGGACGGCGAAGAGAAGCCGAAGCCGACAGAGAACCAAGACGACGGGTACGAGACGAGCAACAGCGGCGAGGCGGCGCGCCGCAAGCCGTCCAGCACGGAGGCCTCGCCCGCGCCGCCCGCCGAGCCCTCGCCGCCGCCCGACCCGCCCTACGAGCCGCTGCTGCGCCACTACGAGCCCGAACCGGAGCCCTACCGACACTTTGAACCCCCCGCACCGCCACCTCCACAACCAGAACCTCAGTACCAACACTTCCCTTTCCCCAAATACGGTGGAGATCCTTACGCGTTCAAGCGGGAGCCTGAAGTTCCCTATGACATGAGCCAGCACCACCAGTACGGGCCGCCGGGGAAGAGGGACGAGGACATGTACAATGGCATCAAGCGCGAGTGCGAGGACCCGTACTCGTTCGTGGAGGAGGAGGCGATGTGCGCCATGCTCGCGCAGCCGCAGCACCACGCCGTGCCGCCGCACATGCAGCACCATGAACACCATCCGCACATGATGCACCCGCAGCAGATGATGCTCAACCAGCCCAAGAAGAGGGGCAGGAAGAAGAAGGTCAAAGACGAGAACGGGTCAGTACACTACATTTGCATACAATTTATTTATCATTGAACGCCATTATATTTTTCGGCAACAAGCCGGAGTCTCCCAGTTGAATATCCAATCACACACAGAATGAACTCGAGCAAAATTATACTCTTACATGTAATCGTTCGAAGCTTATCAATACTAGGCAATTACCGCTAATTAACCACAATAATTTATACTACCGATACATAAAACTAGTCAGTACATACCGTGATGGCGGTGCAGCATGGTGACACAATTAGTGCGTGCGAGCGGGCGCTGACCCCGCCCGAATTAGCGTTCCGTGCGCGCGACCCACTTCCCGAGCGACGGAACCCGCAGCCTGGCCGAGCGACGCGACCCACGCCGGAACCCCTACACACTGCAGTGTACACTAAACCGATGCCATGGGTATAGGTCAACACCTCCGGAATGGGTTCAGAAGATTCCGTGGCTGGCATGGATACCATGGCATGGATGGAAATGTCATGTGATTGTATACTCGGTTGAATTCGGACGTTGATAGGTTTTCAAGATGAATGAGGTCAAAGCTTCTAACAGAATTAAAAATTGTTTCATAGCTGAAACTCTTAATGCAAATTAGAAAAATAGATTCGTGCGCACGCATCTCAAGTTATTCATGTATATGTATGTGTAATCTTCATGTCAAGTCATACGCGCGCGAGTTAGTGCGATTGATAGCGGCGTCAACAAAACCCGCTAATTATCGTTTAATGTTGTGTTGTTGCGTGCGCGTGCGATTGTGTCCCGCGCATGCGCACAGCACCAGTGTTTACGTCGCGGGGGTATTTCGGTACCGGAACCGATGGCGCACTATCGCTAGCCAAAAATCCGAGCGAAATAATCAGATCAAGGTGGAATCGTTGAAACGGAAAGCTGATGATTTTCACTTTCTATCTCGAACTATTTGTTTAGGGTCGCGTCGGAAGTGGAAACCGATTAACCACGGACACGGTGGTCGCGCCGTCTGCAGCATTTGCCATCGTGAAACATATAACGTGAAGTAAATCAGTAAACATTTCATCTTGGTTGACTGTTAAAACAGCTGAGCAATGTGTAAAAATTATGAATTTATTATAGTAATAAAATTTTCAGGGTTCGAAATGATAATTTATGTCATAAATATCAGATAAAATTATCAATGCCAAGTCATTGTTACTTCTCTTCATTTTTTGTTTCTTGATTAAGATTGACATTTTGTTTTCACTATTACTGTAACTATCAGAAAATAATAATCTAGAAAATTTGGAACTCTGATAATTTGGGGTCAACCAGCCAGCTAGCCAGACTCGAATCCATTCTGATTACTGGGTCAGGCGTGTAATGTTTGGCGAACAGTCTAAACATAGCCGTGACAACTGCGCCGATGCAGCAGGAGGCCTGTTAGAAAGTGAAGTGCAATAGAAACAGGAAAGAAAGAAAAACATCGCTCGCCAGACGGCGGTGACAATACTTTCACGGACGACATGCTAATGTGTTGCACGGTTGTGTATGCACTTTGTTGTGGAACAATGGTGTCTGGTCGAGCAGTAGGTGGCGCACGCTGCGGCGCCGTGACGAACCACCAGACGTCGTCGATATGACACTCTTCTGCTAATGATATTAACTAGTTGTGTATGTGGCTCGATATACTTCGTCTCAGTACTTCTTCTCATCGTCTTGATTCGGTATGAGCTCTTACTACGTCTTCTACGAAAATGTTCTGAGGAAACGTACACACCAGACAGGGCTCTAAAAAGTGGTCGATGGTATGATGTAGTTCGCCAACCCGCACTAGCGTAGTGGAGTAAGGCTAAACCCCTCTCAGTCTGGGAAGAGGCCCGTGCCCAGCAGGAGCACAGTAATGGGCCGAGTTATTATTCTAGGATAGAAAGTACCTATGTACCCATACAGTGTGTATATTCTTCCTTGCTTATTCAAACATCCAAACTTAACATCAGGGGTGGTAGTGGACCCACGCCTTGCGTCCAGACTGGAATAGAAAATAAAACTTTCGCTTTTATTGAGTGAGATAGTTAGGTTACGTACATTAATATAGCGAACAATTGAACTTCCAACGCATAAAACCACACAACTGCGCACATCTATCGTGTTGTACTTAATGATTTCTAAAGAAAACTCGCGACGAACGTTTTACTCAGCCGATTTCATTATTATATTGAAGAAATCTATTAAATTTATTCGCCGGGCCAAGTTGATTGGGAGACCTGAAGGAAACTTGGAAAACTTACTCAAGCTTATAAATTATATTCAGAGTATGCTCACCTTTGGTGGTCTTTGAATCACTTCCGACTGATATACACACACACACTGACATTTTGTAATTTGTCAACCCTCTATTAAGCCAATAGTGCTTCTATAATTATAAGAAGCTATTTTGCCACGATTTTTGATTTTGACGTAATTTGATTTGCAAAATAACTGAAAATAACTACTAATTTCTCTCGCAGCATGGAAATAAAAACGGAGCCTGGCTTGGAAGGCGCGCTGGTGCCGCGGCCGGTCAAGGAGAGGAAGAAGCATGACCGGTTCAACGGCATGAGCGAGGAGGAGGTGTCGCGGCGCACGCTGCCCGACCACCTGGCCGAGAACCTCGACATCATCATTGTGAGTATGATCGCCGCTTACAACACTTTGTACTTACTTTAAGTTGGCTGAAATATCTGTGGACCTGCCATTTGTGCGTGTCATTGAGTCGCGGCACTAAACTGGAGAGAGTAGGTGACTGAAAGGGAAAACGATTCAATAGAGACATTCTCGACGATTAACAGGAGTTACAGTAAATAATAATCAGTCAGATGTCTAACTTGTTAATCATGTGCTACATCAACTTTAATAGTTCTGAAATGTAGAAATTCGTCTAATCATCACTTCGGTACGCTTATTATAATTTTGCCTCTCTGAAGTTAGCCATACCTGCGCTGCCCCGTGCCCCCGCGTCCCCCGCAATACTTATAAACCTAAAAAGCGACTACTGCGCAGCCACTTGTTGTTGCGTACTTCAGAGACACAAAGTTATGATACGCGTACTGTAATTACTTTCGATGTTGACTGTAGCAGTTAATAGTATGACTGCATCACAGATTAAATAAATAGTACCTACTGTACTAACAATAGAACCGTCTCATTACTCTAGTTGTAGCAAGAGCGGCTGCCGAACATGAGTTGCTTGCGATTCAGTTTTCTATTGTAAAATTGCGAGGTACATTTCAAGCCCAGTGGCGATAGACTCGCCCCCTCTAACGGATAACCCAATGCCAACATCTCTGGCGAACCCTTCGGGAACGAAAGTCGTGATAGTCGTGTATATTTATAGCACGTGTTACGATGTGGGTGATTCGCTGAGCTGTTTTTTGCGTGCTCATCTAACGGATATAGCGTCAAGTGCTCTGACGTAGCTATCTCTTATTTTTTGTGCTGAGTATGAGATCCAAATTAGAAAAGTGTTTCTGTATGTATGTTCATATAACATCACGCCTGTATTCACAAAAAGGTAAGACAGAGTTGTAAAGTTGTCTAGTCTCACATGGAGCATACTTCCATTTCAAGCAATAAATCATTCGACTTCTGTTTCAATTTACTACTAGAGATAAGCTTCTCTCTGCTTTTCAAGTAGTACCTACCACATTAATGCCATTCAACTTGTTGCAGTCCACTGCTGCATTAAGGCCTCTCCCATGTAGCGCCACACCATTCTGATTATTATTTAACGAGTACTATTCAAAAACTCACGTTACTGCCGAGTTTTCCTTTAAAAACCCAATAGTACTGATATTCGAACCCAGAACCTCTCGATCAGTAGCCGCCGTCGCAACCACTAGACCAATAAGACGGTTGATGGTTATTTGTAATCCTGCGCATTATTGGAATCAAGTCGGAACAAGTTATTGCACATGGCGATGGATTAGAAACCAGTTAGTAATTATAAATTATACAGTATCGTGACCCCTCACACACCCGCGTGTATGCTAATTCTGACCATAGTTTATTACCTATGTGGTTTTTTTATTACTAGTTAATTGTTTTGCACATTACTAGGATGCCTGTTGACCTCCCAAATAAGCTAAATGTGGTTGTTGTATGAGTGGAGTCAATACTTCAATGGCTGGTGTTCGAATTCACGGCCTCTTGCTCGCCAGTCCGAAACTATAATGATATTTAACCCTTTGAGAACCGGCGACGACGAATAATAGATAATATTGTGTCCACTGCGCGGCAATCAATTGTTAGTTAATTGCATCTGTTTAGATTGAAAGGCGACCAAAACATAGTTAACTTAAAACTTAAGGCTAAGATGATGGTGATCACGACTACCCACGACAGTCGCGTAGTCTGTGACCTTGAGGTCGACTGTCTGCGTTTTCAGTCGAACGGCACTTTGTCGGCGACGTGACAGCCGACTCTCGACGTAATGTTGACGGCAGACACTGATGGCCGAGCACGACTGTAGTTATGTTTGTCGTTGGCATGGCTGTTGCTAGGAGGGGGCACAGGGGGGCTGCGTCTGCTAAATGTATGGTGCCCCTAACTGTGATAACTTGACAAGAGAAAAAAGCGGTCTTAGGGCCATAACACAATATTTACCTACTTTCTGCAGCAGATTTGCACGTTTTCGCGTTCGTTATTTTAAATAAAAGGCAGCCAACGAACGCGAAAACGCGCGAATCTGCTTCAAAAAGTAGCTAGTATGCTATGGTTCTTACACAGTAGATCCTCAGCTAAAAGTAATGCCCTGCCAACTGTTTCTTAGGTTATTTAGGTCGATGTTTATGAATATCCAGTTGTGGCTCTTGCACCTTCATTTGATACGTATGCAATGTTGTAAGGCGTTGAAAAGTGCTTCATCAAGGTAGGGCCTGTAACAACACTCCCTTGTTTCCCAGAATAAATGGTTAGCCTCGTCCATGGCCGCTGGCAGATCGCGTACGTGTGCAATATAAATGCCAGTTTGGTCAGGATCGCCGTACTTGTATTGTGTTTGGAAATTCCAGTGGGTTGTGGTTCGATACCCTATGCCTCCAAATTGTGCTTGATACGGCGTAATTGGATTCACGCACGATTTCGTTGTATGCAAAAATTAATAGAATACTGTCTACGATTTAAACTATAGTTAACTTAGGTATACATGTAGTGGCGTGTAAAAAACATATTGCCTATTTTGCCAGCGTTTTTTCTCCGCGTTCACACAGTTTTTTGTATTGATCGTCCAGCTTCAGTCAAATGGTTTTTGCTACTCTCCTAGATTAGGTATCTATTGTAACAAATTGTACACTAAAACCTGGCTACATGAAATACCAAAGCATTTGATTTAAAAAACAAGAAAATTGGATCGATGGTCTGAAGTTTTTAAGTAGAAAGGCAGACAGGCTTTGAATTTATATTTAAGTTCTAAATTAAGATAGTAAGCATTTTGGCGTATGCTGTAAGTTTACTATTAATGAATAAATAAATAAATAAATATTGTAAAACGTAATGTTATCTGTATTAGGTATATTACACATCGATGAATTAGAGTTCTCGCAAGTGTGGTCATGGGTTCCATTCCCTGACCAAACAATGTTTTACAGATTTCCCAAAAAAATTGGCAGAGGTGTGAGTGCCATACACTTAATAATAGCGAACGTATTGCCATTAACACGTTCGCAGTACTATACAAGAGCTTTGTATTTTGACAAGTCCGTGGCACCCGAGCTCTTGGGCTGGCGGATATCTATAGTGCGTAGGTACTTTGAGCTCAGACTATACTTTAGAATTAGGTACTTTTTTATTGACTTTTAGACTTTGTTTTTTACTTCGTCGGTCTTAGCGTAAGCTAAGCACAATTTCTTAGGCTGACATTCAGAGACGACAGAAACGAGTCTAAGCGTGAACTTACGCTTCCATCTGTCAAAATTTGTTCGTAAGTTTGACAGATGGAAGCGTAAGTTCACGCTTAGACTCGTTTCTGTCGTCTCTGAATGTCAGCCTAAGACCCGTATAAAAACTGGACGCTCAGTGGTGACCTGTACTTGAAAACCGTTTGAGTGAAATACTACGTTATGATATGTGTACGTGCGTACATAATACTCGTATCTACAAAGTGTTTGTGTTGTCTAGATCGGCATAAACCCGGGGCTGTTCGCGGCGTACAAGGGGCACCACTACGCGGGCCCCGGCAACCACTTCTGGAAGTGCCTGTACCTGTCCGGCCTCACCCGCGAGCAGATGAGCGCTGACGAGGACTATAAGGTATGTCTGTAGTGTTAAGTAGAACAATACCCAAAGACATTTATTGCAGAAACTGTACAAAGGTGTTTTTACAAATTTAGGTATCAATAGCCTACCCAATCATTTGTTGCAATTGTAAACTACAAATTTACTGAAACCAAAAAAATATTTGCAATTACTTTTTGGTAACATATTTATCATGCATATTACAAAATACATTTTGAATCAATCATTTTTTTATACTCATTATGTCAACTAATTTTCTTTCTATGCGTTTGTAAGGGTTAATTGGTGATCATTAGCCCCCTGACCGACTGCTACAAGATATGGCAATCACCACGATTGTCATAAGATTTGGTAATGGCTGGATGATTAAGACACGATAGACGTACGTCTTTATCATCACCATATTATTATCAGCCCAGCATACCATGCTGAGCATAGTCTTCCGAGAGACTTTCAATTAACAGTTACAGGAATATGGGAATAATCACATTATTGCATAATTATAGTATGTTATTTGTAATGAAAAATGTAGCTGCCCATCCCTTTAACATTCATCCTCCAGTCGCCCTTTACACTCGCTCGAAAAGAGGATGTGGGATACTCGTAACCACATAGCAACCCTGTACTTATTGACATTACCTTCCATTCCAGCTGCTGAACTTCGGCATCGGTTTCACGAACATGGTGGCGCGCCCGACCAAAGGCTCCGCAGACCTGACGCGGCGCGAGATCAAGGAGGGGTCGGCTATCCTGCTGGAGAAGCTGCAGACCTTCCGCCCCAAGGTGGCCGTGTTCAACGGGAAGCTCATCTACGAGGTGTTCTCCGGGAAGAAGGACTTCTGCTTCGGCAAGCAGCCCGATCCCATCGCTGGGACTAATACTGTGAGTGGCATGTAATTCGTGTTTTGTATCTTGCTATTATATTATCCTATTGATATATAAATGTGAAGTTTGTGAAGATGTTTGGATGTTTGTTACTCAATCACTGCATAAACCATGTAGATAAACCATGTCCAGGATTTACACATTGAATACTTATTATCCGGGTATATGTCGTAGTTCTCTATAAAAACTGCGAGCAACGGCTAGGCATATTATAAAAACGTTGCCCCACACTAGGAGGTCTGCTGTATTGTGGGTACAGCTTACAGACATACATCTCATATTCACACACATCCAGACATGCTACAACTATCTGTAACCTTGCACTGGCGACACGTAGCTCGGACAGTCTCTCTCTTAGGCACTGCGTCTATCTTGCCTTCAATTTAGTCTATTACTAGACCTACTAGCAGAGGATTCCTGATTTAGATTTACACGCAAGGCCACGCTTTCCGCGTCCAATCTGTTTCGCTTTGCTTTCTTTCACTGTTAAAACAGTGATGATGAATTATGCGCGCATAAGTCATGGACGAGTCTGACCCGCCGGCGTGAGTGGCAGCAGTAACAGTTCGTTCTGTGGCAGTACATGTGGGTGATGCCGTCGTCGTCGGCGCGCTGCGCGCAGCTGCCGCGCGCGGCCGACAAGGTGCCGTTCTACGCGGCGCTGAAGAAGTTCCGCGACTACCTCAACGGGCTGGTGGCGCACGTGGAGGAGGCCGAGCTCGTGTTCCCCGACAACACCAGCCGCCGCCCGCAGGAGGAGATGGAGATCCGCAGGTACATACATATCACATACATGTAGGCTCCGACCACAATCAAACCCGTAGGTGTAGCTAGGATTCTAGGATACTATTTATTTGAAAGTGGGTTTTGCCTGCTAACATTGGTAGGTATTTATTATATATTTATAGGTAGAGGGAGGGGGTTGCACTTTGCCCCCTGGACAAGTTGCAATCTCCAGTGATTGTTCACTGAACAATAGAAACACCAGCAAAATATATGGGATTGACATTTACGTATCACGTGAGTATTGGACAGCTTCTGTCACTTCGGTACACTTTGTTGGTGTTTCTATTCTGTAGCGGTGCAGAGCGTACACTTGCCTACAGGTACAGGTGATCTCCCTTTTACTACATGTGTAAATTATATAAGACAAATTAATATTTTTGCTCTTATGGCCAAGCCCGTGATATTCTGGATCGTGTTATTTGGGCTTTGGTTGATTATGAGAAGGCGTCTGTTTGTACCGTGCAGCCATGCCCAAGACAATTTAACTGTTTATATTTATTTAGGTTTGTAAACTCCTGTGTATGTGTGTTTTTGTTTGTTCTCATATGTCAGGGCTTGTGTCCCAGTAAGGATGGACTGCTAAGGCTCTGCAATACTTGCTTCCTTCAGTATTGTATTGCTATTGATGTATGATAGCAAGAGATAATATTATTGTATGATGACATGAGTGGCCAATAGCCTTGTAGGTATTTATGTGTCCTTATTAGGTACGTGTTCTCATAAAGGTTAGGTAGTGTTATCTTGTGAATGAATGACAGTTACTGACACCCTTCTCCATAGTTATGTCTTTAGCAGAATGATAGATTTGTCACCAAACTGGCTCTAAGCAAATATTAAAACAAATTTTCTGCAGTTTAAACTTTTCAATCATGACGAAATAATGATAAAATATATTATCCCATAACTAAAGAATTATTTCCAAATTATAATACAATTCGAAGCATCAAATATATACTCACCTTAGCTAGTTTGATAAAATAATGAGATCAAATAATAAAATAACAAGCACGCAACCATTATACAATACCAGCAGAATGAAAATATTTCAAAATGTTACATTTATTGTTTTGTTAAGACATCTCGTTTTGTTTCGTCCCGTGCCGTGTTGGGCGCCTCCCGTTTGTTAAAAACTTTTTAGTTTTTGTATTGATTGAACTTAGCCCATTTATTTCAAATTGTTCGATTGTTTCAGCCATGCCAGCAGGTAATATAACTCGCTGCCAGTAAACATTAGTTTTTGACAGTTTCATACATTTCTAAACAAAAGCAATTCAGTTAAAACTTAGAATTATTTAACTTCAATTATGATTTGATTCAACCGCTATGGTGACCCACAAGAGTGTAGGTTGTAGGTAATACTTAGGTTTAGTTAAATTTAACTCAGTGCCCATTTAACTTTGTTTTGACAGTTGTCGTTAATGCGCATTTGATTACTTGGCATTGATATTGGTGTCAATTTGGAGGCAGTTGAGGGTTGAATTAAATCTACATGCATAGCACTTGTGTGTGTGTTACGGCTGCAGGCCGAAGCGTTGCTACACCTCGCTCTAGTTGTTGGGTGGTGGACAGAGTACCGCTTGGCGGGACTTCCATTTCCTGTTGTCGTGTCGACCATGGCGGTACATACCGGTACATGTTTGCCTCATACTTAATTATAATTCTAGTCAGCTAGAACTAGGTGTCGCCGAAGCGCTCCTCCGCCTCGGCCTGTAGCCGTCACATATACACTTAGATACATCGCATTGCACCACGACCCTTCTTATTGTCTGTTGGTGCAATGCATGTTGTCAATTTATTGTAATCAGTACGCACTTCAAACTTTGTCTTTATAAATTCCGCACGGTGCGGATAGCATCGCGAAGATACAGTACAACGTTACAAATATTGTATCTATGCGTGTTGTTATAATTCAACTCTCAATTATTCCAATATTATTATTTCTGGGGTTGAGTTTGGTGACAAATGTATTTTTATGACACTCAATGTAAGGGTCGAGAGTTCGAGTCCAATTCCGGCCCGTCGTTGGTGGCTGAAAATATAATATTTCACTACCAAATCAGGGCCGCAGTCTTTTAAAATCATTTAGTATAAAATTGTTGAAACACTGGGGGGCGTAGTCTTAAAGTAGGGCAAGTAAGCGCCTCGTTCGGGGCCACCCGCGAACGAAGGCAGACGCAGTGAGCGAGGCACGTTGCAGACTGACCATGGAACCGGAGCCGGGCGACACCATCATCCTGGAGGACGGCACCGAGGTGCCTCTGAAGAAGAAGCGCGGCCGCCCCAAGAAGGTCAAGCTGGAGAACGGCGAGCTCGCGCCGCCCGCGCCGCGCACGCCGCGCCAGCCCCGCGCCGCGCCGGCGCCCGACCACGCCGACCAGCCGCCCAAGAAGAAGCGCGGCCGCCCCAAGAAGATCCGCCCCGAGGAGCAGCAGTTCCTGCTGCAGCACCAGCAGCACCAGCAGCAGCAGCAGGTGAGCGCTCACACACCACTGCTTACTCACCAATTGTTAACAACTTCTCTGCTGTCATTTTAGTCTATAATCAAACTTGTGTAATCAATCAACATCGTCGCCAAATTCATGTCTAAAATACTCGTACTTACACTTCCAACAGATCTATTTTTTTTTTTAATCCTGAATAATATCACCCTGTAAACTTCGACTATTGAACATATGAGCCTGTGATGATTCATCACATTCGCTAGACGGATCGCTGTCATTATGTGATAGGTATAATTTTATAGAAAGATTCTGCTCATCCTCTTGTCTTAATCTCGATACCCGAGAAGAGCAATGGTGGCCTAAGCTCGGCGTGGATCCATACATAGTAACGTCGAATATGTTGTATTGCAGCAAACAAACGCCATGGTGCAGCAGAGCAGCGGGCTGTCGTCGCTGCAGCCCATCCACGCGCACGGGCACCCGCTGCCGCACGAGCAGGGCTACCTCACGGCGGTGGGCGGCGACTTCCCGCCGCAGCTGCCGTCGCCGCTGGCGCAGGGCTCGCTGCTGTACCCGCACCAGCAGCACCAGCAGATGACCAACGACGGAGGGAACTACTTCCAGCAGCAGCCAACCAACTCAGGTTAGTGTTAGTGTAACTTATGTCATGTGTTGTGTACATGGAATATAAAACACTACAAACATGGGCATTAATGTTTGTTTCTACGAGAACTGGTGTCGCTAAACGCATACATCGAAAAAATGTGCGTCAGGATGGCCCGACCCCGTGGCGTTTGGTAATGAGATATGTACCAATCAAATGTACTCCTCTTCATAAGCAAGTATGTACTTACTTCATTATCAATGAACCGTTTTCCCGGCCCTGTTCTTACCACGACAATTGCAAAAGGTGGTGATAATGTGTTGCCACAGAAGCAGTGGAGGCTGTACCTTAAGTGCACTCGTGCACTGCACTACCAGATTTTAATAACTTTAAACAATTATATAATGCCTACCTAATACATAATTAAGTATCTACTTTATACTAAAAAATAGTTACGAAGTAATGACGAATCAATTTTAACTCTATACCAAACACATTAAAACTTATTTTGGTTCAAACAAAAATTTGCCGTGCGCTTCGCGCATCGCACGCAGCGTGCTCATACAACTTCTATGAAATACGAAAGAAATGGCCCGGCGCGTGAGACGCAAGATAATTAGTAGTAACAGTACGAAGGGATTCGTCTGGATACGTGCGCCGCACGGCACCGAAGATTGCCGAGAGTTGACGAATTCAATCAACACGTGTTGACCGGCCGGGGACGGGGTGGCGAGGGCGGGCTGTGAGCTTCATGTGCTTAGCTAGCGTTCTTATTCTGAGCTGTCAGACATTACTTGTACTGCGTTCATTATAATTAATTCTTATTGTTTTGTTTTTAGATAACTTTATGTTTCTGTGACTTATATAATTTACTCATTATGCCAAGTGCACCACCAGTTTTGTGGGCCAGCAGCCGCCACTGCACAGAAGTAATGTACTCGGTAAAATCCGCATATGTACCGCTTATTTTAAAACTAAAACGCAGTATGTTCGGAGATATTCAAGTGGATTGGTGACCAGGCTGAAATTATTCCGATAGCTCCTAACAGGAAAACCAATAAACTCATGAGTCCCTATTCTAGGTACATGTAATCTGCCGCAGAATATAAGGCATTTCGACTAGCTTGACGCACATAATTATTGACAACGCACGCTCACAAAGGCTAAAAGGATCTTTTGGAAAACCATAATAAAAATTTAATGTTTTCTGTGTGTTTTCATGTGTGTACATAAATAAATAAAATTGAACTACAGTGATCATTTCATCATACAGTGATCATTATTGTAGTAAGGCCCTCTTATAATGCGGTGAATACAAATATACTTTATTCGCAGTAAATAAGGTTTCTTTTACGGTGTGTTTTGTAATGGTATAAATGTAATCAATTTTATCTATTTTTTATTTCATAGAAACAAAGGTAACGACTACATAAAAATCTGCTCTTCACATAACCTAAGAAATTATAAAGCCTATATTTTGATATAACTTTAACATGGTTTCATGGTGGAATGCAAGGTATTTTAAAACACACCACTAATTAATGTCATCTCTAGATTGTATGTTTCACGTTTCTGTTTTCACAAAGCACTTGACCGTATGTTAAATTTTTGTTAAAATTATTTTGCTTTTGCGCAATATTTACATTAGTTAGACTTAATTTTACCCTCTGTAAATCTTAGTAATGTAAACATTAAAAAAAAATACTATCTGAAAAGTGCGCTACTTATTCACTCAATTCCTTTTCTATATTGTACACATTAACACAAATAAAATACGTAAAAGGAAAATACAGGTACATAGGCCAACTCAATATTGAGTTTTCTTACAGCAAACCGAGTAAAAAAGTAAATTGAATAGGTTCAGAGGATAGATGGTTTTTAGACTGTGGTAATGGAGTGCACTAGGCACTCCATTACCACAGTCTAAAAACCACACAGTCAGTTATCGCGTTTGATCTTGTCGAAAAAGCCGACAATCTCTAGACATTCATCGCGACGAATAAAACTGCTAGGGTTGTCACACTGCACCGGTAAAAATTTACAAATTTTAAAAATATGTTTTTGTATTACACAATTATTTTTATTATTATTACAAGCCTATGTTGTCCCAATACTGGGCAAAGGCCTCCCTCCCTTTCCTCCACTTCTCGCGATCCCGCGCTATATCGGGCCAGTCTTTAAGGAAGGCGTTCAATTCATCCCGCCATCTCCTTCGTGGTCTGCCGCGACCCCGTCGTACTGTCAACACACAAGACACACACACAACAAACCACAAAACACACGTGTGTCGTGTGTTTACACAAATACATTTAAAAAATTAAGTAAATAAAAATTCTTGCAAATAAAAATTCAACAATCAGTGTTCACAAACTTCTGCAGCAAAAATATCAATAAATGGTGGTGCATTAAAGAAAATTATAAATTACATTACTATAGCAAATGTTAAATTATTGTACACTGACAGGCCTAGCGAGATTATTTAATTTGAATACAATTATTTATTAATCTTCTTTATTAAAAATACTATCAGCAGTGAATAAAGAATTGAAAAAGAAAACTAAAAATGAAAAATATCACAAACTACGCAGCGGCTATCTTGGATTTGAAAATAACACAATTGGAACGTAGCTTCCTAAAAACCCCATAAATGACACCCATACCTATCTAATGAAAAATTACACAAACATTGCGACGGCCATCTTGGATTTGAAAATGGATGCCATTTTCGTAATGTCGTTTGTACGTCAATATCTTGACTAAACAGTATAAATTTTGTTCTGTCGAACTTTAAAAACTTTCGACTGGCAAGTTCAAAAATAGCTAAAAATAGATCGTCATCTGTAAGTTGGTTAGCTAAGCAGTTATGTTTGTTGCAGGCATGGAGTCTCCGCTGGACGTGTCCAACCCGCTGGCCAACATGGGGCGCGGCTACGGCTCGCCGGGCGGCGGCTACGCGGCGTCCCCGCGCGGCGTGTACGCGTCGCCGCGCTCGCAGGGCTACTCGCCCAGCCCCGCGCGCCCCGCCGGCACGCCGCAGCCACAGGTACGTACCAGGACGAGCTGTACATACAATGAGGAATATCAGTCACAATGGAGCCTGTATGTGTAGGAACACATCACTTTTTGTTTCATTCAAATACACCAAGTAGTTTAGAACTTCCTTAGGCACGCTATACGAAGTGCATTTTTATTGTAGAAACCTTTTTCTGCGGCCTTTGAAAGAAATGATCACTTTAGCACGTATCTTTAGCTTTAAAGTGCACCTTGTATAATATAGAACATGTTTGTTTATTCCCTGCCAGGAGCAAACGCTGCTGCACCAGTTCCCGTCGAGCCCGGCGGCGTTCAGCGCGCCGTCGCCCCCGCGCGGGGCGGGCGGGGCGGGCGGGGGCTACGGCTCGCCCGCCCCGCGCCCCGCGCCCTTCAGCGGCCGCAGCCCGCTGTACGCGCACAGCCCCGCGCCCTACCAGCACCAGCAGGCGCAGGTACGCCCGCGACCTCTTATGGTCGCCAGAACCAAACTTAAAAAAGTTATAACAACAAAGTGCATACGGTTGCATTCATAATATACTCTTAATGTTATATTGGTTGCATGTCCCCCAGCAGAGTCCTGCTCCACAAGCACGTTTCTCCCAGTCTCCGCATCCACATCATCCGCATCCGTACTCACACTCGCCCGCACCACAGGTGAGAGAGAAACAATAATCTTACAGATGAATGTTGACCACATTTATTTACTTCCTATCGTCTTTATTTCAAGTGATTCGCAACTTAGCATAGAATATAATATCTAATTTATATGTGTTCCTTAAAGTAGACTCCAAAATACCATGAACTAGTTTGAAACTAATTTTCGGCTAATGTTGCCACAGTTCGACTCTTAGTGCTGTTCGTATCGATATTATCCTATCAAAACACACACTACACTATTATACTACCGAATTGGGAAACTATAATGGTAGTTGTATGTAAGAACTTAAATAAATAAGAAGGAACAAGGTATGGCGTTCCGCCATTGAAAAGGGAGGATCCTCCGACCAGGCGAGGTGATATTGCCTGGCGGGCCGAAGCCCGACGGTTGATGTCGTACAGTTGTGTGTGTATGTATTGGATAAGATATTCATTTTACCTTGCGCGTTGCAGGCCTCGTAAGCTGATTGGTCGAATTCATATTTACGCGCCACTGTAGTCAATTTGCTACCTTGCTAGTAGTTATTCTATGTGGTGATAGGTGTCGCTACACTTCCACATTATTTGGACTGTTTGAATTCATCCATTCTCCATCTTGTTACGCGCTACTGGCCTATTAATTGGTTACATTTTTGTTGTTATTAATACGAAACCTCGAAAATTTAAGACATGAAAAGCTTATTTCTCGAGGAGTTGCGTTTGATAACACAAGAATGGTGGGTAAACTGCGACAAACGTTTATCATAAAGACCAAAGACAGAATGATGGATTTAGACCATTTATTAGACTCTGTATCTGATCGTTTTATAATTATGTGACTGACGGTTACAATCATGATGATGATTTGAGTGATTATGATCATGAATAAATAATGGATTGTATTACATGCTTCTTTTAATTTTTAATATTACTCGTAATTGGATAGTGTGTAAGACCGATGTGTCTGTAACTTCGTATTAGTATGAACAAACCTTCTTCAAATAAAGAATAAAAAATATAAAAATATCGTATTAATAACGTTACGTATTTATGAGGATTGTTGTATACCTACACAAGGGATTCCCATAACCTTAATAAATAAATTACAAGTCACACACTTATCTGTTCCAATAATAGGTCGATAACGAAATATCGACATTTACCCCACCACTAATAAAAATCTTTGATCCTTGGTATCACTTCATCTGTCAGACTAGTTCGCGGAATTCTGGAGTCTAGTTTTAAAGGCCGTGTTTCGGAAAGTGTTGAGTCGTCGGTTGCACCAGTCGCAGGGCCGGCCGTACTCGCGCTCGCCGGCGCCGGTCAGCACCACGCCGTTCCCGCAGGCGTCGCCGGCCGGCGCGCTGCACAGCTACACGCCGTCGCCGCACACGCCCTACAGCCAGCACTCGTCGCCCGCGCCCGAGCGCGCGCCCGGCTACAGCGACGCGCCGCACTTCGCGCAGGGCGGCAGCGGCACCAGCGGCAGCGGCTTCGGCGGCGAGCTGTCGCACGACATCGGCGCCGCCATCTCGTCGCCCGCGCCCGTGTCGCCCGGCATGGCGGCGCTGGACTTCGAGCCGCCGCGCGACCCCCGCGACCCGCGCGACCCCCGCGACCCCCGCGACGACGCCGAGCGCGACGCCAGCCCCATGGGCAGCACCGACATGCACCCCGGCTCCAACAGCAACTCCTCGCTCTCCGATTATAACAAGGTACGAGTATGTCCCACGGCGAAAGTGTTGTTACAAAAACGAAACAAAATTCTTCATTTCAGCGTATGAAGTAAGTAACTAATGATATAACTATCTTAGCGAATAATCTGCAACAGAAACGACAGCATGCTCGAGATAGAAGTATCAAAACCCGATGCGATACGGCGATGATTGATATTATAAATAAAGGTTTTCATATGTTCCGTCCTGTGTATATCTTCACGGACATTTAACCCTGTCTCGTTCCCCAGACGTCGGCAGGCAGCGAGATGTCCCCGGCGGGCGTGAGCAGCGCGACGTTCGGCGGCGCGCTGTACGAGGGCGAGCAGCGCCTGCAGTACTCGCACGCGCTGCACCACACGCACAGCCCCGCCTCGCACGACAAGCAGGAGCACTACTACCGGCAGGACCAAGGTACACAAACTCCTGCAAACCGGCACACAGTAAAACCATACGCTAAGCAAGAAGCTTTACTCCTTGTCTTAGCTGAGAAGCACGCGGCGATGGGCTGCTATGATGTTGGTGGTGACTTGAACTGTAGAGCATTTCTTGTCTATTTTATCCAGCTGACTCCGCGTTCTCCTTTGTGGTCATAGCGTGGAATATTATTAATCTTCACTGTTATATTTCCAGGCGCTGGCGTCGGAGATAGTCCCAGATTAGACCAGTTACATCAGCATCCTTCGTCCATGTACCCTAGCAATTTTAATAGGTAAGTATCGCAGACCCACTCCGATGTATGTCGCCGTTGCGTTGTCCATTCGTTCCGTAACTTATAAGCTGTTGCGTTTCATACATCAGCACCCCAATACAGAACCTCACGATAAGTCACTTGTCGACCGATTTGGTTTGATATCGTACGATTTAAAATATTTTCACTTCACAATAGTAGAGTCGACCGTCAACTTATCGAATAACACGTCATATTGTACGATAACATGAAGAGTTCTCGACCGGCATCTATTCACAACGCCCGCCGTTATTGAAACAAAGTTTCCGAGTGTCCAATTTTTTTATTTGGTAACTTTTTCAGCGTTTCAGAGCATCCGATAGCGCTTAATATAATGTTATGGTTGCTCTAGTCGGAACTTGGTAGGATCGGCTATAATGCATGTTACCTAGGGCTTGCAATCCGGATATCCGTATCTTCGAGAGATTAAACTTCGAGCTACCTTGTAACAAATTTACGGATCATGAAGTTGGAACTCACGATCATAATGAAATTTATTACCAGTGTACATGTTCATTACTATTTTAGTTACCCGGTAGACCCGCTGATCGATTGTTCTGAATAGCTTGAAAAGGAACCTACGATTCGAGAACGATATACAATCAAATCGATTTTGTTCATTATTCAAACGTTCTGAATTGTCTTCACAATGACAATAACGTGTTTTAGGGTTAAACCACTTTAATTTGCTTCATTCTCGCATGACGTTTATTTCGGAATAATTTAGGCATTCTGTAAGTTTTCTGTGTCGATACTTGCTCCCAAGCGGTACACGTCGCCCAATGTGACCCACGTGTCGTTTGACCAGCAGATCGTCGCCGCCGGGCAGCGGCTCGCCCTTCTCGCCCCTGCCCGGCGCCGCCTTCCGCCCGCCCGAGCAGCCGCACGCGCCGCACACGCCGCACCACCACCAGCCCGGTCAGTGCGACAAATTATATATAAATATTCAAACGGCAGATATCCAAATTATGTTAGTAGGTCATAGGTGCAGGTGTTCAAAATGTGGTTATTCTCACGGTTTGCATTATTAATTTAGGTGTAAGTAGGTATTTCTCACGACGCCATTCTTTATTGGAAATAAATTATGAAAAGGTCGGTTGTATGCTTTTTAAAAATTGCAATTTTTTATTTGTTCGAATGTTGTACCAGGTTCCCCGGGCGAGTACGCAGGCGCCGTGAAGCCCAAGGCGCAGGACGTGGCGTCCAAGTCGCTGTCGGGCCTGGAGTCGCTGGTGGACCAGATCCCCAGCATCGCCGAGGGCCCGGGCGGGGCGGGCGCGGGCGGCGCGGGGCCGGGCGCGGGGGGCGCGGGGCCGGGCGCGCCCCCCGCGCCGCCCGCCGAGCAGGCGCCGGCCGCGGTGGCCGCGCTGCCCGACTACGCGCCCGCGCTGTACCCGCCCTACGGCGCCTACGGGGGCGCCGCCTACGGGAACAACGGGTCGGTACACCGAATTCGGTTTGCCTATTGACCATCGAGAAGTTAGCGCCGCTGTGGGTTATCTGACGTACCCTGCGATGGTTGCAGGTACGGCGGGCCGTTCGTGGGCTACGGCGGCGGCTGGGGCGCGGCGGTGATGCGGCCCACGCCGGGCTACCTGTCGGAGTGGCAGTACGGCTACCCGGCGGGCGTGCCGGCGGGCTACGCGCCGTACAACGCGCCGTACTACAACGGCTACGCGGGGCCGCCGCCCGCGCACCACCAGCAGGTGCGCACTACTACATACTACATACTCCATACTCTGCCTGACACTTGAACCGCACGGGCTGCCGCCTTTGAAGCTCGTTACGAAGCGCGGCTCGGCCCGACATTAGTCACGTTAATACGACTTCGTCCGTTGTTTGGAGGAAATATTCCTATTGGGAAATAGAGTCGATTGAACCCCACTTGGGTTTTTTGAGAAGTATGTCAAAAATCTCGCTCACTGTACTTTTTTTCAAAAAACTTTTTAATATCTTCTAAATTCACCTTAAATTTCCTAAGAACAGAATTCTCTTACTATAATAGAAAGGGTAGCCACCTTTAATACCCCAAAATTTTGCGCCACCCTTTATATGGCAACATTGCTTCGAGACATTAATCCTGATTTTGTAGAGCATGGACTAAATTAAAGGCCTCGGAAGTAAAATAAGATGAAAAAAAAAAAAAAAACAATTACACCTCACCACCGCTATAACAAGTTTAATCAGAATTAAAATGTCAATTAATTTGACAATTCAACATTTCTTCCATCTCCTTCCTATTTTGTCAGATAGTTAAACATTGTTTAAATTTTGAAAAACCAAACGGCAGCTAACTAACTTACCATTGGTAGACTTCAGTAATAATTTATTGTATTGACGAAAATTTGTTTGTCGTGAACTGTGTGATGAAATAGTATATAAACTATTTGATCGCACAGTGTAACATGAGTGTGAGCGTGACGTCCCCGCGCGTGTTGCAGGCGCACTACCTGTCGCCGCCGCTGATGGAGCTGCACAAGGCGGGCGAGCACTCGGCCGTGCCCGCCGTGCCCGCCGTGCCCTCCGTGCCCTCCGTCGGCTTCGGCGGCTTCTGTTAGTGAAGTGAAGGTCTGTGCGACTGGCGGAGCAGTTCACTGTTGAAACGTTTCTAGCTTTGTGTGTTAAATTGCCTGCCAGAATGTTTTTATATCTTCTTGACAGTGTAGTCGGTTTGATCGTGTAGTTAGTTTGCTATCTCTATGGTTGAATTCGCGTTTCGCTGCTCTAGGTATCGACCTTCACTAGTGAGAGAAGAAAAGATTAAACTGGCTACGAGGTCAAGAAATATAAAGAATTGTAGCAGACGAGCTAGTAATGGCGAGCTCCTGACATTCAATGGTTTCTACTTACAGTTGATAAAGATATCGTGATTTCTCAGTCCACGTCGATTTATAAGGAGGTAGGTGAGGTAATTTTAATTTTTGTAAGCGGTCGGCGACAGTGCGTGGAAAGAGACTCGGAGTCGCGCGGAGCGAACTACTTTCCTAGAGTAATTAGCTAATTGGACTGAAGCGACGACAACCAGAGTGTTTGTAAAGCAATCGTTAGTGATGTAATTTAATCTTTTTCAAACTGAGGAGCTTAATTTGTAGGATTTATTTGTAAATATTGTATGTATTTCTTGTTTCGGTCCATCACAGTTTATTTAACCGAGCGCTAGTTACATCACAGTGGATATCGCGTATGTGTACACAGTTCAGTTATGTCGTGATTTAGTTTGTTAAGTACGCACGCCTGTGGTTTGGCTGGGAGGGGGGGGCGAGCGAACGTATCGTACTTAATTTATTCGGAATGTCTGTGATCTTCAGTGATGTCTAACAATAAATAAATGGCCATTCTTATTGCCATACTGGAAAATAATGTTCGGAATTTGCGCTCGTGTGTGTCGGCGCGTGGTGGCGCGTGGCCAGCATGGCCCAGCATGGCCCAGCATGGCCCGCGACGCTCGTAATACGAAGTCTTGCCAATGATGTGTTTCGAGTTCTAGTCACTTACTAATTCGTGTCGGCTAGTCAAATTGATGAAAGTTGTACATCGCCGCTCCCTCGCTCCCACACAAATTGCTCGAATAAAATATTGTTATCTAAGTCACAAGAACGGCCTATGAGATATATAATGTATACTTTTATTTAGACTTTAGTTTACTTACTCGTCACGCACGTGACGCTATTTATAATTCAAGTTTAGCATTTGATAACTATATTTTTAGTCGCAGGAGGCGGCCATTTTAATGTAAGCGGTCGTTGACCTTTACCACTGCACAAATATGATCGCCATGTCTTGTGTGATAGTACATAGGTGAGGCGCGAGCGGCGTGCGCGTGCGCATACCGCAGACGCCGTGCATTTTACACAACGTTACCCGAACAGTTACATTAGTTTCGGATCGCTAGTGAATAGCATAATTTTACATAATATTGTAACCTATATTTTATTATACACGCGCCATTTTATTGTAAGGCTATTCGCGAGACTAAATAATGTCTATCGGTGTCCGTTTGATATTCTGTTTATATGTATATGAGTACTGATATTGTTACCAGCTAAGTTTTATCATGTTTGCAGTATAATTATTAATTGTGTAATTTGCTGTATTGCAACATTTATTACAGAATATTGATCTGATCACGTACAGACGGCAAGAGAGGTGCGTGTGCCTGAGAATAGAGCAGTACATTATATGCAGAGCGGTAGCCTGCACACGCGCCTGTCCCGCCGACTGTACCCGCGTGGTGATTGTTTAGTCTCGTCATCTTGTTGTACCGTACGACTGGTTATACCCTCTCTAGGTTAATTTAACGTTAAAACGATGCATAATGTCTACATAGGGTGCTGATGGGTTCAATCGTTTCCTTGTTTACAATAACGTGAGTACGCTCTGTACGTCTTTATAAGTCTTTTAGTATGTTGTTGAAGTTTTATTTTCACTTTTAATGGTGTATTAGGTTTGGGGTCGTGTAAAGAGTATAGATCAAGATAGGGTCCTATTCTAAGTCGACACGTAAGTCGATCCGCATACTTTTTTATAAGTCTGTCGGTGTACAGGCGGACACCTGTCTGTTTGTGTATAGTGAGGGTTACATCGGGGAGAAAACAATCTTGTACAAAAATACTTAAATTAGTGAAAAGTCTTTTCTTTGCACAAAATGATGATAAAAGTCTTGAAGTCTTAAATATAAGCTAAAAACGAAATAACATACGTAATAAAGACATATACGTTAATGATAGGTTTACTCGGAAGAATTTATATGATAGTTAATTGGAAGTCAGTAGTCACCGGAGGGTAGCCTCGTGATCATGGATCGTGCTCAAGTCGCGTTGTGTTGCGGCTGCGCTAGTGCGGCGGCGCGGGCTCGCCCGACACTACATTTGTCCAACTTTAACTCGACGAGGCTCTTGCACGCGTTATCAGCACATGAAGTACCTTTTATATACAAAAAGATGTACCACGCAGGAGTCGACGTCACTATTTTAGATGATCTCCAATAACGTTCTGGTCTGGTTAGCATTAGGTTTAGTACGAGTTCGTACCGCAGCACTACTGCAATGTGTCTTTTTAATATTTCTTTTTCGTAATTCAAAAGGGGAATCATGATAATTTAAAATGAAATCAACAGGGTATTTAAGATTGCTTAAGATATATTATTTTATATTTATTATTACTTACGATGCGTGCTTGCCTGGCGCCATTGTGTTTAGTGTTACTGATGTTTGTTTTGTTTAGCTGTCGGTGCCACGCGCATACCAAGTACTAGATTCTATTACGTTTACAAGTGATAAAAATACATATTAGCTACGGATCACGAAGGACTTGGGAAATGTACAGATAAATGGCCATCTTAATATCTACACAAACACTAAAGTCACCTGTGACAGATGCAGCGTCTTAAAAGAAAACCACGCATTTTAGTTCTCAAATTGAGCGGGCGAAATAATCGTGTTGAGCATCCATTTGCTTACTAGTCCGAGCACATTAACAACAACTGCTAGCAACGTGATGTCGACAAAAGATGTATAGTACAGTACAGTACAGTAGCTGGCCGTGCGCGTGGCGTCGGCCGCGTGAGACACCGCTGAGCGACAGCTGTACGTTCACAATAACAACGCCTTTGTACATAATGAGTGCTTTATTACGCTTTTTTGATATTATTATATTTTTTATTTAAAAATTAAAAATAAATATTACAATAACTATTTCTATATTTTTGCTTTTATTTGTACATTAACGAGGTCGTGTATTATGTATACTGATGTATGATTGGATCGTTTTGTTTGCGTCCTGATGAGTACTTCTGATATTAATGCAAACATTTATTTTGTATTATTTTCACGATTACTTGTGTTGGGATGTGGTTTTGTGATATGTTGGTAGCGCCACGACTCTCAATCTCCTCGAGGAATAGATACTTTACTTCTTCAATATATGAGCAATATGTTTGAGCAAAGTTTGCCGACTGCAAGCTGTACACAAATGTTATGTTCTTGTGTTCTTTTGAATACCATATGTTAAGAGCTGTGATCTGTTTCAAGCGATATTACTTAATTAAATCTGATTATTTATACATTTTAATCCTCTCGCTTCTTCTGAATCTTTTGATTGTTTTTAAAAGGTTGATGGTCGTGGTGCATCACACCGAACGAAATAAAGGCCTATGCACACGCTGCCACTGTAGTCCGGTGCTAGCGCGGCGCGATGCTGGTGCGCTTGTGGCGCCGCTTGACGCATCGTCGTCGCACCGCAGTCGCGCCGCGATACCACCGCTTGTGATCTTTAGTGTTCAGCGTAGACGGTCGCGAAAACGCGCATGGTAACTTTTTAGAATATAAATTCGTCGATCTGAGAACATTGTGATTGTGTTAAATCTTCACATCTGTTTCCTTGCCTCCCACAAGTAATTATTTTAATGTGACTGGTGTGGGATTATTTCGACCGTCTGCTCCGAACCTTAGTTGTATATCTAAGTTTTTCATCTCTCGAATAAGACTTATCGGCCAATATTCCTTCCTGCAACGGAGTGCAATGTCTGGAGATTCGTGTTCTGTCTCGTAATTATTATCTCTATTGTTATTATTATATTTTATTATTGTAGTTACGTCGTGTATCATAGTGTCGTAAAGGGCCGCTTGCACTTAACCGTTGCGCTAACACGAGTGACTTTCGACTTTCCTATCAGGTGCATAAAGATTAGATTTGTATGATAGACTAGAGGCGGGTGGCGAGGGTCGTGCTGGACTAAACCGTAGCTTAATGTAAGTCTCTATCAACGAGTTAGTGTTAGTCTTGTACACACACACATGCGAGGCGGCGCGCGTGCGTGCACGCATACACGTTCATACGTAAATACTAGAGCCAAAGTCACAGTATCTAACAGAACTGTGTACTTGTGTACAGTTTTACACTCTCGTGTGATTTGCATCTCTTTCTAAGTGTCTAATTTAGAAAGAGAAACATGATAGTTTGAGAACTGTTTGCAAAGACTACTTAGTTTTCAGTTAGTTATTGTGAGTATGCAGTACTCCAGTTTTACGTATAACATTGTTGGCAACACTCGGGCGCCGCTCTCGCCGCATTTTATCTCTGTAGAAGCCGCGAGGCAGTGCGCGCCCGCTGTCGGTAAATCATTGTACTTAAGGTTGTAGGGGCGGGGGGCGCGCGCCCTCGCCGCGTAGGGTTGACCAGTGGATGCATTGAGTCGCTCAACTATTTGTACTATATGTATATTTTTGTAAAATTCATTCTAACTCGAGGCAATATAATAAAACTTTCAAATTTATCTATAATATTAAAACTTAGTACAATTGTTATACAATTATTTGTCAGTTCTGTTCGCTCATTATTATAGTATCATTGAATCATTACGTGAGTATCATCACAGTCGAAGCGAAGTATGCAGACACGACTGGAGTTTGTAATTCGAATACTCTTATTTAATTTATAGCGAATCCCATTTGAATTGACTTAATTTTAATAATTATCATTCCAGATTCAAGTTGTGTCTGTGAAATGTTCGCTGAGACTATAGTTGCACGACTCACAGGCTCGCACTGCTGTCGAAATCTAGGACCGATTGTACGTCATCTGCATTCCAGTTCAGAAGCTCATATAATAATTAATTACAAGCTTGTTTGTTTATGAAGCTGGACTTCATCAAACAATGAAATTATTTCAACATAGTAGTTTTATTTTTGTATCACACTAAAGAATTTGTAATTTGTGTACGATTGGTCGGTGAACCGAGTTAGTTGTGTACGAAATTTTTCAGTATTGTAAGATTCTAACATGATGTGAGTTTCCCCGATACGGAAAATAATCTTCGAATGTCCGATAATTACACGAAACATTACTAATATTACTCCAAGTATCGCTAGGAACTTGTGAATCATTGAGACTTTTTGAGCATGTGTTGTTATTGCAGAACTGGAATACAGATATATAGTATCAGGTCTGTTAGAGTTGTATGATAATGCGCCTCGGCGCCGCTTGGTTGTGACTTAGTATCGCTTATGGCCCCCACTCCGTCTGCGCGTGCGCTGCGTTCATCCGCGCTGCTTCACATCGTCGTGCCAAAACATACGTAAATGCAGGAATCAAAGCAATATCGTAACTATATAGTGTCGAACGAAAGCAATAATATCTCCGCGAGTAACCGTCGCACTTGACAAGTACTTCGCCTCTCTACATTGTTTATTGGAATACTTTGTCACTGGCAGTAGTCTCGGACACGATAGCATTTATTGTTGGTGACGTCATCCCCTGTACCACTAATCCTTTGAGTTTAATGAACTTATTTATATTATCAACAATTTAATGTTATGCTGAACACATTATATTTATCAGTAAATTTTATATTAAGATTCTAGCGCCTGTGCATATTATAGACGCTAGATAGACAGTCTTATTTACACATTATGTACTTAATCAGTCATACGACAAAGAATCGATTGGTGGTACAGAGGGTCGAGTCCCAGCCAGAGGGCGGAGGTTTCCTAGCTCAATTTTATTAATTATTATATTATACTTGCTTGTTATTCATCGTTGAAATATAGTTATTTTGAACCTTGGCTGCCTCATGGCTCCATTAAACTAAACCGTTGAACGTTATAAGTACATAGAAGTAAATTTTTATCGCATATCATAGTGGTTTCGTAATCCCAGTGCGAAGACAGCCAAGGATCATTCCTCAAGCCTGCATTACTCAGACAACTCGCATTTGATTACGGTGCTTGTTTATGGTAGTAGTGGACGACGCGGCGCGGCAACAACCTCGCGGACTCAATATACAGACATACACAGCAGGACAACAATGCTTCATGTATGTGGATGACTGTATATTTGGGCTTCGTAAAGTGTTTCATGGTTGGAGTTAGCCGTTGTAATGCAATGTGTTCCATTGATTCGTTGTAGCAACGACGTGTCTTGCAGTAGTTTGGCTCACCAACTTGAAACATTTACAGGAGCAAGAGAGGCGATAGTTACTGCAGACACGCCATTGCTAATGGAACGAGATTTAGTTGCAATTGTTTTGTCAATTATGTACAACGCTGCCGGCCGCGTCCCACGTTTCGCATTATAAAGTACAATTTACCTTAACCTCTCGTATTAATTGACTGTTGGTGACTGTTGGGCGATGTCGCATGTTCACATCTGATCTGATTGGTTCGTGTGTCCGTTTGTATGTACGCTAGCGGTAACACTAAAGTTGATATGTTTGTACAGTTTTTAACGATAAACTACTTCTCGTAGTAACTAAGCAAGAAATATTTTTAGTATAATAAGATCTAATCGAATTACATCATAGTGTATCATAATAAAGTAATGGAGGTCGTATTTTCAAAATTTCGTTTTACTTTGTACGGTCCTTCAGATATTTGGTTTAAATTAAATTATTAATGTCTCTCATCTGAAACTGACTCCGTGGAATGTAATTAGAAATTAAACAGGAAGAATTTTAAATATTGAAATACAACATTAATAATAAATAAGTAATGTATTATAAATAGATGTAAGGTAAAAAGTTATTATTAACATTGTATGGAAAAATTGTGACAAAAATTATAGTCATTTGTAATATTACAGTGTTGTTTCATTGACTCCATTCAAATGTAATGTAAAATTACCTATATTCAAGGACTTTTTATTGAATAAACGCACCACACCCCATACCTCCCACCAAAGACAATAATAAATTATAGTATTGTTATCGCCTAACACTGTAGCGCCATTGTATACCTACTCAGCTTTGGTAGCGGTTGGTGCCATAAATGTATAATTCAGTTCAGTGTACCATAACATACACAAACAAGTATTTATTAGTATACTCCGATTGCGAGTGTGTATCGTGATTACCCTGCCGCAGGGTAATCACGATACACACTCGCAATCGGAATCGATTCAATTTTGACAGTCCAACAAATTACATTGCGCGGTATGCTTTTAAAACCACTCCGCCCTACAATTTGAGCACCGCAATGAACACTGTTGTTGTGTCAAAATTGAGTCGATTCCGATTACGAGCGTGCATCGTGATTAGGTAGCCGGTCATGGCGTCGCTGCCGTCGCTTTTACCAATGTCCAAGCTAAAATTCCGGTCGAATTTCGACCACAGGGCGACCACTAGTACAGTGCCACAAACTTATCTGACCCGGTGACAAAAATTGGAACTAACGTCGCTTTGCTATTGGACTCCAATTTCATCTCCCTACGAAAATTACATTTTGAAGCCATTTTTGTTCCGTAGCGACGTTCTTCTTTGGTCATTGGTAGGTATATAGATCAAGAACATTGTACATATGTACAATGTTCTTGACATAAAGTTATTATTTTACCACTAGTAATAATAACTTTATGGTTCTTGATATAGATTTAGATTTAGAAATCATTTTACAATTTTTTTTTTTTTTTTTCTATTCTATAGTTCCATAAATATTAATTGCTTGCCAGGCAGATGATGATGAGTTCAAATAAAAAAAATATAGATATCGCTTGTTCACCCCATTCATTGTGACCTGTGACCACACCGACCACTTTATTACAAAGCAGCTGTGCAAAAAAGCGGGATTCAAAAAAGAGTAGAAAAAAGGGGCGCCACTATCGCTAATGTAACAACCCAGAGGCGCCACTATCGCTAATGTAACAACCCAGGGGCACCACTATCGCTAAATATAACAACTTAGTTAACAACCCAAGAGCGTTGACAAAAACAACCCCTTTAGCGCCCTTAAGTCATTGGTAACAACCCAGGGGCGCCATTGTCGCTAATGTAACAACCCTATTTCCTCCGAATCATCGATTACAAACCCCATCAACATTTATATCTCTATACTGACCTTAGGTATTTATTTGGTATTTATCTAGCTAGGGTATTTATGTATTTGTAGCGACATCTATCGCCACATAGAATAACTACTATCAGATTACGAAGCCTGCATCGCGCAAGGAAAAAGATATTCGTATCTAGCACATAATACAACTGTTCGACAACAACCGTCGGGCTTCGGCCCGCCAGGCAATATCACCTCGCTTGGTCGGAGGATCCTCCCTTTTCAATGGAGGAACACCATACCTCGTTCCTCCACAGTGGTGACCCCTGACAATGAACATCTACGCAACCTTCGGCATCATTGCCTTCACTCCTCTCAAGCACCCCCCAGCACCTCTTCGAGCAGCATTCAAGCAAGTCTCTTCCTGCCAGCCAGCATCCTCGGCCCCAACGGGTAACCATATACTTGCAGCGACCGCGCAAGCCTGGTTCCACCCATCGGCCTCTTCAGCAACCTTGGCACAGCACACTGCACTTCGGCCGGTCAACTAGCAGAGCCCTTCTCTCCTGGTCGACGTACCAGTCAGCCACTACGCTTCACCGCACACAGTTCCTACTCACTGCGAACTACGCGGCACTCAGTTCCAACTCACTGGAACCAGCACTGGCCCTGGCAAGCAACCTCAAGACTCATCAGTATCGACCTCCGGTCTGGGGGGGGAATGATGTAGCGACATCTATCGCCACATAGAATAACTACTATCAGATTACGAAGCCTGCATCGCGCAAGGAAAAATATATTCGTATCTAGCACATAATACAACTGTTCGACAACAACCGTCGGGCTTCGGCCCGCCAGGCAATATCACCTCGCTTGGTTGGAGGATCCTCCCTTTTCAATGGAGGAACACCATACCTCGTTCCTCCACATATTTATAGAACTACATATTCTCATACCTTCTTTGAGTATCATACCTTAGATAAAGAGGATAAAGAACGTAAGCGGGTTCTTCACCTGAGTCTCATTTACTACGGGATCAACGCTGAGATCGTGAAAAGAATTTATTCGAGTAGTAATATTGCATTATTTGTATTGAACAGCTGATTTTTATTCGCGATTTCTGCGTTGGTCCAATATTAAAAGTTGTTCATCATGATGAGTACAATACCCTCCTTCAATATGCCCATTGTTCTACCACTCATCTTGTTGTAAATAATTATTATTTGATTGGCGATTACTCGACTGATATTCACGCATCTCTTCATTTTGTGGTCAAGAGAATTAAAGTTTACTAACTTTATATAAGTATCTTTTCTAGACATTTATTACCGATTAGGTTTCTAGCATAGACTTATTGGGGAGCCCTACTTATTATTTCTATGGTTTCTAGGTACCACGAACGAACGTTAACAGACGGAATTCGGCGATGTATTCTCTGTCTACGTACCTACGGCATGTATTAATATCATAAAGTTATTATTACTCACTAGCAAGAACATTGTAATGTTCTTGCTCACTAGTAATGAAGTAGTAGTTTATGATTAATATGATAGTCAAGATGATAGTCAACGCAGTAACCATTAGTAACACAGTTTGTCTGTGCTTAGTAAAGTCAACGGCCCATACAAGAACCTGGCCCATAGGTACGAATGGCACTGCATCAACTGCATCGACTGCATACTTAGATCTGTGAGCACTGAGCACGGCCTAAACGCAAACAAAGCGTTTGATCCAAGTTTGATCACCTTCGCTTGCTCGGTGGGGCATTATATTAAGCAACAATCTTTGGAGTTTACTATTTAATTCTTTAGGGGAAATGAAATCACACATTTTACTCGATGTTTTTAAAAACGAGAAAATTGTGTGTTTACCGATTACCATAGTACCGCAGCTGACAAAGGATGTCAAAACCAAAGACTAAAATCTAGAGTGCGTCAAAAAATACAAAAGAGCTGTTTGTAGTGTCATTATTGCAAGTACATTTAATGAAGTCTACTGTAAAACGACAATAGGATTATTAAGGAATAAAAAGCAATCAATTCAGTAAATAAGTAATTTTTATCATTTCTCACTTAGAAAAATACAATAAAGATCATTGAAAAAAATATAGAAGATCTGTTGTAATAAGTAGTCGACAACTAAAAGAACTTCATTTTGATGGCTTCGAAACCATAGACAATTTGAACTGTCCGAGAGTCTCCGAAAAGATCGGTGGATCGCCTGTTAGATTTCGGTGTGGATTGCGATGTCGGATATTGGCAGCGGTGACGAAGGGATTTCTAGTCAGAGTACGTATTTATTTACAGCGGTGTAGCGTCTGGGACGTCTCGCGTTTCGCGCCGCGTCCGTTACCCGTCACTGACGACGTCCCCGACCGTCCTAACGTTCAAAAGTAAATATCTCATTGTTCCCGTTTCAAAATGGCGAATTTGGGTCTGTTATATCTCGAACGCTGAGGCCTCGGAGGGATCCTCGCGCGGGACGATCCCTAGGAAGGCGGGTTGCGTCGCGACGGCCCGCCCGGGACCGGCTCCGGCCGACAGCCGGCAGAGGTTGACGACCTATCGATTTTTTTGTCTGCGACCTCTCGTCGTCGGGCGGGCCGGTGTCGGCGGCCGAGGCGGCCGAGACGCTCTGGGCTTGGCGGAGGCGGGCTGCTGTCTGCTGCCGCACATCGCCGCACCGCTTCGCGCCGCGCTTTGTGCCTGACGCTCGTCGTCAGCTGAGCGCCGCGCCACCATGGCAGGTCAGTGGCCGCGCCTGACGCCTCCCTGGCCCTCGTCTCACCACTCTTACCCACTGACCTCGCTAATCTTATTAGGATCGGTGTGATTAAGTCGCTCTCGTCGTATGCGGCTGTAGAAGCCTTTGTTTTCGGTGTAGTTCTTTGTTCTCATCGTCGGTGCTGGCACCGTGGTGGTGAGTGCTGTGGTCGCCGGGCAGCAGTGTTTGGTTGTGCAATAGTGAAAGTGTTCCCTGTGCTCTGTGGACTGCCTTAACAGCCATGAAAAATTAACAAGGAAACAAACTTCAACTTGGACTGAGCTTCTGAACAAAGAGCTGAGTGTTGCCAATCTTTTGCAAGAAGATTAGTGTTGAGTTTGTGTGTGATGATGAAGATATCATTTAAATAGCTTGAGATACATCCCAGGGCTGGTGAAGTGCTACCGTGGTGCAGTCAGTGAAGTATCAAGTCAGTGCGTGTAAGTGAATGCAGTCCGTCTCGGAGCACAACCCTCATTCATGGATCATCAACATCAAAATCATTGAAACATCATGTCTGAAGTATTGGAACACAGATACAACAGCAATTTTATTTATAATCTCATTTATTTATGTGCTTAATTGCATGACATTTTGTTTATTGTTAAGTAATTGTAATCCATTTGCTTGGTATTGATATCTTGTTCTCGTACATAACAAACTCAACCTCATCCTACACTCCCTTGTTCATATAACACATCTTAATATGCATGTGTTAACATTTGATTCTTTCCATCCATTATATGATATTACATTATTATTATCACCAATCTAACTACATTTTCAAGGTAGTTGTTAAGACTGATGATGGATGATGGATGGACTCGTGTGATATCCTTTCTTTTCTACATAGATATTGGTATTAATTATGCTGGGAACATAATGGCCGTTTCTTTTTTTATATTTCAACTTCATTCCTTAGAATAAAGTAAAGAATGTTATACTTATAAAACAAATTATAATTCTGAAACTACTTTTAAAACGCATATTACCTATATGCAATAATTTAAAGCTAATATACACATTCTTTTGATTGACATTTACTAGATGTGAATACAATTTAACATAATTCAAATAATGACTACTGTATATCATGGTATTCTAAACTATACCATAGTGTAACATCTGCATCATGTGTATATTCAGTATATTCAAATTAGAACATAATCAGCTGTTCTGTCAATATGAGATCCTGATATGATACCAGTGACATGATTGCATGAACTTATCTAGCAATTGTGTTTATATGACTGCCTCGTTAGGCTAGTGGTCACAAATGATACTGCTGAGCTTGGTCCTGGGTGCGATTCCCGGGTTGAGCAGAGTGGTATTAGGTTTTTTGGTACTGAATTTCTCAGTAACAGCCTGGATTGTGGAATTGTGACTGGTAGATAACAATAGAGCGCCCCTATTACATGGGACTCAATAACAGCATCGGCGAAATGTGATTGTATGTCTGTCCACCTGTCTTACCCTATGAGGAATATTAGGCGTGATGCTGTTAGGTTGTGTATATTTTTGTTTTTACTCATTTATATACCTGATTTTCTGTTACAGATTTCTTACATAACCTCACACTATTATGCATTCCATAAATATGTAATTTTCATATTCATATATCAGCTAAAATTGCATTGTAATTATTGCATGTTGCACCTTTTTTTATAAAATTGCAGTGAAAATCACTCTGCAATACTGCATGCGAAGGAAACTTAACGGATTCATACATGAGCGAGTTCATGCAGTTTATTATTGCATGAATAAACTTAATGAAGCCTTCAGTACATTTCAGGTGTATTTATTTTGTGTTGTCGAGTATGAAACTATGTGGGGTTATAAAACAAAGGTTTGTTAAGGCTATCAAATGTTGAGGTTGTATGACTCAAAATACTTGTGTATGGTAGTCATTGTGACCTCATCAACTTTACAATCTATAAATTGGTTTACATTGGAGTTTGTTTTGTAAAATTCATCATAAACCTTCAACTTCTCTGGCTTCCAATATATTCTAATTCTTCTCTTTGAATGACCTGTCATATTTCCTAGAAGATTCATTAGGAAAACTAAAAGGTTTTAAGTGCCTCTGGTAATTAGTTAGTACCTGTTAAGGTGTGTAACGGCAGAATTACATAGTGATGTGTTCCATGGGTATAAGAGCTGCCAGATAAGTTCTCATAATTGTAGTATAGTGGAATGTAAACTTTTAAAAAGCATGAGGCATATATGAAAGGCATTTAAAAATTACTTTGTAAGTTTACATTGGGAATTGGCATACTTTCAATATTTTTTTTACATAAATTGGGCTCTGGTATAGGTACTAATAATAACATCCCTTGGAGGATTCAGCATGTTATGTATATGAATCGGCAGATTCTGCATAGTTCTTCAGCCATGCTGTTAGCCATAAATGATGGCAGCTGCTGCTAGTCCACTAAACATTGTTAATTTTAGGTCCAGTACATATTTGGATATTTGACAGTTAAAACTACGCAAACATCAATCAATCAAATTAGCTTAGTATAGTCCACTGGTAAATAAGCCTCTACCAAATTGCCCCACTTGTCCCGGTCTTTTGCCTTCTGCATCCGGTCTACCGCATACATAATATAGAACGATAAGTAGTGTAATAAGCTCAGTCATCACTGTCCACTGTTGGACTGCTGGCCATCCCTAGGTAGTAAGTACTCAGCCTACTAAATACATACGTTTGTACATAGCATCCCGCTTGTATTCCCGAAGGGTTACGCACGGGTGTACTGTTGTACACCCACATTTCGCCGCCGAGCCTATTACCATCTATCGGCCACAATTCCAAACTCCGAACTGTTACTGAGAATTTCCATTAAAGAAAACCTAATATAGGTAAAAGGTTTTCTGTCTGCATCTAATTTTATTTTGTTTATTGCCATTTTTGCATGTCTCAAATTGTTTATCCAATATGCTGTCTTGTCGACAACTATATCTGGTCACTTCCACTTCCCCATCTTCCTACTCACGCGCAGCAGAAGCGTACGTGACGCTGCGACTATGCGTGTGTGAGCATACACTGTAACAATTTTGATGGTTAAAGAGAGGCGACGGATGTGGAAGCGGAAGAATTAGAGTGACAAGATAAAGTTGTCGACTTCTATGCATTTTGATTCCATAGACGAGTAGTTAGTTTTTTTAGATAGTGTGATTCTACAACAGACAAGGAAAATGTAAATGTCTTATGGTATGGTTTAAAGCAAGTCTTGTAGAACCCAGATTTTAAAATAGCCCGTCTCTTTTTGATATATGACGTTAGAAAGAGACGGATATATTATTTTTAACCTGGGTATCTGGATCGTATTTTTATTCAGTTGTTTGATAACAACATAGTCAACATAGGACGAGTGGTTTGTCTGGTCGCCTGCATAAATAAATACACAACATAAAAAATTAACTGTTCACACAAGCTGTTCAAATTAGTTCTGCCTATTTCCTTTCGTTAATTAAACAAATTAGCTGATTGGCCTAAAACCATTATATGAAGCGATTTTCCTCTTTCGTTTGGATAGGTAAGCATTGCTATTTGATCACTAGGTGTACCTTCCAATTCGAACTTCAAATTGTCCCTAGGGATCCTCGTTATGAAATCTATTGTCCATTTTTCAAGTCTTGCAGAAGTTGTTGGGCCTGATTGCCATACAGACCCTGGCCTTTGCAGGTTCTTCCAATAATCGAGTTTCTAGGTTCTAAAAGTGGTTGATCCTATTGTAGATCCATGTGGGCAGCATTTTAGGAACGTACAGTCCAATACGAAAGCGATCCAAACGGCCACATTGCATTGGAATTGGAACTAAGCACCGGAGGAATATAGTCGATTCGCAATCCTAGCTGGTAAGTGTGCGAAAAGACACTGTCACTAAGTAAGGCGTCTTTTAGCACATTATCAACTAGGATTGCGAACTTTGCTTGGTCGTGGGTAGTCCTCCCAAACTTGCTTGATACTGTGAGCCTCCATTGCAAAATCTTTGATACTTAGAAAAACGAACGTCGGCTCATCATCACATATTGAAGATCCGCAAATCGTTGTTTGATAGTCCGTTGATGTATGACTCAAAAAGGCATTAAATTCAATTCAGCCACGGATTTGGGCCGCGAGTCACGTCGCTGAGGTGAAATCTATTAGGCCGTCCTAACTTTTATGTAATAACTGACTAGTGGAGGTGGCCGCAGTTCATCGGTTTGAATTCAGAATTTATCCTTTCAGAGCGGTAACTAATGGCATCTGAATGGTGCAAGATTGGCGGCAATGCAGGTGGACCTTGCAGGGTCTCGTGTGAGGTTGCTAAACGCGCCAAACGATGACGTCAGCCGCCTCTCAATCACTTAATAATTTCAACAAGGAAGGCCTTTGTCTCGGTCACAATATTTTTTCTAATCTAAAAATCTATCTCAGTTTTTGCAATCCGTTCACAAATAAGAATCGTTGCGGAATAAGCGCGAAATTCATTAAGTAAATGACCGTACAACAATTAGATGAATTTCAACTTAACATTTCATAGTTGTGGTTCATAACGTGACTGTCGTTTCGTTTCTTCATTCATTACGTTGCGTTGCTGTGGTATTTTTTTATGAAAAACACAGGTTTCACTTTTTTGTCCGTCTGGTTTATGTCTGCAACAATATCGTCTGCTGCCAATGACCCGCCTTGAACTAGTTACATAACTACTTTAAGTGTCTCTTGGCACACACTCTTATACCTTATTGGTTGTTTAACTTTGCGATAGACACCCTGCTTCGGGCCTCGCGGTGCCACCCGAATTATTTAACTGACTTTAAAAATGGAAGTTATGGTTTTATTTGAGATTTTACGACGCAACAATTAATCGTCTAGTAATTTGATAGGTTTTTTTAGTGTGCGTATGTAACCGACGCGTCGGAACACTGTCTGTACGAGGCGATTGTATTCAGGTCATGCGTAAAATTTAAGAGTAGATTGGCAAAAAATTTAATAAGAAATGAGGTCTGGGAGAATTATGTGAATATGGCGCTGAGGCGAACGTATGGCGGTTATTAATATGCGCCACCTGAGTGTGACGATATTAATGCTACCCAATATTAGCAACAAAGGATAAGATTTAAAGATAAAACGATATTAGCAAACGCTATCACGGCTGGTTCACTCTCAGTTTTACGACGATGGCCTAGATTTTGGATTCTCAATTCTTTTGAACAGATCTAAGTTTAGCCGTCATATCACGTCAGAATGTGGGACGAGCATGAGTGATAAAGTCACTTCCTTGTGCTAATCGAACAGGATTTCGGCAGAATGCTCTACGTCGTAAGCTTACAAAAGGTCTCCGAGAACTAACAGGGAGAAGTCAAAGTAGAAATATAGTATATAAAGACGTTTGAGTCACAAGGCGTGATTACATACCCATAAGAAGTGGGATTAAGGTGTGTAGGTACCTACTTATTCTAGCAGGATCAATTCAGAACTCGAATCGTTTTCAATATTAAGATGAAAGAGGATGAAAGCCTTTGCGCCTCGATATTTGTGCCATCAAAGATCTTAGTCCTCCTTGTACGGAGTCTTAAGATTCGCGTTATATGTTTGGAGTGTAAAACGCGAAGATTATCGGATATAGTCGACAAAGCGACGAACATCGAACATTATGGTTGATTCATGTGATTCTCACAGATTTATAGTAGTTCCCAAAGTTCCATCATAAGCCGAGAGAGGTCGTAAACGGTTTAATCCACTATATATAAGTAGTATCTACCCTGAAAGTCTTTATAATTGTACCCTCGCTGTCAGTACACGCGATGTTTTTGGCATACCTACTATAAAGAAACTGGATTTTATATGAAGCGTTTCTGCCTCCTGAAGACATGACTGATCGCCTTAGTAGATAATAGGGCTTATTTGGATTCATAATGGATAGACGATCAACATCATGTTTTCAAATATGTACCTATTTTAAAAGATTTCCATGCTGTGCGATCATGTGCCAATGATGACCAGTATTTGTTGAATGTATCTAGTTCGTCCTGCCATCTCTTTCGTGGTCTATTGCGTTTTGCTATGTCAAGGCTCCAGTGCGTGGTTATTTTAGCCCATAGTTCAGACGGCATACGACAGACATGGCCAGCCCAATTCCACTTTAGTTTAGCGGCTTTTCGAGCTACGTCAGTAATTTGCGATTTGGAGCGCAGTGTGGTGTTTAAAAGTATGCAACTAATATGTGGCTATGATTCTAACGAGTTTCGGCATAAAAGACCATGTGCAAGAACCAGTTACTAAAGTTGTTACTTAATGGTGCCATAATTAATTATTATTTTAATTGCTCAGAAGTTAATTTAATGTGATGTAATTAATTTAGCCATTACCAGTCGTAAAGTATATCCAGGAACGTGTTTGAAAAGTAGCGCCTGTTTTTTCCTTGTCCGGCTGTAACTAGTATTGACTCTTTGATCGAATGTCTTATGTTGGACCCCTAGTTTAAATAACTTTTATCTCCTCGTCAAACAAGTAGGTCACATAACTCGCATTGTAGGCATTGTCCTTTTACTTTCTGACCCTCAAATTGCGCAGTGTACTTAGTCTTTTCATTATAGTGTCCAAGGTTATTACGTTTTACGCAGTTGTTTCGCTTCCAAGTTAACATCCTTTGTACAGTTTTCCCGTTAGTTCCTAGGCGGTGGGTGGCGGTGGTACATGTCGCACGTTGATACAGCAGTCGCTAATCAGCGCATACTTAGCACTTGCCGGTCGAGTGCGGGTTGGGCAACCGCCGGGGTGTCGACTTTGTAACACTACACGACCTCTGACCACTCGGCTGTGACTCGTCGATACCGCAGACATACAGATACAAGACTTTCTACATAGTCGATCACGAACACATACGAACTGCTCGTAGACCACTGACCGTCGTGGACGATACGAATAATGCCTATACTGTCCCCATGAATTCAATCGGGTTATACAAACGTTACGTATGTGTGCGTGCGTTGGGTTAAGGACGAAGGAAGTGTAGTATGTGATCTGACGATGGATACTGTAGACATTTTTGTATTTTGCCAACTGAGATCCTCCGCGTACCTATCCAAAAATGGCAACTAGAGCTTGCAGTTGCGTGTGTCATACTTTTATGACAGAGATGTGGTCATAGTTGTTAAGCATACTATATTTTGTAACATTAAGGAGTGCAATAAGAGTATTGAGTATCGCCTGAGCATACCTACAGTCTAGTCTCGGAACTGGCGACTTGACGATTTTTGGAAAAATCTGGGACTAAAAATGTATATTTCCCAAAACACGATGCAGTCGCTATAACGTTAATGAGAGATGCTAAGTGACTCGTGTGTGCTCAGGGTGTATATTATATTATGTAGGAGCAATGTGTCGAATCTTGAGTCTAGGTCGCTTCCCGGATACGTTTAGCAGATGTCCGGGCTCCGGGTGCTCATTTGTCAATCTTCAAGCGGGAGAAACGCCTTGTTACGTCAGCTGTCATGTCAGACAGATTGTGATGTGGATATAATGATAACTGGGCAAAAGGATAGACATATTTTGAAGATAACCGAAATATTGGTACTAAGTCCGTACCTAAGAACAGAACAGTGTAGATCGTTTCTACAAGCGTCGAATACCGCTCCATCATGGGATTTAGTGATGTATTGAGAAATTAATGTGGCGGTTCGATTTGCATACTCGCTTAGGGCGAAATAAATTAAAGATAAATTATGCGCGATTGGCATACATTTACAGTTTGAAATTCATATGCGACCGTGTACGACATAGCCTGGATAAACTTTTCGGAACAATGTCGTACTTAATTTATTACAAATTATACGGGTGAAAAAAGTTAATTTTGGCTCGAATTTACAATCTTCCTGTTATCATCATTCTTCTGCCATTGTCCTATTTTATTTGGGGTCGGCGCAATCTCTTTTTCTTGCATTCATCTCTATCAGACGTCATTTCCGAATTCACTTCCTTCACATTCATGTCATGTCATGTTTCACACAGTCCATCCATCTTTTCTTTGGACTGCCTCTTCTCTTATAGCCATCAACATTCTTTCTGGTAACACCTAACACTCTTCCTGTTATATTGTAGTAAATATGTCGTGTATCTATTGTTTTCCTATCTCGTGGAACAAATCGCTCACACATGACATTGACTAGGAAATTAATCAACACGTCTTTGTCTGTGTATAAAGAGCTCTTTTGTTCATTTCCTGAGGTAGGACTACGCTCTACTACTAATCGATTGGATCCTCTAGTAAGGACCCAATGTTAATCCGCTTAACGTAGACTATTACGTATATTGTAATTTCTTTTGCTACCTTTCTCTGCTCTAGTCTCATAGAAAAGGTTTCAATTTATTAAACTTTCAGTATCTCTTATAATTTGTTATATTTTTGAAATACTTTTCGTTTATCAATCTTTTCTTTCAGGGCTTCAACAATTTGAATAGAACTTCAGTCTCAATTCCTTGAGGCTTTGCGAATATTTGCTATGATAGCTCTGCGCGACAAAACGCAATACATTATGTCCCGATGCTCGCGTGCAGAACAGAACTGCGATGTTTTCTCAAATTTTCTCGTCAGATTGAAGCTTAAAACCGATGCATCAATGCCAACTAACGAAAATCTAACACACATAACCGTCACGCATTTATTGCTTGAAGGAAAAGGCAGATATATACTGTTGCACGCGTACACTTCGCTGATGCCGATATTAGGTCTCATGTGTTGGAAGATCAATGAATCTACTCAGATTTCTATCGTAGTAAATAGCTCTCCCAACTCTTGCATGTTAACATTCGGTCCTCCACTCTAGTCTAGTCCTAGCCTAGTCGTAGTAGTCTTTCCAGGCTTGTCTTTCTTCAAAGAGCTTATATTTTTCCGTCGAGTCGGCACGAGAATCACATCAAATGGGAATTGGTCATGCCGTAGTGGAAAGGTTAGCCGATCAGAAATGATGATATCGAATCTGACTGCTTAGGATGTGCCAGACGACCTCAGATTTCGTCACTCGTGGAGTTGTCTTTCCTTGTACCCAAAAGGGCTTGTTGAACGATAATACTCACTTAAGTTGTTTTGTTCAAACATAAGAAACCACATTACTATTCACAGTCGCGCTTCCGAAGGATGTTACGACCACCTGCAATTATAATATCGGCTAATGGGGCGTTCCTAATTAAATGCAGTGCGTTGCGTGCCACTAGCTGCTGGGGTAACTGCAACAGCGGTGGAGGTAATTGCCTCACGAATTTATTAGGCGACCGCTACCTGTCCTAGTTTCACGACCTCCTGATATTCGCCAGAGCACACTGAGAAGCTATTGATTGTATGAAACATTCGAGTTTTAATTGGCTTCTGTTGAAACTGAACACATATTTCTATTCAAACGGTGAAGGAAAATATCGCGAGGTAACCGCGGTATGTCCTAACACCAAAGTTTCTAAGATTTGAGTCATCCAACGTACCGCGCTACGCCGCGTGGTGTTAACGTTCGAGTTCCTCGCAGATGAGGTCTCAGCAGTGGCAATATTTAATAGGTTGATGATGACAAAACACCAACTCGTCAAAATGTACAGCTTTCGTAAGGTCCTTTGCGTTGCTTGATCCTTTATTTGGATAAAAACGTTTATGTTGAAACAATAGTAAACCGTTGACTTGTAATGTCTCAATTTTAACAAATTAACATGTCGTTTTGGTCCTCCGAGCTATAAATGTTGTAACAAGCTTTAGCAAGACAGTTACTATAATTATGGGCATTTACCTTCCATTTTGGTAAAGGCCTATGTCAAGCATTGATTAAAACCTTCGCGTAGTAAAATGCTTATCGTTTTCATCGCACATCTTATCCTACACGTCCCACGTCTCGTACTCTTAAATAATACAACACCGATGATATTGTGCAATGTATTGTAAATTTAGATAATAAAGGAGTTGGGAATCATAATCGTGTTTAATTTATTCGACCCTATGGTAATGTGATGATGGTAATCATATGGAGAGGTCGAGTGGCCTCCAAGGTAATACAATTGACAGCATATTTGGCAATTATCTTTGTGTTACGCAAAATACGCACAAGGCAGGTTGGCTGTCATGGCCGAACTCGAATTCAAACGTTGGAAACTACAAAAACTTGAGGGATTTACCTTGAACGTTTAGCCAGATTTAGAGCGCTGAATATGACTAAGAGATTAAGGTAAGCAGCGGCTTATCAACTGCTTTGCCCTTTTCGATATGTTAACAGTTGCTAACGTATAGAAAAATCATTTATGGGGATGTTCTGGGATGTTGATGAACTTTCAAATAGCTTCGTGATCCAGAAATGTGGAGCTATTTTTTTCATTGACGTTTCTACTCTATAGCTAATGTAAATTGGTCTAAAGAGGTTAATAATTCGTGCTAGTGCTAAGTCTGAGGAGGACAAACAGGTAAAGCGCTGACATCAACTGAAAGAAATTAATATGAACGAATGTTGATGATTAAGCTTCCGATAATAAGTGTAGGTTTTAATTTCTAGGAGGGATGACTTCCATTTCAGGGTCACTTGTCAAATCCTTGCTGTAAATATGTTTTGAAGGAACTTCAATCTTACGATATTGAGGTCTGGTGTCGCATGATGTCCCCATATGATGACATGAGGACGAACTATTATGATTTATTATATTTTTATATATTAATTAATATGTGACTATTTGTCGATGTGTTACAGAATATCATGGCCAAAGTATGGACGCTGGCGGGAATAATTTTGACTCCGGTAAGTTGAACATACCATAATATAACTTATTGAAGAAGGACTGTGTGAGTCCGACAAGAACAGGATCGACTCCCTCTCTGTGGGTGTCGTAAAAGGTAACCAAGGGATTATGCCAAGAGGATGGGCAGCAGCATCCGCCTGCTAATAACATCATATTGTGATCATCAACCCGTTTGCCTGGCGTGGTGATATGCACATTTGCACAATATTCCCGCGCGACCGTCCAATGCAACAGTTATGTTCACCAATAAACGATTAATGCCAACTGGATAATCATGATGTGCGCTCGTAATCTGAATCGATTCAATTTTGAGAGAAGAATTTTCATTGCGCTGTTTCAATTGTCAAGCGGAGTAATTTTTAAAGCATACTGTGCGCAATGTACATTTTGAACTGTCAAAATTGAATCGATTCCGATTACAAGCGTGTATTGTGATTAGCATTGTGTGTTGAGCATGCCTCGTGCTGCCAACTACTATGCGGAGTCCAAGACCCTATTGTCTTTTACCTTCTTGTAAAGTATGATGTATTTCTTTGCTACCTATATAATTTGAAAGACAAAGAAAAATCTTCTATTTTATTATTAGACGTAAGGTGATGATAATTATTGGGCATCTTTTATGAGGGCGGTATATAGATGGCGAGGAGTGGGGGTTGAAGAGTAGAAGGGGGGGGGGGGGGTGACGCCAGCCCAGTCGTGAGGAAAAGGGACGTTTCCGCGGGAAATTATCTAATGATTTTTTTACCAAGTTAGTTACATAGGTACTAAATAATTGTTTTGGACCGGTATAATTCTGATATTCAAGTGACCTCGTTATTTTTAATTTTATTTCGTCCAACAGAATTTCTTCCGAATGTCAATATCCTTAATAAAGAAACGCTAAATTGCTTTTATGAAATTCTGTACTAATTTGGATCTCAATAAGACGGGAGCGAGGCTGTAGCCAGACATTTAGTTCAGGAGGGTTGAACTCTGAAGAAGAAAAGCAATTAGGAAGATTTTTTTTTAAATGGGGGGTTGCACACCCCCCCCCCCCCCACCCCCGGTTTGGAATTGTTGAGATTTCTCCTCGTTGATGAATTATTGTGATACTTAAACTACAGCTAGTAACATGAAAAATTAACTTCATCCAAACTACCAAGACTAGACTCGGCCCTTATCCCCGAGTGTCCCAAGTCCGTCTGTCCTGACAGACGAGGTATCTGCGAGGCCATTAATCACGCTGTTGCCACGCAACGAAAAATTCTGTTTTTTTTTACGAAGGTTGCCGAAGGGCAGGCGGTCGATGAACCTACACAGTATCTATTCTTTATTAATTAATCGTTAATTATTATCTGGATATTTCATTGTCACCTGTCATGCTTTCTAATGATACTATCAGCTGTTGCTTAGAGGCGTTTTTTTGTTTAATTTGAATATGGAATAGTGATGTCTTTATTTATTTTTTAATCATATTTATTTTAGCACCAATTTTCTCATTACACATCATAAAGTGCATTTTAATTATGCCAAACAGAATTCTCACATTGCACATGTTGACAATATTACCTATTATACTACTTATGATTGATATGAATAGCCATTCTAAACAAAAAGAATTGGAATGAATTAAAATCCCGGTTATAATGTCAAAAACATTTCTAACCAGAGGTTCCCAATCACAGTTTAGATCTATATTTGTTCGCAATCTATTGCATACTTCAACAAACAAACAAAGGACGAGTCCAGCCAGAGATATTTGTCTTGTAAAGAACAATCAACTAAAGGGCTGTCATCGAATAACCGCGAGATTGAGGAAGCATCTATACATACCTAACTTAATGTTTATACATAGCCAAATACATATAAGTTTGTTCAAAATGACGACAGAACTTACGACCTTAGCTGCGGTGAAGGTCCTTGCGGGGGCAATATTGGCAATATTCTGCGCCGATCCAACAAGTGTAAAAATATGATCCTCAACTAAAGATAAATATCTGACAGGGTTTATTGTTGGAGCTAAGTTTAAAATGTAATATCTCATTACAACTCTGCACATCCTAGACCAAACAAAAATATCTAGAAGCTATAACAACAAAAACTAAAAGTTTCGCAGCGCACATCCTAGACACAACAAAGTCTACAAAATTCGCAATTAAAAACACAAAGCAGTAATGTCTAACGAGTGAAATCGTACCGAACGTCATTGAAAGGTTCGGGGCACGCCCTTCTCGCCCACGCCTGTCTGCCTAGTGCCTAGTGCTACAGTGCTCAGTAATTAGCCAGCCGAAATGAGGGGCGTTGTCGAAACGAGGTGCACTCGACCGTGGCGTTGCGTGCATGCATACCGATCGATCACACTTCGATTTCTAACTAAATATGTTACGAACCTCGTTTTTAAGTTACGTGTTTTAGAATCTACGTTTTATCTAAGTTTTTGATCAAAACAACTATAGTGCGCCTAGTATATATTTTCGGTTCATTGCGGCGCTGCTTAAACCATGAATGCAACAAAACTACCAAACTCAGTGCAGTCAAACTTAGTTCCATATTTCGTCGTCTGCCAAGATATACTGGGCGCACTAGAAGATCTCAGACTATTGTGTTCATCGTTATGTCTTCTTTGTCATACTCAATTTAGTCAGACCGTCTGCTTAGTGCATTGATTATAATAATATTATGTAGCTATTGCATAAAATGACAAAGGACGCATAACGCTGAAAGATTGATCGCTTTCTGTCTGCGTCGGATGTTTCGTTACTCTATGGAAGCAAAACCTTTTGTTAAGCGAAATACAACCTTAGCGATCGATGTGGAATTAGGTGCAAAACATTAAGTATTTAATCCTGTCTTGTTGACGATATAAATGAATATTGTTTCTAAGAATTTCTTGTTACTACAAATAGACATTATTTCAAGAGTGGGTATAAAATGGCTAATCACAGTGTTATAAATTTTCTGTGTATTTGGCTTTGTTCTGACCTGTGTTGATCATTCGTACACACTTAGCATTTTGTGTTACGATCTTATAGCATTTTAAAGGATTTTAGATACCTATAAATCAAGAGTCACTGCTCATGAACAGACTCTGTTCACAGGAAAATATCTTAGCGGGTTTCTAATAATATGCCTAATAAAACTAAGATTTGCTTTTTTTTTAATGGTTATTCGTCCACACGTACACGAAGAATGGTTTCATACACAAGATGACCAAGAACTAACAGTCAATAAAAAAATATGGGAATGACATTGATGGATCATGTGACCGTGCGAATATGTCAATCAGGGACATTCACCGTCGTTTCTATTTCTACCTAGTAATAATAAGTTTATGATTTCTACCTATCCATATTCTGGGATTACAGATTCGTCATTTCCTTTTTTTTATTTAAAACTGTCACTAACGCTTTGTTCTACATGTCTGTGCAGGTCAGCAGCCACAGGAGCAGGAGTTGGCGACGAAAATGCTGCAGATCCAGTCCAAGCGGTTCTACCTGGACGTGAAGCAGAACAGGCGTGGCAGGTTCATCAAAGTCGCAGAGGTGAGCGTGCGTCATCACTATGGATGGAGGTTATACCTACACTACACGAATAATTCTCTCGGTAGTCGGGTAAAAATTGGTCTCGATCTCCCTGAGCGTGGCCCCAACTAGGGCTACACTTAATTCACGTAGTAGTAGCTCAGCCCTAAACCACCAGTTACCACCGGTTCAGAGATTTTTTTGCATCCAGTCCAAGCTGTTCTACCTGGTGGAAAACACAACTCCAGTTAACCAGATATCTGAAAAATCTAAAATAGTTGGTTACGTATTTCCTAGAATATATATTTCAATTAAAAGCTTACTGGAAAATCAGAATACTAGATTCAGGTATTTAATATAGCATCTGAATCCTGGAAAATTTTAATTAAAATCAGTTACTACGAAACGAATTCGACTACAAAGGTTCGAAAAATAGTAAAAAAATTGTCACTGGAGGAGTTTGTTTACTTTTGAGAATTCCACAGCTGACGCGTCGGACGACTGAGAGGTCGTTAGTTCGAACCCCACGCGTTACACTCTCGTCGTGGGACGGGTCAGCAGGAATATTAGTAATGTGTAAAAAATAATCTTGTTAGAACAAAGCTAACAAGCTGACTTTTTAAATACCTGGCAACTCTTGAAATTAAAAGGGATTTATAAACTGTTATGGCGGATTATGGCTCAATGGTGGATAGTTGATGTAAGAGTTGGAATAAGCTGGTTCCCCTGACCTTTGGCACCCACACACGTTGCTAAGGTATGCCAATATTGGATAAGCTCGTTCCACAAAATAGGAATGTTCACAGAAGTTCCACCTGTAATAAAATTCAGATTAATAGTCGGTACGGCATTAGCGAACAGGACTACTGCCGTAGGTCACACGGTCTCGTGTTGAAACAAGCTGTGTCCTTCTTCCAGCCAAGGTAAGGTTACGTCTGCGGCCTGTGTGTCTGGCGCATCGTTGCTCGGTGTTGCGCGCATTCGCTGCACGCCCAGGCATTTGTTTCTAATAGTAAGCATTGTGTGAGATTGTTATGAAGCGGTCCTTCTGTGTCTTTTAATGAATAAGTAACTATTATTTTCAATTTATAATTTCTAAAGTAACGAGTTTAACAGATATATTTTTGGTAGGTACTTATTCTAATTCTCTCGTTAGTGAAAATGTCAGCGATTAATGTCTCCTTACTTATTACATTCATAGCCTATTTTAGGTTAGCATATTTTGTGTCAAAAATTTATCGGTATACAATAAAGAGTGTTCAATTATTAATTATCGTGTACCTATATACATTACGTAGACGCGGCGATGTTAACAAAATGCTTTACATGATAGATCATATAGCGGTACACAGCTGATGATGATAATAATACTAATATTATACAGAGGTAAATATTTGTTTATTTGTATGTAGGGGGTAATCTCCGGAACAACTGAACCGAATCTAAAAACTCTTTCACTAATAGAAAGCTACACTATCCCCGAGTGATATAGGATATATTTTATTTTTAACTAGCTGAGCCCGCATTTTTAAGTATGTATGTGGATGGTTGTAAGAGAAGAGGCAGACCCAAGCAAAGATGGATGGAATGTGTGAAATTTGACATGGACTATAAGAACGTAAACTCTGACATGACGTCTAATAGAGATGAATGGAAGAAGAAGACATATTGCGCCGACCACAAATAAAATGGGACAAGGGCAGGAGAATGATGATGATGAGCTGTGCCCGCGACTGCGTCCGCGTGGAATTTAATGACAATTTATTTTTGCGCCTAACCTTATTATTTATATAGCCAAGTTATTCCTTATAACATCAGCTATCTGCCAGTGAAAGTCCCGTAAAAATCGGTTCAGCCGTTTCGGAGATTAGCCGGAACAAACAGACTGGCAATTCAATTTTATTTAAATGTATGTTAGTATAGACGAAAATAAAACGCGCGAGTGATACCGCGGGCAACAGCTAGTGGCTGATAAAGGACATTGTTGCATGTTTATAATAATCATTATCAAAGATATAAAAAATTTGATTTAGGTAAATCAAGCTATACATTTGCAATATAAGCTGACCTCGCATTGTATAGGCTTTCCATACAATGAGAGGTCAGCTTATACTGAAAATGCACAGCTGGATGTGTAGCCGTGCTTACTTGTTTTACGGATGAAAGCGAAAATTTTTAGTTCTTTCAAAATTCTTATCTACTATTAGTCTATTACTACTATTACTATTTCTTGAAATAAAGCAGATAGATGCAAGCGTGAAAAATAAAAATTTAATTGGTTCTAGATGCACACACACTGCAATAATAATTTAACTTCTGCCAGGCATTTTAACATGGAAACGTTTCGCTATCGCAATGTATTTTTTCTGACTAAAACGGAAAGGAGAAGTTTTTCAACCCTTTATCTTTCCAAGCGAGTTGAGTTGCAAAAATGAGTGACTCACTGATTTATGACGAGTAGGTTTCAAGAGAGAAACTTAGAAAGTCGCACTTCTATTGAAAATAAAAATTATTCTAATAAATTTGAAAGAGACACATTTAAACGACTAACTTATGGCGATAATATAGCAGTGCGGCGCCACAACACAAAAGTGACTTGTACCCAGTATTGCAAATTCGTCTGTGGAGGAACGAGGTATGGTGTTCCTCCATTGAACAGAATCCTCTGACCAGGCGAGGTGATATTGCCTGGCGGGCCGAAGCCCGACCATGGATGTCGGACAGTTGTATATGTGTTAGATACGATATTTACGTGCATAATTCAGGCTTCGTAATCAGCGGGTCTACCGCGTAACTAAAATGGTAATGAACATCGACACTGGTAATAAACTTCAATACGATCGTGAGAGACTAAACTTCGAGATAACTTGTAAAAAAATGACCAATAATGAAGTTGGGAGTCCTATTTTCATGATGGATATTTTTTTTCAAGGTAGCTGAAAGTTTAGCTTCTCGCGATGGTATTGAAGTTTATTACCAGTGTCGATGTTCATTACCATTTTAGTTACGCGGTAAATCCGTGATTGATCGAATTCACATAGTATACGAGCACTGTAGTTGGCTGGCTACGTAATTATTTCATGTAGCACAACATGTCACACATCTATTGTTCATACATACATACATATACGTTTTGTTCCACAGACCAATATATTTACTGTGGTAGCGTGTTGCCATGAGATGAGTTGTGCTCTTTGTTGGTTTTCTCAGAAATAACCAGCAAAATATTATAAAAATATAACCAGTAAAATATGGCTGCGCGCTGTCGGGTCGTCCTTCAGCCTCAAGAAGCATTTAATTTAATATTGATTTCGCTCACGCCTCCGTCGTACATTCTCCGCAACTATGTATTCGCTTGCGATGCAATACAAATGTTTGATGCATTTTCTGACTCGGGACAATTCTTAGCTGGAATTTTATATCGAATTTCAAAATGTATTGTAGTTTAGTAAGTTGGATATTGGATACAATTTTTAGGTGTCTATTAATGGGCAAATGTTTTACGGTATTGATCATACTATGGTGCAAAGAAAAAGGCAGCTCTTCCTAGATGTGTCGACTGCGTGGGCGGGTGCACTGGACCTACAGGAATACTTTATACCTATTACTCAGGGAGCTGCTGTACATGCGGTCCTTTAAGAAGTTGTAGGATTAACTCACCTCGTGTTAAATGGCCAGCTACCACGTGCTCCAATCTAAACTAATATTTTATAGAGAAAAGATTTGATTTTTTGTATGTTTGTTTGTTTTTGTGTTTGTTTGTAATAGATAAACTCAAAAACTACGGGACCGATTTTAAAAATTCTTTCACCAGCAGAATGCTATATTATCACTGAGTAACATAGGCTATAGTTTATAAAGATATCACGCGGGCGTAGCCGCTGGCGGAACCTAGTATAATAATAAATTTAGATTTCAAGTGAAATAAAATTGTTTTTTATTTAATATCTATTAAGAGACTGTTTCCTCTCATGGTAAACCAGTCTTATCGCTTAAATATAGGTACCTATTTCGAGCAGGATGCTTACTCCTTCCTTTCCGTCCAGATCGGCGCCGACGGTCGCCGCAGCCAGATATTCCTGGCGATGTCAACAGCGGCGGAGTTCCGCGACCACCTGTCCAGCTTCAGCGACTTCTACTCCTCGCTGGGGCCGCCCAACCCGGACAACGTGCCTGACGACGGGAAACTCAAGTCAGAGATGATGCTCAAGGTGAGAAAGAGATGACAATATTATATCAGTCTATGTATTTCGATTTATGACGTTGGGCTACTTTGGGGTTAATCTTTCTTTCTGAAAATATATTTAATGTATTTTAGTTCAGTCAATATCCGCTGATTTCAAACAAAGGTGGCGCTAGTGAAGGTGCTAACTGATTCAATTCCAATGCTGATCGATTGTTTACCCACCTTCTTTAATAAGGATCTGCTGTGCTCAAGGATGCGTTCAAAAGGTTTCAAAAGCACCCTATTTCCTTTTCCGGTCGTCAACAAGATAAATTACATGAAAATCGGTTCATCAGTTTAGGCTCGGAGTCTTAAACTGACTCACTCAATTTCGCACATAGTTCGAGTAATACTAATATGGATCGGAAAGGATGCGGATGGGATGGGTAAATACAAACTAGAGTAGGTACTTCTAGGAGTACATCTATGTATTTGAGAAAACACAGGGTGCACTTGTACAGGTGAGTGGTAATTTGTCTTTTTCGTAATAATTCACTTGGGGAATGTCTTCTCGTGTGATTAGTGGTTGCCATGGGTGCAAGGAAATAGCCTCCATGACAAACGCTGAGCTCGTCTGGCACACCCTGGGCAGTCAGCCTCGACACAACCACTGCTTTCCACTAGCCTGAGCGATTCCCATGCTTGATGAAAAAATAATAGGTTGTCATGTAAGTGTAGGAACGTTATTAGCATAAACAGAACCTGTTCCCCCTTATTACAAAAGCAATTAAAGCAGGTCTATTAAAACCCAGGTTTTAAATATATCCGTCACTTTCTAACGTCATATAACAAAAAGAGATGAGACTATCTTAAAACCTGAGTTTACAAGACTTGCTATACCATATTTTGTAATAAGACAGATTATAATCTTTATTAGCAGATTATAATCTTTATAAAAACACTTATTAGTAGAGTCAGCCTCAAAAAGATGTAACACTGAGACAATATCTCTTTTTGAGATTGATTGTACTTGTACTTAGGTGGGCAATATTGCTGATTTTCATTAGGATTTAAATAGCTTGTGGATTTCACGTTTTCTATAATTGTGGTTGGTTAGTTGCATGACTCGTATCACTAGCGAGCGTGTTGAGAGAAACACGATACGTAGTACAAGTCAACAGCACAGATTATGATCGACTGGTAACTGATAGGTTACCTAAAGCGAATGTGGCGTGACTGACTGAAGGTCTCTGTTATACTGATGGTCTACTTATCGACTTGAAGTACCTTTAACATGTGGATTGTAACTTGAAATCGTTTCATGATTGGATAGCATTATAACTTGAAGACCATGGGCACACTGCAGATATTTTGTGATCCATTATTTTGTTGAATTGCAGATGGGTTCTAGGACTTGTAAGGAGTACACAAATTTTATTAACTGTACACAATTTCCATATAAAATAAATTCGGTCCTCTGTCGGCCGACCATTTAGTTTGCAGTCTGTAGTGTCTAATAACTAAGGCAGAAATTCCCGGATCTAGATGAAATTGTTTATAAGTGTCTATAGAGCTTGTTTTATGGAACACCTGCCGTCGCCAGAGTATAGAACCACTGGGAAAATGTACTGAAAAATATTAAAGACTGCTGGCATATTTTTTCTGGCGATCGGAGTACATCTTGTGTAAGCGGCTGCAGGTCTACTATAAAGTTGTTTCTGTCAGGACAACCGGCGGTACTACCTGGACTTGAAGGAGAACTCCCGCGGCCGCTTCCTGCGCGTGTCGCAGACGATCACGCGCGGCGGCCCGCGCAGCCAGGTGGCGCTGCCGGCGCAGGGCATGATCGAGTTCCGCGACGCACTCACCGATCTACTCGACGACTTCGGGACTGATGATGGAGGGTACGTATACACACACCCGTACTAACTTGAAACACACGTGTACGTGCGTCGAGCACGCACGCTGTAAACAATCTAAGAACGTACCGCGTACGTGAGCGTATACATTTATGTACCTACTGTACGCGTTCACCGAGTTTAGACACATCATGTCTTGCTTGCTTACGTGCACACGTACTTTTTATAAATAGGTATTCGCATTATTACAATTGTACAACTGAGACCGTCACACCACAACATTTAGTGGATTAATTTTCCCACCAATTAAATTAAAACTAAAAAAAATTAGTTATCTGCTCGGTACTGATCGCATTAACGAAACTCGAAGTACAGGAGAAGTTTATAATTTGACTGGCATGATTTTTAACTTAACTTTTCAACTATTAGTCTTGTCAAATAATCCGTCATCGATAACTTAAGTTAGAGCCGTTCTTGAGTAAATTTATTTCTTTATTAACCGCGATCTTACACATTGCTGCGATAATATTAAATAATAATAAATTAAAAATAAATGCGATACATTTGCCAAATATCAATAACATGATCTATATAAAGAGTACATATATTTCAGCAATAAGAGTTTATAACCACTTACTTTAGAGTTTGTAGACATGAAAAAACTGGATGGAAAATTATTTAAGAGAGTTAAAAAAAAAAGGTTAATTCAAAATGTATTTTATAATATACAGGATTTTTTTACCAAAAAGTGATTGTAATGTAAATTATTTTTAGGCTAACCCATAATTGTAGTGTTAGCTTTTCTCTAAATACTATTGCAACACCCGACTAGGTATGCTGTTGATACCTATAAAAACACCTTTGTACACAGTTTCTGCAATGTCTTGGTCTTTATAATGCGTCCTAAAATAAAATGTACTAAAACATACGCGGCTGTGTGGAGGAGCCTTAAATGAAAAATTTCAAAGTGTAAATCCTTCATGTATTCGTAACAAGGCAGGCCAGTTCACGGTAAGGCGGTTGGCCTCAATGGAACACTTGCGCACTCTCACGCGCGAATAAACTACTTATTTGTCTAATCGCGAAATTAAATATAGCGACCGTTCGCGACGATTAAAAATATAGGTCGCTACTTATCGGAGCCAGGTTTTTATTTATATTGTGCAAATATCGTATCAAGCTAGAATATTTAATTTATCGTTTTGAAAGATTTTCGTTCAAAATCTTACATAATATAAAGATAGCGATAAAACCGCCAATTGTGCATTGATTTACAGTTTTTTTTGTGTTGGTTTCGCAACTAAGCATATTTCTGTTCTATTCTATTCTAGCATCACGCCTGTATTTCCCTAAGGGTAAGGCAGATGTGTATTGTTGTATACCTACATTCCGTGGATTAATACTCTAATTCGCCAACAGCTCTAATCCACACAACCAGTGGCGGGCACTCCCATAAAGACAAAAAGACACTGCGTACCCTAATAAATTAAGTATTAAGTAATACAAACGTTAATATGTCTGTATTATCAGTTAATTTAAGTTTTAGGGTGAGGTGGCCAATCACAAACATCATTGAACTTGACAATACAACACTAAATTGTTTTTGCCTCCCCTGTAAGAAATGTCTGTGCATGCCACTGCACACAACGCTAGGGACTCATAATAATTTTTTCAAATACTGTTGTGGAAATATTCCCTTGTAAATTTGACTTATGTCAGATCAATAATGATATTCTGGCAATCGTCCAAAAAATATTAAATGTTTAGCCTTAGGTACTTTTGGTGATGACGGGCCCAAGTCATATATAATAAAGGGCGTTCCTATTGCCACCAATCGGTTCCTATTGTCAATTCCTAAAATCCGGGAACACTGCCCGACCTGGGAATCGAATCGGTCAGAAGACTCACTTGCAAATAATAGAGCAATGAGACAGGCCTCTCTTTTAGTTAGAATATGTGTAGATATTATTTTACCTAAATGAAAAATATTGAGCAAACTACAACCATTTCATCTCTATGATATAATTCGGTATTTAGTAATGCTAATGAGGATTATAATAAAAAAGGAAAGGTTTTTATTTTTACCCACAAAATGACGCAGTACGGACCTCTTAACTAAACTTACACCGAGCAGTCAACAATAACTTTTCAGCCGTTACATAAAAAATAATATACGACAATCACAGCGCATGTAAATAAGACATTATCAACTATTTCTCCACGAAGGTTGCGACATGACCATTATAACTTGGTCTCGACGTGCATTATTAAATTAGTCCCTGTGAAACCAACAGTTTGTAAGTATCGATCGCTGCAGCGTCGCACCGCAACTGTTACACGTGCGTTACAACCTGCTGTCTGTTACAGAACGGATGCAGTTATTAACAATTCACGACTTAATTATATACTTCTGTTTCTTTGTTCGAAGCTTAAAATGTTTCAGGTCGATATCGAATGTATCGTATTGCTGAGGCGATGGATTGCACTTGTGCGTTTCATATTATCTTTTCTGTTGAACATCGTAGTAATAAAAGATTCCGGGATTTTATTGCACAGGAATGACAATTTAGATTTTTGATGGTAAGCGATTTGTTATACCTAACACTAGTGATCCGCCCCGGCTTCGCACAGATGTGATAGATGTGATATAACTAATGAGATTTATTAATTGTTTATTAAACTTCATTGGGATTTATTAAGTGATACCTTCTTAGCTATGCATTTAAATTACATACGTGCAGAGATCGAATCCGCGACACGTCGAGCAGAACACCAATCGCATTGCTACTGCGCCATTTGTGTCGTCGGCATTTGACAGGAACAGCTGTTATAAATGTTAAAAAATAGTTTATGTTCGCGCAGGCTAAGATGATAGATTTGCTAGTCGCTTATCGCATCCATTTTTGATTAGCCTTGCGTAAACCACGCGACCTAGTTCGGCGCCGTATCGCAAGGAAGTGATTACAGAAATCATTAATGGCACTGCACGATCAACTTATTGATTCTTATCATTATTTAATCAAGCTGAATCTAGGTTTTTTTTTTTTTGGATGTCACCCTTTAATTTTCCGAAGGTCAGGCAGAGGCGTTCTATCGTTGTTAGTTGATGAAGTAATTACCCTATGGTCTATGCCCGGCGGGTCTACTGCGTAACTAAAATGGTAATGAACATCGACACTGGTAATAAACTTCAATGCGATCGTGAGAGACTGAACTTCGAGCTAACTTGTAAAAAAATCATCATTCATGAAGTTGGGACTCCTATCTTCATGATCTGTAATTTTTTTACAAGGTAGCTCATAGATTAGTCTTTCTCGATCGTATTGAAGTTTATTACCAGTGTCGATGTTCATCACCATTTAAGTTATGCGGTAGACCTGCGGATATACTAAAAAGGGATATGCCCATTCGTTAAGGAGGTTTTGGCCAAGTGGCGTCCACAAATACAGCAAATCATAGGCATTAGGGTTGAAATCATAGATACAAAATCAACCACAATTTTTTACATAAAACTTGGACAGAATTTTATAATTGTATGAGAAAAATTCAAGGTCGATATAAAACAAACATGGAGTTGACTGGCAAGCTAGTGTCGTCGTGGTAAGCGGGTACGGAATCCAATGTAAAGCCAAGGTTGTCATCGCCATAATACTAATCAAAGTCATCGGATAGAAAATAACAAAACCGTGTAGGAAAAATCACAATTCACAAAGCACAACAAACAACCCGCAACAAACAAAATGTTAACTGTCAACACAGACTGTCAATTTCAATTATCATTGACGTAGTGATGGCGATTCGGCATCGATTTATCAAAAACCGATGTTATAGAGCTATGAATCGATATTTTTAATAAACTTGAACCAGCACTGCATAGATTTCGGAATACAATCAATAGACATTTATTTTACCTATTCTATAGAAATTAAACGTTTTAATATAGAAAGCGAAACAAAAGAAAAAAGTTTTTCAGAAGATCATTCAGTTCTCGATTTATTTGATTTCGATTTTTTGTGACATTTGCCATCACTACTTTTATAAGATTGACATAACGTGCGGAAATGAAGATTGCATCACATGCATAATTGATTGAATGTCTTTTTAATATAAGTTTTTAATTCCCGAGTGTTACAAACAAATAAATAATAACAATATTTTAGTTACTAAATAAGATATTTTTTTATATTTTTCACATTGGTGTAACGAACCTGCCTACCTACTGGCCAAGAGTGGGCATTTGCCTTTCATGGAGATGTTGACTTTTCTCCAAAAGACCAACCAAAACTTTGGAACCGTGGAAATTCTTGACGTTATAAGAGCCGCTTTTTTAAAATACTAAAAATCTCACGTCACGTCGTACGACTTGGAAATCGATCCTTCGTAGCCCGCTGCCATTTGAGGAATTGACCAATAAAAGTTTTTTTTTTTTGTTTTTTTTATTTGTTTAGTTTCTAACGAGGTGCTTTATAATTGCTATCGCCGTTAAGGACGCGTCGGCTTAGTTTGAATCAGTCTGGTATTTTTTTCAATTGGTTAATGACCAACAAGTCTTCGTTATACCGACGTGTCAGCATCACTTGTTCTGATATTATCGACGCTTAACTCATACTAATCAAATCTTTGTACCTACGTGTCCCAGACGACATGCGACAGTGAAATAGTCTCCATTCCCTGGGTGTAATCAGTGTGTTGTTGACAACTTCATATATTTTATACTTGTTGTTGTTCTTGCAGTTTCAAAGGCGAGTTGCCCGAGGGACGGCACTTGCGCGTAGACAACAAGAATTTCTACTTCGACATCGGTCAGAACAACCGCGGCATCTACATGAAAGTCAGCGAGGTATGAATTAAGTTATCATTATAAGCATGACGCGTCATTCCACGCCCCCCTTCCCGAGTCTGTCCCCTGACATTGCCTGTGATAACTGTCTAATATTTAATTTAGCATTTAATTGTGGAATTGTTTTCTCTCTTACGAGTCCCTTCCTTGTCGGAATCACATTGAGCGTGTTTTACATAATGAAAGATTTTTCGCATGTTGATGAGAACATTAAATTCTTCATAAAAATATAATTCAGATAAGTAATTTCACTGATACTTCAGATTTTCTTACGGACTTATATCTTGGCAAAAAATATCCAGAAACGGGACTAACTTTTTCATTCCTGGCAAAAGTCTATTTGCCTGTCAAATGTCAGGGCCACAAAGCTTATAAATATACCCAGGGAGAGCGCAAGTAACTAGCCGTGGGCCACATATTCCCAGCTCCCCGACTTTCATTTTTAAATATCCACTTGACGCGCTGTTCATCATTGTTTGCTCTACAAGCTATGATGCTCGGCCTGTGCCCCACAACTCATTAAACTAATTACCCCTTATTACAAAAAATTGTTTTAAGCAAGTCTAGTAAAACCCAGGATTTAAATGTATCCGTCACTTTCTAACGTCATATAACAAAAAGAGATGGGGCTATCTAAAAACCTGGGTTTTACAAGACTTGCTTTGAACCATCTTTTGTAATAAGACTATAATATTGTCTATAATAATGAAACAATTTTGTGGAATATATCGCGATAATTTTATTTATGTTATACGCATACGTGCAGCATCATGACCACGATCGCTGCGTTCAAAACGAGGTAAAATAAAGTGATTTATTTTTTATACATTTTTGCATTTATGTTGGAATAAATTTGCGTGTGCATTTATGCGTGTTGCACGTATGGATGTTGCACGTAGGTGTATTCCATAAAATTGTTGTAAATTAGGTAGCAAAGAAAACAAATTTAGCCCCCTTAGAGGAGATGAAAATCTCTATATGCATCCATTTTCCTCCCGTTTTCCGTCAGCTCGGACAGATTTTCGCTTGTTTGTAGTTCTTAATCTTTTTCGGTGACGGTGAAAAAGCCTCCCGGACTGACGGGAAACGGATACATAGCATATAGTCCAGGCCTAGAATTGACAGCAAAATGTAGAGCAATGACATTACCGAAGCATATGACAGTTCAGCTTATGTCAACTCACTACATTCTGCTGGCGTTTCGTTCGGAGGTTGACATCTTGTCTAAGGGGCAGTTTCCACAACATCAATATCAATAAGGATGCATAAACCGTTGCAGGTGAAAAGCAACTTCCGCACGGCCATCACTGTGCCCGAGAAGTGTTGGACGCGGTTCCGTGACATCCTGGCCGACTACTGCGACAAGATGTGCCGCGCGCATCAGCCCTCCGACTCGCATCAGGTATGTAGCATGGCTTATGGTAGCCTAGTACCCCGTAGGGCGGTAAGTTAACATTTTTGGATCCAAATAACTGCCTTATGGTATACTATTGATGTTTTATGACGGCCTAGTACTTGGGTGTAGGATAATATTGTTGAAGCAGACTCTTTAGTAGAAATAATTTATCAGGCGTATCAGCCCTCCAGTCGGAGGCCCATCAGGCCTCACTGAAAGCCCGTTATAAAATAAAGGCTCAATGAACCAATTGTGAGAGAAATAATAATAAAAAAATGGTTCATTCCTCCGACTCGCATTAGGGGGTCTACTGCGTAACAAAACATCGATGTCTAATTGTAATGAACATCAGACTCTGGTAATAAACTTCAATACAATCGTGAGAGTCGAAACTGTAAGCTACCTTGTAAAAAATTACCGATCATACAAGTTGGGACTCCCATCTTCATGATTGGCAAATTTATCACAAGTTAGTTCGAAGTTTAGTCTCACGATCGTATTGAAATTTATTACCAGAGTCTGATATTCATTATCGTTTTGTTACGCGGTAGACCCGCTGGTTGCATCCAACAATAAATCATACTTATGTTATCCTAGTACTTATGAGATAAAATTCAACAGTTTTCATTGTATGGTTGCTCTTAGTACGTAAACACTATAGTTGTTAGAGAGCGCCTCGTTCCCTAGCGTTATTATTTATGATTTCCTCGTATTTTATGAGTCGGTAATTTTTAATCCCAGGTAAGCATGATTTAACGGGCTGTTTTATAGATGATAGAATATATGGGTCCTATAAAGGCCATGTCAATATAATTATGTTGTCAACTGCCATAAACCCGTTCAATTTAGCGTTTAATTACTATAACAGGGTAAGGAGTGAGCGGTTTCCTGCTGCAATGGTGTAGGATGCAATACAATGATCTTAAATTTGATGCTCCCAACGACTTGTCAAGTTTGTGTTGTATTGAAACATACCAACACAACAAACTCTTGTCTACTATCCAATGTCGTGTCAGATCACGTCGGTAGGTTACAGGACTAGTCGTGTGATTAGAAGACACATTGTACACAGGGCGGCGCGGGCTACGCGGGCTGCTCGGGTGCGGGGGGAGCGGGGGGCGGCGGCGCGGGGGGCGGCGCGGGGGGCGCGGGGCCGGCGCCTCACAACGACCAGCCCGCGCCGCTCTCTTCCAACATAGTACGTACACACACACACACACACACACGTCACCACTCCTCATATAGCTTAGGACTCGCTTGGACGCTCGGTCATCTTATAGACGACATGCTTGTGCCTAGAAACACGGAGTAGGCACTAAATGAAGTGTTAATATGAGTCTTTCTGAAAAGAAGCGTACGTCATTTTAATTAATAACAGTGATTAATCATTTTTCATTAAAATATTGCTACTGTAAACGCGCGCAAACATATTGCACTTACGCATATGTGCTTAACCGATTATGCGTTTGATTAGCGGAAGAATGACGACTATTACGACGACGCAGACTTTAGACGCGCCGTCGGCATGTTTGCCAACACTGGTGGACAGATTCGATGGATTCCCGCATGGAAGTGGTTGTCTTTGCGTGTAGACCCGCTTGCCAGCATATTGGCACTCCATTAGTTAAATACTCCGTGCTATATTAACCACGCGTCGCAGCCAAGTGTAAAATAAAAAAGCTTTAATTAGGGTATCGCATTCTTCAAAAAACGCATCCTAAAATTAAATACATTGTAACCGCTCCGACTCAGTCCTACGTCATCCTCATGTCATTTTACGCTTTCGCTAACCAACGTATTTGCCATTATATAATATTTACTATAGTACTTTCGATGTCATAATTAATTATATACAAGGTCCTACTATTCTAGTCCCGATCCCTTTAAGGGGTCGGGATTAGAACAACTTATAATATGGGACTAAAGAAGAAATCGTGAAAAAAAGAACCGCCATTCCATTAAAATAATTCAATATTACTCGACTAAATATGTGGAACATCAGATTTTTTATTCGCGATTTCTTTGGTCACTTAGTAAAAGTCGTTTATAATGATGACTACAATAACCTAGAATATAAAGGAGAATTCTAAGAAACCCCGTTTCTGCCAACAATCGGGAATATTGGGTTATATTTAAATTCCGTTTATTTAATTTTTAACATACTTTTATATATTTTTAAATAATTTTACAATTAAATAAAAAAAAAAAATTATAAAAACATTTAAAAATATAAAAGAGTAGTAGGCCACCGGCATCGGGAACAGGGTCCAAGCTACCGGTGGTCAGGGCTCTAGAGAGAGAAACCTCCTGACAATGCGCGCAGTGTCAAGGAGTACTGCTTTCTGAATCAAGCCCTTGATCCAGCCACCTAGCGAGAGCCTCTCGAGGTGTTGGTCGAGACTCTTGGCAATTAATTAATTAATTCACTTTTTTATTTTTGCTTACTGCTGCACTGTACTTGACGCTGAATCAGTGCGCCACGTTGCGGGAATGTGGATAAATTGCCTTGTTTTATCTGTATATATAAATGTGTCCCATCTCAATGTAATTTATCGAACCATCGACTCCCGCGCTGTTGCGTACTGTACGTATATCAAAGATGTATAATGCAAGCAGGCAGCAAAATGCTTCAATGTTCTTGTTATGTTTTGGTGGAGCGCCCCCGTACGTGAGCGTACATTTGTGCCTAAAGTGCGCGCCAGAAAGCTTCACGACGCGCACACTTATATAAAACTAAAAAAAAATGGTCTCCCAAGTGAAAAATATGTGGACACAATATCATTGAAGCATTTGCTGTGTGCCTGCTGAATGCCTGCCTAACGCGTGTTGTGTTGTGTCACATTGCAGGACACATTCACGGGCAGCGCGCCGAACCGGATTTGATGCGAGCGCGGCAGCGCCCGGTACTGAGCTCGCTCGGCTCGCTCCGCTCACGCAGCTCACGTCGGCACGCGCGGGCAGCTCGCGGTACAACACTATCATAATAACAGCCGCCCCCCGGGCTCCCCGCACGTCCCCCATCCCACGAAAACTGATGCTTTATTATTATGTGTATATAGTATTTTATATGATTATTATGTAGTATGTTATATATTTGGCGCTACGACGATCTACCCGGACATCCCTGCGAGGCCCGCTCTCACATGGTACTAAATGATGTTTGCACTTTGACAATTTTATTTCTTGTTGATGATTATTATTGTGATAGGTATGCGTTGTATCAGCGAGGACTGCCAGCGCTGTGCAGTCGGTGGCAGCGCCAACCGTACTATACTTTCAACACTAAACATGTTCGTGGCCTTTTAAATCTAAATTATTACTTGTGCCGCTCCTCCGAGAGGGCGGATTATTCTAATTTTTCTGAAAAAAAAAACAACTAACTTTAGATGGCTTTGAGCTTTATTTTTAAATTATCACTTATTTTTGTCTTTTTTTTAATTTGTGTAAATAGTTTTCGGCACATGATATCGAGAATATGAAGTCGAAAGGATGTTGATACACTATTACAGAATGCGATGGAGTTGTAATTCCACAATAAAGTCATATTATTTTGTTAAGTTATATGATATTGAATAGCCAGGAGATAAATAAAATATGTCGGTTTGTTTGGTATTATTCGGTAAATAGATAAAACTAAAGAGAGTACATCCCTGGCTATGTCATACTGTAGCAACATAATAAAATTTCGTCGAAAATAAAGTAAAAAATGCCCACTTATCTAGTTTGTAGGTGTATGTGTTTTTTTTAATATGGATTATTTAATTATAGTGTTTTTTGTCTGTTTACACTGAGTTACGACAGGCACGGGTGTGTGCGGGGAGAAAACTGTGTTGCACCGTCTTTTACAAAAACTACCATTTTCTTGCAATACCTACCACATTAATTACGTAAAATATTTTCATAGTATATTCACACTAACAAGTTTTAAACATCGATTATGAATTAATTAGTATTTGTAAAGGGCGGTTCTCAGCAGCCTCCCAGTGTAACAATAAGGCACCGGGTGTTTACAGGGCTCGTTACAAGCCGGTGTGTCGCCGGTGTACTCGAATCATTAGACTAATGTCGCACTGCTGTGATATTCGTAGGCGTACGATCGGACGGATTTAAAATGTTATTACGTATGATATGGACGCGGCCGCGGTTCGTCCTAGTTATTTGGTAGGTTTATGTCTGATGACAAGATTCGATTTTAAATTGAAAGATTTGGCATTTATTTTCTAAATTTTTGACATAATTATTATTAATTGGTGATATAACTTGTGGGCCGGTTAAATTATTTGCTGATAGAGTTTTGAATTGACAGATAATTCAATCAATGAATAAACTTGGCTATCGCATTTCACTGCTGGACATCATTTGATAGATAAAATTACATTTAAATTAAATGTAGGTAAAGTTCTTTATCAGCAAGTAATTAAACAGAGCCTAACTAAAATTTTGGATCAAATTCAAAATTCAAATTGGGATTAAAAATCAATAAGATTATAAAAATATTAATTTTAATAAACATTTGGTATAAACGCTCAAAATGATTTGCTATAGCACTGCCATTAACAAAGACACGTATAATGAGTTGTACGTGTTCCGCCTATGTGTGCCGAGTGCACGCCGCGGCCGGGTGCATGGGTAGGTTAAGTTTGGTTATGTAAGCACCCTGTGTGGCGAGCGCGCGCCCACTCACAGCGGACACTTACGTATTCGGATCTTATAACATGTCTGAATAGACAGAGCGCTTGACAGTCGCTGCGTGAAGCGATGGGTAACAACTGGTTCAAGCATTCGGTCTGTCCTCGGCCTAATTAATCATTAATGATAAATAGCTCGCCACTTCATAGCTATCTCACAATTCGCTCTTAGTAACAAAGTTTTTAATGAGTTCAGTAATATACTAGATAAACTCTGTCAATATGTATTTGAGCGTAGTGTCCGTTGTGTGGTGGGCGGGGCGGCTCGCGTGCGCGTGTGTGCGTGCGTGTGTATATATGTATGTAAGTATGTATATGAGTGCGCGGGACGCAGTAGTATAAGGTCAGCACTACACCAGGCGTCGGCGGTGCCTTCCAACTTACTTTACTAATGTATTTATGCATTTTTTTGTTTTTCATTATTATCATTTTTTATTATGACTACATCACTCCGGAAGTTTCACCCTTTATTGGTAGCTTTAGGCGTATCGCAACGCGGTCGCATCATCCGCTGTAGCTATATATAAACACTATTGTACGTATTCAGTATCAAATACTGAATGTCTCGTGTTGTTAATTAATTATGGACTTAAATGAGTATCAGTCGATTCAATGTATCTCCTGTGAATAATGCAATAAAATGATCGTTGTGTATCTATGGCCTGATATCATTTTGTATAAACACGAAACTGTTTATTATGAAGTTGTTTTAAATATTTTGTATGTGTGTGTAATGTATTTTTTTGGATTGTGTTCAGTGGTTGATACTGGGCATGATGGAACATGATGTCATGGAGCATGTGGTACTGTACCAAGACTTGTGAAGGTGCTATGAACATACCATAGCACTTTAGTCTTCCGTTAGTATCTGGTTGAAACATGGGTGTGTATTGACGAGAAAACCATGCCGGGATTCATGGTCATTATTACATATTGCCACATAAATGAACTTTACTTCAAGAATGAATCAGTTTATTCTGGTTGGTTTACAGTCAATATGCGTCCCTTGAGAGCTGTTTACATCCGAGTCAAAAGTGTAACGATATTGTACTTAGGTTTGTTTCACACTGTCATATTTGCGCGCTGCAGACTCGCCGGCCGGCTGTCGGCCGCGACACAAGTCCAACATGTGTCCAACTTTCTCTCGGATGTCAAAATATTAGAAATTTTGTGTGGAACGGATATAAGTATAAGAATATGTATTTCTGTCAAATAGGTATGAAGTTGATTGACTGCAGGATCTTATTAAATGTTGTATCTTTGGACGTATTCGGTGCGAATATTTGATGAATATTGTATTTTTCATTCTTTGTCGTATGGTTAAATATTTAAAATAAGTTTTTAAGGGCTAGTTAATTTAGCAACCAGACACAGCTTCGCCATATTGTACCGAATGTATCGGTCTGCGCATTATGTAACGGTTCCCTATACGTACCTATGTACTTGAGTCAGCGTAGTTATTCACACTTAACTAATTTAACTGTTATTTTGTTCGATCCTATGAAGTTTTAAGATGCAAGTATGTGATTAGTGTTAGAGTCAGCTCGGACGCCGTCCGGCAGGCTGGCCGCGTCCGCCGCGAGTCTGTCGGACGCGTCTCTCACTATATAAATAGCGTATTTTTCACCCTCTAAGGTTACATAGACATAGTCCCGCGCCGCGCCAGCCCGCGCTGGTCCGGCGCGACCTACGTAGGTTAATTTACAGTACATTTTCCTCCGAAGACATAAACTATATAGAGTGACATAAGATGGTGACGTCCGATAAAGTGTTACATATAGAAAAAAAGAAAATACCTATATAAAAAAAACATTTCTCTATACGAATAAAATATAGAAATATTATACGTAGCGAGGGCGGCAGTGGGCGTGTCGGCATAACGTAAGTTAGGATAGTTTTGTTCTGCGAGCGGCGTCGCGGCTGAGGGGGCGCCGCGCGAACTTCTCCGTGACCCGAACCGTGAGAGTGAGAGGGGCGCGCGCGCGTGCGAGCGAGCGAGCGGCCGTGCGAGCGTGCGAGCGAGCGAGCGGGCGTGCGAGCCCCCACAATAGTGGCTTAATTTTAAAACAAAACAATTTTATGGTACAAAATGTAATTTTAGTTCCATAGACATTTAAGATCTACAGAGTTTATATTTAGACTTGAAATAAAGAGGTTATATTCGCTCGGTCGATCGACTCGGTCAATAAAATATAATAAATTAATGCTATATATAATGAGATGTATAACGTACGATATAATAGTCTATATGTTGGAGCTAGCTATCGCGTGGGTTCATTACGTCGTGATAGGCAGTGGTGCGCGAACCGTGGGAGCCGCTGCGGGTCGGACGCCTCCCAGCTGTCCGGCCGGTCGGGTCGGCCACTCCGTCCTCATTGGTCACAGATGACATACTAAACAGATGCTCGACTCCGGCCATGTGACGCATGAAGGGCGTCAAGTATCTGCATGTTGTGTGATCTGTGCAGGTCGCCGGCCTCGCCGTGACGTAGCAGCGCCCGTAGCGCCCCCGTGCTGTGGGAGAGTGCTGCCCCCTGTGATACGTCGCGCGGTGGCCCCTCCCCTCGCCCCGCCCACCGCGTCCCTCCAGCCCCTCACCCCCGCTTGCCAAGTTATTCTCCTTAAGTTAGATTATGATGACAACCTTGGCATACGTTCGTGATTTTCGCCTAATTCGGTCTTCCTGTGACCATCTCGATCTCTTGTACGATTTCCGCTTTAGAGCAGTGTGTGAGCTTTCCTCAATCCGTTGTTAAGGTGCGTCGATCCGTAACATAATGTATTTTCTAACCAGTGTTTAACATCAACTCTTATAGCCAACCAGTTGCTGTTCCCCTTAGGTTTCCTTTCTGATGGCTGACCTAAATATGATTATGACTTCGATCGGGTGGGTACCTAATGTGGCTAACCCATAGCGGTCTATAAAAGTCATATCTATGCCCAACTCGACTGTGGCTATGGGGTCAGGCGTCCCTTCAGACTTCCCGACCTTGTAGCATGAGCAACTGAGTGGTTGAAAATTTTACGGTAAAACATGTTACGGTTGATTGCGCATCTTGTAGTAATATTACCTCCCAGTTTCCGATGAGCGGACGTATGTCGTGTGTGCAGCGCTGTGCGTCTAGTGTTTGACAGTTGTGTGCAGTTGATGCCTCGTGGTGATAGTCAATTATTATAATATTCATTGATCGCGACGCGCCGCCGCTGCCACAGAACGACGGAAAAGCTTCACTAATCAAAGACCTTCGTAGGCGACGTTAATACGTCATCTTACTACTAAGTGAAGTTGTTATTATTCGGACTATAGGGAAGATATTGTTGTTAGATGGTAACAGTGAGGCAGCGGCGACGCCAGCCCACGCCGCCCCCCGCTTCCTAAGTGTTAAATAGGTCACTATAGTTACGGAACGAATCAACGGCTAAACTTAAAAACTAAAAAAAATCAGAGTTTAATAGTACGTTAGTTTTAATTATATTTCTGATATTAATTGATGTTTTGCTAAAAGATAATTTATCTGTACGTTACGTTTGGTGTCGCGTGCGGATGCGTCGCAGTCGCGCGCCGCACTCGCATTGGACTGTATTGTTTTACTGCAGCAACTACACTGTGACACCATTCATTGTTTTACTGTTCCCGTATACACTGCAATAGCATCGCAACGATGCGAGCTCTCACCAGAAAACATAAAATGTTTTCTCGATACCTAAGTAGTTCTGTAGCCGATTTTATTTTTCTGGTCAGGCTCTTACACCAATTAACCGCCAATGTACAAAATATAAACTTGTGAAAAATCATTTTATAATTACATGTAAGCAATACCACAGTACCTGAGATTGAAATAAAGAAAAATATTAAAAATGTAATAGTATGAAAATAGCGGTTGGACACAATACAAGACCAGTACTCGGCGGTTTCGATGAGCAGTAACAAAACAGGATAGGTTTGCAACTCCATATTGTGGATTTAGTTTCGTATGAGTTTTATTTAGAGGCGGTTGATAGTCAGCGGAGATGGCAGGATGCGCGCTATGTTCGCAGATCGCGGCCGGGAACGTAGAGCGCCGCTGTAATATATACGGCTGGTAACTGGCGATTACCGATATTGTTACATTGATTTGCGAAGCTTTCTCAGAGTGTGGGCGATCAGAGAATGTATCGAAGCTTACGAGTGGGCGACAGGACAGCTACAGGGGACACTGACACTCGACGTGGGGACGCGCTCGCGTGACGTCACAACGCGCGCAACGCCCACGAGCGTCCCCGGTTAGTGTAAACGGTTGAAGGGATCACAGGCGAAGTGATAGGAGTTGTTTTTAGGCATAGGGAGTATCTCGGTCTGGATGGCGTGTGTGGAGTGTTACATCTCGCATGTTCGAAGAGAACAACTCGGTCGAGTGAAGAGTTCATCATAGTGAAAGCGCGTGGAGGCTGATTTCGAGCATTGTAACATCCAAAATAATGGTCTACACACACCAATCAGGTTTGATAATGTATGCTTAGGACGTGCCATAACACGTTTGCGATCATCAGGCGAGCGCGCGCGTCAGTCGGCGCGTGCACTTGCTGCTGCGCGGACGGTTACGTTCAGCTTCCGCGCGGCTTCATCACATGTATGTATAGGTACCCTTTGTATTACGTCCATGAGGAGGAAGGAGACGGCTTCAGTTTCACGTCATTGTCTAGAAGGATCGATGATATAAATTGGTTTTCATTTCAGTTTCTCGTATGATAAGTGTGACCTGACAGCTGCAGCGGGCCGGCGACTCCGCTCGGAGGCTGCCGGCTTGCTAGGGCTGTCGGATGGTATGATAAGTGCTAAAGTGTCGTTCGACGGATATTGTAGAGGCCTCGCACACACTGTGGTGGTCGGTTGCGTCGTAGGCGAGTGTACGTCCGCGCGTGTCAAGTAGCTGTGGTGACCGCGACAGTACGGTGCCGGCCTCATGTCGAAGCGAGTCACGTCACGAGCTGCGATATCATGAGAGTCAGGTGGAGGTAAACAATTATACTGCCAATCGATTGTAGTGTATATTTAATGGTAAATGATTTGTAGACCTAAAAAGAATAACAATTTCGAAATATTGTGTCCTACATATTGTATGTATAGTATCGATACAAGTGGTGGCTCGGTGTTGTTCAAATATTCGCGTTAATTCCGGACGTCGGCCATCGCTTCGCGTGTCCAGTTTGATTCATGCCTCTTTGTACTCATCTCTGGGACAATAGCTACTAGACATGATTCGTTACACATTTCACATCCGAGTGTTTGGACATGATCGGCCACCATATAAATGTTTTTCTTAGGGTGAGGACGATGGATACAAACTGTGTTCTGTAGTGTACCGAGCGACAGGGCGTTGTCTAGATAGGTTTGCACTTGAGCGAGCGCGCGTGCGCGTGCTCCTGCGTGTGGCACGCTCGGTGCGCGCGCGCACGCACTTGCTACGTAATTAAGCGCGGACTGCGTTCGCGAATGAAGCTAAGTTGTAAAAAAAAAATAGATTGCAATATAAATGTGGTTGTTAGGATTAATGGTGACGGCATATTGGGTGTTGTGTATGGAGAGGGAATGTGACTAGGGAGGGGAGGTATCGACGGAGGGTTTTGATAAGATGCGTCTTGGACGGTTAAAGTTTAAATAATTTGCATGTTTGTATTTAATTGCTAAAATTACATCGACTTCTAAAGTGGATACTTGGCTAAAATTGGACACCCAATATGCAATGGATTAGTTGGTAATGTCGATATCGTAACGTGTGGAACTCTGGGACTGACATGGCTCATGTGATGAGGATAAATTTTTTTGAATAATTTTTTGTCAACATTTCTAAATTTTCTCAATTCGTGTATGACACGGCTCGCTAGTATTGAGATTGGTTCGGTGTGACGGCCGCCGGTCGCGCGCCATCTATCGAGAGCTCAACTGCAACTAATTGAATATGTGTTGCTCCTTAAGCTAAACGATGATTAGATGACGCGCGATCGGCGACCAAGGCGCTCCTGTTGTCATTTACAATTGCCATAAAAATCTGATTCTCGGCAATCAGATTTGTAGTGATGTGCATTGTTTCTCGCTTCATCGGTACATAAACCGCATAACAAGAACGTCAGTTATGTTGTGGTCTGCCTTATGGGTGATATGAAGGTAGTTGGAAAGAAATCGTACATCATTAGGGCAATTGTAAATGGTGCAATAGCGCCAGTGAGATTTTGTATCCAAAGATTGTATAGTGTGATGTATAACTTCCTATAGGTTTATTATTATACTAGTATTTTATATACTTGTTGTTTTCTATTGTTTGACACTAGATGGTGTAACGGTGATGTTTCGGAACAGTGACAAATCTCCCGATCGAATTTTAAATGTAAAAATTTGCTTGTTTTGTATGTCAGTAAACTGGCATGATTCGCCGCCATAAGCGGTTTGTCTTAGAAATTAATTCAAAATTCGATGAATAAGCAGTCTATAAGATTCATTTTTATATATGTGATATATATTTCTGAGGAAAAGATTGGAACTCCGAGCTACAACTATAAAAATTAAACACATTTTAAAATAATATTTTGCCAAGCAATGTTCGACTCTGTGTGTAGCTCGGGGAGTTGATAAAATCGTATGCGTGAGGATGGCAGTTAAACTGCAGCTAGATGGTGCTTGTATGTACTTACGATGGATATCAATTATTTCTATTTTACTACTGACATTAAACGCTTATTTATTTTGTGTAAGTGCAAGTGAAATTGTTATATTTTTAATCAAAATTCATTTTGTCTAACTGTCCATGTCTTAGTTCTTGTAAGCGCAACACGTTCATGTTTATATTGTAAATGGGCGCCATCTATCGGCCGCCACCGAGTACTAATAAGTAGCGGGTAGTTGGTATGGACGTGTTGTGCGGACGAGCCGTCGTGACGTGAGTGGCACGTGTGGCGCGGCTGCGGCGCGGCGTCGTGTCGTGTCGTGTCGTGTCGTGTCGTGTCGGGTCGCGTCGCACAGTGCCGTGCCGCCGCCGCGCCGAGAGATCGCTCGACATACACAAGGCGGAATATTGGTGCGCGACTGCGACGCGCGGTGTGCCGTAGGAAAGTTTTACGATAAATGGTGAAAAAATAAAGAAATTACAAAAATGATCGTTTATTATTTTTTCCTGAAACTGAAACTTTGATACAGTGCAGCTTAAGCACGAGAACATCACTTCCTAAGAGAAGAGTAATAAATGTTTCCTGAACGTGGACACCGAACTACGAGTCTACCGTGCAACTAAAATGGTAACGAACATGTGTTATTACCAAACACAATTTTACCGATCATGAACTTTGGACTTCCAACTTAAATGATCTGTAAGTTTTTTACAAGTTACCAGAGTTCATGTTCGTTACTATGTCTATAGTTACGCGGTAGACCCATAAAGTTATTATTACTAGTAGTAATAATAACATTATGGGTAGACCCGCTGTCTGTGGTTAAATAGGATGATGTGTGGTCATCGGCTTTAGGTATCTTTAATAAAAGAAAGTGCCATCTAGCGAAGACAACAAAATGTAAACTTAGCGGGCGCATCTCTCATGGCAGTGCCACCTGGTGTAATTTATGATCGATAAAATTTAACTGCCCCTTGGTTTTTGGAGAACCTAATTAGATATTATTCAATAGGGTTTTTTCATAAGAGCATATAGCATGCCTGTAATCCTCGAAGGGTACCTATTAGGTAACGGTCTTCTGATGCACAGTCAGCTTCAGATACTTACCTACACTGCAACAGCCAAAGTGGGTATAATAAAAACAATTAGGAAAAAGAAACTTAAAAATTATTGACATTACCTATGTAGGTAGTTCGAAATAGAAAAAATGTAACGTAGGTAGTGTGGGTAGATAATTGCAATGGTTTGAAATTAACCGGCATCGGCATTTAATGTGATAATATTCGCATCGGCGCTGATGCCAGTCGCGGGTAGTTCGTAATTGGTACGACGTGTTAGCATTTTACCAGTCATTCGTTATCGGTCGGCGATTCGTAATTCGTGGTTATCCAATTGGTTAGTGCGCACGCGTTGATTGTAGATCGAGTATCGGTTACTGTAGTAGCGCGTAACCTGCTGTGTAGTGACCAACCAGAAAGACAAGAAGATACCTACCTAGTTATTGGAAGTGGTCGGTGAACTGACACGTGAAGGTCAAAACTATAAAAACAGGCGGCCGTCATGCGGGGGGTGCGGGGCAGTGTCCACTGGATATTCCTTTAAGGTAGGTAACCCCCTGATGACTTTGTTTACTAGATTTTCGTCTATATCTTTTATGACCCTAGACATAACTACCTTAATGTGATCCTACCTAACTCCGCCCCTAAGATGACACTGATCCTTGCTTCTGCCGGACTCCTACCGGCTAAACTCACCACACTGGCCCGCTTCAGTACCTATGAGGTGGGCTTCGGGTGCTCTTAATAGGAATCTACACCGCGCCGAAGCCCACCGCGGTGCCACGCCTGTCAGGACACATCTCGGAGAGGGAGGCTGTGAAGAACTCCTCCCCCAGGATTATAATAACTAGTGGTCGCGCAGTGGTCGAAATTCGACCGAAATTTTAGGTTTCTGCACTCCTTCTCTATATAAACTTTAACTATGCCGAATCACACACTCTTACGTGCGCGCAATATGCATAAAAAGGGGTACCTACAAAGTTTTCTTTTCACGCATCAATTTTTAGAGTATGGTAGGTAGATACTTATAGAGACATAAATTCTTATGAACTAGAATTGTTATCTGTTACTCTTAGGTATCTATTGTTACACAAAAGATTTAGGATTAGATAGATATACGCTTAATTTAATACACCTACCTATTTCGAATAACAAAGCCACACCTATCATCTCCATATCACATTATCGACGCAGATGCAGCCTCCTGTCCGCCGCCATACCGCTTTGAAAGCCCGATCAGATCTCGATTACTGCGCGGGGGGCTGCGCGGTGCGGCGCGGAGGGGAGGCTGTCAGCAAGACATCTGATGGAGATACCGCGCCCTCCGACACACTCCACCGCTGTTACACGACTGATACGATATGAGCGCTCGCTCAGTGAGTTAGTTGGAAAGCCAGTATTAAATTATGTGTCAAATTAGATATAGGTACCTATGTATAGGTAGGTAGGTAGGTACCTACCTACTATCATAATTATTTTAGATTCGACTTCTTTAGGTACGCCAATAGAATGAATGAGATGTGAGACAGTGGTTACCTAGGTACCTACTTCCCGGTCGAACAAGCCCGTGTTTGGACTGTAGTCAACAAATGGCTACAGCTAACCTCTATCACCAAAATTACCTAGGCTACTATTGTAGTAAACCTACGGTCATAACATAACTTACGTCACCTACCTATCTACGTCACAACAACAATTCCCGCACTCTACCTGATGTAGTCGATTAACACCGCCAGCTTCGTGAGGGTCGCCGGGAGTGGCATCGAGAGGGCTTTGATCTCCGCCATCGACTTCTGCTTATTTGCTTATTAAAGGATTTACTTAATTGAATCCTGTTCTGCGGACAGGAAGCCATTATTTTTATTTTATTGCCGCGACGAGTGTTCGACAAATTGAAAGAGAACCGCCTTCAAACGTTGTCACCCTTGTACTATGGTGTGAAGGAGTTATTTTTTGTAAGTGCGTGTAGTGTGTAGGGTTTTCTTTTAATTACTTACTAAAATCTTAAGGGCTGGTTTGATGTTGTTAAGGATGGAAGAACTTAGGAGTGTATGAGATCGGACAGAGTCGAGAATATTGAGAGATATCTGCCTACCTAAGGTATCACGAATCGTGTAGAAATCGTGATTTCATTCGATGTGACTCGTTTTTTCCGTAAACTAATAATACTTAAATATAATATATTTATGTTAGTGATGTGTTGAATGAGGTGAATGATGTGTTGTTGTGTGTCCTATCCTCCCACACTGAGATTGCTTCTGTATCGGTAGGTACAGCTTACATAGGAACACAAAGCGGGACACTGTAGGCCATACAAATATTTGTTCCTCCAACCGTGAAGTATTTTTTTTATTTATTTATAACATTATAACATCTAACAGAATAACACGTTCCAATGCGACGTTATAAGCACCTATTAACTAAACTACAAACTAAACCATAAAATATAAAAATAAAATTTCACATAAAACATTAATATCAAACAATAAAAAATTAACAACTATATTTGTAAACCTTCAAGGGATCTTTGAGCCGCTGATAAAAACTTCGGCAGGCTAACAAAAATATCCTCTGAGGTAATCTCGTTAATAATGCGTGTGATAGATTATTTATTATTTTAGGTTGATTTAACTGTTATTATAATATCAGTGATACCTACAGATATTGGTTTTATGTAAAATAACATGATTATGATATTTTTGCAGACTAAAGTCGATCTAGACTTTGTTTAATATTCATTAGTAACTTATAGATGTATTGATTGACTTGATATATTGTATTTCTTTATCATCTTAAAGTAGTGGGTAGTTTATCAAATGTCATGTTGAAATATTATCATGACTACCGTCATGTTTGTTACTTTTGTTATATTGTTGGCTATAAAAGAGCTCTCAGCTCAAGTGTAAGTATTCAGTCTGCTCTTGACCGGCAAGGTGTTAAGGTATGAGATTATTTCATTGTATACCTTTGTTTCTTTTAATGTTTATATCAAATTACTGTGTGTCGTGATTTTGATAAATGTGAATCATTTAAAAGAGTAACCATGGAGTTTCTTGCCCGTTCTTCTCCATAGGAAATCCACCCTTTGGAACGTGGCACCTAGAATCAGACTATACATAAGAACCGTTGTGTCTTATGTATTTAATTGAAATTACATCGATGATGATAAATTATGAAGAGTAAAAGTTATGAAACTTACTGTATACTTTTATTTATCTACCCTCAAATAATATGTTCATGATATTTATGAAAGGATAATCAAGATTAGCTAGATTTCATGATAAATGATTATTAACATTATTTATAGAAAATAACCTCTAATCTAACATCAGAAGTGGGATATGGCTCAAGTGCCTATTCTAATACAAACGTGTGTAAGTTTCAGAGAATGGATCCTGCTCTTTTTGAGGGTTTCCTGCCGCTCCGGTACCGTCGTGGTACTGCCATGCCAGGTCTTCAATCCAAGTAACAAGCGACAACAACGGTGCAGAAAGTTGGTGTATCAACATCAAAGAGCTGTCCAAGGAGTTTCGATGGAGTAGCATCGTAACTGTCGCTGAAGTTGGTAAGGCCTATAAGGGCTTTGTTCTTAATATGACTTGAATCTTGTGAACCGTCTGGCGGACATTCTTACGAGAATTTCTGCAGCGATCTCACTGATTTATACTCTTCGGAGTTGGCAGAATCTTACTGCTAGTATGCCGAGATAAAAAGTTGGGCCACTGAGCAATAGGTACTAAATGTATAGTCCCTAGAATAACGTTTACTGAAAAACAGTTGGATCTGTTTGTGGTAATATAATGATGTAATTGTTAGGATAGCATCTTTTAACAAAAGCGTTAAAACTACCTCCGAATTTATGTCAATAATATTCAACTTGTATGTCAAAGACCTAATTTCACCAAGATGGAATAGGTAAAGCTTACTCGAGAGTAAATTGGCGGTTGTTCTAGGAATGAACTAGGTACCTTTACGTATCACTATTCGCGAGTAAATACATACTGTGCCAATTTTCAAGGAGTTAATTTATACCAGAAATAAAAGTTCAATATTTCCACATTTAGTTAACTATGCAACATTGATGTTACATAGTTTTTCAAATATGAAATACACAATTCACAGCGAACCTTGCTTTGGTATTTTGTTATATAAAGAAGAAGAAAAAAAAGAAAAAAAAAAGTATTTAAGTATAAGTTTTTCTCTCGTTGTTATTAACTGGATTAATACTTGCTAGAACGAGAGAGACCTAGTATTTTATACATAAACAAATTTATACTTAGTAACAGTAATAGGCTGTTATATAGGAACAGATATTTCATCCTATTATTTTTGTGCAACAATAGCAGATAACAGGTTACACAATTGACAGTTATAACCCATTGCTATTTTAGGTATTTTTCAAAGACATTTAGTCGTTTTCAATATTAGTAAATTCATTTGGCATCTTCCTTAGTAATTATCGATCGAGGAACCAAAATATTCTTTTGTGTAATGTCAGATTGGCCGAGCGAGTTGTGTAGAATCCAGTCTATCTAAAAATTTACCGGATTTTCCCCACTGCGCTTGCTGATCGGTATTGAAGCAAAATATACCACCACAAAATTAATATACAAGCTGACCGAACTATGGCAGAATAATGTTTTAAGTCAAGTAGCTGAAAAATTCAAAAACCGTTTTAATACCACACGATTAATATAGGTAGGTATGACGAATAGAACCTTCGACATAATAATTTAAAAAGGAGGAAAACGCTATTGTTGAAAAATATAATAAGATCGTTATTCTATTATAATTTAATGTTTATATTTCGAGTAATGCAGATACCAATTTTTAAAAGTGATTGATACTGCTTGTCTATTAGAGGACAGCGGGTAAACAGAGCTAGTATCTCTAGGTAATTCGCTGGTCAGTCACTGTCCCGATATTAGTCTGATTATCACAAGCAGCGGTGATAGGACTAATATGTCAAGGTCAGAGACTTATGTTACACTTAGATGCTGCTGGTTAGTCGCTGTCCCGATACTAAACTCAGAGGCTACTTAAAATTATACATACTGCTGGTCAGTCACTGATCTGATACTATTCTGGATTTCACGTGAAGCAAGTGAAATGACTAGTATGTCAGGGTCAGGGGCTATAATGAAAATTGAATTAAGTACTCCGAGAGCGAAGTACAGGTCAGTATGGCCGTGATAGATTATTTATTATTTTAGGTTGATTTAACTGTTATTATAATATCAGTGATACCTACAGATATTGGTTTTATGTAAAATAACATGATTATGATATTTTTGCAGACTAAAGTCGATCTAGACTTTGTTTAATATTCATTAGTAACTTATAGATGTATTGATTGACTTGATATATTGTATTTCTTTATCATCTTAAAGTAGTGGGTAGTTTATCAAATGTCATGTTGAAATATTATCATGACTACCGTCATGTTTGTTACTTTTGTTATATTGTTGGCTATAAAAGAGCTCTCAGCTCAAGTGTAAGTATTCAGTCTGCTCTTGACCGGCAAGGTGTTAAGGTATGAGATTATTTCATTGTATACCTTTGTTTCTTTTAATGTTTATATCAAATTACTGTGTGTCGTGATTTTGATAAATGTGAATCATTTAAAAGAGTAACCATGGAGTTTCTTGCCCGTTCTTCTCCATAGGAAATCCACCCTTTGGAACGTGGCACCTAGAATCAGACTATACATAAGAACCGTTGTGTCTTATGTATTTAATTGAAATTACATCGATGATGATAAATTATGAAGAGTAAAAGTTATGAAACTTACTGTATACTTTTATTTATCTACCCTCAAATAATATGTTCATGATATTTATGAAAGGATAATCAAGATTAGCTAGATTTCATGATAAATGATTATTAACATTTTTATAGAAAATAACCTCTAATCTAACACGTGCGGCTCGTGAAATTGGGGCAAATTTGAGCAGGTTAGTCCTAGCCCATGGCACATCTAACAATGCGGGGCGGCGGCGCGCCCCCACATACCCGTTTGGAACGCGCAACCGCAACGTCTCCAGCACCTCCGGATGGTGCACCAGCCCGCGCAGCACCCTCACCACGTATTTCACCAGCGCTACATCCCTTCTCACCGCCAGTCTGGTGTAAATAATATCTACAGAATGCTAATCGATTAGCCTCTGAGATAATCGAGCTATTTTCACATTTGTAACCGCAGTGCCTTCAGCCGTAGGTCTCTATTCTCCTACATTATAAATATACTTCGACATTTCCGTCATTCCTTACCGCCGTATTGCCGTTAATCCAGCCAGCTACGTAACGTGTCAGTTCGTTCAAAACTGCACATAAATAATGCATCAGAACATTAAAATACCGGACATAAATTACAAAGTTCCACCGCTCGCGCTCGCGAAGGCTTTGACATGCAAACGAGCGCCATTCTTCTGATTATTATAAACGAGACTTACCGACGTGCCATAAACACGGACCCACTGGAGGACACTCCCGAGGCTTTGCATAATTACGTCAGCAGCCGGTGAAGTAATTGAGATGATAGTTTTATGGCTAAGCGCACTTTGCTTTCTGCGCTACGTGTCGCAGGTTCGATTTCCGATTAGAAATATTTATATGGTGACCATAGTTGTTCTGTCTGCCTGCACATGCATGCGAGATGTTTGTTCGTAAGGAAGCCACAACAGGAAACAACATAGTGTAAGGTATTGAATAACAAATAGAACTCTTAACTTCAACTTGTTTCTACGTTGAACAACCACACTGCAGTATCTATGTAGGTACCTACTTGAATCAAACGCTCTCTAGGTATTTAGCTATATTGTAGTGTTAGATACGGTAAATCAAATCAAATCAATTTATTTGCATAAAATGCGGTATAAAAAATGGTACATTATATCATATTTTAGTGCAGACACATTCCGCCATATCCATATCCGCCGTAAGATTATTATGGTCAGCACTTAGGAATTGATAATAGGTATCTGTGATTAGGTACTTTCTTGATTCGTTTATGTTTAGTAGTAGCCTGTGTCTGGGTATGTTTTCTCTTGAATAACAATAGTTATCTACTGTGTTTTACAAAACGCACAACAAGGTCTGTGAATAATATTTCTTTATTTTATTTAGAATGTTTATTTCAGGCAAAGGCAACACTCTAAGAACAGGAAAAGCATAGACTCATTAAAGATATTCATAATAGATAGATACTCTATACGAAAATATTACCGTTAATTTCACATTTAACAACAACATTACAATTAGATATACCTACTTATTTAGTATTAGCTGGGGTATTGATTGCCATATACGAAGCAATTGTTAGCCTCATAAATGGCGTACCTACATACATAGGTAATTGTCACATCTCTAGAGATTTCATGTTTCCATCTACCCAAATACACAATATGTTGTATTTACCTACTAAGTATGTAATCATGCATCTGATTGCTGTTGGGTCACAGCGGAGATCGATACCTGCATACATACGCGTACATCGGTACTCGAGGTCAAAGGACCGAGATCTGCCACATAACGTGGTTGTTGTTATGGCGACTCATATGTACCTAATGTTCACATACGGTATAATAGATACTGGAATATATATAGATAGATAGTCAATAGATAATGGAAGTGAGACTAACAGAAATCAAGGACTGAACGCCGCCAGAGTAGGTAATGATTGCGCTCGTAATAAATTGTCATTGTGGTTCCCCGGCATAGAATAGGCGGCCTCCATCCTAGTGGTTTAATGGTGGCTAAGATAACCTTAGTAAGGAGAGCAGTCGGTGATAGCCGCGGTTGAACGCATGCCTTCCATGCAAGAGGGTCTGAGTACGAAAACTGCCCGCAGATCAGAATTTGATTATCACTTGCGTTAATGGTGAAGGAAAACATCGTGAGGAAACCTGCACACTTGAGAGGACCTCCTAAAGTTCTCGATGATGTACCTATGTAGTCCATCAACCCGCACCTGCGGGTCTACTGCGTAACTAAAATGGTAATGAACATCGACACTGGTAATAAACTTCAATACGATCGTGAGAGACTAAACTTTGAGCTATTTTGTAAAAAGAAATACAGATCATAAGGTTGGGACTCCCATCTTCATGATTGGTAATTTTTTTCCAAGGTAGTTCGAAGTTTATTCTCTCACGATCGTATTGAAGTTCATCAGTCTGATGTTCATTACCATTTTGTTACCCGGTGCGAGATTTGAACCCCTGACATGTTGAGAAGCCGCTCGGCTAGTGATTGTAACAATGGTGCCGTAAACTGAAGGATTGAAAGTTTGTTTTCACCAAGATTCATATTTGATCCGTCCATCTCGAAGTCGCACAGTAAGTAATTAAAGACAATCACATGTAGTACATACACTTTGCGTACAAAAACGCTGTTTATTCATATGTTGACGTCTGGCGAGGGCGCCGAGCACTCTCGAAGGTCCTCGTTACCAGCCACTCGCTTTGACGTCCTACTATTTTTATATTGAGCACACAAGTACCCAGCATAGCTAGAAATACTGCTAAATCAAAGCCTGCTCGGCTCCCCTTCAGCAAGGGCTGGGGTGAACATATTTGCATAATTATTTTGATTGATGTTTATGAAAATAATGGTTTTAAAGAAACGCAAACGGTGTGAAGTGGTCATTTTCATATTTTTGGTAGAATTTTAAGTTGCTTGGTTTTGAGTTCGCCTTGGGGTTGAAATAATAGTTATTTGTTATACAAGAGTGCAAAGTTGCTTTTTAACCGCGTGTTCAATTTTGATGACCGAGCAAGCGAAGGATTCTAAAATTGAATCACGAGCGCAGCGAGTGATTCAAAATTAGAATCCTGAGCGTTAGCGAGGGAATCAAAAGAGCACGAGGTGAAAAATCTTTGCACTCGAGTGCAACACGTAACTTTTCATTCCACCTCAGCGAGGAAATGACTAAATGCAAAAAAAAAAGTTTAATTCACAAACTTAGTGCACACGATGTTCTAAATTCAATTTACTTTATCCTCTAGAGAATAAAAACGGCTATTCCACTCAGATATTGAAGATTAAAAATACTCTTTCCGAGATGGTGGGATGAAAATTTACTTTATCCTCTAGAGAATAAAAACGGCTTTTCCACTCAGATATTGAAGATTAAAAATACTCTTTCCGAGATGGTGGGATGAAAAAGACTTTATTTAATTAGCGCGTCTAGAGGGTTTGATAAGATGAATATGAAGTTTATTTCTTTTTATCTTTATTAGATTGTCGCTGAATGATGAGTACCTACCGACAGGTAATCACTTAATGTGTGACTGGTTGCGTATTATTCGCATCTTAGTACTTAGGTAGGTACGACACGCAATAATTCGGAAGGTCTCAATCTTTATACAAGTGTGATACAGACATACAGTCAGCGACCATCGGTAAGTACTTATGATGATAAATAAATATGATCAAATATGATGATTGATTAAAAACAATAGATAATCATATTCTTGACATCGGGGGTTTTGACTCCCCCCTCCCCCTCCAGTTTCGACCTTGCTTATGACGCTGGCTGTAACGTATACATACATATACCTACATATTTTAAATACCATCGGTATCGGACGAGGTCAATTCATTTTAGCTTAATTCTGTGGGACATGCACAGCTACATAAGGCTGAACATATATCTAAGTTTAAAAGGCGCATCTAAATCAATAAATCAATCAATTTATTGTTAGCAAATTGAGTTGTAGAATAGTAGAGTCGTAGGCGGTCTGTAGCACTTTCGTAGCGTCCTCTCAACCCGAAACGTGCGGCGGCGCGGCGGCGGCGGCGGCGGCGGCGTGCTCGTTACCTAACTACCTATACCTTCGTTTTTCTTTATCGAATCTTCTCGTAACTGTAAGATATAAAAGAAACAGTACTATATTGTTAGCTGTACCTCTACCATGAGTTTTCCGTGCCGTCTAACGTTCACGTTCACATGCAATATATGTATAGTGACTTAGACTTTGACTTTACTATTTAAACCGCTAGAGCCGCAGAAAAAATTCCCATACAAATATTGCATGTGAACGTGAACGTTAGACGGCACGGAAAACTCATGGTAGAGGTACTGTTATATGTATCTAGTTATAAGGAATTTGACCCAAATATGAGTATGAAGACAGCTCTAAACCAACTGTTAACTGGGCTGAAGATTTCTAGCGATTCCCTACGAAGAAGATCGAAATTCTTTGGAAAGTGTGTCCATTCAATTTATTACAAGTTCCTGTAATTCCACTTGAAAGTCTTCCATTATTTAAATGGTAGCCAGTAGGCTAACACAAAATAGTTTTTAAGATCGTATCCAATAGCATGGATGTGTCACAGAGTGCAACTAATTAATTACTGCAAACTATCTCTGTCCCCATCCTCTACTCTTCGTTACGACGCACAGAATGCGACTGGCAAGCGTCGAGCAAACACATCCGCGAGACTAACCTAATGAGAGCGAACGAGACACACATATACACAAACCCCAAGAGTAACAAAGACGACTATATGTGGCGGACGAAAGCGCAATACCTACTATACAAAGTGTAAACGAGACAGTGATATGTGAATGTGTTGGGTTAGAAAGAGAGGGGTCTAGGTACTCAGTGTTGCTTGGTTAGTGAATAATTTAGTCGCGACCGCCCTTTCGCGTCGCGCTAAAGCCTCCGTACACATCGATTTGGAAACAAGTTTGCTCTTTATGTAGCCGCTATGTGCGCAGTATTATATAACTCACATATAGCTAGGATACATAAACGTATCTATACTGCACTGATACAGCAAATATGGATGTAATGAGTTCTTAAAAAAATAAGATTTCATGTTGAATCTTGAATTGAATATTCTTTGGTAGAGCTTTTGAACTCGTGTATGAAGTTGTAGATAAAGTTATGGTTAAATATTGTGGAGCTTTCAGGTGCTTGGCCTTCACAACGTTTATACAGGGTGGTTATGTAACAATATTTAATGAAACCTCGTATTTGGTATGACGTTCTGAAGCTGTACAAAAATCTACAATTTTCGCGCAAGTTATCTATAAATATTAAAAAAATGCATAATATTTCACTCTACTTTCATTCGTCTAGGAGAAGGGACATCAAAGTAGAGATTTATAAGTCACCTTTAGCTATTCTATACGTGTAAATAAAGATTATTTTGGTAAAAACAGGTTAGAGGCTTTTCTTTCGCCTAGAGATGGTGAAATGTGAAGAATAAAAATTCCAGTGGTTAAACTATACTGATTGAATTTCGTCAATTTCTTGTGTCCCGTGCACAAGAAATCGGCGAGAAATTTAATCAGTAGTTATTACCAAATTAAATTAATTGTTAATTGATAGATACCAAATGGGTATTTTATGTTTCTGTGAGACATGGTTAAAGCCTGATAAAATGTTATTCAATGTAAATAATTATGTGGTTGCCAGTGCGTTCAACAGACTATCAGCGGAGGGTGGTGGTACCTTGATTTTGTGTAGTAGTAGTTTCAGACGTAAGGAAAGAAAGGACATCACTTCCTGTTCTGTTGATCGCTTATGTGAGGTAGCATGTGCGGAAATAGAAAGCCATACTATTTTATGTGTGTATAGACCACCTGCATCAAACTTTCTCTCATTTCTTATTGTATTGGAAGAAATACTCACAAAACTTTTTAAAAATAATAATTTGACATTTGTTTGTGGCGACTTGAATATTGACCTTTTAAGCAACTCACCAGAAAAATGTAAACTTTTGTCGTTATTTAAATCTTTTAATTTAAATCATATATTTAATGAAGCCACTAGAATAACTGCTTCTTCAGCCTCATGCATAGACAATATATTCACGAATTGCATGATAAAGAGCTCTTCTTTGATTAGGGGTGTTAGGTCTGATCATATGGGACAATTAATTAATTTTGAATCAAAAAATAAGATACGGTCAAATAAAATAGTTGAATTAAGATCTTGTAGCGACATCTATCGCAACATAGAAGAACTACTATCAGATTACGAATCCTGCATCGCGCAAGGAAAAAGATATTGATGATTCGACGCAGCAGCCAGCCACTACGCTTCACTGCGCTACCTCGACTCACTGAGGACTTCGCAGCATCACCGCACTCAGTTCCGACTCACCGTGAACTACGCGGCATTCAGTTCCGACTCACTGGAACCATCACTGGCCCCGGCAAGCAACTTCAAGACTCATCAGTATCGACCTCCGGTCTGGGGGGGGAGTGATGTAGCGACATCTATCGCAACATAGAAGAACTACTATCAGATTACGAATCCTGCATCGCGCAAGGAAAAAGATATTCGTATCTAGCATATATACAACTGTCCGACATCAACCGTCGGGCTTCGGCCCGCCAGGCAATATCACCTCGCCTGGTCGGAGGATCCTCCCTTTTCAATGGAGGAACACCATACCTCGTTCCTCCACAATCTTTATCTAAAAAAAAGTTGGAAACTTTAAATAAAAATATTAAAATCAAAGTGTCCACTTCTTGCTACACTTCACGAGACCCCAACGTAAATTACTCTACTCTATTCTCTACATTATGCCAAGAATTTAATAAAGCGTGTCCAATTAAGAAAATAAAACTGACAAATAAATCAAAATTTAACGAATGGGCTACACAAGGCATTAGGAAAAGTAGAGATCGGTTAAACGATTTATATAAACAAAAATCACTCACCTCTGATCTAACGTTCCATAAATATGTAAGGAATTATTCCAAGTTATTCAAGGTGGTTTGTACCCATGCCAAATCTAAATTGATAAGTAATAAGATAGGTAATTCTAGTAATAAAATAAAGGCTATATGGCAGGTAATTAACACCGAAACTGGCAACATAAAACAGCGCGATACCGAACTATTTATAAAAACAGACAAAGGTACTATAACTGATAAGTTGGAAGTAGCCAACACATTTGAAAACTTCTTCACTAACATCCCGATAGAGATTACGAAAACCCTTGCCTCGTCCTGTACATTAGCTGAATCATTGCTTAGAGAGAATTTCCGTAAAGACGTGCCGAACCTTAAGTTCAAACATATTTGTATTAGTACAATTAAAAAAGCATTTAAAAGTCTTAATATAAAAAACACTGAAGACTTGTGGGGCATCTCTGTTAAGGTTATTGTAGATATTATTGATACTATTGCCCCTATACTTACAGATATATTCAACCAATGCTTAGATAGCGGTACTTTTCCGGATTTGATGAAACATAGTAAAGTAATTCCAATTTTCAAATCTGGCTGTAAGAATAATCCCTCCAATTATAGACCAATCTCTGTACTACCCGCATTAAGTAAAATTTTTGAAAAAATCATGCTTGACCAAATGTTGACACACTTTAATATAAACGGAGTATTACACAGTCAGCAGTTCGGCTTCACGAAGGGTAGGTCGACCACTGACGCAGGAGTGAAATTAGTCACACACATTTTAGAATCCTGGGAGGGGTCACAGGATGCAATTGGCGTCTTTTGTGATCTCTCCAAGGCTTTCGACTGCGTAGACCACGATACACTTATCCGTAAATTAAACCACTACGGAATTCGTGGACGAGCTGCTGATCTTGTTTTGTCCTACCTATCTCAGAGGCAACAAAGAGTAAGTGTCAATGGTGTCATATCTGAGGGCTCTTTGGTTAAAATGGGTGTGCCTCAAGGCTCAATCCTTGGCCCTTTCTTGTTTCTGGCTTATATTAATGATCTCCCATATATAATGAGCGAAATATCGGATATAATACTATTTGCGGACGACACTTCCCTCATTTTTAAAATAAGTAGAAAAGATAGGGAAGTCTTACACATTAGAGATAGCTTAACTATACTCTCTAAATGGTTCGCAGCTAATAACTTATTACTAAATGCTAATAAAACAAAATGTTTAAAGTTCTCACTGCCAAATGTAGCTCATGTAGGCTTAAATTTAAAGCTTGATGGAAATGAACTAAATATAATTAATGAAACCGTATTCTTAGGGATAACAATTGATTCCAAGTTGCAGTGGGGTCCTCACATCACAGCTCTGTCCAAAAGACTTAGTTCTGCGGCATTTGCAGTTAGAAAAATTAGACAGTTAACCGATACAGCTACGGCGAGATTAGTGTACTTCGCATATTTTCATAGCATTATGTCCTATGGCATTCTGTTGTGGGGATCAGCGGCTGATGTAGATTCGGTTTTTATATTGCAGAAGAGGGCGATCCGTGCGATCTATAACATGGGCCCACGCGAGTCTTTACGAGACTTTTTCAAAGACACCGACATTCTAACACTGCCATCACAGTACATTTTGGAGAATATTATGTTCGTCCGAAGAAACCTGCATATGTTTAGTATCAATAGCGATATTCATAAAATTAATACTAGAAATAAGTACAAAATAGTGGTCCCTAAATTTAGATTAACCAAAACAAACAAATCATTTCTAGGTAACGGTGTACGCTTTTATAATAAACTCCCAAAAAGTATTACCGAGCTTACTGATAAAAAGTTTAAAACTCGTGTTAAGCTTATCCTCATAAGGAAGGCCTATTACAGGATCAAAGACTATGTTGACGACAGAGATGTATGGAAGTGATTATCTTCTGCACATGCGGCTTCCCTGGTGACCCACTGCTTCCTGTCTTCACACACTAATTTTAACGCTTCCCTTGTACCTTTTTGGTAGGTACCTATTCTTAATTGGGTGACTGACTTGAGTGTTAAGTACGCACCTACTAGTATTGTATAATTATAATATTATAGTGGTACTTATGATCTTTGCTGTTCTTTTTTTATTTTTTTATTGTAATATTGTGTAAATTGAGGTCGAATTTTAGCCGGGGCCGCTCCTGCGGCCCCACATTTGTTGTGTAGTACCTAAGCTTGATTTATGAAAAGAGTATCCATGGAGTTTCTTGCCGGTATCTTCTCCAGGACCAACCCACTTGGAACCGTGCGCCTAGAATCACGACGTTTTGAAAGTGCCTGCAAAGGCCCAGTTGAAATAAAAATCTTTGACTTTGACTTTGACTTTGAAATACGTGGTTTCACCCGTGGCAATTCGTGGTGTGTTTTTTCCCTACCCTTCAATCGGAACAGAGAACTATGGATACACATAGTTGATTTGGATAGTGAAATAGGTAGGACATTTTTACTGTGGGACTAAATCTGAAAGCGCGAAAAATATCTACTGTTCAATATAAATAATTAATTAAATATTATTCGACTAAATATCTATATGGAACAGTTAATTCTTTTTCCACCATTTCAGATTTGGTCGCACGGTAAAATTTGTTCATAATGATGAGTACAATAACCCTTTAAAGAACCGGCGTCTAGCACTTTATGGCGTTCATAATGATGACTACAGTAACCCTTTTCGGCTTTATAATACCTTTTCCGACAAATCGTTTATTATTTATCTAACTATAAATAAAAATAAACGAAATGTGTGCTGGGACACATACCTATACTCCGTTTGAAATAAGATTAGACACGTTTAACAAACCCTTTTACAGTGTATTCAACCGATTTTGACTTCTATTCCGTACGCATAAGGATGGCATTAAATGCAAAATCGTATTTACGATAACAAATGTTTACTGCAGCTGTAATTTGTCATGTCACCAACGTAATAGAAGTCAAAATCGGTTGAATAAACGGTAAATGGAGTTATTTAAATTTCTAATGTTATTTCGAACGGAGTATATATAGTAGAAGTGAAACTTCAACGGACAATATATCGTCTACCCCCTCCACGCGGCCGTAACGATTTTTCGTGACAGAAAAATCCTAATATTCTATTACTAGCGGCCCGTCCCGACTTCGTACGGGTAGGTACAAAGTTAGCGGTAGATACTTTTTAATATTCATCAATTCTTGACCTCTTACAAAGCGTTCCCGTTCTCGAATACATCGCACCGTACATCACAACGTCGCGGTCCTAAGGTTATGTAAAATTAGTGTCAACTTTCAAAGAACTTTTAATTTCTCTTAAACCATCGATCGTTTCTCACTTCAAATCAATTTTCACCCCTATTTCGCCCCTTTAGGAGATGAATTTCCAAAAACGCAGAAGCACGTATTTCTTTATTTCTAACCAAAAGCCTAAATCTCAAGTTTCACGTTTCTCACATCAAAACTAATTTTCACCCCTATTTCGCTCCTTTAGGGGATGAATTTCCAAAAACGCAGCAACACGTGCTTCTTTATTTCTTACCAAAAGCCTAAATCTCAATTTTCAGGTTTCTAACTTCAAAACTAATTTTCACCCCTATTTCGCTCCTTTAGGGGATGAATTTCCAAAAACGCAGAAACACGTGCTTCTTTATTTCTTACCAAAAGCCTAAATCTCAATTTTCACGTTTCTAATTTCAAAAACATGTTTCACCCCTATTTCGCCCCTTTAGGGGATGAATTTCCAAAAACGAACAATCACATGTTTCTTTATTTCGAACCAAAAGCCTAAATCTCAAGTTTCACGTTTCTCACATCAAAACCAATTTTCACCCCTATTTCGCCCCTTTAGGGGATGAATTTCCAAAAACGCAGAAACACGTGCTTCTTTATTTCTTACCAAAAGCTTAAATCTCAATTTTCATGTTTCTAACTTCAAAAACATGTTTCACCCCTATTTCGCCCCTTTAGGGGATGAATATCCAAAAACGACCAATCACATGTTTCTTTATTTCGAACCAAAAGCCTAAATCTCAATTTTCACGTTTCTAACTTCAAAAACAATTTTCACCCCTATTTTGGCCCTTTAAGGGATGAATTTCCAAAAACGCAGAAGTATGTGTTTCTTTATTTCTAACCAAAAGCCTAAATCTCAAGTTTCACGTTTCTCACTTCAAAAACAATTTTCACCCCTATTTCGCCCTTTTAGGGGCTGAATTTCCAATAACGTGGTAACACGTGTTTCTTTATTTCTAACCAAAAGCCGAAATACCAATTTTCACGTTTCTCACTTCAAAAACAATCCCAATATTCACGTATTTACACTTCGAAAACAATTTTGACCCCTATTTCGCCCCTTTAGGGGATGAATTTCCAAAAACGCAGAAACACGTATTTCTTTATTTGTAACCAAAAGCCTAAATCCCAATTTTCATCTTTCTCAGTTCAAAAATGAAGGGACTCCCATACAAACTTTCACCCCCTTTTTAACCCCTTTAGGGGCTGAATTTTCAAAAATCCCTTCTTATTGCTTGCCTACAATACAAAAGGGACCTACCCTCCAAATTTCGTGACTCTAGCTTCAGCGGTTTCGGCTGTGCGTTGATGATAAGTCAGTCAGTCAGTCAGTCAGTCAGTCAGTCAGTCAGTCAATCAGGACTTCTCTCTTTATAATATTACTATGATATATATTATATTCCTATAGTTCTATATAGAAGTTTCACTTCAAAAATATCCGTATTTTTTTAAGTAGCTACCTACCTACGGTGGGTAAAGTAGATATACCTATATCTTAGGGACATTCACTTTTGAACCCACTTTTGAACAAGGGCCTTAACTAAAATCCATAATATCTTGCCATTACTCCAGAGACCTTCGCTCGGCGTCTCGGGTTCGATTCCCAAATTCCCAAACCGATTACAGTGTGCAAATATTTGAGTCCGCGGGCTGTTGACACGGTGCGGCTGGGGTGCTGCCGACCCCAAGCGGTTCTGCCGTGATGGATACTGTTTAGAGTTAATTGTACACGATAATTAATATTTAGGCGAATGCAGAAGTGGCAAACAACTGATCTAATTCTTACTTATTGTGGCGAAGGAAACTAGATGTTATGGCGTAGTACCAGACCTTATCTCCAATCAATCAATAATTTTTATTTAGAAAAGAAAGACAGATAAAACATAAGTAAAAAAGTAAGTAAGTAAATATTATACATCCTTTTCGATTAAATCACAATAATTAACCTTTTAAATATCCCCTCGATCAATCACAAGTCATAACTACCCACAACAGGTACACACACAAGTGCCATGGTACCCCGCCGTCGATCACAACACATCACAGTATCCGGTTCATAATGTTCGCATTAAACCAGCAATATCCGCACGTAATTAGTTTATACGTGTCGTCGCCGCGCCGGACGCGTGCCGGACGCGTGTCCGACGTGTGCCGGACGGGGCGGATGTTTGGAAGTTGGTGAGAGGTAGATATTTATCTTTATCGACTTCCATTTAGTATTTGTATCGAATAGTGTTATCTTACGGTAAACATCTAGCTTTGTATAATTTGTTGATTAGTACTATCGCAGATCAATAAATCTGCTAGGTAAGCCGCCCTTGTCACGGTTAAGCCTTGGATGGGTGACCGTATAAATTGTAACCTTTCCGTGCATTAGAGAGGACGTTGGTAGTCATATCAATACGTAGCATTGCGTACAAATACGTAGCATAGCGTAGCAATACGTAGCATAGCGTAGCAACACGTAGCATAGCGTAGCAACACGTAGCATAACGTAGCAAAACGAAGCTTAGCGTAGCGTAGTAACTTATTTCTTTGTTCCCTAGGTTAACAAAATAGATTCAGCTATTCAGTTATGATTTTGGCTTGATCCCACAACCCAAATCGTAAGTATCGACAAAATGTTCTTAAAAAATCTTATATCGTCCGTTAGTTTGTAAAGACTGTGCAATTGAACGAGTTGCCAACAACCAGAGAACCCATTCACCCAATCAACCAATCAATTTTATCAATTACAGCACTCCAGTAAATAGAGTGATCGTTGGCAAACAATCAATTGATTCGGTTCACACAAGCTGCGTCCGCGCATTGTACTTGTGGCGCCCACACACATCTAAGGAAGAGGACCGTAATTCGACTGGAGGAGATTCTAAGAGTTACGTGCTTAATTTACGAATTAAAATTTAAGCTCTTTAATTAAAAATATCATAAAAATATTCGTACCGGCTCGTAAATGTCCAATGCTGGATATAGGCTTCCTAATAACCGCTACAATGAATGGTAACATTATGACAAATGAGAAATTTGACAAACCGTAAACGCGCGCATTCGCGAACGTTAGTGGCGCACTGCAACGTCGCTGCAACCCCAACAGCATTCTGAAAGCATTATTTATTTCTTAACACACAGGCCGCGCGAGTTGAAAGATTGGCCCTAAAAAGAGCTATCTTAACTTCTTCAGTAATACCTACCATCGAGCAATCCTGCCTTCGACCTCGTCCATAAACACTGTTTGTGTGCTTGTGTATCCGTACCGATATGTGCACTGCTTGTATGTGTTGTATTGTACATGTGCACACATACATAGGTAGGTACAGATGCGGGCGGCTAGACAATTGATGAGGACGAATGAGAAGTGCTCGGCCCTTCAGCACTTAGTGCTTTTATTGAACTAGTTATTTCCTGTTTATAGTGAACTAAATGGAGATACACTTTAATAACAGTGGGATAAATCGTTACATGTAAGTTAATTGAAAATTGATTGATAGATGGTGCGTTTAAATTGTCGTAACAATTATAGCTAACTTACCTACCAAAGTTACAAGTCTCCCCAAGATGTGGCAGCATACACCAGACTATCAAAACTAAGTACACCTAATTATTGTTATATCAGAAGCCCAATTCTCGTAATTAATTTAGGTACAGTATGACTGAAAGTTAACCGAACTGTGATTATACAAATTAACTGATAAAAAATCGGTATTCGACTCCTCTTAAAGATCCGTCCGATTTCAGTATGATTGGAATTCAATCTTAAAGGCTCATTTCAATCTCATTTTTGACGTTTATTTATGGACGAGAATACCAACTTTAGTATCTGTGTCGGTTCAAAATGTTAGCATAATTGATTTGGCTTTAATCAACTTTGGATCTCAATAAAATATAAATTCACGTTTGACGTTGTTTGTTCGAGTCAGATGAATACCATTGATACTAGATTGGAACTATATTTTGAATATTTTAAATTACGAAAATTGGGCTTCCCTGGTATTTCACCATACTTTAATGAATACTGTACCTAGTTACTTTTTCTCTTCGTAAACAAATATTTGATAACCCTCAATGAGGCTCCCTAGCAACAATCAAACAAACAATTTTCCATTTGATTGGCTATTACTCGGCGTGTGTCGGCAAATTACTTTCCCTCTCCGTGAGAATTTTAATAATATTTTGATCATAACGAAGTCTGTTTTAAACAATAGAAGTATTAAAACCGCGGCTTGTTAAAGCTTGTTACCCTAGAAGCCAATGCCCTACAATGTCACAAGTGTGAGAGAAAATTAGTATGTAAATGTATGCGCATGTGTTTTAACGTGTAAAATACTGAAATTAAGTAATATTTTGCCCTTATTAAATTAAAAAAAAAATCAGTCATGGGTAATAAGTAGGTTTTTAATGCATTTTTTATTAAATAAGATTTTCATTCTATACTCATCTCTTCACTCGCATTTCAGCTTGATATTTTCTGTATAAAATGGATAGTAGGTACCTACCTTGTTAGATGCGGTATTATAAATATATGATAAGTAAAAAATACCAAACAGAAAAGGGATAGTTAAGTCATAATCTACCTCCCTAGGTAGGTACAGCTCATTCCCGCACTACATAATGCCGCTATAGTGGAGTGTAAACAAAATAGTTATGTTGCGCGTCGGTTTGGCATATGTGGCGCCGCCGGCGGCTGTTTGCGCCAATAATTTGGCCAATATTTACAAATATCTATGACTTGTTAGCGATACACATGATGAGTGGTTGGAAGGGGTCAAAGTAACAGTAAAGTATTCAGTTTTGTGAACCAAATAAAAAAGTATAGACATAATCGAGGAGTATTGCATTGTGTGTAATAAGACGGTGTTAGATAAACACCCGAGATACATAAAATAACACCTAGTGCAACAGTCGTTATAGATCATAATATACTGAGATATATATTTAGAGTTAAAGGTGAAAATAAGCCCCAGCTCTAGACAGTATAATATTAAAAAGTTCAGTAGCATAGATCTAGCTACGGCGTAGGCGACGTAGCACGTAGCGCGCTAGCTTTCTCCTATCCGACAGTGTTTGCTGACCGATACATGTGGTTTACTATAACACTAGTATTCCTAATAATCACTCATCTCAACTAAATAAGCTTAGGACGGTCAGGCTCAGGAGTGGGTTCACGAAATCGAACTCAAAACAACTAATTTTTAGAATAAAGTATATCGTCCCATTTGCTAAAAAAAGGCTAGCAATAACTATATTGGGGCACGTATTTGTAGGGTGCGTGTGAATCAATCGCCATTAATAATATCGATAATTAAAACAATTAATAACGGATTAAAGAACAAAATCGCGAAGTTTCAATCATTTAACACCACTCGAATAAATAATATGAATGCTGAACAACTGAAAGACCATTCTAAAAAGCAGGAAGAATATATGCCTAACGTCTTTTCACACCAACATCCGAATTGTATCCAAATTAAAGTGCGCTCGGCAGAATCTGTATCTAGTTCCTAAGTTTACCGCCGCGTATCAAAGGACCGGTTTCAAAACATCTGTTTGGACCATTATATCATATCCGGTTGATTATGTCCGTCTCGGAACTATATTGTGAAGCAGTGAAACATCCTTACAGTCCTCTTATGTACGTAATATTGTTTGTCTGTTGTACAATGTTCGGTTCCGGTCCTGCGCGGATTCTTTGTCGGTGGTTTAGTGTTATATATACGGTTAAGGGAGAGTTGGTAGTTGCACGGAAGAAAGTGTTATCCGTCGTAGAAGATTGTCGAGAATTATAAACTCACAATATTTGACTTCGATCAACTTACAATCTATGTTGTTGTAATAATTATTATGTAAAATATGAGTGTTTTTTGTACCAAGTAATATGTCAAATCTAAGCTTTGTTTCATTTTCTCCCTAGTGCTTTAGGTTTCCATAATAAAATAAGCATCCCGTATTTTATGTTGGTCTGTTCATCTGATTAAACCTGCAGTATTGGAAGTGAGTCAGTGATAAACAGAGACAGTGTTATTGGCACAAAAAGAGATTTTAAAGAAATTCGGCAGGAAGGTAATTTGAAAGCTGGTTTTTTTTTTTTTTCTTATAATTCGCGTGATTTTTGAGTGGAACCATGGGCTCAGCGTGTGACGGTTCTGACAATACATTCGGTTCCAATCAATTGTATATTGTATAGATAGGTTGGACCACATCATAACCTGAATATTCGACCGATCAAAATCATTGTCGCAGAATATTTGGAAGGATAAATAAATTCCAATTCGAACGAAAGGTCCCAGGTACCCTCTTTTCAAACAAAAGTGAAATCCGAGTTCCAACCCGACATCGAGAGTGCAAAAACAAAAACTGCCCTTAAAAATATAGAAAATGAAATTCCTTGGCGTAAAAATGAAATGTATCATATATATACAGGCGGCCGGCGCTCGATTCATTTCCTGTCGAGGCGTGTTCACAGCGGACGATGATGGAATCGGAGTAGTTTTTCTGCTTTCTGCCAGGGTTCCCTTGACCGCAACTACTTCTAACGCGTTCATTAGTACATCAAAGGGTCTAACTTGATCATTTTTTCCAGTAGATATGGCTGTGTTTTTAATACAACATTGCAATCTCATCTTCGCCTTAACCGCAGAAAAAAATAATCTTAACCCGTCGAACGCCTTCCGTAATTCATCGGAATGATTTGTACCGACACCCACAAACATTGTCCGGTATTACCGACAATGCTACCGGTGTGCGGTAATACCGGTATTATCTAACGCTTGACCGCAAACGGATCTTAATCCCTACTAATCCGGAATTAAAGTTCCGATTGTAGAATAGGAAAGACGCTTCCGTGAGTTTGTATTTTTTTATTTTAGGTTTTTATATAAGCAATATTGTGCGTTTAATACGTAATTTGTGCAATGAATTGAATGTTCTGGAATTCAAGTGTGACAATAATAGAGCTATCTGATATATTGGGAACGGATTTTATTAATATTTCAAAAGGTGCTTTTTTGTATAGGCATGTAAAACATATTCGTAAACTTCCAAACTGTCGCGACAAGATTAGATAAGTTTACAATTTAATTTCAATATATCGATTATTGTGAATTTTTTTAAGGAAAATATCTGACGATCTAAGCGGCCAACTGATTTGTAATACCGTCAGCAATATTTCTATCACGTCACAATTTATTTCATTTCAAAATAATGTTTATTTTATTGTGTCTCTCGTTTATACTCAGTAAAGAATAACTTGGAAGGTGTATAGTATAGTGGGTGGTTTTGATCTCCAATCAAGTGAAAGAGAATGTTCAGTAGACTTCACTTCATGTTGAAGCTATAATCCTCTTGTCTGTACATGAATACAAAAGTAGAAATCACAGTTTTCCCCAAAAAGAAAACGTTATAAAGCTTCAATAAAATGAATTTCTGTCTCAATTGGTTTGAAAACAGATAAATAAAAATTGTTTTATATAGCGAAGTAATATCGTGCGACTTTGAGCACATGCTCCTATACACTCTTTATTGAGCACGTACGTATTCTGATAATTATATTTATTTGCCAGAAACCCTGCCTATGATGTGTCGGGTTGTGGTTGTAGGTATAAATGGTTCATAGAAACAGACAGTTAAAAAAAATATTATAATTGTCTTGGTTTAATCCAGCTAAGCTACCAAGTGCAAATTTTGACGTCTACTTCTTGTTCATAAATAGAATAATCAACGTTTGCTTACATAGAAAATTATACTGTACCATGTACCATTGAGATGATGACCAGTTTAAGCTGAGATGAGCCATTTAATATAATTCACGAAATTGAAATTTAGTTAAACTCTTCGTCTATTTAATTTCAGTTTTTTTTTTGCTAGCCTCTCTACTTTTTATTAATATATTATAACACCCGAAACATCTTGTCTTTTAACAACTATCAATAAAAAATATACCCAAAAGAAACAAGAGAACAAACTAATAACGTCTAATATCACAGAATACGCCCTCTAACATTTAATCTTCCCGAAATTGTACAAAATACGAGTTTTCCGAGTAAAGTCGTTGTCAATAGTATTAATCCTACACAGTACGTTGTATTGTCGCCTGTCACAGCGGTGTAAGGTCTCGTAAGCCTATTACTGCGAAGTTTCGATCGGTAACAGGATCAGTCGCATGTGGGTGGATGCCTTGCTTGTCTTCATGATTAAGGGGCTAAATGGGCAGATTTTGATGAGATGGATATGAATTGACAAATAAGCAATGAGCAATAAGCAATGAGCAATGACAAATAAACAATTGACACGGTGCGTCGTAAACTGCACGGATTAAATTCGGATTCGATTACTGTATTTAAGTATAGATTATATATACCTACCTATATACTTAATAGTAGGTATACGTATGTCATAGCCGGGATCCAGCAGAATATCAGCGTCAGGTGTCATAGCCTGGCACATGCTGAGCTGGACACCCATTTGCTACAGCTCGGGACACACACTGATTAGGTGATGCGCATCAGTCGCAGATACCCACATATTTTTTATTCTTTTAAATTATTATTTTTTCTACTCAATTTTACATTGTTGCCATCCTAAAATAATGTCTTCTCTGTCTATGCACCTGTCCTCTTCTTATTACCTATGTCTATCATTCTAGTGTGTCTTGTTTTTGTGGCAAATAAATGATTTTTCTTTCTTTCTTTCTTATTTTGATTTAATTTTGAATATATTTTGTACCTACAAACTATTATTGAGTTTCATGTCAACTTCGATACAGAATGCCCATGTAGGTACCTACTTCGGCCCAATTTCCCCGACAACATAATAGACCATTACAGCAAAATCTGCCATTTAAACACGAATTCCATTTTAAACATCTGTTAATTTGTTGTTGAAAATGGCTCAATATCTACAGTACCGATTCGTTTATCTCAAATATTTATAACAAAACTAATGAGTTTTGCTCGACAAAAGACGTACCTAGTCACAGTCACGTTGGCACTCCCTCTTTTATCATTATTATCAAAACTCTTCTTCTTCCTCGGTTTCTCAATACTGAGGATCGCGATCACAAAGTCTCCATTTAGATTTGTCTGACAAAGAGTGGCAGGTAGTTGTATGTTGCTGCCAACCGCTCTCTTGACTGCATGACTCGCCTGACTCTACGTATAAATAACTGCACCTATGGCATCTCTCTTCTGTAACATCCTATTTCAATCTCCTAATTTAATATTCCCAGTTAATAATCCTGACCCACACAACAACAATTGAACCCGTTCATCTCTAACTTTTTTGTGTATGAGTGACCCTAACTGTAACAGTTAATAAACATCAGTTAATGAAGCGACGTGCACCAATAAACTTTATGTTAACTGCACTCCAGTGAACAAATCATATTATAGAATGTAAGAGCCGCGGCAGAATCATAATAATGTGCATAGAGTAAGTGACGGAGATGGGACAGTCGAGACTTTACTGGCGAAACATTCTGTGAGGCACAGTAGTCGTTTTTCAAAGATGTTCACTATAGAGGGTCATTGTTGTATAAAAGATCATTGAAACAGGATCGGTCACATAGGTCGTTTAGACTTTGTTTAACAAAATTATTATTATTAGTTTAACTGTTTACTGTTAATGTTTTACATTTGTGTATTTTTGTATGGGCCAAGTTGTCTGAAATAAAGGAAATATTATATTATTATTTCCTTTATTTAATTTTTATCATACTTTTATATATTTTTAAATAATTTTACAATTAAATAAAAAAAAGATTATAAAAACATTTAAAAATATAAAAGAGTAGTAGGCCACCGGCATCGGGAACAGGGTCCAAGCTTATTATTATTATTAAAACACTCAATTTACTGATAAAGCCAAGTATGTACAATTTAGTCGTTAATGAGCTCTTTAGTAAACAAGCTAGTTAGTAGGAAATCACGTCAGTTTTTGTTTTTTGTTTCGTAGTTTATTTGAACCTACTTACGTATTTTTACGAGAATTAAACATTATCGTGCTTTTCAATTCTTACAAAACAATAACTAGACCGTGAATTTCTGGAATAACGACCTTTCAAAATAATATCCACTCTGCAATATAATCTAAGTCCCGCCCGAGGCGACGTCAAGAGTTCGCAGATTCGTTTTTATTGTTCGTCCCCCGCGTGGGGTAACAAAAAGCTCGCGCAATATGCTCCTCATAAGAGCCGGGGTCCCACAGAGCCCCGGAGCCCCATCCCTCGTAGAATCGTGTTCACCGTCGGTTTGCATCAGGCTCCGCGCTTGATTGCTGTTGTATTGTTTTGACAATCGACGCATGTTTGTAAGAGCGCGTTCGTATAGGGTAGTGTGATGTAGGCAGCATAGATCTTAGGCTTGTGATGTTTAAAAAACTTATTGTGTCTGTATCGGTTATGTAATTTTGTTTATCGATATTTGGGGTCATAGAGATGGAATATCTCTCCCTTTCTTTCTACGTACTAGTTTTGATTTTCAGAAAAGTTTATTTATTTAACAGTTTATGTACCAACACATAGAAAGTTGAATAAATTAAATTAAATAGACAACAGAAAGGTACTGCTTATTTCTCTAGAAATCTCTTCCAGCAAACCATTCTTTTATCATGGTGGGAAAAGGATTCATTTAAAAAATTCGGATTTCAGGACCAAGTTGAACGACTCTAAAATCTTAATTAAATATTGATTCTTTGGACACTATACTGAATTATTATCGAAATACTTACAAATGTAAGTTATTATTACCTTTTAATGTTTTTTTAATATTATTGACTCTCTACGCGTGTTGGTTGAAAACTGTAAGTTTACAGAGTAGGTAATTGAATTATAATAAATAAATATACGATGTGTCACCTTACCTTCAATAGATCAGCATCACCAAACTTCGAAGGCTGCTTATGACATAATTACCATCACTCGCCAAATTGGCTGCGTGTCACACTCCGTCCCTCTGTCACCAACCAACCACCAAGTAAAAAGTGCACAGCAGTCTCACTACAACATGGTAAGAAACTGTCACATAAACAGTCTCTATGGCCTATGGTCACAGTGTTATGCTCTGTATGGTTCATCGCTTCCGACATTCACAGCTTTGAAAGGCAGCTCAGCACTTGGAACAGTGTAAGTAGGCAGCTGAGGATTTAAGCTTTTACACTGAAAAGCCAAAGATTTTTTTATATCACATATGGGTCTTTGCGGGCACTTTTAAAACGTATAGATTCTAGGTGCAGAAGTCCAAAGAGACGGTTGGACTTACGGAAAAGAGACCGGCAAGAAACTCCATAGATACCTACTATCTTAAAATAATAGAAATATCATCACGTTACATTACAGGCTGTCAGTTGTACCAATACAAGTTACAACTGTATGAAGGTGCGTTGGACAAAGTTATTATCTACTGTCCTAACATAAAATTAAAACTGAACATTCTTCATGCACTTCAGTTACAAACTTGGGTGCTCCTAAAGAGAAGTAAGTAATGCCAACAGTCAGTACGCTGTGCAAGATGGGTTGGTGACACAAGGCAGTCACGGGTGCTTGCTTTGTATAGTTAATCGAAGCAAGTGACATACAGTTTCCTATAATGTGCTTGCTTTGGGTATTTCAGGTGGAAAGTTATAAAGCTATTCCTCAATCTGTCAGTAGAGTCTGGGGTGAGGTTGAAGTAGATAGCCTGCGTCGAATATAGGTATAGGATTCTCCTTTATTGGTTAAAGTAAAGTTGTTCATAATGATGACTACTTTATGCCCATAAAAGCTAATAAAGTAGGACCATATAAAAAATATTTTCTTGCCCATTGTAGCAAGTCTGTTGCCTGATCATGTAAATGTACGGAGTGGTCCTTCGGTACAATTTGGTGGCACCGTGCCATCCCGCAACCCCGCCGTGCCAAAGTGCCGCTAACAAGGCCCGCTGTCACTTGCGCCTGTCACGTCGCCTGACATCCCAGTATCGGCACACTTGGCTTCGGAATATTAGCTGTCGTTAACATTAGGATTTTGTCTGTGGTTCGGGATATTCTTGCTATATAAATAGACGGGTAATCTAAACCGTAGTTATAGTTGTTAGGTTGTTGAGGTCAGACGGCGATCGCTTTTTGTAGTAAATGATAATTTTTCTATGTTACTAAGGTGTTTCCAATCAGCATCATAAAAAGAGTTTGACTCTTGTCGTGTAGCATTATCCATTCTTGCCTCTTTTCCGACAGTTCTTTCAGTTCTTTTTACGTTCAGTAAAAATAGTGTGGTATAAAAAAAAAGCGCATTGCTGATAAATTGTACATTCGCGTCGCGTCGTCATAAGAAGAGCTATGTAGTTGCTTACCTATAGTTACGATTAAATAACAGTAATTCATTCTAACAGAAGAGTAAGTCATCTTGTCGGTTCCAGAAACAAGCACGTTGTTTTCTTCATAGCGTTTAGGATTCTTTCATTTTGATGCGTAGATACTGTTTTCCTGTGGTACAAGCAGTGTCTATAGCAGGTATTTCACGACTGACTAACAAGTCAAATCAAACCGAGCGCTGCAGGGTGTGTTGAATCAGTACTAATAGAGTCGCGGCATGAATTAATAAGAAACCCCACAACAATCTTAGTATACACAACAAAACAATTGTTTTCTCGCGATTCATTAACAAACTTCGACCGTTTTAATTAAAGTCACTCGAGCCACCATTGTGGCGGAAACAATATGGCACCGCGACCGTTGCGTGCGCACCCGCCACGTCACTTCCGGCCGCGACAATGCGCGAGCGCACAAAAGCGCAGCGCGATATTATTTCAACTATTATTTTGTACTAATAACGCACGATTACGATTTGTAAAAGGCTCGGGTTACTTAAATGACGTCGACGTTGCGCTGATTGCCGTTATGTAGTGGTTCTCAAAGAAGTAAACGGTAGAATTTTTTTCACAAACAGCAAATGATTTATTTTTTCTAACTCTCCAGGTTACCTTCGGGAACGCTTTGAGTTTCTTGTCCCCAGAGGAAAGCCCTGTCGTTCGTCTTCTTCCCTTCTCCTTCGTACTACCCGTCACACCTCAAGCCGTTACGATGGATCATTCACTGTTCATGCTGTGCGACTGTGGAATTCTCTTCCACACTCTCTACGCGACTGCCCCTCGTTGGCTGTTTTCAAGAGAAAAATTAAGGAACATTTCCATTCACTGTGAGCTATTATTTATTTATATTACTATATTTATATATTTTAGTTATAGTATATTGATATTGTTAGAAAGTATGTTTATCTTCTGTTGTGCACTTGTGTCTATACTCTGAACCTGTTTTCTTCTAAAAAAAAATTGGTTTGCTGTAAGAAAACTCAATTTTGAGCTAAGCTCGCCTATGTACAAGTTTTTCCTTTTATGTATTTTATTTGTGTTTATGTGTACAATAAAGAATAAGAATAAGATTTGAGCACGCGGTTGGATATGAGTGGAACTAACTAACAAACGAAAAATCTCCCACAGAAACCACCTCTCCCTGCTGAATACAATAGGTAGGTACTTATCTCATAGAATTCCACTGCTAGACATGAGCCATGGTCATCAGTTATCCCCATACACGTCCATTAATAAAACCTGAACATTGGTTTTATAATATCATAAATCTAAGAACGGTTGGAAGGAAACAGCAATAATCAGCACCTTTGACCACAAACTTCAAATACTCGTAATTAATCTGTAGTATTAAAAAGAGGTTTGTTTGTTTGTATGTAGTTGTATCTCTGGAATTAGAGAACTGATTCTAAAAATTCCTTCCTATAAAGGCTTATTTAATTTTGATCTATATCCTTACTAATATTTTATAGAGGTATTGTTTGTATGTGGAAGTGTAATCGCTGGAATTGCTAAACCGATTATAAAAATTCTTCCAATTATAGAAAGCTACAGTATCCTTGAGTGATACAGGCTATATTTTATTTTGATAAAAATAAAACACAACGCAACAGCTAGTATAAAAATATCTTTGTAAAGTTTGAGCACCACTGTTTCGAGTTCAAGGTTATAATTTGTCCTTAATCGCGGCATGAGCATATGAACATACTGTATTATGAACATGCGCTGTCCCGCCTTACTACTGTTCACTTGTAATTATTGAACACCATTGTTGTAGCTATACTTACCCTCAACTTGAAACGGCAGCTGCCGAGATTACGGCGTGGGATGAAAGTATTTCTGTTTGCGAAATAGTTTGTTAAGTAGTTTTGTTAATTATTTTATAGAACGGTGCTTAACCCTTCGGCTCGACAAGATTGTGACATTTGTCACCCGCAGAATCGACGAGCTGTCACAAATTACGTCATGAATAGTTTATAAAAATAAAACAGTAAGTACAGCTCCTCTAGACAACTGTAGTATACACTACACACGGCTATATCAATATCAAGCTATACATTTCCAGCATAAACTGACTTCGCATTGTATAGGCTTTCCAAACAATGCGAGGTCAGCATAGACTGAACATGTATAGCTTGGTATGTAATCGTGAGTACAATCTCTATAGAGAATAGAAACGTGGGCGAATTGTATGGGCTTCAGTGGCGAAGAGTCCATACAACCCGATTCCCATCGGCTTCCCTTTAGGTATTGGCTAATGCATAGACCAACGTAATATTACCTATATTATTTACTCATCCAACTGACAAAAAAAAGGCTTGTTATTCAGTTAGGTCGAGCTCTTCCAGACATGACTATATAGTTTACAAGAGACGGTATGGATTTGTCTTGAAGCATTAATTGCAGCAATTTTTAGAGGGCATTTTTGGGACGGCTTCCCCTTTTAAAACTGTCACCCTTCACCACTGATGGGCTTTACGAATTACATGACTGTTTGACAGCTTATACTCGTATAGTGCCACAAACTTATCTGACCAGGGTGACCAAAATTGGAACTAACGTCGCTACGGAACAAAAATGACATCAAAATGACATTTTTGTATGGAGATGACATTGGTAAAAGCGACAGCAGCGACGCCACGACCGGGTCAGATAAGTTTGTGGCACTATATATCCATTCAGTACCTACATTTTGTGGCGTTTCTATTCTGTAGCAATTGTAGATAGATTGTGCACTTGTCTGCAGGAGCTCTCTGAGAAAGGAGAAACCGATGTGAAGGCGACGTGTCGTAAATAGCGAGTGGGATAGTGTTAAGTATCTGAACAGCAGCATCTCCCTGTGCTATAACAACTTACATACTGCGATCGTCCATCTGTTTGTAGTTTTTGCCTTCAAGTTATCAGAATCGTCTTATTGTAGGGGTCGGTGAGGAGGCCTAATATTGAAGCAGGTGAAGTTTACGGCTTGATAACAATTATCATAAAAGAAGACAGAAGAAGAAGCTTACTTCTGCTTCTTTTCATGCCGATGGCTACTCAAAGATGGCTACTATTATATTTGCCCAAAACATGACCAACTACACTGTTAAATCCTTGTATGCTTACTTACTTGCTCTGCCGAATATGCTTCACTAGTTTTCAGCTAGAAAAAAGCTCACTTATCCATCTCTTCAATATAAAATTTTCTCACTTTTATGCATGTTCAAAGTGTAACCGAGGACGAGACCAAGCAGGCATGATCCTCTGTGATACCTACAGCCTATTTCGGGTTCCAAGCAGATATATTAAGGTTTCTTGCCGGTATCTTCTCCAGGACCAACCCACTTGGAAACGTAAACCTAGAATCACGACGTTTTGAAAGTGCATGCAAAGGCCCAGTTGAAATAAAAACCTGACTTTGACATTGATAGTGCAATAAAACTAATAAATAAATTTCACAGCGCATATATTTATTAATTACACTCAATATTGCATTTGTAATTATGTATAATATTATTTATTTGCTACCATAATGCTAATATGTACACACTAACGATCACTAAATTATACCTAATATTATCTATCTGTAGCAATATCATCGTATCAATTTGGAAATACAACAAATAGTTCAGACGTAGGTAAGTAAGTACTACACATATAAAATTTTACAGTTTTCATTATTTTCTATGTACTCGTAGTAGGTACTTTTAAAATGTATGTTAAATGTGTTGTAAATAAAAACTGGTACAATAATGAATAGGCGCGAACACGCACAATCATCATCTGCACAATCAATCAATACAACAATAAATAAATAAATAAATCTATCATTAAAGTACATAATGGATAAAAGTAAATAAAATCGGCTTTACATCGGAATACAACTTCAATTAGTTCTGGAATGATACAATGTATCAGAAATTTTAAGATTTTTTTAAATATGTTCTGAACATTGCTAAATTATTTACAGAATCTAGTTAAATGAGTAACGGTTTTTAATTATAATATTCTAGTTATCTATGTATACGATGACTTATAAAATACACTATTATCCATTTACAATATAAATATATATACATTATATAATCAATTAAATTCTCTATACATAAATTCCAGATTTTCTAAATTTAAGTTAATTTGTAATGTTAGTGTCAGACAATGAATACGTAATATAAATTTTCCAAATACACATTGTAAATCTAAAGCCTAGATCTCGTCTTCGAATGCTTCAACAGCGATACGCAACTCAAAGGACGGCTTAACCATATTATAAACATTACCAGAAAACTAATTAATCTTTACACTAGATAAATAAACTCTACTTCATCTGATAATATTCACAACAGTTACATCAAATCCTGCATCAATTCACTCCTTGTTATCGCCGTAACTATTGAAGTAACCAGCCCCGGGTCACAAGAGCTTCGAAAAGAAAGTGTTGGGAGCAGTCATCCGCGAGGGATCCAGGATCCGAGGGTACGAAGACCCCAGGAATGGCCTGAAGGCTACCCTGCTCGCGTCCTCAACAGGACTAGTGGTTGCTTCTTGCGTTGATTCGTCTTGTGTGTCTATAGAAGAGTCGCCATGGTTGGAGCTGCCTGCACCGAGGTGAAGTTTCCTTGTGTGCTTCTTCAGGTCAAAATTCCTGCAGAATCCTTTAGCACAAATACTACAAGTGAATGGTTTTCTTTCATTGTGTGTGTGCATGTGGAAGGTCAAGTTATAGATCTGGTGGAACGCTTTGTTACAGATGCTGCATTTGTAAGCTTTCTCCCCGCTGTGGGTTAGTCTATGGTTCTTATAGTTGCCTTTCTGGTGGAAGCCTTTGCCGCAGAACTCGCAGACGAAGGGTTTATAGCCAGCGTGGATTCGAGCATGAGTGTTTAGAGTAGAGGACCTGTTAAACGCTTTGCCGCAAGTCAGACACTTGTGCGGCTTCTCTGAAGTGTGAATGATTTTGTGTCTGCATAGGGTGGATGCCTGTCGAAATCCTTTGCCGCATATCTTACAGACAAACGGTCTGGCGCCAGTATGGACTGGCATGTGTCTGGTCAAGTTGTAATGAGCGTTAAATACTTTGCCGCAGTCACCACAGGCGAAGCTTTTATTCTTCGCTGGAGAAGGCGTAGGCCCTGTGGTTGAAGAGACGGCGTGATCAGCTGCAGGAGGTCGAGGGCTCGGCGGACGCTGGACGGGAGAGGACGGTGGAGGAGGCCGGGGCAAGTGAAGCTGGTGAGCGTATGTGAGAGACACCAGGTCCGGCCCATAGTAGAGTAGAGGATAGTGTGATACAAGCTGTCTCCTTGCCGCTGGAATGTACTGTTTAAATGCTGAATCTAACAGATGAGCCCCGTAAGACAAGAATCCAGGCGGTGGCGGAGGTTCAGGGGACACTGACTTTTTCCTGTCAGGTTCCATGAGCCGAGCGATGGAAAAGTTCAGGACTGGTGCTGTGGGGGTATCGGGGGACTTGGCACGTTCAGGAGATGACTCCCGAGGACCTTCCGGCCGAGCAGTAGATTGAAACGGCTGCATTTTTGAATCTTGAGTGAAGATTGTTGTTTGTTATCTGTAACAAAAGATACTGTTGTTATTTATTTACTTAGTAGTTTCTAAAGAGTTGTTTACGTTCGTTGTCAATGAGTCTCGTATTGATTGGATTGAGTTCTGATAAAACATTACAGAAATTAATAAATAAAATTCATTAAATAAATAAAATTCTTTGTAATACTGAAGGCGTTTAAATTACGTTCTGCAGTTTATTCTTAGAAATGTGAGCGAGCACCACAAATACAGCAAATCGACTCCGATTGTCGCATTCAAACATCTGAACATGTTGCGGTGGGCGTGCCGAGTCGCGTCGCGTCGCGTCGCGTCGCGGTCGCAACAAAGCGCGATCGACTATTGTGCTTGTTTTAAGTAAATTGGAAAGCGTCGCGCCGGGGAGTCGCGTCGCGTTGTCGCTGCGTCTGACGCGGCTCTTATTCATTCGTACCTTTGGCTTTGTGAGGGCATCGCCCACAAGTATACGATAGAAATTATTTTTATGAGTGCTTTTGAATCAAAATTGAAAAGTTGCTTTTGAGTTGCGTTTGCTTTTTTATTATTAATAAGTCAAAATAAGTAGAAGTAGGGTATAAAATTTACTTGGTTTATACCTAAATTTTATTTCAGTGTCTGGTGAATATACATGCCTATTTTTTATTTACAAGATTTTTTCTACTCTTCATTATGAACAACTTTTAGTATGGGAAAAATGCTGAAATGGGGAAATATAATCTACTGTTCCGTATAAATAATTCAATAGATAATTATTACTCGACTAAATATATGGAACATCAGATATTTTTTCGCGATTATTAATTTGGTCCCATAGTAAAAGTTGTTCATAATGATGAGCAATCAGCAATCAGCAGAGCACAACCTTAAATGTTTTCTGGTAGTGAAAATTAGGGGTGTGTGTGCTTCTGATAATTATGATGTCTATACCTTATCATAATAATTAACGTTTTTAACTCTTAATCTCATTTTAGTCAATGTCACCATTCATGATCTGCGGGGGCTTAATGTGAGGATATTTTTGTAGAAATCATGGCGGAAGACAAGTCTTGGGTGTCCTCGTCGCGTGAGTCCTTGTGAAACTCGTTTTTATAGGTGCGGTATACTGCGATCCAGTGGCGAAGAGTCCATACAACCCGATTCCCATCAGCTTCCCTTTCCCTTTGGGAATTGGTTAGTGCATAGACCAACGTAATATGGCATGTTATTCAGTTAGGTCGAGCTCTTCCAGACATGACTATATATAGATTACAAGAGACGGTATGAATTTTTGTCTTGCAGCATTAATTGCAGCAATTTTTAGAGGGCATTTATGGGACGGCTTCCCCTTTTAAAACTGTCACCCTTCGCCACTGCTGCGATCCATTCAGTTTACTTTTTAATATATCCTAATCATTCTCAACAGTTCCTACCTTAACCAAAAGAAATCAAGAGAAATAATCAAAACAAAATCTTTCATAGACCATCAAACAAATGAAGCACAAGGGTCGCAAGTAGCGCGGGAGGGTTATATCAGCAATTAGTGGGACAATAGTTCCCGCACGACTAACCCGCGGAATATGCTCGTGTGGTTGCGAATACCCGAGTAATTGTGGGTCGCAAGGACCCCCGCCGTGGAGCGTTTGTTTAAACAATTAATTGTTTGGGAAGACGAGGTCGGAAGGAATTGTATAATTTGAATACTGATTTGAGTGCTCCTAATAAACTACTGCAGTACCTAAATCCATAAATATAGCGTTTAGGTAACCTACCTATACCTTTTCTTTTCCGTCTTCAATTTAAATAATGAAATAAAATTCTTATTACTTACAGGAATTTGTCTTGCCCAATAACCTATGCCAAAATCAGAATTTATTCCTTAACATTATATCATATTTATGCTATTTGTCTCTGTTTGTCTAAAGACAACCAGAGACATAGCTTCCATGGATTATGAATCTCTCGTGATTTACGATCTGTGGAGAAGACAGACTTGCCCAGCGGATTGCTGCGGAGTGCGGACAAGAATGACCGTGGTTGGTAGTTGTTGCCAGTGAGGACACTAGAGTCCCAATGACAGCTACGAACAAAATGACCGTCGCTGTGCGTTGAGTCTGGTTGAGTCCGCGCCGAATTTCCTTAACCGCGGCAATTTTTATGTCGAAAAAATTCTTCTCCGCGGCAGTCCGCCGGATAAAAAGTCCGTGGTATGTTCAGCGCCTTGGAACTAATTTTAATCCGTCTCTATGAAGAGTACGTAAAGTAAAAGTAATTGTAGTAAATCTATTAAACAGTTATAGCACAGTTATAACAGTTATAGTTATATGTTTTGATTTGATTTTAGCACTTTATATTTCGAGATCGGTTAACAAACGCAATAAGTATAGGTTTCCGCAAGCCAGGTGCTAACCGAACGGTAATGAGCACAATATATTTATTGTTTTGCCAACAATACATGACTGTACGCACTCAGCCTTTTGTTTAATTAATGCTTGAAGAAACAGCCCCTGTTTTACCGACACGGGTCTAAGAAGCGAAAATATTCCAAGTTTATGGGTCTAACCGTCTAGGGAAAGCCAAAATTAAGCCGAAGTCTAGAGAGAAGTCTAAAGAGAGAAATTTAAATAGTTTTAGAATCCGTATTCGATTAACCAGAAGTTCCCAACCTTTTGGGTAAGAGCCCTCTTCACAAGAAAAAACAAATTCTAAGGCACAGGGGCCATAGACCCATAATACCTAGTACTTTTTAAAATATTTTTGCACATTGTCTATAACCTGTCTAAAATCGTTTGCACCTGGCGTCTAAACGCATAGTTACTAACTCTAACCGCCATGTTCACCGACAACATAACAGACGTTTAAAATGAAATCAGCCGATTATCTATCGAAAAATTCATGTTTAAACGGCTGATTTTGTTCTGATCGTCTGTTATGTTGTCGGTGAACTTGAGCCTTATTAGGCTGCAGTCGTTCATAGCAATTTTAGCAAGAAAGTCCCGCTATGCCTGCCTCTCTTACCTCATTATCTATTAGAATACATCCTTATGTTTCCTAGAAAACTTCATCTATCCAGATGGTGACCCTCGTTACTGATCTCATTGTTGGACTGTACGTACCCCTTTGCCAGTAAAATAAAAATACCGGTAGTAATGAACGCAATTTGTTTTGCCAACAATAAATCCGTATTGTAAGCACTAACTCGGGAACTTTTGTTCTGTTAACACTTGAAGTAAAGACTATTGTTTATAATTATAATATCGTCGTACGCGCAGAACCGTTATATTATTAATTGTTGTGTGCTCAGAATTTAAAGTTATTGATGTTTTCAGTTGGAGTTGTGTGAGCTACTTGAATTTTGTGAATATGTTTGGTTTTATAATGGCCACGCACATAATGTTTGGCGCTACAAACAAAGCTAACTACGATGTTAAAATTATATTCGTAAAGTACGGATTGATGATCCTACGTTTAGGTAAGAAAAGATCAGCGCGTAACTAAAATGGTAATGAACATCGACTCTGGTAATAAACTTAAAACGATCGTGAGAGGCAAAACTTAGAGCTAACTTGTAAAAAAAATTACGAATCATCAAGTTACGATTCCCGTCTTCATGGTCGGTAGAAAAATTACAAGGTAGCTCAAAATTTAGTCTCACGATCGTATTGAAGTTTATTACCAGAGTCGGTATTCATTACCATTTTAATTAGGTACGCGGTAGACCCGCTGGACCCATTGCCTGCGCTCAACCGATAAAAAACATACATATCGAAGTAATTAATCATCTGGTACTACCTACTTAAAGTTATATCAAGTTGTCTGTTTATCTCCCATCTACTCTCCAGCTTTCCGGAAAACTGATCTCGAAACTCAAGTTGCGCAGGATCTAGTTTAAAAGTTAAATTATTCCGTTTTACTTTGACATGCATATCAGCGAGGAAGCGAGATTCGACTGAGATAAATAGACGTGTACTGTGTTCGTAGATGATGTATTGCCATTTACTCTTTCAATTACATTTATGTGCTAGGTATACATTTCTATTCCATTTCAGGTTCCAGATGAAAACCAGCTTCAAACACTTTTGGTGCTTGACACAAAGCGTCTGGAAACCTATTTAGTCTAACTTTGAAATGCCACGGTTGGCGCAGTGGCTAAACGAGAGTGGTTAGCTTTCTGCGCTACGTGCCGCGGGTTCGATCCCCGCACGGAGCAAATATTTGTATGATTTCTGCAGATAGTTGTACCGGGTCTGGGTGTGTGTGCATGTGAGATGACGTATGTTTGTAAACTGTACCCTCGATACAGGAGAAAACACAGTGAGAAGCATCAAGCAAGCAACGTTTTAAAAAAAAAATACACATGCCCATGAAGTTTTTATTCTTTTTATTTAATTTTATGCCATGTCTTCCTTCGTGTGTTTTCTTTAAGCGTTAATTCTATTTTGGTTCATTTTGTTGTGTCTTAATAATGTGTGTAATTCTAGTAATGTTTATTCTATTATATTTCTACTCACCTACCTACCTATCTTATAAGTAGATGTGATAACCCGATAGCTTCCGTTACTGATACACTTATACATTATCTCCCCAACCTTTGCCGACTCTACAAAAAGAAAACCTAATCGCCCCGAATCACCCTTTTATCTGCGAACACCTCTCAGAGTGATCATATCAGATACCCCCATTTTCCCCACCCTATCACCACCCTATCACCACGCTTTGTCCTCAATCTATCAATATCATAATTACACTTGTAACGACATGGTGGCTTATCGTTTGCTCGGATCGCATCATATCTGATGCAGCTCTTTGAAGATAAAATGATTAGGCACAGGGCACTTGAGATTGTTGGCAAGGGAAAATGTGATTTAGGCTAAAACTTTAGAGTTTAAAATTAGATGGCTGTTTTTTATGTGATGAGTCTTGTTGTGTTAAGTTTAATTTGAGTAAGTAATTGATTATGCAGTAATTATAGTTGAATTAAAAAACTGATTAAGGCCTAAATTCACCGATAATATAACAGATTTTTAACGAAATCAGCCGTTTAACATGAAATTTTACATGTATATACGGCCGTTTTAATTTTTAATATGTGTTAAAATTGTCGGTGAACATGGCCCTAAAATATACTTGCAAATATAACGAGTTCTCAAATAATGTCGATCATTGCTATAGCTAATAGCAAAACATTCTAAAAGTTGTTAACTAATACTGCTTTAAAATAATACTAAGTAATAAGTAGGTACTCATATATATGAGTGTAAGTAATCTCTTAAAAGTTTCTAAAATGTATATAATTTGAAAAATATCATATTGAAAACTCTACTCCAGATGCCCTGGAAAATCTAGTTTAGGAATCCTATTATTTACACCAGCCATTGACACCGGTCTCACGCCTTCTCCATCAGAGTAAGAACTAAAGAAAAATATTTTTATTCCGTAGGGGATGAGAGAGAGAGAGAGGGTTTATATTATAAATATACCCAGTTGCCTTTTCTGAGATTCCTAAATCAACATAGTACCTACTTATTACTTAGTATTATTTTAAAGCAGTAGTTAACAACTTTTAGAATGTTTTGCTATTAGCTATAGCAATGATCGACATTATTGAGGTTGGCGCAGTGGCTAAGAATAGAATAGAATAGTTATTTATTGTTTGTAACAGGTAAGGTACAAAGAAGCAAATGGCTTTCTGCGTTTCGTGCCGCGGGTTCGATCCCTGCACAGATTGAATATTTGTATGGAACACCTATCTGTAGATAGGTGTTCCGGGTCTGGGTGTGTGTGCATGTGACATGTATGATTGTAAACTGTACCCACGATACAGGAGGAACACAAGTGTGGGCAACGATTTAAAAAAAAACCATTTAATAGACCTTCAGGCTCTACGCGCGCTCAAACAAACTTAACACTAACCACATATCTACGATTTGATTCCCATTAATTCTATTGCATAATAATCTACTCTCCTCACTAAATCGACTAGCGAGGACTCTCGACGTCACTCGCATTGACATCTGTCAACTAAACAACTCATTACCGTCCCATTTCGCCGGGAATCGAACCCGAATCAAACCATTAGTGTTCCCGACATCCGTCAACTCTAATCCTTAAATGCCTTTAATCGCTACATCTGTCCCTCTCTAACACACGCTGAATAATAAGCCTATCTCGCTCTCAATTCTATGATATTTCGATTTGACAGAGGTCATTAGAATTATCCAGTTTATCAAGATCTCTCGTGATTTGATGTTTTCAAACAAATTGAACTGAGCATGGGGTGTGTTGGGGATCTGGTTATGGTGGTCTGTTTATGGCAATGTTATGGGGTGCGTGTTTATGGGATAGGGATGGCGTGATGCGGTTGATAATTGAAATGCTATGATTGTGTGCGGAAATTGCTTATTTTCGTGTTAATAAAGTGTTTACTTTTCTGTTTGCGGTCGATTGGGTACAAATATTAAACGTTTGATAAACGAACGATTAAAGGATAAGTTATGTAACTAATATTGGACTCACTCCAAACTTTGATGAAGATAAATAGGTACCCATAAAAACGTCCAATTTCAACAGGCCTAATATTGCCAGTTTGGGCTGTACTGATGCTGAATATAGTGGATATCTCCCTACATCGTATAAAATAAAGCCGCTTTCCGCGTCCGTCTGTCTGTATATCCGCTAATTTCACCTAAACCACGCAACTGATTTTGATCCGGTTTTCACCATCAATTAGATAATTTTTTTTAAAAATGAGGTTGATATCAACCAAAAAAGAGCGCGGAATTGCGGCTGCAGAATTAATGTAATGGCAGGAGGTTCAGGTTGTAGTCAGGAGGAGTCTGACACTACCCACACTGGCTCGCAAGCAGCCTGGGTGTCCAGGATGGAAAACCAGCTAACGCCAAAAAAATGAGGTTGAGGAAGATTATACACCCAGCTACGGGCAGCATCCATCAGATATGACAGCAATAAAAAAAAACTCCACTTGGATATTTGCCGAAAACATTTTCGTGACATCTTTAACAGTTTATATTATTTCGATTAAGTTCAGATCCTACAATAAATTTAAATTGCATAATCTAAAAATCATAACCCTTAAAAAAGTATTCCAACAATAAATCTATAGAAACCGATAAACATTAATATCATAATATTGTCAGCTTCCGTCACAAATTGCGACCCGTTTACACTCGACCGGTTCTCGTCCTTCACAACGTCGACATCTGACGAGATCGTGCTGACGTCGAGTGGTGAGGGGTTAGCGAAGTTTATATTATATTTATATTTCATTGCAGACGCTATTGTCGGTTCATAATGATAAAGATGATGTCTTTCGAGTAGATTATTAAAATTATAAGTAAAAGTGTGGGCGAGAGGGTAATGCTTTTTTATTTTTAAATTTGTGTTTTGATATATTTGTATTGTGATTTATTAGGCAATCGTTTAATATTTTTCCGTTTCATTGAATCCCTGGGTCGCATGATATAATAATGGATACCTACAATTAGGTTTATTTCTCAAGTGGCATTAGGACTTAGCTATAAAATAGTAATAAAATAATTATATTGCATCCCGAAAGAGTTCAATAGAGCCTTCCTCCTTACCTGTAAGGAATACCTAGAAATAGATACGCCATCCCGGCGGCGGGCGCAGGGCCAATTTTGTCAGCATTAAAATCAAACTCCAAAAGAATAGATAATTTAATTACATCACTTTTTTAATCACAAGCGGCCGCGGTGGGCCTTGAGAATTATAAAAGTCTGTTTGGTCAGATGAGGGATTATAACCACTTATTTTAAATAATAGATTCAATACTCACAAACACTTTTACACATCATCAAACACGCGCCGCCCACAGTTCAACTATCACTAACCGTCTACTAATCCACAGTAATCCGTCGCGTTATATCCTGCTGATCCTGCGCATCGCCCGCCTTCCGACGGAAGCGACGTAGCCTTGAGTAGCTTTGTGAATATTTGGTGAATTATATAGCATTTAATGTTACTTTTACTAGAGAGATTATGCGTAAGAAATTAGTGATTATGATAATACACATTGACATTGAGTTAATATTTAATAACTAACTGTTGCCCGCGGTTTCACCCGCGCGTTTTATTTTTATCAAAATAAAATATAGCCTAGGTATAATATCACGCATGGATAGTGTAGCTTTATATCAGTTTAAGAATTTTTAGACTCATTCGGTAGTGCCAGAGATTACGCCACACATACAAACAATCAAAAATCTTTACTGTTGAGTACAAATGTCTTAAAACAAGTTCGTGTTCAAAACACTTATTTAGTCCATAATATTTTTTAAACTGAAACTATACTGTTAGGTTCAACCTGAGGGTCCAACAAATATTAAGTAGGTACATTAGTGGATGAGATATGAATTATAGCAAGTAGAATTAAGGATCTAATAGATATTAATAACATTTCGGAGTTCATATAGTCGCGAGCACGGCTGCTATGAGCGTACCTATCTATGTCTGAAATTCAGGAAATTCAGCCCGATAATAATTTTGATGGAGCGATAGGCTCGACGCTCGTTCCAATTAGATCAAATATCGTCATAACGGCGAACTGTGTGGACGACCTCTGCCAACCCCTTTGGAGAATTTAATCGAGATGTTATGAAAATGCAGCTTATTTAATTCAATTCAACTTCTCTCTCTTTATTACTGTTTATTCTTTTATTTAAACAAAATAATTAGAAAGGTCTTATTTTATGCCATACTAGCTTACGCCAGCGGCTTCGCCCGCGTGATATCTTTATAAATTATAGCCTATGTTACTCACTGATAATGTAGCATTCTGCTGGTGAAAGAATTTTTAAAATCGGTTCAGTAGTTTTTGAGTTTATCCATTACAAACAAACAAACAAATATACAAAAAATCTTCTCTCAAAAAAAAATCTTTTCTCTTTATAATATTAGTTTAGATAATGTAATATTTTGTCAAGTAATGTGATGTGCTTTTATCTATAATATTTTCTACGCCACCATTGGTAAACATTGTTTAGCTACTTTGCTCATATTTCAACAGCAAGCATGCATGTTTCTACTTTGTTTTGTGCACCAATGATTAACAAAAATTTATTCTTATTCTTAAACCGATAAATTGCACATTTACAACTCATCAAATAACTCGGACACAAGGACCGCCTACAATTAAACTACTTATTACATAAACTTCGTCTAATCGCCGGTAAACCTGTCGCTTTGTGAGCCTTCCGACGGAAGTAGTAGTGTAGCGCTTGCTTTGTGTGTGCCGCGTTACGTATGGAGTGTTTGTGGCACTTTCACTCAATGCTTTTGCTAGAAGGATTATGCAGAAGAAATATATGAAATAGAAATTGTATCAATGATACTTCCTTTACCAAAGTCGGGCTTGTTTTCGTTCAGTCAGCATGATGTAAGACGAGGAACATTATGAATCACATAGTTTTGAAATACGTTATTTGAAGAAGGTTAGAGACGGGATTAATAATACCAGGTTTCACACACAACACTACTTTTAAAAGTATTGTTTATTTTTTAGTAATTCGATATAAACGCAAGATTTCATTCTTAAAACAGTTCTTAACCATTACACAATAAGCACATATTTATTATACCTATAACTATTTTTGCTGACTACACTCAAGAAAATAAAAATGAAATTAATAGGTATATCTTAGATTATTGATTGGTTGTCGCGGCCGGCTGCGACAACCAATCAATAATATAAGAGGTATATAGATTAGCTGAAACTCTCGTAGTATTGTTCGTAGCTTCGCGAAAACGCGCTGAGTTTCGCGAAAACTCGGATTATGGCGGGCACATTACACGATTCTACTGAATTGCTGATTCTAATTTAGTGTTTTCGTAAAATTACCAATTAAGTTTGTCTATTAATTTCACGACATAGACAACTTTGTAAAAATGTGTGTAAACTAGATACAGGCACTTATGAATGGCATGGCAGTTACGAGGAGCAGTGGCAGTGGAGGGCAGGAGCGCTTGAAGCACAGGAGTTCAGAGCACCCCGACTCCCCCCCCCCCCCTCCTTCGGGTTCGAAGGGTATGGCGGAGGACTCACGAGTATATCCATCTCACTAAACTTATTTCGCGAAACTACAGAATTACGCGATCCTACGGCGACATTTATATATTAGGCATACTTAGGCAGAGGCAGAATTTGTTGCCTGTCTATCTGTATGTTGAATCTATATATTAATACGTGAAGAGAAAACTTTGTACCTCGTTTTATGCATGTGGCGACACGGAGAAGGAGTGCAAAAAGCTAAAATTACGGTCGAATTTCGACCACTGGGCGAGCACTAGTGTTACTTATTCAACCAGACACATACCTACACATAATCTTTGCAGAGAAAGTGCCAAACGAAGCTTAAACATGACATAATCCTTCATGCACAGTTATACTTCCGTCGGAACTAGGTGGTGACAAAGACAAGGATTATAGAGGATTAGGAGCTATTTGTTGACGTAATCTTATATTAGTTGTGTGATCTCTTGTTGGAGGTGCCGCAAGGAATTACGGTTTTGAACATCACATTGTTGGAGATGGATATTTGGTGTGGGCATAAAAAAACAAACTTATGGTGTGATGGTAATTTCTTTGATATCTTACAATTGCTATCGAAAATTATGTGAAGATCTATAAGAACTAGGTGAAAAAAAAAAAAAAAGTTTTACCTTTACGAAAAAACATACCTACAATTATTTTATTATTATTAACACATTTATTTTGTTGAATTGGTTTCTATCACTTTTTGTAAAATGTTAATAACTATAAATGCTCATTTCCTGTATCTTACCGACCGTTATAGATTAAAACAGCAATAATAAATCACACGACTACAATTATTATAATAAACGTAGCGAACTACTACGTCATGCTACGGGCACTACTTCGTAGCTAAGCGTAGCAGACAGCTACGTTTCCTGGCGTAGTATTTCAGTTAACATTGTGACAGCGCGCGGTGGTGCTAAATTTACGACTGGTAAACAAAACTATTAGTTTAATAGAATGTATTTGGTTTGGTAAACTGAGGAATCTATAGCGATACTCCTGCGTAGTGTCCGCCACGAATATGTTTCTCCGCGCTCTGTTTAATTATTGATTTTAGACAAGATAATAATTTCAGTTACCTAATTAGGCATGTGAAATTTTGTTTGAGAGGGTTCTTGACACATTTTTACTAACATAGAAAGCGTGGAATCTCCAGCTATTCTTCTTTCCTTTGCAAAATATTCCATGTCCAGAAAAAGTGACACAATCATCACGGAACAACACTCACAAAGCAAGCTGAACGCTATTATACTTCCGTCGTAAGGCGATGCCACAAGGAGAAGGATTATGAAGCATTATCAGAAGTTTAGCGTAGGATTAATTGTGGGCGGCTTGCGTGACCAACACGGTCAAATACTTGCCTAAGCGTACGTATTTAAATGTTTAAGATTTGTAAATGTGTCATTATTATCGTTCTACCGCTATCAAAATACAAAATGAGCTCTCTTGTTAAAAATTAGACCGACTGACAATTCTGCACATTTCTTAGATGTTCTGAAAATGATGATAACCATTTATTTTTGAAGTTTATCTCGGAGTACCTACCTACTTCCCTGCGGCATCAACTACAAGAGATCACAAGATTGTAACATTAACAAATAATTTATTATTCTGTAATATTATATAATCCTCGCCTTGTGTCGTATTCCGCGCGAGTCCGAGTACTTAATCCTTGCCTTGTTCCGTCTTGTATGAGGTTCCGTCGGAAGTGTAACCATCTATATGGAGTATTGTTGTCGTGTTTACACACTACGTGATACGTTTGGCACTTTCTCTGTTAGTAGAGAAAGTGCCAAAGTAATCTTAGGATTATGCGGAAGAAATGTTTGTGGTTGGATATGAATTGTTGGAATTTGTTTAGTGAGCCTCCGGATTTAGAAGGATGCCGTTTACGCAAATTATTTGTTTGTTTATCATGCTTTTTTCTCGATAAGGAATTTAATTACTTTTATGTAGGTACCTACGCAATTTTTAACAAAAAAGGAACAATTTATGTTACTGTCTTTTTAATTCTTCAACGAAGATATTATGTAGCTATATACCTAATATTAATTAGAAGTATCTGAAATTGAGTTGAAATATGTAACTATGTAGTTAAAATTTTTGAATCCCAATCTAACCTCAACTGTTAGAAGTAGAAGCCACATTCCAATTAACAGCAGTAATGACATATTTCGTGCCGCGTGACGTCGACACCCTATTGTGTCAACAGTTACCCGGGAGTCGAACCCGGGCCTGCGCCAATTACAACCGGCAAATATTTGAACCCACACACTTAGCGGACGCTCTATGTAGACAACCATGGGGTATTGATGGGATGTATTCATTTATATTTGCTATAGATTATGCGCTCGGATGCATTTGGTCCTTTGGGACGGGACATGGTAATCGCTAAAATCCTTTAGTTACGTACCTAGGTATCTTTTATTCATGTTTTATCGTAGCTATGGGAAATGTTACTATTACTGCGCCGATATTTATCACTAAGCTTTGGATAGATGCTACTTGCGTTTGAATATGTAATAATATTCCTGAGAGACCATTAAGACAATGTGGTAACAAAAAGTAGCTATTTACTTTAATTAGAAGCTAAATAGTGTAATAGGCTGCTGTCTTGAAGTTGACGGATAATCTTGTCATTAAAATTGAATTACTTAAAAAAAAATAGGCATTAGAAGAAGTAGAAAATACACACACACGCAGTACTCCGATAATAAGTTCCAAAAATATTGCACATAAATGATATTAGCAATTTTAATAGAATAAAAATCACTTTTGAGACGATAAAGTACACGGTTCTAAAAAGTAGGTAGTAATAACTAAACTGAAAGATACTTTTAAAACTTTATTTCACAAGTTAGCATTACAGGTATATTAACAACGCGGGAAAAAGCATATTAGAGTGAAGTGTCATAAATAGTGAGGTGACGCGACATCCACGGCGACCGGTAACTAGTGCCGCGCCACTGCACTCTATTACGGTTGTCGGTTTTCTTCCGTCTAACAGTAGGTACATCCTTTCCTATGATAAAAAGACCGGCAAGATACTCCATGGATATTGGATAATTCATCTTTACGATATTTTTTCCTTCTGCATTAACATAAAGCTTCTTACAAGCTAGGTACACAAGTATACCTACACACGCTAATATCATTCACCTACACACATTAGCATCCCATCATTCCCATCTCTCCCTCAGTATAATCCTTGCACAATCTTTATCAACCGTTTCAAAGGGGTGTCATGATCCTCCACGAATGGGTACACCAATATCTGCTAATTTACGACAATAGCTAATTTGTCACCCTCGGGTGTCACCTGATCCCCACACCACAGGTGAGGGCCTCGGAGGGAGGGCAGAGGGCAGTTATTAGATTATTCCTCACAAGTGAGTGAGTTGTTCAGTGAATGGTAATTTGTGTGGGATGAATGTTGGGCAGGTTAAAAGCCGTGTAGGGGAGAAGAAATTGTTTAAAATATTTCATTCACGCTCTTACGCCTGTTTTTAATAAGATAATAATGGGACACTTTCACACGGCTTATAATGTGTCGCTTCAATAAGCTCATTCGTATGTTTTTTATACTTAGGTACAAGATTGTTAGGTACCTATAGATCTCGTTTCGTTTTCATTATTCCACGTTTTCTTATTTTTTTCGTCCGCGAAATTTTATTCAGAGTTCCTTTTTTATTTTTTGTTTGTTTGTATATTTCGACCTCAATTGAGTCTCAAGACGTTTATTTTGTTTTCTAGAATCATTCTTACAACCATAATATATATAAACATAACAGCGAAAAAACATGACCTCTCCGCTCGATCAAGCTCCGATTAAATTGCGAACATAATAGATTTCTCAGAATTGGAGCTCAAAGTTTTTTACATATAAATAAATTTTTATACCTACCAACATTACCTACAAGGAACAATCATTTTGCGTGAAGCAAGGATTACCTACTGTTTGCTCTATAAATTGTGTTTTTGTGACGAAATGAATCAAGTTTACTGTTGCCGACATTGACGTAACACTTTGGCCTGTATAATTCGAGCCAATACATTTGGTCCTTAGGAACGGAAAAGTGCAATAATCAGTATTCTGGTAAAAAGTTTGGAAAAGTTACACGTGTGAATCGGCAAACCAAACAATCAAATCAATCATACAATCAATCGTATCGGTAGGTATAGGTATCAGTTTTATAGACGAAATGCGTGTTGTTTAACCGTTTCTCCGCAACCCAAATAGCTATTAGATAGCCAGGTAGCCCTAGGCCTAGCTAGGTAGATAGTAGAGTTCGGTATCTTAGGAATCGTGCGTGATAAGATCAGTTTTTTAAGGTCTACGATTGCTTGTAACGACAGCCACGGTCAAGAGTTAAATTGGTCTCCGAGGCACAAAGCGAAGGACTCAATGTCACATCAAGATCAGGATCTAACAACCAAGCAGGATCACTCAAGATTTGGCACGGCTGGTAACCTTTAATTTAGATAGATTCATCAGATAGCCATGTAGTACCTATGCACAAAAAATGTTAATTTACTTTTAATCTTTTTATGAATTTAAATGAAATTACAAATTATCTGGGCCACTGCCCTTGCTTCTGTGCTTGTCAAAAAATATTATAGCGGTAAGTAACGCACTGCTTGTTATTTTTACGCAGTTATCGTAACATACAATAAAACTATTGCTAAGGGATCAGTATTGTTAGAATAGATAACAAAATAAATATAAGTCTATGACTACTAGCACCTATCTAGTAAGTTTATAATCTATATGTCTTACAGTGCCCAAATAAATATTCAGTCTGTTGCAAGCCATATTGTAGTTTTATTAGGTTATGGGCCCAGACCCGAAAGTATTTAGATTTCCACGTATTTTAATAGTGCACAGTTCTTAAAATGTCGTCTAATTACTCAGTAAACGTTCCTAAATTGAAGGGACGAGAGAATTACGACGATTGGGCTTTTGCCGTTGAAAATTTTCTCATCCTGGAAGGTGTCGATTTGCATGGCGAGCAAGCGCTAGACGAACAGAATGACAGAAAAGCCAGAGCGAAGATGATAATGACCATCGATCCATCCCTTTACGTACATATTAAAGGCGAAACGAAAGTGCTTCATGTATGGAAGAAATTGAAATCATTGTTTGACGATTCCGGTTTCACACGCAAGATCAGTCTACTGAGAAATTTAATTTCAATTCGCTTAGACACTTGCGAATCCATGACTAGTTATGTTACTCAATTAGTAGAAACAGCTCAGAAGTTAAAAGGTACCGGTTTCGAAATAAATGATGAATGGATTGGTTCTTTGCTGTTGGCAGGACTTCCAGAGAAATTTGGCCCGATGATCATGGCCATTGAACATTCAGGCATGAGTATTAGTGCAGATGCTATCAAAACTAAGTTGTTGGATATGAGTACCGATTTTGAGACCAAATCGGAAGGTGCATTCATCGCTAGAAATTCTCAGAGAACCGGTGGTGTCAGTAAAAATAGTAAATTTTTATCAAAGCATCATGGCGGAAATGTCGGAAATGAAACACAATGTCAACCATCCGTCAATGCAAATAAAACATCAGCTAAAGTAATCCGTTGCTACAAATGCAAACAGATTGGACATTACAAAAACCAATGTTCAGCAGAGAAAGCGAAGATGAATGCATTCAGCGCAGTTTTTATAACGAGTGAATTCAGTCAAAACGACTGGTACGTTGATTCAGGCGCAAGTACTCATTTAGTGTCAAATATAAATATGTTGTCGAATATTTCGTACCAACCGAAAATAAAAGAGATTATTGTGGCTAATCGAACAACTGTACAAGTTTTATGTTCGGGAGATTTACAGATTACGACTGCAGTAGGAAACAAGCAGTATGAAGTAAACGTAAGCAATGTTTTATGTGTACCTAACCTCACCACTAATTTGTTGTCGGTGAGTAGAATCATCACCAGTGGCAACAAAGTGACATTTAATAAACAAGGATGCTTTATTTATAACTCACAGAATGTTTGTATTGGTGAAGCAAGGTTAGAAAATGAGGTATATAAATTAAACATTGCGAAATCTCAGCAAATTTTAGCGGCGACAGTGAAAATCTCTAGTACTACATGGCACAGGCGGCTAGGTCATATTAATGCTAATGACCTAAGCAAGATGAAGAATGGAGTAGTTGAAGGTGTAACATTTCAAGAAAAAAGTGAAATAGACAAATCCAGCTGTACAGTATGCTGCGAGGGTAAGCAGACAAGGCTACCTTTCCCTCTGAGTGCTAGCAAAAGTGCAGATGTGCTGGTATTGGTTCATACTGATTTATGTGGGCCAATGGAGAATAATTCACTTGGAATGGCCAGATACTTTTTAATATTTGTGGATGACTATAGCCGAATGGGTTTTGTATACTTCTTACAGTCAAAACATGAAACATTCAAGTACTTCAAGGAATTTAAAAAGTTAGTAGAGAACCAGCAATCAAAGAAAATTAAAACATTAAGATCTGATAATGGTGGTGAGTTCTGTTCAGCAGAAATGGAAAATTACTTGAAGCAATGTGGTATAGTGCATCAGAAGACAAATGCGTATACTCCAGAACAAAACGGACTATCCGAGAGATACAATAGGTCAATAGTTGAGAAAGCACGCTGTCTCATATTTGATGCTCAATTAGAAAAAAGGTTTTGGGCAGAGGCTGTGAATACAGCGGTATATGTGAAAAATAGATCACCAGCGGCAGGACTAGACCGTGATACTACCCCTTATGAAATATGGACTGGCAGAAAGCCGGATGTTAGCCATTTACGAATCTTTGGCAGTCCAGTAATGGTCCATGTTCCTAAGGAAAAGCGCAGAAAGTGGGATAAGAAAGCAACTAAGATGATACTAGTTGGCTACTCAGAAAATACCAAAGGTTATCGCTTGTATGATCCTCAGGTAAGAAAATTAATCATTGCTAGAGATGTTGTGGTCATGGAGAATATTAATGACAGTTCAACAACTATTTTGGTAGAAGAAAAACAGCAGCCTGAATGTGTAGAGAACAGCCAGTTAAATAGCTCAGATGTTGAAAAGGATGATGAAAAAGATGTGACATATGTTCCAGATGAATCGACAAGTGAGTCTGATGACAGCTATTATGAGCCGATGGATGAATCACAGAAAGACACTTTGAATATTCCAGAAAAACGTGAAAAACGTGTTAGACGTGTACCAGACTATTATGGTTATACAAACATGTGTGTTGAAGAAGTGGCAGGTGATCAGATTTCTCTCAGTGAGGCTACAACTGGATCTGAAAAAGCACTTTGGCAATGTGCAATGAAGGAGGAGTTAAAATCGTTTAGTGATAATGACACATGGGAGCTAGTGGAAAGGCCAAAGAATGGTACAGTCGTTAAAAACAAGTGGGTATTTAAAAAGAAATACAATACTGATGGTGAAGTACGTTTCAGAGCAAGACTTGTTGCTAAGGGTTTTACCCAGAAAAAGGGCATCGATTTTACAGAAACTTTCTCACCAGTTTTAAGGTACTCTACTCTTAGACTATTATTTGCACTAAGTGTACAACTTAATCTCAGTATGAATCACCTTGATGTACCAACAGCATTTTTGAATGGTTTTCTAAAAGAAAATGTATTTATGGAAATACCAGAATATTCTCAATTTGTTGATTGTGATAATAAGGTATTAAAATTGAATAGAGCAATTTATGGCCTAAAACAGTCTGCCAGGGCCTGGTATACTAGAGTAGAGGAATGTTTGTTAAACTTAGGTTATAAAAAGTCTAAATGTGAACCTTGTCTTTTTATAAAATGTAGTAATAATGTTAAAGTATTTGTTGCATTATTTGTGGATGATTTTTTCGTATTTTATAATTGTTTAAACTCTTATGAACAGTTAAAGACTGAACTTATAAATAAATTCAAGATAAAAGATTTAGGTCAGATCAAACAGTGTCTGGGAATGAGAGTGAATGTTAAAAAAGACTGTATTACTGTTGACCAGGAGCAATATGTAAATAATATTTTACATAAGTTCAATATGTCAGATTGTTATAGTTCAGAAACTCCTATGGAAGTTAATTTAAAATTGGAGAAACATGTTAATAACACTTGTGATAAAATTTATCCATACCAACAGTTAATAGGGAGTCTCATGTATTTATCTGTATTGACCAGACCAGATATCGCTTATAGTGTAAGTTACCTGAGTCAGTATAATAACTGTTGTACTGAAATTCATTGGAAGCATTTGAAAAGATTGTTAAGATACTTACAGAAAACAAAGAGTTATGGTTTAGTTTATAAGAAAAATGAGCATGCTTTACATGGTTTTGTAGATGCTGATTGGGCGTCATGTACGTTGGATAGACGGTCATATACTGGGTTTTGCTTTATAATGTCAGGGTGTGTTATATCTTATGAATCAAGAAAGCAAAGGACAGTAGCATTATCAAGCACGGAGGCTGAGTATATGGCTCTATCCGAAGCCTGTAAAGAGATTATGTACTTAAGGAATTTGTTAACAAGTTAAGTTAGCTGTTAATCCATTGTTTCATAAGCGCACAAAACATATTGATGTAAGACATCATTTTGTTAGGGAATGTGTCTTTAAAAACAAAGTTAAGCTAGAATATGTACCAACCTCTAATATGCCAGCTGATTTGTTGACAAAAAGTCTTTGTGCCAATAAACATTATAAGTTTTTAAGTTCAATGGGCATATCAGAAGTGTAATTGGATACTAAAAGTATCGTTTTATGATTGTTATTGTTTTGTGAAATGGTATTTAGTTTATTTTGTTCCGAGAGGGTGTTAGAATAGATAACAAAATAAATATAAGTCTATGACTACTAGCACCTATCTAGTAAGTTTATAATCTATATGTCTTACAGTGCCCAAATAAATATTCAGTCTGTTGCAAGCCATATTGTAGTTTTATTAAGTATTAAGCTGTTTCCGGAAATTTTAGTCAGTTGGATCGTTATACGAGTAGATATGGTTTGGCTTAGCTGTTTACGAAAGTTAAGTTTAAGCCAGTGGGATTTTCCAGAAGGTCATACAGAGACTTCACCGATGAAATTCTCGTCCGCGTTGTATAACTTAGCTTAGACACCTAGGTATGAGGACCTTCTTACAGATAGGTACCTTTATTTTATTTACAAAAATCACACACAAGAAAAGTGCGACGAAACTATGCGGACCTAAAGCCCAAATTATTAGATTTTGTTATTTCTGTGACTAAGAGCAACTCCCATAACGGTCTATCTCTAATTTTATAAGTTAAGCTAATCACTTTCGTAAACAGTATCGGTTTTCAATACACGGTTAGGTATAATAAAACAAAATAATGAAAAATCAAACCTGCAATCGTTCCTCCCACTCCAAGTTCAGCAGTGTGCGCTATCCATGAAACTGAACAAATACTAAATAACTGAAAACTGACAGTCCATCACAAAGTGAGCATCGGATCACCGGTCATTGCACTGAACGAAAACCAAAAAACTGGCCAAAGATGGCGGTTGGAAATTCAAAATTGGTGTGACGTCGGAAAGGCGCGCGGCAAGTGGCCGCGGCAAACACGCCCGCGCCGCACCGCGCCCGCGCCTCTCCCGCACCGCGCCCGCACCCGCCACTCGCTGCCCAAAGGGCGGTCGCTTCACTTCAATAATTCACGACCAGCGACCAACTGCGACACGTCTCGCGCCTCCCTCTCGTAACGCCGCGCCCATATCGCGCTGTCTCGCTCTTCTGTTGCGCATTTACTACATTTCATCGTCCTCCTCTTTTGCTCTTACAATTAATGTATAGGTTTGTCTCGCTTGCACTCATTAGGCGGGTCTCGTGTCGTGTATTATGCAGTGTGTTTGTCGAACGTTTTATAAGGTTTGCGCGGCGATGCATAGAGTAGGGGAACAGGTAGAGACTTCAGAGTAATTTTTTGCTGAACAATCTTGGAAGGGTTTCGAGTACTTAGCTTTCAGTTAGAAGCAATTCGGGACATACATAGGATACCTAACGTTTTAAACGTGTATCTTCTAGACGTATAACCTACCTATATCTACAATAGGTACCTACCTACCAACCTCAAATACACAACAACAATAAACTAACGTGTCAAAAAGCATTAGATATCACTCCCTGTCATAGCATCTTCCGTTTGCAATTTATGTAGATATGTTTTTATATTCATGTGTATTTGTTTTGTGTAGGTATTTTACTTAAGTTTATATTATTATAGTAGGTAGGTATATAATTTGTAGTTTTGATCTATTCTTTTACATCGCTGTCTACATTTCGTGAATTAAATTCTCCTCTCTCACGCGCAGGTCTGCTGGAAGAGATTTTTTTAGTGAAATAAGCTGTAGGCTTTGTACCTACTTTGTTCTCCTATTTAATGATTTCTGTTTTTTTTTTTAAGGTGTGTACATAAATTATTAAATAAATAAATATAATCACCTAGTCTAGCTTTTGCTGTGATTCATCCGCGTGGTTTTCCATTATAACTTTGGCACCCTTCTCGACCACTAATTATATCTAATAAATAATTAATATAAATTATACAAAAACACTTGGAGCTTGCGTAGATTATAACTTATGTCAGTAGGTAACCTCCGTTAGGTAGGTGCTTATTTCAAGGTTCTAAACCCCGTAAATAGGCGCATTCTGTACCTACCTACGTTGATAATGTTAGCCAGTCTCCTCAAAAGTCAACCCTTTTCCTTAAAGGTTCACCCGTCTCCACAAAGGTCAGCTCCAGTCTTTTTTTACCAACAGAATTATATGGGATGCATACCCACCTTATTAGGTACTAGTGCAACCACGTCAATATTGTAGGTAGGTACCAAGTGTTAGCATAATCTATAATCGACTATAGGTATAATTATTTCTGTGTGGCAACACTATTCCTAAAAACATTTATTCGATTGTGAGGTAGTAAAATATAATTCACTTGTAAAAGTAAAACGGTTTGGAGGATTATTCCATCCTCGGCTACAGACGTTAAAGGTTGTCTTGAGTTAGCAATTGAGATTGTTTCTTAGCAAATAAAGTAATTGAACAGTATCAGTGTGTATAATTCTTTCACAAGTGGGCTTCCACTCAAACACAGTCATGACCTCTCGCCAGTCCAATACTTTAGCCGTTGGAATATTGCCGTTTGGTATAAGTAAATAGGATCTCCATTCTCCTGATCATGCATAATCACTCCTGCGCCGTAACCACCCGCGAGAAGCAAAGGTAGACAGACGGGCGCGGTCTGAGAGGTCTCTTTTAAAACTATGAGATTCTTGATGCATAGTTCCAAAAGTGAGATGGTCCTATAGATCCAAAGACATTAAATTATACTACAGTAGGTTTAATCTCTTTGTATAGATCGATCTCCTTCTCTTCGAATTTAAGAACATTGCTCTTGTCGGTGTAGCAGAGCAGCTCTCTCCATTTATCCCTCTCCAGTACAGTCTCCATAACCTTCTGAAATACCTACGACATGACATCAACCTTTTCTTTTACTTGGCTCATGTAACTTATGCGTGGCCTTCCTCTACTTCTCCTTCTTTCAATTATGTAGTTATGTTTTTAATTAAACTATCATGTCGTAAGATGGCCTATCATGTTTCCTCCTATTTTGAATAGTTTTCATTAGTACTATGCTCCTCTCATTGACTCTTCAATACTTATTCATTACTAACTTTTTCCGTCCAGCTTATTCTCTCCATCCTTCTCCAACACCAAGATTGTGAATTTTACAAACTATTGTCACCGTGCCATTGCGAACTCATTATGGACATTTCAAACAAAACAAACTATAATATTTCAAAATAAAGTGTTATAGCCGGCGGGATGTCCGCGCTGGGTGGGTACTGTACCTACCCCAAGATTAAACCTTTTTTTGTTCTGAAAACTTTGCCCTGGTAAAAGGCGTGGAGTTATGTCGGACTCCCAGCGGCTAAAACAGTACTGTGTTCCTTGGACGACCCATGGCTGGGAGCGCAGGATTCACTCGCCTATACGACAAGCCCTCAGCAAGCATTAGATCCGCCAATTGCATTGGAAATCTTTTAGAGGCGCAGGCGCGCGCAGTTCTCGATGCACTACTTTGTACCCCAAGATTAACCTAATTGCAACATTTTCTTGTATAAATGGGTAAATTAGTATGCCTGTAGCTAGAACTCTAGAACAATACTCTCGAATACCAGTTCTGTCCTATAAAGCGCCCTCTATTATTTTATCTTCACTTGTCCCAGTCGAGGAGCTAGAACCATTTTTGGATTAGCGTCGTAGCTTCCCGTGTCTCTCATCTGGTTCAATTTATACACGGTAGATGTCGCTTCTCAAATGATATATTAAGCTTGATTAACCTGGAATTAAACTGTCTCTCCGTCTATTCTATTTCATAAGAGAGCGGTACTGCTACCTAGCGGCCATAAAAAAATTGTGCTGAGGCTGGCGTAAAAGACAGCCTTCTGAACGGTAACCAGAGGTGTCGAATAAGAATCGTGTTGATCGTTGACCAGGGTTGATATCTCTTATCACTGCTGAGTATATGCCTCCTTTTCAGAAAAAAGGGGCAAAAAAGCATGTCCTAAGTAAAAAGTTCTGTCAGATTGCTTTTTTGTATTAGGGTCCACGTGCAGTAAACGTAATTGAAGTATTTATGATTATACTTTTAGCTATAGATAGTATTATAACTGGGCTTTTAGCTAGATGTATGTCGACCTATTGTGTAGTGAAATCTGGGTACGAATCCTAAGGTAGGTGTAATTGAGAATTTTCGTTACTAGGCTCATCTACGCAAGGCCGTAGCCACGCCCCCCCCCTCCCGAAATCTTAAACAATGAAATAACTTTTAAAATGTGCATTGTTATTAAATTGTTGGTTGTTTGGCAGAAATCGCCAAATTAATACGATAAGACAGCCCTCTGTATATCTTATCGTATGTACTAAATCTACTGTCCGTACTAGCAACACTACCCGTGTTAACGGCTACACCAGAGCATACTTTTAGCATTGCGTAGACTGAAAACTTTTTAGAGAAAAAAATGTCGTAGTAGGTAGATACCAATAGTTATATAACAACCATTACGGTTGTTGTTTTGATTAAAGCAAGGGATTTGAGCGACTGGAGTATGTACGAGTAGGTACCTTCTTTCTATGTTTTCTCGACTTTATCTAATTAGTAATTAAAGCAATATCACCCAGTCAGCTGCATTTATAGCTGACTATGCCTTCTCTGTTACAGGCCATTGTTAAATTGATGCAGGTAATGTTGCAAGTTAGTAAAAAATAAAACAACAGTAATATTTTAAACCAACTTTATTTTTAGCTAAAATATAATAATTCATACATCAAAGAAGTTCCCTAATTATACAGTAATAATACCGAGATAATACAAAAAGATAAAATAAAAATGTATTACAATAAAATAGTAATAAAATAAAAAGAATATAAGTAGCTACCTCACGTAATACTTTAGGATTAATCTGGTTTTGCAAATGCCTGCATTTGTGCGGGATTTGAGCTTGGAAAGTTTAAAAAACTGTTTCAGATCTTACAAGTAAGGAGGGTGGGGGGAAATGGTCACTGGACGGTTGTCGGGTGGACACTAACAAACAATAACTCGAGCAGCGAACAACTGTTCGGCGGAAAACAAATCGTTGTACGAAATATTTAATAAAATGGCACTAAAATTGTTCATCTACTAACGAAATAATTTAGAAACGTTAACAAGTACCCAAACATATTGCTCGCTGCTCGACAATGTGTCGAGACCTCTGTGACAGCTTTTTGACGAATTCCCTAGGGATTTAGTGTAACAAGCGACAGTTATAGCTGCCCAAAATATCATTATTAAACTCGCTTCGTGTCATTTTAAATTATCCCAATCTGTGTCTGTAGAAACATCAAGTTATAATTTGATTAGTAAGCTGCGACAGAGACCGCAACACACCAAAACTTAACGTATAACACAACGCGGTCAGAACAGTCAAACAAGACAGAGAAAACAACACGTGACGTCACTAGAAGAGTACACCGATGATTATGTCCACAACATTGCTTAACGATTGTACAGTCATGTTCTTACAGACATCTATGCTAATATGGCAAACGGTCCTTGATATGCAACGTCTGAAAGAGACAGAGCGAGGCGGGCGCCGCGCGCCAGAGCGAGACGGACACCCAAGCAGAACAGACGGAAAAGAAACCTACCTACACTTACGCCTAACGACGACGCGTCTTCGTTTGCCATTTCCCACTCGGTCGCGAACGTCATCACTAACACATAGCCACTTAGTACCTAATTGTTAGTAAAAATCCCTTAACGCATTCAAAATATATATATAATTAATATAGTTCATTATATAGTAGCTGATCCTAAACCGATACCATCTGTATAATGTGTATAATATCGTACATCTAATTTTTTTTCAAATAACTCTGTGCCTAATATACATTTAAGCCGATTTTGTCGAGAAGCTCGTAAAGGGTAAAGTGTTGGACATTTTGTCGAGAGACAAATATTTTAAAACTACACACATGGGGGAATAAGCATTTTGTACCGTAAATAAATGCGTCTTTTACTGTTGTACTAAAATAAATGCGGGTCAACTGGCGGGGTTCAAGATGGCGCGGACATAACCTCAAACAAAATGGAAGAAACGTCAAATAAAATGGTCGCCATTTTGTTTTTTTTTCCGTTTTGCAAATTAAAGGCGTCGAACCTGTGAAGCATACATCTCTTAAGTATCCAATAATATACAATCATAGTATCTGATCGCTTACACACTAATTATCTCTTATGACCGATTCCATACGAAATTACAACGACTACGATTTAATACATACAGTTTTTTTTTTCATTTGTCTTAAGTATAGAAACGAATAGAAAAAGTGTTAAGAGCTCTATATTTTAGAACAACGACATATTTCCTTCTACGAAAGCAAGCGAGGAGTAAAATTATACTTCGTTTTACGTATAAATTTGATATGATCATTTTTTAAAGACCTTAGAATAAAACTACAAATAAAACGTATGCTTATGTCGGGGTCAATGTACGCAATTGGTGACAAATCCGACTTATTTTAGGGTTATGTTAGTTGTTTATTTAGTTCGCTAAAAGGCAGGCAAAGAGTCAGAGCCATGCAGCCTTGTCATATCTGTATTGAGTTTTCATGTCTGATATCGTAGAATATAATGGCCAAAGCCAGGTCTGTTTGTGCAAAAGGTTAGATTAGTATTTGACAATTGATTGATCAGCTGGTAAAATCCAGTTGCCAAATTGAAATAACAAATCGAATAATCTCACAATCTGTAAATATAATCTCAAATAAAACAGCTGATTCAAAATCAACTGTCAAAATCTACTCTCTTATTTGACATTTGTGTCAAAATGATCATTAAAAGTGCGATTTTCCTCGAATGAACCGTATATTACGTACATTGACCTCGACCTAAGATACCAAAGTCTTGTGCCACGCGTGTGTTTGTGCCAAAAGCTTCCATATACGCTACATAGGTACAATATCCGACTGACGCGGATTATAAAATCAATTCCGTTACCGAAATGTACTGAAATATCTCGCTTTGTTTCGTTTTGCGATATTTCGATACACGTAAAAGAGGGTAGATGAGAATTGAATTGAAACAAGCTGCCGTTGAAATTTAAACCTTACGTTTTAAGTGTTAGAGTACAAAATCATAAAGTAGAAAAGAGAAAGGTATAGGCAAATTTTTTCGTGTAGTATAAGCGATTTGTGTAATTTTTTTCTTATTATTAACATCGATATCATCTAAATATATTATTTGATCTTTATTTTGATCAGTACTATCGCCCGCTCTTCAATACATTATGACGTATATTTTCCTATTCGATTTACGTCATCAATTCTCATCAACACCTCGATTTAGAGTTACAGCAAGACATTAGATAGAACTTCGCAGTCCATTGCGCTATTTCCAGAACATCGTGTACAAACGACGCTTGAAAAAACAGCAATGGAATGGAAACGAAAATAAAAATAAAGTACCTAAAGTTAGATACAGTAGAAATAAAGTTTTAGATAGGTAGTAGGCGTGTATAGAAACATCGCAAAGGTTGCGTTGGCCGTGTGGGCGGGACGGGGCGGGGGGCGTGGCCTGCGCGTGCGCATTACATCGTGCTGTTGTCCCACTCCAGCTGGCTGATGTTTCTGTACTTGTGCTCCTTGCCCGGCACCACTGCAAACAAAAGATATTTATTGATAAGGATTTACGAGTCTCATATTTTCACCTTAATTTTTTTTAAGTTATCAGTTGATTGAACAATCGCTCCACAACTGTTGCATATTCAGTGCATCTACAGCTACACGTGGACCGTGTCGGGTTCAGGACAGTAGGAGAGGGGACAGGCTCATATTCAACTGTAATTAACTATTACGCCTGGTTTATTTTCGGAAACTATAATATATTTGAAACGATTTTTCCTCTGTCGTAAATGTATTTTACTTCCAAACTGCCTACGGCTACTTGCAGCACATAGAGTATCATGGTGGTTGTCGCAGTACACTATAGAACACAGGCCCCCCCAATACAGTCCAGAGCCTGGAGTTATCAGACTGTCAAGTTGGATTGTCTGTTTGCTTGTCAAAGCCAATGCGTCATTTATTTGGGCACGGCGAACATTTGGAAAAACTGAATGTACAGCGTTTAGGAACCTCTGGAAGGCTGTTGTTTACCTTCGTCATCTTCGTCGGAGGAGTCGTGCTGGTCGGAGTCGGAGTCGGAGCACGAGTCGGCGTCCGAGCTGTCCGCGCCCACCCGCGTGCCGCACGTCGGCGCCGCCTGCTGCGGGGGGGGAGGTACATTATGTCTGTCGCCAATATTTCACCGTTGCAGTTTGCTGACTGCATAGTACGTCTCCTTTTTATGAGAGTCATATACTTTTACACAAATATTTTGCGTGTAGTTTGGTATGTTCCTTCATTTTTTTAAAAGATTAAATATATTTTTATATTAAAAATATTAAGCATTGTTAGCCCATTAGATAGTGTTCAGTATGTATAACCAAACATTTCTAAACACGTGATTTATGTGGTATTTTTTTTTAATAAGACAGAATAAAGCCTTTACTCACTAAGAATAAAAACATTTATTGTTATTATGGTGTACTTACTAGATCATCTGTAAAAGTTTGTCCAAGTATATTGTTGGGACTTTATATTATTTGGTGTCACTACAAATAAATATATTTCGGGCCTCATTAATAATATACGGCTTACGAAATCCAGCAATCGTGACATTGCAATGTTATGGCAGTAATGTTACCTCCTCCATGGGATTAACAGTGATAGTGAGCGCGGAGTCGTCCCAGGCCATCTCGGCGTCGGTGCGCGCGCCGCGCGTGTGCAGCGCGTGCAGCGCGTGCGGCGCGGGGGGCGCGCGCGGGCGGGCGGCGCGGGGCGCGCGGGGGGCGCGCGCGCGGGCGAGGGCCACGCCGGCCAGCAGCACCAGCACGCCGCACGACACCACGCCGATCAGCAGCGCCACGTGGTCTGCGGACGGGACGGGTTGGCAGGTCTTATTGTGAGTGTTAACTTGAGAGACATGGTTTGGAGATTATAACACGAAGAAAAGTGAATTTCTTATCTTCAGAGCGGCTAACAAAGGCACAGACAACTGCCCAACTGTCTTAAACCGTGTCTATCAGTTTAAATATTTGAGATATATCGTGACGGAGGACATTGGTGGGGTGAGATGAAACATGCTGGACATTCAGTCCGATCCAGATTATTATTATTACTATGGGCAGTACTTTTGTTTAATTTTAGAAAATTATAATCCGTCCAATAAGGTCAGTTTTAAATTAATTTAAGACGCAGCCGTCCACCTAAACATAATAATTTATCACTACCTAATTAAATGAATAAAAAAAACTCTTGTATTCTTACTGAAGAGAATACCGAAGAGGATCGTTGCAAACATAATAAATTAATAAGTTTCATCAATAAGTATAATCATAAAATTCGTTTCTATGGATAAAAAGTGTAAGTAATCATTCAATTAGGATCTCTTTCTAAATGTATATTATTTGTTTATTGAATCGTATCACCTTTAGCCGATGCGTCGAAAACAAGTCGAAGTTTAGCTGGAATACTTTCAGATCGGAGAACGCCAATAAATCATAGTACTCACTGGTGGAGGCCTGGTCGTCGTGCAGGTCGATGAGGCGCGGCGCGGGCACGTCGGCGGCGTGCGCGTCGCGCAGCGCGTGCGCCGCGTACACGCGCGGCACCAGCGCGCGCTCCGACTGCGGCCGGGAGGTGCCACATTATGGATCATGGTACTCACTGGTGGAGGCCTGGTCGTCGTGCAGGTCGATGAGGCGCGGCGCGGGCACGTCGGCGGCGTGCGCGTCGCGCAGCGCGTGCGCCGCGTACACGCGCGGCACCAGCGCGCGCCCGTCGCCGCGGTGGTGCCCCGCGTGCTCCGACTGTGGCCGGGGAGGTGCCACATTATAATCATTTCAAAAATAATCTACTTGTACCTAGACAGCGATTACTCTAGCGATTTAGACATTTTTAACCAATGTAAGTTCTAACATCAATGTAAGTCGAAATAATTATGTATTTCGAAGTATTTGCATGTAAACAGCACAATTTCGATCCCTTTCTAACAAGCGTGTCCTAAGGTATTCAATTTATTCAAATAATTACAATTTTCTTTTTACTTGTCTGGCGATATGGTGTTTCAATACTCGGTAAAAGCGCTTTGTTGTTCACATTTTTAGTTCTTATATTTTACACGCGAAGACTTGTAATTGCTGTTAATCTACCTTATTGCTTAGCTGTAAGTCTTCCATAGAAATAAATATCTTACAGCGTGATGTAAAGAATGAAAACATGAGTAGTAGGTAACATGTAAGTCTCAGAGTTTGCATGATCTCTTACTATATCTGATTAAGGTACAAGGAAAAAGCCTCCACGAGCGACGATACGTCTTGATTACGTGAGAATAATCTGACAGCCTCAGCGACCAACAAACAATGCATACCTTTATCGCTTATAGATATTTTCATAAGAGGATACGGAAAAGGACGTTTATTTGCGACAGCAACTGTCATATTTATCATACGTAATCAGGGAGCGGGAATCGTCTGTCGCACCCTGGGCAGTCAGCCGCGATACCACCATTATAGACTGGCTTATCATTCTACTACTGCATGAGTGATTCCTATACGCCATGACACAATAGAAGAATACTGCATCTTCTTCATCTGTTTACACCGAGTTTTTCGACTGTCTCAGTAGAAATTTCTACGCTACGTGCCGCAGGTTCGATCCCCGCACGGAGCAATTATTTGTATGATCTATAGATAGTTGTCCCGGGTCTGGGTGTGTGCATGTGACATACTTGACAACATAATGCAATAGGATGACTATTTAACTTTTTTTTTTCTCGTGTTTTGTCACTGTCTGTGCTGAATGTATTTTCTTTCATCTTCTTTATTTCTATATATTTGTAAACTGTACCCTCAATACAGGAGAAAACAAAGCAAGGGGAAAAGAAAATAAAAATTGTCGCCTCGTAGAAGATGAACTTGTGACCCTGAAACTCCCCTTCCCCTTGCTATTCGGGCAGGCGACTCCCCGCAGTCCGTACCTGCTTGTCGCGCGCGACGGCGTCCATCTTGTCGGCCATGCCGCTGGGGTGCAGCTCGCGCGACAGCCCCGCCTCGCTCGCGCCCGACATGTGTGGGTGTACCACTGTTAACTGGCAACGGAAAAAAAAAACATTATTAATAACGTCAGTTTAGTAAAACTACTCCCTCTCTCATTACCTCCTATATATTTTGTCACTAATATCCTTATTTAGAACTGACAATGATCTGTTTGCCAAGCGTGGTCATTATGGCAATATCCACCCACCTCGCATTCGAATGGTTTACGAGAAGGCTCATATTCAGTCATTAATGTCTAAGGGCTGGTAATGTTACGTTTTTCAACCGAACTACTCGTAAAATTAAAATTATCGGGCTCGTTAAAGTGGGCAAAATATTTAATTCCCTCCCCGTTTATTTAAAATTCCGATTAGAAGTGATTGTTTATAGACTTTTTGCAATTGATTGATTCAATAATTTAAATTATATTAAACAAAATAGTCTTGGTGTGTGTACGTACCGTCTGCACGTATTCGTTGCTGGTGAAGCGTCCGTTCAGCTCTGAGCAAGTCAATTTGAAGACACGGTTCAAGTAGTAGGCGGGCTTCTTGTTGCTGTATTCGATTTCACGGAGCACCTGTGAGTGATAGGGTTAATAAATGAAATAAGAAAAATAGAGCTTCAGTATAAATAGGCAAGCCTGAGTGGTCGGCGGTGATGGGCGATCAAGCGTCATGATCATTGTCAAACCTATCAGATTGATCGAAACAGCGGTCCATACTCGTAGGGTTAGTAATCGCGACATTACAAGCTTAACGCTATTCTTTGCCCGATGAAGGCCTTCTCAAGTTGTTCTACAGATCTTGGTCCTGAGTCTTCCGCATCGAGTCCAACCCTGTTACTGCCGGTCCGGGTTGTTACCTTCTGGTAGTTGTGCACGGTGTCAGCGCCGGTGAGTATGACGCCGTCGCGGGTGACGGCGGCGCGGATGTCGTAGCGCAGCGGCAGGTCGGCCGCGTCGCGCAGCGTCAGCGCCTCGTGGTCCGGGTTCAGCGCCGGGTACACCGACACCACGCAAGAGTCCAGCTTCTGGCTCTCTTCTGTGGAATGAGAAAATATGGTGTTTAATATAGTAGTTATACAAAAACGAAATAATAATAAAAATTAAACCAATATTTCAATTATTTGCTAAACTTTTCAAATCAGCTCCATATTTCCAAAATGTCAAAATAAAAACTCCACCGAGCCGTTGAGCAGGATGCTGGGCGTCTGCGGCGCCAGCACCGTGATGTATAGACCACTCACCAGCCATGGGCTGCCCGCGCCCGCCGGCCAGCACGCGCGCGCCGAGGTCGGGGAACACGCTGAGGCCGGCGCGGAAGTGCGCGTAGTCCCGCGCCAGGTCCGCCGAGCCGTTGAGCAGGATGCTGGGCGTCTGCGGCGCCAGCACCATGATGTACGACTCGGCCGGCCGGGCCTTGATCATGCGCCCGTTGTCGCACCTGCGGACGAAACAATTTATGTCAAAATGGAAGAAAAAAAAGGGCAGTTTTCATAGTGAAACATAGTGAATTATAGCACTGGTGTGGCGTGTGTGTGGTGTGTGTGTGGTGGGCGTGTGGTGTGTGCGTGGTGTACGTACGTGATGGTGGTGGCGACGTGCACGTTGCGTCGTCCGGGCGTGGGGAATGCGCGCGCGTCGCCGTACGCTACTCTTCTGAGTAATGTTTCTACGTCCGCTACGCCGTCACCTTCCACTGATACTGATTTTAAATCTGCGAAAAAGAATATGACAAGAACGTAAACATCATTACAAAATATAATTAAGCTATCTGAAACCGCCTCAAGTTCCCTTCCAGACTTAGGCCGATCAATTTATTTGTATTCTTTCATTTGCTAATTCGGGCAGAGTTTTACTTGATATCATGTTTAAAGAGGATGTATTTATCAGGTATACTCACATAGATCGGGCGCGAGACTGAGCCCCTCCCGGCAGTGCGCGAGGCAGGCGAGCGCGCGGGGGGGCTGCACCCCGCCCCGCGCCACCCCCAGCCCCGCCAGCCAGCCGTGCAGGTGGTGCTTCATGTCGGTCTCTGTGCCTGGGGAGAAAGGTCTTTAGTTATTGGATGTTTTGGCGAAATTCGACTTTTTAGTAAAGAAAACTAAGGGCAGTTTGCTTTGCTACCATGCCATATGCCAATTACAAATATTATTGACCTCGAGTCATTTCAATTCAGACCTTATTACAAACCCAACATAGTGCAATTCACGTTGCAAACAAGCGTTGATCGCGCTTCTAAGAGTGTCTGCCAAGCCAAAACCAAGCTTCAATAACCAATGTCTGATGCCATCAGACGCGAGGTAAAGCTATATCGAACCTTATTCCGAACATAAAAGAGTATACTTTACCTTGCCAGCAAGCTCCAATGACCAGTGTAGTATTGACTCCATGTGCTGGGTGTAGTGGCCAGTCATCGATGACCTCTGGTCCCTTGCCATCGACTGCGCGGTAAGGCTCACCGTCCACGAACAGTTCCACGTTCGGGAAGCGTACATTGACCGCGTAGTGATGCCATTCGTTGTCGCATACCTGGTGAAGAATAATTATGAAGACTACGATGTCATTGAAATTAATTTAAAAAGGTTAGAAACACAAATTACCACATAAAATCAAATGCTTAAGAAACGATCTGGGAATTGAAACCAGAAAGAATCTCAAGGTTTGCATGCAGGCCAGTTATGCTTACAGCAGGACTGCAATATTTATTTTTGTGGTAGGGGAGCAACTTTTAAGTAATATCCATTTATAACCCCCGACAAAAAAGAGGGGTGTTAGAAGTTTTAAGTGTGTATCTGTGTATCTGTCTGTGGCATCGTAGCTCCAAAACGGATGCACCTAGTTCAATGCGTTATTTTTAATTGAAAGCTTGTTTAATTGGGTATCATCTATTTTATTTATTTTATTTTATTTTATTTTACAATCCTTGGAAAACTTACAGCTAGGCATACACAATAGTTACAATGTTAATAAAAGAGATAAGGCCAATTAAAAGTTCTCACAAATAACTATAAAAAATAATTAAGTCGTAGACAGTAGACAGTCTAATTAAGCGCATTTTTGAAAGAAGTGGTTACACAGAGTTTTTTTAAATTTAGAAACACCAGTAGCAAATAGATCGATATCAACTTCCCGGCAAGTCGCATTGTACATACGGCTCGCCCTTATCAGGTACGAGTTTTGCCTGTAAGTAGTTCTTACCAATGGTACGTGCAACAACTGAGATCTACGAAGATATAAAGAAGGCACGCGCAGCCCAATTCTGTTCATCAACTCAGAAATATCATTGGATCCGTTGGTTGTTTTAAATAAAAATGCTAAATCGGAAATTTTCCTACGTTCATAAAGAGGAAGAAAATGAATTTTTTTACATCGTATAAGATAAGTAGGCAGATACGTTTTCGAACGAAATTGAATGTACCTTAAGAATTTTCTTTGTATGCCCTCAAGACGATCGATATAAATGTTATAGTTAGGGTTCCACACTTGAGAGGCATACTCGAGTTGACTACGAACGAAGGAGCAGTATAAGATTTTGATAGTTTTGATGTTTCTAAACTCAGATGAGATCCTGAAAATGAAACCTAGTGATTTCGAAGCTTTCCTGACAATATTATCTATGTGAGTGTCGAAGATGAGCTTCGAGTCAAAGGTAACACCGAGATCCTTGACGGAATTGACCCTAGCTATTGAGGTACCCAAGAGTTTATAGGAGAAATAAACAGGTTGAGGTTTACGGGTAAATGAGCACACATAGCATTTAGAGACGTTTAAGTCCAGTTTATTTGTTTTACAATAAGCTTGAAAGGCGTCTAGATCCTCCTGTAGTAAGAGAGCGTCTGCATGAGTGGTTACCTGTTTCATGATTTTCATGTCATCTGCATATAACAATACTTTAGAGTTCTTAAAGCAGGAAATGACGTCATTAATAAAAATATTAAATAAAAGAGGCCCTAATAACGATCCTTGGGGAACTCCCGAAGGAATACGCATAGCTCTGGAGGAATAACCATTCAATACTACAGTCTGACATCTGCCCTCAACATACGACGTGAACCACCTGTAGAGATTACCCCTGATACCCATCGATAGTAGTTTACGCATTAAAGTTACATGATCAATTCGATCGAAACATTTACTGTAGTCGGTATATATAACGTCGACTTGGGACCGATGTGACATAGAGTCCGAAATAAAGTCACTACAAAGAACCAGATTGGACGTAGTAGACCGACCTCTTAAGAAACCATGCTGATGTTCGCTAAAACTAAGTTTGATAGCCGAATATACTTGTTTGTAAACTAATTTCTCCAAAATTTTTGCGAACACACACAATTAGCAGTATTGGGTAGCTATGTTTCATAAAAATCTGTTCAGTCGTTCAAAAGTTACAGCTCTTTTTCTAGTTGAAGTCGGGGATTTTTGACGGTTAAGTAATGTATCTCGAGTGGGCAAACCACCAATAGAATACCCGAACCACCCGTAAGTATCATTGGCGACAGATTCTGGCTCTCATTAGTACGCGCAAATCTTTATGAGCCCTCGAACTTTCTCCCTTTCTCCCTCTAGCACCTATAATAGTACGCTTATTATAGGTGCTAGAGGAGAGAGAGAGAGAGAGAGAGAGAGAGAGAGAGAGAGAGAGAGAGAGAGAGAGAGAGAGTTCAGAGCTTAGTTCAGGGCTCGTAAAGATTTGCGAGTACTATACAAATGTTCTGATATCATAGAACGATATGTACGTACCTCAGGCAGCTTCCACCTCCACTCGGCAGGTCGGAAGATGTTCAGGTCTCCCTCCCCGAAGTCCCGGCGCAGGAGCAGGATCAGGCGGCAGTTGCGCACGAACAACGCGTAGTGGTGCCGGTTCATTTCTGGTAGACAAGGAGAGTTAAGTCAGTGGATCTAAATCAACATTCATGATAGGAGCAGGATGTTCATAAGTTGTGTGATTCTAAACTACTTACTGTGGTCATCAGCGAGACACAGCACGTGCTCCTTGCGGTGCTTGTCGCCGTCGGGCGGCGGCGCGTGGCGCATCCACGTGGAGATGCTGAAGCTGCCCACCAGCGCGTGCGGCAGGATGGACTCCGGCACCACGGCCGCCGTCGTCTCGCCGTCGAACTCGAACATCTGCTCGCCGTCTCGACCTGGAGGAAATCAGTTTAGGTTTTATTTTAATAACAAAACCAAAGTCAATGTTTTTTGTTTCAAAGGGGTCTTTTGCAGGGCTTTTCTAGGTGCACGGTTCCATGTGGGTTGGTCGAATGGACGATACTAGCAAGAAACTATGGATACGCTTTTAACTACTATTTTTTTAATAAACTGTTTAAAACATTCTTATTTTGAACATGATTTTTATGTTGGGTCGAAGCGAGATAACCGAGTTCCAGTGTTAGTACCTGTGGTAGGTAGTCAAGCTAACGTAGCTTTCTAAGCGTACCCAGACGTGACTAAGAAATCTAACAATGCAAGTTTCAGAAGGGATATTTTCTAAGTTACTTACCGGAGTCTGGTTTCAGTGACTTGGCCCATTCGTTGCCAACTCCGGGGCTCGGAAGTAGGTCGATCGTTTTCGGGTCCAGTCCTGGAAACAGAAAGTAAAAATACGCAGTTATATCTCATATCTCTCTACTCATAATTAAAGTTCTTGCTTGCTTAATGATGACCGTGTGTCCTCAGAAGCTTCTCCATCAGTGTTAGGGATACGGTGTCCAATTAATGATAACATATGGTCACATGGAAGCTATTATAATATGTTTCAGGTTTGTGTACTTACCACAAATAGTTCTCTGCGAGTGCAGCGAGTACGTGTCCCGGTCGCAGCCGCTGCCCGCGCGGGACGCCTGCAGCGTGACGGCGGCCTGGATGCGCGTGACGCCGGGACAGCGCTCGTCGGACTGGCACGTCTCCAGCCGAGCCGCCGGGAACAGCGCCAGCGGACCCGTGCCCGGCGCGTAGTCCACACGCTCAGCAACGCCTGTAAATGGAAATAGACGATTCTGATTAAATCAATTGTTATTTTTCATTACTACTGCACAAATACTGGGATTTGTAAAGATTTCCATACATTTTGACATTTCAAAAAAAAACGAAATGTATAGAAATGTCAAAATGCTGTCAGTATTCCGTATACCTACTACGAAAATACCTGATAGTGTGTGGGGCGCTTAATTATTAATGCTAAACTGCTAATTATAAACTTCCATTGTAATGTAAGCCATAAATGTGACATGGCAAATGTAATGTACCCATATCATCTGTATAACCACATTTATGCAAATGTAAACAATATGAATATGAAAGAATAGAATTTACTACGAAAAAAAACGGATTAAAAAAGTTAATTATCCATTCCCAAGTAAACCATCTTTAGTGTAATTTCTAACCCTGCCTCGTTTAGAAAACTTATTTGTTAATTAAACAAATTTTATAACGTATTTTTCTCTTCGTTAAAATCTTAACCAAAACACTTCGCCTTGAAGACTCAGTGATTAATTAATATTGGGCTACTCCAGCGACGGCCAAATAGTTCATTATAATAATCCCGCACTAAGCCGGCAGTCCGGGGGGCCGGGACTCGCCACATCAATTATTTAACTACGTAAACTTATTAGTTGCTCGGTTTGTTGGTTATTCCATGGTGAGGTCCAGTTTTGGGAATAACTGGTTTCCTGAAGATTAAGAGGTGTCTTTAAAGACGATAAGGACTTAGCTTTCAAGAAGTAGACTTATTATTTTATTCTAATGTCTCCCTGAATTTTCATAGCAGGTAGTTTTAAGAGAGGTAGCCCATAGCGACGTTCCACTCAAAATTGGAGCTGCCTGACTGGGGAAGTAATTCCACCTTCCGGAATATCGTAGCCAAATAACACTGCTCTTTTGCAGTGTTGTGTTCCTAACGGTGAGCAAGGTCACCAGTGCTCCGCGGGGAAGCGTCGTGTTAGCATAAAGGGGGATTCCGCTAACAAGAGTAGTAGTAGTAGGGTCGGCAACGCGCGAGTGATGCCCCTGGTGCTGCCCGCGTCCATAGTTTACGGTAACCGCTTACCATAGGCGGGCCGTATGCTTGTTTGTCACCTTAGTTGTATAAAAAAAGTGGAGTTCCATGTTTAGGGACGAGACAGTCTAACCTATTTCACCCGCCATAACAACTATGAAATTACCGGAACACAAGGCTTGCCAACTTAAAGCTTAAGCCGGTAACGCATTCTTAATCACTAGGATGTGGATGGTACTGACCTTTCCAGCCAGCGCGGCACGGCTTGTTGACCTTGATGGTGACCATGACGGGCGCGGACTGCATCATGCCACAGTCGTACGCCACCACCGACAGGATGTGGTTGTGAGACTTCTCGTAGTCCAGAGGCTCCGTGTTGCGGATGACACCTGGGGAAGAACAGAATATATTAAGATATGAAGCGTTGAGTCCTGTCTGCTGATTTTCTATTCAGAATAGGCCTTTCGCGATGGGACTAGTATTTTATGGACAGTCTTGCTTGGCGGATTATAGTGAGTGAAGTAGTATAGGAAAGTGTGCAAGTAGCTTTTTACCACGTTTAAACTTTTACATTTATCGCACCACTTACATCTGAAATGCTGTCCTTGTTAGATCTTTGAAAATCAGTTGTTTGGTTTACTACGTCTCAGGGACACTCACTTGCTCATGGTTTCTTCTGATATAATTTAAAACACGATTAAAGAGAGGATTAGGATTATTCAGGAGAACCAGATCCCCTTCGTTCTTAGTTGACATGATATATTTACTGTATTACTGAAAAGTTTGAGAGCACTTTACAGATTTGTCACCATCAGAGAAAAAAATCACGAATCTGTTTTAAAAAAATCATATCAGAATATAAACTTGTCACTCACCTTCATTATCGATAGTGAAGGGCTGGCTCCGATCCGTCAGTATCTCGTACTTGCACACGTCCCCGTACCGCGGCGTGCAGTCTCTGTCGGTGGCTTCCACTCGCACGATCTCGTCGTACACCCGCCCCTCGTCGACAGACTTTACGTACGCGGCCTGGCTGAACACCGGCGCGAACTCGTTCACGTCTGTCACAGTTATATGGACTGGCACCCTGGAGGGAAGACAAGGCATTTGAACAAGGATGACGTTAAAAAGTCAAGGTGTACATGAAGTATACACGTCAGGATATGTGAGCTGATTCTTCTTGGTAATTTGCGTTATCTGGTGACATCAAATTGCTAAAATCCTTGGAGGCTGGCAGCCTTTTTAAGATTTTCAGTCGTAAAATGAGAGGGACTCTTTCATCACAGCCTTTGCAGAACTATCACGCGGAGTTGGAGGAGATCCGCTGCAGGAGCTGGGCTTATGTCCCGAGTTGCCGTACTGTACCTCGGGACATGACATACAGCCTGGTGCGTGCTTATATTAAATGTAGTCGATTATTATATAAAAGCGATAAATCACTGTATAAAATAGTAGGTAATGATATGTTAGGATAATAGGAAGGTAGTACGATAGACTAGTAGCTACGATGAAGTAATACTAACGTGTTGGAGTACGACCCGTCGCACCCAACTGCGGCGATGTCAAACTTGTAGTTGCGTCGCTTCTCGCAGTTGAGCGGATAGCGCACGCGCAGGCGAGCCTCGTTCTCGTCGATCACCATTATCTGGAACAATAGCAAATATTTAGAATTATGAAACTTTAAAATATAATGCAGTTGAAGAGTGATAGAAGGCTGTTATATGTTGATACAATCAATAATATTGAATTCCTTAGCTGTGCTGGTTGGGTAAGCTACCTTATTGTTATTAAATATTGATAAAATGAGAACAACACTACTTTTCCAAAAAAAATAGAGAAAGGATACCATAAGTTTAAGTAGTCTAAAGTAGTTACTTTGTAATTTTTACACACTGTGTCTGTTCTATCATCCTTATTTCCAATCGCGGGACTACTGGAAGAAATTTCTTTAGAAATAAGTATTTCCATTGTGCTCATTTGTCTGTAACATTTTTATTACCATGTTTCCTTGTGTGTACATAAATAAATAAATAAAATAAATAAAGGAGGTTTTCTTAGACAACTCATTTCATGTCCAACTGAAATCCTTACGCCCGATTATACACACTAAATATATCATCTCCAAACCGAATAAAAGGTAACAGAACAATAATAGACGGATTATCATGACCAATCTAACCTATGCGATCCCATCCGGCCTATTCCCATCCCGAACGTATCAGGTTCAGTCGAGCGAACAAAATAGAAAAGTTTTCCGGACCCCATTGATATTTCTCATAAAATATTTGTAGAACTGTAATGAAAATCCGGCCAGTAATGGACAATGGTATTGTTATGGGTTTCCATGGTAACGGACACGGACAAGGGGTTTCTATGGTTAAATGATAAATGTGTATTATAAATTTTGTTTTGTTTTCGAGTTGAAAACGGTTGTGTGAAAATGGGTCACCTGTCACAAGATTTTGTGGAGAAATAAATATATTCCTGGAATGGAGGATAATAACGCTTTTGTTTTTAATTCCAGGTGGTTTTTAATCAAAGGTGTGAGCGGAAATACATTAAATTTAGAACATGGATGACCTTAACCCAGTTTGGGGTCGTATTTTCGTATCAAATATAAGATAATCTAGAAATGTTTGAATCCGGCTCGAAGGACCATCTAAAATGGCAAGATAGATCGTCGCATCGGCAATTATTAAAGACTTATTTACAAATTACAAAACTAAATAACAATTTGATTTAATAAAGATGAATTAAGAATTACTATAACTTCATTCGATGCACCGATGCGCAATTACCGAAATGCTAAGCTGTTTTTATATTGTCACGAAGGTAACAACTTTTCGTAGAAAATATAAACTTTGTAGAACACGTCTCGCGTAGTATACAGAAACGAAGCTATTTCTAGAAACCTAAGTATTCGATACTACCTAGATGTCTATACGGTGGAAGGAGAAGAAATACATTTGTGCCATAAAATAGAAAAGCACAGAAGGTGGATTTCACACATGAACGACTAACACACGCAAAACGCGTGCGTTCCAGACTATTGTTTATCTATACAGTTGTCACTATTTATCATTATGTGTAAATTCCTCATCAAGCAACTACAATGATAGATCTTCTATCAGTTTATCGCAATCAACTGCTGGATATGGCCTCATCCACAAAAACATCCCCTATTTCTTCTTCTGTCGTGTCGGCACGAACTATTTTATGCGAATCGTTCATGCCGTAGTTGGAAAGATTCAAGACAGAGATTAGCCATTCGGATAATACATTTTTTTTTCGTTCTTTGCTAATCTTTGTTATTTCTCTTTTTGTGCGTTGTGCTGTCTAGTGTCTGGTCCGAATAAATGGTTTTTCTTTTTTGGTATCGAGCCCGACTGTCCAGGGTGCGCCAGACGATCTCGGGCATAGTAAATCTTGGAGGCTCTTTCCTTGCACCCATGTCTAATACTAATATGTATAAATACTAATGCGCTCCTCACGGCTTATCACGGTATTGTTGGCTCCATCTTAAGGTTTGGCATCATATTTTGGGGAAATTCCACCAATAAGGAAATAATTTTTAAGTCACAAAAAAGGTGCATTAGGGCTATGTTCGGTCTGAGAATGACTGATAGCTGCAAACCATATTTTGTAGAACACAAAATTTTATCTCTCCCCTCCTTATTTATATATGAAGTAGCTAATTTTGTTCAAAGTAATCCTAAATTATTTAATAAACTATCAGAAGTCATAATTCGCAATCGTCGCGATAATGATAGGTTATGCATAATAAGATCGAACACGACATTGATGCACAATAGTATATTTTGTTTGGCGCCAATAATTTATAATAAAATCCCCAAAACCATTAAACAATTACCCACAACACTCTTTAAACTACAGCTTAAAAAACTTCTCATAGCCAAGTGTTATTACAGCTTATCAGAATTTTTGAATGATCGCAATTAATAAAGTAAAATATTAAACCTGGGTTAGACTGCGACAGTTCTCTGTATTATACATTATTTCGTTTCCTATGTTGTATGAACACAGAATTTATTATTAGATATTAAGTCAATTTTTTTGTTTTTTTGTACGCCTTTAATGGCAAAACATGTAAGCACTTCCTCAAACTTAACACCTTATGCACTTGTACTGTTTTACTCATGTTTTACAAAATAAATATATCTTTATCTTTATCTTTAAACTTCCTGCCTATTAGCACAGTATATATGTATATTAGCAACCACACTTGAAGCAGAATTGGAACCGTAAGTCTTGTGTAAGTGAGACCAAGTCGTAAATTGTAACGTGGCATTGTAACAGAATGGACTTTCTGTTGTTCTTATCTTGTGGTACGCTATCTGTGCCCGCCGGCCATCGATTACCTGTCAGGGGCACGGCGGCGGACCAATCGAACACATTATGGCAGAACATACTCAGATAATATACAGCTATGATTCCTAACGGTGTATTCAGGACTGGATTTAGTGGCCACGTTGAGTTTCAAAGGTTCTACATGTAGGATAGAATCTAGTATAATAGCATGGACAGTGAACATAATTCTGCAGAAGATAGATGCGTTTGCGATGCTTCAGGTTATCTATTATTTGTCAGAAGGCTGTACAAAGCTTACAACAAATCGAAGCCCAAAATTTTTGGTACAAGTAATATTCGTCACAAATTATAAATATATTGTGGAAAATAGAAAAAATTCAAGACTGTTGAAAGATACTTGAAAGAAAGAACAAACAACATTCTGATTCTGAACGTAAGTTCTATATGTTGTCGACATCGATTACCTATCAGCAGCACAGCAGAGGAGCTGTACGTGGCTGTGGCCAGTCCAACTCGACAGCCACCAGTAAATCACTGAACTTCCTTCAAGTTCGCAAGTCTGCCTTTAAAATAGATCCGCAGTTAATACGACGATTTATGTCTCTTTTCTCATCCTTTTAACTTTACAGAGAACAGATCGCACACGATAAATTTTAAACTAATTTTAAAAGAACTTTAGCTGTCATAAATACAGTGAGTTCAGAATTTGAAACCTATATTGAAAGATAACTTGTTTTTGGTAAAAAAAAGAGTAATTGCACTTTACTGCGTAACGAAACTATACCTACGTCTAGTGGTTGCGAGAACCGTAGTTGAGTGTTAGGATCTGGTGTCGATTCCGAGAGCGGCCAGTGTTAATGGGTTTTTGAAATGAAATGAACTTTATTTGTCTGAAGTATGGTACATTACAGATCAGTTGATATATAATATATTTTGGACTCGCATACTTCATTGGAAGAAACAATATGCCCGATATGAAATTTTTTCACTTATGGAATTGAAATAGAAATAATATTTATAGAATTAGAGTTTACATTGACTCAAAATTAATTATTATGTCATTGAATAATACTTTGAAATGAAATTGTACCTACTCGTATTTATATAAAATAATTAAAAAATATTATGTCGCAAAGAAATAATTTATATTATAAAAACATTTTTGCTGAAGCCACCCCATTGAGTTTTATCTTAAATTGCTGCAACGGCAACTCTCTTAGACATTTAAGGCAATTTTTTTATAAATTTTTATCGACATACCTAATATAACAATTTTTATGGCACAGTGAAGTATGAAAGTATTAAGAAATAGAAATAAAAATAAGAAATTTATACGGATTTTTGTTTGTTTTTTCTCCGTCTCTAAACTTTCCCCCGTATCGTGGGACCAGGTCACAGATGATTGCTGAATATGAACCTTACATGAATGATGATAAGGGTTGCTAAGTGAATATTTCGACAATAGCAATGTGATCATTCATGTAAAGCGCCCTTTGTAAAGCCCCAGTTTATAGACATACATCATCCATGTTGCACAAACACTTAGACTAGGAGCATCTATCTAACTAAGAGCTAGTACATATTAGGCGCTTGAACATCGAGTTGGTACGAAAACCCCGAACGCGCGCTTGATGGGCTTCGGCGCGCGTTTGAGTATGTACGCTGCATACTATGCATTATCTCGTAACTTGCATCGCACATTACCAAAGCGCCTCATGTGTACTACGCTTTTAACCGAGCGCCCGTCAAGCCAGCGCTTCGAGATTTTCGATAGGACGCGGGTTGCGTGAGCGTTTGCCGCGCGCTTTGGATCTGGTTTGGCACTGTTGCCATCCTAAGAATGTCTTCTCTGCCTATGCACTTGCACTCTTCTTATTATCTATGTCTATCATTCTAGTGTGTCTTGTTTTTTGTGGCAAATAAATGATTTTTCTTTTCTTTCCTTCGCCTTGAAACACATAAGGTAGGTACTATTATATTTAATGCGCGCTTTTATGTAGAGTGTAAGAACCTCCGGTCAACATGGATCACGATGGAACGCCGAGCTAAACGTGCGGTGTGCGCTACGAACGTTCAATGTGTACTAGCTCTAAGGCTACAGCTGTATTATTGTTTAAAGTCTTTACTTATTGCATCTATCCTGACCTCAACCCCATAAGCCTGTGTTGTAAACTTACAAAGTCGTGTGTGTCAAGGAAATAAGTACATTTTCGTTGCATCATGATGCACCAATGTAACGTTATTATAGCTCTTGAAGCTTTTATGTTACCTTCACCGCTGCCTACCCCGGCTGTCGTAAAACTTTGGCACTGCGGTATGTGTAATTTGGTCCATAATATGGTGCATCAGCTTCAACCTGGGTAATCCCGACGTCGCGAGATAGTTTGTAGTAGAATCGCGGTATATTCCGATGCAGTCTTTATTTATGAAACTTTTGCACTTATGTGACATTGTCTTACATAATATCACGCCTGTAATCCTAGAAGGATAAGGCAGAGGTGTACTGTGTACACCTACATTTCGATAGTATATGCCGTTATTATAATAGGGGCGTGCCTATTGTCATCCAACGGGCACTATTCTAAACCAAGAGCGCTATTGAGAATTTCCATACAGAAAAACTTAATAACATTATTCCCGAATGGAATGGTAAATCTGGGAACGGAAATGAGATCCAGGGTATTAAAGTACTCAAGAGTCCATAAAATCTAAAATAAATAGCAAAATTCTTGTCTCTAACTCTTTAGATAGTAAAGCCCAAACTAAATATTAAATAGCGTGCACCGCATTCGGTCATTGTCTACAACATCCAATCTTTTATTTAGACGGACGGATGAAAAATGTTATCAATAAATATTTAACTAGCTTCCTAGACAAGAAGAGTAAATAGTGAGCATAAAAGTGGATAAAAATTGCATTTTCATAGTGCCGCAGTGTCTGACACCGGCTAGTGCTGTTATTTACCGGTAGAAGTAGGTAAAGACTGGAAATGTGTACCTATGTCTTTTCATATAAATTTTTTTGAAAGTAATTTATAATAGGTACTTAGGAATTTAAAATATCCACTGTACAATAGGAGGAATCGTAGATCGGTATCAATTAAATAGACTCGCACAGGCCAGCGTAGTGGACTAAGGCCTAGCCCTTCTTATTCTGAGAAGATGCCCGTGCCCAGCAGTGGGATAGTAATGGGCTGATTGGTTATTTAAGAATTTTGAACACTATTGTAACAATTTTTTCAGAGTTTTTTTTTTCTGTTATTAACACGGTCCTAGGCCAATTATATTAACTTGTGGTTGCCCAGTAGTCGAAATTCGACCGTAATTTAAGCTTTCTGCACTCCTTCTCTATATAGACTTTAACTATGCCAAATCTTACTCTCCCCCGTGCGCGCAAATATGCTTATAAAGGGGTACAAAGTTTTCTCTTGAATGACTAGATTCTATGCACTCTAGACTTAGCGACATCCAGTTAAATCCAAACAAATATAAATGTATTTCCCGCCGAAAATCGTTAACATTTCACGTGAAAGTTTCAATGAAAAAATAAAGTATCGGTAAAGTTGTTTATTCCCTCAACAGCAGTCAGATTCAGACCAAACCCTCGCAAACTCTGCCTTTAAAACAACAAACCACCCTTTAAACCCGTTTGCAACTCGAAACAATACCTGTACAAAGATGCACTTTATTGCAAGCAATCCTAACATTTTCCATTTCTAGTTCCGCCGCCTGCAGGACCAATAAAACCAACCATACGTCCATACATAGTGCTACGTTTATTACTGCAGTAAACAGTAGCAGTACGCGACGGCGCAAGAGTGTGGTTACAACGAATTAAGGGAATGCGTTTATAGTTCTGGTATTTATAGGCAGGCGTTTCCCATTTGCTGGGTCGCGACCTTGTACCGGGCCTTCAAAATAAAATACCCGCAACATTCCCGCCTTGTTATTAATAATACAAACTATCCTATAGCTTCATACTTAAAAAAAAAACCTTACCGAACCTTAAAAATGTTCTATTCTATTCTATTCTACTTCACACTAAAATTTAGTGACTTAATACTTTTAAACCCATGCTGGTTCCATTAGGTAAAATAATAATATCTACTACATATTTTGGTATCGCCTATTTCGATACCAAAATATGTAGTAGATATTATTATTTTACCTAATGGAACCAGCATGGGTTTAAAAGTATTAAGTGGGTCACGAAGGGGCAATGTGAAAATTATCGGGCCATGGCAGAACAATGTTTGAGAAACACTACTGTAAGCTAATAACGAAGTGTGTTAGGCACCATAACCAAAGAATACTATATAACTATTACTACCCATAACGAAGGGAACCCGAGAGCAACTTCTGCAGCGAGGTTACAACAATTTTAATTTATAAAAACTATGTACATTATCGTTTTTTGTTCTACACAATTATTATTAATAACTGTTTACATATTGTAGTAATACAATTTTATTATTGAAATTCACGCCTCTTGGCGCGCCTTTAGTAAGTGACTTAGTGTAACTCACTTGCCACTTTGTCGAATATCCATTACCATACGACAAGACGGGTTTGTCAACCGTGTGATCATCCATTGCCGCACATGTACAATGTGCAATATTCTTGTTTCCGAATTATAAGTCCAAATATGCAACCAATATCCGAAGGTCGTCGTGCGCTAACAAAAACCTATTCTTTATAAATTACTAATTTTTCGCTGTAACTAAATATTTTTATATCATCATCGTACGTTCGTATTTCCGAAATAAGACGAGCGACGGTTCCCGAGGTGCAATAGACCGTGTTCGAAACACTACACTGCGCTCCAAAACACAAATTACTGACGTAGCTCTTAAGGCTGCAAAGTTGAAATGGAATTGGGCTGGCCATGTCTGCCGGATGCCTGATGTGCTGTGGGCCAAGGTAACCACTAAGTGGAGCCCTGATATGACGAGAAGGCGACGCGGCAGACCACGAAAGAGATGGCAGGACGAAATTGATAACACTAACAACGAATGGTTCACACTGGCTCTAGACCGAAAAGCCTGGAAATCATGGGGGGAGGCCTTTGCCCAGCAGTGGGATGATGTAGGCTAACAGTAACTGTATCATTAAACTCAACAATACTTTGTAACATCTTATACTACCTTATTTGACGCAATAAATGATTATGATTAAAAATATTTTGGATAACCTTTATAATCATTGCCATATTAATTTCACTGTTTTCCATGAAGACAGACGAAAACTAGAGAACACCACGTCCAACTATCTTTAGATAGGTACCCCATTTGCTTCTTCCACAATCATGCATCGTTTCATACACGCATTATTTTATTTTGTAGTTCGTCCATAAAAACAAGTAAAAAATCCTCATACCTCGCCCGTACTGTCGTACTACGGCAGTTTATATCGCGTTGTGTGAGTTACATTGCTGCGCGTGGGTAGGATGGTAATGGGTCTTGTTTACGAGCGCAGCGCGCAATGTTTCTGTTGATTTAGCGTCGCGTCGGGTGTGTAATGTACTAATGCCGCATAGTTCGGGGGTATCCTTCAATGGGTTGCGTTAATGAGTGTACGGGTAGCGAGGAACAAAGGTTAATCGTTGTTGTACCTTTATCATACATAACTCTAGCAGTCTAGCTGAAATAACTATGAGGACGTATATTAAAACTATCGTCCTTAGATGAAAATGTTTGAGGAGAAAGCTCGTGCATGATGTAAAAAAAAAAAAGAGATTCTATGATTGAAGGCTTCATGAAGGAGAAACAGGATAACAATATGCACCAAAGTCACGCGCATCGCTTTTTTGCATCATTTTACCTACATGTTACATTCGATAGGTTCTATTGCGATCATTTTCACTGCATTGACGTCTTTCTCCTGAAGCTGAACCAATAAAAACCCCTTGCAGTTGCAAGTCTATAAAAATTACCAGCTTTTCCAATATATTTTTGGGTTTCCTCCCTTTCCTATGGAGAAACACCATACCTCGTTCCTCGATACACCAACTCTTGACAACGAATATCTTCGCAACCTTCGTCAGCATTATCCCCTTTACCCCTCTCAGCATTACCCCAGCAGCTGCACCCCTTCGCGCAGCATTCAAGCAAGTCTCATCCTGCCAGCCAGCATCCTCGGCCAACGGGTAACACCACGCTTATGTCGTCACACAATCCTCGTTGCTCTGAATTGCAGTTTATTAGTCGAGACAACTATTCGCCTTGGCTTACAGGATTACACTGATGAAAAGGTATGGTGGGCCATGTTCGAATAAGTACAAAGGATGTTCACTAACTTGTGGTCGAGGATAAATAAAGGCAAACGGGCTTTCTCTCCGTTTCCTGTTACCTTTTATTTTACCACCTTTCAAGCAAGAAGTTTTTGTTTGTTGTGTTTTTCTTTCCTTTTACTATGGGAAATAGGCATACGTTTAACCACGATCCCACCTAGTGGCAAGAAGTGGTGTGATCTACGGAAAACGTCTGCCTTAAAGAATGTAATTAAAGATATTCACCACAGATATTCACCTATACATAAATCCAGAAATATAGATGCAAGGAATTTCATTCTCGAGCGATGATCATGTCATACATTCCAAATTTTTTATTACCAGAAAAAAATTTAAGTCGTGTTCTGCTCAATATTCCACAAAACATTCATAACGGGACCAACGCAGAAAAAAAAATTAAAATATGTCTAGAATGATAAACAGAAAACGTCCTTAATTTTTTCTGGTATTTTAAAAATAGTGGTGTATAAGATAAATCATGAAGCTGTACAGCCCTCTAATTGCATAACACACTCACGACCAGAATCGCTTTAATTATGACAGGTCCAATAATGTTCATTGCCATAGTCTGTTTCAAGAATCTCTCCGCTCGACAACTGCAGCGTACAAACCTCAAAGGGAGCCTCTCCATGGTGCTTGTTGTTCAGTATGAGGAAGGAGCAGAGCGGCCCTCTCGCGCGGATGGCCGGCGTCACCTCCACCAGCGTCTCGTTCTCCTTGATCAGCCCGTGGTACCCCTCCTCCGGTTCTGCCAGCTCCAGGTATGGAATGTCTGGAAAGAAAAGAGAGATTGTTTAGAAAAAAATTGTAAGGTTCGGGCTTGACTTTATCTTTTGATCATAACTTTCAGTGAGGGCCGTTTTTCACAGTTCTAATCAATTATACATAGTATCCGTTATTGTTGAAATTAAGGGATGATCATCAGTCCACCCGCAAATGCGTAGTAAATATGGCATAATGTCCGATTGATTCTCTAAAATTGTTTTCTGTTAGGAAATTTGAAGTAGGTTATGCTGAGTAGTATTTGAACATTTTTATAGAAACATAATAGCATCATCAGTGTACCGATGCCGCCTATAAAACACGATCTGCGCGCAATCCTTAAGATTTTTTTTTTTTTATAGAAACAAGCACCCTAATGTCAATAAAACATGTGCCATTTCTAATAAACTTCAATACAATTTTCACATACACAACCATGATTAATAGTTTTTTGTTTCTTACTTCATAAATTTTAATACAAGCCGTGACATGTAAAAAATTCGTAATGAAAAACTCATTTCATTATAATCAAGGGGCGGCGCCATTAAGTATTCAGTAATAAAATTTAATAATTTGCTCGAAGGACCAGCGCGTCAGGCTCCGGAACAGGCTATAACCGTTAGAGAGGCTATTAGCCTCTCCGGCCGAGAGGGCTATCCGCAGATTTTAATGAAAGAGCCTTTGCCTCACAATTCGATGCACTGTAAGAACCCATTTTGCGGACACTGAATAGCCGTTTTTGGGACAATCTTGTGTAATACCCGATTGTGATAAGGATGGGGGACAATGTGGTCCATGGGAATCAGGAGCATAAAATGTTTGAGGGTTCCTTTGTATGGAATGATTTTAGTAATTTTACTGATGGTTGTAGAATGTTAGACGTTAGGAGTTTAGGGATGTTTATTATATGGTGCGTGATATTCGTCGAATCATGAAAGTTTCATTGATATTTGATTTCCGCGCAAAACCCTAATACTAAATGCAATAAATCTTTGATTTCAAACAAAACAGAAAATGCGTATACAATGTTTTATTTCACAGCCTTTCAATATCTTATAACATTCGCGAAACAAATCCCGGCGTCAGATACAGTCGATACAAAACATCCGATCGGATGCGTAGTCGTACACATATAAAATACGCTCGTAAAACGCTGACCCGGAGTCGCACACTTGACGCTGCGTTTACGACCGGGACACCCGCACCAGCTTGCGCTTAATCCCGGCCGGGATCGCCCAGTATCGCCCGGGATTGTTTACAATATCGCCAGGAACTCCACAGCCCAGATCTCCCTGTCTCTCGTAAAGGGCGCGTTAGCTTCGTCCGCCGCGCGCAACGTGTGCCACGCTGGTCGCGTAAGCCAGCGATCAAACGCGATGCCTCGACTTTCCTTGTTATTCTAGCGTTCTGTTTGAATAATGGATTTTTTTTCCGTTTTACGGCACGAAGGGTTGGGACACTGGCAATTGTTTGTGTTACAGAAATGTGACTCAAATTTGGGTTTTCTGTGCAAATATGTGCTGAGTAAGCAAAAATGCGGGTTCCGAAGTCATGATTTACTTTGTGAGTTTTGAAAGATCGGGTATTTGAGAGTTTTCTGTTTGTAACCACAAATGTGAAAATAGAGTAAACAAGGATGCTCCAAACTTTGAATAAAGCGTATCATGTATGCCAACCTCCTAAGCTTTGGAAGTTACATTGCAATAGTTATATTTCAGACTGAGTCAAGCTTACATCCTATCACAAAATCTTTTGGCATCGAATCTGTTTACATCAACAAAACAAACGTTTGACACAGCAAGACATTGTATCACAATCTGGAACACATCCCAACTTGTGCCAAAACAGATCTTGATCCGGCAACAAGACGAATTTGAGGTAATCTCATGAACTACAAAATCGATTTAGAAATTCTTTTACTATAATATAGGAGATACCACTAATTATAACATAAGTTTTGAAAATCAAACGAACGGGGTGTAACTAGGCATTGAAATTGAGAAAAATCCAGAATCAACGCGGACGAACTCGCGGGCACAAGCTTGTCTATTTACAATGGCCGTTTAAAGAGTATCTTTTTAATTCTGAAATAAGGCTTTAAGGGCCACTTCATTAACGTATTCGAATTCATTAATTAGCCTTAATGAGGATCTTGCGAGAGCAAAAAATATTAAGTCTCTTCTACGAATATTAATACCGGTTAATCGTCTAAAGCCTACCGCTAATTATGTTCAAAAGGTTGGTTTTGTAAGTCTAGGGACCATTCTGTTTGTGGTGTAAATGTCGTGGTTAAGAGTGGTATTGAGTGGACTAGTAGATTTTTGTTGTGCATTTTAAGGTGTCTTGCCAAGAGACGAGTCAATTTTTTTATGGATTGTTGTTATATCTGTAAGATCTTGATTTTGTCTTTTATTAATAAGATGTCGTTTTTACATAGAAAATTCCGTTGTTCATATTATTTCTCTTTAGCTAAGTGTCCGCAGTACAACGTGCTGTGTTGCTGCAAAACATAAATAGCCTCCATAACAACCCATTCCGGTTAACTTACAACTGCGCAGGAAGATAGCAATTTTCGCGTTGTACATTTTTCTTTAAACCTAGATTAGCATGAAACTTTGTTGTTTTAAAACGCTGGTAATAATTTCTACATTTCATATTTTCATAGTTTTTCTACAACAACCGGAATCAACACGGAAAAAAATAATGAATTTATTTTGCAATCCGTGCTATAAACACAGAAACTCACTCGAAATCGACATTATGTGCTTATTATGTAAACTGTGCACTTAGAACACAAAAATCTTCAACATTTTTTCCTTTTTTAATTAATATAGATTAATTAAAAAAGGGTCATTACGTGAAACGAGAGGTAAATTCGCTCGCAAAAAAGGGTTGAGAAATTATATTTTTTATTTTCCCTTTTGAGTGTAGTCCGTCATACTACGGGCCTTATTTGATATTCACGGGCGGTGTCGCTGCGGTCTCGTGCTTCGTGTGAACGTGGCCTTACGTATGCCCAGATACGTGAATTATTACGTTAGAGTTAAAGTATTTCCGTTTTAACTTTTTGCGTGTAAACATTTTGTTTTAGGTTAATATTATTTTGTTGGTGCGTGTTAATTTGGTATATAAAATTTTCCCCACATAACCCTTATTACGGAAAATAAAATTACCATAGGTTTGTAAAATGGAGGGTAGATACTATGGGTGCTGTCTTTTGTTATTTTGATATACAAAATGGATTTATATTTGTTTTGTTTTTTGGTAATTAATAAGATTGGAGAAAACCAGAAACTACTAACGTCATCTTGCCTTTTTCCAGCAGTCGTCTAACCTCCACATAACCTTAAGAAAACCAGGTTAGGTAACTGTATAGTTATATCTAACTATGAACTATAGTAACATTTTAAAATGACATACCTACTCCGTGGACCCGGTTTTCGTACCAGTACAAATGATGTTCTGTTTACCAAATATTTGAATCATACATTAAACATAATTTACTGCTTTGTTGACTCCAGAAAAAGAAAGCCTTTTCTAATATTGGACATTTTTACAAAAGCCAGTACATTAACATTTACGACTAACAACAAACACTATTTATAACAATAAGCAATACACATAACTATAAACTATATTCTGATCTAGAAATATTGCTTACAATAGAAATTGCCGTAAAAAGAAATGGTACCTACGTGTAGTTTACGCGTCAAATGGATTCGCTAAATAGTGCTCACTGTGGAATGACATACATTCACGAGCTGTAGTCGGCGCGTGGAAACGAACGAGCTTTGTAGCGATGACGTGTAGCGTGGTGGTTTGAACAAAAAGTTTAGATTTGATAGCCCCACGTTGGGCGCCAATAACAGATATTAATAATATTAACCTATATTAATAAGAAACAGATATTAATATATATTAATAAGCTTACAAAATGATGCTCCATGTGGAGTAACATACTTTAACGGAAAGTAGTCGGCACGTGATAACCAATGGCTTTTGTATTGATAACGTATAACGTAGCGGTTTGAATAAAAAGTTTCGATTGATTAGCCCCATGTCGGGCGCCAATAACAGACTGAATTTCGAATTTGTGCCGTTCACGCAATAATTCACGTTTTTTATTTGTGTAAGGTTTAAAAAAGCTTCTAACCCACTTATTACGTACGTACTTATGTACTATTTGCGTCAAATACACTCGCTAAATACTGCTGACTATGCGGGGGTTATAGTACATTCTGTGGCGGGGCACGTACGAATGTGGTCTTTGTAACGAGGTTGTATTGTATAGCGTGGATAATTTTATTTCTGGGTCTCACGTGTGCGCCAATAATAATTACTTGGTCATCCAAAAACGATGAAAAAATGGGTTATATAAATGTAAAAACATACATTTCCAAAGAAAATACATAAAAAAGTTATTGAAAGTTAATTCAAGTCACACGAACAATTTATCACAAATGTTGACTTTCCACAACATCCTAACAGACATATAATAAGCCGATCATTTATTTCAATTACTCATTCGCGTGAAGGGAGCATAAAAACCCCTTTTTGGGGTTCCCTACGATCGGAAACCGACGACCATTAATCTTGGCGCCATGTGTCAGTCAGAAAGCGTGCATAATGTGACAATTACGGCGCCTGGATTTGAATAACAACCTTGTAGAGCCTTGGGAAGCTTTTCCCAAAGAACCCGAAGGACAAAATTTTGGTCCTACTATTCGGCAGCTTCGGGAATTGGTCATAAATGCAAATACTGCCGCAAAGGACGATAAAATCGACGGTAAATTATTTAAAAGGCTGAAAAGTGGGTTGTATGGTTCTCGTATGGGTGCTTTCAGCGGTTTTGTCGGTTGGGGAATTTGCGGTGGATTGGCAAGGCTTTTTATTGTTACGACTAGTTGTTAAATTTTACAGGCTTTTAATTCAGATATTAATATTGTTATCAAGTACTACAATATTCGTATACGGATGATAATTGTACAAATGTGAGATCTGGTCTAAAATCATTAAATTTTTTCTTCTCTTCATGGTCAGTTTGTAAAAACTCCGACTTTTTACAAAGCCAAAACTGATATGCACTGGGCATCACAACCTTTCTATCTTCAAGTCATAAACGCCCACAAAACGAAGATCAAAACCATTGAACTTTTTATTATCAAGCCTCCAAGATAACGCAAATATGGGGAACCCTTGGGCACAATGGTTTTACGACACTAGCGTCATTTTGCAAAATTGTGGTAAAGTAGAATACCTATAGAAGTTGCGTGTTTTATGGTGCCACGACATGGCAGGGATCATCAGTTTCACTTAGTTTGACAGAGACCCTAAAGTTCCGAGCTATGGGATTTGGGGGACTATAAACTATAATCCCTGCTGGTGTCGTTATGGATGACACTTTGTCAGTTTGTGTAAAAATTACAATACCTATTTCATAAGTATGGTCGCTTATACAGGGTTCAAAAATCAGAAATAAAATTTCATTGAAGGTAATTTAATTTTCTCTAACGTCTGACTAGCAAAGGTAACAAGTACGCCGATTGTAAACGTCAGAATATTTATTTAACTATTACAATGTCCTCCCACGGTATGAGTCTAAGTTTGATGGGGCTCTTAGAGTGAATACAAAGGGAGCCTTACAAGGAAAGTCCAGTTTTATTATTATTAAATTGGAAAACCCAACCAGACTTCATCCAACTTGGTGATCAACCCAAGACTTTAAAGTTCACAGCTTAGTTAAGCAAATACGCAATAAATGCTGTTCCTATTTCAAAGTTTTTTATAAAATAAAAAACGTTAAATGTCAAACGTAAAACCTTCACGTAGTCAGTTCCAAACCCTGTAACAGTTTAAATCAAAATCCGACAAGTTCTACACTATAACCGTAATGGTCGTGATATACATTATTCATGGGCTGTAAGCAGTGTGTTCTTCGCTCTACGCCATGTAGTATTGATTCTAGTCCTGACAGGAGCAAGACTAAACCTCGAACTGTCTCCCTCTAACACCTTAACTTTTCTGAAGAGTGACAAAGACAGGAAAGAGTCATTTGACAACGAGGTCGTGTGAAGGTTCCATGATTCGAGGGTAGAAAGAAAGGCTGGTAACGCCGGAATTACTGTGTTACAGCACTGTCATTTGGAGTTGAAGTATTTTGTGTTACTTCGAAGTTAAATTGAGTAGATAGCTACTTAAATACTTTGGGGGGAGAAGAGGGAGGGAGTAAGCAGGGAACCCTCTATGTTATTTATTTAGGATTTCCGCATATCCTTTGATTTGGCCAAGTTTATCTATTAAATAACTCGATTCTGAGTAAGGGAAGCTTTCTTAGTAACACTTGGATCAATTGTTGGAGTTAGTTGATCTTCCTCCAAGATTGTGTTTCAGATTTATGAGGCATTTCATTTCATAATTCTTGTTTTTCTGGGAGAAGATATGAAAGAAAAGAAAGTAAGTAAGTAAAACGCTTTTTTGCGTATTTTTTAGAATTGTAAAGTAAGATATTAGAAATTAAGGAATATTGTATTGTAACGTACATAGCTGTCAGGGCTGTGGTCCCTGAAGAGAGAATGAGAGGCAGAGTTGTGACCTAGATTGCTTACGGTGTTCCAATTTCATGTCCCAGAGCGAAATCCCTAATTAAATTATAATAATTGTGTAAAATAACATCAATATTTGCCTGGTCTAAAGATCAAATCCTGAACCCTTAGCTCCAATGGCACGGTTACTTCCACAAGACCTATCAATCGGGTATAAGCTATTATCTTAATTGAATAGAGATAATTGATATAACATCTAACATTGAGAATAGGCTTGACAAGAGTGTTTGTCACTTGATGTAATACTCATTACAATATCAAACGATATCTCCGTCCTTGACAGGAGACAGTGCTTATAATACATTATAATTAATAATATATTCAATATCCTGCTGCCAGCGAGCCATGCGAGGGGTTTGAAAGTGTACAGTTCAAGTTTCTTTTTAGTTAATTTACTCTGCCATTTATTTCGTTAAGATAATGTTCAATATGTTTAAAAAAAACACACACAAAAGTTAAAACTGAAGTGTCAGTTGGACGGGCGTTGGGGTAAATTAGAACCACAATGGACTGCAGAAGACGGAGGAGGATTTTCCATTTAATTCAATGTAGATTTCAAGAAAGTTTAGTGCACTCCCAAGAACTCAAATGGCCTCGTTATCAAACATAAAAGAGACAGGATGAGATTATTTACTTGCTAGTTTTGTATCATGTGTAAGCTTCTTACAATCTGCCGCAAGTTAGAATAGCCAAATCATGAAAGCAGATATGTAATACGACAACATGTCTTATTGAAGTGTTATTGTCCAGCAAATGCAGGTAGAAACCTAATGGACTCGTGATTCCCCAAGGTAAGAGAGAAGCTACAGAGCACACTGCATCGTTCTGTGTAGAACTCAATAACGACGGACAAGTTACTAAGGACCAATTCACTTCACCCTCACTCCTCCTCACGATGAATTTTTAAAACGCCTTAGCTAACGCGGCATTTGAAATAGCATACCCAAAGGTTGCAATGTTGTTCCTAAAGAATTTTCTACTCTATCCCCTTTGATATTAAGTTGGGTTTCAATTGTTGGTGTATCAGAGATTTTTAGCTAAAGCTTTCGCAGTGCAAGCATTGTTATGTTTGTTATAACATGGTATAAGTCGTACAGTTTATTGTCTAGATTGTATTGTGTGCGATATCGTCCGCCGGGGAGAGCGGATGGTTTGTTTGCCATCAAGTAATAGTTATTTGTTATACAAGAGTGCAAAGTTGCTTTTTAACCGTGTGTTCAATTTTGATGACCGAGCAAGCGAAGGATTCTAAAATTGAATCACGAGCGCAGCGAATGATTCAAAATTAATCAGGGCAAATTAATCAGGGGCGAGGGAATCAAAAGAGCACGAGGTGAAAAATCTTTGCACTCGAGTGCAACACGTAACTTTTCATTCCACCTCAGCGAGGAAATGACTAAATGCAAAAAAAAACGTTTAATTCACAAACTTAGTGCACACGATGTTCTAAATTCAATTTACTTTATCCTCTAGAGAATAAAAACGGCTTTTCCACTCAGATATTGAAGATTAAAAATACTCTTTCCGAGATGGTGGGATGAAAATTTACTTTATCCTCTAGAGAATAAAAACGGCTTTTCCACTCAGATATTGAAGATTAAAAATACTCTTTCCGAGATGGTGGGATGAAAAATAATTTATATGTTTGTTAAGTAAGATTGCTCGGAAACAAAGACCAGAATAATTTGCGACTTTACTAAGTATACTAGCAAAATTGTGTTGGTATTGGAAACATAATTATATGAAGTTATTGTTGCGAAATTCCGAACATAAGGAAGACAAGCAATTCCTTTGCTTCATATTCGAAATTCGAATGTCGTATTTTTTATTCTTCTTTGCTAATTGTACTTTTTTCAAATTTGTTTTTATTCCCGCTTTTTTGCTGTTACTGATTAGGGTAGGTTGGCCGTATACCAGTCTCCCATAATGACCGAGGTAAAGGAATTGGTTAAGAAACGCGGTAGCATCAAGGGTCGTTTAACTGCGTTTGCGAACCATTTAGCGTCATTGGGTGCTGCCTCGCTGAGCTCCTCGGAAGCCAGGGAGTTGCAGTTACGTATCGGTAAGATAGAATTATTATATGATCTATTCGATGAGGTACAGTCAAATTTAGAGTGTATTACTGACGACACTGACTTACAGCTATCAGAACGCACAGCGTTTGAAAAACATTATTATAAGGCACTCGCTAATGCTCAGGAAATTTTAGAATCTTATAGAAAGGAACAGGATAAGTTTGAAACTGCATCTAATTCTCGCAGTAATCATAAGCTTGTCAAATTACCCACTATTCAACTGCCGAAGTTCGGTGGCTCATATGAACGATGGCTCGAGTTTCATGACACTTTCTCAAGTTTGATTCACAATAATGATAAGATTGATGAAATTAATAAATTCCACTACTTGAGGGCGTCCTTAGAGGGTTCCGCTGCTGTGGTAATCCAGTCCATCGAGTTCTCTGCGAGTAACTATTCCGTGGCATGGAAACTTTTATGTGAGCGGTTCGACAATAAACGTTTGTTGATACAAAACCATGTCGCAGCTTTATTCAACATAGAACCAGTCACAAAAGAGTCGTCTGCTGTCTTAAAACGCATGATCGATCAGTTAAATAAGAATCTACGTGCCTTAGAATCATTAGAGGAACCCGTTATACACTGGGACACTCTTCTGATTTATATCGTAACGCGAAAGTTAGACGCTAAAACATACCGCGAGTGGGAGGAACATAAGGGTAGTTTAGACAATAGTAAGCCGATTATTCTTAAATCCTTTCTAGACTTTATGCGTAATCGTGCGGATTTATTAGAAACATTAGAGATGTCTCACACTAATACCAATAGTAAACAAAATAAATATGATACTAAAATTAAGGCTATGGTATCTGTTCAGAATAGCAACGATAAAAGTAATTTTAATACATCATCCATGAAGCCTTGCCCTAATTGTAACGATGAACACTATCTTAACAACTGTCCTAATTTTCTTGCGTTAAGTAGTGATGCACGGTATAAGTTATTGCCGAAGTATAAAATCTGTTTCAATTGTTTTCATACTGGTCATTACGCTAACAGGTGCAAAAAACCAGGTTGTAGGATTTGCAAGCGTAAACACCACACACTCATACATATAAATGAGTATGGTGTGAAACAGGTGTCGACTAATGTGCTTACTGATAATGATAACAATAGCAGCTCAACTAAATCCACTCACCCTGCTACTGTTACGGATTCCCTACATTCTAGCGTCACGCTTACGGGCAGTATGTCAACTTGTGAGAAGATGTGTGATGTTTTATTATCCACTGCATTAGTTAAATTGTATGATAGTGATAATCGCGAGGTCATAGCCCGCGCCATACTCGACAGTGGTAGCACTTCGTGTTTTCTGACCGAAAGATTGCATCAACAATTAAATGTACCAGCTGATCGAGTAGATAGGTCGCTCATAGGCATTAATAACGTGACATCGCATATTAGTAAGATGTGTCATATTTCTATAAGTTCTTTGAATGAGACATTTTCAACTAACATAAATTGTTTTATTCTTCCCTCGCTTACAAATAAGGTTCCTGAGTGTAAGGTAAATGTACGGGATCTTAGAATCCCAACTAATATTTGTTTAGCGGACCCTAATTTTTATGCGCCCGCCGCCGTTGACGTAATCATCGGCGCTGATGTTTTTTGGGACATTTTAGGTTCGCAAAGTATTAAATTAGGTGATGGAAAGCCGATACTTCACGAAACTAGGCTTGGTTGGGTAGTTTCAGGTCCAGTTCAATGCGACCCAGTATCGACTTTACCACATATTAAATGTAATTTATCACAACTTGTTTCTATGAGTTCAGACTGTACTGATGATAACATTCAAAACCAACTTATGCGTTTTAGGCAACTTGAAGAAGTTAGCCCTCAGTCATCTCAGTATTTCCAAGAAGAAAAGTTATGTGAGGAACATTTTGTGAATAATACGACTCGCCTCGCAGAGGGTCGCTTCTGCGTTAGAATCCCATCAAAACCGACACTACACGTGTTAGGAGATTCTTATCAGCGAGCTAAGAATTGTTATCTTTCATTAGAGCGTAAATTACAAGACAACAATTCATTTAGTAAAATGTTTAATGACTTCATGGATAAGTATGAAACATTAGGTCATATTTCAAAGTTAAAGCCAAGCTTTTCAGGCATTAATTATTATATACCACATCATAGTGTCCTCCGTGCACGCAGTACGGCCACTAAACTCAAGGTCGTATTTAATGCAAGTAGCTCTACTACTTCTGGAGTTTTATTAAATAATAATATACAAATAATATGGCCCACGGTTCACGACGATCTACTGTCGATACATTTATTTTGGATGGACTCAACTATTGTATTATGGTGGCTCAAACTGTTACCGTCTAAGTTTCAATCATTCGTGCGCAATTGTATTGCTGAAATATTACATAGAACTAGCAACTGTACTTGGAGACATGTCCCTACTGATGAGAATCCCGCGGATCTGATATCGCGCGTAGTCAGTGTTAATTCTCTTCAGTGTTATAATTTATGGTGGCAAGGTCCAGATTTTTTGAAGCATGATGCATCTCACTGGCCCATTAATCCAAGTACTGTTGAAAAGTTGCCTGAAACTCGACCTGAAGTTTCATTATTTTTATTTAATTCCACTAATCAGTCACGCGAACTCATTAATTTCAGTCGTTTCTCTAGTTTTTCTAGGCTTCAACGAGCCGTTACCTATATGTTACGGTTTTTAAATATAGTAAAGAAAGGGACGATACTTAGGTAATACTTCTTATTTAAATCATGACGAATTGCATGATGCCTTAGTATTATTAATTAGAATATCGCAGCAAAAATCCTTTCCTGAATATAATTCATTAATTAAAAATCAAGATTTGCCTAGAAAAAGCCCATTAATTAAATTTAATATTTATCTAGATGATAATAAGTTAATTCGCGCGGTCGATTAGATCATTCAAATTTTAGTTATGAGAAAAAGCACCCTATTTTATTACAGTCCACACATTATTTATCTAAGTTATTATTTGAATTTGAACACAAGAAGTTAATGCATGCTGGCCCTCAACTTTTATTGGCCACTATAAGAGAGACTTACTGGCCAATCGGTGGTCAGAAATTAGCGAAAAAATGTTTTCGTCAATGCGTGCGCTGTAGTCGCATTAAGGGCAAAGTATTTGCTCCGCTGATGGGAAGTTTACCACAGCAGCGACTCACCCCTGGAGATTACCCATTTCAAAGTGTAGGCGTCGATTATGCGGGACCAGTTGCATGCGCTAGTCGCTCAGGCCGCGGTTGTAGGATTATTAAATCTTACATTGCCATTTTCATATGCTTCACCACTAAAGCGGTTCATTTAGAATTAGAGAGTGATTTGACAAGCAATAATTACCTTTTAGCATTGCGACGATTTATTTCACGTAGGGGAAAACCCAATCACATTTTTTCTGATAATGGTACCTCATTCGTTGGCGCATATAATGATCTATCAAGATTTCTGAAAACTAATTGTAATTCTTTGGCTGCAAGTTCAGCCCTAGACGGTGTTAATTTTCATTTATACCGGCGTATTCTCCACATTTTGGAGGTCTCTGGGAGGCTGGTGTTAAGTCGACAAAATATCATTTAACTAGAGTGTTGGGCAGTTGTAATTTAACGTTCGAGGAGCTTAATACTACGTTGGTGCAGATTGAGGCGATACTCAATTCTCGGCCACTCACTCCTCTGTCGTCGGACCCTGAAGACTTGACGCCACTCACACCCGGCCATTTTCTCATCGGCCGACCTCTCACTGCCTTGCCGGAAAAGGACCACAAGGATCACCATGTCAGCAGATTAACTCGTTTCCAGCGTATTGAACAGATACGTCAGCATTTTTGGTCACGCTGGAGTAAGGAGTACATAGCAGAACTTCAGCAGCGAGTAAAATGGCGATCTTGCAAGTACTCTCTCAAAACTGACACTTTAATCGTGCTGAAGGAAGATAACGTCCCACCGCTAAAATGGAAGATGGGACGTATTATAAAGGTTTACCCTGGTGCTGATGGCATAAGCAGAGTAGCGGATGTCAAGACCGTTAGCACGGTATTATTAGAAGATCCTTTAGCAAGATTTGTCCACTACCGGAAGATGATGTCTCCAGTTGAAAGGCGAGCTTTCAACGCGCGGGGGCATGTTGCGAAATTCCGAACATAAGGAAGACAAGCAATTCCTTTGCTTCATATTCGAAATTCGAATGTCGTATTTTTTATTCTTCTTTGCTAATTGTACTTTTTTCAAATTTGTTTTTATTCCCGCTTTTTTGCTGTTACTGATTACACACAATTTTTACGTCGAAATCAAAGTTTTTATTATCTAATTGTACCTGCCCCGCACAGTTATGAAATATTATAAATTTGATTCTACATTTTGTATACCCCAGAACAGATTATTTCAAGATTTCTCAGGTAACAAATAGTATGCAGATTAGTGACACCAAAAGGCGACATAAAAGTTCTTGCAGTGTTACCGTACTGCTGATGAAATAACTGGTGGTAAATATAATACTGATGGTGCTAATGTACGGACTGGTCTGAGAAAAGCAGACATAAATAACAATAATAAGTCTAACTAATATCTGGCTAAATTCAGTGAAGTTATTATCACACAATTAATTTGGTCCTAAGTTACAAACTCCAGACAAACGAAACTTAAACAGAATCTTATTTTCTGAACCTGTATTTAGACCAAAACCTCAAGACCTTCTGTGTTCGTAACCAATAAACCAGTGACACTCACGCTCCAGCTCTTTATTATCAGCCTAACTTTTTTTAATCCGAAATGGACCATAGAACAACCGCAAAACATGCTCCTCGCGGCACGGAGAAGTTCAGTATGTATGAAAGATCACCCACCCAAGAACTGAACGCAGCAAACGTAGCTTAACCTTTTAATTCAGTTGATCTGCGCGACATTTAGCTACGAGCTCCTCAACTAGACGATACAAGTTTTACAGCAAGTCCCTAACCTGTCACCGACCCCGTTTACCTTCAAAAGCCGGCACGTCCTGTAAAAAGGACCCCGTCCCCGTAGAAGCCGTAAAGGTGTCTCTCAGACGGACAGTGTGATTTTATCGCCGCGATAATGCCGCGGGATAACGGGGCAGACGTGCCCCGCTTGACGAAGAGGCGGGTTCAGACGTGACTAGTGCGGTGGGCGAGTGGGTACCTACTAGCCTGGTTTACTGGAGTAATTGCAGCTTGCGGGTAGTGCGAAGTTAGAAGGCAGTTATTGTCTAGTTAACAGTTATTTGCTACTTGAATATCGTGGCTACGTTTACGATTTCCATTACTTTTAAGTATCTAAAGATGCAATTAAAGTATTATATCCGAAGTATGAGTGGCATTAAACTAAATGCCAATAAATGATATGCAATTTCTAACTCGCCTACCTTCCATTTTACCGTCTATTACGAAAATATGGTATTTAAGCTACTAAAATAATGACAATATAATTATATTGCATTGCTTCATTCTTGTTTAGAGATGAAGTTTTTGCTGTATTTAGAATTAAATAATAAAACATAATTACTTAATCAATTTGTTTAATAAACTCAAGTTCTCACATATTTTTTGTACTTACAGATAAAGTATAATCTTATTATTAATACACTGACAATATTTTAATTTGTCATCTTATAGAATCATATTTTAGAATCAACTGTATATTTAGGATAATTACATTATAAACTTACATTTATATCAATCAGTCCTATTTTTATTTGTGAATGATGGAAAACAGATCGGTCTTTCCCGAAGTTTGTTTGATCAAGTATTACTTAACACTATCGTAAATCAACAATTAATGAAACGAGACCTCATGATCGACAAAAGGAAGTGAAGAGGACTTGTAGTTTATCTCTTCAAATATCTATTACTATCGATATAAGTCTATTTGGCCATCGCCCAAACGTTTCCAAAATCGTACAACGAACAATACAAATAATTGATTCGGTTCTATTTACCACTTATCTCAACAAATATTAGCTCACTGTTATCGTCTGAACACGGCCTAACTTCTCGGAATCGTCTCATTTGGCAAATGGCTTGAGTTCTCGAGGCTGAAGTTGTGCCTACCCACATATTACGCCTACAGCTGGATGTCAAGACATTTCGGATTACTTTCAGTAATAATTCATATTCCAAGTTTTGTTCAAATTTTCAGTCTTAATGTGTTTTTGGGGAAAATTTCACTGTTCGTTGTTGGTACGTGTCGATGTCTTGCTTTTGATTAAAGTGTGGATATTTTCTTTGTTTTATATAAAATGATTTAATATGAGATTTCTTATTAACATGGTATTTAATAAACGCTGAAATGCGTGTTTATTTGTGGTCTATGAATTAGGCAATTAAAATAACGGCAAGTTGCTTGATTGTGGAATGCATTGCAACTTGGCTAGACTCAATCAGCGTTCAATGTACAGTATCCCTTTAAAGCAGGTATCCTTTTTAAATATAATTATTAAGAGAGAAGTTATCTGTTCATGGTTTCGTCGAATACTGAAATGGATTTTAATTTTAAGTAGTTGTTAACTCTCACGTCACTGTCACTTTGGAGTAGCGACAGAATCATAGTTAAGTAAGAACGTCATAAAGTTAAAACTTGCGGCCTTTGGAACGGTTACTATCGGAAAGCTTTACCTGTAATTCCACTTACAAGTCTCAATGCATGTCTTTGTCTGACCGATTCAGGTACCGCCTAGTTGCAGCTGTCAAACTTTCTACCTAGTTAGTGTGCAAGCGATTGGGCTAGTTACAGATAGTCTAGGGAGCTGTTTCAATAATATTTTGCTCTAGCATCCCTCGGAGTTTGAAACTGTATATTGCAATTAGGTTACAAAATTGTCAATACAATGTTCCTTTTTAGTTCCGATCCCTTTAAGGAGTTTATTGCATCATTATGAACAACTATTACTAAGGGACTAATTATGAAATAGCGAAAAAATAAATAAACTGCTGTTCCATACAAATGTTTCAATTATCCAATATTACTCGACTAAATGTTATTTTATTATCCACTGCTTCTCTACAGATCACATTATTCACTTCATACACGTCTCTTAATAATGTAATGACTTCGTTCACTTATTTTACTTATACCTTCCAACGTGAATGCATTTTCTGATACTACTTTTAGGCTACATAGAAGTCTAAGAATTTAATAACATTTCGCAATAGTTATAGACATTACGGCTTCATACACCTACAACATATTGACTTCCCTAGTTGTACCGAAGTTGCAAATACAACGTGGGCGTAGTCTGAAGTCGCAATAAAATCTAAATTAAGATTAAGAGAAGCGTTACGTGGGCGCCCTCCACTTGATGACCGGGTTGGAAATATTACAGCCTTGTACTCTCTTCTGTTCAGTAATATCAACAATGAGATTAATGTTTACTTTACTTTCATTTTTACTTAAAATTACATCCTTTACAATATTCGTAAATATTTTTCTTTCATGCTATTGTTTACATTGGTCCTTGGTCCTTTCTGTACCGTAGCTCTTATAGCTACGGTACAGAAAAGACCAAGAATAAGTGGGAATACATTTCTTACAATTATTATCTACAGCTAATTCACCTATTAGAAATCATGGCAGAGTCCTTTGCCTAGCAGATGGACTGGGTATTTGTCCTTAAATATTATCTTCAAACAATTAATAATCGTGCCAACTCTAGCATTAATAATTTCAAATCTCTAGCTGTGTACGCTGGCGGACAGAATATTGAGACAATTTGCGAGAAACTTATATCATTTAATATTAATGCTAGGATGTACCTATACCCTCTACGAGTACCAAACGAGACGCTTAGTTACATTACAATTATACGTATTTATTGTGTTTCACTTTCATGAAATTGAAGCTAACATTATTTTTCTAATAGTACACGAACCAAAACGTACCGATATTTTTATTACTCAGAACTGAAATTAATTATCTGGCAAATGTTTTCTGGAATACTAGGAAAAGGGTATTTAAAAGTAAGTATGAAAATTAATTGAAGCAAATTCTAATAAATTTTTACAGTAAAAGTAAATGACAGAATGTTTATTAAAACGAAAACAAATTCGAAAATGACCTCTTCATGAAATTAACAGACTTTTTAACTTGACGTTTGTAATAAAATGCAAACTCCATAAAATTAACAGGCTATCCTCAAGGATACATAAATAATCCAGGTTGGCACGCGTACAAGAGTGGCACGTCCTGCCCGAAGCACGTCAGCCGATCAAACATTAAAGATATCGGGTATCTGCGCACCTGAAGTGTGTACACTGTACACAGCGCCGCAAACCTATTGCTTTTGATAAAGCGCTGTTTGTCTGCACGTCGGATCTTCGATCACTTGTTTGGGTGAATTTCGAGGGTGCTACTATTTATTGGTGCTACTCTTATTTGCGCCTCCAGTGTACGGTTTACATGTTAGGTTTGTCACGTGTATGTGCTAGATATTGATCAAGGTTATCTTTGAGTCTAGGTTGAGGTATATTCACTCTAGTGCTTAGAGCATTAGGTTGAAAGCACTAGGAACGTGTCTTAGAAATAGAGGTAGTTCTACAAAGAACTACGAGTAGTTCTATTGTTGTTTCGTCTTGAAAGGGAATGCATTAAGACAAGCAAGCTCCATCGTTCAAAAACTTCCAGTGACAATTTTTGTGACCGTTTCTTATTGACGTTATTGTAGTAGGTACTAAGCTTTTTCTACGATACAGTTATAGGCACAGATATATAATAATTCGGGTTTTTATGAGAAAAGTCTAATTTATACACGGTGAAAAAGTCGATTTGGATAGGTTAACGAATGATTTTAACCATGGTAATGTACAACGCTGCAAAATAATAAAAAATTCGTCGCGAATTTTTTTTCGACTACACAATCTTACCTACTACCAGCTACTACCTACCAGCTGATCAAACCATTATGTATGAGAAGCCGAAAATATTTTCGCCTGGAAAATGTTTTCCTTTTGCAAAATTGTTCAATATCATGAGTACATTCGTTAACGTATCAGAAACCACTAAAACTGGTCTAATATTGTCATCTGTGAATCACTTAGTCCACCAGGAAACCCTTCATATTGTAGCTTAAGCAGCCAGAAAGCAGAATGGGAGAGAGGAAAATATGAAATTGATATTTACATGAAAATCAAATTAATTAAATAAATAAATAATACAATTGGTGATTGATAATTCCGTCAATACACAACTGTATTGTCCCTATGTACAATCAAATATGTTTAAAATGTCTCTCAAGATTCTAGAATAACCCTAACTAATATAAACTTATAATTTTAAACCACTGATTAAATTATACCTGTCCTTGGCATTTGTATACCAATTTATATAGACGACAATAGACTAAAGAGCTAGTTTAGTTAAATAACGTTTAATCGTCGTTTATTCGTCAAAAGCCTAGATTATTGCGCGTATCTAAATCCTAAATACCACAAGCTGCAAAGCTTTACGCCATCTTACATCTTTATCCTTTACAGACGGCAGGCCTACACACCTAGCTCACACACAAAGGCAGGCAATCCTAGGCATTGTATTCAGAACTCAGCTCCAAACCACACGACCGTATGACAAATTAGTGTATAATTGGCAGAGATCTCTGATTACCCGTCGAATGTCGAGTGTCACAGAGTAAGAAGCGAATAGAGTGATACAAAAGCCCGGCGTAAAACACATTCGCGTCGACACTTATAAATACACGGCATGACGCAACATCGGCATACGTTACGTTATACGTTGGATTTCTAAGCGATAATCAAATGCCTACATTGATAGAATTGTTTAAATACTTTCCAATAATCCTCAAATAAAAATAAAACATCCACAGCCTGAGATCCACTACTCAATGTAGGCCTTTCTTTGTTTACATATAATTTAGAAGTCTTCAAGGCGACAGTAAATCGGTATCTATTATTTGAGCTTGCGTGGTCCATCCTCGGTAGTATAGTCACTTACTATCAAGTGAGGTGTTGCCAAAAGCACTCAAATAATATAAAAAAAATCATTTCCCTCATTTCTGCATTTATACCATCCACATAAACTCATGATTTTCTTTGATCTAAACCCATCCACAATTAAATATAAGTCGAAAAGATTCGTAAAATGGATGCGTATAAGCACTCTATTTACTACTTACTCCGTCGTGGAAAGGTTATTAGTTATTACCTTATTACACATTGTACCTACGTGTGTCGTATATTACAAGATGCCTTCTGCTATCTAGATTAATGAAATAGTGCTCAGAGCTGCGGCGTATTGATTCAGAGAATGTTAAGTCATTGTAGTCTGGAATTAATGATTTAATATCTACGGCTTTGTGAGGTAAACCCATATTGGTTGTGGTATATTTAATACTGAGAATTGAGAAATGTTTGATTATTGTTTGTCTGATCATATTGAAGTTCAACAAAGGAAAACCTAACAAGATATTACGGATGAAATTCTCGGATATGAACCAATGTGAAGTGCTTCCCATCGATAAATTAAAACAAAAACCTCAATATAAAAATATAGCGACCCATTGAGATAGCAATTGCAATTTAATAGATATTAACTCAGCTAGGATGCGGATACCTCGGTTCAATTCACATTTTGGCTATAATTTTAGTACATTTTTTGGTAAAACATTCTAAGTTATGTTGCGTCATCTTATTTTTTTTATATTATCTGCTTTATAATTGAATGAATAAAAAAAACCTTCATCTCTACCAACCCTTTCTTTCTATATTTCAGTTTCATCCGCTTCCGCTCCCGCATAACCGTTACACAAGCATTCCATAAACAATCACTAAATGAACCTCTATTTTCCTCTATGCAGTGCAGAGCTTGCAATTTGTGCATTTGAATCAGTGCAGCGACTGCGCGAGTGACCCGTCAGAACAGATAAGCACTAATATCTAGCGAATGGACGCACAACAACACAGTAAACATTTACAGAAAGCCCACTCCCACAGTAAATACGAACTACGAGTACACGTAAAATGGAACAGCGTCCTAACATAAAAGTTGCAAACTGTACAACAGGCTGAAAAAAAAAAACAGCAATTTTTTTTAAATTCCTGATTGGCGTTCTTTACACCACTATCACCTTGAAAACATGGAGCAAACAAGGACTTATAGTCTAAAGGAGTTGTTCTGTTGCTCTTGGGATGAAGAATGCATTTATTGATTTTATTAAATCTCCTCTCTCTCCTCCAACAAAAAATACACAATACATCAAAAGCTTACAATAACAACCTTCGGGCACTGTGCTTCCTCAGTTATAAGAGAAAACACTATGCATATTAAAAGAAAACCTAAAAAACGTTACAAAAATATCTTATTATCAAATTAGATTCATATCTTAATAAAATAATATTTATGGCCTTGTATTGATAGTACCTTTCTTTCACACGCTGATTGTGTGATTTGAAGATACGTTTTGCGTCGTTGGGTGTGTGTGTGTGACCTATTCACCGCACACGAGTGGTCCTTTTGTACGTCTCTATTATGTGGCTCAAATAAGCAATATATCTAGCGCAATGGATGGAAACTACAGAGAATCAGAATGGAGGGAAATGGTTAATGTATTGCCGGTGGCCTGTGGCTTGATCATAAAGGTATATAAGGCCTGTTTGAGTGGAGTTCAATTCAGGTACTGTTTAGATTTTAATGTGCTTTTGGGCGAGGTCGGTCGATTCTCATGTTCAAACTGTGTGTTGACAGTGAGGCACAGATTGATGTTGATTAAATATTCCCCCAGATTTGGGCGTAACTATACAATTTCCCTGTTCACAGCTGGAAATAATATAGATATTAGACATATCGTGTGCAATGGGCGGCCTAACCGCGTTTCGTGATTTCATCCAGATAATCTTTAACAGAATTTACATCTTTGGGTTACGAGGTTGGAAAATGGTCTTACATTTTGTAATCAGGCTCGTTTAGTTTAGACTTGTTCTATATTGTCCTAAAATAACTTTTCAGGAACAATGTAATTTCAATCAATATTGTAGTACAAGTATCTAAGCGTGAAGGTTTATTACCCGACTACGGCGAGGGTAGTTTTGTCCATTCTTCTCCATATAATCTCAAAACCCTGGAACGTGAACGGAACCTGGAATCTGGTGGCACTGAGATTCTGACTATTTTGAGTAGGTAAGTACTTGTATTATCTTACTCAAACTTTTTATTATCATGAAACGAATGAAAAAATAAATTCCTATAAAAAATCGAGATATCCAACAGATTCTATAAATAGGGAAATATTGCCGGATTTATATGACGCTAACAAAGTAATACTAGACTTTAAAGCGAAAATGTTAAACGACCTAATGACAGAACAACTTGGGCAATATTCCCTCGAGTGTCGTTAGGTCTTTCCACAAAAATGGATGGCCTCTGCGCCACCGGCGATGAGCTGACAGACGATTATTTAGGACGTAAATATAATAATCCTCTATTAGGCGCTATTTTAATTTAATAAAATACGCAGGTAAGCAGACATTTTGATGTTATTTGGGTTTTATGAAACCGAAATTCACAGATTTTATATAGAAATAAAAAGGAAGACAAGGGGCTATAGCTAAAGGCAAAATTTTCAATGGCTGGAAATACATTTTAATGTTCATTACTCCTCTAATAATAATATTTTAAGAACCGTTCCAGTTTGAAACCAATCACCAGGCCATTGTAAAATTTGGCCTCAATTTTGTGGTGATGACATTCAAAACAGTTTAAACGCGTACTTATTCGTAAAAAATGCTTGACATAACCGTGGCATGAAGTCAAAATATGCGATCACATTAACTTAAGTACGAAAATGCATTTTAATATGCAAAATCGCGGAACTGGGCACACACAACACATTTATACCGAAATCCAGTCCGCTAACTTGCAAGTTGCAACAAATTTTAGTTAGCCCGAACTTGGCCATTGAAGTCATGAAGTTATGACGCGAGCGCCTGCAACAGGAAAAACTTGGTAAACTTGGCTAAGTTGCCAAGTTTCTGTGCTCGCTAGTTAGAAAACTTGGCAGCCACTGTGCTTGACATGTCGCTGGTACAGCGAGTCGCAACTTTATTTTTTAAAGTTATTTTACATATTTCTTAAAAATATTTGGTAATAGTTTAACGATGGAGAAGCTGCAATATTTACTTCAGTTCTCGGTTTGTTAAATTATAAACTCTTAAATATTTACTGAACATTGACCTACTAATGACAACGTACGGCCAGGTAGGGTTAGTTGTATTGTCTTTGAAAGAGCATAATTTTAGGCCAAGATGACTTTGTTGTCACGATTGCTAGTTCGATTCCCGCGTTGGCACAAATATCTGGGTGATTTTTTTTCCACCAACCAATTTAAAAACCCTTGGCTGCAAATAAATAGGCTGCGTAATAAATAATATTTAATTAAAAGCAAATAAACCATGTTTGAATGTAATTTACCACAAATTAATGTAAATAAATTATGTTGATTTATCGAAAGTATTACTCACATATCGAATTATTTTGAAACAGTATAGCGAATCCGAAATAATTCTATTAAATTAAGCGTAATTCGATAGATTTCTGAATTCTGATTCGTATGATTATAATGTGAATTCCAAACATTGCTGAAACCTCGCAGAGTTGTGTCAAGTTTTCATCATTATCATCATTAGCCAGTAATATTCCCTCCCTTGGACTGAAGCTAACCCTCTGAGAGATTGGACTGAAGGACAACCTTATTTGACACGAATTTCTTCGCGCCTACATAACGCGGTCACCAAGCGGCCGCCGCGCGGCTACCACGTATTCGTAACTACGGATCGCGCGTGGGCCGTATTTATTTGGTAACTAAGCCTATGTTTTAAATCAGCGGGGTGGCACTACGGGAATTGCGTGGAAAACACGCAGAGGCCGCGCGGTTACGTGAATGCGAGAGTAATGTTGTTGCCTAGCAGATACGAGTACACACTCGCCATTAAAGCTAGAACTACATTACCCGCACGTGGGCCACGTACGCCAATCTGGGCGCGTCGGAGCTAATATACTTTATATTAGAGTTACATTAGATCCACGCCACGCGACGCATCGCCAGCGATCCCATTGGTATTGGTATTGGTAACGCGGGCGAGTTTCCGCAACTCCACGTCGATGCGCGTATTTTGCGTAAGGGTGGGCTAGATCGTTTTATTCTAGCCAACCCAGCTCCTCGAGGAAGGCCAGCAGACACTTGATGTTGCCGGCGATTTCTCGGAGAGTACTCAGGTTACCGAAGTACATGGTCCTGTAAGTGGCGATTTCTGGGCAGTTTAGCAGCTAAAGCAACGATCCCATATATTCGTCGGATGGTGGAGGGGGCAACCTACACGTCTCACGGACGCGTAATAGCGCAAGCTCCAGTGCCACATGGCGAATTACACTGATGGTAGAGTCCTCACTTGATCGCTAACCAGCGTGAAATGTTCGCCACACGTCTACGATGAGCGACTACGCAGCGAACGTGCGGCAGCCGCGGGAACTATATTTTTGGGTGAAGAAATGAAAGCTCACCCTTATCAACAGTCGTATTACAGCCGTCACCAGCTAAAAGCTCTGCCTACTCCTTTGGGAAACTAGTTACGTGCTATAAGCCTTAGGATTAAAGGCACGAATCGAAACATTATTTTGCGGTAAAACCTATAAAATTTATTATATTTATTGCAGCTAGTAAACGAGACGAGGTGGCTCAACCTTTGAAAATTTGCGTATGGACATTTTGCTGGTACGTTTCGTGTGATTCGTAACCCCAATCCCAGCTCTGAAAAGATCGGCGACGCATCAGCGACTCCTCTAGTGTTGATCATAAAGTCAAAGTATTTTATTTCAACTGGGCCTTTGCAATTTTTAAAACGTCTTGATTCTAGATGCACGGGTCCAAGTAGGTGGGCCTATGGAGAGGATCCCGGTAAGAAACTCCATGGATGGGACTCCATAGGCGGCGATGATCGCTTAGCTTTGCAATTTGATATTGCATCCTATATTGTAACAAAATCTTACTGGAATTCAGTATTCAATGCGTCTGGGGAAATATAAGGAAACGAGCTCCAAGATACAAAGTATTATAGCAGGTTCACTGGCCAACAGTACATAAAACCTTATATACAGTGTAGTAGCAATAAAAACAAACAAACGAGCACTTCACACTTCGGTTTATAGCAACACTAAAAGTAAATAAAACACTTTGCGAAATAATCCTCTTCTCCTAATTTATTAAGGTAATCAATTATTTAGTAGCCGAGGTTCAGTAGAGAAAATACACTTGATTTCTTTCCGAGGTTTTCACGAGAGTGGACGTAAATATAGTAGGGTCAGATAGATTTGGAGAAGACGGATAGAGCCTCAAGCAATGATATCTAAGTAGGGGGGGGGGGGGGGGTAGCTCAGTGGATCAAGAGACTTGAAGATTACAATACACAAACTGAGGATCTGTCTATATTTTGAATCTTTAACGCTTGGTAATCCTCCGATACCAATACGCCTGACGTTGACTACACATTTTACTTTTTGTATACGGATCCCGTCTAGTTACTGCCTACCTTTAGAAGGTTGACCCAATCCATAAACCCTCTACAGTAGTATGTGCGACCTTGGGCAGCCAGCGACTTTACGCGCCTTGATGACTCGCTAATGTTTTCAACAGGATTTGAACAATACTTATTTGAGAGTTCATGTCTGTCTACATCACTGTTGATGTAACTATTTGTAAATAAATAAATTCATAACTACTTTTTATTGGCAAAAAATGTTTTGCTTTAATTAAAATGTATCCCATTCTCCATTATATTCATCCATCTTTGCTTTAAATTAACGAAACGGTAAGATTATGCAGTTGAAACGAACGTCCCGAGCTGTCGACCGCACAAAATGCTCTCAAAGGGACTTGTACCCAACATATTTATCGAATTCATCCTACCCACTGAGGTAGGTAAAAGGATTTATTTCTTCAAAAGAAAGAGGGTAGACGTTGTATTAAAACAGACGTCGGTTAACAAACGCGTTCTTATTAGTATTCCAAGCACGAGTGTCTTGTCTAGTGGTAAGTCACGATACGATTGAGGCATAAGTGAAACCAGATAGGGTTTACCTTTAGAGACTCAAAATTACTTGATGTTCAATCGATATAGATAGCTATGGTTAATAATCTCGTCGAAAACAGATTTTTGTCTAAAGGGGTATTGTTGAAACATAAATTCAAAAGTTGTGTTTCCCCATTAACGTAGCCTCATGGAAAATTTCTGTAGTGCGGTTCTGACGTCACAAGTTAATTTCGCCAATTTCGCCACTAAGTAGTGTAGGTAAGTTTTTTACGGTTATTACCGGGTTCGCGTGGGAGTGCATAATGTGGTGCGGATAAGGTTCGGACGGGCCGAAGTGTAGGGTGGCGGCGGTTAAGAGCAATCCCTTGTTTTGGAACCGCTTTGTTTATTAACTGTTCGTTACAGCTGGCATTTCCCGCATCGACGTGTGTCGGTCCTTCGTCCTGTAAAGGTTCATTATTGGGTTCGCCACCCTTATTGTTGTTAGCCTACAGAACTGAAGAGAATTGATTCATCTACGTGAATTATCTACTTAAAAGATTATTGTTAATAATAATTTGTGACATATTTTGTCTTCCGCGTCCGCCCAGGTTTTGCACGCCACAAGATGATTAAACTAATTAACTCCGCATCCCCGGATTAAAATTTCCAGGGCGGAGCAGCGCCGTACAAAATCGCTTTAAGTATTTTTCCTCGAGCTGCGCTAAAAGGCCCACATCAGGAATTATTTACAACACTATTACATGTGCCATTAAGCTGCCATTATAGCCCTAGCATCGCCATTTTGATGCCGAATTACATTTTACTCGATTTAGTCTAATAGCATGCGCGGTTGCCTCCAACACTTTGACTTGTAATGGTTGACTTAAGTTTCTCAGCCCAAAATACACAATTACGTAAATTACTTGTATTTAAATCAGTCCCACGGTGGGCGCCACATCGAGGTGTTTCATAATATACGCTTTGATCTTTATAAACACGTACTAATAAACAACTCGTCTCTAATTTCAGTGGAATATGTGTAGAATACATCTGTGACTTACGTGATGTTGAATCTAGATTTTATTAGAAAATGAATTTCACCACCTAAGCTTTCTTGATCTACTTAGTTACGTATTCAAGCCACTAAGTAAAACATATTGTCATCTAGCTTTTATTGCATCCTACAGCTTTCAACAAAAAATTCTATTCCAGTTCTCCAGATTGCGGCAAAAAACAATCTTACGCAACCATACGTACACTTTCCCTGAATAAAAAACCTCTTATTCATAACCATTTTCATGAAAGCCTCGCGTGGAATACTAAGGGACTGAGAGCCTGAGAGCCGAGACTCGTTAATTTGAGACAAACAAGTGTCCCACATGGTACCCGTGAATGCTGTAGTGGAAAAGAGAACATTAGACAAAACCTGTGATATGTCACAGGAATTGATTTCAGAGTGACAACGTGAAAGATTGAGTGGATGAGATAATGGCGTATTGAAGAATAAATAGGAGGAAATCGGTGGTTTGCGATAAAGTCGAATGTTGTTCATCTGTAGGTACCGAGGTTACTCTTAGGACGATTAACGTCAGATGGTTTGAGAATCTATTGTACATAGATTAGATTTTAGACTAAGTTCGTCTCTGGCCAAACATGTAGAAAATCAGAAAACTTCTGGGTGAATGTGGGCTCAGAGCATAAAACAGATATTATGAAGAAGTGATGACAGAAATTCAATTTTCAGTATTACGTTTTCGACCATTGAAATTAAAAATCTTCACCTGCCTAATAAATAAAACTGTTAGAAATATATAAATTCCCTTTTAAAATTATTTGAAATCCACCCAGCCATAATGACTACATCGTGGAGGCTCTAACTTCTACCTAACTACTACACTAACGAAACTTTTACATAATTAATATGCGAAGAGCCCGCTGATTGTAATGAGGCACTAAATGATGTCACCAAACGCAAGTTTTGAATATAGAACGCCTCTGGCGTCATAATTTTCAACGGTTTAGTTTTGTGTTCGGTTCGGTCTGAGGTTCTGGGCAACAAGGCTTGGGCCTTGCAGGGTAACTGGGACATAAGAGCTTAAAATATTTTGCTGTAGAATTCAGTCTGGTTGCGGTTTTTGATGATAATAAAATATAAATGATAGTAGTCTAGCAGCCACAAATGAACTCGATAAAATAATAACGGTCTGCGTGACGTTTGTTTTTCTTTTTAGCGCTTCGCTATTGTTAATTATAATAAAAACGTAAAAATTCTTAACATCCCTCTTGTCATCATGTCGTGCTTGCGGAGCCTGTACTCCTAATACCCGAAGTTGCGTCACAACACATAAGCGTTGAGTACTGACGTCATAACAATGTATTGTATTGCACGCTGCTTTAGTTCTGCCTTGTTAACTAGTTCGCATAGTCTGGAGAACAATGGCTTGTAGTAGAATAATGTTTTGGAAACTACAACATAAATACGAAGTTTTCGTATTTAGTTATAAATTAATGAACTCTCAAATTTAATTTTGCTCTACTACCCGCAGTTTAAACAATATATAGTAGATTAAAAATGCGAAATTGCGTTGGTATTTTCCGTTTCGGTAGACGGACGGTTAAAAAGTCGATGGAGTTAAACTACTTAACTAACAGATTTATTTATTTATTTAAAATGCTTCATGTACCATGTACAAAGGCGGTCTTAATGCCGTAGGCATTCTCTACCAGGCAACCTTAGTGTGACGCAGAGACAATGACGGTAGATGCACCAAACAATCAACAGATCTGTCTTGGAGTTGAAAAAGTACACAGCAGTAAAAGCAATCAGACGAAAACAGTTCATATAATTTTAATTCGGGTACATCGAGTGGTTTTTCTAAGACATACAAAACCTTATGCCAAGCGTAGAAAGAAGCCGGTCTCTAATCAAAATAAAACTAAACGTAGCAACAGAAATAGCCCTTCAACGTAAAAACTGCCAAAAACCCGGCCTACGGTCCCTAATTACAGATAGTAGTCCAGAATAGTGTTCTGGCTACAGTCCCAACTTTCTGTGGTGAAGCTCGTTGGGACTTGTTCTCATTAGTTAGCTAATGTCCACGAGTGATGGACATGTTTTAGTAAATAACCTTTTTGCTAGGGATGAAGGTTGAAAGGAGGTTTTTCCTTTTAGGACCAACAATAAGAAGTTTAGTATGTAAACTGGAAAACTGCTACGGCCAATGAATATGTTTCTATTTCTACGAACTATTGTAAAGGGCAATTAGCAGACATTCAGACATGTATTTAAGTTCTTCGGCGTCTATCTAACTTAGCCTATAGCTTCACAAAGGTCTCTCAAAGTTATGCCATAACCACAAGATCTCTCGGTCCACCACAAATGGTCTCAAAACGATCAATTTTCCCACCTATAGATAAGGCAATAATTTATTATTATTAACCAACTTACATTTACAGTTATTAACTAAACATAAGTTATCGGTACACTTGTGAAGCCATAATTAAATATCTCACCTACTTGTTTCGAGACACAGCTGATCCCACTTAAATCATTTAACGGTTTTGTGGGACTTTGTGGGGCCAACTACCTACCACATTTTCTTGTATTCAAGTAGTTTCCTTATTAAATACTTTTGATGGTCATATCGTACCTATATAGTACACGACTCGAGCAAAAGATGTCATTCTACGGACGTGGGCCTATCAGGCTTACACAGTAAGTATACATAGGAGGTAAGGCAACTACCCCATAATATCCTCCTATATTTCCGTTAGCGTGAACCGGAGATGTTCCGTTATCCCATGGGGACCATTATATTATATTCTTGCTTCCTCCATAATATTTTATTAAAATGTACTCTTGATATTACTGTTGGGAGTAACAGAAAACGTTGGTCGTTGTGTACCTGGAACAAATAATAAGGGATTATGAGTATTATATTCGGTATCGCAGCTACGGGGTAAGCGGGGATCGAAATGAATAACCATTAGGTAAAATATCTTCCAAGATCAAGAAATAGGGTTAGACAGAGGTTCTCTTTTCTTCTGTCGAGCATGAGCTCTCTCACAAATACACAAAGGTTTTGCTCATACCGTGATGGGATGCAGCCAGTCACCGAAGTTCAAAACAGTGGGTCTGCCGCATAAACAAAATGGTAATGAACATGAACTCTGGTAATAAACTTTATTACGATTGTAAGAGACTAAACTACAAGCTATCTTGTCAAAATTGTACAGATCATGCAGTTGGGAGTCTCAAATAAATTTTAGATACTATTTTAGTTAGGATTTCCTACGACGACGCCTGACGAACCTTGGGCAGTCAGCCTCGATACGACTACGGCATGAGCAGTTCTCATGTGATAGCTCATGCCGACTCGATAACAGAAGAAACGGGAATTACTGCTCAAAGTGCCATAGACGTCCTAAGAAATCGTCACGCGGCTGCTTTTATGAATCTCAAAGGCAACGGTGTAAGTTATAGATCAATTTAATTAAGTACCATATTATTTTAGATGTCAGGAATTCAATGTCAATAATAACACTATATATCTTAAATTCGAAGCACAATTTCAAGTCGTCGTGGGTTCACGACCTTTCAACAGTCACCTTATTGCTCTTGCTTCGAATATAACCATATTATTTAATACACACCAGCACAATATCAAACACACATCAAACGCTCCGGGTTTATTGCCGCGTTTACTGCCAGAACTCGCGGCTGAGTGGCAATCACACCCTGAACACCTTTGATGCGAAACGCTTACGAGCATGTGATGTGTGTTTCTGAGGTGTCGATTTAAATCTCAGAGAATAAAAGTTAAGGGGTGTATGAAGAGAGCCTTCTCAAGATACCTAAAACACATCTGGCGCACTCGAGGCACTCAGCTTCGTTATGAACCTTATTTAGACTAGCTAATCATTCTCACGTTCACGGGACGGTGCCTCATTCGTCTATTGGTCGCAATCACGGCAGCGACGAGTGAAGCCCTGGATTCAATTCCGAAGTTAGGCAAATAGGATACGCACTACGCAGTAGCAGTCCACAGTTAGCTTTGTGCTCATAAAATTATAATAGGTTCGCCTCCTATTAAGTGGGACTTAATACCGACTTCTCCGAAATGTGTCGTACACCTCTGGGAAGCTTCGAGGAATTCTGCCGTGATATTATATTAATACATTATATCTATCATTTAGATCTTCATATAAGTTCGGAATCACCGTATCCTAGGATACGTGTGGTAGTATCACGGAAACGGGGAAAGGTCAGGTGTCAATTATATTATATCGATACCCGATTCCCAAGTGACTCTCATCCGATACAGTAATTACAAATACAGGTAAAGGTCATGCTTGTAATTCCAAAATGGTTAGGCTGAGGTGTTTCTACTAACGCTCGCCATTGGTTCGACCATAAAGGTATTTAGGAGGTCATGGTGGGAAATCTTATTGCTATTAATTAAGAACTGTTTCATCTGTGGGCAAATTTATTATTATTAATAATTTTTCTTCTACATGTTTCCTAATTGTGCTTGCTAGCACGAGTGTTATATTTTATATTAATTTTACAGGATCTTAACAGGTTTATAGCTGCTAAGTTAAAAAAAAAATTTGGAACGGCGGGTCTACCGCGTAACTAAAATTGTAATGAACATCGACATCGGTATTAAACTTCAGTACGATCGTGAGAGCCTAAACTTGAGCTAACTTGTATTTTTTTTACCGATCATGAAGATAGGAGTCCCAACTATATGATAGGTATTTTTTTTACAAGTTAGCTCAAAGTTTAGGCTCTCACGATCGTATTGAACTTTAATACCGATGTCGATGTTCATTACAATTTTAGTTACGCGGTAGACTCGCGGGTCTGGAAGCATTAATTGAAATTTTATTAAGGGCTGCTATTTCAATCACCAGAGAACTTTATCAGAGGGAATTTAGAATTTTTGATAGCTTTCCTATATAAAATCTGTCAAGCGTCAAATATATTCGTTGTATAAAACATTATCAAGATTGAAAAATCAGCTCTCAAAAAATTCTGGTGAACTAGCTTGATAGCATAACCTTCACGATACGCAGCCCGCCCAGTCTTATGACCTACCTAGAAACACCCTTTTGACCTACGTTTTTCTTTATGCTTAAACATAAGCTGAAAAATACAGACCCGTACAATATAATATTTCAGTTGAATAGATAATGTTCAAAAATTAAGCACACCATTATTTAAGTACCTTGCATTGTCTAGACAAAGTTTATTTCGGAGAACTTACTAGGACTATCATGATATACAAGGGCTTGAAATTGAGAAAATATTTACAACAAACTATCTTATATTTGCAAATAGATTTCAAAATAAAGTTTTTGTAAACAAAATAAATGGTATTTTGCCAAAAAAATTAAATGGCAATGAATGGGGTGTGGTTCCTTACTTAACTAGTTAGAATCCATAAAGAACACGTATACTTACAGGACTATAGGAAATACGAGGTGGAAAGGTATAATACAAAAAAAATAATTGAAAGGCAAGTTAGTTTATAAATTTATACATCACTTGTAGGTGTAAAGTTACTAATAAGCGGTATAACACTTGACCAAGGGTATTTGTGAACTTGGCAACTCTAGCCAAGTCCGGCGCGGCTTTTGCGTGTATTCAATAAAGTCCAATCAAAACTTGCCGGCGTTATTTAATGCTATTAAGTCTTACAACATTCGGCCAAGTCAATTACGAGAATGGGCAAAACTTGGCAAGTCCGTCACTTGCCCGAAACGTAAACCGGGATAATAATTTGTCACGGGTCACTTTGACCCCATTGTTTATATAGCCAGGTAATTGTAATCAGGTTTGTAGTCGCTGCGACCGCGGCGGGGTCAGTGTAGACGGACGAACTTCGGTTAACTTCGGCCAAGTTGGTAGCGATACGGGCAGTCTTTAACTCTTTGTATACACTCTTTTAAGTTTGGTAAAGTGGGATTGTAGTATGTATTTATTAATCAAAATTGGTAAGGCAAATGGAAGATCCAAAAGTAGGCTGCGTGAGATTGAGTGGATTGATTGCTCAGAATTCCGACTGACAATCTCAAATGACACTCCGTCCTTTTCATATTAAACACAACTATACTCGTATCTTCGCTATTTCTTTCCCATCATAACGCCTTAGAACATCCATTATATTCGTACTAGAACCACAAACGGCTCCTAACCTGTGTTAAACAAGTTTACAATGTGATCGTTAAATGATGAGGCTTCGGTGGGTCGATTAGACCGCACCTACAAACGAGCGGTTAACTTGAACCAAGTGCATCGGTTAACTGTGAGAGGAAGTTTTAGGAATAGGAACGTGATAATGGAGATAAGATTTGCTTTGAACACAGCATCACGTCTTTTCCCCGTGGTAGAAAAGAAAATAACGCCACACGCTACGTAGGATTCTTTTCGCTTCGAATGTATCAACAAAACTCGGAAGATATAATTATGTGGGACAGAAAAGGATTCAGGCAGACCAGCTGCGTCAAGTGGTACGATAGACGGCAGATTATCTTCGTCAGTGAATCTAACAGGCCTGATATCGAATTTGACTAGCTACAGCCGCATTGCCTAGTGTATTACCGGCTGAATAATAAATAGGGTTGAAGGACTATAGCGTAAAATTCAAAATAAACAAAGCAACATTCAATCCCACTTCATATACCTATAAACAAAGACATTAAATTATACTTTAATCTCTTTGCCTATAAACAACTACCAAACTATTTCTAGATATTAATCAGAATACCATAAACCTGAACAATAAATACAAAACGTGTCATGTAACACCACGATAATGTTCTCATATGCACGTTATATGTATAGTTGGTCGTTAAGTCGTTGGTTGTTGTAATCACGGATGCTCGCCCCCTCAACATTTATGGCGCCGCCGACTAAGCACTTATCGCAACTATATTATTTTACTTCGCATAACAGAAAGGGAATGAAAATGAAGAGACTTCTCGTGATTTGGGATGGAAAGAAAATCAATGTATCGACCGCGTGTCACCAAGGGAAAAGTTGCTTCACAAAGTAAACACATAGATTGGTGGGCAATCAGACACGGCGTTGTTATTCTGTAATTAATCATTTCCCTAAGGTTTGCCCAAGACCCTTGATGGAATTCGTTTAGGATATAAGACCTCACCCAGTTGAGCTACAACATTTAGTTCGTAGCCTTCCGCATCCAGTATGCACCAAACTTCATAAAGCTTTATGATATCATCATAGCAGAAATTGGTTTTATAATAGAATTTACGCGCTATTTCACTAAGAACTTACCTAATCATAAAGTCAAACAGGAAATCCTTGCAAATGACAGAGACAATAGATGAAACAATATAACGATGTAGCGGAAAACGATAGTTAAACACTGCAGCGGACACAAAGTGGATGACATCCACAAACATGGCCGCCCATAGGATATAGTGACGTGTGATAAAATAACAAGATGGCGGACTGAGATTTGTATTTGAAACTATTAGCAGTTTACTATAAATTTACTCTTAATTTGAAAATAGAATTACTGTTGTTAGTCAATTTCGGAAACGAAGTGCAACTACGTTTGCACAAGTATAATTTCTGTATTGGTCTTACTTGATCCTTGACGGATTTCACAGACTATTAAAGCTGGCAAACACTACCTGTTGGGTTGTGAACATGTCGCCGTGGGTTATGACATTGACAAGAGCGAAACTTCTCAAGAAAACCTACTTCTACCCTTGACTAACATATTCGACGAGTCTTAATTTTCATCACGAATCATTTATTTTAATTATTTTGTTTGTATACAATCATGGGGGTGACATTTTCATAATTGAAAAATCCCCCTAAATTAAAAATAAAGATTTAAAAAAAAAAAACACGAATCATGTAGCTTCAAATAAACACCTATAAATTACAATTTCAAATGCCAGGCTTAGCCTGAAACAAAAGCTCAAAATACAAGTACCGTTTTGAATAGTCTGAAAATATATTATATTCCAATGTATTTTATCACCCAATCTTCATTTATTTGATAATATTGTTTGTAAGGCTATTTCTAGAATGTACAACTATTGGTAGTTTGAGCAGTAATTAATATATAAGGTCTTACTTTATTATATTCCACATTAAATAATTGAAGCAAACGTTGGAGATATTTTATCACAGAAGACCGACCTTGAATATTATTCTCCATCTTGTATTTCAATTACTTAAAGGAATCAGTACCTACTTCTTTGACAGGTTCCTACCAACTTCATTCTCCATTTGAATTAGAGCAGAATAATGTTGAGCAAACATAATAAAAAACATAAACACACACCATTTACCAAAGTTATTAAACCTACGTTAAGTTCCTTCAGGAATACCTTGCTCCTCAAGAATAGACCGTTCCAAGTGAAATTATTGCTGCTATAAAATTTCACAGCTACACACACGATACGAAATAAACTTATACAGGTGTATAACATACTGCTGCTGTACCTACAGTAAAATTTTAACGTGTTGAAAACAATAAAAATGTTTGTTGCTTATTCGCTTAGTTGGCGCCCCAACGTGGGACTCATTTCAATTATAACGGGCGAGCAGCGGATTCAATTTTTAACTGAATTTTGTTAACTTTAAAACAGATTGTTTTATATGAATAATAATGCTCAAAATTTTGAGTAACAACTTCAAATATTAATTTAGTTTAGTTTCAATAAAGTTAGACGTGTTTGCAATAACTATAATAGTTTCTTAACTTGTTGCGGCTTAATATGTAATAAACGTTCCCATTATGCCACCACAGCGAAAGTACTTACAGACAAGAATCATATTTAAACATATTTGCTGAAACCCACTTCAAGTACTAAATCAAACTTGAAGATATGTGCACACAACACAGCTTTAATTACTTTCCCGAGTCCAAATACACGAAGAATTCTAGACATCCTCATATCTTGGTGAAGTTCATAGATGTTCAGACAAGTTGAAAGTTCGGAGAAGAGGGTTTAAGCCGAGATCACGTTGCACCCGTTGGAAGGCCAGCGGGGGATTGAAAATGGAATTAATTGAAAATAGCGAGATAAGAGTTTGAGGATCCGTCTTCAGGCGTGACTGTCAGCCCTAATCCGTTCGCTTACAAAGATAATCCGTCGAGTTTGAGTGGACCATTCACTGCTACCCGTTCACCATATTCGCGACGTACCGAATCTGGTCGGCTTACAGTTTTTACGGGTAGGATTAAAAATGTTGACGCGTTCCGGTATTCGAGTGAGACAGTTACCATTTATAAGGTAAGAGGTTAATTTATTTATGTGATGCGTGTTTTTGAGAAGCTTTCTCTGTAGATTATGTGGGATAACAGATGTCCGATTGTTGAGTAAAATAATTTATTCAGTGACACCATTCTAAGAAATAATATTCCACACAGAATAGATTTAACTGCTTGTCATTTTACGAGTAACTTGTGGTACGATTAACGGATAATATTAGAAACTGATGAATTACTATATTGCAAAAGGGTTACTAAACATATCTGGAAACCACATTTGTAATGGATAATTTTATATACGAAATGGTACACGATTGAGATTACTGTCATGTGAATCTACTGCTCAATTTGTCATTTTAAAAATGTCACAATATGAAAAAGATCCAATTCCCTAGAATTATTTATGTTGAGAACTGATTTACTGTTACTTTCAGACATTTCCTGAAGGAAGGCGGTTTGATTGACAGATCAATTTGTTTGGCTGTATGAAAGCTGTGTCTTTATCAGCAATATGACAGAATATCGCTCGCGATCGTTTTCTTATTGTATGTATAATAATTATTTTATATTACTTGGCTTGAATATAATGATGATGGTTTATTTTGTGATATAATTAGGCCAAATTGAATGACGTTCGGGTTTTTGATTCGATAAATGGGATAGTACATTACCATAAATAGACTTATTGCCGTCTATCTTCCAAATTAGTAAGCGGTGCTACACCTAAATAGCAAGGTTAGCTAGCTAGTCATCTTCTTTTATTTTCAGCTTGGAATCAGTACTATATTTGATAAATGAAGATGACATGGGGCATCATCAACAAAGATGTACGAAGATATATTTCTTACTAACCCTTACGGAGTCAGGTATGACAGTTATGAATGAATCATGATCATAAAAATATATTGGCGCCCAACGTGGGTCTATTTCATAACTGAATCCAGCCATCGGAATTCATCTTATCCAACTTTTATGACGGTCACGGCATTACCGCAAACAAAGTAAGGCATAAGAAACAAAAGTTGTCGATATATCGTATTTTCCCTAGGACCATTAAGTTGCGTTCGTAAAACCCGTACAATGGGGTTTATTTTTCTTTATTTGAAACGTTTTGTCCCTTTGTGACGGCTTTCATCCTTTATCTGGGATCTGGACAAATGGGCACGGTAGGGTTGTTCAGGTGGGCGTTGCATTTGCACATTCGAAATAATGTTGTGATAAGTTCCTTTTTATGGGCATGAAATAAAAGGAAATCCTAAATCCATTCCACTTTGTAACAACATCTTAAATGATAAAAGGAGACACAGGTTTCTTATACCTTATAGTAGTGCTCGTGGAATTTCTGAGTTTCACCTTACCTGTTTTCTGAGATGCTATAATACCTTTGAACTAACATAGCTTGTAAGTACATTGTAACGAGTCTTTGATACTTGACATAAAATTTATAATAATATAATAACACTCAATTATTTTTAATATTCGATAAACAGGTTTCTTATCTGGCAACATGGCAGCATGAGCACGATACCTAAAACAATCTTGATAATTTAAGAGAATGTGTAAAGAATTAAATAAAATCCAGACTAAAAGTAGTTTGACAAATGATGAACATTTCCTTTTAATCTTACTTCCAAGGGTAGAAAAACTTTTCATTGAGGGTAGGCCTGTATCCGATCCAAGTTTTACATGGGAACTTTTTGGGTTAAAAGCGACATCTACCGGTTGACAGAATCCAATCATCGCGTATGCCTGGAGGCTGTATCTGTATCGGCTCTATTGAGCTTATAGGATTTCTGAGGTCCTCCGATTTACAACCGACCCTTTTGATGATATAAAAGTATGTCACTCTCATACAGGTATCGTCGCATTAAAGTGTACATGCTGTCTTTTCTCTCTATCACACTATCTTACCAATAGTACAAATGTTTAGTTAGTCATGTTGTTTGGATGTTTGTAAATCAAGCACGTATAAACAGCTGAGCGGAATTAGATGAATTATGTACTTTTTGATCACCTAGGATCAGGGTAAAAGATGGAGGGAAATATAAGCGTCCGAAAAAAAATATGTATATTCTTAGGTTCCATAAATCGATTGAGGACTGCTAACAAACTTTTTAAGCAATAGACTGACCTACAACTGGTTTCGAACATAAATCTACACTCAAGTTAAATCCTCTTGACAAATCTGTAAGCGCAAGGAAAGCAAGCGTGAATCGTATGCACATAAATAACCCTATCTCCTTTCAGAGCTAGAACTAAAAGGATAGCCAACAAAGCCTAGACCCCGAATCAGTGAACGGTACAAATAAATCAGAGCCTCTCGTCTGCTATATAATCCAGGATTTATCCGGCGGCTTATCAGCGCACGGCACGCGACGCGTCCGCCCCGAGCCGCTTCCGCACGATAAATAACCAACTTCGGCCGAAATAAACAACTTTAGCTTATTAAATTTAGATTTTAAATTCAGAACGTGGAACTAAAATAATTTAGGTTTGCTTATTTATGAGTTTTCGTTCGTATTTCGGTGTCCCATTTCAGATATTTTGTAACAATGTTTCGCTATCTGAAAAGGTACTGCCCAAATTATGAATAAAGCTCATATTACTTATATTTAGGCAAGCGTGCGTGATATCTTTTTTAGCGCTGTTAAGTTTTGGCAATTTGACAAACAACATATTTAATAGAACCACTCGGGGCGATCCGATGCGAATGAGCGATCTGGACACGGGTTTTGTAATCCTGCTTTGTTATTATACTTATAAACTATTTGATAATATATTATTCTCAGGCCTAGCTGTTTTAGCCATTTTCCTAGTAAATAGATAAAGATCAGCATTTCTTTGAGGGGAGATAGTACCAAACTATACTAATATTCAGTTTCTGCAGGACATTGTTTATTAGTACCATAATGTAGAGATTATTTTGCGCCATATCACAAGCTATTATTGACATAATGGAACTAGATGCCAATAAAAACACAATGTTTCACTGTTAGGTATATTAATCAACTCATCATTAAAGTACATCGCATGGATCTTCGGTCCAATGGTCTGACGAGCAGGTCCTTTGACTGCCGCTAGTGAACGCAGTTCCGAGTCACTGGGCACTGCCGAACTCGCACGTAACGAGTATTTTGGGCAACGACCTAATTATTGTTACACGAGAACTGTATTTACTAGTGAGAAAAAGTTTCACGAAGGAGGAAAGCACAAGGTAGCATGCAGCAAAAAAAAAACACATCATATTTTAAAAGTGATGCAACTAGATGTTTTTCTAAAAACCAATGACAAACCTTTTCAAATTTGTCGAATAAAATCACAGCGATGAGAATTCCAGCAATGGCGGATAAAATCAAGCATAAAAAGATGTAATCGAGATAACCCGGAAATGTCTACAAGAAACACAATCTTCTAGCAGCTGCCCCACAATAACAAAAAGGCTGTATCTCTAATAACCTTATTACATGAAACTGACCACGATAATACCCCTATCCTGCTACGTACAACGGCAAGGCTGCGATAAAATCGATAGTGCTTAACCTTCTGCCCGACCTTTAGTGGGCGAGTCGTGAATCAAAAGTAACGATGTATCCGAACTGTTAAGGCTAAGTAATGGTGGATGGAGATGCATTATGGAACACTGTACCGGAATGAAATCAGGCTTATGATAACTAACTCTGAATAACTGCTACACTACCTGTAACTAGTTTAAGTAATACAATCTTGGTTCAAATATTTATTGACACGAAAAGCTGGCAAGGAACTTTATACAGGATATTTTTTTTATGTAGTGCGCTTAATTTGTAGAGTTATTCTCTGTTCCGTGTTCATATCTGAACTATACAACGCCTTGGTGTTACACTGTTAGGTTGTGTATTATGTGTGTAAATAAATAAATAAATAAATGCAACCGCAGTATTGGCATACAGTTTAAAACAAAATGAAAATTCGACTTAGTATGGAGGACACGCATAATTTAGTAGCGCAAGCCATACAAGATCAAATTTTTATTTTGTTTTGAAATGAATTTTAATACCGAGGTTGGATTTGGGTATAGACACTGAATAACTCTGAAAATTATGCGCACTACATAAAAAAATATCCTGTATCTGATGTACGTCTTAAAATAATTCGAGTATGAATGGAAGGACCATAAATAGTAAATACCGTTTAACATATTATAACTCTAACCTCACTATTAGAGAGCTGTTACCCTATTTCTTAGACGATTTTGTTGTTTGCTACAGCTCCGCAGGGTAAACAGTTGGAATATTAGACGTTTCAATACGCAGAAAAATGTATTGATTTCAAAAGTGTAAGATTGTAGGTACTCGTAGCTATAGACATAATTGAAAACAAATTGTTCATTCATGCGTCAGTATTTCCCCAGTAAGGGATCGGTAAGCTCTAAGTTTTAGCATTTACCTTTTATGGACGTGTTCAGACCGAAATAATAAAATATTGACATTGATTGATTTGCACGCCAGAGCTTCGCTTAGTATCGTGTTCTAAAACTAGGTTTACTTAGGTTCCCTTTTTATTCTTTACGTCCAATTCAGTTTACCACCAACGTAACAAAAAACAACTTAATATTTTTTCCATCTACCCTCCCACATCCAAAAGGCGCGGGATATAAAACAGTGTTGTAGCAACGTATTACACGTCATATCTATGTGACATTATAGTGACAAGTGACGTAAACATATATGGTGTCATATTATTGTGACAGTTTTGTTCTTAGGAAATATTGAGTGGTTCTTAGTAAGGTCGCTTGGGATTTAGATAAAGTGAATGTTTACATGAAGATTACTTCACTTTATATTGGATAATCTGTGGATAGTCTTTGAAAGTAATTGGATGGCCCTTTTTAATCCCGAGGGTTCCAACGAGGATTAAAGAGGGATTATTTACAAAAACTATCCTGTCCTTGATTTCACATAGATTTTTATTGCGCACTTGAGTTTACATTTTCCACAAGTATGTATTTATAATTTAAACACGCAAGTTACTAACAGTAAATATTGATATACAGCCGATTTAGAAAATGCTTTAACAGTTACAACTTTAGAACTCAAACTAAACCCCGTCAGACTACGATATACTATAAGAGCATTAGCTGCATTTGCTTATTACTTTAGCTGTGCCCGACAGGGTCCATAATTGTTTCTATATTTTGATACTTATCACCTATATGACTGTGTACATTATGGCATGCAATAAAAATTTGAAGATTTGAGCAAAGCATTTATATTATAATGTAATATCGAATCAGATCAAGAAGCCAGTAACATATATGGTGAAGGGTAGCAAATAGCTGTGTGAAAGTGTCCATAAAAATGAATGCTGAGCACAACAATATTTGTGCTATAATATAATCTTTGCTATATTCTGTTGTATGACATGGTAGTCTGAACTGGAGCTTAAAGGTGCTACATTTTTTCTCAAAAAACCCACGAAACGTCTTTAAGTTTGTTTAATAAAGTGAAAATCTCTAGCCTAACCTACTAAACCTAACCTACGGTAGAGTTCGGTGCGTTAACATTAATATTTCACCAAAGTACTACTCCTCGTTTTTATGAGGCCGTCAAGGAACACCTTACTTATTTATGGGTCGCATATAAGTTAAACTTTTGATCCTCTCGGATGACGGTGGAATACTAATCTTGGGCCTGTGAGCAAACGCGACATGTGCTCGGGGTAGAAGTGGGGATGGTAGAAAAGGTGAGTAAGTAGAGTTGTTTTAATCTATTTAACCCACGACAAAAAAGAGGGGTGTTATAAGTTTGCAGCGTGTATATGTGTATTCGTGTATCTGTCTGTGGCATTGTAGCTCCAAAACGGATCGACCGATTTTAATGCAGTTTTTTTTATCGAAAGCTAGTTTAGTCGGGTATCATCTTAGCTATGTTTCATGTAAATCTGTTCAACCGTTCAAAAGTTACAGCTCTTTTTCTAGTTGGAGTCGGGGGCTTATGTTATTCTTACTCGTTTTATCTAGTAAACAATTAGCACACTCACATGTCTTTTTTACGAAATATATTATTTAAAAATATGAAAATTATGTTAAAAATTGTCTTTGATAAAATGAATAAATTTTTAACAAATCTACGTGTGGTAAACGATTTGTTGTATTTTATAAATGATTATTTCATTAATGAGTTGTGTGAAACTGAAGATTGTTTACTAAACAAAATGCGTCGTAAATAACAGAGTATAGTTGTTATAGCGGGGGAAATAGGAGATTGTATAACGTCTCTCAAAATGTCTACGCTTGATAAAATCTTCCATCCCTTAGGATGATCTTTAAATAGTGAAATTGCATGTATTATTAGTTTATTGTAAATATTGAAGGCTTTAAATAAACATAGTAAAAATAAAAGAAAAAACAAGCACAAATAATTAAAATACCACAAATAAAAATATGTCTTTCAAATGTTCGCGCCAAAATAGTCACATGACATGACGTCATTGCATTGCTCGTTCATAGGATGTGAATATTATTCACACGCTATGAACGAGGATGGAGGAGGAGGAACAAGGATGAAAGAATATAACTATTATAATTATCAAGGAAACACGAAGGAATCCTCCTTGAGCATTTTTGGTATAATTCCTCATTATAAGAGCATTTTTGTTCACAGTGGCCAGCAATAGATCGAGTACCTACTATTAAATTTCAAATTACCCGCGTTTTTTATAATCTTTAACCTCTTGTTTTAAATTTTCAACCCCAGTTTTTAATACTCACATCAATCGCAAAACATAATGAATGAACCGGCTACAAATATTTAAAAGCTCGTTGGTTTGACGCTGCAAGCTGACGTTTTACGGCGTAATTACATCAAAGTCCGCGTCATAAAGGTAACGGCCCTCGATGTCCCAGAGGCGGAGTGCGTTTTTATTAAACTCTTTAACAAGATTTTTAATAACATTTTATGTAGAGACCGTGTTGTTTAATATTCTATGTCTTTTTTATGGTTTTTCGAATTTGAACAATTCAAGCTATCGCAGTTCATGGCAGGAAATAAGATGGACTAAAAGTCGCACCTCAACATCCAGTTCTAAATTTTCCACATTCAATCTACATCATTTTTCTTGGTCTTTGGTCCTCTGACTAGCGGCGTCTCGCATGCATTGTTCACGATCTCAAGCAAGAATTGGTTTGCCATGGTCTTTGACCATTCCATTTGACCACCATTAGACACCAGCTCGCGATAAACCAGAATGATCGTCTGTCTAGTTTATAACCCAACCAGACGGACGATCCTTCTATATAAATTTTGATGCGCGGGCACTTTTAAGTGGTAACCTTCTAAAGTTCCGTAGGTCTTCCGCCTTCTGCAAAAATATTTTCAAGTAGCAAATAATTAACATGAAAATGTTTCTCCACCCTAAAAACCATCTCAAATAGCATTTTAAGAAAATACCCGTTAGTTGTGTAGGTATTCTCTGTTGGCGGAAGTCGGCTGGCGCACGTCATCCGCCGCTAATGGCGGGCCGTCATGGCCGCCAGCACTTCCGGCGGAACGAGCCGCAACTATTTGATACGTCGCGTCGCTAAATTGTAAGTCTATTCTTTTTTGCGAAAAATGAAGGTACACTGATATAAGAAAAAGAAGATTTTTTTTTTTTTTTTTTTTAATTTGACGATTGTTGGGGACTTTTATATTAAAGTTGTGAAGAACTTTAGCAATATTTCTTGATTTCTTTCGCAGAGTGACTTGATATTACACTTGTGACACAACATGACCAAAAAAGATCAAGAATTTATCTACCCTTCAACCAACAAAACGATATCCACAGTACAAACAAACTATATCGCAATCCAATCTTCGTGCACTACATAGTGGACTATTCAGAACTAATGGTGGCAAAATATTAAGTGTCGGACCAGCCATCCGTCTACGTCGGGCTGTTTGTCCGAGTTACGTCATCAGTCACGCTCGACAGGGGTGGGGGGAATGTTTGTCAGTCGGCTTTCGGTAGCCTAACGAGGTGGATGCTTGTTGCTATTATTAAACGCTTATGTCTGTACTGTGGGGCTGCTGTTCTATGGTTATATGCCTATTTTATAAGGGTTAATTTAATTTAAAAAATATTCATTAATAAATAAATATTGTTTGATGAATTTGGATTGAATTCGAAAGTAACTATACTCCGTTCGAAATAACATTAGAAATTTAAATAACCCCAATTACACTTTATTCAACCGATTTTGACTTCTATTACGTTGGTGACATGACAAATTAAAAGAAAGAAAGAAAAAGAAAGAAAAAGTTTTTATTTCTACGCCCAGTATGACGCACAAAACATAAAAATATCTAAGCTTAAATAATACTAAAAAAAAAAAAAAAAAAAAATATCATCGTTCTGAGAGGCTTCTTTGGTCATTGGCTTTGAGTATCTATAATCAAAGTTGTTCTGCTAAACAAAATTAAATTAATTAAGTGGCAGCACCGAGTAATACCGACAGTCTATTAAAGAGGCTTCTTTGCTGCTACAGCTGCAGTAAACATTTGTTATCGTAAATACGTTTTTGCTTTTAATGCCATCCTTATGCGTACGGAATAGAAGTCAAAATCGGTTGAATACACTGTAAAAGGGTTTGTTAAACGTGTCTAATCTTATTTCAAACGGAGTATAGTTCCTAATATACACTTCTCATCAAAAAAATCGAAACACTACCAACATTTTCTTTCTGGCGACAAATAAACAAAAAAGAGGATTAATTCTTAAAAAAAAAATACACCATTTTATAGCTGGCAGTTTGGCCTTTTCAGTGGTGTCTGAGAGTTCCAATTTTGAAAGTAAATTTTTGAATTTTCATCCGTTAAATGAAATGGAACATTATTTTGAGGCAATGCGTTTAATCGGAGTACAGTTAATTGGTGTGTAATAAACACAAAATAACGATTTATTTTAAAACTTACTTTTGGTAATTTGATTATTAAGCTCTATGACATCTGTTAACAAGATTTTTTGTCACCACACAAGGATACTTCGCCCGCAGAAGCCGCCCAAATCGTGGCGTTGCTGAATTTGGGTCTTAGTCAACGTGTTGTGGCTGCAAGACTACATCTAACCCTCTCGTCTGTTCATAGAGTGTACAAACGCCACCAAGAGACTGGTTTATTCACGCGCGGCTCAGGATCGGGTAGGAATCGGGTCAGTTCTGAGCGAGATGACCGATTTATTGCAACAGTTTCTTTACGAAATCGACGCCTTAACGCTTTTGAACTGCTGCAACAGCTCCGTGTTGTTCGAAGGGTGACTGTGAGTGACTCTACAATTTAACGAAGATTTAAGGAACGTGGATTGGTACCACACAAGCCAGCCAATGGGCCTAAATTAACAACAGACCATCGAAGAGCGCGCCTTCAGTTTGCACGTGAGCACTTAAATTGGTCATACCTACAATGGAGCAAGGTTCTCTTTTCTAACGAGAGTAAAATTATGCTGTATGCTAATGATGGAAGGAAGAAGGTATACAGAAGAGAGGGAGAACGTTATATACACTGCTGCAATGAGGGAAAAGTAAGCTATGGTGGCGGTTCATGGACAGTTTTGAGGGGCATTAGTACCGACGGAAAAACAGAACTCCCTTTGGTATCTGGACCACGCCTGCCTGCAATAAACGGTCGTCGTTACATCAAAGAATGTCTTGAGGCTCATGTGGTTCCCTATGCACATTTCATTGGCAAAGATTGCATATTCATTCATGATAATGACAGGGCCCATGCCGCAGGAATCGTACGAGATTATCTCAGTGAAGTCAGTATCTCCGTTATGGAGTGACCAGCAAGAAGCCCGAACATGAATTCCATAGAGCACCTGTAGGATGAACTAAAGAGACGAGTTCAAGCAAGAAATCTTGCTCCAGAGACTGTTGGCCAGCTCAAAAACGCAATTCAAGAAGAATAGAATAACGTTCCACAACATGAAGTCATGACTCTCAACCAATCCATGATGAAACGTATGGAAGCAGCCTAAGGGTCCGGGGAGGGAATACAAACTATTGAATAAATTCTAATTAAACTTTTTTTTTATTTTCGTGTTTAATTTATTGCATTTCATAAAATCTCCATACGGGTTAGAAGTGACTTGTTAAACAAAACAAGAAGCTTATGAAAATTTAATTTGAATTTGGAACATTAACATATGGAATTCGAAACCTTGTACTACCCGCTATTAAATGACATTTTCATTTTTTTCCGAATAAAACATTTTTTTTAAATAATCCATTAAAAACATAAATTTGAGAAGTGTTTCGATTTTTTTGATGAGAAGTGTATTTATTCACCGTTAACACATTTGTATATTAAATCATATTCAAAATATCAGCTGACAATGAGCAATCGTTGTAAAATTGAAAGGAAAATCACTTAATAGTGCCCTCAGGCGATAAGAGAATGAACTGTCATTATTTAAACATTACCATAATCTCTAAAGCCATTATATTAATACTATAAGCCATGTGTTGGGGACGCCTGGAGCTCTACTTAACGCAAAACGGTAAATATGACACCCATTCGGTTTAACCCTTGACCTGAGAGGGTTAAAACTAGTAGCCATTTAGGTTAAGTTAATTAAGTCTTGATTGAATAATGTATACAAACAGCAAATAAATCTTTAAAACTATATTTAAGTTATTCAAAATCTGTTCGATTTTTTATATGTTTCAATTTTTTCTGCCAGGGACAATTATCTTTGATAGTTAATGATCAAACAAACTTACCAAAGTGAAGTTATATCCTAATTATACGAGCAGTTTTATTCGAAGCAAATCTTATAGTTGTTAGGTCTAGTGGAAAAGGCAACTTTACTTACTTTCAACTTTTGCAACTTTTAACTAGGTACCCAGGGAATAAGTTCCTTTGTAGCACAGTGCACTTAAACCGCTCCATCGCCTAAAGCTTCAATTTTCAAAATTTCAAACCCCATCCAAATATTTCACACACATTGTTACATACAGTGACGAGCGACAAATCCTCACGCGACTCCCACCTCTACCAAAACTGATTAGCGACTGAATTCGCCTGCACGCGATCCATCGCCGGCTCAGTACCGAGCGCATTGCGCTTAATGAGCTAATTACAGCGCGACGCGGTGATGGATCGCTGTCTCGCGAGGCTACGTTGATGAGTTCTTGTTGGATACAGTCTGGGATTGAACGTATTTAACGTTGCGAGGGATTGATGTACTGATTTGGAGAAAATTGGCTAGGAGCAAATGAGAAAACCATTGGCATCTTTCCTTTGTATTGGAGGAGAGGTAGGCGAATTAAGACGAAGAAAGTTAAAAAGACAGAAAGCTTTATTGGTGACCAATGCAGATTAATTGCTGTTCCATAGTCTCACCAAATCTCTAATGGTTCTCTTTACCATAATCCCATCATGATCTATGAAAATACCTCGATATGCAACTAGCCGCAAAGCAACTCGACGTTATGCGATCAAAATAATTTAATTAGATTAAAGCATTATGTTTCTCACGGCTCATTAGATGTTCACAGACCCGAAAGACGCTTTAAAACGAACACTTAAATATCCAGTGCTTTCAGCTTTTAGGAGCATTACCAACGATGCGTGTAAACAAAGACATTACCAAAGTAAATAATTACAGCCCTTGCAGAGATAATAAGCTTGTTAGATTAAAATGGAGTCGAGTCAAGAATGTGATCATTATGCAAGCGTTAAAGTTTCTCGGAATTACTAATATAAACGAGAAAAGTTTAATTTTTTCTGTTGTTGTCTGATACCGAGGTAAAAATGAGCAAAGAAGTTTCTTTTAAGCGAACACTTTTAAATGGAAACTGAGTGTATCCTGGAAACTACTTCTGTAATTCGATTTAGAATATAAGAGGATTAAGTACAAATGGAAACCACAAATAATTGAACGGAATGTTTGTTCCCGAGCGACGCCAACCAAGTTGGAGGGAAATAAAATCCAATATAAATTAATAAAATCCTTTTCCGGTATATAAAATTCAGCAAGCAATAAAATATATATTATTTTTTTTTGTATTTCTGGTGTACAATAAAGTTTATTGTATTGTATTGTATTGTAAAATATAGTATTTGGCTATAACCGATTACTGTTATTAAGATTAAGACGAGATTACAGCTAATAGATATCAGTATCTGGTAAAGAGTCCCACGTTGGGCGCCAACGGGAAACTTCGGGAAGCCCAAGTTTAATTAAGTGTAACAGATTAACATTACTAAATTATAGGTTTAATGTTGTTATACAAATAATTCCTAGTATCGAATTATATTGAACCTACGCGAGCCGTAAATTAACTACAAGGAATCAACTTAGACGAAGATATTCTTCGGCCTTTTAATTAAAATGGATAATTTATAAATAGGTTTATGTTTAAGGTCCATTTTATAGCTAAGCCCTGCCATCTATCGCAAAGTCGGCAACTGAGATAACTTAAGTACTTCATATCTGAAACTAATCCAACTTATTCTGCTTCTACGATTTATGACGATACAATTTGAGCTGAGGTACATGATTGGACAGAAGTTATCCCCTATTCAAGTATTATTGGAGCCACTAATCCGATATGATTGCTGGACACAGCTTTAAGCTCTTCTTTGGCTTGGATCTCGAAGTTGGAACCACACAGGATTACATGAAGCGCTCTTTCATAATTGCAGAGATTTTATAATGTGTAAGGTATTAAGGAAATGTTCGACGTACTTATGGCGGGTTCCAGTAGGATTTCTATTGGTTATCTATATCTACATAATACACTCAGCATAGAAAAAAAATTTAGATGATGATCCATTGAATATCAAAATAGCTGAACTATAGTCCGACCGCCTAACTGGCGCATCGCCTGCGGGGCAAGAGGTGTATGGGGGCAAGTATTGGTACGCACGAAGTTAATTATTCCAAGATAAATCCCGCGATGGATGACATTAGGCGACACGCAGGTCCGGATTGGATGGCAAGGGCTCAAGACCGCCAGGAGTGGCGGAATTTGGAGGAGGCCTACACCCAAAAATGGGTACAACATGGGCCGCAATGATGATGATGAAATCCCGCGATAATGTTCGCTGGGCACGATATGCGATAATGCACATTTCTCTTTATCTCGCTATAAACTCTCCCGCAGATCTCTTGCCCGGCAGGCGATACGCCAGTTATGGTCGGATTCTATTATTTAATTAAAGTTAATGAATCACATAATTTACTAGTTTTTACATCAGAAAGTTCATTTTTTTTGTTTTCAACTTCATCGCTCTCTAACATTTCTCCTGTATCGAGGGTACAGCTTCCATACATGTCACATGCACACAACTATCTGTAGATCATACAGATATTGGTTCCGTGCGGGGAACGGACCCGCGGTATTTACTTTTGATACTAACTAGATTAAACTGCATACATCTGTTCATCTTTGATAAACTGACCTATTTTCCCTCTCAATACTTAGCATAAATTCATTCATTCTAGCCTTTTCCCTAATCAGCTAAAGTTAGCTTCTAATCATGTCAGATGCGACTCAATAGCACGATCCTATACAAGTCGCACTAATCATTTTGAAAACAATTCAATAAAAGTAGAATATTTCTCCAATTTGTCCGTTCCGGTGCACCGTCATTTATTTAAATGTGTTTTTGACGTGTGCTTGTGTAGCGGGCGTGCATTATGCGCACTATGTAGTACCTAGGTACAGGTGCTATCCAAATTCGCTACACCACCTGAGTTCCATGCGGGAATATTGTGTTATTAAATATAAAATTCACTGAAGCATTGCTGTTATTATTGTGAATTGTTTTAAATGAAGGTAGAAATGGCACTGGTAGAAGGGCGCTAGATACTCGTATATGTCCTTGTGATCCTGGATTTGAGACCAGCAAACGTAGCATGATCACAATAGGAACGGTTTTTGTCTACAGAAATAGACAAAATTACAGATTGTAGAAATATTTCTACTCTTCGGTAGGATTTGGTAGAATATTTACATCACTAACTACAATAGGTACTTCCTCGTTCCTATGGAAAGAATATTTTATATTTGTCTGCGTAGAATCGCGAGTCTAGATGTCGAGATGGATAGAAAGAGCTTTGTCTATTCTTGAAAGAATAGAAATAGAAATGGTCATGCTACGAGTACCTACTGATATAGTATGAGACAGTGTTTCATAAACAAATAAATTATATAATATATTGGTAGCTGTAACTTCTTAGATTACTGACGAGAACGTTAATTAATTATGTAATTACAATTACACTAATGACTTTGAGTAATACGTATGTTCATATTTAATAAGTAACTGACTCCTATTTATTCTACCACCACATGTTAAAATATAATTATATTTCTTACTAGAGACCCGTCTCCGGTTTCGTAGGGGTGCAATTTCTCTACTATTCTTACATTAAATATCAAAGTTATATACATATAAACTTTACGTGAAAAATTATCTGACTGATGGTGAAAATCGTATCAAAATCCACTGCGTGGTTTAGGAGCAGTTAGCGGATATACAGACAGACGCGGACAGCGACTTTATTTTACACTATGTAGAGAAGAAAGATAAGTTTCTACATTTCAAACACGTCATGAAAGTCACAAGAAATCTCAACAGTGATCGTGGTCCATCGGAAGTACATGAACATCTCCATTAGATGACCGGAAGTTCCGGCGCCCTGGCGGCTCGTTAGAGGGTTCGCTAAAGCACTTCCGGTGGACAGGTGACTGAGGATATTAGATTTACTTCGTCTACCTCGCCTTTACTTATTTTCTTTTTGAAGTTTTCTCTCTGTGTGCTTACCTGTAACAAAATAAAAGTTCATTAAGTATGTATTACAGTCATGCTCTTAGGCATAATGAAGAATATACAGGATATTATTTTTATGTAGTGCGCAAATTTTGCAGTGTGATTCAGTGTCCATTCCCACATGCAACCGCAGTAATAAAATTCACTCCAAAACAAAATAAAAAAAATATTTTGTATGGCTTGCGCTACTAGGTAAACTATGCGTGTCCCCCAAACAAAGTCGAATTTTCGTTTTGTTTTAAAGTGTATCCCAATACTGCGGTTGCATTTAGGAACAGAGACTGAATCACTCCACAAATTATGCGCACATGTAGTGCGAAAAAAATATCCTGTACGTGTTACATCGTAAATTCATTCTTTAATTATATATTCAAGTAAAATACAAGCCATTTTCATTCAGCAAGCAGCCTCTAAAATAACTTAGCTTTATGTTTTTAAAAGCTAGTTAAATGTTTCAACGAATCATTAAAGTTCTATAAATGGATACGAGTCTTCTCTTTTATTGTCTATAGTCTTCACAATCAAAGAGTTTTAGCGAAAAGTCTACTATAAACACACGGCTATCAGGCTACAGTGACATTAATAGCCAAAAAGCGGGTATCCTCAACAAAGCTTCACCTACCGAAAACGCTCATAGTACAAAACTAGACACGTACCTATATCGTTCCACAATTGTGAAGGACTTGGGAGTTATATTCGACCGGAAGTTGACTTTCCATGACCACATAGTTGTGCTCGCGAAGGAATCTTTTAGGCGGTTGGGATTCATCCTCAGAAATTCTCGTCACTTTCAGAATCAAAATGTAGTTAGGCTTATTTTTGGAGCCTTGGTGCGCTGTAAGCTTGAAAGTGCTATGTGTGTGTGGAATCCACACGAAAGCACGTATATCTTGATGCTTGAAAAAGTACAAAAAGCATTCCTCAGATACCTCTACAAGCGCATCAATGGATACTACCCCTATATGTACCCTACGAAATTTCTTTTGGGTTCCCTGGGCTATTACTCTCTGGAAGTCAGACGGAATAGATACCAACTTGCATTCATGTGTAAAATCCTCCGCGGAAAAATTGATGCGCCAGATCTCCATGACGAGCTGTCTCGATTTTATACTCCCGACAACTATCGACGCAATAGAAGGCACGAGTTGTTCGCCGTACCATCGTGTCGCACCGTGGCCCGGGCCAACTCACCCATACCGCGCACGCTTTCCGCGCTTAACGCTCTTCTGGATGACAATCCTTACTGTGACTTGTTTGCGGATGGATGGGCGGATATATTGTCGGAGTGTCTGCTTTTTTGTGAGAGAGTTGTATGACTGTGTTGTTTTGTTTATATGTGTAATTAATTACCTATGTGCCTATCTTTTATTATTGTAATTGGTTTCGTACCGTTTTAATAAAAGTAAAATAAATAAATAAATAAATAAATATCACTTATCAACCATTTCGCTTCCACAACAAGTATATCTAAGTATCTGTATATCATATACAGCGTGAAATAAAAATGACCAGCTATATTTCAGGTGGTAATCAGGCTCATGAAAGTGAACAACTTTCCCCAAGAAATATAGATCGAAATCTGAAAACGAAAATTCATTCGAAAAGGGAAAAATAATAAATTTTCATAATTTTCCGTCTACACGTCCTCTAATGAATTTATTCTGTTCCATCCGTCCAATAAAATTCACTACATAGAAAGCGCTCTATAAGTGTGACTCTGTTTAGAGTCACGGACTTCTGAGTTAAGACATGATGCGACTCCAACTGGAGTCATTGGACAGGGAACGTGTTAAAAAAGTTGTGTTGTATATTGTAGGTACGGTCCGCAAATACGGCCGAAGTCCACCAGCAAAAAAATATTTCAAATAACCAACAGCAGGCTGGCTAAGCATTGGCTTAATGTTACAACCTAATCGTAACAGTATCAAACTGGAATTCTTTAAAAGTCTTTTATTCAGGATGGAACTTTATTTTCGCTCTACGCTATCAAACTATTTCCATATCCATACCCTTATCTGTCGTTTAAAGCGAACATTACAGTAAAAAGCTTCATCTGCAGTGGAAAACAATCAAGACAAGTCATTAAGTTAAAACGACCCTATCACGATGGAATACAGCTCAAATTGCCCCGAAGGGCTTTATCGTTCCAAAGCGCTTTACGCTTGCCGGTAATGTGCACTAAATAATTAAATTTTTACGACACGTTGTCTCGAGCGTTGTTTTTTCTTTAACACGACCTTTGTCTTGATAATATGAAGGTAAAAGGTAGATAATATAAGGTCCAATCTTTCTAGTCCCGACCCCTTTAAGGGGTTATTTTACTCATCATTCATTATCATCAACTTTCTGCTGTTCCATACAATAATTCAATATTACTCGACTAAGGGCCATGTTCAATATAACAGATGTTTAATAATGAAATTGGCCAATTACCTATACAAATATTCATGTTTAAACAGCTGATTTTAACTAATCTTCTGTCGGTGAACTTGGGGCTAAGGGCGACTTGCACAAGAGTTATTTAAATCATATTTAAGCTAAACACGTTTAGATATCTTTTTCTCCCTTTCTATTTGTTTACTGTCAGATAGTGACAGACTGATAGCCGCTTAAATATGATTTACACAAGCTAGGTTCTGTACGTCTAAATTGCTTATTAACTTAACTTGAACCAAACTATTGGAGAAAGGTACAACCGCACTGGATTCTTTAAGTTTCTACCCCTCCCCTTCCCCCCAGACCACACTGTTTTCTTTACATTTCTCTCTAGTCGTCGGTAGATGGCGATGTTAAAGTTTTGTTTAAGTCCGCAACTATTAGTAAGAGAAACCAAACTAAGTTCGTGCTTCGGCATAACTTATACAGTTTCTAAGTTAAACACTTTGATATTAGATCTATACGTGGTATATTGAAGCAACTATCGGAAATAATTGCCAAGTAGAAGGAAATTGAGATGATAGGGACGGCCCACTTTACCGGGTGACATCATGCTGTACCTAGGAGAACCACGACCATGATTTTAGACGATAAACGGAAAGCACTCTTGAAGGGTCCTCTTAAAGACTGGTATAGATAGTTTAACAAATCCCACACCAGCTATTTCCTGCAGAATTTCACGTTTTCGCGTACGTTATTCACTTTTTATAAGCAAAATGCAGACAACGAACGCGGAAACACGCGATTCTGCTGTAAAAAGTAGCTAGGGTAATATGGCCCTTAATAACTTTTTAAGCGTTAGTCAAAGTTGTTACAATTATGTAAAAAGATCGCTTAGAATAAACATTCTTATGTTGAATAGCAGCATGCATCTTCTTAATGTTTCTCATTAGTAAATATGCAAAAGAAGCTATCAGGAAACAATAACACACAGATCTAAAACTTAAACAGCCAACACATAAGAATGTTTACATAAGTAAAAAAAATATTATTGCAACATTTTTTACACTAGGCAAGTCATGCTCACGCGAAAACATTGACGCTTATCGGCGGTCAATGTTATTACATCAATGTAATTAATCGTTTGAGTGCAAGGGGTGATTCGATATTATTGCACAATAACCTAACCGTCAAAACCCCCAAACTCCAACAAGAAAAAGAGCTGGAACTTTTGAACGGCTGAACTGATTCTCATTAAATATAGCTAAGATACTATACTAGCTTTTAATTAAAAAAACTGCATTGAAATCGGTTCATCCGTTTTGGAGTTACGATGCCACAGACAGACACAGATACACAGTTACACACTACAAACTTATGACACCCCTCTTTAAAAGTATTGCAGTGTTATTGTAGATGTAGATCCGCCTTACTAAATAATTTAATCAAACACATGCATTTTTCTCGAACCCTCAGAATTGTTGCCTGAAAATGTACGAGTACGTCCATTACTCACCCAAACAAAGTAACGTTACTTGAGAGACGTCGGCGGACTGTGCACACAATTTATATGGTAATCGTCCGGGACTCAAACCCACACTACGGTCGTTCCGCTCTTTATTTAAGTTAAGGATTGGCCTGTTAGCAAGGGTTGCGGTGTGATGAAGGGATGCTGGGTTTCCGGGTGTGGAAATGCTTCTTGTTTGGTTTGAGATTGCGGACTACAGATGACAATTGTAGTAAATGGTGATGTGAAAAAGGTGCAAGAGTATGACTTTGGGTATTGCCATGGTTTTGGAATAGACTTATGTATGTTCAGCCACCTTGTTAAAAGAAACTTGCACAAGGGCCCAGTACACTTACTGGGCCCTTGTGCAAGTTTCTTTTAACAATCTCGATTTCCCGCATCAACCATTTCACCGTTTCTTTTTCAGGGAATGTAGGTGTGAATTTGTGAAGATGTTTGTTAGGTAGAGGTACTCCAAAACCGCACAACGGATTTGGATAAAATTTGGCACACAGATAAACCATGCCCTGGATTAAAAAATAGGATACATGAAGTAGTTCCTCGAAGATGCGAGGGAAACCGCGGGCAACAGCGAGAACTCCATAATACAAAATTTTGTTTCACCACTTTTGGAAATAAAATTATAATATTATAGTTTAAAAAAAAAACTATAGAACACGCTTTAGTCATCCAAACTGAACGTGTATGCAAAATTTCAACTCAATCGGAAACCGGGAAGTGGCTCAAATTTAATTTCCAAGATTTTCTTACATAGTTATAGTTAATTACAGGTGAAGCTAATAAAAGCGTGTTAAAAATCATGGCTGAAAGATTTTCTATGTGTATAATATAAAAAGCGTTGGGCCGGTTTTTGCAAAACTTAACATAGCTACTAAGAGACTTAATTGAAATAGCTTGGATTGTCCCATTACAGAAAAATACACACAATTTTTACCTCAGATAGAATATAATAGGTACCTACATTTTCTACTTGAATTATGCATGGTGTCCATAAACTCACGGTGACAAGGCCCTCGAACCCATGTCACACTTATGGCGCAGAAAGTTTAGTCGAACTATCTTATTCATCGCATTTCAAGCATTCATTCAATGGGGGCATTATTGCTTTGGGCACGGGATGGCCCCATGGGATATGTCGGCCCCATAGGAGAGTCCCTCCGATATCTTATGCTGTCCATATTTCTGATATTTTATGGGGTAGAAAGGAAACGTATGGTAGCTTTTTTTGTTTTTTTTCTTTCCTCGTCCTGAGAAAGACTTTTTTGGGTAACCTGACTTATCCAAGTAGTACCTAGTATTATTATCCATTTTTTATTTAAGATTTTTTTTTTTGTTTTACATGTGTTATTCTTTTATTTTTGTTATATTATCTTTAAAATCGTCTTTGTGCTGTGTCAAATAAATACTTTTTCTTTCTTTCCTTCTTTCTATTATGTTTTTAAAACAAAGCTGTCATCAACCATAAAGATAATCAACGCTTTACGCTTGGCCCTTGGTATTTCATGTGATTCCTATTTCTTAGAGACCTATTTCCTAAACCCATATCCCTTATCATAAGCTAAACGTATCGCGAGCATTATTTCAAAAACTCTAAGACCTTACTGGCTTATTACAATGGCTCAGTTAGCTATGGAGTTTGTTGCCGGTATCTTCTCCAGGAGCAACCCGCTTGGAACTCGTGCATCTATAATCACGACGTTTTGAAAGTGCCTGCAAAGGCCCAGTTGAAATAAAAAACTTTGACTTTGAATTCAGCTACGAAAAGGAGGCCACTATTCTTGAATCGTTTATTTGTAGGGTGCTTAGTTTCTATAAGACCTAGGTCCAACTTCAATACATTTATGCCTAGATATGTATGAAGACTATGTATTAATAAACCAAACCATCCGATCCTTCGTATTCGCGAACCGATTATGATGATCGAGTCAGCCTGTATTATCCGATGCAGTGGACTCCCGACGCATCGACATAGCAATATTCAGGGTTACCACTTGATAATAAAAAATAAACAAATAATAAATAATGAATTTGAATTATAAAATTATAGACCTTCCTTATTTATGGAAACAGCTGAAGTTTAATCAATAGGTACTGTGATCTTCTGTATCGTATCATACGAAGAAAAACCTAAAGTACTTACCAAAAAATGTGACACATATTTTGCTAGGCATATATTTTAGCGCTCATGAGTCAGCGCAAAGAGAATTATTTTTAATCAATCAAGTATTCATCTAACCTTAAAAACAATAACAACAGTGATATTTACTTTTTAGTAACAAAATATACAGGAATTAAATGATCCGTGAAAAGAAACATATTGCAATTCTCACATCAGCAATTTTCACATATCAAAATTCCCTTACTAACACCAAACGTGTTTTCCTGATATTAAAATACGAAATCGAATCATTGGCAGCCCTACAGGGCGAGCCCTCGCTCCATTGGCGCAAACGAAATCCGTCAATTTGCGCCGCGGCGCGTTCAAAATTAATAAAATGTAATATCCAACGACGAACGACCTGAATTCCATTTTTAAATAGTCCCGCGGGATTCGCTTTATAATGTAGTGCTTATTCATCCGGGATTTATTTAATAATAATTAATTTAAGAAGGAAGTGACTTCGTTGCTTTGACCATTTCATCACGTAACTACTTACATTTAACGTTAGTACCCATTGACCTACTACTACATAGACACTGGGTCCGCGCTCAAAAGTGTCCGAGCCAAAAGACTTCCAATCGCGCGCTAGTCTTTGTTTTGTCAACCGACATAATATACGTCAAAACCGACGAAATGCCTTACTGTATTGTGAAAAAGTTGAATAAGCTGATAAATTGTCGCAAGTAAAATATAGCTGTTTACAAATGACGATGCGGTTTGAATAAGGATGTTATAGTTTTTTATATTTATTTAAATGCTACGCTTATATTATAATTATGTTGACTGGGTACCTATTTGGTATTTTACGTGAATTTAGTTCTAGACCCGCCGTCCATTGAGTATCAGGTCAATGTTATTACCATCAAGATTTAAAAGAAACAGTAGTCTCAACTATAAATTGTAACTTTAACTAAATCTACGTTCAACTTCTATCAATGTGCGGATCTACAATATGAAAGCTAGTACATCTCTGTCTATCCCTTCGAGAAAAAAGGTATAATGCTATGTTGTGTAACTTTAATGCTGAGGGTTATAATTCCATATTATTTTGCTGTGATGTACATAAATCTATGCCGCCTTCCCCGGGAGTCGTAAAACTTTTACGAGCGATTCCGTTTCGGGTCGTAAGTCATATTAGGCTCATAACTGTCACTACTTAGGCTACTTAGGTCGCATACCATCTGAAAGGAAACCTAACATTTATCATTTTCGTTCAGAAGTTCACGTTTACTCATAAATAACAAAATCAAAAACTAAGTTTCTGTATAATCTTTAACTTGTTTGCCTTGGAACTTTACTTTTACCTAAGAACTCTTGATTGCGACAAAGGGTAAAAGTTTTTTTTTTTTCGTTATTTTTTTATACAAATACGTTGCCCCTCACTAGGATTTCTCCTGCATCGAGGTTACAGTTTACAAACATACATGTCACATGCACACACATCCAGACCAGGAACAACTATCTGTAGATCATACAAAATATTTGTTCCGTGCGGGGATCGAGCCCGCGGCACGTAGCGTAGAAAGCTAATCGCTTAGCCACTGCGCCAACTGTGTCGTGAAGTTAATAAAGATAAGAAAATTTTACGAGGAGAATCCAATTATATAATATTATTATAGCTAAAAAAATCTATATTGAAGAGTCGGATTTTGCCAGCCCCATTCGCTGCGGCCATTAAAACTACAATTTTTACTGATATCCGGCGCAGTTTATAAGCTTTTTTTTAAGATATTAAGAATAAGATGTTAAGATGTTAAGAATTTTTTTGCATACAACTTGTTAACAAGTTGTATGCAAAAAAATTCTTAACACCGACGGGCATAAATCGCAGCGAACGGATAATTAATGACGTGAAAAATAAAAACCACTCAAAAAACAAACCACACCAACCATAAATCCACATCCACCAACCACACAACCACACCGTATCCCACATATCTCAAAGTTCCGAGCTGGTTACCGGCACCGCAGACCACGTTAACCACAAAACGACGCGGTTACGTATAACTGTTGAAGAGTAGTCATAAATGAAAACTGTAAGGAGTCAACTATTAAAGTTTACAGTTTTGAGGTTAAGGAGTAGGCAGAGACGTAAGACGGTTTGTATTATCCCTGAACATACCCTTTTACGGAATAGGGACTGTTGTGGGAGCTGAGTTTTTCCAAATATATTTAATTTCCCGTCAGCACATTAGTCAAATATTTCCCCATGGTAAATTTTCTCCGGAAAATTATAACAAAGGGAAGGCCCTCTGCCCAGCAGTGGAACAATAAAGATTTAAAAAAATTGAAAATTATGATATGCTTGTCTACGAAATGACTTGAAAAAAATTGGAATTGGGAAATTAAGAGTCAAAATCAAAGCTTTTTATTTCGACTGGGCCTTTGCAGGCACTTTCAAAACGTCGGGTTTCTAGATGCACGGCTTCAAATGGGTTGGTCCTGGAGCAGACACCGGCAAGAAACTCCATGGATACTTTTTTCTTTGGATCTAGGGATGCAGGAGCGCAAGTATACTTTTAACCAACCCTACGGAAATAGTACCTAAACGTGATAGGGATGCATTTGATTATATCGTAAAGACATTTACCGTACCCTCGGATATATTGATTGACATAAGACATACAGATGCTCTGTACGTCATTCAAAAGATAAGACCTAAAAAGTGTCTAAAAGAAAATACCCTTATAAATAGTTATAAATACTGTATCAGGCAGATACACGTACACGAAATTTAATAAAACATAGCCTTCAACATTCAAAGCCTTTTAAAAACTAGAAAACATTAGCTCACAGAACACAAGTATTTTTCCAAACGCCATACTCACCTGAGCAATTCTTTCAAACGTCACGATAATTAAGCGTCCCTATTAATTACAAACTAACGAATTAGAGATGGCCTGGTTCTCATAGCCAATGGATATACTTACAGCCAGTGACTAAAGCTGGACTAATTAGTTCTAGAGCCGATATTAATCAATGACGTCCCCGTGGACTGAGAGCAATGTATGTGTAGCGACACCTAGCGCCACAAGATAGGAACTACATAACAACGTAGCTACATCACTATTCACTACAATGATCGCATACACGGAAAACCTAACCGTCAAAAACCCCCGAATTCAACTAGAAAAAAGTCTGTAACAGATTTTCATAAAACTAAGATGATACCCGATTAAACTAGCTTTCAATTAAAAAAAAACTGCATTGAAATTGGTCCATCCGTTTTGGAGCTACGATGCCAGACACATAAAAGATACACAGATCCACAGATACACACTACAAACTTTTAACACCCTCTTGTTTGTCGGGAGTTAAAAACACAACTACACATAACCAAAATTTCTCGGAAATCAACTCTGATCATCCAGCGCGTGAAACATGTCGTCCTACATATGTACACATGTATACATAACACTTAAGCCTGTAAAGTTACGCTTCTCATATATCAGATACGTTTTCAAGTACCCGCGTTTTTCTTGAAGAATTTGTCACAAGAAAATAGATCAGTAATACCACTCCGAAAAAGCGCGAATAGAAAGAAAGAAAACAACATTTATTTGCCACAAAACAGGCGGAAAGTCGCGCGGAGCGCAAAGCGGCGCGCAACACGGAGAAAAGCGCGTATATCCGTTCTTGGAGAGCGAGTGAGAGAGCGACATGCCGGTTTGCGCGCCGCGCAACTTCCAGCTTCTCCATAATTGAGACCTTACAGGATATGCTTTAACGATATTTAAATTTTCCCTATCATCATCATCAGGATCGTCGCGGCACGGTTCGGGGAGATCGCCGTTGTAGGCGTTTATTTCTCCCCGAACCGATCTCTCGCCGAGTTCCGGGACTCCCTAACGGAGCTGGGAGACGTCGTCGTCGCCCTCGGTTCCCTCCCCGCGCTCGTCCTTGGGGACTTCAACGCCAAAAGTCCGGCTTGGGGTTCCCGGTCCACGGACTATACGCGGGGTAGGATGCTCGAGCACTGGGCCCGTGCGCAGGGCCTGGTGATCGAGAACCGGGGTTCTGTCCCCACGTGCGTGCGGTTTACGGGCGAGTCGGTGGTGGACATTACGTTCGCCACCCCCAGCCTGTCACCGCGCGTCACCGACTGGCGCGTTGTGGAGGAGGTGGAGACCTATTCCGACCACCGGTATATCCGGTTCGACGTCTCCGCCCAGACCCCAGACGCGCCGGTCCGACGGAACCTAAGTGGTCCGCGATGGGCGCTGAAGCAGCTGGACCGGGAGCTATTCCTGGAAGCCTCGATCGTGCAGGCCTGGGTGTCACCACCGGACAGGCCTGCCGACATAAACGACGAGGCGGAGTGGTTCCGGGAGGCCATGTCGGAGATCTGCGACGTGGCCATGCCCCGGGTCCGGCAAGGACGCGCCCGGCGTCAGCTGTACTGGTGGTCGCGCGAGCTAGCAGTGCTGCGCGAAGCGTGCGTTGCGGCGCGACGCCGATACACCAGGTTCCGCAGGCGCCGCACCCGACCTCCAGATGCGGCGACTGTAGAGGCGGAGCTGTACGAGGGCTACAGGGCAGCGAAGGCCGTCCTCCGAGACGAGATCTGGCGGGCCAAGGAATTTGCCCGTGAGGAGATGCTGGGGACTCTGGACGGGGACCCATGGGGGCGCCCCTACAAGTGGGTGCGAGAAAAGCTCCGCCCCTGGGCTCCCCCGTTGACGCAGAGTCTACAGCCTCAGTTCTTGGAGGACGTGGTGAGCGCCCTGTTCCCATCGCGAGAGGAGCATGCTCCCCCGCCCATGGCTCCGTCTCTGACGGAATCTGACAGCGAAGCTGGCGCAAATGCGGACCACAGCGACGGCGACGTCCACGACGCTCCAGAGGTGACCGAGGTAGACTTGAGAGTGGCGGTACAACGGCTCAAGGCCAAAAATACCGCCCCAGGACCCGACGGCCTGTCAGGGAAAGCCTGGGTCCTGGCCTCGGGAACTCTCGGGCCTCGACTGGGGGGGCTCTTTAGCGCATGCCTGGAGAGGGGCCAGTTTCCGCTCGGCTGGAAGACGGGGAAGTTGGTCCTGATCCAGAAAGTCGGGCGCCCTACGGACTCTCCGTCCGCATTCCGGCCCATTGTGCTGCTCGACGAGGTGGGCAAGCTCTTGGAAAGAGTCATTGCAGACCGCCTCGTCGGGCACCTGAATCGGGTGGGCCCGGATCTTGCGGAGTGCCAGTTTGGCTTCCGCAGGGGGCGCTCCACGGTGGACGCTATCATGCGCGTGAGAGCCCTCACGACGGGGGACGCGGTATCCCGGGGCAGGGTCGTCTTGGCGGTGTCTTTGGACATCACCAATGCCTTTAACACCCTGCCCTGGAGTTGCATCAGGGAAGCACTCCGGTATCACCGGGTGCCGACCTACCTCCGTCGCATAGTCGAGGACTACCTGACGGACAGAGCCGTAATCTACCCCGGTCACCGGGGAGAGTGGAACCGGCGAGAGATGTCGTGCGGTGTCCCGCAGGGTTCGGTCTTGGGGCCGCTCCTGTGGAACATCGGATACGACTGGGTGCTGCGCGGCGACCTCCCTGACGGCGTCGGCGTAATTTGTTACGCCGACGACACGCTCGTCCTGGCGCAGGGAGAGTCGCACCAGGCGGCGGCCGATCTGGCGACGCAAGCGGTTGCGACAGTCGCCCATAGGATTCGGCAGCTGGGACTCGACGTGGCGCTGCACAAGACAGAGGCCATGTGCTTTCATGGCGGTCGGAACGCGCCACGGTCCGAGTCCCACATAACGGTGGAGGGGGTTCGCATCGGCGTCGGGAGGACGATGAAGTACCTGGGACTCATCCTCGACAGCCGGTGGAACTTCAGGGAGCATTTCCTGAGTTTGGCCCCAAAGCTGAACCGGGCAGCAGCCGCCCTCAGGCGACTCCTGCCTAATCTCGGCGGGCCAAACGCCTCCTGCCGAAGGCTGTACGCCGGCGTCGTGCGGTCCATGGCCCTCTACGGGGCCCCCGTGTGGGCCCTGAGCATCCGGACGCGACCACTAAAGTTGGTCGCATGCCAGAGGGTCATGGCTATCCGGATGATCCGGGGATACCGCACGATCGCCGGCGAATCGGCCAACCTCCTTGCCGGATTGCTGCCCTGGGATCTGGAGGCGACTGCCCTCCAGCGCGTCTATGAATGGCGCGTGGAGGCGCAGCGCCGGGGCGTATCCCTGCTGCCACAAGAAGTCGAGGCGCGGCGGGAAGAGCTCCGGCGCGATCTCGGGGCAGTATGGAGGGGACGATTGTCGCAACCGACGGCCGGGCACGCCGCAATCGCGGCGGTAAGACCCCTCTTTGAGGAGTGGCTGGATCGGCGGCACGGCGTCCTGACCTACCGCGTGACGCAGGTCCTCACCGGACACGGAAGTTTCGGGAGGTACCTGTGTCTGATGAGGAAGGCAGAAACGCCTGGGTGTCACCACTGCGAGGATCGCCCTGAGGACACAGTAGAGCATACGGTGCAAGACTGCCCCGCTTGGGCAGAGCACCGACGTGTCCTCAGGGCGACGATAGGCGGAGACCTCTCGCGCCCGGCATTGGTCGAGGCCATGCTGCGGGGCGAGACGGAGTGGGAAGCGGTCGCCTCCTTCTGCGAAGCAGTCATGCTATCGAAGGAGGAGGCGGGCCGCTTGAGGGAGAGGATGGCGTCCTCCCTCCAGCCCAGCCGCAGTGGTGGTCGCCCACGGCGTCGGGCGCCGGCCGACGATCTCCGGCCACCGTAGGCGCGGGCATGCGGACAGCGAGTAAAGGGCAACTCGCTGTCCGACCATGGACCATGCCCGGGTCGACGGCGCGTTGTGTTCCACGCGCGCCTCAAAGAACGTCAGCAAGATGACGGGGCCCCCCCTGTAGAGGGCCGATGCCTGCCGGGGTCGCGGGGCTTATCTCATTACCGTGACCCCGGAACGTAAAGGGCTATCGAAGGAACACCGTGGATTTTAGTCAGTACAAGTCTGACAGTCCCTCCCGCCCTGCCCGGGGTGGGAGGACTCATTTGATGATTTTACCACGATAAAAAAAAAAAAAAAAAAAAAATCATCATCATCAGCTTATAGCAGTCCACTGCTGGACATAAGCCTCCCAATCGCACGCTATCTAGCTCGATCCTCGGCAACTCGAATCCAGCTGCTTCCAGTCACCAGGTTTCCCTATATCCAGTCAAAATAAAGATCAGTCCTTTATCCAGAGCGACAAATGCCTAAATAATTGGACAAGATGTGATAAACCGAATTCGCAATGCGTCGTAAGTTGTCGTCGCGTATTGATTTTCGCGGTAACTTGTCTTATTTTCGCTTCGGATTGCGTAGCGTCACGTTACGTTTGACGCTTACATGGGTATGGGGAATGGCGATATTATTATTTCGTTCAGCGTCTATGTGAGCGTAAACTTATTTGCCCTTCTGTTTGGTGTTCGCTGGTATTTGTCTCTGGCAAGTTGGTAACCCTCCGAATTCGGAGTGCCATACGAATTTGTTACGAAATGCGTCGCGTACATGCAAATGATGCTCTTCTGAAGTTGTAACGAGCGATGGAAAGTGTTCAAGAGTTACGTTTGGTACGAGTTTTATTTGTGTTTTTGTGAAATTCCTTGGGGATACGGAAAAGATGCTAACATAACGCTGGTGAAAATGCAACATTAATTCTTTCCATTTAGTGACGTGAGTAGCCACAGATAATGGTGTCTTCCTGCACTCTTATAACAGAACACAATGGAAATTGGGAATTACGAAATATAATAGAATAGAAAAAATTATTTGCTTAAACATGTGTATACATACAACGGCATGGAAGATTTAAACATAGTAATTATTTATTTTGTTCCAAAATGTTTGCCACAGCAATGGCGTGCAAATAATATGTGTGTAAGACAAAGATTGTGATGATTGTGTTGACGACACGGTTGGCGCAGTGGCTAAGCGATTAGCCTTCTACGCTACGTGCCGCGGGTTCGATCCCCGCACGGAACAAGTATTTGTATGATCTACAGATAGTTGTTTCGGGTCTGGGTGGTGTGTGCATGTGACATGTATGTTTGTAAACTGTACCCTCGATACAGGAGAAATCCTAGTGAGGGGCAACGTTTTTTAACAAAAGAAAAGAAAGAAAGAAAAGAAAGATCAAATGAAATCGCATATAATTAAGTATTCATGATATAATCCATGTATGAGTGATCTGATCACGTACCATTTGGAACTATCTCTGAACCTCCGCGTTACTTACCAACAGAAACTAATGTGACTTACAGAAAATTACCACAAAACTTTCCACATTTAAATACTCCAATCTCTCATCGTAACCCGCCACAGTTCAGTCGTCAACAAGACAGCGCTCCCTCACGTTCGTCACCAAATTAATTTCCTCTTCTCTAATTGGTTGGCGGCGGCGTGCAACTTCAAACTTTACGCGCGTAACGCTTAGTAATTGAAACTCGAACATTTTAGGGTTAAACTCCTAGTTTCGTTCTAATGATTTATGTTGTTTACGCGGTTTTCCTTCTTAAACTTTAGACCTATTCATTGTGTGTATTGTCTTGATTGTTAGGAAAAGCTCTGACATTGTTTTGGGAAATTATAATTATACAAGGAGCTACTATGATCTTGTAAAATTTTCATTTATTACGTAAAATTGGAACGTGAATAAAAATGGACTAGTGGTCGCCCTATGGTCGAAATTCGATCGTAATTTTAGCTTTCTGCACTCCTTCACCATATAAACTTAACTATGCCAAATCTCACACTCCTCCGTGCGCGCAATAGGTAGATATGCATAAAAAGGAGTACAAAGTTTTCTCTTCACGTATTATGCCCCTTATGATTATTGTAATTCGTTGTATGTATCATTTCAAATTATTTAAAAGACATAGGTACCCATTAACTTCAATTCTATACAATTTGTCTTCCTCACGTTTTTGTAAAGTCAAAGTCAAAATCTTTATTTGTAGAACATAGGTATAAATGGATGTTAAAAAATATAAAATATAGGGATCGCTATGCCTTCAGTGGAGTACAAATTTAAATTAATAATAATAGTACCTTTCAACCTTTTTGTAATCCATCCGCAAAATGACTGTGGATGAGAAATGTAGATTTAATTTCAATAGGTACTCAAAATAATTTCGATTTCATTACAGGGGTTTTGATCCCACTAAGAAATAAAAAATTGTTTGAGTAGTCAACGGCATTTTTAAAAACAAAGTTAAATCCAATCAGTTTCTAAAAGTTTTTCTTAGAAATAGTTTCATAAGTTTAAATTATTACTTGACTTCGTTTTAGAGGACAACTGATTGGTAAGGTAGGTACAAAAAAATAATAATTAAATGTAGTGTTTTACATGTAACCACGGCCCTTATTAGCTATCTCTGTCTGAAAGTGTCATGCTAGTAACGCGTTCGCTATAAATATGTATAAAAAAAAGAAAACAAAAATATATTTTGACATGGTATAGCTAAAACCCCTGCTGGCTGATCCACCTGTCAAGGTTCTTTCATCTTATGAAACGGCAGTGGCGAAGGGTGACAGTTTTAAAAGGGGAAGTTCAAAAATGCCCTCTAAAAATTGCTGCAATTAATGCTGTAAATTCATACCGTCTCTTGTAATCTACATATAGTCATGTCTGGAAGAGCTCGACCTAACTGAATAACAAGCCTTTTTTGTCAGTTGGATGAGTAAATTATTTAATATTACGTTGGTCTATGCACTAACCAATTCCTAAAGGGAAGCCGATGGGAATCGGGTTGTATGGATACTTCGCCACTGTGAAACGGTCATATCATATCAGCGGGTCTACCGCGTAACTAAAATGGTAATGAACATCGACACTGGTAATAAACTTCAATACGATCGTGAGAGACTAAACTTCGAGCTAACTTGTAAAAAAATTATCAATCATGAAGTTGGGACTCCTATCTTCATGATCTGTAATTTTTTATAGTTTATATAGTTTAGTCTTTCACGATCGCGCGTATTTAAGTTTATTACCAGTCTTGATGTTCATTACCAATTAAGTTACGCGGTAGACCCGCGGTTCAGCAGTACTAAAGTACCTCTGCGAGCTATATTTACTGTCCCCGAAATAAAAAGACACAAATAGACGCCAAGACATCGCAGGTGACAGTCTGTTACCGATCACATCTGCTGCCATTGAGAGCGGCAATCTCGACCTTTTCCAATTAACAATAAGACCATATTATTTCGGTCCCTTTCGTTATGTTCTTGACACGTATATTTTAGGACATAGGTGGTTATTTAACAGAAAATATGTATTTCTTTTTTGACAAGGAATTATTTTACCTACTTTGGTCTTTTGTGCGTAGGACCTATGCATACTGGCCACTTTTTTTTAGTAGAAGACAGAGTATTCGCGTTCGTTGTTCACTTTTTGAAATAATAATAACCTAACCGTCAAATACCCCGACTCCAACTAGAAAAAGAGCTGTAACTTTTGAACGGCTAAACAGATTTTCATGAAATATAGCTAAAATGATACCCGATTAAACTAGCTAACAGATATACAGATACATAGATCCACAGACACACTAAAAACTTATAACACCCCTCTTTTTTTGTCGGGGGTTAAAAATGCACTCAACGAATGCGAATACTCACGTTTCTGCTGCAAAAAGTGAGTAGTGTGCCCAAGGCGCTATACTGTTCGTTAGAGGCTACATTCCAGGTTATTATAGCTTGTGCGAGTGAAAACCAGCATTTATTTCTAGATCAGCGATAAATAAGAAGTGATAGCCTAGCGGTTGAATGCTCGCCTTCCACGCGTGAGTGTCCGAGTCCAAACCCGGCCCCCACCTCGGGACTTTTCGGATTCATGTGCGAATTAGAATTTGATTATCACTTGCGATAGCGGACAAAGAAAACATCGTGAGGAAACCTGCATATCTGAGAGGGGCTCATAAAGTTCTCGATGTTGTGTGTAGTCCGCCAACCCGCGGGTCTACCGCGTAACTCTGGTGGATATGAACAACAACACTTTTGGTGAAGTTCATACGATTAAAAGAATATGAACATACCGGTACCGCGTAAAAATTTTTCCGAAACTGGGGTTCGCGGCACAGATTATACAGTTCGCGGTGAACGGCCAAAGTGAACGTTATTTTCGTTTCGTTTCGAGACGTTGAAATGTTTTTGAAGTTATTTTAATCGTGCCATTTCTGCTTATTAAATTGACTTTACACTTTTTTGAGTTAAATAAAGATTGACCGACTGTTTTTGTATTATTTACATTTTAAAACATGCATATTAAAATATAAAAAATAATGAAAATTAATAACTAGACGCAAACGATGTTTGGCATTTGCCTAGTCTGTGGTAACGTAGTGGTTAGATACTCTATGGTTTGTGCTTTTATAAACAATGAAAACTGAAAATTCCGTTGAAGAAGGTTGAAGATTATTAAATCTATAAACTATATAGAAGAAATAGAAGAACTTCATAAAGTAAGTATGTTGTTCTCGTAATTAATGTTTGACCATTGCAAATTAGTGAGATATAGTTACGGGGCAATCGTAACATGATTTAGTTATCAGTGGAACATGATGCAGCAAAGTGAAATAGTGGCTTTTTTCGGTCAGAGTGCAGCAAAGGATGTGCAAGGTGGCACGAGTCCTCCGCGATGTCATATACTTGGAACCTAAAGGGCTCTAGTCGGGGTACTCTGAACTCATAAGGTCGCTTCGCTCGCCCCACATTGTAGGTTACCTTTACCGTAGAACAGACAAAACTTAATTTCTTACCTCTCTGAAGGATAGACTACATAAAACGGAATTTAGGACGGAAGTGTTTTCGCCTACATACACGTACTGTACGTTTCGACTAATGTAATTTATATTTCAGCATGCCGGCTAACAGAGTTCACAGTCTCTACACAGCAGATGGATATGCTGACTTGGCGGTTGTTCGTTTGGTCAATGCCGGACCACACGATAGACAACGCGTCAATTCTCGGTGGGATGCGTTGGCGGCCCAGCTAAATGCTGTTGGTGTGGGGACTACTAAGTCAGGCGCACAGTGGAGAGACGTAAGTAACTTATTAACCAACATTTTAATATCATGTCATTTGTACTGTATGTGGTGTGCTTTGGATGTTTTCACAATATTTTATCATGATTCTCTGCCATGATTGTTGCCAAATGGACTGACTATGGTGGTGACACTCCGCCACCACCTCCTACGGCCCCCAAGCCCTAAAGGTCTGCAGAGTGAGTTTAGATTTTTTTATTCATAATAATAATATATTCATGTCCCGCGAGGACAGAACCTCCCTAAGGTGAAGATAGCTATGGAAATTGTGCACAACTTGTGCAATCAGCTCCATTACGAACCTTTATAAATAAGTCTATGTCTATACTATATACTATAATAATATTATTATTATAAAGAGATAATATTTGATTGTTTGTTTGTAATGGATAAACTCAAAAACTACTGGAGCGGTTTTCAATGTTCTTTCACCAGCAGAATCCTATAATAACACTGAGTAACATAGGCTATAATTAAAAAGATATCACACGGGTTTAGCCGTGGGCAGATGCTAGTAATCTATATTTTGATAAAATTACCTCATTGGTCTAGTGATCATAAGCGCGACGCGCGGGTTCGATTCCCAGGTCGGCAGAAACCTCACATCTTCCAAAGTAAGACACCTAATTACATGTATTGATAACAATATTATTTTCTTTAACAGTTGAACCCGTGCCAGTTCCGAGATGGATATGGAGGAAATGCTGCAGTGAAAAGAGAGAAATGTTGTATTGGCCGCGTAGTGCGGTCTACGATGCGTTTTGCGATTATTATTAATTGATTACATCCTTACATTAAACAAAAGTTCTTATTGGTGTCCCACACTACTAATACAATACATTGTACACTAGCTTCACTTGTACCTAACTATCAAATACCTTTTTATGTCATCTTGCCACAAATTTTTCATGCACCTATTCGATTATATTTTTAATAAATAGAAGGGTATTTTAAAATGTTATTTACATTACCATAGTTGATATTTTTGCAGACATACATTTATTTTGTTATTCATATGGTTTTTGTGATGACGAAAATCTTCCGTTGTAACAAATTAATATACAAGTAATCCTTTATGTAAATGTTTAAATCAAAAATCACAAAACATTATTACCCCGAAGAAATCATGTTAATAACGATTTTCTTCAAGCTAGTTCAATTAATATAAAATTGTAATTAAGCTGTTATTGTAGTAAGTCATGATCATGTATTTTGAAATTGTTTATTGGTGACGAAATGTTTTAAATCCTTACTTGTTCCAAATAAACAAGTCATACTTAACAGCCATGAGACTTTAATTAATATACCCTCGTTCTTCTTCATGTAAATGTTGTATTGAGATTCATGCAAAGGACATTGCTCAAATAGTATTTTATATGGTACGTGTTTCAATAAAAAATTATTGAAATCAACGCCATCTATCGATAGGGTACTATCCAGTAGGGATATTTCGTATCATAATTTATTAAATATAACACTAAAGAGAGGTATGCGTGATTCCAATTCGGTTTCAATAGGATAGTATTTATTTATGAAGCATCCCGAGTTGCATAGCATAAGCATGTGACTTAGACTTACATAGTTTTTTTTATGGTACAACGCCATCCATAAGATATCTATTGGATTCTAATAAATTCAATCGATATCTTATAGATGGCGTTGTTTCAATAAAAGAGGGGTATTTTATTATATTTAAGGTTTTTTTAAGGTTTTTTATTTAATTAAATATAACACAAGAGAATATTATATGTATAAGTTCGTGTAATATATCGTATTACGTTCGTGCTTGGCCGTCTGTATAACATAGTAAATATACACGTGAGCTAGCAGCACGCACACAATTTCTTCAAAGAAAATAGACATAAATAATTATTAAAGCTTTAAATATTATGATTCACTGAGATCTATAAATCCCGCTACTCACATGTGCAAATTAATCAACTATTAGACTTTGTAGGCGGCATGCGTATTAACTAGGACTCAGCATAAATAATATTAAAAAATATTATAAAATAAAACAATGGGTACCTATTGAAATTGCAGTGGTAATCCAGTAAACTGCATTGCCCCTTTATATGATACTTAACTTGATATAAAGAATACAAGGTGCATAAATTAATTACAAATTAGGTACTTTATCACAAGTTTTTTAATATTTCAAATTAATTACATTTCTGTTATGGAACAATAGTACTACTTAAAACTATTTTATAACTAATGAAGACAACCTCGATTCCTCCACAGCCTGCCGACCAAAGCAGCTCTTCCCTCGTCGATTGGTCCACGGTCCATATCTCTTGGAGGCTGACGTTGGCCATCCAAGTTGATAGCTTCCACATCAATGACAATGCGGTGATCATTTATATTGTGTAGAACTACAAAAGCATTTATCATTTTCGCAGCTTTTATAGGCTCATAATGCATGAGAGGCAGGGAAAGCCCGTTTTTAGAACTCCAAAGCAACGTTCCACCACATTCTGAGTACTAGTATGTCGGTTAATATAGTATTCTGGCGGTGAGTAGTGGGTTGCACTCAGGATTGGTGTCATCATCCATGGACGCTGTGCATATCCAGGGTCACCTGCAATGTCACATTACTTAATAATGTTTATACATATGAAAAAAACACTTTTTAGTGTAATTAATTATACTAATGGTCGCCCAATAATGGAAATTCGATCGTAATTCATTAAATTAGCTTTCTGCACTCCTTCTCAATATAAACTTTCACTGTGACAAATCTCACACTCCTCCGTGCGCACAATATGCTTGTCTTTACAAAACGTTGTACACCTTTGTGTACAAAGTTTTCTCTTCACATATTAACATAATTCTAGATTTATCTTTAGTCTTACACAGACAAACTCATTCATCATAATCATATTGCATAATCTCACTGCTGAATTTGTTACACTGATGAGTAAGAACTAACAGTAATTGCATAATTAAAAAAATAATTTACCCAAAAACCAGAAGATCTGTCCTACTAGATACTGCATGTGTCACTTTACAGGACTGGAGTGACAGCATGGCTCACACCACCGAAGGATGGATCAACATGCAATATGCGTAGATCTGCATCACAAACCTAAAAAACAAAAATATTTTATAAGCAATGTCTCCTAAACAAGAATTAAAGTTATATAAGACTTGTTTAGTTTTTACATACTACCATGACATTAAGTGAATGGTAATAATTTCTATTGAAGTATATAGTCTCTTCATTGTCTCTAAGGCAAATGATAGCACAATGTGTACCATCAACACACCCCAAAAGCCCAGGAATTCCAAACTTCTCCATGAGTATAAAATAAAATTAATTTCATATACTATGTACCTATCTAGACTATTATTCCTCTTTACAAGCCTTATATTGTGGTGAGCAGAATAAAGGTGTTTATTATCATCACAACTAATAATTAGTATTTATTATTAAACTTACTTCATTGATATTTCATTTTGTTCTGCCTGAGATACTGGAAAATGGATATATTTTGGCAAAATATGTTCAGAATTCAAGGCTGCCGTGACTTCCATTAGACACTCAGACATTTTTGCCTGTGAAATATTTAGGGCTTTGACAGCCACCACTGCCATACAACTGCAATGCTGCCAAAATCTGTAAAAAACATAAATGTCAGCATTCGCAAATTCTATGTGGGTGCTCCAGGTGCTCCATTGAACATTTACATAGATATGCAGCACTGGCCACCTTATTGGAATTGGGATTTTAGAGTTATTTTAAGAAATAGTTTATTATTTATCACACAGTCATAATTATAACACACAACACTTTCATTGACAATGATATTTAGAATGTCATAATCACTATGATTCAATTGATACATACCTTGATTTCTGGATGCACTGCAGTGATTCTTTTCGTAGTTTTAACTTCACACAACGTCCTATACGTTAGGAACAAAAGTTGCAAAACATAAGATCGAGCCCGCTATCCCGCACTCGAAATTCTAAAAACAGACAAAAAAACACGAAGGCAAGGAATTACAGTGAATATTTACAAGTTAATTACACAAAATAAACTTAAAAAAGCAATATTTTGTTGGGGAAAGCTAAAAATAAGGCAAATTTTACCGATGTCCGAAGCTCTTTCGCTACCGACTTCATTTGACATTACATTCTGGGCTCAAGTCCACTTATTTTATTTTTTTTTTCTTACGCGGTACCGTCTAATGTCAAATAAGTGTCAAATATACAGGGAAATCTTGGGAAATCGTACACTTTGTCGTTCGATTCTGGGTTCGATTCATTATATGAATATCGAATAGTTACACGGTACGACGAAGTCCATATATGGGTTGGAAACGTCAAAAAATCCAAAAATTGATATTCACCAGAGTTACGCGGTAGACCCGCCGCACTAGGCCAGCGTGGCGGGCTAAGGCCTAACCCTTCTCAGTTTGAGAAGAGGCCCGTGCCCAGCAGTGGGACAGTAAATAAGTTATTAAAGAAACTGTTAGATATTATACGAGTATCTACAAACGCCATTCACAGGATCGACTCGACAGTGTAGCCTACCGTCGACAAAAGCCTTAAAATCAAATAATAAATGTCCAACAACAAACGCTAAGGTTCGTAACATTTGATAAATGGGCCTTGTTGATTTATGAGCTGGCGTCTGCCCAGCCCCATCACGAACAACCTTGAAGGTAAGTAAGCGATTACAAATGTAGGACCTATTGAATCAAAGCATTAATAAATAATGATACATTGTGCTGTGCTAGGGATGGATAAATTGAATATTCCGGTTTCGGATATGTCATAAATTATGATGTAAGTTGATAGCTAATATCCGAAAGCCACATTGACGGTGCGCGGATCCGAAATAACAACATTCATATTTTTATATCGAATGTTCAATCACCACAATCTAGCTTAGAAGGATCTCGACTGAAATCTATACGTATTCACTGTTATATAAGTACGTTTAGAAATTATGTATCTTAAAAATATAAAATAAATATTGACGCAGAAAACTTTTGCAAAGTTTGCAGGTAATTTCCGGCATTCGACTTTTGTCATAATCTAAAAGCCTTGTATATTTGGCGTTTGACCGGCCCTGAACTGCAGAATGCGGTCGAATACATTAGTGCCGTGGCACGAGGTCGCGCAGGACGTTCGGTTCTCGTACCTGTAGATATAGGTACCTATAATATTTATAGGTAGGTAGGTAGTTCAGTGTTTTAAACATATGTACAAACAGGTAATCAGTTTGGTTCATTGCGGTCCTACTTTTGGATGGATCCGCTAACCCACTTTTTTGGGAATAAATATTCAATATTTTGACCTATTAGATATGGCCATTACGGTACTATGTACCGCTGTCCTTTTATTAAAATACCACTCGGCCATTCACCGGACATTTTTATCCGCAAAAAATGTCCAATAATACCGGTCTGGAATCGCGGTCGCGCCAAAATTATTTATAGCTTCGGACATTTGATATGAAATCCTGGACACTGCCGGATGCGAGCGGACGGGTCCGACAGGGCTGGACAACAAATCAATCGCGGATAACTGCGGATACGGATACGCTGCAATTAGATCAGGTATCCGCCGCAAAAATATTTATGATTGGCTCAACCCTAGGTTGCTGTAATAAAACAAGAGGCGTTACTATAGATCTTCGCAGGTCGCAGTGACCAAGGGGCTTAGTAGCCCTAGGTTAGATCGATTTATTTAGCGAACTTTTTAACAAAGACGTTAGTTTGCGGCTTTTCTTTGTAGAATATTGAGACAAAAAGGTTAGCTGCGTAAAATGGCATTATATCTTAGCAAGCTGGAAACAAGTCAACTTAAAAAGGAAAAGATAAAACACTCGGTACTAAGAAGTTATTTTTCATTGTTTTGTTTCAAAATATTTAATTAGCTAGAAGACGGTATAAAAATACCTAGATACAAAAAAAACATCAAGTTATTTAAATTCTTTACCAGCCATATAATTTTGTCTTTCCTATTACTTACCATAGGTATCTGTCTGTTGCACCCTACGAGTCTATGATAAACTCTTGTCGACTCGTGTATACACACTGTAAGTATCTTCTTTGTAATTTGTTTAAGCAATTAAGGTTGAAGCAGACACAGGAAGGCGCGGCAAGCAGCTCGCGATAGTGGAGACGCGACTAAATGTATCAAACGCGCCAATTAGCGTTCTGCGTCTCGAGACGTTATTGAATAACGTGCTTCGTCTTGTTTTACAGATAATTGTTTTAAACTTGTATGTGTTCCCCCATCTTAAGTTCTAAACTCACCTGGTGAAGCTTATGAGGTAATTAGAGGTCGGAGCTCTAGATTAAAGTACATGTAATAGTGGTATTTATCACAAAATTACCTTACGTACCGGTTTTACAACGATGAAAAATGAATTGCTCTTCTTTTAAAATACAGATTAGTCTTTATTTAATGCCCCTGCACTTATTTTCCTGGTGTTTTTATTAACTCTATTTTCAAAGGGATGATATTTCAGTTTAACCACAGGTTTTTTTTTTATCTACTACTTGTCTTTCGGTTGTAATTAATTAGCACTGTTGTTTCAACAGCAACGCGCCTTTTAATGGTCGTTGGCTGTATTTTGCTTTCACAAAATAACGCGAAAACGCGCGTTTCTGATGCAAAAAGTGACCAAATTCATACATAAAAATCTTCTTTAACATGATTTTTATCACCCATATGTTTATTAATTCTGTAGACAGAATTAGTCTACCAAAGCGTGAAGCATGACTAATTTGTATAATCATCTAATTAAGTCTAAACGTGTTGCGGGAAGCGGATTAGCCGCAATGTCGGTCTCTGATATTGGAGTCAGAAATATACCATGTAAAATGTAACGCGTTACGCGTGTCATGGTAGCGAATGAAAATGTAATTATACTTTGGAGCGAACCAGATGGCGATATTGTGGAGTGTCAGCCACATAGGGAGGAATACATGACCGAGAATCGGTGACTGAAAATCGTCGGAAATAGAACATGACATGTCATTTCTCGGGACGCGATAAAATGTCTGACTGTTTGTAATTACCCTTATAACCCATAGTGTGTGGAAAATGTAATTATTTTGTGACTAAGAATAAAATTATAATCAAGTTAGGGTTTGATAAAAATATTACTGCTACTAATATTTACTAGCAAAAGTTAAAACAATATTGAAATACTTTTCAGACATAATATTTTTATATTATGCGCCTTATCTTTCAAACAAGTATCTTGATTTCTTTCGTACAAATATCGAAACTTACGTTATTCTACGAAATAAGGATCACGGTACAAAATGCAGTTATATTTCACGCAAATTGTATTTCTTAAAACTGGAAACGAGTGTAAATGTTAATAAAAATAAAAAGAATATCCAGCCCATTACTTTCCCACTGCTGGGCACGGACCTCTTCTCAGAATGAGAAGAGTTAGGCCATAGTCCACCACTCTGATCTAGTGCGGGTTGGTGGACTACACACACCATCGAGATCTTTATGAGGCCCTCTCAGATGTGTAGGTTTCCTCACGATGTTTTCCTTCACCGTTAACACAAGTGATAATCAAATTCTGATCCGCACATAAATTCGAAAAGGCAGAGGTGCGGGCCGGGTTCGACCTCAGACCCTCCTGCATGGAAGGCAAACATTCAACCGCTAAACTATCACTGCTTTCATAGAGTGTATATTTTAATTTAGACAAAATATTATCTGATTGTTCATGTTTCACCCAATATTGTTCCAAACCACACCTTTTATCCAGCGGACAGTATACAGACTACCCGGTGGCTGTCAACAAAACATTACTGCCGCTCGGTGAAGCGGAATAACGAGTGACATTCACGAATGTTATCGATTTCGTTGACAATAACTAGACTCCCCACTCTATCACTGGAAAACAGCTGAATTTAGACTACCACCGAAATATTGATACAATAAATGATCAAATTAGTCCCATCATAAATTTCCGTTTACGGATTGTTGATCGCAATAATTACCTTTATTATTTGATTACCTCTATATTTTCTTTTACCAAAACGATAAAAACTTGTTTTGAATGATCGTCAATTCTTAGGTCTCAATCACATGAGGACGTTTCAATATTTTTAGTCGCGACAAAAATCGCGCGATGTATTGCGTTCCGAAAACAAATGACTGACCGTATAATTTTTACTAGCGAACGTTTTTGCGTTTGAAAACCTCACGTGTGTTTGACGCTTTATGCTTTGTAGGTACTTTTCGATCATTAATTTTCACATAAGGAATATCAGAAAATTTGTAAAATACTATTTAGTTGCTATTAGATGATATCTCAAAACAACAATTTCAGTACTATTACGATTTTACGAAGAACACAAACCACTACAAGAAATAAATAACCGATAACAGAGAGCTTCAACGAATGGACGTCGGGTTCTATCATACACGAGCTTCGATCTGATCGTCAATGGCATTGTTTTCAGTGACCCACAATGGTACCATATGAAAGGATGCCATTGTGTTCACGTGTCCAACAGTCGTTGTGACTACACCTTTTTTGTTTTGCTCCGCACACATTTAAAAGTTAAAGTGGTTTAAAGTGCAGTCTTAGCAGTGAAAGTTACATAATAGTGTAGCTTGTATAAAAACCTGTGCAATAGTGGTTGTTTGGTGGAAATCAGATCACAAACGCCGAAGATACAAGCAAATAACTTTTTTGGATTTATTCTTCAACGGGCGCATAACTGACCTACACCAACTCGCCGTGCGCCCGCTTCTTTGTTCGTCGGTGAGTCATCGCGCCGGTGCATAGACGAATGACTTGCATAAACCGCTTATATATCCAGCTTTTTGTTTACCGACGCCCGCTTGGCATTTTTTTGTTATTTCTGCTATATGCGCTGTATGCCTACGTGAGCTTCTTCATATAACTTTGCTTCATAATGAATTGTGCTGCCTGTTGTAGCGTCATTGACGATATTGAAGAATACCTGAGTTGTGTAATCGATGACTGTAACAAAACATATCATCTTCTTTGCTCGGGTGCTAAACCCCCGGTTGAGCATAGCAATCCTTGGACTTGTCCCGAGTGCCGTTGTGGAGCCAAAAAGGGAGGCGATAACAGTTTAAATCCAGTCGGTTCGGCCCAAAAGTCTCAGGACAGTAATGTCACTCAACGTAAGAAGCTACCTCTACCCTGTCTAATTGATGAAAGCTTTAATACTCAGACGAGTGAGCTGTTGATAGATGAGGAGCAGAGTTTACGACAAGAAGTGCAGTCGCTGAAAACCCAAATCGGTCATGCCGTATCTCTAATAATACGCTATGAAACAAAGATGGTCAATTATATGTCTGAAGTAAAAGAACTCAATAAAAGACTCGAAGCCGCCATAAATTTAGTTACTAATACTGCTGTCGCACAAATTTCACTTGCACCTCATGTGGTTGACGGCGTAAATGTGGCAACCACTGAAACTCGACACCTAGCTCAGTCTCAGCTTGAGACAACAAGCAAAGCTGTGGCATCTCAAACTACAGCTCAGCCCCAACTTGACACATTGGTGACAACAGCGATTACTCAAATAGCACAGTCAACAGACCAACCTCAACTAGACATGTCCGTGGTGACTGTGGATGCTCCAAAGAAAAAAAGGCGTAAGCAGAAACAGATGAGGATGGAAGATAAAGCTTACCAGGAAAAGCTACCTACAACTCTTGATTCTTTTCCCAGTTTTCCACAGCACAAGCACGCGCAACCACAAACCTTAATTGAACAGGTGGCAAGCGAAGGGACAAGAGCTCCCGCTATTTCAAACCAACAGGTACCAGATACTGAGCAATGGACGGAGGTCAGAAAGAGAAGAAGCCAGCGACCAGTTTCATTATGCGGTACTGCAGATTCATCCAAAACAACCCTAAAGGCTGTAGAGCCGCGAGAGTATATCCATCTTTGGAATATGGAGTCTAATGTTAATGAAATCAGCGATTATCTTCGTCAACTGTATCCCACAGGAACGTGCACAGTACAAGAGCTAACACCAAGAGGAGACTACAAATCCTATAAAATAGGAGTTCCAAGTGCTGCCTACAACGTGTTTTTTGCGACTGAGATCTGGCCGGTCAATTCTAGAATAAAGGCTTGGGTTCCTTACCAAAGACCGACTGGCACCACATCTGTTGAAGGTGCACGAAACACTTCTATGGGCAACAACCAGCTTTTTCGTGGTTCCAAAAAAGCATAAGTACAAAGTTATGAGTCTAAACGTGTTGTATCAGAATGTACGTGGTCTGAAAACTAAACTACGAGTATGGCGAAATAATTTAGCTCTAACAGAACATAATATCGTGGCTGTAACCGAGACATTTCTTGACAAATCGGTCGAAGACTCTGAACTAATATGTGGAGACTGGAGCATATTGCGTCGTGATAGAAGCACACCGTGTGGAGGCGTCGCGCTCGCCGCGCGTGCTCCCATTGTACTTCAACGGCGTCCCGACTTGGAAACAGAAACTGGCGAGGATCTTTGCGCTTGTTTCTCGTGGCATGGTCGCCAATTTATTGTTTGCGTTGTGTATATTAAGCCAAGTGCAAATGACAGTGACTATATGCAATGGTTTTCCAAAGTTGAACATTCAGTTACAATGTTAAAGGCACCTAATATAATTCTAGGTGATATTAATCTAAATAGTGCAACTTTAAATGTCAATAATTATTATCATTATTTCATGTCTTATTGTAGCTTGTCCGAGAAGAATGTAGTGGAAAATATGTATGGAGGAATGTTAGACGTAGTATTGGCCCAGAGGAGCGACGATGTGCATCATGTTCGTGTCATAGTCACTGATGGGATCGTCCCCCCCGATGCTTATCACCCGCCTCTGTACATCGAGGTGAGAATCGACACGGCTCGTCACTCAGATTTCCTAGAGCCGACTAATATAAATCCTTCTAAAGATTGGAATTTCCAGAAATGCGATCATAACCTGTTATTTCAATTATTTTCTGAAAGTTCTTGGTATTCAGTTTTGCAAGCCAACGACGTTAACACTTGTACTGATTATTTATATAAAATAATTTATCGATTCTTTGACGAGTGTATGCCCAAAAAGCGACGCAGGATAAGCGTAAGCAGGCGCTACCCCGTCTGGTTCTCAAGCGATATCATCTCTGACATTAAAAATAAGAACAAATTACACGCGTCCTGGAAGCGAACGAGTTGTGAGGTAACATACGAGCGCTTTTCCAACCTCAGAGCAAGCCTTAAACATCGCACGGCATCCGCCTACAGTTCGTATATGAAACGCATAGAAGACGACATACAAACTAATCCGCGCGAGTTTTGGCGTCACGTCTCTAGCTTGCGTAGCAAGGGTGGATTTGAACCTAACGTGACATACAAGGGTGATACCTTTTCTGGGGTGGGGGCAACCGAGGCTTTCGCTAGCTTCTTTGCTAGCGTATTTTTGCCTAATGTTCCGTTATTGAACGCTGAAGTAGCATACAGATCCGATAACAGTTCTAACAGCAACTATATAAATATTTTCCAAATTTCACCTAATGACGTCATGTATGGGATAAACAAGCTGAAACCAAGTAGCTCTATGGGACCTGACAGTATTCCCCCGACAGTACTCAAACAGGCGAAAAAAAGCTTGTGCATTCCCCTGTGTCACATTTTCAATCTTGCACTGAAAACTGGACAATACCCCTTTCAGTGGAAATTGTCACGAGTTAGCCCAATACCTAAAAGCTCAAACAAGTCAAAGGTGGAAGAGTACCGACCGATTGCAGTGTTATCGTCTCCAGCGAAGGTATTTGAGAGCATCATCCACAAAAATATATATGCGCAAGTAGACAAATACCTTTGCAACGAGCAGCACGGCTTTAGACCGAAGAGATCCGTTGACACAAATTTGTTGTCTCTTGTAGACTTTATTTCAACTAAGCTCGAACGAAGCTCTCAAGTTGACGTTCTCTATTTTGACTTCCGGAAGGCGTTTGATAGGGTCAATAACGACATACTGTTGGAGAAACTTGGCAGCTTAGGATTTGCCCCAGCGCTACTCCGACTTCTAGCGGACTACCTTCGCGACCGCCAGCAGTATGTCAGGCTAGGAATATACGAGTCCAGACCCTATCACACGCGTTCCGGGGTGAGTCAAGGATCAATACTTGGGCCTCTTTTATTTTTACTGATGGTGAACGACCTCCCCACCGTACTAGAGCGCGCGCAGTGCCTGCTGTACGCTGATGACCTAAAACTCTTCACTGAGATAAAGTCTGATGCAGATTGCATAGCGCTGCAGCGGGACATCGAGGCGGTACATCAGTGGAGTATTGTAAACGGGATGGAATTTAACGCCACTAAATGCTACGCAATGACATTTGGTCGAATGCGGCACCCAATAAGTTACGACTACAGAATTAATGGGACTATCGTAACTCGTCCCACAATTGTGAAGGACTTGGGAGTTATATTCGACCGGAAGTTGACTTTCCATGACCACATAGTTGTGCTCGCGAAGGAGTCTTTTAGGCGGTTGGGATTCATCCTCAGAAATTCTCGTGACTTTCAGAATTTAAATGTAGTTAGGCTTATTTTTGGAGCCTTGGTGCGCTGTAAGCTTGAAAGTGCTATGTGTGTGTGGAATCCACACGAAAGCACGTATATCTTGATGCTTGAAAAAGTACAAAAAGCATTCCTCAGATACCTCTACAAGCGCATCAATGGATACTACCCCTATATGTACCCTACGAAATTTCTTTTGGGTTCCCTGGGCTATTACTCTCTGGAAGTCAGACGGAATAGATACCAACTTGCATTCATGTGTAAAATCCTCCGCGGAAAAATTGATGCGCCAGATCTCCATGACGAGCTGTCTCGATTTTATACTCCCGACAACTATCGACGCAATAGAAGGCACGAGTTGTTCGCCGTACCATCGTGTCGCACCGTGGCCCGGGCCAACTCACCCATACCGCGCACGCTTTCCGCGCTTAACGCTCTTCTGGATGACAATCCTTACTGTGACTTGTTTGCGGATGGATGGGCGGATATATTGTCGGAGTGTCTGCTTTTTTGTGAGAGAGTTGTATGACTGTGTTGTTTTGTTTATATGTGTAATTAATTACCTATGTGCCTATCTTTTATTATTGTAATTGGTTTCGTACCGTTTTAATAAAAAAAAAAAAAAAAAAAAAAAAAAAAAAGTAAAAAAAAAGTGTTGTCGATCTCTGAAGGCATTTGATTGGAAAGCTTCAGATATAAATGAGGGCTCGTCGTTATTGTTGGTATGAACAAGAACTGTGCTAAAATGATTGCAAAAATCTTAATTGGTTTTATTAATATTTTTGTAATTTTCCTTTCTTGTATTATTTTATAGGATGTTGTGCAGAATCGTTGCTTATTAAGTTTTTCCCATAGGTAACTAATCGGTAATCACCCACAATATCCTAACAAAATTTAAAAAAATATACATTAAGATGCAATGTATTTATTGGTTCATCCACTTTAGCAATAAATCTTTAAAAATATAATATAATTTTAATCGTCAACGTCATCCCAGGGATGATTGCGTACACGCCCAAATTTTTATTCATTTTTACTGTCGACGTCATAATATTTATTCCCATTTCCCTGTTGTCATTCTGCCCCATCCACACATTACTCCGGTCATTGTAGTGCCGACACAATACCGCGGGTCACTCCGCGGACTGCCCTGTTCTCCAGCCACATCTAACAATGCGTGCGCTGAATATGAACTAGGCTTTGAGTATCTGGGTAATGGTGGAATGCACTTGCTTGACAATTATTGTGATGCTTATAGCGTTAGAGTTCTTACACATCACTGCGGCACGTCGTCGCCGCGTCGTAACACAAAAGATAAACCAGAAGATAATAGTATGTATTTTTTTGTGATGCGACACCAGTGCCGCAATAATGTGTTACAGCCCTAAGGTTTCAAGTTGTTTTTTGTGTATGATACTTTTCAAAAGAAAATTATGCTTGGTTAATATAGCCAACTTTTACGATTTAGATCTAAGTTAGAAGGCATAACTTAATCCGATTTTATGTTCGATAAAAGAAATCTAATCAGAGCTTGCTCCATAAAAGCACCAACTTTTAGTTGTATATTTTTATGCTACTTTAAATATAAAATAAAATGTTTTGTAATTTCTAGAATATATTTAAAAAGCCTTCGAATCTTTTATAAAACATTTTCCACGTAGGTATTCTAAGTGTTTTGTTAAGAGTCATCTAGCCTCGCCATTATATCTCGGGAGGTACTTGGAATATCGATTAAGTTTAAGTTTATTGTGTTTTCGTGCCTAACAGATGTCTAGCGTTAGTATAAAGTTGAGATAATATATTCTATGTTATTAGTAAACAATTGAATTGTTAACAAGAAAATTAAAGGCAGAAATACCTGAATTGATATTGAGCACATGACGATAGTAAAATAAAATAACAATGCCTCGTGCACAGGCCTCATGTATATGAGCTATTAAGATTGTAGGTAAGATATTTTGAGAAAGAGAATATTAATTTGATAAATAATCCTGCTATAAGAATTCCTCTATGTGCAGCTGCAAGACGTGTGCAGTCGATTGGATGAGATCATTAAATATTTATGTAAAATTTACAGTAGTAAATGAGTACAGGATTTTTTTTTATGAAGTGCGCAAAATTTGCATAGTGATTCAGTGTCCATTCCCAATTGCAACCGCAGTACTAAAATTGACCCCAAAACAAAATAAAAAAATGATTTTGTATGGCATGCGCCAGTAAAATAAGCGTGTCCCCCATACTAAGTCGAATTTTGCTGCGGTTGCATTTAGGAACTGAGACTGAATCACTCTACAAATTGAGAACTTCATAAAAAAAAATCCTATATATCTAAAATCGGTTCTCATAATTAATGAAAATTACCTAACACAAAAAAAGCTTGATTAAAAATAAATAACCTCAAAATTGGAACAGAAAAAAAATCCCTTCATGCACATTGAATATTTAATCGCATATCCACAGTTAGTGCCCGGTGACCCAGATTGCCCATGCCCGGGCCTCCCCTGCCCTATAATGGGCAATGCCAGGGGATATTAGCTACCTGTGTCTGTTAATTACATTAACCAATGTTTCAATAATGAATGCTCGGAAAACTAATGATCATCTATGAGGTAAATAAATTAGGAACAGCAGGAAATATGAATATTCTGTCGGCCGAGCACGAATTTAATAAAAAATACTCGTTTAAATCCATGTTTTTTTTTTAAATACATTTTCATGAAACAACTGTGTATGTTGCATAAAATTTAACAAAAATGCGATAGATTCATCGTATTTTATAATCAAAATATGCTTACGTTTACGTTACCATACGTCAAACTATCCGTGCTTGGCCCTGTGTTCTTTTAATTTTTATGTATTTCAACTCCAATTATGCCAAGGCGTGGTACATACACGACCTTTCTTTTAGAAATCTCTTTGGAAGCCTATGTTCAGCAATGTATGTCTCCAAGCGTAGGCTGTCTAGCTACAGAAGTGGAGCGAAGAGGAGAATAAAAATTAATACAATATTAATTTATTATAGGTATTATGACGTCAGTTTGATGAGTGGAGAAAATATTAGAATCCCATTGCTATTTTTCCCCCATTCCCCCTCCACTCCACCACAGTATATATATACTACATACAGTAACTCAGCTAAGACGTTTTTGTGACATCGACAAGCGGAGCGCTAGGGATGTCACTAATATTTTTGGAAAATGGTTTTTATTTTATTTAGTTACATTTACCTACTGCAAACATAAATTAATACTAGTATTGGCCCAGGGCTTCGCTCGTAAGTACGTAAGTGTAGTATGTAAGCTGACGATATTTAAACAGGAATTAAAAACATGTGATGATTCTTAAAAAAAAGATGGGAATGGATATTTTTTAATAATTGCGATTTGTTCCTGGTAAAATATCCTAAGCGTTAAAGTATTCTTCAGAAACACGATAATTCAGTGCCGGTTTCTTTACTGAATCATCTCGGAAAATCAAACGAAGCAATTTGGACCGGCTGAAAAAGATGATGTCATCACTATCAACTATCCCACTTTACGCGGACCCTCAGATATTGATTTTGAAAGCAATTGGTCCAGTAACTAAAAAGATAAAAAACGCGGCAATTTTTTTAAATTCTGACTTTAAATAAGGATTTAGAGGCCATATGGACTCTCAGATATCGATTTTGAAAGCAATTGGTCCAGTAACTAAGAAGGTCCAAATTGGCGGCCATTTTTTAAATTCCGACTTTATATATGGATTTAGAGACTATACGAAATCTCAGATATCGATTTTGTATATAATCGGTCCAGTAATAAAAAATATCAAAATGGCCGCCATTTATTTTTATTTCTGACCATAATTACGATTTCAGAGAAGACACGTATTTTCAAAGCAATCGGTCAATATTGACAACAAATTCGTAGAGAAATAGTTGAACATTCATTATGCCTTTCGATATCAGCGGGAAATTTAAAAAAAGCTAACTGCTGATTTTATATTGAGGAGTTCAAGCAGCCGCTAGCCGTAAACACTACAATATAGTCCTGTCAATATAATTATTAATATAGGAAAATATGGGAGCAACACAAATCGTGACCGACTTTGTCTCGAAGTAACACCGACTGACAACCTTTGAATATTTCGCTGTTACCTTACCGAACCTAACCGAGAAATCCCTGTAGAGCACACGTCTCTGTGTGTGTTTGAATTCGGAACGTAAGTACGTAGCTTACCAACTGTTTACTATATATTTAAACTGTGACTCCACCTCAGTGGACAGTCAAGATAATGAAGAACACCGCACCGAGTAAATGAAATAGGTTGGGCCAATCAGAAATGCAGATTTTGTATGATTTTTCCTTTCCGGAAACATGGAAATAAGTTCCATTTGCTTTTCAAAAGGAAACGCAGTGCAATAAGACTTTCAATATTTACTCTCGACCATCTCCGAGGGATACTAGAACATCTCCAGAGGATCTATTTGAGAATCTGTGCAAACATTACCGATCGCTCTCCTTAGATATATGGATTTATTTTCTTTGCACTCCCCTTCTATAAGACTCAATACATCTGTGTGCGGGTACTCAGGATACGAAGAAAATACATTACCCAAGAACATTTACATAATTCTCGCGGCTCTTACCACAACATTGTATAATCAAGATTGTAATCTATTATATTAAAAGAGTTTCCATGGAGTTTCTTTCCGGTTCTTGTGCATAGGACCTACTATTTGGAACCGCGCACCCAGAGTCACGACATTTCATAAGTGCCTGTATCTGGTTTACATGAAATAAAGATCTATTCTATTCTATTCACTGTACGTGGATGTTGTTAGAGGCGATAGGAATATTTTACATTCCCTTATACTAGGCAGATAAAAAACACCATAGTTGACAAAATAATTAAAATAGGTGAATAAATGCAGGAGTTACCTATATTTAAGCTTTTGAAATTTCTATATGACGCACTATTAACCCTTTTCCCGCAAAATGGAATATTTATGAAACTATCACAATTTACTGTGACATTACTTACTTAGGTCGTCGCACGGTAGTAGTGCCATCTCTGTCTATTAAGCTATTTTAAATGCTTAAACTTTTACATTGAGTATCTTCAATTTTGGTGATAAAAAATCTGTATAATACCATGCCCTAATAAGGACTTTTGTATACATAGAGATGGGCAGTTCCACTGACATATCCATAATAAGAACTTGAAAGCCTATAAACTCATTATTTACATGTTTCTTTTAACAGAGCTGCTTCTATTCCATGACATCTACATTGAAATATCATAACGCTCTTTTTAAATGATAAATGGATTACAAAAATGCTTTTTTTTAGACTTGAGAAGCTGTCGTAAATCATTGCCACAGTATGTATATTGCCTTCCATACAACTATCGTATAGTTGACAGCTAATACCATCGTTCCATAGCACATATTGAATCCGTTCACATCCACAAATCAAATTTTAACGCTATATAGCCATAAATTCATAAATCTAAGCTTCGGACGCTACCACTATCCGCGATAACGAAATTATTACCGACCGAATGAAATGAAACCGCGTAGTGTAGTCCGATCCACACATACGCAACGCACGTACGTCATTGGCTGAATTATTGCACGAATGCCGCCGGTGCAGCCACACGGGGTGGTTATTGGAACACGTATATCCTAACAATGTTTATGGTCCCGTTGCGTTTCTATATTCGTGTAAAAATATTGTAACGATCTTAAAACCTGCCAGAATTGTATGACAGTTAATGGAAGTGTAACATGTTACAAGGAAAATCCATCAGTTGTATAAATGAATAATGTTAAGCTATTTTACGAAATGGGGCCGTATAACGAAGCTAATAGAATACATTATTGTTTGATATTGTTTGTTCTTTTTTTACCTTTTAACCTTTGATATTTCAAGCTACGTGCTATACTGTAAACACATCACTCCTCATAAAATCTCAACTGTGTACTTAATGTTGAACGTCAATTGAATGACAATTAACGATCAGAGGGCCGAGCACGAATGTTTTTGACGTAAGTATCGTAACATTGGTAACGTTATCGTAAGCAAATTATTGTTTAATTTTACTTATTTCATGAAAATATTGCATGTACCTATGTTTAAAAAATACCATAGATTAAACGTATACTTTTTATTGACAATTTGCTTACGTTAACGTTACGACAAACAACAATCCTGCTCGGCCTACAGAGTAAGATGCGAATTGATAAGTGTCTTTTACATAATTAGCAAGGCTGTAATTACCAAGATGTTACGTCCTTCAGGTCGTATGTACCTATACTCGTCAAAACAAAATAAGGGCCACCTTATATTTTTGATCTTCTGGGCAAATTATGACGTTTCTAGGTTTCTAAGTTGTAAAATTCTTTGCAATGATTTGTTTTTAATGAAATGGGGTTAAATTTTACATAGTCCACAGAAAAGAAAATAAATTTTACAACATTTTCAAGAAAAAGTGCAATTTCAGCAAAAAGTACACTTGGACTAAAAATGCAATTCAAAATGAAATTCCACGGCGTTTATTCTTCTTCCTTTTTAAATCAATATCTGGTGTAACCTCCTCTTTTTTGAACATATTCTTGAAGCCTAGAGGACATTTTCTATCAGATGCCGCACTGTTTCTTGACAGATTTGTTCCTAGATCGATTTTAGGACGATTAAGGGCTGTCTTTCATCGTCCACTGATCAATTTGTGTCTCATACTCTTCTTTTCAACAGATCCCACTTGTGTTCAATTGGTTTCAAGCCCGAACTGTTCGCTGGCCTCGGCAACACTTGTATACAAGCCTCTTCTAGTGTCTCTCTGGTGGCTCTAACAGTATAAGCGCGTGCATTGCCGTGCAACAGCTTGAAACCTGGACCCACTTGCTATTCAAATGGCACCACGTAGAGTCTTATGACCTCCTGGATGTATCGTTAAGTTGTTACTGTACCCTGGTTCTGAATTATAAGCTCAGTTCTTCCAGTTTGGCTTATGCCTCCCCACACCATTTCATTGGGCCCCCAAATCGATCACTGTTATGGATGCAGGCATCTGCAAATTGCTCACCTTTTCATCTCCACACCGTTATGCAACGGTCAACACTAAAAACTTTTACTTTGCTCTCATCTGTAAAAAGCAATGTGCTTCAGTCACTTACGCTACAGTCCAATTGTTGCCTTGCGGATGTTTATTGATTTACATGATGAATGCTTGTCTATGGAATTCGCACCACTTGACTCCTGGACAATTGCTGGTCTTCATAAAACTGGTTTCTAATTGTTTGGTCACTAAGTCACGTGCCTGTGGCCAAGCACAAGCGGGTTTGCAAAGAGCGGAAAGTGACGGTGCTCTCTCTGCGTGCATGTAAGTCTATGTAGCGGTCTTCCCGAGCGGTGATTCCTCTGGCTCTGTATAATTCCTGACTTCTGACAAATTTTTGGAACTCATAAAAGCAATTCCAGGCATTCTGAATAGCTCGCTGCGAAAATCTCGGCTGTAAAACTACAGATCGCTACGAATAGCCTTCTTGGATAAGTGTTATGGTCCTGGTCTTTGTAGTCAAGTCCATTTGAAGTCGAACCTGTGGAATTACGTTCTTAAAATGCCGATGTACGCACTGACTCGACACACTAAACTGTTCTCAGTACAATACAAATGTTAAATGAGCTTAAAGTTCACGTTAAAAACAGGGTAAAAATTATTGGTTTCAAAAAAGTTGATAAAATCTACCCATTTTAACGGTTTTTCAAGCGGATTGCTGTTAAAGTGTTCGCAAACACTTAAGATAACATAACGCTGTACAATTTACCACATGGATATAGTTAATGATCATGAAATCACCCATAATGTCGAAATTTGCAAGTGGCCCTTATTTTGTTTTGACGAGTATATGTCAACGTTAATGAACATTGCTAGGAACGTGAGGCTATTTCACGGAGGACTTCAGTCCATAAAAACTGTCACCAAACTTACGGTTCTAGGTTTCACGACACCAAAATTAACATACTAGGCGCATAATTATTTCAAGCACACTATTAACCTGAAAACGTGAACAATTTACTGATTTTATGAAGATTTTGCCATTATTAAATTGCTTCTGTGACGTCAGACCTTTCAACTGATGTCGTTAGGACCAGGTGATTTAAATATGGCGCAAATTGCGACTAAATGCGGGGCGTATTAGGAACAAGATGCACGTGATGGCCGTCGTAAAATTAGGAGATGGGCCATTATTGTTGATGAGATCAACATGGCTGGACTTTATAATCGTTAGAGTAATTATGTTTGTACGTGTTACTCAAGTTAAGTTAATTGCTCCGAAACAGGGCCCGTTTTGAAGAGAAATTGAGTATGTGGCTGACTAGCAGTTGCCAGCGGCTTTAACTTGCATGGAAGTTGATAAGTATTATGGATTTACTTAAAACATGACAGGACTTCAAGTCTACGTTCACCCCCTATTTTACCCGCTTAGGGGTAGAATTTCCGAAAATCCTGAAACACGTTTTTCTTTTTTTTTTTTAACCGAAACGCTAAATCCCAATTTTATAATTTTTTTACTCTAAGGGGTGGATTTTCCAAAAACCCCTACTTAGTAGGTAGTCTAAAGTCATAAAAGGAACCTACTGTCAAAATTTCGCGTTTCTACCACAGCGGTTTAGGTTGTGCGTTAACAGCATCAGTTAGTCAGGACAAGTCTTTCTAAGAGTTTTGTATTTTTTTATTAAAACCGTTGCCCCTATTTATAGATTTTTTTATATGTATCTTTCTTGTTACATTTTACGCAGAAGCAGTTTATTACTAAAACCTATATTTCCTTGCATTTAGCTATGGGGTAATATAAATCGAATTGAGATAGACACGGCTTTACCATATTATATGCTTTACAAAAAATATAAAACAGAACTTCCCAAAACTTATTTCGACGGGATCCCAAAATTTCGCCATAAACAGGAACATGCTACAAAAGAACGCGACCGTTTCACTACGATATCCGTGTGACGTCATTCTTTAGGAAACTGCGATAGGTATTGCAGCGTCGTATCGCCTTATTGGCTGGGTCGAAGTAGCATTTGGCGTCACTTATGTATCGCTCGCTCCGTAAGTTCGGCCATTCCGGTGAATTGGGCGCCGCGGGCCCGCAATGGATATGAACCCTGTTATGGCGTCGTGTGGCGCCAATGTATTGGAAACTGGTGTATTGGTGGAGGGATCAAGCGGAAGATGACTTGGTAATCGGAGGAAGATCGAAAAAGTTGGAAATTATGTGTTGATATGTTTTTGTTGTATGCGGAGACGATGTTATTACGGAAATGGTGATTCGCCTTCACTGTAGTTCGCTGAAGCTGGCATTAGGTCTCATGTGAGCACATGGTAATGGTCTCCGGTGAACTGTGGGTAGGAGATTGTAGTATAATTTAATCTATGGTCTAGAGAAGAGACTTCTATAAAACAAAGATTCCGAGTTTACCAAACTGTGTTATTAATATAGTGCGGTAACGTGTTAAAAACCAGTTCCATTAAACCTGTGAATATAAGCAGAATTTTCATTTAACCCTGCGACTGCTACATGCCTTTGTAAATAAACTCGGTGTACAGATGTTCAGATAAAATAAAACCGATATTCATATGGGGCATGTGTACTCAGGGCTCAGTGTCACAGGTAGGGACCGTGTGGCACGTGACCCACCACGACCACACACGATAAAAGGTGATTCCGAGAAATTCGGGATTTAATTAAAATTGCTAGTTTATTTAAGCTTGGTTTAAAGAATATTCTGAGTAGCGTGTTATCCCACTTACTAATAAACAATATACAAGCGGAAAGGGTACATAAGCCCGGGAGATTTTGTAGTCATCATTATAAAAATATAAAACAATTTTTACAATGGGAATGAATTAGAAATCGCATAAAAAATATCTGCTGTTCTATTAGTCGAGTAATATTCAATTATTTGTATGAAACAAAGAGTCAAACTTAGGTTATACTTAAGTTTGACTGGTAGAGAATGCCTCATATCAATAAGCCCAGCATAAGTCCCATGCACAGGTCCCATGTTTGTGCATAAAAGTAAAAACAAATAGTACAAATACACTTAGTCAAGCAGAAACTGAAACACCGTGTCCTTTTCCTATCAGCAAATGTTATAAAACATAATTAAATTCTCCTGGATTGTGAACAGGTGTTATTGTTTCGTCGACAATATTCGACACGGCCCAACGACCTACATTTATAAGCCTTTCAGAAATAATTGGTTCTTCTCCTAGCTACAAAATACAGAAATTTTCGAATCACTATAATAAATAAATTTCAAGAACAATAATTTTCAGTGAATATACCGATATTTTCAACGAAGTTAACGATCTCGTCAGGGTCGAATATATTGTATCAAAACTTGATAAGACAGGTACAATGGTTAAGTCTGCCAGTCTGACGTTGCCAGCCACACGAGACATATTAAAACCTTATACAGAGGCGGCCTTAGCAAAATTTTCAGGTGGTGCGGGATCTCATTGTAGCGCTATTGTACGTATAGCTTAGGTATAGTAATTAATTTATGTTGACGGTCAAAAGACCTATGTAAAAAAACGTCTTTTTCAACGCTGATACTGTTAATAGGTAATGATACATCCAGTAAGAAGTTTGATATTTAATTTGTCCAAAACTGATAGGTAGAGGCACTCTTATTTTTACATATGTTTTATTTTTGTAAAAAAAAATTGTTTTTACTCAATTTTACACTGTTGCCATCCTAAGAAAAATTTATTCTCTGTCTATGCACCTGTCCTCTTCTTATTACCTATGTCTATCATTCTAGTGTGTCTTGTTTTTTTCGGGCAAATAAATGACTTTTCTTTTTCTTTTAGTGGTATTATGGTGCTTGAGATGTATTTTTTGCGCAGACGATCTGTCATTGCATATTCGGCGCCCCCCTATGACGGCGCCCCCGCGCCCGGTGCGGTCGCACCCCGTTCGCACCGCCCTTGGGCCGCCCCTGCTTACTTTAGTGTCGATTCTGTGCAACTTAATTAAATACAACAATAAGATGCTACCTTTCTGGTTCTGATCCCTTTAAAGGGTTATTGTTCTCATCATGAAATCGCGAAAATTAAATCAAGTATTCCATACATTTAGTTGAGTAATATTAAATTATTTGTATGGAACAGCTGTTTTTTTTCGCGATTATTTATTTGTCAAACAACTTAAACAAAATTATAGAAATATACATATTTACCACAACATTGTAAATCTATTATTTTAAAAGAGTTTCCGTGGATTTACTTGCCGGTTCTTCTCCATAGGATCTACTATTTGGAACCGCACACCTAGAGCGTACCTAGAGTCTAGACATTTCATAATTACCTGTATCTGGTTTACATGAAATAAAGATCTATTCTATAAATAAAAGTTTCTTTTCGCCCACCTTCTAACTCTCACAACAAACAACTTCTTTAACACTAACAAACTATAGCCCGCACTAAATCCTTTAGTAACTAACTATGCAGGCGGAGCGACTAACTGAATAGTTTTCTGTTGTACACATTCGGCCGCGGTGAGGTCCCCACTAATTGTGGTTATGCCCAATAGTAGCCAAGATAGTAGGGCTGCCTGGATATTGTATGATGTAATTATTCAATTAATTTTAGGGACCGCTTAGCTTAGGGATTGCCTGTTCTCTGGGATTTTCATTTATGTCCTGAAAATTGTAACTGTTCAGCAAGGTTATCACGAATCACGATACACGCATATAATCGGAATCGATTCCATTTTGACAGTTCAACGATGTACATTGCGCAGTATGCTTTTAAAATCACTCTTCTTGACAATTGGAACAACGCAATGAACATTCTTGTACTGTCAAAATTGAATCGATTCCGATAACAAGCGTGTATCGTAATTACCTTGAAGTTGCTAAGAATCGAAAATTAAAAGATTCCAAAATTATTTAAAAAAAAACTATCCTTTTGATGTACGAATTGTACGATACACTATCATTTTCTCCTATATCGTGGGTACAATTTACAAATATACATGCACACACCCCCAGACCGGAACAATTATATGTAGGCTATACAAATATTGCCAACGGTCAATATACATGTACAATACATGATATTTAAGAAAATAAGAAGTTTAAATTAAACCCAACATTCTACTAATTTGTTCTATCATGTGATTAAACGGTTCAATCAGAACAGATTAGTTGCAACAGCCCACCAATACATCTTTTTACCTAGAAACGAAATAAAATCCAACCCTCTCTCTGCGGTTAGCGGCCTCACATACCCACCTGCTCGCTCTTCACTTAGCTAATGAAAACCGCTGCCCCAGATTATCGGACCTAAGACTAGCTGTTATATAACGCACGTACGTTTTAATTCCCGCATGTGGTAATGTACGAACCACGCGTTTTATTTATGCTGCGGTACGAGGAAAAAGTAGTATTTGCTTTGTTTTTTTGCTGACGAATGCGTGAAAGTTGTTTTAGTTGTATTACAAATTGGTTTGCTGACTCATTCAAGAATTATATTTATTACAAAAAATAACTACTCAAGTATCAATAATGAGTAATATAAAAAATGCTGATTCGTGTCAAAGTCATGTTCGGACTTCGGATTAAGTTGACAAAAATTACACTAAATAGTGTCAAGTTGCCAGCTTGTTAGCTATTTGATAGTGAATAATCAATTCTTTCCCTCGTTAAATAAATTAATAATTTCGTTTAGAGATTTTGCGCATTTTGTTACGACAGACCGACTTCGTTTAAAATAATAGAATTCTCTAGAATATAAATATAAAATGAAGTGTGTCAGTGTTACTAGTTCTCTGTAAATGTATTTATGAAAGTTCTAAAATGTCTACGTGCCCATATTTTTCCAACGGTTCCTAACATTTATTTCAAAAACACAATTGGATTACCAAACAAAGAAACGTAGGCGAATAACATAAAAGCTATGTAAAAATATGAAAATGTTACATCACCAACATTTGAAGGCCTCGGGCGGCGACGGGCCACAAATTCAGCATTCTACTCCAAAAGATTTGAGAGCCTCGTAAAAACTAATACTCGGCCCAAATGGCGGATGTCTTATTTTTTAATTCGAGTTCCCTTTGCCTACAGAAACGCGGACATTTGTTAAGTAATACAATATTGGAGGACTTATCAAAATGTGGTCCCATTTTTCTCGGTCGGAAAATTTGAGAATTGTTGCTTTTATTTTTTGTGAAAAGTAACCTTATTTCCAGTGGAGGGTTAAGTCGTAATTTAGTAAAGGCCGCGGGAACTTGCTAACATTTAAGATTGTTTTAAAGTTTCGTGCCGTAATTTTATTTTATGCTCGTAAAATTATATGCTATAAAATACTGCGTGTTGTGCCAAATTCTTTGTAAACATTAATTAAAGTATATGGAACTAGGTTTATGTCTGACACTATTATAATCTATCCTATTCACATAGTAAACTTGGTCTATCCAAAGATACACAAATTAATTTAATTAATTAATTAGTCATATGAAAAACAACACGCTTTTTGTGAGTAATATGTGGAAGAGATTGCACAAAATAAAATTCGGAAAAATAAGTAACTAACCCTCAAGTGCTACGCATTATCATTTATTGTTTTTTATTTAACTTTCCTGAGGTAAAATAATAATTAAAAAGAAAACAAATATTAAATAAGCCACAAGGTCGCTCACTCGTTTTATTTATTTATCTAACCCTCCAGTCACTGAATAATAGATAGAAATTAATCCCTCTGCCATCAGAATCAATTCTGCGCGTCTAATTTTGAAAGGCGTGTGAAGCGACGACACCAATACTGCTTTACAGTACATCAATAATTCAACATTCGGCGACACTTGAACCGAAATGCTTTCAAATGGGACAGAGGGGATTGGATATCGCTCAATGGATCAGATTCGGGTGTTTTGAAAGAAAGTGGTTGAGACTTGATCGCCTTTGCATTTAGACTTCTTGTCACTCAGATCTAGTTTGATCGCTCGAGATCTCGTTTTCACTGGAGTACTTAGTTTTGATAAGTACTTTGTTGAATAAAGATAAACAGAAGGTTATGTTTAAAAAAAAAAACAAGTACAGATATAGGGATTTATTGAAAAGAAAATAAATATTTAATCCCTTAGTCCTAAAGCTTAATAGCTGTAATAGTTATGTCATACGATTGTGACAACTTTGCCAGTCTCCTCCATCCATGTGGCAATGGTGGTATATTGAGTCATGGGCCTACCTTGTATATGTACAGTTCCAGCTCCGTATCGTCAGTAAAAGTGACACAAGTTCATACAAGTCACCGGTGGCTATGGTGATAATAATTTCCTTTAATAAGAACACAGCTGTCATAATGCAGATTTTTGATTTATTCCAGGTTAGCATAAAAAAACATCACTTTATTAAATTCCTCTATATTAAATTCTCTTTAGGACGATCCAAGAAAGCATTCCTAAATTGTTTTAATAATTGATTTCGTCTGAATTTCAATAGATAGGTCCAAGTTAGTTACAAGTCATAAAATGTCTTGGAAAAGTAGATATCAATAGATCCAAAGTTGTTTTAAACTAATTCTAACTTGAATTGATGCCTACAATTATTAAACTTGAAACAGTAATTAAGTAAAGAATATGGCACTCAGGTGATACCAGACGCTGTAATGTCTTTTTTAATTAACGTAGTTGAATCGTTAAATCTATTGGAAAGAAAAATTGTTCAAGTTTTCATAACTAAGTTTGTAATAAAATGTAAGCCAAGACTGTAAGTACACGAATTATAATAAAACAAAGGATTTCTATTGTATTCTCGAAAAAACACGAAACAGCCTGTAGTTTTCATAATCCAACAATACATTACATTATTTTTACTTTAATAATATTTTGTTATTTAATTTAATTTCAGCAATGTCATTAAAAATATATATAATGCAGATTTGTTGATTGTTAGACTCAAATTCATACGTTTAATTAAATATCGCGAATTAATTTATAAATTCTTCTTGCTACAAACTCTCTTTACGTAATTAAAACAATGGCTGGGCGCCATTTTTGATAATTACAAGAACCAATTCATTCAGTGTTCGTTATAATAATAATTACAAGTACGGTATTGGTTTTACGAGTTTACGTTAAAGTAGTAAAAGCTAGTGTTGTAAAAATATTACGGCGCGGTGGTACTGTGTAAGTGTGTACTGTGTAGGTACGTTCACCTACTTACACATTTTATTGACCTACAAAATAATAGTAGTCATAGAAACCTTATTTTCATTTAACCCTCAAATGTCTAGTGGGCACATTATGTTTGTGTTATAAATTGATATTGAAATCAAAATAATAAAGAATTAATATTTTACAATAACTCGAATTCATTACAGTAACTTGGGTTGAAATTAAATGGAAGGAACATACTCTTTCTTCGTAATGTCGAATATTTTATTAAAATAAATACTTATTGAAACAAAAGTACAAAAAAATTACTGACGTTCATATAAAAAAAATGTAGGAAGTGTACACAAACCCAACCTTCGAAGATGTCGGTTGAGCAAATTCGCTTCCATATCTATCTTGCATGTTGTTGCAGATGAGCTGACTATTAAATAGTCGACTATCTATGCGTCATGCTTACCGCGAGGATCGAACTCACGGTCTCAGATACACGAAGCGTATAGCGTAGCCGTTCGACTGAGTGACGAGTCGAGTTATACGTCCAATTTTATCGACACTAGCTAAGTGGGTGACGTCATCGGAGCACAAAGCTACATCTTTTTTTATTTACACTGCGCGGGAGGCGCTTTTTTCTTCAATGCAGATGCATCATCCCATTGTTGTGTTGAACAAGGGCGAATTGGGATCTAATATCACTTTAACGTTTAAATCACGTTGACCTTAAATAAATTGAGGAGAAAAGAAAGTGTTGTATTTTGTGCACTTTGTTTTTATATTTTCCCTGTAAATGTTTTTCCATCAAATTTTGTAGACAGTCTCAGTACTGTAAAAAATAAATTGCTAAGTACATTAACAAACCAAAAAGTTAGTTTCGAATCATAATTAAATTGAATATATTTATAGGTAGACTGAGCCTCTTTGATTCAAATAATTAATAATCTAATTTTCCATATTTCACGGGAAATATTACTTCATAAAACCACTTCAATTTAACTTTTGTCAAACTTCAATTAATGGTTTTAAACATAAATATTAGAAACAAACTTCACATTTTCATTATACCAGCGAAGAATTATTAACAAAATTTATTATTTGGGAGCCTTATTTAATCATACAAGGTAAAATAAGTAATGAAAACGAATCGACAAGCCTCGCAACTATGAAACTTTAAAATTCTCGAAGTTTCGCGGGTTTGGAGTCTAGGAAGACGGCAAAGCTTTATAAAATGAAAAAAATAAAAATCTTAGAAACTGGCAACCCCATCCCTTCAAAGGCTTGAGAAGTTTGAGGGTCGCAGTTTGAAAGATTCGTGAAAAGTAAGCCTTGTTCGAGTGCCCTAGAGTATTTGACTTGACTTGATCATGGAATTGATTATACCCGCGGTTACGAAGTTTAACAGAGTTGAGACTTCACAAAGATTTTTGTCTTTTGCTCTACTCACAGATGCCTAATTATATATTGTAACGTTGTGTAATCTGTGCGAATTTCAAAAAGCGCGCTCTTAATGACGAATTTCGTGGCCGCTTGACATTGGCTTAAGTTTCCGATTTGGAATATTCGTTGATAGCTGATTGGTTGTCTTTTGACAACTCATGTGAAAACAGTTGTCTGAATGTTACCAATAGTAGTTTATAGTCTGCCAAATGGTAGAATTTTGGTTATCTTGGAGGTACATGATTTTGTCAGGTTGTTAGTTTATTTGTGGTTTCAAACTTCAAGAAATGTAGAATTATTATTCTCATTTCATGGAATTAGATACGGGATTTTTCTCAGTTTGTTTTCATTAATTTTATAAAGTCATAGCTTGATAGTTACCATAGATTTCATAAACTGTCAAAATCGTTGGTAGATTTTAGATCTGAGGGTGGTCGCCCTTGTGGCTTTCCTTTTCCCAAGAGACGTGAAGTGCTCACACGCAGATTTATTATTCCCGAATAATTTGTTCCTAGTCAGAGGAAATTACAATGGATTTGTAGCAATGGAGAAATTGGGCTAGTTCCCATATAAATTATTAATGTTGTGAATCGTCCAATAAATTTATATTATGCAGTGAAATACCTTATGTATGGTGAGTTGCTTTGCTTTTGTTCAAACGCCATTTCACAAAGTTATTTTAATGCTTTGTTCTGCCATGGTTGTTTCTGTGACTTTCAGGCTGCTGTTGCATATTTATTAAATAAGATGGAAATCGCTTGTTGCCGTTATTGAAAGGAAAGATGCTTAAGTACATGAAGCTTTGCACACTGACCACGTTGGCATGTCGCGTGGCAATTATTACATGGTTTGAACTGCACTTTCTGCTTCTACAGCTACAGCTTGAGGTTGGATCTATTTTTGTTATTAACTTAGAATCAAGATAATCTAACATTAAAATAATGTTAGGTTGGTGGTATATATTGGTGTAAATTGGTACATAAATGAGTGGTTTACAAATTGTTCACAACCGTTCATGCTTTCTTATAGAAATGGGTAGTAGAACTCCCACAGCATGTTAGGAAAATATAATATTATTGCATAGTCATTTAGACTGCAATTTTCTGTAATTAAACCCGAACCTTCTTTACCGTTGAGCTATGTTTCAAAGTATTATGTATGGTGTTTTTTATTCTTACGTTTGATAATTTAATTGGCTGAAACAAGTATAAGGTTAAATTCTTAGTGTGTTCTGGTGGCATAGCTGCAAAGGAAATCTTGGTGGAACTTATATTTTAGATTGGGTTTAGCAACCTAGGTTGTCACCGAGCTCTAACTTTGCAGTACTACTTATTGACACTTGGGTTGATCACAGTCGATCCCAAGACTTATGTCGTAGGGATAAGTAGTGCTGCAATTTAGAGAGTTTACCGCAGACAAGTTGTTTTGTGTCAGCGAGTGCCACTTCAATTTAACATGTGTTCCTAGATAACCTCAAAAACTTTTATTAGTTATTCTTATGTACTAACTCGTACAAGTAACTATATAGTAGGTAACTACAATGTCAACATCTGCAACATACCAAATGCCTATTTAAATAAATTATATCTTTAAGTGTACTGAAGTTGTTTTATTTGTGTGACCATCTCGCAGCTGGAACAATTAGGTACACATTCTTCTTTATCTTTGTACATGGGAAGCCTGTCGTTTCCGGGCGAGCAGGAACCCATGTTACAAATGGCGCCCAACTTTTAATTGTTTATTTACAAATTTGTCATTATGGATTTGGTATCATTAATTATGATGTTTTAGTTGCCATTTTTTAGTTTTAGCAAGCCATACTAGTGTATTATTGTGAAATATATATACCACCAACCAACAAATTAAACCAAAATTGTTCATTAACTTTAATTGCGTGTCTATTATCAGGTGATATAGATTTTAACTGAAACACATGTAGTGTTCTTTATTTTTATAAACACAGTGTTGAGCAAGTATAATTTCTGTACTGTGTTATATTTTTTTTACTTTGTTTTGATGCATATTTTAATTATGCTTATAGTTTTGTGAGAGACTTAATTTGATTTGATTTGAATTAAGTACTTAGCTGCTTTTCAGTTGTTCATATAAGGTACATGACATACAGTCCTTATATATTTTTTTTATTTTTTTTGAGTTTCTCACATAGCTTTAATTTTGTCATAAATAGTTAACCTATTGTGACTATACATACCTTATTGTAAGTGTACCACCAATCTAAGATGGAAAGACCAATACAATTTCATTCTCTTCTTAAAGATGAGCTGACATATAAGGTTTACATCCGTTCAGACACTCCTGCTAATATGGTAGAACTCAAAGAACAGTTGAGAGATTTACTGGTTAAATGCCCACTGGAGGCAGTGTGTGAGACAGATTTATTAGCCGTTTCCGAATTTCAGATTACTGCTGATAGGCATGGCTGGTTTCACATTTTTCATGGTTGTGAATTGTTGCTTTTTCAAAGTATAGTTTGTTGTTCCCTCTTCGTCGTGCAACTAGCATAAATGTAGCGAATTTTATTTTGCCATTGGGGTTCTCGAAACAGTGATTACGGATAATTTAACGCAATTCACGGGATCGGAATTTCTTTCAATGTTAAAACGCTACAATGTGCCGCGTTCCACGCAAAAATTATGCAGGTGAATTAGGTACTTTGAAATTTTTTTGATTTGGTTTTTGTTTTTTTTTGGATTTTTGTAGACGTTCGTCAACATTTGTTGAAGTCACATGCCAAAAATGCAACACATTTTAATTTGCGCCGTAGATCAGCCGAGTTTGCAGTCGGTGATTTGGTTTGGAAACGAACTTTTATTCAAAGTGATGCTAGTAAATTTAAAATGTCAAAACTAGCACCAAAAATATGAAAAGTGACGGGTGACTAAGGTTTTGTCTCCTTTGGTTTATGAGTTAGAAAGGTTGAATGGCCGGTCGATAGGCTCTTGGCTCTTGGCACATCAAGGATTTCAAAGGTTAAATTGTTTTCCTCCTTTCTTTCTCTCTTCCTGGTAGGAAGATTTTTTTATATAGGCAAATTATTCGGATATATTTTTTTTAAACTTTGTCCTTATTTTTGCCTAATTTTATAGTTTTCATAGACAACAAATTGGCCATAATTGTTTTGCAGGTGTCAAAGATTTATATAATATCTTTGATCACTGAAGGGGTGTGTTAGTATGCGTTAACAGGTTGTTATGCTCGACGTTCGAGCTATTGCCGTTAATCGTGACGTTCAAAAGGTGACTGAATGTAGGGAAGTATGTTAGCAGTATGAATGGTAGCGTGCTTGTGGTACAAAACAATGTAGCAGATAGGTAAATTTGTTGTCGAAACTTTTCGTCCGGACAGAAGTGATTTTTTTGGTTTGTAACATCAGTCCTGACGTGTTGGATATATTGGAATTGCATTACAGGAGAGAAGGAATTTTACATAATTTTACTTATATTTTTTTGTTTCTTTAATTTTATAAATACTCATTGCTGAACAATTTAGTTTCAGATGGGTTTATTTATAGATTAGATTATATTTACCTAATTCTAATTTTTACTCTATTTTTCTTTCTTTTGGGTTTATTTAAACCTATATTTTCATTTTCAAATAGTTTGAGAAAGGGAAGATTTTTTTCAAAGATTTTGGTTTAGGTAGTTGCACACTATCTAACGATTTTTTTTAAGTCAATTTTTTGTTTGGTATGTTGTTAAATGTTTGAAGCATTCCTGTTTCGAAGGTAATTATTTTTCATGCACAGATTAATTTCGATGTAGTTTATTTTTGTGATTCGAACGCTGGGGACAGCGATCGGTTTACTTTGTAAACCTTTTCATTGGAAGGGGGGTATTGTAACGTTGTGTAATCTGTGCGAATTTCAAAAAGCGCGCTCTTAATGACGAATTTCGTGGCCGCTTGACATTGGCTTAAGTTTCCGATTTGGAATATTCGTTGATAGCTGATTGGTTGTCTTTTGACAACTCATGTGAAAACAGTTGTCTGAATGTTACCAATAGTAGTTTATAGTCTGCCAAATGGTAGAATTTTGGTTATCTTGGAGGTACATGATTTTGTCAGGTTGTTAGTTTATTTGTGGTTTCAAACTTCAAGAAATGTAGAATTATTATTCTCATTTCATGGAATTAGATACGGGATTTTTCTCAGTTTGTTTTCATTAATTTTATAAAGTCATAGCTTGATAGTTACCATAGATTTCATAAACTGTCAAAATCGTTGGTAGATTTTAGATCTGAGGGTGGTCGCCCTTGTGGCTTTCCTTTTCCCAAGAGACGTGAAGTGCTCACACGCAGATTTATTATTCCCGAATAATTTGTTCCTAGTCAGAGGAAATTACAATGGATTTGTAGCAATGGAGAAATTGGGCTAGTTCCCATATAAATTATTAATGTTGTGAATCGTCCAATAAATTTATATTATGCAGTGAAATACCTTATGTATGGTGAGTTGCTTTGCTTTTGTTCAAACGCCATTTCACAAAGTTATTTTAATGCTTTGTTCTGACATGGTTGTTTCTGTGACTTTCAGGCTGCTGTTGCATATTTATTAAATAAGATGGAAATCGCTTGTTGCCGTTATTGAAAGGAAAGATGCTTAAGTACATGAAGCTTTGCACACTGACCACGTTGGCATGTCGCGTGGCAATTATTACATGGTTTGAACTGCACTTTCTGCTTCTACAGCTACAGCTTGAGGTTGGATCTATTTTTGTTATTAACTTAGAATCAAGATAATCTAACATTAAAATAATGTTAGGTTGGTGGTATATATTGGTGTAAATTGGTACATAAATGAGTGGTTTACAAATTGTTCACAACCGTTCATGCTTTCTTATAGAAATGGGTAGTAGAACTCCCACAGCATGTTAGGAAAATATAATATTATTGCATAGTCATTTAGACTGCAATTTTCTGTAATTAAACCCGAACCTTCTTTACCGTTGAGCTATGTTTCAAAGTATTATGTATGGTGTTTTTTATTCTTACGTTTGATAATTTAATTGGCTGAAACAAGTATAAGGTTAAATTCTTAGTGTGTTCTGGTGGCATAGCTGCAAAGGAAATCTTGGTGGAACTTATATTTTAGATTGGGTTTAGCAACCTAGGTTGTCACCGAGCTCTAACTTTGCAGTACTACTTATTGACACTTGGGTTGATCACAGTCGATCCCAAGACTTATGTCGTAGGGATAAGTAGTGCTGCAATTTAGAGAGTTTACCGCAGACAAGTTGTTTTGTGTCAGCAAGTGCCACTTCAATTTAACATGTGTTCCTAGATAACCTCAAAAACTTTTATTAGTTATTCTTATGTACTAACTCGTACAAGTAACTATATAGTAGGTAACTACAATGTCAACATCTGCAACATACCAAATGCCTATTTAAATAAATTATATCTTTAAGTGTACTGAAGTTGTTTTATTTGTGTGACCATCTCGCAGCTGGAACAATTAGGTACACATTCTTCTTTATCTTTGTACATGGGAAGCCTGTCGTTTCCGGGCGAGCAGGAACCCATGTTACAATATTTTTTAATTTTTGTATGTTATTTTCTAAAGTAATACTGTCTTATTACAAAATATGGTTTAAAGAAAGTCTTGTAAACTCGGGTTTTAAGATAGGTCCGTGTCTTTTTGTTATATGACGTTAGAAAGTGATGGATTGTATATACTTATATAGAATAGAATACATATAATATTATTTTAAACCTGGGTTTACTAGACTTGGTTTAAACCACCTTTTGTAAAAAGAGGGAAATGTATTCCTTTTTATTGAAATTATCGCACTTATGTAACGAATTTGAGGAAACAACAATATTTAATATTTTTGTCGTAGCTTATTATAATGATGATAACATTTGTATTTACTTTACCTACTTATCTGACACCAACGTATTTGTTGCTCAAAGAAAATAAACAAAAATTCATCGAGAAGCATTAAAAATTGATTCAATAATAAATAAACAAAAGAGCGTACCCTTAGGTACACCAAATTTTTCAATAAAAATTCAGCTCACCCCGCACGTATCCGGGATATTACAAAAATGTCATAATAAACTTGAGGGGAAGGTCAATATGGGATATTTTGGCCAAACCGATGATAATAGCTGTTGAATGTTGATCCCTACCGCGCGAGGGTTGCGTTGAGATGGCACTTACAGTTTCACTAGAGTTTTGAATATATTAACTTTTGACTTATATCGGTGCGGAACCGAGAGGGTTATGAATTTAATTTTAGCCGTAATAATATACCTTTTCAAGCCTCAAATACGTACGGTTAATTAGAATGGTTGTTAATAACAGTACAATTATACGAGTTGATTCGGATTATACAATTTTACTTACAGTGGTTATAAATACGTGTGACGAAACACAGACAAGAGTATTGTTCTCGGCCGCAGGCGACCGCGGGCGTTGTGATGAGAAAGGTTAAAAGTTTTATTTCAATGCGGAATTAAATCCGACTGTCCTGAAAATCAAATGAACAGTAGGGTGTGAACATGAAATATGAAGTTTACAACACTGCTCAGACTACTATTTTTGTCTAGTTTTAACGAACACGGTCATAAATCGGGCTCCACGACCACTACGTAATATTATAATGTGAATAAACTCGATATCGTAGCCCAACACCTAATAATATAGCATCTAAAACGAACCTTTGACAATAAATAAACACCTACAGCGAAGCCTCACGCTATACTCACAACAAAACTATTATTACCAAAATAAATTATCCGCTAGCCTCAATGTACTGAAAATATCATAAAAACCAACTTCCCACGCGTGTTCCTACGCCGTAACGTTAACACGACACGCGACGAGATCGTTACGACTTACGACGTTTGTACAACCATACGTTACGGTGACGTGGCGGTGTCGCACGTGACGTGACAATCTGAAAATATTATTGTTTTGAGTAACCTTATCGGCTCGGCAGGCGCAGGGTTAACGTCAAGTTTGTGGCCTGGCTACAGCGTGTTGTTTTGTGACAAATTAAATATTGGTATTAGATTTTTTTTTCTTATTCAAGTCTTGTAATCCTAGAAAGTATAAGCAGATATGTAGGATAGGTGACGGCTTTATGGTCCGAAAGTGAACGCATCAATATCAATAATGTGTTTGAATTTCGATTAAAAACCATAATACATTCCGATATTCGCCTCAACAGTAGACTAGAAAAGCAAATTATTTTTTCTCAGTCTCTCGAATGTCGATTCTCGCTAGTCCAATAACCAAAAACCATATAAGTTTAATATACCTACTATTCATTTAAAATTTCAAGAAGTATGTAATTTTTACAATTAGGTAATGGTAACAAATTCTTACTACTTTCTTCTTTTTATTTTCTTTTTTACAAACCTTGCGGAATGGATAATCCCCACAGGACAGAAGGTGTGGCTAACCGTTATTAATTACTTTATGCCTGATAATTATTTATAGCTGGGCCTACAATAAATTTGTTCCAAATGTAGTGTAGGTGTTTTAGTACGAGAGATTTGTGTCTGTAAAAACACCGCGATACAGAAGAATTCTTAGTACCAGAGCAGTTTTATACAAAGAAAGAAAGTCTATTTGTAGGCACTTGGCGAGTCCATAATTCATGAAAACATTTACCTTCACAAGTTCAATAACGATGTCCTTGTTTTCAATTAAAAGGACCCACAAACAGAATGAGCGCAAGGTCAAACGTTATGAAGAAACAAATGACCACTTATTTACCTACTTTGGAATACCATTTAAAAAAACCAGGGTGCATTATTACTTACTTTGAGTTTAAAAGGCTGGAATAAATAGTAGACTACTGGTCCAAATGACGTGTAACCCATGAACAAAATAAAACTAAGAAAAGTGTTATGGGATGTAGTATGTGCCATAAGACCGCCCTTTGTACATTTCTCTTTATAATTATTGTATCTTTTCTTCTATTACTGGTGTGCAATAAAGTGTATTGTATGTTTATGTAGAAGTTCAAGTCAAAATTGAGTGTTCAGGCTAGGCTATTATATAAATAAAGTATCTATCAATGAGAGTGATTCATAATAACAGCTGCGAACGCTCGCTGGCGCCCGTAAACAATAGATTTAATCGTAGACAATAGTCTACGATTCGACGGGATAATAAAGTAAGTAGGAGGACCTAGAAGCATTCAGGTGTCCGAGATTCAACAAGGGCAATTGTAAAGACCGAGGCAGCCTATGCCACGCCATGGCAGCTAGATCACTTAGTACATTCTTTAACTGACAGTCGCGTCGAGGATGCAGGAGTGAAGTAGAGACCACTCAGAAAGCGATTCCTTTCGACTTTTTAAGGAAAAGTCTAGTGCTACTTACGTGTGATACTTGGGTACTGCTTACAGCTACTAACAGCTTAAATACGTGTTATAATTTACCTGCGAAGAAAGAACAATATATAAAATAAACGCTTTTACAGCACAACATAACTAAAGAAAGAAAACGTTTTTATTTTCACGCACGAAACATAATTAAAACCTTACACCAAGACCACTTATTACTACGAGTAAATCTTAAATCATTGTTCTGCTAATCAAAACATAATTCAATTAACTAAATGGCAACACCGACTACAAACTACAAAGAAACTTAAGGATTTTGGAGACTACCTCAGCGCACTCAGCTACTTCAGTCTACGTACAGTTACAGACAAAAGTTACAGCAGAAATAACAGTAGTACCTACTTATTTAAAGCGACTTTCGTATAATATCCGAGTTATAAATCACAGCCGCGTCTGGGACGTAAAATGATGAAATACGCCGCGAGCGACCATTCCACTCTTTATGACTTTTCACTTTATGTCAGGACTCAGGACTGTACAGCCGTGGACTAGGGTACAATACTGTCAAATGTCCATTGACAGGACCGTTATCTTTTGTTTTCTTGTTTTTTAATGCAATACCACGCCGCGGATTGGGAGGGTAGGAGCGTCTCTTTATACCTTGTCTTTTTTTTAAACGCTGGCACTGGCAACTGTTTTTGCAGCTCATTCTTTTACTTATACATATTGTTTTGATCCACAATATTCTTCTTGGGTATCAACTAGGGGTTTCGAATACCGGATTTTTTCAATATCGGTATTAATACCATCAAGAAAATTTCCAATACCGGGATCCCGGGATCCCGGTATTAATCTCAATTTTTTTACAAAATATTTTTTTTGTATAAAATTGGTAGCTAATAAGTTTCATTATAAAAAAAAAACACCGTTTTTATATAAAATCACTTTTTTAATATAATAACTATAAGTTACAAACAAAATCTCTTTAAAAATTATTTTTTTAATGATAAACCGTCCAATGCTTCTGATCTGGTCACCACAATTTCCATTGAGTCAGAACTTTTAAAATAATCTGTAAGTTTAGCTTTCTTAGATGGCGGATCATTTTGTGTTTGAGACACAGTTGACGTAGAAGCTTCGCCTGAAGTTGATTTTGTATCAATACGATGCGCAGTGAAGTCCACTTGTTGATCCGCCATGAGTTTTTATAATCTTTTCACACAATTTGCATTTTAATATTTCAAATAAGGTTGCATATGAATCTGATGCACCTCTTTTGTGCTTTAAAAATGTCATGTTTTACGTAGGAATCTGCCCAAAAAATGACTCCATAACGTAACGTAATATGGAGTCTACCTACTTATAATACGCAGTTACGACAGCTGTCTGACTAACTATTTTCCTAAGTTTATAAAGAGCAAAGGCAAACCTACTCCATTTTGTAATTAGGCTTGATGCATGTTCGTTCCAAGTCAGTTTAGAGTGGTTTAGAGTCAATTGTCAAGCCTAGAAACTTTTGTTTTACTTCTTTAATTATATTATTATCGACAGTTAGATTAACACTAGGAGTCGTAGCTCTTTGTCATAACTGCATAATGTTAGTTTTATTTAAATTTAATATAAATTATTTTGTTCAAGCCAGTCAATTGATTGTTGCAATGCATCTTGGATATCACGCTCATAATTTATATTTTTATCATGTCTTATAATTAAGGTACTGTCACCAGCAAAGAACCACGAGATAATTAAAAAAATCAGTGTTTAAAACTCACGCAGATAAAAAAATGTTTGGATATATAATTTGCAATAGAACAAGATTGTCACTGTGTAGATTCTACTGAAAATAAAATAAAATCACCAATACCGGGATCCCGGTATTGGGCATTTCAATACCGGTATTGAAAAATTACCAAAAATGTCCGGGATCCCGGTATTGACCAATACCGGGATCCCGGTATTGGAAGCCCTAGTATCAACATCCTTGATAATCATGGACTTACGACCACAGAAACGATTGGCTAGTCCTAGTACTAGAACAAGATTTTTAACAACACTTGAGATCCTAACAAAATACAAATCACGGATAATTTTTGTAGTGTGGGATTTTCTGATATAAAATATCATCCGTCAATTATTTTATAGGCGCAAGGAACTGCGAGGGAATATGGTCATGATCCCCATGCTATTTATTTAATTTGAAGCCCAATTTAAATCTCATTCCTTTTCAATAATTCCATAACGTAATTTTAACTTAGCTTGACAACAGATCTATAATTCAATTATTGTTAATTATTTGATTGAGTAACGAGATATTTCAGCGGATCTTCATTATTTATTACTTGATACTGAATAGCGATCAAATACGTTATGAATCAAGTATTTATTGACACAGAGAATTTAAAATTATTTTATAAAAGTTCTTTTCAGCATATTGGAATCTTCTACTGGATAATCCCCATCATGGAACCCAGCTAGCCTTTTCCCAATCATACTGGGATTTTGGCGAAATTAGGAACAGGAATGAAGCGTATTTATCGGAGCAGATAAAAATATAGGATTTTTAAAGCTACAACATGGAACTTTCCGCGTTTACCTATAATTATATATAGTTTTGCAATTAGTTTTAAGTCATATAGTGTGTACATTTATTGTTGTAACATCTATAGGTAAAACAAAACAGTAAAAATAAATGTTAACTGTTATCGCTAAACCGATAAAACAGTTCCTGCTTGTTCCGTCTGTTCCACAAAACGACCAAAACATTGCCGTGACTGGTGTGTAAACAAGTGTGTAACAAGCTCTTCTCTATTCTAGTGTAAGGATGTTAACTTTGTTAGAAAGAGATACAAACAAAAATGAACTAGAACAGTTTGAAACAAGCTCTTTTCACTTCTTACTTGTTGTAACAAAAAGAGAAAAATTTACTGAAACCATTCCACTGGACTGTTTCTATCGATCTATTGATTCCACATCCACATAAACTATGTTACTATATAATAAACCTATTGCAATGTAACAGGGTGTTATTTTGGAACAGGCTACTGGAACTGTTATTTCACTGGAACAGGAACAGGTGGAACAGGTTTCTTGTTTTACCTTTTATAGATCATCCCTAACTAGGAATAGGCTTTTTTGCCTAGCAGTGGACTGTGATAAGACTCAATTGCGCTTCCAGCCATGAAAACGCAACAAACTCCCTATCTCATTAATATATTATTATTTTTAATTGTTTATTGCGGTATCCAAGACCCGCCTTTAGCCCGTCACACACGTAGCTATAATATATATTATAGCAAGGCATATTACGATATATTTTCCATAGTAATCTTCGAGCGACCTCAGACGCAGCTATAATATATATTTCTATTACGTCATCAAAATATGTTATAGTATAGCTACCACGTATGGGGGCTTGCTATAATGTAATATATAGCTCAGTATATTAATATATATTATAGCTACGTGTGTGACGGACTTTTATTGTGGCCTGTAGTACCTACATATTCGATACGTTATATAATCAAATATTGGAATGTGAAGCCTCGGGACGTTATATTAGTCGTTATAAGAGCTGTACTTATATTAACGTGATTTTAATTAATGTTTGACAAAAGGCTTTCATCTAAATGGAGCTGATATTTTATTATAACGTAGGAATTTCAATTTCAGCTGTTGTTAATATTTAGATTGGGTGCGTACTTGGGCTGTGTGGCCGATTTTTCTTTGTGGTAGTTTATTAGGTTTGGTGGAGGGAGCGGACAATTATACCCACGATTACTTATTAATCCCGGACGACAAACGACTTACAGTTCTTCAAATCTTAAAAATACCTTTTGACAACTAAAACGGCAAACGTTTGACAGATTTTGACCGACTTTGACAGCTGTCAATAGGTATTTTTAAGATTTGAAGAAGTGGAATCGAGAAACGTGAAATTTGGAGAGAACTATTTGGTTGTATGTGCATGTGACATGTATGTTTGTAAACTGTACCCTCGATACAGGAGAAATCCTAGTGAGGGGCAACGTAAAAAAAAGGAAAGAAATAGAAAAAACCATGGACCCTAATGTACCCCAAGAAAAGATTTGGGAAATGGTGATTAAAACACTAACAATGAGAACCAAACTTCGTTGGCAGAAAGCTGTCACACTAATCATAGAAATATTATAAATGAGTAAGTACCTATGAGATGAAGAGTGAAGATACGTATTTGGAAGTTTTTACTCAATCACTCATAAACAGCTGAACGAATTTGCATGAAATTTGGCACACAGATAGTCCATATCCTGGATTAACACTTAGGATAATTTTTATCCGGGTAAATTTCTCGAGGATGCGAGTGAAACTGTGGGTACTTAATAATCCCCAAAAGAACGAAACGCGCCTTAAAAAAAACAGGGCCGAAACGTCAAAAGATTTATCACCCAAGTTTTGCCGTTTTCCAAGTGCTGTAACATATATTTTTTATGCATCTAAGATGGCAAACAATCATACGGCCTGCCTGATGATAAGTGATTTCTGTTAAGTATGGGAGCTTGCAACACCAGGGGCATCACTCGCGCGTTGCCGACCCTACTACTTGCATCGTGTTAGCTTACATCCAGGCAATCGGCCCTACATTTATATAACTACGTTCCAACCTAACATTATAACCTTACCATTTCTTCCTTCGCCCATCAACATTACCTTCACCTTCCTCGCTTTACAAATGGCGAGCAGTTTATTTGGCCCTTTCGAAATGTGTTCCGAGATTGCGGCCCACACAAATGTGGGTAAACTATCGGACAAACGGACTGTACTCTGTCAAACCGTTATCAGCTGATGGAGAAGGACCTTTGGGTTTGTCTTACAAGGTTGTTATAGGGTAGAATGAAGAAAAGCAGCTCAAGTAGACAGTAGAAAATCAATTGTTTGCAGATCCGAGGACTCTTACGATAGAATAGAAACGTTTTTATTTCAAATATCACAAAATATTAGGCCCTTTTGAAACGATAAAGACTCTAGGCGCACGCGGCTTACGGAGCTTAATTCAAATTATATCTAATTAATTCACGTGAAAGTTGAAACTACATTTTCTATTTTCCCTTCAAGCACTTTTCACGTCTAAATAGTAATTAAAATACATAGTTAAAATGTCTTTGAGAATTATTAACCTTCAATTAAAATCAAATTAAAATTATAGAAATGAAATTTATTTGCATAAATGTGGGTACAAATTGTGTTAGAAAGATGTGTTAGTTCAGCACATTTACCATTTGCATGGCATGCAAATAGTTATGTCTAAGAATATTAATATTAATTGAATAACGATGAAGAGCAGGTACCTATGTATCTTCACCACAATTTTACAGATTGAATACAATATAATGTCAAAGTAACAATTAATAATCAATAAATCATCAATGAGAACAAATAAATCATATATTATAAGAATAATAAGAAAAAATATTACAATCTCATCAATAATGCCAATAATGAAGAGGTATTTAAAAGTAATAATTTTGATCATCATGCTCAACATTTATTTGAAACAAAGATTAATTGGGATGGGACTAAAAAGATAAAATTATTACTTCTTCATTTAATAAGTTATATGACATACAGATACCATTACAGGTTCCCAATTCAATAGATGTTACAACTGAGCGAAATGAGGCAATATTTGAAAATGTAGACATTGAAATCCTATAAAATTTACAAACGTATTTAGTATTTGGAATAGATTTTTTTTACAGATAACTTTAATCTATCTTTTTGGACCCTTCTCTACGTAAATACAAAGATAACCGCAGTAAAAATCAGTGAAAGGGTGAAAACATGGGCCAACAATTTCATTACATTCTTATCAAAACGTTTGATGTTTCCCAAATCGTTACACATCGGTGTCACCACTTCTGGTTGATGGTCACATAAAAGATTCATTTACACTTGTACGGAGCTCGTGCGAAGTTAAACGATCGTGTATTTTTACGGACGGAGGGCACGAGGACTTTCACTTACGGGGCAAGAAGCATGGGCGTACCCGCGTCAGGCCTCCTTCATTTAGCAGGATATTGACGTTCTTTTTAAAAGTTGATTATTCCACGATTGGAACTGGTCAGCTTGTAACTGCCATGGCAATCTTATTCACAGGCATATCATTATTATCCTAGTTTTATTTTTATTCACATTAAATTACATTATTCTCGCAGCTCTTACCACAACATTGTACTGATAAAGATTATAATCTATTTTTTGAAAAGAGTTACCATGGAGTTTCTTGCCGGTTCTTCTCCATAGGGTCTACTATTTGGAACCGCGCACCTAGAGTCTCGACATTTCATAAGTGCCTGTATCTGGTTTACATGAAATAAAGATTCTATTCTATTACTGTATTTTTATTCTTTTTTCAAATATTGAGGGAATACCTTATTATTTCGTTATTAAAGTATTGGAATAAACCACTTAGGTTTTATTTTTATTTTTGTGTGGGGTCTATCACATTGTGCCAAAATTCTATTCCAGTCATAGACGTAATTAATATACTAAGGTCCAAGTTCACCGACAACATTACAGACGATTAGAGGAAAATCAACCGTTTAATTAAACATTATTTTTTGTATGGGTAATCGGCCGATTTTGATCATCTGTTATTTTGACGGTGAAAATGGCCCTAAGAAGTACTTATTAATTCTATGGTACTAGAAGTACTTATTAATTACATTCTTATTATATTCCAGTAGCGTGTAGAAGTCTATTCCACGGGCCGGAAAAGTAAACCAATTCCATCTAAATTGGAATAATTAACTTTTGAAAAGAACTTCCTGTTTGTCTATGCTTAAAGTACAGTTGTATATTCTTGATGATTACTCCCCGGGACAAAAGCTGGGTACCTACGCGATGATAAGAAACTGAGCCTATAAGCGTTATGAATTAATTACCAATTATCATCTTTCTGCAAAGAATGAACAGGGTGGATTTGCCAGGTTAATTTGTATCATGATTTGGTGTGTTATTTATTAGGTAAGTATACACATTTAGAGCTGTGTTCACCGTTGAAATAACAGAAGTTTAATAGATATCAGCCGTTTATTAGTAAAAAACTTCATTGTAAATGGCCGTTAAATGCTTAATCATCTGTTATCTTGTTGGTGAAAATGTGTTTTTAGTTTCCAGGTAGGCAATCCAACTAACAAATAAAAGTGGTCATTGGTAAAATATTCCATAATTAAATCGTTCTTTATACAATTTAGTTAATGGGTTTGTTGCTTGGCAACCACAATGGTCAATACAATGAAATGTAATGAAATCTAAACAGTACTATGAATAAGTCTTTTTTAAGGACTCTGAATTTACTAAGGTTTAGGATTAATTTATTGTAATTTGTGAAGAAAACCTTTAATGAGCTCGACGTGTTTCACAGAGGACTTCTGGAGGTTTTGGTCTACCACACAAGCTTATAATGCTGAGCATACCGCGAGATATCAATATCAACCTAGTCTATCGCTATCGCAGTCCACTGCTGGACATAGGCCTCTCCTAAGTTGCACCACAAAACTCGGACCTCTGCCTTTCACATCCAGTCAAATCCAGCTACATGTTTTTACTACTTCAAAAACAACATTTACAGTGACATCAATTTTCCAACTTGAAATCCACAAGAGCAATACATATCTTCCTATTCAATACAACAGTATTCCCATCTATTTTGATTCCTAAACTAACAAGGAAATACGTTTAATGAAAACTAGCCACTGTTATCTACTCGGGCCTGTCGGGTTTGTGAGCGCCTGCGGTTACTTCAACCTGTGTTCGATGTTGTGTTACAACCTGCCATTATATTTCTGACAGGCGTTCGACGTTGTATGTTTGAAATGTATTTTTAATGTTGAGTGCCATTCTAAGTTGATTTTATTAAGTAAAAGTTTATTTTTGTTGTTTTATGAGGTTAACATCTTTAAGTTTATTGGGTTGCCAGTATACAATGTGACATTGAGGCTACAATGACATACGTTCGTTAAAATAGAAGATAAGATTTTGTATCACCCAGCGTCCAATAAAAATGATGGCTCCTAAAAATATACCCGCCATAAATTGTAGGTGAAATTCAGCCAAAGAGATGAAACTTGATGCTGATATAAATTGATTTCTTGAAATGCTACTGCAGAAAACTGTTTCGGTGATATTCCTAAAGATGAAACCAATTATAATGAAGACAATTATCTGGAAATCGAACACAAACACAAAGTTGAGATTTTGATTTATAAACGAAACCATTACAAAAGGGAACATGTATTTTTCGCTGGGACTTTGTAAAGTCTAAAATCAATTTTATCTTAATACGATCTAATAAGATTCTTGATATTATTAATCTTTCTTTATTAGCCGCCAAAGTAGCTGAAGCACCCGAACTGTTTATATACTTTATCTTTAAAATATTTAATCTGTAAACATCAACATAATTAAGGTCATATTGTTCGAGTTACATAGAAGATTAGAAAACTGTCTTAAAATAAAAATATTGTCGTAATAAATTTCAGCTGAAATTCAGCGCCCGACAGTGGAAAACGAAACTCTATAGCTGCTTGAGAATTTGAGGTGTCACTGCTAGCGGTGCAGTATGAGCGGGACAAGATAACACTAAATACACTCGGAGCCAATGAATCCGGGTCACCAACATAATAAACTTTAATATCTCGGAAACTAAGAATGATACATGACATATAATTAATACTACTCAAATAATTGCATCGATAGAGGAATGCGAAAATACAAAGTATTAAAATGTGAGAAAATGATAGTTAAAGGTGTAAAACATGGATATTTAAAAAATAAAATTGCGATAAAAATTTACGCATTTTTAATTTACGGGTTTTTAATAAGTAAAACAAATAATAACCAAGAAATTTTATAGTCTATAAAATGTTTTTTATTTGAATATGCTAATATTCTTAGTTTCCGAGATATTAAGGTGAGGAGTGTATCAATTTGGCACTACTGCTACGCTTGACATGACTGTGGTGCTGGTGGCTCAAGAGTTGATAACATTGTTTTTGCCAATCTATCATCTTGTAGTTCATCGCCCAAAAACTACACAATTTTCCTAGAATTTAAAAATAAAGGCGACTGCCACAGCAGTTATTTAAATCATATTTAAGCTAAACGCGTTCAGATATTACCTTTCTTTCCCTTTCTAGTTGTATAGCTTAATGGTTTATGGTTTAAGATACTTTATTTCTCAAAAGAAAAAATAATAATAAAAAAAAAAATATAGGTATGTTTAAAATAACTGCTGTGCAAGTCGCCCTAAGCAAAGATTGAAGTAAAGAATTATTACATGACGTGCAAACACATACAATACTTGTTTTAGGAAAGATTACAATCACTACTCTCAAATTCATCTTTATTTTGTAATCCCAATCTTTATCTTTAAAATTGTACAACGTTTTACATTAAATATCTTATTGGGTAAATATAGTGACCAACAAACATGCTTCCAAAAGTTTTATAAACACAAAATGTCACTGTTGTTTTTACATAATAAGTACAATGAAAGAATTTAGAATTCCCATCGAGGCGTATTTAGTTTCTAATATTCTACAGAATTTCAGCCTGTCTCAAATTCAAATCTTTATTTCCAAAAAATACATAAAATAGTAGGCAGTATTTCCATTGGCCCCAAAATAGGTAAGCCTGTATCTTGGAAAACAATTAGTTATATTTGTGTCTACATTGGTTGAGATGTTCAATTGAACTACTTATGGTAATTAGAAATAAGATCATTTTAATGGTAAAAATGGAAAAAAATAATCGTGAATAATACTCACGTGTAGGTATTAAAATCTAATCAAAATCTAAAGTGTATACCTACAAATAATTAAAGACAGACGAATAAATCAAAAAATAAAATAAAATAAAACTAAAGACTCCAGACAGTCTCCCAGGACTTGATGTCAAATTACTAAAAAATATATCTTTTTCTAGATTTATAAAATTCCGACAGCGAAATATCAAATTATATAAAAAATATAATTCTAACAATATTTGTAAGTATATTGTTTGAATTAGGTAGATATAGTGGTCGCCCATGAGTGGTCGAAATTCTCCATATAAACTTTAGCTATGCCAAATCTCACACTCCGCCGTGCGCGCAATGTAGTTACAATCTCTATGATGGTAAATGAAGCAGTAACGATGACACATTTATTTATAGATACTTTTTAAGCGCTAGTCGCCTACACTGCTGCCCAGCCCTTACTGAAACAATAGCTTCGGTCGATATTTATACTAAAGGATGCGATGCTTAGCCGACGAACATTTTATAATGTAAGCGGTATATGCAGTCGAATTATACCAAAACAATGGCAAGTATTTGAAAACGTAGCTGCTAATGATAACATGCAAGGAACAGCAAAGATAAAGTTAAAAAACTAATTGGGCAAATAATGCTGACGACACGGTTGGCGCAGTGGCTAAGCGATTAGCTTTCTGCGTTACGTGCCGCGGGTTCGATCCCCGCACGGAACAAATATTTGTATGATCTACAGATAGTTGTATCGGGTCTGGTTGTGTGTGCGTGTGTATGTTTGTAAACTGTGCCCTCGATACAGGAGAAACCCAAGTGAAGGGCAATGTTTAAAAAAAAAAAACATGTACTCAGTAAATTCTTAAAACTAAAAAGTTAGATACTGAGCTATTTTATTCTAAGGCATCTGCTGCCGAACTAGATACAGGGGTCGAAACTGATTACATGGTCAAAAGTACTGATTTTACTGACTGTACGACTCAAAAATACTGACCTATTACTGACTTAATGTCAAAGTCTGAATGTGTGAATAAGGGGATTTCAGACAGTGGTAATAAGTAAAAATTTATTCATTTTGTGTTTGGCTCCACCATCCCCATAGCAAACCTGCACCACCATATTAAATTATTTAACAAGTAATAAAATAGAGTTATTAGTCTTTTTTTTTTTTATAAAAGTAGGCAAACATACAAATTCTTAGCTAAACTGGCCAAAAAATACATCTTAATCTAGTGTTAGCGCATACTCTGCTTTGAAACAGCACGCAAATGGACTGTAATGGGAAGTGAGATATCTTTTGACAGGCTTATCAGCCAGGTTTGCGAACCAGGCTTGGTCGTGGGTGGAGCGACCATCATCACATCATTGAGCCTTGTTTTTTTTTTTAATTTGGTTCACAGTACTGAATTCTATCATAAAAAGGTAGATTTAAGAAATTATCATAATTTATATAATATTATACATTTCTTCTGTTCTCACTGTCAAACATTTTATACCAGGTGTCTTGTGAGACATCCTGTATAAAATGTAGTCGACGTCTAGTCTGAAACGGATTATAGGCCAAGTCAGAACAGTAATCAGAAAAAAATAAAAAATATCTAAGTTACGTATTTTTAAAATTATAGGCATAAAAGAAACGAGGAAATCTACACGCTGTGATGGTTTTTATCTCACTACAAATCATTAAGTACTTTTTTCATTTTTATTTTTATTAGGACTAATCCTGAATAATGCTGTAAATTGTTACCTAAAATGTAAAGCCAACTGCTCCAGCTTGGTAGAAAATGTCACTACCAAGTTATTCAAAATGAATACTTCGCCCAATCTGGGGGCACGGCAGTGCCCCAGCCAAGTCTCGAGCAAAACGGGCACGGCCGTACCATCTTTTCTCGATGCGATTCGCGGCTGTTTCGCCCCTCCTGTATCTTCGACGTGGACAAAGCTACGAGTTTAGGTTTTCGGTGAATAATAGTAGGCATTAGAACAAGCTTAAGTTCGAAATTACATGCCAATTGAATTAATAGTTTAGGAGTTACGGTCGATCAAAGTTACACCATTTTGTCACTCACTGACTCACTGACCGATCATCAAAAATCTAAGGTACTTCTAGCAGACTTAGAAACTTCAAATTTTGCACCAAGATAGGTCATTAGCCACATATAAAGGAAAAATTATAAAAACATTATAAAATAATATACCATAGAAAACAATTTTATATTTGCGGTTTGGCAAGAACATTGTGTATGGATTTTGACGGCATTGTTAACTTTGTTCGTTGTTTAAGTATTCAATTGGATGAATAAATACATAGAATAGAAAAGAATAATATAAACTGTGGTCAAGCATACGTGGCCCTTTCAAGAGTGACTAGTTTGGGTGGATTACATTTAATAAATGTGAATTTTAGTAGCATCAATGCTCAGGAGATAGCAATAGCTGAATATAATCGACTCCGAAGTATATATCGCCCAGACTTGTCTACCTTAGAAGTAACGAAGCCTCAGAAAAGAAACAAAAGAGATAGAGATAGAGAATGGGTTCTAAGCAAAGCAGTAGCTGAAGTCCAAGAAATTATGAGGTCACCTAAAAAAAAAAAGAAAGAAATACACTTACAAAAAATAAATGAGATCCCACCAAAAACATTAAATGTAAAAAAATGCCAAGTCTCTCGATGCAGTCATTCCATCGTAAAAAGTTTTGAGATCTCATAGAAGCCAAGTCCTATTCAAATTATTTTGTAGTTATAAATCAACATTTAGTAATTCTATCAATAGTTTTCTTTATATTATAATTATAGTGACTTGGCAATGAGCACAAATTAAAAGCTGCTTGCTGCCTGGAATTATGTGCAAATGTTACTGACGAGACCTGTGATCAGATTATCCTGCGCAGTTTACTAGTCTTGGATGAGACTGACTGCCGTTGCCGAAATTCGGTTGGGACGACACGGATAAACCAAAAGAAAATTAATTTTGTGATATTAATGTTTACGCATGCGGTGTGTGACTTTCAACTCCTCCAAATATGCCGTTTTATTTGTTTCTTTTTGTGCTCATTGCCAAGTCACTATAATTATAATATAAAGAAAACTATTGATACAATTACTAAATGTTGATTTATAACTACAAAATAATTTGAATAGGACTTGGCTTCTATGAGATCTCAAAACTTTTTACGATGGAATGACTGCATCGAGAGACTTGGCATTTTTTTACATTTAATGTTTTTGGTGGGATAATAATAGACTGTACTGAAAAAAAAAATTAGCAAGTAATTTTAAAAGTTGTCGTATTTAATAAGGTTTCCAAAATGGTATGACACTTGCTAAATTATTCCTTAAATTATGGATTTGTTTTTAAGAAACCCATTTTTTTACGAATTTACTTAAAATGATTCTAGTTTGAGTGAGACGGAGAGAATCATTTTACGAAGTGTGAGCGAGACAGATAGTGATGCCACTATATCAGACGGAAAGATACGATTTTAAATGGGTGAATCATTGAACCTTTTGAGCTGCCAGGGGTCTTGAATGGTAAAGTTTATTTGGATTTTTTACAAAATCACTTATCAAATTTATTGCATGCATTTACAGAGACACTTGGTTCCAGAAAGACGGCTGCCCAGCGCACTATCCCGCTCAGTTAGAGAATATCTCGATGAGGAATACCCAGGCAGATGGATAGGGCGGTCTGGTACAATCTCGTGGCCAGCTTGTTCACCTGACTTAAATCTACTAGTTTTTTTTTACTGGGTAGCGGTTTAAGAAAAAGTTTAATCAAAGCCAATCAAAAATTTAGCTAAGCTACGGCAAAGAATAACGGAAGCAGTTGAATTTGTTAATAACGGAATATTCGCCTGTCTGATAACCCGATCTGTTTTAAGAAGATGTCGAGCTTGTATAGCGGCTGAAGGAAGGCAGTTTGAACTTTGTTGTATATGTGAATCCAATAATTTAGGCGTAATTTAAAACTTTACTAACATTACTATGGCCCGTGGTGCGCTTGGACTATTTGGAAATAGGATTTCTGTCTCGCATGTTACGCTTCGTAAAACGACTCTTCGTCTCGCTCAAACTAGAATCTTAAAGTTAGGGCCTTGACGAAAACGAAAGCCATGATTCTAGTGTACCCAAGTACACTAGAATCATTTTAAGTAAGTAAGAGAAATTGGTTAAAAACTGGAATCCTTTACAAAAAAAAAATTGTCGATAATTAAAGTAATAATCTAGCAAGTGTCATACCATTTTGGAATCCTTATTATATGCGCCAACTTTTAAAGTTACTTGCCAAACTAGCGTAGAACATTTTTTTTTTCAATACAGTCAGTTAATATTAGGCAAAGTATTAATTTAGAATACTTGGATGGGCTAAAAGTGACATTTTCTTCCAAGCTGGAGCTAGTTGGCTTAAAATTTTAAGCAACAATTTACAGAAGCATTATTAAGGATTCCTTATTAAATAAATAATTGAAAAAAAGTAAAGATTTGTAGTAACAGGAGTTAAAAGACCATCACAGGGTGTAGATTTTTTCGATTGGTTTTTAAATGCCTGTAATTTTAAAGTTAAACTTAGATCATTTTTGTATTTTTCTGATAACTATTATGACATGGCCTATCACCCGTTTCCAACTTGGCGTCGACTTCTGGGTCAGCCTGTATATGAAAATCTGTAGCGAAAGGAACGTAGGTGCCTTAAATACTGACTTTACTGACCATTTTTAGAAAAAACTGACTTATACTGACCAATGTTAAAAATACTGGCTTTTACTGACTTTACTGACCAGTTTCGGCCCCTGTAGATATAAACGCAATATGATACGATGTATTTCAGCATCCAGCTCCAATCTCCTCGAAGGTTTCACATTTCCTAGCCTATTACAAATACATGTTTAATCAACACAAATAAAGTGCACAGCAGTAACTAGTAGATGAGTAGGATGAACCTCTGTTTTGTGTGAGGGTGTACACTGTACATCAGTGTGTGTGAGAGAGCGTGTGTATAGACATTGATTGAATTGGCAATAATGTACTTGGATTGGTCTGTAAGAATCCATATAGGTCTAGTGTAACTCAAGACGGGATAAAAATAGCCACGTCTTTTAACGCTCAGGAAACCTAAAACCTAAGTACCTTTATTAAAGTGTAGTTAAACTACCTTAGAAATAGGCGGCATTAGCTCCTCATAAATCAGATAACCTACCAACGAATGAAGTCACACGATAAAACAAAATTTCTCTAATCAACAAAAGACAATTACTAAGTGGTGTCCCAAGACAAGAAATGGAGCTAAATCTATACAGAAGTCTACTGGCGAAATAAAATGATCCCATCCCTGTCTTCCCGTAGGTCTCATAAGTTGTCCAACAGTGGGGTAGCAGCATGTGCGCTATAATAATTTACTGCGATCAGCAATTCGTTTGCCAAACGAAAATTAATTTGGCCATGTTCACTATAATCGAGCATTGTAGTGCTCTATAAGATCTCTCCATTAGAGATTATAATGTTAGATATCAATAAAATAGAAAATCTAATTGGTAAAAGCAACATAAATTCCATAAGCAAAACATCGTCCAAACTTGCTCAAGTGAAGTTTACCAATATTAACGAGTTTCTAAACTAAAGGATAATGCTCTAAATACCCTTAATGGTAGTTAATGAGCTGCTTTCTAAAAGGTTTCGGACAGAAAGTTTAGTGCCTGCTTTGTGGAAATATTTTTAATTTTAAAACTATTGATCAGAGGAATTCGGGAAAGTTCGGCTGTTGATCGGCTTTGTAAAAGTCCTATAGGAAGCCACTTTGACGGTAAATGCTGAAACCGGGATTATTCCACTTTGTCCCCCGGTTTCAATAATAACAATGCTGTACTTTGTCTCCGATTCAATTTGAGATGTCCTACGTAGTTTCTATTCTTCATCTATTGTACTATGTCACTTGGTCTGAATGCTGGAAACCACACGGTACTAATAATGATAAATGTTATATTATTATAATTTCTGGAAAAATATTTAAAAGTATGTTGTAAAATTGAATAAAGGAAATAAATAATTTTATTGATACAAAATACCCTTAGTAACAATTAGGCTACAAGTAAAAATGTTTTTGTTGCAAACGATGCCTCGTATAATAAACACCCTGCCTCCTAATCTAGGTGGGACAATGACTTAGGAGTTGGTAATATACCACATATTTCTCCCTGTGAATTTACGATGAACGTATTTAACACCCGCATTCACCTGAATATGTCCCTCGTCCCACCTGCTCCACATAAGCTATAAAATCCCGTTTGACACGAAAATGCCAAATAAAACATCCAGGACGGATGAAGTCCAGAGCACCAATTAAAAATATTTCGTTATCAAAGGATCGTCCTGATCCATATATTAGGGTGGTAATTACTTCCCTGGATGAGAGGTACCATCAAAACTTCGTTAAATGCTTAGTACCTACTTATAAAAAGTCCTCAAAAAAATTCTTAGAAATTCTTTTTTAGGTGAAAGGAGGTATTCTTCAATGAATCTTAAATGTTGTGGTAAAGTTGCTGTGGCGAATTTAAGGCTTCCGGCTTCAGAAGTGTGCGCTTGCAGTTGGAGACAGAATAATAGTATACATGGTTTTGTAACGTCAAAATAGATAATAATAAGTAGAAAGTGTCAAGCATAGACTTATTATACTACTACGAGAAGTAATATTAATTCTATGGCGTCAAGAATGTAAACGTCATCACTAACTTTTTCTGCTTCATCCAGATAGGTAAATAGATTAGGTACCTAATTGGTCTATGATCAAAATGTGATCTTAATCCGATCGCCGTTGCGCTTACAGAGGAATGAACATCCACGATGCAATATCCAAAATAATACACCTCAAATTTATTACAAATACTTTTAAAGTTATAGCAATCTGCTGCTCATCATTCTACACAACGTTTATCAAGGTACCAACGTTTAAATCGTGACTCTCCATTTCAGAGATAGTCCCATGATAATCAGAATCATCATTCTCCTGCCTTTATCCCATTTTATTTGGGGTCGGCGTAATATATGTCTTTTGCTTCCATTCATCCCTATCAGACGTCATTTCCGGATTCACTTCCTTCACATTCATGTCATGTTTCACACAGTCCATCTATCTTTTCTTTGGTCCGCCTCTTCTCTGATATTCATACTTACAACTCTTCTTATAACATAATTTTATTCTCATCTCCCCGCATTATATGAATAGAATAGATCTTTATTTCATGTAATGTCGAAACTCTAGGTGCGCCGTTCCAAATAGTAGGTCCTATGGAGAAGAACCGGCAAGAAACTCCATGGAAACTCTTCAAAAATAACACTGGCCGACAAATAAAATCTTTTTTTTTGGTGCGGTTAAAATTTGTTTAGATATTGTTTTAGAACATGTTTCTGATGACGTACCTACAAAGGTCATACTTGTATTAGCTCTAATTTAACAATTACCCACAATTTTAAAATTTCGTCACTTCGACTTCAACTAAGTGTCACAAGTTTTATATTTTCTACAATTTCGTTGTTTTTGCGCTATGGCGAGCTCATCAAGATGTTGCTTGACAAATCCAGATGCATTTTGTTATATTTGCGGCGAATATACCTATGAGGAATGCCAAAAACCCTTAACAGATTTCGTGAAAAAATAATATTTCACTTACTTCAACTTAAGTTTCGAGCATCAAGACAAACCTTGGGTGCCTCATTTTGTATGTAAAACATGCAGTGAACATTTGGGACAATGGACAAATTGCAAAAGAAGGTGTATGAAGTTTGGAATACCGATGATTTGGGGAGAAACGTCAAATCACTTCGACGACTTTTATTTCTGTTTGGTTAAGATCGTCGGCATAAATCGTAAAATTCGAAGCAACCTTTATTCCCCCGAGACAAGATCATTTTACCTCCTCTACATGTGAAACTTGGACTCATGAAACAATTTGTAAAAGCAGTAGACAAATCGGTTTCATGCTTTCAGTCCATCACAAGGGCATTTCCAGCTTTAAGTACAGAAAAACTAAAGGCTGGAATATTTGACGGTCCTCAGATAAGACAGTTAGTTAAAGATGATAACTTCGCAAAGTCTGTGAACGAAACGGAACTTGCAGCGTGGAAATCATCCATTTTGGTGATTAAATTTTTTCTTGGTAATCATATGACAGAAAATTTTGAAATTCTTGTAAAACAAATTCTTTTATCTTTTCAAAACTTGAGATGTAATATGAGCATCTAAGTTCATCACCGACACATCCATTTCGACTGCTTCCCACATAACCTGGGTGACTTAAGTGAAGAACAAGGAGAGCGGTCTCATCAAGATATGAAAGTCATGGAGCATCAGGACCAGGGTAGATGGGACACTCAAATGATAGCTGATTACTGCTGGGCTCATATGAGAGCCAATCCAAAGAAAAAATATACAATAAAATCAATCTAGAGAATTTTTATGTATTCTGAATATTAGAAAATGGATTTTTTCATACAAATCGTTTTTTTTTAATAACTCCAAAACTAGAGCTGATCCAAAAAAACTAAATGCATATTTGAAATCAGTGAATTAGGTACTCTTTAAATCAGGTCTTAAAATTACGGCACCAAAAATTGTGTCGGCCAGTGATAATAGATTACGATTTTGATTAGTATCTACAATGTTGTGGTAAGAGCTGTGAGAATAATGTAATTTAATGTGAATAAAAATAAGACTAGGATTATAATGATTTGCCTCTGAATTAGAATGCCATGTCAGTTATAAGCTGACCATTGACCATATCCATATCATGACAACCGGTTACTTTGCAGCTTTCTGTAACTGCCACTTTTATACTTCCTCTAATATACTCATTCATGATAAGCAGAATATACCCTTAAAATGTTTATGGTAATAAAATAATTGGGGTATTTGAGAAATACGTTCAGTTATGCTTTTTGAGTATACCTACTCAAAGGTTACGCTCGAAATTATTTGTATGTCATTCAATACCAGTCTTTTAGTTCACTATTATAGGTTCAGACCGATAATTCTAATACCGATCGATCGGAAATGGGTTTCCAGAGTTAGCATGTTAGGTATTTTATTTTGTTGGTACCATACCAGATGCGGTACCGTAAACACGTTGTCACGGTACCGCATCAGGCATGGTACTGCCGCTGGCGTGCGTGTCACGCGGCGCGAGGCTGCGAGGGCGGGGGTTGGGGGGAGGTCTGCAGTCAAAGAAGCCGGCTAGCAATTAATTTCGCCGGATATGAGATACCGATTGATTGGCACTGACTTTGTTTTGACTTTCTATGCTGAGGGTTCAAATCCGGCGTGGAAAATAAAAGCTTATTTTTATCTATACAAATAAATAAAATTGAAGTGTCTGTTTATTATGTCAAAATAATAGCTATTTACTAAATGCATATGAAACTATGTACCTACTTCTATGTATTTCATTCTTCGTCTCCTTCTTCTTCTGTCATGTGCTATCACATGGGAACAGCTCATGCTGTAGCCTGTAGTGCACGGGTCTCCAAACTACGGCCCGCGGGCCAAGTGCGGCCCGCGAGGACTACCAATCCGGCCCGCGGCAGCGTCCCGAATATTCCGAATAGTTTATTTAAGTAAATAAAATAAATCATACAAAATTAATATCCAACATTTTTATTTAATGATCAAATTAAGAAACTTAACCTAAAACTATATTAATATGTTGGTACGATGAGCCCAGGGCCGATGGGCTAGCTAGGCTAGGTATGGGCCCTTATAACCTGGTAGAGGACTCGGTGTGGCCCTTACGCTAAAAAGTTTGGAGACCCCTGCTGTAGTGGTAAGGTTAGCTAGTCAGCAATCATATCGAGGCTGGCTGCCCAGGGTGCGCCAGACGAGCTCAGGGGTCGTCGTGGAGGGTCTTTCTATACATGATGTAAGAAGTAGGTGTCTATGATGGATGTACAATGAATATTTGATAGTATCTAAATGATATCAGTAATTTATAACAGTTACACGTGCCGCTACCTATCCTTATCAGTAAGTTATCAGTAGAAAAACACGATCATTATACATCTGATCTGCCTGTAATTGTAGAAACAATTAAATTATCTAATTCTCACACAACTGTTTGCCTAATTACTGAGTACGGAATTCGTTTTCAGTTGTTTAATAAGGATGTCATTTGACTTCACGCCGGAAATAAATATTTTTGAAAATGATAATAATAATCAACATTTTTATTTTAGACATAAAAAATCCACTATTGTATCCATCCATTATTGTTGTGTTTTTCTTATTATTTATATAAAAAATAAACCTTAAAAACTGTGTCACAATAATATAGCACAGACGCTGCGTTCAGATAATATATTGTCAATAGTCTGCGCAAATAGTTCGCACAATTAAGTTAAATAAATAAATAAATAAGAAAAACTCTACCTTCAATAACTAATAATGAACCAACATCAAATACCATTTAAGTGTACTCAATTACATAGTATAAAACAAAGTCGCTTCCCGCTGTCTCTCCGTCCCTATGTACGCTTAAATCTTTAAAACTACGCAACGGATTTTGATGCGGTTTTTTTTAATAGATAGATTGATTCAAGAGGAAGGTTTATATGTATAATACTTTCATATTTAATGAAAGGATAGTAGAGAAACTGCATCCGTGCGAAGCCGGGGACGGGTCGCTAGTACATAATATAAAATCAATCACGAATTTAACAAAAAAAGAACTTTGTATTAAGAGTTCACTTTTGTTTGGCTCGTACCTACCTATAATTTGGTCAGTATTTAAGTATTTCTTCACATCATATTTGAATAAATTCCTAAAATAATTTGAATATATTCCTCAAATAATATAATTATGGTCTGCTAGTCGACTCTTTAGTCTCGCCTTGAAATACCATTATTATTGCAATTGAGTTATATTTAACACATAACCGGCTTGGACAGAATATCAGCAGTTGAACTTGCCTGACGTTGCCAACTATTATGCCGAGTTGAGTTGAGTTGTATGTTGTTGAGTTTGGATGTTTGTGCATGATGATTTGTGTTTGTAAACGCACCCACGATACAGGATTAATTCCTAGTGTGGGGCAAAGTTTTTAAAAGAAAAAAGAGTCCACGACCATTGAGTCTTTTACTTTCATGTATTTGTAATTTAAAAGACAGATAAACTTCTTATATTCTATTCAATCTTTAGTGCCGAAATTCAATCCCATTATCTATTATTGTACCTACAGTAATACGTAAATTGAAATACTAACAATCCATCCTTACATCTAAAACCGCACACATCCCTCTTCGTTAATGTACTCTAGGAACTTCTATTTCTGCTGATGACTTACGTAACGAGCCCTTAATGGTTCCCGGCACAGTGTTCTTGAGATAGATGCGATGTAAACAGACTGACGACCAAGGTTAGTCGCTTAATTCAATGAACAGTTGATTGATATTACGCTTCTTTTTAAACAAGATTAGAACTCTAGCTTGTTAACTACAGTAACGATATCACTACGTGATCGGTACGATAATATTAAACTTGAATAATTAGAAGAACAAGGGCATTTAGGCTATCATTCAGAAACGAGTCTAAGCGTGAACTTACGCTTCCATCTGTCAAAAGAAACTTGATTTGTTCGAAGTTTGACAGATGGAAGCGTAAGTTCACGCTTAGACTCTGTGTTTCTGTCGTCTCTGAATGTCAGCCTTTCAGTGCTTCGAAACCGATACAGTTCTAAATAAAAAGACTCCATCTCCATATTAATATTTATTTAAATATTTTATTAAATTTATCTACGGAAAATAAAACAATAGAAAGAGGCATTGATATTTTAGACGCAAAAACTGGTGTGGGTAAATACACACATTCACAGCTCACAAAGAACTTTTTAAAAGTAGAAAAAAAGAGGGGTACCTAGCCTTAAAAAAACAGAATTGAATAACGTGAAGCTAAACCGGCCAAGTGCGAGTCGGACTCGCGCATGAAGGGTTCCGTACCAGTATCTATAAAAACGGCAATAAAATCACGTTTGTTGTATGGGAACTCCTTAAATATTTATTTTATTTTGTTTTTCACTATTTATTGTTATAACGGCAACAGAAATACATCATCTGCGAAAATTTCAACTGTCTAACATTCACGGTTCATGAGATACAGCCTGGAGACAGACGGACGGACAGCGGAGTCTTAGTAATAGGGCCCCGTTTTACCCTTCGGGTACGGAACCCTAAAAACGAACTAGTTACCATTATTATAAAGTTTGCGTAACTCCGCATAATTTTTGCTCGCTCCGCCTACTTGCTTTATTCTCTTGTGATTAACATTCCGTGAATCTATCTATAAATTATTTTTATTTAAACTATCTCTTTCAACGAAACTAAATAGCAGGAAAAGGCTAATAATAAAAAACAAGTATCTCAACATAGCCTAGGCTTTCATAAGAAGGAATTATTTTATTTCCCAATAAAAACAATAGTGAGTGGAGTCTGCAAACGGAGGGTACGACGCCCTCAGGCTAGGTGGAGCGATGAACTTCGCATGGTGGTAGCTGAATGACATTAGCCGAGGATCGAGCTAGATGGCGTGCGATTGAATAGGCCTGCGTCCAGCAAAAGACTGCTTTAGGTCGAAGATGATAATAAGTAAAAAAAAATAAAAAAAATTGTTATATTCAGGTGTACAATAAAGTAGGTATATAATAATAAGCATAAAAAAACATTGAATTTTTTTACCTGATACTAGCAGCTGCCGGTATACCATTGAGTATCAAGGAAATAGCCAAGTACAAGCCAAGAGTTTCCATGAATGACGTAACCCGAGAGCGTCGCGCATCAACATCGATACCACCATTGTTTACGAGCTTATCTATCCACTTTTGCATCAGCAATTTTCATCTGATAGCTCGTGCCGACTCGACTATTATCCTCGAATATACAGAAATATAATCTATTCATTAATACGTGAAGAAAAAAACTTAGTACCCAATGACCCATGTAACCCAGTGTTCAAGTATACTTTGCGCACGGAGGAGTGAGATTTGAAATAGTTAACATTTATATGGAGAAGCGAATCACGGTTGAATTTTGACCACTATCTATGTATCTATAAATATAGTAAGAAGAAGAATATTATCATCAAATACATATATTAGAATCATTTTGAATTCTCATAAGTGCCGAATGATCAATTAATGACGTTTGGTGTTCGATTAGTGATCGCAATGAGTTTACATAGATACAAACTTAAATACGTGTGGTATAAATTACCCAACACATTAAATGCCTAACAAACTCACACCTGGATTGAAACAGAAACATTCGTATTAACATTTACTTGTATAATATTTACATCACAAGCAACCTAATGGAAACACTTGTAAGGTTGGTAATTAAACTTATGTGAATATTGAGGAATATGAGGCGACGAGGATTTTGTTTCAAACAAGCTCCAAAGCCTCGAACATCGCCGCAAAGTTTCTTGCCTATCGGTTTTGTACAGGATTCATTTCGGAGAGTGTGCGCAGTAACTTAATGACCATACCCCCTTCTCCATTCCATCATCGCACGACCAGGCGTGGAGTTTCCACTCCTTTGTCTTAGATACTCCACTTATACGCACGAAGCGTTTTGCTTCATTGTTTCTCATGCGAATGTCTAGCGAGCGGAATTCTCTGCGGTCTATGTTCCCCGATTCGTATAATCTAGGAATTTTTAAGATGCATTATTTAAGCTTGCGTTATCCATCCTCGGCAGCATGGTCACTTGCCATCAGGAGAGGTGTTGCCAAACGCACTCAAAAATTTAATTTAAAAAAGATAAAGTATTAGATCACAAAATTTGTTCCCTTGGTGACGTAAGAAGCCGCGAAGGAATTAAAGAAGAAGGATAGGTAGCAGCAGATAGTGGTTGAGCTGACAAAATAGGACGACGCTCGAAGGTATACTTGGAAGACTAGATATTATTTCGTAACAAAACTAAAGCAGAAGTCACTATTATCGCTGGAGCTGGGATAAAATCACGAATACAAGTTCAGTACCATTAACCATAAGATCAATTATACAAATTCCCCATACAATTAATCTAGTAACTTAATCTCATGGTCGCAGCGGGGCAGGAGGGCTCGTTGCCTATTCATTAGACAGGAATTCAATGATGGCAGCGTGTTCTGCCGCGCCTTAATTAAGAATCGCGAAGAAATTCGCCTTATTCCCCATAGAATGAAGCCTGGGTGTTGAATAGATTTATTTTTAAAAAGATTTTCAATTTCTGAAGGCATTTCATAAGAGAAAGGACAATAGAAGAAATTATGGGGAGTTTCTAGGAGTCAATTATGTCCAGTCAAATGTTGCATCGGTTGAAGGTCCTACTTCAGTGCTTAAAGAGTTCACAAAAATATTTGAGATTGGGGAATATTTGTGAATTTATTATAATTCTATATGTAGCGGCGGAATTAGAAGTATGTATTTGCAAGAAACATGGTTACAGATTGTGATAATGTTGTATAAGTAGCCATCATGTAAGTATGCCATGCATGAGTAAGCCATGTAAGTAGGCATCATGTGTCGCCGACGAACAGCATGCAAAATAGGTTATAATTTAACCTTAAATATAATTAAACTAACACTAATAATAATGGGTTAGAAGCGTTATGACTACCTCTCGATAAGACTAAATAGCAGATATGACTAGTTCGCAATAGTTCACAAATCAAAAGGAAAGGAAAAAGAAATAAAATGGTTGATAATATGATAATAATATATCAATGATTAAGGGTCTTTTAGAGTTAAGAATTGATAACATTTATCGACACAATCTATTAACGCTATACATTCCCAGGTCCTTACTAGGATCCTCTTTGAAGTAGGCCCTATCACATACACAAACGACACGCACAAACATCTTCACTTAGAACAATTCTAATATATTAATACGTGAAGAGAAAACTTTGTACCCCTTTTTAAACATATTGCGCGCACGGAGGAGTGTGAGATTTAGCATAGTTAAAGTTTATATGGAGAAGGAGTGCAGAAAGCTAAAATTACGGTCGAATTTTCCAAATATTAATCACAATGGAGATATCGAAGCAGTGACAAACAACAAGCGCTCAACAGTAGCTATGAAATCGAATGAAATGGAAAAATAATACCAATCAAGTTAATTAGGTCAAACGTCATTATATTTCACGTTAAAATTGCATAATTTGGGAATCCAAACCAATTAGGGTTTTTTATAAAGAACCTCATTTTTGATAGAATTCTCTACAGTTGTGCACATTAATTACGTCTTGCGGTCTTGAACTGGAGTCATTGAGACCTCGTAAATTACTAATGGCTTTTGATATTGTTCAGGTATATAAGATAGGCCTGCTGTGGTTATCGACATTGTGTGAGCTGTGATACAACTGTGAACATGAAGTGCATGGTGAGTTGGATTTTTTTATATTTCCATATTTTTCTTTTAATATCAGTTACTTCTTTCTTTTCAATAAGAAACTTTGGCTCAATGGCTTATTGTTGTGGCTAAGATAGTTAAATTATAATACATTTGGATTCACTTATTAAATTTTAAATACCGATAATCCCTCTCAACACCAATCTAGATAGGCAAACTACGCAAGTGACAATTTATTTATTAAGATCCTGTAATGTCCCACTGCAGGATAAAGGCCTCCCTCCCCTCTTTCCATTTCTCCCGGTCCGTTGCGATCTGGGGCCAATCCTTTATATAATTGTCCAAGCTCATCCCGCCATGTCCTTTGTAGATTTTTAGATATCTCTAGATATTTTGGTCACGCAAGTGACAAAAATATCTAAAATCAAATTGAGGAAATGGTAGAATAATATTCACAATCCGATCGGTTCAGATATAATGCCTATCACGTAACAACGGATTATTTTTTCCCTTATGTTTACTGAGCAGTCTCAGGCGATAATATTATCTATAAATTCATCATGACATTCTAAAAAACGCCATCCTAGAAACCAGCCTATCCAATCTCCAGTCGAATCCACAAATCGTTTAGCCAAGCAAAAAGAAAATGTAAGACAACTTCAACTGATTATATCTTTCTTCCACCAGGTAATCGCAGTTCTGGCTGTCGCGGCTGCCGTCCAGGCCAAACCTTATGGCCTTGGACTAGGAGGAGGACTTGGCGGCTTAGGCGCAGGTATTTAGTAGAACATGCTTTATACATCTACCGAATTCCAAATAAACTAGTCTGTTGAAGACCCAGACAAGTGTTGCAAACATAGTGGAGAAGGGCGCTTGGGTGCAGGGAAAAGTTTCAGTCAGAATTATTTATTTGTCAAACAGAAGTATTTACATTGAAGATTTTAAATAAATAAGTAGTGTGCTATATTTCTCGTCAAGTGATTATGTTATGAGGGTGGTCACCTGGAAGGGCAGCAACACTTAAGTTATCACGTTGGGGAACATGGCTGATGTTGCACAATATTCAGTTTAATTAATTGACGGTTTCTTACAGGTATTGGCGGAGCCCTTGGCACTGGTTTAGATATGGGTCTCAGCGGCCTTGGTCTTGGCGGCGGCGGCCTTGGTCTTGGCAGCGGCGGCCTTGGTCTTGGCAGTGGCGGCCTTGGTCTTGGCAGCGGCGGCCTTGGACTTGGCGGCGGCGGCCTTGGTCTTGGCGGCGGCGGCCTTGGCGGCGGCGGACTTGGAGGCATAGGCCTTGGAGGCCTTGGCGGAGGAGGTTACGGTTCAGGCGGCAGCTACGGGCAAGGGGGCTATGCAGGTGGTAGCAATGGTTACGGCAACAGCGGATACGGCGGCGGTGCCAGCAATATTGGCCATAATCTTGGTCACCAAGAGAGCGACTTCGACTCGGTAAAGATTTTTTGAATATATTTTGTCCATTGTAACAGAAGGATAGTTGCAGAAAGCATCAGCCTCCAGTTTAACTAGATGCGGCGGAATATGAAGGTCTTGATAAAATTATATTATTTATAGTTACATATAAGTTTACACTAAATAACTAGGTGCAGTTTGAAAGTATATCTCGAAAAATTTTGGCATATTAATGTAAACACAAATTTTCAACAATTTGGTGTCTCCGATTAGACTAAAACTTGATTGATTAGAACTTTTGCTAGAAATTAATCGGTGAGAATTTATATGGGGTACTCATTTAAGTCTGTTTTCACAGGAAGTCCACCATCACCAGTCCTCTGGCCACAACATCGGAGGAGCTTCTCAGTTAGGACAGGGAGGCCAATCCGTCAACGGCTATGGCTCCTTTGGCCAGGGCAACCAAGGATTTGGCAGCGAATACAACCAAGGTGGCAGCTACCTCGGCTAAATAAGTTAAACTGAAGGTTTTCTATAACATTGAAACCAAATTACAAATATTTACTCCATAGTATATTATTCTGTTTTCTTGCTTTTATAAATGTCGATAGATGCTTATTTGCTGGTAGGTACTGTTTGCTCAAGAACATAATTGATAGGTACTCGTAAATACTTTTCCGATTCATAAATATTGGTTGTATGAGCAACTTTCTTTTTCTTGAGCTCCAAATATATTAGACGTGATAAAACGACAACGTGTGGGTCCCAAAAACGATCATTAGCGATTGACTATGTTTCCGTGAATGATTCATTGATGTTTAGGCAATTGAACGATTGATAGTGTAAACGATCATTGTTAGCATCAATGAGTGTCATTCGTGTAAATATTGACAATGGCAAGTGACCGTTCATTGACCAAGTTCTACTTAGATTAGATAAACTATAATTAAACAGGTGAATACGATTCTTTATTAAAACAGCTTGTGAAGCATATCTACTCGTATCCTTCGCCATGTTGTGCATTGTGTTCATTTTATTACCTGAAACAAAAAGAAATACTATAATGTTAATTGCATTATTATTAAATAAAAAGCAGAAAATTATATGAATAACAAGTTTCAATGTTAATACAATAAGTTATTATAAAACAATACAACCAATTAGTTAATCTAGCAACATTGTGATGTAATTTTGCGGTTAGACAAAGGTATTATTTAAGTAAGTTAGATATTTTTTCCATTTAGTAAGTATATTTACTTACATTTATAGTTTTGATATAAATTATTGAAGCTGTCATGGCCAAGATATGCCCTCTACACAAAAGATTATAATCTCCGACCGAATAGAAACATCCATGAATATTTGCGATTACTGAGATCACGTGATAGTTCGAAAGCTTGTCAAATCTGTAGAATAATTTATGTCAATGAAGTCGCTCAATCAATATCAACATGTTGAGATGATTCTAAAAGGACTCGTTACCTATTCATTAGACAGGAATTCAATGATGGCGGCGTGTTCTGCCGCGTCTTAATTAAGAATCGCGAAGAAATCCGCCTAATTCCCTATAGAATGAAGCCTGGGTGTCGAATAGATTTATTTTTAAAAAAATGTTCAATTTCTGAAGGCCTTTCATAAGACAAAGGACAATAGATGAAAATATGGGAAGCTTCTACGAGTTAATTTTGTCTAGTCAAATGTTGCATCGGTTGAAGGTCCAACATCAGTGCTCAAAGAGTTCACAAAAAAGATTTGAGATTGGAAAATATTTGTGAATGTTATTATAAATCTATATGTAGCGACGGAAATAGAAGTCCGTATTTGCAGGAAACATATTTACACGTTGTTACAATGTTGTATAAGTAGGTACATCATGTGTCGCCGACGAACAGCATGCAAAAATTATAACCTAACACTAATAATAATCACAATTCACAAATCAAAAGGAATGGAAAAAGAAGTCAAATGGTTGATATGATAATAATACATCAATGATTAAGGGTCTTTTAGAGTTAAGAACTGATAACATCTATCGACACAATCTATTAACGCTATACATTCCCAGGTCCTTACTAGGATCCTCTTTGAAGTAGGCCCTATCACTTACACAAACGACACGCACAAACATCTTCACTTAGAACAATTCTATATATTAATACGTGAAGAGAAAACTTTGTACCCCTTTATAAACATATTGCGCGCACAGAGGAGTGTGAGATTTAGCACTTTAACTATAAAGTTTATATGGAGAAGGAGTGCAGAAAGCTAAAATTACGGTCAAATTTTGACCGCTGGGCGACCACTAGTATCTACAGATTTTCCAAATTTTAATCACAATGGAGATCGAAGCAGCGACAAACAACAAGCGCTCAACAGTAGCTATGAAATCGAATGAAATGGAAAAATTATACCAATTTAAGTTAATTAGATCAAACGTCATCATATTTCACGTTAAAATTGCATAATTTGGGAAACCAAACCAATTAGGGTTTTTTATAAAGAACCTCATTTTTGATAGAATTCCCTAAAGTTGTGCACATTACGTCTTGCGGTCGTGAACTGGAGTCATTAAGACCTCGTTAATTACTAATGGGCTTTTGATATTGTTCAGGTATATAAGATAGGCCTGCTGTAGTTATCGACATTGTGTGAGCTGTGATACAACTGTGAACATGAAGTGCATGGTGAGTTGGATTTTTTTATATTTGTATATTTTTATTTTAATGTCAGTTACTTCTTTCTTTTTAATAGGCAACCTTGGCTCAATGGCTTCTTGTTGTGGCTAAGATAATCAAATTATAATACATTTGCATTCACTTATTAAATTTTAAATGCCGATAATCCCTCTCAATACCAATCCAGATAGGCAAACTACGAAAGTGACAAAAAGATCTAAAATCAAATTAAGAAAATGGTAGAATAATATTCACAATTAGATTGGGTCAGATATAATGTACCTATCACGTAACAAAGGATTATTTTTGACGTGAAACTTCTATAAATAGAAGTTTCACTTCAAAAATAATCCTATATATAGACGGGGGCAATACCTATATCGTCCGTTGAAGTTTCACTTCTACCGTGTGTCCCAGCACACATTTCTTTTTTTCTCTAATGTTTACTGAGCAGTCAGACGATAAAATTATCTATAAATTTATTTAAACCAGGTTGCTAAATTCCTCACCACATTCTAAAAAACGCCATCCAATAGAAACCAGCCAATCCAATCTCCAGTCGAAACCACAAATCGTTTAGCCAAGCAAAAAGAAAATGTAAGACAACTTCAACAGATTATATCTTTCTTCCACCAGGTAATCGCAGTTCTGGCCGTCGCGGCTGCCGTCCAGGCCAAACCTTATGGCCTTGGACTAGGAGGAGGACTTGGCGGCTTAGGCTCAGGTATTTAGTAGAACATACTTTATAAATCGATTGAAAACCGAATAAGTCTGCTGAAGACCCAGGCACGTGTTTAGATGATGCCTGATCTGCTTGAAGTGCTGGCGCGCTTCTTTGTCCCAGTTAATTACTGCCGGGGCAGAAAGCATAGGCTGTTTGCCATGCCTCCATGTCGTACTGTGGCACATGCTAAGGCGCCAATTCCTCGCACTCTGGCCGCGCTTAATGATCTCTTGGATTCTAATCCAACAGTCGATCTGTTTGCGGATGGATGGGCGATGATTTTATTGGTATGCCAGAAGTACTGTGAGAGGAATTTATGAAAATGTTGTTAACCCTCCTTTATTTATTTATTTATGTTTTCACTTAAAATTTTACTGTAATTTGTTTTATGTTACTTTAATTTTGTGTACTCAATGTGTGTTAATTTTAGTTACTATAATTGGTTATAACACAACTGTTGTAATTAAATAAATAAATAAATGGTAATCAGCATTGTTCAGAAGCGCTTGAGGTGTAGGGCAAAGCCTCAGAATCAGAATTATTTATTTGTCAAATAGATGCATTGAGGACCTTATATAAATAAGTAGTGCGGTATATTTCTCCTTAAGTTAGGGAACATCTAGATTGGCTGCTGTTGCACAATATTCAGTTAAATCAAACTATTTCTTACAGGTATTGGCCTTGGAGGCCTTGGCGGCGGCCTTGGTCTTGGCGGCGGCGGCCTTGGTGGTCTTGGCGGCGGCGGCCTTGGTCTTGGCGGTGGCCTTGGACTTGGCGGCGGCGGACTTGGAGGCCTAGGCGGCGGCCTTGGAGGCCTTGGCGGCGGAGGTTACGGTTCAGGCGGCAACTACGGTCAAGGGGGCTATGCAGGTGGCAGTAATGGTTTCGGCAGCAGCGGATACGGCGGCGGTGCCAGCAATGTTGGCCATAATATTGGTCACCAAGAGAGCGACTTCGACTCGGTAAATATTATTTATATAAAAATACCAAACTTTGGAGGCTGATACATTCTGCAAGTATCAGCCTCCAAGGTTTTAGCATATTAATTTAAACAAACTTTCTACAATTTTGTGTCCTCGATTAATAGAAACTTCGATTAAACTAAAACTTGATTGATTAGAACCATTGCCACAAATTAATTCGTGACAATTTGCGCGGGGTCATTCATGTCTGTTTTCACAGGAAGTCCACCACCACCAGTCCTCTGGCCACAACATCGGAGGAGCTTCTCAGTTAGGACAGGGAGGCCAATCCGCCAACGGCTATGGCTCCTATGGCCAGGGCAACCAAGGATATGGCGGCGGATACAGCCAAGGTGGCGGCTACCTCGGCTAAATAAGTTAAACTGAAGGTTTTCTTGATAATATTGAAACCAAATTATAAATTATTTAAATAAATATTACCTCATAGTATATTAAATATTTCTGTTTTATTTATTTATTTTATTATTTATGTACACACAACAAAAAGAAATACATCGAATAATGAACACTTATGTACAAAGGTACTGCTTATTTCAAAAGAAATAAGCAGTAACTTTCCTTACCGTGTTACCTTTTTTATGTTTTCTTGCTTTTATCCTTTTATTAATTATAAATGTCGATAGATGCTTATTTGCTGGTAGGTACTGTTTGCTCAAGAACATAATTGATAGGTACTCGTAAATACTTTTCCGATTCATAAATATTGGTTGTATGAGCAAGATTTCTTTTTGACGTAATATAAAATAAACTTTAAAAAAAAAGTATTGGTACCTAGTATAGTTTTCTATTTTGAGTGGCATAAACAATACATAAACATGCGATTACAGCAATCGCAAGTGATGTGCTGGTATTCATTCAAGAGTTCCATTGTATATCTCCGAAGGTCTTCATCAGATCTTCACCAAATGGGACCACACGGGAAGCACCAGCTTTCAAATAAAAAAGAATCACCAAAATCGGTTCACCAAGTCGAAAGTAAGGAAGTAAAAAAAAAAAACGTCGAATTGAAAACCTCCTCCTTGTTTGAAGTTGGTTTAAAACGAGTGTGGGTCCCAAAAACGATCATTAGCGATTGACTATGTTTACGTGAATGATTCATTGATGCGAACAATAATCGTTTAGTTGAGGCAATTGAACGATTGATAGCTGCGGGTCTACCGCGTAAATAACTAACGCGGAGCTAACTTGTATTTTTTTTACCGATCATGAAGATAGGAGTCCCAACTATATGATAGGTAATTTTTTTACAAGTTAGCTCAAAGTTTAGGCTCTCACGATCGTATTGAAGTTTAATACCGATGTCGATGTTCATTACAATTTTAGTTACGCGGTAGACCTGCAGATTGTAAACGATCATTGTTAGCATCAATGAGTGTCATTCATGTAAATATTGACAATGGCAAGTGACCGTTCATTGCCAAGTTCTACTTACAGTGCCACAAACTTACCTGACCCGCAGGGTACCTAATCACGATACACACTCGCAATCGGAATCGATTCAATTTTGACAGTCCAACAAACTACATTGCGCGGTAAGCTTTTAAAACCACTCCGCCCTACAATTTGCGCAACGCAATGAACACTGTAGTGTCAAAATTGAGTCGATTACGAGCGTGCATCGTGATTAGGTAGCCGGTCATGGCGTCGCTGCCGTCGCTTTTACTAATGTCATCTCCCTACAAAAATGACATTTAGAAGTCAATTTTGTTCTGTAGCGACGTTAGTTCCAATTTTGGTCACCGGGTCAGATATGTTTGTGGCACTGTACATTAGATATCAAATTATAATTAAACAGATGAATACGATTCTTTATTCAATTGTGAAGCATACTCGTTTCCTTCGCCATGTTGTACATTTTGTTTTTTTTTATTACCTGAAACAAATAAAAAGAAATACTATAATGTTAATTGCATTACAAGTAGAAAATTATATGAATCACAAGTTTCAATGTTATTACAATAAGTTATTATAAAACAATACAACCAATTAGTTAATCTAGCAACATTGTGATGTAATTTTGCGATTAGACAAAGTAATTATCGAAGTAGGTTAGGTATTTTTTCCATTTAGTAAGTATGTTTACCTACATTTATAGTCTTGATATAAATTATTGAAGCTGTCATGGCCAAGATATGCCCCCTACAAAGATTATAATCTCCGACCGAATAGAAACATCCATGAATGTTTGCGATTACTGAGATCACGTGATAGTTCGAAAGCTTGTCAAATCTCTAGAATAATTTATGTCAATGAAGTCGCTCAATCAATATCAACATGTTGAGATGATTCAAAAAGGGCTAAGTATAATAGGTACCTCATAAAAATTGGAAAATCCGTAGAATTCGGGAAAAATATAAAATAATTATTAGTTGTAATGTGTGCCTACTATGGATGGTTCAAATATCATAATTATTATTTAACTATTTTCATAGGCATCTCATTAATCTCCACAGAAATAACGTTATTGAATTTTACCGCCATTATGGTTTTATGTTGAGTAACCAATACGTGAAGAGAAAATCGGAGAAGTATGAGATTTGGCATAGTTAAAGTTTATATGAAGAAGGAGTGCAGATAGCTAAAATTACGGTCGAATTTCGACCACCGGGCGACCACTAGTAATGGTTAAACTATTAAAATTAAATTCAAAAGAATGGTCATTGAATTACTCAATACATAAACGTACTATAATTAGATTACTTATTAGATAATCTTTATTTGTTTCCCGCACGTTTAGTTTCGCTCTCCCAGATTATTTCGCCGACATTGTTGTGGGAAGTTACGTGTTTACTTAGCTTTTAATTTAATTTTTGCTATGTTAATCTCGAATGTGTAAGTAACTGTTTTCTATCTCAATCAAGTAAACATATAACCCTCTCCGTAGTTGGGTAATAAAAATAAAATATAACCTTTCCCTACTCAAAAACAAAATGCCTAACCGATAAAACTAAAAATAAAAAGTATTTTTCAACAATGTTTCACTGCAAGGCTTTCGTCACAACATGATGTCACCTCCTCCATATAAGGTCAGCAGCGACCGCACTGAATCACATTTGGGATTGGAAAACGAGCCATTGTCGACCGGCTTTTTTGGGGTCAATTCTTTTTTTTGGCGCCACTTTTATGAGGTTAAGCCTTATGGTCGTTTATGTACCTATACTATTAAGGATTCGGTGTGTGGTTTCACTTGCTTTAAGGAATGTTAACAATGGGTAGCGTTTGATACTTCATAGAAATAGTAAGGTCATGTTATGGGAAACATGGAGCTATAGACTGCAACAAACTATTGAGCATGCTAGAAATTAAAATTGCAGCTCGGATTCCCAGAAAGAATACGTTTTGTTTATTCAACATTCCTTTCTCGAAAACGAACCTCGGTCATTTTGCCGATGTGCCATGACGGGTAAGCAGCACTTTACTAATAATCTTATTAATACGTATCTAGATTTTCATCAGATTGGACCTCAAAACCTCTCGCTTATCGACGCCTAAACCGTTGAGTGAAGACAGTAAGCACTCCATGTTTCCTCCGGATACTATCAGACAGTTACATTAACAAAGAACTATTACTATTCTAATCTACACTAGAATCACCAAAGCCAGCCGTTTAAATAGACATAATATCTAGGCACATCACGTTTATTGTAATATTCAAGATGGCGGCTGAAAAATATAACGCGGGACGAAGCGACGCGACTTGCCCAACCAGCTGACACCCTGTGGCTAAATGCAACAGAAATTATGTAATTAAAATTGTTTAAAAGTATTGCAGTTCTGTTTTAATTATACTCATTTGAAACGACAGTTGCAGTTGATATTAGGATTCTATAGACCATTCTAAAGATGTTTGTGTTGCTACCCGAAAATGATCATAAAGCTGGATTTTTTCTTTAGTAATTACGTTCTACCTACTTATTTCAATTGCATAAAAATAATTTGAAAATGGAATGTCTGGGCTGTTCCAATATATTATGTGAAATTCTGAGGTTTATTCCTTTGGATGACATAATTCATTAATTGCTGTTTAATGACTAAACGGTGAGAAAATTCAATTAAGGTTCGTCTTTGCTAATGGTTCTTTTGTTTTTGTTTTAATTTGAATATTAGAATCATAGGTATTTTTAAGTGTATCTTGTTGGTTTAAAATCTGTTTAACTATATATCTACAACCAATGTCATCAGATTTATAAGTGCTTTATTAATTACATACAGGCGCCATTGAAAGGCGTCGCAGCCATATGAAGTACCGATCACGAAGATTGCACGTGCGATGCAATAAAGTGAGGAAACCGTTCTTTAATCTGTGCTTACGTTACGTCCTTACATACATTATGCATGTATTTTGCAACTGTGCGTAACTACTGATTCTGTTTATAGTATTGTAGGATTTATCTCGCATTAGCCATTGCCTGCGGTTTCGGTCGCATCCTAGTGGAATTCCTTTGTTTATTCGTATAAAAAGTACCCTGTTTTATTCCAGAACATTCTGTGAGATGAATTTTATCCAAATCCGTTCAGCCGTTTACGGTTGACCCAAATCGCTAGTGCACCTAGTTCTCCGTCTTCCGCGTACCATTTATCCAATAACCCAACCTCATTTTTTTTAAGAACTTCGTACTCTTTGATGTCTGTGTAGCGACATCTATCGCCACATACAATAACTACTTACAAGGCAACAAGTTGACAGCAGTAGTGGCGCGAAAATATGAATTCGACCAATCAGATTACGAGGCCTGCATCACGCAAGGAAAAAGATAATCGTATCTAACACATTTACAACTGTCCGACATCAACCGTTAGGCTTCGGCCCGCCAGGCAATATCACCTCGCGTGGTCGCAGGATCCTCCCTTTTCAATGGAGGAACACCATACCTCGTTCCTCCACATCTGCATAGATACAGTCAAGATACTTCGGACTACGGCCCGCTAAGAGGTAGTATAACTCTGCCTTTGAACGCCGGGCGCAAACGAGCCTTAAGCCTTAAAATACCTAACATGATGACGTTTCCCTTTGTTCCAATAATTACATACTCCAAAAACCTCCATAACTTTTGTCCTCCAAATTCTAAATCTCGCTACAAAAGGCCTGCATCAAAGTAGCATTCGTCACATCTGTGCAGCCTTCTACACTAGTATACTTAGATATTTCTATACAACACCGCATTGCCGGCGGCCGGACGTTTCTAGTGCTGACGTCAGCGACGAAATAGGGCAGGCAGACAATAAAATTCTAGGTTACTCTATGGCGGATGGATTGGTTTAGAACGAAGGTAAGTAACCTGTAGAGGTTATGATATCCTGGTACTTGGTGACTAAATACAGGTGTACAATAAAGTACTACTTTGCTCTATGGAAGATGGATTTCTTTATATGGTAAGTTGCCTGTAGTGTTATGTTATCTTGGTACCATTTATGTAATTATAATAATATAATAAATATTTTATGACTCCTACAAAACTGGTGTACAATTTATAGAGGAAGTATTTGTATTCTATTCTGTTCTATGTATGAGAGTTCATATTGAAGGTTCTATTCCTATTGCCTAAATAGGACAGGAAGAAAACAAATAAAGCTCTTATGTTTAGGAAGTTGGCGGTAGGAACGCAATCGTGTTATGATGCTCTGGTATATTGTATAGGCACTAAATTTTTTACCGATACGATGGTAGTATAAAAACACTGAGAATAGTTTAGAAGACAAGCGATTCATGAGAAGAATAAATCTTAAGTTACATTATTTATATCCAGACACTAGCGCAGACTTATCAAGGATAGGTACCTGAAGCACTAATTCCCAAGGACACCAACAAGACAAATAATTTAATTAATTAATTAAAGTAAATAAAACTCCAAATCTGGCTATTAATCAAGTTGACGCGGACAGTCCCAGGTGTCCAGACTTAGTCCCAACAAATTACCATAACAAGTCTAATAAATTAATTAATCCCAACGAAGGCAAAGGGGAGGAGGGGGGGATTGTTGGCAATAAAAACACCAAGCTATAATAAGGTTGTTATGGTTATCAATGTACAACCAACTTCTCAGACAGCTTAGCCGAGGGCCTAAATTTTTTTTAAGATCTGTTCATTAAGTCACACATGTCGGAAGGAAACTCCTCAACGGATAAAAGCAAAACATTCGCGACAAGCATTTTGCTATCGTCTAGAGCTTGTGCAATTGTTTATTCCACTAAAAATGGACAAATAAATAAACTTAAAAAAAGTAAAAACTGACTTAAAAAACTAAAATCTACCTTTGTTTTTTTTTAAACTTTGCCCCTCCCTAGGATTTCTCCTGTAACGAGGGTACAGTTTACAAACATACATGTCACATCGTGTGTCACATGCACACACACCCAGACCCGGACGAACTATCTGTAGATCATACAAATAATTGCTCCGTGCGGGGATCGAACCCCCGGCAGATAGCGTAGAAAGCTAATAGCTTAGCCACTGCGCCAACCGTGTTTTCAAATGAAATGATAATAATATGATGATATTATGATTATTATTTGAACATTTTTTTTTATTATTTATACGAAATGAATAGATAATTTTCATTAAAAAACCTAACAGCTTCTGAAGTCAGGGCCTTTAACCCAGTTGTTACGGATTTCCCTTTTTTCGAAAGATCTTCCTGATTTATCGTATTTAGACTAATTATGGCCTCACTTCAAAAGGAAAAATAAAATAAAAATTGTTAGTGATACGGAAAAGCTGGAAAATTGTGTTTGATATACGGAACGCTAGTAATATGTACTGCTATGAAGTAAATTGTCTCAAATAATTTTATACTAGTTTAGGTAGGTAATAAAACACAAATAACTTTTATAAAGAAAAGGAAAACAATTTATTTTATTTTATGGTTAGCGCCACAATACGTAAGTAATAAAAAAACTAGAATAATTTACTCAGCAAGTGTGTGATAAGTTTCAAAGCAAACTTTTGGATGCAAAGAGACACTACATTTTACACAAAAAAACATGGCATTCTTATGGCATACAGCACATCGCAACTGTTCTATCCTGTACTTGATTATATGACCTACTTGGTCATAGCGTGAAGCTTCCCGAAAAATTTTTGCTGTACGGCCTGGCTTTCGAGCTGTACCTTTGCCGTAAGTTTCTAATAAACATGTAGCAACACTCCTTCGGAATCTGAGATTATCATATTCCCCGCCGTTCTTTTTGTAAAGCTGCCAAGCATTATGTATTGCCATATCTATACAATGGGAAATCAGAGAAAAGTACCATTTCTTTCCACGAATGGAAGTGCGATATAAGCCAATGTTTTGGTCAGATCTATCAACACCTCCCATGTTTTCATTATAGACCTTGATAGCAGCAGGTTGGTCGATTTGTATGTATCTCTTTTGCTGCTGAGAAAATCTTCTAGTTTTGACTGTTGGTGTAGCTTTCAATGCGTTTGAGGTTACTGTGACCACACTATTATCATTCCATTTACAGACAAGAATGTCTTCTTCTCTTGCTGATTTATATTTGTACGTACCACGTTCTGATTTCTGTAGTTCTTTATTTTTTGGCAAGGGACATTGTGAAAGCCGATTTTCCCTGATAGTGCCGGTAGCCTTGAAACCTCTTTCACGTAGCTCATCGATCAGAGGTATAGAAGAAAAAAAGTTATCGAAAAACAGGTGAAAAGGTGCCTGGTTATCAATTTTACGAAGAACATCGGAATACTGCAAAACTACACTTGCACCCAATCCAAGTTTCTTATAGTCACTAATATCCACTCCAGATTGCCCTTGGTATGGCAGAAACCAAATGATATATCCAAGACGAGTGGCTCCAACCCAAAACTTATAGCCCCATCTTATGGGTTTACCTCGAATATATTGTTTACATGGGTGCCCACCATAGTAAGGAATCATTGCTTCATCGATACTGTGATTTTCTTCATATGGAGCGTATGCTAAAAACTTTGCATTCAGCTTATCAAAAAGGGGACGCATTTTTGCGAATTTATCATCTGTTTTCAAATTGGAATTGTCAGAACAGTGCAAATGGGACATTATATAAGTGAATCTGTCTCTAGATAATGAATTGAACACTATTGGCATACCGCAGTCAGAGGCATTTTCCCAAAACATGTATCTTCTCGGAACCACAACATATCCACTATATAGGAGTATACCAATGAAACATTTCATTTCTCTAACGGTTACATTTCCCTCTTTATTTTTCTGAGTAGCATAAAGATTTGTGTAATCAACTATCATCTCTATTATTGCGTCATCAAAAAGACAATCAAAAAAATACACGGGATTCTGTTTCAATTGTGCAACTTGCATATTATTCCAGATTTTATGGACTGGTTCGATATCTCGCGAACGCCAAGTGTATGTTTTGTTCTTTGATACACTGGTTGTGGTTCCTTGTAAAGGAAATAGAGCTGGATGCACATTTTGAGAACTAGTAGTTGGGACCGGGTCATCCATTCTGGGGCGCTTAGCCAGCTGAGCTAACGAAATGTAGTCATCTCCTTCATCACCATCGTCTGACGAGTCGTAACCGGTGATCTCGGCCTCTGCTCTCAGCTGTGAACCAGGCAAATTTTGTAGGGTCACTACATTTTCATCTCCGGAGTCCTCATCCGTGACGCCACCGGTACAATTTTCCGGAGGAAATATTGTGATCGTGTCAGGCACCGGTTCATCTTCATCGCACTCCAACGCTTCGAGAACTTCATTTAAATTCAATTTTTTATTTCTTGACCTAAAACAACAAAACGTAGTTACTTATATTACTATCGTTTGATATACGGAACACCGACTTTATCGTCAATTATGTGACACGTATTATTATAAAATCAATAAATAAATATACTTGTCATAAATATTATACTTTAGTTAGTCATGTTTTTACAAGAAATACTCAAAATAAATGCAATTCATATTATGTACTCACCTTGAAAGACTCATGATAAAAAATCAGGATTTATGAACACTTAAAAATTTGATATGTCCAACTCAGACCAGCACAAAACCACTTCTATTTGACGAAGGGATCATACAGCTATCGCAAACAATGGACAAAGAAATTTGAAACTATCCAAATTTTGTTTAATAATTTTTATTGTTCATTGATCCGTATATCAAACGCTAGTAACAACTGGGTTAATTCTTCCATGTAATTGTTCATTTGTTCTTTTTTTTTTAAGCTTGGCACCGACTTCAGAAACTGTTAAGCTTCTATGAAAATTATTTTATTCGTTTTAGTTTTCGAAGTCGGTTTTTACTTTGTATATCTTTATCTTGAATCCGAAAACAAGAAAGTCTTACATAATTCCTCACCTAGTCATTCATTAGTCATGAACGCGGATAGTATTAGCGTACGGCCCAAATATTATAAATATTAAATGGGTGAAGGCGGTCACTGGTTTACGACCGCGGCGGTTCAAGGAGAGAGATTATAAATGCACAATGACTAATGTTACCTATATCTTGTGTAATGTGGAGTCATTCGGGTCGTAAAACTGTGTACGTGAATGTGTTATATAGTGAATTTATCTGGTATCTTGTAGCGAACATAGCCCTGTATCGAAAAGAGATGCACGTCCGATAAATAAGGAAGGAAGCACCGCGAGGACACAACTAAAAAAAATAATAAGCAACCGTTTTAAAAAAAAAAGTAAGCAGTGATCGCCTATCGGTTAACGCCTGCCTTCATGCAGGAGGGTCTGGAGAGCAAAACCGGCCCGCACCTATGACTTTTCGAATTTATGTAAGTACGGATCGCAATTTGACTATTACCTGCATGAACGGTGAAGAAAAACATCATGAGAAAACCTGCAGACCTGAGAGGGCCGCATAAAGTCTTCGATGGCGTGTGTAGTTTGCCAACCCGCACTAGGTCAGTGTGGTGAACTAAGGCCTAACCCTTCTCATTCCAAGAAGAGGCCCGTGCCCAGCAGTGGGACAGTAATGGGCTGGATTTTATTTTATTAATCGTGTATAAAAGTTCAAAGTGAAAGCATTGTAAGAGTGTCCTGCGCAATACACGCTTCAATTTCATATGCAACTAGTCTTAGTTTCAAATTAATAGTCGTGAAATATACAGTAAGAAACAAAGATGGCGGCCTCTAGACACGAAGTCCGTAACGCAAATAACACCCACATCATTAAATACTACGGGAATTAAAGGTTTATAAACCCTTAAAAACGTTATTTATTAGGTAACGCGCCCTACTCATATCTACAGATATTCTAAGTAATTGTTTCCTTCATAAATCATAGCGGATATACATTGAAAAGTGTACGTATTCTTAGAAGAAATAAATGAGAACTGTAATAGTTGTAGGCGCAAGCACTCACTTTCATAAGCAACATCAATATTGAAGCTACCGCGAAGTTGCGCAAGAGTTTACAAAACGGTAAGAACTGTAAGCAGCTTATCCCACGCAACGATATGATTGGAGGAACTTGTATGGCTTGTACTGACTGATGATTTGTTGCTTGTTATTGTGCAATTAAAAAGAAAAGTATTTAAAGGTAATTATGGTAGATTTTTGGCTGGGTTTTTAATCCAACGACCTAAATAAAAAGCAATCTAAAGGGATCCTTCATTGAAACAAATATTTGTTTGGGCGACAGATACTTATAATAGAGTATAGATTTCGATTAAAATACAGACATAGTGATGGACAAAGTTTGGCCGATGGGAGCAAACACCTTCAGCGTATCTACAGGGTAACAGGTGTTATTAGTAAATTCGTAACAATGGGATACACGAGCCATTAAACATAAACACATACTCAGACTCCTTTATCAAAGGACTCGTCAAATGGTTAGCAAATTTAGTTACAGCAATTCAGATAAGGACCGTTTAATCACAAAGGGCATATAATTCAGTGAACCTTATAATTGAGAATCAACACATGCATACCCCATTAACGTAATTAGCGGCATTCTGGCCATTCCATAGGGGCTTAGCGTGAATGTCTAATATCAGCTCAGGCACTCCGCCATTGTCTGAGACGCGCCTCAGTTGGCGGCGTAATGACCTGGCCGGCTACCAAAATGGCTGACTGGAATAATTAAACCCGGATTCACTTGGAGACACTCTTGGAGTGCATCCCATATTGACTAAGATAGGATTACACTAAAATAAGATATTTCCATACAATTTTTTTACTATTATTTGCATTATTTATTAGAATTTCATTATCACTTGCGATAAAACGGTGAAGGAAAACATCATGAAGAAACCCACACATCTGAAAGAGCCTCATAAAGTTCTCAATGGTGTGTGTAGTCCGCCAACCCGCATTAGGCCAGGGTGGTGCACTAAGGCCTAATCCTTTTCATTTTGAGAAGAGGCTCGTGCCCAGCAGGGGCACATGAATAGGCTAGATGTTTTTTAGCAGTATGACTTGTTGGCGTTCTCATCTTACTTGATACTACAAAGTGAAAGTTCTAATTATGAGGGTTTCACACAAAAGCGAATAATCAGATTGATATGAGACCTTAACTTCCGCAATAACATGCAATGCCCTGATGTTTATCTAGCTCAAATACCTTAAACTTAACATCTGCAAACTACATCTTGAAACCGAACAATTTCCTAAAAATGCTGGAGTCTATTTCCATTCTTACCTGCGTAAATAGAAAATTATGTTTTGTTATAATCGTTGTCCAATGTCAGTAGTAGATATTGCAGAAGGTATCTGTGGGTAACTACCATCGCAGAGACTACTGCAGTCATTGCAATATATTTAAAATAAAGGTATACTAGAATCCAATTCCAAATATAGGTAGAAACATTGATAGAAACGTTAGTGTCGCAGAGACACTCGACCCACTGAGTCAGCCTTGTGCGACCCCGATGTCCATTGTCTCACTAGTTTTATAATAACTGTTATGCTAACGAAATGTTATTAAATATTAGCGTAGAATATGTTCACATTGGTGTAGGTTCGCTTTAACATACGACTTAATAACGTCACTAAGGACTAATGGCTCGGCCTTCTTTGGTCCTTCGAGTCATGAACATATAAAAAAATATTTAAGGAGACAAAAATAGTATCGGCCTAAAAGCTGAATTATAGCTATGTGTGTCTTATTAAAATTTAATTTAGCAATACGTACGGCGTTAAGTCTGTATGTAAGCTTACTTACTTCGAGGCATTGTTGGCTTTCTGTAAATTACATCTATCATTTATAACTTTCGCCATCGTATCCATGGAGGTTTTTGCCAGCATCTTCTCTATAAGACCAACCCACTTAAAACCGTAGACCTAGAATCCTATAAGTGTCTGACAAGACCCAGGTGCAATAAAATAATAATTGACTTTTATGTGAATTTCTTGAATCAGTATTCAGCCTACACCCACCTACAACTTTCATCATATCACGGTCTACCTTCTATAAGTACCTTTTTTCTCCCCCTAGCTTAATTCCAGCAGTATTACCAGAGCCCCAACTTATCCCTAAACCCTGAAACCTAGTCTCAATATCGAACAAACGACTCGTCCCAATGACTCAGACTTGTCGTCGATAGTCCTCATTGCCCGTGGCTAGTTTTAGAACAATTGTTACTCAACTTGTAGTTTTAATTGGTTTTAGAACAATTGGATTATTGGACTCGTAGTTGATCACGTTTATTTTAAGAACACAATTTTGTCGGGAGTTTAGGATTAAGAAACAAACACAATTACTTCTCCCTAATTATTCTTCAGCCCAATTTCAATGCAATGAATACTGTCAACCTCTCCGCTCGATTAAGGTCCGATTAGATTGAAAACATAATAGATTTCTCAGAATTAGTGGTCAAAAGGCAAAGGCAAAGGTCAATTTCTTTTGCGACAAGACAAGAGGATGAGCAGAGACCTTCGTTGTGCTAAATTCAAAGTCAAAAATGCGCCTACCTAGCATGGTGATAATGGCAATATTATATGACCGTTAATGGGTCCCTATCAGTTTTGGGGTCGATAAACAGAAAAATCGACATTTTCAGTGCAAATTTCACAATAACCATAAGAAATCTAATATAACCACATATTCAGCAGTGGAGCACTGATAAACGATACGGTTGGCCACAGATTAGGGGGTAATCTGTGCGGTTGGCGCAGTGGCTAAGCGATTAGCATTCTGCGCTTCGTACCGCGGGTTCGATCCCTGCACGGAACAAATATTTGTATGATCTACAGATAGTTGTTTCGGGTCTGGTTGTGTGTGTATGTGACATGTATGTTTGTAAACTGTACCTTCGATACAGGAGAAATCGTAGTGAGGGGCAAAGTGTTTTACAAAGAAAAAAAAAACAAAAAGAAAGAATTGTTAGTCTTGATCTACAATATGTAACACAATGAACGCAAACCCTGAAAATATTTTGTTACGAATCAGCTACTGAATGAATTTAATAATTTAAATTATAATAACACGTTACAAGACAAAAGGTAAAACTAAAGACTTTATCTTTGTCTTAAATTACTTGTTTCGACTATTTAACGAAGCGATGACAGTAAATTACTTCGTTTGATTATAAAATTTAAAATGGCTGAAATCAATTCAGTAGCCGCTTCATAACAAACTACTTTTAGGATGTGCGTTTATTATCTACAGCAGTCAGTTTCCACGTCTTATTGCGAATCAAAAATTCTCAGTAATAAGAAAATAATCATAATAGTCGCTAATGCATTGTTTAACCTTGATGTCACACGCTAAAAACATTATTAAGTCATGTTTGTGGACGCTGGTTGATATGATGTCATGTTTACGCAACTATTTTATGCTGTGCCTAATTAAACTGCTAGTGGCAGTAAGTTTCTTATAAAAAAAAGGCTTATTTATTCTAGATTTATGAATTAATTTGGGATAGACTCTATTAGACCGCATGCGGAAGGAGGAGGGCCTTGTGAAAGTTCTTTGTCCTATAGGCTGCAATATGTTCACTAGTAATAATCAATTGAATTAGTAATTTCAGTCCATGCATACAAGGTCCAACCTTTCTAATCCCGTTCCCTTTAACCCCTATTGTACTCATCATTATGAGCATCTTTTACTACCAACCACAGGGAGCAACCCTGAAATCGAGAAAAAACATCTGCTCTTCCACACATTTAGTCGAGTAACATTGAATTATTTGTATGGATCAGCACATATTTTTTATCGCGATCTCCTACTTGGTTCCATAGTAAAAGTGGTTCATAACCCCCTTAAAGGGATAGGGATTAGAAAGGTTGGACCTTGCACAATATTCCTACAAAACGCTTTATAACCTAGATATCTTTGTCAAACAGTAATTTTGAAATTATACTGAAATTGTGTGTTGTAGGAATCAGCGGGTCTACCGCGTAACTAAAATTGTAATGAACATCGACATCAGTATTAAACTTCAATACGATCGTGAGAGCCTAAACGTTGAGCTAACTTATAAAAAATTACCTATCATATAGTTGGGACTCCTATCTTCATGATCGGTAAAAAAAATAAAAGTTAACTTAAAGTTTAGGCTCTCACGATCGTATTGAAGTTTAATACCGATGTCGATGTTCATTACAATTTTAGTTACGCGGTAGACCCGCAGGAATACGATTCATCTTAATCTCGCACAGCAAAATCAGCTGAATCCAAACTGCAAACACAGATTCTCGGCGAACTTAGTGTTAGTGATCTAACGTCAATTACTTTGTCTGCTGGCTATGAAGACCAAGTTATTAGCATCCGATACGCCGAACATTCTGCTCAGCAGTTTGGGCGAAATTGATTGGTGAAGATTTGATGTTCGTGAAGCGTGTTTAGCAATCGGCTAAGCTGACAAACGGTTTCTGCAAACCTAATCTATCTCTGATCAGTAAATCAGTTGCCAAAAGCTTACGTAGATTGGTTGATTTGAGCAACGGCTAACATGATATTTTGCAGCACGTTTCTATAAATGTTAATTAGATTTAAATACATTTCTAAACCAATTTGGTGTAGAATTCTCTCTGAAATTCGATATATTTCATAACAAGTTCCACACAATATTGGTATGAATTTTGTTTCCGTTTGTTTTAAAATTTATGAAAACAAATATCCCAAAGTTTTGGTGAAACATCGATATACATGTAGCTGTGTATATTTAATTACTTACAGCTTTTATACAAATAGGTGTATACAGAAAATTAGTGTTTGAAATAAATGTTTCGCTGCTGTAACACAAAATATCTGAACTAACAGTGGATTAGTTTTGTACTAACAATTATTGAAATTAGGCTGTAATCATTTTGGCCGATCACGAAGGGTTGTTACACTGGGCAAATCGAGCAATACAATCTTCAAACAACTAAGGCCCTAGCTAAGATTCGACTTGGCCGTATCGTAAATGTAATGACACAACTGACTATGAGTATCATTTGTAAACAAATTGAATCCAGTTAAATCGAGCGTATACAGAACTAGTTCAAATAGTACTTTCAAACAAGTAAGACAATTATCAGCAATGAGCTCTTTTGATGTTCACAGAACCCATCTGTGAACATCAAAAGAGCTATGTAATAAGATTTTATCTTTTATATATATTTTAGTGTCTTAAGAAAATCTTCACAACACTCAGTTAAAATAACATCGAACCGCAGATTATCAGAAAATTCTGAGAAAGGACAAAAAGGGTTGGCAAATTCTTACCCAAATATGGTAATTATCCACAGAAATAAATTCAACAGTCCAACAAACTCCAAATACTTAGTCCTATATCTATCCTTTTGAGGGTTTATTAAACAGAACATTCCTGAAGACCCTAAGCTTTTAAATTCACAAAATTCCACAATTTCCCATTCCAAGATCCTGGAAAGGACAGTGTTCTTCGTATTATCTTTTTAAACGGATCTAAATCACGGGCACTGGGCCCCGGGGAAATTAAAACGAATGAACTATTTATTGTGGACACTAATGAAATGGCTGAAGATATAGAAGATGAAGGGAAAATATTGAGTGTGTCAGATGTATCTGTGAATGCAAGAAGACTATCTAAGTTTTGTTTTGATTTACAGATGAAGCTTTCTTCAAACTTGGGTCAAATAGCACGATCTGAATAGAGATGAAGAAATTGATATTTCAAAAACAATGAAGAAACTCATATCTGGCAGCATAAAATTAACTAAGTAATTGATATACAATCAATTAATTTTGTGAAGATATAGCAGTAAGTTATTCTTGCTTCCATAAAGGAAAATAACAAGAAAACATTACTGAATTACAAGATCCTATCTTGTAATTCAGGAAAGCAGAAAACAAAAAAGTATGCTCCATCTAAGACGGCATCTTCAATTAAAATAGTTAAAATCTACACGACGAATAACTCAAGCAGTAAAACAAGCACCAAATAAATCCCTTTTCACCAGATTAGCAAGAAAACAAAAATCCTTCGCTATTTAAAACGAATCCAACTCATTAAGGGTTTCAAAAGGTTTCGCACGAAGTACCAAAAAAAGGCACTTAAGTCACATTCCGGTAATGTATCCCAGGCAATTGGAAATATCTATGGGCTTCCAGGCCACTTTAAAAGCCATGAATAGACTTATTCGCGCAGATTTTTACACCTGGCAACCTTTTTATCCGCTTAAAGTGCTGAGAGAAATTGGTTAGGAATACATTCGATTTTCTTAAAAATGGTAACATATTGTTTTCACTTTAGCGCGTCATGAGTGTGACTCGTGATTCCTTGTTCCACAAATCCACAACCCTTGGCAAAATCGGTTATCACCCGTATAATGTTAATAGTTCGATCTTGTGCTCATAAATCTAATAGAATCCCAAAGCCACCGTTTACACCGACACTCCCAGCAGATGCGGTTACATTTTCTTAATCAAGAACAGCAATTTCAGCATTGCAATCCTTGCCTTGAGCGTTATTTGCATTTGTTTAAAATCAGTTTTGACCATGATAGGCATATTCTGGCGAAAATGTAACCTTCTTGACGCCCATGCTATCAACACAATATATTTATTTTATCTATTTAAAATGCTTCATGTACAATGTACAAAGACGGTCTTAATGCCGTAGGCATTCTCTACCAGACAACCTTAGGGTGATGCAGAGACAATGAAGGTAGATGCACCAAAAAACAAACTTAAATGAGAGGGTAGGTATATTCTATTATACTTAAAAACAACTATAAATACTATGTACAAACTACAATTTGTTTCAATCTTAAGTTTATGTAGCTGGGAATCAGATCCGAACGCAATATAGATATTGCACATTTTTGCGTTAGTGATGTCCCTGTAGAACTCGATATCGATAATGCGATTAGTGGAGTCGCTCACGGCGCATTATATCCGGGCTGTTGCATCGATGGGACAATATCGCCATCTAACGCCAATAAGCGTCCTCATTTTAAGCGTTTGCACTTGTTGTGAACGGGAATAGGATTTTATTGAGCAACAACATTGGCTGTTGATAGGCTAGGTCAGGCGAAGAAAATGTATTGTTAATATTGTTGTTGAACTAATCGAAATGGAGATTATTTTGAGATGGGCTCTTAACCCTCCACAAATGTTTAGATTTATTTTCAACAATAAACAAGCGAAGGCTCGGACAAACATAAGTTTTACTGCTCTTCTAAATATTTCTATGTATTTAGGACGGCCAGTATACCTAACATTTGTGATTTTTATATTTAGGAGGGAAGTATTGGTCTACTAAAGTCGGCTATAGTCCGCGCGGAACTAGTTGGCCGCACCTTAGGTATGTGAGCGGTGGGACGCAGGGGCGGGCGGGGGCGCTTGCTGTCATTACTCAGTACGGCACCGTCAAAACTGCTCACCCCTTTCCCCAACTAAGGCGCGGCCATCTAGGTCCGCGCGGACTAGCTCATCAGTTCGGACTCAAAAGACGCGTAAACATAGAGCTTACAGACTTCGACCTCTTCATTTGTCCTTGTTGTTAATCTGATACTTCACTGGAAGGCAGGATTGATCTGTTCTAAAAATCTTCGAGTATAAATAAATATAAGTAAACCTATTCCGATATCTCCAGATATCGTATTTAAAAAGCCAATTTCCGCATCCCACTTTCGTAACTCCTGAAGATGTAAGACAGTCTGAAACTGTCGTATAACTTAATAACAATAACCTTAATCACCTCATCGGCGGTAACTGCAAGCAGATGTATGAACTAAATGTTGTAGAATATCAGTCTGTTGCCAAATATCACGACATGATACTGGTCGGCAGCTGGCATTGTATGTAGGCATCGTTTGGGATATTGATTGGACCATCGACTTTAATAATTTAACTTTAGAGTAAAGTTATAATTAAGATGGTAGATGGGGTGGACTCGATGCGGAAGGCGGAGGAGCGATTGTTTTGGCGCAACTTAGGAGAGTTCTGTAATGTCTAGTGGTAGGCTATAGGCTGAGGCTCGTCATCTATTCTATTCTATTTCGTCGCCCGGCAGTGAAAACCTCGTAAATGTATTCATAAATGACTTCAAAATGTCATTTTTGTAGGGAGATGACATTGGTAAAAGCGACGGCAGCGACGCCATAGCCGGGTCAGATAAGTTTGTGGCACTATAAATACATATATTAGTTTAATTCCAACAGGGATAACCACAGTTTATTCTAGTGATTACATGTTTGATACACGTGAATATGAAGCTTATGCTCAAAATTGGAATCGTGTCTGACACACGGCGATTGGCTTGTATCTCTCACTTCTGGACTCTAGGGACCTAAAATTCCAAAATTAAGGTTGTTGCTGAGCGTGTAGACATAGATACATAGGTAGACATAGGTACTCGTCTAGTTAGTGACGTGTTTTTTTAAGTAGATCTAAGTCAGCAATTGCTTGACCGACACCTGAAATAATCTATAAAAACACACTTTCCTCTTTCTTCAGTTACACATTAAATTTTCCGTGAACATTTTCAACTACTGGGAGTATATTTTATTCAGAGACTTAAAGAAGTATTGCCTTGAATAGTAAAATAGTATTGCCCTGAATAGTAAGTCCGTCGTTAAACACCTGTCAACAATGGTCACGTTCCGATATATTTAGATACCTTTTTCTATTCACTGCGAAAACTATTTTCTAGAGTATTCTAGACAATACGGCTTTAGAACCTGGTGCTTTTATTACTTTCAAAGCCTTAGAGTTAAAATCAATAAAATAAGGATGGGTGTGGACTTTAATGTGGTCCATGTTTGAAATATGTGAGTTTTATATGTCGACGATAATCAATTGATACTCGACTTTTATTTGCTTGTGAAATATTCGGTCAGGACACTCTAGTTCTAAAACAAAAAGCAATAGGTATATTGTTAGTGGTAATTAATATGACTATGGAGTTTCTTGCCCGTTCCGTTCTTCTCCATAGGAAAACAACACTTTGAAACATGGTAACTGGATACTAACTATTCAGAAGTGCCTTGAATAAAAAGTTATTCTGTTGCTTATTATCATGACACCTATAATTCCGAAAGGACTAAACAGAGGTGTACGAACATGTTCTCCTGCGACCACATTCTATCCCCAGAATGATCGGCGAGTATGCCGCTAGTAGGTAATTTAATGTAATTAATTTATCGAATAATAAATTTATTAATGTAATTAATTTATCGATCATAGTTCCGTACCAAGAATATACCTACTTTCCATTAAATGAGTCACGAAAACATTTTATTGGTCCTGAGTGTCGAAAATCTAGTTGCTCGAATGAGATGGCGTTATTTGCTAAATGCTTAAAAAATCGATAACTTGTATGCAGCATACTCAAAGGTTGAGTATCTGTCACAGCCCACAGGTTATAAATCAACCAATAGAACCCACGCCATCTTAAAAGATTCCATTCAAAGTAGACTAATGTATTTTTACAACGTTTTTTAGTGACGTTCGAGAAATAAGTAGTAATAAGTAGGTATATGTGTATTGTATTGCTTAGGTTCTAAATAAGTAGGTATATTATTATCCTCACCTAATAATAATGACTAGTGCATCTACCATTTTTTTGTCTCTGCATCACCCTAAGGTTGTCTGGCAGAGAATGCCTTTGGCATTAAGACCGCCTTTGTACATATTTGTATGAAAAGCATTAAATAAATAAATAAATAATAAATAAATATGACCGTCTTACGAATGTGTTAATGCGGTGAATACTGTGGTAACTTGCTGATGCCGGAAGATATCTTGCATGTTGGTTGGGGAATAACATAAAAATATAGAATGCTTCAACTAGGTAAGCATCTACTTATTTTGTTCATAAAACTCGACCGAGGCACCGAGTTATGTGCTATCTCCTATTTACCAATTCCGAGACCATTTCATTGACAATAGTTTTGTATGTATGACTATAAATGACTTATTATGAACTTTGAACAAGATATCGAACATATTCTCATGCTAAAATCGTCCCTGGACTCTGAAAGTACTTCAGCATTAAGTTAAATAGCTAATCGGAGATACAACTTACTGTGCCCTGGAAACAGTAAACTGTTTACTGCCAGGGTACAATTTACTGTTTCCAGGGTACAATTTCACAGTCAATCTAATTCCACATGTACTCTGGATTTTCCCTTCATTATATTCTCTCGAAATAAAGTAGCTAAGTTGCATTTCGACGGCAATTTTATTATATTTTCTACATCACCATTTAAATCTCGATTCAAACATGCAATATTAGAAATATGCGATCGTATAATACGATATTTTAAGCGCAATACGAGTATAACCCTTCCATGGTCGGATGCGCCGACCTTCCGTCGTTATTGCAGTGCGAGAGGCCTCTCATATTATTCCGTATAGCCCAGATCGAGTCGGCTTTGTACCAATATAGGGACGCTTGAAATCGCCATGTTAGATTTATATTTCGAAATTATTTTATTTATTGAAAGTTGTAGTTTGTATGTGGAGTTTTCATATGGTTTTGAAGAAGGATTGAGTATGTTAACATTCGACTTATATTTTGAGAGGCTAATCTTCGATCGACGTACAGAACAATTAGCAACATACTAACGTACTTATGTCATAACCTAACCGTCAAAAACCCCCGACTCCAACTAGAAGAGAGAGCTGTAACTTCTGAACGGAACAGATTTTCATGAAACATAGCTAAGATGATACTGGATTAAACTAGCTAAACTGCATTGAAATCGGTCCATCCATTTTGGAGCTACGAAGCCACAGATAGATACACAGATACACACTACAAACTTATTTAACCCTTCTTTTTTTCGGAGGTTAAAAAGGTGCAAGTAAAGGTTATGTGGACTTAATATAATAGAGGATAGGTACTTTGATTCAAAGCCACAGTATTGAAATTTTCGATCTAAGAGCAACAAAGTGCCAACATTAAGTCTAGTATAACTACTATATATATAAATATAAATAAATAGTAACCTATGAAAAAGAAATTTCAAGAAATTTATACATCTAAGTATTACTATTATACCATAGAATTTATAAAACTAACCTACACGATTCAATTTATACGTATAATCTAGATATAGACATAATATGCGCAAGTTGTAGTAAATACAAAACATGAAGATAATTGTGTAATTGAGGTATTACAAACTTGTCCACTTAAAGATAAAACTAACACATTCATATTAGGTCATCTACTATTTATAAAGTTCCGAAGGCTTATAAAACTGGGCTACATAAAACCTCTATCGAAAACTATCGATAAAGAAAATCGATGATATCCGCCCATAAGCGGTAGTAATCCGGAAAATTCCGGTTCAGAGCGGCTCCCGCCTGAATAAGCCGACGCTAGCCGGAGAAAACCATGAATATGCATAGCTTTGTGATTTAATGCCCGCGCTTAGTTCAATTTCGATAATGCGAAGCTGGCGGAGAAATATTAACTATAACTTGTCGATAAAGAGGAGAAACTGAAGTGTTTCTAGCGCTTCTTGACAAGTAAAACAAATGGTGTTTGCAACCAATCATGTGAAAAATAGTGTAGCTTAACTTACATAGAACAATTTCTCAGTTCTAGTTGACTGATTCAAGTGACTGGCAGATTATAATCTGCCAGTCACTTGAATCAGTCAACTCGACTCTTTTTTTTAGAACAGCAATTTGTTCCTCAATGTTGCCAATGACACAAATTAATTGTACTTTCCAAAAATGTTGCCAACGCAAAAAGAATGTGCGTAATCACTTCGGTGTGACATAGGGTTGAAAATTTATTCAAAGGCTTCAAGACAAAAGGTTCAATGTATGAGCGAAAAAGCAAATTAAAAAAAGCCCTGGGAGCCTTTCAATCCGCGTTTTCATCAAAGCGGGAATTCGTAATTAATCCATCTTAAAAAGGGGTATTTTCTTGTTTAAACTGGTTCAATCTGGTTTGTTGCGGTTAGAACTAGTACACAGCTGTATTGACAATCTTTAAAAGCTGAATGTACGAAGGAAATCTTAAATGAATCTGTTGAATAGTGACGCATTTATTTCCAGATGTTTTGAGGTTGAGGTCAGGTGTATGAACACCTGTTTTATAAGGCATTCATTAAAATTTTAATAAATTGATAGCTCTTGCTAATGTGATTAAGTTTTAATTAGGAAGGTATCAAATTACTGATATATTGTGTAGTCGTAATTATTTGCAATTATAATTTGATTATGATTTTATAGAGGACAATACAATCCTAAGCTGTAGCTTACTGAACAAAATATGGTTATCATTTCAATCTAACACGGGACTATAATCACAATCGATACTGGAAATTATGGACTTAGGTTAGATGACTTGTTTTAGAATTTGGAATGCCATTCAGAATACTTAAGAGAGGTATGGCAAGTAGACACGAAACTATGAATCAATAACTTATTATAAACCAAGGTTTATAGCAGGTAACTCGAAAACCACCGGCGAATTCAAACAAACCACATAATAAATAAATCCAGAAGGACCATTCTGTACAGTGCGCCAAAACACTTGGTTGTTTATTCAGATATTATTATGTGAACCGCTTAAAAGCGGCACTTGGGCAGTTGCGTGTTAATCCTGGTTAATCCGCATTACAAAAAAACGTTAGTAGCGGTGTAGTTGCGTTGCCATGACAATATTGTGGTTGCTTAGCAACAAAAACGACTAATACATTACAAACAACGCGAGATGTCGCTGCCAGGGTTGGATTTTGTTGCTTGAGTGTAATAAATTGAAACCACCACCTAGGTATATGGACTACCAAATCAGGTTCTTGTAAATAATTAAATGAAAATTTTCAATTGTGCACTCCACTACTTTTTGTGGCTGGGTAATTAATTGCTGGTAGTGGTGTTTGAACATACCCAGAGACGCAGAACAAAGCAAAAATTGTTATATAATATTGTTGTATATCCTAGCGACTACTACCTTGTTAGTTTTTGAATGCGCTTTATAACACTAAGCCCTCTGACTTTTCTATCTTATTTGGTGCTAACACTTAGTCAAAACTAATTTAGCATGCGTGGACATCGCCACTTCGCCTGTATGATATCCTGTCTTAGTCATCAAACGTGCTGAGAATAGTAGACTGGATCTACCTGATATGCTATGCATCTTGTTAGTAACGTTACGTTGTTAGTTCCTTTTAATAGCTAGTTATGTAAAACCGGATAGTTGCAAGTATGGAGATCGTGTTAAAACATGTGACTAAATACTAATAAAAAGACCTGCTACAGATTAAATTATACTGTATTTGATAGTGCTTCCTTGAGACTCACTCGTCCAGCCGGGCTATGAGCGCCGCGACATAATTTAGTCGTCGCATTATCTCGTGCGGAAACAGGTTTTTAGAGGCATTATCTCGTCTTGTCATGAAGACTAAATTTTGTCACGACGCGCAAGTTAGCTATTGCATGTAAACGTTTACATTCTGTAGGTTATAGTATAATTGTAGGTTTAATTATTAATACCAATTTAATAAGCGACGATAACCATGGTAACGTTAATCTTTCCATGATCAAAAGGGGAAAGCTTGTTATAGCTTTCCTCTTTTGATCACGGAAATATATTTTTAGAGGGCTTTACGAAAAGGGAAATATTAAAAATAGATCCTTGTGTAATATAAAACGTAAAGCCGTATTTTGCGATCATTCCGATCGGATTCAGTTCACTCGATCCGCGATTATACATTGAAATACCACCTTCTCCTTCGTAATAAATTAACATCTTTCATCTTTTTAGAGAAGAGGTAATTTTAAACCTGTCGATATTAATAATCCGGAACACTATACTAAGGGTACAAAATATCAGCACATCATAAACAGTGTTGTTTTATCATTCATCATCATAACTGTCGTATAAGTAATGCCACCGTGAGTGACCACGATAGGTGATCGCATTATGTTTTTATCCCAGGAGAAGCAGCTACCCATCTTAGGTCCTTGCATTTAACGACACCTATGGCAAGATATACGACCTTTTCATTGCTAAAAACCACGAGGCCTTAATCCCCAAGCAGTGTTAACTGCTACACTATTAAACAAATGAATCACTATTAGTGGTCCAATTACTCCTCATGGTCCTTCCCCCCTGGTCCTCTTGACTCTCAGGTTCGGTGCAATACAGATTGATTGTCAATTACCCCGGACCGAAGGGCTGTTAAATATAAATGGCGCCCATTTATCGGGATTCGCTCGAACCGAGCCATGTTTTTAATTAATGGTAACTTAATAACTATTTATAGTTGGATGGACAATTTGTAAAGGGATCGGTTTACCAAATTCTAAAATGTTTTAATAATCATTGTTATCATAGTAATATTATAAAGAGAGAAGTCCTGATTGACTGACTGACTGACTGACTTATCATCAACGCACAGCCGAAACTACTGAAGCTAGAGTCACGAAATTAATAATAAAAAAACAGATATCAATGATCCATATTTTTTTAGTGACAACCCAAGTAGCACATTAGTGAATTTTGCAACTTATCTTATAGCTTTAAGTTGTAAATGAGTGGTATAACAGTATTTGATAAAACTTATAGCTTCAAACACTACTCATATTTGTATATGAGGACCTCCTATCACTGTTAGTTGCATAAGAGTATATTTTGTTTATACTTTATATCTTATTGTTGCATAGAGTCGACTTTGTTACTTAAAGTTGAAAACGGGTTTTAAATGTTACCAATTTAGAAGCAACAGTGGTATATGAGGCCTTTAAATCACTTGTAAGCAACTGTTCCATTTAAGCTGTAACATACTCTTATTTGGCACTTCTATTTCCAAACCAGTAGTATAACAGAGTAGTATATCACCTGTAGTGGCTAAAGGGATCATTTTGCAACCTTTTTGGAACCTAACGTGATTGTATCTTTCAGGCCTATTGTACTCTAATATGCCACTCCAACGCGTAGATAAATTTCGATAGTGGGTTCTTGAAAACCAACAGCAGCTATTTCCACTTATTTAAATCCACTAACGATGTAACAGTTCCCAAAATACATAATTGTGATTACTTAAGTCAGATCGTCCTGCGCGTCACTCTGTTGATAGCATTTTTTATTTCTGTTGTTGTAAAGTTCATGGTTTAAACTACTTCATCAAAAATGAATTCCGTGAAATGGAAAAAAATTAAGCGATGTGGTAGTTATCATCGGCAGGTTGTACGTACTTTAAGAAATATAATGGACGTGGACATAAAAGGTTCAAACCATGAAGTTGTTAATCAGCAATCCCACACAGTTTGATTATTTTACTATTAACAATAATTTTAAGATTACAAATAAAACAATAATAAATGTATAAAAATGAGTTTTATTTTTAAACATCTGACTTACAACTACATTGGTAATCACAAAAACTTGCAGTCACATAATTTTTTACCTTCTTCGATTATGATTTTTGGACTTCTTGAGGACCCCTAATTCACGGGTACTGGGAGATCCACAATAGAGCTAATTATTACTGCTGGTAGTAGCATCCACTGGTCAGCCACTAGCAACATACAAATAAGTGATTTTCAGACCTTACAGTTCCAAATAGGGAACAAATAAATGAAAATAAAAACTATGAGATGCCATAAACATCGCCATGTTTAGAAAATGGTTGTCCTTGAGAATATTTTGTTTTGAAAGTGTTTTATCACACTAACGCATAATCACTAAGTTTTGTTAATTGTAACTGATGTACTTTGACATTATACTTACGTCTAAAACCATTACGTTAGGTTTTTAACAGTTTTATTTTTTTATACTTTTATTTCGCCAATTGATTTAGCACACTTTATTTAATTGTTCTTGATCAAATCGAAAGCGCTTCGAAATTTACAAAGAAACCATACTATACTTTCACAGTAACAAAACATTCGCAAGGATTTTGTGCTGTAAATTAATGCCTGCATTATATCAGTACACGTGAAGTTTTAATACTCACCAAATAGATGTAATCCAAATGAAATGGCTGTTCACAGTACAAATTCAAAAACACTTCTCGACTTATCGCCCCTAAAAAGAACTTTGGGTTTCATTTTTCACTCAATGAATGAATTGAAACGTCATATCATTCAATCAACCATTCACTGCGCACAACTTACACCCATAGTTCTAATTGCCACTTAAGGTGATCGTGAGAACTCTTATGGATTTCATTTGGAACCAAAATTAAGCTGCAATTTTTCTCCCCGTGGTTCTATAATGTTTGCATAAGGGTTCTCTCCACCTTTATAGAACTTATTCATGCCTATATATTTCACCCAAGTTTACAACAAGATATGATATGGAGCAATTTTACCACCCAGTTGTGTTACTTGGGAATTTACCTTAGGACCTATTTCAGTATGACAAGTGAACAAACAGTGACAAGATATTTTTAAAATAATAAACATGACGTCACGTTATTTTAAAACGATATTTTAATACCGAGGTTTAATTCCTAGATCTCACAAAATGTATTATTATTTCGCACTGCTTAAAATATTTCAAATTATGAGCATAAATTGGGTGTTGCAAAATTTTGCGCACATTAAAAAAATTATGACGTTAAATCCAATATATTTTCTCTCACCAGCTGATTGCTATTTAATTTCTGAATGCAGATTTTCTTAACACTAAAACCGACGAAATACTTAGTTCTTTCAAAAAAATATCTCTTATAGTTTCAGACTTTCCCATACAGCGGTTCTGTAATATTCTGCAGCTAATAGCCCACACCTCACCGCATATACTCGGCAAAATCCCAAATCGAAATTAACCAATTTTTGATTAAAAACATTACGATCGTATTTCCGTATCCCTCAAAATTCAACAGTCAGCAAAATTCTATGATACACTCGCAGCAACAAAGTACGCTTCTATGATCCATAATTGGAATTCCACTTATATAATTTAATGCAGTTACATAAAAGTTCCGCGACTAAATATCAAGTCAGAAAATACCATTTCGTCCCAAGTCTGGACACGAACTAATTTAATTACGACTAATAACAGAGTTGTGATCCGAAATAAATTCAGACAGAAGGACCAAACGCGCATCATAAATACTTCTAGAAAATGGCTGGATATTAACTTCTTCCGAAAAGAAGATAGTTCTACTCGTACAATGATCAGGAAACTCGCAGGTAAACAGCAGCATAAGACTGACAACTGTTAGGGCAGCGAATTGGATGTTACGAGCTTTCCCCTCACACCCCTATCAAAACAAAAACTTCGCTTCAGTGCACATCTGCTTCTGCAGTTCTAGTGTATTTCAGTAGGAGTCAGGCTTCTGTACTTTCTTATTGGGTGGACAAATTCCCGAAAACGGGCACAATGAAGAAGTTTCGCAACGTTTTGGGCAAAGACAACATTGTAATGTCTTATAATGTGCCATTGATGTGCTGGTTCCCTTTGTTGACGGGATAATGTTTAAAGTTAAAGAATGGGTTATCGGCTCAGCGCGCCATTGAGATTATGATTCGAGTTTCAATCTGCGTTTAATATAATCTTTTGACAATTTGATTAGATTTTGGTTTCAATTGGAATCTAAATTTCGAGTAACACCGAAAATTATCAAGTCCTTTAAAACATGATAACACAGCAATACGGTTAGATGAATTTCTAGAATAAAAAGAAACAATATACTCAATGGACTTAGCATTATTCATTACACGAGTACCGAGTGTAATGTTTTCACGGTTCATGTAGGTGTTTATGTGAGTTTCTTTATTTAAGTTTTAACCTGTATTCGTACTTTTACTTTTAACTTTTCTAGCATTTCTCTACGCTGCATGCGTAGAACCACAATAAAACAGGTTTTGTTTACGGAAGAATAGACAAAATGACAGATTGTAGAAATATTTCTACTCTTCAGTATGATTTGGTAGAATCATTAACTACTTCCCTGACTCTATTGAAAGAATATTTGATTTTTCTTTACGAAGAAACGCGAGTCTAGAGTCTAGATGTCGAGATGGAAAGAGCTTTGTCTATTATTGGAAGAATCGAAATAGAAATGGCCATGCTACGGGTGCTGGTCCTCTGATCCACATTAAATTCTCTTCAGTTAAGCTTTGTCGCAACAATATTTCAAACGTCTTCTCCAATATTACACAACACGAAAATCTATACGATACGAAAATATAAACATATAATAACCTACTTATCACCCATAATATCCTGCCAACATCAAATTCCCTGCGTAGCAGTTGACAAAGAATATGATACTCTCCGGGCAAAGTGCCAACTAGTCCTTCCGGTACCACCTGCGTAGCATCTGTCACTATAGCGACTGTTTAGTGTCAGAAGTTGTTAGTGGCGGTAATGTCCCTCGCAGGTAGTAAAATGATAGGGGAGACTTTTTTTGGTGTCTAAATGTTTGTCAACACGTTTAAAATAGGTGTTTGTGGAATCGATTTTGTGGGCTATGGTTGAGTTATTATGCGGTTTAGTTTTTATGTTTACATCAAACAGTTAATTAGTGTAGGTTTCTTCTGTTAGTGCTGTCGATTCTGTTGCGTATTTTGACAGTATTAAACTAGACTAAACGCATTTGTTACTTTCTTTTTTAATCCCCGACAAAACATTTTATAAGTTTGTAGTGTGTATATCTGTCTATGGCTGGCATAGTAGCTCCAAAACGAATAGACCGATTTCAATGCATTTTTTTAAATTGAAAGTTATTTTATTCGGGTATCATCTTAGCTGTTTCATGAAAATCTGTTTAGCCATTCAAAAGTTATAGCTCTTTTTCTAGTTGGAGTCGGGGGCTTTTGATGGTTAGGTTATCTATTGAAACAGAAATACGTAAACGGCCATAGTTAACATTTAACATTTATATAATGCATAAAGATTTTTTTTAAATGACTAAGTAAGGTTTTCATTATTCAAAGCTAGCATTAAATACAAAGTTAATTTAAATAATAAAACTTGTACCTATCCTTTGAAATTATCGTGTTTGTTTAGTCGTCGAATTTAGTCGTTTACAATTTCCAGCAGTTATCCACTTAGCTATTTAACCTTTTAGGACGCATTTCCAGTATTCAATCGTGAGTTAAGATAGAATTTTAGACTAAAATATTCATTTTTTCCAATTAACTTTTTACTTGCCATTAGTCTGGGTCGTCGCAAGCACAACTAGTGACTACTGAGCGTGAGGTGTTGGTTGATTCCCGGGTCGAGCAGTGTTATTAAGTTTTTCTGTGACAATTCTCAGTAGCAGTTTGTAGTTTGAAATGATGCCCGGTAGATGGCAATAGGCTAGCCCCCTCAATACCGGCATCGCGCCTAATCCTCCGGGGAATACAGTGCTGCGTGATGCTTGTATATGTTACATTTTACTTTGACACATAGAACGGAACAAGTTATTCTACGTCTTATGATTATTCACTTTGACGACGATTAATCCTGTCTTTGTTTGCGAGCGACAAATATACAGTATTAATCCCCTAATCACCATACGAGATTCATCTCTCGCTTTGATGCTACTGGGGATTATTGAAGGCATTTGGAAGCAGACTCCAATTATAATATTAAGGGGTTGCTATGAAGCAGGCAAGTAATGTTACGACTAGAATTAATTTGTTTCTCGCCGGTATCTTCTCCAGGACCAACCCAGTTGGAACCGTGCACCTAGAAACACGACGTTTTGAAAGTGCCTGCAAAGGCCCAGATGAAATAAAAAGCTTTGACTTTGAGAAAGAAAGAAAAATCATTTATTCAGCACGGACACATGGACAACACAAAAGAGAGGAGATTAAATATAAAAAATAAAACACTACAAAAAGAGACAAATAAGAAATAAAGCATAAAATTCTTAAAATATATAGGTATACTGTCAAGCATGCCCATGCCGAAAGCCAGCTCAGCATTTTTGTTGGGCGCGGAGAGCCCATCGCTGATTTGCAGTTGGCACCCTTTTACCAATTTAGACTTTTGCGTGTTATAATAGTACAGATTGACCCCAAGGTATCCGAGTCATAATATGACAGCTGTTAAAAGTCTAGACAGAATTATCCCGAGAAGCCTAAGTCTATGATAAGACATGTAGGTACCTAATCGTATTTCTCCGAGAAGTACTGCAAGTAATATCACCTGTCATGTTGTCGGCGCGAGCGCAACGTGTATACTGCGAAGCATTTAACATATTGTCTGACACTTAATTATGGTCTCTGCTTACACCGCTACGAATTATAAACACGATTATACTGTTTTATGGGGAACCTGCGCCAGCGAGTCGAGCAGACCACAGATAAATATTACTTTCCTTTTTAGGAAAATACCTACATTAAGTACAGGACATATTTCATAATAACGCTTCTAATAACAGCTTTATAACATTTTTTACTTATCCGCGAAAAATCTGACAGCCACAGCGACCAACAAACAATGCATCCCTTTCTCGCTTATAGACGTTTTCATAAGAGGATACGGTATAGGACGTTTATTTGAACCTCCTTCAGGCCCTGAAGGAGGTTTTTGTACTCATCATTATGAACAATATTTACTACGGGATCAAGGCTGAAATCACAAAAAAAAATCTACTGTTCGCTACAAATATTTCAATATTACTCGACTGCACTTGACTGAATGTATGGACCAGATGATTTTTTTCGAGATTTCTGGGTCGATCCCATAATAAAAGTTGTTCATAATGATAAATGTAATAACCCCCGTTCCGCCAGATCTCGTATTATAGTAGTAGGTTTAGGTTAAGTCAACAACACGCAACGGGTTGGGTTTGAACTCACGTCATCCCGAACGTAAATCCCACGCCTTAACGTTGAACTATGGCTGCTTTAATTTTATAACACAGAAGATGATAATAGTGTTCAATTTTAAAACTTCAGTTGTAGCTCATAATTATTATTTTTTTCTTGACCAGGTATGCATTTTCAGGAAGAAAACGGCTTTAGAATTTCAATTAATTCGCCACTCAGGACTCAGTCGCCTTCACCTTTCAACCCAAAATACTACCGTGTTCCAAAACTCATAAATACACAGAAAATTGTTGGAAAACTCGATCCACACACGCAGAACGGCACTATGCTACGTTTAAAATGTCAAGCACGTTGCACGGAGCAGCATTTATAGTCAACCTAAAAAATAAACATCGAGGAGGGTTGGGATAACTGTCACACTGAAAATGTTAAATGTTTTGGGCAAATAATGAAGTTTCCCAATTCGACATTGTATTGCTTATGTTAGTTAGGCTTTTCCAGATGTTTTCTTGGGTTCACAGTATTCAAGTTAAGCAGATTTGCAGAAAGTTCGTCCAGAAAATATTTTTGTTGAATTTTCTTGGCTGAAAAGGTAGTTAACTTAAGTAGTCCGTTTACCACTCCTAAATGAGAGACTGCATAATTTAGGAAATTGACCAGGTGTTTTATCAAAATTTGTGAATGTTTTCAGAAAACATTAACGTTATCAACGATCTAATTTATCTTTATTTTCGACTGAAATTCCAGAGTTTAATGCTGAAACTTTTCAAAGGAATTTTTATCTCGCAACTTCTTAACTCACAAAACTTTTTAAAGATTTTTGTATAGCAAAAAAGGAAGAAAGCGAAACGGGCTTGCAGGTATTCTAATTACAAAAATGAGCACGGGGAAAACAGAACGTGACAATAGACACAGAAACAAAAATAAGTTCTCCGAACTGGCAACACAAGTTATCTTTTACTTAAACTTGTTCAATTTTGATATAAAAAATGATGACTACAAATCTTACAATGTACGTAAACAGTCTGTGTTTTCGTGCAACTTTTTCATACATTAAGTCAGCCTGAAACCGGAACAAATTGCGTCAAATTAAACATTTAAAACAAATAGTAATCCCATAAAAAGAACCCTTTAAGACTTATAGACATTCATAAATTGTCAAATTTTCTCAGAGCGTCCTCCCGGGCGTTTGCTTCAAAACAATTTTCGTGATCAACTGAGTGGATGATTGTTTAAATTGCTCGCCTTGTCAGTTTGATGCGTAACAATATTGCTTAGGCAATTTATGTAGCATTTGTACTATTTTTCTTTGAAAAAACTGAGTACGTTAAATATGAGATACTATTAGGCTCAAAAAGCTTTTAGACGCAAAATATGAGATGATCTTCAGGTATAAAATGAATAAAACACTTATTAGTGCCAATTGGAGAGTTTGATTTAATTTTTTAGCTCAACCGATATTAGTAGCGTGTGCATTTTGCCCCAATTCACCTAAGATAATAACGTCATAAAATATAAGTATCACTTTACATCTATTGCATTGTGAAATACAAACATTGTCGGGTTCAAATTCATTATTATTGTGACACTAATAAAATTACACAATTTATTTGATTAAAATAGAATAGAAAAACATATATTCGACACAGGGCATAGTTAACAGCACATAAAAATAAAAATAGGAACATAAAGAACACAGATGAAACATAAATAACAAACACGAACAAAAAATAAAAATGAAATACTGCATTTTATTTGTTAAGTTTCCAGTTCCTTGTTTTTTTTTTTTGACAATATAAATCTATTTTTTAAATTAGATTGAGATGAAAGTTAATCTCACCCAGATTTCCGCAAACTACATCAATTTTTACCAAATTGCTGTGCTAGTGAAAAGATAAAGATCACTTACCGAAGTATAACCTTGTAGTTTGTTCCAAAGGCTGTTTGAAATTTTTCTTGTGCCCAAGATAAAAGCATGAACGTTGTATGCGAACCCAAACTACATAGAACAAGTAGTTACATAGTGCCCCGTCCCAGCAGCACTAGACCACCAGATTATGTAAAGTGGGCTATTTAAATTTTATATGCTGCCGACATTATGGTAATATTTTACCGTTTTACTCCAAAAAGAAAGGATTTCGGTTTATCCGATATTTTGTTGAATTAATTGTTTTTGTCGTGGATCTTCCCGATGACGCTTACCTGTAACAAAAATAACAAAATAATTAATAAAACCCAACATTTTATTTATGTGTGAATGATTACTATGTTTTTACCGTGTATATAACCACGATTTAAAAACGAATCGAACGAATGGAAGTGGAATAAATCAGGGCTGCTAGGTTCTGAGAATTTCCTTATAGGAAAACCCGAAAACACTAGTGGACTCGGAAATCGAACCCAGAATCCAACGTTAAGCAGCCGCGCTTACGAAATAGTCTTATGAGGCAACTGCACACAACAATCGCGCATATAAAGCACTATCTAGTATTTAAGTAAATAAATATTGCCACTCCAAATCTTAATCACCGTATTTAATAGGCGGCAAACGTGATTAACATTGCGTCGATAATGCATATGCATATCACCGAAATGGGTTTATGCATGCACGTAAATGCATATAGCGAAACCATTACACATCTAGTTATGACTGATTAGTAGACAAGCTTCTTATAGACTTACCAAAATACTGAAATCGAAGATTTTAATAATTTATATTTAATGTTCTAGTTTTAGATGGTTTCTTAATTAAATTATTTAATAATCTTTTTAAAATATTTGGACTCTATTATACTAGAGACAGGTTGACATGTAATAACAATTTGTGTTATATTAGTAATAATATTAGTAACATTAGCTATGTAATGTAAATGTACCTAGTGATATTTGTGAAAAATATTTCGACAAAATGTAAAAATTGTTATGAATAAATGAAATTACTTTGAAATTTGTCAATAAATGTAATTATATAACAGAATAGAAATGGAAATTAAATAGTACCTAATCACTTTATAGATGTGTAAGGTCTTCTTAAAGGAAAATGTCGTAACTCCGCAACATCGGGAAGGACTGGAAGGAGATCTATTGAAGAGCTTTTCATACTTGCAATAGACAGTGAAAAGCTCAGAAAACTACTGACCTTCAGGAATGAAGAGACACCACAAAAAGGTTTTCGTATATTTTTATTTAGTAGTAAAAAGAAAAGGTGCTTCAAAAAATTCCTATAAAACTAGAAACGTCTATTCAATCGACAAAGTTAACTGAAGTCGATGTTTGAAATAGATGTTCACAGTGCAAACTATGGGTACATGGTAGTGTGACTTAACTTTAAGTGCACATGACAACAATAAGATTTCTAGTTTATTTTCGGTACAAAATGTTTCTGTGCTTTCTTACAACGAACATTACCTACTGTGATGATGATAAAAGAGAGCTTTCTGCATTTAATCTAGTTGGCTAGTCCGTTGACATCCACGATAGAGGACTTAAATGCATCAACAAAATATAAACCAAAGACCGTTATTTCTTAAAAGTTATCCGGTTCAATGGAAAACAAGGAAAATTACAGAAGCCAATGGACTGGAAAGTTGTCTCTTTATGCGTGCCTAATTGCAGAATTTTAACCCGAGAAGCTATAGGCGTTTGTTGTCTTTATTTACACACCGTTTCTACATCTTACATTTAATAAAACTAGTGGTCGCCTAGTGGTTTTAATTCGACCGTAATTTTATATATCTTCACTGCTACTCCATTGTACGAGTATATACAACTATGCCAAATCTCACACTCCGTGCGCCAAGTATGCTTAAAAAGGGAGACAAAGTTTTCTCTTCACGTATTAATAAGATAGTCTCGTATTCAAATTCTCTTTTCGCAGGTCTGCTGAAAGAGATTTATTTAAGAAATAAACAGTGCCTTTGTACTTTTTACTTCGTACACAAACTTGAAACTTACTATACTTATATTTTTGTAGCTTTGTAATATATCACTAGAGTTATAACTAAGAATTCTGCAGACTTTTACTTAGTTATAGATTTATCTATTCTGTGGTTATGTGCAAGAACGAAAATAACGGTTTCTGATTAATCATGCGTCCGATAAACAGCGGCACCCAACCTGGGCGTGGTGCATGCCGTCGTGGTGGCGCCAAGATTTTCTATCGGTCTGGCCCCGTGGCTGTATTCTATCTAACACCCATTTTCCCGTGGTCCACGCTGGGTAAAGTGGATTGATGACCGAAATGCCAGTTTCTGGCATCGATAACATTGCTGTCTACCCGCTCTCAATATTGTTAGTCACACATAACATTTCAGGAAGCTGGAAGTTATGTGCTTCCCTCACACATTTTTAGTCTTAATTATTCCATACAACATACAAACTAACCCACCGCTCCGCCTTCTACGAGATGCTAGCATAAAAGAAAAGTAGGCTAACCCAAGAATACTCAAACACATCTCAAGTTTAAGTTGCCGGTAACTCTCGTGCTGTCACTGTCATTTTAAGGTGGACAGTAGCGACAGAATGACTTTTAAGAGCGTCTCAAAATTGAGTTGTGTTTCAGTATACGGCGGTAAGCTTATCATTCCGCATAACTAAGTAACCAGGGAAAACGAGTGACGTAACTAACCGTAGGACGTAACAGTAGCCACAACCTGTACACAGATTATATTGCTTTGTGCCTGTACTGTCGCGAACTGTTACCGAGTTAAATCCGATACTTTGTTGTTTTAGTGGCGTAGTACCTGCCCACGTACGTACTTTTTATATAGCCTGTATGCTGTAAGCTGAGCAGGCTAGTGTAGAATTGTAGATCGAATCATTTGTTAAAAGGAATTGTTGACAGTTCAGCAGAATTATTGTTAAATAATAAATAGCTGCGAAAATATTCTAAGTTTATGATAGCTACAGACATGTTCGCTTTCCTTTTGTTCTCACATCACGATTAGAGAGGTAGGGCATAGCGGGACTTTCCGCTCAGAATTGGAGCTATCCGACTGCGGAAGTACCTCCACCTTGCAGAATATCGTAGCCAAATAACATTGCTCTTTTGCAGTGTTGTGTTCTTAGCGGTGAGCAAGGATGTCAGTGCTCCTTGGGAAAGCGTCGGACATGACGCTAGTAGTCGGGTCGGCAACGCGCGAATGATGCCCAGTGTTGCCAGCGTCCATAGGTTACGGTAACCGCTTACAATCAGGCGGGCCGTATGCTTATTGTAAAAAAAACGGTTCATTACTAGATTAAGCATGATTTTAAAAACATTTTATAGATTCGTGTTAGTAGACTAAAAAATGTCAAATAAGAACAGTGTACGTAAAAACTTAACTATGTTAATAGTCCCACTCACTGGCACTGGTGGGACTTGGCTAACTAACACTAAGTTCTTTGACCTTCAGTACAAAAAAGCTAGAGTCGCCTGCATTGAAATGAATGCCAGGTTTACTAAGTTCCTTATTCTACATTATGGGAGTACTGTCAAAGACTCAAGAGACCAACATTCTACAGGCAAGTACACATAAGTATACATAAAAGCGAGGTGCGTAAAGTGGGGCGCCTCAAACTAGGCTATCACGACATCTGATACCAAAGGAATGTCATTTACGCTCAGGGCTGTCAACCGTTTGACTTTAGAGTGGACGAGAGATTAGTTTAATTACACCCAGCTAAAATAAATAAATTCGTCCAATCCTGATTTTGTGAAGTATTATGTGCCATATTTGTCAAGTAGGTATGAACTTTTTATGAGATACTGTTACTAATAAACAATTGTAATTTTTAAACACCGATTAAATTAAAGCTGTCCTTGTCATTTTATGCCAATGAATAGAGATTGGAATAAGAAGAAGAGCTAGTTTAGTTAAATAACGATGAATGATCGTTTATTACTATGGGAGTTTGTATCTATCTTCATATTTAATAAGCCCACATCTACCCGTTGCTAGGTAGGTTTGGTATTGAATGAGTTTCTCTTTATGTAGGACAAGATGAATAAATAACTATGCAACTATGCACGTTTGTTTAACTAGTCTTATTACGCTATCGAAATTACGGTTTTATGTCTGATGTAGTTATGGTGTCACGCTGGCCGCGCTGCAGCGTGACGCTACACACAGAATGCGAGCGAAACAGCTTTCGAAAAGCTGAAGCTATGTAGAATATGTAGATTAGCGTGACATAAAACAAAATTAGAGTCCAAGGGACCAAACAAAAAGATGGAAATTGTCACGAATTAAATAATTTTACTGGCAACCCTATTTGCTTATTGCTGCATTCGCTGCACTATGTATAGGTAGGTGTACTATAATGTATGCGTCGCATTCCTTTTACGGCTTTATTCTACGTGAGGACGTATAATTTGTTCTTGATTATACAGTTTACTTGTTTTATAGAAGGAATAAAACAATTTAACGCTAGCCAAGTCGAGTAATATTTGGCCTTGTGTAAATTAACGATGGCCGCTGCTTGAAGTGTCTTCATAGTAAGGCCCTTTGGGCTTTTAACTTTTAATCTTTTCCAATTCTTTATTCTATGGCGCAGTGGCCAAGCGATTGGCTCTCTGCGTTACGAGATGTGTATCTGGTTCGATCTCCGCACAGAAATAATATTTATATGGCCTACAGATAGATGTACTGGGTCTGGGTGTATGTGCAATGTGCATGCGACAGTTTGTTTGCTTGTGAACTGTACCCACGTTACAAGAGAAACCAAAGTGTGAGATAACGTTTCTTAAAAAAGAAAGAAACATTTTATGCAATACCTATGACTTTCAAGCCTTCGACCAGGGCGGCTCGCCTGTCATGACGTACAGCGCTGAGACGTGGACACTGACCGTAGGGCTAGTCCACTTTAAAGTCGCTCAGCGAGCTATGCTTGGCGTTTCTTTGAAGGATAAGATCCGTAATGAGATCATCCGGAGAAGAACTGGAGCCATTGACATAGCTTGCAGAATTAACAATTCAGGAAGTGGCATTGGGCTGGCATTGGTGAAGGATGGATGGCCGTTGGAGCAGACGAGTTCTTGAGTGGAGACCGCGAATCGGGAAACATAGTATGGGACCCTCCCAGCCAGGTGGACAGACAACCCGAGGAAGATAGCTGGATCACACTGGAAGCGGAAGGTGGCGAACCGGGATTATGGCGCAACTTGGGACAGGCTTATATCCAGCAGTGGACTGCGATAGGCTGAGGTTGATTAGATTTTATTCATGCCTTACTACCATCAGGCCCTCCTGAAGACGAAAATTCCTCGTAAGGTTGGTACCTATCTCGTAACGTAGATATTATTCATTTTTATTCTCATGTTGCATTCTGTTATCTATGTCCAGTTGTGAACCGTTGTTCTTACGGAGTCGGAGCGAGCACCGTAGTTAATCGAGTTGAAGTTTACGACCGGCTCGGGCAAGATCTAGTTAGATGCAAGGCCCATAAAACTAACAAGACAATTCGCCAGGGTTCTGTATACTAAATATAGCCTATAGGACATTCTTCAATATCCAATTCTTCACGGGTATTCAAACATGGTGTTTTTTCCGGAAATCGACGACGAAGTTTAAATGCAATAACCATGTTTAAAGTTGGATACATGATAATCTTCAAATTCGACTGTTTTCTGCGTACTTCTGCACGAACGACGATTACTGTTACTTAATTTCGTTCGAGGGACTTAACTTTTTTTAGCCCAATGAAGATTTTCGATGTATTTGATCTCGTGGTAGACTGAGTACCTAAATAAAGTCAAAGTTTTTTTATTTCAACTGGGCCTTTGCAGACACTTTCAAAACATCGTGATTATAGGTGCACGTAAATAATGTATGTCAGCCAATAGGTCACCACCTAGCGTTACCTACCTATAATTAAAACAATGTACAGGTTTTCGAGAAAAAAACTTAATTATTATTACCACTTCCTGTACGTGGCAGCGCGCTAGTAACATAAGGTACTGCGACCAATCCGTTCGCCAGGCGTGTTGATTATGGCAACAATTGGCAATGTTCCGCCCTCACGACCGTGCATTGTAACATTTGCAACGGAGTATCAGGATTCCATTGGACATTGTTCGAGCTATTGAAGTCATCCATAATGTATCATTAGGCTGCCCATCCACTAAACCGGAGTGAAGAGGATTGGTGACAAAATAACTAATAAAATTCCAGTATTTTCTCCGCCCAACAAGAGACGTGATAATATCCGTATTCTATTGGTTACTTGTTCTCCTCTTTGCTTCAGTGGACCAGCAGCCTTATGCGGAACTTGTGGCTGTGGCAAATAGCTGTCCATGTGCGACATAATTGGCATAATACATTTTTATAGGAAGCCTCGCATTATCAGAAAGTATGTCATGTTATTTTTATATCCGTAGAAAGATAAGCGATAATACACACTGAAGTGTAACAGTGATCTAATTATTGGAATGTCAATAACCTTTTACATAATGATTATGAATAAAGTAAGAGGTACCTACTTTAATTCAGTTACCTTATATAGCATTAATACTGCTAACTTACTACTTTATGTATTTCCTAAAGCAGATCGTAAAGCTATACATAGGCTTACCCATTATCTGGTACATTCTGGTACATTAGCAATCATGGGCTACATGACCATAAACCCATACTCATCTTGCTAGATTCTTCTATTCATTCGCCTGGTTTACTACCTAGATCGTCCCTTACGAGTTACGACAAACATCACCAGATTTAATTTGATCAAAATGCATTTTTCACACGAAGTTAAAATGATCTATGTATCATTTAAATTACATGTAAATCCGGAGAGCACCTTAGTGAGTCAGAGTCTCTGGCAACATGATAGTTGACATGCCAACTTAAAATAAACGATGGCATAAAAGTATCCATTAAATAAACAAAAATAATTGTTTTCGAAACAGCAATAAGGTCCGCTATATTTTAATGTAAAAACATCAAATGTTAATGAATCTGATGGCATCGTATAACAATCCATTAATTTCGTAAAATCATTATGGCTGAAACGCCAAACGCACTGGCGGGAAATGATATTCGCTAATGAGTTGCTTTTAATAATAATGTGTTTGAAATATTGCATGTTGCAATATTGCTATGCTAATCTAGGGAGTTAAACAATATTATTTTACCTATTACGAATATTAATATACTATAGTTTAATGTTTCGTTATTTCGTAGGTACTGACTGCTTACTCCAGGCAAACGGATGGCGGTGACTGTCGGTAACTTGGTAAATAAGCATTAGTCCAACCGGAAGTCATGAAATCAAAGTGACTGAAGAATTTAACTAATTCCATTGGTGGTTGTTTTACTCACAACCTACTTGTCATACTAGCAAGTTTTCTTATTCAACTCGAAGCCTAGTTTCCCTCCGCGACACAGAAAGATATGAAGTGACTTATTGTCAACTAGTGCCATTGCAACTCAAGTAGTTGTGTGTGTAGCTTTATCTGTAGCTACAGTAGGTAGAGAGTAGTGAGTAGGGTTTTTAGACTTTAAAGCTGTCGCAGTTAAGTTAACTCTGCAAGTTATTCCTCGTAATTTAATTGACAAGTTGACGTTGAGTTACGCGGTGAGAGAATACATGCAAGATAGATATAAACCATTAGCGATTAAATGGTAGAGATGGGCTAAGTGATGATTTTTCAATATCAATGACAAAAAATATCGATGACGGGAACCATGACAAAATCATCTATGATTTATCTCTAACTGCCACCGATTCATGCATTGCATGTTGTCATCTTGTCACTCTCATATCACAGCTAAAGCCGAAGTTCACGTTCATTCAGTCACGGTCATTATAGAGTGATGATTTTAGGCATTGATGATTTTTTCGTTGTCACTGCATGACGAAATGATTTTAAAATATCGATGATTTTTATGTGACATGATATAGGCCTCAACTCTATTAAACTGGAGTTTGACGCAAATCATTAACAATCCAACAAATAATGTAGGTAATGGAAGCTTTTCATAGGGCCGGGACGATTATAATCTTTTCCATAAGAATGTTCAAATATAGAGGGCAGGCCAGTGTTAGTTAACAATGACAATAAAGTTAACGGTTGTCAGCACTAAGAACTCGAAAGAAAACCGTACAAGGTAAACACAAAAGTCCTACCGCATTATTCGCCTGATATTTCTACGTCCACCCGTTTATACCTTCGGCACGTTTTGACCCACGGGCTGGATATAAATTAAAAACTGTTATGAAATAACTCGCATTCGCAATGGTGCCCATTACCCCGCACAATGATTTACGTGGAAAGTTATAAATTTTTAGAGGTTTCGTTCGTGAATAACCATTAAATCATCAAATATACATACACGTGTTCCTCATTGCTAATTGAATAAATTTTATTGTACATAAGCCTGTTGGTAAAATCGCAAATAATTGGGTCATCCATGAATCCCTAATGGCTTCTGTATCAATTATCCACGTAAGACATTTCGTAATACTCGTCTTTGAAATGCTAATCATTACAACAAATTTTATCTACAGCATGTTAACTTTTAAATCTGTTTTTGACCTAAAATCCAGTTATATTTTGTTATAGATTTTTTAATTTATATTTTTGTTGAGTCCAGGCGCGCAATGCTGCATAATATCTCCATATTCGTCATTTATAAGTATAAGTATTTTTTAGAAAAGTAAAAGATGCAACATCTTTCTTAACAATTAAATGACAGTCATCGGATAAAAGTGGATAGTACACTAATTAATGCTGATACACAATTTTCACATTTCAAACGATAACAAGTTATTAGTCTGATTTTGAGGAAACGTTTAAATCACCAGAAAATGTCTTCAATTCTTATCTTTTACTTTTAAATTACGTTTATTATAATCATTTAAATTACTCAATTACTCCTCGGATTATTAGTAATAGCATTTTGATTCAGAAATAGTATACCAGGAAGAAATCCTGAATAATACACAGATGATGATATTTTTTTACGAATAAATGCGACACGGAAATGACACAACTCACATGTTAATAATTCTGTCAGCGGCCATTGTTATTTTTTCGTATGACAACACTGTTAACAAAAGTGTCATGGCGTCGCTCACTGTTATTTTAATTAATTATGGATTGCACGTTTTTTGGCGTTGTATCATTTTGTAGAACGAATATTAACGTTGTTTTCATACTGGCAAAATTATTATTCGTTTAATTAACGTAAAGCGCTACGAGGCTTTCGCTTACTTTTGATTGCTGTTTGCGAAACACTTTTGTGTCGCTTCTTATGTTTAGTTTTCTTCTGATCTCCTCTTGTCGAAAATATTCTGAGCCGAAGCTCGTAGCTCTTTTAAGATGTCCTCGGGCAGTCACTTGTCCTTTGAAGTTTTGGGTACGATGACAATGAGAAACTCATTTAAATTCTTAGTACGCACCTTGCATGATACGTTTGCAATTTTAAAATTGGAAATGGGAAACATAATAACTTCAGTCGCTAATATAATATTGCCAGGTTAAAAATGTATATTTTCTGTTGTCTAAATTAAAATTCCTCTTATTCCAAGTATTTTCTCTACTAAAACTAAACAACCGCCATCTAAAGGAGCAATCTTAGTAAGTCATGGCTTGTGAGTTGTGGCTAAACCTACTATTATTTCTCTCTAATACCCGTAATGGCAAACCACCTACAGTTTAGATCCGCCACCATAAATAGACACAACAAAGCCATACCAAATCGACGGGTGGTACCTATACTCCGCGATTTTTTAGTCTAAAAAACTAGCTTTGCCTGATAGCGAGTAGTATCGATCCACTTGATAAGTCAACGAACTTCAACACTAAACGCGCCAGACCGAAAAGAATTAGCATTGAACCTTGACTTTGGCTAGAATTAGTCGACTTTGAATGCATTACAATACATAAAGATTTTAGTTGAAAGCTTCTATAAACAATGAATTCTCCAAAGTGATCTGCAGTAATCATTATAAAACATTTTGTGGATGAATTCGGAGTTTCAGTATTAACAAGAAGCGTGTTTTATCTACTTAATTAATATAAACTTTATGGATCCCTAAAGGACACAAAACTAGTAGCAATTTAGCGTTAGCGTCACTTATTAAAAGAATGGAGCTATGTTAAGAATCTCTGGAATCTGTCATTCAGTATTGAAGCTATTAAAGTCATTCATGTTATTTCTGTGTATCGTGACTCAGTTAATATTACTTAAAGTATTATCAAGCATAGTTCAAAACGGATGCATCGTGGAACCATCAGCAATAAAATCTATTTTCTCAAACCGCACTACCATCAGATATAACAAGCCATAAATAGTATATCGAAGTACCGGTGCAAATGGTGGCGCTAAGCTATGATTCAAGTCTAAAACCAGAACAATAGTATCTCTAACACTAATTCACGTTGTTACTAAAGACTAATAGTGTAGCTGTCAAAACTAATCACTGAACAATATCAGTTTGACATCTAACAGATAGAGGCACGTCAGACGATCGATTACAGTTAGAATGTTATTGTAGTCGGGCTACATTGATGAATTTGTTTTCGCAGTCTTTTTCCGCAGTGGGCAGAACTACAGATAAATCCAATAATAGTAGGCAATTATTTCTATTTCGTACACTAAAGCTGCGGGTCCAATTGGTCAGTATCGCAGCGTACGGACTATCGCGTCGGCATTTACGAATTGCCGATAGGATGGGTCCACTAGTAATTGATTTCGCATCGACATTTTTATAACAGTTGAACCAGTGCTTGATAGACGTGCACTCGCATTATGGTGGATAATGATGTGAATATTGTTATTATTGGTAGCATATGTTAGCGGAAAATGAAGAAAGAAAAAAAGGAAACGGATAATGTGGACCGTGCATAAACGCATTGTTGCATATTTGGCAACACTGTTCACTGCGGATGACGTCATCGGCATATCTTGTTCAAAATGACGACGGCCGACACGGCTTTGCCGATCTAGTGAACGCAATTCTATAGAAATCAATATAAAGCTATAAAGCAAGATAATATGCTTACGCTCCTGTGCCGACAAGTGGACGCGCAGCTTTATTCTGCTATATCTACCATCAGGATAAAAAGCTTTCAACATAATTATTGAACTAGATTAAAAACAAACGAATAAAATATTGTCTTGGTTACTTCAAAGCAGGTTGTCAACTATTGGAAGATAAAGATAAACGATAGTAATCCGAATAATAAAATAAAACAAATAATAAAACGGAGGTCACAGATGTTAGAACAATGCGGTTTTTGCACAAATATCAACTAAAGATGGAGGAATTACGTGTTGTAAGTCGTAATCGTAATACAACTGAACAAATAGAGGAATTATATTTTACTTGTTACATCCAGACTTGCCAATGCCATAAGTTTTTCAATACAGGGAACTGTTTTGCATAACAATGTCCACACTTTCTCTCGAGTTCTTTGCTTTAACAGTTTTCTCGTTTTTCTAACGGCTCATCGTGTAGGGCCCACTACAGAGTTCACTAATGAAGTGCGTAGGTACTACATAAGGACTTCGTTAATGAGATATCAACATTCTTCACATAAGACCTTCTTAAATGCCTCAGCAGATATTAAGGAACACATAACCAAGTTGAAACTTTTATGGGATGGGAATTCAACCCGATGCATTAGAATATCCTTCGCAAACCACCACATCATAATCCGCGTTGCCACTATAAAAATGACGATTTAAATATTACATGATAATCAGTTGATTTAGATTTTATTTCTACCAAACAGCATGTTATTATCCGTAATAAATCTGCATATAGTTTGAATAAATGTAAAATTACTCAAATATACGAGCACATTATAAGGTATCCAATATCCAGTCGAGATGAATGGAGATATTCCGAATACCGAGGCGATTTCCAACTGAGATGTAGAAGACGTGGTCCAGAGGTATTTGATCCAATATTCAAGAAAATGTTGTCCATATTAAAAAACCTATAATTCTATTTTCTGGAACATGAATTTAACTACAAATTTTTAAACTTTCTTCTTTCCGTATCTGGCTACTAGGTGCTTTAGTTGAAGCTAGTGGAAAGTGGTTTGAATATACTTAGCTTACTGCGCAAGTTGACTTCGGAAACTATATTGAAGAACTATTGCTTATAAAACGGTGAGTATTCTCTGTCCTAATGAAGGAATTCAAAGAGACTGCTGCTTTAATGTTTCAAATCATCTTGCATAAGGGCATTATTTTCCACCATTCGCATTCCCATATCACATAAAATATAATAAATTCCACCAAATTACACAAATGTGCTATATTTTACATTGCCCATTTGTCGTGAAAGCTGCGAACACAAAAGTACCATTATAAATAATATCCAGCAAAACAAAGGTCCGGTACCGCCATCCGCCATGTTTTTGACACTTTGTTGGAATCAAATTAGTTTCGCGGGAAATTTAGTAACCTTTTACAAAGTCCGCATCGTTTTTTACCTTTGTTACCGTCAAGGGGATACTGATGACAGAATTACTGTACCTAACTGAAGAGCGTTGTTTACTTTTTTTGGGTAACATGATTCCATGGGATATGTTGAGAATGATTGAGATTAGAAGAGGGTGGCAAAACCACAGGAAAGACGACTGACTTGAGGACTTCGGTACGATATCGTGGCAATTTCAGCAGTTCAGTTGTCACTAAGTAATACATGATCAATGTGTCAGATTCACATAGGTAATGTTTCAGGCCATGTACTTGTTTCGTCTCTAAAGAAGAACGAAATCATATAGTCTAGATATTCAGAAATAATCGCGATGACGGCTAAACGCGACGCTTCCAACAAGAATACAATGGTTTATAAGTAATTATCTTACAGAAAATAGAATTATTTTAATTAAATCCACAAACCAAAAAGTCTTACATAAACAGCTAACTCGATAAAGTCAAGTCTTGTAACAAGCTTACGTCGGGGCGAAACTGGCTAACTGAATAAATGGCACCTGCACGACCCTAGTTAGAGGTGAACTCCCTTTTATTCAGGAAACATTTACTACATTTATTCACAAACCCGTGAATAGTAAACGTAAAATAAACAAGATCCAGGGTTGGTACGCTGACTGTATACTTTGGGCAACGAACGGCCATCGATTTGATGAGAAAATATTTGTGGGGAATATTTTATGGAAAACAAAAAAGGAATAATAACGGACTTCACTATCACCATTTCAATTTCATTTTAAGTCTTGTAGTTTTCCTTTTGGCGAAATAAACAAGAAAACTAACACAAGAAATATTATTCTGTTCTCCAAAAACCACAACAAAACACGCTACATGTCTCAGCGATCATTTATCACCAGACCCGAGTACGGACACGGCCTCTGTCAACCCTGCGCCCAGCCCTAGTCCCGAGCCACACCGTATTAACATTTCCTTTGCCCAAACAAAACCTATTCTACTTGCCAACACCTGTAAAACCTCGCAACTCGATTTCGTTATCAGCGCTCTAGGGATGGGAATAGCCTTAACAATTTTATCCCTAAAATTAAGTCCGCGCGTTAGACGCAGATGCTTCTCCACTTGCGAATTTCTGAATTTTCCGCAGTAATGCTAGTCGTTTTACCTGTATAATCTCTCAATATTAAAATTTTCTCGGACTAAAAGATTGGAACTTTCGTAGAGATTCAACTGATTGGACTCGTGCTTTGCTTACTGATAAAACCATTAAGGCTATTCCTTATCTTTTCCTTGTAGATATTACACGTACAAGTAGTTACAACGAACTTATTTTGTTTCGTTATATAATAGGTAACTTTTGGTGTTTTTGGTATTGTAACATAGAAGATTATCCAGATTAGGTTGTTTTTCTCCATAACATTAAAACGTGTTGCTGTTAATTATTATTGTCCCGAAACAATGCTATAATCATCATTGCATCAAGGCATTATTTAGGCCAAAATTGTTGCTCCTTAATTTGAAACATTTAATTTGATAGCTACCTACACTTCTTTTCTTCGTCTTTTCTTTTCTTTCAATAATAAATAAATGATTATTATCATGTTACATTACAGTCTTGAGGCTGGCGGAGGAGACTCCACAAAATGGTTGAAGCCACCTTAGTGGTACTTATAAAAAAATGTGTGAGAGTTCATAGTGCCTTACTCTTTCAAAAAAGTACCCTAAGCCGTAAAGTCTTCTTGGTTCTATATCCTAACGCACTGGGTAAGTAAGTAGTGACGCTACCACCCACTTAGGTACTAAATTAGTTAAAAACACGATGCCATTGAAGATTTTCAATTAAACTTAAATGTTATATCTTACAACGTGCTCCTTCTCCCATAAACATAGCGAAGACTAACAATAACGACTGTTATTAGATCTAGACCCAGACATTTTACATCTGGACTAAATAAAATGGCTGAACATTTCAACGCAATGGTAATTAGAAACAGAGTTTATTTGAGGTCTCTGGGGTCACTAATCAGGGTCGAAGTTAGCCAGACGTACCCTTGTTTAGACCAAACCTCGGTGGGCCTAACAATATGCTTTACATTATTACTCAGATCATTATTGTGTCTACCGAGAAAATAAGGCCGTACAATAACGCTTTTGTTTTCTATAAACACTTCAAAGAAAGTTATTGAAGTTAGAATTGGATTTGTTTACAATTTTCATTGATTTTTATTGTCTTCTACCCAATATAGATGTTCTATATTGGACAAAATAAATTAGATCATAATATATAAAGATACGACCCATTTTTTTCTGCCACCAATTTTCACCAATAACGCGGAATTAGATTGTGATTTTAATACTATCGATAAAGGCATATTTATGAAATTGTTAAGTCTAGAAATCATAATTTAATACGCCATTATTGTGGAAAAAGAAAAAATGTGATAACTCTACATTTATTGAAAGTAAATCGACGAAACCTTGTGTAAAAAGTAGTATTATATGTATAATTATTTACTGTAATCAGCACTCAAATAAGTAGTTTAATTCTTTTTAAATATATTTTTTTGTCATTTTGAGGAGTCAGATTTAGGTGAACTGTGTTTTTTTATAAAATAAACTACTTGCCGTATCAATGCCGGAGTTCTACTCTCGTGCTCAAAATGTGTACAACTATCGATTTTTACAATAAAATCGAGATGCAACAAAAATGGGGTTTATAATACACTGTGTCATGGCAACATTGCCAACCCGTAAACTACTACTTAGTTAGTACTTAGGTATTCATTAAAACAGATTTTTCTTGGTCTATGACCATGACACGATGATCATAACAACCGACAAATCGATAGCCATAACTTTAAGACGAAGTGCCTAATCCATCCATCTAATTCCCTTTCATCAGCAGATGAGCGTGAAATTACCTCTCAGCCTCGTCATAACTTACCAGCACGTATAATAACATTTCAGACACTTGTTTATTTTTATTACGTAAATATTCATGATACAAACACAAAGCTAATATTAGCCCCTCCATTTTAAACGTATTTATAACTACGGGATCCCCGGATGATGGGTTTTTCTTCCTTATTTCTGTATCGCGAAGCACCATAAGCAGCTGTCTTTATGGAAATGGGTTCCATGCTTGCAATTTTCCGAATTCGGATTTTATTCCGGAAATGGATGTATTTGTGTAAAACAGTCTTGGATGCTAATACATATTCGTTTAAATTTCGAAGACAACGTGATCATAATTTGATATATATCTGCCTAGATTTATTTCATGGTCCTTGATGGTGTAGAACTGTATTGCAAGAAGAGAAGAAGAGTAATTATTGCATGGGATTTAAAAGCTATATTCTATGAACCTGATATGAATCCTTACTAATCTTATAAATGCGAAAGTAACTCTGTCTCTCTGTTTATTACCTTTTCACGCCTAAACTGCTGAACCGATCTTTATGAAATTTGACAAGGAAATAGAATGCATCATGAGGAAGAACATAGGTTATTTTTAGCTTCAAAAATCGCAGCCGTCCAACGTCCCCGCGGACGGAGTCGCGGGTACAGCGAGTAACCACGAAATAAAGGTGTTGGCTACAAGTACTAATATTATAATGATTATTAATTAGTAAAAAATATAATTAATTAATAAACATAAAACAGGCTACATAAACAAAAAATTGTATTAGACTGGAGACTTAAACCGGATATACCTACTTATGTCGTAACTTTTTCGAAGCTTTTCCGTGTTTCTGTTCCTTTGTTATCTATGTAGTTACTTGTAAACTTCACAAATCAAAATTATATAATTGTTATCATTAAGCAACCAAAATGCCTGTAAAATTAAAACATGTTGGTAAAATAAGACGCCACTACTAAAATGTGACATAAAACGAGGCGGGAAACAAGTGATTTATCTGCAAACTCGGCGGCCATTTTGAAGTCGACCTCATCGGCATACTGCCTCCTTGATCAAATATTAAAAAGTATGAATATGGACGGACGAGGTTATGATGAAAATATGGGGCCGTGTATTTTTAAACATCGGTATTTTTCGATGAAAAGGTACCTATTTGACGATTATACTATTGCGAAATCGTCGAAATTAGTACGTTCTTCCGGTGTCAAATACAAATGATTACTTTAATGAATACCATGACGCAAAGCAATATCAAATCGAACAAAAAAGTAATTAAAGTGCTAGGTATTAAATGATTTGCCCGTTTAGTTTCTCACGGTCTTATTGTGGTTTATTATTAGTCGATATTCATTACCATTTTAGTTACGTGGTATACCCCCAGGACGGGACCTCGAGGACACACCTAAGTATACTAAAATACAAGTTATTAACAATTTAACATTATTTATTTTCACTTCAGAAGTCTTAAAACTTTTAATAATTCTATCTTCGCATCAAACGCGAATTTTTCCTCTCAATTACGTTGGCGCAGCATTTTTTTATCCATCTCAATCACTAGTAACGGAGCCATGCCTTATTTTTTCCCGCATCAGCGACACTACGCCATTTTTAAAAGCATTAGACAAGGAAGTATTCTTGACAATAATTATCTTCTAAGATATTACTTCTAAATTAAGCTTTTAATTAGAAGCCCGTGAAATTAGCATTAAAAAAATGTTTTCACGCACCATGCTTTTATGGTGGAAAAGATTATATTCACAAAAGATAATCGCCATCATATTGTTTGGTGTTAATTTATAATGAAGTCAATAACATCATGGTTATTTATGACATTCGTCCCTTATGGAATATCCTTCGTAAAAATTATAAATATAGTATATCGAGATAAAAGTGAAACAAGATGCCACGTCTCTCATTTCAAAAATACGGCTCACTAGTTATCCCGTTGAGAATACGTACTTTCCTAAGAGTGTCGGATATAATGACCATGTGAAAATATGGTATAGTGCCTCAAACTTATCTGACCCGGTGACCAAAATTGGAACTAACGTCGCTACGGAACAAAAATGACATCAAAATATCATTTTTGTACGGAGATGACATTGGTAAAAGCGACGGCAGCGACGCCACGACCGGGTCAGATAAGTTTGTGGCACTATATGTACATTGTATAAGTCACAGACAGTACTAACTGGTGGTATCTATCATTTGACTATGTCCAATGTCCATGCTAGTAATGGAGCGGGAATTTCGAGTGACTGAAAGAAAACCGAAGCTCTGCTTAAGTCAATAGATATTTGTGACGGTTAGTAAGTAAAGGTTCTGGTTTCATTCCACTCGAATTAACAGTTTTAGCGTTAATCCGCAACAAGAATACTTTAAGCCTTTTAATGTTGTTAGTTGTTAGGTAGGTATGATACTCTTTCGTACCAAATAAACTTCGAGTTTATACGGATCAATGAAGAGTGAGGAAAATTTTCAAAGAAACTTTTTCAGTAAGGTGGTAGTACCTTCATAACAAACGCTCCAAATCACTTTGATATCATAATTCTAACGTTCCTAAAGTTTCTGAACCTTGAAGTAGCACTCGATCCCAATCAACGTCTCTCAAGTTTTCGATAAAATCCATCGTTTGGAGTTGTCACATCGAATAAGGTTCTAACGAAAGTCAAGTGTATTAAAGTGCTGAGCGAGGATCTTCACAAACGTTATGAATTGGATTCGTTATGAATATTTTCTTTGGCACTGATGAGATCCACTTTTCGCTTGTTAGGGGACGTGTGTTTAGTTTATAACACAAACTTCAGAAGAGCTCAAACTTGAGCAGTTTTGAGAATCTATCAGGCTCGTTTACCACGATATGGGCGAGTATTTATTTGAGTGTTTTTCTTGACGAAATGTAAACCTTTTACAAATGCTCTCGCCATCATTTCAGCTTTCACAAAAACTTAAGCAACTCAACACTGACATCTCTCATTTCCAATCCACAATAATGTTAATACTTCAAACTACCTACATATTTACATAAATATCATAATTTATGTTCCAAACGGCAACTTCTGTGCCTAGGTGTATTGCAACCTGTTGGCAATGTGTCACAATTAGGGATTGCAAATATTCGATGTTTTTCGGTATTCGAATATTCGAATAATTTTTCAGCCTTATTCGAACTATTCGAATAATATTCGAATATTTCAGAAAAATTAAATATTTATATAATTTGTCACATTTTTATAGCCTTACAAACTGGTATCATATTTTTATGTAAGTTCGCCTAACATCCCCAATCATTACCAATATTTAAACATCAATCTTGTAATCAAATGAAATAATTTTAACAAATTCTTAATAAAAATGTTGTCCAGTGAAGTTTTCTCTTCACGTATTAATATATAAATAGTTAGAAGTAATATGAACTTCGACCATAACCAGAAAATCAAAATTTCACAAATAAAATCAAATAAACATTTTTTTTTTCAAATTGTCCTCCAAAACTCATAGTGGACGTAATCAAAACAATGCCACCAGTATCATTCAATTACCTTCCATTGAAAGTTGTTGAAACCAAATAATATAACTATGGTTTTGTTGCCGGAATATGGTTTTGTTGCCGGAAAGGGAACTCGTGAGCAAATATTGAATGTCTGCATTCTCATCGAGAAATGTCGTGAATTTAACGTACCACTGGTCCTGTGCTTTATAAATTACGCAAAGGCATTTGACTACGTACAATGGCAAACTATTTTCGATGTGCTTATTGAGATGGGCGTCCCTACGCACCTTACTTTCCTGATTCAGTATTTCTACCTTGATGGCACCAGCATTGTGAAACTGGAAAACCAAGAATCTAAGTCTTCCCACACGGAACGAGGCATGCGTCAAGGATGTATTATACTATCGCCGAAGTTATTTATTTATTTATTTATTTTATTTATTTATGTACACATAAGGAAACATGGTAATAAAATGTTACAGACAAATGAGCACAATGGAACTACTTATTTCTAAAGAAATTTCTTCCAGTAGTCCCGCGATTGGAAATAAGGATGATAGACACGTAGACACAGTGTGTAAAAATTACAAAGTAACTACTTTAGACTACTTAAACTTATGGTATACTAAACTAAACCAATAACTAAATACCTATGAAATAAACTACATAGATAACAAATACAATGAACTACATATACCGTACGAATAAATACCTATCTAAATATATAAAAACAAATACTTATATATAGGAATTATGTATATATATATTGTAATGGACAATCATTGTAAAGAAGAAAGGTAATGGTCTTTGACACGTTATTTAACCTATATGGGGAACATTATGCGAAAAGCAAATAGAATAGAAAATAAATTAGTATAGGCAGTCAAAGACTCACGAACCTAAGGTACGCGGATAATACCACTATAATTGTGTTTAGTGTAGAAGAGATGGCTAACCTGCTAAAGCATATACGGGAACACTTCCACTTTCTAATCTACTTGACGGGTACGAGAAAGTCAGCGAGTTCGTGTATCTTGGGTCACTGATAAGGATAACTAGTGAGGGCAGCAGCCGTAGATTCGGTATGGCTAAGAGTGCAATGGCAAAACTCGACAAAATTTGGAAGAAAAGTGGTATTCACCGTATGACCAAAGTGCGATTAATGCATCCTCTGGTCTTCTCAATATATTTATATGGCGCGGTAACGTGGTGCATAGAAAATCGTGATAGCAGTAAGATCGATGCTTTTGAGATGTGGTGTAGGCGCAGATTGCTTCGTATACCCTGGACTGCTATGAGAACTAATGAATCCATTCTGTAGGAGCTCAACATCGCCAAGCGACTTTCCACAGTTTGCCGGGAGCGTGCCCTCGGTTTTTTCGGTCATATCATGCGGTCTTCTAAGCATTGTCTGGAAAAACCTTACAATAGTGGGCCGGCTGGAAGGGAAACCCACTCAAGGCAGAGCACCGATAAGATGGTCGGATGCAATAAGAAGGGCTGGTGGAGGCAGCATGCAGAAAGCGGTCCACGCAACGAAAGACCGCATGGTTTGGAGGCGCGTTGTATGTGGTCGCGATTCTCATCAGTGAGGGAACGATGAAAAAGAGGAGGACCTGTGTCATATAGAGCCATCCGCATTTTTATTGATGTTTCTAGATTATTGATGTTCGCAAGTGACCGTTGATTGGTCGAATGGCCGTCAATCTGAGCAGTGCTGATCTATTCGAAGATTTGACGACCACGCGTTAGACGTCGCGTTAATAATCAACAAATAATGCTGTAACCTTAATTGTTATGGTAATATTCGAATGTTCGAATATTTTATAATTTACTATTCGAATATGAATTTCAAATTGATATTCGAATAATTCGAATATTCGAATATGGAATTGCAATCCCTAGTCACAATCGTAACCCGAGACCCGACCGCAAGTATACCGGTCTAGACTAAGCCACTAGGTGCACTGACTTCGGTTATCTAAAACGGATTTGCAGCAACATTTGCTTAGTCTAACTCTGATGTCCCATCTTCTGTTGTCTCGGGTTTATTGCTAGCATTACGTAAGGCATGCAGAGACGGATTGTGGCGACATTGCATTTATGGCCTGGCTTACAAGATAAGCGGTATTCCAAGCGTCGCATCTAGTGTTTAGTGTTCATTTACATGCTCGTTTGTAGTTTATTTAGCATTTAACTTCAGTTAAGATTTCCCTTTTGTTGTGAAAAACCTGCAAAGCATTTTGATTGATGAATTAATATCGTGTTTATTTTAACTACAATATGCCGCGTATTATTATACGCGGGGGACATAAAGGAACCTATTTAAATTCTATATGCAAACAACCTCATTACCATCGACTATTATAATATAGCAATTATTATGAACTTCATAACTGGCCAAAGGAAGCATCTAGCGACGAATACAAAGGAAACGAGAGAAGAAGAGCAAATTTCTAAATATGATTCGATTTGTTCGCTTACTCGTTCATTCATTCATTCAGTCTGCGTTGAATTGAAAATAACCATGTAATTCCATTTCAACGGTCTCAAAGGGAACACGGCTTTGAACAAAAATTTGCCCGATTAAATTTTTCCGAGAAGAAAATTTAACTTTTAGAACTAATTATAATTGTTGGTCGTCTTCAAAGTCATTAGGAACTTTATTACGGAGGCTTTTTACTAATAGGATGAAACTATCTGGATACTTTTGTTTTCGATTTTACCAAAAATACTACAAAACTACTAAGTAGGATGACTAGGGAGTACTGGTTACTACGATGATGTCGCAGAAGTTAGTTTTCATACTTCTCAAACTACTAATGATACTAAAACAAACACGGGTCTCACTCCTGCTCAAATTGTCATGAAATGAGTAAGATAAATTGAACCTTTAAAAATATTCCATTTCGTACCTTTGTCATCACCCCAACTCAAGCTTCATTTCGGTCAAACCAACAGGGTATCCCATCTAAAAGTCTGATTTACCCTTTAGGGTTTATATTTATAAGATATTTAGACAAGGTAACTTAATTGGGCCCTATTTATTACAAAACAGACGGATAAAATTAACATATTTCGTGCTAATTTCACGCCAGTTGGGTCCGAGAACTGATTATACAGTCCGCCCACGTTTCTACAATTTTTTACGTTTGCACTCATCTCGCAATAAATTATACGTCCCATACCTGAAGAGCTTATTAAGCTGAATTTATAAGGGCCCAGATCAAAGGTACAATCGTTTTGAAACTCCATTGATGTTGGCGACTGTTCCTAATGACCTGTTTGGGCATAAATTGGGTGATCTACACGCTACCCGACGACAAATTTATTCCAACTTCCATTGGATTCAGTCGCCAAATGTCAAGTCACGGTCGAATTATATTTTTTTGTGATTTGTCGGACAAGTCGATCAATTTCTGAAAAGGACTCATTAAGAGGGCCCTTCCCGGTCCGCCTATCGTCAACGCGAGCATGATCGAAAAGCTTGTTGTTTCATCCAAGGAAATTTCTGAAACGGCCGTCTCATGCCTACCCCACACGACTCTCCTCCCGCGTACTTCATATCACCCGTTGGCTAAAAGCGAGTGAGAAGGCGATCATTTAATGAAAATTGGCGCGCGAACATTTCACAAAACAGGTTCCAAGAAATAGGTGTTTTTGAAAAATCCTAACAAGTTTTTGGAAAAAATGTTTGTAATTTAGAATCTCCATTACATGTGCGAGGTCTCTATGAAGCTGTTTTTTTTATTTTTTCAATTAATGAGGTCATTATGAACGGCCAAAGTTCAGATAAAATTTATCCAAAAAAGCTGATTTTCAGATGTCTTTACTGAATTTGTTTCTCAAAAAATTATTATTTGCCTTACATAGAGACCTAGATATAGACCACAAGATACCTATGTATTCAAAATATCTAGAGGAAAAATTGTTATAGCGCCGTAATCACCTACGGGCGTTTGTATGGGAATTATGCCGGGTTGGCCGCTCTTAAGATGGTCGAGGTGGTTAGCAAGTCATCTTCATTAGAAGTATTGGTGTTTAAAAACATTTGCTGCTCGTAAGTCTTTGCTTCTCAAGGTTCCACTTGCTTTTTGGACCAAGCAATAGAAACCTGCAAATTAGAAATTAAAATTACGCCATAAGACAGTTTTTTAAATCTAAAATTAAGAATTCATCGTCCATTATAAGAGAAATGATTTGTCTTCGTTTTATGATGTGCTCTAAGAAATTTTTTAGGTCCTTTTCAGTTTTGATTAATGTTTCTATAATTACACGGTAGAATGAGTCTTGGCATTGTGGGCGTAGTAAATGTATTATGTTTATAAAAGAAAGATTGATTATGTCTCCAGTGTCCACACAGGGCTTCAGTATTGCTTGGAAATCATTTCAAGAGTTCTTATAGTTCTTCGGTCTTATCGTCAGGGTCTTAGTGGAAAGGATTCAGGATTCTGTCCCAGGGTAAGGATTAACTGCAAAGTTAAAAATACAGCATAACTTTACATCACTTAGGTACTCGAGAGGATTGACAGAAAGTCGCGAATTCTCATCATATTTCACGTTATTAGCTTAAAAAATACAAAAGCAAAGTGATCAATCAAAAGCTATCGCTTATATGTCGGCTTGATACTGTAAACGCCAAATAAATTCATAAATGTTTACCCAGAATAAAGAAATCAGTAAAACTAAATCTACTCATAAATCACCATTCATCTTTATTAGCAGTCAGAACTAAATAAAACCTAAGCTCTCATCAATGCGAATCGGATAGCAATATTTTGGGTAAACACCACCCACGTTTTTAATACTCTAAAAGCAACTTGGGGCCATTCACCGACCTGTAAACAGCCATACCAATATTCATGACTAAAAATATCATGCTAAACGGCTCTTTTTCTTAAACTTCTGTTTATTTCTCGGTGATGTTACGCGTGAGTCTAGCACGAAACACATCGAACCTTCTCGTCGGGAACAGTTTAGAGCTAGCAGAGTGTGAATACGTAACTGACGGAGAACCTTGGAGCAACTAAAAGTTGAGGTACCCGACAATTACGGATTCAAAATAATGTCGCTCCCTGCTCCCAATGAATTCGTTTGAGACCAACCTTTGTTTGAATAATTTTGATAAAAATGTATTTACACCTCGGTTATGAATTGATCTTAATTCAGAATCTTATAAAGTTATGGTAATTGTTGGATACATAAAATATTGGATGGGATTTGCAGGAAAATGCTTATTTCCTAAATGCATATGAGTAACTTGACGGTATGGTGCAATGGCAAAGTGATTTGCTTTCGTCGCTACGTGTCGCGGGTTCTATCTCCGCACAGAACAAATATTTGTTTGGCCTACAGATAGTTGTTCCGGGTCTGAGTTTGTGTGCATGTAAGATGTGTGTTTGTAAACTGTACCCTATACAGAAGAAATCCTAGGGAGGACTAAAATTTTAAAAATAAACTGTAGGCTATTAAATTTAACAAAACAGAAGGGAAACAAAACCAAACATCCAATTAATACCCAAATACCCGTATAATACTTATTTTTTCCATTCACATGCCAATAAACGCACACAAGCCCTTAATTCGGTTAACAAAACACACAAAACGAAGCAATGACCAGCATTTCGGCACGGAGCCTTAATTCCAATCGTGAGCTAGCAGGAATTTATTCACTGAACTCGAAACACCTCGTGCTGTACCAATACTACCAACACAATGCATTCATTGGGATAGTGAACTCGGTGTGGCATCCAAAGCCACATTCTTTCGACTGATAATAATAATTAAAGTAAACTTTGGACAATGTGAAAGAAAATAATGTCTATATGTAGTTTAGAAGCGGTGTTATAACTATTTATGGACTTGGACACAACATTTATATCTGTACACATGTTGTGTCTATAATTAACATGTTAAATATTAGTGAAAATTAATCTTATAGTTAAGGGAAGTTAAGACATAATTAAAATATAAGCAATATTTGATCAGTCCTTGATCCGGCTCGAAGGACCAGGTTGCTGTGCGCGACAGTAAGAGAGGCATTATATTTCTATCTCCTTATATTATTATTTTTAACAGTCTCTATACCTTCACTTGCCTTATGTCCCGGACGGAATATACTAATTAGAATCAGAACAGCTCAGAAAAGTTTTAATTGAGAACGTCTCTACCGATTAATATGTAAATGTGTAATATAATACCCAATTAGTTCTCAAAAATATTGATTTAATATTTGCTGGTTTTTTATAAATAAAACTAACTTCACCGTTTGTGTTATGAATTTATGATGAATTAGTATAATTTTTACGAATATAATTTGCCTTTTAAATCTCGCCATTACACATGCAAAAGCGCTCGTTGCTGCAATCGGAATTCACGGTGCTTTTATAACGAGAATCAAGTGACCCAAAACCGTTGTGTTGTACAAGTGTTAATTCTTGGAACTATGCAGCTCGCAGCTATTGAACTAACATTTGTTTCATCAATGCTCTGTTTGCTCACGTTAGAACCAACACGAAAAATTACCAGTTACAATAGGTATTTGATTTATTACCATCAAATATTTCATCCAAACCATAAAAATACATCTATCAGCAAAAAATACACAAACGTGTAACAACATAAATGAGATTCAGTATGCCCGATAAAATATCTCCAACACAAAAGATGGGGAGAAAAAATAACTTCGTCAAATAAAAAAACAGGTTTGGAGACTCGTTAATTCTAGGTCTCGTTTGACGCATGAATATGATTTATGTGAATTTAAGTCATATGACAAGGGTATAACGCTCAAAATTCGGGCGCGGACAAAAGAAAGAATTCAGATTCAAAGGCGATAGTTAGGTAGCTTTTAAGAATTGTGCCTTTTAGTCAAAGAGCAAAAAGAAATCGACGGGAGGCACGGAATACATTATTAGTTCTAAACAGAGAAACTAAAAAGGGACAAGACTAATGTAGAGCTTTGGTAAAACGGTGAAGTTAAAACATTAAATTTTGTTGATATCAAGGCCTGGTGTAATACATCTGTTAAAATAAAGTGACAAAGCCTTGTTGGTGTAAAACTTGGCAAGTGTTTTTATCCGCCAAATTGTAAAGTACTACAATTCCAACAACAAGCTATGACCAACAATAACACCGCTCTCGACAAATTTGCTAACACAGCCGCAAAAAACAACTTTTAGGGACTAAAACAACAGCAGATTAAGCAGAAACTTAATTACCAGCCAACGAAAATAATGCATTTTAAAGTAACCTAAACAAATAGCTATGCAGGCGACAGGGTCGTTTAAATTCCATGGCCACGCCAATCTGCCAGGACGGAGGCAATCAAAGTTGCCAAATGAAAAAGTTGCGCACAACCGATCCCTTTGCACGGTTTGTTTGTTTTCTTATTTTATCTCGTTTACGCTTCCTCTTTATTATTTTTTATGGGATTTTTCCTTCCATTTCCAGGGGTCTCGACTGTTGTGCACTTCTGAAGAGGGTGAATTTATCACCGACTGTGTAACAGGAATCGAATGTATCCGGAAACCGAACTGTTTCATGTGACAAACAAGATTTATTACATCGACTCCTGCTGCATACCCAAGCAGATTTCTATTCGCATTTATCAGAAAATCACTACTTCGTCGGCTTCTATTGAAGACAAATGGTGGGCATGTACAAGAAGAAAAATGAACAGTTATTATTGACTACTCCACAGAAAGCTTTCAACAAAAAATGCGATTCAAGCAAGAAATGTAACAGAATGGTTTTGGCGAGCACCAGAAGTTCGCTTTGATTTATAACCGATTCTTAGGTTTTTATTGAGGTCGTGATAAAAACCGACATATGATTATCTCAGTTATACGGTCTATTCCAAAATTATTGTTTTGATTTTGAACATTGTGCCCTGTCATTGAGTACGAGTTACAGCTTTTAATTTTTAGAGCTTGTTAAACTTTACCGAAACTTTCTACGTCTTCTTTTTTTATTCTAAATACACCAAAACAAATTATTCTAAAATTAGAGAAAGTCCATAAAACTCCAAAAACGTGCAGGCGTGGTCATAATTGGCCGCCCACGGGTTACTCCATAACAGGAAGTATTGGGTATCTACTGACTATAAGAAAACCTTTGTAGTGTATAATAGAAACAAAACTTCTTCAGAAACGTAGCGAGGCCTACGCGAGCAATAATGTGAGCATGTCCACTTACAGATCAAATCGTAGAATCTGGGCGTCAAAACGAAATTCCTTATCAATTGCAATTTGCAACGTCTTTGCTGAAATTGAAGCGGAAAAGCTCACCCATTTCTTCCAACGTTATTTATGAGGGAGTCAGCTATCGGAGACACTCCCTGTCCTTGTTTACTAGGTAATCTTCACAACGAAACCAAAAAGTATGTGGTTCTTCGTCCCTTTTCCAATAATTCTTGATAGTAATAGTTAAGTGGGTCGGTTGAACAATAAGCTAAATCGCCGGTAAAGTCGACCGTAACTAGGTCACGAGGCGACCCACGCTTCTTCAATCTCTTGACTAATCAATAGCCGATGTCAGATTGTCTGTGGCGAGTAAAAACCTTTTGAACAGATGGTAATTAGAGTACGTGCAGTCAATTACGACTTTTCCTATTAGCATATTTATTTTTACAATTTGAAAAAGGTGAGTAATTTTTTCGCCATTCAAAAGGGTCGGTTGACTTCTTTGTTATTGAGAAAAGCTCGACGAAAGGAATAATCTTTTCTTAACTGCGACGGAATGGAATTTTTTAGAAAGGATTCTTTTGTGTCAGAGGTCAAAAATTACATACAGATTGGCGTTTGATGTTTTACCTAGATACATTCATTAGAGAAATGGAAACCAAAACGAATAGGTACCTAGTATTAGAGTCTAATTTTTTATCTGCGTGTTCAGTTGAAACCACCTCAAAGCTAACGTAGCTCTTTGCCATCTTTCCTCCTGCCAAGCTTCACTCTTTCTGTGCAACAGAGAGAAAAGATACCTTGATTACTCGTAACAATTTCATTAGCATTATTACTGCAATCACAGTTTCTCCATAGGTAGTTCCAAAGTACTTTGTGCTTGTAAATACGTTGACAATTACCACTGCAGTGCTCAGCAGCTTCAAATATTCCGGTTTGCTTTGAGCGTAGTACTCGTATACGGGCCACTTGCCTGCTGTTTTGTGGAGTATTATAATATTGTACAGCTAGTGCAGTTGCGATCCGTTGTTTGCCAGAGTAATTGGAAGGAACTTTGAATACTTTGTTGAATATAACATGGGAGTGTTTAGTTAAATAGTTCGTGACGAAAGCCAAAATCATAGTGCGTTAAAATCGAGGCATTGTTGATTGAGGCATCAAAAGCAAGCTTTTAATGTATACAAACCAAATAAAAGCCTCTTACTTTTTTATAGGACCTTGTGAAGATTTAGACGAAGCAAATAACACCTCAATTGTCAATACTGAACAAAGGATTTCTGAGAAAATCGTAAACAACCCTCTTTTTATTTTTAGAGCTATTATTTTGGATTTATTGTAATTTTTAAGAACCTCCTTTGAGACAAATTGTTTTGACATTTTGCATATTATTAAAATTAATGAGATATTACATAAAAGATGAAAGGTATGAAGAAAGCAATATAATACGTAAAGGATCGAGTAAACTAAAATGTTTTTTTAAGAAGAGTTAGAATTCCTTTAGAACATTTAGGAGTGAGAAACTCAACCTTTCGGCTTTAACTTAATAAGAGTATCGGATAAAATCGTATCTGTTTACCCATTAAACGAAGATTCAAAACAAAACCTAGTGACTTCAAGATACGACTTATTTTCCAAAGGTAACTCTTAGATGGTAATTACCGGCCCTGATGGCTGTAATGAAAGGTTTGTCCTACTTTAAGTAGCGATAAGATTTTACGGGAGAACCCGTTGTTTCCTCAGAAAACGAGCTAAACTTTGTTTAGTTTCCCTCCGTTATTTACCTGTAATCCAACTGAAATAATAATTATAATTTTCGCTAAATATTCAAGACGGCTACTTACCTTTTCAAAGTGTCAGTCTCAGTCCTTCAGAAATAAAGATAATTTGAAGAGAGAAAACTCATAATCAAACTAATTATGACAAATGTCTTCGTGCTCGCTCATAAATCAAATCTAAGTCCTCAACTTTGTTCCAAACAATGGGATTTATTCATAATAATATAGATGATCATCACTATAGAGCCAAACGTATTCAAATCAAGGCAGCTCCATCTACCTACATAGATTTTGCACCGTTCTGCGACCACCTGCCATCCTGTTATACGAAAAAATACACAGCACACGGGTAATGTAATTCAATACGGAGAGAGCAGATTCGGCGCGATAAAAAAAATGGCACCTGCTTGTTTGGCACTCGACAGGACGTAAAAATCTGGGGCGAGCAAAGGCGCTGAAAGATCGCTCGTGTTACGTCAAAAGCCATAGCGTTTCGATAAAACGACACCGTAGATAAATTTTTGAAGCGAACTGATCGATTCCAAATTGGTTTGCAGATTGACAACAAGAGGGATCGTCAAAGCTTTACTAGGAAAATAGTGCTTTATAAACGTGTTTTCTCTGTGACTAGATAGAAACTGTTGTATTTCGAAATCATTACAACGTCCTTAAAATACATACAAGTAGGTACAGTAGCAGTACTATCACTTTCATAAGTTACATCGACAATATTCGTTTAAACTGCAGAAAGGAGTAATCTAACGCCAACTAAAATCGATTGTAAACATTATTTACAATTGTTTTTAGTCAGTATTAGATTACTCCTTTCTCTGCTAACGAATACTGTCGACGTAACTTATAAAAATGGCAGAGTGGTAGTACTGTATACTAAAATGTTCAAATACGATTCTGAGAATACCGAAATCGCGTGCGTACAAAACCAACACTAGACATCATGACCTAACGTTGGTGGCTCGAAAAACAAGGCTAACAATACATTCAATGAAAAAGAAAAATTTATTGCGCAGCGATAGAACCAGACTCTTTATGGATTCCGCCCAATTCAACCAACATTTCACTGCGTGCCAAATATCAAAGCAATGTATGCTCTGAGTCCGAAAAAAAATGAAAAGTTCTTTCACACAACTACACGGTTTAAAACAGAAAAACCCGGTTTGGTCGTTTTCAATCTATGCTTTTGCGATGTCTGTGTAAATGCAACTCAAATCCATTCCAATTTGACACAATATACAGATTTTAGCTCATAGATTGTGTGAATGAATGGTGACATAGCAATAGTGATAGCAGTTCAATGGATGATAACTATGTCTTTTATCTAATGGGAAAAATACTGAAGCCTGTCGCCAACTAAGATATCTATCGCCAGATCAATTAGATTTTTTCAGGATAGTCAGGCTAATTATTATGCAAATACATAATTATCGTCATCAACATAACACTATATCACAAAATTACAAGCGATGTGAAGGCCCACAGATTTTCCTTGCGATTCATAAGGCATCTGTCAACAAATCGATGATTATATTGCCCGCTTTCTGTTACGCTATCTGCGATTACTAGATTACATTTACTTATCAATCCGCAATCGAGAACAGTATGCTAGTTCATGTGATCGTCTATGCGAGTTTGAGTTTCATAGTCTATAAGAGTTTTACTAACAATATTATGAATCATTAGTGTTCGATGTAAATAAAGATTATTATTATTACACCGATTGATTCCCATGGCGAAAAGCATCTCTCTGTACATATACCTCAGCATTTAGTTCTATCTTGGAGTTGCGAATTCAATTTTAGATAGATCTTCGTATGAATGAATTCATTTGGGAAGTCGTTATCAGTGGGCCTTTGGAAAACGGTCCATTCTATTCAATGTCATTGCCTATTTTAAATACATGTTCAGGTTATCATCCCCAAAATGCTTTTGTATCGTTCGCAGCGTCTCAGGGGATATCGACTGTCCTCGTAACCTGTAAATTATTTAAAACATTCATGCAGCAGACACTTTAGTTAAATAATCAATATTTAAGTCTAGATCCACTAGACCCCAGTATATATATTTTTTGTAAACCATAGTCTGACACATGGTGTAACCATAATCTCAACGAACACGTTCCGTCTGGTCCCAGACCTGCTTGACAACTTTTTGCCATCGACCATTCCCAATAAGCTTTGATGACAAATTCTTAAATCAATAAAGAGAACAAAGACATGATTACGGTTCGAATTTACTGAAAATTGCTTCAACATTGGTACTTAGAAACTGAGAACAATAAAACACATAATCTTAACTACAATCTAATCCTTTTACTTAGTCAAATCGGTGTCGCAATTTACATAAATTTAATTCCAGCAGTACCTCTTTCATCCCATTGGCTAAGTTTATAGAACCCAACAATGGACACGTCGACACTGTAGAGACGTAACACAAGTGTGTGTATCGTCTGAACCATTGTTCAAGGAATGTTATGTAACATGAATGTTAAATACCAGTTTCCATTTAAATAATATATATTATGGTCAGAAAATTGAACTTTGGCACTGTTTTTGTTTCAAGCATTTGTGAAGAACGAATCATTTGTTGAAAAAAAACAGTTTCCTTCGCACGACACATGACGGTCATCAATTTACTTAGATTTTAGAGGTAAATATGTTTTACGATTCCTGAATACAAGAGGGTTTTTATTCAAGTACAAGGTATTTTCACGAGTAGAAAGTTCAATCGCGAGCTCTTCATTTATTTGATTCCCTTTAAGATTTCTATCATGCTCGGACTTCGTTGATTCGGTACTGGTACTGATACAATCTCTCTGTCATAAATTCTTATCTTACGGTACTTTGTCCTCTTGAGCAACAATGTTGAAGACGCTAGGGGTCCGTGAAATTGATTTTTGTCACATTCTGAGATGGCGAGACGGAGTCGCGACAGTCCATAAAGTTACTTTTTTTAATCATTTTCAGTATAGTGAGGTTTAAAGACAAGAGAAGCTTTGACCCGTTTCGTAGCCAAGCTTTTAATTAACCACAACATAGTATTTAATTCACCATTGCCTCATTTCGTCGTAGCAATTGATTTTCTAAGATATATCGTAGATTGTCAGACCATATTGTCCGAGTAAGGATCATTATTCTAAGCCGTCCGTCAGTTACGTCCTAATCGTAAACCAGGGATCATTGTTTTTTATTCGATTTGAAGACAGCTTTTCGATTTCCCTTTTTTAGCGAGCGTAGTTCTGACATTACTTCAGTTGCATCGGAAACTTTTATTCTAATGATATCTTTATCGTCTGCTTACGACATATTTTGAAGAGCTCTTCAGATCACATTTATCAATCGAGCAATATCATGTGTCATTCATGATTGAATTTATTCGATTCTAAATAGTATCCGTGCAATTTCTTGCCGTTTCTTCTCAACAGGAATAGCATTCTTTATCGGAAGTAGTCTAGACGTTTTTGATTTCTTTGGGCTCATATGAATAACAAGGCGGAGGACCGGATGTTGTGGCGGAACTGTAGAGGCCTACGACCAGCAGTGAACTACTATAGGTTGCTTACACAAGTTTTAAGTACAAGTTTACTTGATCGTCTTCTATCAATATCGTTATCTTGAATCCTTAGATCGAATATTATCAATGGAGCTAAAATGTAAGCACGGATTATAATAATAGTGTCTGCTGACATTGTCAAATTCTCGCATTAGTCACCTTCTCAGTCCACACCTGTAGACTATCAAAATTATGCAAATTATCAAATTAATGCGTGTTTAATTCTAGTCATTTGTTGTTTGCGACCACCTATTAAGTATCGGAGGAAGTCTAGAATCTAAATGTTGCCTAAATTATGGGACAATGGCTTCTATGTATGATATAATTATTTGTGGTTGGAATACAGAGTTGACCATCAATGGAACATTGACAGTGACTCCTTTGTCTTAAAAAAAAACATGTAAATCGAATACATTTCTTATGCAGTGGCTTTGCGTTTCCTGTTGCTGTATATGGTGTAGCCGAAGTTTATCTTTGCTTGTAAGGCGTTGGATATTATGTTGCGATCTAGATGGGAAGGAATTTGGCGTTCGTGTCTTCGAATGTGAATGCTTTATGTTGACGATACATTCTTGCTCTAACACATTGTTTTTGTAACTTATCTAGAATTGTATTGCCATATACATACCTAAATACAAATACATTGATGTTTGTAATTCTCTACTCAAATTGATTTGAATGAAGGAAAATTATATCAAAAATTGACTATTCATTGCCATCCAATGCTCAAATATTACCAAAAACTGTAAATACTTATTTACAACCACCATTTTAGACCTACTACTGATAGTACTAACTTTATTATAAATCATAGTTATTCTAAGTAACCAGACTCATTTTTGTTAGTAAATACATAAAACTTGACATATTTATACAAATTAAATGTAATGATACGCAAAATCACCGCTGCACCACTCCATGAGAGATGGCTCAGAACCGCAATTTACGTACACATAAAGCTTATCATAAAGTCTTGCTGTCCATAACAAAAATAACAATAAAAGTAGTGTTTGTTAAGTGGTAACCATGGTAACTTAACTTTGATTCTACCTTATAAATATTCTAGCCTTGAACAAAGTTAAGACTGAGTACCGAGTTGAAAAAGTTCACAAAATGGCCTATGATACTAATAGTATCTTATTCAAGACAAAGTAGATAATATTATCAATGTATGTGGAAAGAAAACAGGTGAAGACAACATGGTTTAGGTAAAGAGAGGCAGACTGCCTTACTGGTGTAGTGGTCACAAGTGTGGCTGCTGAACACGTGGTCCTGGGTTTGATTCTCCGGTTGAGCTGAGCGTTATTGAGTTTTTACTATATGGAAATTCTCAGTAGCAGCCCAGTGTTTGTAATTGTGCCTGGTACCTCCACGGGACTTGATATTGGTATTTGCAGAATGTGGGTTTACAATAATATGTTTCTGGGTAATTCTTGGGGGAATACAGGTCTGATGATACATGTTATGTATTGATAGAATGGAAATGCAGCGGTTCGTTGACAACTTTTTCCAGATCTTCTGTTAATTGAACGGCATTATTTGTTCAATTGGTATCTCAAATACTGTATGTGCATCAATGAATCATGATTCGTTTTTGCAAAGCATGTAGGAAGGTGAATGATAAGATATTGTTCCTAGAAGGTGAATCGTACATTCTTAGGACTGTATATCACAACAATGCTCAGTGGTCATCTCTGCTACTCAAACTTGAATTATATGTAGGTATAAAGGTTTAGATACAATCTAATATGTAAAGTATGCAAATAGTATGTAATAATATGAATAAAAGCCAGAATCATTATAAGTACTTCATTTCAAGTGCTTTGAAAGGTCTCTAAAAGCTCAACTTTTGACATGAAGTTGTGAATTGAATCAGTAGTAGTGAGCATATTAAATTACATGTTTTTTCAGGTCAATTCTACCTCTAAGCTTTTAAATAGTGCTTTTACAGTGTATGACTAAATAAATTACAAGATGATGACTTCATACAACAACCAAAGATCCAGGAATAGATGTTGTACGGAGCTGCCTGATAAAAACAGTGAGTAACATGTATAAAGTAAATGAATCAACTGCAAAAACGAAGCGACCAAACGCCCACGGCACAAGAGGTGCCGCCGTGCCGCGCCGTCAGCCTGCTAGTGTGTGTATGCATTGTGCATGGCGACTCGAGAAGTCGTCAAGCCGGTCTCACTATCTAACACCCACTCGAGCCACACCGCATATACCTTCAACCAATCCCACCGACGACGCTTCAGTCTTCACACACAAGACTCAACCATTTCCAATTATAAATTCATAACACGAAAAAAAGAAAGAACAACTATTAATATTTAGAACACACCGATGTTATTTTTAAAAGAAAAATTACTCAGTCACCAGAAAAATAAATTCGCCCTAAATTACCCTATTACGCACGCCGGTAAAACTGGGTAAATGATAACAATATAAATAATGCACACGTAAAAATTACGTACCTTCATTGTCGTTGTTTCCCTCAGCGCTGAACACCGAAGTCGCCAAAACTCCGACGCACAAAACGCTCAGAAACCTCACAATCATTTTAACTGATTATAATCTCGCACTGAGTTCACAGTTTTATCGAAAATAACAATTTATACACTCGACATAATCAACCCGATGACACTCGCGCTGCTTAGCAGCGATCGACCATTCGCAAATGGCGGCGGATGACGGATGTGTTCATCGATTGCATTCGAGCCTGCGCGTTTACGAAGCCTGCTAGAATAGTAGGTACTCATTACCTTGCAACATAGCAACACTGACCACGTGGGTATTATTCTTCTAAAAATAGATTATAAAATATAAATTAGACTTAATAAATTTGAATAATAAATGAAATTATTTCTTATTTCATAACACTTATAACATTTTTATAATAATTTACTTTACTTTCGTAGAGTAGGTTAGGAAATCATATCTGGCAACTTTCTACCCACAGAAGGGTGTGAGAGGGTGTGTGAGTACTGTGAGTGTACCTCAGAACGAACCAGCGAACCTCAGACTCAGATAGGTGTTTTGGTCTTTTCAAAACCAAATATTGTATCACGTTCGTCCTTACGTTCGTAAACAAAAAATATAATTGGAAAAAATACTGAAGAAGGATTTTTGACAGTTTTCAGTTGTAAAAGAAAATAGATCTACATGGTATTGCAATTGCATCAACAGGCGAACGAAAGTAAAAAATCTAACAGCTATATTCGGCGGCTGCCCAATGATAGGGAATCACTAATTATTTTCTACAATCTCCATAACATGGATATTAAAATAAAATGATTTGCCGAACAGAAATGCTAGGTATGTTATGAAATGGTACGCATGGCTACTTATCAAGCTATACATTATCAGTATATTATGCTAAAGCTAACTTCTCGTTGTACAGAAAGCCTATACAATGTGAGGTCAGTTTATACTGGAAATTATAGCTTGATTAGCGTAAGCGGGTTCTTCATCTAGGCTTGATATCATGTAGTCATGTGTACCTACGCCTCTTGACTTTTTGACAAGCATAAGCACAGCTGCAGGGCTAGCACGGGCGGGTGGACAACCCCGTTTTCTCCACCCTTTTTCACTGTGTCTGAAGACAAAACGAAAAATTGAGAGAAAAACGGTAATAAAAATGTTTTTGTACCCGATTTTTTCTATGGACAAACCCATTTTCTCCATCCTTTGTTTGTGTCCTTGACAGAAGAAAGAATCAGAAAAATCTGAGAAAAAACGGTAGGTAAAGAGTTAAGTCAATGAAAGAGTTGGTTCTATCGCGTGGACTAAGTAAGTAATTAAAATTTATAATTTTCGTCCACACGGGGCAGGGGCCATAGATTATACTATACCGTTCTAGATACTCAAAGACTAATACTGATAGCAGGGGCGCGGGCGGGCAATTAGATTTGTGGAATATTTAATAATTTTACTAGTAGTTTTCTATAATCAACTTCGTAAATGCACAAAAAAAAAGAAACAGAGTGCGCAATGGTTTTATTTTTTATTTGGCAACACCGCAGTTTCGAAAGTTCAATTTCGCATGGCGGACGTGCAAGTGAACTCTGTTATTTGTTGGTGATAATTTCATTTATTATCTCGTTGTGATTCCCTATGGAAAGACAAATTCTAATGCTTCTATTTCTTTGTGGACGTGCTTTATTCATTCCTTAACGTTAGATGATGCTAAAGTATTATTTATAGTTGCATTTGTGTGAACTGCAGTGTTTCTCAAAAATGGGAAAATGTGACGAAGCTAATGTCGAAGTTAGCATGGGGGACTCGGCGTCCCCTACGATGAAACCTGATAATTTCTCGTTCACGCCGCCTCCAGAGGCCCCAGTATTCGAGCCAACGCCAGAGGAGTTCCTGGACCCTCTGGCATACATCAGTAAAATACGACCAATCGCCGAGAAATCGGGCATTTGCAAGATCAAACCTCCAGCGGTGAGTGAATTTCTTTGTTTCGACACTCCGTGTGTCACCAAATAGGCCTTCTAGAGAACATTTCTATCGACAATCCACGAATATGGAGCAGTTTTCTAACCATACATGTCTCGCGAATTACGTGTGATGCAACCATATTACCTCGACTTATTATGCTACTCGTTATCTAAATTTAATTTTTACCTTCTAATCCCGTGTAATACGTGTCAAGTGTCGTCTGAACACGAATTGTAGCCTAAAATGTTGTTTATTTAGTCATAAATGCAGTTGCATATTGTATTGTGGAGGCTGGTTGCCATTTTGTGTCATGCCCTCCTGCCTACGATATTTTAGATAAAAAAAGAACTATGGCGAGTTTTTTGTCGTGACTAACTGTAATGTCCACTGTGGTTGCTGAATGCACATAATTTTTTTACAATGATTCCCTTATTTGTTGTAATATTTGCATTCTAAATGGTTGCTAAGGCACTAAATGAGTTAAATATGCAGTTGGCTATAGATAACCAACTAAATTATTGGTATGCAAGACCTACTTTCTGTATATTTGTCCGTGGAGTTGTTTGAAACACACACTTGAACAAGATTGCTGTGTCATTCACTGAGAACACATACAAATTTGAGTAGTATATCCAAATAATGGAGTTAATTGTTAAAAAAAAAATGGCAGATAATTAGTGTACTTTACTCCAATGGTGGAACTCAAAATGTTTATATGTTGCATAACATTTTGATAAATCAATGATTTATAATGCATCTCCAATATTTTGTACACAAGTAAATGATGTGTACATTTATAAAATTATCACAACTATATTCATGTCAAGTAATGTCAATCACACTTATTTATAGTAAAATTTTATTTGATATGATAGTCATTTTGTGTAATATAACTGTTATTATTAGCTTGTATCTTCCCATTGCTGGGCAAAGGCTTTGTGTCATGATTTCATGTTATATCTGTATTTTAAAAATAATACTAAACAATTTTGATACTCTGCTCTAAACCAAAAATTTTGCATCTAATATAAATCTTACTGAATAAGTAACAGTGTAAAAAAATGTTCTATTATGAACTACCCCCTCGGAGTATTCACCCCCTGGAGTGTAAACGCACTCTTCACAATACTGATATTCTTAAGGGCTCTCAATTCTATAGTAAAGTGTTTCAATAACCTTTTAGTCTACAGTAAACTATCAATGATTTTTTGTCATTTAATGCTACACATTAAACCCGCTACTATACCAATGGTTAAAATGTTATTCATGACATAATTTTATATACCGTTTGATATTAAACGGCTAAATGTTCATATTTTCATTGGGCATGATTCTTTTTTTCAGTTACCCAAAAGTTAAAGAAAAATAGTAAAGATATCACAATCCAATATTTACTTATGAAATCCAGTTTTTTTTTTGTATGACCCATATTTGTCACAAATGCATTTAGTTGTAAAATAGAATCTGGGTATAGTTGTATATGGAAATGATAGAATGTAGGTATTATTTATTAGTACTTTAAACATTACACAATTTAGTTACCTTTTTCTATTTCTTCGTATTGTAACAACTTTTTGTTACTGACAGTGAGCCTTGTTATAAAGTGGATGATCCACTTGTGACCATCGGTCTCAAACACTAATTTCAGATCAAGAAATAATCTAGGTACATAATTATTGTATATTCATAAAATCAACTCAAATCTTTATTGCTGAAAACAGGTACAATTTGATACATTGCAAATGTTGGGTGACTGCGCAGTTCACTATAATTAGTAATAATTTTACATTAATAAGTAACTGTGTGTGGAAAATCATATTAGTAAGTGCTTCCAACAGGTATATAATTAACAATCATCAACCTCTTGTCTAAGACAAAATCAGTGAAAAATGTTCAATTTATGATATTTGTAATCAATAACATGTCATTTTTCATTATCAGATTGGTTACTCTCAGAAATATTTTCAATCTTAATCCAATTCCAATGTCTTTTATTTGAATAAATGTTTAAAAAACTCAGAATTATACAAATTATGTAGTGCTAGTGAGGGAGCGAACTGACGTAAGTCAAATACCGATAGCTCAGAATTATCTTCAAGACTGTGGCCCCCACAGGACAGAAACTGGGATTGTCAAACATCATTTTCACAGTGGGATATCCCCTAGTTTCTATATCACTGACTTTTGAGCTAAAGTGATTAATATTAATGAATCTGTCAGGGTTAAATTGAAGGTCATCAATGTCAATTTGTGTGATAATTAATTTTTGCATCTTACTAACACGTTTCTGTAACAGGTATTTGTCACAAACTAACATGCATTAAAAAATTGATGCTAAAATGTTTATAAATTGTACTGATAGTGTTACTAAATATAGTACTACATTTTGTGTACATCAATGAACAAGATGATAATTTGTATTAAAAAATATGTAAATTGTGACCGTGTTAACAAATCATTTTATGCATCAATCAATCAAAATAAGTGTTTTTGTAAATACATAGCACATGACATCTCAAGTAAAGTATGTGCAAGTAATTAGTAATTAATATTTTCAATTGTTTTTTTACCTAAAAGCTATCAGTTAGTAGAACATTTTTTTTCACTATAATATGAGTCAATTTAAAAATCACAAATAAAGCTTACAATGTTTGTTTTGTTTTTAATACAATGAAACTTATCTAGTGTTCACTATAGTGTCAATGTCTCAAGTTGTAGTATTCAATGTAAACATCCCTTATTAAGACTTATTTTCCACTAAGCGACTAGACGCGGGCGATTCCTATTTATTCGAATAATGCTGGCACTTCACTTGTTGTATAAATTGTACGAATATTCGCGTCATATGGCCGATGAAAAAAGAGCTTTTTGTAAACTACACAAAAGTGATTTTCTTTTGGCCAAACAATGAGAATTATTGTATAAATACGCCAAGTGAAGTGTAGGAATGCCATAAGTCATATAACCTTACCCATTCGCGCGACTGCGGCTCAGAAATCGCCGCGATTGCATAATAACACGTGACTGGTAACGTGCGTGGAAGTATGAAAGTGGCACCGGTGACAGAAAAGTTGAGAAGTAACCGTTTGTCGTGGTATGGGCATGTGATGAGGGATGAAAATCATGTAACGAGAAGAGTTTTAAGTATGTATGTGGATGGATGTAAGAGAAGAGGCAGACCCAAGAAAAGATGGATGGATTGTGTGAAATTTAACATGGATTATAAGAACGTAAACTCTAAGATGACGTCTAATAGAGATGAATGGAAGAAGAAGATTGAGCCGACCCCAAATAAAATGGGATAAGGGCAGGAGAATGATGATGGTAACGTGCGACCCAACATCTGCAGTAAGTACTGCGCGGCTAGCCGCTTTAGTTGGAAAATAGTTCGAATCGCGCACGGCTAGGCGCCCGCGACTAGCCGCTTAGTGGAAAATAGGTCTTATTGACTGATCTTCATAATCTTACGAGCTGATTTCTTCGATCTTGTCACTGGTATCTACACAACTTATAGGTATTCTTTTTAAGAAATATGTGGCCACTCTAATTGCGTTAGTTGTGGCCCCAATAAGGTTGTTCCTCTCGCAGGTCTTCAGGCAGGCTCAGGCTTTAAAAAACATAGGGTTCCCAAATAAATGATTTAACCACTTGTTGCTCAATAATCAAGGTGTATGTACCTGATCTAATTCTGTTAGCAGCTCATTTTGAGCCTTGAGTACACCTTACTAAAGTTTAGATTTACCATACAATATATTATATTAATATTATTTATAATATTTAGCTTTTGTAATCATTATTGTTTACTTTTTGTTCCCTTTTATTCATGATGTTGTGTGGAAATAACAATAAAGTTATATTAACTTATCCTCTGTAAAGTGACGCCAAATTCCTTCCTTTGATGCATGTATTTTGTAAAAATGTTTTTCTTTTTAAATATACAGGATGGAATTTTCGAAGCGTACCTGGAGGAAAAGTTGAAGACAGCAAATTTTACTCAAAGGAAACATTCCTTTATTTTTAAAAAGAAACAAAACTGCATTTTACGATTTTTGAAAATACGCTTGCCACACCCGGGAATCGAACCGACTAAAATCCGAAAAAATTGCATGATACAAAGGATTTTGATGCGGTTTTTACCATAATTTTGAGCATTTCTTCCAGAAGGTTTATGTTTAAATACTTGCATATTTTTTATGTATGGAATATGGATGTAGCACCCAGCGAAACCGGGTCGGGTCGCTAGTAAATTATAATTTCTATTTAATAAACGCTATTTTAATTTGAATATTTTAAACTACAAGATTTATTTGGTAATTTTTGAGTGACCTTAATGCAATGACTTATAATGATTGGATATCTGTTTTGTTACAGCATTGGCAACCGCCATTCGCAGTGGATGTAGACCGGTTGCGTTTCACGCCGAGGATTCAAAGACTCAATGAGTTGGAGGTAAGATTACTGAACATATTTTATGGGTAAGGGCACACCGCCATACCCCTAAGGCCTTGGGAGTTACTAGGATAACAGTAAATTTCCTGGAAAAATAATACAATTGTGTACTTACTAATTAATCCAGCCCATTACTGTTTCACTGCTGAACATGGGCCTCTTCTCAAAATAAGAAAGGCTTAGGCCTTAGTCCAACGCTGGTTTAGTGCGGGTTGGTGGACTACACACACCATCAAGAACATTTTTATATTGTAATAAAAAATCTTTTATTTATATTATTTCATAATATCTATTGACATAAGTTTAATACATTTGTTTAGGTTTAAAGCAGTGCGTGTATAATAAATATTTAATTTACAGGTACATATACATAACACTTAGCTAATTTGCAATTATCTGCTCGCCCTTGAAGTTACTTAGTGTTGGAGTTAGGTACTGTCGTTATTGTCGGTACTATCGCTTTAAGGTTATTGTAATGAATAGGTGGGGGTTTCACTTGTCTCAAAATCTATGCAGTCTTCTATCGTGTTCGACCGGCATGAGTACTCGGATATGAATTGCTCAAGCCTGGAAAGATCGGTCCGTCAGAGTCGGTTCAGGGATTTCCCGATGGGCTATGGTTGTTGGTGATAGGCTAGGAGCTCATATATATAAAGTATACATTGAACCTGTAGAATAGCTCCTAGGTAGGGCCGAGCTGGTGGTGGATATTTTTTGGAACCATCGTTTTTTGTGCCTAAGTGCGGAAAAGATAAGTGATAAGTTTATATTTGTTTCAGTAGCGATAGGTGGCCAGCTCATCGCGTACTTGTGAATATAACAATGACCCCTTTCCATATTGATTTGGGAAAAGGAAAACATCCTTTGCGACTTATACAAATCTTGTGTAGGTCGAATATGCGCTGGAGTTGTAACAGTATAATTTAACATTAATTTTTCATTTAAATGTCGTTTTGAACCTAAATGTTGGTCAGCCTATCAAGATATTTTAGTATTTTAAAAGTAATTTTATAATTTTACATGTAACTAAAAATGATTATTGAAACGAAAACATTGATCCACTAATATCATTTCTTTGGAGATAAAAGAGTCTCCATGGAGTTTCTTGCCGGTTCTTCTCTATAGGACTTACTATTTGGAACCGTGCACCTAGTCTCGACATTTCATAAATGCCTGAATCTGGTTTACATGAAATAAAAGTATAAGTATATTATTCTAAATATTGTTAAAATTATCTTGAATTATCAATGAGTCATAAAATTATAAGTTCTTCAATCATTTTACGAAGGCATTTTACCTTTGCATTCTGCCGGCGTGTGGCCTATTGTTAGTGCATCCTGCGCACCCAGCCATGGGTCGTCCGAGGAAAACCGTGCTGTTTTATCCGGTAAGAGTCCGACATAACCCTTTGCCTTCTCCAGGGCGAAGAGGATCCGTGATGAATTTCAGCGCCAAAAAGTCTTACTACACTTTTGTGTGTTGATATTATAAGCGTCCTTATATAAATAAGTGAACCGTTTTTCCAATTTTGATACGTATTACGTCACATTGTGGGAATTTCTTGACATTTTTTGGGTTACGCAAAAGTTTTCGTCGAATATGACGCACAACACATTGGATGCTTCGGAGAAAACTTTCAGCATTATGTAACAGACTTCAGCCATAGCCTGTAGTCTTCTATTCGCCTCTTTTAGACTCATCTCACTTAAATCTAATGGACACTTTTTTTTTTTTACATTTTTGCACGTCTTAAAATATGGGGTTCGAGGTAACTATTACTGTTAGTTTGTCGCATTCCAGTGCTGGGCACAGGACTTCCCCCTTGATTTCTATGTTGTTCGATTTTGTGCCAACAATGACCACTCTTTGTTAAATGTGTCTAATTTGTTTCGCCATCTCTGTCGCGAGGTTCGAGGTGCTACAGGAAGTATATGCTTGGAAGGATTGAGGGGAGGCTAACAAAAAACCTATTCATTTGACTTTTAATGGCTAATGAGTAAAAATTTATCACCATCACGTCATCCAAGATACCTGTTGCTGAATATAAGCCTCATGGATTGCCACAATAAAAGGTGAAGAAATATTGAAAATCTGACTTTTTTCTGTGACAGGCGATTACACGAGTGAAGCTCAACTTCCTCGACCAGATCCTCAAATTCTGGGAGCTCCAGGGCTCCGTGCTGAAGATCCCTACAGTGGAACGGAAACCACTGGATCTTTATGCTCTACACAAGATTGTCAAAGAAGCCGGTATGTGTACTTTACTATTATTGTATTAAAGTTTTTTCGTGTTTAGAGAGTGAGCTGATATTCAAGCTTTTAAAGCAGAAGCTCAAGAAATTGTAGCAGTTCCTAAAAACATACTAAACTGCTTCTTCTGTGGAGTCGGCTATCACATTAGAATCGCTCATGCTGTAGTGGAAAGATCAGTCAGTCAGCAGTGGTGGTATTGAGGCTGACTGCCCAGGGTGCGCCAGACGATATCATGTTCCGTCACTCGTGGAGGCTTTTCCCATAATATTATTATTATTAATAGCCCGTAGTATCCCACTGCAGGGCAAAGCCCTCCCTTCCCTCCTTCCACTTTTCCCGGTCTATAGCAATTTGGGGCCAATCCTTTAGACAGACGTCCAGCTCATCACGCCATCTCCTTCTGGGCCTGCCGCGTTGCCGTTTCTTGCTATTAGGGACCCACTGTGTGGTTGTTTTTGCCCAAAGCTCCCTTTTCCCTTGCATCCCACTAAATGCTGAATCTGGTGGATAAAACAAAACCGGGGAGTTTGTTGCATCGCTTCTTTTCAGTTAAAACACTAGGACGCGGTGGTTGTCCCTCCTTCCAGGCGGAGTATAACACATGTGGGTTCTCACCACTCTAATTGTACGAGCGAACCCGTAAAGTGTCGCTAGTTTTAGTTTTATGGTGATGTCGACACGCAGCAAAGTACAATTCAATATAAGCTGCATACTCGCTGTTTAAACAGAACGTTTGAATATTCTATCAGTTGAATCATTTTAAGTGTATCCTAAATTGGTAAATTTTTGGTCCTTCGAGCCGGATGAAATAAAAATAAAAGAAATTCCGAATGGTGGGCGTTTTGGGGGTGCTGTTTTATGTTGACGTCGTATTTCGAACGTATTTCGAATAAACGCTATTTGTGTTTTTGCACTACGTCCTTAGATTCTTGTCAGGGTTAATCGTATTCTCAAAGCACTTTCTGCTATGTATCATTGAAACTGTAAAGGTTTATAATTTCCGAATTATTAAGGTAAACTGGATTTTGTAAATATTTCCTTATTTAGTCCATTATGTTTGTTCATTTAGTTAAATCTTGTTAACTGTAATTTGCTTATGAAGAAGTCGTAAAAGATTAATCAATGTTTGTCATTGTAGTAAATGATACAGTTAATTAATTATATTAGAGTCAACTTTCCTGTATGACTCAATAAAACCTATTTTTTATGGAGTTGTATTAGTCATGAAATTTACTGGGTCATTGGCCAAGGAAGTGGTTGCTGACCCAGTTGCCTGTTGCATGGTTGCTATGGACCCTACCTCTGTTTTGCCGGTCTGGAATAATACCTATATCCATTGGTACACTGCAGTTGCGTTTATCGGCAAATGCATGTATGCACCCCATGAATATAAAATTTCGAAATATCATTTCTTCAACAGGTGGCTTTGAAATATGCTCAGCAGAGCGAAAATGGTCGAAGGTCGCGCGCCGCATGGGGTTCCCTCAGGGCAAGGGCATCGGCTCCATCCTCAAGAGCCACTACGAGCGGATCCTGTACCGCTACGACGTGTTCAAGAGCAATGGCGCCGTCGACAACAAGGACACTGTGAGTATACCTTATGGAGCAAATAAGAAAGATAGAAATAATTTTATTCTACATGGGACAGCACAACAGTCACAATAAAATTACCCAAAAAAAAAAAATGTATATACTGATTTACCTATACCTAAATTTGCTGTCGAGCATAGATATATAGAAAAAATTACCAACTCGGTATGTACTAGGCGTGGGACACCCAGCGCTAATTTTTAGTTGGCACCCCTGCAGTGACACGGACGAAGGGAATTAAATGAACACATTATAGGAAGGATATTAAAAGATAAATAAGAATATTCAGTAAATGACTAAAATAAATAATAAAAATTGTTATAATAAAAGATTTGCAACAGCCAGTCACCATCCAGCATATTATTTGCCGAATAATAGGTGGTGGTACGCAATTCCAAATGAAAAATAGTACTACAAATGGTGTCAGATGTCATTTACATCGGTTACCATCAGGTGCACGTACGCTAGGGGATCGCCTTCACGCTCAAGAGTCACTACTGCCATAATAAGGTTACTGATTCATGGCGTTTCAACATGGAAATCCCATAATGAAAATAGGACCGCATGGTTCGACATCCCTACCGCACACATCAGTGTTGCTATCTAAAGACCGTAGTAAAAAAAAAAAAGACTTCCGTCTATAGTTTTGTTAGTACTTTTTTGTGTTAGTAACAATAGTGCTAAAGTAAATAGGTTAGTATTATTAGTTTATACAATTTATGACTGTCCCCACCCAATATCTCATAGTCGTAGTGCATATTCTAGTAAGAAGTGGATACATTGCTACAAAATATCAATTAAAATACTGGCTTTGATAAGTTTAATTTCCAGTTCAAAAATCACCCAGTGTAAACACAAAGAATACTTGGATTGCCTAAGAATTACTTCTGTAGCTCTCGCTCTATTTTTGGACGGTTTATCGATCGCAAATGCCGCCTTCGTCGAGATTTAAGCGCTTGCTTGCAATCAATGAGATTGTTGAATTTTTGATATCTGTAGTTTCCAACACTTCGTGCACTTTTAACATATACATTATATATATATTTATATATATATATATATATATGTATTTAATAAGTACATTATATTGAAAGTAACTCCCTTGCTATGGGAGGCTGTCCACAAAATATGTAACGGAACAAGATGGTAGGATTTAGCCTATTTGCAACCAATCAGCAGACTCGATGTTGTAACAATAATAAAATAAACAGGAAAAAAACAGGTTTATTGTAGAACTTGATACATTATAATAAAATTGATTTTAAAATAGAAATTGTTATAATAAAATTTCAACTTCTCCCCAGAAAATCGAAGTAAAAGGCGAGCAGACGCCAGAGAAGGCGAGCGGTACTCGCAGCCGGTCGACCAGCAAATGTACGGCCGCCGCCACTCCGCCACCCGCGCGACGCTTTAAGACCGACCCGGACGCACCCGTGGCGTCCGATACCGTGCCGGCTGACAGAACACCTCACCAGCTTCAGGAAGAAGCTATGAAGACACCAGTTAAGGAGGAAAACCCAGAAACAAGGCGGAGTAAGTATACCTACCTTAAAAAGAATGAGAAGACGAAGAAATATTTATTTTTGCATGATGACGACGCATATAAAAACTAACAAAACATGAGGAAAGAACAAATTATAAATCATCACCATTCTCCTGCCCTTATCCAATTTTATTTGTGGTCGGCGCAATATGTCTTTTTCTTCCATTCATCTCTATTAGACGTCATTTCCAGATTTACTTATAAATAACACATAAAATAATATAACAAAAAAGAAAACAAAAAAGGATTAAAAGAAATTAAATACATTAATATCTATAAACTAGCAAGTAATCTAAGTGAGGAGTAAGCCTTGTCTATACAAATGAGATACTTTTGACACTTGTCAAGATTGTCTGTTTTCTACAGCATTTCTAAGATATTCAATTGTCCCCCTGCTTTACAATGACAATGTCAATCTAATTAGCCAAGAATGTTTACCTGACCATCATAAAGAAATATCCCATAAACGTGAGACTGTTAGTAATAAAGTCGAGCAGGCCAGTTAGTGTGCGTACTTTATGAAGTTATCAGGGCCGCTTTACAGTTTAAATATACCCTTAGTTACTTAAAACGACCATAGTGAGCGGGTCAAATTAGGTAGGAGAGGTTAATCAAGATGGCTAATCTAATCACCACTATGATTCCCCAGGTCCTCGTGAAAACAAATGGATGTCAGCCGGGGGCAGCTGCGGCGCCCGCTCCCGAGTAACTCGGGCCACGCGGCTGCGCGAGCACCGCATGTCCAACATGACGGTGTCTGTGACGCCGGCGCCGCCCAGCAGCCACGCGCTGCACCCGGACGACCCGGTAACACCCAACACTTAGATCCTGCCAACTCTTAGATATTCCTGCAGGTAGCTGTGAAGGATCCAGTTACAGCAACCTTCAGGCATTAACTGGAGGATGTAGTCATATGCATCAGACTAAAAATTGGTTAAAAATAATATTTCTTGTATTATTGAAGTGAAACTTCTATATAGACGGCGGGGTATTAGGATTTTTCCGCCACGAACAAGAGCGTTACGGCCGCGTGGTGTGACGATATATCCGTTGAAGTTTCACTTCTACTATGTGTCCCAGCACACATTTCGTTTTTTTTTAGTTCTTGATCGTAACATATTAATTATTTTTTATTATGGTCCCTAGAAAAATTACACAAGACGTGTTTTGGTTGATGTTATTGTGTTTTTACTAATTTTTAATTAATGAATTTTACAGCTAATTGTAATAAAATGAAATATCTAGAAAAAGCTTCCGGCATAATATTTTAGCTTTTTAACGAGATATGACGTCAGCGTATATTGCGGAAGCCAGTCAATATGGCCGATCGTTTTAAGGTCTATCTAGTTTTGGATGAGAGAATTTTTATTCCTAAATTATTATTGAATTTTGAAACTATAAATGATTTATTGGTATTTTGGTTTATTTATTTATACTTTATGCACTAAGTACAGAGGCGGACTTAATACCGTAGGCATTTTCTACCAGTCAACCTAAGGGTGATGCAGAGAAAAAAGTATGGTAGGTGCACGGACAAGATAATTATACTACACAAGTAAATTATGCATAGTTACTTATAACTATTTATACATAAATTTTTATATAATATACACTACGTATTATATATACACTATTATACATAAATAAATATATATATAATTATATATACACAAACATACTATAAGTAGTAAGTAAGCGGAGATGATTCTGCCAATTTGGTGCGAAGATGTTCACGCACTTTGATTTTTTGACTTTTTTGGTTGATTGAATTATCAATGAAATATTTACATGCATATGATCTATAAGGTGAACATGATGGATACTGATCAACCTCATGTATTTGTTTAGTGACCATAACATTATAGGTTACTTGGTCTATTAATTAAGCTGGAAACTGCCCTGCAAATGATGACCTGGTAAGCTTTATTCTTTTCGCTTTAGATGTACACAAAGGCATACAAAATACGGGCCAATATTTCGCGATCCACTTGTCCGATTGTGTGATCTACTAAGTCAGATAGACTGATGAGGGTTGTGATGATGAAGGACCATTACATACCGTAATTCGCTTCAAGCTTTTGTTCGATAGCTTGATCGTACTCCTAAAGTCGATCTGCAGGTCTACCACGTAACTAAAATGGTAATGAACATTGACGGTGGTAATAAACTTCAATACGATCGTGAGAGACTAATCTTCGAGCTACCTTGTAAAAACTTTATCGATCATGAAGATAGAAGTTCCTATTTTATGATCGGTATTTTTTTTTACAATGTAGTTCGAATTTTAGTCTCTCACGATCGTATTGAAGATTATTACCAGAGTCTGATGTTCATTACCATTTTGTTGAACAGTATACCCCCTGATTGCGTGTGCATGCACTGGCATGGCAAAGCTTTGACGTTGGATCAGGCCTAACATAAAATATATTTTTTGTTCAGTATTATTTATACTTTTTCTAGATGTCTGTATAGTTAGGCACATTTTTATTTTTAATCTTTTCCCCTTTTTATTTCTCCTGTATCGTGGATACAGTTTACAAACATACATCTCACATGCACACACACCCAGACCCGAAACAACTATCTGTAGATCATACAAATATTTGTTCCGTGCGGAGATCGAACCAGCGGCACGTAGCGTAGAGAGCTAATCGCTTAGCCACTGCGCCAACCGTGTCGTCGTTGGTTGTTATAGAATAATAATTAATGTTGTATCAACACAGATAGCACACCTATCCTCTTCCTGTAATCCAATAGCTTTTCTCCACACCTTCGGTAAGAGTTGTCCAGTGAGACATATTAAAGAGAATTATACACACCAGTGACTAACCTTATATGCTAGGCATGGCCTTTGTCTAAACACAATTTATATTCCCAATAAAAAAAACTAAAGTACGACACAACTTAGATGGCTTCCCGATGTACCTGTACAGTTGTTCAGCCAATCGGAGAGCATCATCGCTGCGCCATCAACGTGACCTTCAGTCAATGAACGAAATTGAAATAGATGGCACGGCAATCAATTTTGACACCTAAAGGGAATTACATAAGGTTGATTATAAATTGATTTAGCTTCGGGTGTTGGCGAGTTCGTGTCTGCGCGAACGAAGATTCACGATGCGCCTTATCTTATGTGTCATACTGTCCTAAAGTTACCAATCGACTTGACCAGCTCGTACGAGAAGATTTAGTAAAAGTCGTTTTATTTTTTAAATAGTTTAGTCACCCTTGAAAGATTTCCTAGCGTCTTAAAGAATACGGTGTTTAAGCAAAGCTCTTTAGACAAAATTACTTCGCTTTGGAAACTTGACCCCATGCTACACTACCGATTACCAGGCATGTGCGTTTCGAATACTACGACCAATATTCGCTCTTGTTTTCAATATACGCGCAAGCCTGGTCAACGCAAGTAGGAGTCAAACTTAAATGAATAAAAAAAATGCCATTAGTATACAAAATATCAAGCCACTTCGTTAAGCGGACAATATATTAGTATCCCATTGGTCAGTTTAATCGTTTCCGCTCATCTTCGCCCGAATGGAGCGTCACCAAAACAAGAATTTTAAAGATTTTTTTTTGCTCCAGTTGGCGAAATACATGTGTCACGTATGCGGACGCGGTGACGTAGAAGAACAGATGTTACTGTGTGACGGCTGCGACGACTCTTACCATACCTTCTGTCTGCTCCCCCCGCTCGCAGACGTGCCTAAGGGCGACTGGCGCTGCCCCGTGTGTCTGGCTGAAGAGGTGGGTACTTGTGTCGTGTGTGATACTTGTGTTGTGTGACGTAGAGGGACACATGTTATTGTGTGTCGGCTGCGACAACTCTTAACGTACCGTTTGTCCTTGTGTCGGCTTTTGTTCGCAAAAGTACCTAAAGGGCTGGTGCTACCCAGTGTCTGCTGAACGGGTACTTGTGACGTGTGTGATACTTGAGTTGTGTGACGGTGACGGAGTGAAATACTTGTTATTGTGTGTCGGCTGCGACAACTCTTACCGTACCGTTTGTCGTTCAGTCTGCTTCTGCTCGCAGACATACCTAAAGGACTGGCGCTGCCGTGTCTAGCTGAAGAGTCAGGTACTTGTGACGTGTGTGATACTTGTGTTGTGTGACGTAGAGGAACACGTGTTATAGTGGGACATCTGTGACGGCTCTTAACCATACCTTCTGCCTGCTTCGCCCGCTCGCTGACGTGCCTAAAGGAGACTGGCGCTGCCCCGTGTATCTGGCTGAACAGTCGAGTTCTTGTGACGTGTGACACATGTGTTGCGTGACTTAGAGGAATACAGTGTTACTGATTTTATTGTGTGACGACTGCGACAACTATTACCATACCTTTTACCTGCTCCTCCCGCTCGCAGATGTGCTTAATGTGTGTCTAGCTGAAGAGTCGGGTACTTGTGAAGTTGTGACGTGTGTGATCGTGTTGTGTGACGCAAAGAAATACGTGACATTGTGGACAGCTGTGTTTCTTACCATACCTTGTGCCTGCTCCCCCCGCTCGCAGACGTGCTTAAAGGGTATCTGACGCTGCCCCGTGTCTGGCTGAAGAGGATCACCTTTTCAAGTACCAACATTGTGACATGGGTGATACTTGTGTTATGTGACATAGAGGAACACATATTATTGTGTGACGTAGAACCACACATATTATTGTGTGATGGCTGCGACGGCTTTTAACTCTCCTGCCTGCTCCCCCCGCTCGCTAAAAGGTTTGTTTGATAGGTAGGAAATAAGATATCCCATTTGATATATCATTTGGGTGGGTCGTACGTGGGGACATGCCCCACCTAGAAAGTATCATGACGAGGCGAAACTGTGCATTTAAAACGTCAATGGCTTCGAGAATTTTTTGGATTCCGTCTGCCAGTTCTTGTACCCATGACCGGCCCATGCTTATGGGTCGCGATTTGACCCCCTCGCGGAGATGGGCTCGCGCCTTGATCCCGAGACCCCCCCCCCTCCCCTGCCGGGGGGAGAGACGATATACCAGTAGTATTTTTTGGTTAATCTATATAATAATACGTGAATAGATAACTTCGTACCCCTTTTTAAGCATATTGCGCGCACGGAGGAGTGTGAGATTTGGCATAGTTAAAGTTTATATGAAGACGGAGTGCAGAAACCTAAATATATTTATAATATTACATTATTATTATTATTTATATTATATTTTTATAATATTACGGTCGAATTTCGATCACTAGGCGACCTCTAGTATGAATAAAAACGTCCCAACATTTCAATTCTCAATTTCATACAACAAACAGGATAATATTACACGGAAAAAACGATTTTGTAGGCTCGAACTAAGAACTCCGTTGTAAATAGTAATAACTTGTTTATTTCTAGCCGTTACGTTTTTTCAGTGTATTTCGAGAATATTTACATAAAGTGCCGCGAGACTCATAATGAATTTCTTTGCCTCCAGGTATCAAAGCCGACGGAAGCGTTCGGGTTCGAGCAAGCGTCGCGAGAGTACACGCTGCAACAGTTCGGAGAGATGGCCGACCAGTTCAAGTCCGACTACTTCAATATGCCAGTACATGTGAGTTTGTTGACCAAAGAGATCTCAACCATCAGCCTCTTCATGTCCCATTGTTGGAGACTAGGTTTCTCAGTAAAAAAAAATTCTAGGATTTGCCGGCTTCTTGACGATGTTTTACAAGCTAAAACATTCTAACTTTTTTTTAACCCCCGACAAAAAAGAGGGGTGTTGTAAGTTTGTAGTGTGTATCTGTGTATCTGTATTGGTTTTGTCTGTTGCATCTTAGCTCCAAAACGGATGGACTGATTTCAATGCAGTTTTTGTAATTAAAAGCTAGTTTAATCAAAAATCATCTTGTCTATGTTTCATAAAAATCTGTTCAGTCGTTCAAAAGTTACAGCTCTTTTTCTAGTTGAAGTCGGGGTTTCAGACGGTTAGGTTATAAAAACTCAGATAGCTCTCTTACAAAGATTTATCTATATCTATAAATAAATACGTGAAGAGAAAACTTTGTACCCCTTTTTAAGCATATTGAGTGCACGGAGGAGTATGTGATTTGGCATAGTTAACGTTTATATGGAGAAGGAGTGCAGAGAGCTAAAATAACGGTTGAATTTAGAAACTAGTGGTCACCCAGTTTTAATTATTTATTACAAGGTTTCGTAGGAAACTTGTCTATCTCATTTGTGTTAAATCTACATCATGTGATGTGATGACCAGATGGTGCCGACGTCGACGGTGGAGAAGGAGTTCTGGCGCGTGGTGTCCTCCATCGACGAGGACGTCACGGTCGAGTACGGCGCGGACCTGCACTCCATGGACCACGGCTCGGGTGAGTAATGATTATACACAAAGTGCGATAAAATCCACATTCGACATTAAAATAACGTATGTACAGGTGGCACAAAAGTTTGGGGCATTATGAGAGGGTGTTCTGATATATTTGGAGTTATGTTCTTAGTAAACTTGAGGTTAATTTTTAAGATATTAAAAACCCCATTATTAGTATTTTGTAAGAATTTAGTCAACGCGATAAAATTGACATTTCAAAAAACTTATATGGGGTTCAATCAACTCTATTTCCCAATAGAAACCTTTCCTTCAAACAATTAACAAATCGTACTTGCCAAAATTAAGAAAAATACAGAAAACGATTTCTCATATTTTCTATGAAAACATACCTTCGTATGCCAGTAATCTAAACCTTATACTGATCCATTAAATTAACATCCCCATGTAAGTCTACCAGGAGAATTCGATCTCCAGGATGTTCATAAGTCGTGATAGCGCGGCGATATCTAATGTACCTGTTGTTTACGCAGGTTTCCCCACGAAGACGCATGCGCACCTGTACCCGGGCGAGCAGCAGTACGCGGAGTCCAGCTGGAACCTCAACAACCTGCCCGTGCTCGAGGGCTCCGTGCTGGGACACATCAACGCCGACATCTCCGGGATGAAGGTAGGGTGCATACAACCGATAATTGAAAGAAAACCGTTGAGAATATACCCAAAGTTTCATGGGCATTTCTTTTTAGGTCACGGCCTCTTAACATCCCTATTACGCCTTGAAGTCGATTCAATAGACACTCTGTATACCAGTGGCGAAGGGTGAAAATTTTCAAAGGGAAAGCCGTCCCAAAAATTCCCCACCAAAAAAAAAAACACTCACTAATAAATGCATAATTTTTCATAACACTGGCGACCAAACATTAAGATTTCGGCTACCACTAACATTGAAAAAACCCAAATTCGCTCCTCTACCCCACTGTCTATGCATTAACCAATTTCTAAAGGGAAGCCGATGGGAATCGGGTTGTATGGACTCTTCGCCACTGCTGTATACAGGATAATTTATTATGTAGTGCGCATAATTCGCAGTGATTCAGTCTCTGTTCCTAAATGCATAAGAATAAGAATAATTTATTTTGCATGATAATGAGTACATTAAGTTGGTAGGTATAATAGCATAGTATTTTGTCCGTCATGATCAACCAGAATGTGGTGTACAAAAATGAAATAATAAAATAAAAAATAATTAGTTAGTCAATAAAAATTCAGATTCCAGTTACAATTAAAATATCAACATGTCAAAATGTTACATCAATTTCTAGTAATAGTCAACTACTGTTATCACAGAATCAGGTCTCAAACAATCATAAATAATCATAAAGAATAGCAATTAAATCAAAATTAACAAACACAATCAAATAATTACTTAAAAAGTATGTCAGTAAAAAAGAACAAAAACTAAACAATAAAATTGCAACCGCAGTATTGGGATTCAATTTAAAACAAAACGAAAATTGGATTTAGTATGGCAGACACGCAGAATTTACTAGCGCAAGCCATACAAATTCAAAATTTTATTTTGGTTTGGAGTGAATTTTGTTACTGCGGTCGCATTTGGGGACGGACTCTCAATCACTCTTCAAATATGTGCACTACATAAAAAATACAGCCACGAGATGCCATGAGTTACTTAACGATAATTAATGTTTGTTGTTCATAGATCCCCTGGCTATACGTGGGCATGTGCTTCGCCACGTTCTGCTGGCACAATGAAGACCACTGGAGCTACTCCATCAACTACCTGCACTGGGGAGAGCCCAAGACTTGGTAAGCTATCTATATCTATAATCAAAATAAGTCTATACTATATACTATAGAATATAAACATTGACTATAAATATGATGTTAGCGTAATATTGGCCTCAGGATATAATTAAAAACTCATTAAACTAGATAATTTAACCAAAGGCTGTTGATTTAGAATCTCATTTAACCATTTTTATTCTTTATTTTACACATAAACACAAGTAAAATACATTAAAGGAAATGCATGTACAATCATAGGCGAGCTGAACTCAAAATTGACTTTTCTTACAGCCAACCGAGTAAAAAAGTAAATATAAGAATAGGTTCAGAGGATAGACTCAAGTGCACAACAAAAGATAAACATCATTTCAAACAATGTTAATATACTATAACTAAAAAATATATAAAAGATACATACAAGACATACCATCGATACATAATTACTATATTAATATAAATAAATAATATATATATTGCTCACTATGAAAGGTTCCTTAATTCTTCTCTTGAAAACATCTAACGCGGGGCAGTCGCGTAGAGCATTAGCATAATCGGAAAATCAGAATGTATCAACAGCTTGTCTTTGAGCGTAAAAAGCATCAAAGAAAACTGCAATACTTTTTGGGGAAAGAAATACAAGATCTTGAAAGCACCCTGACTGGTAGAGATTAAAAAACTATAATTACGACTTCAAAAATTCTTTAAATGTTTGTCTATTAGGTATGGAGTCCCAAGTTCAAAAGCCGAGCAGTTCGAGGCGGCCATGAAGGCGGAAGCTCCGGAACTGTTCCAGTTGCAGCCAGATCTGCTGCACCAGCTGGTCACCATCATGAACCCTAATGTACTGATGAAGGCGGGAGTTCCTGTGTACAGGTAAGTGTACAAGCACTCTGGGAACATATGACGTTATCAAGACGTTAAAGAATTAGGATTTTTGTTATAAAACTGATCAGAATATTTCTATCTGTTGTTTAGCAGAAAAATTGTGTTTATTTTGATATTTATACTGTTTTATTACAAAAGATGGTATAAAACAAGTCTTGTAAAACCCAGGTTTTCAGATAGCCCCGTCTCTTTTTTTATAATTGACGTTAGAAAGTGATGGATATATTTAAATCCTGGATATACTTGACTTGCTTTAAACCAACTTTTGTAATAAGGGGGATATAGTTTTTTGTATTACTGACAGGTTTCATGTTTGAACATGTTGGGTTAGGGTGCCATTGTACAATAGATCTCGCATAACATGTGTATTTGTTTAGGATGGACCAACACGCCGGCGAGTTTGTGATCACGTTCCCGCGCGCCTACCACGCCGGCTTCAACCAAGGATACAACTTCGCTGAGGCCGTCAATTTCACACCCGCTGATTGGGTAAGTTTAATATGTGCTTTAATTTTGAAACTTTTTTATATGACGGTAAACTTTGAATAACTTATGTACAATAATGTACATGGTTTCTCAAAGGCTGGTCAAATTGCATGTTAACTAATATTGGTTGTATCTAATGTGATTTTAATAGCAGGTTAACTGGGGGGCTAAAAAGGCCGCTTTAGATGAATCATAATATGATTCATATTACAAATGTCAAAATATCTACTTAATTGACAACTCTTAATGTCATCCATATAAGGTTCATATTCAATAATCATCCCTTTGACAGTTACTATGCAGATCAGTAGATGAATTGCTAAATGTGGCCTTTTTAGGCCCCCAGATCACATAATTTTTTGAACAGCTATTCAGAATAAAATTATGTATTTGAATTTAAAAATTAAATGAGTAAAAAACTAATTTATTGTCTACTTTATAGTCATTATGTACTGTGTATGTAACGTACCGGTAATTCCTTTTTCTTTTTATATTCCAACTAGCGGCCCGTCCCGACTTTGTTCGGGTACAAAGTAGCCGGTAGATACTTTTTAATTTTCATCAATTCTTGACCTCTTACAAAGCGTTCCCGTTCTCAAATACATCGCACCGTACATCACAACGTCCTGATATGAAGATGCCCCTATTTTACCCTCTTGTAGGTATTCTTTAATATTTGCTAAAAGCCTAAGTACCCATACTCATATTTCTGACTTCAAACCCACCACCCCCTGCGGGCTTGAATTTCCAAAAACGCAGAAACACGTGTTTCTTTCTTTCTAACTAAAAGCCTAAATCCCAATTTTAACGTTTCTCACTTCAAAAACAATTTTCACCCCTATTTCGCCCCCTTTAGGGGATGAATTTCCAAAAACGGAGGAACATATTGTGTTTCTTTCTTTCTAACCAAATGCCTAAATCTCAATTTTCACGTCTCGCACTTCAAAAACAATTTTCACCCCTATTTTCGCTCCTTATGGGATGAATTTCCAAGAACGCGGTAACACATGTTTCTTTATTTCTAACCAAAAGCCTAAATCTCAATTTTCACGTTTCGCACTTCAAAAACAATTTTCACCCCTATTTCGCCCCCTTTAGGGGATGAATTTCCAAAAACGGAGAAACATATTGTGTTTATTTATTTCTAACCAAAAGCCTAAATCTCAATTTTCACGTTTCTCACTTCAAAAACAATTTTCACCTATTTCGCTCCTTTAAGCGATGAATTTCCAAAAACGGAGAAAGACGTGTTTCTTTATTTCTAACCAAAAGCCTAAATCCCAATTTTAACGTTTCGCACTTCAAAAATGAAGGGACTCCCATACAAACTTTCACCCCTTTTTTCACCCCTTTAAGGGCTGAATTTTCAAAAATCCCTTCTTTTTGCTTGACTACAATACAAAAGGGACCTACCATCCAAAGGCAAACGCCCACTCTTGGCCAGTAGGTAGGCAGGTTCGTTACACCAATGTGAAAAATACAAAAAAATATCCTTTTTAGTAACTAAAATATTGTTATTATTTATTTGTTTGTAACACTCGGGAATTAAAAATTTATATTAAAAAGATATTCAATCAAATAAGCATGTGATGCAATCTTCATTTCCGCACGGTATGTCAATCTTATAAAAGTAGTGATGGCAAATGTCACAAAAATCGAAATCAAATAAATCGAGAACTGAATGATATTCTGAAAAACTTTTTTCTTTTGTTTCGCTTTCCATATTAAAACGTTTAATTTCTATAGAATAGGTAAAATAAATGTGTGTTGATTGTCTTCCGAAATCTATGCAGTGCTGGTTCAAGTTTATTAAAAATATCGATTCATAGCTCTATAACATCGGTTTTTGATAAATCGATGCCGAATCGCCATCACTACGTCAATGATAATTGAAATTGACAGTCTGTGTTGACAGTTACCGTTTTGTTTGTTGCGGGTTGTTTGTTGTGCTTGTTGAGTTGTGATTTTTCCTCCACGGTTTTGATATTTTCTATCCGATGACTTTGAATAGTATTATGGCGATGACAACCTTCGCTTTACATTGGATTCCGTACCCGCTTACCACGACGACACTGGCTTGCCAGTCAACTCCATGTTGGTTTTATATCAACCTTGAATTTTTTTCATACAATTTTAAAATTCTGTCCAAGTTCTATGTAAAAAATTGTGGTTGATTTTGTGTCTATGATTTCAACCCTAATGCCTATGATTTGCTGTATTTATGGACGCCACTTGGCCAAAACCTCCTTTACGAATGGGCATATCCCTTTCGTGACTCTAGCTTCAGCAGTTTCGGCTGTGCGTTGATGATAAGTCAGTCAGTCAGTCAATCAGGACTTCTCTCTTCATAATATTACTACGATATGATATGATCATGATTCTTTTCATTTCCAGTTAAAAATGGGTCGCGAATGCATCGCCCACTACTCCACCCTGCGCCGCAACTGCGTGTTCTCACACGACGAGCTGGTGTGCAAGATGGCGCTAGAGGCAGACTCGCTCAGCCTCACCGTGGCGCTGGCCGCCTACAGGGACATGAGGACCATGCTGCATGATGAGAGGAAGCTCAGGAAGGGACTCCTAGACTGGGTTGGTTATCTACAATAATTTTTACGTTTGTGTATTCTCTGCTTGTTTGTATTTCATGTTTATATAAATCAATGTATGTGTTTCGCAGGGTGTGACCGAAGCGGAGCGCGAAGCATTCGAGCTGCTCCCGGACGACGAGCGTCAGTGCCAGCTGTGCAAGACGACGTGCTTCCTGTCGTGCGTCACGTGCGCCTGCACGCCGCACGTGGCCTGTCTGCGCCACTACACGCAGCTGTGCCACTGCGGCGCGCGCCAGCACAAGCTCAGGTAGCCCACGCCTGTGGGGACAGGCCAACTCCTTACAGTGCCAGCTGTGCCAGACGACGTGCTTCCTGTCGTGCGTCACGTGCGCCTGCACGCCGCACGTGGCCTGTCTGCGCCACTACACGCAGCTGTGCCACTGCGGCGCGCGCCAGCACAAGCTCAGGTAGCCCACGCCTGTGGGGACAGGCCAACTCCTTACAGTGCCAGCTGTGCCAGACGACGTGCTTCCTGTCGTGCGTCACGTGCGCCTGCACGCCGCACGTGGCCTGTCTGCGCCACTACACGCAGCTGTGCCACTGCGGCGCGCGCCAGCACAAGCTCAGGTAGCCCACGCCTGTGGGGACAGGCCAACTCCTTACAGTGCCAGCTGTGCCAGACGACGTGCTTCCTGTCGTGCGTCACGTGCGCCTGCACGCCGCACGTGGCCTGTCTGCGCCACTACACGCAGCTGTGCCACTGCGGCGCGCGCCAGCACAAGCTCAGGTAGCCCACGCCTGTGGGGACAGGCCAACTCCTTACAGTGCCAGCTGTGCCAGACGACGTGCTTCCTGTCGTGCGTCACGTGCGCCTGCACGCCGCACGTGGCCTGTCTGCGCCACTACACGCAGCTGTGCCACTGCGGCGCGCGCCAGCACAAGCTCAGGTAGCCCACGCCTGTGGGGACAGGCCAACTCCTTACAGTGCCAGCTGTGCCAGACGACGTGCTTCCTGTCGTGCGTCACGTGCGCCTGCACGCCGCACGTGGCCTGTCTGCGCCACTACACGCAGCTGTGCCACTGCGGCGCGCGCCAGCACAAGCTCAGGTAGCCCACGCCTGTGGGGACAGGCCAACTCCTTACAGTGCCAGCTGTGCCAGACGACGTGCTTCCTGTCGTGCGTCACGTGCGCCTGCACGCCGCACGTGGCCTGTCTGCGCCACTACACGCAGCTGTGCCACTGCGGCGCGCGCCAGCACAAGCTCAGGTAGCCCACGCCTGTGGGGACAGGCCAACTCCTTACAGTGCCAGCTGTGCCAGACGACGTGCTTCCTGTCGTGCGTCACGTGCGCCTGCACGCCGCACGTGGCCTGTCTGCGCCACTACACGCAGCTGTGCCACTGCGGCGCGCGCCAGCACAAGCTCAGGTAGCCCACGCCTGTGGGGACAGGCCAACTCCTTACAGTGCCAGCTGTGCCAGACGACGTGCTTCCTGTCGTGCGTCACGTGCGCCTGCACGCCGCACGTGGCCTGTCTGCGCCACTACACGCAGCTGTGCCACTGCGGCGCGCGCCAGCACAAGCTCAGGTAGCCCACGCCTGTGGGGACAGGCCAACTCCTTACAGTGCCAGCTGTGCCAGACGACGTGCTTCCTGTCGTGCGTCACGTGCGCCTGCACGCCGCACGTGGCCTGTCTGCGCCACTACACGCAGCTGTGCCACTGCGGCGCGCGCCAGCACAAGCTCAGGTAGCCCACGCCTGTGGGGACAGGCCAACTCCTTACAGTGCCAGCTGTGCCAGACGACGTGCTTCCTGTCGTGCGTCACGTGCGCCTGCACGCCGCACGTGGCCTGTCTGCGCCACTACACGCAGCTGTGCCACTGCGGCGCGCGCCAGCACAAGCTCAGGTAGCCCACGCCTGTGGGGACAGGCCAACTCCTTACAGTGCCAGCTGTGCCAGACGACGTGCTTCCTGTCGTGCGTCACGTGCGCCTGCACGCCGCACGTGGCCTGTCTGCGCCACTACACGCAGCTGTGCCACTGCGGCGCGCGCCAGCACAAGCTCAGGTAGCCCACGCCTGTGGGGACAGGCCAACTCCTTACAGTGCCAGCTGTGCCAGACGACGTGCTTCCTGTCGTGCGTCACGTGCGCCTGCACGCCGCACGTGGCCTGTCTGCGCCACTACACGCAGCTGTGCCACTGCGGCGCGCGCCAGCACAAGCTCAGGTAGCCCACGCCTGTGGGGACAGGCCAACTCCTTACAGTGCCAGCTGTGCCAGACGACATGCTTCCTGTCGTGCGTCACGTGCGCCTGCACGCCGCACGTGGCCTGTCTGCGCCACTACACGCAGCTGTGCCACTGCGGCGCGCGCCAGCACAAGCTCAGGTAGCCCACGCCTGTGGGGACAGGCCAACTCCTTACAGTGCCAGCTGTGCCAGACGACGTGCTTCCTGTCGTGCGTCACGTGCGCCTGCACGCCGCACGTGGCCTGTCTGCGCCACTACACGCAGCTGTGCCACTGCGGCGTGCGCCAGCACAAGCTCAGGTAGCCCACGCCTGTGGGGACAGGCCAACTCCTTACAGTGCCAGCTGTGCCAGACGACGTGCTTCCTGTCGTGCGTCACGTGCGCCTGCACGCCGCACGTGGCCTGTCTGCGCCACTACACGCAGCTGTGCCACTGCGGCGCGCGCCAGCACAAGCTCAGGTAGCCCACGCCTGTGGGGACAGGCCAACTCCTTACAGTGCCAGCTGTGCCAGACGACGTGCTTCCTGTCGTGCGTCACGTGCGCCTGCACGCCGCACGTGGCCTGTCTGCGCCACTACACGCAGCTGTGCCACTGCGGCGCGCGCCAGCACAAGCTCAGGTAGCCCACGCCTGTGGGGACAGGCCAACTCCTTACAGTGCCAGCTGTGCCAGACGACGTGCTTCCTGTCGTGCGTCACGTGCGCCTGCACGCCGCACGTGGCCTGTCTGCGCCACTACACGCAGCTGTGCCACTGCGGCGCGCGCCAGCACAAGCTCAGGTAGCCCACGCCTGTGGGGACAGGCCAACTCCTTACAGTGCCAGCTGTGCCAGACGACGTGCTTCCTGTCGTGCGTCACGTGCGCCTGCACGCCGCACGTGGCCTGTCTGCGCCACTACACGCAGCTGTGCCACTGCGGCGCGCGCCAGCACAAGCTCAGGTAGCCCACGCCTGTGGGGACAGGCCAACTCCTTACAGTGCCAGCTGTGCCAGACGACGTGCTTCCTGTCGTGCGTCACGTGCGCCTGCACGCCGCACGTGGCCTGTCTGCGCCACTACACGCAGCTGTGCCACTGCGGCGCGCGCCAGCACAAGCTCAGGTAGCCCACGCCTGTGGGGACAGGCCAACTCCTTACAGTGCCAGCTGTGCCAGACGACGTGCTTCCTGTCGTGCGTCACGTGCGCCTGCACGCCGCACGTGGCCTGTCTGCGCCACTACACGCAGCTGTGCCACTGCGGCGCGCGCCAGCACAAGCTCAGGTAGCCCACGCCTGTGGGGACAGGCCAACTCCTTACAGTGCCAGCTGTGCCAGACGACGTGCTTCCTGTCGTGCGTCACGTGCGCCTGCACGCCGCACGTGGCCTGTCTGCGCCACTACACGCAGCTGTGCCACTGCGGCGCGCGCCAGCACAAGCTCAGGTAGCCCACGCCTGTGGGGACAGGCCAACTCCTTACAGTGCCAGCTGTGCCAGACGACGTGCTTCCTGTCGTGCGTCACGTGCGCCTGCACGCCGCACGTGGCCTGTCTGCGCCACTACACGCAGCTGTGCCACTGCGGCGCGCGCCAGCACAAGCTCAGGTAGCCCACGCCTGTGGGGACAGGCCAACTCCTTACAGTGCCAGCTGTGCCAGACGACGTGCTTCCTGTCGTGCGTCACGTGCGCCTGCACGCCGCACGTGGCCTGTCTGCGCCACTACACGCAGCTGTGCCACTGCGGCGCGCGCCAGCACAAGCTCAGGTAGCCCACGCCTGTGGGGACAGGCCAACTCCTTACAGTGCCAGCTGTGCCAGACGACGTGCTTCCTGTCGTGCGTCACGTGCGCCTGCACGCCGCACGTGGCCTGTCTGCGCCACTACACGCAGCTGTGCCACTGCGGCGCGCGCCAGCACAAGCTCAGGTAGCCCACGCCTGTGGGGACAGGCCAACTCCTTACAGTGCCAGCTGTGCCAGACGACGTGCTTCCTGTCGTGCGTCACGTGCGCCTGCACGCCGCACGTGGCCTGTCTGCGCCACTACACGCAGCTGTGCCACTGCGGCGCGCGCCAGCACAAGCTCAGGTAGCCCACGCCTGTGGGGACAGGCCAGCTCATGGAGAATTCTGTTGAAGTCACTTCAAAACCAGACTTCTCGCTGAGGCTCTGACGGACTCTCTTTAGCGGACTGCAGCGTGTGCTCGAGCACGCCTACCTTTATGTGCTTCAAGGTCGAGAGCATATTCGAGCACGCGCGGTTGCACTCCGCCTTATCTCCGCTGACCCTTAGGGCCTATCGAAATACACTCCTGTCATGCCAATCAAAGATTATTTTTTTATTTTTTTATTTATGCTTTTCGAATTCCTACGAATAATATTGCAGAAATTGTAATTATACTAAACGTTCTCCATCATAATTTTCTGCAGATATCGCTACACCTTAGACGAGTTACCCGCCATGCTGGAGAAACTAAAGAAGAAGTCTGAACAGTTCCGTGAGTGGGCGGAGGCTGTACAGAACGCTCTGGACCCTGACACGCCCAAGACTTGCGACCTGGATGGGCTCAGGGCGCATTTGAAGCGGGCACATGACCTGAAGGTAAACTGTTATTATTCAATAGTTATAGTCCGCGCGGAACTAGTTGGCCGCGCCTTAGGTGGGGACGGGGGTGAAGGCGGCGGGTTGCCTAGTGTTGATGGCGCCGTACTGAGTAATGACAGCAAGCGCCCCCGCCCCTCCGTGCCACCGCTTACATACCTAAGGCGCGGTCAAGTAGTTCCGCGCGGACTATAGTCTTTGATGTTTCAGTTGTCTGTATCATACCATCAACAATTACAGGCTTCTTACAGGCACACATACTCCAACAGAGATCATATCACTTGTTACCATCAGGTGGGATTACGGAGAATCGTATGCCTTAAGCTCGGGTTTGCTTATGCTGGCACTTGGTGTATTTGGTTCTTTGGTTCTTTCTTTTCTTTTTTTAAAAACGTTGCCCCTCACTAGGATTTCTCCTGTATCGAGGGTACAGTTTACAAACATACATGTCACATGCACACACCACCCAGACCCGAAACAACTATCTGTAGATCATACAAATACTTGTTCCGTGCGGGGATCGAACCCGCGGCACGTAGCGTAGAAGGCTAATCGCTTAGCCACTGCGCCAACCGTGTCGTCAATTTGTACGAATATTCTTGTTTTATTACTAATGCAAAAGAAACCTTTTATAAACTACAAAAAGGTGATTTTGATTTGGCCAGACAACGCGAATATTTGTACAAATACATCAAGTGAAGTGCATAAGAGGTCGGTACCGCTATTTAGCAGCAGTCATTAATTTTAGATGTAGTGTAAAAAAATGCCGTTTGCTAGACGACCAGATATGTCAACCCTGGTCAACGGCCAATACGGTTTATATTCGACACCTCTGGTAACCGTTTAGAAGGATGTTGTTATATATTCGAAGGGAGGTGGTTCGCTAAATGACACAGCCGATACGAACAAGCTCATTTATTGGACTGCCCTGCAGTCATCAACCTAACGTACAAGAGTTGCAATTACCCTACATTTAATATTATAACAATTTAAGTAGGTACCGACATAACAGATGTCTCATCAAACTATTTTTACGGTCGCTAGATAGCGGCACCGCTGAGATATCAATTAAAACAATATCAGAACCTGGAACATGACACTTTAGTGAAATATTAGAAAGTTGAAGGTCTTGTATAACTTAATCTTAAACAAGAGTGACGTCAAAGCTGCGGATGTTGAAATTTTATCAAACAGTTTATGAAATGATGACACATTCATACTTATCTCTCCATTTGTATCTGTAGATGCACAAGACCGAGCTGGTCCGAGCCCTGGAGACCGCCATCGAGGACGCCGAGAAGTGCGCGTCCGTGATCCAGCAGCTCGACCTCAACAAGATGCGCACGCGCACGCGCCACCACGACCCCAAGTACCGCCTCACCATACACGAGCTCACGCTGTTCGCGGCTGAGATCGACGGCCTGGCCTGCGTATTGCCTGAAGGTACCATTGATAAACTATTTCAACTTCAAATACTTTATTTTAAAGCGATCAGCAGGAATCTATGGTGTCGTACAGTTTGGTGGAGTTTTAATGACATATCAACTATTCCCAAAAGATTTTTAACGGATATAATTATGACCTCTCACTTCACAAAAAAAGTTGTACCCCTTTTTAAACTTGCGCGCACGGAGAACTGTGAGATTTGGTAAAGTTTATATAGAGAAGGAGTACAGAAGATAGCCTAAAATTACGGTCGAATTTCGACCACTAGGCGACCACTCTGTACAATGTTATTTTATTGGAGTATGAATTTCATATAATAACAAGTTTAATTTCTTTTCACTCAGGCTCAGCAGTAAAAGAAGTGTTACGTCAGACGTCGGAGTTCGAGAACCGCGCCACTGAACTGTTGAACAAAGACCTGGAGAAGACTGACCAGGCCTACGTCAGGGAACTCGAAGAGGTACGCAATTATTTATTTATTAGACTATAACTGTACGGTTTTCACCATAGAAATAGAAATAGAAATAGAAAATAGAAATATTTTTATTCACAGGAAACATGGCTACAGGTTGTTACAAATGTTGTATAAGTACATCATGTCTCGCCGAAGAACGGCATGCAAAAATAGGTTGCAAATTTGCCTAGAGTAATAATTAAATTAAGACAATATAATAACAATCATCAATTTCAATTAATAATAAATTCTCTAATAATAATTTAAGGTGTCATTTCATCAAAATAATAAGAATACGATTCCATTGAATAAATACGAATAATCATATGACAATCACATTAATATCCCATATTATAAAAATCAACATTCCTACATATTTTCTATATTATAACCCCAACCATACTTGTCAAAATACAACCCAGATGTCAGCTTTTAGGTTCTAGAAATTCCTTTACATTGTAAAAACATCTCACATACATGACATACAGTCATTACTGCTTGATACTGATAATGATTGATATTGAATAAAACTATGTTGTTATGTATGTTGTTAAACCAGGCGAGGGGATATTGCCTAGCGGGCCGAAACCCAACTGTTGATGTCGGACAGTTGTATATCTGTCATTTTCCTTGCGCGATGCAGGCCTCGTAATCTGATAGGTCGAATTCATATTTACGCGCCACTAGAGTTAGCTTAAAAGCATAAAGTGTCGTCACAATGATATGACACGTGTTCCAGACGGCAGAGCTGGGCTCCCGCCTGTGCATCGTGCTGCCGCAGCTGCCGCCGCTGCAGGCGCGGCTGCAGCAGGTGAAGTTCGTGGAGGAGGTGCGCACCTACCGCGAGGACTACTCCACCCTCACGCCTGACGTCATCGAGCGCCTGCTGCGCGACGCCGCCGCCGTGCTGCCACACCACCGGGTGGAGTACGAGCGCTCCATGCTGTACAAGCTCAAAGGTACATTACTAGGCGCTACAATCCTCCGCTGCTGAGCAAAGTTCCATGGACTCTGCATCGTCTGCTCCGGTCAATGTTCGAGTAAAGCGTCCAGTTATGAGCTTCATCGACGACGTCGTTCTTCCGGTACCCACCGCATAACAATCCTAGCCCAACTTACTGGGTTTATTCTGCAAATATCTCAAATAAAGTGTTTTTTTTATTTTTTATTTACACATTATTATTTTAGTTTTTTCCGTTTTTTTGTTTACTACTGCATTTCTATATCATTGATGCTTACTAATAATCATTACTATGTTTCCTTCTAGCTCAAGTGGAAGAATGGGAGTCCCGCGCCCGCTCCGTGATCCTCGACACGTCAAAGAACCAACCGACCGAGCTGGAGCCGCAGCACACCACGCTGGCGGAGCTGGAGGTGCTGCTGGCTGACGGCGAAGACATAGAGGCCGCCCTACCGTCGTACCATGCGCTGCAGACCGCCGTCTCACATGCTAGAGATTGGCTCAACAAGGTCAGTCAAATTTATCTGCTTTTGGACCATTAAATTGTGAAGAAGTGAATAGGTTAAGAGAAATTGTGGTCAAATATGCCAGAAAAAAGGTAACTTTAATATAAATAAATAAAGTTACGTGATTATAGAAAAAAACATCCAACGCTCACTTCGGTCTTTTGTGTCCAGTTCTTTAATTTGGTTGAAAAATTGCAGGGTAACCACGAAGCGCGCTCGTAATCGGTATCTTATTCAATTTTGACACTACAAGAATGTTCATTGAGTTATTCCAATTATCGAGAAGAGTGATTTTAAAAGCCTACTGCTAAATGTAGTTTGTTGAATTCTCAAAATTGTAATGATTCCGATTAAGAAAGAAAGAAAGAAAAATAATTTTATTCCGTACGGGATAATGACGGCGCCACATTCACAATAGACAAAACACAACAAAAAAGAAATAGGTACACTAATTCTAATAAAAAATTGAAAACATGCCGCCGAGCATGCCCGTACCGAAAAGGTTACCAACTCAGCATATGCTGGATTACGAGCGTGTATCTTGATTGGGTCTGGTGATATGAGTGTTTCACAGTGATTGCTTCATTTCCGACCAATGAATATTATCAATCTTCGCTTCTGTTTATCATTTCGATCAATTTGACTTTTGCTACATTCGTGTGTTATATGTGACAGGTGGAAGAGATGCAATCCAAGGAGCTGTACCCGTATATGCACAGCGTGGAGAACATCGTGCGGCGCGGCGCGCACATCCCGCTGTCGCTGTACGAGAAGGACCAGCTGGCGCAGGCGCTGCAGTCCGCGCGCGACTGGAAGCGCGGCGCCGCCGACATGTTCCTCAAGAAGGTACGTGCTGCGTAGAAAGGGTAGGGGGGGGGGTAGGGGTAGCGACATACAGGATTATTTTATATGTAGTGCGCATAATTTGTAGACTGATTCAGTCTCTGTTTCTAAATACACTCTCGTTCCTTCGCAGAACTGGCAGTACTCGCTGCTGGAGGCGCTGTCGCCGCGCGTGGAGGCGGGCGAGGCGGCGCCGCGCCGGCGTCGCGCGCCGGACGGCGCCAGCTCGCTGGAGGCGGGGCTGTTCCTGCGCAACTTCAGCGAGGACTCCACGCCCACCGACATCGTGGCCGCCTTCAAGCACGCCGAGCAGCGCGAGCTGCAGGCCATCAAGGAGCTTCGGTAATACGACAAAACAGTCGCTAGTACAATATTATGTAGTTCAATCTAACTTGCAAGTGACCGCGACGAAGCCTTGACGAGATGGCGAGATAACCATCAAATCTACCTAATTACCCTACAAATTATTAGTAGTCATCGAAAATGAGTCTTGAAAGTAACAGTGCAATAAGTGGAACAAATCAATCTAATTATTTCTCTAGACTAGTAAGTAGCAGCGAACTGTAACGTCATAAAAGGACCGACTCTATCCACCAGTTTGCCTAGCGCAATAACTGTTGGCATTGCTTCATAGTAAAATACTGCGATAGTAATAAAAACTGATCTCAGTAGTAACTTGTTAATCCGTATGTAATAGCAATTAATTTGTCCCAGAGCGCGCAACATGCGCAAGGAGGTGCGCGCGCCCGTGTCGGCGGGCGTCACGTTCTGCGTGTGCCAGAAGCGCCAGTACGGCGTCATGACGCAGTGCGAGCTGTGCAAGGACTGGTTCCATGGTCAGTACTCAGTAGCTGCTACGGACCGGCCATACCGTACGGCACACGTTGAGGGGGGGGGGGTCCTATAGATTCGTGACGTCACATTTCAAAATCATATTAAAAATAATTTAAATAGAAATTAAACTAATTTCGGAACTGCTGTTTGAATTTAATAATTTCTAAATGTAAAATTGCAAAATATGTGACGTCACACTAGGGAGGGGGGGGTCTCACAAATGTGATTAAAAGGACGGGGGGGTCAAAAAACCACGAAATTAGTGTGACGTACTTTATGGATAACTCCTTACTACAATATAAGGCTGATATGTGGATGGTATTCTGTCTAATTATGGATCGCCAAGGACTGTTTAATATGGCTGCCATTGGTCTATACAAGGTGTTTATTGGACACTTGCTTCAAGGGATTATTGTCATTATTATGATCAACTTTTTGTATGGGACCAATCTTAAAATCGCGAAAATAAATCGGCTGTTCCATACAAATAATTCAATATTACTATACTAAATATATGAAACAGCTCTCGCGATTTCAGTGTTTGCTGTAAAAGTTGTGTTCATAATGATGAGTACAAGCAGGTATCCGGTTTAAATAATGCATCATCAGCGTGTATAATTTATGTTTTTCTGAACGTAAATTATTCTTCCCTCTAGCAACATGTATAGTGGCATCCAAAGAAGATCGCGAAGAGTCTCCCGAGAGGGTAGAGGTTCCGTTCCCGAACACCGAGCCCAAGTTCCTGTGTCCTGACTGCATGAGGACCAAGAGGCCAAGACTCGACCGCATACTGGCGTTACTGGTGAGTCATTATAGCAGCTGAGGTCGGCGATGGGTGACCAATGTGTTGTTGTGTTGTAGTGGTATTTAACAAGACGTAATAGAGTAGGAGGAAAATATTGGGTACATCCTACTTTATAGGATAGATTTAAATGTTAATTTCCATGTTGCGCGTGCGTCTTACATAAATGTGAATGCCGAAGTGATACGTTGGAGGTGTTCCGCGGGGTGAGCGAGGGGTGTTGACTTGTTAACCGGGGCGAGTTTGTTCACATTACTCTAGTCCGAGCGATTAGCTGGTGCTCCGCAGTAAATAATGTCGAATGAAAATGCTAGGTTTGGGTTTTTCCTCGGATCAGTCAGTGTTTTGGTTAATATCGAGCGTGCGCATGTTGCGCACGCTCGATATTAACCATTTTTATTAACATTAATTTAGTGAATAATTTAACTAAACATTTTATTTTGAATATTAATAGTTATTTGTTAAACAAGAGTGCAAAGTTGCTTTTTAACCGCGTGTTCAATTTTGATGACCGAGCAAGCGAAGGATTCTAAAATTAGAATCCTGAGCGTTAGCGAGGGAATCAAAAGAGCACGAGGTGAAAAATCTTTGCACTCGAGTGCAACACGTAACTTTTCATTCCACCTCAGCGAGGAAATGACTAAATGCAAAAAAAAAACGTTTAATTCACAAACTTAGTGCACACGATGTTCTAAATTCAATTTACTTTATCCTCTAGAGAATAAAAACGGCTTTTCCACTCAGATATTGAAGATTAAAAATACTCTTTCCGAGATGGTGGGATGAAAATTTACTTTATCCTCTAGAGAATAAAAACGGCTTTTCCACTCAGATATTGAAGATTAAAAATACTCTTTCCGAGATGGTGGGATGAAAAATTATTTTATTCTCTTCAAACATTTAACATTAAATGTAAAGGCTCACGTTCTTATAAACAGCATCATATACAACATGTCCCAAAATTCAACGATAAGCGGGCACCAGAGGATTGACCAGCTCATGACTACTCCATAAAAAACTAAAGAAAAAAAAAATTCTCAATTTTTAAGAAGTTACATAAAAAAATTGAAATCCTTAAAAAATTTACACCCCTTAAGATATTTTTAATTACCATGACCACAATGTTTCAAATATTTCTGAATTTCTTTTTGTACCGGAAACCTAAGTAGCCCTGCTATCCACCACAATCCTTGAAAATCCCAGAATGCCTGTAGATTTGACACAAAGATCAATCAAAATTATATTTCACCCTAAAATTTTGAAAGGTTTTTACTTTCAGTCCACTTTAACTCATCGTGGTGTAAAAAAAAAGTACGGACACTACCATGGCAAGTTTTTTTAAAAATTGACGCAACTATCCAAGATTCCAAAATAGTATAATACCCTAGGAAAACTAGCCACAAAAAAAAGAAAAACGTACTATTTCTGAACAAGAACCAAATTTCATAACTTTTACTATGTGCTCAAAATAGGTATTTTGTTGTAAATTCTTCGAATTTGAATGGTACATGTGCGTAGTCAATAACATTTAGAAGTTAGAGAGGGATTATACGTTAGAGAGAGATAGATAGATTAGATAGATAGTATGTAAAGTAGGAAAAAAGACGTTTTTAAAAATTATACCTCGTGTCTACTCGTAACTACAAGTCTGCTAATACGTCTTTAGCGTACTATCACCTGTCATCTGTCCACAGACTAGACTTAGGATGCAATGCTAACGCTGCTAGCAGATTGTATCGAGAAAATGTTTATAAAAACAGCAACTTCTCTAGCTATCCTATTGTTACTCACAACGAAAATCTACATCGAAATCCTAAGTCTAGTCTGTGGACAGATGACAGGTGATAGTACGCTACAGACGTGCAGACGTACTAGCAGACTTGTAGTTGTGGAGACACGAGGTATAATTTTTAAAAACGTCTTTTTTCCTACTTTACATACTATCTATCTAATCTATCTATCTCTCTCTAACGTATAATCCCTCTCTAACTTCTAAATGTTATTGACTACGCACATGTACCATTCAAATTCGAAGAATTTACAACAAAATACCTATTTTGAGCACATAGTAAAAGTTATGAAATTTGGTTCTTGTTCAGAAATAGTACGTTTTTCTTTTTTTTGTGGCTAGTTTTCCTAGAGTATTATACTATTTTGGAATCTTGGATAGTTGCGTCAATTTTTAAAAAAACTTGCCATGGTAGTGTCCGTACTTTTTTTACACCACGATGAGTTAAAGTGGACCGAAAGTAAAAACCTTTCAAAATTTTAGGGTGAAATATAATTTTGGATGATTTTTGTGTCAAATCTACAGACATTCTGGGATTTTCAAGGATTGTGGTGGATAGCAGGGCTACTTAGGTTTCCGGTACAAAAAGAAATTCAGAAATATTTGAAACATTGTGGTCAGGGTAATTAAAAATCTCTTAAGGGGTGTAAATTTTTTAAGGATTTCAATTTTTTGATTTAACTTCTTAAAAATTTAGTTTTTTTTTTCTTTTACTTTTTTTCTCGAGTAGTCATGAGCTGGTCAACCCTCTGGTGCCCGCTTATCGTTGAATTTTGGGACATGGTGTATATAGTTCAGCCACTAGTAGTTTCGGCTCGCGTAGTGTGAGCTGGGTCTCACCGTCTACTCGTGCGGCAGGTGTGGCTGCAGAAGCTGCCGGTGCGGCTGGCGGAGGGCGAGGCGCTGCAGTGCGTGACGGAGCGCGCCATGGCGTGGCAGGACACGGCGCGCGGCGTGCTGGGCGGCGCCGCGCTGGGCGCGCTGCCCCCGCTGCCCGCGCCGCGCGGGGCCGCCGCCACGGAGCGCGCCGAGCGCCTCAACGCCGAGCTCAAGAAGGCCACGGGCCGCGCGCGCGCCGGACACGCCGACCTCAACGCCAGGTAACTGGGGCAATTGCCTTCCACTGCAAAAGAGAAATGAAGAACAAGTTCGTTATTAACTATTTTTACTCGTTCAGTTCTCTCCACTAGATTTTTTGTTGGTGGAAGCGCTTTTATGAAGTTTACCGTTTCAAATTAAACGGAGTCCGTATGGAGAACGTTCCGCTGTCAGTGGAAGCCCGGCTTATAAGATAAATTAAAGGCTGTTATTTGATGTCTGTCTGTTCCCGCAGATCGTCCGCGAGTGTGGAGCACGCGTACAGCGCGACGCCGCGCTCGCCCAGCACGCGGGTCGCGCCCGGTTTACTACAGAAACTGGAAGACTTGATGCTAGAAGGAGATTTGTTAGAGGTAATGTTCTGTTATAATTTTAATTTCCAATTGTAAAGAAACGAAGTATGATGTTCCTTCTTTGAAAATAAAAAATCCTTCGACCATGTGAAGTTATATTGTCCGGCTCGCAGAAGCTTGGTTGGCTTGGTTGGTATCAGACAGTTATACATACATATATTAATTAGATGCGAAAATCTTTTTACTTGTGTGATGTAAGCTTCGTAATCCCAACCCTAATACCGAAGGCAGCGAGCGCAAACATGACGCATGACAATAGTCTTTTCGTTGGAAATATTTTTATCAGGTGAATGTTTTTACACGCGAGTCGCGAAATATTTTATTATGTAAATGAATAACTTTGTTTCGTATTAGGGCTTGCCGGGTTTCGGGCTGGTATAAAGATACCGCTACTGTAGTAGTCACTCTAGTTCCGAACCTTGTTGAGTGACTAATATTTTTGAGCAATTTCCACGTGAGAGTTCAACCCGATTATTATTTTTATTTTATTTTTATAATGACTGAAAATGATTAATAAAAACATTGTTGTGCAGGTGCGTCTGGAGGAGCAGGTGCAGGTGTGGAGCGCCGTCGTGGCGTGTCGCGGCGCCGAGGGCCGGCGGGCGGCGCGCCACGACGCGGGGCGGCGCAAGCGGCACACGCGCGCTCCACGCCACCACCACCAGTTAAAACGCACGCGCACGCGCCACCACCACGGTACGGACGCTTGCCCAATATACTGAGCAGTTCAGGCGACCGACACACAGAGCAGGGCGACATCTTCCCGGAGCGCGGTCGTGCGCATCCACAATCAGTCCGCGCGGAGACGCGCTGCTGTGTACTGGACGTAGTTCCCACACAGTGGTACAAGATACAACCGCGCGCCGCCGCGGCAGGCAGCGCTGCACCGATCCGCGCGTTATTCGCTTAAATGTGCCTGCACGTTTTATATGGTTCTAAAATAAGGACTTTCGACTATTTTTAGACCCTATTTAGACTGAGACAAAATACCGATATCGGTGCCTTTTGTATCCCTGTAAATTAACAGTAATAAGGACTAACATAATTTTTTCCCTTTGTATTTCAGGTACACCAGCTGCCAAACCAACGCTAAAACGAGGCACAGCAACCACAACAAATTATTTAAATAGAAAACAGGTATGATTTATAATTTATACATATTTATATTAGAAGTAAATCAACTTATCAAACTTATCAAAAAAATCGATAAAATAATAATATGTTCTCTCTATAATAACTCACCTCATATTAAATCTACATAGCAGTGGCGAAGAGTCCATACAACCCGATTCCCATCGGCTTCCCTTTAGGAATTGATTAATGCATAGACCAACGTAATATCGTATTAAATATTATTTACCCATTCTACTAACAACGCCTACAATTTTTTAATAGCCATCAATTGACGCTTGACAGTAAAATTGTCATTTTTATTGAAGTAACATAACGTCTACGAACCCGGTCTTAAGCGAGTTCTAGTTTCACCCACACATAGAAATCCCGTACTACCATAAGATATGAATATTATGATAGGTACTCGTATGTGTGCGAAGAGTCAAACATAGTAAAATGCTTGACGAAGGCCCCCGAAGGTAACTCGCGATCCATCGAGTTGTGCAAGGAGTGCAGAATGCTAGTATTGTCGAGTGGAGTGAGTGCAAGTGAGATGGCTAGATTACAGTAATTTCGCCACTCGCCGCATGTGTTCGGTCATTGTTCGGTAGACATCGGTGAAATGATCATATTATTTTAAAAAACAGGTTGCGTAATACAACCAATTCCGAGAAAGTGGCCTTTGCAATACGGAAGGATTATAAATTATTCGTTGTTTGGCTAATATTTTTAATTTTAGTTTTTTTGTGATGGCGGCCGTTCATGCGTGTTTGTTTATTAGTTATGGTATTGTGGTATTGTTTTGTTTATTATTTGGATTGGTTTGGTTTGTGCATGTGATGGTGAGTTTTCTTTTTTATTAACACTTTAAATATGGCATTAATTCACATACTCGTAGAGTGTTGCCTAACCGATTTTTTACATTGTATTGAAACTTCATTTTCCAAACTTAGTTTCGAAAACAAAAGGCATGTTATTCAGTTAGGTCGAGCTTTTCCAGAGATGACTATAGATTACAAGAGACGGGATGGATTTTTTAAACATTTTAATAAATCTCTTTTTGATAAACATACGTGGATGACAGGGAGTTGCAAATTAAATAAAATGTTTTGTTTTCCGTGCTTACTTTTCTCAGAGTCGAGTTTAGTTTGGAGTCGCGCAGGTTTTACGGATATTAATAACTTAGCTAATTCAACTAAAAAGCATGCACAGACCGAAACACATACCCGCAGCTGTTTGTCACTGCATGAATTCGGAAATAGTAGAATCGAGACCTTTTTTTCTAATTCTTTCGAAGTTCATAACAGAAAAGTAGACCGCAACCGCGAGTTAATGAAACGATTCATTGATATTGTAATTCTATTAGGGAAACAGGAATTGCCATTTCGCGGTCATGATGAAAGATCTGAATCAGACAATCGCGGCAACTACATCGAAACTTTGTTGTACCTATGCAAGTACCTACGATACCGTTCTCCTCCAAAGATTTATTCATTTTGCATCTTACAATTTTTTTTGGTGAGTGTGCTTTTTTTTTTGGAGGGAACTTTTGGGACGGCTTCCCCTTTGAAAATTTTCACCCTTCGCCACTGCTACATAGTTTTCCTTTTGCAGTGGATTTTCTAGAAAGCTCTTGTAGACAGAGTATACTCCTAATCAGTTTATTAATGAGTGTTAAAGTATTTACAAGTCTACAATTAGCGACAGGCGATACTGCAAGTAACGCTGTTCACGGCACAATGCCGTTCTTCTTCGAGCGTGTTCAATAAGTAGCTCCGGCACATTTCCGCAGGGCATGTCGTCGGGGTCGGGGCTGATGATGCGCAAGCACTACATGGCGCGCCAGGAGCGGCGCAAGCGCGGCCTGGCCACCACCCGCGGCAAGCACCCGCGGCAGACCAGGATGGGTGAGTCTCCGTCTGTCGTGTACTGCCACCACTGATCACACAAAGCGACCGGCGCGTTTTATATTTATTGTACTACTAAGTTGGCATACTAGCGTACAGCCCGCCTGATGGTAAGCGGTTACCGTAAAGCTATGGACGTTGCAACACCAGGGGCATCACTCACCGACCCTACCAACTAGCGTCGCTTCCCCAGCGAGTACTGGCGAGCTTGCTCACCGTTAGGATCACAACACTGCAAAAGAGCTGTGTTATTTGGCTACGATATTCTGTAAGGTGGAGGTACTTCTCCAGTCAGGCAGCTCCAATTTTGAGCGAGATCCCGCTATCCCCTACCTCTCTTTAAATTGCACATTACTGTGTCGTGACTCAGGATTGACCAATCATATGAATCTGTTCTGGAGTACGTCAGGTCACAAAGAGTTTTAATTGGCAACGGACACGCTGGTATGTTTCTACCTTAATAAATTTCTTTCGCCAAAATACAATAATTTAATTTATAATTCAATTACAAGCATTTCTGAAATGTTAAAACTTAAGTACACGATTCTAAATATGTACAAAATTTTATAAAGAAGAACTGGCAAGAAAAGCCATGATAGTAGCCAGTCAGCAAGACTTGTAGTGGGACTTATTGCGCAGGTGATGCTCAAGGTTCACGCGTATCGGCAGGCTAGGAGTCTCTTCCCCTGTCAACGTAATGCAGCCCTGATTCTATCTAATGTTCTTACTAATAACTGTAGAACGTACAAGGACTCCTATTTGTTAGTTTAACACCTGATTTGTAAGGCTTGTTTCACACGTACTACAACAACCACACCACAACGACAACACGTAGGCGGGTGCTAATTTATACGAAAAGAATAGTTTAATGCACACAGACCACATTCTGCCGTCAATTGAACCGTGGGGATGATATCGACTACTAGCGACAACGCAACCACATCGACATTTTGTAGTTACCACAACGCAACTGCAAAAAGCTGCAGCGACACAACTACTTAACCACTTTTTGTTGGTGCGATGTGGTCTGCGGGTCTACCGCGTAACTAAAATTGTAATGAACATCGACATTGGTATTAAACTTCAATAATTTTTTTACCGATCATGAAGATAGGAGTCCCAACTATATGATCGGTAATTTTTTTACAAGTTAGCTCAAAGTTTAGGCTCTCACGATCGTATTGAAGTTTAATACCGATGTCGATGTTCATTACAATTTTAGTTATGCGGTAGACCCGCTGGTTGTGGTACGTGTGAAAGGGATATTAAACCTACATTCTAAGCAAATAAATATTTATATTGTATTGTAATATTCCTTGGCAACAGGTCAGCGCTCCGGCGCGAGCAGCTCGGGCGCGGGGCGCGGCGCGGGGCGCGGGGCGGCGGGCGGCAGCGCGCGCCGCAGCAGCTCGTCGTCCGCGTCGTCGGCCGAGGACGACGAGGACTGCGCCGCACACGACTGCCTTAGGCCCACCGGTGAGTCATATGCTTCTTTACTTCTTGCTAACTTTCAAACAGCAGGATCAAGAAGATCTGGCGCAATTAGTAATACTAGTGGTTGCCCAGTGGTCGAAATTCGACCGTAATATTATACCTATATAAATTTTAGCTTCCTGCACTCCTTCTCCATATAAACTTTAACTGTGCCAAATCTCACACACCTTTGTGCGCGCAGTATGCTTAAAAAGGGGTACAAAGTGTGTTTATGGTGTGTAAAATCCGTGCCTTAACCTCTTGGTCGCGCTGTAGACGGGGGACTGCAGCAAATTGTTACATGTTCGAAGGGCCGACAGTGGCGATGGTGCAATGGTGGGTGTGTACTATTCATCTTCTTATCTGTCACAGAGCAGCCAAGAGGTTACGTGTAATGTTTCCACGGTTGGTGCAGGGGCTAAGCGATTGGTTTTCTGTGCTACGTGTCGTGTATTCGATCCCTGCACGGAACAAAGATTTGTATGGCCTACGGATAGTTGTTCCGGGTCTGGGTGTGTGTGCATGTGAGATGTATGCACCGAGGCTTACGTCGATGTGTGCCCGCAGGCAAGGAGGTGGACTGGGTGCAGTGCGACGGGGGCTGCGACCAGTGGTTCCACATGCACTGCGTGGGGCTGGCGCGCGGCGCGCTGCGCGACGACGACGACTACGTGTGCGGCACGTGCGCGCGCGGGGCTCGACACTAGCGCGGCAGGTGCGCGCGCGGGGCACGCCACTAGCGCGACACGTGCGCGCGCGTGTCTCGACACTAGCGCGACACGTGCGCGCGCGAGGCGAGCCACTAGCGCGGCACGTGCGTGCGCTACGTGCGACACTAGCGCGCTGTTATTTACTGACTATTGTGTTTGAACTATCTGGTTGAATTTTAACAAGAAGTTTGTACGTGAAATAGTGTTGAAAGTTGGTCAAACTCATGTTTTAATACAGTATTAACATAAACATCAGAATAATATTAGTGTTTCGTTTATAAAATTTCCGTACGGAACGCTAATAACACAGGGTTTTTTCAAAAGTTTTCACTGTATTTTAACATATGAGCTAACATCCCAACTTAAAAAAAAAACAAGAATTATTATGCCTATAACGAAACTAAAATATAGATGACGTTCAGAATGATTTCTGATATAAAATATAAACTGGAACTCATGAATTTATTGAACATAGTTGGCTTGTACAATCTGGATAGAAAAGGTGACTATCGAGCGAATATGACACTTAAAGTAATCGGAATAAAGTTTAAGATTACGTCAGCATTGATTATACTTGACAAGCCAAACATGCATGAAAAAATATTGTGTCTACGAGTATATTAACCTTTTGGTCGACAAGATCAATCCCGGATACTATCAGGGTACCAATATAATAATATATTGTCTATTTATCCAGTCCACTCCAGTCTACCAGAGGAGGCCTATTGTCATTGATAATAGGCCTTTGTTTTACGCCAAAATTATTACAACAACACAACAACTTTAAGTAAGGAGAAAAGTCCAAAAATAGCAAGAAAGAAAATCTGCTGTTATATACATTTAGTCGTTTAATATTGAATTATTTGTATGAAACAGATTTAAGTTTCGTGATTTCTTGGTTGTTCCCACGGTAAAAGTTGTTTATAATATACCTACAGTAGTACGAATGGTTCAAGGGATTTACACTATTTTTGTTACATTCTGTGTAGTTAAGTTACTGTCACCGTCTTATGCTGTAATACTACAATGTCGTGTCGTGATCGCTTGATAGTCTCCTGGCTTACTCAAGGGTAGAGAGACATTATCGTAGCTAGGAAAACTTAGCAGGAATAGAACTTGGTTTATAACACAAGCAAATATGACGCTTATTACAAAGTTATAAGGTTGATTTCACAACGGATAAGTCTTCTTCTGTCGTGTGAGTACTCATGACAATTGCATATGCCGTGGGGGGAAAATATAAATAAATTGGGAGGAAGGTTGGTAAAGGAGGATTTACGCGAGTTGACTTTCGTTGTTCGACTAAATTGCAAGCGACTAGGTCATTTTGTTCGAAAATACAGAGAACAGGGGCTTATTACAAACTCTTATAGCAGGGCAGATATTGAACCAGAAATTTACAGTCTGAGCTGGCCTCGCACAGTATAGGCTTTTCGTACAATGAAAGGTCTACGAATACTGGAAATTTCTGCCTGCTATAAAAGCTCGTAGTATGGCCCCAGGCCTGAGTGATCGCCTGCGTCTGAGCATTATCACGGTTGATTATAATTGTCCGCCGCACGACCAAAAGTCGAAGGCTCGTCTACATTGGCGTTCGCAATTTTAAACATCTATGGTACAATCGATTGGATAGTCACATGCCTAATATGAGCACTGCGATATAATTTTGTCGTCGCATTATTTCGTGCGGAAACAGGTTTTTAGAGGCATTATATCGTCTTGTCATGACGACAAACTTGTCGCGGCGCGCATGTTAGGTTAGATGGTCGATTTTCGCCGTGTGGCCTATTCGTGCGGCAGAAATCGACCCGTCTAAATCCCGCATAACGCGGCCGACCGGTGCGCGTTACTCAGTCAGCCTCTTTACTTGCACCCGACAGAAGAAGAGGAAACGACGACGGAAACTTAACAATGAATTGAAAATTATTATACAAATAATTTGGAATGAAGTAGTTTAATTATACATATTTTGAAGGGTATCCTATGTCACATCGAATGATACTGTACAGGAACACGATTGAACGAGATTTTAAATTATCGAACGTTAATAGTTACATCGAATGTTTCAAAACATCGAATGCTCAAAACAACGAAACACCAAATGATTGAGAGCATCGAAGGGTTGAAATGGTTGACGATCGAACTTGACGCGAGCGTATCTCACTGAAGCTAAGAGAATACCAAATGTTTTATTTATTTATAACATTACAACATCTAACAGAACACTCCAAGGCGATTTTATAAGCACATATTAAACTAAAACATAAAATGTGTTGTTTTGATCAAAATTTACAGCAACTGCGCGGCAACTGCACTTTAGTTACGTGAATTAGCCTACTGCACGGTAAAAAAAGGAAGACAGAATCGGGGACACAAGCATTTCCTTACCGTTATCTTTGTCGACTTTTCGCTTCGTCTTCTGTCAAGGACACGAGGTGAAGAAAACAGGTTTTTCCACCCGCTGTCCTAGCTAGCAATAGCAAAGACAATACAATGCCAGTGATCGCAGAATCATCATCGCCTTTCCCTTTCGATGTGGCGTAGGAGATCCATTTTAATGTTATCTCAATGTGGTACAATGGATTTAAACAAATCGGTAGTTGCAATTTAAAATCATTCAATGTTTTAAATATATGGTATTCGAATATTATTCGATTATAATTACTGTTGTGCAATGTTTTCGCCATACTTATGGATAAGTTGTCTCAATACATGGATGATAGCTCGGTGTTTGTAGTGACCCTCCCCAAGTTTCATAGGGTGAATAATTACTGTAGAAGTGAAGATTGGAAAAGATAGGTCTTCAATATAAAAATGTGTGCCCTAACGGCCCGTTTACACAGCAAATTTATTTCAATACAAGTATTTACACGAGTATCTAGTTTGCAGGATTCCGCAGGAGATTTGCAGGATGTTGCCGTGTGAACAGGCTGTTAAGGGTGTTTATAGGTGGTGGTGATCAGACATACGTGCGCATTTCCCCCTATATTATAAAGGCAAAAGGACTATAATAGAGAAGGCAATGCAGAACTGTGGAATGTTTTGATGCGACATATGCAGCAGTGGTGACACAAAACAAATATATAATAATGTGTCTTAGGAATGGTGCCCAGTTATAATTATTTGTTGTTATTAAAATTTGGGATCGATATAAAATTTAAGGAGTCTCTAATAGCTAATTTAAATGATGAAGGAAAGTACTGTGTGGTATTGTGAAGTTGCCGACATTAATATCTTTGGAGGCTATGTCCGATTGACCATCCTAAAAGTTAAAATCGTTTGCGGATGTCGTCCAAACGCAGAGTTACTGACTCTAAGCGGACCGCAGTCGTTCAAAACATTTTGTTTGAGAAATGTATCACCACGAAGTATTGTGACTATGTACGTACATATCAAGCTATATATTTTCAGTATAAGCTGACCTCTCATTGTACGGAAAGCCTATATAGTGCGAGGTCAGTGTATACGAGAAATGAATTGCTTGATATGTAGCCTTGTACATGTCTCATTGTTTCATGATCAAATCGTAAAATGGATGAGTACATAGTTGGTTTACATTTTATAGTGGAAGTCGTTACAAGGGCGGGCAAAAAGGTTCCATACAGGTCGTTTCTCAAAGGAAAATTTAACCAGCCGTCAAATCTCATGTCAAGTGATATGATTGGTTATTAAATTGATTGTTGACGTTGGTCTACCAATAACAACTGCCTAATATGATATTTAAAAATTATCATAGATTTGACCAGCCTTTCAGAAACCTGGTGATAATCTTTTTGTGTTTTGTTGTCTAACACAACTACATTCTAGGAAGAAGGGAGTTGTGTTAGTCCAATTAATATGCTTGCCACCTCCACAGTAATTATTCCTACCATTATATTCAAAGTCGATGTTACACCAATGTTGTTATTAAATATTAGCAAAATATACACGTCTCTCTCTCTCTTTACAAGGCTGGTATCTTCAGCGCGCGACGCGAGTGGGATAGATAGGGTTATAACTTTTATTTAATGTGACAAATAATTAAGGTTTGGGACTGGAAGTAAGTGACGTTATAAAGGACTAGGTAGGTTCGCTCGGATTGTATCGCAACCGATCGTTGTAAAAAGGTTTATATTAGTGAGACTTGCGTGTAAGTTAGCTAGTCCTTAACGGTCTTATTACAAAACATGGTTTAAAGAAAGTCTTGTAAAACCCAGGTTTTGAGATAGCCCCGTCTCTTTTTGTTATACGACATTAGAAGGTGACGGACATACTTAAAACCTGGGTTTTATTAGACTTTCTTTGAACCTTCTTTTGTAATAAGACATAACGGTTTATTTGGTATAAAATCTTATGAAACTTCAGAAAATCTTGCGTAAATATCCATCTTGATAAAACCAGTATAGATAATGTTCCTACTGGAGTAAACAGACTGACAATAAGTGTAACACCTTGACAAAAGTTTGATGGATTGAAATATCAAGTTATTATCAATAAGCCATTTGGAACATCGCATGGTACTATTGTAATAAGGTGTTATAACAAAATAAATCGTTCTTTTTCAATTTAAAAATATTTATTTCAACCTTTTTCCAGTCCTGGCAATATTAATGATGAATGTGGCCAAATATTTTGAGATTTATCTTACTAATTTTATACTTTATTTACTTTGCTATAAGGTCGAAAATTAGTAAATCAGTTCTTTATTATTACTTATTATTTAAATTATGTGTCCTTATGCTAATACTTTGCTTTCTGCACATTGTATTCAAGGATATTATTGAGAATAATGTCTGATTTTACTTTGGTCACACTCATTTTAATATAACAAGAATGCTACAAGTTGACAAGGTCTTCGAATAGACGAAATTTTTTGTAAATATTTTTTAAAAAAACGTTAGCGAAAAAAATTAAAAAGTTTTTAATGTAATTGAATTTTTGCAAGAAACTGATAGTGTAAGTAGGTGTGCGAGAGGTGTGTTTGTGTGTGTGCATAATAAGGCACTGTTGTCGATTATACTAAATCACTGAAACTTTAGTGATATAGCTACAAGCTACAGTAACATTAATTCGTCGGCAGTGCCGAAAATGTCAAAATTTTCTATCAAGTTTGTGTAGGCAGAATTTACAACTGAGAAAAGAATTTCAAGTATTACTGAGCTAAAAGTTACATCCACTTTTATATAACATTTTACACTGTTAAGCAAATCATTAAGTTTATATAACATATCCAGGATTACAATGTTGCCTTTACATCTATCAACATAAAATCAATACTATCTCCAAACGACTTTATTTAACTTAGAAATAATTTAACGTCTGTTCGGCTAAACAAAACAGACAGACACACACAAAACACAAATCCTAGAAAAGGTACTTACAAAGAGATGTATTTTATAGAAAACGTTGGAAATTTATGTTGATAAGACAGTGTGAGATACTTCTAATACTTTCACATAAGCTTGAGTTCCAAGACCAATTAGAAACGTACGTGTAATTGCTTCTTGTTGGTCGTATCATATTGTAAATAATGTTTAAACGTAGCTCGATGTATGTATATTGCGGCCCGACGCCGATACTTGTTAGTCTAATGTTTTAAGAGCTTGCGACATCGTCGCGTAACCATTTGTAAGAAATATTAAGGACAACTCACATCTAACAGTTCGACCAACGACACGACTGATTAATGTGAGTCGGCTTTAACAAACATATTTTTACAGATATTAAAAATGTCTTCGGAAATTTTTGAGGTATTTTAAGTATTTTTGACTGATTAGTATCTGTTCAAATATGAATATGTATTAATATTTATGCACTGGCCTTCTTTTGTGAATCAATGTTTATAATAGTTTATAATAAGACAATTCAATAAAGCTAATACCTTACCAGATATTCTTTTTCTATTAAATCCATAATATTTCGGCCGTTTTGTACAGAAATATCGCGATCAGCAATTACTAAAAATTTAATTTTTGATACATGGTCATTACATATTTAGAACAATTATATGTTTTCTAGAACAGGTCTAAAATTAATATAAACACGAAATATGATAATAGAAACTAAATTAAACATACATACTTATATCAGGTGTCTGTAAATAAAATAAATCTTTGATGGCTATACCTACTTAATGTAGTGCACAAAGTATGGCGTCCTCACAAATTACAGTGAAAATAAACAGGTTTATGTTCGAAACAATGACACCTGTCTTATTACAAAATATAGTTTAAAGCAAGTCTTGTAAAACCCAGGTTTTAAGATACCCCCGTCTGTTATATGACGTTAAAAAGTGACGGATATATTTAAAACCTGGGTTTTACTAGACCTGCTTTAAAGCATCTTTTGTATTAAGGGGGATTCAGTTTGTAAGTCTCAAAAGCTACAACAAAATTTAAGAATAAATCCCTTTTAATAAAGTATTTTAAAACTACCAGATACATATCTGATTTTAATCCTAAACCGATTACAAAATATACTTTTTGGTTCAAGCACACATTATCTGTATCAGGGATACATTTTTCTTTATAAAAAAAGAATAATAAACCACAAAATATAGTATAATGTTTTGTTCTGGTAAGGTATCAACAGTTAAAATGGTTTATGTAGCAAAGACCCGCTGTAACTCCACAAAACAATTATTTTTGCTTAGTGTGGTGTTACACGAACACAGCTCTGCATTACGATAAGATCCAAGTAATAAACTAAGTAGTAATTTACTTGAGAAAGAATATTATTTATTGATTTATGCTAAGTCAAAAGTTGAGTTGACTTACTGATCCATTAATTTCGTACTGACAAGCTATATTGAGACATCCTCAACATTCATAAATTATAATTTATTTCTTAATTAAATTGACTTTAAAAATATTGTTATTCTCTATGTACAACATTGTTAATTTATTATGGAGTTAGTTTTATATTTAACTAGAAATAATAAAATGCAGAGTTGTGTCGTGACACTGGTTTATTATGCCAAGCAGTATGACAAATTGTGTAAGCCAATATGAACTCTATCGCTTAGTAGACAAGATTGTTTATTATTTGTTAACAAGAGGGCTGTTGCCGCCAGCCATTTAGCGCTAAGTCTCAACCGTTAAATTTAAACGTTTGGATTGTTGCTAGTTTTAGTTGACGTGGTGAAATTGGTTTGACTATTATAAACCATAATTATATTATGTTCCTGGATAAGGAAAGGCTTAATTCTTTACTACAATAAATCCTAGGATTTTACCATCATATCTATCAATACAGCTTTGGTAATGCTATGGAATATTTTATGTACTGCTTTTATCATATTAAGAGTCTCTACGAGTGACGAAATACCGTCTGGCGAACCCTGGGCAGTCAGCTTCGGTACCATCATTACTGAGTGGCCAATCTTGTGGCATGTGTGATTCCATTTCATAGCTTGTGATGACATGACACCCGACGCCGACGATCACATTAACTTCTACATGTTTATTCAGTTTAGAAACTTTGAAGATAGTTAATCTCCGCAACAAACGACCAGACACGCGACATAAGCTTTCTGTTTGTGTAAGTGCACGCGCGCACGCAATTTTTTAATCCGGATTCTACAGATATTTGACAAAATTTCGCGACCACTTACATAGATACAAAGCTCATAATTCGCTGCGAGGATTGTACTTTCGTGTTCTTCCGAAAAGACTAATAACTAAATACTTTCATTTGTAATTAGTAAATATTATTTTTTTGTTCAATTTCTACTGTAAAATAGTCAAACCAAGAGCACCTTAAATGGCTGTAAAACAAAAGTTGACCGCATTGTGTTGATCTCTGCCAGTCCGCGTCCGATCTGATGTTATGTTAATATTATTGTATTTATGTATGCCCGATGACTGCGCAGGCGACGAAGGTGGAGCGAAATAGTGGGTATGGTAGTGTTGAGTCATGATTAATTAATTATTAGAATTTTATACATTTTGTGCAGTATTTTTGTATTCCTTTAATTGTCTTTTTGATGACTTTATGAGTGAATTGAAGATTGTGTCATGTAATGTTTTATATTATTATATTTACTACTCTATTGACTTTGCTCAACAATATTCGCCTTATTGTGTGACTCTATCCGCTGTCAGCGAACGTGACGTCACAAGAATGATCTGCCAAGTGAATCGAGTAGCACATCAAACTACAACTTTTATACTTCAATAATTAATTTGATATCCTTCACTATTTCACGATATCTTCGTATCGTGCGCAAACAACATAATTGTACAGATATATTTAGCTAAGTGAAAGTCTACGTTTGTCCAACTATACCGGAGACGGGTGTCTATGCCCTAGTATTGTAGTGTAATATTAAACTGATAAATGTAAATGAATGAAGTCACCGCGTATCGTTGGACAGATCGACATATTGTGTACCAAATAAATATAGAAAATTATAGAAAAATTAATTTGTGTTTTATTATACCTATAATTAATTGTTTTTGTAAAACTTTTCCTTTCTTTTTTTGAGACCCGATTACGTCTACATGTGACTTGAAAAGTGTAAGTGAATGTACGAATAAAATTTCCAAAAAAATGAATTTATGGCGCCGCCTGACACATCAATTCAATTCAATTTATTTATTTGTGAACATAGTTTACAATAGGTGTTAAAATACATGGTGATCTCTATGTCCTACCATTAGATGGTGTACAAATTAAGAGATAGGCACAAAGTAAAACGTAGTGTAATTGGATAAGGTTCTTTATTCGTAATTGTGATGATAATATCGCTATTTGACTGTAATGCATTAATGATTACACGGAATATAAAATAATAAAAATGTGTTTTATATTTCGTGTAAGATTACCTACGTACCTACATTACCTATTTGAATCACAAACTTATTATACTAGTGCTAAAGTATAGGTAATAAGTTTATGATTTGAATATTTTTGCTGAGCCGAAGACAGGGCTCATCTCTAGTACGGTCTATAGCTAGATTTTATTATTTTGAGGTGCTTTTCAGCCATTTGTGACTACTTATACAATATTACCTATGTATTCTGCGTACCTATTATCGATTTAAAGGAAGATTATTACTACCTGCATCAATATTTTCGTCACCAAAACATGAAAGTACCTACTCATTTATAAGCTATATCTAGGTGTCAATCGATCGCGAGCCACTTATCTGGTTGTACCTATGTATCGGAGTATCTTATCGGGACGTAGATTGCTGCTCCTCTCCTTGTTGTTGTTGTTACCTTGTTGACTTTGATGATATAGGTATGCTAAATAAGTACCTACCTACTCACGTTTCGGTGATATGTAAATAGTTCGGTCGGCGAATCATGGCCGCTCTTACTTACCTAGGTACTCCGTTGGCTCAACAAACCAAATTGTGTCTTGGCTCCCGATACGACAGATCGCCACTCGTATCGATCCTAGGCACGTTCTAGCTAGCTCCTAGCTCCTAGTAAATCACTCCAGCGATATCTGGGTCCACCCACGGGACGTCGCCACTTATCGGTCGGCCCAGATAGGCTCTCTTAACACCGCGATCTTCTCCCATTCTGTCGATGTGGCCGGGCCAATGGCCGCTCCTAGCAACTTAATTATCGTACAATAGAATCATTTACCGCCGATTACTGAAACACAACTCAATTTTAAGACGCTCTTAAGTCATTCTGTCGCTACTGTCCACCTTACAATGACAGTGACAGCACGAGAGTTAACGGCAACTTAAACTTGAGATGTATTTGAGTAGGTATTGTATTCGGGGGTTATTCAGTTTAAGTACCTAGGTACTTAAGGACTGTAATCGTATAATACTCATGTATGAGTCATGGGTCTTAATACACGTCATATTGGCATAATCCATAATCGCTAGATACTGACGCGGTGCACCCGCTGCGCTGCTGATCAAATCAGTTGTATAATGTTTTATATTACTGATTTGACTATCAAAATAAACCGATAATAACTACCTAATCAGTTTCTACTCGGGCTATAATAATTGTCTCTACTTAACTACATCTCTACCTACGAGAGTCCTCATTCAGCAGCGGTTGCAACTTGCACTGCGCCAGTAGCCTGTCGGCTAGATACGGTAGGAAGTCTTACAACTTTTATAGAAATCTACTTACCTACGTATACTTACGATCACATCTAAGCATACTTAGGTAGGTACCTAATAATATAGTATTATGAATAATAATATATCTACTTTTATTAAAGTACAGCGCTATGTACGGACGGCCAAAAAGTGCCTTGACTTTTCAATTTTAACAGAACTTCCTATCAAATGAAAATATCACTGAAGTTGAAACTTCATTATTTTGACAAGAGAATATAGACCGTTTTGTTTTATGGCGTGCAAACAAATTGCAACCATAAGGTGGAAGACCAATTATTTGGCCGACTGTACCTAGCAGTTGTATTATACATATTCACTCGAGGAGTTCAAGGATAAGCTTATCTGGAGAAATCGTAAGAAGCTCTCGATGTTTGTAAGGTAGGTACTGATTGTGTTATTTTCCCACTTATAGCTAAGTGCTAGCTACCTGCACCTTATCACCTTCATTTTTATCATCATTACATACATAGGTATCTACTTAAGTAGGTATGCGGAGAGATGAGAATCATGTTAAAAGAAGAGTTGTAAGTATGAATGTTGATGGCTATCAGAGAAGAGGCAGACCAAAGAAAAGATGGATGGACTGTGTGAAACATGACATGAATGTGAAGGAAGTGAATCCGGAAATGACGTCTGATAGAGATGAATGGAAGAAAAAGACATATTGCGATGACCACAAGTAAAATGGGATAAAGGCAGAAGAATGATTATGACATACATACGTAGGTACATGGCATAGCGCCTTATTACTCGGAGGGTCAGGCAGAGGTATAGGACGTACCTACTGTACCACATGATCATAATATCAACATTGATCGTCAGTAGATAGTGCTGTCAAGAAGATCAGCTGATCAAACACTTGATTGTCGCCATGACGTCTCAGATACTGGATCGATACCTATACCTGCGTGATCATAGGCAAATGCATTGATGTCTGCCTATCACGCGGATAAATCGTACATACATAATTTTTAAAGCTAATCATACAATGCAGTAGCGTAAAGACAAAGACAAATCAATGATGATGTTAATGATCTAAGACTGAAACCTCAGATGAAGAACCCGCATACGCACTGAAACACAACTACGCTCTTCTGTCGCTACTATCCTTCTTTAAAATGACAGTGACAGCACGAGAGTTAATGGCAACTTAAACTTGAGATGTGTTTGAGCATTCACGGGTATAGGTCTGACTTCGAACCGGCCCACACCTCTGACTTCGAAATCATGTGTGGATCAGAATTCAATTATCAGTTAACGGTGAAGTTAAAAATCGTGAGGAATCCTGCACATCTGAATGGGCTCCATATAGTTTATGACGGTTTGTATAGTTCACCAACCAGCATCAGGCCAGCGTCGTGCACTTACAAGCAATTTTTTAAAGAAAAATTAACAACTAAAGTAAACGTACATGTATGAGACTTATCTTCATTATAAGAACGCGATGTTGAAATTAAAGTCTGTCAAATCAAATTCCGAGGAGCTGGTGATGTTTCAACTGATGATGAGAAAGGGAATCAGAAGTTAAATTTTACTTAAGCTTTTACTTTTTATGAAGAAATTATTGTTCGTGAGACGAAAAGTGGCTCGTGCATAGCTATTGAATATAATGTTACTAAAAGACTGATTTTTTAAGTTATTTATTTGTTATTTTTTATTAAGTTTCGTGCGTTATACTGGGCGTAAAACTAAAAACTTTTTCTTTCTTTATTTTGAAATGTATTCCTACTTAAAAACGAACTTAAAACATAATATTTGTACCTCGCAGTGCGGCAAATTGTATCTGGGTCTTTATTAAGTTACTGTACCATTTATGTTATATTACCTTCATTTTAAGCAAATAAATCTAGGTATTCTATTCTATTCTCTATATATAACGGTTATGGGCTAAATAATTAATATAAAACAATCACACAATTTATTGATCACTACAAAACTTACGGCTATGACACAGCAGCGTTGTTACATAAAAGTAATACCACAATAAACATTTAACTAGATTACTTATCTACGTAATATCACCTGATCATCTTCAAAGTACAAAGCGATTGAAGATTATCTTGACAGTTCAGAACCTAATGCAACAGCGGAGTACTTAATCTCCTGGACGACATTTTCCTCTTATAGCTCAGAACAGGACAGGACTGGAAATTCATCTTCTCTTCCAATTCCTGAGGAGCCAACGGCCTGCCTCGGAACTCGTCCTCGATCTGCTGCAAAGTTTTCCCTTTTGTCTCCGGCAGTAAAATTGAGATGACCAGCAAACAATATGAGAGAAAACCTGCGTATAAGCAGTACGTACCGTGTATTCCTACACTCTCCACTAATCCTAAGAAGGTTTTTAGAACTACAAAGAAGGAAACCGACATGGTTGCTTGACTGATGCTTCCTCCGATGCTTCGGTATTCTAGAGGAAATACTTCTCCGCCAATCACGTTGGGCAGCGGCAGCACGCCTGTCGCTACAGTGAAGAACTGCACATTGATCAGTAGAGCTGGTATCCACACAGCATCGTAGCTCAGCAAGCCCTCCTGCTTCATATACGTGTATAAGGCTATAGCAAGTTGACTTAACACGCACAGCCCAACAGTAACGAACATCATGGTTCTTCTCTTTATCTTGTTTATTACGAACACTGCGATAGTATTGGAGATAAATCTCTGAGTATCCAAGAAAATCATCCAAAAATGAGGGTTGACGGTGGGACCCATGATCAAAGATATGATGGTTGTAGAGTAAGCTGCCATGGTGGTGCCTCCAGAGAATTGCACCATGATATAGGCGTGAATCATTAAAATGATTGGCTTATAGAATTCTTTCTTTTGTACCGTCGCCATTGTAGATTTTAAGCGGTTCGGCTTCTTGCCCATTTTCTGCATCTCTCTAGCCTTTTCGAACATCATTCTAGCGTGTATCATTTCTTCTAGTTCTTCATCTTCATCGTCACCTCTTAGCCAATGAAAGACTTCGCGGCACTCATCGTATCGTCCTTTAGCAACAAGCCAGCTGGGAGTTTCTGGCGAGTATATGGTCATGACGAGGCTGAAGAATGAGAAGAACACACAAACTAGTGCAGTCTTCTGCCAACTGATGAGTGATCCCAGCACATGTACGAAGAGTATGCCGAAGGCTTGGGTTAAAGAGACTGTGGTGAGGAAGGCTCCTCTATTCTTTGGACTGGCGTACTCCCCGATCAGGACCGAGCGAAGAGGTGAGAGCATGCCGATTGACAGACCTTGAAGTATTCTCCCGATGAGCAGGGGCTGGAAGTATATTATAAAGTTCCTGAGTTTGAAAGCATCACACTATTAATAACCCTTGAGACCATTAGCATTTTGATGTCCGATTTCTCGGAAACTTCTTTTATAATAAATATTGTCATAGTTCCTTACCTCATAACTGGCAGCCATCATGGTGGTGAACCAGCCGATGAGGACCGGCATAGTGACAGCCAGGTGAGCTGCTTTTCTGCCGAACCGCTCCATGATAGGTGGTGTGATGAAGCTGCCCAGCAACTGGGTTATTCCTAATACTGATGCTGTAGGTAAACAAATAGTATGCTTGAAGAAAATTTTATTTTGGTAAAACTAAAACTAGCATCTAAACAATTTTGTTTATAAATTGGACTACTAGTGCAAAAGTCGAGTGATCCCAAGTTTCATGTTCCCTGGCTTCCATTCGGTTTGGCAAATTGATGAGTGTTGTATCATAATTTTGTTCTGGTATATTGTGTGTACCTACTGTATAGGTAATTGTTTGGGGTAAAGCTGTGCTCGGATTATGGTAGGATTGTTATGTTTTGTTTTATTAAAAAAATGTTGCCCCTCACTAGCATTTCTCCTGTATCTAGGTTACAGTTTACCAACATACATGTCACATGCATACACACCCAGACCCGGAAGAACTATCTGTAGATCATAAAAATAATTGCTCCGTGCGAGGATCGAACCCGCGGCACGTAGCGTAATCGCTTAGCCACTGCGCCAACCGTGTCTCAATCGTAGTATACCTTTTCTTTTGCATTGGATCTCATACTTATTATAGACTGTGGGTGCATGATATGGGTATTTTTACCCTTGTGGGAATGTTTTTCCTATAGGTAATTTACTGACCTAGCCAGGATGCTGCAGTCTTGGTCATCGGTATCTCGGAGTCTGGAATGAGGAGCTGAGGCAGCATGACCGCGGGGTACCCGATGACGCAGCCATGGCCAATGATGTTGCTGCCCACTGCAGCTGTCACGAAGCACTAGGGGTGATTGAATATGTCAGTATTTAATCTTGATCATGGGTGACTTTTGAGGTGGCAGTTTAAGATAAGATAAGATAAATTTATTCAAAAAATTACTTATGGTAAAAAACACAATATAAATCATAATTATAACACCCCCCCCTGCCTGCCTGCCTGTGGTGCCTGCACTAGGATAAACCTGTGCCACAGGCGGCAGAAGTGCTTACAATAATGTACTTAAGAGGAACAAAGTTTTTAACAATATTTATCATTAGCAATCTTAAAATGTAATACAAAAATAAATTAATTTCTTATAATAGACCTAATTAACCTAATTTTCTTATTTCACAATGGTTATCAGATCTTCCGTTTGATCATAGGTCAAAGTTTGTAAATACCTACTTATACAGAGTTAACTTAGAACTTGATTAATTAAGTTTACATAAATCTAGAAGGGACATGAATCAATACAGCATGATTTTCTGAATGAGGGATTTATTCAAAAAATTGAAAGTTTGTGTCTTTAACGAATGGGTATTTAAAATAAAAAGTCGTTGAGGTATGCGGGCAGAGAGTACTTTCATAGCCCGCAGGCGTATCCCATCCGACAATAGATCTCATCTCCTTGTTACTTATGTATGGTAATGTTAAATCGTCTGGTTAGGCTTTCTTCACAATATAACTCTACATTATCAATAGAGTCCGTAATCAGAGAGAAATTGTCAGTCACAGAAAAAAGAGCTCTACCAGTTTTTGTAGATCGCAGTGTGGCGTTGTTAGCATCAACGAGGACGCTACTGCCCACCCCTTGACACAACACTTTAGTTGCTTTGAACAAAATCCATGAATGACCTTGTCTTTGTCGAGACCTACACTTGCAATTGACTTACTTGTTTTAAAAATGGTGAAATTCTGCTTCCCTTCGCCATCTTAAGAGATGCTCACACGCAACACAATCGCATTAAAATTATTACATTTAAATACACAACATTAACTAAAATTATGTCTAATAAATCACTTATATAAATAATATCACATTAAAAAATATCACCACATCTTAGCATTTTAGTTTAAAAAGAGCAATTGTCAAAAATATAGCTATAACTCTTGTTTTATCCGATTAGCATTCACATATTTACGACAATAAAATAATAAAATATAATGTTCAGTGTTTATCATTTTAACTGCACTCAAGGGATTATACGGAAATATGGATATCTTAGGGCAGAGCTACACTGTCGCACGTCTTACACAGAAATGAGAATTGGGTCCTACGATCGATGGTTGGGGCGTGTCGCTGAAAGTGATATTAAAAGCACTTAGATCAATTAATACGTAATATGTAATTGCCGGTTGCTTGGCAGGAAATATATCAAATATACTCATATATTATTGGCACACGTGCAAAAACGTAGATTCTATCTGTCAGCTAAATCCGTGATGTGATGTTTAGATACAAGTATTATTTGTTCATTGATTAGTAGTAGTCACGCAGCGCATCGGGTGCTAATCAAACATCAAGTAGTATCTATTGCAAATTAGCGTACAATCAGATATGGAAAAAATGTCGGTCTTCATTTGTCGATATTATTGTTTCATAAAAATATGGGAAGTTCAGTGGAATTTGTCATCAATATCAGCTGGAACATGTAGGTAAATTACTGGACATAAGATTTCCCATATGCTGTGTGACCCCATATATTGTTGACTCCATAAAATGTACCTACCTACGTTTTTTATTTAGCAATATCTTCGCCAATTGTGAACCTATTTTATTGATAATTTTTTGCTTGAAAGAAAATTCTTCCGAGGTGGTTCCATTTAAATTTGGTGAAGATCTAATGAAGACTTTCGGAGATAGACAAGGATAACACCAAATCAAAATGATAAAATATTTTTCTTAAAAACTTTACAGTTTCTGAAGTGTTTTTTAATTCTTCAATGCACCTTAGCTTGGTAGTGGTACCGAATGCAGAAGATGTAAAGATAAAAAAAAAAACAGTATATTTACGTTTTTTTTTAACTTATATTTTTGTACAAACAAAGATTTTTACAGGCTGGGCGCGTCTATTGTGATGCCCTTGGTGTTGCAAGTGTCCATAGATTACGGTAACCGTTTACCATCAGGCGGGCCGTATGACTGCCACGATAATGGTTATTTTTTAGAAAATACAAGACAAGTAGGTACTCACATTTGTCACAAAACTCGTCATCCAATCTCACTGGTCGGCAGCCCGTCGTTGTCCCCATAGCCTTACGCACCATCGCGCGATATCTTTTACAACAGCGACCGAGCAACTAAGCAACACGTTTTGAAGTTTATCTCTCAAGATATGGCTGAATGGTGCGGTGTGAGGGTCCACGCGCGACATGGATGCTATGGCTATGACATCTTTGTCGCAAAAGCAAAAGAAGGTACCTACACTTTAGATTATTGCTACGTCTGCCAAAATTATGATTAGCGAGGTCTCTTCTGAAATGAAACGCAAAGACGTAGACAGGACTCTATTTTATTTATTTATTAAATAAATAAATTGATGCCAATAAGTACCTATACAGGATACTTTTTTATGTAGTGCGCGAAATTTGCAGAGTGGTTCAGTGCCCGCGGGTCTACAGCGTAACTAAAATTGTAATGAAATCGACATCGGTATTAAACTTCAATACGATCGTGAGAGCCTAAACTTTGAGCTAACTTGTATTTTTTTTACCGATCATGAACATAGGAGTCCCAACTAGATAGGTATTTTTTTTACAAGTTAGCTCAAAGTTTAGGCTCTCACGATCGTATTGAAGTTTAATACCAATGTCGATGTTCATTACAATTTTAGTTACGCGGTAGACCCGCCGTTCCCAAATGCAACCACAAAATAGAATGTATGTATGGATACATTACCTATATAGCATGTATATTCCGCAATTTGAGTGTCGCGAGACTTCCATCGGTCATCGGCAGGTGTAGGTAGGGATAGTGATGTTGAGCAGAATAAGTCATAGGTCACTTATTCAATGTTATGTGCTTACTCCTTATAAAGCTTCATTAGCTTAGTTAGCTTTATTCTAGGAATAGTTACTCTCACTATTTATTTTGTAAACCAACCTCAAAGTGTTATTTTAATACTACCATTCGCATTTTTATGACACGTTCCTAAATCCCTAAAGCCATCCAAATCTTTACGGCTGCGAAGTCTATCTATGTAGTTCATGGACGATATTTAGTATTGACTACAGGCATTATAAAAACCTGGTGATAATATTAAATGCAGGACCAGGCAGGGCATGCATTTGTGGCTAGACTTGTTTCTCTGCTAGATGGATTTTTTTATATCCAATATCTTTCACTTCCTTGTTTTCAAATACAAATACAAATACAGTGGTCTCGTACCGTGCGGTTTCAGAGGAGATTCCTCCCACGCACTCTCAGGTTGTGGAATCAATTCCGCACCGAGATTTTCTCCAAGAGATTACAAGCACGTACATTTGCTCATCTCATGGAGTCATGGTGGAAAGATTAGCCAGTCAGCAAAGTTCATAACAGGACTGCTGAAGGTGCGCCGGAGGGAGGTAATTTTTTTTTTAAACTTTGCCCCTAATTAGTATGTATTTCTCCTGTATCGTGGGTACAGTTTAAAAACATACATGTCACATGCACACACCCAGACCCGAAACAATTATTTGTAGATCATACAAAATATTTGGTCCGTGCGGGGTTCGAACCCGCGGCACGTAGCGCATAAAGTCAATCGCTTAGCCACTGCGCCAACCGTGTCGTCAGGACATATGCATAGTCACTCAGAAGATTCTCTCTATGTACCAGGGGTTTATTATTTATTTGACTGATTAAAGACTCATATAATATGTTATCTGATAAGTCAGCTGTTATGTAATAAACATAAAAAAAACACTTTCGGCTTTTGATTGTACAGCAATAATATCATTTGTATAGGATTCATATCTACATTTAACCTATTATTATGTCAGTAAATAAATCCGCTAGATAAGGACGGATGATGATGATGTTGTATGATTAAGTATGAGTATGTGTATAAAATTCGTAAATTGTAACCAACAGTCAATATCTATGTAATGTAAAAGTGTAGCAAAATGAAAACGGTATTCGGAGGATTTTTTTATGAAAATTTTAAACAATTGTTTTCTTTTTACATGCATAATTTGAGAATATTTTGCTCTAACTCTATTATGCTATACCAAAGACATTAAATTATACTACACAAAGGTTTAATCTCTTTGTGCTATACCCTTATCGCCTAGAGAAATGTATATTTAATGGCCCTAAAAAAAAATTGGGAACGTTGTCTTGGATTTCTTTATGTTGTAGAGACAGCGCTTTTGATCAAGAATCTGAATTTTTCTGTAAAAATGGATAGCCGCTAAAGTAGGATAGTCACAAACTATTTTTGGGTAATATGTCGGATTCTTTTCAACTCTCTGTGAGTATAGGTAGGTCCCAATTGTAATGTTGGAAATTTAATTTCTCTGCATATTATCAAGAACCAGATAATTTGTTTAGTTCCATTTCACAATGGCTTTTAACAATGAGGAACTTTTGCAGCTTTTCTCTGTAGTCTACTGGCTACCTATGTATGTACTGGGTTTTTCTACTGCAGTGGTTTACGAAAAAATACTTTATTTCAGAAAAATAATGGTTAATACATAAACCAGGTACTTAGTATATTTAGTCTCTATTATACAAGGACAAGGGATCAAATTAGAAATCATGAAAAAATCAGCTGTTCCATATATTTGGTCGAGTAATATTGAATTATTGGTATGGAACAGCAGACTTTTTTCGCAATTTCAGTGTTGATTCAATAGTAAAAGTTGTTCATAATTATGAGTACAATAACCCCTTAAAGGGATCGGGACTAGAAAGGTTAGATCTTATATTGAAGAAGTTTTGAAACCTAATGCTGTAAACAAAACACTCAAAGGGAAATTTTTCCATTCGCCACATTATGTCTTCAGCGACTGCCGTTCTTCAACATAAACAGTTTCTCCTCTATATTCATCTTCAATCTCCTGCAGAGTCCTGCCTTTAGTTTCTGGCAGCAGAAACCAGATCACGATCAGACAATAAGTCAACAGTCCAGCGTATATTGTATAAGTTCCAGTGATACCTACACTTTCTACTAAACCGAGGAAGGTTTTCAGCACCAAGAACAGATTACCAGATAAGGAAACCAAGCTGATACTGCCAGCTATACTCCTGTATTCTAGAGGAAACACTTCTCCAGCTATAACGCTTGGTAGAGGCACCATGCCAATAGAAACTGAGAAGATGTGCAGATTTAACAGCAGACCGGGAATCCAAAGTGTATCATTGCTAAGAAGACCTTGTTCTTTGGAGTAGACATAAGCAACTATAGCTATATGACAAGCCACGCAAAGTCCTCCTGCTGCAAACAACATTGTTCTTCGTCTGAACTTGTTTATAACATAAATCGCGACAGTATTCACTATAATCCTATGGCTATCCAGACTTATCATCCAGATATTAGCATTGACATTGGGATTCATGACCAGTTTTATGATATTTGTGGAGTAAGCAGCATTATTAGCTCCTCCAGATAACTGTCCCATAGCATACACATGGACCATCAGAATGATCGGTTTATAAAATTCCTTCTTCTTCACTGTCGCAACTAAGTCCAGTTTCTTATGTTCTTGCATCGTCTTTGAAAAGTTAATTCTTGCTTCAATCATGGCTTCTAGTTCTTCATCTTCCTCATTACCTCTAAGCCAGTGAAAGACTTCTCTGCATTGCTTATACCTTCCTTTAGATACCAGCCAGCTGGGAGATTCTGGTGTGAACAGTGTCATGATGAGACTGAAGAAGGGAAGGAAGAGGCAGACCAGGGCAGTTCTGCGCCAGCTGAGCAAGGATCCTACGAGGTGGATAAAGAAGACGCCAGTGGCTTGTGTCAAGGATATGGTGGTGAGGAAAGCTCCTCGATTCTTTGGACTGGTGTACTCGCCGATGAGAACAGAGCGCAGAGGCAGCATCATGCCAAACGATAGGCCTCCTATTATTCTTCCGAGGAGTAGGACCTGAAATGATTTTAAATCTAAGATTAATTTCATCTCGCATCTAAGATGAATTGGTCCTAAATAAGGAATGTGCGAATAACTGTACCTAGGCCTCCCTGCACCATAATATTGAAATTATTACTTCGTTTAGTTGTTGATTGTTTTAGCAGTACCTAAGAAGCCCTACATAGACAGGAAATGGTTAGGTACCTCAACGCTCTCCGCCAAGAGTACGATAAGCCACCCTATTATAGAAGACACGCTAACTGTGTAGTGTGCTATTTTACGTCCGTAGTGGCCCATTATCGGCATGGCCATGAAGTTGCCGATCAGCAGAGTTATGCCGACCACTGAGACTGAAAAGAGAAAGATCATTGTTTTAAGGTGCTAGGTCTACGGCGATAGACGAGCTAGCTCAGACTTTGCTAAGCTTATTTATATGCTTAGCTTATACTTTGATTTGGAATTTATATAATAGTCATAACACGCTGAGATTGTGCTGAGCATACGCTCCAACGAAGTCAATGAACAAAGTCTAAAGTCAATAAAGATAGTACCTAATTCCAAAGCAAAGTCTGAATAAAGTCTTGACTTTGACTTTGACTTACGCTCTATAGATCTTAGCCTAGGTGCATGTTGATGTGTTTCGGTTGATGGGAACAGCCAGTAAAATTACCAGAACACAAGGCATCAACAATTCTTAGGGCGACAATTCATCTCTACCTAATCACTAAGTTGCGGATGAGCGTGTCACTCAGTGTTGCCATCCTCTAACTCATATTTTCCCCGGACTCCCGTAAAATAAAATTTCCCTAAATTAGGCACTTTTCAAAATGTTTTCATCTAAATATTTATTCTAAGAATGTAAAAACAACGGCCACACAAACATAGCCGGATTATTCGAATTCGACATCTCCCTTCTGCGAATACACAAATCTATGAGCGCGAAAGAGAAAAATATATTATTGTTTGTTGTTACTGATAGAGTACGGTACATTATGTCATCGGCACACCATGTTACGTAAGAATTCAATTCATTTGCATATTTAAAAAAAAAACTTTCCCTAAAAAATCCCCTATTTTTTTTATCCTCATTATTCCCCTAAATACTTTAATGCCCTAAAAAATCCCCTAAAGCTGCAAAAGTCCCGTAAATTAAGGGAAAAATACCCTAAGGTGAGGACACCGGTATCACTAATCATCAGGTGATCCTAGAGTAAATTTTCGTTCCATGATAAATTCTTACCTATCCAAGACTCAGCCTCCTTACTGGTGCGTATACTGGAGTCGCGCTGGTGCAGCTGCGGCAGTAGGACTGCAGTGAAACCGACCACAGCGCCATGGCCTATCAGGTTGATGCCCACTGCTGCGGACACGAAGCACTGCAAGAGTTGGCAAGAAATGAGGACGCGGTTGAAGAGATCTATTAGTCAGCACTATTATTTGCTAAATAATTATGAAAGTCCAAAAACTGTTTCTTTGGGTATAGGTATTAGGTATCAATAAAAAAGATAAGTTAAATTTGAATCTACCATTAAGCCACGTAAAATGGTACCGTAAAATAGGGCCATTTGGGAACCGCGCGGGATTTAGTAAAGGAATCATTATTTGGGATTTTAACCGGTGATGGTAGTACTAGTACCTACCTATTGAATGTTTTTAATTCTAAGGTATTTTCGATTTAGTTTAGAAAATATGACCAAATTACTAAAAACAAGTCCCAAATATAGTACCGGTAAACTGGGTTATTTGGGAAACATGGCCCAAATAACGCCATTTTGCCGGTACTGTATTTTCTCTGTACATTTAAAATGACGTGACAATTTTCACAGTAGCCAATACCCAGACTGGATGCTTTATTATCTACAGTTAAATTAAAGAATTTACTCTCTCAAAAGAATTAACAAGTCCATAAGTGGACTTGTTAATTCTACAGAGAAAATATTATAATAACATTTTACAATGTTTGCACTCAAACGTAGCTTGACGGTATTTTTTTTTCCCCTATACAATAGATTTTTATTTCATGTAAACCAACTACAGGCACTTATGAAATGTCGAGACTCTAGGTGCGCGGTTCCAAATAGCAGGTCCTATGGAGAAGAACCGGCAAGAAACTCCACGGAAACTCTTATAAAATAATAGATTACAATGTTGTGGTAAGAGTTGCGAGAATAGGTAATGTAATTTAATGTGAATAAAAATAAATTAGAATAGGTTAACAATAATGATTTGCCTTTAAATAAGATTGAAGTTACAAGTTGACCATAACATAATTTTTATTGATAACTATCTGGGGGCTCGGCCGTGCCTCCGGCAAGACGGGCCAAGCGAAACATACCCAAGGGCATTAACTACCTTTTCTCGAAGCGCTTCGAACTTTTTTGAACCCTTATAACTTGGGTTTGGATTATACCAGATAAACCAAAGTCTCGGGATATGTTGTCAATAGTACTCCTACTCGTATGTCCAAAGAAACAGATTTTGGAGTTTCATCATCTTCACGACTTACATCATTGACAAAAAATGCTTTACAAAATACACAAATAATTATCTTACCTGTTTAACAAACGGCGAAAATTTGTGTTTTTCCCTGACCATTTTCACACAAATCCCGAGAAACTAAAGTTAATACACTCCTATTAGACAGTTGCGACATTTAGAGCTAGTCTCAAAATACTTGCGTTTGTTTGATCTAGTCCCAATATCAGTCATGATAAAATTGCATAAGTCTAAACCATACAAATGCCAGAACTTCTTCACTGATAACTTCAGTGTAAACCATATTGTGCGGGGAATTGTGGTATGTTCACTGGCTGTAATCTGATAATATTATGATAAAAATACAACTTTATTTCCTTAATTTACATCGCTTTATCGTTTACGTCATTTACATGTTACCAAATCGTGATGTTCTAACGAAGTAGCAATGTATAGATACAATAGGATAGAACTAAGAGGTTACATCGATGTACCTGATCGAATACCTAACTAATGGCGGTCACTCGCTTGGATGATTTTACAACTTATTGTTCAGCGGAAAGATCATTTTTCACTGCAGTAGATAGATACTAATAAACATTCGTGGTCTTGAAGTCGCACTCAGTTCGGAAGTGATCGATTTTACGAAGTTTGCCGATGCAACTTCTTAGTTGTGTCGTACTAACAGTATGTTACACTATAGAAGGAAGTAAAAAAACAATATTTGACTGCTGTTACGTGTATTTTAATAATTTCAAAAATAAATTGTGTGATGTTACATAAAAGTAATTAAAAAAACTACATAATGGAGTAGGTAAGTAAGTTTCGAATTTTTAATTGCATGGTTTCGTATTTCACCACAAAAAGATATACCTACTTAGTAAGATTGCTTATATTTTGCCTCTGAAGTTATCTGCAATACAATAAGTCAATCAGCTGATAATAATCGTTTTCATGATCCATTGTTAGGTCCCTAAGCCTAGCCCAGAGACTCTCTGCCGCATAGGGCCTCTTCTGGCCCACATGGAAGTCACTACACCGACTCCAGACCCAAGAGATCGTGCACGTTCCATGCACTTCTCTGTTTCCTTGAATGTAGGTAATGGAGATCCGCTTAATCCTATAAAGAAGGCTAATATCATCCCATCTGCACATCAGCCAATCCTACAGACAGATCAGCGTCATAGTCCAATAATAAAACTACAAAAATAATCTTATCTAAGTACTGTTTATTTTTTCATATAAAACAGAACTTAATACTCTATACAACAATGCCTTAATATTATATATTATAATATTGTTTTAATACTTGTAGTATTAAAACAATAAAGAATTTACAAAATTATTGACATTTCAGTGACGAAAGTTATCTTATCCCTATGGTTTATTCGATTAGATTATCAATGTATTGTAGATATTGAGATAATCTTATAAGCATTACAGTGCCCTCAGATAAATAAAATAGAAAGGACACCTTGGAGTATACCTAATACAAAAGTGAAGCGCCCAGGACATGCGCCGGCGCCGGCCGGCACGGGCGGCGCCGGCGTCCTGCTCGCACACAAACCTTTTTACAGCAAGATATCTGCTAACTAATTTCGCAGCAACATTTACTAACTAACTAGAGATACTCTCAATAAAACTAAACTTTACTATGTACACTGCATATCCAAAACATAATTTTTTAATAAAAAATACCAACCAATATAAAATTATTACTAAATGAGCACTTAGGCGTCAAAGTCGCCTCCAAATCGCTGTCAATTGGTAGCGTGCCCAGAAGACTGGCAGCATTGCCACGTCGAATGGCAATGCTTATTCTTTGACCGAAGAATAGGCCGCAGCCCTTAGGTAACCAGAGATTATGCCAACGTTATTTAGGCCCAAGTTCACCGACAACATAACAGACGATTAGTGCAAAATCGGTCGTTTAAACATGATTTTTTGTATGAGTAAAGGTTTGCTGGTAGAAAACTCAAATTTGGGTTAAGCTCGCCTGTGTACGAGTACATACCATCTCAATTGTATTTGTCTTTTATCTCATTTTCGTGTACAATAAAGAATAATAATTAAAGAATTAAAGTAATCGACCAATTTTATTTTAAACATCTGTTAGTTTGTTGGTGAAAGTGGTCCTTAGTCTCCTGCGCAGGCCACCGCGACCGCGACTACTAGAACCCAAGATCATGGTCTTAAATATTTAAACAATGTAGTATTAATTACCGCGACCATGACATTGTATCACATATGTTACAGAAGCATTGTGCGCCGTGCACCTTGATAAACAGAACACAAACATAAATATATTTTATAAAACACGTACTTAAGTAGAATTATCACATCAAAATCTTTCTATATACCATGCCATGTACATGTACATTTAATGCTATTTGATAATGCATAGTCATGGCAACACGATAAATCTATCTGAGAAATATTTGTACGGTATTTGTTTCTTTTCTGTGAAACTCAAAAGATCTAGTTCGGAAAAAATGCCTCAATCAATTATGCTTTTAGGCTTGTCAACTTTCAGCTTTAGGCTTCTCAACATCCACTTTATCCTTCAAACTCTTTCTCACTTCCAAGTCTTCAGGGGTCAAAGTCTTCCCCCTGAAATGCTCTTCGATCTGCTGCAGAGTCCTTCCCTTGGTCTCTGGTAGTAGACACCAGACCACACATAAGTTATATGACATCACGCCAGCGTACACAGCATATGATCCATGTAGACCTATACTATCTACCAAAGCTGGGAAAGTTTTCGTGACCAGAAAGTACCCGCAAGCTATCGACACGATGCTGATGCTGCCACCAACACTTCGATACTCCAAAGGAAAGATTTCTCCAGCTATAACGTATGGGAGACAAACCATTCCCGTAGCCACAGTGAAGAACTGTATATTGATCAGCAAGATAGGTAGCCATATTGCCGTGTAGGTCATAACTCCAAGACTTTTAGCGTAGACGTAGCACGCAATGGCAATGCTACTGAGAATGCAAAGACCTCCTGTAGTCATGAACATAGTTCTTCTTTTAACTTTGTTGACTACGTACACGGCAATGATGTTAGAGATATTCCTCTGAGTGTCTAGAGCTATCATCCAGAAATTAGCATCAACTTCCGGTCCAATCATCAGTGTTATGACTGTCGTAGAGTAACACGACATGAGAGCACCTCCAGAGAATTCTCCCATCAAATAACTGTGCACCATAATCACAATCGGCTTATAAAACTCCTTTTTCTTGAACAGAATCATCAGATCTTTAAAGTTGGATATAGTAGCTCTTTTACTTTCACACCTTGCTCTTATCATCTCTTCTAATTCTTCTTCTTCTTCATCTCCTCTTAGCCATCGGAAGACTCGACGGCAGTCTTCGTATCTGCCTCTTGCAGCGAGCCAGCTCGGAGATTCTGGAGTGTAGCATGTCATGACTAGGCTTGCTAAAGGGAATGCAAGCAAGATGAAGATAGTGGTCTGCCAGGAGACTAAGGATCCTATGAGGTGGACCAGCAGGATCCCGAAGGCTTGGGTTACAGAGATGGTGGTGAGAAAAGCTCCTCTGTTCTTGGGACTTGTGTACTCGCCCAGAAGGACTGAGCGTAGCGGCAGCATCAGTCCAAACGACATCCCGTGAATTATTCTTCCTATGATCAATGCCTGGAACATAAAATAATTCTTAATTAGTCCTGAATTAATTTGTTTTCTTTCGAAATTGTGTGTATTAATGTAATTTTATATAGGCTAGTCCAATTAATATATTTTTCAGATATTAAGATCTAGTTTTCTTCCATGTTTATCAGTGCGTTTCTTGGTCCAGAGTCAGACGATATGGTGAAAATGCTTCGATCCAGTTCGAATTTATAAAGCTGATGAAACAAAGGCTGCACACGCGCGACTGCTGGATTTGGGCCTCTAAATAGCACAACAAAGAGAAGACGTATAATATATTTTTTTTTTGTTAGAATAAAGAAAATGTAGGGACTAGGGAGCTATATTTACTTCTAAACTCGTAGCCAGCAGAATGACGACCCATCCCACGAGTATGTTGGCGATGACTACGAAGTGGGCGATCTTCCGCCCCAGCCGGCCCATGATGGGCGGTGCCATGAAACTGCCCAGCAGCAGCGTGATCGCTGTTAATGAAGCTGAAAATATTGAAAAATAAATTATAGGCAAGGGTAAACATTTGGACAATCAATGAACGGCCTGTAGGAGGGATAACATAATTTTGATTTGTTTTAATATATGTAGCAGAAGCTGTTAAGAATTTTTACGTTTTTGAAGTTTTTAATTTTTTTATTGCAACTTAGGAGAAGTCTTTAATACTTATCTATCCAGAATCGAACAGCGATAGTGGTGAAATTGGATCTTCATTTTAAACCAATACAGCCGAACTATTACTATTATTGTCATTTATTATAATTATGGAATATGTTAATAAAGTACATGCAGTAGGAGAAGTCTGAGTTCGATCGCTGGTTAAAAAAAAAGAAAATAATGATATCTATTGTGTTACCAAAACTCACACTAATAAATACCTACTTTGACTTTTAGAAATAATCAAGAAAACAAAAAGGAAACCTGCTCACTTGAAAGATTAAGGGCCCCCTAAAGTTCTCGTTGGTGTGTGTAGTCCACCAACCCGCATCAGGCTAGCGCGGGCCAAGATCTTAACCTTTTCCATTCTAAAAAGAGGCCCGTTACTAGCAGTGGGACAGCAATGGACTAAATTATTATTAAAAATATATATTTACCTATCCATGACCCCTCATCCTCCGTGAGGGTCATATGCGCTCCAGGTTCCTTCAGCTGCGGCAGCAGGATGGCGGGGAAGCCCACGATGGAGCCGTGGCTGATCGTCGTGATGCATACTGTAGCTGACACGAAACACTGCAAGAAATAGAATTGTTCGTTATAACAATGGTAGAAAAGATAGAAGATGGTCACCAAACGCTAGCCAAGAATAGGAAAATCGGTGAGTGGTCCAGCACCCTATTGACTAAACCTAGGAAGCAGTGCTCCGGATGGTATAGGTTGGCCTAACAAAGAACAAGGCTACTCTGCAGTAGGTGGATAAACACTCAGTGCTTTGAGGCTTACGCGGGATATAGGACCAATTTGCAGAGACCTTTGAAAGAATTTTAATCTAAGAAATGAAATGGATCACTAACCGGAGACTCTTTGGCTGCACTAGAGAAATTAAGAAATACAGTCACAGAATTGTCCCCGGAAGATGTAGAACAATTGAGAGGAAGAAAAAATGATTTTGATCAAGAGAAAGTAGCAATAGGTGACAGATTTCAATTGATATTATGTAATGTTTTGAGTGGTCCTGACGTTACGTTTCCTGTACTTGATTGTCCAGATTTATGAGATAGATAGGTACATTATGAGATGTAGACAGTTGAACTATCTTATAATTTATGTAATAACCGTGACTGTGCAGTTTGAAGAGAAAGTATTATGATAATAAACATGGAAGAGAAACACCGAAATAATTGCTAGTCATTGTATTATGGGGCAAGTTGGATATAATTAAGACAATTACTACAGTACATAATAAAATGCCAAAAACTGTGTGAACATAATTTGAAAATGGTGCTGATTCTGTTGTTTAGAAAATAAACTGATTTAGTGTCACTTTATCTCTTTCTAATAAAAAAAAATTAGTTAACGATGGAAGATTCCTGTCCAGTTATCAACGGAAATTAAGACAGCATCGTCAAAGATTTCGTCTAATATTCCATCTATGACAAGGGCGTAGACTAATTTCACAGTTTTCAATATTTTCTGTCCTTTTTCAATGATGTTTACAAGAAAGAAAGAAATATAATTATTATTATAATCAGCCTATGCTGTCCCACTCCTAGGGCCGCCTTCCGTTTTGTCCATTTCTTTCGATCCCGCGCCTTTTAGTTCCAGTCTTCAAGGAATGTATCCATTTCGTCCCGCCATCTCTTTCGTGGTCTGCCGCTACTCGTCATACTATTTCAGGGCACCGGGACAGGACAGGGAAATATAGTCTGTCTAAAATTACTTACCTACTTAAATGCGATGTGCAAAAGAATCAGCACCATTATCTACTGACAGTGTCTAAACGATGTGCTGACGACACAGTTGGCGCAGTGGTAACAACAAGTAATATCGAACTTTAATAACTATGGGGTAGCAAAACTTTCAGTGTGTGTCACTTAATTTTGTGTATTTATTTTGGCAATCGATATCTAATGATATGATCGTATCCGCTACGCCAAACTACCCTAGGAAGTTGTCCTTGGGTCGATTGGCATGGCGGATGATAGCAAACGACAACGTAACGTAGAATACAGCAAAAAACCATAGGCAACATTTATGTAAAATACAATTTTTAAATAAAATCTGAATTAATTTATTTATTTAGTTAGAGCATGGAAAACTTACAGCTTATTTAACATATATAACAACAATTGAAACACCAGAACAACAATTGAACAATTGAAATTGAATATTTTTTTCGGTTTTATTATTTTTGGTGGGTTTTCCCGCGCCTCATTACTTGTTTTATGAATAATTATTACTCTAAGACGATTTCTGCTACGGCGATTATGCTTTGGCACTGTGTGTCAGTGTTTTTATTGTTTCGATCCTAAGATTATACGGCATTGAAATATGGGGTGCAAGGACAATGCCTCGCGAGTGACGAACCCTGAGCTCGTCTGGCGCACCCTGGGCAGTCAGCCTCGACACCACCACTGCTGACTGGCTAATCTTCTCACTACGGCATGAGAGATTTCCATGTGGTCGTACGGACTACAAGGACTCGATAGAAGATAAAAGAATTGAAATAAGTATTTAATATTTTCCCTTTCTTCCGTGATATTTAAAAGTTGTTTTTAATCAAAAAAACCTTTTTTACCACAGTAAATGAGTTCTTTATAAGTTCATCTGAAAGGCTGTTGACTCTTTATTTAATAGAACGAGGAAGGAAACTTATTAAAATCATTTTGTTTAGGCCAAAACATTAGTTTTTTGGCGTAACTTGGGAGAGCCTATGTCTGGTAGTGAACTGCAATAGATTAAGTTGATTAATATTACTAATAATAGATATTAGATTACCATCCAAAAGGGGTAAGGCAGACTAGGTGCAAGTAGAAGTATCTAGTATCTACAATTTGTAACGTTAGGTACCTTTAAGAACCATGGTGTTAGGTTATTGATTGAATTGAAAGTAATATTTGAACTATTTGAAACGTTACTCATAAGATCTTGATCTATTTGAAGCGTTACCTATAAGATCCGCAGTGTTAAGTTATTGATTGAATTGGGCATAACATAATAGGATAATTAATACAAAATTAAACAAGAATCCTTACTTACGACTGGGTCTACTCTTCAACGAAAAACGAAGTGACGATTGACACTTCGCGCGTTTCGTACCACGGTTCCCATTCGGACCGAAATTTTGTTCCCACGAAAATCGTTTGACTTTTTTAATCTAGTTTCTTCTTCGAGAGTAACAGCAAAAGTTAAATTTAACTACGGATCATCGGTTGAAACATCACAAGTTCTTCGGAATATAATTTCACAGACTTTAATTTGGACATCAACCGCAAAGTAAAAAGTCTATTAGAAACAGCTAAAGTCTTATTTAGGTGTAGCTTTCGATGCAGAAATGGACAGGCACGCTTACATTTCATAAACAGTTTAATACATAAAATAATGCATATTCAAAAAACAAAACGAGTTTTACCGAAAGATTCATTCACAAGTTCACAAGCTTACCTGTTTCAAAAATGGCGAGATCTTAAACTTAGCCATCTGAGCACTCGGTCACTACCGGTCACTAAATAACACTTGTTTAATATATTTATATATTAAACATTACATGTGACTTTCAACACATAATTTCTATTTAAAAACATTTACGGTTTAAACAAAACATCAAATTGAAATCTTGTCGTTTAAAAATTTCAATGGTCATAAACAACCATTTTTTGGTTATTTTTTGACATTTGACATTTAATATGATATAATTTACAAACCGGCTCTACTCATATAATATTATTATGTGATATAATTATTTCGCAGAATAACATCTCGCTCAGTGGCGATATAACAACTGAATACATTTAAACTTGGCGAGGTTTGTTTAGAGAGAAATAGGTACTTAATTATTGTAACATCTCACTGTCAATGAATTACTAACTCTATCTCAAAGAGTTATGGTTGGTTATTGGATATGCAATCTGTGGAGATGTAGTCAGAATATTAATTCGACCGGTTTTGTAAACGTCGCGTCGTCGTCGTCGGTAAAACATGTGCTCAGACATACAGATTTTTTGTACGGATTTGCTTGGAGCAACAAAGAATTATGTTTTTAATTATTGTTTAGATTTTTGAGATTGGATGCAAAAAAAAGGCTAATTATTTTGCACATTATAGCATCATGTTCTCATAATTTTGACGAGGATATCCTCTTGCCAAATGTGGTGATTACATCCTGGTTACAGTGACAAAAAAATTGGTATGATTTTAGATTTATACAACACCTCGCGACTGCGCTCGGTTGGATAAGGATTTCTAAGTAACCACTAGGGAAAATCTTAATTTACTGGAGCCAAACAATTTCTATTTTTCATGGCATATCTGTATGGTGGTGTATCTGTGTGTGGTGTGTGTGTGTGTATCTGTCTGGTTGTGTGTGCATGTGACATGTATGTTTGTAAACTGTACCCTCGACACAGGAGAAATCCTAGTGAGGGAAAATGTTGAAAAAAAAAAAAAAAAACGGTCCAACAAGTAGGTCTACCACAAAGGAAGATAACGCCTACAGCTGCACAGCTATGATGCTGGGGAAGTTTGACAGCATAGGTAACGAGTATGCCACAGAGATCGGTTCAACAACCGAGACGTGAAAGTGGAACAAAGAACTCACTGTTATATAAGGATCGTTCAAAATATTAACACAATCCAGTATCAATATTATAAAGTGCAACAAAGCTAGCACGGCTAAAAAGGGCAGAGACAAATTCGGAGACAAAACCATCTCTTTAACGTTTTTACTCTTGAGTTTTCGTTTTGTCTTCTATCAAGGAGACAAAGCGTAGATAAAAGAGACTTGTCCACGAAAAAGTCGGGAATAAAATTATTTCTTTACATTTTTCTTTCTAGATTTTTCCTTTTTTCTTCTATCAAGGAGATGAAGGTTGGAGAAAACGTGTTGTCCACGGAATAGTCGGAAACAAAACCCTCTCTTTATTACATTTCTTTTTCGATTTTTCGTTTTGTCTTCTATCAAAACACAAACACACGGAACAAACACAAAAACAAACAGAGACAAAGTGTAGAGAAAACAGACTTGTCCACGGAAAAGTTAGGAACAAAATCATTTCATTACATTTTTCTTTCTCAATTTTTTGTGTTGTCTTCTATCATGGTTAAAAGATTGAAGGGTGAAGAAAAGATTTGTCCGCCCGCCATACTAGCTCTGATGAATGGTACATCGATCGCTGTACATATCGAGTTTAAAGGTGCAAACAGATTTGGCTTGTTCCGTGATGTTATGTCCATCAGATACCATCAGCTTTCAAGAAATAAACATATTTTCGTCTTAAGTGACGTTGCTGACGTGACGTGACGTCAGATAAGCCAACTCTGTTAGCACCATAACTGTATGAAAATCTGTTTAGCCGTTCAAAAGTTACAGCTCTTTTTTTTTTGGTTGGAGTCGGGGGTTTTTTGACGGTTAGGCTATGATTGGTCAGTCCTGCGCCACGAGTCCACGACACAATAATGTAATTCTGGCGTAACATACCTACAGACATATTTACGAATTTATAATATCTAGTAATGTCTCAATATTGAATAAAATATGCCAGTGTTGGAGGCAGTTCGAATGAATAATTTATAATGTGATCTAGAATTACCCAAATGCAAAGTATTTATTAAGCTCTGTAGGCCACTCCGTATCTAATTCCTGTACGTCATACCAGGCGATTAAGCGGATGACACGATGCAGCATCCACCCGTACCAGTATCATCATGAGTTAGACCGATGGCCAATAAAGGCCACGTGACCTAAACCAGTCTATGGAAATACAGATTGCCGTAAAATCCCTACTCCATAGACTATACTACCTACTTTTTGACGAAACGGTTGGCGCAGTGGCTAAGCGATTAGCTTTCTGCGCTACGTGCCGCAGGTTCGATCCCCGCACGGAGCAATTATTTGTATGATTTACAGATAGTTGTTCCGGGTCGGGGTGTGTGTGCATGTGACATTGTATGTTTGTAAACTGTACCCTCGATACAGGAGAAAACATAGTGAGGATTTAAAAAAAAAAAAAAAAGCTGCTATTACGGTCGACTTTCAACCACTTGGCGACCACTAGTACAAATAATTGCTCCGTGCGGAGATCGAACATGCGGCATGTAGCGTAAAAAGCGAATAGTTTAGCCACGGCACCAACCGTGTCGTCATTTACCGCAACAACTCGATTACGTTCGATGGCGAGACAAACCATATTTAAATATCTAGATATTTCATGAAATTTGGTGTCAATATTGCGTCTTATTATCTACATAATTATGTCGCTATGCAAATCGTCGATGTCGGTCAAGGAAATTGAGCGTATGTTATTTGTTCAGTCTGTGTTATTATAGTTTAATACAATATGACTGTGAATTAATTGATTTTTAAATTAAGTTGGTAGAAGCAAGTATGTTTCCTTGTTACTTAGAGTTGGACTTATAATAAACTAGTGGTCGAGTGGTCGAAATTCAACTGTAATTTTAGCTTTCTGCACTCCTTCTCCACATAAACTTTAACTATGCCAAATCTCATACTCCTCCGTGCGCGCAATATGCTTAAAAAGTGGTACAAAGTTTTCTCTTCACGTATTAAGTAATATACAGGACATAGGCAAGCGTCGTATCATAATTAAACAATAAAAAAAATGGTTTTCGACCAAATGTTATCGATTTATGACGCAAGATGTGAAAAAATACTGTTCATCGGGATTATCTTCGAAGTTTTCAATGTGTAAAATTTTAAATAATTTGTGATGATGAATTGTTACACAAATATTACAGGAAATATAACATGTTGTCTCTAACTGACACAGTTTTTGAGTTATTGCTATTGGTACGGAACCCTCGGCGCGCGAGTCACACTCGCACTTGACCGGATTTTTATTAGAGATAAGATCGCTAATTATAATCGTACATATTGTAATTATTTGCCAATGACGATGACGACTGGTCATTTATGACCATTGGTGTGGTGGTTGCATTCACGGCCTGCCAAGCATATCGTTCCAGGTTCGATTCCCAAGTATAAAGGTGTACTTAGGGATTTTTTTGCGAGGAAATTTTCAATGACTATTTTTTTTGGGAATGCTACCCGATGCATAAAATTTTATAATCGGTGTAATGTGAATGTACCTACGGCTTCTGCCTAACCCTTCTGGAAATATAGCGTGGTGTTATACATGTAGCGACCCACAAAAAAGAACTACGTAGCAAAATATCAAGCTAACTACAACTGGTCGTCAATGAGCGCAATACGAATCACGCAACTAAAAAGGTCATCGTATACAAATACATACATACATAATATACATTTATATACAACTGTCCGACATCAACCGTCGGACTTCGGCCCGCCAGGTAATATCACCTCGCCTGGTCGGAGGATCCTCCCTTTTCAACGGAGAAACACCATTACTTATCTTGTATTATATTATTCCATACATTCTCTAAAGTCAAAGTCAAAGTTTTGTATTTCAACTGTGCCTTAACTCAAAGGCACTTTTATAACGTTGAAACTTTGAGACTCTAGGTGCACGGTTTCAAAGTAGGTCGGACCTATTTAAAACAGACCGAAAAGAAACTGCATGGACACTCTTTTAAAATACTTAAATCAATTTTTTTACAAATAAAACTAATTAGTGAACAATTACATCACAGAAAAATTAAAATTACTTACATCAATTATAATTATTCTTAAAATTGATGTAGAATAAAACGTACTTACTCCAGGGTCAACAGTTCTAGTTCGGGCAAAAGTGGTTCAGTTTTGTTTTTCAGGAAAATCATGAGCTTACGTTGGTTATGGACTGTGCCTGACAAATGACAACTAGACTGGATGATACGATCTATTTATAGTGTCGTCTTACTGCGACTGCGCATATGACGGATATTTTCTTTAGACGAATTAATTGAATTGTGATTAATTATAATTATCTGTTCGCATCCTCGAGGAACTAATTTATGTACCAAGATAAAAAGTATTCTATAATTATGTTAATCTGGGACATTTTTTTTTCACGAGTTCCTGGTTGGTGCCGTAGTAAAAGTTGTTCATAATGATGAGTACTTTATAACCCTTTATAGGGATCGGGATTATAAAGTTAGGACATTGACTAGAGGGCTGAATTTAAAAAATAATAATAATTTCTATTACGAATTAGCGACCCGCTCCCGACTTCGTTCGGGTGCAATTTTTCTACTATGGTTACATTAAATATGAAAGTATTATACATATGAACCTTCTGTGAAAAATTATCTAACTGATGGTAAAAGCCGCATCAAAATCCGTTGCGTGGTATAGGACGAGTTAGCGGATATATACGGATATATGCGGATATATATAGACAGACGCGGAAAGCGACTTTATTTATTTTATACTATGTAGAGATGCTCAATGCATAGAGAAGAATGTAGTTATAATATATAAAATCTTTAAGCACGCAGATATAACGTGTAGTGATTATATCAACGATGGATTATCAGACTGCATGTTGTAGCCATCAGATTAAACCGATAGCTGATGACCGATGAGCAACATTGATTCATTTTGTTTGTTTTTCATTTTGATTTGATATCGGTCGTCCGCCCGCATTTAACTGCACAGCTGATAATCAGCGCTGCAGTTAAATGCGATATGCCGAGCTGAAGCCTTTTAGACACGCACGTTTGGATCACTTTGTGTAAAAGAAGTATTTTATTTTATTTTGTTCATATAATATTTTTTAATTAGTATTACCTATATTTATTTATTTGTATCGTGGTTGCCCGTGGTGGCATCACTACAACGGTCCCATCAGAATACCAGCGCTGTGACATTTTCTATTCTAAATGCCACAGCATTATGCTGAGATGGGAGCCATTTTTGGTCTCGTCCAGGTTGCTTTGATTATTGTTTTTCTATTGTTATTTTTTATGTTTTATTTTTGTACCTTTTATACTTTTATTCGTTCTCTTTTTTTCTTTCTTTCATTACCACACCGAGCCTGCCACACAAACACAAACTATCGGTAGCCTGATACCGTCTATTATTGTTGTTGTACTTCTTTGTCTTGACAGAAAGATGAAGAAAGAAAGAAGAAGACACATAAGACACAAAAGACAAGAAGAGACGGCTTTCCCATAAAAAATCTGTCAAGCATTTATAAAACATTATCTGACGATTAAAACACCAGCCCATAATCCTGTATAGTAGATACGAAGATGATACAGAGGAATCAGAGGATTCGATTTAGAGGAGTCGATTATTGTTGTTGTACTTCTTTGTTGTTATGTCTTATCCTTTCTGTGAGCGTAGTAATTTTTATTGATTTCTTATTTTATTTTAGTGTGTGTTGGTTTTTGTGATGTCTAATAAATGTATTGTCTTTCTTTCTTTCTTAATTACACATTGTACATATTAGCGTAGTTTTCCTAGAGGGGACAGCCGGCCAGCTGATCAGCCACCGAATGTAATGCATTCTAGGAAACAAAAATTATGTAAAGGTGTGTTTTCGGAGATGATAAAATAATTTTACGAGGAGTATTCAATATATAGGTATTTTCTTTCAATTTGTAACAAAAACATGCATGAGGGGCTCGTAGATACATAGCTACCGCACAGATCAGACGTTGCCGCGGTCAGCCCTTGGATGGGTGACTGTTTCTTTAAATATCGAGATCCCTCCGTGCCTCGGAAAGCAGTTGGGCTTGGTTGTTATACGAATATGATACGATATGACAGTCGTTACGGGAGTCAGCAGCCCAAGAAGTCTGACAACCGGTTTAACTTGGTCAGATGGCTGTCACTGTGTGTAAAATACTAATATTCAGCGGCATCTGGTTAGACTGGGAGCCGACCACAACATAGCTGGAAAAGGCTAGGCAGATGATGATTTATTTTAACATAACCTAACCGTCAAAATCCCCCGACTCTAACTAGAAAAAGAGCTGTAACTTTTGAACGGCTGAACACTTCAAACGATAAAAAATTAGGTAATCAAAATCGGTTCATCCGTTCAGGAGCTATGATGCCACAGACAGACACACAGATACACACTACAAAAATTATAACACCCCTCTTTTTTGTCGGGGGTTAAAAACATACCAGTGGAACCCGCTACACGATCTTCGTTTTACCATTCCTCAAAGGAACCCACAAATTTTGGCACAGTTCATTAACATTGGTAACAGGGGCATATATCACTCAAGTCCTTCAACTTGGGGGATCGGCAGAGAACACAGTTATGTCATCGTTACACCCCATTGCTGTCCTATGGGCATTTCATCAAAGCATCACTTGAGGTTATTTGTTAAGAACCTTACATATTAGACCAATAGAATATAAAAATATAATATCTACATAGTATAAAATAAAGTCGCTTTCCATGTCTGCCTGTCTGTTTGTATATCAGCTAACTCCGCCTAAACCACGCAACGGATTTTGATGCGGGTTTCAATATCAGTTAGATAATTTTTCACGAAAGGTTTATATGTATAATACTTTGACATTTAATGTAAGGATAGTAGAGAAATTGCACCCGTGCGAAGCCGGGGACGGGTCACTAGTAATAAAAAATCCCACTGCTGGGCACGGGCCTCTTCTCATAATGGGTTAAGCCTTAGTCCACCACGCTGGCCTAATGCGGATTAGCGAACTACACACACAATCTAGGACTTTATGAGGCCCTCTCAGGTGTGCAGGTTTCCTCAACATGTTTTCCTTCACCGTTAACGCTAGTGATAATCAAATTAATGGCGATCCGCACATTAATTCGTAAAGTTAGAGGTGCGCGAAAAATATAATATTTTATAAATAGGTATTCTTTATTATTTCTTCTCTGAAGAACAGCAAAACCTATACAAAGACAGAGGCAGAGATTAGGTAAACTGAAGTCTATTTATGTGGGTAAACATTCCGTAGATCACAGAGCGGAATTCCAGGGGGCCTACCATGAATGTTTTTGACGTATCGTAACTATAACGTAAACAAATATCTATAGAATGAAAAGGAACCATCTATAAAGAAAGAAAAGAAAGAAAGAAAGAAAAATCATTTATTTGGACTAGACATCAGACAACATAGTGCACAGACATAAAAAAGGAAAAAAAAAAACATAAAATAACAATTAAAAACAATGTGCTGTATAGAATAGAATAGAATAGAATAATTTATGTGTGAAACATAGGTATAGGCTGTGTGTGTGTAAAGTACCTAAGTCACACCTTAAGTGGGGGAGGGAGTCGACGAAGTGTGATATTATGTGTGATAAGGGGTGGGAAGTTCCGTGACGTCACATTTCAAAATCATATTAAAAAATCATTTAAATGAAAATAAAACTAATTACGGAACTGCTGTTTTAATTTAATAATTTCTAGATGTAAAATTGCAAAATATGTGACGTCACACTAGGGAGGGAGGGGGGGTCTCACAAATGTGATCTACTGTGACAAGAACGGGGGAGGGGTAAAAAATCATGAAATTAGTGTGACGTACTTTATGGATGACCCCAAAGTACAATAATTCTATCGTATTTTTGTTTAATTTTTCACAACATACACGCTTGTGTCATGAAAATTTAAAAATACAGTATGTACTTCCAAAAAATATCATGGATTTAACGTGTTTATTTGATTCAAAGTTTGATTACGTTAACGTTACGTTAAGTCAAAAACATTCGTGGTAGGCCCCCCGATACCGCTGGTAATTAGTTAATACAATTGCGGACTCAGTGGATATTGCAAATTGATCTCAATGTAATTGTATACAGTTTCCCGTTATGGTGTCAGCAGGCGTGGGTTTTATAAACAATTGTTTGTTATATTGGGCATAAACATAATTAGACGAAAAACCCGATAATCAAATAGATTGTTCTCTATTGTAACCATCAATATAAGTATGTACAGGGCTACATATCAAGCTATAAATTTCCAGTATAAGCTGACCTCGCATTGTATAAGCTTTCTATACAATGAGAGGTCAGCTTATACTGAATATATATAGCTTGATAGCCGTATGTACTATCACGCCGGTATTTCTCGAAGGGTTAGGCAGAGGTGTAGGTACTGTACAACCATTCACACGTCGCCGATGCCATTATTAGGTACCTCCCATGGGGGGGGGGGGGGGGTGAGGGGCGAGCCTATTGTCATCTACCGGGCAAAATTCCAAACTCCGAGCTGCTACTGAGAATATCTATTAGAAGATGATGAATGATATTAGACAATAGAAAAACTCGATAACATTTAGCCCGGCCCGGGAATCGAACCTGGCACCTCACGGTCAGCAGTCGCACTTGTGACCACTGGACTAATGAGGGAGTAAGCAAATACATGCCTTTTTTTTTAAAAAGGCATTCACATTTAGAGATGTAGGGGATAGCGGGACTTTCCGCTGAAAATTGGAGCTGCCCGACTGGGGAATGTACCTCCACCTTGCAGAATATCGTAGTCAAATAACACTGCTCTTTTGCAGTGTTGTGTTCCTAACGGTGAGCAATGTCACCAGTGCTCCGCGGGGAAGCGTCGTGACTCCTACCTCCTAAGACGACGTTAGTAGTAGGGTCGGCAACGCGTCAGTGATGCCCCTAGTGTTGCTAGCTTCCATGGGTTACGGTAACCACTTACCATCAGGCGGGCCGCACCACAGAACACAAAAAGTTCTTTTGGGTTCTGTGGGACGCACGAAAATTTTCCACCTTAGTGATAAAAAAAGAAAATAATTGTGTTTTACGCTCCTGTTCCAAAAATAGTTTCGCATTTTCACTGGAGGCATTACTTAGTTAGTACTTATTTTTACTACTCAAAATCAATACCAATACTACATTAATACTACTAATACTATATTACTAATACCAATACTATATTATTAATACATTACAATTTACATTAATAATTGTTGTTTTTTTGTACTATAAGCTTTTTTTATGTTATTTTATTATTTCGGTGTCGGTTACAATGTCATGTCTAATAAACGATTTTTCTTTCTTTTTTATTAAGAAAATAGAATATGAAAACCAATCAGATCGTATGTGTAAACTCCTTTATATTAAACCTATCTCGGTTACGACACAACAAGGTAGGTACATACATCGGGTACTTACAGTAGTTCCTGTAATAAAAATTGATCGAAAACTGTGGAGTCGATACGTTGATGTTATTTTGTTTTTTATTTTAGGTTTGATTTGTTTCCAAGAGTTTCCAAGCAAGGTAGATTTTTAGATTGGGTCTGTATTAGAATTTATGTACCAGTACCTCTACCATGAGTTTTCCGTGCCGTCTAACGTTCTCGTTCACATGCAATGTATGGGAATTTTTTCAGCGCCTCTAGAGGTATAAATAGTGAACTAAAGTCACTATACAAATATTGCATGTGAACGTGAACGTTAGACGGCACGGAAAACTCATGGTAGAGGTACTGGTGATTCATTTGTTATTATTTTTACTTTAGGTAAAAATCAATAGCAAACGCTTACATATCGCTTTAGACCGCATGGGTGCAGTGGCTGGGCTAAGGCTACAGGATGCTTCTACGAACTCTTATAGCAGGGCAAAAATTGAACTGCCCAGACATTTCCAGTATAAGCTGACCTCGCACTGTATAGGCTTTTCATACAATGAAAGGTCAGCTGGTTTAATCTCCGTATGCTTCAGTTTTGAGGTTATAGGTATAATAATATGTGTTTATTTAAACATGGTTAATTTAACAATTTAGTATTTCTTATTAAAAAAATTACAATGGTAATGCCATCAATCGACATAACGCCTGTTAAATTATACGTAGCAATTATACGTTGAATCAACTTTTATGAATACTTTAAGACTACTTCAATAATTTATTTATTTCATTAAATTAATGAGCAGTTATGGAATAGAAAGTAATAATTCGTTCTAAAGATATTTCTCATACTCTAACAGGAATTGAATTAAGTACCTACCTAAGTACAAAAAAATATCAACCGAACACCACTCCACGCCATCCTAAACTCTCAAAACCAAGGAGTGGTCCTCCACGCATCAGTAGCGTTCATTCTCCAACGAAAACAGGCAGCAGACGAGCGTCTTCGTCAGACACAATATGTCCCTAGCGGAAGGCGCATCAGACACTGAGCACAACGTGAACGTCAGGCAGGAAGACGAGAAGAGCGCGCAGAACACACCGACGGGCACCAAGAACAAGACTAACGATAAAGGAAGACAGGTTAGTTCTAAATTTTAAATCTTTAAGAAAAAATCGTTTTGTTACCAGTTTTTGCTAAAGATTCGATCCTTAAAAGTGAAAAAATTGTGTTTTTTGGAAAAGTTCGTGCAGCTTTTCTCTAAAAAGAAGATTATTGATAAAGTAAGACAGGTCAATTCCAATTTTAAAACTTTGTTTATGAAAAAATGGTTTTGTTACGAGTTTTTGCTAAAGATTCGATCCTTAAAAGTGAAAAAATTGTGTTTTTTTGAAAAACTTCGTGCAGATTTTCGCTAAAAATAAGATTATCGATAACATAAGACAGGTCAATTCGAATTTTAAAACTTAGTTAAAGAAAAAATAGTGTTGTCACCATAAAGTTATTATTACCTACTTTACTACTACGTTTATGGTTGTCACTAGTTTTTGCTAAAGATTCGATCATTAAAAGAGAAAAATTGTGTTTTTTTGGAAAAGTCCGTGCAGATTTTTTGCAAGAAGCTTTTTAGACTGTTCTTGTTGTTTTTTTTCTTAAATATTTTAATGTCACTTGTATTATGATAAGTTTAACGTAGTCTTCTCGTGTTGGTATGTACTGAATCGGGTAATACCTATTTGAAATTAAATCTTCTGATGGTGTATTCACTAAATCTTTTGAGCTACAATAGGTAACTTGTTATTAACTGAAACTCTAACTTCACGAGAATTTATTTTGATATTTTGGATATTTTTTATGTAGTGTGCATAACTTGCAGAGTGATTCTGTGTCTATTCCTAAATCCAGCCGCAGTATTAGGATTAAATTCAGTTTTAACAAAACGAAAATTCGAGTTACTATGGAAGACATGTTTATTTTACTAGCGCAAGTCAAACAAAATCAATTTTTTTTTTATTTGGCCTTTGCCCTGCAGTAGAACAAGACAGGCTGAAAATAAAATAAAAAATAAATAATTTGGCGTGAATTTTAGTACTGTAGATGAATTTTAGAACGGACACTGAATCACTTTGCAAATTATGCGCACTACATAAAACAATACCCTGTATAAACTGACAATCTATTGAGTAGTATGGAATCCTACCAATATATTATTTAGTAAAATCTTGATCTGTCATTAGAAAGCCAATCCCATCTCACCTTGTTTTTCCCATATTTGTCAAATCTGTAAATATATCTGCCTATTGTTAGATTGTTGGCCTATAGACACTATTACTCAAATATATATTTTTACTAATTGACAAAATCCAGCTAATAAAGTTCTTGTAATTCCGGATATATCTAGTATTTTTAATGGATGTATATTAATAATTATTGTTTGAGGTCTATTTAAGAACTACCTTAATTCATAATCTGCTAGATATGAGATATCTGTATCTTACATCGCACTTAAAAGCCCCAAATAAGTTCATAATATTTTAGGTCCTAATAGTTACAATCGTCATACATGATATTCACGTAAATATTAAAAAATAATCAATCCTTACCCTTTTTAGGAGATCTCTTTAACTTCTTATCCTATTAAGGCAAACTATTCAAAGTAACGTACTTAATTATAATCATTCCACATTTTCCAAACAACCTTGGCTCCTATATTTTTTAAATTTAAACTAATCAATTTTTAACCAGTCCAAGAAGAACTTCAGCTTCTTGGAATACAACCAATAAATTTTCACTAAAATCGTCCCACAATTGGTCCAATAAATACTGACCTGAACTCACACCATAAGAATTAACCAATTAATGAGTATCAACAATTTATACCATATTAGGTTTTATAGATCCGTGGGACATAACGTAAGGCAATTGATGGCAATTTTGCCCGTTTTCATCCTACTCGCCCACTTTTAAACTGCGTAATTATACAAGGTCTGTTTTGTTAGTATTGTATTTAGTAATTGGGTTGACTCCTACGCAATGTATAGCGATCATAACGATGGTACTCATTTCAATTAATGATTGTATCTTGAGATTTGATTTCTTGAATTTTAATTAGGAGTTTTCAATTATTATTATCATTTCATACCTACTCTATAACTGAATGATTATGTCAGTACCTGTCGCTCATTGAAACACTGCACCATCCAATGATACTTTGATGGATTTCTGGTGCAAATAAATAGGAGTTGAAATGTGCTAAAGACGAAGCAGGATTCACAAAGATTTTATGAATCGGCCACATTGCAGCTTTTTAGAAATTCCCACAAAACGAATAAATAATAGGTTTTTTAATTCAAAATGCTAGATTTATTGAAACGTCTTAATCTATTTCCTGTCAAGATCGTTCACTTTACTTTGGAAGCGGATAATACTGATACTTTCATCCACTCAATTTTTTAGGGAAATCAGAATTACGTAGTTTGACTTAAGAAATTTGCAGCTGCATGTTGCTGAATATCCATTTGATAATACAGTGAAATTATTTATTTATTTTATTAAGGACCTCCAAAAAGAACATACCTACACATAAAATTACAAAAAAATAATGAGTCTTATATCAGAGTACTCCCTCTAATAAAGGAGACCACAGCATCCAAAGTTTTTCGACTAACCTTAACTAGCTAATTATGTGGTCTAACTTAATATTATGTGGTCTAACATAAGCCAATGAATAATATAACTTAGGTACACAACAAGCTTGTTGCCAGATAAATTGGATTACACATCCACCAACTACAAATAACAAGCAACACACATAATCATAATACTTATCATATCCGTTTCATAAATCGTCCTGAAACTTTTGACAGCCGGAAACTAAAAGAACAATGCTTCAATTAAGCTTGGAACATTTCTTGCGCGTACGCACCCTATCCTCCTATGAAGCGGAACGCAATTATAGATCATTACTGTCGCAACACTATTCATGGGATCTATTGTATTCTTATTAGATTTTTCTTGTACATTTATAAATCGATTGGATTAATGTTTTTATATTGATGGGTGGCTTTTAATGGATATCTAGTTATAGGTTGTTGTTTTTGCATTTTTGTATTTTTTCAAAAAAAAAAAAATATACTAAGAATTTTAACAATAATATCTTGTCTGTGCTCCCCACTTACTTTGTGAAATTACTTTATTTTAAATGTACAGTACATAATTTAAACATTTGAAATTTTAAAATACCAAGGAAGAGTAATGGACCTAATATACAGGTGAGTTTTTTAGGGATGTCTTTGGTAGCTATGGTAACCATTAGAGGTAGGAAGAAAACAAAAGCTGTAGAACCATGAGGAAGACCAATTAGTTATCAGTAATTTTTTAAATCAGGAGTATTTATTCCGTCAATCTCAATATAATTTATGCCTTGCCAGATGTCAGACTCTTACATGTGGAAGGAACAGATCCATACTATGATGAAGGGCGGAGAGAGCGAGTCAGATATTTCGGACTCAGAACACTTTCTGACCAAAGGCGCCTTCCTTCTCACTCCCTCGCACGGCCTAAGCATGGAGAAAGCTTCGGCCGTCTGCGAGAAGATGGAGTTCAAAGGATGCTTCTCCCTCACGAAGACTGCCACTGGCATCCTCTTTAAATTCTCCAGCGTTGATGACTACCAGATGGTTTTCAAGAAAGGATTCCATAAAATAACTGGATCCAGGTTTTATAGGAAGGTAATTGGTTTGATATTTCTAAAATTCTTGCTTTTTTTGTAACTTCGCTTTCTTTGTCGCTACAATGCTTCTTCTCCTATTTTCTTTATTATTTCTTTCTGGTTGAAATTATGTGATTTAATTCGAAATTTTCCTCTTCGACCTTCTTTCATGACTTCATAATACATAATTTAAAATCTATTTTATAAGCTTTAAGTATAACTTGCTAGGAGCTGTCTAAAGTTTATTTTTATCTACTTTATTTAATAAAGGGTTTTCTTGTTTTAATCTTGCAGAGATTATGCCATCTTCATCTGTATAAACAGTAAACTCATTATCTAACAAATCCTTTTCTTACAATTTTAAACAACAGACTTGTTTAAAATTATAAGAAATAAATAATCTCTCTGTATAAAGTTATCGCACTAAACTTTTAATGCTCATATCCTTACAAATCAATAATTTTAAATTTACTTTGCTTATTCTATACATATTATTATTCTATTCTTTGCATATTTTATATATTTGGGTGTTCGTATGCCCAGCAAATGCTGAGTTGGCAACCCATTTGGTACTGACTGGCATACCGACAGCACATTGTTTTTATTGTTACTTTTTTGGTTTTATTTTTACCTTTTTTATGTTTGTGCAGTGTGTTGTCTGATGTCTAGTCCAAATATATGATTTTTCTTTTCTTTCTTTTCTTTTTCTTATAATATTACCTAATTTATTAAAATTCTCTTTTTACAATATGAGCTCAGATTGATCAGATTAAAACCAATCACTAAAATTCCTCCTTGCTATTTCAGATCGCCATTCCCTGCAGGCCTCAGAAGACGTTCACCATCTACGTGTACGACATCCCTGACGAGGTCCCCGAGGAGGACGTCCGTCACGCCCTCTACAAGTTCACCTCCATCGTGGAGGTGGTCCGCCTCCATTTCTCTGGCTCCCCCAAGGATGGAAACACTGGTTGGTACAGTATAGGTATCAGTATCGCACTTTTCTTTCTCTTGTTTGTTTTGTTAGAGCAAGTTGAGTCGCTTAGGAGATGTTGGTGTCTATTTCATAAGGCGCTTATTTCTATGTCTGAATCTAAGGCATCTTTGTAGATACTTAATTATTTTCCGAATGAAATTTTATGAATTGGCAATTTCTAATGTTTCTTCTGTGACTTCCATAATAAATATATTATTTATTGTAATTGACTCAAGGTTTGGCTCAAACTTAACTAAATCTATCTGTAGATTGCACCCTTTTATCAAAATTTACTAACACCAAAATATTCTTTGCTCCAAGGTTCTTTTACCGGGAATAATCAAATTTAATTTACCAATTCCTACAACTTCCAGGAACTTCAACCCCCAAACCTTCGGAGAAGTCCCGCGCCCTCACGACTATAGATGGGGAGCTGGTCAGCAGCATGATCCCCAAGGAGGCTAACAGCGTGATCCGTGTCACGCTGGCCAGCATCGAGGAAGCCAACATCCTACTGCAGAATGGCCTGGACTTCTATGGAGCCACGTTCTTTCCTACTGAACTTGCGACGCCAGCGCAGGCCGCTAAACTGGCTAAACCGAGCAGGTATTTGGTTTTCTTGTGCAATGCTTATTTTAAATGTTGCTTCCATGGTGAGGGGTCATCTTGTTAGGCTGAGAATTAACTAAGGGATTACGACACCAAGTTCCGTAAGTATCTATCTGCTGCACACCAAAATTATAATTTTTGCATGATCACCCTTCTTCAACCTATATGTGCCGTAAAAAGTGACCAAGGGGTTATATCGTGAGGATGACCAGCAGTATCCCATTGAGTGCTGGTGGGTGTTCACCAATTCGTTTGCTAATTGTAGTGGTTAGAGCACTGCAATCGGCATTGCCATTGATGAAAGGTTCAATGGAGGCTTATGTTTAGCAGTCGACGCTATCGGACTTAATTATGTTCTGCAGAATCAGAGCTTGTAAACACATTTTTAAATCTACACACAAATAAATAAACTTTCGCATCATTCAGATCATTATGGAAGCAAGCTTTTTTATTTTTTCTTTATCTTCCACAAATTTCTTGAGCACAAGCACATTTTTAACAGCTCGTTAAAGTTTGATTGTCCCCAGGGTCACAGGCGGGACGGTATCAGCCAGGGTCCGTGATCTTCTGCCAGTGTTCGACCAGCAAGGCTTCACCAAGTTCGCGCCACCAGCATCGCGCCTGGTTAAGCCAAGATCCAAGTAGACCACCAAAATCTCACCTGTCATTGCAAGAAATTGTTTACATCACTGCAAGATCTGATTACGTTTTTGGTAGAGTTTTCTTTGCGCGTAAAAGCGCCAGCGTTCGCTCGCGAGAGAACACTTGCCATAACTTGCTTGCGATGTATTACACTTGCAGCAATCAAAAATGTGTCTGACACACAAGAACATGCAGTGACAGGTCCCAAAATGGAAGAACGCTTTGGATACGGAAATCGAAACGAAAATAAATAACAACATTAAAATTCCATATTTAGGATGATTTTATTAATATAAACTAATAATGTACATAAATGTTGAAAATACAATAAGTGAATGATTTAAATTGAATCCATGTTCTTATTGTAAGACAGAATAAGTACCGAAATGCATTTAATATTATGTTTAACTTAACTAAATAATGTGCCATTACATATAGACAATATTTTATAATCTGTTTTGTTACCAATTTGTAATAATAAATGTTATTTTCTACTTAAAGTTTGCTGTTTATTTCAAATAAACCCCAGTTCTTTGGCGTTCAGCCCATGTCCTATGTAATACAATAGTAACTAACTAACTATTCCCCGAATACTCAAACACATCTTAACTTTAAGTTGCCGTTGACTCTCGTGCTGTCACTATCATTTCAAGGTGAACAGTAGCGACGGAATGACATTTAAGAGCGTCTTAAAATTTTGTTGTTTCAGGTTTCAGTATTCGACGGTATTCATATTAAATATAACTTTTAGAACTTAATTAGAATGTTTCCTGTCTATAATAGTCTATACTGGCATATTTATAAAGACATACAAGGCCTTTTAAAGTAGATAAAGCTTCTTCGATAGTTATTGAATTAGTAGATACTAGACAATTTTTTTTTTAACCATTTTGTCTTTTACTTTTGGAATGTTATAAAATCCCTAAAAATATCTCAATCATCCATAAGTGTTTAGAGGTCTCTATATAATACATATTATTTGGAATATTATTAATTAACATTACTGAATGACTTTTAAGATACCAAGATAATTATTAAATATTTTATAAACTTCTCTCGCACACTTCCACTTTCTTTCGATACAATTGCAACGATATGGAGACTTGGCTCCATCTTAATTAAATTAACTACGTAATTATCACAGCTTTTTATTATTTCGCTTAAAGCGATCAACACATTTTTGATTCTAGCATTATGGCGTGGTTTTTGAATCATCAACACAAATGTATATCTATTATACTTTCGGTCCAGACGCCTTTTTTCCATTTCTGAATCTCTCTTCTATTTCTTGCAAACTTTTCCCTTTTGTTTCTGGCAATATGAAGTACATTACAATAGTACCAACTAAGGCTATGACTCCATAACTTAGGAAAGTTATCACTTCTCCAAAATTGTTCATTAGTCCTGGAGCAGTTTTAACAACAATGAAGAACGCAATGAATGTTGTAGCTGAACTAATACCAGAACCTATGCCGCGGAACTTTGTTGGAAATACTTCTCCACACATGATCCATGGCAAAGGAACCAATCCTATAGATATTGCGCATATGTAGCACATCAAAAACAATAATGGTAGCCATGACATATTTTCGGGCTTCCAATAAAGGAACATCGATAGTCCTACCATAGAGACCGACGTCCAAATACCGCTAATTAAACATAAAGGTCGTCTTCCATATTGTTTGCATATTACACAAGCGACGAATGACATGACGACTCTTAATGAATCTATAATGAGCATGGCAAGGTAATGATCTATATCTTTCCCGACGGACTTTTCGACAATTTCAATTGAATAAAATGCGACAGCATTCACTCCAGAAAATTGACACGTACAGAAGAACAAAACCATAATGAAGAGAGGTTTTATTAGTTCTGGATTTTTAAAGCTTGTCAGCTTTTCTTTCCACGTCAACCGTGGTGCATTATCAACCACTTTTTGGTTGTCAATCATTGCTTTCAATTCCACTTTTGCGTCCTCACCATACCCTCTCAACCAGTAGAAAGCTTTTACTGCTTCATCTATTCTTCCTCGTGATATCAGCCAGGTTGGACTCTCTGGCACAAAAGACAAGAGGCCGGCAGTTATTATTGGGAATATACAGCATATGATTGCAGTCCATTGCCAAGAAAGAAACGTGCCTAATACATGGGCAACTAAAATTCCTAGAGCTACAGCTAAAGATACTCCTGCAAGGAAAAATCCTCTGTATTTTGGTTCTGTAGTTTCTCCGATGTAGACTGGTATGAGGGGGCCTGATAGGCCGACGCAGAGGCCGGCCAAGAATCTTCCTATAAGCATGAGGCCGAGGTTAGGAGCGGAGGCGACGAAGATCCACCCGAGGAGGAGAGGAACGCACGTGATGTAGTGGGACGTCTTTCTTCCGAACTTTTCCATCATCCAACCGGAGACAAGACAGCCTGGAGCCATCGGTAATACTGCCATGGCCGCTGTAATGAGACAAATAGAGTTGTTAGTAAAAATGTAAGGGCAGGCTTTGTGGTAGGGTGCCACAAGGACCCATGGCTAGTAATGTTCGTTTAAAATTGAAAGAGCACTAGAATTTTTTATTTTCATTAAACTAACAATTATATTATTAATAATCGTGGGACATACATTTTAAAGTTTATAAATAAGATCGTTAAGACACAAAAGTACAATTGTTTTACGTATTTAAATTCAAAAGTTAGTAGGACATGAAAACAACAAAGTAATTTGGGACTACAAATGATTCGTAATTTATACATTTTTCTAGAACGTAATACGAAATACTTGTTATGTAAGAAGTGCAAAAAACACAATGAAATGTAATATATACCAATTTAGTATTTTCTCGTAAATAAATTTTAATTCTTGAAAAGAATTATGATTTACGTCAATGGGTCTTTTGGGTTGATACTGATCTACAGCATATATTATGTTTTTAAGACGTTTGTTTATAAATGTGATTCATAATGAGTTTACGAACTGAGGTACACTAGGATACACACTACAAAATTATTTATTATTATTATTAAATGGTGTACCGCATTAAGATTATGATATACTTACCACATTACGAATGAAAGTAATTCATATTTTTGAATATTAATGGCATGAATGAATTTATGTATGAAGATGATTACATGAGAAGAAGCATAGATTTAGGATGAGCGAAAATATTCTAAGTTTATGAGAAGAAGCATACCAAACAAAGGATCAATCCATTATATCGTGTTGAAGAATTCATAGCCAAGAAAGAAAGAAACACTGAGGTTGCTAGAAATGAGAAGACGAAGACATTGCACCGATCCGAAGGCTAATGGAATAAGGACAGCAGAAAGACAGATGACGCGTGCGCAGTTTAAAGCTATGTACCTATTTAAGGCGTACATTTCGTTTTCGTAAAACTAGTTTGGTTCAAAGTTCATCGTTCCTATTTATGTAATTACAAGATAAGTCGTCCTACTTTACTTCACATAACGAATTTTGGGTCTTAAAATATTTTTTTTTTCTACTTGGATATTTTATTTGATCAGAAAACATTTTGAACATTTATTCATATAACCTATGATACGGTATTGTTTATTTTCGGGCCAATGGTTATCGAATGTTTAATGTTTTTTTTTTAATAAAAGCATTTTTTTTTCTTATGTATTTGAAACTATTGGAGATACAGATAACTGTATGGAAATGGCAAAAGAATTTAAGTCTACAGAAATATAAAATGAAACTGATCAGAGAAAAGAATTTGTAAAGGATACGAGAACAATCATATGTATCATAATATATCTGGACAGTGACAATAGCCATAAATAAGCATGGTGTTTGAGGTTTACCTATCCATGATGCGGTATCTTCGTCTGAAGGTATGGGGCCCTGTTCCATCTTCAGCTGCGGCAGCAAGATCGCGGAGTACCCTGACGTGAGGCCGGTCACGAAGGACATCAGGATCGGCGCTGATGAGGCTAGCGTCTGAAATCCACATCTACTTTTAAGTTTGCATCTTTGCATTCGATGTACACAGAACTATAAAGAAGGTGTTGGCGATAGCTGTCATAACAAAGCCATGTTCATAGACTATTATACCTCACTCATGTACTCAATAACATTCTGCTCGATCTGAGCATCGGACCCCTTTTCATCAGAAAACCAGCGCTGTGACATTTTCTATTTCTAAATGTCACAGCATTATGCTGAGATGGGGGCCATTTTTGGTCTCGTTCAGGTTGCTTAGATTATTGTTTTTCTATTGTTATTTTTTATGTTTTATTTGTTGTTTTACTTTATACTTTTATTCGTTCCTGGCGAGTCCAGAATAAAAATGTTTTCTTTCTTTCTTTTCAACGATTAGACCCATGAATAGATTATACTTGTTTGAACATAAAAGCAATCATTACCTGTTTCCATAACGGTGAGAAACGAACAACTGTCTTCGAATCCGTCAATAGTGTCGTATCTTTCTTTTCTGAACTATTCAAAGTCAATCCTAACGAAGAATTCGTCATCTGAATATTCTGTAGATAATGAGAGTTTCTTCTAGAAATCTTTTTCTCTTCCGTCTTTTCTGTCCATTTAAATTCTGCGGAGAGATCTTTGCTTGCATTTTTGAGATTTTCACTAACTACTTCAAGTTTTAATTGTTTATTTTCTTCGTTGTTAACTTTATTGGATTCCACTTCACTATTAATCTTAGTGCTGTTTAGATTATTTACAACTCCTTCCGGTTTCTTATCCAAACTATTATTTTGAGGATTTATTGCTTTATTATTGACATTTTGCTGAAGGTTATTTTCAATAGTATTCTTGTTGAAATCTTCGGTTTTGTTTTTCTCTTGAAGTATTTTGTAGTTTGTTGCATCACTTAATAAATTTTGTTCATCACTCTCGGGTGTTTTTACTTGTAAATCTTCTTTTTCATTTGCACCTTCCGCCATATCTCGTTCTGTAAATAAAGAGATTTAGTTATTAGTAAAATTGAATAACAGTAGCAGTTAAAAATTGTTCTTTCAAGTGTTTCTCAATGTTATCTGAAGTACTTATTTGACATCTTGCTGTATCATCATAATTAGATATATGAAGCAATGCTTATTTGTTATGCCTATCAGTACCTATATCTAAAATAATATTATAAAGAGAAAAGATTTGATTTTTTGTATGTTTGTTTGTAATGGATAAACTTGAAAACTAATGAACCGATTTTAAAAATTCTGAATGCTATATTATCACTGAGTAACATAGGTTATCATAGTAATATTATAAAGAGAGAAGTCCTGATTGACTGACTGACTGACTGACTTATCATCAACGCACAGCCGAAACTACTGAGTCACGAAATTTGGAGAGTAGGTCCCTTTTGTATTTTAGACAAGCAATAATTTATAAAGATATAACGCCCGCGAAGCCACTGGCGGAAGCTATGTATATTATTATTATTATTAATAGCCCGTAGTATCCCACTGCAGGGCAAAGGCCTCCCTTCCCTCCTTCCACTTTTCCCGGTCTATAGCAATTTGGGGCCAATCCTTTAGACAGACGTCCAGCTCATCTAGCTCAAGCTATGTATAATACTTTCATATTTAATATAAGAAACGCAAACGCAAAACAAACGCAAACGTGCAAAGCCGGGGGCGGGTAGTAAATTATATTGTTCTAGGTATCTTCAATTTAATTTAATTTCCAGTAAAATGTACCATTACAAGCTACAATATTACCAAAGTTTGCATCAAAAACAATGATGCACCAGATTTCATCATTATTTTTCAAACAAACATTTGATATTATTGTAGCTCATAATTATGAACATCGAACTTGATATTCATTAATGTATTTATAAAGCCAAAAGTTCTACGATGACAATTTAATTTCCGTTTCCGACACACTATTAACCATATCATTTCCACCATCATGGAAGAATTATTATAAACTTTTATAGTAGCAAACAATGAGACATTTAATTGTTCTTATATAGATGATGACTGCTTTAAAACAATAGATGGCGTGTATTATGCAATAATAAATATTTACATGCACGTTTTGTAAGACGAGCTCATTAGTATAAAATACCTATAACTAAGCAATTTACATGACAATGACAATGCAGTTAACCGTCGGTCCCTTCCAATTTAAAAACGTTAAAATGAAAAGGCTTAATCTAGAAATAGGTCATTTAAAACTCTTTTACGTCGCGTTGCTTTGTATCCACTTTGCTGGCCTTCTAAGAAAAGAAAGAAGATTGTATTAGACATCACAAAAACCAAGAAACACTAAAATAAAATAAAAAATCTATAAAAATTACCGTCTACATTAACGTTCAATATTTCTATGGCAATTTTTCAGCGCCTGCTGCGCAACCTGGCTGGGTTTCGACGTTTCTTGTCGCGCCGCTCGCGGGTTTTAGATTTGTTTGTTTTCGTTATGCAATGATGCAATAAACAGAGTGTTTTATAATAAGACCGACCTACTTAATTTAATCCATAAAGTATTGTAAGATAAAACAAAGTAAGTCATTACAATGTACCTGATGCCATACTACCTAACTTTGAAGTATTCGACCCTAGATAAGAGGTCGATGAACGGGTCAGGTGATGTTTGCTTTGATAGTGGGGAATGAATAGTCTCGTGTTTGGTAGTGTGTCTCAGGCCTAATCGGATGTGATTGTTTCGTAACAGCCGCATTATATCGGTCGATAATATCACGTGCGTTATTACGATATTATCTGTTATAAGTAGATATATTTTGTACTCGGACGCATGTATCTTACACACTGCTACGATAATGTGATGATAGTCTTGTCTATGGTGAGTGTAAGCTCTTAACATCATCAAAACTTTCCCGCTAAAAATGAGCGTTCGAACAAACTGTCATGGAGACAATAATTTACATCTAGCGTAAGCGGATTCCGAATAATAAGATAATAATAAATAAGATGGCGGGATGAGCTGGACATTTTCATAAAGGATTGGCCCCAGATCGCAACTGACCGTGAGAAATGGAAAGAGGGAAGGGAGGCCTTTGCTCTGCAGTGGGAAATTACGGGGTCATAATAAATAATAATAATAAAGCGGATTCCACGTCTGAGATTTACATAACCATAAATCACCACGTTTCGGTCCAACGGGTTGGTCTGAGCATAATTTTAAAACTAGAAATAAATTCCAATGTTAAATACCGTGGGAAGAGTATGAAATCATGGTATATTATGTAGAATTATAGCGTTATATCAAAATTATACGAGATTTATTTTATGTGTTTGGCATTTCGGACAGGGCAACAAACTGTGTAACATAAGTTATATGTGGATGTGTTCGTATATTGGTATTATTTCTCATCTTTTATTGCCAGAAACAGTGATAGCCTAGCGGTTGAACGCTTGCCTTCCATGCAGGAGTGTGAGTTCGAAGCTCTAACTTTTAGAATTCATGTGCGGATCAGAATTTGAGTATCACTTGCGTTAGTTGTGAAGGAAAGCAATGAGGAATCCAGCAAATCTGAGAGGGCTACATAAAGTTTTTTTTACTACTAAGGTGGTGAACTTAGATTATAAATTGGTTGTCGCGGCCGCTCCTGCGACAACCAATCAATAATCTAAGGTGGCGAACAATGATACGTGACGCCTGATGGTAAGCGATTACCGTAGCCTATGGAAGCTTGCAACACCAGGGACATCATTCGCGCGTTGCCGACCCTAATACTAGGGTCGTGTCGATAGCCCTACTGCCAACACGAAGCGACTCTTCCCCAAGGAGCACTGGCGACCTTGCTTACTGTTAGGAACACAACACTGCAAAAGAGCAGTGTTATTTGGCTACGATATTTTGCAAGGGGGAGATATACCCAGTCGGGCAGCTCCGATTTTGAGCGGAATGTCCCGCTATGCCCTACCTCTCTTAGTTCTTGAAGGTCTGTCAACCCGCTATGTTGTACGTTAAGCGCAGGCCACACCGCGAGCTGGCGGGCGAGCATCGTTTCACCTCTTTTCATACGTCGGTTCACACCGCGAACACATACAGGGTCTAGCTACGTCAGCGACTCAAACGATGTGAACGAAATATCTGACGATTCCAGTGAAGCTTTCGTTCACCTCGTTTTTGAATCGCTAGCGTAGTGTAGCTCGCTAAAGCTTCGCTTAGTTCGCATAGTTTCATTCGCCTTGCTTCGCCTGCCCGCCAGCTTTAAACGCCTCAGACCTCATCATGAGAAGAGAGCCGTACTCTCGCTAATAAATATTAGTATATCATTATCAAATACACGATAGACTATCCAACTATATTAATCATCATTCATAATTTTTTTCTACTCAATTTTACACTGTTGCCATCCTAAAAAAATGTATTCTCTGTCTATGCACCTGTCCTCTTCTTATTATCTATGTCTATCATTCTAGTGTGTCTTGTTTTTGTGGCAAATAAATGATTTTTCTTTCTTTCTTTTTTCTTTCATTCTTTTTTCTTTCGTTCATTCATAAGTCCTTTTTATCGTTATAATATATTGCGATTATAATGATTATTTCACCTATTTACATACGTTATGTCCCGTATGTATGCAAATGGCTGAATGTGGACATTCCTCCGAGTCAATTATATTATAATTATCCTGAAAACGACCTGCATACTTATGTTAGGAATTGTCTGGCAGGAGTCGTCAACTGCGATAAGACCAACACTTGATTAGGTAGGTTGTTGATGCTGAAAGTTTAAAGCTGACAGACAAACAAAATAACTTTCACAATAAAAATGGCTACTGGAATTGACACGAAAATCTGATTATCTTCATTGTGGAATATTTTAACTAAGCGGGGTACAAAAATATTTCATGGAGGTATATAAAAGTGTTACTGGTAAGGTAAGCTCAACATTGCAAGGTATATTTTAATCATAGAGGGAAATGAAAAAAAGAGTAGGTATAACATTTGGCCGCAAAATTATTTTTCCTCGGGCGACGTATATTGAATCCTTTGCTGCTCTCAAGATTCTCGCTAGGCTCTGGATTCTACTCTAGAATCCTTCACGGCACTCTGGATACAAAACAGCGCCTTCACAGAAAAATATTATTCTTTTTATTTATTTATTCTATTTCTTGCTCCCCGGTAACACAATCTACTATTTATGTTCGTATTAAAAGATTTGTAGTTTATTAATAAGATTTCTGAATATTTCCCACACTTATTTATAAGGAAAAATCCTAATAAAACGTGGTTGATACAACAAAAAGCTAATTCTGGCTGATAAACGATAAAAACCACCTTTCACAACTTCGATATTTGAATTTTTATTAAAGTACATTAATTTTTAGTTTAATCATAAAGAGTCGTTAGTTATTTATAACAGGTTATCAATGAGGAATAATATAGATAGTTTGTAACTGGTTATTTAATAATAAGATACTTAGTTATTATTAAATAACAAGTTTGCAAACTTTTTCTGGGTTGAAATACAATTCAAGCTTGCAACAAATTTTCTTCATATTCAATTTTACACTTACAGATTGATCGGTCGATAAAATATGCTGTGCGAACGAAGGGTCATTGAACTAGCTTACACTTATATAATTATAGCGTAAGTCATAGAGGATAGATATATTATTTGAATGTGAATTCTAATAATAAACAGTAAACTTAAATAACAGGTGGGTCGGACATCTGACATAAATTAGTCTGATGGGATGGCAGGATGATTGTGTATTTTAAAATATTTCTAACAAAAGTTCGGCCATAAATAGATATGAGAAGGCAGTTAAATTAATCGTCAGAGCCAGAACGGTAAAAACGCTTGAATAACCAGTTCTTCTTGAGCATTATAAACTAAATAATAATATAGGCATATTTATTTGGTGGTTAGAATATTTAGCTATGGAGTGGCAATGTTACTTTGCCAGGAATGTATGTCCCTCGAACGTAAAGGTTTGATATAAACTTTATATTTTTTTTTTTTTTACTTTTTTATTCTATTTTTGAGAGGCAGTGATAGCCTAGCGGTTGAAAGCTTGCTTTCCACGCAGGAGGGTCCGAGTTCAAACCCGGCCCGCACCTCAGACTTTTCGGATTCATGTGCGGATTAGAATTTGATTATCACTTGCGATAACGGTGAAGGAAAAACATCGTGAGGAAACCTGCACATCTGAGAGGGCCTCATAAAGTTCTCGATGATGTGTGTAGTCCGCTAACTCGCACTAAGCCAGCGTGGTGGACTAAGGCCTAACCCTTCTCATTCCGAGAGGAGGCTCGTGCCCAGCAGTGGGACAGTAATGGGCTCGATTATTTATTATTCTATTTTTGTATATTTTTAAAACGCTTATATTAGCTTCACCTGTAACTAACTATGTAAAAAAATCTTGGAAGTTAAATTTGACCCACTTCCCGGTTTCCGATTGAGCTGAAAATTTGCATACACGTTTAGTTTGGATGACAAAAGCGTTTTCTTTAGTTTTTTTTTAAACTATAATATTTTTCCATTCATATCTAATACCTAGTTGTATTATTTGTTTTGAATAAAACACATGTAGCCTCGAAATTTGGAAATCTGCCAGACACGAGATTCTTACATTCTTTGATACGCTATTCACTTCGAATCAGCTGTTAAGGGTGTTTTTAAACAAAATTAACTATTATGAATGTGTGAACGACGACCGAATGGAATTTTTCATTGATCAGGATGTTGGTAGTTGGTACATAAGCTTAGAGCTGTGGGCCAACATTACTAGGTAATATGTGGAGCCCCAAGGATAGACGGCGTCGTGGCAGGCCAAGAAGATGGAGGAACGAGCTAGATGGAACAAATAAGATCAGCGGGTCTACCGCGTAACAAAATGGTTATGAACATCAGACTTTGGTAATAAACTTCAATACGATCGTGAGAGAATAAACTTCAGACTACCTTGTAAAAAAATTACCGATCATGACGATATCATGTCTTTATGATCGGTAATTTTTCGTTTTTTTTTTGGTTTTTTGTTCCCCACGATACTTTTATTTCAACGTTAAAGCAATGGTGATCAATTTAACCTAACCGTGAAATACCCCCGACTTCAACTAGAAAAAGAGCTGTAACTTTTGAACGGCTGAACAGATTTTCTTGAAACATAGCTAAGATGATACCAGATTAAACTAGCTTTCAATTTAAAAAACTGCATTGAAATCGGTGCATCCGTTTTGGAGCTACGATGCCACAGACAGATACACACTACAAACTTATAACGCCTCTCTGTTTTGAATCTCTGTTCATACTAAAAGATAACGAGCGTGAAGATGCGAATTATCTCGCGTGTTCAAGCTTTTAACCTCGTTCAATGTCGAGGGCGAACTAAATATAACATTCCTATACCCACTCGTAGTAAACGAAATTATCTTGTAGTTTTGTAACCGGCGTAATGTTTGCGTAAGAAAATAGATCGGACACCTATTATTCTTTTTATACTAGCTACGACCTTGTCTCGCCCGGGAAAGTAGGAAGCTGACTGAGTTTTTATTTAATTACTAGGTACGTAATAATATAAACCTAAGTCTTAGCAGTATCAGGTAGGCTTACCAGATTAAAAAATAAGATTTCCTGACAAAATCCTTGATTATTCAGCAAATTTTTTTTCTTTGCAAGGACCAATGTGTACTCTTCAAAGGCATCAAAAAATTAAATTCTTTTAACTCAATAAATATATAAATTATAATTATTTTTACTTTCTCTTTCAAAAATTCCTGACAATTAATGTTTATTTTTCCTGATTTCCTGACAGGGTTTAAATTCCTGACATATCAGAAAAATTCATAATGCCAATGTTATTCGATAAATAAATATACGTTTATTTAACTACTCAAAATAATTTAAACAAATGTGGCGCTTGTGTGTGCAAATTGATAAAGTCTAATACCGGTCGATGGGACTTATCTTCGAGTGTAAAGCCCTCGAGCCTTCGGGCAAGTCTCGAAAACCACAAACTGGATATACGTACAATATTTATTATCCCTTTCTAAAATTAGTTTTTGTGGCTTTGTAACTTTTTGTACTGTTTTAGTATTTTTCTTGCTGTCTCTATCTTTCAAAATAGTTTAAATGAAGCTGTTCTTTTACAATTTCTTTAATATTTTATTAAGTTATCCGTTGTTAAATATTTAAATTAATTCAAAGTATGTAGTGATATGGAATTCGTTTAAATTATTTGCATATGATTATCTTTATTATTAATAAATCTCAAATTAAGGTGTGCGCAGATTTCGTGTCACAAAACGCGTGGCGTCGCACGCGCACGCTACGTTTTTTACGTCAATATAGTCACGATGTCACACACGCTATTCTTTTAATAGCTACGTCACAAATAATTCAGTCACGCTGTCACTAATGCTAAGCAAATAGGACAGGTTGTTCAAATATTTTTATTTTTATTATAAATAAATTCATATTCAATCAGAACAAAATTTTTAGACGTTGACAAAAAATACTTGTTGATCTGTTATGCGTGAGCTCGAAATAAAAGACTTACCGCGTATTCTCAAACACATCTCAAGATTAAGTTGCCGCTAACCCTCGTGCTGTCACTGTCATTTCAATGTAGACAATAGCGACACAATGACTTGCGGTAACTTACATAGTTTTAAATTAAGATCTAATTGAAGATTTCGAAGTGTTTTGTGCAAAATTTGAGCCACCGTCTCATCCAGGCTAACATATTTAAAAAAATTCCGAATGTTGGCAAAAGTAGTCCTCATATTAAGGTTACTAAAAATGTGGCTAGCTCATTACTATAAGTGAGTATTCCTACAGACCGGTCCAACTAACATAAATATACTAGTGGTAGGAGTGGATCACGTCAATAATACAACAGGTGGAGTTCAAACTCATGACCTCTCGCTCGCCAACCCAACATAACCTTTGGACTATTATTATACCCTTTTTACCAACAATTCTCACGTTGTGTGAACGTATGTAACGAGCACATGTCTGTTTAGAACGTGTATCAGAAATATGTGGTCATATATTTAAATAATCAGCTGGCCTATACAAAACTTCCATACGACTACTTGACCCAAACGTATAGGACAGCTGATTATTGTTTTGCGATTACGATGTTGGTCCCATAGAGAAAGTTCTTCAGTTTGAAGTATTGGAGATATTATTGTTTTGTTTTATGAAAAGAGTATCCATGGAGTTTCTTGCCGGTATCTTCTCCAGGACCAACACACTCGGAACCGTGCACCTAGAATCACGACGTTTTGAAAGTGCCGGCAAAGCAGTGTTACCAACTCTCAAAAATATTTATCCCCAAAGCTACAGTTAAAAATCCCTAAAATCCCCCAAAAAAATAACACTCTGTAAAAATAATAAATAAATTGTAATAATAAACAATAATTGAAACATTTTCAAAAAGTTTAGAGCCAACTGCGTCACAATAATTATAAACTTCACATTAAAAGTCAAGAATAAAAAAATCCCTAAAAATACCCCTACAAAAATCTCAGCCCACTTATTTACCTACCCCCTAAATTTGGGGGGAAAACCCCTAAGTTGGGAACACTGCTGCAAAGGCCCAGTTGAAATAAAAACCTTTAACTTTGACTTTGATGGTCTTAATTATTTATGACCAAGCATTTCTGATACACGTTGTGTATTTATTTAAAACTATGCTGTCTTCGATCATTATTAATAATACGATTATTTAAGCGTTGTAAAATAGAGCAAATAACAATAGACTTTATAAATGATGTAATTATTTAAATAATTTCGATTAATGTTATCAATCAACGAACTCGTGTGACATTTTTCGCTAGTAATAAAAGTTATCACTCTTTCAATTTGTAATTAGGTCAGAACTAAGCGTAATATACATAATTAACTATGTAATAATGTAAATATATATTCTGCGCAAGTGGCAAAGATATAAAACAATGTAATGTATCTATTTGTCGTACATTTAGCCAAGAATTTCGATAAAATGTAATGTTTTTAGGGCGGATTAAATAAAGGTTATTGACACTATACATTATTCTACAAAATATATTCGTAATACATATCTTTTATTTATAATGGAATACTTTGTATTTTGAGGGATTTCTGAGTAGATATGTAAATTTTGCCAAAACAGTCTGTTTATAGCAAATAAAACAGGTTGTTTTTTGGGTGAACAGTTTACTCAAAATACGTACATTACGAGAACATAAGAGAGACGTCCATTATTTTCATTACTTGATACTTTCATTCACAAATCACTCAAATTCTCCACGTCTTTAGTAAAATAAAAATTATAGTTAAAAAAAAAACGAAAGAAAACGCTTTTGTCATCCAAACTAAACGTGTATGCAAAATTTCAGCTCAATCGGAAACCGGGAAGAGAGTCAAATTTAACTTCCAAATTTTTTTTACATAGTTAGTTACAAGTGAAGCTAATAAAAGCGTTTTTAAAAAAAAATAAGCTTGTACCTAGCTCAAAAGACAAAAATGTTATGGGCAAGGAAAAAGTGTTCAAAATGGTTGAATAGAATAGAATAGATCTTTATTTCATGTCAACCAAATACAGGCACTTATGAAATGTATGTATTCTAATCCACCACCTCCAACCCAGGGCGGATTGATTGACATCACAGATATCGATATAAATCCATGTCTGTGATTGACATCATGTCTTCGACTTTTTGGTTCCAGCGTAACCAGCGCTCATAACATAGGTCATTGTCTCCACTTAATTCTATAAATTATGATATTCCAGACAGAATGACATTATCTGTATAAAATAGATATATCATTTAACAGATACGTGATGTATTCATATTGTGATATAGGTATATTTATGAGATAAATGTCAGTTAGTAACAGATTGACACACGTGCATCTGAATGTGCGCTGGCGCTGCTACATGTGAATATAGCTAGGTATCTATTATATTTTATTCTGAAGTAGGTACATATTCTATTCGTTGTAGTCAAGGGGTAATCAAACCCAAAGAATGGAATAGATCTTTATTTCATGTAAACTAGATACAGAACTTATGAAATGTCGAGACTCTAAGGCTGACATTCAGAGACGACAGAAACGAGTCTAAGCGTGAACTTACGTTTCCATTTGTCAAACTTACGAACAAATTTTGACAGATGGAAGCGTAAGTTCACGCTTAGACTCGTTTCTGTCGTCTCTGATTGTAAGCCTAAGTGCACGGTTCCAAATAGTAAGTCCTATGGAGAAGAACCGCCAAGAAACTCCATTAAAACTCTATAAAAAAATAAATAGATTACAATCTTGATCAGTACAATGTTGTGGTAAGAGCTGCGAGAATAATGTAATTTAATGTGAATAAAAATACGACTAGGATAATAATGATTTGCCTCTGAATACGATTGCCATGGCAGTTACAAGCCGACCAGTTCCGACAGACGGCACCCGTTCACGAGCATGACGCATGCGTCAGCATCGCCAAGCTCGACCACAATGAAGGGAACTCAACGACCCGACACACAACGCCACCATCAGCGAGACATTTTAGTGAGCATGACAGACTCATAGTACCAGACAACAGGCAAGTATTTAGTAAATATATATAACATTATTACTTATCTATAACAGTACACTGTTACAGGTTAGAAGCTAGTTGGCTATCTACTGGCGCAACAGTAACACTTTCCAATCCCATTCGATTAATACAAAATGATACAATTATTCATTTAACCCGTCAAGTGACGAAATTAGACACAATAGAAAATCTGTTGTTTGTGTTGAATAGAATAGAATAACATTTATTCGGTGCAACAAGAGTCACAGACACAAGTAACATTAAAATGATTTAAAGAGACATTTTTTACAGAAGCTGTGTACAAATGTGTTCTTAAAAATGTAGGTATCGACAGCTTACCCAATCGGGTGTTGCAATTGTATTTTAGAGAGAACTAACACTACAATAGTATAAGAGAACTAAAACTAACCTAAAAAATATTTGCATTACAATCACTTTTTGGCAAAATATGCTTATTATAAAATATTTATTTATTTATTTATTTAATCATTTATGTACACACAAGAAAAGACACAGCAAACATTAAAAATAGGAGAACAAAGTACAAAGGTACTGCTTATTTCACAAAAGAAATCTCTTCCAGCAGACCTGCGAAATACATTTTGAATTAATAAAAATTTTCTTACTCTCTTATATAATTTTCCATCCAGTTTAAAACTAAACAATAAAGCTTATGAATTTATGATTAATTAATTGCCGTTCGCAGCTTAATCAATTGGAGTAGAATAGAAAAGTTTTTATTTAAAATTATCCAAATATTATAATATTTGGATAATTTTAAATAAAAACTTTGAAACGTAAAAATTCTAGGAGCACGGTCAAAAAAAAATTGATCTTATGGAGAAGAACCGGCAAGAAACTCCACGGAAACTCGTTTATAATAGGAATGTCAAAATTTTTATTTATCTATTTAATGCTTTCATACATGTACAAGCGGTCTTAGGCTGACATTCAGAGACGACAGAAACGAGTCTAAGCGTGAACTTACGCTTCCATCTGTCAAAATTTGTTCGTAAGTTTGACATATGGAAGCGTAAGTTCACGCTTAGACTCGTTACTGTCGTCTCTGAATGTCAGCCTTAATGCCTTACATTATCTACCAGATAACATTAGGGCGATGCAGAGATAAAAACATGGTAGATGCACTAGTCATTATTATTATTAAGTGAGGTTAATATACATAAGTAGAACCTCAGTATGTAATTCAATACACATGCATTTATGTACTGAAAATACGAGAGAACAATAATAATATTTTAAATATAGGTTTTTCATAAGATAATTGAGAAGGAAGTTAACCCTGTTTCTGATAATAGGGCCAGGAGCTTGGTCAAAAAATCATTGAAATATTATACTCTATTATTTCTTATCTAAATATATTAATACGGGAATATAAAACTTTGTACCCCTTTTTAAGCATAGGTATTGCGCGCACGGAGGAAAATCACTTATAATAAAGAATAACGACAAACGTTATTTAAAAATATGAAAATAAGATAAAATTTTAGTGTCTTTGATAATAATTTATTACAAAGACAGTAAATATTTAAGTTTAGATATATATTATGGTTGTATAAAGTTCTGTAAAATAATTTAATAAAGTTATAGCCTATTAATTACATTTTACCAAATCCATACATGCTAAACTATTTGTTATATTTTATGAATGAGTTGTGTGAATATTGTTTAGTAAATAAAAACAAGTAAAAAATAACAAGGTTTGTAAAAAAATTGTAAAAAATTATAAACCACTTTTTAATACAAAAAAAAAAGAATTAAAAAGAACACGATAAATAAGATTAGCACCTACCTATAATTACCACACTTCACACGACCAGCATACAATATACAATAATAGACAATCACTATACGTAAACACGAACGGATACAATTGCGAACTGCGCCTGCGCTAAATATCAACCGACACGACTAGTGCTGAGACACAGCGGACTATCACTGACGCTAAATGCCACTAACCCTTGCGGTACTCCCGAACGATACATACACGCAATCATAGAGATGGGACACGACACACTAGGGAATATCGATATCGTAATTTAGACAACTATTATACTACGTAGTAGTAATAAGCCATCGTTCTGAAAATCAGCAGCTAAACTCAGCCTCCAGGGACTGGGCTGTAATTCACCCAGTGTGGATTGTGTGGCTGTAATACATACCTACTTTTAAAAGATGATGCCAGGATTTGTATGAACTCTGGTCCCACCCTCCAATAGCTACGTGTCATACATCGTTGGATAGGTATTTTTGAGCTGAACAAAAGTTACTATGGCGCCAAGTTTCAAATCGTAGTCCGTTCAGGGTTATGCATTATTAAACATGTCAGTTTAACAATGGTTAAACATAATGCTTTTCCCTAATACAATACAGTTTTTGAATTAATACTAGTATTATATACCTATCTACAGTTATCATCAGAGTCGTAAGGACGAGTGAGGACGAGTGATGTATGAGGCGAGGAGGACCGTTTCCTCAGGTGCTGATTCCTCAGAGCTCGTGCGCGGACTATACCTTACCATTGTGTTTTATTTCTAAAAAACCCTCCTTACGACTCTGATGATAACGGTAGATGGGTATCTAATACTAGTAGGTATTAATTCAAAAACTGTATTATATTAGGGGAAAGCATTATGCTTGACTATTGTGAAACTGAAATGTTTAATAATGCATAACTCTAAACGGACTAAGATTTGAATCTTGGCGCCATAGTAACTTTTATTCAGCTACAAAATACCTATCCAACGATGTATGACACGTCGCTATTGGAGGGTGGGACCAAAATTGGCATCATCCTTTTTGGTTCTTTTCGTTCACATCCTGTGAAAAAAAGCATCGTGAAGGATCCAACATAAGAATGCTGGATTCTTCACGACGATGCTTTCCTTCACCAAACGTCATTACAACTATTACCTACTACTATGGAAATGTTGCATTATGCAATACAATACACTCCATGATACTCACAGCGAATGTAGCTTCATGTCTGCTAGGCTTCATTTTCTTTAATTTTTTTTAAACCGTTGCCCTTCTCTATGATCGAAGGTACAGTTTACAAACATACATGTCACATGTACAGCACAACTATCTGTAGGTCATACAAATATTTGTTCCGTGCGGGGATCGAACCCGCGGCACGTGGCGCAGAAAGCTAATCGCTTAGCTACTGCGGCAACCGTGTCGTGGGATTTAGTAGTTTATATTTTGTTTATCTACAAAATATCAGGGAATGTATGGGGAGAGTATCATAATCCCTTGGCATTGCACAATTTCGCCCATTGGATGGTTTTGGCCATTTTCCAGATTGTATTTATTTATGTATTGCATGCAGAGGACATGCGAATGTTGAGAGGGATGTGTGGCGTAACAAGATTGGACAGAATCAGGAATGAGTATATTAGAGGAAGTATGAAAGTAGCACCAGTTACAGAAAAGCTGCAAAGTAACCGATTGTCGTGGTATGGACATGTAATGCGGAGAGATGAGAATCATGTTATAAGAAGAGTTGTAAGTATGAATGTTGATGGCTATCAAAGTAGCGGCAGACCAAAGACAAGATGGATGGACTGTGTGAAACATGACATGAGTGTGAAGGAAGTGAATCTGGAAATGACGTCTGTTAGATGACATGGAAGAAAAAGACATATTGCGCCGACCTCAAATAAAATAGGATAAGGGCAGGAGAATGATGATTATTATGTATGTAATACTCTGACCTGCGCCACATACTCTCCGCACACTAAACTCCGTGGGCAGCCAATAACAAAAATATTATAAACACAACGTTTAACAATGATTTACGACATACTAAAATATTTACACGTAAAATATTGTAGATATCAGAAGCATGATTTAACATTGCAAAGCGAGAGCAATCGAGAACTGAAAGTCAAGCATGTGCCGCAGCACTATTATAGATTTCCAGTATTATAATCTCTAGTCGTATTCCAAGATACGGGAAGTCATAATTATGGTGATCTATTTCTGGTCAAGATTTCGATCTATTATTATAAAAGAGTTTCCATGGAGTTTCTTGCCGGTTTTTCTCCATAGAACGTCTCGACATTTCATAAGTGCCTGTATTTGGTTTACATGAAATAAATATCTATTCTATTCTATTTGTAACCAAATCCAGGTAGTCTAGTATATCGATATGGACTGAATATCGGTATCCATTATTATCCATAAATTATGTCGATATAAGTTCAAAGTCCGCGAACTGTCTGATATTACGCTCTGCTATGATTTACGCGTAAACAGCCGTCACTTTTTACGTATACGATATTTATACATATCAATCATAGGCACATGTCATGTTCATTTAAGAGGTTAAAAAATTACGTAGATTCACTTACCATGTTTGGACTTTTGGTTGGATGGAAAACCCACTAAAGTTATTAGTGCTAAAGCTTAATGGTTCGGATAGATTACGATGCCCGTCCTAGGGACTAGAGCCCAATAATATAATAATAATATAATATACATAAAAATCGTCTCTCCATACAAAGTTACCGACAGTGGAGTTTCATACCGGTTCTTCTCCACATGACAACTATTTGAAACCGCTCTCTTACAGTCTCGACATTTCATAAGTGCCTATATTTGGTTTACATGAAATAAAGACATATTCTATTATATTTGCTAACTTCTTATCTTTCAATTTCAATTCCTATATAATAATATTCAGGCAATATTTTCGTCATCCATTTTTTTTTTTTTCATTTGTTTAAGTTTGTCATGTTTTCGTATTTTTCATAATATGTGTTCTAAAATTACCCACCACTATGTGCCTAAGCATTACCTATTAATAGTAAACACTGTTAATTACAAATTAATATAAACATCATAAAACTTACTTCATATCTCATATGTCATAATAGTTGACATAATGATTGCTGTGCAGTATTCCCGTGAAAGGATCTACATACACTACTGCGAAGTGCGAAGTAAAGCTGTTTTGATCGACAGGGTTATTGTGAAGGTCACTGAGTCAACACAAGGAGGGAGAAAGTCGTCTGTTTTGCAATGATATTGTATATCGTTTGGTATGTAATTACATAAGAGCAGTTTCTCACTAGCGCGTTCGATACAACGAACTTTGATTCTTTTTTGAATAATACAGGGATATTTGTTATTCACCAGCAATACTTTAAGGGGTGAAAGTACTCATTAGTTGATTCCATAATAACATTGTTCATATTGAACAATGTTATTATGGGATCAACTCGGTAACCACGAAAAAAAATCTTTTACAATTTTGAGTGGAAATTCCGCTATGCACTAACCTCTCTTAAAAAGTCAAAGAATTTTATTTCCACTGCGCCTTTCCAGGCTATCAAACCGTCGGGATGCTAGGGTGCACAGTTCCAAAAGTAGGTTGGTTAGTGGTGGCCATACGTCATTTTTAACGAAACTCGAAGGGTTGATAGGGCTGTCCCATACATTTGGGTCGAGCAGGTATTGAAGTTATAGAGAAAGTTGTTCAGTTTAATGGTCTGATTCACACCCTTATAAATTATATGACCACGCATTTGTGATACGCGTTGTACTTATACAAGGTAGAAATTATATCGATTCTCGGTGATTTCTCGGTGAATCTTTTTCTGTGAATAGAGAATAGAATAGAGAATAGAATAGATCTTTATTTCATGTAAACCAGATACAGGCACTTATGAAATGTCGAGACTCTAGATGCACGGTTCCAAAAAGTAGATCCTATGGAGAAGAACCGGCAAGAAACTCCATGGAAACTCTTTTCAAATAAATAATAGATCTTGACAATCTTTATCAGTACAATGTTGTGATAAGATCTGCGAGAATAATGCAATTCAATGCGAATATAAATAAAACTAGGATAATAATGAATTGCCTCTGAATAAGATTGCCATGGCAGTTACGAGCTGACCAGTTCCGACAGACGGCACCCGTACACCCAAATACAGGTGATAGCTTATTAAATAGAGAGAATATTTTTATAGTTTGCTTAGCAAACAGTTTTGTAATCACAATATTGTTATTAGATACACAGGACATCACACTTTGCTAATGAGGTGTTCCCAATTAACAACAAAATCATTTGCTAATAAAATATTAGCTAATTAAACATTATTGTTAAATAATAATGCAGTTTATCTACTTTCAATTGCGTTTCAAAATATTTATTCGTACCTAATTATCTACTAATTGCGGTATAACACTTTTGTTTAAAAAAAAGACAAACATACATTAATGTAAAATGTTGGAAAATATTGTCAAACTAAATAAACAGACAGGTATTTATGTAAATATTGTACCCGAAATAGTCTATACATATAATGTAACTTTATCAACGTAGGTAACACATATATTATTATTTACCTACAGAACATTATCTATATATTAATACGTGAAGCGAAAACTTTGTACCCCTTTTTAAGCATATTGCGCCCACGGAGGAGTGTGAGATTTGTCATAGTTAAAGTTTATATGGAGAAGGAGTGCAGAAAGCTAAAATTAGGGTCGAATAAGAAGAAAAAGACTTCGACACAGCCGCGTTATAATCACTCGATAATATCGCAGATCATACATCTGTTTTAGTACATTTTGTATTAGGACGAATTATCGCAACAGTGTGTGATCGCATGCGTCGTAATCGTAATACAAAATGTAGTAAAAACAGATATCGCTGCGATAATATCGACGTTATATCGCGGCTGTGTGGGCCCGCCTAATACTGCGGGTCTACCGCGTAACAAAATGGTAATGAACATCAGACTCTGGTAATAAACTTCAATACGATCGTGAGAGACTAAACTTCGAACTACCTTGTAAAAAAAATACCGATCATGAAGATGGGAGTCCCAACTTAATGATCAGTAATCAGACGTCATGCGTCATACAAGTAAATATTAACCTAATAATTAGAAATATTTACTTACGTCAGTATTTTGGGTTATCAATGACAAATGTAGTTGTTCTATTTATTTAATTTAAAGATAACTTATTAACTTAGCATGCGTTTCAACTAAGAAAACAGGCGGAAACGCTATTTTGTAAACATCTGCATAATTTACTTCAGTCTTCTTTTTCTGTGGTGTCAGCAGGAGCACTTACAGAATTGCTAAAGACGCGATGAAAAGATAACGAATTCGACTAGAATCGTCACGGGACTGCTCAGAGTGCGCTGGACGTACGCGGGTATCTCGGGGCTACACACGGTGCGCTGGATGTACTCGGGTATCTCGGGGTTACACACGGTGCGTTGGATGTACGCGGGTATCTCAGGGCATCGATATCTATAGATACGCTCTGTCATACAAAGGGAAGCTAAAAAAATGAGACGTATTTTTTGAAGACGTCAAATTCTAAATTCAACAATATTCGAATTATATTTAAATAGAACAGCGATACATGCACTAATGGAATAGCTACTGTTATTATATATTTTTTATTCAATATACAAATTAATAATTATGTTTGTAAACGGCATTTGACTGGTGATCAACCACTCCATTTTTCCGAAAATGGAGTACCTGACGCGTCTCACTTTTTGAGTTCACTAAGCATATCTATAGACATCGATGTCTCAGGGTCACTCAGGAAGCGCTGGACATACGCGGGTATCTTGGAGTCAGTTACTCAGGATGCGCTGGACGTACGCGGGTATCTTGGGGTCATTCAGGGTGAGCTGGAGGTACACGGGTATATCGGGGTTACTCGCGGTGCGCTGGGCGTACGCGGGTAACTCAGGATAACTCAGGGTGCGCTAGACGTACGCGGGTATCTCGGGGTTACACACGGTGCGCTGGATGTACGTGGGTATGTCAGTGTTACTCGCGGGGAGGCTCTTGCTGCACTTCTAGGAACTGAAGTTAGCAGAATGTCACAAAATTGTTCCAACGTAAACGAGATTCTGCAATTATTATTTTTTTATCTTTTCAAAAGTTTGCGAAATACTTGAAAATACAAAATTAAAGGAGTTAACCCAACCATTGTTATTTTTCTTTATATAACTTTCTCACAACGATCAATTTAGTCTTTTTGACCGTGAATTTATAAATAGAGTGTACGGAAGGACTGTCAAAGTGTACAGCCCTTTTGTTATCAAGTATTTATAATTGATTTTTGAAGTGAAACTTCGATATAGACGGGGGTATTAGGAATTTTCCGTCATGAAAAAGAGCGTTACGGCCGCGTGGAGGGGGTGACGATATATCCGTTGAAGTTTCACTTCTACTATGTGTCTCAGCACACATTTAATTTTTTTCCACAATGGTAATTGTGCGTACGTATTTGGATAGAAATATATTCGCATACTAAAAAAAAGCAATCATGAAACTGATGCTTGTGTTTATTCTTATATATTAAACAATTATACTTACTTTTATCTCCTTTCTCTTGATGTCACGTGTTAATGACGGTTTTTACAGATCATTTCAGATCATGATTGTGTGTAGGTACTAGAGAGATGTATATTATGTCGCCGTGTTATTGTCAAACCAGTGAAATTATAATTGCTCGAAACTTTGTCAACTGCCTCCATTTCTCACAATTTCAAAACATTACTGCCTTGCAATATCACTGTGTGGGTCCAGTGGAATTATAATGTCACTGAAATGAGCCCGTGAAATTGTGAGAAATGGAGGCAGTTGACAAAGTTCTGTGCAATTATGACAATTTTTTTTTTTTTATCCTTATTACGTCGCATAGTAGACACAACAGGAAATCGTAACTTACAATTTACGACTTGAGAACAAGACATCAATTTATATAATTTTCTTATCATATCATGTTGATAACAGGTTGCTGCACAGTATGTAACTGTCAACAGAAGAAATGGCTGATTGATAACGATAAACTGATATATCCGTCTGTTCTTATGTACTAAGTTATATATTATGAATATAATTATTGTTTTTGAACATGGCGTGTAAAAAAAAAAGAAGAAAAATAAATATAATCTTATTAACTAAATACACGTGAAGAGAAAATTTTGTACCCCTTTTTAAGCATACTAATGGTCACAATGTGGTCGAAATTCGACCGTAATTTTAGCTTTCTGCACTCCTTCTCCATATATAAACTATAACTACCTATTCCGAATCTTACATTCCTCCGTGTGCGCAATATACTTAAAAAGGGGTACAAACACAGATATTGATATAAAATATCCGTGGGTAGTGTGGGTACAAAGTTTTCTCTTCACGTATTAATATATAGGTAGATTGCGCGCACGGAGGAGTGTAAGATTTGGTATAGTATATTCATCCAATAAAACGTAATAAAAGAAATATATATATCAACGGTTTTATTAAAATATCCGACAGGAGAAAAAAACAATAAAAATAAAATAGTTTATTGAAAGCAATAAGGAAATCGTTCGATTCCGGGCAAATAACAATGGAACTTTATGATGTTAGTTACGTTCAATGACAACATCACGCTTGTCTTTCCCGAAAGATTCCAAACTGCGGGCTGCTAGAAAGAAAGAAAGAAAGAAAAATTATTTATTCGGACTAGACATCAGACAACACAATACACAAACATAAATTAAATAATAAACGAAAAACAATGTGCTCTCGTCGTGCCAGTACCGAACCACTGCTACTGAGCTGTTGAGAAATTCGATCAGAAAAACCCAAATAACAATGCCTACACAAACATTTAGCATAACCTGGTAATTGATTCCAGAATCTCACGCTCAGTAGCTGTGCTTGCGACTACTGTATCAAAGAAATAGTAAATAAGTGGATAAAAACTAGTGGTCGCCCAGTGATCGAAATTTGACCGTAATTTTAGCTTTCTGCACTCCTTTTACATAATAATATGAACTAACTATGCCAAATCTCACACTCCACCGTGCGCGTAATCTATATTTTCTATAATTATTAACTTTGTACCCCTTTATTTTGTAAAATGTCATTGCCTTTATAAGCATATTGCGCGCACAGAGGAGTGTGAGATTCGGCATAGTTAAAATTTATATGGAGAAGGAGTGCAGAAAGCTAAAATTACGGTCGAATTTCGACCGCTGGGCGACCACTAGTATGCTTAAAAAGGGGTTCAAAGTTTTCTCTTCACGTGTATGATATGAACATTTTCCGGTTACAATTCAATTGTGAATTCCTTAATAGGAAAAAAAATTACCAAATGCAGGTAACCACGCACGAATGACCGCACAAAATAGGTAGTCTTGTTTACTTTAAGATAATTGTGTATTGAAACTGTAAATGCGTAGTAGATACGTGACTGACAATAGTGAATGAATGAATGATTGCTAGGAACGTGACGAATGAAATGAATATATAAAAAAAAATTAAAGAACTAGATATTATAATGGAAATAAGTAGGTATATTAAACAAACGGCAAACGAACCAGAAGAACAGACACGACTTGGAGAAGAAGTTATTATATAGAAAGAAAGAAAGAAAGAAGATAGAAAATACATTTATTCAGCACGGACACTGACAGTGACAACACACGAGAGAGAAATAAAATAAAATAAACTTAAACCTTTAAACGTAAAAAATAAAACAGACACTGACAACAAAATAAAAAAATAAAAGTAAACTACCTAGTCATCCAATTGCATACCTATATTGCTAAGAACAAAAAAAAAATCTCTCATAAAACGTAGTTGCCATAAAGAACCCTTTTGTTAAAACTGTGCCATTATTTTAAATTGCATCATCTCATCATTGATTGCTCCATTATTTCTTATGAAAGACTGCAAAACAGCTTTTCTGCAAAAAACAATGAAACATATAATTTTACAAACAATTAAATTCTGAAAAACAAGTCACACACAATCAATACTAACGTATAATTAAACACAAATAAATGCATACGTGAGAATCCACGTGAGTGTATTTTAATAGTTAAAATTATCATAAAATCAACTTGCTCACGTTTTATAGGAATGCTGTTACGGTTATACTAACCAGTATATATATAACCGTCATAGGTCATAATGAAGGGCCTCAGGAAAATTTAAAAATGTTATAAATGTTATAACCATTGCTCTAAGCGCCCGCGCAGATAATAACGCATTGTCAATAGGTATAGGTACTAGAGTTGTAAAATAAAACGTAATTTTTCTCTGAGACGAAAACGTAGTAACAAATCATGAAAATGTATTTTTTTCTGGAGTAGGCTTTTTTCAAAACTGCCAACGAAAATATTTTTTGTTTTTGTTTTATTATGTAAGTACCTTTGTAAAATATAACATAAATGGCTCAAAATAATTGACAACACTCACTGAAGTTTACATAAATGACAATTACTCCGATGTCAATAAAACAAGCGTAGGTAGGTACTAGGTACCACTACCATGGACTTATTATACTAAGGGAGTAGGTACCTACTTACTTTTTGTATGACCACCACAGTATCTACTAATACTGATACAGGTTACTCTAACACAGATCATGCAGATTAAAGATTTTTTTATGTTTATTATGAATAATTTCATTGATTTAAAGATAATTTGACATTCATTACATTTGGTATTTTATTCCATTGTAAGTAGATTGTAATTCACATTATCTGAAAAAAAAAACAAACAGAAATTGTAGCCGTGCGAGGCCGGGGGCGGGTTGCTAATAACGTATTCAATAGTTTCAACAGCACTCCTACACTACTTTTTAGTATTATTAATTAATCATTCTCTATTTTAAATACAATAGAACTATGTCCCACTTTCAGGTGAATCATTTGTGATACAAGGTGGCCTATTTTCAGTCTCGTAGGTGTTCCTTAGGTAACAAATAGGCTGTTTTTACTATTGATGATTCAATTCTGAGATCTTGCATACTTTGACTTAGGCCTGACTTTGCTAAGCTTATTTTATATGCTTTACCTATACAGGATGTTTTTTATGAAGTGCGCATAATTTGTAGAGTAATTCAGTTTTTTTCCTAAATTCAATGCAAAATATTGGGATACACTTTAAAACAAAACGAAAATTCGATTTAGTATGGAAGACACGCACAAATTACTAACGCAAGCCACACAAAATCAAATTTTTATTTTGTTTTGGGGTGATTTTTAATACTGGTTGCTTTTGGGAACGGACACTGAATCACTCTACAAATTTTGCGCACTACATAAGTTTTGTAGTGCGCAAAATTTATAGAGTCCTGTTTATTTGTTTAGTTTATAATAATGTTCTAATTTTGACTTATTATCTGCAGATAATGAATGCTATTTTATAACCTAAGTTTTTTTACTATCAATACCGTCGCTTACGCATGCATTCACTCAACACACGGAAGTCTAGTACCACAAAAACACACGTACTTATCGAGAAATAAGAATTGCGATTAATTCCTGAATTATATCAATAAAAAATATTTAATGCCAATAAGTTCGCAAGTCATCGTCACTAAGAGTAATTGAATGGTATTAATGATGATGACGAAACAGCTGGGCAATGTTCATCAAATTGAACATTGACCCTTGCCAGAGAAAAGGCTTTTAAGAAAAAAATCAGACGGCACGAATAGTCCAGTAGTTAAAAGCTTGTTATTCTGTGCCAAGACCATATAAAATTCCCATTGTATGATCTATAGATTTCGGAACTAATCAGAAATTGAGAGATTTAAGAGACCTGTCTGTGTCTGTATAATCTAACCGACAAAACCCCCGACTCCAACTAGAAAAAGAGCTGTAACTTTTGAACGGCTGAACAGATTTTCATGAAACATAGCTAAGATGATACACGATTAAACTATTATTCAATTGAAAAAACTGCATTGAAATCGGTCCTTCCATTTTGGAGCTGGGATGCCACAGACAGATACTCTGATACACACTACAAACGTATAATACCGCTCTTTTTTGTCGGGAGTTAAAAAGTGACCACGATACGGACAAACATGTTCTTAAATTATTGCTCCAATAAGTTTGTGACACGTTTCATTTTTATTTCTTGGCTTCTTATTGCTACGGAAACCTGCTATATGCATCTGACATTATTAAGCACTTAACAGGTTTTTTAATGAAGCTAAATTTAGGACTCCTTAACTTTTATAAATCTCTTACCTAATAACATTAAGAGGTGCAGAAAAAAATCGTACAAAAAATGCTTACTACAGAAAAATGTTTCGCATCGAATTGGTACGATAAAAATAAGTCAATTATCTTTATTATTGATCAGTAATCGTTGTTATTATGGCCATTAAATGTATGTATTTAGATAACTGACTCAATTTGTATAATAAATATTAAATAATCTACATGTGGCATTCTACAGGGTCGCCGACATGGTCATTTGCAATTGTCAATGTTTAAGTACATGAATGACACTCATTGATGCGAACAATAACCGCTTAAGAATATCAATATCAATGGAAATCGCTCATGCCGTGGTGGAAAGATTAGCCAGTCAGCAGTGGTGGAGTCGAGGCTGACTGCCCAGGGTGCTATAGACGACCTGTCTGTTGCTCGTTTAATTTTATTATTAGGTATTTTGTTTTTATACAATATTTATATTATTAACACGTGAAGATAAACTTGGTACCCTTTTTTAAGCATACTAGTTAAGATAAGATAAGATAATGTTTTATTTTCTCACCACAATATTACATAGGGTACATGGTATCAGAGTATGACATGGATGTTTAATATTGTGGGAGACTGGTGTCTAAACTAAGCTTTATGCTGGTGTTTCAGGACACCAGGTCTCCACTCTTTATGAATATACATTTTACTTTTTATGTATTTGTACACTGACAACATTGGATTAAAATATGGTACTAACATGATTGGTGACTCGAACTTTGTATGTTGTACTTAAGTTGTGTTAATATGGTTAGTATAGTAGAGAGTGTGGGGGTGTGTGGGGGGGTGTGTGTGTGTGTATGTTTTATTCCCATTTTTATTTATATAGATAATGCACTTATTATATACATGTATAGATATTAGAGTGACCTTGTGACTACGAGTACTAGTGGTCGCCCTGTGGTCGAAATTCGACTGTATTGTAGCTTCCTGCACTTCTTCTCCATATAGACTTTAACTACCTACCTATAATAATAAATAAGACTTTTATTTCGGACGTAGGTAGTCCATATACTGTCAGTAATACAAAAACCTTACAAAACTATTGTTAGTATACATACACAATAAAAAAAAGTAAAAACCGACTTCAAAAAATCTAAAAGGTACACACACACCACTATCAAGCTAGGTGCATTGAAGAATTAAAGGCCCCGACTTCAGAAGCTGATAAGTTTTTTAAGAAAATTATTTTATACCTTTTAGATTTTTTGAAGTCGATTTTTACTTTTTTTTTAAAGTTTATTTTATTTTTCAATTTTGAGTGGCATAAACAATACATAAACATGAGATTACAGCAATCGCGAGTGATGTGCTGTTATTCATTCAAGAGTTCCATTGTCTATCTCCGAAGATCTTCATCAGATCCTCTCTAAATTTAAATGGGAACACTTCGGTATACCCTTTCAAACAAAAAAAAAAAACACCGAATTCGGTTGGCGTGATATTGAGTTATTCGACCATTTGTCGCGCACATACTTAATGTAAATTTAAGACTTATATGGTTTTCTCATGGATCCCATGGTCAGAACTGGACCAAATTAATGGGACTATTCGGGAAGCACCAGCTTTCGAATAAAAAAAGAATCATCAAAATCGGTTCAAGCAGTCCAGAGTTGTGAGGTAACAAACATAAAAAAAAAAAAAAACTTTCGCGTCGAATTGAGAACCTCCTCCTTTTTTTGAAGTTGGTTAAAAATAAATTAAAAGTGGCACCGCACAGGAATGCCAGTTTACGCCAAATCTCACACTCCTCCGTGCGCGCAATATGCATAAAAAGGGGTACAAAGTTTTCTCTTCTCGTAGAATATTGCGCGCACGCACAGAGGAGTGTGAGATTTGGCATAGTTAAAGTTTATATGGAGGAGTGCAAAAAGCTTAAAATACGGTCGAATTTCGACCACAGGGAGACCACTAGTTTAAAGTAATGTATGAAATTGGCTGAGCCGTATACATACATATGTCATATATATATTAATTAAATAAATAAAAATAAATAAATGTTTCGTCACTTGTTGAAGATCTTTTCTTGCACCACTAAAGTGCCGACATAAATACAATATCTACATCGATCGGTTTACTTTCGACAGTAAACCGTGAAGCGCCGCCGCCGTGTTCAATGTGTAATTCCATGTTTTATTTTGTATTTTATTGATTCTGTGGTTTTATTGTTGTTGAACCTACGAATATAAGTAAGCCTTCAAGAATGCGTTATATTGTAACTAAAACCGTCATTCCAAAAACTCATTTTATGTTCATTTGAAGCACAATATGCCACTGACAATATTTTATTTATCCTGCTTTTTCCTGCATCAATACTTACAAAAAAAAAAAACGCAATTAATCCTCCATTAAATACGCATTTTTATATCAATTCCCAGTATCATACAAACGTAAACAATATTACAACGCACAACACTATTATGATTGATCTGTTACGTAGAAACGGCGGGCGGCGCGTGCGCACTATCAATTCAAGGCGATCCTTATTTGTTTCAATTCTTTAAGTGGTCAATATTGATAACTTTATTTTATCAAATTGCGTCACTTTTGGAACTGAGTATGATTTATTTTGTTTATTGGCAGTCAGTAATTAACCGACTTTCAAAAAAGGAGGAGGTTCTCAAATAGACAGTATAAATAAATAAAAAATATCTGTTATGGTTTACGATTTAAAAAAGGCTACCTCCTCTCTACTTTGACGGGGCCCCCCCTGTAGAGGGCCGAAGCCTGCCGGGGTCGCGGGACTTATCTCATTACCGTGACCCCGGAACGTAAAGGGCTATCGAAGGAACACCGTGGATTTTAGTCAGTACAAGTCTGACAGTCCCTCCCGCCCTGCCCGGCGTGGGAGGACTCATTTGATGATTATACCAAGCTAAAAAAAAAAAAAAAACCTCTCTACCCGAATGTCATAAAAAAGGGATTAAATGATATTATCTCACGGGCCATGTGCACACCGACAATGTTAACAGACGTTTAAAATTAAAAGTTGCACACTTGCACACACTACACACATACGTACACCCAGTTTCTGTTAACAATATCTGATAAATCCGACTCGTGCGGAGTCGTGCGTGCGCACTATCAAGTATCAAGTCAGGCGTATTTTTCTCAGAGCTTGAACTGTTAATTTTATCAACAACATGCGTCATTTGACACAAAAAGAAATATTTAAAAAAATGTATGACAGTGCAGGCTGGATGATAATCTCCGATCGCCAGAGGATGGGAACTCACCACTTTGGCGAAAATCCTTGAATAGAATAGAATAGAATAGATCTTTTTTTCATGTAAACCAGATACAGGCACTTATGAAATGTCGAGACTCTAGGTGCACGGTTCCAAATAGTAGATCCTATGGAGAAGAACCGGCACGAAACTCCATGGTAACTCTGTTCAAATAATAGATTACAATCTTTATCAGTACAATGTTGTAGTTAGAGCTGCGAAAATAATGTAATTTAATGTGAATAAAAATAAGACTAGGATAATAATGATTTTCCTCTGAATAAGATTGCCATGGCAGTTACAAGCTGACCAGTACCTCTACCATGAGTTTTCCGTGCCGTCTAACGTTCACGTTCACATGCAATATTTGTATAGTGACTTTAGTTCACTATATATACCGCTAGAGGCGCTGAAAAAATTCCCATACAAATATTGCATGTGAACGTGAACGTTAGACGGCACGGAAAACTCATGGTTATAGAGGAACAGTTCCGACAGACGCCACCCGTTCACGAGCATGACGCATGTGTCAGCCTCGCCAAGCTCGACCACAATGAAGGGAACTCAACGACCCGACACACAACGCCACCATCAGCGAGACATTTTAAGGGAGATCTTGGGATGATTAGCATCCCGTTGGTCGGACGAAATAATTGTGAAGCTGTCTGGAATTATACGGAGAGTTATGAGTTATGAGGCCTATACTCAGCACTGGATAAACAACGGATAAAATCTGAAATGTTGAAACCTAATGTGGAGAAACGAGGTATGGTGTTCCTCCATTGAAAAGGGAGAATCCTCCGACTATTGCCTGGCGGACAGTTGTATATCTTAGACACGATATTCTTTTTCCTAGCGCGATGCAGGCCTCGTAATCAGATTGGTCGAATTCATATTTACGCGCCACTGTGGTTAGCTTGCTAAGTAGTTTTTCTATGTGGCGATAGATGTCGCTACACCTAATAACGATTTCCACAGGAAATTATGACCTAACCACAATGCAACCCTATTATGACCTAACCACAATGCAACCCTATTATGACCTAACCACAATGCAACCCTATTATGACCTAACCACAATGCAACCCTATTATGACCTAACCACAATGCAACCCTATTATTGGTAATTTTGCAAGTCATGACCTACGCAACGTCATTCAAAAGACATGACCTATTTATTTTTGTTGTTTTATTGGCAATGACCTCGAACCACTAAATAAACCAGTTCTTTCGTTATTTTAAGTAATTCTTGTTACTGTACATGGAAAGCTGATCATAACAACTAGAAAACTTTATCGATCGGTCTATGGAGAAATCCGATCATATGTATGCAATTTAGTATACGATCTGCTGCGCTATATAATAAAATCAATAAATACATCTACTTTTATCCCAAAAACTACTATGATAGTAAAAAAATAATACTAGAATGGATACAAACACTTACCTACAATGATACCGAATCACTTCTGAAACCTTGACACATACTCACCCTCACACGTTCTCAGTCACACCTACAGCCTACACTTTCACTCACATATACTCACACACATACTTACACCCACGCATACACACATCTGATTTAATTTAAGTTAATATTAATGCATGTAGTTTTAGCATAAAAATTCTACGTTTTGCTTTTTATATAACACGTTTTGCTATGGAAGAGCGGACTCTCCTAATACAGGCACTATCTGCTTAAAAGGAGGATCCAATCAAAATATTTTTCATCCCACCATCTCGGAAAGAGTATTTTTAATCTTCAATATCTGAGTGGAAAAGCCGTTTTTATTTTCTAGAGGATAAAGTAAATTTTCATCCCACCATCTCGGAAAGAGTATTTTTAATCTTCAATATCTGAGTGGAAAAGCCGTTTTTATTCTCTAGAGGATAAAGTAAATTGAATTTAGAACATCGTGTGCACTAAGTTTGTGAATTAAACGTTTTTTTTTTGCATTTAGTCATTTCCTCGCTGAGGTGGAATGAAAAGTTACGTGTTGCACTCGAGTGCAAAGATTTTTCACCTCGTGCTCTTTTGATTCCCTCGCTAACGCTCAGGATTCTAATTTTGAATCACTCGCTGCGCTCGTGATTCAATTTTAGAATCCTTCGCTTGCTCGGTCATCAAAATTGAACACGCGGTTAAAAAGCAACTTTGCACTCTTGTATAACAAATAACTATTGTTTAATACCTGTACTTGTTTTACCAATTTTTTTTTTTTTTTTTTTTTTTTATCTCAAAGTCAAAGTCAATGATTTTTATTTCAACTGGGCCTTTGCAGGCACTTTCAAAACGTCGTGATTCTAGGCGCCCGGTTACAAGTGGGTTGGTCCCATAAAGTTATTATTAACTTTATGGTTGGTCCTGGAGAAGATACCGGCAAAAAACTCCATGGATACTCTTTTCATAAATCAAGCTTAGGTACTACACAACAAATGTGGGGCCGCGGAAGCGGCCCCGGCTAAAATTCGACCTCAATTTACACAATATTACAATAAAAAAAAAAAAGAACAGCAAAGATCATAAGTACCACTATAATAATATATTATATTATACAATACTAGTAGGTGCGTGCTTAATACTCAAGTCAGTCACCCAAGTACTACTCACTAATTATCTGTTTTATCAGAGTCCACTTCTGGACGTAACAGCCGGTTGTCCACCTTCCTCATCCAGTCTCCCAAACGCCGTCTTTGTGGCATTTATCTTTTACAGGTATCTTTTAATTATCGTACATTGATGACATTATTATCAATTGTGTAACCCAGGAGAAAGTACCTACACAAATATTATGTGATAAATTTAATCAAAACTAATTTAATCACATCTAATAATATAGATAATCGTTGTGTTATAAACTACTAGCTGTGCCCCGCGGTTTCACCGGCCGTTTAATTTAATATTTTCGTTTTGCTCGGCTCCTAATGGTCGTAGCGTGATGTTAAACAGCCTATAAACTTTCTCAAGAATCGGGTTATCAAATGCTAAAATAATGTTTCAAATCTAACTGGAAGTTCCAGAGCTTAGCGCGTTATAACAAAAAACATACAAATTCTTCAGCTTTATTATGTTAGTATAGATAGATTACTGCAAAATTTCAACTAAATCTGTCCAGTAGTATTGGCGTGAAGCTCGGACATGTAAAAACACAAACGGACATACAGACAAACAGACAAAAATTCTAAAACCATCTGATTTGGCTTCAGTATCGTTCCTAGTACACGCAGCAATAATTTGTTTGAAAAATATTCAATGTACAGTTTTCGCGTCGTTACGATTTTATTATAAGTATAGATTACATACAAAACATACTGCATACAGCATACCTACTAAACCATGATCTTCATAACAGACGTCTCGGGTTGCATATTCTAATGACGAATGACCTAATTCCACTCCACCATGTGTGCCCTAGAATGCAAAGTATTCTACGTAATTAAAGTATTAGATTGCAGTGTAAATAGGTCATGATCGCGAACTTTGTATGGACACAGAAGTGTTTGATGACAAAGAGATCATCCTATAATACTTGCAGTGCTAGTACCTACAGCGGGTGGGTGCATAAACCAATTTTCTCCACCCTTCATAATATCTCATTGACAGAAGACAAAACGGAAAATCGAGAGAGATAACGGTAAGGAAATGGTTTTGTCCCCAAATGTGTCTTTCCTTTTTGCCGAGTTATGGCGCATCCACACATGCCGCCGGCTTATGCCGCCGGGTTCACTCAGATGACTGACAGACTCGTGTATATATCATTTTTTCGTCACCGATCGGTCATCTGAGTGAATCCGGCGACATAAGCCGGCGGCATGTGTGGATGCGCCTTTAGGGACCATCCATAACGTACGTCACACGTTAAGGGGGGGAGGGGGTCGATGAAGTGTGACATTATGTGACAAGGGGTGGAAGGGGTCCTAAGTTTCGTGACGTCTCATTTCAACTATAATTTGAACTATTAACGAAAAATTTTAAAATATTTCCAACTCTGTCTGTATGATGATTCTATCCTATGAAAGAAAGAAAAAGAAAGAAAGAAAAAACATTTATTTGCCACAAACACAAGAGGCACTAGAATGATAGACATAGATACTAAGAAGAGGACAGGTGCATAGACAGAGAATACATTTTTAGGATGACAACAGTGTAAAACTAAGCAGAAAAAATTATAATTTGAAAAAAATAAAAATTATGTGGATACACTGCACCGACTCCTAATACGAGCAGTGAATTGCGATGATAGGTTATGTTGATGTAAGAAATACATCAGGCGCTTCAGGCGAATCAAAAACAATATGATTCAGTCCTAAGTTATTAGTAACTTACCAAGTTAGCTTGGTTTCGTGGGATGAAGAAAATATTATATAATTAATTATTCTTATTGCGGGTTTCTTTTTTAAATATTTATTGACCCAAATAGACTGTGACGGACTACTTTAATCGGGATGGTGACTACTCATTTCGGGATAATATTTTTGGGTGCTCAAAAATTTACTTATCTTTAATTTTCTAGCAATTTTTGGCATAAATCAATAGAAGATACGGACTAGATGACGTGTGCCTATGCTCGCGGCGCGGCGGCGTCATCGGCGTGGATGGTGAAAATCTTATTAAATACAAAATATTACAGTCATATTCGCCAAATGACTGTGACGGACGAAGTTATCGGCAAAACGCGCTATTTAAATTATGGTCATATAAAAATGGTATTTTATTGAATTTGCGTAAACAAATACCTACGTCGAAATAAACCAATAGAGTAAGTTCTCTAAATATGGACCGGTCATGTAATATAGACCACTGAACTATTTCGGTAGATGTCGCTGCTATTCAATTGAAGTTAGCATAATTCGACGCCCCTACCCCCGCACCACATCGTCTCTGATCACAGTGGAGTTGCATGTGCGTTTCTGTTAGTGGCAGCAATTTTAATATTTTTGCAACATTTGATGTTTTTTCGGTAAGTTTTGTAAGGATTTTACTACTTTATTAATAATATTTAAGCTTTGATTGTCCACATAATAAAATATAAACATATCAATAGATTTTTTCTGATATAACGCGTAAATATAGCTCTCTTCAATATTTTCTTAAAATCAATTAATGTCAACAAGTAAACCTTTTATAATATGGACCGATTAGTGAGTTTTAAATATGGAATACTGGTCCATATTATGGCCCTGTGGTCCATTTCAAAATTCTACTTATTTTTGTTTTTAGGACATGGCATCGACATCAAGGAAACCAATTCGAAAGCATTGGGGCAAACATTTCATGACTATGGATAGCCATAGCTAGTATAGACTCTGTGCAAGACAAAAGAATGGGATATTTATAAGCCTCGAAAACCTTTGGAGTGCCAAAAACAAATAAAAATAATATCTTTGGAAGAGGTTACCAATATGAAACTTGGAAGGAAGGCAACATTTCCCATTTTGTTAGAAACTGATTTGGCTGAATATATACTCTAGATGCATTAGGATTTGGATTAACACTGCGTGATATAATGTCATCAGCGAATGAATTAGCGGAAATACTGCTGGTAAAACGTGGAAAACAGTGGATACAATATCCTTCTTGCAGCCGATAGGCACATGAAGAATGTGCTGGTGTTGATTAATTATTTTAGTTCATAGATAATTATATATATATAGATATTATTGTGATTATTAGCTACCAAAATGTTACTGTGGTCCATATTCAGCACCCAGGGTCCATATTAAAAGCCTAGTGGTCTATATTTAACTACCTCTTTCATAAGATTTAATTTGGAACGTTTCTACAAAATAAGTAAATTTGTTAGTAATTTTGTTGTTTTATACCTTTTTAAGTATACATTGTGATTACTTATAAGTTTATCGAATGATTTTAACAATAAATAGATAGCTCCTAAATTCTCAGTTTTATTTTAAAAAGTCGATATGGTGGTCCATATTTAGAGAACTTACTCTAAGCATATATTTAGACATTTGTAGTGTTTTGTTTATTAGCACCTATATGTCTGCATTGTATCTAAAACAAGCGTATCCGCCACTCACATATTATTTACGTTGCAAACAAAATAAGAATTGTATTTTTTAATTTCAACTTTCTTAATTTTTATTTTTCTTAATTTTTATTTTTTATCTCCAGCTGTGTTAATTTTAATTATTGTCACAATTTATAAATTTTATCTATGTTTTTCTTTGGTCAATAATATATTTCTCTTGTTTACCTAAATATAATGCATAATTAGAATATATCTATCAAAATATTAATAATAATGTATCGAACCTGGAAAAATGATTAAATAGTTACACCAAAATCAGGGCTCCACGAGACAGGCTCGACCTAGTGTGGAGGCCACAGGACAAACATTTCCTTATCCAAATTAAATTGTTAATTAAGTACCTACCTAGATTTATAAGGAAATGTATATAAATAACTTGTATTCTTTTTGGTAATAAATGATTTTATCTATCTTTTATCTTTTATCTGTCCGACCATCCACGCCGATGACGCCGATGACGCCGAAGCCGGCATCGGCGCATACGTCTATTACGGACATGATGTTGAATGTGGAAGCTTTACAATCTTCATTCAGTTTGCTGTGACAGTTTACCTCAGTTTTGCTGATGAATCGAAAATTCTTTGCGGTACCTAGCTACAGGAATGTTACCTACCTCTATATAATTTTAAAAGAGAAGTCTTCTCTTTATTTTATCGAAGTATTGGAGGGACCATCAACCCTGCATTTTTCTCAGCAAGTTTCATCGTAGTCCTCAAAACTTTTACCGCCCTAGTTGACAATGAAGAACCCAGGATCTCACGCTAAGCAGCTGCGCGTGCGACCACTAAGCTAATAAGGTAGTAGATGAGTAAAAATATACTATATTTGGTTACAATCTTTATTAATGAATTTCCCTGTTCACGAAGATTCAACCAAATCAGTCAAAGTCCATACTATATTCGATCTTGGGTCTTCTGCTGGGGATTCTGCTGCTGTTCCTGAAAGCCAGCACGCTGAACCAGCACAGCGCCAGCACCAGCACCGTGAACACCCTGGAGAAGCTGCGGCCGATTTGGTTCATCGTGGATTTTTGTGAAGAGCTGTTGGATGGAGGTAAAGCTTACTGGTGATGTCTTGGTCACAGACAGACTAGCTAGAAGCCGGGTAGGTAGTCAAGGTAGGTATTCCAAGATCTTCAAGGCAGATAGACGCAGACCAGATTGATACGAGAAACAAGTTCTCACAGGTAAACGACCTAATCCTGTGTCGTGTTGCATTGACACACGGCTTCCACTGGCAGCGGAGCGGGCTGCGTACAGACTCCGATTAACTCGCAACGGTAAACTTCATAGAAGTGCTTCCAGCAACAAAGAGTCTAGCGGAGAGGACTGAACGAGTAAAGATAGTTAATAACGAACTCGTTCTTCATTTCTCTTTTGCAGTGGAAGGCAATTGTCAAAACTGTTTCTTAATGGAAGGTAAAACCTATTTTAGCTAGTTGGGGTCCGTTCCGTCCAGCTATGACTTGCTCATTACCCTTTTGCAGTGGAAGCCCGACTGGATGTAGAAGATTAGAAAAGAGAGATTCACGGAACCCTTGTAAGTGAAGCTGGATTTTTTACACAAACATTTGTAACAATAATAAAAAAAAACATCGGCACTAATGAAACTAAAGGAGTTAGGTTAGGAGCAATATTCAACAGTAGAAATAACCTGTAGGTACCTCTACCGATTTCCGTGCCATCTAACGTTCACGTTCACATGCAATATTCGTATGGGAATTTTTTCAGCGCCTCTAGCGGTATAAATAGTGAACTAAAGTCACTATACAAATATTGAATGTGAACGATAGTTTTAGACGGCACGGAAAACTCATGGTAGAGGTACTGGACGATCTGACGATGATTATAAATTGTTTAAAAACTTACATATTAACACGAGTTACTTGTAACAGTTCCACGAACACTGCCCGCCAAGGGATCGCATCGCCTTATAAATTGAAGCCATAAACTTTGTTTTATTTTAATTACATCCGCCTCCTTACATCACTAAGTTGCAGGAATGTTGTACGTTGTGTTCATTTAAATAAACCTTTTGTTTTTATTTTGATTCTACAATTGTTGTAGAACTTCCTGCTTATATTATTATGTAATAAGCTCTGATGCAATTTGTATGGAGAGAACAACGAAGTCACAGATCGAAGTATTCCCATTTGAGCACTAATCAATATTTTAGCTTAATCGGTCGGTGTCACCCCTTCCATCTAAATTTTGTATTGAGGTGTGCCTACGGTGATTACTGAAAGTTTGAAGTTTTCATGACATTATGTACCACTACCTTGGTGGTGTACACTGCGCTTCGAAACCTATTGATGATAGAACATAATCTATTAATTATTAATACGTGAAGAGAAAACCTTGTACCCCTTTTTAAGCAAAATTGTGCGCACGGAGGAGTGTGTGATTTGGCATAGTTAAAGTATGTATGGAGCAGGAGTGCAGAAAGCTAAAATTACGGTCGAATTTCGACCATTGGACGACCACTAGTTATTATTGTTATTGTTTAATATAAATAAATGTCCACCTATGCGAAGCCGGGACGAGCCGCTACTAATAATATTATAAAGAGCAAAGATTTATATTTTTGTTTGAACCTAATGAATAAATTCAAAAACTACTGGGCCGATTTTGAAAGTTCTTCCACCAAACAGAGGCTATGTTTTATTTAAAAAGAATATCGGTATTCTAAGATAATTCGAATCGCCCGTGCGAAATTGAGACGACCCGCTAGTTTGTAAATAAAATCAAAGTAATTTAATGAACATTTCTGAGATGTAAAATGTCGTTGTGACTTAAGATTTTGGTGGTAGTAGAAAGAACAAATAAATAATATGCAACAATGAGGGAATGCATGCCGAAAATCTATTTATTTAATTTAACTTTAACTACAACAAACTAATTAAATTAGCATTAACATGTAAGTAGGTTATCAGTAATGACAAACATTATTTTGGCTAAACACGCAACCACCGCATAGCTTATCTGAAAATGCATTTCCAACTCGTTAACCGTCGGTTTCTAAGTGTCAGTTCGTCCAAAATGTCGCCAGCCAGGTAGAGCCAATTACTTGGAAGCCTACTGTTGTCCCGGGGTCCTTCCCTCTACGTGCCTCGGCTGGTGCTCAGTCTCTGGGAGGGAGGACTCACGGAACAACGTTGAGAAGAAGAAGGAACAGAAAATAATCAGGAAACGCAGGAGAACGGTATTTATTTTCGATAATACATCTTGTTGTTATAAATTAGTTACATAATCAATTAAAAATCTAATAAAAACTGTTTAACATGATTCAATAAATATGGAGTAATAGCTTGTAAAATTTATAATAAGTAAAATGAAAATATGTACAACAAATACCTCTTTATATTATTAGTAGAAGCAGTGATAGCCTAGCGGTTAAACGCTTGCCTTCCATGCAGGAGGGTCTGAGGTCGAACCCGGCCCGCACCTCTGACTTGTAAAATCTGTGTTGATCGAATTTGATTAGAAGGAAAAAATCGTGAGGAAACCTGCACATCTGAGAGGGCCTCATAAAGTTCTCGATGGTGTGTGTAGTCCGCCAACCCGCACTAGGCCAGCGTGGTGCAGAAGAGGTCCGTGCCCAGCAGTCGAACAGTAATGGGCTGGATTTAATTTATTTATAATATTAGTACCTATAGATTTGCGAAAAGCATCATTGTAAATCTGTCGGATCCCACAGCTGGGCAAATGCCTCCTTGAACACATCGCTAGGTATTGGTATCTCAGTTTCATTCTAACCCGAAAATATAAAGTTATATCGTGAACTTTTTTTAATAGGTTATTGTACACATAATTATGACAAAAAAATTACAACGGGATCTACAATGAAATCTTGAAAAAAAAATTGCTGGTCCATACATTTAGTCGAGTAATATTTAATTATTTTAGGGAACAGTTGATTTTGCTTACGTGATTTAGGGATTGGTTTCATAGTAAAAGCTCCACCTACCTCAGATCCAGGGGATATAAACAGAGTACTAAGCTCTGGGAAAAGTCCTCAGGCCAAGTACACTCCAAAGCGCTTCTCACAGGCTACAACAGAAAGTTTACGGAACAAGCGCTTTCTATGAACAGGAGCCGTATTAGGATCTTGACAAGAACCCTCACTGGGCACTGCAAACTAAACAAGAACCTGCAAAAAATGGGCCTTAGTGACACCACAATTTGCAGATTCTGTCGCGAGAAGGATGAGACGCTCACACATATCCTATGCGAGTGTGACGTAGTACACCACACTAGAAGCCAGCACCTGGGGGGCCACCTAATCTCACCAGATGAGATTAAATCCCTCCACCCCAAGAATATAGTCAATTTAATATTGACTTACGGCTAGAGGGAGTGCTGTAATAATACAAGAGGCGTCACAATAGATCTTCGCAGGTCGCAGTGACAAAGGCTTAGTACCCTACCTCTTCAAACAAATAAATAAATAAAAAATAATAGTAAAAGCTATTCATAATGATGAGAACACCCCTTAAAGGGACCGGGACGGAAGGTTGGCCGAATAAATTATAACTAAATTCATTTATTTAAACAATACAGAGTACATGCATGGTTCCATGCGAGTTTTTCTTCTTGTCATGCCGGCATTGAAAAACATCAATAATGAAAAACATCACTCAGAAAATATACATTTAATAACAGCTAACAATGAAATTCTAATAAATATCTAATAGAGATCAGCGAGTTAGGAAGATGAATACAATATATTTTAAACTAACACCAAATGCGCATCTATTTGAACTAGTGGTTGCCCTGTGGTCGAAATTCGACCGTAATTTTAGGTTTCTGCACTTGTTCTCCATATAAACCTTAACTATGACAAATCTCACACTCCTCCGTGCGCACAATATGCTTAAAAAGGGGTACAAAGTTTTCCCTTCATCTATATACTTATAATAAAATCGTAACGAGGCGAAAACTGTACATTGTTTTTTTTTTTTTAAAGTAATTGATACGTGTACTATAATCGACACTGATGCCAAAAATATAATTTTTATAATTTTTGTCTGTTTGTCCGTTTGTCTGTTTGTCTGTTTGTCTGTTTGTCTGTAACTATGTCCGAGCTTCACAGCAAAACCGCTGAACAGAATTTCATGAAAATTTATAATAATGTTCGTTATAAAGCTGGTCAACATATAGGCTACAAATTATTACGCTTTTGCCAAAGGGGGGTAAGCAATAGATCATCAAGTCTGTGTACAATTATAAGTCATGGTAGAACTAGCCAACTCCTTTTGAAATATTATATTGTTGTAGTTCATAGGTCCGGTCAACATTTATGTTATAGAAATCATTACGCTATTTCTTTTGGGAGCTGAGCAAAATAATTTTTCGTAATGTTTCCGTAAATTTAAACTCCTTAATAGAACCAGTAAAGGCGGCGGTTAATCATTCGCTGATGAGTTTCTCTTACTAAAATACAAGACAGTAGGTTGTACTTACGAACAAGTAATTTTACAGCACATAAGTAATACGAACAAAGTTCCAGTAGGTAATCATCGTGAGAATTTTCTTCAATAAGTTTTCTAATAAAAATAAAAATAGGTTGCAGTGTGAATTATAGTACGGTATCACTATAGATTATATAATATCATCATTTACCCTACCGGCTAAATGATAACATTTTGCATGGACTGATCGTCATCCAAACAACAACCGACTTTTGTCTTTTTGATCGACTATTACAATATATATCATTTATCACGTATTCTTTTTTAATTTTCGTGAATGCGACCTATCGTGCTCTTTGAGGTCCGGACAGATTCCAAGGAGAGTAAAGAACTCCCATCCAAGCAACGCGTGTTTTCACTTCGCTTTCAATCTTTCAATCTTTTCAATGTTGAGTCACTTAACTTAGATTAATCGAAATATTGTCACGTGGGCAAAGCCGCGGGTACAGCTAGTGTATTAATATAATATAATATAGATGGAGTTTGTACGAAACTTCCGCACACCATGTTCATACGTAATAGGAGTGCATTCTGTGCGCTGGTGGTGCACTACGAATAGACATGTGACCACACCTTTAGAATTCCAAGTTACAAATGTAAAATAAATATTTCATGATTAGACTACATAAAACTTGAGATAACTAGCTTAGCATTATACTCCATTATTACGTTTATCGTGTTATTACAGATAAAAATATAGCGCATACGGTATTTATGTCATCTATACCAGGGACTTGAAACGTTATTCAAAATTTCGGTATTTTTCCATTACGTACCGTTATTTTAATAACGTTATAAGCCCCCCTGTTTTAGCATACGCAAAATCCCGTATGCTAAAACGGGACGGCTTATAACGTTATTAAAATAACGTTATGTAATGTAGAAATACCGAAATTTTGAGTAACGTTTCAAGTCCCTGATCTATAGATACCAATAAATAAAATTTGTCTGTCTGTTGTTCCGTCTGATCTCCGAAATGGCTGGACCGATTTTGACGGAACTTTCACTGGCAGATAGCTGATGTTATAAGGAGTAACTAAGTATACTTTTACTATTATATATTAAAAAAAAAATCTTAAATTCCACGCGGACGAAGTCGCGGTCTCATCTAGTTTTGAATAAGTTATATCAACTCAACAATTTATTCTACATATTTCAAGGAATTAATATGTACATTTATTCATAATCTCCGTACCATCTCCTCATAGAATCCGGATAGGTTAAGTTATCTCTACTTAACTGGAAAATGAACATGATAATAATCACAATATTTTAATGAAGGCACTAATATACATATATAATAGCTTAATATAATTTGTACTACTTACGTATTGTTACAATTATTATCACACTATATAAAGGACCTAAAATTGTTCCCTGTGGTACACCAGAATTTTAATTTACTTGTCACATTTTGATTTCAAATAATATTCAAATAAAATTGCTATTAGTTTACAAAATATTTTTTTATAACTTGAGTTAAAAAAATACAGTCGATTTGAGAACCTCCTCCTTTTTTGAAGTCGGTTAAAAATAACGAATTATAATATCATTTTGTTGTTAATAAATTAGTTATAACTACTTTAATTGCCAAACGCCATTTACATGACCATTTCAAACATTATAAAAAGCTGAATAGGCTTCTTAGTGTCAAAAGTTCCATAATTATATTTTTATTTAATAAAATACTGGTTATATTTACAATACGATTTCTTTTGTTTTATCACATTTATGACTAAAACTAATTTTAAACTACAGGACTACTGCATCTCCTATCTCTACTATGTAGCTTCCACGAAGTCAAAGATTGAGTGGACTTCAACTCTTCAGGGGATAGTGGCCTGCCTCTGAACTCGTCTTCAATATCCTGAAGCGTTCTATCCTTTGTTTCTGGTAGGAAGAAGTATGCTATCACCAGACAGTAACCAACTACAGCGGCATATATGCAATACGCGCCATGGATACCTAGAGTACCGAAAAAGAATGGTACAGTCTTGACAGTAATGAAGAGATTGGAAGAAAGGAAGAGGACACTGATGCCGCCAGCCAAGCTTCTATATTCTAGAGGGAAGACTTCACCAGCAATGATGAAGGGCAACGGAACAGTTCCAGTCGCGATTGTAAACATATGAAGATGAACCAACCCGACGCCAATAATCGGGCTATCAAGATAGGCTGGTAACATACCCTGGCCCTTACAGTAAGTGTAAGCGGCCGTAAGCAAGAAAGCAATTAAGTTAACGATGATAGTTGAAAAGAGCATCGTTCTTCTGTTTACTTTCTTTATAACTAATACTGCTATGGCATTCGAAACGATTCTTTGGGCATCAAGAGTGATTACTAAGAGAGCTATGTTTACATCTGTACCTATCACATGATGGAAAATATCCATCGTGTACGCAGCTAAAATATTCGCTCCTGCCCATTGTCCTAAAGTATAAATATGCATCATAATAAAAATAGGTTTGTAGAACTCTTTCTTTTTTATAGTGGCACTGAAATAAACTATACCGCCTTTGACTTTTTTGCCAAAGGACTGAGTTATATTGGCATCAGCTTTAGATTCTCTGACTATGATGCTGGCTTCAATCATCTTAAGCAATTCTTCTTCTTCGTTCTCATTTCTCAGCCAGCGGAAGACTTTCTTACAGTCTTCGTATCTGCCTTGGTCGGCCAACCAGCTGGGAGACTCGGGTGAATAGATAATGATTAGAAGATCAACAAAGGCAATGCACGCACAAACTAAAGCAGTCGTTTGCCAATGTAGATAGGATCCCATTGTGTGAACAGTGAGCACTCCAGTTGCTATGCACAGGGATATCATTGTCAAAAATGCTCCTCGATTTTGGGGACTTGTATATTCCCCAATCAGGACAGGTCCAAGAGAAGCGGTCATGCCCATTGCGATGCCTTGAAGGAATCTGGCAACGAGTAGGACAGGGACACTCTTGGCCATGATGATGGTGAACCAGCCAACGATGAGGGGCATGACGCTGACGAGATTGGCGGTTCTCCTGCCGTAGTTTGCCATTACGGGGGGGACGATAAAGTTGCCGACGACGAGAGCGAAGCCGAGGATCGCACCTGGAATGATGAAAATAATATTTTATTGAGATGTATATGTGAAAATAAGTTACTTTTTGTCTGCTTTGATCATGCTATACTTCGCAGGTGTCATTCAGAGTGGTGTGATGTTTTTTAATTATCAAACGGACTCTTATTATGAACAAAGCCATCGCCTTTTTTCGATACACCCTATACCTGTTTCTTCTTTAACCTTATTTTGTAGCCTGTCACCGTAAATATGAAGACCTTTTCATGAATTGATTTATGTGTTTTTGTCTCACTCTGTCTGTACTCATTATTAGAAACGTATGGTCATATTTAGGGGGTGAGTTCCATCATCAAACTGAACAACTTTCTCTATGCGATCAACATCGTAATCAAAATAATCAGCTGTCCCATGCAAAACTTCAATACCTACTCGTCTCAAACGTATAGGACCGCTGATTATTTTTTCGCGATTACATTGTTGGTCCTATAGAAAAAGATCATTAGTTTGATAGTCTGATCCACACACTTAAATTTGACCACACATTTCTAATATAAGTTGATCCTCTTATATTTTTTTTTACATTAGTGTGTCACCCAAATTTAAATTACGTTATTTGTCTCCAATTCGACGGAACAAGTTAAACATCTTACCAATCCATGATCCTGAGGAGTCATCAATAAGTATGATGGAGTCAGGCTTCCTGAGCTGCGGCAGGAGTATAGCATTGAACCCCATTACGAGGCCGTGCGCTGACATGTTCAGGCACACGCCGATCGTCACATAACACTGGAAATAACATACAATTGTATTAGATTTACAAGCGTAGACCGCGGTTCTAATGGCTACGTACCTAAAAACATAAAAATCTTCAAATACATCGGGACACAAGGTGTCACTTTATTAGCGGTGGTCCTTTTATGGGATGGGGGGTTATTATTTACACATATCCTTTACATACTGTCTACATTTCGTCTTTTTAATCTCTCCTCTCGTAGGTCTGCTGGAAGAGATTTCTTTAGAAATAAGCAGTACTTTTGTACTTTATGCTCTTATTTCATATTTCTCATTTATATTATGATTGTGTGCATTAACTGTTAAATAAATAAAGGGGTTATAGTACTTATTATTATGAACAACTGTTACAATGAGACCAACCCACAAATCTGGAAAGAAATCTGCTGTTGCATACAAATAATTGAATATTACTCGACTAAAGTTATGGAACAGCAGATTTTTTTTCCGATTTCTGTGTTGATCCCATTGTAACAGTTGTTCATAACGATGAGCATGGGTTTTTACAATGTCGTTCAACCGATTTTGACTTCTATTGCGTAGGTAACGGTACCTAGTCAAAATCTATAGAATGACACTTAATATAACTGGCAAATAACCGACTTCTACTTCTATCTATTACCTACGCAATAGAAGTCAAAATAGGTTGAATGACACTGCCAAAAACCAACAATTAGACCATTCTGACACGATTGAGACGCGGTTGAAATAGTAGAATTAGGGCGATCTTGTTTGACATCAAATTTGATAAGGATATGTTACGATATAGTATGGGAGATAGCTTATCAAATCAACTATCCATTGAAGGCGCTACATTCGCGATATCGTATTTATCTGATCAACCTTCGATTTAGTTACCTTGACAGTTTTCTTTACTGCAATGGAAGATAAAGTAAATATCTAAATATGCATGAATTCGTTTATGTTGGGGTAAATTCAATTGGTCATTTCCGTGTCCAGCAAAAGACTCTACAATAGCTTCCAAAAGTCTCTGGTTACCTTTTCCAGTCCTTTGTAAAGGCATCAATTGAATCAGGATTTGGATCAGAAGCCTTTAGAAAAGACGACATGGAAATGCTTTTTTTTAACATAGTATTTTCATCAAATGCACGATGGAATATAAAATTATTTTTTACATAAACATCATGCCAAGACCAACGACTTTATGATGACCTAAACAAGTACAAATACAGCTATTACCTAGTTTAATCAAGGTGTAAACATTTAAAGTAATATTAACGTCATATAAACTCATCCATATTATGTTCATGTTTTATTAATTTTCCGTACTAAATATGGAAAAATAAACAATTAAATTAACACGATAAGTGTTTATCACAGCCTTGTTTTTGCTCAGCTACTTGACAACTTCAGATGCGCATAGGCCATAAAATAGAAGATCAAGGTTGGTTATAAGAGTGGAGTCTAGACTACTTGCATGGGTGATCAGAGAATAACCTTATAATAATTGGTATATTGCCTGGCATGCAGTCCTTGACAAGAAACAGATTCGTCTCTGAGTAAAGCAAACTTACATGCCTTGATTGGTTTAAGGATTTATTTGAGACTAAGAAAAATCAAAATTTTGCTGGTTATCTTGGACTCTTTTACTAAAAATGGGTGTAAGAAAAATCATACCGGATTCGGGTGACACCCATTTTCACCTCATGTCAGACGTTGGATCTGACAAAACGATTTACTTAAAACGGGATATGCCTTCCTAAAGGCTTGACTGGAAATGAAGGTGTGGAAGACCAAGCGATGTTCAGTTAGATCTTAATCTAGTACATAGTGAGTGGTATCACTTAATTGACAGCATGGTATAGCTAAGCACTTAGCTTACTGCACTTCGTGTTGTGGGTTCGAATCCCACTCGGAACAATTATTTGTACGACCTACAGATAGTGGCTCCAGGTCTGGGTGTGTGTGCATGTGACATGTATGTGTGTAAGCTGTAACCACAAATCACAATACAGCAGAAAACATAGGGAAGGGAGAAACGTGTTCTTAAAAAAAAAAGTATACCATTGTACAAATCAATTTCAATTTGGTACTGGCATACCGACAGCACATTGTTTTTAATTGTTACTTTTCTTTTTTTTTGTTACTTTTTTATGTTTGGGCACTGTGTTGTCTGATGTCTAGTCCGAATAAATGATTTTTCTTTCTTTCTTTCTTTGATGAAGAGCTTTTTCTGCCGGTTGAACTGTAGAAGATTATCTATCGAACTTTTTATACATTAAGATTCATAATATGGGTACAAGACATCAAGACAAGATATATACAAAAAGGACAAGTAGACATTCGGCAAGGTTCAGTACCCTTATACCGAGTTTTTATAACGTTTTTTTCTTACACTGTGTCGCAAAAACTTCCTAAAGTGCGTGGATCCCGCTGATATCGATGCCTCTAAAGCAAGGTGCAGTCTCTGGCGAGAAAAATTCGATCCACTTGGAAATCTCTTAATAGACTACGATCCCAAGTCGGCCGAAGCAAAGATAATCATCACAGGTGGAATTTCACAGATGGATTAGACCTGCAGTGGGAGCGCGGCGTCTCTCCGCAAACCATGGCCCGCTTTCCATCTTGCACGCCTGAGGAGCTAATATACGCTACTGATTCTGCTATTCGCGTGGCGGAATACTGGGCCAAGTATATTTAATTTTCCATCTACAAGCTAAGAAGAAGAAGAAGACCGAGTTTTTGCTGACCGATCGATCTCGATCGTAGTAAAGCTAAAATTGTATGAATTTATGTGTGCGTTTTCTATAGGTGACTCGCGCGCACGTGGTTTTCATACATTTTTGGCATGACGGTAGCTACAATGGTCGATAAAGGTACAGATTTTAGTGGGAGCATTGTTTTGGTGTATAATTTGTTCAGTTCTTAGCTAGCTTCGAGCGATGACGCGCATGTCACAAGATGGTACGTACATATCCACGAATGTTACTCCCAAAAATATAATAATATTGCTTAAATTTGACCTTGCTTCGGTCAAAGTCTCAAGGTTGGCTGGCAGATAATAAACACGGTAAAGCTTAACCGTTTCGGATACGTTAGCGAATTATTGTACTCATGGTAATTAGACTTTAGACATGGGTGAAATAGCTCATTGAAAAGAAAAAGAGTTATTAGCTAAAAGAGCTAATAACTCTTTTTCTTTTTTTTTCGAGCAAAAGGCTCGAAATAGCTATATCACTTTTTTAGCTTTTTAGCTCTTCTATAGCTCAGTAGCTCAGACGCCGTGTTGAAGAAGACGGCTCGGTTCGCTCATAGTGAATAGCTCTCGACATATCTGATTATCCGAAGTATTCCGAAGTGAGCCGAATGAGCCGTTCGGTGACTTCGGTGTCTCGGTGAGAGATGCCGACTGCCGAGAGCTAGAGCTAGTGAGCTATGTATCGAGTGAGTGAGCTACCAAAGTCCAATGGTAATGAATAACTCTGAAAAAGAAAAACTTTATCGCCACGAAAAGACTTGTTAACTTCAACGGTTCAAATACAAACTAAACCAGCTGATCGTACCATGTATCTATGGGAAAATTATTTCACTTGGTAATGGTTTCTGTTGATTACGATGAGTACCATCATTCGTCAACGTATCCCAAACGACTTAGAATTCACCATGTACAATGTGTTTTTTTGTATTAGAGTGATACAAAAAATATTAAACAACAAAAACCAAAACAAAAAAATACCTAGTCACGATACATACCTAATATAGGTACAGTCAGTCTCATAAAGTATTCCGCTAAGTGTATACATCTTTTTGAAGTTAACTGGATCTATGGTATCATACAGTAGTCAATCCGTGCGTTTTATATTTTCTCTTTTTTGGACTTTTTCCCGCATTAGGATCTCTCTAGTATTGCGGCTACAGTTTAAAAACACATTTCACATGCAAACCACCTTTTCTAAGCTTGTAACGTTTCAAATATGAATGCAGTAGATATAGACTGTTAACATGCATATCATGACGTTGTTCCCGAAGAGTTAGGTAGAGAATATTGACGTGACTGAGAATTTCTAACAGAAAGATCCAACAACACATCACCCGGGAATAGTACCCAGGAACTCACGCTCTGCAGTCACGTTTGCGACCTTTAGACCAATTAGGATTTATTTTTTATTTAGATACCTTACCACTAGAATATAGGATGTAAAAACACCCATAACGAAGCTAAAGTCTACCCATACATCAAACCAAGTAACATTGTGCAAGAATAATTGCTGGGAACGTCTTTATTTTTAAGTAGGTATAAAGATAAGCTATTTTCTGTAGATAGCAATGTAAAGCAAGGGACAGACTGTACTTAGGTACTACTGGGGAGTGCTTACCGAAGATAGTTCGGCAAAAAAGTAAAAAAAAAAAATCGCACGTTGACCTTTTATATCTCCATAACCAGTTCCAAGTATAGCTCAGTACAAAAAAAACATCGTAACGATGAGAAGAATATGGTGGCTCTCGGCTTCGTTAAGAATCTTTTGACACCCGTTATACACCCGTAGATTTAATCAAGACACCCGTTTTAAGTGGATATTGTCCTCATCATTATGAACAATTTTTACTACGGAAAACACCAAGAAATCGCGAAAAAAAATATCTGCTGCTCCACGCGATAATTCGAGTAATATTAAATTATTTGTATAGAACAGCAGAATTTTTTATTCGCGGTGTCAGTCTGTCGAGTGAATTGATTTTTAATTAAATTGCCCAATGTAATCTACTGTAATGTAAGTATATGTGTATTAAATTGCTTAGGTTCTACATAAGTATATTATCCTCACCTAATTATAATAACCAGTGCATCTACCATGTTATTGTCTCTGCATCACCCTATGGTTGTCCGGCAGAGAATGCCTTAGGCATTAAGACGCCTTTGTACATATTTGTATGAAAAGCATTAAATAAATAATCTTTACAATCGTTTCTGTACTGTGTCAAATAAATAGTTGAACTATCAACATGGAATCGAGTCCGATTACGAGCGCTTAACATGATTACTTTGCTGATGGAAAGCAGTCAGTAAGCCAGTTCGTAACGGGGCTGTCAGCCCCGGAACCCGGGTGGTGTGCCAGACATGCTTAGATACCGTCCTTCAGTGTAACAAATAAATTCTATTTATTTATTTAAACTTGTACACCACTCACTTGTTTCTTGAACGGGGTAATCCATTCGGTGGTCTTGTTCGCCATTTTTTATTTAAATCACTAAACACTTCACTGCTGTACGTTGAGACTCGAGAGCGGCATGACTATATCTGTGGCCACTTGTAAACATTATCACTGAGATACCTACTTATGATAAAACAGTGTTAGATTTTTATTGTAAACTCCGTTTTTAACTAGGTTCTCACTCGGCGTGGCTTGTGTTATATCTAATGTACTTATGACAATATTAGAATAATAACATACATTTATTATGATTAGTATTCTAAGCAATACACAATTGCGTTTATAATTTATATAGTCACCATGGTGAAATGAAGCCTTAACAAAAATGTGAATAAAAAAAAAATGAAAAAAAAAATATCCTTTTGTTTATTTGTTAGTCCATGGTACTTTGTTTACATTTAGTTAAATAGGCACTTAACTAAATTTAAACGGAGTTATATCACGTAGAAATCTATTTAACTAAATGTAAACAAAATTTTACGGCTATACCTACTACGAATTATCAATAATGCGCTTTTTTGATACATAAACCTATTACAAATTGGAATTCAAATATATTAGTGAAAGGGTACTACGTACTGCTGCAACACAAGTATCTACCTAACGTAAACGCTATTATAGAAATATAAACCAAGGCGAATGATCGGGTCATGGGTTGAAATTCTACGTGAAACTATTTAGTGAACCAAAACTTTTTTAAGAACTTACAATACATTAAATTATTTAATTTTAAAAGAAAAGATTACCTATAATTATGTCCTCTACTTTTAATTTATTTTAGCTGTCTTAGAATGTAAACAATTATTTTTGTTTCTTTTTACATACAAAAGAGTTGATAAAATAAACGGAAGCATTGTTAAAAGGTTTAAACGGTTTATGTATTTAAAAAAAGGTTTGTATCATAAATATATTTTCCGTGGATTTTTTGACTCGTTTATTTTTTGTAAAAAAGCACCACAAGATTGTTAGGTACAATTAGATAATAAAAAACTTTGATTTCGACGTAAAATTTGGGTGTAATTACTAATTAGTAACAGCAAAAAAGCGGGAATAAAATCAAATTTTAAAAAAGTACAATGAGCATAGGAGAATAAAAAAATACGACATTCGAATTTCGAAAATCAAGCAAAGGAATTGCTTGTCTTCCTCATGTTCGGAATTTCACAACATGGACATCTAACAAAAAAAGGAGTGTAGGTACCTAATCTTTTTAGTCGTTTACATCATCAATAGACAATATAATAAAAAATTGGATGTGTGAATAGGAGTGTTAAAATCATTTCATAGTTTTTTGCTATGTACAAAACAGGAAAAAACTATGGTGTCGCTCTTTTCAGCGCAATTAAAAGTTTGTTCAAACCGTGACATCATTTAGGTACTATGAGATTTCAATACTTGAATGTGGAAACGATGGAATTTATTCATACAACACTGCAGATCAAATGCGTACTATTCCGACTGCCCGAGTAATTTGCGAGACAGTGCAATTGCGTCTTTCTTGGATCTATTTTGACAAATTACATGCTAGTCCGGTGATTTTATAATTAGTGACGCACGTAGGTACGTAGGTGGTAAGGGAGCTGATAGAATATAGTTTATCAAATCGATCGAAACTAGCCGATAATGGTCTTCGAGTAATGGATATTGGGGACACTATCCTAAATAACCCAGTTCTCGGAATGGTTAGTCGAAAAAAGCCTAAAGGCGGTTATTATACTCGTCATAATGAATAACTTTTACTAAGGAACCAACCTTGAAATCGCGAAATAATTCTGCTGTTCCATACAAATAATTCAATATTACTCAACTAAAATGTAGGTAACAGCTGCATAATGAGCATGAAGTCTCGGTTGGTCCTATTGTAAAAGTTGTTCATAATGATGAGAACAATAATCCATTTTCGGCTTTTTGACTAACCGTGTACAATGTCGCTCATCTGTGATTGAACACAGATTTGAGTCTGTCACTACTCAAACGCTACTCAAGTAGTGATCACGGCTGAGCATCATTTTAAAACACGGACCTAAGAAAGCTGCGTCACCAATAGGAAACAACTGGCTCTTCGAAACGCTAATGAGCTCCATGGTGCTAAGTGCTCCATGATGAATAGAGGAGAATCACCCAGTTTTGAACAGTGTTACGATCAGTAAATATACAAATAGGAGTACCTAACATTTGATTCATTTGATGGCCACAACTTTGTAAACACAGACAAACACGTTTTTATTTATATACCGATTAAGTTATGGGATATTGTTTAAGATTACTAGGTGGATAGTATTGTGCTGACGCTGTAGCGTTGGTAACCGCGATTTGAGTAATGTATTGACTCAAGGTCTTCGGTTTGAGGAAGTAATTTAACATACTCATTACAAATATATAATAAAAACCACACGTCACTCGGTTTTTAATAATTTCAGTATCATTATTTTTAGTTTTTTTGCAACAGTTTTCATTGCATTTTTCGTATAGACAAAGTGTCAAGTTTACCTTTGCGCGGGCATAGACTTATTATCTAAGTAAAGCCCTACTTATTATTTCTATGTCCGCGGGTGACACCCTTGAGAGGGTGACACCCGCGACAGACCGCCCGCCCCCACCGCACCCCCTAGCGACGTCACTGCTTACATTGCCTAACATAAAAGTAAGCGATAAACAGTCGGATATCAAAACTGATTTGATCATCTGTAACATTAACTTTAATATTAATTTTAAAAGAAAAAAATACTGACTGGTGCTGATTGTACTGATGCAATTTGAGATGAGCCTGGGTAGATTACGATAGAATTGAGAGTATAGATGGCAGCATTTGCATATACATAGAAGTGCTGTATGTATGTTATCATACGCGCAAAGAAAATCCCTTAGTTTTTTAGTTTTTCAAAAGGTGATCGAGAAAAGAAAGTTTTCTTTTCATTTAAAATCACAAGCCACTCCGAGTGATCACTTCACAAGTACGCACCACATTAAAATATTCCGATTCCCACAGACTATACATAACATTACATAAATGTCACACCTATGGTCACACCACTTCCTCATAACTGACATTGAAAACACTTTGACATCACCGTAAATTTACGCAAATTACTCAAAAACCACTGCACACATTTAAATGAAAACTACACCATTTTACAGAGCGTATTTTCACGAACATTTCTATAGGTTTACTATCATCCTGCGATAGTAAGGAGCTGAGCAGTGATGGTAAACGTCGCGCGAGTACACCTAAGGGACCTATTAATAGAATTGTTAGTGGCAAAATGCCATCGTTGTGTTTTGGTTATGGAAGATACCTTCACTACTGGTTGTGTTTACGAAGCAAGTAACGACTGCAATGCGCTTTGTAAACAATTTGAGCGTGTATCATTACTTGTATATTGCTGATTTATTGCTTGTGAGGTTAACCGCAATATACGGTAAATAGATATACAAGCTTTAAGTACCTATTGTAATCTAGGTATAAATATAATCTATACAGTCATATAGAAAGATCTTCCATCTATATAAACATCTAACCGTCAAAAACCCCCGACTACAACTAGAAAAGGAGCTGTATAGTGTATATTTTGAACGGCTGAACAGATTTTCATGAAACATAGCTAAGATGATACCCGATTAAATAACTCGAATGAGTATTAAATATACTCATTCGAATTTTTCCTTTCCCTTCCCTTTCTATGAATAGAGAGATTGGTGAGTCTAGCTTGGCTCATAGTGGATCATAAAAACATAAGTATGTTCTTATTAATTATAATTTTGAATAACTTCCTTCACATGAAGCCACTGAAACACAAACTGTTAAAACAACCTTTGACACGGCGCTCGACTCGGCACACAGTCAGAATAGTCTCATTTTACAATAGAATCAAATAGTTGTCGTAGTCACGTGTCGATAAAGTATAAATAGGAATGATGGGGTGCTAAAGGCTATCCGCGTGGGGCACTTATTGTCACCCCTTGGAGTTTGGCACCCGGGGCGCCCCCTTTACGCCGCCCCTGTTCCCTACAATCTTTGGTTTAATATGGCCTTCATAATCAAGATTATGGCGACGGTTGAAAAGCTAAGCGACATCCTTTTTATTGTTTTTCGAAAAGTAAAAATAATAAAAATAATTTAAAAAATATCGCTTTGTACAAGTAGCCTTTCAACCGTCGATGTGTACAGTGTACGTATAATATACAATTCTGCTCACCCTTTGGGAATTTAATGATTACCATTATTATTGTTTGTGACTGGCATATTAATCACAACAGGAGTTCTTCTGTCTTCAAACAATATAGCAACACGTCCGTATTCCCCAAGGGGCGTAAAGGGGTCCCACATTTCACGGATATCGTTAATCGTTATGAAGTCCCAGTCTATTGCCATCTTTAAACACAATACGGATTTGCGACCAACAAAAGTCTAGTTGGTCGCAATTCCGGATCAGTGAGGAAGTCTAAGGCAACAATGTATGCTCTAAGATGTAAGGTAATAAAACCGAAAATACCTACCTATGGTACCATCTAAAATTACTAAGCGTTTACGTAAGTAGTCTAAACCTAGGTATCGATTTAACAAAGGCCATGTAACATAACACCACACGACTAGGTTTTCCTTACAGTCATAATAATAAATACTATTCTTTATCGTAGACTCAATTTAATATAAGGCGGAATGCATAACACTCCGGACTGCATTTTGCGTTGAGAGTTCAATACAGTGTTGGAGTGGCAGCGGAGACCAAAGATCACCAATCAATAACCTTACAATAATAACACATAGAAACATAATTTCGAACATGCTCCCCTCTAAAAACTAAGGCAGCAAATGTAAATATGTGTGCGTAAGCGGCATGCGATAAATGGCTGGCGACACGCACACATAATTAACTTTTTATGATCGACTTGGTCATTTATGGCTAAGTTTGATGTGCCTTATTTTGGCCTGCATACTTGGCTTCTATGTGGTATTATTCTAAGAGTGAACAATACACCACCGAAAATTAATAATTAGCCACAAAAATGTTTATATACTTTACACGCGGAAGGTCAAAAACATTACACTCCTAGAGCAGTCGTGTAAAAAGTGCTATTTAAAGCACCGTAAAATAATATGACGTACACAAAAGTTGAAATAGAATAGAATAGGAAACATTTATTTGATACAAGAGATCACAGAGCTAAGAAAATAATATTAACAAACATGACCAAAAAACGAACACAATATTTTACTGCACTGACGAGCACGCCCATATGAAAATTGAAAAGGGTTACCAGCTCAAATAGCATGACTGCTATTATTTATACATATATGTATAGACGTATAAGTTTCTTTATGTCGCGCGATATTGATGGAGTAACCTACAAAATCAAAATAATAATATACCTATACCTAATTTGATTTAATAATTGGTTGGCCCCCTAAGCCCCGTATCCCGTGTGTACCTGCCCGATGCAGAATGATAAATTCGCGCCGAGTTAAGGTTTTATTCGATTTGACACGACACCCAACGAATTGGGTTATGTACCGTCGCAATGCGGAGACTACTCAATATGAATGCAACCTTACACGTAGTTATCAGTACTTGGCGCCACTGTCTCAATATTGCCACGAAGTAGTTAATGTTTAGCCTCATAGATGGCGCTAGCGGTACAACACTCAATAACTCTTCCACGAACACAATAATTATTCATTATAATGTGTGACTAACAACGTCATGTCAAATAATTAGTTTCTCACATAATTAATTAAACAAACATATCGATGTATTTATCAGAATACCGATTTGCCTTATAATCAACTTTCGATCTCATTACAATATAATGTCACGTTTGACGTTGTTTGTTAGGGTAGGAGAATACCATTTGTGACATTTATGACATTGGTAGTAGATCGGAATGAGATCCGAACTATATTTTGAACATTCTTAATTACGAGAATTGGGCCTCTGGTATCTAAATAAAACTAGGTAATTATTCTAAACTACACAGAGAATAAAATGACTGACGTCTTCTTTTTGTATAAAAAAAAGATCTGTGTATAAATTATAAATTCTATTATGTATTAAGGTAAATGTTTTCAGTGTATTTTTAACTTAAATATCTTATTTTATTATTATATTAAACAATGTGTATCAGAAATGCGTGCTCATATAATTATTATGGTGTGGATCGGACCATCAAACTGAGAAACTTTCTCTATGGGACCACCATCGTAATCGCGAAAAGATAAACAGCTGTCCCATACACAACCCAACCTTCTCGACCCAAACATTATCCCATAGGAAAAGTTGTTCAGTTTGATGGTCTGATCCACACCCATAGGTAATTAATATCGACACTGGAAAAGCAAAGTGGCTAAAGCGCCAATATGTAAACTTTACAGGGCACATTTTAAAGTTTTATTTTTAATTTCTGTTAAAATATTAATTCTAGTTCCTAAAAATATATGACCTATTAGAATATATCTTTAACAGAAAATTATCCATTAGATAAATTTATTTGAATTTGTTCGTAAAAAAAAAACTTTAAAATGTGCTCCTGTAAAATTTACATAATTGGCACATTAGCCATTTTGCTTTTCCAGTGTCGATATGAACACGCATTTCTGACGCACGTTGTATAATATACTAATAAAATAAGGTATTTATGTTAAAAATACACTGAAAATATAATTACCTTATTACATAGAGTTTATAAAAAATTATACGCAGATTATTTTTTTATACAAAAAGAAGACGTCAGTCATTGTATTTACTGTATTTATTAGGTATTATTATACCCAGAACCGAACAGTGACGTACAAAGGAAAAACGGCAAACTTCATGTGGGTAAGGATACTCAAAGGGGTAAGCAGGTATTTAAATCACGTATTCAAGAGCAAGACATATTCTGTTCCACAACTATTATATGTCTAAATGGCGGGTCATAGCAGCACTACATTCTCATATTTAATGACTTTATTGTACCTATGTACCGCAATATTGATTGATATTGTGGTACATAGGTACAACCCGCAATAAAATTGGAAATATTTAAGAAAAATGCATATTGCATGTCGATTAAAGTATATAATCATCTCCCTCAAACCATCAAAGAATTACCATTATCTCGATTTAAAAGTAAACTCTACAACTTCTTAATGAGTAAAAACTATTATAGTGTTAAAGAATACTTAGAAGATAAGATACCAAGGGCACTAACATAAATATAGGTATAATATGCATGTTTCATCATTTTTTAATTTTTTTTTTCTCCTGTTTTGTATAAATCCAATTTGCACGCCTCAAGGGGCAGAATATGCTGTAATTAATCTTAAGTTTATAACACCTGTAACAAAACCATATTTGGGTCATTCTCCGAGCAGGATTCTCGGCGTCATATTCGTGGCAATTTTCATTTTAAATATTTTTATGTAACTAACTTCAAAATATTAAAATATACAATAATACAAGTTCATTGATATATATAACAACAAAATTAGATAAAAAATAAAGATAGTATTCAATTTAGAAAATTTTGCTTCCACGAAAATGACGGAGCAAACCACGAAAATGATACAGTCACATATGATGGTAATATCGATACTAAAAGTCGCTAACAATCCCTGCTTTTAGACGAAGCAAGACTTATATTTTTATAATATTGTCTACCGACATAATAATTATGCAATTACCGGTAATTACGCATTCTATAGTAAACTATGTATATGACATTTAATACAATAAATTATAAAATGTAGATTAGATAAATTTCTTTAGCATAGTCTAATATTACCTAAAGGTGCTGATAAATCAGATCATTCAATTGTAAATTGTTTAAAGTTTATTATACCATAAGCGATATGAAGGTACATATTATATTATTAATTATTATAGTCACCGTATAGAACTTTTCATCTTTGTAAACAAGACATTAGGATTAAAATATTAATCGATTTAAAGACATGGAGTTATTTGATTTTAAATAAAATATCTAAAGTAAAAAAGAAATATTTATTACTCTTAAAGAAATTACAAATCGCATCGTATCACAATAAAAAACACAAAATTATTATTTAACCTTCGTAGGATTACAATATAACACAGCTCACTTAATCACAGTTTGCCCTTATCATTTATTTGGCATTTTATATCTACGAGTAGGTAATCAGTCTTGAATGTATTTTTAATATTAATTATAGCATTTATTAAATGGCACTTGGTTTGAAGAATATAACAACAAAAAATCTTCTTATCTTCTTAAAATCTAAATAATTATATTAAATGGCAGTTCCATCTATAATATTCGGTACTTTAATCAAAAAGGCATAAAATATATTAAAAAATTCTTAAGTCATCAACGTCATCATCATCTATTATATCCTCATTATTGATAGTCGAAAAGACAATGTTAGAAAGAGTCGGTGCACAATTCGAATCGATAGGTGATACACTTGCCCAAAAACTGTCATCAGGCGGAAAGCTCAGGTCCTTTGATGGACGAATACTAACACCGATTTCATTACAGAAATGGTTTTCAGGCGCAGTGTGATATTGATTTTTTGGTTGAGGTCTTTTAATAACATGCACTGGCAACTCTATCAGCTCATCAGATATTATTTGAACTCCTGATTGCTTCGTTGATGTTCTGAAAGTAGTGTCGGTGACTCTATCCTTTTGTTGAACTTGTTCAGTAGGATTCTGTAAATTATAAAATCCTATATGCTGCCCATGTTGACATTTCACTGAAGATGTAGCACATTCATCTAAAGAACAACTTAACTTTCGTATTGCTAAAATATCAATCTTGTTTACGTCCCAAATGACTTGATGAGCTTGCATAGTACTTCGAAATTTAGGCAAAGTAGGCGGAATCAACATATCTTTTTCAAATATGCAACTTTCTTCCACCTCATCAATAATTACCCCCTTAACATTTCGTTTCAAAATATCCATTAGTGTCTCTAAGTTTGGAATATCGTATCCTCTTGCAACGACCTGGTCCGCTGTTCTTTTTAGTGTACCTCCTACACCATCAGGGGCACCCTTTCCATGTCCAGATTCTGAGTAATTCCAGGATAAAAAGTTTAAATTTGTGAAGTACCAATGGAGTTTAGTGATAATATAGAACATTTTACGATTCCTATATTGCGCGGAAGGTGAATCCGAAATGAAGTGAATAGAATTTACAGTTGGGGCGTTACTTTTAATATAAGATAATACGGGTATCAAATGTTCCCAAATGGCCACAGCATCATGACGGAGGCACTTACTAAAGGTGCAAAAAGATTTAGATTCTAGTTTCCCATTAAGTAAAAAATACATGACTACGGTGTGGAGAGTAATTTGAGTACGGCTACTACCAAAATGAAAAGCTTGAATCTCTTGACTATATTTCGTTCCGTAATTTTCACTAAAATCGCAATGTATAATAGCCTCTTGTTCCGTCAAGCTCTCTTTTATTTTTTTCACATGCGCATTTTGTGAAATTATATTATGACAATGATACATGTACGGATCTAATTGCTTTCCAAACTCTTTAATAACTTCCATTGGCGTTGCAGAAATCTTTTCTTTTGCGGTTCGAAATGTGGTATTTAATTGACCATTTTTTACATATTCAACTGAAGACTTCTTCCATGCATGATAGTAAATAGTATTGCTATTATTAAATTCTTTATAGTGTACTGATTTATTTTTGCACACATTACACTTTCTACTTAAACAGATCAAATTTCTTGCATCACAACATTTTGCTTTCAATACTTCAGATGATGAGTTTTCTGCAATTATATTGTGTCGTCTTAGAGAATTTATGAGCAATTCCATATTAGAATGCAGCTTACACATGCATGTATCTCTGTCTCTTATGTTAGGAATTAATACCCAAAAGGGTCTCAGTCTACAAAATCGAGAGTAACTAATTTTGTGATGTGGAAAAAGATTAAGAAACTTCTTGTGAATATTTTGCATGGTATCTGTTAAATACCGCTTTTGTCTTTTATCTTTCTTCTTTGTGACAGAATCTCGTTTGCCTGCACACATTCTGCTATTTTCATCATCTAAAAAAAACATTTGTACATCTTTCTTCAGTTTACCTTCTTGGATGTTGTCGGGTGTTTCATTTTCTGTGTTCTCACTGTCTTCATTTTGGCTCGATGTATCGAGGTCTGTATTAAATTCTCCTTTGCTTTTCATAGCTAAATACGTCTTCTTCATTCGTTATAATTGTTTTCTGTACTTGCAATTCAAGACCTTTAGCTCTTGGATCCTTTTGTGCATTAACTTGCTTTCTTTCAGAACTTTGTCTTTAAAATTTAATTTCATCTGAGATCTTCTTTTATATTTACCAGCTACGTTCGATTTCATGGATATCTTAACTTTATTATGATGAATAGGACTTTGAGTAGGAGAAGAATCATCACTGGATACAAACAAATTCACGGGGCTTAACGGTACAGACGATGAAGTACTTATGTTGTCATTGTCACTAAGGAATGATTCAATGGAGGTTGAAGGGTCTGCGCGTGAAGAAATATCTAGAGGCATATATAAAGTAATTGGTCGAGGCAAATCATCTGAAATACATCCCTTTTCTGATTGACGATTAGGGAGACCAGGAATGGGTTTAGAAGGATTCATGTTTGTGTTTTCACTGGAGTTAATAAAATTTTGCTTCTTACTCAACCTAGTACAGGGTCTTGAAATTGGTGAGACATTAGTTGGTAAGTTAAATGGCTTAGGTGATGGCGGTGCTGCTGCTTGAAGAGGTGATGAAGGAGGCGATGAAAGTGGGTCATTACCTAATATTGGGTTCTCAAATGGTATTAAATCTTCATCAAGAGCAGAATTTTCACGTGCCTTCTTTCTTTGTCTGTAAAGTCTACTATTAACACAATTTCGCAGTCTTACTTTCTTTTTTTGTTGGCTGGTCATCTCATTTATGGGCTTAACTTTTCCTTCAGCTTTCCTTTTATAGTACCTTGCTCTGGCTTTTGCCTTCACCACTCCATGAAGCTCTGTATTTGATTTTATTTTCTCCCTTCTTCTTTTTTCAGCTAAACGTTTGTACTCTAATTGCTCCTCTCGGCTACGGCGCGGCATCTTTTTGCCTAGATTGACCTGACCTGAAATTAATTTAGTTACATTAATTACTGCCACAAATAGTATGAACTGCAGAATTGAACTGCATAATACAGGCTTCTGACTGTTAGCTACTTAATTACTAACCAAATATCACAGAGACATCACCGTTCTATCTACGCAAATATTAATCATGATGATTGATATATAATAAAAATCATAATATCATCATCATCTAAGCAAATAACACAATAAGTTATTTAACCTCGATAATCGTTTTTCACATGCGGGAAATCCAAAAACCAACTTATTTAACAATAAAATAAGGTTAATGAAAGATAAGTAAATAAATAACTAATTAGCTATCAAAATTATTAACAAAATAAATAAAGAAAAGCGTTTTAAAAAGTTGAAACCTGTTTCATGGTTCGATAAGTCATTTCCGTGGACGTGGTGTCCACGAAAATGACGCCACGTAAGTGATGAATTTTTATATAATCTAAAATAACTACGTAAATTATTACATAATTGCAACTCCAGGTACCTTATCAAAATCTCGATTATTTATGCATTACTTATAGTCAACCTTAGTTGCTTGAAAAATCTAATAATAGGTAAAACTTAGTATCCACGAAACTTACCTACACAGGCTAACAAAACAGTTACGAAATAATTACGTACCTCTGTCGTCTTGTACGTCACGTTGAGTCTTACGTGTGTTCCTCTCAGTTGTCACTCGTCGACTGACGTTCCGTGTAATAACAAACACAGGGCCGAAAGTCGTTCATTCGTGGAATAAAATACCGTTCAATCGCGCGTTCACACAATACCTAAGAACGTGTGACCGATACATTTTATATCATAACTTTTAAACAACATAAGGAATATAAAATATTTTTATTTTACGAATTCTGCATCTATTAACAAGTATTTTGATGTACAATACATAGGTGTTCATTATAACATTCAGAATTTATACACGATTGTTTGAAGCAAGCGGGCAGTGTGACACCCGGAGAATTGCGAAATGAGCCCCGTTTTTAGTATTTTGATTTAGTTTTTGACAATTTCTTTTTAAACGATTTGGATTAAAATATATTTTTTAGTTATAGTAATAAGTGAAGAAATATATAAAAAATAATTGAATACTGTATCTTTAATAACTAAAGAGATATTGCTGTGTGACCACCAAAATCGACCTCTCAGAGAATGACCCATTTGAGCAAATAAATAATTTGATTTGATTTGATTTGATAAATAAATAGGTTTAAAAAAATAAAAAAAATATTATAATAAAACTTCAGAGATGTCGCAATTCATGAATTGTCTGTGAACTTTCTCTTCTCATCACTTTTTATCTTTTTTTTTTTGTAATTTTGCCTCACTCTATGATTTCTCCTGTATAGTGGGTACAGGGGAGCAATTCTCGTGCAATCGAAAAACTCTCGAATTCGAGAAAAAATTCGAATGGACAAAACATGAAACTTCGAAAAATAATCAGCTGTTCCATACATTGAATCGAGTAATATTGAATTATTTGTATGAAATAGCAGACTTTTTTTTTGCTATTTAAAGCTTTGTTTCTGAGTAAAAGTTGTTCTAGCCTTGCATAGCCTTGCAGTGAGACAACACAGGCTAAACAATATACTGTATACCAGCACAGTACATAATTATGGCGCTGTGTTTAGATAGGCCAATCCAAACTGCACCAATTCGTCTGGAACAAATGCATAGATTTATACCCTCCTAAAAACGGATATATTATTCAAAAAATTCGCCTAGCGCGTAAAAAAAGAGGAATCATGTTTAAATCGTGCCAGAAGTTTAGATATAAGTTCAATGAAAATTACGACTGGTGAGGTTAATGTTTAATGAAAACAAATTACAACACAGTTATGTAAAGGGGAAGGTTACGAAGCCTAGAAATCTATATGTAAATCTACTTTCTTTAAATTGTTTTAGTTTAGTCAAATCTACCTTTAACATACCTAGTTCGCATTTTCATCCGGCCAGGCGAATCATGAAGGTAAACCAAGATCGTACATAAGAATTTTGTAGATATACCATCCTAGTTTTATTCGAAGTCGATGTATTAATTACCTCGAAACTAACCTCGAAAAAATTAATAGTCATTAACATTGTCCACTTTAATACTTAACCTTAATTAATTGGCTTACTTTTAGTTAATTAATTGACTGAATTTCAATGTGATGAATAATTTATACCCTTAATTTGTTTATATCGCGTGATAATTTGTGATTATCTTGGTACAGTACGACACGATTAAGAAGCCGCATCGGCAAACTGTAAAGCCGATCACTTCCGAACTGAATGCGAATTCAAAGACCACGCAGTTTATTAGAACTGCAGCAGTAAAACATGATCTTTACGATGACGCAATCTATATAATATTAATACGTGAAGAGAGAACTTTGTACCCCTTATAATGCATACTAGTGGTCGCCCAGTGATCGAAATTCGACCGTAATTTTAGCTTTCTGCACCCCTTCTCCATATAAACTATAACTATGCCATATCTCACAGTCCTTCGTGCGCGATACCGATATATATCTAATTATCAAGCTGGTAATTTATGATGATTTTGTATTTAAAGTACCTACGCCTTTTTAGGCAGTTTTGTCTAAAAAAATGAAACGTTGAGACATTTACATTTAATTTTTTCAAGAAATGTGACCTGTTTTTACAGCATGTTTTATTCAAATTTTATCATAACCATGATTATTTTACTTTTAAGCTTCTGTCGAAATTCATTTGGTTTTTAAAGAGCAACTGTCAAAGTTGTTTGGGTCGGATTCCCAGGTAAATGCGACAATACATTGGCGCATGCGTCATAGCTTAAATTGAAAGCGAAGTGTGAATCATACGCGTCTATTTTCTCCGGGTAGGATTCCAGTGTTTTATTTCGAGACAGTTTTGTTTATTTTGCATACAAAACGCGGTCATTGAATAAATGTTTATAATTAATTAATTCAAAGCCATATTTTATTAATAAAAAGTCGTGACCTCTAGGTAAAATTAGGTCTCTGTGTACCTACACTGACAATGTGAAAGCGTGGTTCGCGTCTATCTCAGAAGAATACCAAGAGGATGGGTGGCACCTTCCTCTTATAACAGCACACAGCTACAAGAGTCATGGTTATTGTCACTGGATGTTAAGGGCCTGTCACTGTGATGGTCGCCTTTATGCCGAAGTAAGCCCGATGCCAAGATGGGTCGATGAGATACCTACCTAAATAAGCTTGTCGGATTCTGTATCAATATCTCGCATGTCAATTCGAGATCTCTTACTGTCCATTGATATTTGTCGAAATTACGCAGCTGTGAACATGCTCTAGTCTAGTTCTTACAGAATAGCTCTCTTGGACAGGAGTGGCCCAAAGGAAGAATGGTGTAAAAGGGAGGACGGATAAATAAAGTTATTGTAATTATTTCAATTTATTTTAATCTGTTTTTTTTTGCTGTGGTTGGCACTATTGAACTTTGTGCCAAAAATGTCAGACTTAATGTACCTTAAGGCAGAAAATTCCTATGGCATTAAGGCCCGTATTAATAAACCAATCTCAGTTCTGAGTAGGCTCTTAAGTAACCACATAAGATGCTGAACTATATAGTTCCAGCATCTCATGTGGTTACTTAAGAGCCTACTCAAAACTGAGATTGGTTTATTAATACGGCCTTAAGTCCGCGTTTGTGCAGTGTCTTTTTACCTGTGCTTAGAGCATTAAATAAATGAAAAATAAATAAAGAGAGTATTTTAGCGTACTTTATTAAGGTTACAGATTACCTACACCTTTATAAAATAGATTAAAATAACTATTCTATTTTCGAGTGCGGTTGGCAACTCTAGACATAATATCCAAAAAATTTTTGAAAGCCTATTTTGTGATAATCACCATTTTGGTCCCACGACCATTATTCTAGTAAGATTTTGTTGATGTATGCGCGCACGACCGTTTGTTAGTAATAAATCTTACGGCGAATCTTTTAATTAATTATTTTTAGAAAGTTGGGTTAAAAAACCTGATCTAGCTTATAGTGGGGGAGTGGGGGGGGGCAGACGTCCAGGTGAAAGTACAATCGTATTTTGAGTAGTTTTGTCGTATACGTTCTTAAATAGGTGGTTTTATAATTGTCACTGGTTGGTTTAAAGTGTGAGGAACTTATATTATAGTAATATCGTAGAAATTGTGTATTTAACCTCTTTGGATGCTAGATTTTTCTTTTGTTTTTTTTATGTTTTGGACCTCTAAATGGGATAAAATATATTAAAAGAAATGGTAGAAAATCATAAATTTCCTTTATGTCATTTAAATTTATTTTATTTCTATGTAATATAATTATCTATGAAACTAGCATCCAGGAGTTTAGGGTTTTAAAAAGTGAATATAGAATAGATATTTTTAAAGATTTTGCGGAGTGTTATAGTGAGATCAATTTCAGAAGTGTGCAAAGTGTTTTCAAACTATGTAAACAATTATTACTTAACCTAAAATTGCGTCATTAGTCTGGTAACTGGCATAACTTACGGTAGCGAGTTCAGTTCCTTGGTCGGTCAAAAATAATAATTCGATACGGTTTACTGTGACATATCAAGTTATTGTGTGGAATTGTGTTATAAGTGCCGACCACAAACTACTTTCATCAACAGTGTAAGAATAGATTTTCGGACACCACAGACAAAGTTCTGTTCCTTAGGGCTCATAACAGATACTAATGAAGTAGAGAGTCTTCACCATGCAGAGCATTACGCTATGAATTTTCATACTATGAACAACACTATGAACTGTTACTTTTCCATCTACAATGATAGGATTAAACGAACTTACTTTAAGTGAAGTTCTATCCTAATTATATGAAGTAATACTAAATAGCCCAATTTATTTATATTTTTATTCTGCTTCCTTTACTTTCAAAATTCATCGTCCCACATAGGGAACAGAGTTCAAGCTACAAGTAGTTCCAGATAAAGGAATCTCCTGGAAATACAACTCATGTCAATGTTTATGACTGGATGCTGGGTCGCTAACTGTAACAAGACCTTGACCCAGCCGCCAAACAAGAGCTTAGGGTGTTGGTCTAGGCACTTGGTTATTAGGTCATTGACCGTTACGATCTAAGATATAATCTGTGGTTACAACTATCGGCACAATGATTGAACATGGCGCCAGTCTAGTCTGGTATGGTCTATACTCGATTTATTCAATGGACAAAAGTGGCACACCATGGCACAAATATCTTTTGAACCATTTCTTCAAGTACAGTTTCAGCTCATCTTGATTGAACGTTAAGTATTAAACTATGTGTAATCCCTGTTAGAAACAAGTACGTTATTTCTATACATTTCCTTGCTAAAATGAGCCTTATTTGTCTAATGGTTATGTTAAATAGAGACCGTATGTCTACATTTTACATGTAGCATTTTAAATATATACTCGTCAAAACAAAATAAGGGCCACTTGCAAATTTCGACATTATGTGTGATTTAATGATCATTAACTATATCCATGTGGTAAATTGTACAGCGTTGTATGATCTTAAGTGTTTGCGAACACTTTAACAGCATTCCGCTTGAAAAACTGTTAAAATGGGTAGATTTTATCACTTTTTTGAAACCAATTAATTTTACCCTGTTTTTAACGTGAACTTTAAGCTCATTTAACATTTGTATTGTACTGAGAACAGTTTAGTGTGTCAAGTTAGTGCGTACATCGGCATTTTAAGAACGTAATTCCACAGGTTCGACTTCAAATAGACTTGACTACAACGACCAGGACCATAACACTCATCCAAGAAGGCTATTCGTAGCGATCTGTAGTTTTAAAGCCGAGATTTTCGCAGCGAGCAATTCAGAATGCCTGGAATTGCTTTTATGAGATCCAAAATTTTGTCAGAAGGCAGGAATTAGGCAGAGCCAGAGGAATCACCGCTCAGGAAGACCGCTGCATAGACTTACATGTACGCAGAGAGAGCACCGTCACTTCCGGCTCTTTGCAAACCCGCTTGTGCCTGGCCACAGGCACGTGACTTAGTGACCAAACAATTAGAAACCAGTTTTATGAAGACCAGCAATTGTCCAGGAGTTAAGTGGTGTGAATTCCATAGACCAGTATTCATCATGCAAATCACTAAACATCCGCAAGGCAACAATTGGACTGTAGCGTAAGTAACTGAAGCACATTGCTTTTTAAAGATGAGAGCAAAGTAAAAGTTTTTAGTGTTGACCGTTGCATAAGGGTGTGGAGATGAAAAGGGAGCAATTTGCGATGCCTGCATCCACAACAGTGATCGATTTGGGGGGCCCAATGTTATGGTGTGGGGAGGCATAAGCCAAACTGGAAGAACTGAGCTTATAATTCAGAACCAGGGTACAGTAACAACTTAACGTGACATCCAGGAGGTCATAAGACTCTATGTGGTGCCATTTGCATAGCAAGTGGGTGCAGGTTTCAAGCTGTTGCACAGCAATGCACGCGCTTATACTGTTAGAGCCACCAGAGAGACACTAGAAGAGGCTTGTATACAAGTGTTGCCGAGGCCAGCGAACAATTGAACAATTGAACACATGTGGGATCTGTTGAAAAGAAGAGTATGAGACACAAATTGATCACAGGACAATGAAAGACAGCCCTTAAACGTCCTAAAATCGAGCTAGGAATAAATCTCTCAAGAAACAATGCGGCATCTGATAGAAAATGTCCTCTAGGCTTCAAGAATATGTTCAGAAAAGAGGAGGTTACACCAGATATTGATTCAAAAAGGAAGAAGAATAAACGCCGTGGAATTTCATTTTTAATTTCATTTTTAGTCCAAGTGTACTTTTTGCTGAAATTGCACTTTTTCTCGAAAATGTTGTAAAATTGTTTTTCTATCCTGTGGATTGTGTAAAATTTAAGCCCATTTCATTAAAAACAAATCATTGCAATGAATTTTACAACTTAGAAACCCAGGAAACTCATAATTTGCCCAGAAGATCAAAAATATAAGGTGGCCCTTATTTTGTTTTGACGAGTATATATAGGTAAATAGAGTGTAGTTAAAAGTGGAAGGAGGGAAGGGAAGGCAGTGCTCTGCAGTGGGTCAATACATGCTTGTATTTTTTTTTATGCCAAGTTTGTCCACCCTTAACGTGAGGCATAATTAAGGGAATTTATCAAAAGTGGACAGCCTTGTCCAGTGTCCTTTATGTGCTAGACCAACATACATTTATCAGCCATCCACATATCACGCATAGTATGTCAATTTCCCCTATGATGGATTTCCAAAAAAACACATTTGGCCGATACCGTTATTCCATGTAAAAAAAACGCAGCCTGACTTGGAAATCGAACCTAAGACGCTTAGCAACTGCGTTTGCAATCAGTAGACCAATGACGCAGTAATTAAAAGTGAAATCGTCAAAATTACAGTATTTGAGAATTTTCCAACATAAAGTCTGCTTTATTGTCCAAAAAAAGAGATCGCATTTGAGATATACACAATGCAGTTCTTAACATCTTATCTTAATTTGAAATCGCTGACGTAAATGTAGTCTTGCCTAATTTGCAAGATTTATACGTTTTACGACGATTATTGCGGCGCGTGTTTGTGTGCGTTCACCTTTAATTGAACTCGGGTAATACTCTACGTTAGACTGGTAATAAACTTCAATATGATCGTGAGAGCCTAAGCCATAGTCATAGTCATAGTATTTTATTGGTAGCTAATAAGGTACAGGTCAACATAATATAATCAATAATAATAATAAATTAGAAAATACAATAATCAAAATATAAATCAAATAAATCTAAATAACACGAAAATAATAAAAATAAGCTTCGAGCTGCCTTGTAAAAAAATTACCGATCATAAATTTGGGACTCCCATCTTCATGATCAGTAATATTTTTTCTACAAGGTAGTTCGAAGTTGTCTCTCACGATCGTATTGAAATTTATTACCAGAGTATGATGTTCATTACCATTTAGTTACACCGTAGACCCGCTGGTTGATCGGCCACCACTATACCTTAAGAATCTATGTCATAATTAATAAAAAAAAGTCAAGTGAACGCACATAAGAACACGTTAGCCTTATAATTATTTTTAATACAATTATAATTTTACACAGTTGTGTGTGTTAACAAATGACTTTAATAAAACCACTGTTTCGTACATAATTGAGTCATAACTCTGTTTAATCCTATGTGATCAGCATGTCGGATATTTAGAAGAATGTCGGATCCATTAATAAGACAGGTAATTTCTATTTTTTTTTTTTTTTTTTTGTTTTTCTTTTTTTTGATATTTTCTTTTCTTTTTAACCCCCGACAAAAAAGAGCGGTTTTATAAGGTTGTAGTGTATCTGTGTGTCTGTGTATCTGTGTATTTGTCTGTGGCATCGTAGCTCCGAAACAGATGGACCGATTTCAATGCATTATTTTTAATCGACCTCTAGTTTAATCTTGTATCATCATAGTCATGTTTCATAAAAATCTGTTCAGCCGTTCAAAAGTTACAGCTCTTTTTCTAGTTGGAGTCGGGGGTTTTGACGGTTAAGTTATTGATACTAAGTAGTTGCGATCTTTTTACCGCAATGTTAGAAATTATAAATATTTAAATAATTTGTCCAAACTTAAAGCTTAAAGTACTTAAAGCTTTTATCACTTTAAAATATAAAAAAAAACAACAGCATATTTTATTATGCTGTTGCATTTTTATATTATTAGGTAGATATGTTGTATTATTTCATTTTGTTATTTTTATATAACAAAATTAATTATTAATTAACTATAATATATATATATGATATGTTGTATTATTGTTATTAACTATATTATAATTTCTATATTCTTGAAAATTATAACCTTATTCTAAAATCCATTACTATGATGTATCTTTTCACAAAAAAAATTATAATAACTATAACAAAAATTAATCCATATTTCATAAAAAAAAAAAATGAATTGCTTGGTTTTCTGCATTAGGTATGTGTCGCGAGTTTGATTCCTGAACGTAATTAACATTTTTATGACCTGTAATAGATAGCTTTTCCGGTTCTGATTGTTGCTTGTGAGGTGTCCAGAAATCGCGAAAAAACAAAAATCGGCTGTACCATACACTTAGTCGAGTAATAATTAATATTGAATTATTTGTATGGAACAGCGATTTTTTTTTTCGCGATTTCATTTTATATCCCTTAATATAATTTGTTCATAATGATGAGTACATTAACCTCTTAAAGGGATCGGGACTAGACAGGTTGGACCTTATCTATCGAGAGGTTGTAGTTTTATAGTTAACTAACCTAACCGTCAAAAATGACTCCAACTAGAGAAACTGCTGTAACTTTTGAAGGATTGAACAGATTTTCATGAAACATAGCTAAGATGATACCCAATTAAACTAGTTTTCAATAAAAACAAACTGCATTGAATTCGGTCCATCCGTTTTGGAGCTATGATGCCACAGACAGATCTATACACAGCTACACAGATCTCTTTTTTATGGGGGTTAAAAAGCAAATACTCGTAGCTAAAACATCAATCGTCAACAGCCTATCCAAGTCCACTGTTGGGCATAGGCCTCCCCTCTCCTCAAAAGTCTTCGGTGTCTGTCATCATTTCAGGTGGATGACCTTAGATAAATTATTGTAAAGAAATACTTAGATTATGTAAAGTAATCAATTCCAAAGAATAACTCGTTATGTATGTAAACAAAACGACCAGCTGTGTAATCAGGTGTCTGCAGTTTACATTTTGCTTAGAGTTAAGTCCACAGAACACAGAAACTTTCTGTGTTCTGTGGTTAAGTCAGACATTAAATTTTACACGGTGCGATGCCAGTCTAGGTATCTGTCTTCGAATAAACTTCATTCTCTTAATTTATTTCATGGTAGTGCCTATTGTTTTCTGTACAATAAATAATAAATAATTTTCTGTACAGCTCATAAATAGATTAATTGATACGATACCAACACACGAGTCGCGTCTATACCAACACACTTGCAACGTCGGAGTACCTAAAAACTAACATCCGCCAAGTTATTGCCGAGATAACCCACGTTTGCGAAAGTCATCTAAAATTACCACGAAAGAATCATCTGTTTCAGAAGGTCCAGTGGCGGCCATCTGCCTAACATTTTTTCCATATTATAATTAATGAATTACACTAAATATTCGATTAAAGAAAAAAGAATTAAGATAGTTACATTTTGTGTATTAAAAAAAAGTTGGGAACCTCGAATTGGATCACCCTATAATTCTAGCTTGAGCAGGATGGACGCATGTTGTAGAGGGCAACTTAAGAGCTGCCATAAATATTGACGCGAACTGTACCCCAAGTACAGTTCGCGTATCGATAATCATGGAGGCAATTTCACCCCATCGGGGTTCTGTTGCAGTAATACAACTTATCAAAAAATGACTTCTCTTCCAGACATGGACCATGTCGGCGGTGCTGATCAATATGTTCGGGCAGGGTCTGGTGCTGAGCTACCCGTCCAGCCTGCTGCCAGCCCTCAACCACCCTGACTCGCCCATCAAAGTTGACCTGCATACGGCATCCTGGCTGGGTAAATATTAATATGGATCATTGTACATGTAGCGACATCTTTCGCCACATAGAATAACTACTTAGGAAGGCAGCAAGATAAGTACATTGGCGCGGAAATGTGAATTCGTCCAATCAAATTACGAGGCCTGCATCGCGCAAGGAAAAAGAATATCATATCTAACACATATACAACTGTCCGACATCAACCGTCGGGCTATATATCGGCTATATATCGTCGGTATATATTCTATATAACAAAGGCGCCAATTAAGTAAATAATAAAATTTCTTGTTTACCCACATGGTCAGGACAGAGGGCTAATTCACGTAATTTTAAGACGCGCCGATCGTATTGCAGTGACGCTGGAACTTGACGCGAGCGTATCTCACTGAAGCTCAGAGGTTACCAAATGGCAGAATAGTCGACATCGGCACAATTTCCATAACGTAAGAAGAAGCAGAAGATTACCAAATGTGTTATTTTGATCAATATTTTATTACAACTGCGCGGCAACTGCACTACTTTAGTTACGTGAATTAGCCTACAGGTCATTACACTATTTCAAGAGCTTCTTCCTCATAGATGATACGTAATATTAAATGCTAATTGTTACATCATCATCATCATCAATTGTTACCTACGTTTAGTTAGTTAATTTATTGTTCTGTTTGTTTTGGTTGACATGCTACGTCATCATTCTCCTGCCCTTATCCCATTTTATTTGTGGTCGGCGCAATATGTCTTTTTCTTCCATTCATCTCTATCAGACGTCATTTCCAGATTTACTTCCTTCTCATTCATGTCATGTTTCACACAGTCCATCCATCTTTTCTTTGGTCTGCCCCTACTCTGATAGCCATGACATGTTGACATGCTACGTGTGGATATTATATAATAATAAGAATTTTGCATGATAATAATGTAATAATTTTGCATGATAATAATGTAATAATTTTGCATGCCGTAAGGTAGAATGTAGCCGAACTTAACGGAACAGCCTATTACTATCTCACTGCTGGCCACGGGCCTCTTCTCAAAATGAGAAGGGTTTAGGCTTTAGTCCACCACGCTGGCCTGGTGCGTGTTGGCGGACTACACACACCATCGAGAACTATATGGAGCCCTCTCAGATGTGCAGGTTTCCTGCAATCCGCACATGAATCCGAAACGACAGATCCTCCTGCACGGAAAGCAGATATCCAACCGCTAGGACAGTGTTGCCACCCTCTGATTTTGATTTTCCCCAGACTCCTGAAATTCCCCTAAATTAAGCACTCATTTATTATGTCATATTTTTTCAATCTGATTCGATTCGATACCAAGTACTTCCCCTAAATTAGGCACTTTTCCAAATTTTTCCCCTTTACATTTATTCATTTGGAATATTAATTACTTAGTGTCGAAATCATAGTATCGAGTGCTGCTTACTCGACCGAAAATCCCCTAAACATTATTTTCCCCAAAATAGGTTTGTAACTTAAAAAATCCCCTTAAAGCTTCAAAAATCCCCTAAATTTAGGGGAAAATACCCTAAGGCGAATACATTGCGATAGGCTCTAATTGCTTCAATCAAAATTAAGTTAAAATTTCTCATGTTCCAGGATCAATAGTCGGCGTCGCAGGAATACCAGGGGTTCTAATATCTTCACTCCTCATGAGCCTCTATGGAAGAAAAATAGCTCACTTACTGGTCTTACTGCCAGGAGTGGTCGGCTGGCTGCTCATATACTTCACAAATGACGTCAAGGTCCTGTTGATAGGAAGGTTTTTAGGAGGGTGGACTTCTGGCGCCACAGTTTCATTAGGAGCTGTCGTAATAGGAGAATACACCAGCCCGAAATATAGAGGAGTGTTTCTCTACTTGAAGAATGCAGCAGTATGCATGGGAGCCATGTTCATGCATGTAGTGAGCCAGTTCCTTCACTGGAGGACGATAGCATTGGTGGCATTAATCCCACTCTTTCTAGCTCTAGCAATAGTCTGCACGTGGCCAGAAAGCCCTGCATGGCTGCTCTCTAAACAGCAATACGAGAAAAGCGAGGAAGTCTTCTTCTGGTTGCGAGGCAAGAGCGAAGCGTCCCGTAGAGAAATAGCAGAAACTATCAAAGCCCAGAAGGATCGAACGTTGAAGCCGAAACTAAAACTCAGTTACACCGATGAGATCCTACACTTTTTCAGGAAGTTCACGCGGAAGGATTTCTTGAAACCTGTCAGTATTATGTTATTAACGTCTATAGTGTTGGAAATGAGCGGGAGACACATATTCCCAGCGTACGCTCTACACATCATGTCTCAAATGACAGGAGAAATGTCTCAATCATTTTATTATACTCTAGGAATTGATGTGATCATCACAGCTAGCGCCCTCTTTGCTTCAATCTTGGTGAAGATGATGAAGAGGCGAACATTGTTATTCTCATCAGGTTTTGCTGCTTTCGGGGTACTAATGGCAGTCTGTATGTATCTCTACTTGGCGTCCTTAGATATAATACGCAACGACCGACCATCGATACCAATCTCGTTGCTTGTATTGTACTTTATACTTGCCAATTTGGGCTGTGCACCAATACCTTTAGCTTTAGTAGGAGAAGTGTTTCCTTTACCTCACAGAGGGGTAGGATTAGCCCTGTCTGGGGTCTGGATATCAATTTGTTTACAGCTAGGGTTACAGTCAACCCCTCTTTTGCTCGCGACCATCAAAGTGCAAGGATTCTTTGCTGTGTATGGAATTATTATGGCTTTATCTCTTTTAATACTGTATTTTGTAATGCCTGAAACCAAAGATAGGACTCTACAAGAAATAGAAAATTACTTTAACTATGGAAAGTTTACTAATGTGGACGATGATGAGGAAGCTAACGTTAGAATGATTATAAATAATAATAATAAGGAGTAACCCTTCTTTCTACAAATAAACGTTAAAAAAGTTATATTACCTATACGACTACCGCTAGTTGTAGGGTTGCCAGCGTCCATAGTTTACGGTAACCGCTTGCCATCAGAGGGACGAGCATGAATGTTTTTGACGTATTATAATGATAAGAAAGGCAAATTGTGAATCAAATCTACAGTAGGTAAGTAAATCTATCGCATTATTGTTAAATTTTATGCAACATACACACTTGTTATAAAAATAAAAGGTTAAACGTGTATTTTTGATTAATTTGCTTACGTTAACGTTACGTCGAAAACATTCGTGCTTGGCCTGTAGGGCATCCATAGACCCTTGATGATAAATATGATTAAGGGACGATTCAATCTGGATTCTGGATAATAAAATAAAACCGGCCGAATTGAATAGAATAACACTGAATTTAATACTACAGGATGGCTGGTTGACATGTAAAGAGAAGACCACCGGATTACGTAGGCAACCTGGCACTGCAGCTGTCCTTACCTGGTAGGAGATCTCGAGGGAGACCTAAAACCAGGTGGATGGATGTAGTGCACAGAGATATGGCGACATGCCGATGTTTCCGACACGGATGTCAGAGACAGAGCGAAGTGGAAGCAAAATACTAGGAAGGCTGACCCCACCACCATGTGGGATTGACAGTCGGGAAGAGAGAGAGAGGGTGACTGATTGAAGGAGGGTATTGTACTCATCATTATGAACAGCTTTTACTATGGAACCATACCAGAAATCGCGAAAATAAAATCTGATGTTCCGTACATTTAGTCGAGCAATATAGAATTGATTTTAATAGAACAGCAGATTTCTTTTTCGCGATTTCACGATTGGTCCCATAATAAAAGTGGTTCATAATGATGAGTACCGCCTCCTTCAATGTTTCCCTCGTGCTGGTTGCACGAGGGAAACATTGAAGGAGGCGGTACTCACCCTGTATATATTTTACATATTTGCAAGTTTGCAACATTACGAAAGTTGCGTGTGCAGAATGCACGCACGTAACTAGATTGAGTAAACGGTTCCGTATATATATTATATAGCCCACAGGCGGGTCGTAAGGTTGTTGCCAAGTGGTATAAAAGAAAACAAGCTTATACGTCAAAAATTCATATATAAATGCTGTTATTCATGACGTATCTTTATATTCAGTTTTAATTGTAAGGAAGTAAGGCTGACATTCAGAGACGATAGAAACGAGTCTAAGCGTGAACTTACGCTTCCATCTGTCAAACTTACGAACAAATTTTGACAGATGGAAGCGTAAGTTCACGCTTAGACTCGTTTCTGTCGTCTCTGAATGTCAGCCTAAGACTGGGGAGTAGAAATAAGTTATTACTAATAAAATAAGTGTTTATAAGCCGTCGTTTATTTATTTCCTGAAACTTTTGGTTAATTTACTCAGTAGACACACTCATTAAAATTATATCATAGTTTAAACCACAAATAATATATTTATATATTTGATCAATAAAAGAGATTTGACATAGTTAAAGTTTATAGTATAGAGAAGGAGTGATGACCACTAGTTTACCTACTTCAATACATAATTTTCTAGTGATTCATCATCTGCCTAGCTTTATCCCAATTACGTTGGAGTTGTCTTCCAGTTTAAAGTTTTATTTTTTTATTGTAATATTGTGTAAATTGAGGTCGAATTTTAGCCGGGGCCGCTCCTGCGGCCCCCCACATTTGTTGTGTAGTACCTAAGCTTGATTTATGAAAAGAGTATCCATGGAGTTTCTTGCCGGTATCTTCTCCAGGACCAACCCACTTGGAACCGTGCGCCTAGAATCACGACGTCTTGAAAGTGCCTGCAAAGGCCCAGTTGAAATAAAAATCTTTGACTTTGACTTTGAAAGTCGACTGAATATGTATCAGTATTTTAGACGGAGCGACTGCCATCTGACCTCCGCCACACAAATTAATACTAGAAATAAGTACAAAATAGTGGTCCCTAAATTTAGATTGACCAAAACAAACAAATCATTTCTAGGTAACGGTGTACGCTTTTATAATAAACTCCCAAAAAGTATTACCGAGCTTACTGGTAAAAAGTTTAAAACTCGTGATAAGCTTGTCCTCATAAGGAAGGCCTATTACAGGATCAAAGACTATGTTGACGATAGAGATGTATGGAAGTGATTATCTTCTGCACATGCGGCTTCCCTGGTGACCCACTGCTTCCTGTCTTCACACACTAATAACGCTTCCCTTGTACCTTTTTGGTACCTATTCTTAATTGGGTGACTGACTTGAGTGTTAAGTACGCACCTACTAGTATTGTATAATTATAATATTATAGTGGTACTTATGATCTTTCCTGTTCTTTTTTTAATTTTTTTATTGTAATATTGTGTAAATTGAGGTCGAATTTTAGCCGGGCCGCTCCTGCGGCCCCACATTTGTTGTGTAGTACCTAAGCTTGATTTATGAAAAGAGTATCCATGGAGTTTCTTGCCGGTATCTTCTCCAGGACCAACCCACTTGGAACCGTGCGCCTAGAATCACGACGTTTTGAAAGTGCCTGCAAAGGCCCAGTTGAAATAAAAATATTTGACTTTGACTTGACTTTGACTTTGACAACTACTTGGAGACACTGATACGCTATGGTTAGACCGGTCCTCAGACTTTTGGGCTGCTGACTCCCGCAACGTCTGTCAACCAGGACGAACTGCTTAATGTGCTTTTCGAGGCACATAATTTTCTAATAGCTATAATATAATTATTTTGTGCACAAAAAGATCCGCCCTGAGTGAAGACTACCACGAACTTCTACTACAACATGAGTAGTTAATGTTAGTGATTCCACGCTGCCACGACACAAAAAGATATATCATTTTGTTATAAAATTATGGTAGACTTTTTGCCTTTTATAACGAGTGCAATATTAGAATGCAATAAAACAAAGCGGACATAGGCACAGCTGGCACAGTTTAAATATATACATGTTGTATATACTGTGGCCTAGCTGAGATACTGTTTACCTACATATTATATATTATACACCATATATATACCATATATATACCATATTACATATTATACACCATGTAAAATTTTACCGATCATGAAGATAGGACAGTATAGGTACTGTGCAGTTGGTATGAAGTCTTATGACATAACATGTAAGTATTTTAAAAACATTTGTTTTGTAGTTCGATAATAAATACTGGGTGCAAGATACATCGTAATGAAAAATAATACCTACGATGGATTTGGTTCTGGACCTCACAGAGTGAGAATTTTGGGACGGCTATTTAGTTAGTTGTAAAAACTGCGATCGTTGGTTCTTTTTTTAAAAAGACAGATCCGCATTTTTACAAAAATTAAAATAGGTAGGCTGATTGTATTGTATGATTGTATCGTTGAAAAATCAAAATTAAGTTATCGCGTCAATTAACCCCAATAATGAATGTCAAATTTTCGAAAAGTTCCAGCGAGTCGGGTGGGCTTGTAAAATTCGTCGTTAATTAATAATTAATTTTAGTTTATTTGAAGGTCAAGTCCCAATAGCATTCTGAGGATGTTAGTGGACAAAGATGTACCATTACTGAATAGTCAAAGTCAAAGGTTTTTATTTCAACTGGGCCTTTGCAGGCACTTTCAAAACGTCGTGATTCTAGGTGCACGGTTCCAAGTGGGTTGGTCGGTGGTCCTGGAGAAGATACCGGCAAGAAACTCCATGGATACTCTTTTCAAAAATCAAGTTAACAATACTATGTGGTACTTACTTTCGACCTAAGTTACGCGGTTTGGGACTATCAACGATATTATGTATGCGTATTATTATGATGGCTACGGTATAATAATTAAATATGCGAATGACGTACATTACCTATAGGCTCATTATAGTTCCTTTTAGTATAGGTAATAAAATTGTACTTATGGACGCCATTATATTAACAATGAAACCATTATGTTTTTTTTTTTTTTAACAAATATTCAAGAAAAATTTAAAGTCTTATTTAATTAATAAATCTTAATTTATCTACGCACGATAATAATCACTTCGTAACGGATATAAGTAGGTAAACCTAATAATTAGGTGCTTTAACTTTTATGGTGATTATAACAGGTTTCGCAGCGGAAAAAACTGAATGTTTCAAGTATAATTTGTGACATTAGATGTTGCTATATCACTCCCAGACCGGAGGTCGATACTGATGAGTCTAGGTAGTTTGCCACAGCCAGTGATGGTTCCAGTGAGTCGGAACTGAGTGCCGCGTAGTTCACGGTGAGTCGGAACTGAGTGCCGCGTAGTTCACGGTGAGTCGGAACTGAGTGCCGCGTAGTTCACGGTGAGTCGGAACTGAGAGCTACGTACGAGTAGTTCATGGTGAATCGGAACTGAGTGCGGTGATCTTGCGAAGTCCTCAGTGAGTCGAGATAGCGCGGCGTAGTGACTGGCTGCTGCGTCGACCAGGAGAGAAGGTGCCACAGCACTCGGTCTTACACCTGCTGGACACAGGTCTCTCAGAATTGTCCCAATTACGTCTTACACCAGATGAACACAGGCTTCTCAGAGTTATGCCACAATACTCGGTCTTACACCAGCTGGACATGGCACACACACCCCAACACACCCCACAGCTTAGAAACTGGTATAATAAGTTATAAACTAGAAACCTACTTTCCTTGACCAGCACGTGATGATAAGAGACTAATAAAACCGTAACTAGGTTAAATCAGTAGGTAAATGGAATATTTTTATTTGAACGATACAGAAACCAAAACATACGTTTTTCAGAACAAATGTTATGTACCCAATTCTGATAATCGTAGTTCTGCATTTCCACGATTCAGGCAAGACCTTGTGTGGGAACCGTAATTATAAACATTATTTATCGGTAAATAAACGTAGATATTATTATTATTATTTATTTTTAGAACTTTTGTCAATTTGTCGGTTTATTTGTTCACACATCCGTGTCATCCAAATAATTTCAGCTTGGATGAATTAGTGAAAAAAGAGTGCGTATCTTGAGGTATCATCTAGTCTTCATTTCATCAAAATTGGTTCATTGTATCAAAAGTTATTATGAATTGTAAGTCCATCGGTGAGTAACTTTGCTAATATGTGTCGCAATAGGTGGCGCTATGATAAAATAAAATGGACGTGAACCGAGTTACAAGTCATAAAATATTGGATAATAGATACCATAGAAATTATAAGTAGGGCTCCCCCATAAAGTTATTATTACTATTACCACTAGTAATAATAACTTTATGGGCTCCCCTATTAGAAAATAAGTCTATGAATAATACAGAGTGTAAGTGACATGGCATAGGTACTATAATATAGATATTATCTCTATGCATCGCATCGAAAACAGATGCCATACATTACCATAGATGTTTCTGTACTGTACATGATTCTGGACACCTAGGAGATCGAATAGGTACTGCGTCGGTCTCTCCAAAAAAAATACGATTTTGTTGTTTTTACAATGATCTAAGTAAATAATCTGCGAACAAATTCGTAGAATTTTTGTAAAGATCGACTAAAATTTCTCTCTGTCGTTTCCAGAGTCATGGTAGATATGGTATCAGTTTTCGTATGTCACTTACGGCCAGCATAATAATTGATTGATTGTAAACTACGGATTGTTTTTATAAAACCCGTGACAAAAAGATATCAATTTGTAGTGTGTATCTGTGTATCTGTCTGTAGCATCGTAGCTCTAAACGGATAAACCGATTTCAATGCAGTTTTTTTTAGTTGAAAGCTAATTTAATCGGGTATCATCTTAGCTATGTTTCATGAAAATCTGTTCAGCCGTTCAAAAGTAACAGCGCTTTATCTAGTTGAAGTCGGGGGTTTTTGACGGTTAGGGTGTTAGACGGAGAAACATCCTTCTTTTTTTCAATCGAATTAATTCAAGTTTATGTTGATATGATCGACATGACCGTGTTATTATTTAGATTATCACATAAGTAGGGCATTATTCTTAATTTACTTTAGTATAATTTTATTATTGTTGATTCATATCTTTCAAATAATAGACGCCATTAGAAATTTAGCGTATGCAATAAATATTTTTATCATTTATTACACGCGACCTCGACATGCCTAATAAAATACAATAGTTGTCTGTATACCTATGTCATTCTTATCAGAAACATTAACAAGGAAAGAAAGAAAGTAAACAGTTTTTCAGTTTTCAGCTTTTTCGTTTTTGTTTTGTTTTTTTATCAACGTTTCAGTCTACTTCTGAACATACACTCCCAAAAAGGGGAATTTCCCGAGTCACTAGGTACACTGAGAATCACTGGATATGTAATCCAGTGATTCTCAGTGTAGTAAGGCAACCTGACGCTGACATTATCACTGGTAAGAGATCCCAAGGGAAACCTAAAATCAGATGAATAGATGTAGTGAACAGAGACTGTGTGAGATGCTGTGTTTTCGACACAGATGTCGATGATAAAGCGAAGTGTAAGAGAAAGTGGAAGACTGATCAGGACTGACAGAAGATAAGAATTGCGCAAGTGGGTTTAGTGACGGCAGAGAGACGCCATTGCTGCTAGCCATTGCCCCGCGGGTCTACCGCGTAACAAAATGGTAATGAACATCACACTCTGGTAATAAACTTCAATACGATCGCGAGAGAATAAACTTCAAACTACCTTGTAAAAAATTATCGATCATGAAGATGGGAGTCCCAACTTCATTATTGGTAATTTTTTTACAACGTAGCTCAAACTTTAGTCTCAGTGTCGATGTTCATTACCATTTTAGTTACGCGGTAGACCTGCCGGTAGAAATACACTAGGACGTGGGAAGGAAACCGCCTTTCATTCAATAGATTAAATTAATAAAAAAATGTTTAAAAACAATATTTATCATTTATTACTACTGTCTCCAGTCTTACCTTATCATTATATCGTTAGCTTCCTCATCATCATCTACACAAGTAAACTTTCCATAGTTAAAGTAATTTTCTATTTCTTGTAGCGTCCTATCTTTCGTTTCTGGCATTATAAAATACAGTATTAAAAGACATAGAGCCATAAGGCTTCCATACACAGCGAAGAATCCATACACTTTGATGCTTGCGAGCAAATATGGCGTCAATTTCAGTCCTATCATTAAACATGTTGATATCCAGACCCCAGACAGAGCTAATCCTACTCCTCTGTGGGCTAAAGGGAACAGTTCTCCAACTAAAGCTAAGGGTATAGGTGCGCAACCCAAATTGGCAAGTAAGAAATATATAACAAGTAAAAATATAGGTACCAATGGACGATCAGCAGGTATTATATCTTTTGAAGCCAAGAAAAGATACGTACACACTGCCATGAGTACCCCGAAAGCAGCAAAACCTGTGGTGAAAAGCATGGTGCGTCTCTTCATCATCTTCACAAGGATTGATGCGAAGAGGGCGCTGGCCGTGATGAGTATATCAATGCCTAGGGTGTAGTAATAAGACTGAAAAGTTTCTCCTGTGATCTCGGCCATAATTTGAAGAGCGTACACTGGAAATATATGCCTCCCACTCAGTTCTAGCACCAAAGTTACTAATATCATAATGAAGAAAGGTTTCAAAAAGTCCTTCTGCGTGAACTTTCTGAAAAAGTTCATGATTACGTTGGAGTAAGTTAGTTTTAGATTCGGTTTTGACATTCGATCCTTCTGGGCCTTGATGGTTTCTTGTAGTTCTTTGCGGGAGGCTTCGCTCTTCCCTCGCAGCCAGAAGAAGGCTTCCTCGCTTTTCTCGTATTGCTGTTTGGAAACCAGCCATGCAGGGCTTTCTGGCCACGTATAGACTATAATCAGAGCCACGAAGAGAGGAATTAAGGCTACTAATGCTATCGTCCTCCAGTGAAGAAACCGGCTTATAGCATGCATGAACAGGGCTCCCATGCAAACTGATACATTCTTCAGGTAGAGAAATACACCTCTGTATTTTGGACTGGTGTATTCTCCTATCACGATGGCTCCGAGAGAAACGGTAGCAGAGGAGGACACTCCACCCAGAAACCTTCCAATCATCAGGGTCGTGACGTCATTCGCGAAGTAGATGAGTAACCAGCAGCTCACTCCTGGCAGTATCACCAGTCCATGAGTCATTCTTCTCCCGTAGAGGTCCATTAGCAGTGACGATATTAAGAACCCTGGTATACCGGCGACGCCAATTATTGAACCTAGAAGTTAAGGCCATCTGATTAACTATTTTATGTTAATTATGTTGATAGGTACTTCGATATGGGTTTGCAAAGATAAAATGACAAAACGAGAATTTTCAGAATTAGCAAGTTGTTGTTTCGATTTATCTAAATAAAATAAATCCAGCCCATTACTGTCCCACTGCTGGGTACGGGCCTCTTCTCAGAATGAGAAAGGTTAGGCCTTAGCCCACCACGTTTGCCTGCAGGGTAATCACGATACACACTCGCAATCGGAATCGATTCAATTTTGAAAGTCCAACAAACTACATTACGCGGTATGCTTTTGAAATTATTCTACCCGACAATTGGAACAATGCAATGAACATATTTGTACTGTAAAAATTGAGTCGATTCCGATTACGAGTGTGCATCGTGATTACCCTGCTGGTGCGGGTTGGCGGACTACACACACCATCGAGAACTTTATGAAGCCCTCTCAGATGCACAGGTTTCCTCACACGCAAGTGATAATCAAATTCCGATCTCGACCTTGTGACCTTTTTAATAATTACCTAGCCAAGATGCCGTATGCAGGTCAACTTTTATGGGCGAGTCAGGGTGGCTGAGGGCTGGCAGCAGGCTGGACGGGTAACTCAGCACCAGACCCTGCCCGAACATGTTGATCAGCACCGCCGACATGGTCCATGTCTGGAATCAACAGAATTTTACTTAACAACGTCATTTGAAATAGTTTTATTGTTTTAGAGGTCGCCGAGCGTGACGAAAGTTTGATTCTCACGCTAAGCAATGTTATTAGATTATTTTTAGCTGACAAATTACATAATTAATTCCATTTTCTTTCTCAGCCTTTGAGTATCTAAAGTTCTCAGCAGCAAAACGAAAATTAATTAAAACTTAAATAAAGAATGAAAATATTTTATTTCTTCACAAATAACAACGCACAACAACATAAAATAAAAATAAAACACATAAAATTAAGTTTACCTACCTAGTTACATATTTTTAGTCTTTTATAGAAATAAGTTGGCGAACAAGGTTAAAAACAACAAGGTTCATTGGAAACGATTGGACGCTTGCAACACCAAGGGCATCACTCACGAGTTGCTGACCCTACTAATAGAGGGTTCCCCTACTGCCAACAGGACGCATCCCCAAGGAGCATCGTTCAGTAGGTATATTGTTGAGGTGTTGGTATGCAACAACATCCCCAGCGCTGTTTCTCAACGATGACCTGTCAGTGACGTCTTCTTCCAGTGTCTAACATAGTCATAGACTCATAGTCTAATTTCGTAATTTATTTTCTCATAGTTTTTTTTTTTTTTTTTCATAGTCTAGTTTAATTTTGTTTTTACTTTATTTATGTTCGTTTGTAAGGTCTAAGACCCAAAATAAATTATTTATTTATATTTATATATTGTTTATTGTACACCAGAAAAACAAATATACCTACACATAAAACTTGCACGAACATGAGTAAATTGTACAATGGGCGGCCTTATCGCACACGGCGATTTCTTCCAGACAACCTTTCCATGGACAAGAGTGACATGAATAAGTTATGATTATTATTATTAAATAATCTATTATTTATATTAGGATATTATTAAAAAAATAAAAACAATACCTGTCTTAACAACGGAGCCGACATTTTGCTAATAATCCGACATGTTGATCCAACACTTATACGAACTTTGACACGACTCATTAAAAACCAGCGGTTTTATACAATAATAAAATAAAGGGAAATAATATTAAAGGTGTGAACATACTAGCGTGTTGTAAACAATCAAAACTCGTAATATGACGCACTGCTGAACAAAATCTTTTGATTGGTCAGCCAGGCTACTACTGCGAAAGGGTAATGAGCAAATAATAGCTGGACGGAACGGACCCCAACAAGCTAAAATAGGTTTTACCTTCCATTAGGAAAGAGTTTTGACTATTGCTTTCCACTGTAAAAGAGAAATGAAGAACGAGTTCATTGTTCCCGACAAAAAAGAGGGGTGTTATTAGTTTGTAGTGTGTGTGTGTGTGTGTGTTTGGTTTGTGTGTGTGTGTTTGGTTTGTGTGTGTGTGTTTGGTTTGTGTGTGTTTGTTATGTGTACCTATGTCTCTGTGTAGGGGGTGTGTCTGTCTGTGGCATCGCAGCTCCAAAATGGATGGACCGATTTCAATGCAGTTTTTTTTATTGATAGCTAGTTTAATCGGGTATCATCTTAGCTATGCTTCATGAAAATCTGTTGACCCGTTCAAAAGTTACAGCTCTTTTTCTAGTTGTAGTCGGGGGCTTTTTGCTCGTTCAGTCCGCTGGACTCTTTGTAGGTGGAAGTACTTCTATGAAGCTTACCGTTGCGAGTACGGAGCCCGCTCCGCTGCCAGTGGAAGCCGTGTGTCAATGTAACCTGGGGATAAAAATAAGTAATATCAATTTGGTGGAGATTTTAACATACACAAGATAATATTATGATAAACCTAAGGCGCTCACATAACCTAAAACAAATAATTCGCGAATGCACACGAGTCACTAAAGACACTTCCACGTGCATTGATCTACTCTTCACTAACTACAAATCCATAGTATAACAAGGAATGTTAAAGATCACAGTCTCTCCGACCACAAATAAATAAACTTGGAATTATATATAAATTGCCTATACTCAAACTTTTATAAATTGTTAATTAAGTTTGTATCTGTATATCAAATATTCTTTTTTGTATGTACATACAAAAAAGAATATTTGATATACAACTTTAAGAAATCATTAAAAGAAATTGATTGGGGGAAAATTAATAATAAAGTTAATGAAAACTACAATACATTCATTACGACTACCTATTATATTATACAACAAAGCTCTTAGATAAAATAATTCCAAAACCAACAGTGAAATTAAAATGTAAAGGATGGATGATAACAGGTTTCAAAACATCACGCAAACACTAAAGAGCACTAAGAATAATGACTAAATGAGTCTAAAAGTCATATTATTAAAAAAAAAATACCATTATTACATTTAATAAATTGTTAAAACGTAGCAAAAAAATTTCAAAAAAAATGGAATAGGTATTCCAGACATATGAATAAGTCAGATAATAAAACTAAAACCATATGGAATATAATTAACAACAAATCTGACAAAACCCAACGATAAAGTAGATATCATAACATATTACTTACAAAACTTTACACCTCAGGCATACGTGGTTCTGCTTACAATTTGGTTCGAATCATCCCTAAACAAAAGAAAACAAATAGTATAGATTGAAGACCACATTATTAAGAAAAAGGACATAATACCGGTCCGGTCCCAAGATAGAAACCCATCGAGCGTCATCCCTCAAGGCAGTGTTCTAGGCTGCCTACCATTTTTAATCTATATAAATGACCTCCCAAAATTTTAGATAAATAAATTATATTACCAGTACATTTTGCCGATGATATTTCTATACTTTTGAGATATGACAACAATTCCGACTCTAAAGGCATTTTATAAAATACTCTTCAGACAGTAGAATAGAATAGAATACATTAGATCTTTATTTCATGTAAACCAAATACAGGCACTTATGAAATGTCGATAGTCGATACTCTAGGTGCACGGTTCCAAATAGAAGGTCCTATGGAGAAGAACCGGCAAGAAACTCCATGGACTCCACAGCAACACTTTGGCTACAAGATCACAATTGTGAAATTAACTATAACAAAACTAAAATTATATAATATAGATATAAAAAATCCCTCATACAAACAAACATCATTTTTAATGACAAGCCTATAGAAACAGTAAGTACATTTTGTTTACTAGGTACAAACATAGGCAAACACCTAAACTGGAAAACTCACACGGAAATATTAAATCTAAATTATCCAAATTTACTTTAAACGCTCTGTTACAACTTAAATACAGTACAAATATAGAAACAGCATTATCAGCACACGACACTTATATTCGTGGCTAAGATATGGAGTGATGCGATGAAGTAATAGCGGTATTGCAAACGAAATATTTACCATACATGGCCCATATTGACAATACACAAAGTTACAGGCCATATTTTATCATGTTTCTCAGTAATATAGCATTCTACTGGTGAAATAATTTTTAAAATCGGTCCTGTACTTTTCGTATTTATTCATTACAAACAAAAATCCAAATCTTTTCTCTTTATAATAATTATTAGTGTAGAAGTGTAGATTTACTATAAAGAACACATACATTTTTATATTATAGAATTAAACAAAATTAGATAACAATTAAATTACAATTACATTAAATTACAATTACGTTAAATACAATTACATTAAATTACAATTACAGTAAATTACAATTACAGTAAATTACATTAAATTACAATTACATTAAATTACAATTACATTAAATTACAATTACAGTAAATTACAATTACATTTACAATGAATTAATTCATATTATTATCTATACAATTTATTAAAAATTATTATACAAATACTTACAATTATAAAAATGTACCGGAACACAAGGCATTCCAACTTAATCTTAGATGATCAGCAATGCATCCGTAATTACTATTTTGTGAATCGCTTACTATCTATGCCCTGCCCAGGGCAGAAATTGAACTGCCCAGACATTTCTAGTATAAGCTGACCTTTCATTATACGAAAAGCCTATACAATGCGAGGTCAGCTCATACTGGAAATGTCTGGGCAGTTTAATTTCTGCCTTGCTAATAGTTTTAAGTTCGTAGTAAGCCTCCAGGTGACGCACAATTTTGCCCTCCTCTAATAGTAAAAAAGAAAATGTGTGCTGGGACACACGGGCGTAGCCAGGGGGAGGGTTTGGGGGGTTCAACCCCCCCCCCCCCCCCCCCACCCCCCCCCCCCCGTAAAGTTAAGATACCTGAGGAGACTTAAAAACTACTTGCGGAACACAGTGAGTGAAAACAGACTGAATGGCTTGGCTCTCATGAATATTCACTATGGGAAAGAAATGGATGCGAATGAAGTAGTGGATATATTTAAAAAGAAAAACAGAAGATTAGTTCTGTAATCATTCATGTTTTTTTTTCATTATTACGGTTTATTTCATGCACTTTTAGTCGTTTTATTTTCTTGAACCCCCCCCCGACACTAAAACCTGGCTACGCCCGTGCTGGGACACATAGTAGAAGTGAAACTTCAACGGACAATATATCGTCTACCCCCTCCACGCGGCCGTAACGCCTTTCTATCCTAATCCTAATACCCCCCGTCTATATAGAAGTTTCACTTCAAAAATGGGTTCCGAAACCGATGTAACAAATATTGTTGTGTTTACCTAGATTATGCGAACGCGTTGTAAATAAAATTGAGATAAAAATGAAATGTAATCAAGTAATAATCATATAGAGTCATATTCGACAGTTTATCAAAATATGACATTTATCACGAAGAAGATTAAAACACACCCCTCGGGAAAACCCGATCTGTTGTAAATCGTAATGCCCAGCCGTCAGTGACGTCACACAAGGGGTGTGGTCGGCTGCCCAGTCTTTTGGATTACAAACATTTGTTACGACTGTGCGCCTGCGCATGCCTCTCGTGGGCTAGCGCAAGCGATAAGTCTCCTGTAGCGCGAGCGTTAAAAAAATACCTTAGATCTGTGTTTAACACTCCTGCAGTCTTCTACTTGATATGAATTAACCAAGAAATAATGTTTGAAAATAGCAATTATAAATGAACTAGCGACCCGTCCCCGGCTTCGCACGGATGCAGTTTCTCTACTATCCTTTCATTAAATATGAAAGTATTATACATATAAACCTTCCTCTTGAATCTCTCTATCTACTAAAAAAAACCGTATCAAAATCCGTTGCGTTGTTTTAAAGATCTAAGCACACATAGGGACAGACAGACAGCGGGAAGCGACTTTGTTTTATACTATGTAGTGATAATCAAAAGTAATTTTACACTTTTGTAAAATGACTCAATGACGTATAAACGTGAGTGAAGATGCAGTTTTTTTATGGTTAATGGAACTTACCTTAAGTGAACTTCAACCATAATTATACGAGTTGCTGCATCCGTAGAGATTTAATAAACCATGTAGTCCGTCTTCTGTTGTACTGCATCATCACACGAATTTTAGATCTTAAATAAAATCAAGAGTTAAAAAACTAGTCACTAACTGACTTCACTACGTAATGTTCCCACTTGTCAACAGATGGCGCTATTTTCATTCGTTTCAGAGTAACATCCAATTTGTCATTTTTCAATTACTTTGGGGATATATATTTAGGGAGGGCGGGATCTTAAATCTCTACGGATGCAGCAACTCGTATAATTATGGTTGAAGTTCACTTAAGGTAAGTTCCATTAACCATAAATTATACTTCGTTGCTGCATCCTATGAGATTTAATAAACCATGTAGATGTTTAGCGCCTAGGTAATTGTGGAATGACAAATAAGTAGATTTTTATATACCAACTAGTATTGAAAATCATGTTCATGTAAAAAAAGGCAATAGGGATCGGAGATCCTAAATTACTATCTATTACACTTTTATTTTAATAATCTTTTCTTCCAATACTCATGAACTGTAAATCAACGAACCACCTATCCGTATTAAGTGCAGCGTAACGAAAGCTCTGTCCTGCTATATATTTGTCAAGGGTAAGTTATCGAATTTAGCGAAGCATAGAGATTTGGCAGTCGAGCCACTCGCATGCTTGCTGACATTTTACAGAGACGCACACTTTGCCACCGACGCGGCGACGGACGTCGAAGCGTGTAGCGTGCCTATTGTGTGGCGAGTAAACCCGACATCGATTCCGCTATTCTTAAGGACTTGTTTAATCCATTGATTTGCGGACTGGGAACTGGCAATTAGGGTAGCTTTTTAATAGTTAAGATTAATCTATCTGTCCACCATTTATTTCGAGATTCTCTCGTTCTATTTAGGTAGATAAGCAGAGAGAACTTTCGCTGGGCAAATAATTGGTTGTTCGTGATGGAATGGAGTTATCATTTTTGGATTCGCCCTATTGGGTGTTGATGGCTCAATAATTTCGAATACAATTCTGTGAACACCTGCTTCACAGAACGAAATGTTTATTGATCTTGATAAATGTTACCGTTTGCAAGTTAGTTTTAGTGATCAATCTAGAGTTAACGATTCATTAGTTTTATCAGATAGGTAAGACAACGCCACGTTAGTATTTTTATCTTTAGGCAAATAAGGCCTGTACTTAAAAAATCGACAATCGCAGTCAATTACACAAGTTTCTTTACATGTGACGCGTGATAATGCTGATCTATATGAATTTAAAGAGTCGTATTTAAAAAGTCATTGATAGTTTGAAAAAATCTAAATTAATGTCTTTACAAACAAACAAATCATAATTTAGATACTATTGCAAAGTAATTGGTATATGATAACAACTGCGTGATTATATCTATGGAATTATTATCTCATGATTTTTCGACGAACGCTACCCGTATAGCGTTGCGCAAAACAGGTGGCTCGGCCATAAAAGGGGCGGGGTTTTGGAAGGAGAAAGCAATATTTTTTCATGTGTGGCTCCAAATATAGTATTTTTGAAATGGTAAAGGACATATACAGCGGGGACCAAGGTTGGTTTGGCCAATAAGGTGCTACTAATATGCCTCATTTTTCGAATACCTACGTAAAAAGGAAATTTGACACATCTTAATAGCGTAAACGGATATACGTAATATGTTGTAGGCGTTCGGATCTCATTTCCAAGATCCAAATTTGAGTCTTTGAGTATTTAAAATTAATTCGAGAGGTAATCACATCTTTTTCTGGTCGACCGAACTAGTGAATTCGGCGAGTGTACTATATCTTGGAAACAAGATCCATGTGTAATTCCCGCTCCGTATTAATGTTCGAGAAACCTCGACGCTTTCTTATATAGGAAACAAATATGAACAGCAACACAGTCATGTCTCTCGAGTTATAGTATAATTGAAGTGAGAGAACTCAGAGAACACGTCCAACCATTTCTATTGATAGGTATAAGATTATAGCGGTAGTGTTGTCAATTCTTAGCAATAGATCCGAATCGGTGATGGTTTGACAAAGGCAATGAACTCCGATAAAGACAGTTAATAAGTACAAATAATTATTGATGAGCTTATCTCTTTCTTCTTGTGACCGGTAACCGCTATTACCCCATTGAAGAAAGTTTCCAACCCCGAAAGAGGGGATTCCAAAGAAATCTCCAGTTATAGAGACCAGTTAGGATTTTTTTTTTTTTTTTTTTTTTTTTTTATAAAATATAATCTCTAAGGGATGGGTTAAATTTACATCTTGATATTTCGAGAACAGTGCGAGTATTTTTCTCTTTCCAAGCACTTAGTATAGTCAGCCGTAAGCTACGGTTGGACATGAAGCTGTTATACTACCTATAAACTGAGCAAATTCTCTCATCGCAATTGATGATTTAGCAGGTTTATTTCGAATAGTTTTATGTATTTTGCAACGTATTTCCTTTGGTAATAATAAACATAAAATAATAATTATAGGTACTGGGAACGCAATAAATTCTAAGAAATTTGCGGCGTATGAGAACACTTTTTTCTTAATTATTAGGAAACAAACACTCCAGAATAGAAGCAGTTATTATTATCATATTTATACGTGAAACGTAGTTATGCCATACACTACGGATCACCTAAGTACTACCAAACTGCTGCGACAACTAGCTGCGTAGGTACGATTTTCCGGCGGGAAATCGAAATCCGGTCTCCCGCGTGATAGGCGGGAATACTTACCACTATACTACCGTAGGTAGGTGAATTCATAAAAAAATTCATAAACGAAATCGTTAGTGGGTAGATATTTTCTGCACGATTTATATCCATGACTATCCAGTCACAAAAAATATTCATCTTGGGATGTATTGTTGCCATGTACCTACGCTTCATTTAACACCATACTATGTAATACTACATTCTGACAAATAAATGATTCTGATTCTGATTCATTAAATAATAATTATGATGCTGTGCGAATATCATTTAATACTGAAATGTTTATGTAAATTTATAAATTATTAGTGGTTCCCGTACCGGGAATCGAACCCGAGCCTCCTGGGTGAAAGCCAGGTATCCTAGCCACTAAATCATACGGGATGCCTAATCCATAAAACTACTAGTTCTTTCATTTATAGAAAGCTACATTATCCCTGAGGGATATAGCTTATGTTTATAACTAGCTACCTATGCTGAAAAAACTAAAACCGCGTGAAACCGCGGGCTACAGCTAGTTAAGAATGAATCGGTAAAATAAATAATATTTTCATTTATCAGGAAGGAATACTACCTAACAAACAACTTGGTATATTTTTTACAAATAAATGAATCAGCATCTGTAGCCGAACTAGACAATGCATTTCGGTTATCGACGTTATTCCCCTTGAATTATTCTAACGTTCTTATAGCCGGCAATGTGAAGTTGTTAGGTATATATAACTAATGTTACAGATAAGAATTCACTTATGTCTTAATAATATAGGTAAGATCAGTTACCTACTTTTTGGATTTAGAAAAAATAATAATAGGGGAAATAAATTGACCATCATAATCGATCGGTACATGGCACAATAGACCTTAAATCTTTCAAGTTTCTCAATAAACTTAAACATTTCGGTCCTTGAACAAGGTGGGTTACATAGTTTCACAAGTTCTAGTAAATGGTAATTTATAACCTTTTATTATAGGTATCATCCTATATTCGGCGTAGTTATGTTCAACCAATTGTGTAAGAATACGACAAGTGTGTGGTAGGTACCTCTAGCCGGCCGCGGCGGCGCGGCGGCTCACGGCTCCGGCGCGGCGGCGGCGGGCGGTCCGCGGCTCGTCGCCAGCGGTGCGCGGCGCGGCGGAGGCGATGCGGCGTTTGCGCCGCTCCCCGGTTGACGGGGGGGGGGGGGGGGGGGGGGGAGTTGTCCCTCCGCACCGTGGCCTTCGGCATTAGAGGTGTGAGCTCTTTAGCCAGCTAAAGTTTTTCATTGTATTGGTCGAACAGGTCAACAACTTCTCCTTCTGATCCTTTGTTAGGCCTTGGAGTAGGATTGTACCCCAGCGTTTAGAGACCTCCGGGTATCTTCTTCCTAAAGGTTTCCTCTGGCTGCGGCTCGTATTCAGGATTTAATAGGGGAACAAGGCTAAGTCAGCGTGATCTTTACTTCCTGGGTGACATCTCGTGGCACCACATTAAGGAAGAAAGTATTTTTACTTCCTGGATGACATCTCGTGGCACCACATTAAGGAAGAAAGTATTTTTATTTCCGGATGACATCGCGTGCCACCACTGAGGAAATAATGGACCACTGGGAAAATTATCACATCCAGAGGCGAAATTCATGACACACGTCGACACTTGTTCATGGCCTCGTGCGGCCAGTTGCGATTATAAAGGCTATGGCCTTTCTTTAATTATTTTTTATAATAATAATAATAGGTAGGTACTAACTTTTTGGGTGGCATCACGCCACGTTAAGGTTATTTCTTGATCACCACTATAATAATGTACACTGTACTATTAACCTACCATAATAATACCATTATTCTGAGTGTAAGCGGTAAACTTATTACAAAAAATAAGCACAGGTATTAGTTAGTAGGTAACTTCACTTTGATATTACGCCGGCGGTTTTCGTCGGAACTTCAATTCCTTTTCTAAGCGTTGAATTTTGTATCTAAACTAATCCTTAGCTTCCTCTCTAACACTTTCACTGTAAATATTCACTAAAAACTCAAAGATTTCAACAAAATAGGAATATATCGCGGAGTACGACGCGGATGATGCGACACACAAAAGACGAATGAAAATAGCGCCATCTGTTGACAAGTGGGAACATTACGTAGTGAAGTCAGTTAGTGACTAGTTTTTTAACTCTTGATTTTATTTAAGATCTAAAATTCGTGTGATGATGCAGTACAACAGAAGACGGACTACATGGTTTATTAAATCTCATAGGATGCAGCAACGAAGTATAATTTTAAAGTAAGAGCCCATCCACTTTTGTTTCTTTTAGCAGCAGAATCGTGCGTTTTCGCGTTCCTTGTTCACTTTTTGTAAGCAAAAAACAGCCGACGAACGCGAAAACCGCGATTCTGCTGCTAAAAGTATCGAGTGTGAACGATCGCTTTAGAACAATAAATATACACAGAAAGGGCCTCCCTGAGTGACGTGTGAGCTAAAGAATGGAGATCATGGGGCTTACTATGAACTCTTATAGCAGGACTGAAATTGAATTGCCCAGACATTTCCAGTATGAGCTGACCTCGCACTGCATAGGCTTTTCGTACAGTGAAAGGTCAGCTTATACTGGAAATTTCTGGGCAGTTCAATTTCAGCCTTGCTATAAGAGCTGGTCGTAAGCCCCCAGGCTACTGGCTACTACCTAGCCTACCGACTAGCTCCTCTTTAGTTACTACTGAGGAATATTTTCCCCGTTCAGTCACACTGACATACGAGTTTGGCCAAGCTAACTCTGCTGTGGTACTACAACACCGCAAACAATCACTGTGAAACATGTGGGGTGTGGACTTAGCAATCATTGTAGCGATAGTCGATAGTCAAAAGCGTCGACCAACACCATAAGAGGCTCGCGTTGGGCAGCTGGGTCAAGGGTTTCATACAGAGGACGGTACTCCTGGACACGGCGCGTATTGTTAGCAGGTTCCTCTCTCTGCAGCCCTGACCACCGATAACTTGTACCCAGCCCGGTAAAGGTGGGCTACTACTTTAAAAAAAAAAAGTAGAAGCCAATGCACACGGTGTATTTCTAACGCGCCGACGACGCGCATATTACGCACGTTAACGCGCTTAAAACGAATTTACATTGCTGTGCCCGACGGGGTCCATAATGATCGAAATAATTGTTATTTTACCACCTAAGTAAATTACATTGTGGAACGCAATAAATATTGAGTATTCATCATAATCATCATCATTCTCCTGCCCTTGTCCCATTTTATTTGTGGTCGGCGCAATATGTCTTCTTCTTCCATTCTCACTATTAGACGTCGTCTCAGAGTTTACGTTCTTATTACGTATAAAATATATTGAGTATTGAAATTCGTATTCTAAAATTTGGTCATCTACAGCGCCGTGAGCGCGCGTTTGTGAAACGTGCGTCACACGCCGTGTGCATAGGCTCTAATTCTTTCTGATGTGTTTATTCATACTATCTTCAAAACAAAGACAAATTTATCAAATTCGCAATAGATAGAGAAGACAATAAAGGGATTTGCTAATAAATTAATAATCTCCATAATGTTTTTGTGCGATGTACCTATCTTAATGATTCAGTAATTGTAGTCGGTGTCCTGTCGTAAGCGGCGGTTAAAATGGTTGCTCCTTTCATTAGACAGGTACCTTTAATATTAATATCTTTAATATTCTTGTGCTGGAAGTATTTAGTGAAAATGTTGTTCGTGTGATTGTGTAAGGTTGAATAGTCACCATAATATCAGCACGTTGCTGAATATTATGGGACTTCTAAAAAATAGCTTGTGATAGGTATAAGGTTTAATTACATGAAGTGCAACTACTGATGGGTGATAGATTATTAATATTTTTGGAAAAAAAAACCATTAATTTTGGAAGGTTTCGCGTATCATGCTTATTATAAATAAAATATTATCTATAGTTTAAAAAAAAAACTATAGAACACGCTTTAGTCATCCAAACTGAACGTGTATGCAAAATTTTAGCTTAATCGGAAACCGGGAAGTGTGTCAAATTTAACTTCCAAGATTTTCTTACATAGTTAGTTAGTTAGTTACAGGTGAAGCTAATAAAAGCGTGTTTACAAACCTATTCTTTGTTTTTATACCTTTGACACAGTGATACAGTTTGATACAGTGCTTGGCGCATGGACTTATGGACTCATGGACTTTAAATGTGTAAATCTATGAAAACTTTCAACTTCTAAATTCATTATATTCGCATATATTTATATTCGCATTGAATTGCATTATTCTCGCAGATCTTACCACAACATTGTACTGATAAAGATTGTCAAGATCTATTATTTATTTGAAAAGAGTTTCCATGGAGTTTCTTGCCGGTTCTTCTCCATAGGATCTACTATTTGGAACCGTGCACCTAGAGTCTCGACATTTCATAAGTGCCTGTATCTGGTTTACATGAAATAAAGATCTATTCTATTCTATTCTATTATAAAAAAAACTAAAAGAATAAAAATAAATATAGGGTCTATGGGTAAAAATTAGGCATTGACCCACCCAATCCCCCAAAAAATTGTGATGTCTATGTGCTAAACAGCCTGTATACAGGATATTTTTTTATGTAGTGCGCATAATTTTTACAGTGATTTAGTCTCTCTTCCTAAATGGTAGGTTTGGGAAAATACCAATCGCTTAGCCACTGCGCCAACCGTGTCGTATAATGTTGCTAACTCCAAGTTGTGGAAAGAGTAGCCAGTAACCAAGGACCGGCTCACTGTCCAAAGTGCGCCGGCGCATCATTCGTGGACTCGGGGAATTTTCTCTGCGCGCGCCCCACTCTTATACCTGATGATTGAACCTTGTAGCCATTTTTATTACAAATTAATAATCAATAACTGGAAGCATAATAAGCAATAAAATTACCTTAGTATCTGATCAATACCATTCTTTGTTCATTCATTGACTGCATTGGAGAAGACGATAAATTTTATTTTTTATTGTCATAATGATTTTATGGTGTTAATACATTGTTTTATCCATAATGGATAGGATGTAATCTTAGGATGAGTCTGATATAAATGATTAATTATTATTATAATAGTATAAGTCAAACTAAATTTCATGGTAATAGGTAATATTGTGAGCTAAACAATGCTTAGTCGGAACGGGGCTGACGATATGCTGTATGATGATGATATAAAAATATAAATATTTAAAAGAAAAAAATAGAATTCGTTATTCTATTTTTTTCTTTTAAATATTTATACTTTTACATACAAAGAGCCTCCGCGAGTGACGATACCTGAGCTCGTCTGGTGCACCCTGGGCAGTCAGCCACGATACCACCACTCTCTCTCTCTATTCCCGACTGTCAATCCCACATGGTGGAGGGGTCAGCCTTCCTTATATTCTGCTTCCGTTTCACTCTCGATACCACCACTGCTGACTGGCTAATATTTCCACTACGGCGGGCGTGAGCGATTCCCGTGTGGTAGTTTTTACCGACTCGACAACAAAAGAACGTATTAATAAACCAATAGATACTATAGAGTTTGATATGAGACCACATAAGATGCTGAACTACTATGCTATTGAACTGTTCCAGCATCTTATGTGGTTACTTAAGAGCCTACTCAAAACTGAGATTGGTTTATTAATACGGCCCTAAGAATACATTCGAGTGCTCTTGAGATGCTGGTAATATGATTAGTTTAAGTTGCCAAAAACCTACTATGCTACTACTCGCTATACTTGACCCGCGCCTTGATGATGTAAGAAAAATTTGCCAGCCTCAGCAACCACCAAACAATGCATCCCTTTCTCGCTTATAGACGTTTTCTTAAGAGGATACGGAATAGGAAGTTTATTTGCGACAGCAACTGTCATATTTATCGTACGTAATCAGGGGCGGGAATGCTCTTCTATGCATCGTAGCGGAAATCATAAAACTTATAGCACTAAACAAGTAAACAAATTATTAAATCCACGGCAGTGGCGTGCACAACATGTAATAATGCTATAATAATATTATGTATTATGCGTGAAGCTTTTATTGTCTTTACACAAGATTATTATGATAGCAAACTTCTGAATAAATCAACACTTTAACATTATTTTACTGTTTCCCCGTTCGAGGAAACAGTAATTACCTATGATCCACAAATAAGAGGTGCATTATTATACTAAAAAAAAAATTTATATATAAGTAGTAGAATCATATCATAGTAATATTATAAAGAGAGAAATCCTGATTGACTGACTGACTGACTGACTGACTGACTGACTTATCATCAACGCACAGCCGAAACTACTGAAGCTAGAGTCACGAAATTTGGAGAGTAGGTCCCTTTTGTATTGTAGGCAAGCAATAAGAAGGGATTTTTGAAAATTCAGCCCCTAAAGGGGGGAAAAAGGGGGTGAAAGTTTGTATGGGAGTCCCTTAATTTTTGAAGTGAGAAAGATGAAAATTGGGATTTAGGCTTTTGGTTACAAATAAAGAAACACATGATTCTGCGTTTTTGGAAATTCATCCCCTAAAGGGGCAAAATAGGGGTGAAAATTGTTTTTGAAGTGTAAAACGTGAATATTGGGATGGTTTTTGAAGTGAGAAACGTGAAAATTGAGATCTAGGCTTTTGGATACAAATAAAGAAACATGTGTTACCGCGTTTTTGGAAATTCATCCCCTAAAGGGGCGAAATAGGGGTAAAAATTGTTTTTGAAGTTAGAAACGTGAAAATTGAGATTTAGGCTTTTGGTTAGAAATAAAGAAACACGTGTCACCGCGTTTTTGAAAATTCATCCCCTAAAGGGGCGAAATAGGGGTGAAAATTGTTTTTGAAGTGAGAAACGTGAAAATTGAGATTTAGGCTTTTGGTTAGAAATAAAGAAACACGTGTTTCTGTGTTTTTTGGTAATTCATTCCACAAAGGGGCGATAAAGGAGTGAAAAATGTTTTTGAAGTGTTTTTACAAAGAAAATAGTTTAAAAATTGTTGACCCAAATGCGTCGGGAACGGGTTCACCGGGGGATGGGGGGTTTGTATTGGGCCAAAGCCCCTCTTTTCTTTTTTTACGCTTCTTGTGATATCCTATATTTATTTATTGTTTATTTTATATTCTTTATTGTACACCAGTAAAACAATTATACACATAAAACTTGCACGAACATGAGTAAATTGTACAATGGGCGGCCTTATCCAGGCAGGCAACCTTTGGATGGACAAGAGTGAAATTAATAATTAGTGATGGGGCAGTCAGTTGTGTGGATCAAATAACATTGCACATTATCTGGCAATATTTATTTATTTATTTATAAAATATACTGAAAGTATGAATATCCTATAATTGTAAATAATATAAAAATTACCCTTTTTAGTGCAAAACAAGTTATAAGTATGCAAAATTTCAGCTCAATCGGAAACCGGAAAGTGGGTCAAAATTGACTTCTAAGATTTTGTTACATAGTTAGTGAGTTAGGTTTTCCTCGATTTTCTTGAGATTCCATCATCAGATCCTGACTTGATGATAATGGGACCACGTCGGGAGTATACCCTTTCGAACTAAAAAAAAATTTTTTAAATCGGTTCACAATTGGCGAAAATATCGATGAACATACACAAAAAAAAATAAAAAATACATACGCGACGAACATAGTACCTCCTCCTTTTTGGAAGTCGGTAAAAAGGTAGTTTAGACCGTTTTAAAACCGTGGCATTTCTTTTTTTGCAGGCATGGACCGTATCAGCAGTGTTGACCAACATGGTCGGGCAGGGGATGATGCTGAGCTACACCACCAGCCTCCTGCCGGCGCTGCAGGAACCTGACTCTCCTATCAAGGCTGACCTGAATACTGCATCCTGGCTAGGTAATAAATAAATAATAAATTCACCACATTACTGTCCCACTGCTGGGCACGGGCCTCTTTTCGGAATGAGAAGGGTTAGGCCTGAGACCACCACGCTGGCCTATTGCGGGTTGGCGGACTACACACACCACCGAGAACTTTATGGCTAGGTAATATTTTCTTTTATTTACTGACGGATAATAAACAGCTATAATAACTTAATATAAATAAAGTAATTTTGGAACGCACTACATTAACCGCAGATTAAACAATTAATAATAACATTTAATCAGTGAGTGCCCCTAGATTCTAGATGAACAATAAAATGTATATCAAAATATTATACAGTATATCTTTTTATGTAGTGCCAATAATTTGTAGAGTGATTCAGTCTCTGTTCCTAAATGCAACCGCAGTATTGGGACACACTTTAAAACAAAACGAAAATTCGACTTAGTATGGGGGACACGCATAATTTACTAGCGCAAGCCATACAAAATCAATATGTTTTTAATTTTTGAGAGACTACTAGGTACTGCGGTACTGCGGTTGCATTTGGAAACGGACACTGAATCACTCTGCAAATTATGCGCACTATACCTATAAAAAAATATCCTGATATAATACCTGTATGTAAGTTTTTTATTAACTTAAATAAATCATTTGGGTTTTTTTTTTGGACAGCAAGTGACACAATTCGCAAAATAAAACAAATAAGAACAAAAGAAAAAACAATAATCAGAAAAAAATAAAATAAAGAATGTTAAATATTTCTTATTATAATGTCATTCTCCCTCACTATGATTGATCGTGTATCGTGTACAGTCACAATTTGTCCCGTTCGGGGATCGAACCCGCGATATGTAGCCCAGAAAACCGATCGCTTAGCCACTGCATCAATTATGTCGTAAATTTTATTGTATTTTATCACCTTTTTTTCAGCTTCATCATGTGGCGTCTCTGGCATCCCAGGATTCCTGGTAGCATCATTCCTCATGGACATCTTCGGACGGCGAGTGGCACACGGCTTCGTCATATTACCAGGCATGATCGGTTGGCTCTGCATATACCTCGCCACCGGCATCCCAGCCCTCATGATAGGCAGGGTTTTAGGCGGCTTTACTGCAGGAGCTACGGTTTCGTTAGGAGCTATCGTCATAGGAGAATATACAGACCCTAAATACAGAGGAGTCTTCCTTAATCTGAAGACAGCTTCAGTTTGCTTAGGAGGTATGTCTGTCCACATTTTAGGACACTTCTTCAACTGGAGAACTGTAGCTTTAGTCGGGATTATACCTTATGTTTTGGCTTTGCTGGTCATCTACACATGGCCTGAAAGTCCAGCGTGGTTGGCTTCAAAAGGCCAATACCAAAGAAGCGAGGACTCCTTCTACTGGCTCAGGGGAAAAAACGAAGCAACATTCAAGGAAGTGGATGAATTGATCCAAGCCCAGATGAAGCGACTGTCGAAACCTGTGGAGAAGGCAACGTTAGGCGACAAATTTTTAATACTTTGTAAGAAGTTTACGAGAAAAGATTTTATAAAACCTGTCACAATACTTTTTGTGAGCAGCATACTGTTAGAAACCTGTGGAAGACACGTCTTCCCAGCTTATGCCATTCAAATCATTGGGGAGGTGACTGGTGACAAGTCGCAATCCTTTTACTACACTTTGGGCATTGACTTGATCATCACGGCTAGCGCGGTTTGCTCATCAATCCTCGTCAAGGTTATGAAAAGAAGGACTCTTCTCTTCTCTACTGGCTTCGCCGCTTTCACAGTCCTCATGATAGTCTGTACCTATCTCTTCTTAGCTTCCAGAAACATCATTTCTAATGACAGAACTTGGATTCCTATTATATTATTTGTAGTTTACTTTATTTTAGCTAATTTAGGCTGTACTCCTATACCCTTAGCTTTATTAGGAGAATTGTTTCCTTTGCCTCATCGAGAAGTTGGTTCTTCTGTAGCTGGGACCTGGATATCTCTTGCAGTCATGATGGGACTCCAGGTAACTCCATATCTACTTCTCCACGTAAAAGTATATGGTACCTTTGCTGTTTTTGGCACTGCAATGGGATTGTCTTTGCTGGCTTTGTTTTTCATGTTGCCAGAAACAAAGGATAGGACTCTACAAGAGATTGAAGACTATTTCAATGACGGCAAGTTTAGAGACTCCAAAGAAGATAAAGATGCTGAAGTTAAAGTTAAGATGATGAAATAAGACTGTGATTGTAAATGTAGTAATTTTAAATTAAGTTATTAGAAGCTTGCTCTAAGAACTGGCAAACGATATTTAGAAGAGTTAATACTAAACTGGCAATTGAAATTAAAATCTTTTACACCTATCCAAAAGTTGTACATGTCAAACCTTTCATTATTTGCGGCAATATTTGATCCTTTGTACATACTCTTGGGTCATCAACTCGGTCATTCCTCCATAAATAATTTCTCTGATGGATACAAATCTGGACTACTCCAGATCTAGGGACTCTTTCAAATAACGGTAGTAACAAATTAATATGTAACGGCATAAACCTCAGTATTGTATAAGTGATTATCAAGCAACGCGTTAGTTTAAGAGATAATAGTAAAAAGCCCAAGGCTAACAATACTTTTAGCATCAGCGATCGACGACTTAATTGCTTTTCCGAAGCTGGAGCGATCGGAACGTTCCACTCCGCATGAAACGCGAATCGAGGAAATCCAGTCGCTTTTCGGAAGCTCGATGAAGACTGAAGAACTGACTGAAGTAGACTAATATGATCGTCAGTTTCGGCAGCAAGTTGCAGCGACTGTGACTGTTTTGTGCCAATCGCAGCGTATAGCTCTGGCATCTGCGGAACACGGCTCAGTATTGTTCCGGATTTTGGCGAAGCTACACCGTTTACCAAGGATTCTGAAGACTACACTGCTCCTTGTTTTATTGATAAAGTGAAAGTATAAATAGGTTTTGCTATCGCAAATTGTATTTAACATAGAGAGTCTTCAAAATACGATGCAGCATCGAAGAAGTCGCAAAATCTCCGACCACTGATGCTAAAACTAGAGTGTCTACTTTGGTCCTTATTAGATAGAATAAGCAGTAATTTTAGTGTTTGTTATTAAAAATAAAAGTTTAATTATATTTAAGCCTGTTTTAATTTACTTAATGTGGCTTCTAAAAATAGCTAGGCAGTCTAACAGACTGCCCGTACGACTTCCACTTGACCTGCGCAGCACAATTCCTGGTAAGTAGGACTTTTTGATACATTATACCTTCACAAAATAATCATCAGATAATAAATCCAGATGTAACAAATATAATCAAAAGTTTACCTTTAATTAAAATTAAATTACCGATCATAAAAGGACTCCCATCTTCAAGATCGGTAATTTTCTACAAGGTAGTTCGAAGTTTAGTCTCTCACGATCGTATTGAAGTTTATTACCAGAGTCCATGTTCATTACGCTTAGATATGCTGAAGACCTTGGTGGTGCGGATATTAAAAAACAAAACAGGTGATATATCGGATAAGGCGAACTACAGACCCATTTCTCTGGCTACCGTCATTGCGAAGTTGTTGGATGGCTTGTTTGATAAACAACTGGATAAATGGGTAAATATTTATGAGGCGCGGTTTGGGTTTAGGCCCGCCCTCTACCGATATAGCAGACAGTTTGCGACAGGCGTAAATCGCGCGGTAGCTGCTGTCAAACATCAGTTTGGTATTAAGTATTTGCTGATAGCGACGCGACAGCCACTGCTTGCGGGTTAGCCTTCTGACGGACAATAAACGTACTAAAAAGTGTATAATTGGCGCTGAAAACGCGAGAAGCTACCGGAGGCGGACGAATGCCGTACCTCTTTTTGGCCGTACATAATACGAATTTATTTGATAGTTGGCGACCGATCGCGCTCCGTCTACTGTCGCGTGGCTGTCGGGTCGCTGTCAGGTGATTTTTACGTAATTAGGGTGCCGAACTATCTACTTAGTCTCAAGCAGACCGCTCAATACTATATAGATAGACGTACTCCGCTGTATGCATGCTTCCTTGATCTCTCAAAGGCTTTTGATTTGGTGTCTTAAAAAGTCCTTCGGGATAAGCTTAGGGAAGCGGGTGTACCTCAGGAATTGCTGTGCCTGTTTCAGTACTGGTACTCAAATCAGATCAACAAGGTTCGATGGGGTGATGTTCTTTCTAATACGAGTGCGTACAGGTTGGAGTTTGGGATGAGGCAATGTGGACTAAGTTCACCCAAGCTCTTCAACCTGTACGTAAACGAGCTTATGGCTAGACTCAGCAGCAAACCTGTGGGATGCAAAATTGATAATAATAAGCTATATTGATGATATGGTGCAGCTGTTTTCAACGGCCGGCTCAACGAGTGAAATGCTTAGTACATGCGAAGAGTATGCAACCAGACACGGCCTAGTGCCATGTTAAAAAAAGTGAATACTTGATTTTTAGGGTTCCGGGAAAGCCTACATCCTGTGAGCCCAGAAGGACACTCAACGGTGAGCCGCTGAGAAGGGTTGCTCAATTTATGCGTGCGTATTTCGCGTAGCGGTACAGCACTCGCGGTCACGCTATAATAGGTGATGCTGATGACCCATAGATATTAAGTTATTTTTTATCTATTTTTTTGTCGAGGCGTCAATTCACCTTTGTGACTGTGCCAGCCTCGTAAGCTCACTCTTATACATTAGGTATATAAGTGGGCCTTTAGTGGAAAATTAAATAATAATATATATAATATTAAATTTTCATTTTGTTATGCGATAAATCCCCTGTACCCCTCAGCAAGATTTACGACAGTGCTAGCAGTTTTTATAATTAAAAAAACTGCGATGAATGAATGATTTTACGCTGATTTATAGATTACAGAAACTTGTAGGTACTGAATCCATGATATCAGTTTTCTTTGCGATGTCATAATAATATACGGGTATTAAGTAATTATATGACTACAATTCGTATAGTCGTTAAAAATGATTGCAGGTAGATAAGAAAATGAAATTTTGTTAAACTTATTAGGTATCATGACGCAGTAATTCAGTTAATGTTTTCATAATGATAATACATAACAGTTTATTAGTTTATGGTTTTTCATGCTTAGGTATATTTACTGTACCTAAGCTTTATTGATATTAAATCTTAATTTGTATTATTAACGGAATTTTTTATTTTGTTCATTTTAAGAATTCGCATGACATAATAGAAGATACGCACAATTTACAGTCGCTTGAGAATAGTAACGCGAGCAAAATGTACTAAATTGACATAAGCTGGCACGTGATGTTTTTGAGTTCCATTCATTGTGGTTGAGCTTGGCGATGCTGACGCACGCGTCAAGCTTGTGAAAGGGTGCCGTCTGTCCGGACCAGTCAGCTTGTAACTGCCATGGCATTCTTACTTAAAGGCAAATCATTATTATTATCCTATTCTATTTTTATTACATTATAATTCTCGCAGCTCTTACCACAACATTGTACTGATCAAGATTGTAATCTATTATTTTAAAAGTGTTTCCATGGAGTTTTTTGCCGGTTCTTCTCCATAGGACCTACTATTTGGAACCGCGCACCTAGTCTCGACATTTCATAAGTGCCTGTATCTGGTTTACATGAAATAAAAGTAACTAAAATCATCACTCGTTAATAACCAATGACCATGCCTGAATTGGCCTGAATGAACGCGAACTTCGGCTTGGGCTGTGACATGACAATGACAAGATGACAACATGCAATGCGCGAATGCGGTGACAGTTAGAGAAAAATCATGGATGATTTTTTCATTGGGGATCCATAAAGTACATCACACGTAAAGGGGGGGGAGGGGGTCGACGAAGTGTAACTTTATGTGACAAGGGGTGGGAGGGGTCCTAAGTGTAGTGACGTCACATTTCAAAATCATATTAAAAAGTAATTTAAATGGAAATAAAACTAATTACGGAACTGCTGTTTTAATTTAATAATTTCTAGATGTAAAATTGCAAAATATGTGACGTCACACATTCACACAAATGTGATCAAGGACGGGGGAGGGGTAAAAAAATCACGAAATTAGTGTGACGTACTTTATGGATGACCCCTTGTTCTCGTAATCGATATTTTTTGTCATTGTCCTTGATATCAAAAATCGTCACTAAGCCCATCTCTGGTCTCAAGAGGTTAGCTAGGATACACCAACGCCATGAAGCATGTAGATGGGTTATTCCCGACAACTTCACCTGTATTGTTCCACCGTTCATCAGTTGTCGGGTGGAGCCTCGACGGAAGATGACAACAAAATAGAAAGAAGAAGGAAAGAAGAAAGAAAGAAAAAGAATTTATTGCACATAGGACAACACAACAGTCGCAAGAAATTAATAACACTAAAGTAATATTTCACATTGTTAAATATAGGTCCTAAATGTGCTGTCGAGCGTGCCCATGTAAAAAAGGTTACCAACTCAGCATGTGCTAGGCGTGGGACACCCAGCGCTGATTTTCAGTTGGCACTCCTGTCAGCTACGACTAGGGTCGATCAGGAATACTAGTTGTGATAGCAAGGGACAACTACCTATCCGTCAACGAGGAATGCATAGATAGGTAGGTACTAGTCAAATAGGTCCTTGTCTCCGACTTGCTCTCAATAATTAGATTTGAATTTACGTTGTTTCTGTATTTTTTGTGTTATTTAAACTCAGACGATTTATTATAAGATTAGGTAATTTTTGTAGGTACGTCATAAATGGCAAAACTTGTAGCTCCTTCCTCAAATTTTAATCACCATATACCTACAGTTGTATTATTTAAGTAAATAATAATTTAAATTTTCTACACAATAAATATCTTTATCTATAAAAAATGCTTTTATTTTATTGTCGTAAAATTCCATGAGAGCCCGCAGATTTTATTGCGCCTATGAAAAAAATCTTAGCTACATGTATATATTATATTTAATTATCTTTAGTTTTATATCAGGCTCCTGACACAATGAGTCAACACACATTAAGGTCACAATAAAATAATTTCAATTTTTTATTGATAGCGCTAACTATCTCAAAGGTAGGTTATATTAGTGAACTTTTTACTATAAAATAGTTACTCGCAAAGTAGGTACCTAAATACAAAAAAAGCTTCCATTTATTTATTCAAGTATCTTCCAAGAATTCTGCATGTGTAATTAACGGACACCCATCCCCAACTCTACCGCGGTCACATCGCTTAACCTATTGATCAATTGATGTGTATGCTACTCATGTTCAAGTCGCCACGAGTCATACATTGGCAGAATCATTTTTAAAATAGAACAGCTATAGCAAGGTCGTCTGAATGTGTGCGAGCCAATATGTAGACAAATGTCAATTAAAACATATAATATAATATACGTAGGTACCTATCGCATCTATATCAAGTAACAGAGGTTAGGTTGCCCCTTATCGTGTCCGGTTATAAATATGGACAACTTTGTGTTACAAGTTACAATTAGTGTGACAATGAACTGATTTGTGTGACAATAATGGGGTGCTCGAAGGAATGGATTACGCCATTTTTGAAGCAGGTATGTTGTGTGTATTTTTTTTTTGCTTTTATTATCTGTATTTGTCTAGAATATGGTCGATGCCGGTGCCGGGCCATACTTCAGTTGTTGGTAGATAGCTATGTAGGTGTTTTGTCTCAGCTCTTAAAACAGCTGTTCCATAAAAAAATATTCGATATGACTCGACTAAGGCCCGTGTTCTTCGACAATATAACAGATGTTTAAAATTAAAACGGTCGTTTACCCGTACAATTCGTTTTAAACATCCGTTATGTTGGGCCTGTGTGGAACAGTTGTTTTTATTTGCGATTTCAATTTTGGTCGTAATGATGATTGCAATAGGATTCAATAGGATTGCAATAGGATTGATGCAATTCAAGGGATCGAGACTTGAAAGGAAGGACCTTGTATAGCGCTGAACGTTTAGGTAAGCTTGTCCAACGAGCTGTAAAAGAATAGATTGTTGATATTTTCTAACATTATTTTGGCATGAAACCATCAAATGTGACAGACGATTGGTATTGTTATTAGAAGTGAAGTGAGTATTAGCAATGAAATAAAAGAGTCATGATTTTTTGGTATCCATGACTACATGACAATGACATAAAAATATCGATGACGGAAACAATGACAACATCCATGATTTTTCTCTAACTGTCACCGCATTGACGCTTTGCATGTTGTCATTGTCATGTCACATCCGAAGCCGAAGTTCACGTTCATTCCGTCATGATCATTATCGAGTGATGATTTTAGGCATTGATAACTTTGTCCTTGTCACTGCATGACAAAATGATTTTAAAATATCATTGATTTATAATACAAGTGACATGATATTGGATTCTACCTACTCTAATTGGTATTCGTAAAGCGGGCGAGTTTCCGCAACTCCACGTTGATGTGCATATTTTGCGTATAGGGGAATAACTTTATTTTAGCCAACCCAACTCCTCGAGGAAGGCCAGTAAACATTTGATGTTGCTGGCGATCTCCCGAAGAGTACTCGGGTTACCGAAGTACTTGGCTCTGAAGGAGGCTACCTCTGGGCAGTTCAGAAGCACGTGGGCAGCCTTTCGTCTACCTGCATGCATGCTGGGTACAGAGGGCGTGTGACAGACGATAACAAACTGAACAAGTATCAAATTCACTATGAATTCGCACACCTAGATCAACACTAAGACAACTAAAAAAAATAGAAATTTTTCAGTAGACAAAAAAATCAAATATGTTGAGAAACAAAATAGCATTTTAGAATTTTTTGAGATGTCTTAGCTTTGGTCTGGTTGTGCGATATGATGTATTAGAAGAACTTAATTCCTATATTTCAGTATCATCATAAACACGGCCCTAAATTGAGCATTCATAATAATCATGATTTTCACGCAGATTCGTGATAACATTGAATTAATCAAATCAAATCAAATAATTTATTTGCATTAAACATGTGTGATCATACAGTCCTAAGTAGGTATGGGATCATATTTTAGATGTTAAAATACAATTTATAGTCCAAACATGTTATACCTAAAGAGGTGTACAAATGAGTAATCTCCATCATCGTGAGCTAGTTTAAATGTCATTTCAATAAAAAATAATTAGGTACCTACATTATGTCAATAAATGGTAAGTAATAAATTAGGTCAAAATTAATAATTTAAAAATAAAAAATGTCAATACTATAATACCCAAGGTTTAATTAATTAGAATGAGCAATAATAATAAAATAATAAGTCTATGATGATAGCAGTATGTTGTTATCAGGCCAGTGGAGACGCTGTTGGCCATCCTCTTAACAAAAGTGAGGGGAGCAACATTTAAAAAAAATAAAAAATAAAAAAATAAGTACAAACTGGAAATATATTTAGATAAATTACTAGAGATCATAAATATAAAGTAGGTTCGATACACACCTAACGGAGCGCGGATAGCTACGCCACTGGTGCAGAGGACGACGAGGATGCGCCTCGCGGGTTCCGAAGAGGTGTGAGGGTAACGGTGGCGGCACCCGAGCACAGGCAATGGCAGCTTGGTGCAGCCGAAAGTACCTATTTCTAGGTATTCTATAACAATACCTAGACATATTGAACGAGGGTATTGTAGGTAGTCCAGTGGCGAAGGGTGACAGTTTTAAAAGGGGAAGCCGTCCCAAAAATGCCCTCTAAAAATTTCTGCAAGACAAAAATTCATACCGTCTCTTGTAATCTATATAGTCATGTCTGGAAGAGCTCGACCTAACTGAATAACAAGCCTTTTTTTGTCAGATGGATGAGTAAATAATATAATATTACGTTGTTCTATGCACTAACCAATTCCTAAAGGGAAGCCGATGGGAATCGGGTTGTATGGACTCTTCGCCTCTGGTAGGTACTCAACATTATGAAAATTATTTCTAGGGACCAAACCTGAAATCGTTTATCCATAGGTACAAATAATTTAATATTATGTAACTGTATGGAACAGCAGATTTAATTTCGCGATTTCAGCTTTGTTCCCTTAGTAAAAGTTGTTCATAGTGATGAGTACAATCCTCCTTCAATATGTGCATGTTCATCCAGCCATCTATACCAGGTGTATCACATATAAAATAAACTTTAATCGTCAAATAGACCTCCCAACTTCGGACTAGCAATATTTATTAAATCCAATTTTTAAAAAAAAACAACACAACGTCTATCCACGTCCTTAACCAACACAACGTCTGACGACGTCTACCATTGATGTATTTTTATTCGCACTACGTTTTATATCGCGAGGAAGCCATAGTAAATTCTTTTATCATAATTCCTGCGCTGCTAGTTGCTACACTTGAAAGCGTCAAATGTCTAGAGCACTGAAGTTATATATAAGTCAATGGTCTAGAGCCGCAACGAATCTGGGGGCACGGCAGTGCCCCAGCCAAGTCTCGAGCAAATCGGGCACGGCCGTACCATCTTTTCTCGATGCGATTCGCGGCTGTTTCGCCCCCCCTATATCTTCGACGTGGACAAAGCTACGAGTTTAGGTTTTCGGTGAATAATAGTAGGCATTAGAACAAGCTTAAGTTCGAAATTACATGCCAATTGAATTAATAGTTTAGGAGTTACGGTCGATCAAAGTTACACCATTTTGTCACTCACTGACTCATTGACTCACTGACTCACTGACTCACTGACTCACTGACTCATTGACTCACTGACTCACTGACTCACTGACTCACTGACCGATCATCAAAAATCTAAGGTACTTCTAGCAGACTTAGAAACTTCAAATTTTGCACCAAGATAGGTCATTAGCCACATATAAAGGAAAAATTAAAAAAACATTAAAAATAATTATAAAAACATTAAAAAATAATATACAATAGAAAACAATTTTATATTTGCGGTTTGGCAAGAACATTGTGTATGGATTTTGACTGCATTGTTAACTTTGTTCGTTGTTTAACTATTCAATTGGATGAATAAATACATAGAATAGAAAAGAATAATATAAACTGTGGTCAAGCATACGTGGCCCTTTCAAGAGTGACTAGTTTGGGTGGATTACATTTAATAAATGTGAATTTTAGTAGTATCAAAGCTCAGGAGATAGCAATAGCTGAATATAATCGACTCCGAAGTATATATCGCCCAGACTTGTGTACCTTAGAAGTAACGAAGCCTCAGAAAAGAAACAAAAGAGATAGAGATAGAGAATGGGTTCTAAGCAAAGCAGTAGCTGAAGTCCAAGAAATTATGAGGTCACCTAAAAAAAAAAGAAAGAAATACACTTACAAAAAATAAATGAGATCCCATCAAAAACATTAAATGTAAAAAAATGCCAAGTCTCTCGATGCAGTCTTTCCATCGTAAAAAGTTTTGAGATCTCATAGAAGCCAAGTCCTATTCAAATTATTTTGTAGTTATAAATCAACATTTAGTAATTGTATCAATAGTTTTCTTTATATTATAATTATAGTGACTTGGCAATGAGCACAAATTAAAAGCTGCTTGCTGCCTGGAATTATATGCAAATGTTACTGACGAGACCTGTGATCAGATTATCCTGCGCAGTTTACTAGTCTTGGATGAGACTGACTGCCGTTGCCGAAATTCGGTTGGGACGACACGGATAAACCAAAAGAAAATTAATTTTGTGATATTAATGTTTACGCATGCGGTGTGTGACTTTCAACTCCTCCAAATATGCCGTTTTATTTGTTTCTTCTTGTGCTCATTGCCAAGTCACTATAATTATAATATAAAGAAAACTATTGATACAATTACTAAATGTTGATTTATAACTACAAAATAATTTGAATAGGACTTGGCTTCTATGAGATCTCAAAACTTTTTACGATGGAAAGACTGCATCGAGAGACTTGGCATTTTTTTACATTTAATGTTTTTGATGGGATCAACTTTCTTTTGGCGGCGCTTTGCTTAAGAACGTACGTCAACGTTCGTTCATTTTGTTGTCCAGTAATATCACAATGCCAATCCAATCCGCAAATAAAAAATATAAAAAATGCAAACCTAGTATGCCGGCGGCGCCGGCGCAGGGCCGAATGTGTTAAATTGTTCTTTGGTCCGTATCGATATCGACACGACGCGCTTCATTATGTGTGAATCGTACTTCACACGACGCGACGTGTTCACGTCACGGTATGTCAATGTTAATAGCCACTCATTGAAACAATACTATCTAACTGTCACAACTCGTGCCTTTACATAGGTAGGTACAGCCGGTAAACACATTCAATGGTCAGCCTACTTATAGGTTATCAATCCTTGGTTTAGAATACAAAACACCCTTTAGTTGATTTTGGGTGTTTTGTATTCTATTTTTGTTTAAGTGTCGAATATGCTAGAAAGAAAGAAAGAAGGAAGGAAAACTTATAATAGACATCACATTATAAACTACTACGAAAGTTTAAAAGCGGATGTACCACACCCGTCACCCGGCATACAATTGGCATCTCCCTATACACCCGCGGGTGTAGTAAAAGGCGATGAAGAGATCGGCGTATCATGTTTTTTTAGTACTCTCCGCGAAATCGCCGACAACATCAAATGTCTGCTGGCCTTCCTCGAGAAGTTGGGTTGGCTAGAATGAAACAATCTAGTCCCACCCTTATGCAAAATACGTGCATTGACGTGCCAATACCAATACAATCCTGTTTTTTTTAGGATCGGGAACTAACTGCTTATCTTGAGTAGTATTTTAAAGGATTAGTCCTTTAAAATACTACTTTTATTGCACCAGGGGGAAAACTTTAACACCATAAACTTATTAAAGTGGTTGATATTAAGTTTATGGTTAACACACACGCCAATCTACTGATTAAAGTAGTTATTTTAAGTACTGTTTGGTTATTTAACCAAAACTATAGAAAATAATAACCTAGGTAGGAACATATTTTTTTTTTTTTTTTTTAGCGTGGTAAAATCATCAAATGAGTCCTCCCACCCCGGGCAGGGCGGGAGGGACTGTCAGACTTGTACTGACTAAAATCCACGGTGTTCCTTCAATAGCCCTTTACGTTCCGGGGTCACGGTAATGAGATAAGTCCCGCGACCAACCTAGGTACCTATGATAAATTGTATTCTATTTTATTCTATCTATGCTAGTTACGCGCTATTGAACTATCCCCGACGCTATGTGAAAGTTTGTCAAGGTTTTTAGATGTTTGTTACTCAATCCCGAACGGCTGAACAGATTTTGATGAAATTTCGCACATAGGCAGACCATGTCCTGAATTAGCACATACAGTCTTTTTATCTGGGTTCATGAGGCAGTTTCCCTATAAATGAGTATATTAGAGGAAGTATGAAAGTCGCACAAGTTACAGAAAAGCTGCAAAATAACTGGTTGTCGTGGTATGGACATGTAATGCCGAGAGATGAGAATCATATTATAAGAAGAGTTTTTTTTTTTTTTTTTTTCCTTTATGGCAACTGAGCCGATGTCGACTATTCTGCCAGCGTCATGTTTAAATATAAGAAGAGTTGTAAGTATGATTGTTGATGGCTATCAGAGTAGAGGCAGACCAAAGAAAAGATGGATGGACTGTGTGACACATGAGATGAGTGTGAAGGAAGTGAATCTGGAAATAACGTCTGATAGAGATGAATGGAAGACAAAGACATTGCGCCGACCATAAATAAAATGGGATAAGGGCAGGAGAATGATGATATGAAGCAGTTTCCCTAATGCGAGTGAAACCGCGGGCAACGGCTAGTAGGTAATAAATAAAGCTTCTTGATTCCAGTGCTTCGTCACTGCTGGCGTGTCACTGAACATGGCTGGCTCCGGCCTGGTGGTGGGGTTCACCACTGCGCTGCTGCAGCAGCTGAAGAGTCCAGGGACCATCATACCGATCGATGACACCTCTGGATCTTGGATAGGTTGGTTACTTCTTGAGCCTATATCTTGGCTATAAAACTAGCCCAGGACAACCGCGCTCATGTTTTTTTATTTTTTATTAAAAACGTTGCCTCACCATATTTTTCCAGTATCGTGGGTACAGTTTATAAACATTAAACATACGTCATATGCACACAGACCCACTAAGTTGTTTTTGCCTACTCTGTAACATGTCTGTGCACGCCACTGAAGTCCATAACCGATCAAAATTTGTTTAAAGAAACTTTATTGTACCGTGTTCATAACACGAGGTGGCAGTAGGTAACCAATGACTCCAACGTACGATATTAACGATCTCCTTGACCTACGCGTGTTATCTTGAATGTCAGTGCGGATATTACCCAAGTATCAATAATATGCCTCACGATCAACACGTATAAGTAGCAAAACGTCCCAATAATCAAAAAGTCTATTTAGCAATACGTCTAATTAGCAAATTGTCTTTATAGCAAAACGTCCAACTATCGAAATGTCTATGTAGCAGAACGTCCATTGAGTATTGTGAGTTGCCAAAATTAAATTCCTCCACTTTAAATAAAATTGTTAAGCGTTAGATACACTGGAGGAGATAATGTGGTCTTATTTAAGGTTAGACTGCACTGAGCGGAAATGCACTGCAGTCTGCAGCGGAGCGACGCGGACGCGGCCAAATACAGGCGCGGATCCAGAGGGGGGGCAATGGGCGCAATTGCCCCTCCCTGACTCCAACCAAACACATTATTAAGACGATTTCAAAATTTTGAAATCGTGTTAATGACTTGTTTACAAGAATCGTTATTAACTCATTACTATTAACTTTCTGTTATATGCTTTTTGTATGGAGAATTCGAGGTTCACCTTACTTTCGCTAGGGGTGCTTGTTTTTTCTCCATACAAAAAACAAGTATTGAAACGGTCCGGTTTCCGTATAGCCAAGTACAAGTACCTATATATTAGATACATGAATAACAAATGAAAGTTTATAATTTTTTTTGGCTATAACGAATTTAACGAATTACATAAAAATTGCCACCCCCCGACATCCTGTATCCGCGCCTGGCCAAATATTGTTTATGAAATCGTATGAGAAATAACGCACTAGGTACGCGGCAGCGGAATTGCACGGCGCGCGGCGCGACATGATTTCATAATGACAGTTCCGCTCTGTGCGGCGAGGCCTTAATAATAACAGTTAAGTAAAATAAACCTTATTCCGTAGGAATACATTACGTGTAAAATACTTACATGTTAACATGACGTGCAATGTAAAACGTAACTTTCATCAATTGAATAAGGTTTATTATTCTTTGGCTTTTTCAATGTTTCTGACGCAGACTGTACCTACATCTTCTTTTAAACATTTTCCATGTGGACCACAGCTAAACAATATCTCCCCGTCTACTCCAAGATCAACTTCTTCAATTAAGATCATGTTAACCTAAAGATTCTCTTAATTTTATTTCCAGCGGCAATTCCTGGCATCTCCCTGCTCTTTGGCAACTTCATAGCACCAACAACAATGTCAAGATATGGCAGGAAAACTGCCAACTTGATCACCATAGTGCCTTTAATAGTCGGCTGGGCCGCCATCTACTTTGCCAAGACTATCACCATCCTCCTCCTGGCACGATTCCTTCAAGGCTTATGTATGGGCATGTGTACTTCATTGGGGTCAGTCTTAATAGGAGAATATACCAGTCCGAAGAACAGAGGAGCATTTTTAATGACGATATCAGTGTCTATAGCTACAGCAGTGATGTCTGTTCATTGTCTAGGATCTTACCTCACCTGGCAGAACACATCTTTAATATGTGGAGGCATATCGTTTGTGGATTTATTCATAGTCATATATTCACCAGAATCGCCGAGCTGGTTGGCGGAGAAAGGAAGGTATGACGCTTGTAAACAGTCCTTTAGATGGTTAAGAGGAGATACTGAAGAAGAAGAGCTAAGAAGAATCATTGAAGCGAGCATACTTCTGAAAGAAGCGAAAGCAGATATGAAGAAAACGAAGTCGTTGATAAAGAAGTTCAGAAACAAAATAGAATATTTCAGAACAACGGTAAAGAAAAAGGAGTTTTTGAAACCGATTATCATAATGATACACATATATATTTTAGGGCAATGGAGCGGGATCAACATGCTTGTAGCGTACCCTATAGATTTATTCCACAAAATGGTTGGACAAGACTGTAATATACCCTTATTAATACTTACTTTAGATATCCATAGGATCATAGCTAATACTACAGCATTATATGTGATACAGAAAGTAAAAAGACGAACTATTTTAGGTGTGACAGTGTGTATAAACATTTTAGCTTTAATATCCTGTGCTAGCTATACTTATTTAAAGGAAAATGGGTTTATATCTACTGACGAGTTTAGTTTAGGCATCTCTTTAGTTCATATCCACATGTTTGCCGTAGCTACTGGCTCTTTACCCTTATGTTTTATTATTGCTGGTGAAATATTTCCTTTAGAATACCGCAGCTTAGCTGGTGGTATCAGCGTCTTATTTTACTCCACAAACCTCTTCGTTACAGTCAAAACTGTACCATTTTTCCTAAGTACCATAGATTTGTATGGAACATATTTCATTTACGCGTCTATGATGGTGTATAGTTTGGTTGTTGTATGGTTTTTGCTGCCAGAGACCAAGGATAGGACTTTACAAGATATTGAAGATGAATTTAGAGGGAGGCCGTTGTCTCCTGAGGAGCTGAAGTCGGTTCAGTCGCTGGCATCTTTGAAGGTGTATACTACTGATAGAAGATGTAGTGGTCCAGTTGTGCTCTAAATATAACGCCAGCGGCTTTGCTCGCGTGATATCTATATAAGAGAGAAAACTTTGTAGGTACCCTTTTTTAAGCATATTGCGCGCACGGAGGAGTGTGAGATTTGGCATAGTTAATATATATGGAGAGGGAGTGCAGAAGCTAAAATTACGGTCGAATTTCGACCACTGGGCGACCACTAGTATTGTATGGAACATTTAGGTACCTAATATTTATGTCAATTGATTGAAAGACCTCAAAAAAATTAATGCTATAAATTTGGGTATGAACTATGTATCTAGTAGACACAACTAAGAAGTCGCATCGTGAATCTTCGTTCGCGCAGACACGAACACACGATTGCCGACTACACCCGAAGCTGAATCAATTTTTATTCAACCTTATGTAATGCCCTTAAGGTGTAAAAATTGACTGCCGTGCCGTCTATTTCTATTTCGCTCACTGACTGAAGGTGACATCGATGTACCAGCGATGATGCTTTCTGATTGGTTGATCAATTTCCCGCGTATTTAATTGTGTCAACTGCGCAGGTACATCGGTGAGCAATATAAGTTGTGTCGTACTGTAAGTTCCATAGGATTTCTTAGTTTTAAGACAAATTCTTATATATAAGCACACTTAAGTTATTATGTACTTAAGTATAGGATACATCTTGTGATATATTATTGTAATATAATTACACAGTAGGTACTCAACAAAGCCACCGTACGAGGCGGGCGCGTGCGCAACCTTCTGGGTTGCATGCGGGGAACGAAGGCACGTGTGGGGGGGGGGAGAGGAAATACGTCGCCCGCACAACCCTCTAGCGTACTATATTTATTCGTTAAATAAACTACTTAAAATGACATTATATGTAAGATATTTTAATTATTACTGTACAGATGCATGAAAGAGGAATTACAAGCTATGAAATCGGTTTTTTTTTGTTTCATTATTGTCAAATGAAATTTTCCTATTGTGAAATATTTTTACAGTCCTTGAACTTTGCATCAAAATGAGCGCAAAATTAGGACGGGCACAGTTCGCGCATGCGCATACGCAAGCTAATTTGTCTTGTTGCGGCTGTTACAACTTATTTTGTATTAGGATAGTAAATAAATACAAATATTAAAAAATACATTCATGATTTATTGTCATATCACATTTTGTTATAAAATACTGTTTCAATAATTACACTTACATTTAAGCTTCATAATATTATCAATATACATAATTATTGGTATACAAAAATAATTTGGTGCTTTACTTTGTGGTGCACTTATGAACAATAAAAGCTATCTATACAGCTACTAAAATCGATACGTGATAATATAAGATCCCAATAAAATATCTGAACAAACTATTACAGATAATACAGTAGGATATACCTACACTACGACAAAGAAATGAAATATATAAATATTATAGTTTAAAAAAAAAACTATAGAAAACGCTTTTGTCATCCAAACTAAACGTATGCAAAATTTCAGCTCAATCGGAAACCGGGAAGTGGGTCAAATTTAACTTCAATTTTTTTTTACATAGTTTACAGGTGAAGCTAATAAAAGCGTTTTAAAAATTAAAATTAAGTACAAAAATATCCCTTTAATAAAAATGAACTGAAAACGTTAGTTACTTAAGGCCGAACTTAGCTGCGAGGTAACTCAGCTTAAAATTGGGTACTTACGCTCGCAGAGTGAGTGTTCACACGGCTAAATATTAAGCTATACATTCCAAGTATAAGCTGACCTCGCATTGTATAGGTGTTCCGTACAATGAGAGGTCAGCTTATACGGAAAATGCATAGTAGCTTGATATGTAGCCGTGCTACTTACGCATAAAAAAATGGATGACTATATTCCTACAGAGAACAAAAAAAAGAGAAGAAATATTTAATTTTACAATTTTTTTTTTTTTTTTTTTTATGTTTTTCGTCTTGAAACTGTCTAAAAGTTAACCAGATATATTGTTGGGACGTTATACTTACACAGTTAGTCAAAAAGTGGCGGAAAGTGGGTTATTGTACTCATCATTATGAACAACTTTTACTACGGGACCATCCCAGAAATCGCTAAAAAACATCTGCAGTTCCATACATTTAGTACATTGAATTAGTATATAATGTTTTTTTCGCAATTTCATGATTGGTCCCATAGTAAATCTTCTTTATAATGATGAGAATAATCCTTCTCGGCTATATAATACCCTTTCTAAGTAACCGTGGAAATTATAATAACCGTGGAAATTAAACTAGTGTCACTTTTTGCCACATTTTGAAGCCCACTGCTGGCCATTGGGCTTTCCCACAGAGGTCGCAAGCGCGGCTCCTGAGGGTGGGGTTCGATTTAGTTTATTCGATTTAGTTTATAGTTTTAGTTAATTTTTTTGTTTAAAAAAAATATTTTATACTTTTTAGTTTTTTGAAGTCGGTTTTTACTTTTTTAATCTATTAGAAAATTCTCAGCCCTCACCCGCAGTTTGGAATTGTGCATGGTAGACGGTAATAGGCTCGCTTCCTATTACATGGGACTTAATAACAGCATCAGCAGTGTACAATAGTATGTGAATTAATAATGAAGCAACTAGTATAGTTTACTTTCAGTATAAAATATTCGAGTACATACAAAAATTAGATTTAAAATAACTCCAAAAGTGCTTTTACACTATTATTATTTATACATAATAATAAAAATAAAGCATGACCAGGAAAATAACAACCGTCGCCATATTGCGGATTTTATCAGAACTAACATTTGGTTAATGTTATGTAGTATTGTTATCGATACTAGCGACATTACTAACAGGTGTTTATATTTTCTGGTGTCGCTTTAAAAATTATTATTAATATAATAATTTATGTCAAAAATTAAAAATAATTGGTGAAAAAATCGTATCTAAATATAAGTCATCTAAAAATTGCGAATAGTTGAACTTTAAATTCGCATTTCAACCCACAAATGCCCCATATATTTTTTATAGACAGTAATGGACATTTCTGGGTTAAACTCAATATAAAATTGAAATGTTAAAAATTACACAAAAGTCGGTAATATATGAGAAAAGTAATTGAATAAATATGTCATAAAACAATTAAGCTAATATGAACCTTATTCTTAAGCGATAAGGCCTCATTTTCTTAGTTGAAAAATATCTAATATTTTGCACCTAATTATAAGAATGTTGTGTTCGAGCCCAAAAAGCAGGATTATGTATCACAGCCTAGAGAGAACAGCTACCTGGTAGCCCACTCTAAGGACGCAGGCGTAACCAAGAATTTAAGATAATTATAAAAACGTCATAATTTTTGGGCCGAAATTCAAATCCGCGACATGATTTTGAAAATAATCTTAAAAACCCTGTCCTTGATTAAAAATTATTTAACTAAACTAGCTCTAAGGGCACACTCGATACTTTTAGCATCAGTGACAAGCGATTTTGCGATTGCATCGATGCTGCATCGGGTTTTGGCCACTCGCTGCATTTGAGCGTGGTATCAAAATCGCGCGTTTGAGCGTGGTATCAAAATCGCGCGTTTGAGCATGGTATCAAAATCGCGCGTTTGAGCAGGGTATCAAAATCGCGCGTTTGAGCAGGGTATCAAAATCGCGCGTTTGAGCGTGGTATCAAAATCGCGCGTTTGAGCGTGGTATCAAAATCGCGTGTTTAACCGATTCTATCAATACTGCATCAGCTAGCGGAGAGGTGAAGCGAAGGGGAGAGCGGGCGGGGTGGTAGCACGCGCTCGCTGCAACTGACATCCGAATGTAACGTTTAGTAGCTGTATCAAGCTTCCAAAAAGCAACTAAATCGCCAGTCGCTGATGCTAAAAGTATCGAGTGTACTGTGGGTCTATTGTCATCTCCATGCATTGGCATAAAAATGAAAAGGACAGGTATAAGTTAATCAGTTTTTAAAAATTACTCCACTAAAAATATTTGATAAATTCTCTACTTATTTTTATTTGCAATTTGAATTCTAATTAATTGCAGTGGACTGTTGATTATATTGGTAAATTTAATATAAGAGAAGATATCGGCCAATCAATAAAAAAATATATATTACAAGAAAATGTTCAGTCTAAAATTCACATAGGACAAATCAGTATTAGACTTGAAAATAAAAAGGGATTTAAAAAAGCACCTTCCAAAATGAAATCATGGAAGTGGAAGATATGAGACGACAAAATGTACCAAACTGTCATAATATGCGCAGTTTCAGTGGCTTAGTTTGGTAACGAGTTTGTCGGCGATTCCAGCTAAGTCGAAAAAGTCGACCCACTGCTACGATGTGCGTTATGCCGCGTACAGACCAAGATAACGAACAAGTCTCAGCGAAATTAAATAGAGGCCTTTCACCGTTCGCGTTCGGTCGGGTTCCGCACGTTGTCAAGAATAAGAATGATTTATTTTTAATTTATTTTAATATATTTCTTTACCAGAAACACGATACAAAATTGTTAATAAAATTAAAATCGTAAAAGTGCTAATTCATTATGTTTCGCCGACACAGCGGCATGTAAATTAAATTCCATGAGAAAATAGTTTTTAAAAATTACTTGAAAAATCTTTAGTTATGACAAATTTATAGAAAGAAAGAAATAAATATTGTTGGTGCATCGGTGTGAACACAACAGCTAAGGCGAGCGAGGACGCTGACCTACATTGTTCTTACAGTCATCTTCTCCATAAATTGTCAATGTAAAATATAAGAGTAACAATAGAGTTTTTTGCTGGTTCCTCTCCATAGAAATGACTAACTGAACCAGCTCGACAATTTATAAGAGAATTAGGGTCAAACCAAAGAAAAATATGACTTTTCTTGTGCCATCAGCGAATCCCGCTCGCAAGAATTTGTTCGCTCGGTCTGTACGCGGCATTAGATGCGTACGCACGTTAACAAAAATGTAAAATTAGCTACAAATTGAGTATGTTTACAATTGGTCCATTCTAGAGATATTTTGATAGAGATCTAGTAATAAATACGGCATCGGTACTCCCTTAGTTATAGCGCGGTGGACGTGACGGACTTCAGCCCCCGCACTAGGATTGTGGGCGGCAGGTCCTTCGTGAATTCATCTAGCACCTGGAATTAATTACAAAACATATTTTAGTTCTTTTATGAACCGAACCGGGAATAATAAAAATACCGGCGCATCTACCGCGTTACTAAAATGGTAAAGAACATCGACACTGATAATAAACTTCAATACGATCGTGAGAGACTAAACTTTGAGCTATCTTGTCAAATTTTACCGATCATGAAGATAGGACAGGACACACAATTTCATGATTAGTAGCTTTTTTACAAGGCAGCTCGAAGTTTTGGTAAATTAATATTTTAGTTACACGGAAGACCCGCTGTTCAGGTCCTTTTTTAAAAGATTTTTTATTTTATTTTTAAAGACGCAAGCAAACGTAATAATAACCTAATCGTCAAAAATCCCCGATTCCAACTATAAAAAGAGCTGTAACTTTTGAACGGCTAAACAGATTTTCATGAAACATAGCTGAGATGATACCGGATTAAACTAGCTTTAAATTATAGAAAATTGCATTGAAATCGGTCCATCCGTTTTGCCGTTAGCTACGATGCCACAGACAGATACACAGATACACACTACAAACTTATAACACCCCTTTTTTTGCCGGGGGTTAATAACATGACTGAAAAACCGACAATTTTAAAACAGAAAATAATAACTAGAAGAGTGCGCCTGCGCCTCATCTATGCAAAAAAACGACAGCCGCTTAGTATAATAATACTGTGGTGTCACGCAGTGCAATACTGGCAACACCAAAAACGATTTTTTTCCAGTGATAACCAGTCGTTGTACTGTAGCTCATAGTTATTCTTGTTGCGCTAGATTTTACTACATAATAATGACTGTATTGATACATAATATTGTTATGAGTGTACCTTCAAGTAATGTTCGCAGACGGAGTCATCGGCTGGAGTGTTAGAGAGTCTGGGCGGCGCGGGTAGTTGCACAAACGTTACTGCTGTCGCCTCTGAGCTACGTTGCTTGATGATACTGTTGACTCTGAGGGAAAAAATATAAAATACAATACACTTTATTGCACACCAGTAATAGAAGAAAAGATACAATAATTAGAAAAAGAAATGTACCTTAGGATGGACAGATTTGCAAAATATTAACTATCTTATTACAAAACATGGTATTGTAAAACCCAGGTTTTAAGATAGCCCCGTCTCTTTTTGTTACATGACGTTAGAAAGTGACGGATATATTTAAAACTGTGATAATTTAGTTACCTGTTCAAATGTATTGATACTGTTAAATTAAGTAAATATTAAATAAAATAAGTACCTACGCACCTAATGTTAATACTCCTATTAATTTTATTGTAAAAGACATATTTATCTTTAGTACCTTTTTGCTGTGGGCTGCAGGACTATATTGTGCCTAGTTTTAAGTTATATGAAATACCAAATATTGTGAAAATGAACAGAATTTTTGTAAAAAAAAATGTGGTAGAAATTTGCAGGAAAGAGATAGATAGATCTTTGAACACAAAAAATCGGATATTATTCACTCGCGACTGAGGAAGAATCAATGGAGGAACACTATACTTCGTTCCTCAACTGGCCGCATTCATTATAAACCTCGAAAATGATTATTTATTTACCTATTTATTTATTATATACTTTATTGTACAGGTGTACAATAAAGTATATAATAAATAAATAAATCTCCTTACTTACAAAATTGTTATATTCAGGTGAACATAATAATTTTGTAAGTAAGAAGATTACATGTTTAGCAATTAAATACACTTACATTTGTAAATAACTGACTGGTACTCGCTGATACATGGTGTTGTCATCGTCGTTAGAGAACCTACTGTAGTCGTCTAGCTTAGGCCACTCCGGTACCTGTGAATAAGGGTATATTAATTTAGTACATACAGGTAAAAACTATACAAATATCTATATTCTATCCGAAAACCAGCGCTGTGACATTTATTTTATCCGTCGCAGCAGATGCTGAGATAGGGGCCATTTTTGGCCTCGTGCAGGAATTTTTAACTAGTTTTTTGTTATTATTTTAATGTTTTCTTTCTGTATGTGTCCGAAATAAATCATTTTTCTTTTTTTTTTTTTTCTCAAATAAATATAACGGGTGTAAGACCTATCCCATTGTCACGAGGATATTTTTTTATTGGGCCATACCTGGGAACAGTAGGCTAACTCACGTGAATAAGTGCAGTTGCCGCGCAGTTGCCGCGCAGTTGCAGTAAAATTTTGATCAAAACAACATATTTGGTAAATTCACTTGACGCGAGCGTCACTGCAATATGATCAGCGCGTGATAAAATTACGTGAATTTGCTCTCAGACTGGTTAAGGAGATAATTATAAGTCAAATTCATATTTTCTTTTTTACGTTTTTGTTGAAATCTGTTTTTATATGTTATTATTTAACTATTCCCACCTAATTAAACAGAGTGACAATTTCTGTTCTTACATATTTTCTTTTTGTAATGATGTACTTACTATATGCGTAGTGGCGTTTATTCTGAGCAAGTTGAGCAGCTTGTCGAGTCTCTCGTCGAGCGGCCGGCCGGCGGCCAGCGACTCCAGCGCAGAGTGCTCACCTACCGTCACTGTACGACCCGCTTCTAGAAACAGAAACAAAGAAAACAAATGTTTATTTGACACAAATACTGAAATAATAATAAACAAAAAGAAGAAAAAAAAAGAAAATAGTAAAAAAAAGAACACTCGTCCGTACGTCGCAGCTGTGCCAAAAAGGCTTGCACTCAGCATTAATGCCAAAGAAAGGCGTAAAAGTTTGTTTGATGCTATTTTATGTCGTCCTTCTACGATGCGAGTAAAATTGCGGGCATTCACGTATACACAATGATGGTGTTATCTAGTGTCATTGTGTCTAGTAGTGCGCTACTGCAGCCGCGCGCCGAGCGCACCACGGCGGCCAGCTGCAGCGCGAGCAGCCCGCGCACAACGTATACACAATGTAGTTATGTAGTGCTACCGTGTATGGTGGTGCGCTGCTGCGCGGGCGCGCGCACGGCGTGCAGGCGCAGGCGCAGGTGCTGCCAGCCGCGCGCCGAGCGCACCACGGCGGCCAGCTGCAGCGCGAGCAGCCCGCGCACAACGTATACACAATGTAGTTATGTAGTGCTACCGTGTATGGTGGTGCGCTGCTGCGCGGGCGCGCGCACGGCGTGCAGGCGCAGGCGCAGGTGCTGCCAGCCGCGCGCCGAGCGCACCACGGCGGCCAGCTGCAGCGCGAGCAGCCCGCGCACAACGTATACACAATGTAGTTATGTAGTGCTACCGTGTATGGTGGTGCGCTGCTGCGCGGGCGCGCGCACGGCGTGCAGGCGCAGGCGCAGGTGCTGCCAGCCGCGCGCCGAGCGCACCACGGCGGCCAGCTGCAGCGCGAGCAGCCCGCGCACAACGTATACACAATGTAGTTATGTAGTGCTACCGTGTATGGTGGTGCGCTGCTGCGCGGGCGCGCGCACGGCGTGCAGGCGCAGGCGCAGGTGCTGCCAGCCGCGCGCCGAGCGCACCACGGCGGCCAGCTGCAGCGCGAGCAGCCCGCGCACAACGTATACACAATGTAGTTATGTAGTGCTACCGTGTATGGTGGTGCGCTGCTGCGCGGGCGCGCGCACGGCGTGCAGGCGCAGGCGCAGGTGCTGCCAGCCGCGCGCCGAGCGCACCACGGCGGCCAGCTGCAGCGCGAGCAGCCCGCGCACAACGTATACACAATGTAGTTATGTAGTGCTACCGTGTATGGTGGTGCGCTGCTGCGCGGGCGCGCGCACGGCGTGCAGGCGCAGGCGCAGGTGCTGCCAGCCGCGCGCCGAGCGCACCACGGCGGCCAGCTGCAGCGCGAGCAGCCCGCGCACAACGTATACACAATGTAGTTATGTAGTGCTACCGTGTATGGTGGTGCGCTGCTGCGCGGGCGCGCGCACGGCGTGCAGGCGCAGGCGCAGGTGCTGCCAGCCGCGCGCCGAGCGCACCACGGCGGCCAGCTGCAGCGCGAGCAGCCCGCGCACAACGTATACACAATGTAGTTATGTAGTGCTACCGTGTATGGTGGTGCGCTGCTGCGCGGGCGCGCGCACGGCGTGCAGGCGCAGGCGCAGGTGCTGCCAGCCGCGCGCCGAGCGCACCACGGCGGCCAGCTGCAGCGCGAGCAGCCCGCGCACAACGTATACACAATGTAGTTATGTAGTGCTACCGTGTATGGTGGTGCGCTGCTGCGCGGGCGCGCGCACGGCGTGCAGGCGCAGGCGCAGGTGCTGCCAGCCGCGCGCCGAGCGCACCACGGCGGCCAGCTGCAGCGCGAGCAGCCCGCGCACAACGTATACACAATGTAGTTATGTAGTGCTACCGTGTATGGTGGTGCGCTGCTGCGCGGGCGCGCGCACGGCGTGCAGGCGCAGGCGCAGGTGCTGCCAGCCGCGCGCCGAGCGCACCACGGCGGCCAGCTGCAGCGCGAGCAGCCCGCGCACAACGTATACACAATGTAGTTATGTAGTGCTACCGTGTATGGTGGTGCGCTGCTGCGCGGGCGCGCGCACGGCGTGCAGGCGCAGGCGCAGGTGCTGCCAGCCGCGCGCCGAGCGCACCACGGCGGCCAGCTGCAGCGCGAGCAGCCCGCGCACAACGTATACACAATGTAGTTATGTAGTGCTACCGTGTATGGTGGTGCGCTGCTGCGCGGGCGCGCGCACGGCGTGCAGGCGCAGGCGCAGGTGCTGCCAGCCGCGCGCCGAGCGCACCACGGCGGCCAGCTGCAGCGCGAGCAGCCCGCGCACAACGTATACACAATGTAGTTATGTAGTGCTACCGTGTATGGTGGTGCGCTGCTGCGCGGGCGCGCGCACGGCGTGCAGGCGCAGGCGCAGGTGCTGCCAGCCGCGCGCCGAGCGCACCACGGCGGCCAGCTGCAGCGCGAGCAGCCCGCGCACAACGTATACACAATGTAGTTATGTAGTGCTACCGTGTATGGTGGTGCGCTGCTGCGCGGGCGCGCGCACGGCGTGCAGGCGCAGGCGCAGGTGCTGCCAGCCGCGCGCCGAGCGCACCACGGCGGCCAGCTGCAGCGCGAGCAGCCCGCGCACAACGTATACACAATGTAGTTATGTAGTGCTACCGTGTATGGTGGTGCGCTGCTGCGCGGGCGCGCGCACGGCGTGCAGGCGCAGGCGCAGGTGCTGCCAGCCGCGCGCCGAGCGCACCACGGCGGCCAGCTGCAGCGCGAGCAGCCCGCGCACAACGTATACACAATGTAGTTATGTAGTGCTACCGTGTATGGTGGTGCGCTGCTGCGCGGGCGCGCGCACGGCGTGCAGGCGCAGGCGCAGGTGCTGCCAGCCGCGCGCCGAGCGCACCACGGCGGCCAGCTGCAGCGCGAGCAGCCCGCGCACAACGTATACACAATGTAGTTATGTAGTGCTACCGTGTATGGTGGTGCGCTGCTGCGCGGGCGCGCGCACGGCGTGCAGGCGCAGGCGCAGGTGCTGCCAGCCGCGCGCCGAGCGCACCACGGCGGCCAGCTGCAGCGCGAGCAGCCCGCGCACAACGTATACACAATGTAGTTATGTAGTGCTACCGTGTATGGTGGTGCGCTGCTGCGCGGGCGCGCGCACGGCGTGCAGGCGCAGGCGCAGGTGCTGCCAGCCGCGCGCCGAGCGCACCACGGCGGCCAGCTGCAGCGCGAGCAGCCCGCGCACAACGTATACACAATGTAGTTATGTAGTGCTACCGTGTATGGTGGTGCGCTGCTGCGCGGGCGCGCGCACGGCGTGCAGGCGCAGGCGCAGGTGCTGCCAGCCGCGCGCCGAGCGCACCACGGCGGCCAGCTGCAGCGCGAGCAGCCCGCGCACAACGTATACACAATGTAGTTATGTAGTGCTACCGTGTATGGTGGTGCGCTGCTGCGCGGGCGCGCGCACGGCGTGCAGGCGCAGGCGCAGGTGCTGCCAGCCGCGCGCCGAGCGCACCACGGCGGCCAGCTGCAGCGCGAGCAGCCCGCGCACAACGTATACACAATGTAGTTATGTAGTGCTACCGTGTATGGTGGTGCGCTGCTGCGCGGGCGCGCGCACGGCGTGCAGGCGCAGGCGCAGGTGCTGCCAGCCGCGCGCCGAGCGCACCACGGCGGCCAGCTGCAGCGCGAGCAGCCCGCGCACAACGTATACACAATGTAGTTATGTAGTGCTACCGTGTATGGTGGTGCGCTGCTGCGCGGGCGCGCGCACGGCGTGCAGGCGCAGGCGCAGGTGCTGCCAGCCGCGCGCCGAGCGCACCACGGCGGCCAGCTGCAGCGCGAGCAGCCCGCGCACAACGTATACACAATGTAGTTATGTAGTGCTACCGTGTATGGTGGTGCGCTGCTGCGCGGGCGCGCGCACGGCGTGCAGGCGCAGGCGCAGGTGCTGCCAGCCGCGCGCCGAGCGCACCACGGCGGCCAGCTGCAGCGCGAGCAGCCCGCGCACAACGTATACACAATGTAGTTATGTAGTGCTACCGTGTATGGTGGTGCGCTGCTGCGCGGGCGCGCGCACGGCGTGCAGGCGCAGGCGCAGGTGCTGCCAGCCGCGCGCCGAGCGCACCACGGCGGCCAGCTGCAGCGCGAGCAGCCCGCGCACAACGTATACACAATGTAGTTATGTAGTGCTACCGTGTATGGTGGTGCGCTGCTGCGCGGGCGCGCGCACGGCGTGCAGGCGCAGGCGCAGGTGCTGCCAGCCGCGCGCCGAGCGCACCACGGCGGCCAGCTGCAGCGCGAGCAGCCCGCGCACAACGTATACACAATGTAGTTATGTAGTGCTACCGTGTATGGTGGTGCGCTGCTGCGCGGGCGCGCGCACGGCGTGCAGGCGCAGGCGCAGGTGCTGCCAGCCGCGCGCCGAGCGCACCACGGCGGCCAGCTGCAGCGCGAGCAGCCCGCGCACAACGTATACACAATGTAGTTATGTAGTGCTACCGTGTATGGTGGTGCGCTGCTGCGCGGGCGCGCGCACGGCGTGCAGGCGCAGGCGCAGGTGCTGCCAGCCGCGCGCCGAGCGCACCACGGCGGCCAGCTGCAGCGCGAGCAGCCCGCGCACAACGTATACACAATGTAGTTATGTAGTGCTACCGTGTATGGTGGTGCGCTGCTGCGCGGGCGCGCGCACGGCGTGCAGGCGCAGGCGCAGGTGCTGCCAGCCGCGCGCCGAGCGCACCACGGCGGCCAGCTGCAGCGCGAGCAGCCCGCGCACAACGTATACACAATGTAGTTATGTAGTGCTACCGTGTATGGTGGTGCGCTGCTGCGCGGGCGCGCGCACGGCGTGCAGGCGCAGGCGCAGGTGCTGCCAGCCGCGCGCCGAGCGCACCACGGCGGCCAGCTGCAGCGCGAGCAGCCCGCGCACAACGTATACACAATGTAGTTATGTAGTGCTACCGTGTATGGTGGTGCGCTGCTGCGCGGGCGCGCGCACGGCGTGCAGGCGCAGGCGCAGGTGCTGCCAGCCGCGCGCCGAGCGCACCACGGCGGCCAGCTGCAGCGCGAGCAGCCCGCGCACAACGTATACACAATGTAGTTATGTAGTGCTACCGTGTATGGTGGTGCGCTGCTGCGCGGGCGCGCGCACGGCGTGCAGGCGCAGGCGCAGGTGCTGCCAGCCGCGCGCCGAGCGCACCACGGCGGCCAGCTGCAGCGCGAGCAGCCCGCGCACAACGTATACACAATGTAGTTATGTAGTGCTACCGTGTATGGTGGTGCGCTGCTGCGCGGGCGCGCGCACGGCGTGCAGGCGCAGGCGCAGGTGCTGCCAGCCGCGCGCCGAGCGCACCACGGCGGCCAGCTGCAGCGCGAGCAGCCCGCGCACAACGTATACACAATGTAGTTATGTAGTGCTACCGTGTATGGTGGTGCGCTGCTGCGCGGGCGCGCGCACGGCGTGCAGGCGCAGGCGCAGGTGCTGCCAGCCGCGCGCCGAGCGCACCACGGCGGCCAGCTGCAGCGCGAGCAGCCCGCGCACAACGTATACACAATGTAGTTATGTAGTGCTACCGTGTATGGTGGTGCGCTGCTGCGCGGGCGCGCGCACGGCGTGCAGGCGCAGGCGCAGGTGCTGCCAGCCGCGCGCCGAGCGCACCACGGCGGCCAGCTGCAGCGCGAGCAGCCCGCGCACAACGTATACACAATGTAGTTATGTAGTGCTACCGTGTATGGTGGTGCGCTGCTGCGCGGGCGCGCGCACGGCGTGCAGGCGCAGGCGCAGGTGCTGCCAGCCGCGCGCCGAGCGCACCACGGCGGCCAGCTGCAGCGCGAGCAGCCCGCGCACAACGTATACACAATGTAGTTATGTACTGCTACCGTGTATGGTGGTGCGCTGCTGCGCGGGCGCGCGCACGGCGTGCAGGCGCAGGCGCAGGTGCTGCCAGCCGCGCGCCGAGCGCACCACGGCGGCCAGCTGCAGCGCGAGCAGCCCGCGCACAACGTATACACAATGTAGTTATGTAGTGCTACCGTGTATGGTGGTGCGCTGCTGCGCGGGCGCGCGCACGGCGTGCAGGCGCAGGCGCAGGTGCTGCCAGCCGCGCGCCGAGCGCACCACGGCGGCCAGCTGCAGCGCGAGCAGCCCGCGCACAACGTATACACAATGTAGTTATGTAGTGCTACCGTGTATGGTGGTGCGCTGCTGCGCGGGCGCGCGCACGGCGTGCAGGCGCAGGCGCAGGTGCTGCCAGCCGCGCGCCGAGCGCACCACGGCGGCCAGCTGCAGCGCGAGCAGCCCGCGCACAACGTATACACAATGTAGTTATGTAGTGCTACCGTGTATGGTGGTGCGCTGCTGCGCGGGCGCGCGCACGGCGTGCAGGCGCAGGCGCAGGTGCTGCCAGCCGCGCGCCGAGCGCACCACGGCGGCCAGCTGCAGCGCGAACAGCCCGCGCACCGTGAACGGCTCCTCGCAGTTGGGCGACAGCACCTCCACCAGCCACACGTCTATGTACTTGAGGGTTGGAGACTTTCTAGAGACGGGAAGCATTCAAAATTGTTTTTTTCAAAGTAGACTACTTTGTAACAAAACCATTGACTTACTACTACATAGACATTGGGTCCACGCTCAAAAGTGTCCGAGCCAAAAGAGTTCCAAAACGAAAAAGAGTTCCAATCGCGCGAATGTTTTGTCAACCGACATAATACACGTCAAAAATGCCGTACTGTATTGTGAAAAAGTTTAATAGGCTGATAAATTATCGCAAGAAAAATAAACTATATCATATAAAATTATTTCATATCTTTATTTATAAAATTATATATTTATCTATAAGAAAAATTGCCACCACTTAGGTACGACTTGAACGTAATGTTTATTTTTATTATTATAGTTATTGTAATTCCATTTTTTGTGAGCTCATGAGTGTATCTATTTCATGCATATTTTGTCCACTTCTAGTAGGATGAGCACTTGTTTATGTCTTTTGAATATCTTTAAGTTTATGTCACAAAAGTGCTATGTCCATTTTAGTGGAACAATCATAAAAAATAAAGTTTTTTATATTTCTTTAAATATGTCTGCGCTTATTTTAGGTTAACTCGGGACACATTATCCGTGAATTTTATTCTAGACCCGCCGTCCATAGTGGTAGTAAGTCAATGAACAAAACTAAGTTTATATTGTTGAATAAGTGCATAGGCTTATTATTAGGATTGGAAATATTTTTACACCAGAAATGGTAGAATTTATGAGACTTAAAATTATTTTAACACAGATTGTGTTTATTTTGGCAAATAAACTGATCTTTCGTTTTTTACAATGTGGTTCTTTCTGAAAGGCAAATGCATAAATGGCGGAGTAAAATGTTTTCATAGTTTCTGGGGGAGGCATTGACTATCCTTTTCCCGCTATACAGGCTGAGTTTTTTTAAGAATCTATATGACACCTGTATGGGCATGCCGTACATTTTGTAACATCAGCAATTTTTGTAACGCGTGTAATCAACATTTTACTATCTTTAATTTTGATGACTGTGCGCTCTGTACATGCGCTGCAGATCTTGTAAATCATTTTAACACTTTAACATTTTAAGTCTAATAAACTCACTCAACCAGGAAGGTTGTATTATTATCAGCGGCAACAGCCGCATCAACATTAACAGCCATGATGGTCGGACAACAGTAGCCGCACCTGTCATGGCATAACATTACAAACACTCGGATGTTTTAACAGCAGCAGTTAAAACTCTGAGTTAACATCAACATAACATTTCACTGTTGGGCGTTTCAACCCCAAAAACAGGTATGCTAACAGTTAGTTTTTTATTTTTTTTATTTGATCTGCGATCAGTCCCAGAACTATGAGCAGATTTATTGAATGGGTTTTCTTTTCAGGCGGGCAAATGTGGTTGGTTTTGTCAGTTGGACTGCCAGTTGATTGGGATGATTCTGGAGCCGTTTCTTGTAGTCACTATTTCTGCTTGTTATTTCTTCTTTCACCATGGGTACTTTTAAATGGTTGTGTACTTAGTGTTAGAGATATGAAAATTTATTCTTAGACAACTTCATAGCTCTTCCATACAAATTATAGTGTTTTTTTTTTTTTTATAATTTATTTGAGATGCTAAAGGTCAAATATCCTCACCGCTCCACATTGGCCATGTCCAGCTGATGGAAGTGGCGGCACAGACACACGTTCTTGTTGACGCACAGCACGTCGGACACGATGCGCACGTACTCGCAGGCCGACAGCCGCGGGTCGCTGGGCTTGCGGGGCGGGAAGATGGGCTCCCCTGACTCGGGGTCGAACATGTCCGTTTTGTAGGGGGAGAGGGGGCTGCGGGCAGGGTAATTCAGTTCTTTAGTTTTATGTTGAAGTAATTTCTTTTTTTTTAAACGTTACCCTTTTTTAGGATTTCTCCTGTATCGAGGGTACAGTTTACAAACATATATGTTACGTGTGGAGGCGGCGGCGCCCGCAACTGCTAGCGGTGCCAGTAGCCAGGACCAATCTACTGGCGAAAACACCCCTTACCCGAACAATCCGCATAATAAACGAAGTGCATGAAAGGGTGGATATATTTTCATGCTATTTGAGCGAAAGTTATTTTATATATAGTTAGCTATGTAAGATAGAAATATTATAGGCATGCATACATACCTGCTATTTTAGTGAATAAGAGTGTTGTTTTTGTTTGTAGTTGTTAAGTTTGTATTTGTTATATATAGTAGTTGAGTTATAATAATTAAGTAAGCACTTTTTTATTTTCTTTATTTAATTTTATAATGTAACTTTTTAAACACTTATTGTTAAATTAATAACTACATTAATATGTTGTTGATAGCCACGCTATCGTATTAGGTATAATAGCACCTGTAAAGATAGTGTTAAGGAGATTGAATAAATAAATAAATAAATATATGTCACAGTACACAGAACAACCCGGGACAACTATTTATAGATTATACAAATAATTGCTCCGTGCGAGGATCGAATCCGCGGCACGTAGCGTAGAAAGCTAATCGCTTAGTCACTGCGCTAACCGCATCGTCAATTCCAGTAGTAAAAAAAAAAATTTACAGCAAAAATAAAGATTTATATAGATTTTTTATTAAGAAAAAAAGAAAGAAATAAAGTTTACACAGAACGTTGAGTTTATTACAGAAGTTCTTACATTCCTAATAGTAATGAATTACGATAATCAAATGCCAGACTTTATTAACACGTTTTTGATACAAAAGATGTCCTAATAGTTATGTTCATCACAAAAATGTCGATGTATGTGTTACTTAATAAAACCATGACGACCTTTCATACACCACGAATTTTTTATTACTAGAAAAAATTGGAGTTTTTTATTTCAACTAAACTAACTAACTAATAACTCATGAGGTATCGACTTTTGTATAATACAGGAATTTGTTATTTTCGATTTTAGAAATGGTCCCATGACAAAATGATGTGTAGCATTATAAACAGAGCAAGCCATTTTAGATGTATTTTTTCTGGTAATTAAAAAATTGTGGTGTATATTTCAGTTTGGAATTTTTTCGACTACAATAATACACAATTTATTATGCCTTTGACTCTTCAAATCTACGGTACGATGAATCCTGTCTCAGAATACTAACAACTTATCACGCTGACAGTGGGCCGAGCACTAATGTTTTACCGTATCGTAACGTTAAAGTAAGCAGAATAAAAAATACACGTTAAATCTATGTTTTTTTTTAAATACATTCTGTATTTTTACATTTTCATGAAACAAGTGGGTATGTTGCATAAAATGTGTTAGATTCACTGTATTTTATAATCAAAATTTGCTTACGTTAACGAAAACAACCACACAGTGGGTCCCAAATAGCAAGAAACGGCAACGCGGCAGGCCCAGAAGGAGATGGCGTGATGAGCTGGACGTCTATCTAAAGGATTGGCCCCAAATTGCTATAGACCGGGAAAAGTGGAAGGAGGGAAGGGAGGCCTTTGCCCTGCAGTGGGATACTACGGGCTATTAATAATTAATAATAAAATAACGATACCAATACGTCAAATCATTCCTGCTCGGCCCTCAGGCCAGTGGGCCAGTGTTGGGAAATCTTCCAGACGACACAACAATACTCACTCTCTGAAGAAGTCTATGGGTGGCACGGTGTCCCTGAAGCCCAGGAGGACTGTGTCAGGCTTCATAGCGCCCAGCCCGGCCAGCCGCGCCAGCTGGGCCGCTCCAGACCGGACCGATGAGCACAGACTCAACTCTACGAACGCTTTCACCTGTAGATGGTACAGTTGCTCCACTATTAGCGCTATAGCATGGTACGAATGACATTTGATGAACCGTTCCGTTTAACTCAATTAACGTAGCTGTGATCTAAGAACATGAAGTAATATTTCTGAACATCAAAAAAAAAAATACAATAAAATACTTCCGCATAAAATATTTAACCAGTAGGAACTGTAGTAAATCAAACACCTGAAGCAATGTGTTATGTTATGATATATTAATCAGACACTAAGTAGTGTTGTCTTGCGATAATATTTGAAGGATGTTTTTTCCATACTTCCCTTGAGGAATCTCCACTCACCTTGAGATGATCGATCAACTTCAGCCAGTACTTGTGCTCTGCAGCCAGGGGATCGCCGGACCCATCTAGTTCACCCACCCTCACGTGCCCGACCACGAAGAGACCACCCTGAGGAACAACAGTTTAAGTTAAGTTACAGAATACGATTTTGATTACCATCATCAATTTCTTATTTTTCTGATCAGGATATACATTACAAAGTCCATACCTTTTTCTGGTCGTTGACGAAGTCGATAAGAGGCGCGGCCTGTCGAGGCGAGGCGATGAGCAGCAACATCTGCGGCCGCCAGAACTTCACGTGCTCCCGGCGAGGGTCCAGCAGCAGGAGGTACTTGCGGACCTGGGACAAAACACTTCATGAATGGTCTTGACAAAGATCAGGTGATGCGGTAGTACCATTGTAGAGATAAACTACGATAACATGGCGCGACCCTCCAAAACTCAAATCGTTTGAAAGTATTGACTAAGCGCCACCAAGACTCACAACGCATGTGTGCGTACTGAGACGGCCGTGAAACAAAAATAAATCCAAGGATTTGTTGCTCGGTAAGGAGATGTGACTAGAAACATTGAAACAGTAATTTGGAGGGGCGCGCCATGTTATCGTGGTTTATCTATAGTCGTGAAGTTCTTGTTTCAGAATAAGGAACTATTTATATGTGCCGTTTACCTTGGACATAAAAATTACGCAAAGGCAAAATTGAATGGAGATTACTCAACACAGAAGAAGAAGCGGGAAAGGTGGAGGAGGAAAAGAGAAGGGGGCAGAGGAGAATGGGAGGGGGAGAAAATTGAAATTCGGGGAAATAACGTTGCGGTGCAGGCTGGTTAGGTTAGTAAGGGGAGGTGGAGCGGGCTGGTAAGGGTAGGAAGGGGAGGGGGAGCGGGCTGGTAAAGGTAGTAAAGTAAGTAAGGGGAGGTGTAAGCGCTGAAAAGGGGAGTAGGGAGATGAGGTTTAGAGGGTCGGTCCCACCTGGTGGAATATGAGCGCCTGGCTGAGGCTGCCCCACTTGGGGTCTGCGGCGGCGGGCGACAGCAGGTGCAGCGCCACCACCAGCGAGCCGCACGCCAGCGCGCAGCCGCACGCGTACAGCGCGCGCAGCCCGAACATCAGCGCCGCGCAGCCCAGCAGCCCCAGCAGCGACGTGATCCACGAGAAGTGCCGGAACGACGGCCTGCCGACAGGGTGAGTACAATCAATTCCTTAAAGGATGCAGGTGACTAAATCGCCACCCTGTATAACATATTTTTTTAAATCTTAAAACTAAAACGCTTATAAATTTTGAAGCTCACAACTTTAAGGGATCGCAGGCACCGTGGGGACCTAATTGAAACTTATAAGATCTTAAAAGGACATTACGACCTCAAGGATTTTGATAAGCTGTTTACACGTAATGATAACGTCCATCTAAGAGGCCACCACCTTAAGTTATGTACCAGCTTCTCAAATAATAACCCTCACAAACCCTTTCTGAGCAATCGAATAGTCAGGGCGTGGAATAAGCTCCCAGAAAACGTAGTCTCAGCCCAAAATATAAATCAGAAGCCCAATTCTCGTAATTAATTTATAATATGACTGAAAGTAGACCGAACTGAGATTATATTATGAATTGACAAAAAGTCATGTATTCTACTCCTCTTAAAGTTCAGTCCGATTTCAGTATGATTTGGATTCAATCTTCTTACAAACTCATTTCAATCTCATTTTTGACGTTTGTGTATAGACGAGAGTGTCAATTTTATTCTCTGTGTCAGTTCAAAATGTTAGCAGAATACCGATTTGCCTTTTATTCAACTTTCGATCTCATTACAATATAATGTCACGTTTGACGTTGTTTGTTAGGGTAGGAGAATACCATTTGTGACATTTATGACATTGGTAGTAGATCGGAATGAGATCCGAACTATATTTTGAACATTTTTAATTACGAGAATTGGGCCTCAGTTCAAGAATCGACTTGACAAATATTCTCAACTGCAAGAATAAAACCAAGTGGGGAACAGCAGGACACAGGCACTTACCAGTTGTCTCAACTGCCTGCCTGATAAATAAATAATAATAACAATAAAATTTACCTAAAATTCGGCGCCGACGCAAGATCAAGTCCCAAGCAAGCCAGATTGATAGCGAAGTAGCTCGTCATGAAAAGCACGGAGTTAACTTGTGCGATGGCGTTCAGAGAGTCCGCCATGATGCCGACCTGCACCAGCAGCCACGAGCTGATGACGGCCACCACGGGGTTGCCGGAGCGGGACACCATGGGGCTTAGGAGGAAGCCTGGGGGACAGCGGGGGAAAAATTATACATGATGTCCTAGCGGTTAATGCATAAATATAATTTACTGTTTACATTGGAGGAACAGGTCTTATGGGACAATTTAGGCGAGGCCTATATCCAGCAATGGACTGAGATAAGCTAATTTTATGATATGATGGCGCCTCAAAGACTACCTCCTGCGACTGTGGAGGAAAGAGGTATGGTGTTCCCCCATTGACCGGGGAGGATCCTCCGACCAGGCGAGGGGATATTGCCTGGCGGGCCGAAGCCCGACGGTTGATGTCGGACAGTTGTATATGTGTTACATAAGATAATCATTTTGCTTGCGCGATGCAGGCCTTGTAATTTGATTTGCCGAAATCATATTTACGCAGCACAGTAGTTAGCTTGCTGCATTGCTAAGTAGTTATTCTATGTGGCGATAGATGTCGATACACGACCAACAACTGTTTTCAAAAAATGGCTTGTCGCTTTTTAATGTAGTTTTGAGGCAAACTAAAAAATACAATGGTGACAAATACGGTCGAAAATAACACAAGGTTTACAACAATACAAAATAACGAAGTACTTACCATATATGTTGTCTTTGGCTAAAGCTTCCAGCACTCGCGAAGCTCCAATCAAATTTGACAGACCAGCAGAGAACGTAGCCATAAGCATACCTGGAAAATAATACTTTAAAACCACGGGTAACTTTAAATAGGCGAAAGTTTATTGTGGCGTGAACGAAACCTATCACAATATATTACAATATTACTAACAAGATTAAGCAGACAGTAATGGGTTTTGCCAATCTCTAAAAAGTATAAAATAAAGCTGCTTTCGGCGTCTGACCGTCTTGTATATCTGCTAACTCCTCCTAAACCACGCAACGGATTTTGATGCGGTTTTCACTATCAGTTAGATAAATTTTCACAGAACGTTTATCAATATATTAATATACGTGAAGAGACAACTTTATACCCCTTTTTAAGCATACTACGCGCACGGAGGAGCGTAAGATGTGGCATTGTTAAAGTTTATATGGAGATGTAGTGCAGAAAGCTAAAATTATGGTCGAATTTCGACCACTGGGCGACCACTAGTATGTAAAATACTTTTCAACACACTTGCTCATAAAATGGCTCTAATTTCACCGCAATTAGGCACATAATGACACCTGTAATCAAACTGTGACTTTTTCTTTACTATTATTCACAAGTGAGTTATAGGTTTTTTTTTTTAAATTGGTTGAGTTGCTTTGTTTTTAAAAAAGTTTCGAAACAAAAAAGATCGTGTTCACAGTTAATTATAATTTTACCAACTGCACATTTACTAATTGTTTCTCTAAATAAACTTTTTACTCACTAAATAAAATGGCTTTTTAGTATTATTTTCTTCACAAGTGTGTTGAAAAACGTCGTATGATACACGTGTGTATTGATGATTACCGTCCTCGGCTCTCTTAAGACCCTCACCTAACGGCTCGGGTCTCAATGGCGCCTCAGCGGTAATCACCAACATTACACACTTGTACCATAATGTACTATTGATATTTAACGTAAGGATAGCAGAGAAATTGCACCCGTGCGAATCTCCGGGTCTCTAGTTTTCGATAAAAAAACTTACCGACTGCAATAAAAGGCGGCCACACGTTAATAGGCAGTAGATACACGTAGTTGTTGTGCAGGAGTTCTCTTGTGCAGGTCGCGGCGGTCAGCACGCTCAGCGCGACGTACGACACGCCGGTGAACAGCAACGCGGCCAGGGTACCGAAGGGTATGCTACGGGATGGGTTCTTCAGCTCACCTGGAGACAAGTTTGGTGAATAGTGAGGACAATGCATACAGTGTGCCGCAGTTAAATGGGACCACGTAAGAAGAAGAAGAATATTTATTTGCTGGAAACATGGTTTTATGGATGTTACATTGGTTTAGTGCAGCGTGTCTCACCGAACAATCGGCATGCAAAACTTACAAAATATTTATGATTTTGAAGAAATTAATTTTATTTTTAATTTTGAAAGATCTCTTTGTTTTTTTTTTTATTTAGTTAGTATCATGTTCTGTGACCGTACACAAAAAAACAATCAAATTTAATCAGTAGTTTAGCCACGGGAACTAATTTCAGGAACAGGTAATAAGGTGTTAACTTTCTAGTCCCGATCCTTTTGGGGCCGTTCAAGTAGTAAGCAGATTTTTTGCAATTTATAAACCCCCCCCCCGCCCCCCTTCTTCCTCGTCAGCATAAGTAAGCAAAGCTCTTACCCCCTCCCGTGCTTACGTAAACATTGGTAGCTAAGACATTTAGACAAGTGACTAGCGCGCGGTAATTCCCCTACTCGGTTCTAAACTTCTAAGCGAGTAAACGTATCCATTATTTTCGGGAATCCCTGGACATGCATTTCGGTTGCAAGCACAGACAAGTAGGGTAGCCATGTGTTTAATTTTGTGGAAAATACGAAAAAGTATAAAATAAATACTGCTGACGTAATCACCATCCAGACCCCCCCCGCCCCCCTGTAGTGCTTACGTAATATTTAAATATCGTAATAATTGCAAAAAATTTGCTTACGTAATACTTTAACGGCCCCCTAGGCTCCACAATAAGTAGTCTTACCGCTCATATTGGCTCCAGCCATGACCCCGGTGACGCCAGTGAACAGCACTCCGAACACCGACGCGAAGTCCACCATCTGGCCATCCGCTGTGGTGTAGTCCCTGCCGTAGCTGGGGTACAGGTTGTCATACAGCGTGGTGGAGTTCAACCCCGTGTAGTAGAAAGAGGTCGTGTTTAGCAAGTGGTTTGTGTCTGGCTTGTCGATCTGGATGGGAAGACGAGGAGTTACAGTCGGCAACTAAGCAGAACTAAGCTGAATGACTCAGTACAAACTAAAATAATATAAAAAAATTGAGGCAACAAAGTAGACTAATAAATTAATAAAATTATACAAAACTGAAACCATAAAAATTAATATAATTCGTTACCACTAACCATCATAAATTAACCAGCCATTAACATATGTCTAGAAGGATACATCTCAGCCTGCACTTATGACTTTGAGAATTCATGAGTGGATCAGAATTTGACTATAAATCAATTGCGTTGCGATAACGGTGAACGAAAACATCGTAAGGAAACATGCACACCTGAGAGGACGCCATAATGCTGTCTATGGTGTGTGTGTAGTCCACCAACTCGCACTAGGCCGCGTGGTGGGCTAAGGCCTTAACCCTTCTCATTCTGAGAAAAGGCACATGCCCAGGAGTGGGCAATGTTTTCCAAAGATATGACTTCTTTTTAACCCCCGACAAAAAAAGAGGGGTGTTATAAGTTTGTAGTGTGTATCCGTGTGTCTGTCTGCGGCATCGGAGCTCCAAAACGGATGGACCGATTTCAATACAGTTTTTTTAAATCGAAAGCTTGTTTAATCGGATATCATTATGGAAGTAACTTCAGTCAACCAGTTTGTAAGATAGAAATATCAATGAAATTTCTTACCAGTGAAAATGGAGTCACAAAGAAGCTGATGAAGGCACTGCCGAGACAGATGAGCATGGTCATCCATATCGCCAGGCTGGTTCTGGCGAAGAGTGAGGCGCCGGCCAGCGACACGCCCAGCCCGACGGCGTTCAGGCACGACCGGTACAGGAACCGGTACCACCAGCCATCCGGGATACCGGCGTTGGAGCTGACTAGGTAACCTGGAAGATGGAAAACGTATTTTTTGTATAACGGTTGTATAACGGCCCCCTTGATGGTACAAGTTTACCGTAGGCTATGGACGCTTGCAACACCAGGGGCATCACTCGCGCGTCGCCGACCCTGTAAAAATCTGCAGTCTCTTGGGAAAACCTCGGTGGGGAGCTAATTCTACAACCTGTAGGCTAATTCGTAAGAAAAAACGTTGGTCCTATGGAGAAGAACCGAAATAAACTCCACGGATACTCTTTTTATTAAAAACATTACCCCTCACTAGGATTTCTCCTGTATCGAGGGTACAGTTTACAAACATACATGTCTCATGCACGACCAGACCCGAAACAACTATCTGCAGATCATACAAATATTTGTTCCGTGCGGGGATCGAACCCGCGGCACGTAGCGCAGAGAGTTAATCGCTTAGCAAATGCGCAGACCGAGTCAAAAAAAAAGTTTAGTTTTAAAATAAAGTTGTTACAATTTTGTAACTATGGCAACATAATTCGTTGAACAGATAAGGTTCGTCGTTGAATTCCTCACAAAGTTTACCTTCACGGCTCAATGTGGTAATAAATTAATTAATTCCTTCGAATGTTGTTTGTTAATAAAGTAATAAATTACTGTACTCACCATTTTGTCCAAAATTTTCAACCAAGGCTTCAGTACAAGCCGATATACAAAGAGCGCTTGAGACGACGTTGGCGAAGAAAAATAGAGTCCCAACAGCACCACCGAACTCTGGACCTAGCGTTCTGCTTATCATAACTGTTACAAAGTCAAGGGTTTATGCTGATAAATTAAATTTTCCCAGATAACCCCATAGTATTTATTTGTACGGTATGTAGTTGATTGTATTTGGTATCTATGTAGTTTATTTCATAGATATGTAGTTATTGGTTTAGTTTAGTATACCTTAAGTTTAAGTGGTCTCAATAAGTTATTTTTGTAATTTTTACACACTGTGTCTACGTGTCTATCATACATATTTTCAGTCGCGGGACTACTGGAAGAAATTTCATTAGAAATAAGTAGTTCCATTGCGCTCATATGTCTGTAACATTTTTATTACCATGTGTCCTTGTGTTTACATAAATAAATAAATGAACCCCGTTTAACGGTACCTACCACACTAAATTATCCAGTCTATCCCAACCACCTTTGTCTATTTACCACTTTATCTGTCTGGGGGCGTCCCACGCGAAGATTGCCGTTTAGTAAAGCGGGTGTATGTTTTGTTCTACAAACTCAAACAAGGCGTTCATGGTGCGAGTACCGAACTGTTTCCTGCCCCTCGTCATGGAAGAAGACCTTTGGCCGCAGGGCGTGGTGTTCCGTCGCTATAGCGGACAAGTGCCACAGGACAGCACAAAGACAGTGCAAAGTGAAGTCCTATTAAGATAGTCCTAAGCCTTATTTGCTAACACAATTTTTGTATTTAACTAGGTATATTATTTATGTTTTGTCAACTACCTCCAATGGTGCCCAAGATACAGGCCTAGCCTAGTTTGGGACCAATGGAAGGTATTTCATATTGTAAATATTTAAGAAATAAATTGAATTAAGCTGCAAAAAAAACATACAAGAGAGAAATCTATATCAAATCTAAGTATACAATAGGTACATTAATAAAGGATACAATACACTCCTCCGCCCTCCACAGCACCGTTCGTCGATATGGCGCAGATAGACGTCACGGTAAATATGACTATCAGGTAGGCGAGACCGAACTGGCCTAGAGTCACTAGTAAACCTGAATTGCCGACTAAGTAACCTGGAATATAAGAAAACATACAGCAATCAGCCATTAAGTTGTCAATATGCACATAGATCTACTGTCTTAGAGTGCGTGAAGGCACTTCGCGCATGCGGATTAGGGCTCAATTATGGAGAGCCGGAAAGTCGCGCGGCGCGCAAAGCAGCGTGTCGCTCTCCCGCTCACTCTCCATGAACGGAGATACGTATCCTTCTCCGCGTTGCGCGCCGCTTTGCTCTCCGCGCGACTTTCCGCCTCTCCATAATTGAGCCCTTACGTCGCGTCGCGTAGGAATACGCGGATAGTAATAGTGCACGCTAGAGATCGCCTGCATTTGTAGTGCTGTGCTTATCGTACTTGAATTAATAATGTCGCTGTCAATATTTGAACATTTACAGCAGTATCTGGTATAGTAGTAGTAGTATTCTTTGCCGATAACATAGCTTTTAGTGTCAAAAAAAGAAACCTTATTTCCAATCGCGGGACTACTGGAAGAAATTTCTTTAGAAATAAGTAGTTCCATTGTGCTCATTTGTCTGTAACATTTTTATTACCATGTTTCCTTGTGTGTACATAAATAAATAAATAAACCTCAAAATTCTATCTATGGCAAAAAGAGACGGTGAATACGCTAAACTATTTTGCAAATATCGTAATTATACATTAACCAGCGGGCTACCGCACGCCAGAAAAATCTCCTTTCCTGATCAGAGGATCCTCCCTTTTCACTAGGGGAATACCTTGCCTTTGTCCTTTATAGTAGGTAGATCGATAGATCCCGCGGGCCGGAAAACCAGATTAAAACGAGTGGTAAGCCGAGGGTTAAGTCATGGCTGTTAGAAAGGGACAATTTGTCACTTAGTGCCACTGCACTGTGGCCCGCATCGCGAACCTACCATTGATTTAACTCTTAACATTTGGTGCTTTTAAGCCAATTTTCCTCTCATTCAAATTCAGACATTTCATACAAAAGAGCACCCTATTGCACTAAACAGATATCTCAACGGATTGACCTTGTTCTACTCATAGTGTCATGTGCCGTGATAACGAATTGTAATCAAAACAAAACACGAAAATGTTTTCATAGACACATGTTTGATGAACCAGTATTATATTACGACTCGGATTAAAAGATCAAGCTATAATATTGTATTTAATATTAACAAATAATTTACAAAAAAAAAAACATTTCGTTTGAACAGTGAGATTTAAATTTTTACTCCGTGTGGCTTGAAGAAGGTGTTTATTCGTTTAGTTTAAACAATGTATTTCAGAAAAGCGTGGTCATATTTAAGGGTCATCATCAGACCATCAAATTGAACAACTTTCTCTATGAAACCAACATCGTAATCACGAAAAAAATTACAGTTATCCCATACAAAATTTCAATACCTACTTCACCCAAACGTATGTGACAGCTGATAATTTTTTCGCGATTACAATGTTGGTCCCATAGAGAAAGTTGTTCAGTTTGATGGTCTGATCCACACCCCCTTAAATATGACCACGCATTTCTGATAAACGTTGTATAATGTATTGTATAAACCGAATTGTATGGACTTATCCCATTTTATTTGGGGTCGGCGCAATATGTCTTTTTCTTCCATTCATCTCTATCAAACATCATTTCCAGATTCACTTCCTTCACATTCATGTCATGTTTCACACAGTCCATCCATCTTTTCTTTGGTCTGCCGCTACTCTGATAGCCATCAACATTCATACTTACAACTATTCTTAATACGTGATTCTCATCTCTCTGCATTACATGTTATCAAGACTACTTGTCTGAAATAAAAACGTATTGATTTGGTTGTATTTGGTTACTTACCCATCCGAATAAACACCAGCGCGCTGAACATGGACAGCACGACGGGACAGAAGACGCCGGCGAAGGTTCCGACCTTCTTGATGCCGGGCCGCTCCGTCCTGAACTCCCCAAACTCCACATATCCTGAAGCGGGAAACGGTTATAAAGATGTTGAGCTGAATATCTGTATTTTTAACCCCCGACAAAAGACAGGGGTGTTATAAGTTTGTAGTGTATATCTGTGTATTTGTGTATCTGTCTGTGGCATCGTAGCTCCAAAACGGATGGACCGATTTTAATGCAGTTTTTACTATTTATTATACCATAAAAGTTGGTTCATTGGTTGACACCGAGGCCGACTTTGCTAAATTGAGATACAACCGGTTTTGATGTTTATAATCCACAATTCAATTTATGATATTTGTTTACTTATTAATAATAATAAAAATTTATTGTTCAAATAAACTTAAATCTACTAACAATTGGCTCTAGCTATTGACTTGTATAAGTAAGCACGTTTGCTAAATATTATACTCGCATTTCGGTCGGCAAAATCCGGTTGTTACGGAATTAACCGATGGAACCTATAGCATACTATAATAGAAGGGTTAAACACAAAATTAATTAACCGAAAAAAAAAATACCTCCGGCGCACTTCTCGCCCATTATCACAAGTTCACTTAATCGCAGCTGCAACACAACTGATAGGCAGGTGACCAAATGACCAATTGGCCATATTGCAACACTATCGCTAAGTACGACCTTGGGCAAACAATGAACTGAGATGTCACAGTAGTTTGTAACCAAATGGCACGGAACTTCGCTTTTTCATATCAAATCAGTTTTCACATTGTTTTAAAATACAAGTTTGGAAGTATTTTAGACATAGACAAAACATTTTTTATACCACTAAGTCTTGATACTCAAGTGGGGTTGGGCTGGCCACATCTGCCGTATGCCTGATGAGCTTGAGCCCTGACATAGCTAAACGGCGTCGCGGCAGACCGCGAAGGAGATGGAGAGACAAGCTGGATAAAATTAATAAGGAATGGTCCACACTGGCTCTGGACCGGAAGACCTGGAAGTCATGGGGGGAGGCCTTTGCTCAGCAGTGGGATGATGTAAGCTAGCAGTAACAGTATACCACTAAGGTGGCAAATAAGCATACAGCACGCTTAATGGTAAGCGGTTACCGTAACCTATGGACGCTTGCAACACCAGGGGCATCACTCATACGTTGCCGATCCTACTACTAGCGTCGTGTTGGCAGTAAGAACGACGCTTCCCCAAGGAGTACTGGCGAGCTTGTTCAATGTTAGGAACACAACACTGCAAAAGAGCAGTGTTATTTGGCTACAATATTCTGCAAGGTGGAGGTATTTCCCCAGTCGGGCAGCTCCAACTTTGAACGAAAAGTCCCGCTATGCCATATTATAAAACTCCACATTATCTTTGAAATAATCCCCTCAGGTTCTGTCTCGAAGATGACAAAAGTGTCGACTGTCCACACGTGCCAAATGATACGGATTGTTTGAATCATTTAGTTTAATAAAGCTTGAACTATTGCATTTTTTAACGTAACAAATTCGTTATAAGCATAAAAAAAATATCCGAGAAATCCGTTATGTATAAGGGGCGTGTAGGGACGTGACGCAAGTTTTACGAGATTATGTCAGGCGGAAGGAACACTAGGAATCCAACCTGGGATAATGTTAAGGATGAGAATGATGACATTACAAACACCTTGACGACTTCGGATTGGGAATTGTGATCATAATTTATAACCTAACCGTCAAAAACCCTCGACTCCAACTGGAAAAAGAGCCGTAACTTTTGAACAGCTAAACAGATTTTCATGAAACAAAGCTAAAAACCCTTCCCGATAAAACTCGCTTTCATTTTATTAAAGACTTTGAAATCTGTCCATCCGTTTTGGAGCTACGATACCACAGACAGATACAAACTAAAAACTCAGAACACCCCTCTTTTTCGTCAGGGGTTAGAAACTCAGAGTGGGTTCAACAGAATAAGAAATTAAACGCAAGACCTATCGCTAGCCAGTCCAAGGACATTCCACATTGTGCAAGATACTACGAAGATCTACTACAGTGAAACGTTTTTGTCTCAGGTCAAGGTCAACTGAAATAGCAGAGCCAAACAAAATCAGTAATTTTATAAATTGTACTATAGTCAATCAATATTAGTCCATTATTGTTCACTGTTTCAATTGGGCCTGAGCTTTATAGTTAACACTAGAGGCCGCGCGGGAGCGCGGGCCGCATGCGGCCCGCGAGGGCTTTTTAGGTGGAGCTTGTAACATAACTAATTAAATTAGGTTTTTTGATTTTGTATGGCAGCCATGTTTTTTTGTATGGAAACCATCTTTTTTTCACCGGCTCGTCAAACGGCCCAGGGTCCTTGACATTTTTTGTTCCGGCACTATGGGTGTGCGACTTCTCATTTTTGAGATCCGTAGGGCAGTTCCGGTCAGTGTTCCACTTTCAGGTCATTTCGGACTATTCCTAAACTCACAGGACCCCCCTCTATATGACTCCTATACATCACTTTTACCCTCCACGGCTCGTTCTGGGAGAACAATTGGGTCAAAATCCAAAATGAACACTTGTATGGCGGCCATCTTGAAAAATGGCGGAAAGAAAAATTTGATGCCGGATTATGAATCGGTGCCCCCGAAAACCCCCGGACGCCTATTTTCAGCCGGCTCGAACCATTTTTTTTTTGGCCGCCATTTTGAATCCGCCATCTTGGATTTTTATGACCCCCACCGGAAAGCCCCCGTCGTCCTCTATGACATTTGGTCGAGCACTCCCCCACTATCTCCAACGGTTTCGGAACTGTGAGCGTTTCAATTTTGTATGGCCGCCATCTTTTTTTGTATGGACGCCATCTTTTTTTCACCGGCTCGTCAAACGGCCCAGGGTTCTTGACATTTTTAGTTCCGGCAGTGTGGGTGTTCGACTTGCCATTTTCGAGATCCGTAGGGCAGTTCCGGTCAGCGTTCCACTTTCAGGTCATTTCGGATTTTTCCCGGACTCACTGGACCTCAAGGTTTATGAGTCTCATACATCACTTTAACCCCCCACGGCTCCTTCTGGGAGAACAATTATGTCAATCAGTCAGTCAGTGAGTCAGTGGTAATCGAGCTTTATATATATAGTCAATTTATCAAGCCACAAACAGGGCCGACCCGTCCATATAGGCAAAAGGCTTCGGCGCTAGAATTTGGCGGGCGGCATGGATGCTATATCTATATCAGATCCGGATCATGGGGCTACACTTATTTTTTTGGATTGGATTTTACTTGATTATTGTTTGGTAATAAAGAAAATATATTTTAAAGTGGCGTGATTGAATTCTTTTATTTATTTTGCTAATGTCGGGTCGTCGAATTTTTTGGGCCGTCCCTCGGTCTCAAACGTCCCGGGGGAAATCTGTAAGCCAGGAGCTATAATATGCTATAAGAGAGATAGGGCATAGCGAGACTTTCCGCTCAAAATTGGAGCTGCCTGACTGGAGAAGTACGTCCACCTTGCAGAATATCGTAACCAAATAACACTGTTCTTTTGCAGTGTTGTATTCCTAACGGTGAGCAAGGTCGCTAGTGCTCCGCGGGGAAGCGTCGTATTGGAACTGAATCTCCTACTACTAACATGACGCTAGTAGTAGGTTCGGCAACGCGCGAGTGATGGTGGTGATGCAAGCGTCCATAGGTTACAGTAAATGCTTACCGACAGGCGGGCCGTGAAAGCGAGTATAATCTGGTATCCTCTAAGCTATGTTTCATGAAAATCTATTCAGCCGTTCAGAAGTTACAGCTCTTTTTCCAATTGGAGTCGGGGGTTTTTGACGGTTAGGTTATTTTATTGTTACCTTCACCAACCGGTCTGCTATTCGGTCCTCCTCTGCCGATCCTCATCCTCAATTTATTCATGATGCCAGCATCTGTCCTGCTTGAACTGTTCACACCGGGTGACAGCGGGTCCAAAGTTTCAGCCATGATTGGCTTCGTCACTGTAAAAGAGAATTTTTTGTATTTTAATGTCGTGTCCAAAGAACAACATCCTTTGATATTTGGTGTTTACTGAAACATAATAATAAATCCAGCCCATTACTGTCCCACTGCTGGGCACGGGCCTCTAATCAGAATGGCACGGATTAGGCCTTAGTCCACCACGCTGGCCTAGTAAGGGTTGGCAGGGGGTACACAGACCAGCGAGAACTTTAATCATACTCAATTATAACATCTGACTACTCCAATGTCTCGCAAATGTCGGTTACCAATTATACATAGGGGGGAACTAACAGACAGTCAGTTGAATTAGTATAATCACTTAATCAGATTAGTATGTATATAAACAGTTTTTATGCCGGCCATTATTGAAAGAGTTTATCTCTAGAACTGGACTCTATTCAAGTCATTTTTGGCAGATTTTATATTTTGATAAAGTGCACGTAGGGGCTAGGGCCATGTTCACGGACAATATAACAGATGTTTATGATTAATTCGGCCGATTAACCATACAAAAATTGATGTTTAAACAACAGATTTTGCCCTAATCATCTGTTATGTTGTCAGTGAACTTGGACAGTTGATCTTTAAAACAATAACTTTACTATTCCATACTGCTAATCAACCTAATTTCAACAACAACTCTGCCTAATCCTTAGAGTATCATAGGCCTGATGATCACTTCAGCATCTGCAGCCAAAGAGAGCCTATGTTGTATAGCAAATAAGAACAGGATATTTAGGGAGTTTTTATATAATGTAGTTCTTTGGGAATTCCTAACAATATTATATTCCTGTTTGATATCATTTATTATTAGGTACAAACAGGCATTACACACATTATTTGTAATACTTATCATAATTATTATGATTCATCAGTATCCTTGCGTGTTTCCTAAATAATATTATTAAATAATGTGGTTGTACTAAAAAAACAAAATTGAGTAGAATACCTAAAGATGCAAAACTTAATTTTGTTTTTTTTACTAATTACATCCCAATTCCCACGTATTTAACAATGTTCACAGTATGGCATTATGATGTTTTGTATGTAATCTAGCTGATCAATTATTAACTCAGAACTATTCCAAGCTGGCCTCTGGACCCACTTGGAACAGTGCACCTAGAATCTCGACGTTTTGAAAGTGCCCGCAAAGGCCCAGTTGAAATAAAAAACTGACTTTGAATGCAGTTAGAAACTAACTTTTCCCTGACATTTTATTTTTATAGTCAATTGTTTGTCTCACTGCTAGCTTATCCTTTTTCTTTCCGAAAATTACTATTTTGAGCAACTTTTAGCCATGTCCACTTTGCCTAGAGATCCAGTTTCACACTACATAATATACCACAGCCAACCTCATCAGCAATTTTCCCTAATATTATTGCTTATTGTCACAGACACATAATTAAGCTATAACATCTGTTTTAAGTGTTAACTAGGTAGGTCCTACTTATTAGATTATTTGGTACAGAAGCCATTGAAATTAGGTAAACTTTTGCTAGGTAATTCTAAAACAATTATAGACTCGCAGTTGAATGCTCGCCTTCCATGCAGGGTCTGAGTTCAAATTGATTACAGTAAAGGAAAACATTGTGAGGAAACCTGCACATCTGAGAGGGCCTCATAAAGTTCTTGATGGTGTGTGTAGTCTGCCAACCAGCACTAGGCCAGCATTGTGGACTAAGATCTAACCCTTCTCATTCCGAGAAGAGGCCCGTGCCCAACAGTGGGACAGTTATGGGCTGGATTTATTTTACTTTATAATCCTAAAACAATTATCCATGGAGTTTCTTGCCAGTACCTTCTCCATAGGACCAACCCACTTGGAACCGTGCACCTAGAACCACAATTTTTTTAAAGTGGCTGCTAAGCCCTTTTCGAAATAAACCTTGAGGCAGGGTAGTTTTCAAAAGAATATAAAGAAAGGATACAAATCTTAAATAGCATGCAAAAGTGCCACAAGTGTATCTGTTACTTTGTATAGCTAATGTTTGTAATAGTAAGTAGTATCAATTGGTTACGGCCATTCTATTTAAAGTGAAATAAATAAGCCATACATGCTGCAATATTTTATTTTATAGATAATGCAGTGTCTTCTGTTGTAACATATTCATTAGATAATAAGTTGCAGTATGCATACTTATATAGTAAATTGATTCATCTCCATAAATGGTCAATCAGTCTACATAACATTAGCTTAAATTACAATGATTCTTATTAACTAAATCCATATTTGCTACCACTTTGCTACAGCCACCATTATAAAGAGCTGACCTATTTTGTTATCAAGGAATATACAGATTATATTTTGATATTTTAGTGGTTACGCGTAATTGACTTGTTCAACCAATTTTGTGTACAGTGACATCATTGTCTAATGTAGTCTTTGGACATCATATTAGACTACTTTTTGACGAAATTAAACGAAGTTTTCGTCGTATCATCGGCTCATAAAACTTGCTTAGTTTTTCCACAAATTTCTAAAAAATTATGCACTATAGGCAGGTGTGGGAGTGTTTGATAGTAGGTAAGTTATCTTTTGATTCATAAAACGTAACAGGCTATTGTTCTAATCACGCGAAACAAAACAAAAAATGTAATATACATACCGCTTAGAAAACAGTCAATGTGTGATAGACAGTCTTCTAAAGAGATCTTGATTTAAAATGGTGTTCATAACATCGTTACGTGGCTTCACTATTTGTTTAATAAACACAGAAATTGATAAAATATGCGGAAATGTTTTCACCGATACAATACAAAACTGACCACTGACGTGAGACGTCCTTGACGTCTGACTGTCACCGTCAGTGTCAATTTGATGCTGTCATGCTGTCATGTCCAAGGGTTGCCAGCGGATAATATATAGTACCTATAACATTTGTTGTATAATCCGATTTTTTTGGTATTAGGATCGCGACTTTGCGAACTTCATTCGTAATAACGTCAAAAATCGGCTGTACGGTTAGCATAAATAGATGTGAATGGAAACGAATGAATGAATGAGTTACCTAATTTAAATTAAGTGGTGTAGAAGAACTGCCAGATTATAGTACGTTTTAGTTGTAAAATTGTTTATTTATATCATACAATCTACAATGTTATCTTTAATCTTTAATTTAATATTATATTCATGTTGTTGTTTGTTTAATTGTAAAAATATTTCATTTATTTATTCAATCTGTATCCATCTTGTACATAACACATAAAATTTAAATAAAAGTGATTGAAAAATTCACCTAAAACAAAAATAATTTCACTAATGAATGGTTTTGAATGATTGAATGATAACAAGTTGAGGAAATTTTTATGTTGACTCTACGAAAATTTTCGCATTCTGTAGACAACTTCATATCGATCTTCGCATCTGACAGTCATAATAGCAACTAAATCTACGACTAAATCGGACTCGAGTTAATACATAGTACCATAGAGATAATACATAGTACCTATAACTAGAGAGCTTACTGCTATAATTAGTTTACGAAATTTTGTGCCCACATGAAAGTCACCTGAGATTTATCGGTGTCCCTCTCGCACACATGGCCATTACTCATCAACTTAGTAATCTACTAAATTGGTATTTTCAGAATCGTTTTTACATACATATTAGAACTAATGAAACTTCTACCCACGGCTATCAAAATAAACATAATAAAAATTATAATTGACGTGCTTTAAATATTATATTAAATATTATTATTTCCATACGTTATTCAATAAGATTGATTATTACAATATTTGGATACCAGTAGTTAAAGAAGTTTGCATGCGGGAAACACTACATCATTCAAAATGGCTTACATTGTCAACTTAGTTGTCAACCTATTGTCAACATTCGTGGTTTTCATAGTTCAGAAATAAACGTGATCAAACATTATTTTTGTGCCTAGAATAATTTTTTGGCGACAAGATGGTAAATACTTGAGTTATGATTGGGTGCAAGCGAGAATATTATCCTGGTTGTGGAATATCGTTCCATAGGTAAGTTTCATTGAGTAGTGTGACAATATATTTTTATTTTGTGGGATATAGTTGCTCCAAGTACTTATTTTAGATCGTTTCACATAACATACAGTCCACTAAGTTAAATAATTTACGTAATTTAATAAATTTGGATTTGTTTTTCCATAATCTGTAATGCGTAGCATATTTTCGATGCATTTATTGTTTTGTATAATTTGAGTGATTCCAAGTATAGTATAAGTATACATACAGGGTTATTTGTAAAACACCGGCAACGCTTTAAGGGGTGAAACTACTCATCAATATGAACAACTTTTACTATGGGAACAACAATGAAATCGCGAAAAAAAAAATCAAACTTTTCATACAAAAGATTAACCTTGCTCCATCAAAATGTATGAAAAGTTTGAATTTTTTTTCGCGATTTCATGGTTGGTCCCGTAGTAAAAGTTGTTCATATTGATGAGTAGTTGCACCCCTTAAAGCATTGCCAGTGTTTTACAAATAACCCTGTATGTATACTTATACTATACTTGGAATCACTCAAATTATACAAAACAATAAATGCATCGAAAATATGCTACGCATTACAGATTATGGAAAAACAAATCCAAATTTATTAAATTACGTAAATTATTTAACTTAGTGGACTGTATGTTATGTGAAACGATCTAAAATAAGTACTTGGAGTAAATAAGTACTTGGAACTTAAGATTCACACACTTTGCTTATTGTTTATTTGTGTTTAATATTTTCCTATTAGTATAGTTAGATGGATTAAACTTTTACTGGATTGGATATTGTACTTAGATATTGTGCCATAATGAAGATCATTTTTGACATTACAGATAGCCACAAAAAGAAAAAAAACTGTACGTGCAAAATAAATTGTACGTGCAGGAACATCTGGTGAATCAGGGCATGTAGGATTTTGTAGTAAATGGGAAGATGTTGCAGTTTCCAGTGAACCACCAAATAAGAAAGTAAAGCAAGAGGAAACAAGCACATAAACCCAAAATACAACTATAATGCCAACACAATTAAAATTACAATCAACCATTAAGTTTCTAGCCGGTCTCTTCTCCATAGAACCCGGCCCACTTTGGAACCGTGCATCTAGAATCTCAACGTTTTGACGAAACGACGACGACCTTTTTATGCCGATTTGAAATTAAAAAAAGTTTTGCTTTGACTTTCATTCATTGTGTTTTATTGCTTAATGTTGTGAATGATGATTATACTTGAGTTTGCCAAACAAGAATATTATAATAAGTGATATTCGATTCTGCAGCACTAAGCATGGGTTACCCTTTCTGCTATAATAGGAAAGATCTCATAAAGAAAGGTCGTAGGATGGTCGCAAAGCTAAAAGAGAAAAAGAAAAAAGAAAGAAAAAGTAGAAGAGGAATTAAATTTGTATCTTAAAATGTTAAAATCTAATGTTTCCTATGACTAGAGCTGCCAGATGTCCGGAATATTCACGCATGACATTTTATTATACACGTAATCTGTGTATAAGAAAATGTCCGGATTTTTCCGCAATGTCCGAAATTTTCTCTAAATTTTCTTTTTTATTATATAGTAACCTTGCATATGCCTATTTATATATTATGCCTTGCCTGTGACTCTAATTATAACCAAAAGGGTGTATGTATATTTGTAAGAACGTTTAGATACACTGTATGGACCGTATATTTCACTATTTACTAGGAAAAAAACAATTCTTACTATTCGATATCAGTAGTTAATTACCTGATAACTATTCTCATAACATAATTAAATATTTCTATCATGTCCTACTTTTAACTAAAATGTATGGTTACCCTATTAGACAAGGACACGGTTACCACAAAGTATTCTCCCTCATACCGGCTTTACGGCACTATTAAGCGTTCCAGTACTTGTACTATTTCTATGCATAGTACCTATTGTACTATTTCTATGATCGGACTATAGTTCCATTTTCTGCCACTTCACAGATAAGTTGGTAGTACTGTAACATAGATAAAGTAGGGTAAGTGCTCCAGTGAATGAACACACCCCAGTGAATGGACAAAACGCAGTTTTTTCCAAAAAATAAGAAATTATGATATTTCTACCCAACGCAGTATTTTTTTTCGTATTTGCAGTTCATTTTCCTATTATAGTGGCATAATCCAATTCTTATACCACTATTTGTTTTTAAATAGCGAGCGTCTAAAGTTGTCAGTATGGGATAACTGTGTATTTGTTCGGGTAAGAGTTTACGACGCGGGTAAGACGCAACATTTTTGATATCACATTGTAGCCGTAATTGATGTATTTGCTAAAAGTTAGTTAATAATTCGATTATAGGATAGATAAACTAAATGTCTTAAATCGATTTCGTTGCCATTTTAACCTGAGGCCCAATTCTCGTAATTAAAAATGTTCAAAATATAGTTCGGATCTCATTCCGATCTACTACCAATGTCCTAAATGTCACAAATGGTATTCTCCTACCCTAACAAACAACGTCAAACGTGACATTATATTGTAATGAGATCGAAAGTTGAATAAAAAGCAAATCGGTATTCTGCTAACATTTTGAACTGACACAGATAATAAAATTGACACTCTCGTCTATACACAAACGTCAAAAATTAGATTGAAATGAGTTTGTAAGAAGATTGAATCCAAATCATACTGGAATCGGACTGAACTTTAAGAGGAGTAGAATACATGACTTTTTGTCAATTCATAATATAATCTCAGTTCGGTCAACTTTCAGTCATTTTATAAATTAATTACGAGAATTGGGCTTCTGTTTTAATTAAATTATTAGGTGTCCCAGCATTGGAACTAAAAATCATTAAAAATACTGGATAAACATCAATTTCATATTTTTATAAAAAAATATATTTACGTTTATGCCATAAGATTCATGTTTTGGGAGTAATTTTAAAAATAGATTTCTGAAGCCCAATTCTCGTAATTAATTTATAATATGACTGAAAGTTGACCGAACTGAGATTATATTATGAATTGACAAAAAGTCATGTATTCTACTCCTCTTAAAGTTCAGTCCGATTCCAGTATGATTTGGATTCAATCTTCTTACAAACTCATTTCAATCTCATTTTTGACGTTTGTGTATAGACGAGAGTGTCAATTTTATTATCTGTGTCAGTTCAAAATGTTAGCAGAATACCGATTTGCCTTTTATTCAACTTTCGATCTCATTACAATATAATGTCACGTTTGACGTTGTTTGGTAGGGTAGGAGAATACCATTTGTGACATTTATGACATTGGTAGTTGATCGGAATGAGATCCGAACTATATTTTGAACATTCATAATTACGAGAATTGGGCCTCTGATCTTTAGGCCAGTATTGGGACAGGTGAATGTTCATTTATTGGTTCACAAAATCTGGTAAGAATCTAGTGAATGAACTAACATTTTCATCATGTTCAAATATTAGCTTTCGTCATGAACTCATGAAGATGTAACCAATAAATGAACACAACGTTTTGAGCTAGATTTCATCCTTTTAAGACCTGGATTTTAGTATTATATTACTGCCCCTTTATATTACCATGAATTCCAATAAAAGTAAATACGAACGGTTTCGATATACCCAAGAAATATTGGAAGGAGTCTAGTTCCTTTAGATAGTTCATAACTGACACAAACGGAGAGCTGTCTCAAGAAAGTATTGAATCCGAATGTAATTCCAACATAGTTAAAGAGAATGCAGATAATCGAAATAATGATGTAGTACATAATACTCAAGATTTTGATTTAACAGTTCCTACTGCAACTAATTTTAATAATTTATAATATATTAATACGTGAAGAGAAAACTTTGTACCCCTTTTTAAGCATAATATTGCGTGCACGGAGGAGTGCGAGATTTGGCATAGATTATTTTCGTTTATTTAGTTGATTGTTGGACTGCATTTGGTATAATAATAAGCGTTTTTCTGTATTATTAATTAAACAGAAATTGTGTTCATTCACTGGTTTTATTCAGTTCATTTACTGGAAAATTTCGTTCATTCACTGGGGTTTTGGGGTATTTTTCAATATATTGCTAAATATCTAAGAAAGTAAACAGGTTATGCCGTAAAAAGATCTTAAAAACTATTTTTGAATATAATCTTAATACCAAAATATAGCTTTGGAGCGTATACCTTAGAGGCAACATATTGTAATAATTTTTTGAAGTTCGAAGATCGCTTAAGTGTTCATTCACTGGAGCACTTACCCTATACTGTAACCAATGACGTAAGAAGCCTCACTGTAACGTCGTTACGGAACAAAAATGACTTCATTAAGCTTCATTATGTCATTTTTAATTTTTTATAGGGATATGACATTGGCGCGTAGACAGAGCTCTGTCTACGCATTGGCGTCTAGCCTTCTCCTTCTCTCAGATGTGCTCAGATGGGATCACAGTCCACAGACTACTAGGATGTATAATATCTAATAATTATATATATATAATAATTTGTGATGGGAGGCCTGGATCTTAGCAGTGGGGCGAACAATAGACTGATTAAATAACTAAGTACAAAATAAAATTGTGGAAAAGTAGGGCACTGTTTAAGAGGTTTATTTCATTTTTTTAAACAGACGTCTTTTAATCTTATTTATTTGCTAAGCAATTTATTTAGCCATTCTTTTTCCATTTTCTTGCGTGCTTCAGTTTCCTCCGGCCATACGACGCTCTCGATCCAGGGTACATAGTGCGAGACCCTGGTGTACATGCCGGCAGAGCCGAGGATGCCGCAGTCCTTGCCGTATGACGTCACGCCGACAACCATGTATTGGCATTTAAAATCACTTAGTTGTAGAGGTCCACCACTGTCGCCCTATGGACAATCAAATCAGAAAGATATAGTTTTTTAAAAGGAAAGTTACAAATGCCTTTATTCTAGTTTATGACACGACAGAATCGCCACCATTAAAGTATCTAGTTAATTCCCTTTTGCATTTTTAACCTCCGACAAAAAAAAGGGGTATTATAAGTTTGTAGTGTGTAGCTGTGTATTGTTGTATCTATATAACTATCTGTCTGTGGCATAGTAGGCCCAAAACGGATGGACCGATTTCAATGCAGTTTTTTTTAATGGGAAGCTAGTTTAATCGGGTATCTTCTTAGCTATGTTTCATGAAACTCGGTTAAACCGTTCAAAAGTTACGGCTCTTTTTCTAGTTGGAGTCGGGGGTTTTTGACGGTTATTAGATAAACCAAACGCAAAATCCAGGCAGGGTCATAAAACGTGGGAGTGACACTGCATAATAGCAAGCACACAGTGCTCAGATGAAGAATCCGCTTACGCTAAATACAGTGAGTGCTCTCTATGCAACATCGGGTCCCATGTCGTATGACTCAGCCTGCAGCGAGATTTTCCATTTGGTATATGTACTGATTTACCTCGCAAGTGTCATTGATATGTTTATGGGATCCGTAGCACATTTGCTTTTCATGATCGTAGCCACGTTCCAAGTGCCTGTGTGGTTGGTATATTCCCGCACACTCTGTGTCAGTGAACTCTTCCAGAGTCACCTGAGAACAAAGGCCAAGAGTTACAAGACAACACATAAAGAAGATTGGCACAGAGCAAGAAGTTCGTAGCATAGGTATATAAGTAAGCTGAACGTCGATGAAAGACATCTTCATGATTTATTTCCTTTTTTCTGTTAAAATTATTAATTACACATAGATACATTGTTAGTCCTGGAAATGTAAAACTACAAACTTACTGGCAAAATAAATGATTATTATTATAATTACCAAGTTCTTTTGCACACGATTATATCGGCCATTTTTGAAGCTACGAGTACATATCTAGATAAAAGTCAATTATTTGATTGAACTTTGTACTTACTACTTGCAGGATATCTGCTAAACCTTGTCTGTGACCCAGACGACCCCAGCCAATTGCTTCAGCTGAAGGTTTTGGGTATGGGAACCCAGCGTCCAGACACGCTGGTAACAGGTCTTTGGCAAAATTAATTCTGAAAGAACATCATCAACGGATTATAAGAGAAAATCTATACCGTATACCTACAATGATCATGATTTATCTTTTCAATCTTTACAATGACCAAATAGGCGACGATTAATTTGGGAAAAGAGAAAGGACCTAATATATTGCCTTGTGGAACAACAAAACTGTTAGTTTGGAAATAATATCTTAACATTTGATGATATTTGTATAATAATACAACGAATCAAATTCATTTTTTTTTAATCATAATGCATCTACGGTTCCTACCCAACAGTTCAAAAAAACCATTACCTACGGTCATGTCATCTTTAATATGGAACTTGGAAGTTTGTAAATAATAGTAGATATACTTACTGTGATTCAGTTTCCACCAGCGCAATGTCATGATACTTGGAAGGTGCCTTGTAATCGGGATGTACTATGATCCTCTTAACATTATGTATTTTCCAGTCCTTCTTGGGGTCTGAACGTTTCAGAAGCCCGAGAGCCGCAAATGATACGTTTCCCCTGTAAATTATGTTGTTTTACTCATTTTACTAAAACTAGATACTTAATACTAACTAGCAATCCGCCCCCGGCTTCGCATAGGTGCAGTTTCTCTACTATTCATTTAATATGAGAGTACATATAAATCTTCCGGAAAAAATGCTGAAAATTATGGTGAAAGCTGCATCAAAATCCGTTGTATACTTAAGAAGTACTTAGCGCACAAACAAACAGATGGGGCGGGCGATTTTATTTTAAACTATGTAATGATATAATATGTTACAAAGACGTTTCTTACATTTTTATTCCTTCATTGTCTATATGATATTACAACCATGCCTTCTAGGCTAGATACTCAAAGCTTCCAGGCCCAAATATTACAAAAAAGGAAAACTCAACAATGCAATCTCTAACAGATATAAAAGCTAACGTAGTAGTCAATTAAAGAAAAAGGTAGACTGAAAAGGCGTTATAACTAGTTTTGTGAACTTACAATGCTCGGGTTGATGTGCAATGTGCAGCAGTGAGGATGAACCTCTCGCTGATCACAGAGCCTCCGCACAGCCACTGCGCAGACTCCACATCATCGCCGTATCCGAGTAAAGCCTGGAAATACTTTCTATGCTGTACAAATTGCTATGGATTCCATGGGATTGCTAGCATAAGTCACCAGAGAGAGAGTCAAAATGAAAAGACAATGACATGCTGATAAAAATAAATAGGTAAGTACATACTGAGATTATTATGTATAGGTACTATTAAGGTGCCATTAAGTTGGCAAACCAGCTTTAGGCCCACCTAATGGTAAGCTATTATCGTGACCTATGGACACTTGCAAGCATAGAGGCATCACTCGGGCGTTGCCAACCCTACCACTTACTGCTATTGCCCAAGACATCGCAGCAAGTTCTCGCTAATCTAAACGATCGGGCAAGAACGTGCAGGCGATAACTTCTTGATCACTCGCAAAGCTACTTCTGCGGTCAATATTGCACGCAATGTAAACAGAACAGCAAGTACTCCGCTCTAGATATTGCAGGAAGAACTTGCTAGTCTAAACCTCGCTTTAGGGTTAGGCAAGCAGCACTGGTGACCTTGCTCACTGTTAGGAAGTTATTTAGCTACGATATTTTGCAATGTGGAGGTAATTCCTCAGTCAGGCAGCTCCAATTTTGTGTGGAAAGTCCCGCTATTCCTTAGCTATCTTAAGATGGATTGTGATAGACATGAAAAGAAAGAGAAGATATTGCGCTGACCTGAAATAAAATGGGGTAAGGGCAGGAGGATGATGAAGATAGAAGATTAGAGAACCAACCAAATGTGGATATTCCGACCGATGCGCGTCTCGTCCCCCCACGGACTCCAGAGCTACGGCTTGACTATACTCATGGCATTTTTTTCCTTCATTCCAATTCTTGTTGACTTGAATGTTGCCATGACCGCGACATGGGTATGGAAGACTTTGGAAATAATCCAGGCATTCTGAAAATAACAATTAACTTGTAATTAAAATAGTGACTGTAGCCAATTAACTTTTAAGCGGCAGCGAACTGGCCACGTCCATTATAGGAGCTATAGCCGCTGGAGCGAGTCCGAGGAGAGTGAATCGGCAAACGGGTAAGTGACACTCTCACGCCAGTTATAGGTAGCTGAGACATAAAACTGAGTTTAATGGCGCAACTACGGAGTGGCCTTTGTCGAGCAGTGGCCTGATGGGCTGATTTCATTGATTGAGTTGACTTACACCTATAATAAGTAAATAATACTTACTACCCAAAGCTACTGGGCCTTCTCTACTGACTATGATTCCATTTGTTCCTATGGCAGAATTGCGGAATCTGAGAATAAAAACTTAACTGAATATTCAGATTTAAAAAAATTGGATTAATAAGCCTATGAGAAGATGAGAGCTATTCAACGATGCAATCATAATTACCATCATTTCCTGCACGGCAATTCTCGTTTAATGCGGCGGGGATCATCTCGGAATCAAGTTTGCAGTTCGAGAGCTGTTTGACGTTTATGATAGTTCGAATTTGAAAAGTACGTCTCGAACGGTACTGACCAGTTGAAGCCATCGATGTCTATGGTTGAAGCAATTCAAACGGCTTTCCTTCAGAAATGTCGGACTCAATTTTTTCAGATTATTTCAACTTAGTTATCACTCGAGAACAGTTGGAATTCGAATTTCCTTCGAATTAGATAGTACATCGATTGCATGGGAATTGCCCTCCAGTACCTATACATCAACGACATTCTCATCACCTTCTTCGTCTTCTGTTGTCAGCGACACACCTAGGCATCAGCTATCACATTCGAGAAGATCGTAATCATCAATGTCCTTGAAGTAAAAACTGTAACATACTTACTTTTCTTCACCAATCTCACAATCAGTGCAGCAGACTACTGGCTCCTTGTCCTTATAGGAACAGATGTCTGGTAATTCTGGGAGATGGTTTTCTTTTTCATCAAAGCCAGCTTTGGTCTGGAAGATAAGTATGAATCATATTTTTATTATCGTATCCTTAAAAACGACTTTATTTATTTGAGTTTATTGTTGTCGCTTTAATGGAGCATCAATATTTTATTGAAAGATTAGTGTTTAATGTCTTCTATAAAGTTTGAAGAACGTTTCTGCAACTAGGTATAAAAGAGCTTATGATTCATAAATTCAAGTCAAAACTGTCTATTAATAAAATACAATCGTTTAAAAAAAACACGCTTTTCATCCAAACTAAAAGTGTAAGTATGCAAAATTTCAACTCAATCGGAAACAGGGAAGTGGGTCAAATTTAACTTCCAAGATTTTTTTATATAGGTGGTACTAGTCAATTTTTAACACGCTTTTATTAGGTTAATAAAAGCGTGTTAAAAATTGACTAGTATTAGTACTTTTTCATATCAACATGAGACAGTAACCCTAAAACAGGGTACGCTTCACCGCTTCCTAGTGTTTTTAAGAAGCAACGCAACAATCTCCCCAGCAAGCATAATATTAATGTGAAGGATACTTACATATAAGTACGTAAGTGCAGCTGAATTACATTTAAATATACCGACACAAGTGCCGTTCAACCCTTTGGTGACACAAGGAGAGTCTGAAAACATAATACCTATGTAAGTAGATGAAGTGGGACTAGAATGAAGTATTACAGTACAGCTTGTAACTTTTTGTTAAGAGCTCATAAAAGAAAACACTACAGCTACTGTTAGTTACTCTTAAAATTAAACACGTTTTTTATACCACTAAGGAGACAAGGAAGTATACGGCCCGCCTGATAGTAAACGGTTATTGTAGCCTATGGATGCTTGCATCATCCAAGCGACCCCACTACTAGCATCGTTTACCGGCGCTTCCCCAAGGAGCATTGGCGAGCTTACCGTTAGGAACACAACGCTGCAAAAGAACTGTGTTATTTGGCTACGATATTCTGCAAGGTGGAGGTACTTCCCTAATCAGGCAGCTCCAATTTTGAACGGAATCTCAGCTAAGCCCTACGTCCTCTCTTAAAATTAATTAAACGTTATTAAAGTCTTACAAACATACAGTAAAGTTTCCAACTATCCGAAGACGGGATTGTATGATTCCAATCTTTTCTAACTCAGTAACTTTATTAAGATCAAATATTTTGAAGATTCTAATAATATACCAATGAATCAAATTTTATTAATAAATGATGTTGAAGCACTAACCTTCAGTAAGATTAAGATCGCAGGTAACGAAGCACAAACAGGTAAACGCACAGAAGAATATTATAGATTTATTTACAGCCATGATGCGCACGCGTCCGACTTAGAAGCGCGCGCTTATACTTCTGGTTTCTACGAAAGAGCAATCAACATCATTAATGTATATGATGAAGTTACGTATTTATTTATGTTTAGATAAGAATAAATTACTGTCTGTCTAGATTTAGGCATTGGTGCAAATATGTAATAATCTTCTTATCCTATCACAGTCTGTTGCAATACGACTCACCGCGCTTCGGGTTACGGGTTCAAATCCTGAATGAAACAAAGTGATAGTGAGTACTAGGTACATAATATACTTCATTTATTAAAACAAAAGGCAAAAAGGGACCAAGACACGAATTACTTTTGGACCATTTCTTCAGGTACAGTTTCGGCTCATCTTATTATTTCTTGGTATACGTTTTTGTATCTCGGCAGTATGTTGCCGGTTTTTATAAGTTAGCACGGGCCGAAGCCAAGTACTAGCCTATATAACATTGGTGACAATATGATGATGATTTAAGTTAGTGTGAGCTTGTGATGAATGCCTTTGTGTGTGTGATGGTTCTCTTTGAGTCTCGGTATCATTTTGTAAGAATTTTTGAACAATTCTGCAAGTATTTAGGATGGCGGCTTTTTGTAAGATTTCATATGTATGAGGTTTTAGATCGAGTGATTTTAAGGACTGATGGAGTTGTTTGGGTATGACTCCTGTGGTCGATAGGACTATAGGAATAATGGTAGCATTGCTCAATTGCCACATTCGGGTAATCTCAATTTTCAGGTCTGTATACTTTGATAGTTTCTCTTTATTATTATTATTATTAAATTATGGACGAGCAGCAGGCTTGCTGATGTGTCCACATCAAAGTACTGGAGTAAAGCCATCACCACCATCTTGTATCAGAAATGCGTGGTCATATTTAAGGGTTTAAGGGATTTAAGTTCAGACCATCAACTGATCAACATTTTAATAGGACCAACATCGTAATTACGAAAATATAACCAACCGTCCATACGTTTGGGTCGAGTAGGTGTTGTAGGTATTAAAGTTTTGTATGGGAGTTGGGATTTATTCGCGATAACGATGTTGGTCCCATAAAGAAATATGTTCAGTTGGGATGATCTGATATTGATGTATCCTCACGGGCGAAGCCACGTGCGTTGCAAAATGTACTCCAAAACCGGCCTTACTTCATAAACCGGTCAAGAACAAGTTGTCATGAAGTCAATATTTTATAAGTTGTTATTTTAGAATTGAATTTGCAATTCGTGCGGCGCGCCTATGTTATTCTCTCCCACACTCTATTCGAGCCAGCCCATCTTCTTACATCTATAAGAAAAGAGTTAGGGAACATTTCTTGTCAGCATGATGTTCCTTTTGTTGTGAAGTTTGTTTATATGTATTTAGATACATTTATGTAACTACTATATTTATGATACCTATGTTGTAATGTTATTGTATTGTACACTTGACTTTCTCACTCTACATCTTCATTTCTCTTTCACCCAAAAGTTTTCTGGAAGAAAACTCATTCTGAGTTAAGCTCGCCTTTGTGCATATATCTCTAAACTATATTTTTTGTATATTATCATATATTTTTGTACAACAAAGAATAAGAATAGAGTCGGATGTAATTAATTAATTAAAAACAAATTGAATATAATGCTTCACAACTATTGACGACCAGGAAAGTCATTTGAAAATTATTTGTAAACGCTGAGGTTAAGTTTTATGAGTTTTATGATACTTAAAATTGTATCGTTTGAATGTATTATAAATGATTCATTGCCTTCATTATCGTCCATTGCAGTTATGGGCAGTTCCTCGTTTATTTCCTCAACTTGCTCACCTCAATCATCATTTCGTGAATGGGTGCCGTCTGTCGGGACCGGTTAGCTTGTAACGGCAATGGCAATCTTATACAGAGGAAAATCATTAATATTCTATTCTTATTTTTTATTCACATTAAATTACATTTTCTCGCAGCTCTTGCCGCAACATTGTAGTAACCAAGATTGTAATTTTAAAAGAGTTTCCGTGGAATTTCATACCGGTTCTTCTCTATAGGACCTACTATTTGAACGAAATCCACGCGCACGCGGTTGACTCTAGAGTCACGACATTTCATAAGCGCCTGTATCTGGTTTACATGAAATAAAGATATATGTACCTATTCTATTCTATTTCAGAGGTTGTTTACCTTAAAATAGCCTCGCCGAGGTACATAACTAAGTAAGTTATGCACACTCTGGATAGGTCCCGTTCCCAACCTCGATAACTGCCTAATCTCTCCACTACGGCTGAGCATTTTCCAAATCGTAAATCTCTACATATTTCTTCTCTTCATAGTATAAAATAAAATCGCTTTCCGTGTCTATCTGTCTCTATATTAGCGGCGCATGTAAGCAGCGGTGCAAAGCTGAATTTGACGTAGTCGTGAGGAGAGACCCGACCACCTGCAGCCATTCAATTCAATTAAAAGAACGGTGTGCGATGTCCATACGTACCCCCGGTGACTGCGGGGGATCACCGCCATGGTTAGAGTCAACCATCTTCGAGCGCATGAGTGCCAAACTAAGGACTAGGAGTCAGAAGCGGTCATGATGACCGAAATCAAACAAGAATATTCTTAATTTTATGATTTATTAATTCTAAACATAAAGACATATTATTTTGAGGGGCTCGTAGCTACATAGCTACCGCGCAGATCAGTCGATCAGCGAGGTTAAGCTGTGGTTGCCGCGGTCAGTCCCTGGATGGGTGACCATGTCTCCGAACATCGAGACCCCTCCGTGCCTCGGATAGCACGTTAAGCAGTTGGCCCCGGTTGTCATACGAATACCTTTGACAGTCGTTACGGGAGTCAGCAACCCATAGACTTATCAGCAACCCAAAAAAAGTCTGACAACCGGTCTAACCTTAGGGTATCAGTGTCTCCCAGTAATTGGGTGGCGGAGGTCAGATGGCAGTCGCTCTGTATAAAATACTGTTACTCAGGCGCATCTGGTTAGACTGGGAGCCGACCCCAACGTAGTTGGAATACAGGCCAGGCAGATGATGAAACATAAAGACATATTTTTTTGCTGTTACATGTGTAGATGATGTTAAATATGAATAGACCTACACACCTTTCCCTTTCTCTTTTTTTTGACCTTTCTTTAACATTCTAAGAAGTAAAAATTTATTCATTTAGGTAACCTTTTATCTAGCTATTGGTTGTTTAACTTCTTGCGTGCTTCAGTTTCCTCCGGCCACACGACGCTCTCGATCCAGGGTACGTAGTACGCGATCCTGGTGTACATGCCGGCTGAGCCGAGGATGCCGCAGTCCTTGCCGTATGACGTCACGCCAATGATGGTATATTGGCAAGTATAGTGACTAATGTGTAGTGGCCCACCGCTGTCACCCTGGGGACAGAAAAAAAAGAAAAAGAAAACTATGAATCTATCAATCGGCCGTACGCCATTGCAGTACAATATCAAAATGAAGATGATGATGAAAACGAAATCGTTGTCAAAACGGGTAAATAACTTTATGGTCAAAACCAACCCACTTGGAGCCGTGCACCTAGAATCACGACGTTTTGAAAGTGCCTGCAAAGGCCCAGTTGAAATAAAAAACTTTGACTTTGAAAATGATTTTGATATTGGTAAGTCAATTTTCTACGTAAAAGTAAAAGATTAAACAAAAACTAACAATAATTATCAAACCAACAGGTTACAAGTTACAACAATGACATTTTACAATTTATAGACGGGCCATACACCAACATTAATACACTACAAAATGGCGTAAACTTTACTATAGCTACATAGCAGTACATATAATTGTACAGACGTTTGTACTGGACATCTTGCGCTGTTTTAATTTTTTTTTTTTGTTTAAGTAAACATTGCTCCCCACACTAGGAATTAATCCTATATCGTGGGTGCGTTTACAAACAGAAATCTTCACGTACATAAACATGGAACAACTGTCTGTAGATCATACAAATATTTGTTACGTGCGGGATCGAACCCGCAGTATGTAGTGCAGAAAGCCAATCCAACCATGCCGTAAAACCATTCATTATCATCATCATCATTGTGTCATTTACCTCGCAGGTGTCGATAATCTCTCCACGGGACCCGTAACACATCTGTTTTTCATGGTCATATCCACGTTTTAAATGCCTGTGTGGTTGATACTGTTTCGCGCATTCAATTTCGCTAAACTCGTTCAGATGGACCTAAAAGAAGTTAAAACAAATGCATTATACCGAGTGACTGGTTGTATATTAAGAACAACTTTTACTATGGGATCAATAAAGGGATCTTGAAAAAAATTGTTGTTCCATACATTTCGTCGAGTATTATTTAATTATTTATATGGAACAGTAGATTTTTGTCCCTTAAACAAGATCCAACCGTTCTAGCACCGATCCCTTCAAGGGGTTACTGTACTCGTCATTATAAAACACGCAGGATAGATTATAGAAAGAGACTGCCAAAATGTATGATATTTTGTGCGCGATAAGCATATTTAACAACATAATACAGGATATTTTTTATGTAGTGCACAAAATTTGCAGAGTGATTCAGTGTCCGTTCCCAAATGTAACCGCAGTACTAAAATTCACACCAAAACAAAATAAAAATTTGATGTTGTAGGGCTTGCAGAGTAAATTATGCGTGTCACCCATACTAAGTCGAATTTTTGTTTTGTTATAAAGTGTATTCTAAAACTGCGGTTACACCCAGGAACAGAGACTGAATCACTCTACAAATAACGGGCACTAAATAAAAATAAAAACTGTATATCGTGTATAAAGGGAAGATTGAAAGATTTGACTGATGTGAGCTTACAACTTGCAGGGTATCTGCTAAACTCTGTCTGTGACCCAGACGTCCCCAGCCGGAGGCATCAGCATAGTATTTTGTACTGAAATCTATGTCCAGACATGCAGGCAGAAGGTCTCTGCCGAAATTTATCCTGAAATAAGATCATGAAAGAGTGTATTTGTGGGCAACACCAACAAATACAAACAGCGTAAAGTAGACATTAAAGTGAAATCTATTGTATACGGTTCCCGGGCCCTTACCTAGCTTGTGGAATTACAATAAATAAACATCACGATGATTACAATGACACCACTATAAGAAAAAAACATCCTCATAGCGTCAAGCAGTGCGCTCCATTGTGAATCATTTGAGATTAATTTATATAAACCCAACACTGTTGAAAGCAGTCCACTGGTTATCCTCTCAATAATTCTACATCAAAAACCCAAGAAACAAAAAATACAGTCCACAAATTCTACAAATAGGTACTTACAGTATAAAGGCGATTAATATATTAGGCTCAACGAACGAAAAAGCCCATAAATAAACAAAAACCGCTGTGGCCTTTTAAAATCGTTCACAAAAAAAAGGAATGGTCATTCAGGTAATTAAAAAAGCAAAGGACCTAAAATGTTGCCTTGTGGAACACTGAAGATGTTGGCTCTGAATAAAGGTAATTTAACAATCTTACCATTTTATCCCGTAATATTTGAATTTCGCCGATATTGTTTTCATTTGGATGTCAAAAAGTAATTTAATATGTGATTTAGTACAATTATATCAAAATCTTTTTTATACTATAAATCCACCCTAAATCATTTCACCTAAACTATAATCACAAACAAATAAGAGAACCCTAAGCAAGATCTAGGAAAAAATGCCATTCACTTACTCAGTTTCTGTTTCCAATAGAGCAATGTCATGATACTTGGCAGGTGGCTTGTACTCGGGGTGTACTATGATTCTGGTAATTTTGTGTATTTTCCAGTCTTCCTTTGGGTCAGTACGTTTCAGAAGCCCAAGTGCCGCAAAAGATATACTACCTCTAAAATAATGATTATCTTACATTGAGGAAATGATTACAGGCTATATGTATATAGATCTGGATCATATGAAAATAAAATATTGAGATTATACATTGAATGCAGCTGCAATTTAGAGTAAGACTTACAGCGCTCGTGTGGATGTGCAGTGTCCAGCCGTGAGGATGAACCTCTCGCTGATCACAGAGCCTCCGCACAGCCACTGCGCAGACTCCACATCATCGCCGTAACCGATCAAAGCCTGGAAATTGCAATCCTATCTTAATCTATGGATACAAGGAAAGAGCCTTCACGAGAAACGGAACATGAGAACGCCCCATGTCTAGCACACCCTGGGCAGTCAGCCTCGATACCACCACTGCTGACTGGCTAATCTTACCACTACGGCATGAGCGATTCCCATTGTGATAACGATAATTTGTGACTGTGCTGACTCTATAGAAGAAATCTATGTATTGTAGCATGATGAGATGGGATATGAGCTTATTCCTCTCATCGTCAATCAATGAACGATGGAGATGATGCTGGAACTTAAAATGAATCAGTGATCGTTGTGCATGCGTAGTTTAATCAAATGGAGTATCTTAATCTAACATAATACTATAAATAACTCCAACATCACCCTCAAAAGGAAATGGAAGATGAAGATCTACTTTGCAAGGTTGCAACTGATTTCGCACTTGGTATCAAGGACACGATCAGTAATTTATCTAAAACTCGTCACCAGAGGAAAGTTTAAAGAGATAAAAGCACAGAGGATTGTTACGGTTTTACTTATTGGAATATACCGAATAGGCTCGAGTTGACAAAACCTTAAAACAATTATAAACAGGAAAACTTTTCACGAAAGTTATAATACAGAAATATACAACGTGCATTAGAAATGCGTCGTCATATTTAAGGGCGTGGATCAGAACATCAAACTGAACAACTTGCTCTATGGGAACAACATAGTAATTGCGAAAGAAAAATCACCTGTCCCATACGTTTGGGTCGAGTAGTTATTGAAGTTTTGTATGGGATTGATTCTTTTTTTCGCGATTATGATTTTGGTTTCCTAGAAAAAGTTGTTCAGTTTTATGGTCTGCTCCTCAACCTTAAATATGACTACGCATTTCTGAAACAAGTAGTACAGTAAAGATGAATGTAATACTATACCATATGAGGAAATTCCCATCTTTGCGCATTTCGCCCCCCTGCGGCAAAGCCTAATCCAATGTCTAAATAAAAATCGTCGTGGCATTTCTTTTCTTCCTGCCAAATCTTTTTGGCTTGGAAACTGGCAGGATATCGGCATGAGTATGGTAGACTTTGGAAATAATCATAACATTCTAAAAAAAAAACAAAAATTCTACTGAACACACAGAACCACACGCTTTTCATTGCCATCTTATTTATAAGCTGGTTCTTCATTTGAGATTGGTAGTGAAGTCATGAAATCTTGAAAGAGGTGCTATTACCTACCTCCATTGCTATGCTACGATAATTATGATTTTCTTAATATTTCACAAAATATAAAATCAATTTCAATACTAAATTTCAAATAATAAATAAATCCAGCCCATTACTGTCCCACTGCTGGGCATGGGCCTCTTCTCGGAATGAGAAGTTTTGTTAGGCCTTAGTCCACCACGCTGGCCTGTGCGGGTTGGTGGATTACACACACCTTCGGGGACTTTCTTATGGCCCTCTCAGGTGTGCTGGTTTCCTCCTCCCTTCACCGTTAAAGCAAGTTATAATTAAATTGCTATTCGCACATAAATTCGAAAAGTCAGAGGTGTGGGCTGGGTTAGTACTCAGACCCTCTTGCATGGAAGCTGTGATAACATAGCGATTGAACGCGTACGTTCAACCGCTACGTTATCACAGCTTCAGCATTTCAAATACTAGATTCAAATATTTCTGAAGTTGACCAAGAACTTATTTGTCCGAATAATCATATTTGGTTAAAGACAAAGTTCAAATATACTTACTATTCTTAGCTATTGAACCTTTTTCTTTTTTGAATAACTTCCCATACTGTCCTATTCCGATGTCACGGTACCTGTGAACACAATCCTTCAGGTTAAGGGATCTCGCGAAATAGACGGCCACGAATCCATCCGATCCAGTTTGTGCCTAGTTGGCCGTTGCGACCAAGTGCGCGATTCGTATCGGCTTCTATAGTTTACATAGTCGCTGCAACAACTGGTTGTGGTCGTGGCCGTCTAGTGCACGAGATCCCTCTCAACGATCCATTTCGGCCAACATCCTGCTCATCATAAACTCCTTCTTTCACGTTATTCTTCCATATTTTGTTCCAATCATAGGGTCAAGTATTATTTGGCCCGCAAAAAAATTTGTCCATAGCCAAGTTAAGTAATAAGTTTTCAAAGTAGTAGGTATCAAATGGTTCAAGTCGAGGTTCCACTGCGAAAGGATAATGAGCAAGTAACAGCCGAGCGGAACGGAGTCCAACTAGATAAACTAGGTTTTACCTTCCACTAAGAAATAGTTTTGACCACGTTTAAGCGGAACGAGTTCGTTATTCACAATTTTTACCCGTGCAGTCCTCTTTATACTCGTTCAGTCCTTTCCGCTAGACTCTTTGTTGGTGGAAGCACTTCTATGAAGTTTACTGTCACATTGGATAAGGCACTCGCCGGCTGCTGCCATTACCTACAATACTTCTACTACGACACTACTTCTAAAATATCTGTCATGAGTCACGACTGCTAGCAGTAAGTACAGTCTGTCAAGAAAGTCATGAAAAGGATTTCGAAGGAACTAAAATTCTTCTGAGCTCGCAACCCTAAATAAGTACCGTAGGTGTCAGTTTGGGTACAACGATGTGTTTATTTTACTATTCTGTGTAGATTTTTGTGATAAAAAAATGTTTTTGGCATTAATTTATTAAAAATAAACAAGAGAATATACAAGTGGCGCCCTCAATCCTTTTCATGACTTTCTTGACAGACTATATGTTATTATATGTATAGTAGGATATTTTAAAGGCACCTTATATTATCTATATTTAAAACTAATTTCTATCTTACTTCTCTATATCCATCACGCAATCAGTGCAGCAGACTACTGGCTCATCGCTCTTATAGGAACAGATATCTGGTATATCTGGAAGTTTGTATTCCTCTTGATCATAGCCTGCATTGGTCTAGAAAAATAAGTAAAGTTTCACTCCAGTACCTCTATCATGAGTTTTCCGTGCCGTCTAACGTTCACGTACACATGCAATATTTGTATGGGAATTTTTTCAGCGCCTCTAGCGGTATAAATAGTGAACTAAAGTCACTATACAAATATTCTTCTTCTTCTTCTTTCTATATGGCAATTGAGCCGATGTCGACTATTCTGCCAGTGTCAAGTAAAATAGTTAATAAGTTAATTGCATGTGAACGTGAACGTTAGACGGCACGGAAAACTCATGGTGGAAGTACTGTATACAGGATATTTTTTCATGTAGTGCGCATAATTTGTAGAGTGATTCAGTCTCTGTTCCTAAATGCAACCGTAGTATTGGGATACACTTTAAAACAAAACGAAAATCCGACTTAATAAGGAGGACGCGCATAATTTACTAGCTCAAGCCATACAAAATCAAATTTTTATTTTACTTTGGAGTGTATTTTAGTTCTGCGGTTGCATTTGTGAACGGACGCTGAATCACTCTGCAAATTTTGCGCACTATATAAAAATATATCCTGTAGATTCATGGATGACTATGACTTATCCAATTCAGCCCACGACTGCGCACTGCTAAGCAGCCCCGAATCTACGATTTTTTCAAACCGGGGCAGAAACTTGATTATGGCGCCTCCTCTCTCCAGAGTTTGGGATAAATTTGTTCAACAGAGAGTGACTTAGCTACAACAAAAAGTGATCGTCGCTTGACGTTAGACTGTTCGGATTTATTCGGCTCAGCTTGTGAAGCCCCTAGTTTGTAAATGCTACGGGGATTCCCCTGGCAGAGAAATCACGTACACTATGCACGCATTAAAATATCTTCTTAGGATATGTTCATAAATCAACGTAGGATGTGTTGTGTTCATAAATCAAGTGGGTCGTTTTAAAGTCAAATAAATAATCGATAGAACAACCTGTTCTGGATGCTAGACAGAACAAGTGTTTTTTTTTTTTCAAACATAATTATTATATTATTATGATTTTGGCGCCGTAAAGCTGCCGCTCGGGTGAGGGGTTTGCCCCTCCCCTAGATCCGGGGATGCTGTTGAGTATAGGCCTCGTTATTACGCCACTATTTCTGGTCCAGCTAGGCTAACAAGCGCGCCGTGAATATGATGTGAACCAAATAGCACAGAACCGAGAAAATTCGCACATAAAGGGAAGCCATTTTATTTTATTCACAAAATCTACAGCTCTTGTAAAACAAGAGCTGTAGATCTTACAACCATTTGCAGTTTTTCATATTGCTATTACTCAGTAGTGGTTGTGGATAATCATTATTGAAGAGAATAGAAGATTATTTTGATTTAATTTTTAAGAGATTATGATAGTCAGAAGATGGTACTTACATATATAAACGTGAGTGCAGCTGAGTTACATCTATATATATTGACACAAGTGCCGTTCAACCCTTTGGTGACACAAGGAGAGTCTGAAATGAAATAAAATTACTGATATAGACTGCCTTATATATTACGGCGAGTCCTAACTTAAAAAAATTGTGTGTTGATATCATAGCATAGTTTTAATTTCTACTTTTGTACACAAGACATTATTAAGTAACTACAAAAGTAAAGAAATACAAAGGGTGGAGAAATGGGGTTGGTCCACATGCCGTTGTATTGTACTTACAAATGGAAGATGCTGTTGCTACCTATCCACTTGTAATGACCCCCACCAACGATGATATCATATGCCATACCCATCACAGACAGCAGAATGACATGTCAATAATATTATACGTAATATAGGTACTAAAATCGTTAAGAAAACTGGTTATTACTTGTCCAACCCGTATTGAGTTCATTGGATCATATTACCTTGCTAATAAAATGTCCTCTAAAAAGGACATATCTATTCTAGGGTGCCAACTGTAAATCAGCGTTGGGCTCTCCACGCCCAGCAAATGCTGAGGTGCTTACCCTTTCGGCACGGGTACACTTGACAACATAATGCAATATTTTATTCTTTTTTTTTATTCTCAATTACATGTCTGTTTTTTTTGTTTAAAATTTGATGTTATCTTTTTTTTTATTTTTTTTCTCGTGTGTTGTCACTGTCCAGTGTCCGCGCTGAATACGAGTATACGAGGTTGAATGTGCGTTTTATGCGAAGGGCCGACGAGCGTGTCTTCTGACGGAGCACACTTAAAAACACTTGCGTCGACGTAAACTATACCATTTCGGCGCCGTTTTTACGGCGAACCGTTGGTCATAGACGAAAAGTATTCAAAGGTTTTCGTTTTATTACGGGTCGACAAAAGGAAAAAGAAAAAAAAAACATTTTTGTGAAAATAAATTTAAGTCCTAAAATCCTTGCTCACCCTTTGCTACACTTTGACGCTTTTTATTTTGACAAGAGAATTTAGATCTTTTTGTTTAAAGGTCTAAATCAAATTGCAATATCAGAGGGCCGAGCACAAATGTTTTGACGTATAGTAACGTAAACGAAAGCAAATTTTGAACCAAAAATACACGTTTAATCTATGATATATTTTTGGAAATACGTGCAATATTTTTTCTTTTTCATGAAACAGGTGTGTTTGTTGCATAAAATTGAACAAAAATGCGATAGATTCATCATATTTTATAATCAAAATTTGCTTACGTTTACATTACCATACGTCAAAACATTCGTGCTCGGCCCTCTGAGTGGTAGAGCAGTTCTTTGGCCGACCGTACATACATCATGAAGAACTTACCTTCAGTGAGGTTGAGCTGGCACGTAACGCAACACAAACAGCTAAACGCACACAATAATATTATATATTTATCTACCGCCATGATTGCGCACGCGTCGAGAGTTCAAGCGCGCGCTAAAGCTTCTGATTTCTATGAAATTGACCAAAAGATTTTATACAAGGAGGAAAATTAATATAAAAACCGGTTGGATGCATGTCAGTATCAAACAATGCCTAAAGCCCTGTTTTTTCTAGGGGAAATAATTCTCGCGACAAGGGCTGCCAGGCCCTAGAATAGAAAAGCCAGACTCAGTGCTATATTAAGCCGGACATTTTGCCCTAAAAGCCGGACAAATCTTTTTCGATAACCAAATATAAGAACCCTTTATAAAGCCGGACATACAATCTGCGGTTCGCCGATGACATCGTCCTATTTTCGTCATCAGCGGCAGATTTGGGTAACATCCTCGAAGATTTAAACAAGGCAAGCCTAGAGATTGAACTTAAAATGAATATGTCGAAGACCAAACTCATGAAAAATTGCACCAAGAGAAAACTGTTTATGGAAGGTGTGGAGATTGCATATGTCCAGGATTATGTTTACTTGGGTCAAATAGTTTCCTTCCAGGCGCGACAAGATGAAGAAGTTGCTCGACGCACCGAAAGCGCCTGGAGGAGCTACTGGTCAATGAAGGACTTACTGAAGGGAGACCTTCCAATGTGACTCAAAATAAAAATTATGGACATGTGCATTCTTCCCATACGGTGCTCAAACTTGGTCTTTGACTCTTCAGCAGAGGTCCACGCTCGAGGTTTGCCAGCGAGCCATGGAGCGCAGTATTTTAGGAATTCGAGTTACTGACCGTGTAAGGAACACAATACTGCGCTCCAAAATTAAGATCACAGACGTTGGTGAAGTAGGATTGGGCTGGACTCGTCTGTCGTATGTCTGACGAGCTATGGGCCAAAAGAACAACTGAGTGGATCCCAGTAAATATTAAACGGCATCGCGGCAGACCGAGGCGAAGATGGCGGGACGAGCTTGACTCCTACCGAAAAAACTGGTCCGTACTAGCAAAAACCAGAAGTGAGTGGAAAAGGAGAGGGAGGCCTTTGCCCTGCAGTGGGACAACACAGGCTGAAAACAATAAATAAAAATAATAAACATAATATTTTATTTAATCGCAATAACAATTTTATGATTACATTGATTACTTTATATCCTTGTATTTAACTAAAACTACGTTAATTAGGTTCAGTATTCAGCCACTTATCCAGCCATTGGTCGTCTAACTTCTTGCGTGCTTCAGTTTCCTCCGGCCACACGACGCTCTCGATCCAGGGTACGTAGTGCGACACCCTGGTGTACATGCCGGCTGAGCCGAGGATGCCGCAGTCCTTGCCGTATGACGTCACGCCGACGATGGTGTACAGACACTTGTACTGGTTAGTCTGCAGAGGTCCACCGCTGTCACCCTGGAAGAATTTTCGAAATCGGTCTGCAATGGCGGAGTGATCTCTCCCACACTCTATTCTATTTACCACTTCACTTTATTTCTATTCTATTAGCCAGGGAACATTTATTTATTTATTTAATGCTTTTCATACAAATATGTACAAAGGCGGTCTTAATGCCAAAGGCATTCTCTGCCAGACAACCTTAGGGTGATGCAGAGACAAAACATGGTAGATGCACTAGTCATTAATATTAGGTGAGGATAATAATATACCTACTTATGTAAAACCTAAGCAATTCAATACACATGTACCTACTTACATTACAATATATAATTACCTACACTATTAGATACATCACGTACCTACATACTATACAAATAATATACATACATATTAATATATATAATATCAAGATAAATCAAAGTCGAGATGAATCCGCCAAAGTCTTATCACGAAAGTGCTTACGTAACTTAAACTTAAACGAAAGCCGACTGTTAGCCATCCTAATTACCAGCGGAAACATTTCTTGTCATCATGATTTACCTTTTGTTTGTTTGTATTTATTTACATATATCTATGTAACTACTATATTTATGATACCTAAGTTGTAATGTAATTGTATTGTACGCTTTCTTTCTCACTCTACATCTTCATTTCTCTTTCACCCAAAGGTTTGCTGGAAGAAAACTCATTCTGAGTTAAGCTTGCCTTTGTGCATATATCGCACACCTAGATTAACACTAACACAACTCCAAAAAAAGTAATTCTTCAGTAGACAAAAAAGCAAATACTCAATTTCATGTTACTAAAGTTACGAAACAAAATAGCATTTTAGGATTTTTTGAGTTGTCTTAGTTTTGATCTACTCGTAGGTGTGCGATATATCTGCCAACTGTATTTTTTTATATATTCTATATTTTGTGTACTAAGTGTAATAAGAATAAGAATTGTTGTTGTGTTGTTGTTGTGACCTTGAATGTTTCGATATTTGTAATGAATTGTATACCTCGCAAGTGTCGATGATCTCTCTGTGGTTCCCGTAACACATCTGCTTCTCATGATCATAGCCCTGTTTCAAGAGTCTGTGTGGCTGGTATATCTGCGCACACTCCGTCGCATCAAACTCTTGTAGATCGACCTGGAAATTAAAAACTTGATGAAGAGGAATTAGGAGGTTCTTAAAGTGATGTCCATAAAGAGATTTTGGGAGATGTTAGACACAGGCTCCACACGGTTCGAGTATTGTCTATCTAGACCAGTTGAAGACAGAAAAAAAAGAAAACTGTTTTATTCTGGACTCGCAGGAACAAATAAAATACCAAAAGTCCAAAAATAAAAATAAAAAACAAAAATAATAACAAAAGAAAAACAATAATTAAAGCAACCTAAACGAGACCAAAAATGGCCCCCATCTCAGCACAATGCTGTGGCATTTAGAAATAGAAAATGTCACAGCGCTGGTATTCTGATGGGACCGTTGCAGTGATGCCACGGGCAACCACGATACAAAAATAAATATAGGTAATAGGTACTAGTTAGATATTTCTTTGTCAGTATTTTTTAAACGTATGCAACCTGGCTTCTTCATCTATCCGTTCCCGATAAGAGATCCCGAGGGAGACTTAGGTATCCTGGTGGTCCAGGTTTTAGAACCAGGTGTCGACACGGGTGTCTGAGATCGCGTGAAGTGGAGGAGAAATATTACGAAGGTTGACCACCGTGACATGAACCACATTGTGGTCTAGTATCTCTGAGAGCGAGAGAGAGAGACTGTTTCTACGTTTTTGTGTTTTAAGACTGGAAGGTTTTTAAACTAGCTGCTTTTTGCAGCACAAACGCGCGCTTTCGGGTTTGTTTACTGCATTTTGCTTTCAAAAAGTGAACTACGCCAAAACGCGCATTTATCTACAAAAAGTTGCGGTTGCTAAGTAGGTACTTACTACTTGCAAGATGTCCGCTAGACCTTGCTTGTGACCCCGTCGACCCCAGCCGGATGCCTCGGCGGGAGACTTTGACCCGGACTGTGTATCCAGACACGCAGGTAGAAGGTCTCTGCCGAAATTTATTCTGAAATTTATCATAAGAAGTAAATATATAATAAAAATATTTATAATGAAGACCAAGCCTGAAAATCAAATAAATCAGCTGTACATTTAGTCCTAAGGAGCAGCGTTACATGATAGTTTATAGATATTATATTATAATATTATATTTATTTTGTTTTGAATTTTTGATTATTTATTTCGTTATATTATTTTATGTGTTTTTATTATTTATTCTTCGGTCGTGATTTGTTTGCGATTGTCTTGCAAAAATAAATAATTTTCCTTGTTTTTTCTCTAGTCGAGTATCATTGAATTATTTCAATAGTACATAATGTACGTGTACAACAGATTTTTTATTTATTTGCCGCTTAATTTTGTAATGGAAATCAATTATCAATAATTATTTAATTTCACCATTAATAAGAATTTACACATGTTGAGTGTGTAAAACTCTCAAAAAATTCCTAATGGTAAGTTCACCGCTGAACTCCGCAACCACTAAACCATTTTAAGCTAGCAGACTAGTCAAAGTCATGTAACGAAACCATAGCGCGATCTAGAAAGTGGTACAACGCCATCTATCGAGCCGAGAAGCAAACTTTAAAGTATTGTTTTAGTTTCGACTGTTATTAAAACTCAGTTTTACTATCAGTATAAATAATAATTTATATGCATTTTTACAATATTTATCTATGCATCGGATTTAAATTTCTAATTTATCATCAATATTTTACCTAGTAATTGAGCTCAATAATTTTATTATAGTACTACATAGTTGTTACCCGCGGAATTAACCACGCGTTTTATTGTTATCATAATAAAATATAGCCTACTAGCTGTACCCATGACTCTGGCACCGTGGACTCCCTTGAAAACTGACTTATTATCCCGGATAAAAAGAATCCTATGCCCCGCCCTTGTTGTATTTAAGTTGTATGCCAAACGTTGAAATCCGTTCAGCCATTAGGGGAAGCCATTAGGGGGGGTGATTCATTAGAAAACATCCAAAATCACAAACTCACAAACATCCAAAGTTTCACATTTTTTATATTAGGAGGATAGGATAGGATAGTAGGATAAAACAACAAGAACAATAAGCTCTACAATTTTAATAAAGTAAGTCGATGTAGATTGCCGATTTGTGACCAATAACAGGTATTTTTTTAACACGCTTTTATTAGCTTCACCTGTAACTAACTAACTAACTAACTACATATGTGAGAAAATTTTGGAGGTTGACCCACTTCCCGGTATCCGATTGAGCTGAAATTTTGCATACACGTTCAGTTTGGATGAGTAAAGCGTGTTCTATAGTTTCTTTTTGAACTATATCAAATATTTTATTTCAATCATTACTATCTTTTTATACTTTGTAATTGGATTTCTTGTAACCGTCAAAATATACTCACTCAGTTTCCGTTTCCAGGAGAGCAATATCATGGTACTTTGAAGGTGCCTTGTACTCAGGATGAATTATGATCCTCTTAATTTTATATATTTTCCAGTATTTTTTGGGATCGGTCCGTTTTAGAAGCCCTAGTGCGGCAAAGGATATGTTACCTCTGAAAATATAACAAAAATTATTAATCCAGTCCTGTCCAGTGTTTGGTCCAGTTGAAAACCAGCATTACTGGTGGCAATCTCCTAAATTGGACCTATTTGGCGCAGCTGTGGGCCACACAATTTGAGTTTATATTAGGTTTTAAGTACTTTTTCTCTTTTTTAATTTATTTTAAAATCATTTTGTGTTGTCGCCATTATGTTGCCAAATAAATGTAGTTTCTTTCTTCTTTCTATAATCTGTCTTTTTCTTTAAAATACTAAGTTGCCAAGCATGCATTCTCACAAACGTGATCAACTGTGACAAGGACGGTGGAGGGGTAAAAAAATCACCAGTAGTGTGACGTACTTTATGGATGACCCATAAATTTCTACCTGTGTAAAGAACAATCTCTAAAATATGAATGAAGGAATATCTAGACTTACAGAGCTCGGGTTGATGTGCAGTGTGCAGCAGTGAGGATGTACCTCTCACTGATCACAGAGCCTCCGCACAGCCACTGCGCAGACTCCACATCATCGCCGTAACCAATTAATGCCTGGAAAATTTAAAGTACGGCATTAAGACCGCCTTCAATTGTACATGAAGCATTTTAAATAGATACATCTTGGTATAAAAAGGCCAAGATGACGTAGTTGAACGGTTTCCTTCCATAATGGAGAATAATGCGAACCGCGAACATCTGACTTTTCGAATTCATGTGCTGCTCAGAATTTGATTATCACATGCGTTAACGGTCAAGGAAAACAGTATGCCTATGAAAGTTATGAATACTAGAACTCTTTGATAGTAGGAGCTAACAAAGATATCGTAAATATTAATTTAACCCATTACTTTAACAGTTCACGGCACGAGCTTCTCAGAATGAGAAGGGTTAGGCCTTAGTCCACCGCGCTGGCCTTGTGTGGGTTGGAAGACTACATATACTATTGAGAACTTTATGAAGCCTGCTCAGATGTGCAGGTTTCCTCACTAATTTTTCCTTTACGTTAACGCAAGTGTCACATTCTGATTCATGTAGGAGTTTAAATTCTAGATAATATTTATGAAATACCATACCACATGGGGGAATTCCCATCTCTGTGCGTCTCGTCCTCCTACAGCTAGAGCTATACTTAAACCGTGCTCGTGACATTTCTTTTCCTCTTTCCAAGTCTTGTAGACTTTAATATTACCAATTCCACGACAAGGATACGGTAGATTTTCGAAATATTCCAGGCATTCTGAAATTCAATGTGGATTTTTATCAATTTTATTATTAGTAGGTAAATCATCTTAAAAATTAAGAAATAACGAATTTTATAGTGCGTCACTCAAAGAGCCATAGTGGTCATCATTTGGGGTAACATTGGGGGTGCCGTCTGTTGGAACTGGTCAGCTTGTAACTGCCATGGCAATCTTATTCAGAGGCAAATAATTATTATCCTAGTTTTATTTTTATTCACATTGAATTACATTATTCTCGCAGCTCTTACCACAACATTGTATTGATAAAGATTGTAGTCTATTATTTGAAAAGAGTTCCCATGGAGTTTCTTGCCGGTACTTTTCCATAGGATCTACTACCTATTTGGAGCGCGCACCTAGAGTCACGACATTTCATAAGTGCCTGTATCTGGTTAACATGAAATAACGATCTATTCTATTCTATTCTAACATTACTAAAGAGCTTTGCTTTTCTTTCTTTCTTTCTTCAGTTAGAAAAAAAACTTCATTTGACGAAAGTTTCGATTAACATTTTTACGTCATGTCATTGCAACGGAATCAAGTTTTATTTTTCCTGCTCCAATAATTATGACCACTTTGGCTATTTCAGTGTATCTGACGCTGTCTATACAATATTAATGATATCAATTGGGCGAAAGATAATCCATTTTCTCTATACATTACTTATATACGGCACATCGATACTGGCTAAGCGATTGGCTTTGTGCGCTGTGCGGTTGGGGTCGATTTCCGCACGAAATAAAATATTTTGTACAACCTATAATAAGTAATTAATTCCGGGTAGGGCTGGTAGTGGCTGTGATATAATATTTGTTCCGTGCAGGGATCAAACCCGTACAGTAGGCTAATTCACATAACTAAAGAAGTGCAGTTGCCGCGCAGTTGCTGTAAAATTTAGATCAAAACATCACATTTGGTATTCTCTTAGCTTCAGTGAGATAAGCTCGCGCCAAGTTCGAGCGTCACTGCAATATGATCAGCGCATAAAATTACGTGAATTAGCCCTCAGGTAGCGCAGAAAACAAATTGCTTAGCCACTGGAACAATCATGTCGTCAAATCTTAGGTAAAATAAACTAAAATATTACTTACTGCCCCATGAAACTGGACCATCTCGAGTGACCGAGACTCCTAACGGGCCTATGGCTTGGTTACGGAACCTGAAAACGAAGACAGCTTTAGTAACGATGAAATCATTTGCTTAGAACGTACTTAGAATAAGCTATCATTCTTAGTTTCCGAGTTATTAAGGTAACTTATTATGTTGGTGACCATACATTGCTCCCGAGTGTACTTTTTTTAACTTATTTATACTCCGTTGGAAATAAGATTAGACACGTTTAACAAACCCTTTTACAGTGTATTCAACCGATTTTGACTTCTATTCCGTACGCATAAGGATGGCATTAAAAGCAAAAACGTATTTACGATAACAAATGTTTACTGCAGCTGTAAGTTGTCATGTCACCAACGTAATAGAAGTCAAAATCGGTTGAATAAAGTGTAAATGGAGTTATTTAAATTTCTAATGTTATTTCGAACGGAGTATAGATATTTATCCTCCTCTCCAACGCGTACAGCAAGCCAAGCAACTGTACAGAAAAACACACGTCTCCGTGCGCGCAATATGCTTAAAAAGGGGTTCAAAGTTTTCTCTTCACGTATAAATATATGAAGATGCTCACCCTCCATTACCAAGGTTACAATCAGTGCAGCAGACTACTGGTTCCTTGTTCTTATAGGAGCAGATGTCTGGTAACTCTGGGAGGTTGTATTCCTCCATATCAAAGCCCGCATTGGTCTGGAAAATAATAAAAAAATTGATCATGGTACAGTCAGCAATGAAAGCGGATTATTTAAAGCCTTAGCAAACGACGACCTCGAATATTTTGTTCCCGCAATATTACACTATCCCTCAGTCAAAAATTTGTATAGATTTACGTTTAAATTCAAGGATTTAAATAGAAAAATGTTAAAAAAAATACTAAACGTGGAACATAATTATGTTTAAATTGTTTTTATCTATTGATAAAAAACAGAAATAAAAAAAGAACATCAAGTTTCGAAGAAGATGCATGTTTTCATTCTATTTTAAGTATTTTTTTACCGCAGATTTCTGTAATATTTTCTATAAAAAAAAGTAATTTAAACATGCAATTTGAAGGTGACCATCAGGTGGGCCGTATACCTACTTGTTTGCCATCTCAGCGGTATAAAAAAGGTAAAAATAACCATTATGTTTAGTTACAGAACTTAGATGTAGTTTTGATAACGTATAATATCTACCTGCTGGGTAGTATTCTTTTAAGAAAAATAATTGATGTTATATACTCAACCGTTGATTGACTTTTGCTGCTGACCGTACCGCAAAGGAATAGGACTCGCAAGGACGACAAAATTAAAATCATAAAGGTTCAAAAATAAACGCAAAATAATATAACGTTAACAATACATTCGTAGCTTTAGATAGAGAGAAGTGTAAAGAGACTTGGGAGGCCTTTGCCCAGCAGTGGGACAAATACAGGGTTGTAAATAAAATAACGTAAAACTTACATATAAGTACGTGAGTGCAGCTGACTGACATCTAAATATATTGACACAAGTGCCATTGAACCCTTTTGTGACACAAGGAGAGTCTGAAACATAATATACAGGGTGGTAACGACGCTACGAAATTAAATAAAACGACGTAGTTAGTATTACGTTCTGTGACCGTACACAATGACTTAACCGTCAAAAAATTCAAAAAAAGATATATAAATAAAAAAAAGATATATAAATAGATAGATAGAGTAATAAACTAGAAATAAAATAGTCTTCTAATAATAAACTTGCTAATAACAGACTATGCCACCGATGCCACATCTAGTTAAAATAAAATTACATCCATGTTGTGCCTGGTTAACGATCGAGTATATCGATATGTTATCCGTTCACCCTCATTTTATTTTTATTTACTTTCTCTTTATTATTTTGTTGTGTTATTTTATATACGTACATCTGTGCGCTTTAATTAATTATTAATCTTAGTTTTAGATATTATTTCTCAGTAAGTGAATTATGTATGCAATTCTTTATGAGAAATAAAGTTGTTCTTAAACCTAAAAAAAATTCACGAATCCAGCTAGAAAAAGAGCTGTAACTTTTGGACGGCTGAACAGATTTTCATGAAACATAGCTAAGATGATACCCAATTAAACTATCTTTCAATTAAAATACATAAATACAAATACATAATAAAACTGCATTGAAATCGGTCCATCCGTTTTAGAGCTACGACGCCATAGACAGATACACAGATACACATACACATAGAAACTTATAACACTCCTCTTTTTTGTCGGTGGTTAAAAAATCAATGTAAGCTGGCAGTCACAGGTTCTGGAGTCACAGCCTCCTTAGTTACAAGTTTTATCGGTTCGATCTTAGAGACAAATTGTTGAATTTCGTAAAGATGAAACACGCCCTAATTCTTATTTATATTATTCCAATCTATTATAATATACAAGAATATAAAGGATATTTTTTTATGTAGTGCGCATAATTTGTAGAGTGATTCAGTCTCTGTTCCTAAATGCAACCGCAGTATTAGGATACACTTTAAAACAAAACGAAAATTTGACTTAGTATCGGACACGCATAATTTACTAGCGCAAGCCATACAAAATCAAAGTTTTATTTTGTTTGGAGTGAATTTTAATACTGCAGTTGTATTTGGGAACGGACACTGAATCACTCTGCAAATTCTTCGCACTACATGAAAAAATTATCCTGTATTATTCTAAAATATCTATAAACTTAGAAAAGTGATCCCAAATTTCGCACTTGCTCTCTAGAAAAGTTGTTTTAGTAAACTCTCACCTTCACTAAGGTTGAGCTCGCAGGTAACGCAGCACAAACAGCTAAACGCACACAATATTATATATTTATATACCGCCATGATTTGCGCACGCGTCGACACAAGCGAGTGCTTAAGCTCCGAGAAATTGACTTAAAATGCACACACAACAAGAACAAGGAAAATAAAAATTCTTGAATACGTAAGTACCTATAAGATTATATAAAGATGCGTCACATGCCCTTGTTGCAACAGAGTCAACTTCAACTCAACTCAAACAACTTTTTCTAATCAACTTATAATTCTTTGAATTTTCCCCGTACATTCTCCCGATACACTTAGACCAAGTTCATGGTTATCCATTATGTCCGATTTATTTGCTAAGAATGTCAGTTTTTAAATGTCAATTTTATTCTTCAAAATGCGAAGCTTTTATGAAATAATTTAATTTAATTTCCCTTGCATTTGAGACTGTATCTAATTTATTAATTACTATTAGTATAGTATAGAATAGAATAAATCTTTATTTCATGTAAACCAGATACCTATAGACACTTATGAAATGATGAGACTCTTTGAGTCGATGAGACACTAGTGTAAGTACATGCTATGCTAAGTATCAACTGACAATCCTAACAAAAAAAAACGGCTGAAATCTCCAATATTTACACAATTGAAGAAATCCTTGGTTTTATATTTTATCGGCGGATTCAAAAATCTCAGTTGTAAGCATGGACTGTTCTGCCTTTCCTTAATTCACCCTCTGTTTCTACGACACGTTGAATCTGCAAGAAACTGTAAAACTGGACGGGAAGGCAGCAACTTTTCACCGACACATTTAAAATGTATAATGTACTAATGTACTTGTGCAAGAAAGGCAGAGCATAGAGAGACTTTCTGCTGGAAATTGGAGCTGCTCGACTGGGGAAGTACCTCCACCTTGCAGAATATCGTACCCCAATAACACTGCTCTTTTGCAGTGTTGTGTTCATAACGGTGAGCAAGGTCGCCAGTGCTCCTTGTGGAACATTACGCTTGTAAGTTATAGTAGGGTCGGCAACGCGCAAGTGATGCCCCTGGTGTTGCAAGTCTCCATAGACTACGGTAATTGCTTACCAGGCGCGCCGTATACTAGTTGGCCAATTAGTTGGTATAAAAAAATAGATAGGTACTGTTTATGACCTAAATCATACATAAGATTATAATTTAAAATATGTAACTAAACGCAGTTTTTTATTGCTACAATAAATAATGACAGATGTTTAAGTAATGGCAACCCAGAAAACTGTAATTTTAGAAGAGATTAAAGATGGTGTAAGGTAAGCTGTAGGTCTATAATCCGCAGTTATTAAATTAAACGAGATACTATAACCACAAGTTGTTTCTATGTTCCTCCAACCCACCAGCGGCTCAATAATTGTGTGGAACATAGAATTTGGTCCTTCGAGCCGGAACGAGTACTAACAGGTACTTGTATGAGAATGCGCACACGACACCAATTCAATTGTTCAATAGCGGCGTGCCCAGAGGTTACTTACAGTATTGCTAAGTTAAATGATGTTTGTGATTGGCCACCTCACCCTTAAACTTAAATTAACTGATTTTACAGACATATTAACGTTTGTGTTATTGAATACTTAATTTATTAGGGTAGGCAGTGTCTTTTTGTCTATGGAGTGTACGCTACTGTTGTTCAAAGACTAAACTGTAAGTATCGGTAAATAGTTGCCCGTGTGCTGGAGCTGTGTCATTCACACTCACGCTTCCTTCATTGCCGTACAAAATTCGGCTGACTGAAAGAATTATGTTTTTATGAATGTTCGGAATAAAATATTATAAGAGTTCAAAAAAACGACGAAGCGCTTCGAGAAAAGGTAGGTAGTGCCTTTGCGTTTCGCTTGTCTTGTCTTGGCGGGGGCACTTTCGTGTCCCCAGATACTGATACAAACCGGTTGCAGTCGAACACACCTTAATTGTTGTCTTGTGTATCGTTTTATCTTGTTTTACGTTGCATAATGTAGGTATGTGATTTTGTCTTTGACCTATAACATTTGCTAGCTTTTTCCCGCGACTTCAGCCGAGTGGATTTATATTTTTTTCATCCACATTTCTGTACCCTGTTACCCCTTAGGAGGTTTTCGACACAAACTATGCTGCTGTGGAGGAACGAAATATGGTATATGGTGTTCCTCCATTGAAAAGGGAGGATCCTCCGACCAGGCGAGGTGATATTGCCTGGAGGGCCGAAGCGCGACGGTAGATGTCGAACAGTTGTACTTAAATGAATAGACATAATATAGAATAATAGATACGATTATATTTTTCCTTGCGTATTGCAGGCTTCGTATCTAATCTGAATGATCGATTGCGTATTGTATGCGCTCATTTATACAACCATTGTAGTTAGCTGGCTAAGTTACGTAGTTCCTTTTCGTGGCGCTATAATTTCCAAATCAAAGTAGGTGTAAGATAAACATATAATTAAGTTTAGCAAAGATTACTTAAGTAAAGTCTTGAGCTAAGTCAAAGTACGCACTATAATAGGTACATTCGTAAATAGCATACTCAAACCTTGCTTTGAATTTAGGTAATTGATTTTGTCGGTCTTAGCGTATTCTTAGCACAATTTCACCGTGATATGACTATAGATTCCAAATCAAAGTATAAGCTAAGCATATTATAAATAAGCTTAGCAAAGTTTAAGTAAAGTCTCAGCTAACTCAAAATATGCATTATAGATATAGACCTTAGCCGTCGACCGCAATGAGCGTATGTGTGCTTCACTGTTCACGTACGGACATACACTCACACATACTTATGCAGTACACTCACAAAGAGAGCAACATGAGTGTACTTTGGGTACGGATGTAGCACTCACAGTAACACTAGGGCGAGAGTGATGCAGCGGTCGACGCGCTTTTTTTTTTATACACTTTTTTGTTGAGGCTTCAGTTCACCATGGTGACTATGCCAGCCTCGTAAGGTCACTCTTCTACAATAAATGTTTGTATCCGCGCACCTTCTACGTCCAGCTGATACCAAATTATTCGTTCTGCACAACGGCGGAATGGATATTAAATTATAATTATAGTGGTTGTCCAGTGGTCGAAATTCGACCGTATTTTTAGCTTTCTGCACTCCTCCTCCATATAAACTTTACCCATGGCAAATATCACACTCCTCCGTGCGCGCAATAATAATATGCTTAAATAGGGGTACAAAGTTTCTCTTCACGTATTAATAATTATATAGATTTACTAAAGAGGTGTGCTGGACAAAAATTTACCGGTATTTCGAGCAGGAACAACCGTTTTATGTTGCTTTTTGATCAAAACCGAAATAATATCGATTCTGACCGAGCAGAAAAGAAAAGAAAATGTTTTTTTTAATGTATGGCGTTTTTTACGAGCTATTTCCGAGCTTAGATGCTTCATGTCTAGACAGACGTACTATTATATTAAATTTATAAACAACTCTATAATGATATGCAGTGTTAAATTATCCTCGTTGTCTATAAAAGTATCAGACAGTTCCTAGGAAACAAAAAGCTCGAGCGCGCGCGTACGATCGACGCGTGCGCAATCATGGCGGTATATAAATATATAATATTATTGTGTGCGTTTAGCTGTTTGTGCTGCGTTACCTGCGACCTCAACCTTAGTGAAGGTGAGTGCTTCAACATCGTCGATATTTTTGCTACAATGTTATTTGTATGGAAAAGCAGATTTTTTTTTCACGGTTTTCATCTTTGTCCCATATTAGAAGTCGTTTATAATGATGTACAATAACCCTTTAAAGGGATCGGGACTGAAAAGGTAGGACCTAATATAGTACAATTGGCGGCCTTATCGCAAGGAAATTTCTTCCAGCTAATCTTCGGATAGAATACAGTGACTTAAACAAGTTAAGGGGAAGATTGTGGTGTACTTACATATAATATACTAGTTGTTGCCCGCGGTTTCATACGGGCGTTTCCATTTTATAAAAATAAAATAAAGCCTATGTAGCGTCATCTAGTGCTACTTGGAATAACTACGAAGCAACGTAGCAAGCTAACTACGATGGTTGCATACAGTAAGCATTCGACCAATCAGATTACGATGCCTACATCACGCAAATAAAAAGATTATCGTATCTGACACATACAATTTACACAAGTGCCCAACGTCATTCAAGCTACAGTCCGCCAGGCAATATCATCTCTCCTGGTCGGAGGATCCTCCCTTTTCAATCGAGGAATACCATACCTACTTCCTCCACACTTATAGCACTCAGGGACAGTGTAGCTATATTAGAAAAAAAAAAACAAAACAAAAGATTTTTTAGAATCGGTTCAGTAATTCCCAAGATCACAAGGGAGTGATCTCAAATGATAACAACAAAATCTGTGATCTTAAAAACCATTTTATTACCGTTCCATGACAATAAAAGTTTGGGAAATACCTACTAGTTCATAACCGATAACCAAACATAAATGTAATAATTTCTCAAAAACACTAGATTCGACTAGGTATTTTATGATTATTATTTATGATCCACCGATGAATCTTAAATAATAATCATAAAATAGTCGAGTCTTTATGTGTTGTCAAGGGTAACCTTCGGCGCGCGACTAGTTTAAACACGTTAGGCAGAGGCGTCATAAGTCAGTATCTCTAAGTAGTCTATGATCATAAGTGCATTGCGTTGCGTCGTCGTCGCACCGGACGGACCTCCGACAGCGCAGACATTACCCTCTCCCGCTTCATCTCTCGACCATCGATCCGTTGAAACGTCGCGTGCGACGACGCATCGCATAATGTGGCATGTCACTAAAAAATATATGTAAAATGACGCAACGCACTAATGAAAGAAAGAAAGAAAAAATGTTTATTGCCACATTAACAAAAACAAAGAAAACTTAAAACTCTAATACACGTCTTAAAATTAAAATTATGTAGTATGGCAATAGGAGGGGGCTCAGCGGATGTTGATCCGTGTGCAGCATGGCTACAGCACGGATCAACGCTGGTTTTCAGCCCGCCCCTTAGTCTCTACTTAACTTATTATAATAAGAGGCCTCAGCCTTACGATTGTTTTGCACAAGTTTAGTCCTTGCACAAGTAAGGACGGCTTGTACAAGCCAAGCTACTTGCGCAAGGACATCATAACGTGTCATCAGAGAAGAGGCTTGAGCACAAACGGCTTGAGTGCCAACAGCGAGTACATTAATACGTATTATGTTATATTTCAGACTCTCCTTGCATCACCAAAGGGTTAAATGGTACCTGTGTCAATATATATAGATGTACTACAGCTGTATTGACGTATTTATACGTAAGTATTTTCAAGTCATTGGTAAAATAAACGGCATTAGTTAGAGATATTTACCATAATCTAAACGCTTGGCAAACGGATTGATGACCGCAGTGTAGCGACTACGAGCTACATGGCAAAAACAACTCCAACGCCATCTATCGGCGTCAAGCGACAACTGCAATCCTACATCACACTATGAAAGTTTACTTCGTATCTAACACACGCGAATATCCTTTTATTGTCGAGTTTCGGCCCGCCAGGCATAATACCTCATCTGGACGAACCCTGGCGTTATTTTTAACAATACGGAAGAGGAAATACATATAAAAAATATCATCCTTCGATTTCAGACCAAAGTGGGCTTTGATATCGAAAAATACCAGCTCCCAGAGTTACCAGACATCTGTTCCTATAAGAACAAGGAGCCAGTAGTCTGCTGCACTGATTGTGAGATTGATAATGATGAATTGTAAGCATATATTGTCATAGTTTTGTCGTGTCACCCTTAAATCTTCGTTGGCCACGGTTTTACTCGCACTTTCGGGGAATTACTTCATGTACTAAAAATATCAAATCAAATAGATTATTTCGCGAGTATGGGTACATTATAAAGGTAACAAAGGATTTTAATGGTTCCAAACATATTCGACTATCGGGAATGCAAAATATAATATTCACGTGGTAATATTAGTCTGTTACTAACAAAATATGAACTCAATAGACTCTAAATCCGTGCTGTAGCCATGCTGCACACGGATCAACATCCGCTGAGCCCACTCCTATTGCCATACTACATAATTTTAAGACGTGTATTAGAGTTTTAAGTTTTCTTTGTTTTTGTTAATGTGGCAATAAACATTTTTTCTTTCTTTCTTTCTTTCTTTAAAATACAAAACTAACTACACAATAAATCAAGACGATCACCTCAATAATCAATAACCTACATATATCCTATATGCTGTTAATCCAGGTTTGCTATATATGTTATATATCCTATATGTTAATCTAGGACATAGTCTATCTGTGTGTCAAATTTCATCCAAATCCGTTCAACCGTTTAACCATCATTTATGCCGTTATCACCAACTTTCATTATTTTATTAATGTGATGTGATATATCTGGTGAATCTCCAAAAAACCTTCATCATTCATCGTCATAAATTATGCCATCTTTCCTTCCTTTGGTTGTAATTATCACATTTATGTTTGAATTGTGATTCTTCTCATGTCATGGCACTTGGCAGTAACATAGTTCGGTTTGTCATAAAACCATTATGTGATTTAAACTTCCGCATTGTTAACTTTGAGGTGAGGTTTTTTGGATAATCACCTTCTGCTTCTGCTTCCTATCTCATTAAGTTTTGTTAGTTGATCAGTCGCGTTTTCTGATTGCTACTGCAGTTTTGCGTCAATATCAATATTAAATTTCTCAGGTTCCGTAACCATGCAATTGGACCGTATGGAGTCATTGTCAATAAAGAAGGGCCTATTGTTAAACAAAGTAAGTACATTTTTACCATTCACCTATAACATCTTGTGTAAAAAATGATTCGATGTTTCTGTATATTTTGCATAGAGATAATATAAATAGTACCTTGTACTATTTCTATGATATTTTGACATTTAAAAACGTCAATATACTGTGGACTCAATTTTTTTGAGCGTCTGGACCTCTATTTTACTGCCTCGGTTGTGTTGAATGAGTTGAATCATATGTTTTTTTTTCAGAATGCTTGGATTATTTTGAACGTTTACAATACCCTTGCCGCGGTTTAGGCAATATTAAGGTCGAAAAGATTTGGGATGAAGAAAAGAAATGCCATAATCATTCTTATGCTGTCGCTTTGGCCGTGGGAGGACGGGATGCAGAAAAATGGGAATTCCCTCATGTAGTATGTTCTTTTGTTTACTTTGAATATCTTCTCAGGAAACTAGCCTATCAACGAACTCCCTTTTGCATTTATCATGGTCATGTTGTTTTTTTGGTTCATTTCTTCTAAAGTCCAGACTATAATTATTCCAGTTTTTATATTAAGCATACTTGTTCCATGTGAGGATTGTTGAAACAGGTTCGTGTTCATCAATAGACATTTACATAGTATGAATGACTAAAATATACAAATTTATTTCTAGGCTTTACTCGGGTACGGCGAGGACGTAGAGTCTGCGCTGTGGCTGTGCGGCGGCTCTGTGATCAGCGAGAGGTTCATCCTCACGGCTGGACACTGCACTTCTACTCGTAAACTGTAAGTCAAAGGTATTCCTTTTACTAGATGGCAACTCATTATGTATTTCGCAGCCGCATGCGTATATTTTCATCAGTATTTTTTTTCTATTTGATATATATGTCTCAGGGATATTGTCAAACCAGTGATATTATAATTTAATGAAATTATAATTGCACGAAACTTTGTCAACCGCCTCTATTTCTCACAATTTCACGAGCTCATTTCATTGCGACCAAAACTGAAATCGTGAAAAACAAATCGACTACTGCATACATTTTGACTTTTATATGGAACAGATGTTTAAAGGTTGTTTCGATAAACAAAGCACGTTCTTTTTTTTTCTGTTTCTAAAAAATTGGTGTATTTATTTTCAGAGGCAGTATTACATTTGCAGGACTTGGACTTCTGAAACGTACCGACCCAAAGGAAGACTGGAAAATTCACAAAATTAAGAGGATCATAGTACATCCTGACTACAAGCCACCTTCTACGTACAATGATATCGCACTCTTGGAGACAGAAACTGAGTAAGTAATATCTTCAATTTCGTTTCATGTTTATGTCGACACATATTTTTTTTTCATCTCAGCCTCTCACATGGTCTATCTATCCAAATTTAAGTGCCGGGCACTTGTCGGTGTACTATCTTCCCAGTTTTATTCAATGCTAAAACTTTTAATTCTTTTCAATTATGTTTCTACATTTGCTTTTTCTTTCAGTTGATTAATGTAGTCAAAGTCAAGGGTTTTTATTTCAACTGGGCCTTTGCAGGTACTTTCAAAACGTCGTGATTCTAGGTTCACGGTTCCAAGTGGTAATTTCTTCTTGGTCTTCCTCTTTTTCTTTTTGCCTCTATTTTCCCTTCTATAATCTTGGTAATAAACTTATCGTATCTAATCAAGTGACCAATCATGCTTCCTCTTCTGCTAAGATAGTTATATTTCCTATTATGTCATGAGTAGATAGTGGTGTTTTTTACGGACTAACAATGCCTTCCTTATAAGCCGTGAAAACTAACTAATGTTGTAAAAACCAGTCCGTTTGTCAAGCTAGTGCAGTAATTCTTGTTAGTTAAAATATGAACAATGCTTTTGATATCGTTGATTACAAATGACTGCTTTTTTAGTTCTAACAATATGAGAAGCAATTAAGTATACCATTGAAACTATTGACCAGAGCTTCAATAATGTGCATTTATACTTTATAAAATCAATAATATTATAATTAAAATTGCTGAAAGAAATTAATTTAAAGCTAACAGCAATGGTGTTCCACAAGGTAACATGTTAGGTGCTTTGTATTTTTTACGTACTTTAGTGATCTTAATCACTACCGTGAATACCGACTATTTGGAAAACCTATTTACAGCTAACATTTAAATTTATGACATATAAATATTATATTTTGTATAGTATTTATGTAACATAATATGTTGCAATGATTATTGTTACACCACGAACTACCCCTTTCTTTTAACCTGAAAATCTGTTCATCCCAAGGTTGTCTTGCAGAAATCGCTAAATGCGATAAGACCGTCCTTTTTTCATACGTTTTCTTATTTATTGTACCTTTCTTCTCCTTTTGATGTGCAAAAAAGTGTACTGAATTGTATTTTATTGTGTTATTTATTATAATACTTCCATCTCGTATTATTTACTATGGCGCAGAGATCTGTAAAATTCCATATTTCACATAGGTTAAATATTCAGATTATTTAATCCCGTACATGTGTTTTCCAGGATTATCTTTGGCAGAGACCTACTGCCTGCGTGTCTGGAATATGAGTTCGAAAAGATTTATACTGCTGAGGCATCCGGCTGGGGAACCCTGGGTCATAGACAAGCTTTAGCAGATACCCTGCAAGTTGTAAGAAGTATAAAGTTATCTAATCTCAGTTTGTTAAGTGATGTCATTGTAGCTGTTTTTGTGTGATGTGATTTGTATTTTTTAACCAACTTCAAAAAGGATGTAGACATTTTGATTATTTGGACGTTTTCCTACTTAGACGTATTGATCGTGAGGCCTCAATTCGACAGTCTGTTCTTTTTTTTGTATATTTTTTACGCGATTAGTCCGCCAATTGCAGACCGATTTTATAAATTTGGTGAAGATCTGATGAAGACCTTCGGATATATACCACGAAAGATTTGAATGAATAACAGCATATCACTCGCGATTGCTGTAATTGCATGCATTATGTATTGTTTTATATGTATGTATTGCCATGCAAAATAGAAAAATAAAATAAACTTAAAAAAGTAAAAACCGACTTTAAAAAACTAAAAAGTATCTATAACTCTTCAATGAACCTAGCTTAGCAGTGGCACCGACTTCAGAAGCAGAAGCAGAAGATTTTTTTAAGACAATTATTTTATACTTTTTAGGTTTTTGAAGTCGGTTTTCACTTTTTTTAAGTTTATTTTATTAGCTTATCTAAAATTGAAGATTTAAAAAAATAAATATCCATGTAAATTATTTTGTCTCTTCTCCTTAGGTCCTTTTGAAATTGTGCACCAAAGTCTCGATGTTATCAAACAACCAGTAAAGATCCAGTTGAAATTTAAAAAAACAATACTTTGACTACGTTATTCATCTTAACTCATGGTTTAATTTTCCAGGTTGAACTAACCGAGTTCAACAGAACTGAGTGCTCAGGACTATACAGACCCCACAGACACTTGCAGTATGGCTACGACCATAAAAAGCAGATGTGCTTCGGGTCTCATACAGCGATTATTGACACTTGCGAGGTAAATTAAAAAGAAAAGGCTAAGCTGGCTACGGGCAAAATATTCGACATAAGCTCAAAATGTAGTTTTTAATTGTTCTGTTCTAATAGATTTAGGACAATGATTGAAATGGCAACAAACTACACATCATTCATCATTCTCCTGCCCTTATTCCATTTTATTTGTGGTCGGTGCAATATGTCTTTTTCTTCCATTCATCTCTATCAGACGTCATTTCCAGATTCACTTCCTTCACATTCATGTCATGTTTCACACAGTCCATCCATCTTTTCTTTGGTCTGCCTCTACTCTGATAGCCATCCACATTCATACTTACAACTCTTCTTATAACATGATTTTCATCTCTCCGCATTACATGTCCATACCATGAAAATCGGTTACTTTGCAACGAACTACATACTCTCACTAAAAGTTTCGAACCAATAATCCAATGTTGTTATGTACGCAGGGTGACAGCGGTGGACCTCTGCAGATTACTCAGTTCAAGTGTATGTATACCATTGTCGGCGTGACGTCATTCGGCAAGGACTGCGGCATGCTCGACTCAGCCGGTGTATACACCAGGGTCGCGTACTACGTACCCTGGATCGAGAGCGTCGTGTGGCCGGAGGAAACTGAAGCACGCAAGAAGTTAGACGACGAATGGCTGGATAAATGGCTGAATTAAGTGAAATAATTATAATTATGTCGAAACAAAAATTGTAGTTTTCTTCTTCTGTTCAGTTTTCTCCTGTATATTTATCAATTATCTATGTAGAGAATAAAATACACTGCATATAATTCAAATCGGTTGCAGTCGAACACTACTTCTACTATCTACTACTAATTTTGTACTTCTGGTATTGTGTTATTATTATTTTTTAACACGCTTTTATTAGCTTCACCTGTAACTAACTAACTATGTAAGAAAATCTTGGAAGTTAAATTTGACCCACTTCCCGATTTCCGATTGAGCTGAAATTTTGCATACACGTTCAGTTTGGATGTCTAAAGCGTGTTCTATAGTTATTTTTAAACTATAATAATTATTTATTAATTATCCTTGTTTTCGTTTACGTCAGCTTAGGTATCTAATTCTGACCTTGACCTTTATATTTTACTAGTTTATTTCCGCGACTTCATCTGCATGGACTCACATTTTTAGTAAACTTCAGTATCCCGTTACCTCGAGATGCATTTCGAAACAAACTTTATCGCTTTTGAAATCATTAATAATAATAGGTAATAAATAATAGTAGTTACATTAATTACTGCCCAGGCCTCAAATAAAGTAATTGACGGCTGAATAATATTGGAAGCACGAGGAAAACCGAGTACTTCCGAAGTGAATTTAAAAGGACGAGGCGCCAGCCGATTCCGTTTTAACTAAACGAGGCCGTTAATTGCCATTTCTACCATGACTTGTATACTTAGTATTTTTCTCTAATTTGCGAGGAAACAATAAACAAATTAATTCAAGAAACAAAAAGCATTCACAACATAGTACCTATCTAATTTTATTCGCGCGTTATTTTATTTTAATAGTTTCAAATTCAATCATTTATTTCCCTTAGGTAATATGTATACTCTTGAAAATAAATGCGCGTTCAGCCTTGAAATATTACATATTGTGTACCTAAAAACACCTATTTACGTTAGCATGTCTGTGTAATTAAAAAACCTCGCTAGCAGAAATAAAAGAACAATAAAAATAAAATTGTCCAGCAATTCCTGTTACCATGTTGGAAATTGCTGGCGTGTTATTTCGTTAGATTTCGTTGAGATCCGAAAAGAGCCGATTGATTTGCATTTAGGAACAGAGACTGAATCACTCTGCAAATTATGCGCACTACTTAAAAAAAATCCTATTACATATACATACATACTATCCTCGTTGTCTATAAAGCTAGCAGCCAGTTCTTAGGAAACTAAAAGCTCGAGTGCGCGCCTACGATCGACGCGTGCGCAAATCATGGCGGTATATAAATATATAATATTATTGTGTGCGTTTAGCTGTTTGTGCTGCGTTACCTGCGAGCTCAACCTTAGTGACAGTAAGTGCTTCAAAATATTATGTATATTTTTCGTTTCTATATGTATAGAAAAGGAGTGCAGAAAGCTAAAATTACGGTGGAATTTCGATCACTGGACGACCACTAGTTTTCATAAGTAGGTATCTGTATCAGAAGCCCAATTCTCGTAATTAATTTATAATATGACTGAAAGTTGACCGAACTGAGATTATATTATGAATTGACAAAAAGTCATGTATTCTACTCCTCTTAAAGTTCAGTCCGATTCCAGTATGATTTGGATTCAATCTTCTTACAAACTCATTTCAATCTCATTTTTGACGTTTGTGTATAGACGAGAGTGTCAATTTTATTATCTGTGTCAGTTCAAAATGTTAGCAGAATACCGATTTGCCTTTTACTCAACTTTCGAATTCATTACAATATAATGTCACGTTTGACGTTGTTTGTTAGGGTAGGACAGGGGGAGCCCTACTTATTATTTCTATGGGGTAGGACCATAGACGTAGAACAACGGTAGGACAATACCATTTGTGACATTTATGACATTGGTAGTCATAGACTACTATGTCTATGTTGGTAGTAGATCGGAATGAGATCCGAACTATATTTTGAACATTTTTAATTACGAGAATTGGGCCTCTGGTTTATATGAAATAAAGATCTATTCTATTCTATTCATACTTGCGCAAAGAAATAATAACCTGGTGGACCTAATAATATGGAAAGAAAGAAAGAAAAAAATTTTTTTTTTTGGACTCGCCAGGAACGAATAAAAGTATAAAAGGTACAAAAATAAAACATAAAAAATAACAATAGAAAAACATGTACATATTATATGATATATTACAGACTCTACTTGCATCACTAAAGGGTTCAACGGCACTTGTGTCAATATATATAGATGTTATTCAGCTACAGTGACGTATATATACGTAAGTATTTTTAGTATAATCAGTCCTTTTACCTTTAACATCCATTGCTGTATATGGCTCATCTTTCATGGCTGGAATAAACGGCATGGCGAACGAATAAGTGCATTGCGACTATAAGAACTACAATACAATAAAAGGTCGTCGTTTTTTCAATGGAGGAGCACCGTATCTTGTACTTCCGTAAAAGCAGCATTTATAATGTTCCTTAACCCTTTGACCAGTTCCTGGAAATCTATTATGTTATCAATTTAATCGGACCTTAAACGAGCGGAGAGGTTGATCATATTATATAGGGGAAGGACGGGCAAGTTGAATATGAATCTTTTTAAACCATCATAGCTTGTTCACTTTAAAAAATTAACGGATTTTCTTTTAATGAAACAATCGAGTATTTAATAGTATTTAATTATCCATACGCATAAAAAATCTATCTCATATAATTAGACGAGAATGGCACTTTGAATTAAAAGTGGTATTTATCCATCTTGCCCGCTATACGTTGGGCAAGATGAATTCCTAGAAATATCATAACTAATAATTATTTAAATTTATATAATAATTAATTAAATATCATTATTATAAATTTAAATATATAATAAAATATCCCCTACTCATCTTTTCAAATACCTATTATGAATATTAAGTAATCTCATGAATCCGGTTTTGGAAATACTTTCTCTAATTTAAGTAATTTCAACTTACAAATGGCCGGCGCCCGCTTATATTAGATTATCTATTATGCCTACTTTGCTTCGCTTGATGGGTACAGTGAAATTATTAAATTAGTTATTATTAAGATGATAATATTCATCACTAGCTGCGCCTGCGACTCCATCCGCGAAGAAAGGTTTTTCATACAAACTTTGAAGCTCCGTTTTTCTCCCTTAGGAGATGAAAATAGGAAAACACTTTCTTAAAGGTGTACCCTATAACAAGTTTGTAGGCTTTTCAGGTTCCTGAAGAGTCAGTGAGTGGCATTTCGCTTTTTTTATAATTAGCAAACAATTATGGGCATGCTCTGTTCATTCTACACAACTTTTTTATGGGACTAACGCTGAAATTGTGATAAAAAAAGTATGGAAAATAGTAAAAGTTTTTTTTAATTTATTTACGTTCCAAACCTACATCTATCATTACAGGTAGAAAACCTAATGCAATAGAGGAGATTACACAACAAATAATAAAATAAAAAACAAAACAAAACTCATTCTGGAATTCTCAGAATGGAAGAAAACTCATTCTGAGATAAGATCACCTTTGTGCCTTTTTGTATATTCCATATTTTGTGTAACATATAGAATAAGAATAAAAAATAAAAAAAAACTAAAATCATGTTTTGGAAAATTTACAAGCTGTAAATATTTTCTGTTAATAAAAACTAGGGATATATAATATAGATTTAATACTCAATACTCAATACTCAATTCTTTATTGCGTTCCACAATGTAGGCTTAGGTGGTAAACATTTTTAGTAACAATCATGGACCCTGTCGGGCACAGCAAAAGTAAGAAATTTTGAGAGGACCTATCAAGAAACTTAGATAAATTATTTCTTTGCAAACATGGGTATACAAATTGGTGCATTGATGTTGATAAGGAAGTTAGTTCTCCATTGTTCTGCCGTCACATGGGTAAGCAAAATCATTATCAATTGATTTAGGCTTAGATAACAGTTAAATTATTATTAAAATTCATTTCAAATTGTTCAAATCACAATAATTATAAATATAAAAATGTCATAATATTACATCAAATGTCACTGGGAATATTAAGTAGATATGTCAATGGGTACAATACAAGTCTGTTTAAATTAGTAATAAAAATATGAAAGAAATAATTAATTTTATCTTAAAGTCCAATTACATTAATTACATTTGAATTATTATTGCAAAGTGCACCATGCATGTCAGGAATTATGGACTAAAAACAAGATTCTTATAATTTCACTTATTCTATTAACGTGGACATTTAATCACTAAAAACATTAATTTTCAAGTTTCAGGGATTTATCATGTAAATATTCGTTGACGCTGTAGTAACATTTTCTCAATAATAACTTTTTTAACTTGTTTGTGAATAGGTGTAGTTTTTTTTCTTCTCTTATTGATTCGGGTAACATATTGTATATTTTTATTGACATAACCAGAGGACTTGTTGAGTGTATTTTTAAGCGGGATGATGGTAGGTTAAGTCGTGTTTTGTGTCGGAGTGTGTGTCTTGTTTGTATGTCTTCTCGTTTGGTGTAAAAGTCTTGGTGTTTGTGAGCGAATTTGCATATTTCGAGTATATATATACACGGCAGAGTTAAAATATTTAGTTTTATAAAATGGGGTTTGCAGCTATCTATCTGTTGTATATTTACCAGGATACGGATAAATTTCTTTTGAACGGTGAACAGTGTTAGTGCATCTGTACTGAATCCCCACATTATAATGCCGTAGCTAAGCCAGGCATAAGCATAGGCGTAGTATGTAACCAGGGCGGTCTTTAAATTTGTGGTCTTTTTGACTTCACGAAAAGCATATAAAAATTTTGAAAGTTTAGATTTTATGTTTAGTACGTGTGATTTCCAATTTATATTTTTGTCTATGGTTATGCCTAATAATTTGAATTCATTGACTGTTTCTATAATTTTTTTTTAACGCATATAAAGAATCCAATTCATTGAGTCCACAGACATATATTAGTAATTGTTATTTTATATTAAAAAAATTTGGAACGTGTTTTTAATTTTTTACTTTTTTTTGTCTTCATATTTTACTCTTTTTTGTTTTAATTTTTTACTTTGTATTTTTGTGTCGTAATTTGTGTAAAAATAAATTGCTTTTCTTTCTTTCTTTTCTTTCTATTTTAATGGTATCTATTAAATACCTAACGATACTAAAGTTTTCCTTAATTTCAGAACAATGCGGGCTTTGTTAGGAACCAGGTCCCAGAGCTACCAGACATCTGTTCCTATAAGAACAATGAGCCAGTAGTCTGCTGCACTGATTGTGACCTGCTAGATGATGAAGAGTAAGCATAAATAATATTTTCTCAATTTTGAACTCTATCTAACCCCCAACAACAAAAGAGGGTGCTATAAGTTTGTAGTATTTAGATAGATATATAGATAGAAAAAAAAAATGATATTGATCACCGCAGCTCATGTAGGTACATAGGCATCGCCCTGGAATGTCTGGACAGTTCAATTCCTGCCCTGCTCTAAGAGATCGTAGTAAGCCTCCTAAATAAAATTTAATTTGAAAAACGGAATTCAGCAGATGGGGGCCATTTTTGGTCTCGTCCTCTCAGGTAGCTTTAATTATTGTTTTTCTTTTGTTCCTTTTTTTTGTACATTCACTTGTTCGTGGCGAGTCCAAAATAAAACAGTTTTCTGTCTATCTTTGGTTGTGTATCTGCTTCTACTTCCTATCTTAACAAGTTTCCTTATTCGTGTTTGTAAATTTTTCTCAATTTTTTTTTTCTTTGTGATCTCTGTGTTTCATTTTTTTTTTAATGTGCTTGCAATTAAAATAAAACGACTCTTTCAGTTTGACATGCTGAATCAGACAAAAGAATTTTATATTCATATTTTGAAATACAACACCCCCTCTCAAAATATCTCTTATAAAAAACATTAAACATTAGGTACTTTATACACACGAAACATTAACAATACCTAATGTATTCATAAACTTATAATGCTTAACAGAATTTAAACTTTTTGTTAATAAATCTGCTGGCATATCTGATGTACATAAATACTTAACCAAAACAATTTTATTATTTATCATCTCTCTACAATAATGATATCGAACATCAATGTGTTTAGTCCTATTATGAAATACAGGATTAACTAACAACTTATGTGCACTTTGATTATCATTATATAAAGTTATTTTGTACAGTATACGATCAGAAATGCATGAGCATACTAAAGACTGTATTCGTTTGCGACGCGATGGTGCGTACGAGCTGTTTGTGTGAGTTATACACACCACGTAATGAGACATCACCACATTTACCACACACGCTAAGAAGTTAAATAAAATGAAAGAAAGTATATTGCCGTCGCATAGATTTATAATCTAGTGTGAGCGAAGTTGTAAATCTATTTGCCGTCGCTTGTCAATACGAGTATATGCATGACCTTGGTGACATTCATTCATCGATGTCATTGTATTGCTTTATTTCAAGTAATTCTAACAATCACCGATAGCTATGATGCATAGTGCATGGATTGCGATTAACTTAGCGTAGGATCGAGTCTTAGGGAAGACCGTTATATTTTTGTTTAGATATTTATTATCCTTTTTTTATTAATAGGTGGATTCGTTCAATGATAAATATTAAAGTAAGTTATTATTTTCTGGGTTATCTTTACAAAATTGTAAACAAAAACAATAACAACAATAACAAAACAAAAACGTTTATTTGTTTTAATTACAAATCTTTATAAACAAAACACTTATTAGATATTAAGTTTATAGCTTATTCATTTTCTTGACGAAAAGAGGATTGAAACTATACTCCGTTTGAAATAAGATTAGACACGTTTAACAAACCCTTTTACAGTGTATTCAGCCGATTTTGACTTCTATTCCGTACGCATAAGGATGGCATTAAAAGCAAAAACGTATTTACGATAACAAATGTTTACTGCAGCTGTAATTTGTCATGTCACCAACGTAATAGAAGTCAAAATCGGTCGAATAAAGTGTAAATGGAGTTATTTAAATTTCTAATGTTATTTCGAACGGAGTATAGACCAACTTTAATTCTTGAACTACCGACCTATATGTAATATGGCCAGCAATTACAACTTAAATATTATACCTATAAACGAAGAGCAGACAGTAAATAACATATGGTTATGTTTATTGTAATCTCTTTTCTTTGATATGAAAATGACAATGAGTGAATAAAAATTACAAGCTTTCATTAGTAAGGGGTATAACACTTGTAAATTACCAATATTTATTGTAACTTCCACAGCTGTTTTCAATACAGTCAAGTAAGTGTCGACGCATTAAACAGTAACACATATTTAGATATTGAGGTTATAGTTTAAGTATTCGTTTTCTTGACGAAAAGAGGATTGAAACTAAACCTCAAACGTTACAACTTAAATCTTTTACCCCTCACGAATAAACCATGAGTGATTAACTAACTCAAGTAAGTGTCGACACGTTTAGTAGAAGACTATACCTAACATTTTGGTTCTCGCCCGGTGAATCGGACAATTATCCTGGACAGAAGATATCTCTAAACTCTTCAGCTGGATAACCGATGAGCACAGTAGGCAGCATGACATATTATCATATAATACTTCCACTTAACTATGTTTTATTCACTACAGCGTGTGTTATCCTTACACCATAAATTAAGTCTTCCCTTTTGGCTAGATTGAACATTATTTCATCTGAAGATATAGTAGTGTCCCAGTTGAAGTAAGTATAAATAACTATTCTCGTGTGAACCGTTCTTGTTTACGTCTTTCTGTCAAAAAGGGTTTTTAGCTGGTCTTCAGTGATGGAAACCTTCAGCGTGGAGTGCATGGCGAATAGTTAGTAATGACATGTCAAATAATTCTGCAAAATGTTTCGTTGTTATGTAACCACTTGTTTCATATTCGTTCACCATCGACTACCAGGGCTACTTTCTTCCTCATTGGTATCTCTTAAGTCTTATACCACCGACTCACAGCATTTCTCTATAACAAATAAAAAGAAATACTAATAAGCATCTAGCAAAATACTAAAACTGATTACTATATATATTATCTATATATTTACATATCTATATATTACTTTTATATATATTATACTTAAACATGTTTATTATACCTATATAATTATATAAATTAAGAAACCAAACAATAATAAGAATACATTTATTAGAATAAATATTATTCATCATTCATTCATCTAAATAAATAAACTTTAAAATGATTTATCTTCTTTAGTTTTATAATATATAAAGATCATAATAAATAATAACATTTGAAAATAAATAAAACATAATACTCACAGTTAGTCCGGTTTCATTAGAATATTTGGGTCATAATTATATCGTCCACTTTTATAGGTAGGGCAATAATATTCCCCCTTCGCTTCGATTATATTAGCCTGCATTTTGAAAATTATAGATAACCATAACCACTGCTAATAGATTTAATCACACATCACTAACCAATAATAACAACACTAACAACGTTCTATTCGATCTAAATGACTTGAGTCGTAACTGCATCTGTCTACCTTACAGAAATCTAAATAGTTTATTCATATTTCTGTTGTCTACCTGCTAACTTTTCATTTTATATTAAAAAACGAACGAGACATCGCGGTAGGCCTGTTATTATTATCCAACTACTACGTTAAACATTGATGAATGCCTCAAGATTTATGAGTATTATTAAAACTTTAAAAAAACTATGACTGCCTGTGAGGTTTGAACCTACGATTCACCAATCAATACCAGGGAACGTTATCAACTTAGCTGGCTTGAGATATACTAGCAGTATTGAAATTATGGAATACAATCAGTTGTAGACAACGGTGCATGTGTGTGAGTGTCTATAGTATAGAAATAGAAACTACTTCGTAATAGAAGGTCGTAAGTCAACCCATTAGCGTCAATCTATTGCTTTGTGAGACTGCTCATGCATTTCTGATCCCTACCGTACATCACTTTGGTCATTTCATATTGCAAGTTTCTTAAATACACTGCTTCTTTACAGGCCTCTGAAATTGCTACATATTCTGCTTCTGTGCTAGAAAGCGCAATGCATTTTTGTTTACTACAACTCCAAGATATTGCAGACCCTGACAACATGAAACAATAACCTGTGTATGATCTTCTATCATTCAGATCATTAGCCCAGTCAGCATCTACAAAACCTTCTATCTGAATATTGTCATTCTTACAATACTTCAAACCAATACTCTTAGTTTTCTTTAAATATCTTAATAACCTCTTAGCATAAATCCAATGCTCTTCACTATGACAGTTATTAAATTGACTAAGATAAGACACTGAATAAGCTATATCAGGTCGTGTGAGTACAGCCAAATACATTAAACTACCTATAAGCTGTTGATAAGGATTTTGACTTTGACAACCTTCCTTTTTGTTTACAGTCAACTTGGTCTCCATTGGAGTAACAGCTGGTTTACAATCTGCCATGTTAAACCTACTTAGCAACTTGTCAATGTAATTTTCCTGACTCAAAGTTACAATACTTTTTTCTCTATCAAAATTAACTGACATTCCAAGACATTGTTTCACACGTCCTAAGTCTTTAATTTTAAAATTATTACTCAACATTTCTTTAAGATGTTTCATTTCATTTACACTGTTTGAGAATACAAAAAAATCGTCAACATACAATGTAACAATTGTCCGATTGCTACCAACAAATTTTGTATACAAACATGGTTCCAATTTAGATTTATAATAGCCATCTGCTAACATACAGTTATCTACCTTCTTATGCCAAGCACGGGCAGCCTGTTTGAGACCATACACAGCCTTTTTTAACTTGAGAACTTTTTTATCATCTCTACATACAAAACCAGGTGGTTTTTGCATGTATATAGTCTCATCCAGATCCCCATTTAAAAAAGCTGTCTTGACATCTAGATGAACAATATCTAAATTCAATTGAACAGACAATGAAAACATTAATCTCAATGTAGTATGCCTTACTACCGGGGAGAATGTCTCGTCATAATCTACACCATACTTTTGTGAACACCCCTTAGCGACAAGTCTTGCCCGAAATCGCACAGTGTTGTCATCCTCAAACTTCTTTCTAAGAACCCATTTACATTTTACGACAGTCGAACCTCTCGGAGCGTCTACGACTTCCCAAGCTTTGTTGTCTTCAAAGCTTTTCAACTCATCTTTAACAGCTTCCTGCCAATGCTCCTTCTCAGGTCCCTGTAATGCCTCTTCTAATGACAGATCTTCGACATCAACACTATTCTCTGTGCACATAAAACCATATCTATCAGGCTTTTTTCTTTCCCTAGGTGGTAAAGACCTTGAATTTATTTCCATATCAGAACTTTCATCAGCTGCCATCGATTCTTCATTTGGTACATACGTTTCATCAGGGTTTTCTGTAGAAATAAAAGAATCATCAAGCTGACTATCGTCTCCTCGTACATCCCCCACTGGATCCTGACTCCCTGATGCTGCACTCCCTGTCTCTACAACTTCAATCAATCTCTCCTGATGTAAATTATTTTCTTCTAAAATAATAACATCTCGACTGGTTGTGATTGCCTTAGTTGTTGGGTTATACACTCTGTATCCTTTGACATCCTCAGGATAACCTAACAGAATACATTTTTCAGACTTCTTGTCCCATTTACGTCTTTTCTCCTTAGGGATATGCTTCAAAACGGTACTGCCAAAAATTCTAATGTGACTAAGATTTGGTTTTTTGTTCGTCCACAGCTCATACGGGGTACGATTATTCAATGCAGTTTTCACAATGCGATTCTGTAAATAAACAGCGGTGTTAATGGCTTCCGCCCAGAATTTCTTATCCAGTTTTGCTTCAAACAAAAGACATCTGGCTTTCTCTATGATCGTCCTATTCATACGCTCACAAAGCCCGTTTTGTTCTGGCGTATAGGCATTCGATTTTTGATGAATTATTCCCATTTTCTTTAAATAATTATCAAAAACATTGTTACAAAATTCACGCCCATTATCGCTTCGCAAAATCTTAATTTTCTTCGAAGTCAAATTCTCAACCTTCGCCATATACTCTTTGAAACACTGCAAAGCCTCATTTTTATTCTTTAAAAAATAAACATATGTCATGCGGCTGTGATCATCAACAAAAAGAAGAAAGTACCTTGAACCTCCAAGAGATACAGTTTCCATTGGCCCACAGATGTCAGTGTGTATTATGTTCAGTAGTTCATTACACCTGTTGCCTTCATGAGGGAACGGCAATCGGCTTTGCTTGCCCTCACAGCACACAACACAATTCATCTTACTAATATCTGCCTTTTTTTCTAACTTTACTCCTTCCACAGCATTCTTAGACAACATGTTATTAAGAGAGTAACTGTTCACATGTCCCAGTCGTCGGTGCCATACATCTGGAGACTCCGCCACCGCAGCTATTAAGCAACTTGGTATATCCAGCTTGTAAACTCCATTTACGAGTGAAGCTGTAGCTACTAACGTATTTATCTTGTTGAAGATTTCACATCCGTTACTCGTAAATAACACCGTATTTCCTTGACGTATCAATTGACTGACTGATAAGAGATTAGTAGTCAAACTGGGAACACAGAGTACTTTTTCTACCATGACCTCATATTCACACTCTTTAGCTAAAGTCGTAATCTTTACGTTTCCGCTACATAGTACAGGTATTTTTTCTTTGTTAGCAACCATAATTTCTTTAGTGAAACCGTCATAACATTGGTTGATCACCCAATGTTGGTTTGCTGTTAGATGTGAACAGGCACCCGAGTCAACATACCAGTCACTCTTGTAAAAGTTACCACTATAAAACACGGCACTAAATGCATTAGTATGTTTCTTTTCATCTTCGTGTGTATTCTGTGAAGAAACATTTTCATTTTTGCACTTATTCCGATAGTGACCCAACTGTTTACATCTGTAACATTTGACAGTTCGTTTTTCTTTATTTTCGACAGTTGTCAATTTCTGCCCACTCGGACCATCTTTTCCAACCAAAGAGTTTTGATGTCTTTTATTCTGTTTACGGAAACATGCCAAAGCATTATTCACATCAGAGTCTTCTGGTTCAATGTCCATCAATTTCGACTTTATAGCATCGGTCGTGATTGAGATTCCTGAGTGCTCAATCGCCATGATCATGGGCATATATTTTTCAGTAAGCCCAGCCAACATGATCGAACCGATCCACTCATCGCTGATGCCAAACCCTGTTCCTGCCAATTTTTGACCAGCTTGAACAATCTGTGTTACATAAGACGTCATCGATGTGCAGTTTTCCAGTCGAATAGATATAAGATTTCTCAGCAGGCTGATTCTTCTGGTGAATCCTGAGTCATCAAATAACGTCTTCAACGTTTGCCACAACTCCTTCGATGTTCTGACGCTTTTTATATGAACGTAGATAGATGGGTCGATTGTTGTTGTGTATTCAATCAAAATAGTAGTAGTCTGTAGATTTACTATCTATGGTTTTGTCTGTGGAAGGAAGTGAGTCTCTCTTGCGAATGGACGCCGACCGACGCCTGTAGCTATTATTGAGTTAGTCAGAGTTAATTGTAGTTTCTAATGATTTATGTGCAAGAAGTAAATAAAAGAAAGGAATACATTAATAGAAGTTGTTTTCTTCAAGAACGCGATCTACAATTCCCAACAATAACAGGTTATGGGCCCAGTGCCGGTTTTGAAGAAAAACAATGGGGAACGACGACAAAATGGCGGAGCATGTAAATCATTTTCAGAAGTTGAATGAGAAGAATTGGGTGGTATGGAAGTTTCAAATAAAAGTTATTTTGATGTCAAGAGGATATTACGAAATTGTAACTGGTAAAGAGGATCAACCATCTGATAAAGATGAATCATTACAAAAATGGAGGGTGAAGGATGCTAAGGCGCAGGAGGTACTTGTGACACGGATGGAAGAGAGCGCAGTGAAGCATGTAATGCAATGTAAATCAGCATATGAGATGTGGCAGAAATTAGAAACTGTTTATGAGAGAAAATCGCAACTAAGTTTACATTTAATGAATGAACAGTTCTACAATCTAAAATTTGATGACGGCGAGAGTGTCACGTCTTTTATTACAAAAGTGAATAATATTGTAGGCAAACTAGAAGAGATGGGGGAAAAGATGTCCGTGAACTTTACCATTACTAAAATATTGATGTCGCTGCCTCAACAGTACAAATACTTTACATCTGCATGGGAAAGTGTGCCAAAAGAGTGCCAAACTTTGGATAACCTGTTAGCTAGATTGCTTGTAGAAGAAGAAAGATGCAAGAAAGAAAGTGATAATAGTGTGGCATTGATGTCCAAAACGTCTAAATTAAAGTGCTATAACTGTGGCAAGCCAGGGCACTACAAGTATCAATGTAGAGAGTTGACCTGTTATAATTGTAAGGAAAAAGGACATCTCATGAAGGATTGCAAGCAGCGAGTAGAGGGAGGTCAGCGGTATAAGAATTATAGAGGTGGTAGTACACGAGGTAGAGGTGGTGAAAATCGATCTGGTCGTAGCAGCGGTCATGATGGTGTAGCGTTGATTGCGAGTGAAATAGAATCTGAAGTCAACATAGACTGGTACCTGGACAGTGGTGCGTCTCAACACATGTGCAAACAAAGAGACTTATTCTGTGTTTACAGTGACCTGCCGGTTAAGAAAAATATCAAAATGGGAGATGGATCTATAATGCAAGCTGTTGGTATTGGTAACATTTGTTTACTTGCTTATAATGGTAAATATTTTCAAAAAGTAACTTTGTATAATGTATTATTTGTTCCAAATTTAAAAATTAATTTGTTTTCACAAGGTACAACTTTAGATAAAGGTTTTCAGTTAACTTCTAATTCAGAAAATGCTACATTTATTAAAGATGATAAGATTCAAGTTATGGCCACTAGAACTCATAACTTATACAAAATGTTATTCAAGTATTGTTATCACAATTATTGTAACTGTATAATTAATGATAATTGTTTTGTTAACCAAGTTTCACATGATATTTTTTGGTGGCACCGTGCATTAGCACATCAGAACTTCAGATATGTCAAATCTTTTTTAAAACGCAATAATATAACAGTTAATGAAAATGTTAATGCTACATTCTGTACTTCTTGTATCAAAGGAAAACAGCATAGAGATTCATTCTCAGTGAGCGAGTCTAGGGAGACTGAATTACACAGTCTAGTACACATGGATCTCTGTGGTCCTATAGAGGAAACTTCTCTGGGAGGTCACACTTACCTATTCTTATTAAAAGATGATAGTTCTAATTACAGAAAAGCTTATTTTATTAAAACAAAAGATGAAGTCTATGATAAAGTCAAAAGTTATATAAAAGAAGTTCAAACACAAACAGGTAAAACTATTAAAATATTTAGGAGCGACAACGGCAAAGAATTTATTAATCACAGGTTGACAAACTTATTTAAAGAATTAGGAATCAGACACCAAGTTACTGTACCATATACCCCACAACAGAATGGTAGGGCTGAGAGGGAATTCAGGACAATCATGGAGGCTACCAGGACTATGTTAGCACACAGTAAATTAGGTAAACGTTTTTGGGCGGAGGCAGCCAATAATGCTGTCTATATTTTGAATCGGACTGGACCGAGTCCTATTGAAGGTAAGACACCATATGAGGTTTATTATGGAAAGAAGTTTGATATTGGTTTTCTGAAAGGAGGATTTGGAAGTGAAGTGTGGGCCTATGTGCCGAAGGAGAAGAGAAAGAAGTTAGACATGAAAAGTAAGTTAGGTCTGTTAATGGGTTACTCGGAGGAGACTAAAGGGTATAGAGTTTATTATAAGGAAAATGATGAAGTACACATAGAGAGGGAGATTATAGTTTCACCAGATAAGAGGGAAGAATTGGAGAAAGAGAAGGTTGTGAGCTTAGACATCAGTTCTGATGATGAAGTGGAACAAAAGGTAATAACAAATAGTCATTATGAGGTTACAGATAAAAGAGTGGTAGAAGAAAAGATGAGTGAAACTTCTAGGGGAAATAATAGTGTTAAGCAATGCATAGATAGTGGAAGTGGAGGAGTTTCCAGGGGAGAAGAAAGTACTCAAAAGTGTAAGAGTGATGGTAGTGAAGATGAGGAAGAATGGGTAGATAGCATGACTGAAGTAAAGGAAGTTGAGAGTGATAGGAGACCCAAAAGATTGATCAAACATCCTAAGCGGTTTGAGGATTATGAGACATTGTATTTTAGTTTATTAGAAGAGCCCACCACTTATGAAGAGGCCATGGCTGGACCTCATTCATCAAGTTGGCAAGAGGCAATTGATGAAGAATTGAAAGCGTTGCATGATAATGAAACTTGGTCAATTGTAGAAAAGTCACAAAGTTGTGAGATAATTGATAGTAAATGGGTATTCAGAATTAAGAGGGATCAAGGAGGGAATATTTCAAAGTTTAAGTGTCGTTTAGTTGCTAGAGGGTTTAAACAAGAAATATATGAAGACATTTATTCACCAGTAGTCAAATTGAGCACAATAAGAATTTTGTTAGCTATAAGTGTTAATATGGGTTGGTCTGTTTATCAACTAGATGTTTGTAATGCATTTTTACATGGTGAAATAAAAGGTGAGGTGTATATGAGTCTACCTAAAAACTGTAATGTTCCTAAGGGTAATGTATGTAAACTCAAGAAGGCTATTTATGGGTTGAAAAATGCACCAATTTGTTGGTATGATAAGTTTGATAAGGTTATAACCTCACAGGGGTACATGAGAAGTAAACTAGATTTATGTTTGTATTATAAGGTGGATGGGGATAAGAGAACATATTGTTTGATATATGTCGATGATATTCAAATAACCGGTTCATGTTTGATAGAAATAGATAAGTTAAAAGAGTGTTTGAAAAATAGTTTTCGCATGAAAGATTTGGGGTTATTAAGTGAATATCTGGGTATTTCTATAACACAAGATGTAAAAAGTGGTATCATAACTATGAGTCAGAAGCACTATTTGGAAAGAGTATTGAAGAGATTTGGAATGTATAATTGTAATCCTATTAGTATTCCTATTGATCCTAAGTTTGATTTTACAACATTAAAAAGAGAAAAGTCAGAGAGTTATGATATAGAGAATAAGTGTAGACAGATAATTGGTTGTATTATGTATTCTATGTTATGCACAAGACCTGATCTATGTTCTAGTATCACATTTTTGTCTAGATATCAAAATTGTGCAAGTCAGCAGTTATATGGTATGTTAAAAAGAATATTGAGGTATATAAAAGGGACATTGGACTTAAAATTAGTTTTTTCTAAGAAGTTGGAGCAAAATAGGGTTGTGGCTTATGCTGATGCAGATTGGGGAGGGGACTTAGAAGACAGAAAGTCAACTAGTGGTTTTTGTTGTTATGTGTATGGATGTTTAATTAGCTGGGGCTCGAAGAAACAAAGTACAGTGGCTATGTCAACTACAGAGAGTGAATATATTGCTTTGAGTTCATGTATAAGTGAGGCTTGTTGGGTTAATAACATGTTGTTAGAGTTAAGTATTAAAGAGTTTAACTTTATTATCTTGATCTTTGAAGATAATCAGTCTACAATGAAAGTCTGCAGTCCTAATCAACAGTTGAAGAGAATTAAACATTTGGATATAAAGTTTCATTTTGTAAAGGATAAAATAAAGTCTGGGGTTGTTGAGTTAAAATATATTAAAACTGCTGATCAGATTGCTGACTTATTAACTAAGCCCTTGTGCAGTTCTACTTTTGTGTATCTTAGAAGTAAGATGTTAAACTGAATTGTTTGTTTTTCTTTTCAAGTTAGTAATGTTGTTTTTGTATGGAGTATAGTTTATGTTATGAGGATATATTACCTAAGTAGAGTCATTAATAGTAGAGTTAAGTTAAATGTAAGAAAAATGTTATGAAAATTTTGATTGAGGGGAGGGTGTTGTGTATTCAATCAAAATAGTAGTAGTCTGTAGATTTACTATCTATGGTTTTGTCTGTGGAAGGAAGTGAGTCTCTCTTGCGAATGGACGCCGACCGACGCCTGTAGCTATTATTGAGTTAGTCAGAGTTAATTGTAGTTTCTAATGATTTATGTGCAAGAAGTAAATAAAAGAAAGGAATACATTAATAGAAGTTGTTTTCTTCAAGAACGCGATCTACAATTCCCAACAATAACAATTGTCAAAATCAGCTTGGCTTTTGTTTTCGCATCATCTGTAGATTCTGGCGTTTTTCCTGCGTTTGGATTCACACAGTGGACCATACCTTCCAACACCAGAAAATTCTCTACAGCGAAACACCACTCGCTATAGTTTTCGCGACCTTTCAGTTTAGGTACACTGACTAAATAGTTTGAGCTAGTAGCCATCACGGATAAAACACACGAACACAGTTTCGCACCAATATTCGCAAGATTTGCACAGTTTTACTTCTCTTCAGAAGCCTGATAGTAAAACGCAAAACCTATTGTTTATCACCACTGATTACAAGGACATTATCGTGAAGAATTATATTTTACACGGGTCTGGGCCCATAACCTAAAATAAAACGACTCTTTCAGTTTGACATGCTGAATCAGACAAAAGAATTTTATATTCATACTAGAGGTCGCGCGCTGCGCGGGCCGCGAGCGGCCCGCGAGGTGGTTTTAGGTGGAGGTTGTAACATGACGTAAAATAAATATGATATTTGGTTTTGTATGGCAGCCATGTTTTTTTGTATGGAAGCCATCCTTTTTTCACCGGCTCTTCAAACGGCCCAGGGTAATTGACATTTTTAGTTCCGGCGATATAGGTTTGCGACTTGTAATTTTCGAGATCCGTAGGGCAGTTCCAGGCACCGTTCCACTTTCAGGTCATTTCTCACTGGACCTCTATACGACTGTCATACATGACTTTTACCCCTCTGCGGTTCCTTCTCGGAGAACAATTGCTCCAAAAGAAGCGTTTGTATGGCGGCCATATTGAAAAATGACGGAAAAAAAAAGTTGGCTCCGGATTATGAATACGAGCCGCCGAAAACCTCAGGACGTCAATTTTCAGCCAGATTAGACCATAATTTTTTAAACCGCTATTTCGAAGCCGCCATCTTGGATTTTTACTACTTACTACTATCTCTAACGTTTTCGGAACGGTGAGGGTTTCGAAAAAGTAGAGGTCGCGCAGTGCGCGGGCCGCAAGCGGCCCGCGGGTGGTGGGTTCCTTGGAGCTCTTAAATTAACTTAAAAAAATAAAACACGCTTTTGAAAGTGCCTGCAAAGGCTGATGTAATAAAAAACTTTGACTTTGACTTTGACTTTGACTTTGACTTTGACTTTGACTTTGACTTTGACTTTGACTTTGACTTTGACTTTGACTTTGACTTTGACTTTGACTTTGACTTTGACTTTGACTTTGACTTTGACTTTGACTTTGACTTTGACTTTGACTTTGACTTTGACTTTGACTTTGACTTTGACTTTGACTTTGACTTTGACTTTGACTTTGACTTTGACTTTGACTTTGACTTTGACTTTGACTTTGACTTTGACTTTGACTTTGACTTTGACTTTGACTTTGACTTTGACTTTGACTTTGACTTTGACTTTGACTTTGACTTTGACTTTGACTTTGACTTTGACTTTGACTTTGACTTTGACTTTGACTTTGACTTTGACTTTGACTTTGACTTTGACTTTGACTTTGACTTTGACTTTGACTTTGACTTTGACTTTGACTTTGACTTCGACATCGACTTTGACTTTATTTTTCGTTTTCTTCCCAGCAGACCCTTTCATTTGATACCCATATCATGGTAGTGCATAATACATAAATAGTCCGCCATATTGGATTTAGAATGACGTCAGTTATCTAACTGTATTGTCATCCTAACGTGTGCAAAATCTCACCTGAATCGGAAACCGCGAAGTGGGTCAAATTTAACTTCCAAGATTTTCTTACATAGTTACAGGTTAATTTAATAAAAGCGTGTTATTAAGCGTTTATATGGCAGCCGTGTTTTTTTGTATGAAAGCCATCTTTTTTTTACCAGCTCGTCAATCGACCCAAGGTCCTACACATTTTTAGTTCGGGCAGTACGGGTGTGCGACTTCTTATTTTGGAGATCCGTGGGGCAGTTCCGGTCAGCGTTCCACTTTCAGGTCATTTCGGACTTTTCCTGAACTCATAGGACTCCCTTCTATACGACTCCTATACATGAGTTTTACCCCCGAAGGCTCCTTCTGGGAGAACAATTGAGTGAAAATCCAAAATGAACACTTGTATGGCGGCCATGTTTTTTTGTATGGAAGCCATCTTTTTTCACCGGCTCGTCGATCGGCCCAGGGTCTTTGACATCTTTAGTTCCGGCACAGTGGGTGTGCGACTTGCCACTTTCGAGATCCGTAGGGCAGTTCCGGTCAGCGTTCCACTTTCATGTCATTTCTGACTTTTCCTAAACTCACAAGACCTCCCTCTATACGACTCCCATACATCACTTTTACCCCCCGCGGCTCCTTCCGGGAGAACAAATGCTCCAAAAGATGCGTTTGTATGGCGGCCATATTGAAAAATGGCGGAAAAAAAAAGTTGACCCCGGATTATGAATCGGTGTCTCTGAAAACCCCCGGACGCCAATTTTCAGCCAGCTCGGATCAACTTTTATTCGGCCGCCATTTTGAATCCGCCATCTTGGATTTTTATGACCCCCACCGGAAAGCCCCCTCCATCCTTTATGAAATTGGTTCGAGCATCCCCCCGCTATCTCTAACGGTTTCGCAACGGTGAGCGTTTGAATTTTGTATGGCGGCCATGTTTTTTTGTATGGAAGCCATCTTTTTTTCACCGGCTCGACGATCGACCCAAGGTTCTGGACATTTTTAGTTGCGGCACTATCGGTCTGTGATTTGCCATTTTCGAGATCCGTAGGGCTGTTCCGGTCAGCGTTCCACTTTCAGGTCATTTCCGACTTTTCCTGAACTCACTGGACCTCTCTCTATATGACTCCCATACATGACTTTTACCCCCCGCGGCTCCATCCGGGAGAACAATTGCTCCAAAAGATGCGTTTGTATGGCGGCCATATTGAAAAATGGCGGAAAAATAAATTCGGCCCCGGATTATGAATCGGTGCCCCCGAAAACCCCCGGACGCCAATTTTCAGCCGGCTCGCAGTAACTTTTTTTTCGGCCACCATTTTGAATCCGCCATCTTGGATTTTTATGACCACCACCGGAAAGCCCCCTTCATTCTCTATGACATTAGTTCGACCACCCCCCCGCTATCTCTAACGGTTTCGGAACGGTGAGCGTTTCTATTTTGTATGGCGGCCATGTTTTTTTGTATGGAAGCCATCTTTTTTTCACCGGCTCGTCCATCGACACAGGGTCCTCTACATTTTTAGTTCCAGCGCTGTAGGTCTGCGACTTGTAATTTTCGAGATCCGTAGGGCAGTTCCAGGCACCGTTCCACTTTCAGGTCATTTCTCACTGGACCTCTATACGACTGTCATACATGACTTTTACCCCTCTGCGGTTCCTTCTCGGAGAACAATTGCTCCAAAAGAAGCGTTTGTATGGCGGCCATATTGAAAAATGACGGAAAAAAAAAGTTGGCTCCGGATTATGAATACGAGCCGCCGAAAACCTCAGGACGTCAATTTTCAGCCAGATTAGACCATAATTTTTTAAACCGCTATTTCGAAGCCGCCATCTTGGATTTTTACTACTTACTACTATCTCTAACGTTTTCGGAACGGTGAGGGTTTCGAAAAAGTAGAGGTCGCGAAGTGCGCGGGCCGCAAGCGGCCCGCGGGTGGTGGGTTCCTTGGAGCTCTTAAATTAACTTAAAAAAATAAAACACGCTTTTGAAAGTGCCTGCAAAGGCTGATGTAATAAAAAACTTTGACTTTGACTTTGACTTTGACTTTGACTTTGACTTTGACTTTGACTTTGACTTTGACTTTGACTTTGACTTTGACTTTGACTTTGACTTTGACTTTGACTTTGACTTTGACTTTGACTTTGACTTTGACTTTGACTTTGACTTTGACTTTGACTTTGACTTTGACTTTGACTTTGACTTTGACTTTGACTTTGACTTTGACTTTGACTTTGACTTTGACTTTGACTTTGACTTTGACTTTGACTTTGACTTTGACTTTGACTTTGACTTTGACTTTGACTTTGACTTTGACTTTGACTTTGACTTTGACTTTGACTTTGACTTTGACTTTGACTTTGACTTTGACTTTGACTTTGACTTTGACTTTGACTTTGACTTTGACTTTGACTTTGACTTTGACTTTGACTTTGACTTTGACTTTGACTTCGACATCGACTTTGACTTTATTTTTCGTTTTCTTCCCAGCAGACCCTTTCATTTGATACCCATATCATGGTAGTGCATAATACATAAATAGTCCGCCATATTGGATTTAGAATGACGTCAGTTATCTAACTGTATTGTCATCCTAACGTGTGCAAAATCTCACCTGAATCGGAAACCGCGAAGTGGGTCAAATTTAACTTCCAAGATTTTCTTACATAGTTACAGGTTAATTTAATAAAAGCGTGTTATTAAGCGTTTATATGGCAGCCGTGTTTTTTTGTATGAAAGCCATCTTTTTTTTACCAGCTCGTCAATCGACCCAAGGTCCTACACATTTTTAGTTCGGGCAGTACGGGTGTGCGACTTCTTATTTTGGAGATCCGTGGGGCAGTTCCGGTCAGCGTTCCACTTTCAGGTCATTTCGGACTTTTCCTGAACTCATAGGACTCCCTTCTATACGACTCCTATACATGAGTTTTACCCCCGAAGGCTCCTTCTGGGAGAACAATTGAGTGAAAATCCAAAATGAACACTTGTATGGCGGCCATGTTTTTTTGTATGGAAGCCATCTTTTTTCACCGGCTCGTCGATCGGCCCAGGGTCTTTGACATCTTTAGTTCCGGCACAGTGGGTGTGCGACTTGCCACTTTCGAGATCCGTAGGGCAGTTCCGGTCAGCGTTCCACTTTCATGTCATTTCTGACTTTTCCTAAACTCACAAGACCTCCCTCTATACGACTCCCATACATCACTTTTACCCCCCGCGGCTCCTTCCGGGAGAACAAATGCTCCAAAAGATGCGTTTGTATGGCGGCCATATTGAAAAATGGCGGAAAAAAAAAGTTGACCCCGGATTATGAATCGGTGTCTCTGAAAACCCCCGGACGCCAATTTTCAGCCAGCTCGGATCAACTTTTATTCGGCCGCCATTTTGAATCCGCCATCTTGGATTTTTATGACCCCCACCGGAAAGCCCCCTCCATCCTTTATGAAATTGGTTCGAGCATCCCCCCGCTATCTCTAACGGTTTCGCAACGGTGAGCGTTTGAATTTTGTATGGCGGCCATGTTTTTTTGTATGGAAGCCATCTTTTTTTCACCGGCTCGACGATCGACCCAAGGTTCTGGACATTTTTAGTTGCGGCACTATCGGTCTGTGATTTGCCATTTTCGAGATCCGTAGGGCTGTTCCGGTCAGCGTTCCACTTTCAGGTCATTTCCGACTTTTCCTGAACTCACTGGACCTCTCTCTATATGACTCCCATACATGACTTTTACCCCCCGCGGCTCCATCCGGGAGAACAATTGCTCCAAAAGATGCGTTTGTATGGCGGCCATATTGAAAAATGGCGGAAAAATAAATTCGGCCCCGGATTATGAATCGGTGCCCCCGAAAACCCCCGGACGCCAATTTTCAGCCGGCTCGCAGTAACTTTTTTTTCGGCCACCATTTTGAATCCGCCATCTTGGATTTTTATGACCACCACCGGAAAGCCCCCTTCATTCTCTATGACATTAGTTCGACCACCCCCCCGCTATCTCTAACGGTTTCGGAACGGTGAGCGTTTCTATTTTGTATGGCGGCCATGTTTTTTTGTATGGAAGCCATCTTTTTTTCACCGGCTCGTCCATCGACACAGGGTCCTCTACATTTTTAGTTCCAGCGCTGTAGGTCTGCGACTTGTAATTTTCGAGATCCGTAGGGCAGTTCCGGTCAGCCCTCCACTTTCAGGTCATTTCAGACTTTTCCTAAACTCACAAGACCCCCCTCTATACGATCCTCATACATCACTTTTACCCCCCATTGCTCCTTCTGGGAGAACAATTGGGTGAAAATCCAAAATGAACACTTGTATGGCGGCCATCTTGAAAAATGGCGGAAAAAAAAAATCGATCCCGGATTATGAATCAGTGCCCCCGAAAACCCCCGGAAGCCAATTTTCAGCCGGCTCGGACCATATTTTTTTTTGGCCGCCATTTTGAATCCGCCATCTTGGATTTTTATGACCCCCACCGGAAAGCCCCCGTCGTCCTCTATGACATTTGGTCGAGCACCCCCCCGCTATCTCCAACGGTTTCGGAACGGTGAGCGTTTCCATTTTGTATGGCTGCCATCTTTTTTTGTATGGAAGCCATCTTTTTTTCACCGGCTCGTCAATCGACCCAGGGTCCTCGACATTTTTAGTTCCAGCAGTATGGGTGTGCGACTTGTAATTTTCGAGATCCGTAGGGCAGTTCCGGTCAGCGTTCCACTTTCAGGTCATTTCGGATTTTTCCCGGACTCACTGGACCTCAAGGTTTATGACTTTATGTATGACTTGTACCCCCCACGGCTCCTTCTGGGAGAACAATTATGTCAATGAGTGAGTGAGTGAGTCAGTGGTAATCGAGCTTTATATATTAGAGATTTTGAAATACAACAGCAATATATGTCCTGTATCGAATAAATGCGCGTCTTCTGATTCCTAATGGCAACTTTACCTCGATATTAAAGTTGTATTGATGTTCTCAGATACCGTAACTATGCCGTTAATGTGAATGGAATATTAGTCAGTAAAGAAGGACCTGTTGCTAAACAAAGTGAGTACATTTTTATAAAAAAACGTACACATTACATAACTAAAATATAAGCGAGTTTTATATAAACCGGAATATACTTACAAGGACAGTGCGTGAGCAGTTATTAGCGGCTCAGTATACGTACCTAATCGTGGCGTCACGTCACAAATGATCTTCGCAGGTCGCAGTAACAAAGGGGCTAAGGACCCTACCTCTTCTAAATAATACGTAATCTTAGTATAATTAGTCAGTATTTCTTCTTCTTCTTTCGTTATGGCAATTGAGCCGATGTCGATTTTTCTGCCAGAGGGTACTTATCTTTATATTTTGACATTTAGTAACGTCAATATACTGTATAGTACCACAAACTGATCTGACCGGCAGGGTAATCACGATACACACTCGCAATCGGAATCGATTTAATTTTGACAGTCCAACAAACTACATTGCGCGGTATGCCATTGAAATCACTCCACCCGACAATTGAAACAACGCAATGAACATTTTTGTAGTGTCAAAATTGAGTCGATTCCGATTACGAGTGTGCATCGTGATTACCCTGCCGGTCATGGCCTCGCTGCCGTCGCTTTTACCAATGTCATCTCCATACAAAAATGACATTTTGAAAATCAAAAATCAAATCAAATCATTTATCATTTTTTTTTCATTTATTTATCAAGTCATTTTTGAAGTCATATTTGTTCCGTAGCGACGTTAGTTCCAATTTTGGTCACCGGGTTAGATGAGTTTGTGGCACTGTAGACATAATGTTACAATGCTGATTGATGACGTCTAATTATTGAGACTTTATATTTTAAAGAGCTCACTTGATATGAATCTATTTTTTTTTTTCAGAATGCTATGATTATTTTCAACGTTTGCAATACCCATGCCGTGGTCGTGCCAAAATTGGGTTTCGAAAAGTATGGGTTGAAGAGGAAAAATGCCATGGGTATTTTTCTTTTAAGAATACGGCTGTGGGAGGACGGGACGCAACAAAATGGGAATTCCCTCATATGGTATGTTCTTTAACATCTTTTTTCCAGGAAATGAGATTGATTTAGATTTGGCCCTGTCCTTGACAAGGATGAACAATATCTTACATGAAGAACCTGTTTTTTATCTAAGAATAATAATACTTCAATTACAAGCATATTTTATTAGTACAAATACATATTAACTGTATATATTAATACGTAAAGAAAAAACTTTGTACCCCTTATTATGTATGCACGTATGGAGGAGTGTGGGTAATAGTTAAAGTTTATATGGAGAAGGAGTGCAGAAAGCTCAAATGATGGTCAAATTTCGACCATTGGGCGACCACTAGATTGTCTTATTTTCTACTTAAATGACCTTTTGAAAAGAAACGCCAAAACAAACTCAGGAACATGTCTCTTTTGGTTCATTTCTTCAGAACTCCACAATTATTATTTTTGTTTTTTAATGCTCTTCCCGATTGATGGCTCGTAAGCTCAACCTTATTGTAGGAAGCTTCACGACCAGAAACACTCGCACCACAAAACCATTTTATACGTTTCTGCACTGACATTATTATTATCAAATGGTAAATTGCAGCGACTTTTGAAGCAGGCTCATGTTCATCAATAGATATCATAGAAATAATAAGTAGGGCTCCCCCCTTAGATAATAAGTCTATGATAGATATTGACATAGCATGGATGACTAAAGTATATCAATTAGACATGGGCGAAATAGCTCACTGAAAAGAAAAAGAGCGATTAGATTTTTTGCTCTACAGAGCTATCACTCTTTAGCTCCTCTATAGCTCAGTAGCTCAGACGCCGACTGTTAGTTCATTTGAATCACGCGCGTCGAATCGAATCACTCTTTGGAATTTTGGACTCTTTACGGTTCATTAGCCGACTAACATGCGTAGCGATAAGCAAATTATAAAACAAGTGCGGTTTGTTTTAATAATGTCCCAAAGTATTTTCTACTTTACTTCAATCAAGATAAAGATATATTTACAGAGACGTATGCCGTATGGTAAGTTGAGTTTACTACAGTTTACACTGATGTATTTTGCCGGAGAGCTGTGAACGATGCGATCTGATTATCCGAAGTATTTCGAAGCGAGCCGAATGACCCGTTCGGTGACTTCGGTGTCTCAGTGAGAGAGCTACTGAGCTAGTGAGCCATGTAGCGAGTTAGGGAGTGAGCGAGAGTTACAGCAATCGAAAAGAACTAGCTCATTTTTATCACTCGCTCACGAGCTACACAAGTCTAATAGCAATGTATTTCTAGGCTTTAGTCGGTTACGGTGATGACGAGGACTCTGCCCTGTGGGTGTGCGGAGGCTCGGTGATCAGCGAGAAGTTCATCCTCACGGCTGGACACTGCACTACCCCAGCACTGTAAGTCAATTAAATATGTACATTTGCTGAAGATCTTCGGAGATAGAAAATGGAAATCTTAAATGCATAACATCAAATCATTCGCGATTAATGGTTTCAGAAGCTGTTAAGTTTTTTAAGAAAATTATTTCATACTTTTGAAGTCGGGTTTTACTTTTGCGTTTAAGTATTGTGTAGTCAATACTAACAGTTTTAGAAATTATTGTAATACTGAACTACTTACATATTGCTTATGTAAAACTTCGTTTTTCTCAAAATGAATAACTATATTTTCAGGAAGAGTACTACGAGTACATTTGCTATACTTGGGCTTCTAAAACGTACCGACCCAAAGAAAGACTGGAAAATACATAAAATTAAGAGGATCATAGTACATCCCGAGTACAAGCCACCTTCCAAGTATCATGACATCGCTCTTTTGGAGACAGAAACTGAGTAATTATTAATATCTTCAATTTCACAAATTGCATGTTTATCATTATTATTAGATAATATATTTCTGTATCTATGTCAATCTAGTGTACCTAGTGATTCTTGTTGATTTAGATATGAACAATGCTTTTGATATTGTATATCACAAATTTCTATTTTTTAAGTTCAAACATAAAAGTTTCAAGCAATAGTGTACTTAATAAAATCAATAATATGGTATAAAATTTTTGAATGAAGAATATTTAGAGTTAACAGCTTTGGTGTTACACAAGGTAACATGTTAGGTCCTTTGTATTTTTAATGTACCAAAATTATGTAAACATTGTCTGCTGTATCCGATTATTCCATATAACGGTATATTATGAAATATACAAATATATTCAAATAATTCAATCCCGTACATGATCATTCCAGGATTATCTTTGGCAGAGACATACTGCCTGCGTGTTTGGATATTAGGTCCAAAAATTATGATACTGCTGAAGCAATTGGCTGGGGACTCTTGGGTGACCAAGAAACTATAGCAGATACCCTGCAAGTTGTAAGAAGTATAAAGTTTTATAACCTCAGTTAGTTATGGCCGAGACGTTACGATTTCTTTGCGCAAATTTATGCATGCACAAGTATGAAAAAATAAAGAAAGAAAATACATTTATTCAGCTCGGACAGTGACAACATACGAGAGAAAAATAAAATAAACGATAACATAAACCTTTAAACAATAAAAAATAAAAAAGCAGACACAAGAGAACAAAATAAATATAATCTAATGTAATGTAAGAAGAATATAAGAGAAATCGTATAAAAGCAAAACCAGCAATATCCACATAATTTTGAAATTGACATTTCGATGGCGCGATAAATGCAGCAATATCTTCAACACGTTTCGTAATTCATAATACTCCTAAGACAGCAATATCCCGTAGTAAAACAGCTACAAAAAATACGGTTTGTTGCAAACACAGCAAGATCCATGTTTGACAAGTGCATAGGCAGCAATATCCTAATCAGCCAATCAGAGCGCATCAAGCGGCACGGTTTTAATATGGCGTCGATTGTTGTGAACGCGAAACCTCGCTCCGTAAATTCTCGAAATTTTTAAATAGTTTTTAAGTTTTGTCGGAAGAAAGTGGTATATCGTAATTATGGATTGTTCCCCTGTACCTGTTGATAATAGTTCGGCTAGAAAACGTATAGCTCAACCCGAAAAGTGGAGGAGAAATTTGGCCAAAGTAACAAGGTTTGTATGTACCTACTGTTAGATAGTGTGATCAAATAAATTATCTTGGTCCTTGTGGTGTGATCTTGTTAGCATTTTTTTTATATCTATTTAATTAATATTCAATAACTACAGTGTTACTTAAATATTAGTTTATCATTTTTTATATCTATCTAATATTTAGTTTTTTTTTAAATAATATACCGGGTGTAATAGACACCGGCGTGAAAACGATTAAGAGTTTTTATGTTTAAACAAAAGCATTAAATACAAATCTGTTAGCGTTTCTTGTGGTAAAAGCTTTAGTTTATGTTTTGTAACACTTACCTACATGTTTCTTTATGTCATATTATTTTCATTTCAATAAATAATTTCATTTAAACCCTATTTCTAATTTATGAAAAATAAATTTAAGTTTCAAAGGTACCAATAAGTTTTTTTTTATTAAAATATTTTTCTACTAAACTTATTTTGTTTTGTTTTCTGAAAAACTTACTTCTGTGCATACTCACAAAAAGTATCAAAAATATTATTGCGTAAGTACAGGTGAACTATAATGAAAATGGCGTCTTGATGGTCGTTTATAGCAAACACAGCAAAATCCTTTGAAGTGAAATTCAAATACAGCAAGATCCAAATGTCAAGTACAAAAACAGCAAAATCCATTTAAGTTTTGTATTTTTATTAAATATTATCCAGATAAAGATTGATTAAATACCTTCAATATATACCCAGTAATGTATTTAATTATATTAAACAGAGTTTCGATCCAATTCAGCTTTATTTTGCACTATACAACAATTTTTTGTTTTGCCATGATTTGTTGCAAATGGATATTGCTGTTTTTGCTTTTATACGATTCAGATGTTTATATGTCCCCAGAAAATATTTATCCAAATGTTACTTGATTTGATGTACCTACTGTATGCATATAATATATATGTAATTCGACTTTGTTGGCGGGAAGAAGGGTCTTTTAACAACCTGTATCTCAATACTCAATACCTACTCAATATTTTATTGCGTTCCATAATGTTTTACAAAGGTGGACTACAAAATATAATATTGATCATTATGGACCCTGTGGGGCACAGCAAAAATTTGGAAAAATTATGGGATCTTATAAGGGATATTCTTGAATACGAATTAAATTCTAAACGATATTCATCTTAACTCACGGTTTAATTTGACAGGTGAATCTAATCGAGTTCAACGAAACTGAGTGCGCAGGATTGTACAAACCACACATGAGTCGTTTGGAACATGGCTACGACCACGAAAAGCAGATGATGTGCTTCGGGTCGCATTCAGAAATTATGGACACTTGCCAGGTAAATTAGAAAAAAAACTGGCTATTAAGCAAGACGTTCGACTTATAGTGTCCTTTATTGAGCTTCTTGGGGAAGACCGCCGCAGCGCTGGGTGGACGATATTAGACGACACGGAGGTCATGACTGGATGAGTCGGGCACAAGATCGCCAGGAATGGAGGAGAAAGGAAGAGGCCTATATCCAAGATTGGATCTTGAAAAGGCCACCATTATGATGATGATGATTGAGCATCTTACTACTGAAAGCTTGTAATATTTGAGTTTTAATTTAAAATACATCTTTAGCGCGCCAAATCTTGACTAGCGCTAAGATAGCAAAACGATGACAAGCGTGACTGCAGTAGCGTGCATAGACATTTCAACAGGATCGGCCATTGTCAAGTTAAATGATGTTAGTGATTGACCACCTCACAATTAGACTTAAATTAACTGATATTGCAGAATAATAACGGTTGTGTTACCTTGCTGCTTAGTTTGTGAGGGTAGGCAGTGTCTTATTGTCTCCATGGAGTGCACGCCACTGCGTGACTGCTAAGCGTTCAGACTTTGATTCCTAAGTCGAGCAGTGTTACTAGGTATTTTTGTTATGACATTTCAATTCCAAATGCAATTTATGTTACTGGCTCCATCGTTATAATATGACATTCTAAGAGCCGTGTTTACTGACAATATAATTATTGTTTTAAATGAAATCAGCCGATTACCCATAAATAAATTCTAATAATTTCTAGTTTTGGAAATAATTTTTTTTTAATAATTTTTTTCTTTCGAATTTTCATGTTTAAACGGCTGATTTTACTTTAATCGCTTGTTATGTTGTCGATGAACTTGGGCCTAAGTCTCTTTTTTATACCACTTTAATATGACATACACAGTACGTCCCGCCAGCAGGGCTAGTACGACAGGTGGAAAAAATCGTTTCCTCCTCCCTTTGTGTCCTTGACAAAAGACAAAACGAACAATCGATAGACAAAACGGTAAAGAGAAGGTTTTATCAACGATTTTCTCTAATCCCTATTGCCAAGAAGACGCTAGTAGTAGGGTTGTCAACGCGCGAGCGACGCTTCTGGTGACTGAAACGTCCATAGGTTACTGCAACCGCTTACCCTAAGCAGAACTAGTACAGCCAAAAAGGGGAGAAGAAAAAATCGGGAGCAAAACATCTGTTTACCGTTACCTCTTCTCGATTTTTTCATATTTAACCCCGCACAAAAAAGAGGGGTGCAAGTTTGTAGTAGATATATAACATTAATATATCTGTGTATCTATGTACCTGTGTCTGTGTGATCTGTGTATCTATGTATCTGTGCGTCTATATGTGGCATCGCAGTTCCAAAACGGATGGATCGATTTCAAGGCTGTTTTTTTTATTGAAAGCTAGTTCTGCTAGAGGGCCGTAGGGGTATGACTTTAGATATAGAGTATTATAACTAGAAACTCTCATTAAAACCTTTGAACCAATAATCCAATGGTATTATGTACGCAGGGTGATAGCGGTGGACCTCTGCAGACAAACGAATCCAAGTGTATGTACACCATCGTCGGCGTGACGTCATTCGGCAAGCCCTGCGGCATCCTCGGCTCAGCCGGTGTATACACCAGGGTCAAGTACTACGTACCCTGGATCGAGAGCGTCGTGTGGCCGGAGGAAACTGAAGCACGCAAGAAGTTAGACGACGAATGGCTGGATAAGTGGCTGAATTAAGTGAAATATAATTGTTTGATCATAAATTGCAGTTTTCTTCTTCAAGATATATAATTATTATAATTCAGCCTATTACTGACCCATTCCTGAGCACGGACCTCTTCTAAGAACGAGGTCACCTTTCTTAAGTCAAATAAATCAGCAAATGATGACGGTGGAGATAAAATGGTTTATTTTACAAAAAAAATAATGTTACAATATAGACATTTTTGAATATCAATTTTGGTTGAAATAGACCCTAAATCAAACTTAATAAATCCAGCCCATTACTGTTGCCCATTGCTGTTGGGCACAGGCCTCTTCTCAGAATGAGAAGGGTTAGGCCTCAGTCCACCACGCTGGCCTAGTGCGGGTTGGCGGACTACACACACCATCGAGAGCTTTATAAGGCCCTCTTAGGTGTGCAAGGTTTCCTCACGATGTTTTCCTTCACCGTTATCGCAAGTGAAAATCAAATTCTGATCTGCACATGAATTCGAAAAATCAGAGGTGCGGGCCGGTTTGGAACTCAGACCCTCCTGCATGGAAGGCAAGCGTTCAACCGCTAGGCTATCACCGCTAGAATAATAGCTAAATCGAACTTAGATGAAAGTTATCAAAATTGTATCATAGACTTTATAAGCTCCATCTTTGTCAAATAAATTTCTTCTCTCTCCACGGCCATTACTGGCATAGATTACCAAGACACGTAACGTAACAGTCCAGTCTACCCGCATTGTTACATAATTGACTTAACAATATTTGAAAATAATATGTTACGGTAAAAGTTTACACAGTCAAACATCCTAAGATTTACTAGATTTTATTTATTTATTTATTATTTATGTACACACATACACATGACAAAGAAAATAAGTAAAGATATCAAGTACAAAGGTACTGCTTATTTCTAAAGAAATTTCTGCCAGCAGACCTGCGACAGGAAAGAGTGAAAAGAAAAGAAGACACAGTGTGTAACTAAAGGAAACAAGGTAGGTAGATGATAAGAAGCCAACGAGGAGGAATATAATAAAATACATAAAAATAAAATATATACTTACGTATAATAAAGATACATACCAAAATAAACTAATACATAACATGAATATACTAATAGACATAATATATATATATATATGTTTAAATGTTATAAGGATAGGTAATGTTTTATTAGTGGAAAGTAAATAAATATGGAATACCATTTTGTTTTATGGATAATAGTAATTCTAATCTATATTTCGTTTAACTAATTAACAGTCTTGTATATTTTAAGTGAATAAAATTAACTTTAAAAAAATAAAAGCAAGCCTACAAAAGCTTCCTATTTATGGAATAGGCCTTACCTATTATACCCAAGTATGGCAATAGGCTTTAACTTGTATGCTATCAGATTTATTTTCGTCAAAAATTAATGTAGGTACTTGCAGAAATCACAGATCAAAGACAAAGTCAAAATTAGTTTTTATTTGTAGAACATAGGTACAGCAGAATGATAAACAGGGTTATTTCTAATTCACCGGCTATGCTTTAAGTAAAGGATTGAAGTACTTATCAATATTAAAACCTTTTACATTCCAACCAACCCGGAAATCGCAAAAAAAAAAAACTTTTCATGAAATGTTATTAAGTTTTATAATTTGGTCAATCTCAGAAAATTCGAATTTCCAGCTTTCACAGTAACAGCTGCATTCAAAATTATGTAACAATCGAGTTGCAATATTTTTACATACAAACAAACATGTCAAGATAATAAAAGCGAGTTAAAAAGAAGTAAAAATTAATTTGAACCAGGTGTACAATACCGTGCTTGCGCGCGCGCACTGTGCGCTTTACGCATGCGTGCAAATCATGGTGGCGGTTGATAAATACTTAGTTTTAATGTGCACGTGTTGTTTATGGTGTGTTATGTGCCAACTCAACCTTAGTGAAGGTAAAGTTCTGTGGATTTTGAAACCATCAATTCAGATAAAGTAGTAAGCTGGTGTTTTAGATAAAAATCTTATTTTATTTTCTGATAAGGTAAGACTGATTGCTCGAAAAGGTTCGCTTGGTAGCATTATGGTACCTAGTGAGCTGGGCTCCTATCTAAAGGATTGGCCAGGAATTGCAAAGGACTAAGAAAATGGAAAGAGCACTGCACTGTGCACTGGGACTAAACAGGATTATTAAACTGTCACTGGAGAGGCAAAATTACTTAACCCCCAAATTGCGCTACAGATTCGGAATCAGTGAATTTCGAATCACTTCGATTCGAAGCACTTTTATGAGGTACTGAAGCTCCACAAAAGTGCTTCGATTGCAATGCTTCCTAAATAGATCAATGCAGTAAAAATTGCTAAGAAATAAGATATATTTATTTATTTGCATAGAATACATTATACAGGTGTTACCAGATATAACATTGGTGGTTTATGTACAATACATACAATAAATACTACACAGGATTCCGAATATATTGTATTGTAACTCAATATGCCCAATTAAGCGGTTAAGTAATTTTGGCTTTCCAGTGACGAAACAATGACTATAGAATTTTATAATAATTTGATGATTTCTGCTGATAGGATGAGGATCATGGTGAATCAAAATTATAAAAAGTCGACCACGTACTTACAGGTTACAGTGACAGTATCTAGTAGTAAGTTACAAGCTGACCAGTCCCGACAGACGATATGATAATCCAGTCCATTATTGTCCCATTGCTGGCACGGGCCTCTTCTCAGAATAAGTAGGGTTTAAGGCTTTAAAACTTGCCTGCAGTGGTGGTTGGCGGACTATACACGCCATCAAGAACTTTATAGTACCCTCTCAGATGTGCAGGTTTCCTTACGATGCTTTCCTTCACCGTTGACAAATCAAATCAAAATAATTTATCTATTTGTAAAAAACATAGGTAAACGATGGAAAATTTAAAGTACCTATATAAATAAATGTACCACTAAATTTCACCTTGCAAGGCATACAAATATTTGGTAGTAATTTTAGAATTCTTTAATAGTAATTATTTTATAAATTAATATTTAGTAAGTAGTACTCAATAACATTGTTCTATATATAATATTCTTGGTAGTACTTGATAACTCATAGATAAAAACACTACATTAAAACACAATTGACCATTAATTTTATCACCAAAATACAACGCAAGGAACTTAATGAAAAATAAACCAGAAATGTTATAATATTTCAGAATCCCCCTGCACTACAAACAAGAATTATAACGGTACATGCGTCAGGCTATTCAGATGCGGATCAGCTGTTCTGACGTACCTATATGTGAGTACGAGCAAATTTTGGAACATATGAAATTCTTTTATCATTACTTCGTAACTTGAGAAATGCCAGAATTTTCTGTCAACTTCGCCGTTGATGGAAAAAGGCTGTGTAGATAACGATCGTTGCCATATCGAACCAGCTAAGTGAAATAATTAATTTTAAAAATACACGATTTTTAATTATGTAGGTAGTAAGTTTTTATTATACGTTTTTACTTTTTATGTTTGATTCAAAAAGCAGTTATCCTAATGGTTGAACGCTTGCCTTCCATGCAGGAGGGTCTAAGTACGAAACCGGCCCGCACCTCTGACTTTTAAAATTTTTGTGCGGATCGCAATTTCATCATCACTGGCGTTAACGGTGAAGGAAAAACATCGTGAGGAAACCTGCACACCTGAGGGGGCCTCATAAAGTTCTAGATGGTGTGTGTAGTCCATCAACCCGCACTAGGCCAGCGTGGTGGACTAAGGCTTAAACCGTTCTCATTCTGAGAAGAGGCCCGTGCCCAGCAGTAGGACAGTAATGGGCTGGATTATATATATTTATTTTTATTTTATTTTTACTTTTTTGGTTTTACGTGTGTGGTGGTTTTTCTTTCTTTCTTTCTTGCTGATGATTGGACTTAAAACAGTATCTAACTAATTTATATTTCGAATACAATAATGATATAGTTTAAAAAAAAACTAAAGAAAACGCTTAATAGTCATCCAAACTAAACGTGTATGCAAAATTTCAGCTCAATCGGAAACCGGGAAGTGGGTCAAAAACTTCCAAGATTTTTTTACATAGTTACAGGTGAAGCTAATAAAAGCGTTTTAATAAAAAGCATGACAGTTGTTTTATGTGCTTATACTACGTCAAGTATAAGACTTGTATAACCTAATGATCCCGACCGAATATTGTTTTAAATTATAACAAATCCAAAAACAAAATGTGTTAATGTTTTTTTTCTGACATAATTATATGCCGTTATACGATCATTATTTACGATATCAGCTCACTAGTCTAGCGACCTCAAAGATTCGAATCCCATCTGTTCTAATTGTTGGAATAATATGTTTCCACGTGCAGGGGTATGCAGAAGTAAGAATAAAATAGAATAGTTCTTCATTTCATGTAAACCAGATACAGGCACTTATGAAATGTTAAGACTCTAGGTTCCAAATAATAGATCCTATGGAGAAGAACCGGCAAGAAACTCCATGGAAACTCTTTTAAATAGTAGGTATATTACACTAAGGCACACTTAGAACTATCTTATTGATATTTTCCAGCGCAACGCAGGATTTGTTGAAGACCAGTATGTTCCGTCGCTGCCTGAAATATGTTCCCACAAGAACAACGAGCCAGTAGTCTGCTGTACTGATTGCGTGTTCAGTGAAAATGATGAGTAAGCTCTTTCAATACCTATACCACGATGGTACCTTCATCATCAGCCTTAGAATAGAATAGAATAGAATAGATAAGTTAATATTTCAAATAAACGGTAGAACAGCAGAATAAAGATTTAGATGAACTTATTGAGAGTTTAATGTGAGATGTGCTCTTTAGTCAGACTCTCTGTGATTTGCCACTCAAGATTTCTGAGATTTTTGGGCACATCATGCGATCTCCAAAACACAGCTCGGAGAGTAATCTCATACTGGGTTACGTGGAAGGCAGGAGAGCGAGAGGTCAAGCGCCCGTCAGATGGAGCGATGCCATCAAGTGAACGGTTAGCGGCAACATACTACTAGCCGTGCACTTTACGTCAGACATATCTAGATGGAGACGAATTTGTGGTCGCGATCCTCAGAATCGAGGGACCGAGGAAGAAGCAGAAGTTCTCAAAAGAATATTTTCTTAAAATTATATTTAATAATTAAACTCATGTTTCAGATTTCAGGACTCCGCCGTAGCTCCATATGGAATTCTAGTCAGTAGGCGTGGTCCGGTGGCTTGGCAAAGTAAGTCTAATACATTAATTTGTATAGTACATTCCTGAGTTATGACTATTACTAGAAATTGCTGCTCTGTCATGTGGAGAAGTGAAGTGAACATGAAGAGAAGTAGACCGGAAGTTTACCATGTCTTTTCTATAGTCATTCTATTTTCTTCAGATTAAAGTATGCGGGACGTTTTTTGGCCGTACTGTAGTTTGTATGCTTTATACTTTCTCCTATGTGAACTTAATTTCTCCTTACATTAAAATTGTGTTATAGACTATACAAATACATCTCCAACATTCAACATAACATCTAAAAAGTTAGTTTATCATCACAATATCGTCACACAAAAACGATATGAAATACAGAAAAGAAAAGCTTGTAACATATGGTAGTTTTTATGTTTCAGAGTGCTTGGATTATTTCCAAAGATTGCCATATCCGTGCCGAGGTAAAGGTGATGTTAAGATCAATAAAGGTTGGAAACAAAAAGGAAAATGTCACAATATTACCTTGAAGGTCACATTGGCTGTAGGTGGCCAAGATTATCAAAGGTGGAAGTTTCCTCATCAGGTAAAAATATAGAATGTTTTCTGCTTTATTTATTTATTTATTTATTATATACTTTATTGTACACCTGAATATAACAATTTTGTAAGTACGGAGATTACAATATTAAAGTACAATGGGCGGCCTTATCGCATAAAGCGATTTCTTCCAGGCAACCATTGGATGGAATAAAGTGACAAACAAGTTATGGGGCAGACAGTGGTGCACATAGATATGATGTTGAAATAAATAATTTTATCCAAAATTAAAAAACAATACCAAACTAACTATTAAAATATAACTACTATTCCAAACTTTTAAAATATAAATTTGAGATAACCAATGATTAATATGTCTTATAATATATGTTTAATTTGTCTTATTTTATTATTTGGTTCACTACAATATGGGACCAAAAATAGTACCTTGGGGAACATACCACCGGACCCAGGTGTTACTAATAATAGATCGTGACTGTATACACTAATTTGTCATCTACTATTTTTAAATAAGTTTTAAAACGGTGTCAAAGGCTTTGTTCAGGACCAAAACCGTTGAGTACTTTACTGTCTTTAAATAATACACAAAAAATACTGCATTCTATTGGAATAGCAGATATTTCAACAAGTTCTACTGGTAAAACAGGTCGTACCTACTCAAACTATTGTACGAACAATGACGAACAATGGATGTGGAAGTTTTACCAGTGGCATGATTTTTTTAAAACTATTTATTTTCTTCTTTTATTTGATTTTCAATCCGGTAAAGAAGTAAGACATTTAAATAATACAATTTAAAATAATTAATTTGGGAGATTTTTGTTGGTTCTTCTCCATAGGAACCGTGCAGTTAGAGTCCCGATATTTCATAAGTGTATAAAACTGGTTTACATGAAATACAAAATCTATTCTATTCTGTTTTCCAGGCTTTGCTCGGGTACGGTGATAAAATAAAAACAGCGCTGTGGCTGTGCGAAGGAACGGTGATAAGTGAAAGGTTTATCCTCACTGCAGCCCACTGCACAGATGCCGGCGTATTGTAAGTCAATATCATCATCATCACATTTATAACGACATAGCATCACGCTTGCATCGAAGGGTTTGGCAAAGGTGTTCTTTGGCATACCCACATTTCACGGAAACGTAATAGGAGCTAGTCTATCGCTATCTACCAGGCACAATTTCAAACACCGGGTCTCTAATTCATCATTATCATTGATAGCCTCTTTCTACGCACTGCTGAATTGCTGAGTATAAGCCTCCTCCTTTTTATGTCATGTTTCCCTGGTCTGTGCTAATCGTATCGAGTTCTTTCCCACAAAATTTTCAGGTCATCTGTCCATCTGACTGCCCGTCTAACAACAGTTCTTCTATCGGCAGGTAACCATTCTGTTAGGACTCTAGTGTCATATCTTGTATGGAAATTTACAGCGTTAGCGCTTACATGTTTAATGGCTTTGAGCAATTTTGTATTTACTACAGCGTTATCGCCAACGCCCACGTATACAACGCCCCCTTTACAACCTATAAAAAAAAACATTATTTCTTCAGTCTTTGGCAGAGTTTGCTGATGACGAACGTTAAGGATTCCATCATCATATAATGTCCCCAGGCAGGTAGGCAGACTAGGTAGAGCGACGATCTTCGTAATCAATAGAGTTTATCAAAAATATATATTTTTTAATATTCTTGTAATTGTTTTTCATATGTTCTTTAATAATTTAGTTAGTTAGTTGAGTTTATTTTGGAATTAATATTATTATTTTTTAAGATGTTGCATGACAATAACATTGAACGTTGTGTATACCTGTAATTGGCATACGCATCAGCTCCTGTAGCCTTTAAATTTATAATTGTAATGTGTGATGTATATGCTGTTGGTGTACCTTATATAAATAAATAAATAAATAAATATATCTATATTCTGCTATTTTCCTTGCAGGGCACTCAGAGTCTCCCGTCTTGTGATTACTAGGCTTGTGATTACTAGATAGTGTGCGATTAGGAAAGCCTATGTCCAGCAGTGGACTACTACAGGGCTAATGATGATGACAATACCTCCTTTATATTAACGAGTCCATTCACAATCAATTTCAGTGGTACCATAGCATATGCTGCACTGGGTCTCCAGAATGAAGTTGTTCCTGGAAAACCCTGGAAGATATACAATATAAAGAGGATTATAGTTCATCCTGAATTCAATGAGCCTTCTTGGTACCATGATATTGCACTCTTGGAGACGGAAACTGAGTGAGTATTGAATGATGAATTGATAGTAAATCCAGTCTGATACTGTCCCACTACTGATCCGCTTATCAGAATGAGAAAGGTTTAGGTCATAATCAACGACGCTGACAATACACACCTTCAACAACTTGGAGCACTTTCAGGTGTGTAAGTTTATCTGACGATGTTTCCCTTCATCATTAACGCACGTGATAATGGAATTCTGATCCGCATATAACTCGAAAAGTCAGAGCTGCGGGCCAGGGTCCAATTCAGACCCGCCTGCATGACGTTCAAGCCCTAGGCTATCACTGTGATGGAAGTTGGGAAGTACTTAGTTAACAGCAACCACGGTACAGGAGAAGTTCCAGCGAAGGACATTTTTTTTTTAATGAGATTCCCTCATTCTTCTTTGTTTGATCATTGCTAAGGTTCTACTGTAAAGCTTCAATAAATTCCCAGGATACGTTTCGACAGGGAAGTTTTACCGGCATGTTTGGATGTAGGGATTCACGATGTATCCATGGCTGAAGCAGCTGGCAAAAGAAGTCAGAGTCAAAATACCCAGTCAGAGGATTTACAAGTGGTAAGTATTTAATTAAATTAGTGGTCGCCCAGAGGTCGAAATTCGACCGTAATTTTAGCTTTCTGCACTCCTTCTCCATATAAACCAAATCTCACGCTTCTCCGTGCGCGCAATATGCTTAAAAAGGGGTACAAAGTTTTCTCTTCACGTAATAATAATAATATATAGATTCATTACCCGATAAGTCCCGCTATTGTGCAAGATAGCTGGCTAAATATTGACTGACTTCTGTGAGTCACAAACGGGTTCAGTTCAGAACGAGGCATTGAGGTATGGCATTACGCTGAACTGAACCTTTTTGGTGCAGCTGCGTGGTCCAATTATTATATTCATCTGGTGTCTAATTTATGTTACCAAACAAACAATTTTCCTTCTTCTCTATCATAACTTGCTCTTCTTCCACAACTCATTTGGTGACTACCAGCTATCATTTGAGGAGGGATCTAAGCGCAACGGTAAAAAAAGTGTCTTCCCATAGCGAGATGACGTCAAAAGCGCTTTGTAGATCTCTGGTGGTCCTGCTCTTTAAACAGGATAAATTTTATTGTAGTGTGCAAAGTTCGCACAGTCCTTCAGTGTCCGTTCCCAAATGAAACCACAGTTCTAAAATTCAATCAAAAAAAATAAAACCTTGGTTTTGTATGGCTTACGCTAGTAAATTATGCGTGTCCTCCATACTAAGTCGAATTTTCGTTTTGTTTTCAAGTGTATCCCAATACTGCGGTTCCATTTAGGAACAGAGACTGAATCACTCTACAAATTATACGCACTACATAAAAAAATGTCCTGTATTATTTGTCGTCCTGCTTGTTTTATGGTTGTTGGCATTATACTTCGGTAAAAAAGCCATAGGACATATGCTGCCATTGACTGTAGATTATATAATAGACTGCTGTTTGGAGATTGTGAAACATACAGCTGTTGTTCGATCTGCAACTTGGATGATTTAAAAAAATGCTGGAATCTTTTGTTCATAGGTATATCTGGATCAATTGGACCGAATCGAGTGCGCAAACGTATACAAGCCAAATAATAATTTGATACACGGGTACGACCATAAGACGCAGGTATGCTATGGAGCACCCAAAACGACTGAAGACACTTGCAAGGTAACCGCTTAGTTATATCGAAGATTATAAATAATTTATTAGATATCTATTCCTCCAACAATATGGGAAAAAGCGTGTGGTCAAGACCAAGTTCGATTCAATTGTGATCCTAGCATGGCTACAAAAACTGGTCAGTGCACGCCGCTACATGTAAAAATAGAAAAAAATATACCAGCTTCTACCAAGAGGCCATGTTCGCCAATAGTCTCCTAAATACAATTGAAGTAATTTACCGAATGTTCACAGCGTATCAGCGGCAGTCCTCTACAAATTGATCAGTTTAAATGCCAGTACACCGTTATTGGTGTGACGTCACATGCCAAAGAATGTGGACAACCAGAAGTACCTGATATTTACACAAGGATCCTAAATTACGTACCCTGGATCGAGAGAATCGTGTGGCCTGAAGAAGACTGAGCAATTTTGTTACTAATGAATAAAGATTTTTGTATAGATCATTGTATTAAAGTTATTTGTATTATAGATCATTGTACAATAGCTAGTTCAATTTAGAAAGAAAGAAAGCAAGCTTTTATATTATGTCACAGAGGGATGAGACAACATCTTGAAATGATAAAAAACCCCCGACTCTAACTAGAAAAAGAGCTGTAACTTTTGAACGGCTAAACAGATTTTCATGAAACATAGCTAAGATAATACCTGATAAAAAAATAACAAAAGCTAAAAAAAACTGCATTGAAATCAGTCCATCCGTTTTGGAGCTACGATGCCACAGACAGATACACAGATACACACTAAAAACTTATAACATCCTCTTTTTTACCGGGGGTTAAAAATAAAAGGCTAACGTTTTCTCTACAAAGGTGTATTCTTTTTAATATTGTTTACGAGAGTTGATTTTCTCAATTTGTACGCTTCCATGCAAATTATATGGACACATTTTATACTAATTGTAGGTAACATCCCACGTATTACCTATATTTACAAATAAATCATTTCTATTTCTATTTCACTAGTTTAATAAGTTTATGGATTTCCAAGAGTTAGATGTTCATTATAATAATATGGAGCGTATTTCAAAGTTCTAACTCTAGTATTGGAAACTGCAGATGCAGTGCCTTAAACACATTTTTGCATGTATTGTCTGATAGTGGAATAGGTATACAGCGTTGGTATTTCCGTTTTACAAAGGAGTGCTGTATCTGTTACTAAGTAACTATGTAGATATTATATTCATGTCTCCTGTGATCTAAAAGTAACATACTGTCATCGCCATACCCTCTGCGAAGATTGGTGATTTTAGCAACATAATTTTCCTTTCTTACTTCTTCTTCATCTTAACGTTTGTCAAGATTCCCTTCATCAGCTGACGATATTTATAGGCTAACATGATGAAAAAATTCATTTTCAGAAATAAAACCACCAATTTCATTCCATTTTTAAGTTTATTTAACAATTCTAACAGATTTATACGAATTATTTGTGAGATTATCTCGTCGATTTTATTTGTCAGATTATCTATATCGAAGGTAACCACCTCCGCCGTATGGTGAGAAACCCCTTGGGCCGCGAACCGGGGCAGGGTATGGTTTATCGTTATAACCTATGTTATCGTTGAACATGTAGTCTTTGTAGGGTGATAAATCCGATACAGTTGTATAGCCAACCCCGGCTTCACCAACGCCAGGATTGAACCTTGATTCGGTGCTCACACCACGGTTACCACTCGCATAACTGCCTCCACCCATAAAGCCACCGCTGCCCACAGCTCCGCCACCACCCGAAGCAGTACCTCTACCCAAAAGTCTATTACCACCTAAGATTCCACCAAGGATACCACCACCTCCAATAATCCCACCTGCTCCGATGACCCCACCGATAATCCCACCCCCACCGATAGCTCCACCGCCGCCAATGGCGTCACCCCCACCAATAGCACCTTCGAAGCCCAAGTCAAACCCTTCGTTGCCTTCTTCACCAAAGATACTACCACCACCACTGCCGCCGCCGCCACCGTTGGCAACAACGTTATTGTTAAAATCATAAGCATATGCATGGGCCTGACTGTTACCCTGATTTTGGCCTTGAATAAAACTCTGAGACTGAGCATCAGCATGGGCTTGAGCAAGAGCCTCAGCTTGAGCGTGAATTTGGGTTTGGGCTTGAAGTTGGGCTTGAGCGTGAGCTAGGGCCTGGGCTTGAGCTTGAGCTTGGGCTTGAGCTATAGCTTGAGCTTGAGCTTGAGCTTGGGCTTGAGCTTGGGCTTGAGCTTGAGCTAGGGCTTTAGCTCGGGCTTGAGCTTGAGCTTGAATTTGGGTTTGAGCTTGAGCTTGAGCTTGGGCGTGAGCTTGAATTTGGGCTTGAGCAAAAGCCTCGGCTTGAGCTTGGGCTTGAGCGTAACCATCCACTTGACCGGCAATTTTAGCTTTAGCAATAGCGTCCGCTTGAGCTATAGCTTGAGCTTGGGCTTGAGCATAACCATCTACTTGACCTGCTATCTTGGCTTCAGCAATAGCCTGTGCTTGAGCTGCCTGGCCTTGGGTAATAAACTGGTTTTCAATTACGGCTTGAGCTTTAGCATCAACCTGGGTTTGAGCAATAGCCTGAGCTTGTGCGAAAGCCTTAGCATGCGCGTTTGTGTCAAATTGACTTTGGCCATCAAATTGAGCTAGAGCATCAATGGGATTTTTGAAAATGTTATACTTAGTGCTGCCATCGAATTTCATATTTGAATCGTAGATCGATTTAGTTTTGTAATTTTCGTTATCAAAATTTTTCTTGACACCGTTATTAATAGTGTCAATTTCGAAATTGTTAACCCCATTATTAATTAAGCCACGATTAAAATCATGAATCATCTTATTGGCACCATTGTGAATATTTCCAAAAATAAACTTATTCATAGCATTGTTATTAACGTCGTTTTTTTCTACTTTTACACCAGGTATGAATGTTGGTTTGAAATTATTTGCACCATTATTAATAGTGTCAAGAACCAACTGATAAGCGCCCTTGTTAATCTCATCAACATTATATATAGCTCCACCGTCGTAGTTTAGATAGAAGCTATCGCTACCATTCTTGCCATGTACGCAGGTGAAAATGTAGCCACCTTGCCCGTTACCAATATTGTTACCTTCACAGATGCATTTACCACCAATCGGGATGTGTTGTTGATGACCAATTAAATGATTAATGTCAAAGTTGGCATTACTAACACCATCAACATTAACGTTACTCTTACTTTCGATATTGAATTTAGCGGCACTACTGTGGCTACTCTCTTCCTTATAGTGAGCGTTAGACTTGAAGTTACTATCACTGAAAATATTAGCTCCCCCTTGGATTTTTGTGGCATAAGCAGCGCCATTGTGTGAGATCCCGCTTACATTTTCATAACCGGTGCCATCAACGATGCTAGCATCGTTGAAACTACCTTCGGCAGGGTTTATGGCAGCAGATGCAGTCGCAGAAACACCATCAATAGCTTCGAAGCTATCGCCGTTACTAGTCCTATCGGTGCCATGAGAGTTAGTATAAGCGTTTCTCAAATGAACTTCAATGTCTGGGTACTGTCTGTTTGTATTAAGGCTATCGGTTCTGGCAGCTTCTTGGTTTAGGCGTCTTGCTCCGTCTAAGGACGCAGCCTCATAAAGTCGATTTGTTCTACTAATATACGCCGCTTTATCGAGTCCTGCTCTATCATAGTTACTTTCTCCGTTTAAGTAATTTCTATCTGTAAGATCAATTAATTCATTTGGGGCATCAGCTTGACATGTTATGACTTTAGTGACGAGGATTACCTGGAACATAAAGAAATAATTATAATCTTGATGGAAATGTTATTGATAAATCTAAGTAACATTTAAAGAACAATTCTTAGGGCAGCGTTATTTTGGCTTAAGCAACTTGTCTTCGTAGATCTTACCGCAGTCTATGACACTAGAAAAAGCACTGCAGAAGTGCAGACTAACGGTGAAATGTCAGTAGCAAGGAATACTTTTGCCACGAGGAATAGATAAATTGCTGCTAACCCAAAGTTCACGTGGTAAACGACGTCGGTAAATTAATATGATAGGAAACTAGAAATTACACCATTTTTATTAGAAAAAGGCAGCGCATTAAATAACGGAAAAGTTGCTACTAACAGCAAAAGATATGCTCGACATTACCCATGGCCAGATTCTTATTAATTGGGAATTAGATTATCCATAGAAACCGGCAAACGGGGCAGTTAAAGCAGTATTTTCCAAGGTAACCCCGCCACGAAATTAATCAGAAGGAAGAATATACCACAATCACGTTCATTGTAAGACCTTATTTATTGTACCATGTTTTTATGCGAATAAATATTATTCTATTCTATTCTTTAATACATATACCGAAAGGTTTTAACTTCCATCCATAGCACGTGGTTAGTTATTAAGACAACTGAGACTTAAAACCACTTAATGAGCTAATTTATATTGAGACAACTGAGATTTAAAACCACTAAATGAGCTTACATTTTTTATAAAAGGCAATTTATATAGCTGTGGTCTTTTTTTGTGTAGTTTTTTCGTGCCTTTGGCAGCACAAGCAAGCTAGGTCGACGAGGACTGCGTTTACAAAGGGATATGCCCATTCGTTAAGGAGGTTTTGGCCAAGTGGCGTCCATAAATACAGCAAATCATAGGCATTAGGGTTGAAATCATAGACACAAAATCAACCACAATTTTTTACATAGAACTTGGACAGAATTTTAAAATTGTATGAAAAAAATTCAAGGTTGATATAAAACAAACATGGAGTTGACTGGCAAGCCAGTGTCGTCGTGGTAAGCGGGTACGGAATCCAATGTAAAGCGAAGGTTGTCATCGCCATAATACTATTCAAAGTCATCGGATAGAAAATAGCAAAACCGTGGAGGAAAAATCACAACTCAACAAGCACAACAAACAACCCGCAACAAACAAAATGGTAACTGTCAACACAGACTGTCAATTTCAATTATCATTGACGTAGTGATGGCGATTCGGCATCGATTTATCAAAAACCGATGTTATAGAGCCATGAATCGATATTTTTAATAAACTTGAACCAGCACTGCATAGATTTCGGAAGACAATCAATAGACATTTATTTTAACTATTCTATAGAAATTAAACGTTTTAATATGGGAAGCGAAACAAAAGAAAAAAGTTTTTCAGAATATCATTCAGTTCTCGATTTATTTGATTTCGATTTTTGTGACATTTGCCATCACTACTTTTATAAGATTGACATACCGTGCGGAAATGAAGATTGCATCACATGCTTATTTGATTGAATATCTTTTTAATATAAGTTTTTAATTCCCGAGTGTTACAAACAAATAAATAATAACAATATTTTAGTTACTAATTATGATATTTTTTTGTATTTTTCACATTGGTGTAACGAACCTGCCTACCAACTGGCCAAGAGTGGGCGTTTGCCTTTGACATTTTTTTACAAAAGACAAGTTAGTATGGATGGTTTAAAGGGTTGCAGGACTTAAATACTTTGCTTACCAGAGTATGACAGAACAATATCGAAAGTTTTTCTCTCATTATTATTTATTCCTATGCGCCAAGCTCCGATGGTTGCTAATGTGGTGTGGATGACAAAATGGCCGCTTCTAATTAATAAGGCAGCATTACTGTTGAATTCGACGGTAGAATATAAATTGCCATTAGATGCGGTCTCCCAAGCAAATAATTATTTAATTTACAAGTGATAAGAGCTAATTAATCTAATGTTGTTATTGAAGCTATTTTGGAAATGCATTTAAATTAATTTGTTATTAATAAGTCGATTTTACTTGCAGCTATGCTCGTGCACTGTCAAACTTACAAACGTCTATTGGGACTGTATGGACACACTGCTGGCGCATTAGCTTGTACCTTACAGGCGCACGATTGTATAATGTATAGTTAGGACCAAATTATGCTTTAGTAATCTCAAATCTGGTACCAATAAAGTTACACAACATGTACTTCATTCGGATAGTCTTCATCTAATATCCTACATTGGTGACCCCGTCGCGACACATCTATCACTAGTAAAGAAATAGATACACAATAATTGTGTATCTAAAAATACCCTTACCGAATGAGCGCCCACATTTGGGTGTGCTTTTAATCTTGTAGCATTCGAATGCTTCGACGGTAAACAAGCATGCCTCAGTGCTCGTTATATAAATCGTATATATGAATAGTCTGAGTTTTCACGCTGGGGACTTTATTCATTATGTAATTATTTTAATTTTGGTTTTTATTTTTTATTATTGCATTTGGTGACCAACCCTTCTTATTCTGAGTAAAGGACCGTGCCCAGCAATGGAACAATAATGGGCTGGATTTATTTTGTTTTATTTATTTGGTGCATTAATTTTGCAACCAAATAAATGATATTTCTTTCTTTCTTTTCCTTCTTAGTACAACAAAGAGCTTTGAAGAATGTAACATACAAAATTTAATAATGTAACATTCGTTGGAATACTCAGGTTTACGACGGCTATCAGGCTCGAAATTTATTGAACCGTCAATAAGAACGAATTTAGTATTTTTTTACCAAATAGATTATCTAATATAATTTCATTTAATACAAATTTCCTTTATGATTTTCGTGTTATTTATTATAAATTACGGATTTCATTACTCCATACTCAAACTGTAATTATATTTCCTATGTCTTAATCAGTTTCGAAGTGTTTAATAATTGAAATAAAATGTTTTATAATTGAATACATTTTTTTAAACCTTTCAATTTAAAACGTAATTTCAAAAAAAGAGATTATTACAATAATCCTTTAATCATAAAAAGAGTATAAGCTAATTAATCGTAATTGATTAAATGTTAATTCTAACTTTATGATACTGGTATCTACCAGTTATGTTATAAAATCCATACGTAATAATATAATTATGTACCCATGCAAGGGGTCTACTGTGTAACAAAATGGTAATGAATATCGATTCGTGTGAGAAGTGAGAGACTAAACTTCGAACTACCTTGTAAAAAAATTATCAATCATAGAGAAGGATCATTTTTTTACGTGTTAGCTCAAAGATTATGCTCTCACGATCGTATTGCAGTTTAATACCAGAGTCGATGTTCATAACCTTTTGTTACGCGGCAGACAGTACAACCGTGTCTAACAATCCACTCCTTGAATGACGATAATCTATAACGTCCGGCGCTCCCTGGGTAGTCAGCAGCAACAAAGCTTGCGAACCGACTAATACCACCATGACAAGAAAAAAATTCACGCGAGAACTTATGTTATTACTATTATAAAAGAATTATTTTTAGGAAAAAGGGAGGGAAATGAGAAGGAAGGGGACTAAGGGAGGAATTGGTCCTCCAGCGCTCCGCACTCACTGAACGAAACGCAACAGTATGCATACTGCTTCTTAACGTCGATATTCTGTGGGAGGGTAGTAGTTTCCCGGTCGTTCTGACCCATTCATGGTGGCATGCTGGCATGCCAGCGGGACACTACTACACGGGCTATTTTCACCAACAAAATAACAGGTGTTCAAAAACAAATCGACCGATAACTCATACAAAAATTCATGTTTAAACGGCTAATTTTGCACTAATCGTCTGTTATGTTGTCTGTGAACTTGGGCCTAAATATGTTATCAAAATCAGTAAATTTTCCCTTATCAAAGAAAAATAGAATTAGGTACTTTAAAACGATAATCAATCTTTACTTTTTATCGTTTTATGATGCAGCGCCCCCCCGTGCAAGAGTTATGAAGTTTTTAATTTCGAATCCTAGGTAAAGCATTCTATCACAAATTCACAGCGGTCACAAAATTGTGACCAATCGATTTTATCGTAATGCATACGATTGCAAGTAGATGGTGCTAATAATTGTACTTGTAGGTCCTTACAGAAAGACGCTCAGCCCGCGGATCTACTGCATAACAAAATGGTAATGAACATCAGACTATGGTAATAGAATAGAATAGATCTTTATTTCATGTAAACCAGATACAGGCACTTATGAAATGTCGAGACTCTAGCTGCACGGTTCCAAATAGTAGATCCTATGGAGAAGAACCGGCAAGAAACTCCATGGAGACTCTTTTCAAATAATAGATGACAAACTTTATCAGTACAATGTTGTGGTAAGAGCTGCGAGAATAATGCAATTTAATGTGAATAAAAGTAAGACTAGGATAATAATGATTTGCCTCTCACATCCACCTTAGCATTTTCATTTCAGCTACTATGGACTATGGCTATGGCTAGGTATGGACATGTTTGTGTGCACGCCCAGGTCTCGTGCACACAAAAAGATGTCCATACTTGCTTGCTTGCATACCTACTACCTTCTTTTTTTTTTACGTGGGGCTTATGGGTTTGCCCTACTCCTACCGGCTAAACTCACCACAGTGGTCCACTTCGGCACCTGAAGGTGGGCCTCGGGTACTCTTAAAAGACCGCGCCGAAGCCCACCTCGGTGCCACGCCTGTTAGGACACTTCATTTCATTTCATTTTCATTTCATTTATTTCATAACAATTTTTACATTGTGTCGAAATCACTTAAAAATTACACACGTGCATTTAATTATATTTATTAATAGCGATCTTATGAGCTTATCACTGTCATTCATGTCACTTCTCGGGGAGGGAGACTGTGAAATGAGTATCCATGGAGTTTCTTGCCGGTATCTTCTCCAGGACCAACCCACTAGCAACCGTGCACCTAGAATCACGACGTTTTGAAAGTGCCTGCAAAGGCCCAGTTGAAATATAAATCTTTGACTTTGAGTTTGACTCATGTGATAGCTTGATGCAACAGAATTAAAGAAAGATCCGCGCCTTGATTACTTAAGAAAAATTTGACAGCCACAGCAACCAACGAACAATGCATCCCTTTCCCGCTTATAGACGATTTCATAAGACGATACGGAATAGGGCGTTTATTTGCGACAACACCTGTAATATTTATCATACGTAATCAAACGGCCAATTGGTGATCCTAGATGCAGTTTTAGCTTATCAGATAACATCTGGTACCAGTTTTTATAGCGTGATTATAATGACAGATGTCAAATTAGCCTCCAAAGTGATGTTGCGTAAAAAATCAAAACATTTCCGAAATCAGCATTCGATTATTACTAACCACTGTTCAATTATCAACACTTGTTTAATGGAAACAGTTAATGTAATTACCCAATTAAGTGCAGAGTGAAATGCTATCCAAAATGAAGCAAATGTATTGTGGGAATAGAATAGAATAGATCTTTATTTTATGTAAACCAAATACAGGCACTTATGAAATGTCGAGACTCTAGGTGTGCAGTTCCAAATAGTAGGTCCTATGAAGAAGAACCGCCAAGAAACTCCATGCAAACTATTTTAAAATAATAGATTATAATATAAACGACGACACGGTTGGCGTGGTGGCTAAGCAATTAGCTTTCTGCGCTACGTGCCGCGGGTTCGATCCCCGCACGGAACAAATATTTGTATGATCTACAAATAGTTGTTTCGGGTCTGGTGTGTGTGCATGTGACATGTATGTTTGTACACTGTACCCTCGACACAGGAGAAATCAGAGTGAGGGGCAATGTTGAAAAAAAAAAAAAAAAAAAAAAAATTACAATCTTGATTAGTACAATGTATATGCTGCGAGAATAATGTAATTTAATGTGAATAAAAAAAAATAGGATAGTAATGATTTGCCTCCAGAATGACATGGCAGTTACAAGCTGACCTCCCTAGACAAGTTGCAATCTACAAGCGTTTAGAGCATAGAAGCAAAAGGCATGGGATTGATATTTACGAATCACGTGACTATTCCACAGCTTATGACATTTTTTGCTGGATGTAAGCTTGTCTACATAGTCTAATTCACGTAACTAAACAATTAGTGCAGTTGCCGCGCAGTTGCAATAAAATATTGATCAAAACAACACATTTGGTAATCTTCTTCTTCTTCTTTCGTTATGTCAATTGAGCCGATGTCGACTATTCTGCCATTTGGTATCCTCTGAGCTTCAGTGAGATACGCTCGCGTCAAGTTCGAGAGTCACTGCAATACGATCGGCGGCACCCGTTCACGAGCATGACGTATGCGTGAAAATTGATTCACCTTAGATAGAACTGCTGACAGCAGATAGCGCAGTGGTTGAGAGATCGTCTGCTGTGCTACGTGTCGCGGGTTCGATTTCCGTACGGAACAAATATTTTTATAGCCTACAGATAGTTGTTCCGGGATGCATGTGTGTTTGTAAGCGTACCAGAAACAAAAATAATTCCTAATGTTTAAAAAAAAACACTTAGATTTATTTTTTAACTGCCTACAGTCTGAGATCTCGGGTTCGATTCCTAGGACGGCCAAAGTGTTATTGGGGTTTTCTGTAAAGAAATTCTTGGTATCAGCTCGTAATTTGGAATTGTGGCAATTAGATGGCTTGCCTTATATGGGAAACAGAATTTCAGCGAAATGTGGTTCAATAATACACCTATCTGCTTTACAGTTTTTAACCGACTTCAAAAGAAGAGAAGGTTCTATGTTCGACTGTACGTAAGTTCTTTTTAATATATTTTCACCGATTTCTCCGTCAACTGTGGACCGATTTTGGAAATGTTAAACATGTGGAACAGCTATTTTTTTCGCAATTTCAGGGTTGGTTCCATAGTAAAAGTTGTAGATAATCATGAGTAGAATCAACTCCTTAAAGGATGCAGGTGACTAAATCGCCACCCTGTATATTAATATAAAAAAAATCACTCGGTATCTGTCCTTGAGATTGTATGGCGTTTATCCATGTTATCCATTGATGTACCCAACCATGTTTGTTCTAGGCATGGTTGGGTACAACAAGTTGGAAACAGGGAGAAATCTGACTCGTATCACGTATATTTTTAAGCTATTTCGTGGTAGTACAACAAATCTGGGTGCTTTAATGGAAATTAAGTTGTGCGTGCCAGACAACTACATGATGGAGCGGCGACGTCAACCGCCACTGTTAGCGGTACCAAATGGCAGGACGAACTTCGTGCCATACAAACGCTCAATGAAGTGGCTGACAGGATTGATATTTTTTCTTGTTCCCTGAGTGAATTTACAATAATCACATTGCAAATATTGTCGTAGTTAGTAGTAATAGTTAAGGACCATGCTAATAAATTGGGAAGCCCTGTAATGTTGATGTTGATGTAGTGTTAAATAAATAAATAAATATACGCCTCAGATGCTCACGAATGAAACCGCGTCGCGATTAAAACGCACTTCACATTGTATATTAATTGTGTAAATGTTTCCAGAAGTGATTGTCAGAAAACATCTGAGTAATAAGCTCTTATCACTTGTAACTTCAATAATTATTTGTTGAGTTACCGTGACAAATGGCCGTTGATGTTCAATTGTTAAAGTTAGCTATATGGCGCCTTATTAAAGTCGACCAATCTTCGCCCGTCGTACCATTATGTATTGAAACTCGGCACGAAACTGGAAACAATAATGAAAACACATCTGGTAAGTTGTTGTTAGCGATTAAACAACAAGTTAAATTTTAATCTACAGTCGTCGTGGCATTAGTTGTAAAGATATGTCGGCTTAGGATCAAGTAATTTTAAGTATTTTCGCATAAACGAAAGTGTTTTCGCAAAAAAGTAAAAACCGATTTCACAAAACTAAAACGAATAAAGACAATTATAAGATAATTTTAAGACGCGCCGATCGTATTGCAGTGACGCTCGAACTTGACGCGAGCGTATCTCACTGAAGCTAAGAGAATATCAAATGTGTTATTTTGATCAAAATTTTACTGCAACTGCGCGGCAACTGCACTTCTTTAGTTACGTGAATTAGCCTACAGAACGACAGATATACTGCACTGAATAATGAACAATTCAAGTGTTCAGTCATATTAAATCTGTTAGTTTCTCAATACATTGGAACAGTTTTTACTTCTGAGAGAGTAAACTTCGAGTTATCTTGTTATTAACTGACGTCAAAAAAGGAGGTTCTCAATTTGACAGTTTTTTTTTTCTCCAATATCTTCGCTAATTATGAACCGGTGATTGGTTTTTTGTTTGTAAAAGTATTCTCCCGTAACGGTCCCATAAAAATTTGGTGAAGATCTGATGAAGACCTTCGGAGATAGACAATGGAACTCAAATGCTCAAACTCAATGGAAAATGGATAACAACAAATCACTCGCGATTGCTGTAATAGCATTTTTATGTATAGTTAATGCCATTGAAAATAGAAAAAAAAACTTTAAAGAACGTAAAAACCTATTTAAAAATACTGAAAAGTATTTAAGAATTTTCTTAATAAACTTAACAGCTTCTGAAAGTCCCCTTTAATTCTTCAATGCACGTTACTTGGCAGTGGAATCGACTTCAGAAGCTGTTAAGTTTTTTAAGATTATTTTTTTTGTTTCTCTATGTCAATTTTAATTTTTTTTTTAAAGTTTATTACTTCGTTCACTTCGAGATAGAGATTAACTACGATAACTCTCAGACTCTCAGGTCTCAGATGAAGACCCCGCAGATTATCTTTATATTTGCAATCAATCTACATTGTTTGGCTAATCTTGTAATATCTTGCAATATGTTTATATAAATTTTTTTTGCATGCCAGCTACTGGCGGATCATGTAATGCCACATATCATCACCATGTAACACCTTTTTTTTTACCATGATTCAAGCAAAATAAATTTCATTTCATTAACATGGCGCGCCCCTCCAAAATACAAAACATTTGAAAGCATTTACAAAAAAAGTTCGCTTTTCTTTTGGTAGGATTAAGGACCGCACACTACCGCGGTTTGTGGTGGCGGTGGCTGACAGCTGTAATTACTTGTAATGGCTTATCTTGTATGTAAAACTTTAAACACACGTGATGGCGGTGAGCTACAACTGAACAGCTACTGCCAGTTCCACCGCGGCGGTGTGGGCGGCGCTTTTAAATCAACTTAGCAGGTACATGAGGTCCACAATGTAATGTTACTGTTTAACTCCTGATATACGTCTACATTTATATCTTTCCATCACCTATCACGAGGAATTCATGTATTGTTTTATTAACAACAGCTTCTTAATTTAACCTTTTTCAGATATTCCTCATCGCTACACTCGTTACATGTCGAGCTAAATTGGGGCCAGGGAATAGGCGTCTGAATGCGGAATCCGGTCTTGAAGTAAGCAATGATCTCAATGAAGCCAATGACAGAAGAGATAATGGTAATAATAACATCGGTCGAGCTGGAGACGTTAATAGGGCAAACTATGTCAGCAGAGCCGGCCTTGGTGAAGGAGTTTATGTTGGAAGAACAAATGGTCTTAATGAACTCGACTACGTTTCGAGAACAGGCTATCCTCGAGAAATTAATGAGATCAAACCTTTTGCCAGAGCAAAGTTTAATAAACTGGCTTATGTTGTAAATCGAGGTAACTTTGGTGATGTAGATAACGTTGCTAGGCAAGATGGTTCTGCTACAAACGCTCCAATAGGCAGAATGAATAACCTTGATAAAAGAACTCTAATTGATCGTGCTGGCAACTATGGTCTAGGAAATTCCAACAATAGAGTGGACGATAATAATCAAGGAGCTAACGTTGAAAGAACAAGTGACCTGGAAAGAACAGCTCCAATTCTTCGAGCTGCAAACTATGATCAAATAAATTCTGTAAACGGAGTGGACGGTAATAATCAAGGAGCTAATGTTGAAAGAACAAGTGACCTGGAAAGAGGAGCCCAAATTGTTCGATCCGGCAGCTACGGTTTAGAAAATTCTGTTAATAGAGTGGACGGTAATAGTCAAGGAGCAAACATTGAAAGAACAAGTGACCTGGAAAGAACAGCTCCAATTCTTCGAGCTGCAAACTATGATCAAAGAAATTCTGTCAACAGAGTGGACGGTAATAATCAAGGAGCTAACTTTGAAAGAACAAGTGACTTTGAAAGAGCCGCCCAAATAGCTCGAGCTGGCAACTATGGTCTAGAAAATTCTCTTAATAGAGTGGAAGGTAATAATCAAGGAGCTAACGTTGAAAGAACAAGTGACTTGGAAAGAGCAGCTTCAAGTCTTCGAGCTGATAACTATGGTCTAGGAAATTCTGGCAATAGAGTGGACGGTAATAATCAAGGAGCTAACGTTGAAAGAGCAAGTGACTTGGAAAGAGCAGCTCCAATTCTTAGAACTGGCAATTATGGTCAAAGAAATTTTGTCAACAGAGCAGATGGTAATAATCAACGAGCTAACGTAGAAAGAACAAGTGACCTGGAAAGAACAGCTCAAATTGTTCGAGCTGGTAACTATGGTCTAGGAAATTCTGTCAACAGAGCGAACGGTAATAATCAAGCATATAATGTTGAAAGAACAAATGACTTTCAAAGAGCGGCCCAAATAGCTCGAGCTGGCAACTATGGTCTAGAAAATTCTCTTAATAGAGTGGAAGGTAATAATCAAGGAGCTAACGTTGAAAGAGCAAGTGACTTGGAAAGAACAGTCCAAATGGTTCGAGCTGGCAACTATGTTCCAGGAAATTCTTTCAATAGAGTGGACGGTAATAATCAAGCATATAATGTTGAAAGAACAAATGACTTTGAAAGAGCGGCCCAAATAGCTCGAGCTGGCAACTATGGTCTAGAAAATTCTCTTAATAGAGTGGAAGGTAATAATCAAGGAGCTAACGTTGAAAGAACGAGTGACTTGGAAAGAGGAGCCCAAATTGTTCGAGCTGGCAACTATGGTCTAGAAAATTCTCTTAATAGAGTGGAAGGTAATAATCAAGAAACTAACGTTGAAAGAACAAGTGCCCTGGAAAGAGCAGCTCAAATTCTTCGAGCTGGCAACTATGGTCTGGCTGATGTTGATAGGAATGAACTTGACAGTACTAGATCAGGTCGCCTTGACACAGGCACTCCAATTGGCAGACATGGGTATTCCTATCCAGATCCAGAAATTGAATATAATCTACGACATTCTTACGTTCCAACCCTTGGAGGTAGCACCAAAGGAGTTCTAGGCGATGATAGTATCAACTTAGGTCATGGTAGCATCCCTAATGATGGATCACTATTAGACTTAGATTATAACATCGGCGCTCCCGATTATGAAAGTTTCAGTAATAATAATAATATGAACTTCTTGTCATCCAAAACAGACAATTCTATCAGCAATACTTATAATGATAGCACCAACAGTGATATCTATAACAGCAGCCTCTCTGATCAAGGAGGCATCTCCAATCGTGGAACATTCGCTGACATAATTTCATCCAGCTCCGGCATGGCTCACCGTGGCTTTCACAGCACAGCTCCTCACACTAGTACCTCAGATGACGATGATAATATCGAAAATGATAACCAAATTGTTGAAATTAACAGTAACAGTGGTCTACAACATATGGGCTATAATGACCTTGATTATGGCCGTGGTACCTGTAACTGTGAAAATAATCAAAAATGTGAAGGAGGAAACTGTCAACGTGTCACGAAAACTACTACTACTACCACCTGTGAATCCTGTAAACAAAAAGAGATGGTAACAAATAACTATTGTGAAAGCTGTAAACAAAAAGAGACGGCGACAAATAACCATTGTGAAAGCTGTAAACAAAAAGAGACGGTGACAAATAACCATTGTGAAAGCTGTAAAATTAAAGAATCTTATCACAATAATAATTGTGAAAACTGTAAAATTAGAGATACTTACAACTATAATAATTGTGAAAATTGTAAAATTAGAGATACTTACAACAATAATAATTGTGAAAATTGTAAAATTAGAGATACTTACAACAATAATAATTGTGAAAATTGTAAAATTAGAGATACTTACAACAATAATAATTGTGAAAATTGTAAAATTAGAGATACTTACTACAATAATAATTGTGAAAACTGTAAAATTAGAGAAAGTTATCATTATTGTGAAAGCTGCAATCGCGAACCTAATAGCCATAGTAGTAGCAACTGTAACTGTTGCACTTGTAACAGCAACAATGGTGGTAGTGGATGCAGCTGTGGCAAAAGTGAAAGTAGTGGCTGCAATTGTTACCCAAATAGCAATGAAAGCAGTGGCTGCAAGTGTAGAAGAACCAGCTGCTGCAATTGTAGAAAAAGTAGTAGTTGCAAATGTAGCAGAAGCAGTAGCAGCAGTTGCAAGTGTCACAAAAGCAGCAGCAGTAGCAATTACTGTAACTGCGACAATAGCTACAACAACTGTGGAAATGGTTGTAATTCTAACAATGGCTGTAATTGTGGCAGCTCATCTAAAAAAAGCAGCAGCTGCAACTGTTATGACAGCTATGAAAGTGATGAGTATCAGACCAATAATGGAGGAAACGGCTACAATAATTATTACGGCGGTGGGGGTGTTGATATCAGCGGTGGTGGTCATGCCCATGTGTATGGTAATGCATGGGGTGGAATCTTCGGCAGTGCCGGAGGCGGAGCTTCTATTACCGGCCGCGGCACCGGGGTCTTGGAACACGGTGGAAGTAGCTCCAGTAGCGGAACAGTCGGTTTGTACACTGACAGCACAACGTTGGAAGATACCAATGGTATCTTGGGTAGTGTTACCACCTCAAATAGTGGCAGTGTGGGTGGCGGCGCTGGAAGCAGTAGTATCACCAGCGGTAGTAGCAGTGTAAGTACCGGAAATGCTTTTAGTACCGGCAGCGCATTCGGCAACGGAGGAGCCAGTGGTTACGGTAGTTCCACAATTTTCGGCAGTGGAGTTTTCGGCAGTGGCGGCGTTTTTGGCAAGCACATGCTCGGTCACGCAGGCAAAGTGTTTGGGAAACATTTCTAGTATGTTAAGTTACTGTTTAATAAACTGATTAATGAATTTGCTTCGTATTTTCTTTTTAATTCTTTAATGTCTTTACTTTTTTTAAATTACATTTAGGTTGGCTGACAATTCAACGCCGCGCTATCGTGGTGTCAGCGCTAACGTGTGAATGGTTTTTGAGCCATTTCATATTAACATATTATCCACATCAACCCCAACGTTATCGCCACCGACCACGTTAAAGCACCTACCCTGCGGTCCGAATCGCGATTTCAGTTCTCACGAAACAAAAGACCTATGGTCTGACCTTTTTTTTTGCTACAACACAACACACACACATAGAACCACACACTCACCACAGAACGACACGGTTGGCGCAGTGGCTAAGCGATTAGCTTTCTGCGCTACGTGCCGCGGGTTCGATCCCCACACGGAACAAATATTTGTATGATCTACAGATAGTTGTTTCGGATCTGGTTGTGTGTGGATGTGACATGTATGTTTGTAAACTGTACCCTCGATACAGTAGAAATCTTAGAGAGGGGCAATGTTTTTATAAAAAAAATAAAAAGCCATTCACCCGACTTCGCTCGTTAAATCTCTTGTGGCCTATGTAAATACCGTAGAGGAACTGCAAAACAAAATCATTGACGCTTTAAACTAAAAACAATGGCTACCAGTGGTGACAAGTAAGAAACAATATCACGTGACGATGTTACATGTGCATTAGAGTTAACGGTGGACAATTTTAGCATTTAAAAATTTAATCTGAGGAAATAGTCCGCCTTTGTGCAGTGTTTATTTTTACCTGTGCATAAAGCATTAAATAAATTAATAAATAATGAACATTTTTTAAATCTGAAAGTATTGATTAATGATAAGTGAACCTAGGTTACTAGTGATAAGAACGCTAAATACCTAGGTACCTAGCTACAATGATTAAATAAATAGGTACAAACATTCGCCTATCAATCGCGGCGCGCGGGCTGTTTGATGGCGCGCGCCGTTGAAACTACGCCTACAAAGGAACCGCCAAATACACATGTAACAGAGACCGAGAAGCGATGTTCTCGGTCTCACCTACCGTGCCCACAGGTCACTAGCGGTTAGTAGATAATATTATAAAGGTGTTGTTTTTCGTTTCGATTATTTTCGCATTTATTTTGTTTGAAAATTTCGATTTTTGAATTTTAATATTAAAGGTACTTACCTAATTTAATAATTTAAAAGTATTTTGATTGACCAGTACTGATCGTGTTTTAATTTTTCGTCGTAATGTCGTCACCACTCTGTATAGGTACTTCATTGTGCTCCCGAACAATTAATGAATATACAAACATTAGAATAATGTAGTAGGTACAACGGCCGGCCTGCCCTTTACCTCTAGATGACGTCCAATATTTTGGATGTATTTGCGTCATATTCTAATAAATGGCTAATCATTGTATTTAGTGATCAGTTGATCACGTTAAGGTACAAGAAGTATATCACCAAACGTAAATCCTTCGAACAGAAATGCGCTCTATCCACTTTGTACACTTGCGGTTCGTTTGCCGAGTAGACCAGTGAATATATTTACGCGTATTATACACAGCACACTGTAATAACATCGATCATTCAAAATGATCTCTATATTACTGCTATTGTTCATGGTCACGTTGATTTTGTATGCGTTTATGTCGAAGCCATCGAAATATCCGCCAGGTAAGTTACATACTTATTTTATTACATTTTTTCTCTCAAGCACTTGTCAAATTTCCTTAAAAAAATCTAATTTTTGTTCAGATGGTAAAATTAACTACCTATTTTATATCATCATGTAAATAATAAGAAAAATTATAGTAATTTCAACATCAAAAATTGTAATGATTTTTTTTCAAGCCTGTTAGATACGTCCCACTGCTTGGCAAATGCCTCCCTTCCCTCCTTCCACTTTTCCCGGTCTATGGCCATCATGTGTGGAGATTCTCATCATGTGGGATAGTAACATCAACAATCATCGTGCAGCGCGCTAACCGATCTATCACCACTATATCAGGCTTATTGGCAAGAATAGTCCTGTCAGTGATAATAGATCGGTCCCAGTACAAAGTGATATGATCATTTTCGAGAACTGGGTCGGGCACATACCTGTAGTACGGTACTTCAGACTCCACAAGGTTATATTTTAGAGCAAGTTGCTGGTGAATAATCCTGGCTACTTGGTTATTATTATTATATATTTGTTTATTTATTTCAATTGCTTGCCGCAATTACAGTGCAAAACAACCTATAGCAAGCCAAGCAACTACACATACACACTAAAGAAACGAATAAAAACATTATTATTATATTTTCTAGTATCTATCTATGCATGTACGGTCGACCAAAAAAGTGGTCTATCAATTTTAACAGAACTTCTTATGAAATAAAAATATCACTAAAGTTGAAACTTACTTTATTACCCAAGTCACGCCGAACCGGAGCACATTAAATATTGTTAATTTTTTTCTCAGGTCCAATATGGTACCCAATCATTGGAAGCAGCGGTATTTTGCAAAGAATGAGCAAGAAATATGGATCAGAATGGAGAGCATACTTAGAATTATCCAAACAATATAACACAAAGGTTCTCGGCATGAAAATAAGCGCAGAACTGTTAGTAGTTGTGTTCGGTGAGAAGAATGTTCTTCAAGTCTTTTACGGCAAGGAATTTGACGCGAGACCACATAATTTCTTTTCGCAACTACGTTGTCTAGGGACGAAAAATATGGGTAAGAAATTAATGTTTTTTTATAAAATTTGTGGAAAATGTCGTTGGTTGCACATTTATTCATATTTTATAACATTGTTTTTATGTGACCTGTAATGTGTAACTTTTATTTTTCCTAATAAATAAAATAAGTTAAACTTAATCGATCATACGTAGGTATATCATATACGACATAAATGCACAAAAGCAGAATTCTGCATGATTCCCGTTACCTAATATATAACAAAATAAAATACCCAACGGAATTAAAGAATAAATATGATTTTGTTTAAAAGCGGCTAAAGTATCTACTGATACGCAAATGTTACGATAATAATACCAATTTTCTAAATGAAAAAAGCTTTTTCCTATAAATAGTTTGATATCTTTTGTGTGTGTAATAATTAGCGGTCTGTAAATTTATTTAACCCTAGCGGCCCGAGTCCCGACACGACCTCGCACAGGTAGCAGTACTTTTTAATTTTCATCAATTCTTGACCTCTTACAAAGCGTTCCCGTTCTCGAATACATCGCACCTAGAGGATTCGATCCCGGGATCCCGGCCCTATTCCAGTCCCGAAAATTTCGGGATTAAAATTTCATAAACCCGGGATTTTCGGGATTGACGAAAGTGTTACTATAATCGTTCAAATTGTTTTTTATACATAGTTATGATGCTACCTATACTTTGAGTATCTACTCAAAGTACCTATATGAGAAATGTGTCAAATTACTATTATTATACTTATTATGTTATATTAATTAACACTTGTTGTTATGTTTATGTTACACTAGCGACCCTTCCCCGGCTTCGCGCGGGTGCAGTTTCTCTACTATCTTTACATTAAATATGAAAGTATCATACATTTATAAACCTTCCTCTTAAATCACTCTATCTATTAAAAAAAACGCATCAAAATCCATTGCGTAGTTTTAAAGATCTAAGCATACATAGGGACTGACAGCGGGAAGCGGCTTTGTTTTATACTATGTAATGATAATGTTAAAAGTTAATTTAATTTTGTTCAGTAAAAGTTGTTTTTTTACTTAAATAACCTAACCACAGAACACAGAAAAGAAGTAACGAGAGAGAAACCGCTTTCTGTGTTTGGTGAACCTAACCGGCAAAAATCCCCGACTCCAACAAAAAAAAGACATAATATAACTTTTGAACAGATTTTCATAATACATAGCTAAGATGATACCCGATTAAACTAGCTTTCAATTAATAACTGCATTGAAATCGGTCCATCCGCTTTGGAGCTACGATCTATGGCTACGATGCCACAGACAGATACACAGATACACAAATCCACAGATACACAGCTACACACTACAAACTTATAATACCACTTTTTTGTCGGGGGTTAAAAAAGGATTTTAGTTGGTTTTTGTAGAATTTTTACTTTACTTTTTTCGTCTAATTACAAATTATGGACATTAATTTGCATTGTCAATAAAAAAGCAGATTTTTATATACCTTACGTAATTTTTTGTTTGCAATCTTATATCCCGGGATTATCCCGGGATCCCGGGATTGACTGTGTACAATCCCGAAATCCCGGGATTAGAAATTAGGCCCGGGATCGAATTCTCTAATCGCACCGTACAACACAACGTCGAGGTCATTAGGTCGTGCCAAATTATTAAAAAAAAATCAAAACCTAAAACCCGACTACTGAAAAGGTATGAAACAAGAAAATATTAATAGATACATATTCATAGTGATGTTCAGAGGATAGCCGTGGTCGAATGCCACTTTTTTTTATTTGAACACTTTCACTACTGAACAATATCACTATGAATATGTATTAATATTTTCTTGTTTCATTCTTTTCAGTAATCAGGTTTTAGTTTTTGAACTTAATTTTTTTTTCAAAGCTGCGATTAAAATCTATCGATATATATATACAATATATTTTTTAAATGTGCTAATTAAGGCCTTTCATTTGATACCCAACACGATATAATTAAACAATTTTTTTATTTTTTTTTAATGTGAGGTCTCAAATTTCTTGGAAAACACAGATGAGTTTCTGAAAATGAAACCTAGTGATTTCGAAGCTTTCGTGACAATATTATCTATGTGAGAGTCAAAGTTGAGCGTTGAGTCAAAATGAACTCCTAGGCCCTTGCCGGAATTGACCCTAGCTATTGAGGTACCCAAGAGGTTATAGGAGAAGTATACAGGGTAAGGTTTGCGGGTAAATGAACACACAGCACTTGGACACTTAAATCCAGCTTAACCATGTGTTTTGCAGTAAGTTTGTTTTTGAATATTTATCCTTTTTTTACTTTAGGTATCACTTTCGCTAATGGTCAAATATGGAAGGAACATAAAAAATTCGCCGTGAAAAACTTGAAACACGTTGGATATGGTAAAACTATGATGGAAGCGGAAATTCAAAATGAATTGTCTCGAATACTGCAATATATAAAAGATAATAATAGCCAGCCAATACATATAATAAACGTACTAAGTGAATCTATAATGAATGTTCTATGGAAGTATGTAGCTGGTAAGGTATTTTCTTTTATACAATATTAAATTTAAGTAGACTTGGATAGCTCGTGAGCGAAAGATAAAAAAGAGCTAGTTCTTTTCGATTGATGTAGGTAGCTCGCGCTCACTCACTCACTCGCTACGTAGCTCACTACGGTACGGTACGGTACGGCTCGCTACGGTAGCTCTCAGCGGCCGGCACGTCTCACCGAGAAACACCGAACCGCACCGAACCATAGAGATTATTATCTCTATGGTTCGGTGCGGTTCGGTGTTCGGTGTATAGTACCTATAATATTTCTATGCACCGAACTCACTGATCGGCTCATTCGGCTCACTTCGGAATACTACGGATAATCTGATCGGTAGAGAGCTATTGACTATGAGCGAGCTGAGCCGTCACTTTCGACGCGCGGCCAATGAACTAACAGTCAGCGCCCGAGCTACAGAAGAGCTAAAAGAGTCTAAGGTTCGGCTCAGTGCGGAATAATTTATACTTTTGTAAATAACATTTCATTTCATATTCGTAATTTTAAGGAGAATGGATAAGAGAAGACAAATTGAAACATTTACTGGGTCTGTTTAGACAAAGAGGAGAGGCTTTCACGATTTCTGGGGGATTATTGAATCAATTGCCTTGGTGCAGATTCATTATACCAGAGTTTAGTGGATACTCACTTATGACTAAATTGAATAAAGAAATTGCCAAAATTATTGAGGTAGTATTCTTTTTTTTATCATAATTTTTTTTCAACTTTTTATTTTGCCACCATTTGTAAACACCAGGGGGCCTAAAAAGGCCACATTGAGCAATTCATCTAGATCTGCGTAGTAACTGTCAAACAGATGATTACTGAATATGAACTTTATGCGGATGACATTAAGAGTTGTCAATTAAGTATTTATTTTGACATTTGTAATATGAATCATATTGTGATTCATCTAAAGCGGCCTTTTTAGCCCCCCTGGAAAGGAACACGATATGAAAACTTACCTATCTTTCATAGTATTTATTTATGGTCAAATCGCACTGCAGCGGAGCGACGCGGCCAAATATTTTTTTATAAAGAAAGAAAGAAAAATAAGATAATGACGGCGGCGCCACATTCTAGACGAAACAAAAATAGAGAAATTGTTATAATGAAGTCGTGTCGCGCAGTGCAATTCCGCTACCGCGTAGTGCGTTCTATCTGTAACGATTTCATATTAACAACATTTGAGTGCTTCGTCGCTCCACTGCAGTGCAGTTTGACTTTTAATATAATGAAATATTTTACAAACCCGTCCTCCAATGTCGGTCCCTCAATGTTGAGGATCGTGACTCTTTCCCTTGATTTGAAAGTACCTGCAAAGGCACAGTTGAAATAAAAATCTTTGACTATGATTCTTCTGATGCTTGATCTCCATTTGCTGCGGTCTGTGGCTTGATAGAGTGCCACGTTCACTAGTTGTTCCGATACCTGGTTTGACCACCTCTTTGCGTCTTTTCGGTCTTTTGCCTTCTATTTTGTCTGTCACAATTGTTCATTACTTATTCTGAGACGAAACCAGGGAATCCACTTCTTTTAAATGAAAGTACCTATAGTAATGACGTCTTGCTCGTTGTAGCGACTGGCAACACCTTCTGTATTGACTTGCAGGGATTCCTCGTATTTATTCAATAAAGTTTTGTTGTGTTATCCTGTATATTTTAGTCTTTTAAAATGAAATACCTAAACAAGGGGGCGGCGAAATTTTCCTCCGCCCCAGGTGGCTTAACCCACGCTACACCACTGGTATCAATTTCTTTGCAAACACCTTCCGTAGACGTGTATAACTTTTCTGCACAGATTTTGTATTCGTTTGCATATGTCAGAGTATTCCTCCTTCAGCTCCGTGGTGCTATTTCTCTTCAGCTCTTTCGGTTTCAGTATCAATCTCCTGGTCTCGTCTGTCATCCACTGTGTTTTCGTCGGTTGGGTCTTGGTTTTGGCAATATACTCAAGCGCATTCTTTGTAATGGCTCGAAATTCGAGCCACTGCGCATTTGGCTGCTCTTTTGCTATACCTAGGTGTGTTATATGAGGCGAGCTTAGTTAGTTAGCTTTACAAACCACTTGGTTTACTATTAATATCTACCTACCTACTTATTCACATTGCAGTCCGCTCAGGACAGCAGCTCGTAACAAAATTTCCAAGAATGTCCCACTAACCAAGTGATTTCTAACAAATAAACAATGTTACGACCATTATAAAAATAAAATAGTTGCCAACATAAAAATATCCAGTTGAGGAATAATTTAATCGAGCTTCTATCGATTTATAACTGTAAATTTATGAAATCTTACAAATGTAACAAGTTTAGCCTTGTATTTTGCTTTTCAGGAAGCTATTGAAAGACATAAAAATAAAGAAGTGGAATGCAACGACTTTATGTATTTATTCCTAGAAGAAATTTATGCCAACACAAATTCAACGTTTACAGGTAAGTTGCGCGGTTCTTTAACTGTAATTTACTTAGTACCTATATTAGCGGCGCCCATGACTGCGAATGCTGCGATTTTTTAAAACAAAATTGCTTAATTCCTTCCTCACGATGCACACTATTTCCTTATTAAATATCATCAAGATCGGTTCAGCCATTTAGACGCGAAAAGGTAACAACCAGACTGAGGGTCTATAGTTACTGCATGTACCTATAATATTAGTAGGAATTTTATTGTAAACTAACTTTTATATTTCCTTTTCAGAGGAGCAATTGAAATTGGTATGTTTAGATTTAATAATTGCGGGATCAACAGCTACTACCAACGTTCTAAGTTTTGCTCTACTCAAAGTATTGATATCTCAAGACATACAACAGAAAATTTTCGACGAAATAGATGCCATTATAGGGGACAGAACACCTTGTTGGAATGATAGCGACAGGCAAGTTAATATAATTCAATTATATTTTTTTGCACAAAGTTAAGATGAGGCCAAAAGCTGAAGTAGCTACATACTTAACACTCAAGCCACCCAATTATGAAAACAAGGGAAGCGTCATAAAATTAGCTTGTGAAGACAGGAAGCAGCGGGTCACCAGGGAAGCAGCATGTGCAGAAGATAATCAGTTCCATACTTTTGCATCGTCAACATAGTCTTTGATCTTATAATAGGCTTTTACAAGTTTAACACGAGTTTTAAACTTTTTATTAGTAAGATCGGTAATTATCAATAGTCATCTCATCTCGAGGTCCTTACGTAAATAATCTATACGCAATATTAACTTGTCATTTTTTTCAGGCTTGTATACACATCGGCATTCATACAGGAAGTACACAGATTTTATCCTGTAGCACCTATGGCTGGGCCCAGACTGCTTCAGAAGAATACGTCTATAGACGGATACTTATTACCAAAGGGCACCACAGTTCTCATGTCATTGGCTGATATATACTCAGATCCGGAATTATGGGACGACCCTCAGGTGTTTAAACCTGAAAGATTTATTGATGAGAATGGAATGCTAAAAAATTCAGATCACCTGTATACTTTCGGATTAGGTGAGTGCAAACAAGTTTTGACTTTTATCCAGGTGGCTGCAACTTATCGATAGAAACCTAATGAAATCGTGGCACGAAGAGATGAAACTTTATATACGCATAAAGCGGCATAAAGTGACAGATTTCTTTCCTCTTTTTTTAAAACGCTTTTATTAGCTTCACTTGTAACTACCTATGTAAAAAAATCTTGTTAGTTAAATTTGACCCACTTCCCGGTTTCTAATTGAGCTGAAATTTTGCATACACGTTTAGTTTGGATGACAAAAGCGTTTTCAATCAATGACATTTTACAAATAGACGGGCCATACACCAACCTTAATGCACTACAAAAAGGCGTAAACTTTACTATAGCTACATAGCAGTACATATAATTATACAGAGCGCGAAGAAAAGGAAAGAAAATGAAAGCCATTATACGCCATATCGGTTGTTAGAAAAACATGAATATAGACGTTTAGTTACGTGGCATTAGCTGCTGCATGCTCATTCTCTCAGTCGGTGCAGGGCATTTACCTTGCCAATATAGAGCGCGGGCAACGCGTCTATTTGTAAAATGTCATTGTTTTCAATCGTTTTTTTTTTAAACTATAATATTTTTTATTTTCCCATCACTAGGATTTCTCGATTTCTCCTGTAGGTATCGAGGGTAGTTTACAAACATACATGTCGGATGATACTTGACGAAATATTCTTATAGAATAGATCCCCTGAGGTGTAGATATTATTTATCATTCCCAAAATCTATTTCCAGGTCGCAGACGCTGCCCTGGGGAATCTTTAGCTAAATCATATATATTTATCACTTTAGTGAGTATAATTCAGAAGTACAGGATTCATGCCAGCAATGGGATATTGCCGTCAGATGTGCCAGTTACGGGTATATTTTCAGCGGCAAGACCGTACACAGCAGAGTTTACGTCAAGAAAGTAAAATGTTAATGAAGAAAATTACACCATACTACGAATACTACTAAACTGAACTAAACTGTCCTAGTATAATATCATGATTGAAGTTTTAACAACTGTTGGTGAACCTATTAAAATAATATATTTATAGTAGGTACCTAATACTTAATTTATTTTGGAAAACCGCATTACGCTTGCTTCACGTATTTAACATGTTTCCCAGTTACTGTAAGACGCAGTAAATGTGGAAGAAATGAAGAATTCGATTTCGCGAGACGAGATCGTGGTGGCTCGGTTGACAAGAGCAGCACTAAAGTCCTGCTCGAGGTTGAATTTTTCTTTCAAAAATTAATGTTAGGTTACTCATAGGTACCAACAGAATGATGCAAGATCTTGGGGAATTATGGGTGGCTACCTTTTTCAGCTATACTAACTTAGGGAGCTTAGGTCTTATGAAACATAAGGTGAATTTTGAGGACATTAAAAAACCATTTATGTTTTTTGAAAAAAGGGAGCGAATAAATTGACGTTTCTCAAAAAACTGAGTGGGGTTCAATGACGTAAGAAGCCTGGGGTTCAATCGACTCTATTTCCCAGCAGGAATGTTTCCTCAAAATAATTGGTAAGTATTGCCGAAATTGTGAAAAATACAAGAATATTTCTCCCATAGGTACATTTCCTATGAAAACATAATTATCTTGATTTCCTGTGCCCTGTGTGTGTTCCTGTGTTCTTGTATCTTTTCTTCTATTACTGGTATGCAATAAAGTGTATTGTATAAATTGTACTTCTATAAGTGACAAATTCACCATAATCTGGAACCTTGTTATTACATTACAATTAATGTAGTTATGTTGTTGGATAAATCGTTGTACCTTTAAATAAATAAATATTTAATACACATTCGGTCTCATTACAAAAGATGTGTTAAACCTGAGTTTAGGCCAGGTCTAACAAGACCAGGTGTCAAATTAAGACCTTGGTTTAAATCTTTCAATACAAATCTGAGGAAAAACTCAGGTTTAGGCTCTGGTTTTAGAAAATTGTTATTACAAAACAAAGTTTAACGAAAAAACTCAGTTTTATCTCGGGTCTAAGATAAACCAGGCCTCCCCCTGGTTTTGCCGTGGTTTAAGTGACATTATCCCGGTCCGAATTACGATAAAAGTAATAATATCGCAAATACGACCAAATTTAATAGTCACAAAATAATAAGGGCTATTGATTATTATTATTAATTGTGACTTTGGTCGGATTCGCGATATTATCACTTTTAGCGCAATTCGGACTGCAGGGTATCACTCCTTTACTTTTGGTTTTCCATTTTATGTAAAAAGACAATTAACTAAAAGCCCCGCAATTTTTTTATGATTTTTTTTTAACTGAATTTGAGATGCGACTTCGACCTACTACTAGGTTTGATGTAAAATTTATAAGATTTTTTTTACTGAAACGATTTTCTGCATTTCCTGAATACAATAAAGATGACGAATAAACCATAAATATAATAAAAAATATATCAACCGTATGCTGACAATACCTTCTAACTAACATTTTTATCCAAATATTTATTTTAGCGCCATCTGTTAGCACGTATTATAAATATTCAGATGGCGGGCGCGGCGTTCCAAACAATATTTCGATAAAAATGTTAGCTAGAAGGTATTGTCAGCATACTGTCGATATATTATAATATTCTTTTGGTACCGTAACATAATCTATTGTAAGTTTAAATCGCCATACATAAATTAATGTCGGATTTAAACCAACGTCTTAGTTTGATACCTGGTCTAAACTCAAGTTCATTACAAAATATGTGTTAAACCTGAGTTTAGGCCAGGTCTAACAAGACCAGGTGTCAAATTATGACCTTGGTTTAAATCCGACTTTATTACAAAATCTGTTTTTTCCGAGGTCTACTAAAACCATAGTTTAGACCGAGCTCGGACCAATCACCGTCGAGTATTAGTTTATCATTCACTCATTCACTCCAAAATGCCACAGATAAATACACCAAAGTCACATCCTCGTAGAAATGTTTCGTTTCGTGCAGATTTTATAAGTATGACTTTAAATAAATTGTACCTTACACGATTTGGATCATTAGATTATGATGAAAGTAAATAATTAAGATAATATTAAGTTTGTTTTGACTACAAAGAGTGCGATTAAAAAGCTTTTAGAAGTGTTACGATACCAAAAAGAATATTTATTATAATCACTAGGATTTTTAGGCATTTAATGTATTCAAGAAAACGAAACGTAGGTAGATCACGTCACTTAAACCACGGCAAAACTAGGGGGAGGCCTGGTTTAGCTTAGACCAGAGATAAAACCGAGATTTTTCGTTAAACTATGTTTTGTAATAACAATTTTCTAAAACCAGAGCCTAAACCTGAGTTTTACCTTAGACTTGGTCTAAACCTTGTTCTGTAATAAGACCGATTAGGTTTAAGCCAGTGACAAAATCATTTATATTTTACGATAGCAATTTATTGCTATAAAAAAAACTCTTTGTCATCTTACATTATTTAATTTTCCACATTTTTGGATAAACAATACAACTTGAACATGTTTTTTTTTTCACCCTTAACCTTTACTTGTTACAAAAACTATTGAAATGAAAATATCAGGAATCATTTGTACATACAAAACTTATTGGAATCATTTCTTTTAATATAAATACAGACTCCATTTAGTTTCTTCTCGCTTCAAATGTTTTTTTTTTCTAAATTCCTTAGTCAATGGTAGGTGTGTGAACTTTTGGTAGAATTTAATTTCTTACATCTGTATGAAAGTGTAGTATCTCACACATATTTTCCTATGTTATCTTAAATTAAGGAATTAGATTATTACTATATTCTATCTAATGACTCCAACATCACGATGCTGTTCCCTCTGATCACCTGAAAAGATAAACAAATTAATTTATTTTATAATACGGCTTAATAAATGCCCACAAAAGCTGTATTTAAAAATACTGTAGCTGTTCTCACTGAATATATAATTCATAAACAGAGTTGATATTATTTAATATTCAAGCAATATTCAAGGATTATTAAAAAAAAAAATTATTATGAAAAACTAGACACTATTGATTCTTGACCGTTGCTTAATAGTGGTTTTATATCAGTATTTTTCACAGAATACCATCTAAATTCTGCAATCAAACTAGGGTATTCTAATATACAACAAATAATCAAGTTTCATGGCTTCTGTATCATATCTAATATCATAGGTAATAACTAATCTTAGTATTAGTATTAGAGTTCAAAACAGGGTATTTAACATGTTCATATCTTATTTTGAGTTCTTATTTCGGCACTGTTGCAAGCGCGATGGTCACACCCCATGGTACCCCGTTTTGAACTCTAATACTAATGTTAGTGACCATGACAGTTTAAAAACTTAAATCTTAGTATTTTATTGGTACCTATTGATTCTGTTATGCATTTTGACAGTACTAAACTAGACTAAACAGGGCCCTAATTCTGCTATTTCAATCATGTCAGAATGGTCTAGTAATTGTTGGTTTTTGCAGTGTCATTCAACCTATTTTGACTTCTATTGTGTAAGTAAAAGATGAAAAAGTCGGATAATTGCCAGTTACTAAGTGTTGTTATTATTCCCTTTATTCAATTTGTTATTATTATTATTATTTATTTATCAGGCAAGCAGTTGAGACAACTGCCTGTATCCAGCTGTTCCGCACTGTGCCAAGTTGATACTTCTATCGATCTAGTCAATGTTCTATAGATTTTGACTACTATTAACGCAATGTAACTCAAAATCGTTTGAGCAACATTGTAAAAACCAACAATTACAAGACCATAAAGACAGATTGAAATAACTGAATTAAGGCCCAGATCCGTCACTTTCTTTATCTATTGAAACAGAAAGAGACAAACACCCTTAGCTTAGTCCTGTCACAGTGCACAACAGAATCGACACCACTGACTGCTAAACTTATACGTACCACCATGCCGATGTTATTCCGCTGCCCATCTTTACTTTCCTCCACCGATTCGTCCAATACTAGGTTCATGAAGGGATCAAATCCGCGGAGAACACCGGTCACAGCACGACCTGCATTCAATTTGATAGACAACTTCTTGTCCATGAACCTGAAAATGCAGGAATACTTTTGAGTCAGAGATTTGTATTTTTATCTGGATACCTTTGACATTATAAGTAAGAGATGACACTCTCGACTGAATTTTGGGCAGAAATAATTACGCAACGCCTGCCTGTCTTTTGCCGATGACCCCCGACTATCAAAGCATATTTTTATTTGAATAGTTGAAAAAAATATTTTGTTAGTTTTACCACCAGGGTAAAACCGCTGTAAATAATGTATGAATAAAGTTGTAATTAAAATTACAATTACAAAATAAGAAGGTAACGTAGTAGGTAATACCGTAGAACCAATATCGAATTTGCAAAAGACTAAACAAATTTTGTTTAGGTTAGCAATGGCGCGCATGGGACGCCAACACAAAATTTGATATTTTGTACTAAATGCTTTGTACAAACTTACTTTTTTAATTCCGGTGGGTGAGCTTTCGACATTTTTACTGTTTTTATTTATTTTAAAATCACTTTACTTTATAAAAAATTGCGTTCCGGCAAAATTTCAACTTGTCCGAATTGATGCTTTTTTTTTATGGTAGAAATAGTAGAAATTTTTATCTAAATATGATAATGTTGCCACGATAATAAAAAAAGAACTAAATCTTGGAAATTCAAAATGTCTTACAATACATTGGTAATCGCGTTTCAGGTCGAAATAACTTAAAAATATTTATTACAGGTTTGTTGTTAATATTTATGACTTAGCTTTTACTCGCAGTTTCACGTGTTTTATTTATATTAAAATAAAATATAGCCTATCCTACCATTCAGACAACAGTTGGATTTTAAATATGAATGCAGCAACTTACAGTTCAAACCATTAAATTATTAGCTTACATATAGTCGTATAAACGAAATTGAATATGAATTTAATAATGTACAGTAGGTACATTATTAAGTTCATATTCAATTTTATTTTATTCATTTTTCACTTCAATACCTTGTTTTTGTCAAAAATTGTATCCCTCCATCTTTCAAGTTACTATATCAAATCTAAAAATCTGACTGTAATAAAACAATTTTTAGAATAGTTCAGAAGTTCCAGAGATTACCCCCTACATAAAAACAAACAAATTTTACCTTTTTCTAGTATAGACAAATTAGCTAAACACTAGGAAGAGCAAACATATCATGCAAACGAGGTTTTCTGTCATTTTATCAGTCATGCATGAAATAGACCGTGTTAGGTCTGCTACAGTGATACTGCCAGACATTTCATGGTGTCTGAGCTACTTATGGCGTGACACACTGTGCGTGATCTGTCAAATTATGTTTTAGGTATAATAATTATAGCATATTGGTTTGCATGTGAATTCGGTGGATAGAAGTAGTGCATAGAGATATGGTCATGGATAGAGCGAAATGGAGGCGAACGACAAAGAAAGCGACCAATAAGCACTATGTGGGGCTGACACTCGGGAAGAGAGAGAGAGGTCTGCAGAAAAATTCAACTAATAGAATTGAATAAGTTAAGTTAATAGTTACATACCTATTGTTAACTAATAATAATGGGAACTTTATTATTAAGGGGAAAATTACTTTTTCAATCTTGGAAGTCCCAGGCATGGATTAAGCTACTCCTATTCACCTGTGGCTGTCGCTAAAGTTGATTATGGGATTAATATTGTCAAGGTGGAGTCCGTTGTAGCGTTGTTGTTGTATCAACATAATATTGTGATCACTAATCCCGAATCCGTTTGTCAAACGTTGTGACATACATGAATATTTAAAGCGTTGGTAGGTCTGACTTAGATCAGAAAAGGGATGACCTCAAGTTCCGGGTACCCGCAGCTATCTCATACAGTTGCCTTAGGGTACTGACTTGCGCTAAGTGCGGGCTCTTGTTGACTGCTAAAAATAATAGGCTACGCGAATTATTAGAGAACATAAATATGTGCTTTTTCTGGTCTGAAGCGGTCGAATACAGCTGTGAAGCATATACATATTAGAAGGCCCATGTTCAGCAGTAGACATTTATTACCTATTGCTTTTATTTTGTTTTGTGTACCGGCTTTTCTTTAGATTGTACAGGATTGTACTATTTTCTATGGTAGAAAAGTAGAAATTGAAATGTAATCCCTAAACATTGAAGACGTTCTACGTTCAGATACCTGCTGATAACCTTTATCGATAATATTATTTTTTTTACTTTGAAACTAAAGTAAAATCTTCAAAAGTCAAGAGTTGAAAAGAATACAAAATTTAAAAAATGATTAATTAACAGTAAATCAATAGTCGTAGATTTACTTTTTGTATGTTGGTTTTGTATTTGAGATATAATTTAGTATTCGAACAGATGCACTTTCAGGTGTTTCTTGAGTTGCCAATGTCAAATATTAAAAATTGAACTGAGGATTTATATATCACAGAATACGTTTAAATATGTGTATAAAACTTTAGAATTGTACGTATTTGTGTATTAATTATGAACAGTAAAAAATATTTAATACGAACGCTATAAAATTGCATGATTTTTAATAAATTAAACTTCTGTAATATTGCCACTGTAAAAAATATTTTGACAAGTGCAACCCAATTTAATGAAGGACACCACATGATTGAAATTCCGCCGAGGTAAATTATACAAATTTAATTTGGTAGGTTAATAGTCATTCCTTTTACCACACATACGTCAAAATAAGTATTTTCCATGAATACAATAGCAACAAGTAGACAGCTGGGAGGATGGATGCTGTTGTGATTTTCATCCTATACCCCAATAATAGTCCGGTCAGTTTTTGAATATGAGATTTTAGCGTTCCACCGTATTACGCGTTATTAGTGAAAAGTTTGTGTTGTGTTCCTTGTTCAAATATGGATGAATCCGGGATCGACATGGGCTTCGATCTCGCAGCTTTCCTGGCGAAAGATTATAGTGATGAGCAGCAGGCTTTGGAGGAGATGACGGCTGCTCAGCAGCACCAGGACTTCATGTTCTACGAGCTCAAGTCAAAAGCAGTGCCGATAACTGAGAGGTAAGTGGCAAAAATTTGATAAACATGTCGTGTATATTTTGGTGATGCGCTACAGCGAATTTAGACATTAGGAATATTTTTAGCACATCATGAGGAACAATTTCACCGTAGTTCGAACGCCCGCGACCCTGAAAGCTGGACTTGGCAAAGCCCCCAGTTTTACCTCTTGTTTATCTTTGGTCTACACAATTTTGCAAACATTCCGCCGTCGGATGTTATGTATGCAAAACGAAACTCACACTTTCTTTAGCCTTATCGCAGTAAACACAAGACATTCCATTTTTAATTTTTAAAAATTTATGCAATTCCATTTTAATTTTCCCGCCGTTTTCGGGAAACAAGATTTTTTTTTTTATTCCTTTTTATGGCTCTGATACTTTAAGAAGAAGGAAAATATTGAGCTATGCACGGAATTACTTTCAAAAGTGACCTCCTTAGCGGATCGCAGGCCGCCCGACGAATACCTATCTTGTTTGATTGGAGTACCTATTTAACATGTTAAAAACTTCCAATATGTCATTTTATGTTTGTTATTGCCAAGTTTTGTTTTGTTCGCGCTGTCGCGGTGTGATAGTCGTCGAATTGTTTATCCATAAGCTTATCTACTAAATAATTATGAATTGCTCAATGGTGGCAAGGCCGTATCTTAAGAAATCACCTGTTTTATGGTGAAAACTTAATTAAAAGCGGGCGATCATTCGTTTTATCAAGAGTTTCACAGGTTTAGTTAGTTAAAATAGACAACTCTGTCTGCCTGACCCTATTTACCTACAATAAATTTATCTATAGGTACTTACCTAGTTCTCAGACCAAAAGATCTTATTGTTTTGGTCTGAGACCTAGTTGCGTCTAAACTTCTAGGTACTTGAAAAGATACCTACGCTATTAAATGCAAACTATCGCCTATAAAGGTAGTTAGGAAGGCCTATAATTGGTAGATGACATTGACTTGTTAGGCGGGAATGTGTGCTCGTACCCGCGATCCCGGCACAGCGGTGCACAGGGGGACACCGCAGGTTTTTTAGTCGGTAAGAGTCCGTCAGACCCCGCCGCCTTTCCCCAGGGCGGAGGACATAAACGAGGATATATCAAGCGAAAAAAAATGGTAGACCTAACATGCAGAGCTAGCACGGCGGGTCGATAAACCTGTTCTCTTTATCCTTGACTCCTTGACAGAAGACAAAAGGAAAGTCGAGGTTTTCTTTCCCCCTTTTTTTGCCGTACTAGCCCTGCTGGTAGGACAGGGAAACCTACCTATTTCATCATTAAAAAAATGCAAACGCTATTAATGATTAGACATTCAGGAAATATTCTGTTATTCACCTTGTTTGTCAAACGACGATGTTCGCGGTAAGTTATATAAAGAAAGAAAGAAAGAATGAAAACAGTTTTATTCTGGACTCGCCAGGAACAGATAAAAGTACAAAAATAACAAAAGAAAAACAATAATTAAAGCAGCCTGGACGAGACCAAAAATGGCCCCCATCTCAGCATAATACTGTGGCATTTAGAATTAGAAAATTTCACAGCGCTGGTATTCCGATGGGACCGTTGCAGTGATGCCACGGGCAACCACGATACAATTAAATAAATATAGGTAAAACTTATTAAAAAAGATTATATAAACTAATTATAATACTTCAAAATAGAGCTATTTCACACTTAGTAATAATACAGTGTGTATTTAGTAGGTACCTACTGAGGAGGATGACAATTGCTAACGTTGGAATAGAAGAATAGGCGAGAACCGAGAAGAAGAAAATCAGCCGGCCACTACATCCCGTGTTAATAACAACTTTCTGTGATCATTTCTCCATTTGCCAATTATGTAAATAGCATTTTCCATAGACTTACATAAGCTCGAACCTTTTTAGTCCCGTCCCAATCCCTGTTGACTGACTGACTGTTATTGTACTTCATCATTATGAATAACTTACGATGGAACCAAAAAAGAAATCGCGAAAAAAGAACCAGAAGTTTCTTTACAAATAAATCAATATTACTCTATTGAATGTATAGATTGGAACAGCAGATTTTATTTTATCGCGATTTCTTCTTTGGTCTCATAGTCAAAGTAGTACAATAGATGCGCATAAGCTTTATCGTACTGTACTCATTTAGGTACATTGCACAAAATGTTTATTTTAATTGTTGACATTCGAAGATAAAGCACATTCTTTGTAACATTTTCTAATGCCATCCGACGTCTAACTTGATCTTACTGATAACGAGTACTTGCGTAATATTGTGAATCAGGAAAAACAAGCGCAGTCCATTTTCTAGAAGCATGTCACATGTGCAATAATATTGTACATTTGTCGAGAAAGTCATATCCGCGGGTCTACCGCGTAACAAAATGGTAATGAACGTCAGACTCTGGTAATAAACTTCAATACGATCGTGAGAGATTAAACTTCGGACTTCCTTGTAAAATAATTACCGATCATGAAGATGGAAAGAAAAATATGAGAAAAGAAAAATGGAAGTCCCAACTTCATTATTGGTATTTTTTTTACAACGAAGCTCAAAGTATAGTCTCTCGCGATCGTATTGAAGTTTATTACCAGTGTCGATGTTCATTATCATTTTAGTTACGCGGTAGATCCGCAGACATTTCTCGGTAAACGATTAGAATATACCAGTTGTAAAGCAATACGAATATGGAAGATAGACCAATAAGTAGAATGATCATCAAAGTATGACGCTTGTATTCCTTAAAAAGTTAGACAGAGTAGACAGAGAATTATGGTGGGTAGAGAGGGAGTGGAGAGTAGAGTACAATGTGGTAGAGTAGGAGTGGGGAGAGTGGTGGGTAGAGTAGTGGCTTTTTTAGAATGACGATGTCAGGCATCGATGTCACTTACAGATCGGATGAATGTTAAAAACAGATGCCGGTGCCATCTAGTTGTAGTAGATATGGTTGGTTTCGCTTGGATGCATATCATCAACAAACAGCATCGTATCGCAGTTGACGGCACGAACATTGTTATAGTAGGCATCGATGCCAAAAATAATGATGCTGATATCGGATGCCGCAACTTTGATATCGATGCGCATCGATGACAAAAATATCCAAAAACGCCCATATGACATATCTAAGAAAAGTATATAATATTAAGACGAGACGCACTCCTACACCCACATTTTGTCGATGTTGATCTAATAAGGCGAGCCTATTGCCATCTATCGAGCACAATTCCAAACTTTGGGCTGCTATGCTACTGAGAATATAATGGATCTTTATGTCATGTAAACCAGATACAGGCACTTATGAAATAAATGTCGAGTCTCTAGATGCATGGTTCCGAATAGTAGGTCCTATGCAGAAGAAACGGCAAGAAACTCCATGGAAACTCTTTTAAAATAATAGATTACAATCTTGATTCTTGATTAGTACAATGTTGTGGTAAGAGCTGCGAGAATAATGTAATTTAATGTGAACACAAAATAAGAATAGAATAATAATGATTTGCCTCTGAATAATGTGTATTGCCAAGGCCACAAGCTGACCAGTCCCGAAAGACGGCACCCGTTCACAAGAACTTCCTAATAGGAATACCCAATGAACACTGCTCAACCTGAGAATCTAACCTATCGCGTCACGGCCAGTACATGTGTTTCTGATCGCTCTGCACCAATGACGCAGTCGATTAGAAGTAAACGAAGTAAAACATCAGTAAATTGATCAAGAAACAAATAGACGTCAAACAATAATCGATTTTCAACGTTCCATCGAGCTTCATGATTCAATGGAATTCGTTATTATGTAATTAAACGACACTAAAACTTCTTAAGTAACAACCTCAAAGGTGAAAGTAGAAGTAAAGTTATTGAACGAAGAAGAGCTAATCGATTCTGTAATTTTATAACACAAGAAAATCGTGGTCTAATCATAATAATTTATGGCAGTAGCAAATACTAGTAAATTTTTTATAGCCATTGTACCTACCTGCAAAAGTAGCGACTTTTGAACGAAAACAAAGACCAGTGACCGATTCTGTATTTATAATGATAATATTATTAATCGGGATTTATTTTACGGCAGTTTTTAGTAGTAGCATTTACACGCACACTATATTAGCTGTACCTAGTACGTATATCTTCATCGTCATTCTATCGGAAAACTGACAGACACCGTAAATAAATAAAACCTGTGAAAAGAACACGTCATATTTGGAGAGTGCGGACGTCATAATTATTAACATAATATTTTCCATTATACGCTCTGGCAAAATTGACAACACTTCTTCTGTAACGGTGAAGGAGAATATCGTAAATGAGGAAACCCGGATGCGCTAGAATCTTAACTATACATATTCGAAGACTTGTCGCAAGATTTGCTATCGACTGGTTCTGAGACATGACAAATGTTTATGGGTTGCGGTCATTTTAAATCAAGTGAACCGTCAGTTTGTTTGCTTTTCGAATTAATGTAAGCCTGTCGTGTCCCACTGCTGGGCAAAGGCCTGCCCCTTGATTACCATGCTGTTCGATTTTGCGACAATGATGACCAGCTTTTGTACCCACTTCAGAGGTCTGCCGTGACACCGTTTTGAAATGTGAGAGTTATATAGCTTCTTGAATTTATAAAACCATATCCGCTGTAGGCCCGCGTGGTGGTTGTTACGGCCCAGACCACGGAAGAGGCCTAGACTCTGAGAGGAAACCCGAGTCTCCAGTGGGAACTATAGGCTGATTATGAATGACAAAGTTGACACAGTTACTTTTAAGGCCCACAGCACCAAACAATACTAGATTGCAAAAACTAGTGCCTTGAACGCTTTTGCTCTAGTATTTATATTGACCTCGGTTCGAGATTCGGTATTTTATCTTGTCATGTGATTTTATCGGCTCCGCGAATTCAGTAGCAAACGGTAAATTTATAGGCCTTCGGTAACATGTTAGGCTGTTACATAGGATGTGCTCAAAACGTTTGGTAAATAAAAAATGTCAATAACGGCCGAGTAATAGTCAGGTTTAAAATATTGATAGAATGTATATCATAAATACTTAGTATATTGTATCAAATATTTTATATCGGTTGCTTGGAGACTTGGAGTGTAAGGAAAGAGCCTCCAGGAGTGGATGGATGGGATCGTCTGGCGCACCCTGGGCAGTCAACCTCGATACCACCACTGCCGACTGGCTAATCTTTCCACTATTACACGAGCTGTCACTTGACAGAAGAAGATCAGATGCTTTCCATGTGATTATAAGTATTAGGGATGATCTAAAACATTTACGCAATCTTTTATCGAATTTATCCGTTCTACAAGAAGAAAAGCAAATATGTTTACTTGACACACACAGAAATAAAAATAGTCCGTACGTCGCAGGCCACCCCCAGACTAGCTTTTGGCTTAGGAGTAAATCGGTGACACATTCATCAGCTAAATGTATGGAAATCTAGCCAGGTCCGGGGGGCAGCAGCCCCTTCCCCCCTTGGGTACGGTACGTTTACGTTTGTCGGGCCACCTTTTGAAGACTAAGAAGAACAAACTAACACCACCAGCTGTTATCAGCCTGGTATCAGAGTACATCGCACTGCCTCCACGAATATCAAGATGTGAGATATTTTTATAAGTAAATATGGGTATTGGGTATTATTATAGCGACAACAACCGATAGCGTATCCGAATTGTCTCACTTATGAAAACCTGTTATCTGATCAGATATCATGCAATTTTATTCGCATTTTGGTCACCACCAGAATTCGATTTGACTGAATGGCTTATGTGCGAAATGGCTTGTTGTTGATTACATATTCAAACGTCGTATTGTACCCATTTTTTGACGAATTAAATTATTTGAATTTAAATTTATATAAAAGTTATTAAAAATTAAAAATCTAGGTACTGCTGCTTAGAAAACAAAAATAAGGAAATTAAATAGGTAGTTAATTAAAATAGGTTTATCTAAAAATTAAAAATACTTAAAATTTGTATTGACATTTGACATTAAAATTATGTATTTTCAGGAATTACCCCTATGGCAAATATTGTGGGGTAACATCCGAAAAAAATAAAAAAATAACCAAAGTGTGTTCAGCTTTAATAAAAATGCACTACTGGTGTTCTCTGATCTCTAAACCCAACTTATTCGCTTACTCTTTACATACCAATTAAGTAATACGCTTATCAAAGACAAACCGGTCATTGATAAGCGTATTACTTAACTTCTATGTAGATCTAAATTATCCTAGGTATTTTTGTATGGCTTGACTGACAATATTTTAATAGGTTTTTTCTGTAGTTATTTATTTATTTATTTATAACTGCTTAAACTATCATTACAGGGTTTACCCTAATGCGACAGCTAAGAACTTAAACTAATAAACAACAAATTAGAGAAAAAAAAAACTAAAATTAAAATTAAAACTAACAACATTATTAAAATTTAAAAACACAAAGACATATCATTACATAATTATCTATCACTAAGAAAACAGAGTACAAAAAAAAAAAATGTATTATTTTCCTTGTAGCACAATATAAATAGTAATACCCTTGCGAATTCACTAAAACAACATGTAAACACATCAATCTGAGTTTGTAGGTCGTTGATGGTACGGATAGCTCTGGTAAGGGGTGCCTTGTAAGTTGTAGACTTAGTATCTATAGTTAGTGTTTGCATGTGGTTCTGCATCGACTGCATCACACTGTACCATGAACAAAATATGTGGACATTGTTTAGTTATTGAATACCAAAGTATGGTCAAACAGGGTAAAATTGAACAGGGGTGATTGGAAACGTCTCTTATTATTTATTTTATTAATACGTCTGTGTGATAATGTGAAACGAAAGGTTATTTCGATCTGTTTCCACTTTGTAAATGGGAGGTGTAATTGTCATGCTCATCACAAAGAACATAATATATTAAAAATTACGGGAGATATTTCCAATCACCCCTGTCCACATTTACCTGTGTATATAATTTATTTGCGTGTAAGTAGGGCGTTACGTGACTTTTGTGTCTCGTTAGTAAATTGCAATGTCATTCTCGTTGCATGATATTGGTAGTAAAGTAACTAAGTTGCAGCTTTTTTCCATCCGAACGCTGTGTGGCATAACTGTTTTAAACGTTAGTGGTTCTTCAGTTTATCTGTGGTGGGCTTCGGCGTTGTCTTTAAGAGTTTCCGAAGTCCACCATTTTGTGCCAAAAGTGGACCACCCTGGTGAGTTTAGCCGGCAGGAGTCCGTCACACACCTCCGCCTCCCCAAGCGGAGAATGGTCCATGACGGGTCAACAATAACAAGAGACATCAATGCACATGACTGGAGCGACAATATTGGTTTTGATCAAATTCCAAGATCGAAACTTGGATGTCACATCGAACCGAAAATCATGCCGACAAGAATTTTTCTTGTCAGCATGATTTTCTATATTTTATATGCAACAAAGCATAAGAATAATTTTGACAACAAGAAATAAATATAAAGAGAAACAATCAATGCGGTCCCTTTGGCGCTGTAATTAGCATGTCAAACGAGTGGTGTCAACATAGTTGTTAATTAATCTTTTATTTTGTGATCTGTATTCTTTGTTTTTCCTTTATCTATTTCTGAGCCAATAAACTTATTTTCTTACTTACAAATAACTACAATGGTCTGTCCCCGAAACCTTTTTTATAATGATAGGATTAAACGAACTTACCTTAAGTGAAGTTCTATAGTAATTATATGGAACTTACTACATTGTGAATCTACCTCGGACTAATTATGAATATAATGAAAAGATGTTCCTTACTCTTTTCTTAAAGACGTAAGGAGATAGGAAATAAAGTTTAAAAATAAGAATTTCCAAAAACAAAAAACTCATTCATATCAGTTTTTATTTATTGTATCGTAGATTCATAAATGATAACACAATCTTGATTCATTGATGCACGGAAATATTTACGAGTGTTTCTACAATGCAGATTAGAATGTTACTGCAAAGACCTACAATGTTATAACATTAATATATCATATTATATACAGGGTGGAATTTTCGAAGCGTACCTGGAGGAAAAGTAGGTACTCTAAATACTGAAGACAGCAAATTTTACTCAAAGGAAACATTCCTTTATTTTTAAAAAGAAACAAAACTGCATTCAATGATTTTTCAAAATACGCTTGCCCCACCCGGGAATCGAATCGACTAAAATCCGAAAAAATAGCATCCTGTACTTTTATGGCACCAATCGATAGGGTCAGCCAACAAACGCGAAAACGCACGATCCTGCTAAAAAGTATCGAGTGTGGATGGGCCTTAAATGTGAATCGATTCCAATTACGAGCGAGCGTTGTGATTACCTAACAGATGATGCTACTGCCCATCTTCTTGATATAATGAATGGTAGGTATAATGGTAATAAAGTCTAGATTGAAAAGAATGCCTCTTCAATTGGTAAGTATCTATTGGTATCGCTAAGTCGAACTCGTCGGCCGGACGAAGCGATATCGCTGTGAAAACAAATAACATCGTATAGACTACTGTGCACTGTATCAATATTTTTATGTTTGTTTTGTCTTTGGATGAGCAGCGGCGCGCCGATACCTATTAGTTAGAATGAGGTACCAGCTCTAAAGGGTCATCTATAAAGTATGTCACACAAATTTCTTGATTTTTTTACCCCTCCCCGTCCTTGTCACGGTTGATAACATTTGTGAGACCACCTCCCTAGTGTGACGTCACATATTTAGCAATTTTACATCTAAAAAATCAGCAGTTCCGAAATTAGTTTTATTTCCATTTAAATTATTTTTTAATATGATTTTGAGATGTGACGTCACGAAACTTAGGACCCCTCCCACGCCTTGTCACATAATGTCACACTTCGTCGACCCCCTCCCCCCCCCTTAACGTGTGACGTACTGTATGGATGGTCCCTAACGAGTAGTCAACTACATACTGGCGTCAGCTCTAAGACTCAAATGCTGGTAAAAACGTTTCAGTTATTTACTTTTTATACGTCTCCTGCGCACCGACACCTATAAATCTATTAAAGCAATATGAACTCTTGCGCTGAAATGACCCAGTTCCTGCCACGCGGGTCTTGTTAACGTTATCACGGGACCCGAAAGCAATCGGTCAATTATGTACTTATATATTCAAAGTTCAATAACCTTTCATGATGAGGCAAGATTTGCTGAAACCACGGATATCTATGGCTGAAACCGTGGTAAAAAGGTTAGCCAGTCGGCAAGGTTTGTAAAAGGGACGTCGTCCGCTTAAGGTGCGCAGGCGCCAGGGTTGCCAACTGTAGAACTTTTTTCCTCGTATATGTACACCAAAAAATCTCGTACTTTGGCTTTGCAACCTCGTATATTCCTCGCAAGCAGATAAAATGCCAAAAAAAGACAGGAAAAGAATGTGATCGTCTAAAAAAAAAAAAAAAGGTCCGGCGTAGACCAGACTGGGCAGTGGACAAGCGTGTCTAAATTTCATTTAGTGCACCCATTTTGGGCAAAACAGTGAAAACCCATCATAAAATGTATATCAAAAATCTCGTACAATATTGTACGAGGATCATGGTGTCCTCGTACCTCATACAGCAGACCACAAATCTCGTATTTGTACGAGGAACCTCGTACGTTTGGCAACCCTGGCAGGCGCTTACTTGAGTACCTATCGTTATTAGAAAAGGCGGTTTCCGTGCACCCCAATAGGTATGCATAGTCGTATAGGCCTGCAATGAAGATATTGCGTGGTCTCCAAATCACAGGAGTGTTGAGAGGATTTTCCCCACAGACTGCGTGGCCCCTTTTGGTGTTTCAGTTTCTGTCGAAAGTTGCCAGGGCGCGCATTCACAAGTAAGATGGCACTCCTTTTGCAACATTATTGCGCGTAATTTGTATTTCGTAATTTGACGATTATTGAAATGATTGGTAGATGTGTGGAACTTTTTAATACAAGATATTAATACTTTTTTCTATATCTATGCGTTTTCAAAATACTTCTAAATCGATTTATTGTCTTGAAACGAATCGATCGAAAATTATAATTAGCTAGTGTAACTTTCAAACTTTATCAATCACGCCGCGCGCGCTCGTCTGTGACCGATACAACAATCCATTTTGCGCTTAGGGGGCTTATTACGAGCTCTTCAAGCTCAGACATATACAATATAAGCTGACCTTTCATTGTACGAAAAGCGTGACGGTGTACAGTGCGAAGTCAGCTCATACTGAAAATGTCTGGGCAGTTCATTTTCTGCCTTGCTATAAGAGTTTGTAGTAAAGCCCCTGCTAGCAGTACGCAGCCGTCGAAAGAAATGGAGGGCAGAGGTGGGTTCATTTAAAGTGGAGTGTTGATGTAGTTGTTCGATTTTTGACCTTCTTTCGGCCGTAAGCCGTCGCGCGGAGTGGAGGAAATGGAGTACTCGCATATGGCCAGCTTAAAGTCTCAAACATTGTTCGTTAACAAAACTAAAGAAACCTACAAAATAACGAATAAATCCTTCATTATCTGACCCAAATTGTGTAGACATGTTAAACACTGTGGTTCTGCTGTCAAAAACTCGTACACAATTATCGCCCTTAGTTCACAGGTATAATGATCATAATTGAAACATTTTGGCAGATAATACACATAGTGTTAAAATCTTAAGTATGTGTGAAACAGTGAATGACGTCACTGTTATATAAAAAACGTATTTTCCCTTGTTATCTGTGATGGAAAACTGTTATCTTAATATGTTTGTCTACGGTCTTTATATAAATAAAATGAAAATTGTCCAAGGTCGAAGATCACAGATAGTTTCGGAGATCTTAAATAATATATAATATAATATAAATAATTGTCTTCGTTTTAATTTCCTCGAGAAGATAGGTATAAGTTACGAAGATAAAGTTAAAAATTCGAAGCTCATTTTTATGACTCTTGTCATAAGCGAAATAAATCTTCAAGCCGTTACCCAAATTGCATATGGCGGGCGATGATGATAATTGTGAAAAAATATCTATAAAGCATATACGTTGAAATTTTATATAATTCCTAAGTTAAAGGTATAAATAAGTCTTTAAATTCTTAGAGCCAAGCTACACGGCCGACCGTTCACCAACGTTGTTTAGTCCTTAGAGCTATTATAGCATGCGCACACGCCACTATATTTCAACTTATAACTTTTGACCCAACGAATAAAACTGTTGTTGAACACACAATTGCCAGGAATGAAAGGTATCTAACATATTTCCATATTGTTCTTTCACTTCACGTTATGTGCTGCAGAATTTCCAATACTTCATTTATCACCTGCTTTTAACAATAGGATAATAGCCCTTGTTATGAGAATGTGTTATCACAATAATTTACGATGTTAGATATAGGTGGAGCAATTAAACTAACAATCGATCTACTGGGTTTCATTTATTTTCATTAAAATCTGTAAAGGGTAGGTATAACTAACACTATGAATCTAGATACTTGAAATAAATTTATTTATTTCTGTGTTTAACTATAATTGCTGCGGCAATTAACATTGCTTTAAAATTTAAACGTTTTAAATATCTCAAACGCGTTTAACGCTACGTTGATTGTTGCTAGTCATCGTCATATTTTATGACAGCATTGTTTCTGATTATTAATATTAGAGTCTGTAAAACTGCTCTCCTAAACTTTAGCTACTTCATCTCCATTGACCGGACGTGCAGAAATTTCATGATAATCATACCAGGAACACGGATTCTGATTGTTGTTCTTAGCACACAGGACTATTCTGATGCCCTTCCTTTTGACATATCATAGCCGGTATATTCTGTGAGAGAGTTCTACTGGCTTGCTACAGCTCCACCACAAAAATGTATGCTATCATCAACATATATTATGAGTTGTAATGGGTTATATCAGCTGCTAATGATCCATTTAAGAAGAATGGTACAGTCACTCTCTTACAATGTGAACACGCGTACCGCCACGAGATAGCTACGGAGTCTGTGCCAAAGTATTCGATTCCGCTGGTTTTTATAATATTGTTCAGTGCGGGGTTTGTGCCAATTGCTACTTACACTGAGTGCGGTTGGAGAAGTTTTGGTTGAATCTATATCGTTGGTACAGGCCTGACTATTATCCACTAGGTACTGTCTTTTTATTTGGAGATGACCAAGCAAGTATATGTGCAAGATTTGTGTAGTTACTAACCAAACTTAGATATAATTATGATCTACGTCTACGTTCAAGACTAGGTACATCCCTAATTTCTACGTGACATAAAAGGTAAGTAAAGGATTTGTAAAGAAATTTAGGAGTATCAATATCCCTGCACTTACAAAATTAACCTGATAACAAAGGTTGGAATATGTTTTCCATGGAAAATGTAGTGCAAAATAAGCTCTTCTAAGTGCCTCAGCTAAAGGCAAATACAATTTTTTCGGTCGTTATCCTGCGCAGACGCTGAGTATACAAAGTATAACCTCTGGTTGTAATACTGACGTAGAAACTATCAGGTTATCTGTGCCTGTGTTATAAGTGTTATAATCTGAGGGAGATTATAAAGATTAAAAGTTGTAATTGGTATGGTAATTTGCGATCTCAGTATAATTTGGTTATTTTTTCTTGGTTGATTAACTCAATGTCATGATAAGTCATTGCCCTTCTTGCCAAACCGTAATTACACTTAGACATTTTTTCTTGACCTTCCAAATACACATCTCAGATTTTCATCTAGGCCAATAAAAGTTTTAACTTGGGAGAGGCTTATGTCCAGCAGAAGACTGTGATATATTTTTTTGTGCCTTGAAAGTATTTCTAGTTAGATAATTGTCTAGCTTATCTGTTATAGTATTTTTAACATTAATCATTGTCCGTCCATGTTAAATTTTATATCCATAAGTGTCAAAACTTCAAAGAAATGGTCGTTATCTAGTTACTTAAGCAAATTTTCTTTGTTTGGTGTCGACATGAAAGTGAATTTTTTATCAGCCGGATAAGTTGAATAGTCAATAATAAAATGGATGTAAGGAGTGGAGGACTCGATAAGACAAAGTATGCCATAGAAAAGTGGTCCGACGACCTACAAAAGGTAGTAGTTTGGCTAGATACGAAAGACTAAGGGCTGCTAAATATGACGAAACTTGGAAAGTTGGAAGTGCTATATCCAATAGTGGACTGCGAAAGGATGATGATGGATAAATCGCCAATGTGGATATCGAGACTAACCAGAAACCAAACACATAATATCTTAACAAATTATGTTCGGTCTTAATGTCATAATTTTGAATGAGTATTGATGGATTGCAGTGCAGGCTAATAGCTCTCGAGCGCTATTCATTTATCTTAATTAACAGATAATTGAGTGAGTTGCACTTATAATAGCTGCTGATTTCATTGCTCATGGAGAAATGAACACGAAAATCTTCAAAACGCATGCGTACCATTCATCATAGAAAGGTGGACAGAATCTATGTAACTATAGCTATAATAATAATATTTTTTCTTCAAGTGAATGGAATGTTGAAGCGAAAACAATAAGAATTTTATAAGCGCCTCAGTGACTCAACCCCACGTAGTTGTAGCTAATACACCATTTTTTCTTGACTTCCAACCGTCCATGGAAACTAGACAATAAAAACAAATTTACACTTCATATCAGTTGATACTCATTTAACCCTATCGTTGTCACGCGCAGTCTGAGCTACATTGGCTAACGACATCGATTTTAATGGACCAGCCTGTCCGGCCAATCGCGGACGACTGTGGAATTGATCGCAATTTAGTGTAATGATACGTTGATAAGAGTAACTGTTGATAAATTGTTATCTTGCAGTTGTCTGGACCAAGTTCGGAGTATTTGAACTTGTTGTTTTGATTGTAGGAGACCTTAAAGTTGCTAAACGTAGCAATAATAGTTATTCCATATAGTGATAAGCTTAGGATTATAACAAAACAATTAGCCTCTTAATCTATGCATGCATTGGCTTATCTTGGTTGAAATTTCACCTATGTGTATCCAATATAATACAAATGGGGTCCGAGTGCGCGTCACCTTTTTAAGGAAATCTCTCGCCGTCTGGTCGACACTTCGCGTGACCAGAGGGCTGGCTCTTTCTTTGGCCAAAGAATTAGCATTGCCATTCAACGTGGCAATGCTGCCAGTCTTCTGGGCACGTTCCCGGATGACAGCGATGCGGAGGAGTACTTTGACGCCGCCTAAGTGTTCCCTCTTTGTTTTTATTTATCTTTAATTTTTAATTTATTTGTAAATATTTAGTCTATATATGTAAATACCTTTTTCTCAAAATAAAATATTACTGTATATAATACAAATATATTTAATGCATATCAGCTATGCTACATTTGAGTGCTTCCGTAACATTTTTCCTCTCGGCGCGAATCATCCATCCGATCATTTGTCCGAACGAAACATCTATTGCAATATTCTCTTTTGAAAGTGAAAGTCTAAATAAAATCAGCGTTGTTTATGTTGATGTGCCGATTGTTCTGAATAATAGTAAAATAGCATTTGTTACGAATTCTGTGAGAAAACAAGAATGCTAAGTAGTTTTTATTATTACGGAATGAATGGCCTAATCTTAAAAACGTCTGTAATTTTTTTACTAATTTTATTATCAACATCTAAATTTAGATGCCAGCATCGGCATCTTTTCCTTGTATTATCTCACATTTGATAATTACGAGTAACACTGCTGTGTAGGTTAGGTATGGTCCTCGGATAAGGAAAGATTATTGTTAAGTGGCAACAAATTACCTGTATCTGATAAAGTCATATCATCATCTTCATGGGAACACCTAGAAGGTGGATCCGCCGAAGTCATCACTAGGTTATGCAACTTAGTGATGACTTCATTAATGGGTGTCTCGCAAGCAGGTTTGCCGTCCTCTGATATAATAAAATACATGCGGTGTAAACGGATCTTACGTATTACGGATGAAGAGACTTGGAGCTTAAGCGCATGTTGACACAGTACGAGTAATTTCCTTACGAAAAGCAGAACCTGGGAAAGCACAGAAAGTAATTTATGAAACAAAGAATACGTGAAATCTTTCTTCTTACCTAAAATCTTAAACGATAACAATATTATTACTATATTATGCTGTGGTCTTACTCCATGATCATGTGTTTTGCGTAGTTGATCACGGCCAAATGCTTGGGTCCAATCTGTTTGTAAACAACCTTTTTAAACACTTGACTTTAGGTCATTGTAATAAACTTACTAACATATACCCAAATTATTTGTATAATCATAGTAAGGAGCGAACAAATTCAAGAAGATGGAGACTTAGGTTAGTTAAATTATCTGGGATTTACCTGATTCCCTTTCCACATCATCGATAACTTTTTGGAACGTTCTCAGATGAGCAGTTTTGCTCACGATATTTTGTGTGATAAGTGAATCAAATTCTGATAAGCACATAAATTCGAAAAGTTGTGGGCCGTTTTCGTAGTCAGACTCTCCTGCATGGAAGGCAAGCATTCAAACTTCTTCTGGTCGAGTCGCTATCACGTCAGAATCGTTATGACGGCATCAGCGATTCCCATGTGATAGCTCGTGAGACACATTACGGAGTGGAAAGATTAGCCAGCTAGCAATGGTGGTATCGAGGCTGACTGCCCAGTGTGTGCCAGACGATCTCAGGTTACGTCACTCGTGGAGGCTCTTTCCTGGTACGCCAGCCCTATGACCACCATTTCCTGGAAATCTATTATGTTATCAATTTAATCGGACCTTAATCGAGCGGAGAGGTCGATCGGTAGGTTATCACCGCTTCTTAATGGGTAAAAATCATAAAGAAACATAATATCAAGTGCATAGCCCACTATCAACAAACCGGTCTCGTTAATTGTCATTGACACACAACAAGGCACAAAGACGTCCATTTTCTCAATTAATTTATTAATCTCATCATGCGGTCACTTCGTGAATTCGCTTCTATACTGTTTTCAAATGGTCTTGTTAGAATATTACACATTTGTTACTTATTCAAATCCCTCTTGATAATGGTTCTTACTTTCTGATCAATAATCTACGCTTTGCAATGTCTTATAAGCTTACGACAGTTCCGCTGATTGTCTCATTCCATAAACTTATTATTCTATACTCAGCGTTACTATAAATTAGCTCGTTTTGTCCAGACAAGAAAGTGAGCAGTGTAGGAAGACTGATAAGCTTTTTTTTTAAACTGTCAGGCAGCTTGTTGGTCGCGAAATCATTAAACAAAATCTTGATCTGTAGGCCCCATTCGATGGAAAAACAAGAGCAATTCTCCATTCGGTACTACGTGATTATTTAGTTCGTTTTATACAGGGTGTAAGGGACATCGTAACGAAAACTGATACCATGGATTCAGTACATGAATCTGAACACCTAAGCGTAAGAATATTGCGTCGGTCTTTTAAAAATTTTTACGATTTTGTTCGCTGTTTTTATATGTACCTAAAAAATCTGCGAACAAAATCGTAAAAATTTTGAAAAGACCGAGGCATAATTCTTACGCTGAGTTGTCCAGAATCATGTACTGAATCCATGGTATCAGTTTTCGTTACGATGTCACTTACACCCTGTATACTATTTATAAGCAAATCAAACACACGACGTCCTACATTTTAGTTCCTTTCATATTGATCCCGTCTGCACTTGTGCAGTTATTTGAAAGGATGGTATTGCCTTGAGATTTCGTGATCAACAACCGAGTGCCTTCACGATTTCGTTAGCACGTACAAATATCGGAGAAACTCCACTTTTTTGATCGGTAAGGGTTTAATATGTGAATCATGATCTGTCAACAATGGTATTAATTACAGCAGTTGGTCATGCTTTTCTTTTACTTACTTTCGGAAAACAAGCTAAGCCAAGCTTTATTCGAGAGTTATGCTCATGACAAGTGGAAGACGCCCATTGGTGACTGGACTGGACTGGGAGAAGATAGATAGCGTAGGTACTAAGGAATATTCATTATTGTACACAATTTTTTAAAGCATTCTATCAAACATCAATGGGTGGACTTACCAGAATAAGCAATCTAAGACATACAATCTTTGGATGGATGGACAAATCATTGGATAAGAAGATATACCCTTAGATTTTTATTACAAACATCCTAGTTCTATCCTGTCTAAAAGGCTAACGTTCCTTAGGCTTCACTGCCCGGCCAACGTTATAATTGACTAAGCAACAACAGCGTAAAAGCTAAGGCATTCAAAGGTGTTTGTTTGAAAGTGGTTGAATTCAATACGTAGGTATAAATGTTGCTTGTTGTTTGCACTTGGCAAAAGCTAAGCTACAGCTATATCATTTGAGTGAGCAATTTAGGGATCATAAGTGTACACCATAGTTTGCTAGTATTATTTATATATTTGTGATAAATTTGCGAAATATACATACAGATGGTGGATACAGGTGGTGCCTATTTCAAACAAAATCTCAACTGTGCAAACGATATGTTTAATCAAATAAATATTATAATATTAGTAAAGGCTGTTTAACGTAATAACTTTACTCGTTTATTACACAAGTTGTGCGTTATGTTTACAAATTCAATTATTCATTGAATATCAATACAGTTACTAAATATTATAATCATGTGTCATAAAAATCTAATTTAAGTAAAATTTTCGAAACCCGTCTCATGCTTTTGTTCAACGTTATGGCCTTGGGCATATGGCATACTTCATTGAAATATTTGGCAGTAAAATGAAATCAAACAAATTAACCGTTTTATTAAACCCTCAATCCTAGGTTTTTACTTCACAGTACAACAGGTTATAAGCTACAAATCTCACTTTTGGCACGTCCTACCACTTCGAAACTATTAGTCAACGATTCCTAGACACATGTTACAGCCACGGGGATCCTAGTCCGTTTGCCGAGTCTTGGCGAGACGCCATCACCAAACACTTTGGTGCATACCACGGTTTGACATCCGGAATTATAATATTAGTCTGTCTTGTAATCTTTGTGTCTATGTTAGTCAGATGGGATATTTTTAAACTACTGTCTGAAGTTTTGTGTAACGAAATATCTCTTCGTGCAGCGTTTTTTAGGTCTATACTAGATTCTCTTATAGTTGTGCCTCTAACGATCCATTGACTTTGGGTGGCCCATCAGATCTAGTCCCCTCCGGTGAAAGGGTGGATTTTATTTTATATAGACTTAAAAATATTATTTTATAGCCCATAGTTTATTCTAGCTAGTAGATTACTATGGTGGGCAGATGACCTTTCGGCTGTTTTTATGGGTTGTTTTTTAAAACGATTTGCTGTAGTAAGTTACTTAATTACAGTACCTATTAAAAATAATGTTATAATCTTTCGTGCTTCAATAATTACTTAAACCAGATTGAAATTAAAGGTCACTTGATTTTTCACCGATTTCGTGATGCATTCTACAAATATCCTGTTTCTATATTAAATACATATTTTTTTTCTTATATCCTGGTTTTCCTTAAGCAAGTGGAAGCCAAGTGGCAGTCGTTCTGCGTAAATCAGAAACGCACCTTATGATTGTGGGTGAATAAATCGTACAACTGTTATTAAAACAAACGAGCAGTTTAATTAATCAAAGCATATCTTGTCGAAAGTGCCAAACGTTGCACAAGTAGACAGACAAACACCAGAAATAAATACAATCGTTTTTTCTTGTTACTAAATTGTGTAGTAAGTATAACAAATGGTTTCTTACCTAGATTTATCTATTATTCCAATGTTTTACTGTGATCTCTCACTGTACGGTCTATCTACCATATATTAATTTCTACCTACACTAAAATCTAAATATCTCGCAACTACGCGCTTAGCGTTTTTACGTATCAATATAAGTTTGTTGTATAGTAAAATATTATAGCTTAAAAAAAACTATGGAAGACGCTTTAGTCGTCCAAACTTAACGTGTATGTAAAATTTCAGCTCAATCGGAAACCAGGAAGTGGGTCAAATTTAACTTCCAAGATTTTCTTACATAGTTAGTTACATACAGGTGAAGCTAATAAAAGCGTGTTAAAAAAAGGTTGTTCATTCCACACGTAACTGCATCAAGAGAAAAGGTAATCTCAACTATAACTTGTAACTTTACTAATTATCTCCTCACCTTCGGAACTTCTACTTTCTCTATTACTACCTCGTACACTCACACTTCTGGCTGTTCAAGGACTTCCCTTGTTTTTTTCGATCCTTAATAAAATCTTCATCAATTCAGCCTACCGCATTCAATGTTCTAAACTTAACTGTATGTTATTTTAATTACAAATAAAATATTATGGTTTAAAAATACAAAAAATACACGCTTTTGTTATCTAAACTAAACGTGTATGCAAAATTTCAGCTCAATCGGGAACGGGGAAGTGGGTCAAATTATACTTCCAACATTTTTTTTTTACAATTCAATTTCAATTTATTTCATAAATATTTACAATATTTTTTTTTACGTAATTAGTTAGTTACAGGTGAAGCTAATAAAATCGTGTTAAAAACAATGCAGATTCTCCGAAACATAAATCTCCTGTATAAATTCGAACGTCTGACATGTTACTATATCCACGATGCGTACGCGCCGGCAGACTTTGAACCAATGAGATTTGTTTAACAGGACTGTCTTTTATTTATTTATTGATTATAGAAGGTAAAGGTTATCTATGTGTTCATTATTATTAATTATTATCTTTTATGAATCATTTTCAACTGTTGTACTTACGACTCCGTCCCTTACACAGATTTTTTCTTGTAGATAAGTATTTGATAGGTAAGCTATATGTCCGATATCTTATAGGTATGAAATATACTTGAAAATTTAGATATTAAGAAAGTCTTAATGGAATTGTGCTATAATATTGAGACTTGAGATTACAATGTTTAAATCTACAAATCAAACATTTGGACAGTGAAACTGAAAGTGAAGTATTTAATGAGAACATCCTCGGTTTTTTCGTCGGTTAAAAATAGATTAGCATTTCTCTAAATCAGTTGTGATATTATGATGGTTTGACTCATGGTGACTGTAAGTGGAGTTTACCGAGCGACCTACAAAGAATTGTGGGAACGACCTAAATCAAGCAATAAGAGGAGGCCTATATTCAGCAGTGGGTAGCCAATGATGATGGTGCGTTCAAAATAGATATACCTACAGACAGAAATGATATTACTTATAAAATAGTTTCTAGTATGTATTGTATGAACAATGTATTGTTGCGGTTATTTACATATTCGAGTATGAATAAAGACCCGCCCCCAGCTAGACCACAATATGGATTGGTATAGAAGGTCGACTCCATACAACGAGCGAGAGCGAGGATCATCTCAGGATCGTTGTGTGTGCGTGCGTCTTATATAGAAATTGTGTATTTCTATATTAGACGCACACACAACGATCTTATCGCATTCGGCAATCCCTAATTCCAAACAAATTATTTTTAACAGACTTCTAAATAGGTATTATTATTACCTATTTGTGGTCCCATATTTGTAAGGATCTGATGATGGGCTCCGGAGCCAATCAATGGAACTCTAAATACTTTTCGCTGATTCATTATATGCATGATTCTATTATACGAACTTGCCAGTTTTTCTTATTAGACCATTAAAGTGTCAAGGAAGCATACAGCCCACCTGATGGTAAGCTAAACATCTAACTTTAGTCCGGCCAAGATCCATCGGCTGTACTGTAGCTAATTATATCTAATGTATGATCATTTAAAGACTCAATGAGCTCTTTCTATAACTTTCATGCGAGGATAGAATAGATCTTTATTTCATGTAAACCAGATACAGGCACTTAAGAAATGTCGAGACTCTAGGTGCACGGTTCCAAATAGTAGATCCTATGGAGAAGAACCGGCAAGTAACTCCATGGTAACTCCTTTCAAATAATAGATTACAATCTTTATCAGTACAATGTTGTGGAAAGAGCTGCGAGAATAATGTAATGTAAGTACCTATATTATACTTACTGATTGTTTTTGTAATTAAGAGGACCAAGATTAGAATTATACACTCATTAATTCCTTGTGTTTTAATGGCACCTACATGTCATATGGGTGTAGAAATGCTGTTTCACGCTTCATCTGTCTTCTTGTTGGCAACAGCCGCGTATTTACATGATAAAAGGTTAGGATCAAAATTTATCACAGTGAGTATTATCATAAATCAAATGCTTGGTATTTTTATTTGTAATTTAGTATCGTATTTAAAAGGTAAAGTGGTCATTATTATCGGTTAGGTATTTGGAGAAATAAATTAAAATATACATGCTATAAGACATCTTTTCCTTTGCAAAGTTACGTATGTAGCCGATGTAGTGCCCATTTATACAGCAGTAATAGTACAGTAAGTACGACTGACTAAATACGACACAACTAATAAGTTTCATCAATGTGCCCGATCGAACAACCAATGGCAGTCGCTCGCTTAGATAATTTTACAACTTATTGCGTCAGCGTACAAAAGCCCAATTCTCGTAATTAATTTACACTATGACTGAAAGTTGACCAAACTGAGATTATAATATATTATGAATTGACAAAATATCGGTATTCTACTACTCTTAAAGTTCAGTCCGAGATGTCAGTATGATTTGAATTCAATTTTCTTACAGACTCATTTCAATCTCAGTTTTGACGTTTATGTGTGGATGAAAATATCAATTTTATTATGTGTCGGTTCAAAATGTTAGCGGAATACCGATTTGACCTCATTACAATATAATTTCACGTTTGACGTTGTTCGTTTGACGTGTAGGAGTCTATCATTTGTGACATTTATGACATTGATACTAGATCGAAACTATATTTTGAACATTTAGTACCTAATTACGAGAATTGGGTCTCTGAACATTAGCAATAGGTACTAATAAATATTCGTGGTCTTGTTGTAGTCGCACTCGGTTCTGAAGTGATTGGTTTTACGAAATTTGCCGATGCGACTTCTTAGTTGTGTCGTACTGTATCTAATAAGCTATATTTAAGAATTTTACCTACTCAGTAACTTGACCACACAGAAATACGAACGTTGGTAACATTTGTTTTGTGACATGTTAAAATTGAATTTTCAAGGAAATTAACTACAAACTGTGTAAATTGTGGCTAGACACTTGTGTCTACACTACTGTTCAGTATAATTAATAAGACATTTTATGACAAACATATTGGGCATATCTGACGTGACTTAGATAGGTGCTAATGTTAGGTCCATAAATGCCATTAGCTTTCATGTATAGGTATATACGAAATAGTACAATATAGATAGGTACCGACTTGTCATAAGTGACATCGTCGCTGACATTATATACATCATAATAATGTGACGTCACGACGTCATTGCAGTCTGTTTGCGTCTTTATTATAACTAGTGGTCGCCCAGTGGTCGACATTCGACCGTAATATCTCTATCCCTTTCCGCGTCTGTCTGTCTGTATATCTGTTAACTCCTCCTAAACCACGCAACGGATTTTGATGCGGTTTGCACCATCATTCTTCCGGAATGTTTATATGCATAATACTTTCATATTCACTGTAAGGATCGTAGAGAAATTGCTCCCGTGCGAAGCCAGGGACTGGTCGCTACTTATATATCAATTTTAGCTTTCTGCACTTCTCCATATAATCTTTAACTATGCCAAATCTCACACTCCTCCGTGCGCGCAATATGCTCAAAGAGGGGTACAAAGTTTTCTCTTCATGTACCTATTATGGATTTTAATCTGTCGGAACTGGTCAGCTTGTAACTGCCACGGCAATCTTATTCCGAGGCAAATCATTATTATCCTAGTCTTATTTGTATTCACATTGAATTACATTGTTCTCGCAGCTCTAACCACAACATTGTACTGATAAAGGTTGTAATCTATTATGTGAAAAGAGTTACCATGGAGTTTCTTGCCGGTTCTTCTCGATAGGATCTACTATTTGGAACCGTGCACCTAGTCTCGATATTTCATAAGTGCCTGTATCTGGTTTACATGAAATAAAGATCTATTCTAATCTAAACAGCCTAAAATAGAAGAAAAATAACCTGTTGTAGAATAAAATACAATCTTATAATCTAAATACACTCATAATAAAGAAGATCTTTTCTAGAACCTCCGTAAATAATATCACAAACGGATATCCAAAGATAAAATCGATCACTGAAGTTGAAATATCAAAATAAACTGCCTGTCGCATCAGTTTTTTAACTGACAACACTTACTCGAGGGAGTCCTTGAACTTGGGCTGCGCGGGCGCATAAAAATAGTCGGCGCGCTAATAAACACGCACTTGTTTGCCAAATCCCTACTACGAGATGTGAGCCAATTTTTTCGTTTCATAGAACTTTAGTTAGTATTCGTTTTATTTTTTTTCAGGAAAATGTAGGTATTGTAATTTTCTTTATTTTTCCAACAGCCTCACCAGCTGTACTCGTGATCTACTACGTCTTACGGAAAATGTCGATGATGTGATGAATTGTTATAAATATAGTGCCACAAACTTATCTGAACCGGTGACCAAAATGGGAACTAACGTCGCTACAGAAAAAAATTGACTTCAAAAGGTCATTTTTGTAGGGAGATGACATTGGTAAAAGCGACGGCAGCGACGTCACGACCGGGTCAGATAGGTTTGTGGCACTATAGGTACACAAGATTGTCAATTATAAAAAAGTACCTACCTACCATAGATAATGTAGAAATTTTTTGACTGTCAAACACTTTTCACAGATCTGACCAAAAATATAAGGTCCTACTTTTAGTCAAGAAATATTGAATTATTTGTATGGAACAACAAGGTAATTTTTATTTCGCGTGTATTCGTAATAAAATGTAACTTTCTTTACCAGGTAAAAAGTTCATTTCTCATTTGAAATGTAAGCGATACGGGCTTTATTTCAAATGAGAAATGGATTTTTTATTGCTGGTAATGTATGAAACCATTATTGACATACTGTGGGTGTACGGCAGTAGTGCCACAAACTTATTTGACCCGGTGACCAAAATTGGAACTAAGGTCGCTACCGAACAAAAATGACTTCAAAATTACATTTTTGTAGGGAGATGACATTAAAAATAGCGACGGCAGCGACGCCGTTACCAAGTTCGTAGGCTTGTGGCACTATACATACACCACTGTCTGACCGTCGGGACTTTGACGGTTACGACTGAATGAGACAACAAATAATACCTATCTCTTAAGTTTTCTGTTGTCTTCAATAAAATTTAATGGCTACCATTCGTAGGAATTAGTTCATGGAGTGATTCATAGTTTAAAGATAACTTACGGTAATAAAAATTAAGAGGAATTTTAATGTAAAACAAACATCTTTGTTTTGATACCACACTGATTAAATACTATGCCGTTGGTTTGTTAGCCTTTTATTACGAAAGATGTATGAAGATACATATTTGGGCAAAAGTTACACAAGTATGAAGTTACTGTGCAACTGCAAAATGGCATGGTGATCAACTAACTTGCCAGCCCCAGGGTGGTGACCAGCAGCAACGTTATCAGTGGGAAAGGAACCACCAGGGACCATTCTATCGAAAATCATCTCTTGGATTGATATCAGTTAATACCTTCATTATAGTCTATAAAATATAGCATGATATCTGCGACAGCTGTCATCGAAGTGGACAACAAAGCTTGAACAATCGTGTAAACGGTAATTTGAATTGTTATTTTATTTATTTTATTCATATTCACATGAATAAAATTCTATAAATAACTAAAAATAACATTAGATTGAATGTTGTGGTGTCGGTTTTGATGACAGCTGTCATAGATATCAAGCTATATTTTATAGACTATAGTGCGACATTTGTATTGAGGGGATTCCCGGATATTTGCTGAACTAAAAAATATTGAAGAAGATTTGAGAAGCAATGATAGCCTAGCGGTTGAACGCTTGCCTTCCATGCAGGAGGGTCTGAGTTCGAACCACCCGCACCTCTGACGTTTCGGATTCATGTGCGGATTAGAATTTGATTATAGTACCTTTGTACTTTGTTCTCCTATTTTTAATGTTTGCTGTGTCTTTTCTTGTGTGTACATAAATGATTAAATAAATAAATATCACTTGCGCTAACAGTGAAGGAAAACATCGTGAGATCATCTGAGAGGGCCTCATAAAGTTCTTGATGGTGTGTGTGGTCCGCTAACCCGCAATAGGTCAGCGTGGTGGACTAAGGCCTAACCCTTGTCATTCTGAAAAGAGGCACGTGCCCAGCAGTGGGACAGTAATGGGCTGGATTTTTATTTAAAAGATATTGAAATGGGATTGACAAAGAAATTATTTCTGAGAGTAACTCATGAGGGCTCACTGTCTATCGATAACAAGTCCGTGCATTACAGTTCGGGTCTTTAACAGTTGAGACTAAAAAGAAAATACTAGAACACAACTACTTAAAAAAAACGGCCTTGTTAGTTCGATATCCGTTTTATAATAAAGATTCTAACCAGTTTTGGGCGAACTAAATCGGTCACGCTGAAACCGGTCTATTGTCTCTAACAGGACTTGATGGTAACTATTCAAAATATACGATTGTGATGAAGGCGTGGAAACTTATGTTAAGGCTTGTCTCGACTCTGACTAGGATCACCTCTCTCTGGACTCAAGGACTCTTGGTGGGTAATAAAGACCCCGTGGATATAGACGGCATTTTTTTCTGTGACTCCTTAAAAATCGGGCCGTTTTTAAAAACCCGTGAGATTGAAGATGTTTTTCTCTATGTATTCTTATATATTATCTATTTAGAATAGAATAGAAATATGCTTTATTGCACACCAACATAAAAAAAACATACAATAAAAACAGAAACAACTGAAAATCAATTGCTGGCTACTCCTCTAAATTACACAAACAGACTAGGTAGTTTCTTCAATCAGTTGTTAATTTGATGTAATTAAGTAAATAGGTTTTATGTTGAAAAACCTTTTCAGTCCTTGGTTTATTAAATTCTGGTGATTACTAACTAGATCATAATAAAATAAATATCAGATTCTGGATATTTATTATTTAATGCAAACACAGCAAGACAAGATCGCGATGAAGGAAGTTAGTAATGGCAGTTTAGACAGGGTTGCCAACTAGTTGCCAATTTACATTTCAAACGTCAAAAATGACATTTAGATTGCGTTTACAAATACCAATTCAATAAAATAATAGTAATTTATGGTCGATATTTTTAGGAAGACACGGGTGCGTCTCGTCCTAAAAATACTAAGAAACTGAATGAAGAATGCATGTAAATATAGGTAAGTATGTTTGATACATAAACATAATATATCTACTATGACATTCAGCCTATTAAGAGGTAAGTGATACACATTATAAAAGCACTAATAAGTAATATGTAACACTAAGCACTAATATATAATATGTTGCAATATCGCAATTAAGACTGCATTTTCTGATACGGCTTTATTTTTTGCATCAACATTGAGAGCATAGGTAGGATTTATTCAGCCTAGTACCATGCTAAAGATAAATTTCGTACAGAATTATAAAATGATTTTTTTTAGTTTATTATGCATTTAGATATAGAAGGAATTCCAACCAGATTTTTATAGATATCTACTATCCAAGAGTGATTCTATCAATCATCGTATCGAACCCTTATAAAATGTTATAATAATTAAAAGAATTGGAAGACATGTTTTGAATATAAGGCCATACCCTGCCATACCTAGATAAGGTATGGCCTAGGGATCATGTTCTAATAATAGTCGTAATAATAGACAATTTTACTAGTCGCTTCAACACTCCTAGACGCCTAAGCAGTGGTGAGAGGCGGCCAGGTATAGAGGAAGATGGAAAGGCTGAACCATAGACAATAATAATATTACGTGCGATGTTTTGATATCAATACATAGTTCATAAGAATAGGTTTGTAATTTTTTTTAAGTTTAGGTAGGTAGTTTCGTGTTTTCTTATTTAGTAGATTTTTTCTTTTTTGTAACATTGTTTATTCACACAACAACATGCTACTCGTGTCGTAACATAACACCTTTAAGAAAACAAGCTAACATTACTACATTGTTTTTACATTGCCCAGAACAGCCAGCGTCCAATATAATACAAAAGGGGGCTATTTGTACTGATGGGCCTCATTAGTCTCACAACAACAGCATTTGATTTAGTTATCGCTGAGTACCCGCAAGCTCGGATGATTACGACATGGATATCGCCAGATATTACATCATCATCTTCTATCTAACCAATCTATCTTTCTATCTTCTCTAATCTTCTATTCTATTCTATTCTTCAGCGTGAATACAGGCCTCTGCTTTTTAACTGACTTCAAAAAAAGGAAGTTCTCAATTCGACTGTACGTTTTTATTTTATTTTATTAAGTTACTCCGCCAATTGAATATTTTTTTTGTTTTATAGGGTACATCTACATTCTCTCTCGAGGTTGTCTGATTATCTGGTTATCTGATAAAGACTTTCGGAGATAGACAATGGAACTCTTGAATGAATAACAGCATATCACTCGCGATTGCTGTAATCGCATGTTTATGTATTGTTTATGCCACTTAAAATAGAAAAATAAAATAAACTTAAAAAAAAACTGTCTTCAGAAACTAAAAGTATAAAATACATTTCTTAAAAAAAATTACAGCTTCTAGAGTCGCTAGCATGGCAGTGGCACAGATTTCAGAAGCTGTTTTAAGTTTTTTTTTTTTTTGCCAATTTCCTTAGCGCTGGATAAAACCTGTGATTTATCTAATTATGTGATACATTACGTTACCCATGCATGTTTCAACCATGTATGCATCCATGTATGTTTGTAAACTATACCCTCGATACAGGAGAAATCCTAGTGACGGGCAATGTTTTAAAATAAATCAAGTTCAATTCAATTCAGGCATCGAACAGCGCACGCACACATTCACAACACTAGTTGACACCGTGTTACTTCATTGAATTCGTTTTTTAAACAAGTTATGCGTTGCATACCATGCGTGTGAGTTGAATTATGGTAGGAAGTCTGAGTCTCTGTAGAAGAGTCTACAGAGACCCAGACTTCCTACCATAATTCAACTGTCTTATCATGCGTAATCAGGCGGTCGGTCAGTAATTGACGTAAGCTGTCAAATAGTGACGTGAAGAGTCCCATATATACATTTTGCTGGCGTTTGTCTATTCTCGAACGGTTCCAACTTGTCTTGTCTGGCTGGGCAAAATTACGCAAATTTTTATTTTATTGTCCGAATTAATTAAAATAAAATTTAGCTATTTTGGAGGCTTGTTTGCATTTTTATTATAATATACTATGGAAGTTTTCTTATTATGTAGGTACGCATATTTGCAACTGCTTATTGAAACTGGTTGTTATAAGGAAAGTCTACTTAGACTCTGAACATAAAACAATTATTTTATTGATCTATTAGTAACTCATTCAATTTTGTTGTTATTGTATTTATTTATTACCTTACTTTCATCACCTACTATCTAAAGCTAAACTCTAATAATCATTATGCAATATTTCGTAATCATATAGAATAACTAGGCATATCCTCTTCCACATATTATTATTACAAAACAATGCGTGTGCGCGTTCTGTCTGTATTGGGATAATTGATGCCAACTTTAAAACATACATAATAACATAGATATGCCTGTGAATGTCTATTGTTGACCATACGCCACACCAAAGTAAAAATGAGTAATTTTTATTTAGTAATTTACCAGAGTACAAAGAAAGAAAGGGACGTTTACACATAATCCACAATACAGAACAACATAATATAATATAGGACCACGATGTAGTAAACGAATAATATCTAATTAGCAGAAGACAGAAAACGACAGAGCAGAAGTTAGCATGTGATGGCGGCACTTTAATTTGCGTATTTGTGCAAATATTCGCGCTGTATCTGATTTGTGTAGTTTACAAAAGGTTTCTTTTGCATCGGCCATATAACGCGAATATTCGTACAAATACGCCAAGAGAAGTGCCAGCATTAGGGTTACCGTGCACAGTAAGGGCTCAGTTATGGAGAGGCGGAGTCGTGCGGCGCGCATAGCAGCGTGTCGCTGTCTCGCTCGCTCTCCATGAACCGTGATCCGCGGGTCTACCGCGTAACTAAAATTGTAATGAACATCGACATCAGTATTAAACTTCAATACGATCGTGAGAGCCTAAACTTTGAGCTAACTTGTATTTTTTTTACCGATCATGAAGATAATAGTCCCAACTTTTAACGATTGGTAATTTTTTTACAAGTTAGCTCAAAGTTTAGGCTCTCACGATCATATTGAAGTTTAATAACGATGTTGATGTTCATTACAATTTTAGTTACGCGGTAGACCCGCGTTGCGCGCCGCTTTGCGCTCCGCGCGACTTTCCTCCATAATTATTGAGCCGTAACTGCGGAATTGCGTGTAAAAAGGCCGCAGCTCAGCGAATGCTGCAGATATGGAGAGCGCTGATTTTCAGCCGAAGCCTCAGGTGACAGGTGGCTGTCTGGTGTACAATATACTAGTACAATGGTATGCGTTTCAAGTAAGAAAACAGGTGGACAACGGCCATTTTGTAAACATCTGCTTCTTTTCAGGTCTGCTAAGTGAAGTAATTCTCTGAAGTGATGTGTGCAGATATTCACAAAACGCTTACGTTAAAAAACAATTTCGAAGGGCACTTTTCGTGGCATAATTTAGACCTAACCTCGGTCTAGAAATTCAAAAATTTCGTGACAGACCAAACCAATTACCTCTGCATAATATAAATATAATTAACCTATGCGGTTAAGTAATTTAATTCAATAGCTAGTTATATTTCACTTCAAACGGTACAATTTACACTGACCTTTGGACGTGCCCCGAGCGGCAATCTATCAGTAAGTATATCAAACAAGATATTGATTTTTATCTATTAAATTCAAGATAAATTCGCTAAGTCTCGTTCGTCTAATTGGGTAAATCTTGTTAATTTAGCCGAGAATGACTTAGGCTGCGTCATCACACGATAAATACCTAGCAAGATTAGCTAGGCACTGATCATGGACTGGATTGATCTCTAGGGTCATGGTGTAACTGATGTCTTTACGAGGAGTAGAAGAAATTTTAGAAATTGAAATTTTAGCCTTATGTACTTCGAGGACTTATACAAGCTCTGTACCTACCTAAAAGGTTCATTAGTAGATAGAGTTAGTGTATGTGCGGCAGTTGAAAAGACTCAATGAGAAACAGATAAATCTGTCAATAAATCAATTCAGCATATCGCAGTCAACTGTTATCGAAAACCCTCTTGCAAACCCTTGGCTGTCTGCGCTACGTGCCGCGGGTTTGATCCCCGCACGGAAAGAATATTTGTATACCTACCCACAATATAGGAGAAATACTAGTCTGGAACAAAGTTTACAAAAATTAAACACCACAATACTACTACTAGGCGCTGGAAAACATATGGGCCAAAACAGCAACAGTGTGGACTTGCAGGAACGAAAGAAAGAACCGTGGACCGCCCAAAAGACAGCGCAATGAACTTGATACTTTTAATAAGGGCTGGAGATGAAAGGCCAGCAATGGAAACCAGTCCTCTTCTATCGAGTCAATATACGCATGGGAATCAAGTTTATGTCGTAGTGGAAAGATTGGCCAGTAAACATTGGTGGTATTGTTAGCCCCACGGCTGACTGCCCAGGGTGCGCCAGATGATCTCATGTTTATTCACTCCTGGAGGCTCTTTCCATATATCCAATGGAAACCAGTGGAAGATGAAAGACAGCAAAGGTATATAATATAAAGAAATATGAATTTTATTGCATCATTTTAAATGCCTATATGCAAATCTTTTATTATTACGCCGACCTCAATCTTTACTGGCCTATCAGTTGGGCCTTGATATTGAGAATTATGATCTAGTTCGACTGGTCTAGATAATAACCGACTCATTGGAACACATGCTCAAGACTGTCCAGTGTTAGGTGAACTTTAAACAAGAAGTATATGAATGAGGATGGAGGTCAAGTTATCTGTCTGTTATTGAATTTATGTAGAGTTGTATAGTATAGTGTGATGACAAACATTTCTTTGGGGGCCGTTTCACACTGAAATATTTAATTTGTCTCAGCGGTCCATGAAAGTTCCTTTCTTTAGGTTTCTTTACATTCATCATCATGATCCACAGTAAATTGATAACCGCTGGATATCTATGCCTCTTTTTGACACTACATCCGTCTTCGATTTCCATTATTATATAGTCAACCTCAATTGCTGCCGGCTAGTCTGTAGCTTTGAGTCCTGTTACTGTTGGCCTTCCTTGAAGCCTCGAATGCCGTTGCTTTATTTATTATGGCATCTTCAGCCTCCTTTTTTAGTACTACTCAGGTGGCAACGAAGCTTACGGCCCTCCAGATGGTAAGCGGTTACCATAACCTATAGACGCTTGCAACACCAGGGCATCACTCGTGCGTTGCCGACTCTAATACTAGCATCGTGTTAGTAGTACGGGAGACCCCTACTGCTATCACGCTAATGACGCTTTCCCGAGGAGCTCTGGCCACCTTGCTTACCGTTTGGATCACAAGACTGCAAAAAAGCAGCGGTATTTGGCTACGATATACTTACTGCAAGGTGGAGGTACTTTTCCAGTCGGGCAGCTCCAGTTTTGAGCGGAAATTCCCACTATGCCTATCTCTCTAAACAAAACCTACCTTACCTCTTTATCCTAGCTGGATAAATTGGTATCTAGAACTACTTCATTCCGTCGAGACGACATAAAGTACCGCTAACCGCTAAACCGCTCATATCACAGTGGAAAGATTAGCAAGTTATCAATGGTGGTAGCGAAGCTGAATACCCAGGATGCGCCAGATGATGTCATGTTTCATCACTCGTGGAGACTTTCCTTGCACCCCCTAGTACTAATACCCTCCATCCAGTGATAAGAACACAAAAAAAACAAGATGGTGACTGTATTATCTTTATCACATCACACAAGAAAGAAAACATCTAAGTAAATGGCTAATATTTTCTTTGACGGCATCATGACGCATTTGGACGACAACATCTCGTATTGACTCTACGTATTAAAAAGCTGCAATGCTGATATTTACTGTATGACAGAGGCAAGGTCGCCAATGTTTAATATAATCATAATTCAGCCTATTACTGTCCCACTGATAGGGCATTGGCCTCTTCTCAGAATAACAAGGATTAGTCTTAGTCCACCACGCTCGCTAGCCTGGTGCGGGTTGGCGGACCAAACAGTACACATATCAACGACAACTTTGTGGAGCTTATCAGGTGTGCAAGTTTCCTTTGGTGGCTTTCCTTCACTGGTAATCCAAGTGATAATCAAATAGTTTTCGGTACCTACATGAATTCTAAAAGTAACAGTGCGTGCCGATTTCGAACTCAGATCCTCCTGCATGAAAGTCAAGCGTTTAATCGCTAGGCTATCTATCAGTGCTCATGCCAATTTTTTCATTCGTGTGTACAAACTATATTAGGTTGCACAAAAATATAGTACCTAATCCTGGTCAGTAGGGCAACGCCTATATCTAATAGATCATCTTCATGCTCCTGCCCTTATGCCATTTTGTTTGTGGTCGGCGCAATAAATGTCTTTTTCTTCCATTCATCTCTATCAGACGTCATTTCCGGATTCACTTTCTTCACATTCATGTCATGTTTCACACACTCCATCCATCATTTCTTTGCTCTGCCTCTTCTTTGATAACCATCAACTACGCCTAGATATAGGTAGTCAAATATTGAGGCCTGAATTTTAATTTTGCCAACCCTAGACAACTTGCTGGATTCGTCACTTTTCACACATGCTTACAATACAGAAACTTTACCAAATGTTGCATAAACATTTGCACAAAGTCATTGTATTCTTTAGATAATGGTATTTGACTAGGTATAACGGCAAGTTAATACGTAGACCAGAAAAACATGGATTAATCATGGAATTTCTTACCCGTTCTTCACCGGAAATCATCACTATGGAACTTGGCGACTAATGTTTGACAATTTAAAACTGCCTGTATAATTATTATGTTACTATGTTATCTTAGATTATTGATTGGTCTCCGCTGCCGCTCTAACTGGATTGGTCTCTGCTACCGCTCCAACTAGATACCGCCGGTGTACTAGTAAAATGCGGCAAAAAATACTACTCGAGTCAGTCAGAGGACGTTGACGTGTCGCTTGCTCTTTTAAACTTCACTAGCCTTCACTCATAAATTCATAATCTGAAACCTGAAGTAAAATCCCGGTTTACGTAGTAAAATGGTGCAAAAAAAAATACTACTAAAGATAAAAATGATGCAAATAGTTAAGTAAGACACTACGATATTGAGTTGCCGCATTCAAGGAGCCATTTTTATTAGGTGGAGCGGTATCTAGTTGGAGCGGCAGCGGATACCAATCAATAATTTAAAGTATGTAATATTAAAAATGTGAAAGTCTGTGAAGGTGTTTGTTACTCAATCGCGAATAAACGGCTGCTCGGATGAAATTTGAAACGCATAGACCGTGTCCTGGATTAACATATAGAACCTTTTATCCGGGTACAAGAAGTATTTCTCCTAGAAAGTGAGTGAATTCGCGGGTAATAATAGCTAATGAATGAATGCCTACCCATTTATTCTATATATTCCTGAATTTCGGTAAAATATGAAAAGTAGCATGTTTCGTTTTTGAACAATGTAAACTAATCATTCTTTTTGTTTTCAGGTAATTACACAAGTGGGGAAAAGATAAACAACGCCTCTTGTAAGGTAACGTGCAAGATACATACCATGAACTTATGAGAATGTCGTTTTACCAGTCAGTGTAAGCACTGCTATTGAACCGCCAATTTCTACTATGACGTTGTATAAGCAGTACCCAGAAATGCATGGGCTTAGATTTAAAATATTTGTTGTAGAGGCCCAAATATTTGTGGATGGGAAAACTAAAATATTAAAAATTGTATTCCAAATGTGTAAGGAAAGAAAGAAAGTCTCCACGAATGATGAAACCTGTGATCGTCTGGCGCACCTTGGGGTGGCAATCTCAATACCACCATTGCTGAAATGCTGATAGGCAATCTATTTTTAACCGACTTTTTTAAGGAGGAAGTTCTCAATTCGACTGTATGTTTTTTTTTGTATGTTTGTTACGCGGTTACTCCGCCAATTACAGACCGATTTTGTGTTTTTTTTTAAACGGTATATTCTCGATGTGGTCACATTTAAATTTGGTGAAGATTTGATGGAGACCTTCGGAGATAGACAATGGATCTCTTGAATGAATAACATGTTATAGGTATTGTTTATGCCAATCAAAAAATAAAAATAATATAAATTTAAAAAAATATTAAAAACCGTCTTCGAAAAATAAAAAGTATAAAATAATTTTCTTAAAAACGTTTTAAAGTTTATTTTATTACAAAAATCATTTGCAATCGTAGTTTTACACGCTGATTCATTTGTAGTAAAATATGTTAATGCCTATTATATAACGTATACGCTGCATGAATAATGTAATGTCTGGTCAACTAGTTAAATATTTAATTATGTGCGGTGTTTCCTGACATACGTATTAACAAAATAATCGGTTATTTACATAATTAGAAGAATAAGAAATGACGATCTCCATTGGGACTTTAAAGTAGAGTTCGTCCATAAATTAAATTAAAGTACGCAGAAGCTCACGAACGTAGACTTCATCATCATGTGAACGTCGAGGCAGTCCAGCTCCTCGACCACACGGATTTAGTAAAATGTATCAAAAGGACAAAACCGTTCGAGTTAGTGTTTAGTGTTAGTGATGTACCTACAGTAGTAGTGTAATTGAGTAGTACCTACGTATAAAGAACACATGAACAAAGTGTCTTCGTCTTAACAGAGTCAATAAAAGTGCAATTGGACATATTTCTTTAGGTACAGTTTAAGTTATAATTTAATTACTTATTAGTCTAATTTACGCCAGGTTGTTATAAGACTAGGGTGGAACTAGGAACAGATTATAATAAGTCCTACTGCAAAACATCACGTGTAACGAAACGTGAGGGATATAAATAGTGCGTAAAATAGTATGGAATTGAAAGTCGCCCACGTACAGTCAGTTCAATCGGAACCGTTCCACGCAGTCTGCTACGTTTCTGCTATATTTTTTATTATAACTGTGTAAAAAAACTATCAATATGTATACAACGTGTATCAGAAATGCCACATTTGAGGTTGTGGATCAGACCATCAAATTAAACAACTTTCTCTATGGTACCAAAATCGTAATCGCCAAAATATTATCAGATGCGCAATACAAAACTCCAATACCTACTTCGACCCAAACGTAGTATGGCAGGGCTGATGATTTTTTCGCGATTACGATGTTGGTCCCATAGAGAAAGTTGTTCAGTTTGATGATCTGGGGGGCTAAAAAGGCCGCTTTAGATGAATCATAATATGATTCATATTACAAATGTCAAAATTTCTACTTAATTGACGACTCTTAATGTCATCCGGATAAGGTTCATATTCAGTAATCATCTGTTTGACAGTTACTAAGCAGATCATTAGATGAATTGCTCAATGTGGCCTTTTGAGGCTCCCAGATCATACATCCTTAAATATGACCACGCATGCTGATACACGTTGTATTCGGCCCTATGGTCTAATGGATGTTACATGGGAATTAATATCGGCATCAGCACATTGTATACATGGAGCGACATTCAAAAGACTTTACAAATTGTTATATTATGTGTTTGCAGGTATTATGTGAACTATGTCGGAAGATTTTAATCACTAGTTCTAAAATAAATAAAATAAAATTTCAAGATCAGTGGATAAATATTACCTACTGAGCTAAAATACATTAAATTGGAATTGAATTGATATTATTCTTGAGATCAAACCACCTGGGGTAGCTCTGTTAACTTACCTTATTTGTTAAAATGGTTGGAAGCCAGATAAAGATGCTCTGCACCATACCCTGACGATTAACATAATGAACGAGCTGGTGATGATGGCAATATGGTCGCATTAGGAGGCCCATGTTAAATAATGGATATTTACTACACATTTATGACTATTTTTCACGCCATAGCGAGGTATTATCAACATTTAACTCACTATACCCATGCCAAATGCTTCAATAAGTGTTTTGGCACTAATGTTAACTCTTCATTGAGTGCTTGGGATTGTTAACGTGCACGTACACGTGTTGAAACAGCCGATAGAAATCATTTAAATCGGTTCAAAAGTTTCTTTTTCTGTGTAGCTCGATCTACGGGAGTAGGTCAGCTATCCAGGTTAATATTTAAATAGTCTGGACTAATTGTCAGTACAGATGATTAGCCAGATTATTTTAATATTATCTGGCTGCCATAATAGCAGAAACAGGTTACTATAAGAATTTCTGGGACGCAGAAACTAATGTTATATCATATCGTAATCTGCATACGTGTCAAATGTTCAAAAATTTGACCACTCATTATTATAATTCAGTTTTTTATATATTGAATAGGCTTGCAATTCACCACGATCTCACCTGATGTCAACATCTCCGCTCGATTAAGATCTGATTAAATTGAAAACATAATAGATTTCTCAGAATTGGTGTTATTTTAATGCAGTCGAGAATAGTGCACGCTTGCCTAGAAGTTAATATGATAATTAATCTTTTGATATATTGCATATAACGCTATAACACGTATACTAATCGTGTGGATCTAATTCGCAGCTTAATGATCCTTGGCCTATGACCCGTCATGTTTATGAACTCTACGAACCAGTGACTCATATTTCATCATGGGCGCCCATGCTGGGGCCGTCCGAGAAAGTGTTGATCTCTCTAAGGTTAATTGTTACTTGCGCATCTCGAAACCATCAGTACCTTTTTTTTATTATTATGTCCTTTATTCATTAATATACATATTTTTTACATCTTTAAATACATATTATAAAATAAAATAAAATATACATTAAAAAATAGGAACCAACCGGCATCGGGAACAGGGTCCAAGCTACCGGTGGCTAGGGCTCCAGATAGAAGAACCTCCTCACAATGCGTGTCGTGTCGAGAAGTACCGCCTTCTGTATCTAGCCTTTGATCCAACCCCCCAACGAGAGCCTCATAAGATGTTGGTCGAGGCTCTTGGCTATTAAGCCATTATTATTTGGTACAAAGAAACTGTCAAGAAAATAGGTTAACATTCCACGCAACGAATGTACTTATTCAGTTCCATCCATCAGATTGTTTCCATTGATTGTATCAATAATCTACAAACGATCTGTGTGTATTATGCTAACACTTTTTGTTGTAATACTACCAGAGGCCCAATTCTCGTAATTAAAAATGTTCAAAATATAGTTCGGATCTCATTCCGATCTACTACCAATGTCATAAATGTCACAAATGGTATTCTCCTACCCTAACAAACAACGTCAAACGTGACATTATATTGTAATGAGATCGAAAGTTGAATAAAAGGCAAATCGGTATTCTGCTAACATTTTGAACTGACACAGATAATAAAATTGACACTCTCGTCTATACACAAACGTCAAAAATGAGATTGAAATGAGTTTGTAAGAAGATTGAATCCAAATTATACTGGAATCGGACTGAACTTTAAGAGGAGTAGAATACATGACTTTTTGTCAATTCATAATATAATCTCAGTTCTGTCAACTTTCAGTCATATTATAAATTAATTACGAGAATTGGGCTTCAGGTTCAATGATCTTTAACAAACGCGATCCAACCATTTGAAAGCTGCGATAATACTGTAGTTCAATATAACCTTTAGTTGTGTTACAAATACAAATATTTTCGTCACGAATTTGGGATTTACTAACCGCGTTTTAAGATTTTCATATTATTTATCAATTCAATAACGTTGACTTTGGATATACTCAAGTTTACGTTACTCTAGAATCACATTAGGGACATACAATGTTCTCACTTCCACACAAATACTAAAACACCGTAATAACAAAATGGCGCTTTCAAGAAAAACACGTAAGGCAAATAATTATTTAACTTCATTTTAAGTACAAAATTGGGTTCAGTTAAATAAACTCTTTCAATTATAGGAGACCACAGCAAGCACTAGGTAACTAGGATTACATGCAAGATTAGTCTAGTCTTTGCTTTCGATCTAAATTTAAGTGTTCAAAGTTTTCATAGAAATGGTAATTTTTAACCAACTTCAAAAAAGAAGGAAGTTCTCAATTCGACTGCTTTTTTTTAAATGTTTTAACGAACTCGATTGGCGATTACTCCGCCAATTGTAGACCGATTATGAAAATATTTTTTTTTGTTGGAAAGGGTATACTCTCGAGGTGGTCCCATTTAAATTTGGTGCAGATCTGATGAAGAACTTCAGAGATAGACAATGGAACTCTTGAATGAATAGCAGCATATCACTTGCGATGGCTGTAATCGCATGTTACTGTATTGTTTATGCCACTTAAAATAAAAAAATAAAGTAAGTAGTAAACTTTAAAAAAAAAGTATAAAACGACTTCAAAAAACTAAAAAGTATAAAATTATTTTCTTAGAAAACTTAACATCTTCTGAAGTCGGAGCCTTTAATTCTTCAATGCGCCTAGCTTGACAGTGGCACCGACTTCAGAAGCTGTTAAGTTTTTTAAGAAAATTATTTTATACTTTTTAGTTTCTTGAAGTCGGTTTTCACTTTTTTTAAAGTTTATATTATCAGCGCTCTAGTATTTTTACGTTCATGTTTATACACATACCAGAAGCAAAGAATACTCACTATTCCTACGTACCAGAAGGTATTGTAAATTGTAATTCCAGAACGATTAAATCAAACCAATTCAATCTCGTCTCGTGATGAAATAGCAACGATACCTACCTCATTGTTATTCTTAACATGGCCTTTTAAATACACTTGCCGTTTTTTATGGGTCTTACCAATACACAATCAGTTGCTATGATAGTTTTTTACCCTTATGAGCCTCAAAGATATCTTTAGACAACGTATAGTAAAACGTGTTAGATTCAAACAATGACTTTTATAAATAGACGCGTTGCCCGCGCTCTATATTGGCAAGATAAATGCAAGGTAAATGCCCTGCACCGACACCGACTGAGAGAATGAGCATGCAGCAGCTAATGCAACGTAACTGAACGTCTATATTCATCTTTTTCTAACAAGCAACATGGCGTATGGTGGCTTTCATTTTCTTTCCCTTTCTTCGCGCACTGTATAATTTTATGTAGCTATAGTAAAGTTTACGCCATTTTGTAGTGCACTAATGTTGGTGTATGGCCCGTCTATTTGTAAAATGTCATTGGATTCGAAGATGTAGTAATTCAAAGTTGCATAGGTTATCGGTATTTCGTTTCGAACTGACTGACAATTTGCTTCCTTGTCTTAATTGTTGTGATAAATTTTATCTACAATACGTAAGTATACGCCGAATAGATGACAATTCTGAATATCATCTGTAGCCGTATGACTGTAATCTCCTAATGATTTCATTATGTGTGATACTCAGATATAACTCAACACATCTAGCAATCTGCAGTGTTAATTTTTAGGCCAGTTACTTATCACGTCGAATTAGGTGCAAGGACAGTTCCTTTAGGGTGGCTATAAACGCGACAGTATAACTGCATATTTGACTGTTACGACTGCGTGGATAAGTTGGAATTGAATGTCTTTGTTAAAAATCTTTGGTTTCGGCTTGTGGTCTTATCCTGTGCATTCGTAGCCATCCTCAGGCACCTTCATCGTAATGATTTTCGCCTACCTCTCAGGTTCTCGCCTGCCTACAGCTTATGACAATCTATTCTTTATAACTATTGTAGATTGTGCACTTGTCTACAGGTTCTGGTATGATCTTATAGTTATCTCTCTCACTCTCACCCAGACAGAGAAAGAGATAAAAGAAAAAATCTTAGAAGACCACACTGGCAGTTATTACGTCTATTTGCACCACGAAATATCTTGATTCACAATCACACTCATAAAACCAACAATAAAATCCGCATCTCAAATATTGATCCATAATATGACGCAACTAAAACATTTATAACGTTCTCAAATGTCACGTAGCTAAGAACAATAGAAAAGAAACATTATTGGTAGTACTTAATAGATTATTCTTTGCTATATTCATAACAATAACATTATTGTGTCGTTGTATCTCTATTGAGTCGACACATCTCGAGTCAAAGGACGGTTTATTCGCGACTAATCTAGTAGCTCCAGTATACAACGTGTATCAAAAATGCATGGTCATATTTAAGGGTGTGGATCAGACCAACAAAATAGCACATCGTAATCGCAATACCAAACTTCAATACCTACTCAGCCAAACGTATAGGACAGCTGATTATGTTTGATGTTACTCCCATACTGAAAGTGGTTCAGATTGATGGTCTGATATGACCACGCTTTTCTGATACACGGTGTATAGTATCAGGCTGTAAATATAAATATCCACTGTTGGACAATTGAACATACTTCCTGAAACCGCTACAGGCTTTTACTTTTGTATCAGCATGTGAAATGGAATTATGCCGTAGTGCAAAAATTTGCCAGAAAGAAAGAAAGAAGAAAGAAAATACATTTATTCAGCACGGACAGTGACAACATAGGAGAAAAAAAAACATTATTAAATTTTTGAACAAAAAAACAGACAAATCAGAACAAATTTTTAAAAAAATCATTATAAAATACTACATTATGTGGCAGCTAGCAATGTTTGCAGCAGGGCTGATTGCCCAGGGTGCACCGGACGTATTTAGGACACTCAAGGGCTCCTGTGCATGTCCAGTCCAGTGAGCAGTCTTTATCAGTATTGCTGCAGTCACCACGCTTGGCAGTGGGATTGAAGATGTAATTGTTATTAGCGCCCAGAATGATAGTAATGCTGTTACCCATCCAGTAATACCTAGTAGTACCTAAGTATAATTATCATATACGTACTTATACAAAGAAAACAATTTTTTACCAGAAATGTAATTAATTACATCTGCTCAAAATGCATGAATCTAATAAAATAATATATTCACGATTTGACCACCTTATGCACATTTAACATTCAAAAAATTATAAGTCGTAACATTTATTTATAAAAATGGTGAATTCCTTTCAAGTTATACCAATATAGTGTGAAAGTATTGTTACATTACACGCCTCCGGATTATAATAAATTAACATAATTATTATTATACTACATCATATAATTTATAAACAAACGGACAACTAGCTCTACCTATTGTTATATTGGTAGCACTACGCGGATCGATCGACGTGGATTTTGGTTCCTAGTTCTAGTAAATTCCATTAGATGGCGTTACTTGTATGTATAGATCGTAAATCGCGGGAAATTATTTTTTATCGTTCATAAAATTATTAAAAGCCTTACTTAGCTTAGTTTTTTTTACTTACTTACTTAGCACTATTATATTATTAGTAGATACGATCTAGTAAACATTTTTTTACCGTTTCAGTGGTCTCCGCAAGTGCAACTTCCTAAGTTCGATCCCCATGTTGGACAGTGTGAATGGATTTCCCCTGTTATGTACATGTAGATAATTTTTTGTTGGACTGATATTTGGACGACACGGTTGTGGTTAAGCGATTAGCTTTCTACGCTACGTGCCTTGGGTTCGATCCCCGCATGGAACAATTATTTGTATGATCTACAGATACTTGTTTCGAATCTGGGCGTGTGTGCATGTGAGATTTATGTTTGTATTTATAAACTGTATCTTCGATACAGGAGAGATCCTAGTGAGGAGCAAAGTGTAAAAAATGGTGAAAGGCGCACAACGCCACAAAAGACCTATTGGCATTCATTGCTGTAGTGGAAAAATTGGCTAGTAGGCAATGGTGGTAGCGAGGCTGACTGCTGAGAGTGCGCCAGACGATCTCGTAACGTCACTCGTGAAGGCTGTCTCTCTTTCTCCTTGCATTCCTTTAAGAGGAAATGCGGGCACAGGGACATTTGAAAATATATATAATAGGTATTTGAAGAAACTATCGCTGTCGCTCTGCGAGCGTCCGCCCTCAAATTCTTGCGACAAGGACAACTGCAGATCCGACTGAAAAGCCTAAATAAAAAAACACAATTCGACGTTTGGCTCTCGCCTATTTCCTCCTCCAATATTAGACCAATTTAAAAGATATTTCATAAACTTAATAAGAAGGATATATACTGTGTTTCTATGTTATTTTTTTGTCGTTAATTGTTGTCAAATTTGAACACTTGGCCTCTGTTGACAGCGGTCTAAATAAGCATTTTTGAGGGTTCTAGTGTGGTTCTAGTGCTTATTAAAATAATGTATTATCAAAAATGAAATCATAGGGACATACAACTAGTATTTATTTAATTGTAAAATATCATTGCTTTAAGGTCATAAACCTGAAAGAAAACAAACGAGAGCGTTTGGATGGAGAAATGACCACCCGCATTTCCTCTTAAGATGTATTTTCACTGTTATGTAAAATACATTGTTCCGTTTAAGTATAAGTCGGATAAGTTTTAACCTCTAGAACTACTATTGGATCACGTCATTTGATAATATCGATCTCCTATTCCTTTCTCGTCGTTTCTAGGAACGGCTGACGTCACAGCGAATAGAACCGACCGCTAACATTAGTATGTAAGGGCATCTTTCGTCTTGACCTGATTGTTGTGTCCTTAACCATGCGCCGGAGTTTTCCATGTGCGCATACGCATAGGACAGATATGTATAAAACTTCTACTAAATATAATCTGCGAGAACAAGCTCAAAAGTGAAGCACGAATTGTAAGATTTGATTAGTTTAAAAGGTAAGTGCTGTTTATGGTACAAGGCCATACCTTTCTAGTCCCTATCCTATTAAGGGGTTTTTTTTATTCATTATTGAAAAACTTTTACTATGGGATCAACTATCGGTAGAGATAGCCTAGAAGTTTGGACGCTTGCTTCCATGCAGGACGGTCTTAGTTCGAACCCGGCCTCTGTCTTCGGATTTATGTGCAGATCAGAATTTGATTATCCCTTGCGTTAATTAACAGTGAAGGAAAACATAATGAGGAAACCCGCACACCTGAGAGGGCCTCATAAAGTTGTCGATGGTGTGTGTAGTCCGCCAACCGGCACCAGGCCAGCGTGGTGGATTAAGGCCTAACCCTTCTCATTCTGAGAAGAGGCCCGTGCCCAGCATTGGAACAGTAATGGGCTGGATTTATTTATTGTGGGATCATTCGCGAAAAAATAAAGGAAGGTTGGATATCATAATATTTGTATGGTTTATGAGAATTGTCTGAATGTTTGTATGTAATGTCCTGCAGGACTGCAGTATAGGATAGTAGGACTACAGATAAGCTAGTACAGTTCCTTAACCACCAATATCTTGCTAGTATCTAACTGGCCTGGACTGAGAGCTATTATGCCAGTTTCATACAAGGGCAGAGCAGTGAGGCAGAGTTGTGAGCAGAACAGAACTGTTACTATTTGAACGCGCGTGACCACAGAACACAGAAAGAGCTTTTTCTAAAAGACCTCTTTTCTGTGTTCTGTGCGCGTGACAGTACTGTATGCTAACTTAACTAAAGAAGTGCAGTTGCCGCGCAGTTCCAGTAAAATTTTGATCAAACCAACACATTTGGTATTCTCTTAGCTTCAGTGAGATACGCTCGCGTCAAGTTCGACCGTCACTGGAATATGATCGGTGTGTCATAAAATTACGTGAATTAGCTCTCTGTTCTGTTGCAGGACACGTATTCAACTAGTAGCAGTGCTGTTTTGCTCAGAATAAACTCAATACTCTGCCTCGCTGCCCTAACCTTGTGTGAAATCGCCATTATGAAGATGTTCAGAGCTTACTGCACTGCTTTGTTTGACTGTGAGCACAGTATATATATACTACATACAGTAACTCAGCTAAGACGTTTTTGTGACATCGACAAGCGGAGCGCTAGGGATGTCACTAATATTTTTGGAAAATGGTTTTTATTTTATTTAGTTACATTTACCTACTGCAAACATAAATTAATACTTGTATTGGCCCAGGGCTTCGCTCGTAAGTACGTAAGTAGTATGTAAACTATATGACGATATTTAAACAGGAATTAAAAACATGTGATGATTCTTAAAAAAAAAGATGGGAATGGATATTTTTTAATAATTGCGATTTGTTCCTGGTAAAATATCCTAAGCGTTAAAGAATTCTTCAGAAACACGATAATTCAGTGCCGGTTTCTTTACTGAATCTTCTCGGAAAATCAAACGAAGCAATTTGGACCGGCTGAAAAAGATAATGTCATCACTATCAACTATCCCACTTTACGCGGACCCTCAGATATCGATTTTGAAAGCAATTGGTCCAGTAACTAAAAAGATAAAAAAGGCGGCAACTTTTTAAAATTCTGACTGTATGTAAGTATTCAGAGGCCATAGGGACTCTCAGATATCGATTTTGAAAGCAATTGGTCCAGTAACTAAAAAGAAAAAAAAGGCGGCAACTTTTTAAAATTCTGACTATAAGTAAGTATACAGAGGCCATAGGGACTCTCAGATATCGATTTTGAAAGCAATTGGTCCAGTTACTAAAAAGATAAAAAAAGGCGACAACTTTATAAAATTCTGACTATAAGTAAGTATTCAGAGGCCATAGGGACTCTCAGATATCGATTTTGAAAGCAATTGGTCCAGTAACTAAAAAGATAAAAAAGGCTGCAAATTTTTAAAATTCTGACTATAAATAAGTATTCAGAGACCATAGGGACTCTCAGATATCGATTTTGAAAGCAATTGGTCCAGTAACTAAAAATATTAAAAGGCGGCAACTTTTTAAAATTCTGACTATAAATAAGTATTGAGAGGCCATATGGACTCTCAGATATCGATTTTGAAAGCAATTGGTCCAGTAACTAAGAATGCCCAAATTGGCGGCCATTTTTTAAATTCCGTCTTTATATATGGATTTAGAGACTATACGAGTAATTTCCTGGTTTTTTTATTTTTTATGTTTGTTATGTGTGCATGCTCGGTGTCCTGTGTGCAAAAAATAAATTGATTTTCTTTCTTTCTTTCTTTATACGAACTCTCAGATATCGATTTTGTATATAATCGGTCCAGTAATAAAAAAGATCAAAATGGCCGCCATTTTTTTTTATTTCTGACCATAATTACGATTTCAGAGAAGACACGCATTTTTAAAGCAATCGGTCAATATTGACAACAAATTCGTAGATAAATAGTTGAACATTCATTATACCTTTCGATATCAGCGGGAAATTTAAAAAAAGCTAACTGCTGATTTTATATTGAGGAGTTCAAGCAGCCGTAAACACTACAATATAGTCCTGTCAATATAATTAATATAGGAAATTATGGGAGCAACACAAATCGTGACCGACTTTATCTCTAATGCCCGGTTCCTATATTCGAGAAACGATTCGTTTTGTTCACGGATGGTAGAATTGTCTACGAGACGTAACCCAAAAGTGTTCCTAAAAAAATCGTTTGGTAAGTGACGTTACCGTTGGCTTGTTACCTACGGATGGGAGGGCTACGAATAACGGATAGTAGGGTAAATGTATGGAGATGACAGCTTGCAGCGTTCCTATTAAAATTTTGAAACATTAACCAGCTGCCAAAGTTACGAGACGTATGTGATTTATTTACCGCCCGAAATTGGTCGGTTGTGTACTAAATTTTTACGTGTTTTCGTTAATAACGTTAAAAGAAATTAAAATGTCTCATTCAGATAGTGAATTGAGAGATCTAGAAATGTTATCCGACTGGAATAGCTCAGATTCCGATGAATAACGTGGTATTAATCGTAGGAATTACCAAACGGGGGTTGACCATTTTCATACCTTGGGTTTTTATTAATTTCATCTTAGATTTCGGCTGGATAAGCCTGCTGTTCAACGGTTACTCCTCGAAATATACCCTCATTTAAGAGTGAAGGGAGCCAGGTATGTAATATGTATTTTTTGTAACCTCAAAATGTTTAGGTATATACATAGACTTATTATCTACCCTACTTATTATTTCTATGGGTAGATATATAGAACAAATTATTTTGCTGTACATGTTTAGGTTATTTTTAATATAATTTATATCCGGCAAATTTTCAACTAACTACAATAACCTTATTTTTATCTAACATTATTTTTGTCGTGTATAATACCTAGATAAAGTATAGCTAACATCAATTTTTAAATCATATCAAATTATTTCTTTAGCAAAATCATATCAAATTATTTAAAAAATATATATTTTACAAATCAAATTATCGTGAATACTTAAAATAAGCACAATTTTCATTCATTTTAATTTCAATTCACAAAAGCTTGTTTGTTACAACGAAACGCCTGAATGCCGGTCAGTTATTGTCGGAGGGCTTCGGTCAGCGGGTAACCAACATCTGGTCGTCGCAGGTAGAGGCCGAAAAAACTTCTAGGAACGTCTATAACGGCGCGCTACTCGTGACCCAAAAACTATTGGTTACTCATGTACAATGACGATTCGTAAACTATAGGAACCGGGCTTAAGTAGTCTGTGGTAACACCGACTGACAACCTTTGAATATTTCGCTGTTACCTTACCGAACCTAACCGAGAAATCCCTGTAGAGCACACGTCTCTGTGTGTGTTTGAATTCGGAACGTAAGTACGTAGCTTACCAACTGTTTAGTATATATTTAAACTGTGCTGTGAGCCTTCTGAATTAGCTTATGATGTGTCAAGCGCAACTCGCCCATTTATTAAGACGGGATGTTGACGATTGCGCCTCATATATCAGCACTGTTTAATTACATACAGAGAAATATATGGAAATACTACTATGTAGACCTTTTTTTTAGCATCTGTACTTTTTCGGTTAATATCCTGTCATTCATGTTGTTATTTTAATTGAATTGTGTGCATTCAACGGACTAGAACTCTTCGTTCCATTGTTTATCTCCGATGGTATTCATTAGATCTTCACCAAATGTAAATGGGACCACCTCGGGAGAAAATCCACTACAATTGATTTACAATCAGTGAAGATATCGCTGAACAAATAACAAAAAAAAAACATTAAATCGAATCAAAATCGAATCTCCTTCTTTTTTGAAGTCTGTTGAGTCTGTTATATAGAATCATTGCAAGGCAAGGTACAGCTAGTCTATGAAAATAGATACGACAACTCTTTCCGCAGTCATTGCCATTGGTTAGGTACCTATTATTACTGCATAATACAATTAGCTCATGTAAATGCCCGTGTGATAAGAAAAACAACAATTTCTAGGTGTTTGTTTAAAACATGAGGGCGCCATGAATAGATATACTATAATTAAATGTTATCAATTTAATGGTATCAGAAGTAACTGTTAACAGGCAATTAGTAGTAATTTAACCATTAAACATCTAACTCAACCAGTTATATTATAGCTATTATATTGTAACAACCGTCTACAGTATTACGATTAAAGTAATGCGTCTCGGCAATCTTCGTCTGTCTTCGGAAATACGAATACAAAATCAAAAATGTATGGTTGGTTAAAATGCCGTTGTTCATGACATAACTTTATAATACAGCGTTTGTAAGGGCATAATATTTATAACATTTATATCACTTGGAACGGATTTAAATAAGTCCCTATTTTGATGTTAAGTTCCACCCACCAGTTACACTCCTGTCTGAAGTGTCTGTCTGTATAGGTACTATATATTATCTCTATGTTCTATTACTTGTGGTTTATGACATTTTAGTTTCTTTTTCTTTTGGTTTATCACATTTTTAGTTCTTTTTTTTCTGGTTTTGCACTTTTTTGTGTTAAGTTCCGTCCATTTTTCCGTAGAAAACACTCCTCTCTGGTGTGTCTTCGTCTGTTACTTATGGTTTATCATTTTTTCAGTTTTATTTTTCGTCTTATTTTTCACTTTTTTGTATAAAGTTCAGTCTATTTTACCGTGAAGACACCTCTCTGGCGTATCTTCTTGTCTCACTTCTGGTTTATTACTTTTGTCCTATCGAGCTGATTTTAAGTAAAGTGGAAAGAGGATGAATCGGGAAGCCTTATCAGGTGTTAAGTTATACTCAACATGGCTGAAATTGTTTTCAAAATCTTTGATGATTTTTGATTCTAGTGTAATTATGGCTTAGAAAATATCAAAAGTCCCTCGTCCTATGAACCTTACTAATGCACAATGGAATCCTTGGAAAAAGTTGAAAATAAACTTCAAAAAGTTCTACAGTATGTACCTAAGTCGTTTTTTAAGTTTTTGTAAAACTTGTGTGGTACTTTGATATTAAGCTTTAGGCTTTTTTTTTTTACATGTTGAGTTCCTCTGTTCTTTTAGTAGCACTGCTATTTAATACACCGCCACAAATTAGTGTCAAGTAGGTACTAAATGAAGTACTTACAAGTAATAAAGTTGAGGATAATAAGTGGAATGCTATGGGCTACGTACTTTTGATTTAAGTATCATGTCAGGGCTTCGTGGTGACATTGATTCCAAGTCAATGACGGGTCATTGAAACTATAAGCCAACGAGCTGTGGAATTGGGTCGCCAACAAAACGCCCGGCGCCCGCTCTATTAAATAACTTTAGATTATAGCTTTATGCTTTGCGTCACACCATAACATTCATATGGTAGTGGACAATGAGTTGTAATTAAACATTTGATTAATAGAAATTAACAGCGGTTAAATTCGCACGGTCAGTTTGTAACCGCGTGTTTTCTCAGGACCTGCAGGGGCAAAGATCTGAGGCAATTTTTCGGCGATGATCTAGACTGTAGCTTTTTTAAGGCGCTATCAAACCGACGTCTCAGGCGCATTCAGACCGATTGCACGTTTGCAATGAATGAATTTTTGTCCGGCGGGCTGCCGCGGTTAAGAACGAACGTGGTTGGTAGTTGTTGCTAGTGAGGACACTAGAGTTCTAACGACAACTACGAACAAAACGACCGTCCGTGTCGAATTTTCTAGACCGTGGCATTCCGCCGGCAAAAATCCGTCGTCTGCGCCTGAACTTGCGATCCGTTTGAGTCAGTGCAGTTGTTCTCTTCTGTCCCCTGCAGGGCAAAGGCCTCCCTTCCCTCCTTCTACTTTTCCCGTTCTATGGCAATTTGGGGGCCAATCCTTTAGATAGGAGTCCAGCTCATCACGCCATCTCCTTCTGGGCCTGCCGCGTTGCCGTTTCCTGCTATTTGGGACCCCAGTGTGTGCTTGTTTTTGCCCAAAGCTCCTCTGGCATACGGCAGATGTGACCAGCCCAGTTCCATTTTAATTAGCCATGTGACATTTCATAATCTTTATTTACCTAATGATAAGTCACTAACAAACATTATTTTTTTTTTCAGGTAAGCTGTTTTGACACAGTAATAAATAAACAGAGGCATCACATGGTGAGTGTTAACTACCCAAACGAAATTAAACAAAAGTTTAACGTGAGTGGTATTTAGCTGGACAAACAGACAAGAATAACAAACATTGTGACAGTATATCAACTGGGCGCTGACGAGTTTGAGCTTCGGAAACGTTCAGGTTTCTTCGGGATTTCCTGAAGCAGTCATTTTTATTTTAATCATTGATATATTATTTTTTATTAAACATACGTATATATTTAATAGTTGGGGATGGTTGGGAGATCAGCGGCTAGATAGACGACCTGCAAAAAATCGTGAGAAAGATCTGGATGCGATTGGCACAGACCAGGGAAGCATGGCTTAACAAGGAGAAGGCTCTATACTCGGTAGAAAAAAGCTGCCATGATATAATAATATTATTGCCGCTGTAGTAGGTATTTGAGTGGCGTTTAGCTGGAAAATGAACTGTCAACAGTATAACGTGTTTGACGGTAAGTCAACTGCGCATGAGTTGTGTTTTGTGGGCAAAGTTCAGTTACCTTCGTGTTAAGCCTAGATTAAAATATGTTTATAGTTATTTAAGAATTTTGTGTGTTATAGCGGTTCATATTTAGATAATTTAATGCTACTACTATACCTAATGTATAATGCTATCTAACTATACTTATAGGGTAATATATTACAGTTTTTTATTATCTCTATCTTTGATAAGATAAATAGAACTAAATCGCTCCTTTTTTATGATAACCAGTTTAACTAAATAAAACTTTAATTACACCTTTAACTATTATAACTACTACTTTTATAACTTTCATAAAAAATATTGAATTTTACCCAGCTACCTCTATGGCGCATAGCTGAGTAGGTGTTTTCCACACTTTCAATATTTAGTTTTTAACCGACTTCAAAAAAGGTGGAGGTTTTTTTATGTTTGTTACGCGATTACTCCGCCAATTGCAGACCGATTTTGAAAATTCTTTTTTTTGTTTGAAAGGGATTACTATGTTGGTCCCGTAGAGAACGTTGTTCAGTTTGATGGTTTGATCCACACCCTTAAATATGACCACGCGTTTCTGATACACGTATGTGTGCATTAATCCTAGTGAGGGGCAATGTTATAAAAAAAAAAAAAAGTTAAATAAATAAGACAATGCAGAGTTGTCTAATTCGGGACACATACCTACAGAATAATTTTTATGAAGTGCGCATAATTTGCAGTGATTCGGAGTCTCCGTCCCAAATGCGACCGCAGTACTAAAATTCTCTCCTAAACAAAATAAAAATTTGATTTTGTAGGTATGGCTTGCGCTAGTAAATGCGTATCCATACTAAGTAGAATTTTCGTTTCGATTTAAAGTGTATTGCAATACTGCGGTTGCATTTAGGAACAGGGATTGAATCACTACAAATTATGCGCACTACATAAAAAAATATTCTGTGTAACGAACTACGAAAAAGATAATAAAATGGTTTTACTGCAAATCTTTTCTTTCACTCATACACAACACGCGACAAACGAGTGCCTTTGTTTTGAACTACGCTATCTCACCTGTCATAGTTATCACAGTTATCAAGTAGGCTGTGGTTAGTTTGCGATGTATTTTACTATCTGATCTTATTTAAATAACGTCTTATGTAAACTATTCACATTCGGTTACTGAATAACTTAAATTTAAGGCGACGCAGTGATAAATAATTACTTTTATTATAATTGGTCATAATTGAGATGTCTTTTGTTTTAGTAATTTCATTATATTTTTCAAATTGACTTACATTACTTTTATTCCTAAATGGTATAACATAAAAACCATGAAACCAAGTGATGCAAAGTAGACACTATATAAAATTTATTATTTGCGGGCGCGCCGGGCGGCCCCGGCGACCATTCGCGGCTTAATGAATTTTATAGTTAATTGGTTATAATTTAATAAAAATGTTTTCGCTAACCTGTAAAAACATGAAAAGAATCCTTCGGATAGAATAGAATGGAATAGAAATACTCTTTATTGTACACCTGATAAAAGAGGAGCAATAAACGTAATAATTACAATTAATCATTCTAAGATTATTCAATGGGCTGTCATATCGCAAATGGCGATTTCTTACAGACAAAAATTGTATGGCTGTCCACGCTAAAAAAATGAATGTTCCCTTTAATATTTCCTTTGCTATATCTTTCATGATGGAAACGATTTGTAGGTATTTTCTAATGCTATTTGTTAATAGCTAGACTCCCCAGGCGACTTACTTCGACCTTATAGCAGATTTGAAATTGAACGGCCCAGACTTCCAGTATAAGCTGACCTCACACTGTATACGCTTTTCGTACAGTGAAATGTCAGCATATTCTGGAAATTTCTGGGCAGTTCAATTTCAGTCCTGCTATAAGATCTCGTAGTAAGGTTGTCTGCAAGCGGGAAATACAGAATGGATAAGGGAATGTAATGACTTAATGAGTCATTATAATTCTTATTTATGGGTAACGTGGACCATGGTAACCTGTTTCTCACGGGTTTGTCACGACGTGAGCGTTCACAGAATCTATTTGCATGTTACTACAGCAATAAATAAATAAAATAAAATAAATTGTTGTAACACTAGGCACCCGACAACCCAGATCTATGAATTTGGAGTCACAAAACCTGGGGGGCTAAAATGGCCGCTTTAGATGAATCACAATATGATTCATATTACGAATGTCAAAATATCTACTTAATTGACGACTCTTAATGTCATCCGCATAAGGTTCATATTCAGTAATCATCTGTTTGGCAGTTACTATGCAGATCAGTAAATGAATTGCTCAATGTGGCCTTTTTAGGCCCTCTGGTCTCACCTTCGAACATAATATTATACTCAGACATGCAATTAGAAGAAGACAAATCATTATCCTTTATTTGGTGCTGTAGTCGGGTAAAGAAGACAGTTTTCAAACAAACAAACGTAACTACACACCAACGCAACTACTTAGAGACGACAGATATGAACTCTAAACAGTTTAATTAGAACTCCAACAAAACCATGAACCGCTTGAATCTGGATTGAACCAGTGTCAATATAAGAAGAATGCTACTAATCGTTATAGTTAAAGGTCATTAGTGTATGGGACCCTTGAGCATGCTTGTGAGATGACGTTAATGAGTGATTCGCTCTGTAGGCATTCTGTTGTGGGGATCAGCGGCTGATGTAGATTCGGTCTTTATATTGCAGAAGAGGGCGATCCGTGCGATCTATAACATGGGCCCACGCGAGTCTTTACGAGACTTTTTCAAAGACACCGACATTCTAACACTGCCATCACAGTACATTTTGGAAAATATTATGTTCGTCCGAAGAAACCTGCATATGTTTAATAACAATAGCGATATTCATAAAATTAATACTAGAAATAAGTACAAAATAGTGGTCCCTAAATTTAGATTGACCAAAACAAACAAATCATTTCTAGGTAACGGTGTACGCTTTTATAATAAACTCCCAAAAAGTATTACCGAGCTTACTGATAAAAAGTTTAAAACTCGTGTTAAGCTTGTCCTCATAAGGAAGGCCTATTACAGGATCAAAGACTATGTTGACGATAGAGATGTATGGAAGTGATTATCTTCTGCACATGCGGCTTCCCTGGTGACCCACTGCTTCCTGTCTTCACACACTAATTTTAACGCTTCCCTTGTACCTTTTTAGTACCTATTCTTAATTGGGTGACTGACTTGAGTGTTAAGTACGCACCTACTAGTATTGTATAATTTTATTATTTTAGTGGTACTTATGATTTTTGCTGTTCTTTTTTTTATTTTTTTTTATTGTAATATTGTGTAAATTGAGGTGGAATTTTAGCCGAGGCCGCTCCCGCGGCCCCACATTTGTTGTGTAGTAAGCTTGATTTCTGAAAAGAGTATCCATGGAGTTTCTTGCCGGTATCTTCTCCAGGACCAACCCACTTGGAACCGTGCGCCTAGAATCACGACGTTTTGAAAGTGCCTGCAAAGGCCCAGTTGAAATAAAAATCTTTGACTTTGACTTTGACTTTGACTTTGTACGCATTTTTGTTGGACAAAATTGTAGCTACGAATTGTGATTATCAATTTGTCTTTTTTCACCCCCGAAAAAAAAGAGGGATGTTTTATATATGTGTATCTGTCTGTGCATCGTAGCTTCAAAACGGATGGACCGATTTCAATGCAATTTTTTTATTGAAAGCTAGTTTAATCGGGTATCATCTTAGTTATGTTTCATGAAAATCTTTTCAGCCGTTCAAAAGTAGCAGTAAGCTCTTTTACTAGTTAGAGTCGGAGGCTTCTGACATAGCTAAGATGATACCCGATTAAACTAGCTTTCAACTAAAAAAACTACATTGAAATCGGTTTATATCCGTTTTGGAGCTACGATGCCACAGACAGATACACAGCTACACCGATATACAGATATACAGACACACTACAAACTTATAACCCTCTTTTTTGTCGGGGGTTAAAGGGACATATTGCGCCGACCCCAAATAAAATGCCATAAGGGCAGGAAAATGACGATAGTGACGACAACTGATTTTATTTTATTTATAACTTTTAGGAAGACTATCAGCTAATTACATAAAAAATAAAAAACTTAAATGGTTAATAAAAAGCCATTAAAAAGTCTCCACAGTTAGCAACAAAGTAAAAAGAAACAAAAGCCCTCAAATCTAAGTACAACAACTAAATACCTACACACTAATTAATAAGTAAAAGAAAAATAAAATATAATCTATATTTGTACTTATATAGAAAGAAAAAATAAAAACTGTCGATTAGCTCCGTATCAAATTGTCACCTGTCAGTTGTCTGTAGCTGTGTAGTTTTTCTGCAATTGCTTAACTATTGTGTCCAGTTATTATATAGCGTGGTTATCCAAGCACTGCGAGAACTGTATGTCTAACAAACGGCTCCTTAAAATTATGCTGGTAAGGTATTTTATTATTATATTAAATCCAGTGGTCGCTCAGTGGTCGAAATTCGACCGTAATTTTAGCTTTCTGCACTCCTTCTCCATATTAACTTTAACTATGCCAAATCACATACTCCTCCGTGCGCGCAATATGCTTAAAAAGGGTACAAAGTTTACTCTTCACAAGACGTCCTTAAAGCAGAAGATTCTGGGTATCGCAAACCAAACACAAGAATTCTACGAAGTCATTTTTTATGTGACATAGATAGACATGCAAATATTATGTACATACAGTAGAAACGTGATATTTTTATAAATATGTACATAAAACTCGTGAACCGGATGATTCATTTAATTGTATATGATTATTTTAACAGCTTACAAGTCTCTGTCTACATACCCCAGACGATAACACTCTGATCATCATCAGGTCAATACCCAGCTACCCCTAAATTTCCACTTCACCAGCAGGAAGTAGTCAAGGACTAACGAGACTCCGGCGCAATGGAGATATAGAGAATGGGTACCGTCTGTCGGGTTTGGTCAGCTTGTAACTGCCATGGCATTCTTATTTAAAGCCAAATCATTATTATAATCATTATTCTCGCAGGTCTTACCACAACATTGTACTCAGATTGTAATCTATTATTTTAAAAGAGTTTCCATGGAGTTTCTTGCCGGTTCCTCTCCATAGGACCTACTATTTGGAACCGCGCACAGTCTAAATCATACATATCATCATAGATCATAGTCTGGACATTTCATAAGTGCCTGTATCTGGTTTAACAATAAAGCTAAACGTTATAACTGCTTCTTCTTACTTCACAACCTGCGTAAGCTAAAACGTCTAGGTATATGACTAATTCAATACATATTTCTGTTACACCAGGCCCAAACTCTTGCCGAATGCAGACAAGCGTTGACAAATGTGAGAGTGTCGATTGATCGCTTGCCGTGACTTGCCAAGCTTGCCGAGCTCGGTTCGACATAAACAATCAATTGGCACCGTTGGTGTAGTGGCTAATCGATTGGCTTTCTACGCTACGTGTAGAGGGTTCGATTCCCGCACAGAAAAAATATTTGTATGACCTACAGACATAATTTTTTTCTTCTGATAAGGCAACTGAGCCCTACAGACAGTTGTTCTGAGTCCAATTTGGGTAGCTCCAATTTTGAGCTGAAAGTCCCGGTATGGCCCTACTTCTCTTCTGTATCTCTCTTTTAGTGGAACTTGTTAATAAATACACCCTTTAAATTCATAAAAATATTACATAATTTATATTGTATCGTGGTTTGTATGTAGTACTAATTATAAAGTTCCTTCTCCCTTTGTTAATTAATTACAGCTATCGTAAACAATAACCTAACCGTCAAAAACCCCCGACTCCAACTAGAAAAAGAGCTCTAACTTTTGAACGGCTGAATAGATTTTCATGAAACATAGCTAAGATGGTACTCGATTAAACTAGCTTTCAATTAAAAAAAATTGCATCGTAATCGATCAATCCGTTTTCGAGCTACGATGCAACAATAACACTCCTTTTTTTTGGGGGTTAATAAACATGATATTATCATTATTACATACAACACAACATCTCGGCACAAACACAGATGTTTTATGATACCGCCAGTCAAAACCTCAGATTAACTTTACCTCTAAAATTATGTTCCACGTCTATTTTTGTAAGTTCGGATTCACACGTCATTGCGACTACATGAGAGACGGGCGTTACGATATGTTCCACTTTGAGCTTTGAATAAACCCCCTTTTTTATAATGTTCATTTGATGAATAACGTGTCTGTCGTTGCATTGTGAATCCATTACTGGTTAGTAAAAAAAAATCTACGTAAGGAATCTGACCAAGAGAGGGCGACCGCAGAAAAGTGAAAATACATCAAATAACGAAATAAAATAGGCATTGTATTAACACCGCTGGGTTGTAATTTGTAATTATTGTATTTATGATAGAAGTATTTACCTACCTGTTTGTTGACTTATAATAACGATTGGTCGCCCACTGGTCGAAATTCGACCGTAATTTTAGCTTTCTGCACTCCTTCTCCATATATGCCTTGTCTCACAGTCCTCCGTGCGCGCAATCTGCTTAAAAAGGAATGAAAAGTTTTCTCTTCACGTATTAATATAAAGATACTTACAGAAAGTACATGAGGAAAACATAATAAATGAGGCTCAAGTACTTTAATTATGATTTCAATTTTGAAATCGAGCAAACCGTAATAAATTATTTAACACAACTTTAGCCAGAGCGATTGGTTTCCCTTAGAGATTTAAAAGTAAATGCAGGTTCATGTATGCTAACAAGCCCTTTAAAACACTTGTTACTACACAACACTAACCGCTATATAATTAACTGAGCCGGTTAAACGAACACAAATTAACAACCCATTACACCCATTAGCAGGTGCAGAGTGGAACATTCGTGACGTCGAGGTCGATGACGCGAATGACGTCCATGCGCATACAGGATAATTTTACTGCGTCTACGCATACTGCACGTGTGCCAATAGTGTGCCGCCGCATTATAATATGCATACGTCTGGTATAACACATAACTTTCTTTCTTTCTTTTTTTAAGGATCCAAAGCTAGTAAGATAATAATAATCATTATTTATTATAAGTCGCAATGACTGTAGCAAACGCAATAGTTATTTTATAAGTCCATAACTATCGAAAAGTCCTCATTGTTCTTCAAAAATGGTTCATTGGATGATTGATACCCTTTATTACAAAAGATGGTTTAAATAAAGCAAGTTTAGTATAACCTAGGATTTAAATATATCTGTCACTTTCTAACGTCATATAACCAAGAGAGACGGGGCTATCTTAAAACCTGGGTTTTACAACACTTACTTCAATTAAACCATTTTTTAAAGGTCTTTTGTAATAAGACCGATTCAGTTTTGATTCCTTGAAATTCTTAAACTGGAAAATTTTCTACTTAGACCAATATCAGTAGTCTAATTTTGTCTTCTAGAAGTCAATTGTATCTAGATAATTTTTTTTTTTTATTGCAAGAGTACCGGCTTTGGTCTCTTGAAAAATAAAAATTAATGGCGCCAGCAATATTGTAGTCATACGATTACAAATAACATGCGTATGCGCGCGTCTGACGTTCCTTTACATAGGTATCTGTTAGTGATTCTGAGAAATTAATCATTAGTCTGTTTCTTTGGAATGTGGACGTATTACTCGTCATCATGAATTTGTGTCCCCACTGTTGGGCCTCTGCGAAAGGGATTCATTGGGTTTGTTTCGGTAGTGGGGGTTAGGCCGACCACTCCTGGGACAGTCTCCCACTTGGCGACGGACGCTTTGATGAAGGGAGGGAAGGTAGTAGTTAGGTAGGTACCTGAGTACCTGCCAAGTTGCCGTCTTCCAACCCTGCGCTGGTAACGTCCGTCTCTGCGCACCCTGTAATGCGCTTCTGACCTATCCTCACTTGGCTACGGATAACCAAGGGGAGAGGGGAGGGGTGATGACTTTCACTGTGATTAAAACTACTTCTTTCTTCAAGTACTTGCTGACTTCTTGAGGGTTCCGCTGCTCTGCTGTGACTGTTCTGCGATTGTTCTGCGACTGTTTGCGACTGTTTGCGACTGTGGCCGTAATGAAAACGGCCGCTCCTTTTATACTATAGCGGAACCCTTTAGAAGTCTTTATTTTATTTATTGAATAAAAAACTGTCCATGTTGTATAAACATGCGCCTCACCTATCTTATAACAAAATTAATGTATCTAAACAAATGATCAGCATATTTTTCCTAAATGTGTGGCCGTCTAAATCAGCAATAATCTATTTATCTTATGATATCTATTTACATACAGCGCTATCGCTTTGTGTGGTCGCCGACAATGGTATCTATTTACAGTGTGTCGCCGACATTCTCCCCCTCGTGCGCAGCACCATCCTCTTGACTCGGCGATTCTCCTGGTACTAATAGCACGACGCGTGAACTTGGTCGTCGCAGTACGCCGCCTCTGGTCTCGATGTCGACGATCCTGGTTCTTCCGTCTGGTCCTGGATACGTTTCAAGGATCTTCCCTCGTGGCCATGTGCATCGTGGTAGGTTAGGGTCCACGATCATGACGACGTCGCCGACTCGCAGTCCGGTGGTGTCTGCTTTCCCGCTGATTCTTCTAGGCAGCAGGGTGGGTAGGTATTCCCGCAGCCAGCGCTGCCAGAAGTGGTCTGCCAGCCGCTGTGTAGTCTTCCAGGTTTCCTGGCCGACGAGCTCGCTGTCTTGAAAGGCGCCGATCCTAGCGGCACCGCATGATCTTCCGATGAGGAAGTGGTTTGGGGTGAGTGCCTCTTCTTCCAGGTTCCCCGACAGGTCCGTGAGTGGTCGGGAGTTCACGATGTGCTCAGCTTCCAGCAGGAGGGTGTGAAGAACTTCTTCTCGAGGATGCTTCTCCTTCAGCGTTGCGGCTAGTGCAGTTTTGATTGATCGCACCAGTCGTTCCCAGGCGCCGCCCATGTTTGGTGCACCTGGTGGAATGAACTTCCACTGCACGCCAATCTTCTCTGCTTCTGAAGAGAGTTCTTCTTTCTTCATTTCTTCTACAGCTTCCTGCAACTCTCTGTTGGCCCCGATGAAGTTGGTGCCGTTGTCGGAGTAGATGGACTTCGGCATTCCTCTTCTTGCTGCGAACCTGCGAAGCGCCATGATCATAGAATCTGTTGACAAAGAAGGGGTGAGTTCCACGTGTACTGCCCTGGTAGTTAGGCAGGTGAACAGCGCTCCCCATCGTTTTTCATGTCGCCTTGCTACTGTGATGGTCATGGGTCCGAAGTAGTCCACTCCAGTACAGGTGAAGGGGTGACTCCCGTGCCGCAGTCTCTCCGAAGGTAGGTTCCCTGTTGGTGTCTCTTGAGGCTTGGCTTTGTTGATCTTGCACCATTGGCATCGATGCTGCATTGCCCTGATCGCCGACCGCAAGCCTATGATCCAGAAGCGTTGCCGAAGCTCGTTCATGACGGTTTCGTGATTTCCGTGGTTGAATCTTCTGTGGTAATCTTCGATGATTAGTGCGGCGATCTTGTTTCTGCTGTCCAACACGATGGGCCTCTTGTAGTCTCTGGATACGCCTCGGATGGTGTCGATTCTTCCTTTCAGCCGGATAAAGTTTTCTTCTAGCCCGACGTCGAGTCTCTTCAGCTTGCTGCTCCTGCTGAGGGGTTTCCCCTGTTGCATGAGGCGGATCTCTTCTCCGAAGCTCCCTTCTTGACTCTTCTTCAACAGTAGCAGCTCCGCTCGTTCCACCGAGTGTGCGAGTCTGCTTCCTAGGAGGGCGGCCTGCAGCTCCAGGCGAGGTATGGAGACTGGCTTCAGCGGTGTCACTCTGGCCTTTGCTGCCACCAGGTGAGTGCTGTAGGCTCCATTCGGTTCTTCTATGCGCCAGTAGACTGCTGCAGCGTACGCCAACTCGCTCGTATCTGTGAAGGTGTGTAACTCCCCCTCGGTGCAGTGTGGTGCTATACATCTTGAGACGTGCAGATTCTTGAGCAGCTCCACATGTCCCAGGTAAGACTTCCAGGCTTCATGTTCCTTTTCTTGTATTTCTTCATCCCATCCTATGCCACTTCTCCATATTCCTTGCAGCAACTTCTTCCCCTGGATAAGCACAGGAGACAAGAGGCCTAGTGGGTCAAAGGTTGACATGGCCGCGCTAGTCACTTCTCTCTTCGTAGGTTTTCTTCCGCCCTGGATCACTTCTTCAGGTGTGTTGCGCAGATTGGCGCGGAATCCCAGCGCATCCTCTTCTGTGAGCCAGCGTAGACCGAGGGTTTTCTCTTCTTTCTCGCCCAGCTCCACTTCTTTCTTCTCTGCAGCTTCCTTTTTGATCTTCTGCAGGAGTCCTGGTTGGTTGGATGCCCATCCTCGTAGCTCGAAGCCGGCCTTCTTGTGTATGAGGTCCACTTCATCTGCTATCTTCAGGAACTTCTCTTCGGTGTGGAAGCTGTGTAGGTAATCATCCATGTAGTGATTACACTCGATGGCTCTGGCGGCTTCCGGGTACTGGTCCTTGTAGTCAGCTGCGTTCCTGTTCTTCACGAAGATTGCCGTGCTCGGAGATGATGTGGCGCCGAAGATAACCGACGTCATCCTGTACTCCTTGGGCGGCGTGTCTCGCCGCTCGCCCCGCCACAGGAACCTAAGGCTGTCCCTGTCTTCTGGCCTGATCTTTACTTGTAGGAACATCTCTTTGATGTCAGCTGCTACCGCCATGGGGCCCTGCCGAAACCTAAGCAGCACTCCGAAGAGAGACTGCAACAGGTCTGGTCCCGGCAAGAGCGCGTCGTTGAGGCTCCTTCCTCTTGATTTGGCTGCGGCGTCGAATACGATGCGTATCTTCTTCTTGAGCGGGTGAACCACGGAGAAGTGAGGCAGGTACCATTTCTTTCTTGAGATGCTATCTTGAGGTGCTTCTTCGGCGTATCTGTGGTCGAGTAGATGCTGCATCTGCTTGTTGTATTCCGACTTCAGCTGAGGATCCTTGTCTATCTTCTTCTCGATGCTTCTCAGCCTGTTCTCAGCCGATGCGTAGCTTTCGGGCATCTGGTCGTCTTCCTTCTTCCACAGCAGACCAGCTTCGAAGCGTCCATCTTCCAGCCGCTTGCAGGTCTTCTCCAGGATGGCGATTGCTCTTCCCTCGGAGTCCGTTGTTGGTCTTCTTGGCTGCACTCCTAAAGCTTCTATCGCGAAGTGGTCCTTGATCGCCTGGTGCATGTCCTCTTCCACGGTGTTGACGTGCAGACAGTTGTTCAGGAAATGTACTGACTTGGCACTTCCTGCATCAGATCCGTGTAGTATCCAGCCTAGTTCTGTTCTTGACACCATTGGTTCCCCTGGTTTCCCTCTGATTGTCTCTTGAGAGATGATGAGCTGCCAGTTGTCTTGCCCGGTGAGTAGTTGAGGCGCCTTTGCTTCATAATACAGGATGTCGGTCATCTTCTTGAGGTGCTGGCATTCTTCTATTCTGCTCCTTTCCAGGAACTGCGGAGTAAGCTTCAGGTCATCCATTGTTCTGACTCGTTCCAGCGTCTTCTTGACGTCGCGATGAACCCCTCTTATCGTAAGGTTCAGCTTCCTTGAGTCTTTCTTCCTGATGAGCCTTCCTCCAACTGTTTCGATCACCAGCTCCTCTTCTTCTCCTGTTGCCCCAAGCTGCTCGGCGACTTCTGCGTCCAGCAACGATACTGTTGAGCCTTCATCCAGGAGCGCCATGATCTTCTGTGATCCTCTTGGTCCATACACCTCCACTGGAGTCATCTTCAGGTACGCTCTTGCTGTCTTCACTGCGTGCACTGGCGCCATGATGTTCGTCGCCACTTTATGCTCCGTCTCCTTTTTGCTGGTCTCCTCTTCTGGTATCTTCGGCTCTGCACCGGCGTCCGTATGCAGTAGCTGATGATGCCACCTTCTGCAGATCTTACATGGCGGTTTCTTGCAACCTTCTTTTCGGTGTCTCCCCAGAAGACACTTGAAGCAGACGTGACTCTTCTTCACTAGGGCCCATCGCTCTTTTACCGCCAGCTTCTGGAATTTGTTGCATTCTACTAGGGAGTGTTCACCCTGGCACAGAGGACAGCTCTTCTGGTTCTGTTTCGCTTCATTTTCCTTTGCAGAGTTTGCGGCATGTCTGTAGGTCCGCCTGGGTCCACTGTTCTCTTCTAAAGTTGCGAAGGCTCCGCACTTGTCCGCTTCAGAGTTCAGGAACTTGGAGACCAGCGTCAAGTCGGAGAAGTCATCTTCATCCTTGCTCGCAGTGAAGTCGTACCACCTGAACCTGAGAATCGAAGGCATTTTTTCTACAATTCGTTTCACTATTTCCGGAGAGTGTAGGTATTGCGGTTTCTTCAATCCCTTGATGGCTGCTACGCTGTTGTTCACTTGGCTGGCGAAGATGCATATGTCCCTCGGGTTTTCCGATATTCTTGACAGCGCCTTCACTTTTTCTAATTCTGCCAGCACCAGCGCGTCCGGTCTGCCAAATCTTCTGCGAAGAGCTTGCATCACTTCTTCTGGAGACGCTGCGGAGTACAGCAGGCTCTTGATGGTTTCTCTTGCGTTGCCTTTCAGCGCCTTCCTGAGTCGCGCCATATTCTGCGGCTCGGAGAACATCGGTGCCGTATCTTCGTAGACCACCTTGAAGGCCAGCCACTCGCTGCTGTTGCCATCGAAGTACGGCAACTCGTGGATGTACTTGGGCTGCGAAGCTGATCCTCCCTTTGTGGCAAAGGCTTCCTTCAGTGCGTCTGCCAAAGCTTGAACCTCCACCGTAGCACCTCTAGAAGGCGAGTTCTGTTCAAGCTTCACTGTTGGCAGGGCTTCTGAGGGTCGCTGACCTCGCGGCTCTGGCTTGTCAGCATCCCTCTCTTCAAGCATTGAATTCTGGATCCAGTCCTGCACCTGGGCCGTTCTGTCTTCCTGGTCTTCGTCCACGGAGTCCTCTTCTTGATACTGCGCCTGTTCTAATCTGACGCGGGCTAGCTTCGCTGCTGCCTGGGCTTGCTCTAGCTCCAGGCGTGCCAGTTCCTCTCTGGCTTCCAGCTCGCGTCTTCTGGCCGCTGAACTCGTGGTCTTCGTTGACCTGGCCCGACGACTAATCCCCACCGATATCAGGGTCCGGGCGGAGTTGTCCACCCTCTGAACCGGTGCATCTTCTGGGATCTTCTGATCTGTCGTCTTCTTCTGGTCCATCCTCCTCAGCGGTGTTCTGGGTGCTTGTTCTGGTCTGATGACCTTGGATGCACCCGTTGTGACAGTCGCTTCGGTCGCGGTGGTTTCTTCTGAAGCGTCGGTTCCTCTCGACTCTTCTGTAGCTTCAGTTCCAGAAGACACTGATGCTGACGTAGCCCTTTCTTGCTCTTCTGTACGTTCTTCTGCCGGTGCTTCTTCTGTAGGCGCCGGCGGTGAGCGGAGGAGGACGTCCTTCTGGCTTCTTGTCATCACCATCTTCTTCTTGCAGGATCCGGCTCGAAGGACCAGCTGTTTCGGTAGTGGGGGTTAGGCCGACCACTCCTGGGACAGTCTCCCACTTGGCGACGGACGCTTTGATGAAGGGAGGGAAGGTAGTAGTTAGGTAGGTACCTGAGTACCTGCCAAGTTGCCGTCTTCCAACCCTGCGCTGGTAACGTCCGTCTCTGCGCACCCTGTAATGCGCTTCTGACCTATCCTCACTTGGCTACGGATAACCAAGGGGAGAGGGGAGGGGTGATGACTTTCACTGTGATTAAAACTACTTCTTTCTTCAAGTACTTGCTGACTTCTTGAGGGTTCCGCTGCTCTGCTGTGACTGTTCTGCGATTGTTCTGCGACTGTTTGCGACTGTTTGCGACTGTGGCCGTAATGAAAACGGCCGCTCCTTTTATACTATAGCGGAACCCTTTAGAAGTCTTTATTTTATTTATTGAATAAAAAACTGTCCATGTTGTATAAACATGCGCCTCACCTATCTTATAACAAAATTAATGTATCTAAACAAATGATCAGCATATTTTTCCTAAATGTGTGGCCGTCTAAATCAGCAATAATCTATTTATCTTATGATATCTATTTACATACAGCGCTATCGCTTTGTGTGGTCGCCGACAATGGTATCTATTTACAGTGTGTCGCCGACAGGGTTCATGACTATTCCTTTTTAGGTTTAATTTTCTACTTAAGAATTGGTAGCCTTTGTTAATATAAGCCATTAGTTTAGTCCTATCAAAGTTCGCAACAGAATCGACATCATTGCTTATCTCAAGTTTAACATAAATATCTTATGAAAACCGGTAAGAACTCAAAATATTAGCATCCGATATTGATGCACTATCAATCTTTATAAATTAAGAGCTGAAGTCTGAAGGATGTTTTGTTGGCTACGAGCCAGCTGTTTGTTACTTCTTCCTGGTATATGCTATGGCTGGTATCCTGACTGAGCCATGGTTAAAACTTCAGAGAGTCGTATGTTTATCGTTGGTTTCTACTTTGACGTCATGGGGCTGATATTTTTGCCCTAAAAGCCTGCAACTGCTAGGGCGGTATCCGAAGTGGTCTTAAGGTATCTGCAATAGGCTGAATTCGATTCATTGCTCGCTGTTCATCAGCCAGAGTACCAGCAGCTTCTTCGTCGTTGATAAAGCTTGTGTTTTTGTAGAATTAATGCCATTTGGCTTTCGTTACCCAGATAAGGCAGTTAGCAGCTCGAAAAGTCTCACAACCTCTCTTACCGCAGGGTAGTTCTGTGGGGTGGTCAGTGTCTCCCAACAGTCGAGTGGTGGAAGTCAAGTGGCAGTCGCTTTGTATAAAATACTTACTGAGCCACACCTGGTTAAATTGGGAGCTGACCCCAACCTAGTTGGGGAAAGACTAAGCAGAGGATGATAGACTATTATCAAGACTTAGTAAGCAGATGCTTAACTCTACGTCATAATCTTCTGTTAGACAACTATTTTGAAAACACTGTCATTATTGTAAAAGCTTTCAAAATCCCAACGCAGTTGATAATACACACGTAACATTACATTTGACTTTGAAAGGTTTAGACCATACTTTGATTTACTTCGCAGCCCTGACTATGAAGTTAAGGACAGCTTAACTGATGATCTAGATGAAGATGATACAGACACTAAAAGATAACCCTCGATCGTACTACAAGTCCCACGTGCACCGATATTAGCGATGGGTAATTGGTATCATGTTTACAGATGCAACACGTGATAAAAGCCTGTTTACGAAGTGGATAATAGATGACAACTTGCTTAGTGAAGATTGTATATTTTCTAGTTTTCACTGTCGTACTATGGAGTTGAAAAAACAGTTTGAATAGATTGGATATTAATAAGCCTTTGATTTTCCTCACCTAACCGACCAAAAACCAAGATCAAGCTTTTAAAAGTCATTGCATCATGCAAATTTTTTAAGGTTTGAAGAAAGGAAAATTTTATAAAAAGAAAAAATTGTAAAAGAAAAATATATCACAATTTTTTTTATATTTGCTCACTCTTGTCCTAGCTACACTTTATTTGTCTCCAATCTTCATTTTTTTTTTCTAAAGGTGCTTACCTCATCCTTTACCAAAAATGGCACATCAAATCCACGTCCTCCGAGGTATATAAACGTTTCTCCTTAAAGTTAAATACTGTGTCATTGAACTGACACCAGTATCCAAAGTGCTTTGGATATTGGTTACTTAATAGTCTCCTATTATGTCGATTACGCTTGACTGACCGATCAGAACCTGTTTAATTTGTGTTACAGTAGTTAAAGCGATTTTGTTCTTGTCCTCTTAGCTCGTGTTTCTCTTGTATGCCTAAGACATGACGTGTTCTTCGGTTACAATACCCAGCCTAGAATTTATGGAATTTATGGTAATTGACCGATTTCTTTTAAATGTACTCACTAAGATTTTTTTTAAATTTAATCCTATCCAATTCTATTTAGTCCTATCTCGAATCTTAAGTAGATTCTTTTTACACTGGTTTCATGGTCTTCCCTGCTTTTAAACAGACATCAGCGATGTTGAATGAATCGAAGGTGCAGCACTCGGTTGTAAAGTATATGCAAATGAAGCCCTTATGTCTTCATTTCTATGTGACATAGTTTCTTTTGGAGTCCAGCAAATGTTCATATTTGCTGGTGATGTAAAAATCTAGATATAAGCTTCCTTTACGGTAGTCTAATAAGTTTTCTTACGAATATGTCAGCACCACCTACAACACTCACTGGAATTAGGTAAAAACAAAGCGAACTAAACGAAACAAACTTTATTTTTAGGGCTTTCGCTCTCAGACCTTGGACGTGAGCGTTTAGATGTAAATCTTCGCAGATCTAATACATAATTTTAGCTTCAACCCTAACCGTCTGGCCGTCTGGCCAATTAGTTTTTCTATTTTGGATCAGATCGCTAGTGCGCGTGCGCGGCGCCGACCGTCTCCACAATCGCTAATAACCGCAGTTAAATATGAATAAAATGCGCTATAAACGTGTAACGAGCGGTTTAGAAATAAAATGGCGGATGGTGACATAAATTTTCGCGCGTTCTACGTTTTTGGCGCGCGATTGTTGCGCGTGAGTGCCATCATTGAACCGTCAAGTTTAAACTAAAAAGTGATTTATCTCAGTGTAATTAAGGTTGAAATTTCAGTGGTTACAGACTTGTGATATTAGACTGTATGTGTGGTCGTGAGTGTTTTGTTATGATGCGCAAGTCCGCACAATTGTTTGTTTTGGACAGAGTCTTACGCGCAGGCGCACCATGAGGTTTCAGCATGTGTGTTTTTGTACCGTTTTAGATAATCGCTAATGAAGTTAGGTGTTACAAGTTACAAGTACACGTAACAGAATTGTGAACTGTCCTTGAATATTATTTATTACTAAATTATTATAATTGAATAAAAATTACTATATAGTAAATAATAAAACTTTATTTGCCAACTAAACTTAACTATATACACAAACTAATTATTGAAAACTTAAAATAAAAATACAAATTTGTAAATGATTAGGTTCTCATTATTTTAACTATCGTATTTTTTATACCTGTGTGCATCGAAATATTTGTTACACAGTAAGTAGATATCGCTACCATATTTTATTATATTTGACGAAAATCATTCTCCTTCATTAAAACTAAACTAAATTAAACTTGATCATCTATAATCAAAAAATAAAAACGATGCAAAAATAAGAAATTTGCAACTTTGTATACTGAAATATAGTTAAATACTTATAGATTTTTTTTATCAAGGCATTACATTGATTTAAGAATTTTTTTTTATTACTTACCTTTTTTTTTATAATTCTTAGATAATTAATGATTTAAAGTTCTTATTAATTTTAATAATATATTTCAATTAGATGAGAGGCGCTTTAAAAAAAATAGGTATTAAGAAATAAATCTTTGTTACTGTGACTCGTTAAAGATTTACACCGCTCATAAATCACTTGAGCTTATCCAAAATGTTTAGATTCAAATAGTTCAAATACTCTGAGTCGTAAGTTATTACAAGTATTTATTTTATTTGATACTCGTATCCGGAAACACGTGATCAAATAAGCCGATGAACCGATAACTGTTGACCTAGACGAGTTCTCGAGTGAAGACCGCGAGTAGGCAGATGTAGTGTGGGGCGTACCCCGGCTAGGTGGAGCGACGACTTGTAGAAGGTGGCTGGCAGAAAGTGGATGCGGAGAGCCGAAGACCGGGCTCAGTGGCGCTTTGGGAGAAGCCTATGTCCAGCAGTGGACGAATGTGGGCTGATGATGATGGGATCATCATTCGGATGAAAATAACGCTACAAAGTTATTACTGGCGCCAGGTTTTCTAGATAGACTAGATCTGTTTTGACGCAATATGCACAAGCTAACTCGCGCGCGTTTTTGGATGCAGCCGATCTAATAACCGGCCGGCAGGAATAAGCGTCGATGCTATCAGTTTCCTTGGGGGTATGAATATCAAACTTTCTGAAATTGGAGTCTTAAATCGGTTTCGTTTCCCTGCAAAATGAAAATCCTGTTTTGAAAAAACGAACTGCTGTGAAAGTTAACTAATCATGAAAAGCAGTTACCAAAATGATCGGCAAAGTCGGCAAAGTCTTGCCGGTTCTTCTCCATAGGATCTACTATTTGGAACCGTGCACCTAGAGTCTCGACATTTCATAAGTGCCTGTATCTGGTTTACATGAAATAAAGATCTATTCTATTCTATTCTAAAGACATGAAAGAAGAAAGAAAGAAAATTGCCTTTATTGGCACAATTAAAATTAAAACACATAACATTTAATAGATCAAATAAAGTACATTTATGCCAATAGGGCCTCAGCTCAGCATAATGTCAGATGGCAACATCAGGATAAATGAAGTACCTATATAAATATCAGTTCCGAATGTTTTGTAAGTATGTAATTAGTGAGGCTGAGTTCCCTACCGCCGTCATTTTCAACTCGTCGCATTAATAAACATAACATTATTTCATAATAACAGAAATAGAAATAGGAACATCTGATGTAAGTATTTTAGTTTTCTTATTTATAGATATGCGTTGAAATAATCCACTTATCTACGTATATTTTTACAACTAAACCGAAAAGATAAAGTTATCACAATCAGCTTAGCTTTACCGTCAATCTTCGGTACAGATAATCCTAGTTAGACATGCGTAGACAAACGATAGGTACCAAATTTTTACGTTTTCTGAAAATGAACGAAAATCCAGCAATTACTTCAAACTTACCATATACAAGGTCCTACCTTTCTAGCCGCGATATTGTACTCATCATTATGAACAACTTTTACTATGGGACCAACCTTGAAATCGCGAATTAAATAACAGCTGTTACATACAAATAATTTCATATTACTCGACTAAATGTATGGGGCAGCTGTTTTTATTTTGTGATTTCTGGGTTAGTCCTATAGTAAAAGATGTTCATAATGATGAGTACAATACTAGAAAGGTAGAACCTTATATCACGTACAGAATTAAGGACCCTATATTCACGTGACTTCCCGAATACCTATCTAAGAAAATCCTGGTCCATGATTTACCCATAATTATAGATTTTACCCTATTTGTATATAATTTGTCATTCGTGGTCATTCACCTTCTGTGGTTTTCCTTCAATTTCTGAATCGACTCGAATTAGTGTATTGACATTAATTAATAAACAAATTCGTGACATACAAAATGATGCAGAGTGTGTATGAAGCATAATAAAGTAAATTATTAAATAACCTAACCGTTAACCCCCCGACTCCAACTAGAAAAACAGCTGTAACTTTTGAATGGCTGAACAGATTTTCATGAAGCATAGCTAAGATGATACCCAATTAAACTAGCTTTCGATAAAAAAAACTGCATTGAAATCGGTCTGTCCGATTTGGAGCTACTACGCCACAGACAGATATACAGATACACATAAACACACTACAAAATTATAACACCCCTCATTTTTGGTCGGGGGTTAAAAATCAAAAGTCAGGCCTGACTACAAAAAAAAAACAAAAAGAAAAGATGGAAAAAAGATGAAAAGAAAAACGAATATCTTTTTGGCAAAAATTTGATGAATTTGAAATCGATCCACCCATTTTGGAGCTACAATGCCAGACAGACATAGACACAGACACAGATAGACATTACAAACTAATAACACCCCTCTTTTTTGTCAGGGGTTAAAAATTACATAAGTGTTCATGTACTTATGTCGCTGCCTCTGTCACATCCTTACCTACCTTAAAGATTTTTTTTTATAGTAGTTATGAGTAAACATTTGCGGTTTAAACTAAATCGAGACGCGTCAATAAAATGACGTATGTGTGGCTAAGACTCAATCCCGCAAAATGTTTCCACGTTTCTTATGACGTTCATCTCTACAAGTCCAGTACTGTCCCACTGCTGGGAACAGGCATCTTCTCCAGGACTTTATGAGGCCCTCTCAGGTGTGCAGGTTTCCTCACCATGTTTTCTTTCACCGTTAAAGCAAGTGATAATGAAATTGCGATCCGCACATTTATATTCGAAAAGTCAGAGGTGCGGGCAGGTTTCGAACTCAGTCCCTCCTGCATGGAAGGTAAGCGTTTAACCGCTAAACTATCACTGCTTGTTGGACTACCTCCACCTATTGCCTAGATATCCTTCCTATTTTTCTGGACTACACCAAGATTTTTCCATTGTATCTCAGTGGCGAAGAGTCCGAACAACCCGATTCTCATCGGCTTCCCTTTAGGAATTGGTTAATGCATAGACCAACGTAATAATATATTATTTACTCATCCTTCTGACAAAAAAAAGGCTTGTTATTTAGTTAGATCGAGCTCTTCCAGACCTGACTATATATAGATTACAAGAGACGGTATGGATTTTTGTCTTGCAGCATTAATTGCAGCAATTTTTAGAGGCCATTTTTGGGACGGCTTCCCCTTTTAAAACTGCCGCCCTTCGCCAATGTTGTATCTTAAGCTAACTTGATCCCGTGGGTTGGGGCTGAAAATCAGCGGCAGGTGGTAGGTAGCACCTGGTGTTGCCATCTGACATTATGCTGAGTTGAGACCCTTTTGGCATAAATTTACTTTTTTTTTGTCTATTAATGTGATGTGTTTTAATTTTAATTGTGCCAATAAACGCAATTTTCTTTTTGTTCTTTCTAACAGCGCCATGGGCTGTACTATCGACTATTTTTATTTGAAAAATTATTAATGAAACTGAATAGTGTAGCTGTTTGCTGATCCTTGTTAATAAATAAAATAAAAATTTCATTTGGTGGTCTAAAAACGGCCGGGGCACAAAAATACACAGCAAACAAATATTCATAGCCCTTATCCTTATAGCCGATGAGTTGGTCTTATTTCATTAACAGGTTCTTGGAAATTTTGAGCGTGGCATGGCGGAAAGGCCAAAAAGAGTGCCCTTTTTGGAATGCTTGGCTTATTGTAAAAAAAGACGCGGTACCTTTTTACGTTATAGGTACTAAGAAATCCAATAATTGATATTTTTATGTTTATAAAGGGGATTGTACTCATAATTATGAACAAATTTAATATGTGACCAAAAGGGAAATCGCGAAAAAAATCTGCTGTTTAATACATTTAGTCGAGTAATATTGAATTATATGGAAAGGCAGATTTTGTCTACTTTAAAAAAACTGCCCATGTTAAAAAACACATTCTCTACCCTACAAAAATTTACAGTATTGAAGAAATATACTGTTTTCATCATTTTTATGTTGAGAAAAAACATTCAATAAGTACCAATCCTAGGAAAATTATTTTGTCATTTTGGAAAGCCCTCGTTTACCAATATATAAAAAACGTCACAGCCGTTTCGAGGACGCTAATATTACTTACAAACCTTATGGTAACTGATCACCTGGCCGACTGTTCCTCCTAGGCAAACTTCCTGGCTACGCCAATGAGCATATTCAGGGTCATTAGTTATTAAAGTAATAGTGCTTTATGAGCTTATTGTTATATATATATATATATATATATATATTTTTAAACATTGCCCCTCACTGGGATTTCTCCTGTATCGAGGGTACAGTTTACAAACATACATGTCACATGCACACACACCCAGACCCGAAACAACTATCTGTAGATCATACAAATATTTGTTCCGTGCGGGGATCGAACCTGCGGCACGTAACGCAGAAAGCTAATCGCTTAGTTAGCCACTGCGCCAACCGTGTCGTCAAATTCAAATTATAAACAATTTTTACTATGGGACCAACACTGAAATCGCGAAAAAAAAATGTGCTGTTCCATACAAATAATTGAATATTAATCGACCAAATATAGTTAGTATAGTTATTAGTTCTTATAATGTAGTTGATGATTTATATGTGCCAATAAACATATTTTCTTTCTTTCAAATGTATGGAACAGCAGATTCTTTTTTTGCGTTTTCATTGTTGATCCCATAGTAAAAGTCGTTAAAATCCGTTGCGTGGTTCAGGAGGAGTCAGCGGATATACAGACAGACGCGGAAAGCAACTTTATTTTATACTATGTGGAGAAGATGCAAAATGTCATCAAAACAATTAAATTATTTGTGGTTGCGAGCTACAACGTCCAATGGCCGACACGCTACGACAGTGGCGCATGCGCAGGTTATTGAAACAATTGATGTAACAATGTAAGACTCACTCGAAATCTTGGCTTCTCTGTTTATACTGTGTAGTCTATTAGTTATTATATATCGTCAGTGGAAAGCCAAACTACTAAAACGCCAATTCGTGGCCAAACTAACTTAAACTTTACAGGGGCACATTTTAAAGTTTAAGTTAGTTTGGCAACGAATTGGCGCTTTAGTAGTTTTGGCTTTCCACTGACGAACACTGATGATGTATGATTTACTGACATATAATAAAAAAGGGCTTACATCCACAATTGTTCAATAGATGACAAACGGTTCTGTGGTTAAAAAATTAAGTTCAATGAAAAGTCTTAGTTCATCCCATCGTGTATGCTCGCCCTAATGATCGATGGCCGACACGCGAGGACAGTTGCTGTGCGCACGCGCATCGTATTGAAACAATTGAGATAATGGATGTTTGAGCACTTGATCGTTTTGGGTTCGTAAGGTCTTCACTGTTGTGGGATGATGTGTTATTTACATTTTGTGTTACTAGTATTTGTTACTTGTATTTAAAGTAACTAGTGGTCGCCCAGTGGTCGAAATTCGACCGTAGTTTTAGCACTCTACTCTCCTCCATATAAACTTTAACTATGCCAAATCTCACACTCCTCCGTGCGCGCAATATGCTTAAAAAGGGGTACAAAGTTTTCTTTTCTCGAATTAATATATTATAGAAGATAATATTAGTAGGTACCGGCTTTCGTAACAAAAAATTATTGAGTTTTGTATGACGTGAAATCAAGTTGAAAAAACAAAAGCGAAAACAACAACTATCCCAGAATATGGCGTTAATTTAGGGGCTTGGTTGGTTTATCTCACCATCGCGACCGAAAATTATACAAAACCAGCTGTTACCCGCGCGTTTTATTATTATCAAAATAAAATATAGCCTATATCACTCAGGGATAGTATAGCTTCCTATTAGTGAAATAATTTTTAGAATCGGTTCAGTAGTTCTGGAGATTATCCCCCTACATACAAGCAAACAAACACCACTTTATAATATTAGTATTTAAAGATAAATATTATTAAAAAAAAAAAAAAATTGCCGCGGGGGAAATACAGAACCGCGATAAACGGTATCCTTGGCGAAATCCTGACGCAAGGGACTGTCCACACATGTTGACATATTTATCCTATATGCCAGACATGTCTACACTATATATAAATGTGTATGTTTATACATACGCATGGATAAGGAAAGTTACGTTTCATATGGATAGGGATTTACCGAGAAATAATTCATCATTTGCCTACCCTTTTCCCAACTATGTTGGGGTCGGCTCCCAGTCAACCCAGATGCAGCATATCAGCATTTTACACGAAGCGACTGTCATATGACCTTCGCTACCCAATAACTGGGAGACACTGATACCCTAAGACTGTTAGACCGATTGGCAGACATTTTGGAGAAAAATAATAATAAAAATAATAAAAAAAACAAATGAAATACATAATTACAAATTTTACCACTGTTGTTAATACGAATATCTCTCATTGTTTATATTTCAGCTTTTAACAAGACGCCATTTTTTTATCTCATGAATTCATGTTGGAATCCACCGATGCCTTCATCGCACCTTATAGCCACAACTTTCCATTTCGTTACATTCATAACACGAACTTCACTTTTGGCATCTGTTTTGGCTTCCACCTCAAAACGAACATAAACAAAATCAAACAGTATGTTCTCAGAAGGACGGTAAAGAGCAGGCATGGCGATTGCATCACGCATCTATATATATTTTCAGAGGCAATTTACCTGCTACATACCTGATTACAGTGATAAGTATGCGCGGGCGCCGGCTCTGATCCACGACCATAGCGTACAAGTCTGTCAGTGTCACTCTGAACGCTGTCGCGAACGGACGCGCTGCGCCGCGCGAAATTTTACCGCCACGTGTTTTTGTGAGTAAATAAATAGTGGTAACCAATAACAAACAATTGGAATGGACTGTGTATGTGAACAAGTGTCCTGGAACTAGTGACACGTTTGGATTGCACTTAAGGATTATACAGACGGTACGAAAATCGAGTCGCTTTATTTATTTACGACCTAAGGATATGTAGGATCATCAAGTCTTAACTACGAAATATCTCGTAACACAAACGGAATTAAAGAAATACATGACACGTTAGTAATAAATTCTTCTACGCCTGCTTTAATAGTTACCAAGTTGTCAATGAGAGTCGCTATTAAATTGAAGGATGTGCCAAGACGACTGAATCTTATGTCTTCAACTTTAAGATTGAAAATTGAATGACAAACAGATTTAGATAATACAATTGAGCAACTACTGATAGTTATATCAATAATCAATGGAAAATAAATGGGGTGGAATTAAAACAAGTACTGTAACAGTTATTGGCTCAAGTGGTTGCTCGGTTAAGGTCTGTTACCAAAGACATGGACTTTTTCATTAATTAAACTTAAGTTTAAAGTATTCAATAACCTTGGTTCAGATTGTTTTTTTCCTTTTGCATTGGTTACTTTTTGCGACTTGTGCAGGCAATTATTGCTGAGTTATAGTGAGATAGAAAACCCAAACAAATGTTGTTGTTACTTTACTTTTAATTTATTCATTGATTGAATCGATTAGCGATCATTTTGCGGTATGAAGATTTGACTGAATAACAATAACATTGTTTCACTATAAAGACAGCCTGATATTTATCAGCAATGGCTGATGAACAACTTTTCAAGAACATCTTAGAGCATCTTCCAAAGATCGTTTCAAATAAGGAACTTAAACCCCCTTATCCCAAAAGATTAAGAAAGAAAGAAAAGCAGTTGATTAGCACAACAACAATTAATAGCAAAAACAAAGAAAATATATAAAATAAAATTAGTTATTGCGCCAAAGGGGCCGCAGCTCAGCATATTGTCAGGAGGCAGTGATACTGGCCACCGGACGCTGGTTTTCAGCTGCTACCCAAGATGGTTTCAAATAAGTCTAGTAAAACCCAGGTTTTAAATATATCCGTCACTTTCTAACGTAATATAACAAAAAAGGACGGGGCTATCTTAAAACCTAGGTTTTACATAACTTGCTTTATAAGACGGATAGAGATCATCCTATTATTAAAATTTTACAGGTGCGATAGTAACAATAAGTCGTTACTACAGATATAGTATTCCTTCCCAATAGAATCCTTCAATGATCTTATGATACTCATAGGAAGTGATAAAGCCGTAGTCCAAGACCACATGCCATAATTACCTGTCATTACGCTATAACAACGTCACAGTCAGCATCAATATTATCAACATGTGATAATAATGATACAAATAAACACACATGGCTTTGATTATATCTCTCGTATCCCCGGAAGAGAAAACCATAATAATAATATATGAAGAACTGAAATAAACTAAAATGTTAAAATATAAACACAAGTGTGTAAAGAAATAAACTCACCACAATGTCAAACGAAATTATGTATAAATAGTAAACAAAATTATGTAATGATTCTGCTGTTGCTCAAGGAACTAATTTCAGATTTTAATGAAAAGAAAACATTAAGACATGACATGTCGAATAGAGAATCTGTTCAATTTTGTTGATATCACCGTTATCAACTCTTAATAATTAATAATCTTCATTACCAATACCGTTACAAGTGTTTTCAACTAGTTTCTAGAAAAAGAGTTTGTAGAAACGTTGAATCAATCAAAGATGGCCTTCTTTTCATGTCTTGTGTAGTTGAAATCTGGTTTGCTTCTCATTGATAATACATTATTTTTATCTACAATTAATAGCGAGCACTCATTTTGAGGAAAACCATTCCTAAAATTAATAAATTTAACAACATATATGGATACTTTGTTGAAGATGTTTGAAGGAAATTGCATTACAGAAGCTGTCTGACGCTTTTCTGTAGTTTTATTAGATTCTATCTAAATTATTTAGTGCTATGTTTTCAATATCTCCACTTCTTTTAGTTTTAAATTTATATTTTTTAAACATTCTCCACGCAACTTCATCAATATTGCTAGCTACCAAGTATGTATGCCAAATTATCTTAATATCCATTCGAGCGTTGCAAATAACATTTGTGACTTTCCAATCAGTCAATGACACCGGCATATCATCAGGTTTGTATGCATAAGTTAATAACTTTAAACTGTCAACATTTTGCCACTTAACTGGCTGCTAACTCTCTAATTACTATAATTACTGCAACAAGTAACTCATTGTTTGACGAAGACATTGTAAATGAATTGTCCTGGATAAGTGCTAAAAGACTGCTATTAGAATATTGTGTAGCTGAATGAGAGATTCTTGGTCTTAATTTCATAACGTAGCATGCAGAAGTATTGTAATGGACGAAAACAGAGATTAGTAAAGTCCGGCCAATAATTTTCTTCAGAAACAAACTACAGGAAACAATATTAACATAAAGCTACAGAATGTGCATCTTGTTTTTAATAAAAAGCTAGATAAATATCATTTTAAAAACCAACGAAATGACACTAGAACAGCCATTTTAGTTCGGCAGCTAGACCTAACGATAACAGTTAATTATCTAAACAAGCTAAATTAGCTATATAATTACACACGTCGCGTCGCCTTGTCGCTGGGACTGTTGCTCCAATTGCGTCTATGGTGTTTTTGTTGGATGGTATTGATGGAAAGTTTCCGCTTTGGGGCTAGGAATTTTGGTATTGAAAGCTTCGATATTTTTGGACTAGACAATTTTGATAAGTTTTTTAGTAATACCTATCAATCTGTTTGCCTTATTTTCATAGATTGCTACACCTTCGCAGTTACAGTTCTTTCTGAATTCAGTTCTTTTGTCTTTATATTTTGAAATCTTTCTTCCTTAGTTGAAACATTATAGAAATTTTATAATTACTCTCCAAAAATTTTGAAAGTTCGGTTGCAAGATTTGCATCAAATGGGGTGTCGCGAGAAATCAAAGCACATAAAAATTATAGCTACAAACGACATTAGCCGACGACTAGATGCCAAAACGGTTTTGTTGTGGTCTAATTAAATAACATACGGTATGTTGCGATGACCAATGCGATCAAAAATAGTGTTATAATAACTGTTTTAAAACAAAATCTAGAAAGTGGACAACTTCTTCAATAAGGCAATGTTTGAAAATGGGCATTGATGAAGAAAACATTTGCATGATTTTTATGAAAGAAAAGGTTACTAAGTATACGTGCCATTATAATAATAAAGTGGAAGTCATCATGTAACTTGATGTAACTAATCAAACAATAATACGTTTAGAAGTGTTGTACATTTTGCTATAAAGGTTCTGTAGCAAAATCAACATCACCTCTATTCGTTCGTATCACATATTCAATAATTTTATTACGCATACTTTACGAGACATTACATAAAACCACCCATTCAATTTTACAGTCCATAAAAATTATTACATCAAAGACAATAAAAATCCATCGGATGCCCTTAAAATTCTCGCTAGACCTAAGAAATGTTACACAGTGCGACCTCCCTGCGGCCATGACCCACAGTCACTCAGTGTAAACAATTGATTATGATCTGCAAGTAACCTGTTCTCAAGTTTATTGTAAGTCAGGTGCCCTTTTTAGAGCATTTTGTCTCGGTTGAATGTGACAGACAATATGATTAATGATTCGAGACAAGTTTATGCTTTGGAAATTTTGAGTATTGCCAATTCTTCTTATTATTATCTATAATCTTTTAGTTTTGTTCATCGAGTTCAAAGCACAACTCGATGTCTTGACAAAATTAAATTGATAGTCAAACCAAATCTTATTATTGGAGTTTTGTTTTTATATGATCTCCTCTAATTTATGCTGTCAATTACTTCGAATGCCCATAAACACTATTATTAAATTAACAGAACTTTATCTTAATTTTAACGGATCGTTTTAATATTTTGAATATGTTTTTTTTTAAGTTTCATCGTCGTTACTTTCGCAATCTTCCTTTCCGTTCTACTTTTAAGCTTCTTTGATATCTAAGTTATCGTTTTTATTACTTCTATTAGCATGCAATGGGTTTTTTTGATCAACTTTTGCACAGGAAGATAAATCCATTTGATTATTTGTTTGCCACACCTAGAGACCTTACATAAGATGTCACATCACAGCGAAAGGACTCTGCGTCGAAGCCTCAGGCTAAAGCTGGTTCACGATAATATTATCAACCTTGAATATGTGGGGTAATAGCAGACAGCAATAGTTTTATAATAATAGTTCATGTGTAACATACGTTATATTATGTGTAACAGTTAATAGAATTATGTTAACGAAAGTTGGAATGAATTTGAAAGAAGTTAACGATGATAGTGACGAGGCTTCAACGAATGTCGTAACTTATTCAGTTTAAGCTTTGTAACTACTGATGGTCTGGATTTTGGGGCACTTTTTCTGTCACTTAGTTGTTAACTGGTAAATGTATTATGTGTCGTGGTTATGATGGGAATGTGGAGCGTTCATTGTAGTGTTATACATGGTATGGTTTGCATGCTTTGACACATGGTCAGCATGGTAAGCATTTAAGAATAAATTAACATTTTTATTTCCAAAAATTACATAACTTGCTTGTTTTTCTTATTTCATGACTATAATTACAAGCCACCTAAACTTAATTTTGTACACTGCCTAATTATCGAAAATATAAAATAAAAATACAAATACAAAACTATGCAAAATGAGCACTTAGGCGTCAAAGTACTCCTCCACATCGTTGTCAATTGGCAGCGTGCCCAGAAGACAGGCAGCATTGCCACGTTGAATGGCAATGCTTATTCTATGACCAAAGAATAGGCCAGCCCTCGGGTCACGCGTAGCGTCGACCAACCATTAAACTTGCTTAGAAAATTACTATTGGCCCCAAACTAGGCAAGACTATATTTTAGGAATCTAGTTTTGATATTTACAATACCTATATGTGTATGGCATATTATAATGTATTTTGCTTTTATGCATGTATGTTAACTAATTAATGGAGGTTGTGTCTGCCGCTTATTTTCCTCATCTATTGCAACATCATTGATAAAAGGTTTTTAACAATATCCCCACTACCATTCATCATTTCATTCCATCTCATTCATCATCATCACATAATCATCATTGTCATTTTCATTTAATTTTTTTCATTTGTGTTGCGGTCGGTATGGTTCATTGTTGCTGGTATGGATACTGCTATTTCTAATGTATGTACGTCGTGTTTTGCAGAAATAAATTATTTTTCTTTATTTCTTTCTTTCTATTCAACTTCTGATTTTGGACTACTACATAGGGAAGTACGCAACTCTTTTTTTATTTGTATGTCGCTTATTCCACGTTGACTGACCATGACTAATAGGATAAATAGTGGCAATTCGTAAGCTAATACCTACACTTAACAATACAAAGTATCTCCATTAAATTCGTCAAAAACTCTACTAAAAACCCATAAACAATAAATGGTAGAGAATTTTCAGTAAAAAAATTGCTACTACATTTAAAATGAAATTGACTATCTCCACTTGAAATTCGAGTTCGCAAAACAGAGTTAAACTTGCACCGCAGATAAACGGCGGCCATATTGTGAATCATTCTCAATATCTGCGCGTGCGTAGTTATTCCCCTCACACAGGAAACTATGGATTTGAGACTGAGTTCATTGGTACATTGCAAATGATATCTAAGGAAGTCTAGGTCTTGTATTCCTATAGGCTTACTTTTTGATTAGCCTTTAAGAAAACGCTATGAGAAAAAAAAGGACGGTTTAACATAATTATCCATCCTTATCCAAATTGAACTCATCTTCTTTGAATCCTTAGATAAGTTTAAAATTACCTGTCATACTTGAATCAAAGCTCAGAAAATTATTGTAGCCAGGAATGAACCTACTTAAGTATCATTTGTAACTATAGCCCTAATAATAATTTCAAAAGGAACGCCGCTATTATATTTAATATAGAACTAAATCAGTAATTACTTAGCAAATTAAATTCTAATTAATGGTATTAAACAGCTACATAACTACCAACATATAGGTAAATAAAAATATTTATTTAATGATTCATAAGCATGACGCAAACTAGTTATCAGAATGGGAATACCCATATAAATATAGTTCTTCTTACTTCAAAAATTGACGACATGATTCCTCTCTATCTCTTGTAGTTTCAACTTCGCCCAAAGAAGAGGCTTAATTTTTTCTTGTCATGTTGGTAATGAAGATATTAAAATCTTCGTCAAGTAAGAACCAGTCTTGTGAAATATCAACATTACTACTGTTAGCAATCAACCAGACCATTCTCACGATCTTAATTCTGACCTACAGTCATCAAATATAATAAATTTGCAGGACCTTAAAATGTGAAAGGATACCTAACTCTTAAACGAGCGAAGTAGATCCCAACAAAAAATTATATAACTACCAACTTTGTCCTTTTTAAGGAAAAACTTAAATGTAAAGTGATATGTCCAACGCTTGGCAGTTACTTATAATGAATACACAATGATGTTATGTTCCAGTCAGTGTCCTTATTGTAGGTTATTTCGTACAATATGGAAAATTGTTTGTAGAGCTAGTAAATAGTATTATTTATAGACAGTTAATTTAGTCTAGGAGTTAGATAAACATGGATATGTTTTCTTAATTGTGTTTTGTCTGATCTATCTTTAACCGTCTGGATTTCTCAGAATAGTTTCAAAGGTTGAATATTTCTTACATTGTCATTTTCTATCGGGAACGATTAATTGAATGTTCCAGGTCTATTCAGATTTATCTACTTAATAACACTCTTATCAATATGTCTCTGGGAATCCCCTGGACCGCGCTTGTTATATTAAAATGTACGTAATTTTTTATAACCACTTCTGTAATAGCTAAAAATATAATTTAGTAATGGATTACCAACTTATTACCTCTTACAAATTGCATTACTACATTGAATATAACAAGTTATCTAATGTGCTAGAAATTGCAAATACTCTTAATGAGTTTTCAAGTTCTAATAAAGATACTCTATTAACATTAAAATGTTACAAGTTTTGCTTGCATATTAGGAGGCTGGATCTGAATATCTAGGAGTCTTGGTTCTTGTTGCAATCACAAGAGTTTTGTAGATACTTAATAAGTAGTGTTTTGCAGGTTCAAAATTATAAGTAATAAAATTCAGTTCTGCGTTACATTGTATGTGATCTTAATTTTAGGTGTAGGTACAGAAATATTTAAAAACTAAAACTTCTTGTAACTTAACACAATTGTTGTGGTATTGTTGGACGGTGGCCTCCAAACTAGGCGTTCGCCTGTATCTTGGAAGCCAAAGTTTTAACCCGATACTTTTCACAATTAAAAGACCCTATATTTTGAAATAATTTAGTTCAGATCTAAAACATTGCCGATGAACCCCATACATAATATTACAAACAATGTCTGTCAATCCATCTGATACCGGTTTTGATAACCATCCGCCTCGGACCCGATATTTCAATCAAAATGGACGCGATTTGATCGAGCGCTGCTTCAACTATTTCTCAATTAACACCCGGCAAGGGGACTTCTGTCAAATGTATCATATCTTCATTGTTATTGATTTCTTTTGATGTGTCATTATGTTACGTACAAGTTACCTTAGTATGAGGAAAACCAACAGTTCCTTTAAGTGGCGTAAGTTGTAAAAGTTAATTAACGGAAACTGTTTTATGTTTCGTGTAGACCTTTGGTCGTTTGGATTCTACATCTTACACAGGGTCATTTTGCCTTTTTAAGGCAGGCTTTCTAGCTTTTTGTATTGCAATGTTACGAGTTTCTTGTTGGCGATCATCATGTTTTGTCTTTTAGTTTGATTGTATCTGTGTTACAGTATGCTGCTTCGCTACCTTTATTTTCTTATCTAAAATGATTATCTTCTTTGCTTAGTCTTGCATCTAGTTTCAAAACGTGACGATATACTTTCAAGAATTTTGCATCAACTACCAGAGTAATACGAGCTAGATACCGATTTGTAACTCGATAAAAAGCTATCAAAGTTTATTGACCTATCTCACATGAACCTCGTTGCTAATTTCAATCATGCGTATGATTCGCTATCTCGCCTTCTTTGCAGTTAACGTTTGCTAACGACCGGTAGCTCTGAAGAAGATTTATGTGTCCTGCTTATTTACCGTAGTCGGCGATATAAGCTATTTGATGTGATAATTTTCAATTTTTTTGACGTAAAGGTGTTCCATCGTTTAAGTAACAATGAAAATTTACTTCAGACAAAGGGTACCAACAGTTAAGTGTTGATTGGTGAATTGAGTATAAAAACGGAAATATTGTAAATGTTCTTTTTATTCTATGAAGTATTTTTTTATTCCCCATCTTCAATTTAGTTGCGAAGTTATCAGTTAAGCGAATAACCAGTTAAATCACTATTAAATCCTATATCCGACTTTTATATCAAGGTTTACAAACCCATTCTAATCGCAATTCGATATTAAAATTCTGCACAGATATCAATGACACAGTTCACCCTGCCTGCGCGTACGCATGTCCTTGTGAGCGCTTTCGCCGAATATTTGTGCCGCCATGTTTGTGCTGTGTTGCGGAAAAGTCAATAACTTTTGTGCAGAGTTGCAACCATTGATTGGTTGTTGCAAATTGTATTGGTTAAGAATGACGGTAGTTCGAATTTGATTATGTATTGTTTGTTATGGAAGTGTTGTGTAGTATGGTTACAGTGGCGTGTCTAAGGGCAATGTCTGTCCTCGTAAGTTGATGAATTGTTGACCCTCAATTTCAATCTTTCCTTTTTGTTAAGCATAGTGAGCGGTAAAAATTCCTTTTTGGGAGAGGACTATGCCCATTTCCTGTATTATCGTGATCATCAACATTTCCATGTATTGTACTCCAATGCCTGACATATGCATCTTCCAGATTGAACCCGGTTCTCATCCTTCGGCACCCAGTCTAACACAGCTGCATTCTTCAGGTCGTCGTTCGATCTGGTTGATTGATGATGATAAAAGATTTTTTATTTCTGGATGGTAATAATATCTCCTATTACAGAATTTATAATCCTTACACGTAGTAAACACACGCACAACCATCAGTTGTATTAAGAAGTTACAGCAAAATAAGGTAACGAAATTTTAAAATTAGTTTAATTAATAATTATACTATAGATTAAACCATTACCAAATCTGCAATTAATATGATAAACAGATGAGTGGTTTTGATAAATATCTACACGAATACTTAGCCAATGCTCTAACGGTCACAATTGACAGGTCGCCGTTATAGCCTGTCACCTGTCATCGACAAAAACATACGCAAGAAGGATTTAGTCTAATTTGTCTGGCGAATAGGTAACGTGGCGAATAAATAATTTGTTATAACATTAGTTCAATTGAGTCCAATCACATGAACTAATGTTATAAAAAATTATTTTCGTACTTTACTGGCGAAATAAATTCGAAAATAGCCGTTTTCGATGACTGATAGGACGTGAATCGTCAAAACTGACCACTTCAACTCTGTCTTCAGATGTAACTTATTCCACTGCATCAGCAGTATCATCAATATTAACATCTGTGCAATAACCTCTTTCAATGGCAACTTTAGAAGCTCCTTGCAGAAGGTGCTTGGAAAACTGAGGCTTGGAGCTCCACTAAAAACTTCTGCAAATGTATCTGCTTATGAGGTCACGATCCAAAATTTTTAAACAAACTAGACTCTCAGCAATAAGACCAAGAAAAAGACAAGGTGCATACCATAGACCTCACTTCACCTGATACAAAACATATCTTTCCCGGAATCATCATCATAGAATATAATAATATTATGTCACTATCTAAAACGATAAAAACGCTGTCCAATGACCACAACTTTTTATATCAGCGCGGTGGCACGCGTGAGTTAACCTCAGTACCATTTGTAAACAAGTTTGACATAATACGTACGGTATTACAGTTGTTAGAGACGATAACAGTATTTTTGGCGACACTAATTACATCTGTCTTTAAATAATGTAATTTATCGTTACGTAATTATATAATGTGGCAAGTAATTTTCTTACATATTTCAACTTTAATATCTACATCAAGATTAGCATCACAAGTTATAGATGTGATTCCTGGAGTAAATGTTATTTGTGCAGATTTGACATAACTTCATTGTTGCATTTATTCACATATGCAATAATCTGCAAACAGCTGTACTAATATTTAGCTCACAACTCATAATCTATCTATCGCTAGCTCTAGTAGTTACTTCATCAATGTACAATATCGTAGAAATTACATCCGTTTCTCCATTTGTACACAAAGATCTACAAAAATTATTGATAACGATGTGATGGACGTAATTCAACGCAAGACTGTGTAGTGGCATTGATATAAAGCATCTGCATCATTATACGTCATACCAAGCAAGCCAGCTGATGTCTATCACAGCTGTCACTTCGCAGGCGTCAGACTACGTCAGTGACAAAAACAATTAACGTTTATATTGGAAATAAATACAAATTAGAGTACCGTACATATTTCAAGCCTTTGCAAAGGTGGTATACCGATGGACGCCGCCCGGCTGCAATCTGTGGATTCCATTCTTTGGCATCTTAGTCCAACCCAGTCGCTAAAAAGCATTTACTTAAAATCTTATTTATATCTTTTGCTGATTAATCTTTGCAAGTGCAATAGGTACTACTTAGTGGTCAAGGGCAAACATGAATCATTTTTTTTTTTTTTGTCTCTAACACCAAGTCGCTTGTTACTAAAATTGCGATTACTATCAAGATAACTTTGTAAACTCAATCGTCATCAGATCAGTCGTTTGTTCAATGACTCGATGAAAATGGTAATGGAAAATGAGATAATGTAAATCTCGGTCCTAGGACTCACATTTTAGTATTTCTCTCACTAGTAAAGACTCCAATTATGATAGAGGGAATAAAACATAGAGAGATTAATATTAATACTTGAAATACATGATGTAATTAGTAAACGAACCTGACAGACAAACAATGACTGATTGTTGTAAAGAATATTGTTTTATTACATAAAGCAGACGTTTTTAATGTTTCGTTTGTTGCTGAGTGAGAAACATTGTAGTAAGACGCTTAGGGGTCTTACCTCTATGTCCGTAACTTCTTTAAATTGGTTACTATTACTATTCACGATAAACCTAACTTTTGACATTGTATTATTTCATCACATACCTAAATATTTTTTCCTTGCAGCAATTTGACATTGTTAGAAGTCATAAAACAATCTTTCGTGATCATAATTTTGTAAGAATTTAAGTATAATCTACGTTAGATTTACTGTCCTACTGAACCAGTGTCCATTACGAAATTCATTGAGTTTTTGTAAGCTGAGATTTAGACATGACCTTTACCCAATGACTGATTTCTGTTGATTTTTGCGAATATAAAAAAGGGTCTATAGAGATAGTTTTTTTGATCATAGCGATTTTAGCACTAATCTTGTGGTTATTTGCTTGTACTTGATTTATATTTACATAAATTGAAGGAAATTACCAACAGGTTATTAAATTTTAATCGTCTTACAAAACGACTGCTCTCCAATCAATCAATTCAGCTTATAGCATGACTGCTCTCAACTTGGTTTTAATTCATTGTGTAATAAAAATACGTGCAAATAAAATCGAGATAAGTTCTCTTGACGCATAGTTAGTTTACTTTGATTCATTTTCCTCGTATGACCTAAATAAACTTACCAATGATTTCCAGATTTTCCTCTAATAGAGTTACACCTTAAACTTTGATGATAAAAATCTTATTATTGTAACTTGGACCTGCCAGTTTTACCCCGTAATGGCTTTCCTCTTAATATTTGGGTCATGGAAATCCCAGTTTCGTAAACTGTAATTTTGCAGATGCAAGCGAGTTTGTTGTTGCATACAAAATAGAAAAATTCTGCAACTCGTTCTTAGATTTAAAATAATGGCATAAAGGACGTGCAGTTTCCTTGTAGCTGACTCGTAATGAGAAATAAAGTTTTATTATTGTAATGTTGAGAACAAACAAAAGAGAGATTTACTCAGGGTACACAACTTGGACCACTATTATTCCCAAAACAATCAAATACTTTTACGCTTCAACTAAGTTGTTTAAGATTTAAGCGAAGCAAATGGCGCAGTAGGTATATGCTATACGGTGGTGATCTCTTCCGGCTATTACGAATTGTGAGTTACAAGAGTTCTCAAAATCGTGCTATTGGACTGCAAATTTTGTCAATTGTTTAGTCCAGTTTACAAATATTACAAATTAGCATGGTCGCTACACTTACGGCAATAACATAATCGATTTAGACATAAGAGAAAATGTATTCTTAAGAGCACGTACAGCGATAACGTATGTAGATTAGATAGACAGGTTTGTAGTTATATCAGCGCTGATGTGAAGATTTTTCCTTGCGTTCAATTTAATGGTCATCATATTAAGCACGATGTATCTTTAAATTAACAATGTCTTCATGTTTAGTTAACGAGAAACATCAAATGTAATTGTGATTTTTTTTGTTTTGTCTACTGTAACCTTATCCCTAAAGTCTAATTCTAGTCGACCTTCTTTTATCATCTCCACTTTTACGCTATGATTCACATAATTAGTGAACTTTACAACACCGGTTGTTAAGAAGTGTTTGTTTTCACCGACAACGTCTGGTTAGTATCATAACTAACCATATTTCACTGTATGGTCATAAATTATTGAACCAAATTCTCTGTCGGCACTCCATTGCTGCTTCAGATTCTTTAGCTGATATTCAAGCAAGAATTCGTATTGATAGATCTTCGTAATTCGTTCTATATTTTTCGCATGATACAATATTCTAATACTACTTTGAGTATCATTTTTTGTTTAATCTTAATTAAAATACTTTGCTAGCAAATTATACTTATTGTCTTTTCTAATTGGTTGGTCGTTAGATATCTCATTATTTCCAATGGCTGGTTATATTATTTACAATTATAAGGATATTATTGCATATTAAATTACCTGTTCTCATTTATCAATCAAGTAATTCCAAACATGGTAACTCTGCATGATCATTTATTTATTTATTATTATTATATTTAGTACAGAAATTATCCATTAGTAAATCCTATCACTCTTTCTTCTCACAGAACCGCAAACATTCGATCATTATCGTCTTCCACCATCCATCCATCTGCAAAAAAATCCAATTCTAGGCCGGTCTCCATGAGCGCGTTATGCATCGTCAACATACGCCGTTTGGGGGAGATGGATTGGGCTACTGTACGACAAAATAGGACATTAAATAATGTAATTGCTCTGGAGCCATATCGTACATCATAACACCCAAATTATATCTGAGAGTTATCAATATAGCCAAAATACGTATAAATAATCAGTTTTCACAGTTTCTTTCAATTTCCGGTCTGATAATAACATACAAGTTAATTACGATAAGTCCACCTCATTAAGAAAGTGACGTATCAATAGTACGCATTGCAGTATCCGAGCCAGTAAAACTGTTGAATCATTATCACCATATTGTAGTTATATTAACATCATTTGGAGTGACGTAGTAACTGTGGCTTTGATAAAATTGTTGGGGGCGTCAACGCATGATATATTTTCATTTTTTATAATAATGTTAGCTAGACCAGCAAAATCGCTTGTCTTCTGTTTGTCTGCACAGAATATTAAAATACTTTGGCCACATTGCCCGCGGACACACCGATAATATCGAGAGACTTATTGTGACAGGCAAAATAGAAGGCAAGAGACCTAGAAGACGCAGCCCGTAGATTTGGTCAAGCCGGGTGTCGGAACACCTGGAAGTATCGGTGAACGTAGCACTCCATCAAGCCACAGACCGCAGCAAATGGAGATCAAGCATCAGGAAGATCATGGGGAAGGGGTCACGATCCTCAACATTGAGGGACCGACATTGGAGGAGGAGGATAAAAATGTTATGTAAAACGTGTCTTCACGTCTTCTCCCTTGCTCTAACAGCGTTTTTTATTTATTTATCTTTATTACGTTTGACCAGTCATGTTTAGAGAGATAACATAGATTTTTTTATATTAGTCATCTATCTATCATTTGTTTCTTTTCGTACTCGTTTAATGAATACTTAAGTTAAACTTAAGTTTCCTTTATTGAGGCCTATAATACATTGGTTTACTTAGACTCCTGTTATTACAGTCCTTAGTGTTATACTAGTTTAGTCTTTCTTATAATTTAGATCCTTACCTAAACTTTTTTTCGAACTCGGGGATTTCCGATTTGTTCATTTATTGTTTCCGCTTATTAAAGTTATGATCTGTTCACGTGCGTCATTCATTGTTTAAATTATCCCCAGAAAAGATCAACCAAAAATCGGAGTTGATATTCATAATAAGTCAGTTAAGTGTTTAAATGACGTTAGGTAACACTGACTCACAACGTATCGTGCGAATAATTTTTGCGCGTTTTCATTGTCATATCCGGAATCGTTGTGACACGATGACGTGACGGATGGGGCTAAATTAAATTTAAAGTCAATTTCAATGTTTATTATTATTACCAATGATTTAATACGGTTAACAGGGTACGGTACGGTTAACATTGCTTTAGTATCTATTATGCGGCATTGTTATATTATTATGGATGATAATAGGGAAAATAGGATTTCCAAATGTAAGTTAAAATAATGTAGATGATTATTTATCTTTAGCAGTGACGACAGCCGTGCGGCTGACTGCCCTCAAAAATCCCATCAAAATGCTACAAAATGTATCTACTATGATAATCAACAAGATTTTGCATAAGCAACGTGGTACACAGCGGCAGCGGTAACGCTTTGGTTCTGAATTTCATAATTTAAATTTTGTTGCCAGAATAATTATAGACATTTCCAACAAGTTTAAGTCTTGATAAAAAAAATGTATCTTTAATTTTGTAATATAACAGGATGATATTGTTATTTTATCCTGCGATAACGATATTCAATCCACCAATTTCTCGTATCGCATCCAACAATGTCTATATACGCGCCATTGATTGCACAAAACAAGTGTAGTTTGCACCGCTGCGCCCGCGCTGTCAACTGGCCCGGTTTCTTTAAGGTGAAGGTTCGATGCCGGCTCAAGCTCAATAACTTACAAGGTATAAATAACGAGCGATAGGTTTTATTACCTCACTTTGAGCATTTGTGAAATTGCGGTTATCACAGACGGCAGTAACACGCGTTTCTGACAGGAGGTAGTTGTCATATCATGCAAAAATGATATCACAAATATAATAAAATAATTGCTGAAATGGATTTGCCCATCCCAATCGTATTCCAGAAGCTCATTGCTACTATCATAAATATTCTTCAAATTAATTTGTTCTGTGCCTAATATTGTAGATTGTAGTAGTCTCTACTATTGATATGTTCACTGTGAAATATAAAGTTTGAAATGAAGAGATTTACATCATCGTCTCTGATAATTATGATAATTAACTAAGTTACGGCTAATTTTGTACTTTTTTAATTGATGACCTTATTACATTACCATTAGATTTAGTCTCGAGGTCCAAGGCCACGGAAGCATCGGATATACTAGTCTAAGTAAATTTTTCCTTGTCCAAGTTCATCAAGTTTTTATGAAAACCTCAATCTTTAATTACTTGCCTTGAACATAAAGCTTCTAAAAATAATAAACTTATTTTAATTGAACGTGATATAGAAGGGTATCAATAGAGACTAGCTCGTGTAACTTGAGCAGTGTTCATATTGATTGACTCTATTAAATTGACATTTGAGACAAGACCAAGAGTCCTTATCGTCACCGATCGTCCGTTATAAAATTGTAAATATTATTATTGTACTTAAGAACATACTTTTGTTACATAATCTTGGATGGGCAAATAATAAGAGGAAAGTAATGAAAATAACAGATATGTTCTTAATGATCTAGGAACACCCCATAATTTGCAATTAAGACATTATATTAGTAAGTAAGTAAAACATTATTTGGGATACATAGAACACACATTATGAAACAGGTTTGCGCATGGTATGTGTACATTTGGGCAAATCCAATGGAATTTTTAAATTCTATCCTAACCTAGACCACGGACTTCCAACCCGAAGGCCTTGTGCGTAAACACAATAGTCAGACGAATCTGAACGAACGTCTGTCTCAGTTGAAGAGGTCAACAATAAAACTAGTGCTGTCATACGCAACGCTGCTCTCATTTTACATCTATCACTGACAAGTGCCAAGGAAATATATTAAAGCAAACCGAGCAAGCCTGAATTGCGACCCGTTGCCCATGACGGGTTTTAGGTCCGTCAGTAACATATTGCGAGCAAGAGCCCCAAATGACTCCACTTTCGACGGCCTTCGTAATAGTACTGTCCCCGATTTACGTCGATCAGTTGCGCAACGGCAGCTGCTTGCGCACAATTAGACTGATGTTGGTTTGATGCCTCGGGACAAATTGATCAGGTCAATCAATAAGGATGGACATTTGTTAAATGAAAGGAGACAACCATTTAATTTTTACCATGTACTAGAGAGAAAATTTCGTCCAGCGTATACATTTTAAAAGCATTGACAATTTTTGACGGTTTTGCTTAGTAGGTTGTCTTTATACTCAGAATACCGGCCTATCATTTGTTGTTAGAACATGATATAGTTTTAATACACACAAAATTAAACACGAAACATGTTTTGAAATGACAACAATCAAGATCATTAAGATTTATCAAATTTTGAGTATCATTATAATTTATCATTAAAATACCATCAATGGACATCCGGTGGATTCATTTAATTCTCAAAAAAATCCGCAAACATTCATTCATTAATTAAGCCATAAAGCCAAATTATAAAGAACGTTTTATTTCTTGTTTTTATATGAAGACAATTGCCATGCTTATTTATGGAATAATGAAGGTTGAAGGTTTTGTTTTTTTCATTTTCTTTAACCATTTAACCTTTTTAACTTATTTAATTGTCTATCAATCAACCAGCCCGACCTGTCATCGTTTACTATAATGCACCACAACACTTAGTTCTCCGCTTTCCGTATCCAGTCTTTCCCACACTACATTTGTCGTTTCGCGATGTCCACTCAAGGACTCGTCTGCTCAACTGGCCATTGGTACTTCGACAGACATGGCCAGCCCACTGCCACTATAGCTGCTATTGCTGCTAATTCTGCTTATCTATCTTCATCGAGGTCTAATGCTACTTCAGTTTTAGATAAAGTCTCATCTTTTTCCGTCTACTCATCTACGAATCTGAAAGTTACAGCATCTCATAAAGATCTAACAAAAATTAATAAATAATATATGCATCGTTCGTGCCTTGCATACTAAATACTTGAAACAGTCAACGTAACCTTGGCATTGTTAACGGGTAAATTAGTTCCGGCGTAATGATTCCCTTCCATTCTCTGTTTTATTGGTAATACTTATGTTTGTTTGTGGCCTGAATAACGTGAGTCTAGAATAGTCTAGTTCAGAAGAGGATGTACCACGTATAACTTTTGCTGTGGTTCCGAATAACTCGAGAATATGGACGGTATCTCGTTCTAAGATTGTACTGCTGTCGCCTTCGATTGCCAAGCGTTATAATTATGACAATAGGCATTAATGAGCAGCCAGCCTCCATACCACCATCGCTGACTGGCAAATCTTTCTACTACAGCATGAGCGATCACCGTTTGATTAAGCGTGCTGACACGAAGAAGAAGAAAAATAATAACAATAATTTCACCTCACCATTCTTTGGAGTGGTCTATTGAGGCCTAGATTCAGCAATGGTCTTTGACTGGCTGATACCTGGAAAATCTACATGATTTATTATAGTTTTCACGTAGACTTCAGAATTCTTTCATTAGTACTGCAATGTTAAAAGCTTATCATCACGCTCAAGTTAAAACAATTACCAAAGAAATTAGACGTTTAACGGTGATAGTAAGCTACCATGAAGTAACTAATTAATAGTTACAGGTTCAGGTTTTGATAACAGAATACAATTATTATTGAAAACATTACTGTGTGGTGTTTTATTTTAATTCTCAATTTAACTTTTCATATATAGTCGATATACTACCAAAATCTTTGACAGGTTAAACAGATTAAGCAGTTCAAAAACACGACATGAAATTTGGCCACAAAAATGCGTATGCGCACATCGATAAGGAGGCAATACTTTCAAACTTGAAGAAACCAAAAGCCAATTGACGCGGAAACCAAAACCAAATATATCCAAACAATATAGCGTAAATGGAGCGCTAAGCTTTGTTTTTACGTGAATAATTGTAAGTCTAAGGTCGGTCCGGCCTTACAGTTTTTATTATATTTCAGATAATTTTTCAATAGTCAAGGATGGGTCTTTACTCTAACAATTTATTTGTTAACAGCTATTGTTGTTGCTTTATTTTTATTAGCTGTCGCCAAGGTTGTATGAAACGGTTTTAGTCATTACATATAATAATTAGTTTGAAGTTCCATCATTAAAACTACGTTGATTTATCTTTACCTAAATTGAAATTAATTAGTAGGCTTTGCAGGTTGAAGTAATTGATTTTACGGTTTTTATTAGAGAATGGGGTATCCTTCATTCATTCATTTAGTATGTTGATCTTTAAACTCTTGCTTCCTTACTTATAAATGCAGAATAAAGTTATGTCTTGAATAACGTCAGTATATCCAACACTGCTTATTTCAAGGATAGAGCCTCCACGAGTAACGAAACACGAGCTTGTCTGGCGCACCCTGGGCAGTCAGCCTGGATACCACCATTGCTAACTTGCTAATCTTTCCACTATGGCATAAGCGATTCCCCGGTGACAGCTCGTACCAACTCAACTTCACCTCGCCTGGCTTGGAGGTACACCATACCTAGTTCCTCTGAAGTGGTGACCCCGACGTGATTCAGGCTTCGTAATCTGATTGATCTAAGTCCTGGTACCTTGGGATATCAATAACACTAACACTCTTTGTATAGTCTATTCCTTTACTTCCATCCCTAATTAAAACAGTTTTGCGAATCACGTCATTTCGTAAAACCTCTTCGCTTTCATATTCTGATGTGCAATTAAGTAGATTTGTATTTGTATTCACATCTGAAATTCACATCTGAGCTCTAATCAATCTAAACTGGCAACAAATCGGTCGTTCTAAAGCGAGAACAACACGTGCAAGCCATGTGAGATGATATATGGGTTATTGTTCCGACGACCTTCGATCGCGAATCAGTAAGCAGTAGACCTTTTCCTTATCCGTCACTCATCAAATGTTTTGATGGCTAGTCTAGGCCGCACTACGATTTTCTGCCGCGGTTGGTTATAAAGCTGCTAACCGCAAAATCGCTCAAAGTACACGCACAGCCAGTCGCGGCAAAAAACCGTCAGTGCGTTCGCTTGTATTCATTTCTTTTATAGTATGACCGCGAACGCTGTACATGTCATGTACGTATGGCTACACACTTCGATGCAAATAACGCCGTGTAACCGCCGCTGAGAACGTCATCGAAGGCGAAGTGATAGACTATAGCGAGCTGCTTCGCTCTCGCCACGCAACTACTTGAGGGGCATAGCGCTGTCGGTCATAAAATTAAATTTATGCGGGTAAAATCTCCCCACGGTTAACTGTAGTGCGGCTTCAGCCTTAGGGGCGATTTTTCAATACGAATAAATAAATCTCAATTTATTTATTCTTCGGATAATTCCTGACAAAAAAAAAACCAATTTCAAATTAACATCTAGATATCTTTTATCTGGGGGCTTACGACCATCTCTTCCAGCAGGACAAGCGCGGCGGGTTGAGAAACCCGTTTGCTTCTGTCTCCTTGACAGAAGACAAAATTAATACCGATATAACAATTATAACCACTATCCTCCTTAGCTACAACTAAGTTTATAAGTCCTTAATCATCATCTGACTAGCCTTCCCCAACTGCATTCCAGGTCGGCTCCCAGTCTAACCAGATGCGGCTGAATATCAGTATTTTACAGAGCGACTGCCATCTGACCTCCGCCACCCAATTACTAGGAGACACTGGTACCCTAAGGTTAGACTGGTTGTCAGACTTTTTGAGCTACTGACTCCCGTAACGACTGTCATAAGTATTCATATGCCAACCAAGACCAACCGCTTAACGTGCTTTCCGAGGCACGGAGGGGTCTCGATATTCGAAGAAACGGTCACCCATCCAAGGACTGACCGCGGCAAGGGTGCATAACCTTGCTGATCGACTGATTTGCACGGTAGCTATGTAGTTAGTCCTAAATACCCATATCAATTCTTTGCAAAATAAATATGTACTTACAAATAGGTACATATTTGTTTCGTAAATATTTTCAGGCCGTAGCCAGTGTGAATTAGCTTATCACGACATACTGTGAAATATTCACAAATGTTATAAAAAAAACGTCGCTAGTCTGACATGTCTGACCTAAATGTGAGACACAGACTGACTGATTACAGATCTTAGGAGTTGACGAACGATAACTGAATCTGATTTACTGTTTGCAGTTCTAAAAAAATATTGACAGAGATTATGTGACGTCAGATAATTATTATATTTTTCCTTAATCCATCACTTGATGTTACCTGATTTATTCAATAGAATGACAGGAATAAGTGATAATTAATAAATCGATCGCCCTGAATCTGATGACGTCGTCTGAAACTCTGAATTCGTCTGGGATTTTGAGTACCTTCCGAATTTTTCCGGCGATTCATCTGATTCGGTAAGCGAGGATTTTTATTTATAAAATTCGTTTCGTTCGACGCGTTCGGCCACAGTCGAGCCCTTAACAACTCACTGTATCATTTTTCACTTGGAAACTAATAACCAACAAAGCATTAAAATACCCAGAACAATGTACACGAGACATTATTTAATAACATACACTTATAAGTCTCTCAATAAATTATAGAGATAGTGAACTTCATAAGAATACGCGAACAATATGGCACAAGGCAAATATTATTTACCTGAACATGAGACACCGGCGCCTAGCAAGTGACGTCATTACACGACTCGTCTACTATTGACCGATAGTTGTACAAAAGCTTCAGAAGTTCCACTCCTAACATTCACGTAGTTGCTACCACTAAATAGAACGTATTTTTCGTTTCTTTGGTAGCTACGTCATATGACGTGGGAGCGTAAAACTTCCAGCGTTTCTAAACGAAACATTAAATCCATTCACGAATATCAGACGGATCTCCAATGAAAAATTCACGGCAGCAAAGCTACTCAATTTCCCTGAGTGATAGTATATTTTATTTTGATAAAAAAATGCGTGGGTTTATCTGCGAAATAATCCATGACTGTCCCATTGCTGGGCACGGACCTCTTCTCAGAATGTGAAGGGTTAGGCATTAGTCCACATTTATATTTATAGGATAGGTTAAGTAGCAAGAAAGATTATGATAGATTACACTCATCATCTATCATCAGTTTTGCTGTAAACCGCACTTTGAGTGCACGACATATGGCTATTAGGTATTTATCTTTTGTTCAAAGTTATCCTTCTGTTCCTAATTTATCTATGGTGTCGCGATAGTATTTTACCGTAGTAACGTAAAAAAACTAGGCAAGCTACTTATTTTCTCGCTCGATTTTATCAAAAGAAAAAAAAAAAGTATATTTTAGTCATAGTTGTTAGACTTGTTAGTTGTTACTCGCTTTCACTCATGACTTTGTCGAAGAGTGCTAAGATATAATTGCCTCTATCAGCTAAGCTCCCCGTATGAGCTGAAAATTAAGATTTCAATGACTTTATTCATGTAATCAATTAAATAACACAAACTCAAACTTTGAGCTACCGTGTAATTTTTTTACCGATCATGAAGATAGGAGATCCCAACTTCATGATTGGTAATTTTTTACAAGGTAGCTCAAAGTTTAGTCTCTCACGATCGTATTGAAGTTTATTACCAGAGTCGATGTTCATTACCATTTTAGTTACGCGGTAGACCCGCCGGTCCTGCATGGTTACAGCCTAGTCACTCTATCAAAAAAGGAACCCTCAGTCCCAACAGTGGGAACAGAATTAATATAATGATGATGATGATTTCGACCTTGTAATAACCATCACCGTTATTGTTTACTTTTGAGCAAATAATCAGCCGATGTGATGTCTCTAATATAACTTCCGCAAATAAAACAAATAGGTTGACAAGCCCTGCAAATATAAACATTAACGTTATCATTTATCGTTTCACTTGACACACATACATACATAAATACTACTTAATATACATACTACAATTACTACTAAAGCTTTGCCTACACGTAAATACAAAGAAAAAATGGTCATACGAATATTAAAAATCACCTTTTCAAGTCGTTTAATAAATTATTAAATTCTATATAGAACGTACTTCACCCACGTCGACTTCCAATGCTGAAAATGGGCTTCCAACAGACCGCTATTAAGATCGGTTCTGTGGGACGTCGAATAACCGGATATAAACGTATAGGAAATTGCCAATACCTAGCCTCTTACTTAGATATAACACAATCAATTTAAGAATGGTATTGTAAATCAACATCGACATCTAGTGGTATAAGTGACAACTAATAACAACATGGTAATAGACTACGCCAGCGCCGCCTATCAGAATATAGCGGCAACTCAGATCCTACATCGCACTATGAAACATGTTCACGGCAAATACCGACTGAATATACGACTGTCCGACATCCACCGGCTTTAGTCGGTCAGGCAATATTACCTAGATCAAGATCCTCCCTTTTCAATGAAGGAAAATATTACCTTATTCCTCTACAACCGGCTCGTCAATTTTTTTCTTCATTTATCATTTGCATCTCCGGGACCGCGGCGACATGCTTGCTTATATTGGAACTGTCATTTAGAATCCCATTCTTTAATTGATCGTGAAGTAAATACACAGCCTCTTTGACATAATCATTTGAGTTCCGGTTCACTCGTGTGGAGTACGCTTACTACTGTATTGTACAGACATACCTACTTGTTTCACATTATATATTAATTCTACAATGGCGGCGTGAGGCACCGTTTCACGTACTTATGTCACAAACGTGCCTTAATTTAAAAACTCTTGTGTTATCGCTTGGTTGGTTATGTAATAAAATGTGCAAAAAGTTTTCTATTGAAGTTCTATTCTATTTAAACTTTTGTAATAATGCGGATGTCTGATTTCAGAAAAAGGTACAAGATCCAAAGTTTCTAATTCATATTCCTTTAAGGGGTTATTGTATTCATCATTTTGAACAACTTTTACTATGGGACTAAACCTTAAAACCGTGAAAAAATCTGCTGTTCCATACATTTAGTCGAGTAATATATAATTATTTGTATGGATCAGCAATTTTTTTCTCTTCTGATAGCATATCGTGGATGAATGATAGAATTAGGAAGGATTTAATAAATACCTTAGATTTTAGTAGGTAAGTACCTATAGTTAAATTCTACGCACTGGAAAAAAATAAGAAAGTGGAAAATATTTTAAGATTGTCTATTGTATAAGTATTCGTTTTCTATCTAGCTATTTGAGGGCACCAATCTACCTTAGAATGAGTATCAACTTCTATTATACAACAATGCGTGGTTATATTTAAGAATGTGGATCAGACCATCAAACTGAACTACTTTCTCTATGGGACCAACATCGTAATCGTGAAAACATTATCAGCTGTCCCATACAAAACTTCAATAGCTACTCGACCCAAAAGTATGCGTCAGTTGATTATTTTTTCGCGATTACGATGCCACATAGAGAAAGTTGTTCAGTTTGATGGTCTGATCCACACGATTACCTAAGTATGACCACGCCTTTCGATACGTTGTAAAAGGAAGAGCTACTGCAATTTTTTTTGTAAAATTAGCAATTTGCATAAATTTTGTTATAAGAGTCCAAAATTCTAAAGATATCTTCCAAGTAGATGGCAATTTACCTGATAATAATATCATTAGGCACATCTGTCAACCTCAACCCGAATCCTTGATTTCGTCACGTGTGTCACAGAGTTACAAATTGGACACACACGGCGCACGCGCAGTCGTATCCACCGCTAACCGGTATCCTCACGATTTACATGATTTTTACATTTGATAATTAAATTACGATGACGAACAATGTAACGGGTCAATTCTTTTTTGTATTACAGTAAAAATTCTTTTGAAAAAAACATCATCATATTTAAATGTAAGAGTTTGACGTTTTTCGATGTAGCATTTTCCATTCTTGTCTCATTTCCCCCAGTTCTTTCCCATCTTTGAACGTCATGAGGATCATGAAATAAAATATAGAAAAAAAATGGTATAAAAAGTCATCATTTATTTATAACGCAGCTTTTATTTGCATACTGCGTTTTACTTCCCAAGGGAAGCAAGGCGTCTGGAAGGCGAATGCTCAAAAATGAAGAAATAGCATCCCTCCACAATAATGCCCTCATCTTCTTCTGTCGGTACCTATCCCAACGAGTTTTTCTCGCATTCGACCGTACAGTCCGCGACAGGTATAAATCAGATTTTAATTTTTAAGTTCTTTTATTATCACAATATTTTTTGATTAATTTTTGTGTTGAAATTTTGAATACCATCAACTGCGTTTATCGATTTGGATCTCGCTCATGTTGTTGCTTGTAGTTGTGTATTTAAAATTAGTAGAAAATTGCCATGTCGTCCTGTCGCGGACCGTAGTTACCGTAAAGCCAAAAATGTATGTGCCTAAACAACTTGCGCGCGCAATCGAGTGAACTTCTATCGAAAACGCGCGCACACTTTATTCATAAATTGTTGGCTTTACGGCAACTACGGTTGAAATCGAGAAAAACTCGGTATAGGAAGGAGTACGCGTCGGTATGAACTGTCCAATGAGAATTGATTACACCTAATTCTTCTTAATTTATAATGATGATTTAAATAAATGTGATTAAGTATATGCTAACATAATCATTTAAATCACCAATCCGTTGTGAAGTTAAATAATGTTCGGAATGTTCGTACCATGACTACAAATTAGGCTTATGTTTCGTAAATTATATTTTACGATTAGTCATAATATCAAATAGAATAGAATAGATCTTTATTTCATGTAAACCAAATACAGGCACTTATGAAATGTTGAGACTCTAGGTGCACGGTTCCAAATAGTAGATCCTATGGATAAATAAATACAACGTGTATCAGAAATGCGTGGTCATATTTAAGGGTGTGGATCAGACCATCAAACTGAACAACTTTCTCTATGGAACCAACATTGTTATCGTGAAAAAATAATCAGCTGTCCCATATAAAACCTCAATACCTACTCGTCCCAAACGAAGGTATGGGACAGCTGAATTGATTCCGCGATTTCTGGGTTGTTCTCATAATTAAAGTTGTTCATAATTATGAGTACCTACAATAACCTTTGAAAGAGACCGGGACTAAAAAGGTTAGGCTCACAGATATAGATTTAATATATGTATATAGATATAATTATATTATATTCATAGATATTCATATTCTTTATTTGCAGATATTATAGATAAATATATATAGATATAGATTTTATATCAATATCAGTGGTTAGGCTATTGTTGGAAGACATGATTCTAATTTTTAAACACAATTGTAAAAGCTGCTGAATTTCAACATTATTTGTATTTCACATCAGCCTGTAGACGAAAATTAGAGGAATGAGAAGAACACGTGTACGGAAAAGCTAAAAATAAATTTCATCGACAAGTAAAGTGATAATCGTCACGAATTTCATGATTTTTATATTTGCAAGTAAGAAGCAAGCTATAAGTATGGCAGTGTGTATGTAGGTTTTAGATTTCACTTAGTGTTACGACATAGCATGTCCTGTACAATACACAGATAGATGTACCTACGGTCAGCCAAAAAATTGGTCTCGAGAACTTTCAATCAAATGAAAATATCACAAGTGGAAATTTCATTATTTTGAAAACATAGACCTATTTTTATAGCGTACAAACAAATTGCAACCTAGGTGGTAGTCCAATTGATCAATTATTTGGCCTACCGTACCTATGGAGGACATAAGACACAAGTCTCTTTCAATTCTTATCCTTAGAAATATTATAAATGCAAAAATAACTCTGTCTGTCTGTAACTTTTTACGACTAAAAGGTCGATCTTGATGTTTGTTAAGAAAATAGTCTGCATCATGAGAAAGAACAAAAAAAGTTTTTTAATTTTTTTGTTTTCAAAATTCGGTAAATCCTGTATCCACCCGGAAGGAGTCGCGTTAAAGTGTATCCTAATACTGCGGCAGCATTTAGGAACAGAGACTGAATCACTCTTCAAATTATGCGCACTACATAAAAATATATCCTGTATATATTCTATAATGGATTCTTTTCTATTTCTTCCAAGTCATGTCCATTCAAAGGTTGTCTGGAAGACATCGCTTTTAGCGATAAGACCGCCCATTGTGTATTTTTATAATTACGTATCTTTTTTATTTCTGGTACACTATACATAAACTTTATTGTATTGTGTCTTCCTTCAAAGAACGAATTGAAAAGATAGTAGTGGATGCGGTAAAAACAATTTCTCAGTAAGTATCACATTACGGCATTGACAGGTGTATCCTCTGAAAAATATGCAAAATGAAATTATTTTTATTGAAATCTTAATTAAATTCTATTATATGTATTTAGATTAAATATTCGGCATTTTGGAAAAAATATATAGGTTACACTAATTGTGTCTTTAAAAAAACCAAATGTCAGATATTTTTAATAATTACCTACTTACTTTATTGTGTACTGAGAAGTTAGCCTCTAATCTAACTATGTTTATCATCTAGTCAAGAAATCGAAATCCAACAAAGTTACTTAATTTTCATGTTATTCATTTTTCCCTTTCATCAAAAGTGAAAACGTGTAACCTGTTTATCATCCGACAGCCCTAACATCAATCTATCGCTAGTCGGTGCGCGGGCGCACGCGAGCGTCTCCGCAAATAGCTCACTATTGTGCTGCACGTTAATATTCATGAGCGGCGGATAAGGACGACTAATTACCGTAACATCTTGCTGCTTATTCAATTTAACTCTGTCACCGTTTTTGGGGACATGTTCATGCGCTGGCGCATTGCTGATTTTAAGATGTTTTGAAAAGTTAGTTAGGATCAGGGACTTGGGAATCATTGAATTGGATTAAAAAGCAAATATTTAAGGAGATGGTGAAGTGGCTCATTGAGATTTAATGAAAAGTTTATAGAAGTTAAAGATAATGCGGTACCTAAATAAAAGTAAATCTCGGCGGTTTAAAGGTCTTACCTACATTTTTTATGTATTTTTTATATTTTTGAAGTCAAAGTCTAATTTTTTTATATCAACTGGGCCTTTGCAGGCACTTTCAAAACGTCGTGATTCTAGGTGCACGGTTCCAAGTGGGTTGGTCCTGGAGAAGATACCGGCAAGAAACTCCATGGATACTCTTTTCATAAATCAAGTTTACAACAATACGTGTACGGCTAAAATTCGACTTGAATTAACACAATATTACAAAAAAAAGAACAGCAAAGATCATAAATATTAAGTAGGTACCACTTTAATTTAAACAATACAAGAAGGTACATACTTAACACTCAAGCCACCCAGTTTTGAAAACAAAGGGAAGCGTTATTAAAATTTAAAAAGCTTGTGAAGACAAGAAGCAGGGGCTCACCAGGGAAGCCACATGTGCAGAAGATAGTCACTTCCATGCGTCTCCATCGTCAACATAGTCTTTGATCTTGTAATAGGCTTTCTTTATGATAAACTTTTTTATCAGTAAGATTGGTAATACTTTTTGGCAATTTGTTATAGAAGCGTAGAGATTGATAAACACAAACATCCACACTATTAAATTTATAATATCACTCAAATATGTTTCTATTATTCAAATAGCAGCAGACATTTCAACGATTTTGATAACCCAAATACGCTTACATTTAAAGCTAATAAACTGAAAATACTGTAACCCCTTCAATTTGCGATGTTTCTTTACAAACGTTATATATTACTAAACTGAGTAATTTTGAAGAGTATTTTTTTATTTAAACTTCTGTTTGTCGACGCTTCACTGTGGGATATCATTTTACTATATCATATGGCCTTCATCATCGTTCTAAAATATAGTCGCGACTAACTTATTAACACCTTTGATTCTCCAGACCTCAAAACATTATCCACTGAAATACTTGTATCAATAAATTATTGAGCTGGCCAATGCCAGCTTAATAACAGCTCAATAACAAGGGCATCTCAATAGATGCCCTTGTTATTAAGAAAACACAAAAAAGACGTTTATTCAACGTACAACAACTAAGAAATGAATAAAAAAAAATACAATACCAACCTCAAAAAAACTCATTCTAAATTCGAAAATCAATGTTTAGGTGATTAGGAGACGTGCGCTCGCGCTAACAGTCCGTCCGCGACTGCCAATACCTGTGTTTTATCACAACGTTGACTTTTATTTGTATTTTTTACGCGATAATGGTAACGCCGTAATCAGTCCCTCTCGGGTTCCAAGCGTGGATTGACGTAGCGCCTCTCGACGCCCATTCATTAGTGTTGTGATTTTCAATACATACTATTTTACGCGAGTGTTTTTTTTTATCGTATCGTGTCGCTTGGATAGTGTTGGTGACTGAAAACGGTCATGGTATACTGAATGGTACAGAACTTAGAAATTAAGTCTTATGTATCAAACTTATAGTAAAAAGGATATGTTATTTAATAGTAAGTAGTAAAACAATAAGTGAAAATATTATCGGAATGGCACATGGCACAGATTTGCACGTTGCAAATATGATACACATAACTTGATTTAAAATTATTCTTAACAGGAAAATACATTATTTAACACAATTTTCTTCTTCATCTAAGTTTTTGTCATGTTTATTTAGACGTGATGCATCTATGAAAATTTAATCTCATTTTTTGTGAAGTGATAGTTGGACGTTTTGCTATAAAGACAACTTGCTAATTGGACATATTGCTACTTAAATGTATTGATCGTGAGGCAAATTCGACCGTGACCAGGACTCGAACCTACGACTTTCTGGTTCAATGGAGTCGCTCTTGTCAACCGAGCTACCGCGAGCCCCGGTTACATCATCGAATTCCTTATACATACCTTAAATGTCTCATGGAGACGGTGGCAGGTCGCAAGTTTGAGTCCTGCTCGCGTTCGAATTTTTCTTTCAACGATTTTTTTTTTAATTCTCTTCTCAGCCGGAAGCTTTCTTCCAATATAAATTTTATCTCATGTTTTCATTTACGGATTCACTGACTTCTTAACTTGTCCATTACAAGTCATCATCATCTGCCTGGCCTTTATCCCAACTACGTTGGGGTCGGCTCCCAGTCTGACCAGATGCGGCTGAGTAACAGTGTTTTATACAGAGCGACTGCCATCTGACCTCCGCCACACAATTACTGGGAGACACTGATACCCTAAGGTTAGACCGGTTGTCAGACTTTTTGGGTTGCTGTCTCCCGTAACGACTGTCAAAGGTATTCGTATGACATCATGTCCATTACAAGTATACTTGTAAAATTTGAAATTAATTTGGTTTTTTAAAACGTTTTTATTAGCTTCACCTGTAACTAACTATGTAAAAAAATCTTGGAAGTTAAATTTGACCCACTTCTCGGTTTCCGATTGAGCTGAAATTTTGCATACACGTTTAGTTTGGATGACAAAAGCGTTTTCTTTAGTTTTTTTTTAAACTTATATTTATTTTCTATTCTATTCTATTCTCGTATCTAACGTAAATTATCTTGCCAGTATATTACGTTTCCTGCTCCTACGTTAATATGAATGGTCGCGTTGTTCTTCACGCATTACTAAATCGCTTGCATATATGTTTTGTCACGCTATTTTTCACGCCGACTTGAACGTATAAGCAGATGAGCGTACTGAATAAAGCAAGTACATACACAATTGAATAGGACATTTTTAGAATTGACTTAGGACTATTTTCACCAACAAAATAACAGATGTTTAAAATGAAATCGGTCGATTGCTCGTGCAAAATTTCATGTTTAAACGGCTGATTATGCTGTAATTGTCTGTTATGTTGTTGGTGAACTTGGGCCTTAGTTCTGCAGTGTTATGACGGATGGTGGTCAAACCGGTTTTTAACCACCGACAAAAAAGAGACCCTGTTATAAGTTTTTAGTGTGTATCTGTGTCGTTCATCGTAGCTCCAAATGAACCGATTTCAATGCAGTTTTTTTGAAGTGAAACTTCTATATAGACGGGGGGTATTAGGATTTTTCTGTCACGAAAAAGCGTTACGGCCGCGTGGAGGGGGTAGACGATATATTGTCCGTTGAAGTTTCACTTCTACTGTTTGTCCCAGCACACGTTACGTTTTTTTAATTGAAAGCTAGTTCAAAGTAGCAGTAGTAGTTCAAGCTAGTTTAATCGGGTATCATCTTCTCTATGTTTCATGAAAATCTGTTCAGCCGTTCAAAAGTTACAGCTCTTTTTCTACTTGGAGTTGGGGGTTTTGACCGTTAGCCGTATACCCGATTAAACTAGCTTTCGATTTAAAAAACTGCATTGAAATCGGTCCATCCTTTTTGGAGCTACGATGCTACAGACACATACACAGATACACATTACAAGACAGGTACACAGATGCACAGATGCACAGATACACACTACAAACTTATAACACCCCTTTTTTTTTGTCGGGGATTAAAAATAAGGTCACCCGAATCTGTAGCCACTTTTCAAATTACGTAGCACACTGCTACGAGAGTTGTAGCGCGAGACGACTACGAGAGAAATATTTATGTATTTGCTACGGTAGTTTGAATTTAGTTATCAAGAGTTTGCAAGTCAACTAAAATGTATTAGTAATCTTTTTTAAATTTTAAATAAGGCGTATAACAACGGAGCGGTGCCTGACTGTGACTGTAGGTAATCCTTCGGGTCTTGGTACACGGAACCGCGTCTCGGTGTGGAGGAAATTCGTTCCGCTAGATCGCGCACAACTGCAACAAGGGGCACCGTACTGCTCCGTGTGTTATCTGCTTTACAATAGGGTATAATTATGTACAAATATTAGGTAAAAATCCCATTATACAAAGCCTTTTACAACTCTTATTATAATATTTCCTGTTTAAGTACCACAGTTTTACGACTTTATTATTTGTATAATAATATACCAACATTTGTCATTATTTTATACAGAAACTAATAAAAATCACTTTTATTATGGCTTGGAAATGTATGCAGTTATTACATTACAAAGATTATATCTGCAATTATGGGAAATAGCTTTTGTTGTAAAAATCTTTCGACTTATTACGGAGAAATAAATAAAAAATTGTGAAATTGAGTAGAATCTTCAGCTAAGTCCAAGTGTGACAGACAGATTATGAGATACACACCTTATCCTATGTTATACACGGTGAATTTAAATTCGTTTCGGATACTTCTTTTTTTTTTTTTTAACATTGCCCCTCTCTGATATTTCTCCTGTATCGAGGGTACAGTTTACAAACATACATGTCACATGCACACACAACCAGACCCAAAACAACTATCTGTAGATCATACAAATATTTGTTCCGTGCGGGGATCGAACCCGCGGCACGTAGCGAAGAAGGCTAATCGCTTAGCCGGTGCGCCAACCGTGTCGATTTTTTTATGTAGTGCGGAAAATTTGTAGAGTGATTCAGTGTCCATTCCCAAATGCAACCGCGATACTAAAATTCACTCCAAAACGTCGAATTTTCGAAATCGAAATCCCAATATTGCGGATGCATTTAGGAACTGAATCACTCTACAAATTACGCGCACTACATAAAAAACATCCTGTATAGGATATTAAAGTATCCGAGTAAAAATGTAAAACAAATCAAAACGAAAAACCCACGTAATTCGTATATTTATAATATATGATTTTGTTAATTAACACTTCCAATCAACAAACCAGGCCAATCTGTTGTCAGTTCAAGTGAATTTTTCTTGGATGCGATGAATAATAAGCTAATTTTTAACTGAAAACCCATAATCGAGTCGATTAATTAAATTATCAATAAATAAACGTCACAATCAATTAAACGGTAGATAATTGAATGTTATTACGTTTATTTAATACCCATAACAGATCATAATCACATCAAGAAATTGCGATTATAAAATTAGCACTGAGTAAATAGAGATAACGTCGAAAATTAATTAATTCTACGTGTGACGTAAAACCTGTAAGGCCCAAGTTCACCATTAACATAACAATCGGTTAGAATAAAATCTGCCGTTTAATTATGAGTTTTTGTACGAGTAATTAATTGGTCGATTTCTTTTAAACATCTGTTATATTGTTGGTGAACATGGTCCTAAGACTATAGTATTTGGACCACAATTCAAACGCTCACCAAAATAATTTTTGGACCCGCATTATATTTTAGGCAAAATGAAGGAGGGTTTCTGTGAAGGAAAAACATCGTGAGGAAACCTCCACATCTGAGAGGGCCTCATAAAGTTCTCGATGGTGTGTGTAGTCCGCCCGCACCAGGCCTGCGTGGTAGACTAAAGCCTATCCCTTCTCATTCTGAGAAGGGGCCCGTGCCCAGCAGTAGGACAGTAATGAGCTGGATTTATTTGTTCTATTTTAGGCATATTGGACAAAAAGCCCTATATTTCTAGTCCCGATTCCTTTAAGGACTTATTATACTAAGAGAACAATACTGAAATCGCAAAAAAAAAATCGTCTGTTCCCTACAAATAATTCCATATTACTCTTTACTCTGTATGGAACAGCAGATTTTTTTTTTCGCTATTTCTGAGTAAGGATAACGAGTATACATATTCAATTTCAAATCCACGTTTCTACATATTTGCAGAACTAAAGCCTTCACAGTAAGTTAGGCAAGCCAAGCAAAACCACACGTTTTGCCAATAGCATATGCGAATCTATTAACATACAAGCTACGACGTTCACTGCTTCACGGTTTTTAAAGTAATTAGTTGAAACTTTAACCGACAATGCCCAGACGAATGTGGAGTTCCGTATGCGGAAAACAAGAGAAAAAATCGTGAAGATGAGAATCTTGGAGGTGCATTTGTTTTAAATGCTAAGACATGATTGTATATCTCAAAGATAATTTTTATTTTTTTATCGTCTGTCGCTGGCGGCTCACGCCTTCTCTGTTTAATCGGTCAAGTGATGAAACCAGAAGGTCTGGCCGCCTTTTGCTTACAAAAAGTGAATAACGAACGCGAAAACACGCGATTCTGCTGCTAAAAGTATCTGGTGTGGATGAGCCCTATATGTATGGATAAGCAACATTTTGTTTTGCGATTTCTTTGATGGTCCTATAGTAACAACAAAAATCATAATACCATTTTGTAGGACAACATTAAATAAAAAAAATGTATTCCATATGTGCATAACAATTTTTAATAGATTGCCAAAGATGTTAAGGGAGCTTCCATTTAAATATTTTAGAATTAGGCTGCGTAAATGGTTGGTAAATAATTGTTTTTATAATTTAGATGAATTCATGCGACATAAAGATGACATGTGTAAATATTAAGTAACAATTGTAATGTAATATTAATTTAATAAATAATTTGTCTAAATTTGCATGCCTTAAACAGGCAGAATGTAGTATTATACATAAACCACCAATGTTATATCTGGTAACACCTGTATTCTATGCAAATAAATATTTCTTATTTCTTAAAAGTAATTCATAATGTTTAACATGAGCCTAACAGTATTTTAGAGATTTTTTTAGTGTACGGAACCTCTTAAACACCAAGACGCGTTGACAAGTTCATAATGGTAACAATTCCAACAATTGTCCCGACGCCATTGTCGTATGATGACGTCATTTCACAGCGATGTTGCGATCACTAGAGTCTGCTTGTTCGTAATTATTGTTGTAATTGCTGTTTGGTACTCTTTAAAATGTTACACTTAATAATTATAGGCCCGAAGTCCAAGTGATCATTTTTAACTTATTACACAGTGTTTTGTTTGATACAAATGCACAAAGTCAAGCAGTGTGCAAGGATAATCACGTAGATGTAAATGATATATTTCTTTGTATTTAAAATTATGGGCATGCAAAAATATTTCTCTCGTGAGCTACGTTACACTACTTTTATTAGGTAGATAAAAATACCCGTCCGAAAACGAGTTTAGTAAATCTAAAAATAGAACGAAGAATTAATTTTTTGATAGAGCTGCGACTTACAATCCATTTTATTTAAGATTTATTTTTTATTCTTTATGTCTTTGTGCTGGGTCAAATAAATACTTTTTCTTTCTTTGTTTATAACAACAAAACAAAAAAAAAAAGACGAATCTAAATTCAAATCCAAGAACCTTATACATAGAACTGGACGTTGCGTGTAGAAGAAAACAGTGAAAACCAAATAAATGGCCTTGAAATAAATCAGTTATTTTTTGCATCTCTTTCATCAGGGTGACAAAGATTTTTATTTGCGTTGGGATATTATTAGGAATTAAGCAAGTAGAAATTATTCATAATTGAGCACGTATTTGTTTGCTAATAGTTAGGTACCAAAACAATAACCATAAGTACCAAATAGGTAGGTACTAAATTCTGGTGAACCCATGGTGAAGATTTAACGTGTCATCACTTGGTCCAAAGTTGCGGGTTGATTTATGGATAAATTAAACTTTAAAATAAGTAAAAACTAACTTCATAAAAGTAATAAGTGCCTAGCTAAGGTGCATTGAAGGATTAAAGGTCCCTACTTCAGAAGCTGTTAAGTTTTTAAAGAAAATATTTTATACTTTTTAGCACAGTTTATTTTATTTTTCTATTTTGAGTGGCATAAATATGCAACTACAGTAATCGCGACTAATTTACTGATATCCATTGAGGAGTTCCATCGTCTTTCTCCGAAAGTCTTCATCAGATCTTCACCAAATTTTAGTCGGTTTAGCCTTATGTCATAGTGCTCCGCTTTATAGTGTAGGCAACAATTTTTTGCAGATTTATAGAAGTTTCCTTTCAAAGGTATGTTGGACCGCCATACCACCATCTACGCCTTTTCTCTGGATCGCTTGGAAAACTGAAACAAATGCAATCGTGTTTTCAATCATCTAAGAAAGTCCACTGATGTTAGCAATCAATGATCAGGTTTGACCAAGAAAACTTCTGAAGATTTTGAATTCCAGTTGGACTTTGTAGCTCATTACACAACCACGAAAAATCATATCACGTTAAATTCCGCCTCAAGCAATCATTTATGGTCACTCTACTCTTCTTTGTTTACTAACATTTTATCTTGACGACCAATCTAATAATGCGACTGTTTCCTTAGTTATATGCGATATAACCACATAAATAACTAAATGGTGACATTTCACAATGAGAGAAACGTTTTTCACACAGTTTTAAATAAAAATATAGGCAGATCTTTCTAAAACTGCGTAAAAATATGTACAAATTGGCGTAATTTTTAATATGGCATCAGCGCACTTACCTATGAAAAATAACGTTTGATGTTGGGTTCCAAACACTTCCACAATCTTTAAATATACGATACATGATTGAGCACTGTTAAATAATTAGTATATCCTCAGAAATCGCCTAGCAAACACTCGAAGTGGAAGAAAGTTGACAATGTTGACATGTCATTTATGTCATTGAAATTATTATTTTTACAGACCATCAGTCTTACCAGCCTAGGAATGCATTCATAAAATTGGGGTAAACTTAAATATCATAAAATAATTATTTCAATCAACACATCCTTTTTATAGGCAGAAAAAATTAAAGATGACTTTAAAAATACTAGAAGCTTATAAAATAGTTTCTGGATACCAAATGGCCCTCAACATAAACATTCCTATCTATTTGTGCACAACTATCTTGAAAACTTTTACTTTACTCTGGTAACTTGCAAATTATATATTCATAATCTTAATCTTTATTTGCATTCCACAATGTACAAAAGGTGGTAAAAATAAAATTTGGTAGGTTACAATCATGGACCCTGTAGGGCACAGCAAAATATAGGAGAGGAATATGATACTTATGTTTACTACTGTTGTATATATAGGAAGATGGTACTTATGTTTACTTATTGCTTTAATTTATGAATAAATATGGATAGCATATTATAATTTTTAATTTATTAATAATATTTCCTAATATGTATTTAGTTTATTATAAATTATTATTAACTAATAGTTATGGAATTTAATGTATTTTTATTTTATTTTTTATATCTATTCATTTATTTCGTTTTATTATTACTGTTGTATTATTTATAGTATTATTCATTTAATTTAATTGGAAATGTTTGTTTATCGTTTATATATTCATTAATCGTGTAATAGGCTTTTTTAATAAGTATCTATTTGTTTTATTTTGTTTGTAAATATTGTTTCGCTGTTTTCTGTTTTTATTGATTCTTACATATATTACATAGGGGCTGTTGGAGTGTAGCGTTATGCGGGAAGATGGTAGCATTAGCATATTTTTATGTCTTAATGATCGGCCAGTATGTTTATCTTCGCGTCTTGTAAAGAATGATTTATACCTATTTCCTAACAAATTTAAAAAATGTATATGCATGGAAGGGTGAGTATTTTATGTTTTATGAAGAAAGGTTTGCAGCTATCAGTCTGATTTATGTTTGTGAGTATACGGATTAATTTCTTTTATAAAATAAATAGTGTAGGAGCATCGGTACTGTTTCCCCACATGATTACGCCGTAGCTGAGCCACGCGTGAGCATAGGCATAATAAGTGGTTAATGCAGTTTGTATATCGGTCGTCTTTTTGATCTCATCTTGTTATTATAGTATGAGTGAGATGGAAAACATACCTAAAGGTGAATGAACTCCCCTTCAGTTATTTCTTCTAGATGCAATATCCAGTTCTATCTTTATTAGCAAAGAAATACGTGCTCAATTATGAATAATTTCTATAAATTTGCTTAATTCCTAATAATATCCCAACGCAAATAAAAAAAATGTGTGCTAGGACCTGGGACACATAGTAGAAGTGAAACTTCAACGGACAATATATCGTCTACCCCCTCCACGCGGCCGTAACGCTTTTTTGTGACAGAAAAATCCTAATACTCCCCGTCTATGTATATGGAAGTTTCACTTCAAAACTTGGTCACCCTGATGAAAGAGATGCAAAATATAACTCGATTTATTTCAAGGCCATTTATTTGGTTTTCACTGTTTTCTTCTAGACGCAAAATCCAGGTCTATCTAATATTCTTGTTCAAATCCCTACTTGACAGTAAGAGCTAGTACACATTGGACGCTTAGCGTTCACACCGCACGTTTAGCTCGGCGTTCTATCGTGCTCCATTTTGTCCGCACGTTCTTCCAGTCCACATAAAAGCGCGCGTTAGAATGTACAACATAATAGCAGCTTAATATGTATTTCAAAGCGCGCGGCAAACACTCACGCAATGCGCGCTTTATTGGAAATGTCGAAGCGCGCGCTTGACCGCTCGGCCAAAAGCGCGCGTTTGAGTGTGTACGCTGCATACTATTATCTCGTAACTGACGAGCGTCAACAAAGCGCCTAATATGTACTAGCTCTTAGAAACGTATTGCGTTCAACTATTATGTAATGCTAATTGCAACCTATTTAGTGACACGATGGAACGGTAACTAGAGTAATGTCCACGTTTCACTTTGTGCTCATTCATGTTTTAATTTCGGACACGATTAAGAAGGGCAAGATGGAGAAATTTTCAGACTGCAAAATAATGTAGAGAAGTTAAAATTTCTTAAAACTTCTTCAAATCAATGGATATAAACAAAAATGATACAAAATAAGAAAATGAATTTGTTACAAACAGTTTTGCCAAGAGTCAAAAGCGGTTGGCTATACAAAATGTATCAGAAATGCGTGGTCATATTTAAGGGTGTCGATCAGACCATCAAAGTGAACAACTTTCTCTATGGGACCAACATCGTAATTGCGAAAAAATAATCTGCTGTCCCATACAACCAAGTTTGTTAAATGCTTTATGACCAAATGCGACACTTTTGAAACGTAAAAGACTGTGCACGGTTCAAAAAACCTTGTTCCTATGGAGAAAAACTTGGTTCCATCTTCTTTATCTCTCAGTATTCTAACACTTAAAATAATATTACAAAATATTCTAAACTCTTTTAACATAACATCTCGTTTGTGAGCATAGTCGAATCACCTTGAAACTGTTCATATCAGCATCTATCTTGTATGTGACAGTTTATCACAGAAACTGCTTCATCTTCAATAACTTGTCGCTCTGAGATAACTGTGTCAGACCTTATCAGAAACAAATCCCTTACAGAAACTTTAATATTAAGACATCCTGGTTATTTAACTGATTTAACCTAAAGCATTTTTGTACTTTTTATTATAACAAGTGGTCGCCCAGTGGTCGAAATTCGACCGTAATTTTAGCTTTCTGCACTCCTTCTCCATATAAACTTTAACTATGCCAAATCTCATACTCCTCCGTGCGCGCAATATGCTTAAAAAGGAGTTCGAAGTTTTCCCTTCACGTACTCGTATTAATATATAGATATTACAAAATTACAGTAGAGAGAACAATATTTTAGATGCCCCTTTTGTTATAATTCTTATTAATATACAGGGTTACTGGTAATATGACGGCAATCCGTTATGGGAACGGATTGCCGTCATATTACCAGTAACCCTGTATATTAATATTATCTTATTATTATTTTTCGCTAAATTATTATAAAAATAGAGATGTGAATACAAAAAAAAATACATTTTTAAGAACTTTAAAATACTTGGCTTACTTGAAACAAGCTTTCTTCTTATACAAACATACAACTATAATGTATTTCTTTTATATCATTTCGAATTATTATTAAACCTGTTTAATAAATACCTAAGTTGTTAAGATAATTAAAAAATACAAGAAATGTAAATACTGAAGTAATCCTTAAAGATCTTTGCTCAATACAAACCTTGTTACATAATGCAGTAACACCCAAATCTTTTTATCGACGTGTGATAAGGATACAAGTAGGTATACCATTTGAAATCTGTCGGCCAAGCTTCCCGTCACGATAAGATTCCGTGATTGTGACTGGCTAAAGTGACCTCGTCAAGTTTGGTACACCTCCAAGCGTGACAATTACAGAGTTATCCTCGTGAAATTACGATCTGTCAGCTGTAACCGTACCAAATAGTGGATAATTAAGGTAATTAAATAATTTATGTTAAGTTTCCGGACCAGCGTTACATCAATCATTACTAATGACGACCTTTTTTAGGGTTCCGTACCCAAAAGGTAAAACGGCACCCTATTACTAAGACTCCGCTGTCCGTCCGTCTGTCTGTCTGTCTGTCTGTCCGTCTGTCACCAGGCTGTATCTTATGAACCGTGATAGTTAGACAGTTGAAATTTTCACAGATGATGTATTTCTGTTGCCGCTATAACAACAAATACTAAAAAACAGAATAAAATAAATATTTAAGGGGGCTCCCATACAACAAACATGATTTTTTTGCCGTTTTTATAGATAATGGTACGGAACCCTTTGTGCGCGAGTCCGACTCGCACCTGGCCGGTTTTTTATATTTTCCTAGCTCCGAAATTCTTAAAGACGGTTTTAAAAAGACGTTCTGTCGGGTCCACCTTAAGGTAAGACTGCACTGAAGCGGAGCGGCGCGGTCAAATATTTTTATATGACATCGGGTCACACCGTTCAGTGCCGCGGCCACGTATTGCGTTCTATCTCTACGATTTCATATAAACAGTGTTTATTAAACACTATTTGGCCGTGTCGCTTCGCTCCGCTGCAGTGTTGTTCCGGTCATTGTGTTCTTACCTTTACAGTAGATAACAGTGACAGAGCCTTAAGCAATGTAAATCTCCCGGGAGCTGCAAACTTTGAGTATCTAGATACTCAAACGCTGCAAACAATACTTTCGTCAAGACTTTCATAATTCTCAAGGCCCACCGCGGCCGCTTGGGAGAGCGCCCAGTCAGGGACGTACTCGACACGGCCGTACGGGTTGGGGTACGGCCTCTCCTCAACAAATAATTGATGCTTGTTTGTCGAGGAGCCGTATCAACAACCAAATACTTCTAACTATAGGAAAAACTAAATTTTCATCAGCGGTGGCTAGGAATAGTCCCATTATTATTGTGTCTACTTCACAAATTGAGTTGCGTTGGTGTATTTGACGGTCTTTGAAATTCAAAAACAAAGTGGCAAATCAAATCGACCTATTTCACACTGGCTCGCGTGTGACGTACGAAATCATTGGTTCATTACGTCACGTGTTGTAGACATGGAAGTCAAATCAAAGAGACATATGCAATTATTCCTTCGATTTAGGTTAGATAGGGTCGATGCCTTGTAGTTATAGTACGACACAACTAAGAAGTTACATCTCTAGTGACACGTGTTGCGGGACATTAGTCTCCTACTTAATACGAGGCTATAATGTTAACTGAATATCAACGATATATCAATTACCTGAAGTGCGAATCTTTATAATAATCTATATATTAACACGTGAAGAGAAAACTTTGCATCCCTTTTTAAGCATATTGCGCGCACAGAGGAGTGTGAGATTTGGCATAGTTAAAGTTTATATGGAGAAGGAGTTCAAAAACCTAAAATTACGGTCGAATCTCGACTACCGGGCGACCACTAGAAATAGATAAAATTAAGACAAAAGTGATTCATATGTAAACAAACACATATAATATCTCAATAGGTAGTGTCATACCATAATAGTTTAGTTGTAATGGATGATTTACTTGTAAGGAATGTACTCCTTTTACAGTTCAATTTCTATCTCCTAAGATATAAATCATCAGCATTCGGTTATTGACTTCACCTAAAGGTAAGTACACACTAGAGTATTTGTAACGTTACAAGCAAAAGCTCAATTTAAGAAATCATTTCGATATAATGTAATGTTCCTGCAAATGCTCGACGCTGTGTTCGACGTAATACTCACGGCGAGGAAGGATTTAGGTACCTGTAACATTCCTTTCTGTTTTGCATTTACTCTTTGTTGAAATGTCGGATCTGCTAGTCGCGTGTGCTACGTTTATCTTGATGAGCTGTATTGAATTAAATAGAATCGAAGATGATAGCAATTGAATATTAACAATAATAAACGCCGCGTCGTCGCGCGTCGTGTAAAATCACGTTGTAATAAAATGTCAAGCATTATGCTCGATGTTCGGCTGGAGGTTCTGTTACAAGGACATGCTCTAGTGTGTACTTACCTTTAAATAAAATTATACCGAGGTGTTTATGTTCATGATGAAAATTCTTTTCATATGTTCACGCGTATATTACCCGAAGGGTTATGCAGAGATATTGCTGTACACCTTTTCACCAATGCTTTTTTTGATTCCCATAAAATTTGGAGTGAGCTTATTGCAATTATTTTCGTGTCATTTTCATTTCATCTATTCACTAACGTGAACACTAACTGATTGATTTACGCCGAGAGAGTAGTACTACCTTTTTATTTTTTTAACCTTTGTAAATCTAACTGTGGTAAATATTGCGCAAAAACTATATCATTTTTAACCGACTTCAGAAAAAAGGAGGAGGTTCTCAATTCCACGTGTATGTATTTTTATCAAAATGTTTGTTAGGTAGATCAAAATTTAAATGTACGGTCAAGTGCTGTGTGAAGACAGAAACATTATCTAATCATAATAAAAGATTCAATAAAAAAAACTTCATAAAGATGACACTAAATCGCTATTATAAACGTGTACCTTAAATAAATAAATATATATAGCAAATAAAGATTTTGAATTTGAAAAGATTCCATCATGAAAGCATGTAAAAGTTACATCAAAAGATAAACTTTATTACTTTTTCTATAATTTTTTTCGCTCGTAACGCGCTGTTCGTGCGCTTGCGCCTGCCGCGCTGTGCACCACATGACGCACAGCACAACAACAAGGCATTAAGTCTCGTAAAATGTAGACCAACAATTTTCGGGATATTAAAAACTATTTTACAGGATATTATTTAAAAATGCAATATCAGATGCTAGCTCTTAAAAATCTAGACAGACTGTCTAGATTGCCTGGTCCCAGACGATCTGGCAGCTAATTCCAACGGTCTATCTTTAGTCGTGTGTTTCTTTTCAAACTAAAAACACATTACTGACAGTTAATTCGGACATCAAGCCAATAGGTCAATGAGGTGATTCTTAAGAATGTTGATGATATCTTTTACTACGGTTTAGAATATATCTACGTGAAGAGAAAACTTTGTACCTCTTTATAAGCAGATTGCGCGCACGGAGGGGTGTGAGATTTGGCATAGTAGTTTATATGGAGAAGGAGTGCAGAAAGCTATAATTACGGTCGAATTTCGACCACTAGGTAACTACTAGTAAAAATAGTTCAGCCCATTTCGGTACCACTGCTGGGTTCGGGTCTCTTAGAATTAGAAAGGTTAAGGCCTAAGGCTGTGATCTATAGAGAGTACCTTAACTATACTTTTTCTTGAAAATGTTGTAAAATTGTTTTTCTTTTCTGTGGATTATGTAAAATTTAAGCCCATTTCATTAAAAACAAATCATTGCAATGAATTTTACAACTTAGAAACCCAGGAACCTCATAATTTGCCCAGAAGATCAAAAATATAAGGTGGCCCTTATTTTGTTTTGACGAGTATATATACTATACTATAATATATTCTTCTTGTTATAATTGATAATAATTGATTTTATCGGCATATTTTTTTTTGTTTTTTTTTATTATTTGATACCTAGCGTTAAATTAGAAAATTTGTACAACGTTGACGGCTAGACATAGCGTTCATTTTATAAATAAGAATAACATCTGTACGAACCTACTTTACCTATGTTCCACAAATAAAAATATTTGTATTTGTAACTTTACTTTAGAATTAAGTATTTTATTTTTTGACTTCGTCGGTCTTAGCGTACCTACCTACGCTCAGTACAATTTCAGCGTATTAAGACTATGAATTCCAAATTAAAGTCTAAGATAAGCACTATTATAAATAAACTAAGCAAAGTTTAAGTAAAACCTGACCTAAGTCAAAGTCTGCACTGTAGATCTCGCTCTAAGTCCACCACATTGGCCTAGGGTTGGGGAAAATTTAGAATAATATAAGTACTTACGATATTTTATTTATATTATCTAGTAATTAGGTTCTTATCGTTGAATTTCCCCAATGGCTTTAGCTATAGGTATCAGTTTAATTATCTAAACCAATTTTGATAACTTAATTGATTTAAAATAGGTTTTAGGATACATTTTATAGTCAATAGGTACGGTATTTCAAGAATTCACCATTTTAAGCCACTAATTTCAATTATTTTGCCTTCCGTGTAGGTACCTAGTTATTTTTCAATAATTATCAAATTTTTGAGGGATGACGACGCAGTTATTTTGAATATTTGTCAATCAAATCTAAAGCACAGTAATAAAACAAAATACAAAAAAAGCCTAAATTTGATGGTCATTGCTTGATAGTTAACAATAAACGTCACATTTTCGCGTTTGGTTGACAAACATCTTGCCTGGTGTGGGAAACGACTGTACCTCATAGTTGCGACGAACAATTAATGACCGACTACATATCAAAATCTTCAGACTACTATGTGACGTCATCAACAACAAAAGTTTGATAATATAATAAAAATTAATTAGGTACCTACTAGATATGTGCGCCGATGCCCGCGTCGGCGTCATCGGCGTCATCGGCGTGGATGTTGAAATTTTTATTAAAAACAAAATATTTCAGACTTATTCGCCAAATGACTGTGAAGGACGAAGTTATCGGCAAAACGCGTATATTTAAATTATGGTCATATAAAAATAGACATTTATTGATTTTGCGTAAACAAATACGTCGAAATAAACCAATAAGCATTTAATTAGACATTTCTAATGTTTAGTTTACTAGTATATGTCTGTATTGTAGGTATCTAAAACAACCGTATCCGTCCGACCATCCACGCCGATGACGCCGATGACGCCGAAGCCGGCATCGGCGCACACGTCTAGCTACCTACTGCTTAAAAAGTAAAAAAATTAAAATAATGTGTTAAAAGTTTATATCTAAAAATAACCCAAAATAAATCAAAACAAAGTCGTTACATTACAATCTGTAATCTATAGTACTTATCTTATACTCTTTTAGTGATTCATAACCATAATTGCATTGAGCATTATTTAGTACCTCTTAATAACTAAACGAGTGATAACAAACACTAAACACTTCATCTTAATAGTCTTAAACGACACACAATATTCTATTCCTGTTTCACCTCAAATCTGACTAATTTACAACTGCATATCACACAGATGCATTTATCTTATCGCGACGTATCATGAAGCGCCGTTTATTTAACTATAACTTGTTTTATCTGTTGTTTATTTAAATATTTGTCCGTTACACTTATGATGTTACAGTTTTTATTAATATACTCGGAGGCAATGAATCTGCGTCAATAATAAACTTTAAAATCTCGGAAACTAAGAATGTTACCTTATTCAAATAAAAAGTAGGTGTTTTTTAGACTATTTAATATTACTCAAATAAAAGTAATAAAACTTCTTAGATATTATTTACTTTACTTATTAAAAACCCATAAATTAAAAATCCATAAATTTTATCGCAATTTTCTTTTTAAATATCCATGTTTTACAATATAATTTGTCACATTTTAATACTTTGTATTACCTCCGTGTATTGTTAATACAGATGTCATGCGATTCGGTATACGGCACAAAGTTTTATCAATGAAATCAGCCCTCGATACATATTATTTGAGTAGTATTAAATAGGTCTATAGAATGCTTTTTATTTTAATAAGCTATAATTCTTAGTTTCCGGGATGTTGGTGACCCGGATTCGTTACCTCCGAGTGTAGTTCTTGGCTTTATAATATTGCATGTACTTTACCTGTGGTTACTAAAATAAATAAAACCAGAATCGTTATACACTTCAAAGTTAAACAATATACACATAACAATAAACTATTGATCTTTTTCAATATCCTCTGTACAATAATGTGTACACATTGTAGTTGAGGTTTGTTACAAATACTGTTTCCATTGTCAAGTTTTATAGTGGTATTATTAACACTTCTTGGTCTATTAAACACCCTATTTGTTGATTTTTCCTATTCATGATTAGCATTGTTTAAATATAAAATTTTGTAACAATACAATTTTTTTTATCTATTATTTAAAAAATGTTTCTGTGGAGTTTCTTGCCGGTTCTTCTCTATAGGACCTTCTATTTGGAACCACGCACGTAGAGCCTCGACATTTCATAAGTGCCTGTATTTGGTTTACATGAATTAAAGATCTATTCTAGAAGTAGGTAATCATAATTTATGTGTTATTGAACGCTGGATTTTCTTCGGTACAATAATTTCTGCATACGACAGTAACTGAAATAACACACATTGTAAATTCTTCGTCACTCATGAATATTGTCGCCTACCAAATATTTAGGACAAGAATTGTAATGTGAGCATAATGGTACTCCCACTTTCTAGAAAGTTACAAAAGCCGACTCAGAATCGTTGCAAACTACATATTTGTGCGTAACAAATCAGTCTTTATTATTCAAAATTGCTAACAGTTCGACCAGCGTTATATTAAGTTAAAGCAATAACTAACCAATTTCAGCCACGTCAGGATTTTTACCATTCATACCCTAATTTCCATTTCCATCCCATTTTTACATATTTATCGATGATTATCCATTATTGAAATCACCATTGGCCTGTATAGTATCACCTTGACCAATTTCTTTAATTTTTTCCTCGACTCATTCATCATTATTTGCTTTCGATATAAAATCAAGGCCGTTGTTTTTGTATTGATCAATAGCAAAACAAAATTGTATCAAAAATTGTTTTTTTAAGAATATTAGGCAAGTAGTCTAATGCTTTTCCTTCAAATTGATCTACAAATTTTATTATAGCTACTGCTGTACCTACGTCTATCATTTCTGTCTCGTACTTTCATGATTCAGTCATTGCATTGTTTACAACGTCAAATGTTTATAATCTGAAATCATCACGTGTAGTAAAACAATTCAGAACTGTTAACGCTTTCTCACGTAAGAACATGTAATTGTCTTTATCACGTGGGCACAGTCACATGGCTAATGGCGAATAAATGATATTGCTTTAATCGATTTGAACTATCTTTAACGAATTGAGAACCTGTAACCAATAGTTCAAACCGTTTAGGAAGTCAGAAGATTTTCGTTTAACTAAATTCTATCGTATGTTAAGATAAAATTTACTGTGGCATTTCGTTGTGTATTTATGAAAATAAATCAAATACTAGATTGAGGAAAAACGAATGCTGAGATATTATGGAATTGGGTTGTAGCTTTATTATGTATTGAATAAATTTAATCAAATACAAGATTTAAGGAAAAACTAAAATTTAAATATTTCACTAACGTACGTTCTTGAAATTACTTACCATGCCATATTTTTATGTCATTACTATTCACTTAGAAATTAAGAAGCTCTTTATGTGGATCTAGTAATACCTTTAAATTCTTCAATGATAGCAAAAAAATTATACATTTATGTAATAAACTTATAGAAAATTATTACAGTATTATGAATGAAAATTAATTGACATTTTTATATATTGAATTGGAGTGTTGTCCTAAGAAGTATGACAGTCGATTCGTCTAAAATTAAACGCCTTATCAATTTATTTTCATCTTTTTATCCCAAAGCAACACTTATCTTGACAATATTTATCAGCTGTGCCGAAAACCACTGTTTTTATCTATATCATCTGTCAATTCTTAATCAATCGATTGAACCAGAATTTCGTTAGTTTCAACTGAGACTGTATAAAATTACACATCCTTTAGCATTATCATTTAGTATAGGTACTATCTATTGGATTTCAATTTTTGTCAATTTTATCGTTTTCTGCTCCTCAACGTACAGATTTTTTTCTATAACATTATCGGTTGTACACACAGTATTTAGTAAGTGTGTCAACAATACATATAGAGAGCTTATGAATTATCTCTAATGTCTTTTTTTCAACGTCCAAGTTTGCATGAACTTTCAAGACTACACTGTAGCTTGCTTCTTCATTGAAATTCGTTCCCCAGTCTAACCAATTGTTAAGCTAGGTTAAGCATTGACGTAAGTCTAAGTTCAACAAAGCTACTCTTCCAATCAGCGTGAACAGCCAACATTGTCAAGGCCGTTTTATAAAACAATGTTAACGTGTAACGTTCCAGGTGTTAATGTTTTGCAACGGTGTTGTCTGTGTGGTCATTATCATCAAGAACGACAACTTCAGATTTCACTTCTTCTTTCTTTAAATTCAATGGTCCTGTTTCCTTTTATTTCTCAAATCACATATCAACATTCTCTTCCTTAATTTTTATACTATCTGCTTCTAAAAGAACTATAGTTGTTATCTTAATAATAATTGGTGTTTTTAATGACTTTACATCTATGAAACATGTTTCTCAAGAAACGGCGCTTACCAATGATAGAATTTTATTCACACGTTGCTAGTTATGCGAGTAACATAGGTCAAATACCATCCTCTACAACGCAAACAATTGTACAATTAGAATTCCAATTAAAGAATACCATAGTTAATTAATAAACCTTAAAATTTACGCTTCTCAAACATACACCGATTGCAATTGACATGTTAGCCAATGGCGGCCATCGGACGAATTCACGGTGAGTTGGTGGTCCTCGGTAAGGTCAAGTTAGACTGGAAAAGTGTTTAGTACATCTTTGTTTGTTAGTAGACAAAGAAGAAGAAGAAAACAGTTTAATTTAGGACTCTCACAGGAATGAACAAGAAAAGTACAAAAAACAAATAAATTAAAATAAGTGCGAGACCAAAAATGGCCCCCATCTCAGCATAATGCTGCGGCACATGGGAAATGTCACAGCGCTGGTATTCTGATGGGACTGTTCTAGTAGTGGTTTTATGTATGGGTTGAATTTTATGGAGATTTTTCCTATCCTGAGTGATATAACTTAAAAGGTACAGGTGTATCTAAAGTTGATGAGAGGGAAAGACCAAGCCGTGTCAGTGGTTATACTTTATTAATACATTGCATTTTACAACAGACAAAACTATCCCACCAAGGCACGAATGTATATGATCCTAAATCCAGCAGGGAATACAGACGAAACAATCCTTTGAAATAAAAAAGTACTGCTGTTTATAGATTGCCTAGCAACTTCAAATTGGTAATGGTTTATTATCATATTCGTGTCAAACGTGATCGCAAAGTTAACATTAACACAACTACAACTTATAGCTCCTCGAACTGAATATGTTGGCGGCACAGATCTCAATTTTTCTCAGCAATTACAAAACATTCGGAACTGATATTTGTAGGTACTTCATTTATCATATTGTCTTTGACTTCATGTTTGCTTAAATGTTACAGCAGAGATATTTTCTATCAAATACTACTCTTTAAAAAAAAGTTTTCTTTTTCTTCGCCAGCCGGGCTCACATGAGCGCCGCGACATAATTTTGTCGTCGCATTATCTCGTGCAGAAACAGGTTTTTAGAGGCATTATCTCGTCTTTTCATGACGACAAACTTTAGTTGCGGTGCGCATTTTAGCGTAGCAGGACCCACTTGGAACCGTGCACCTAGAATCACGAAGTTTTGAAACTCCCTGCAAAGGCCTAGTTGAAATAAAAATCTTTATCTTGTTTACATTCTACAGGGAAACGAGACCTATTTAAGCCTAATTTTCTTTATAGATTAGTCTAAAAACATACTTTCGCGTTCGTTTAACTTTTGGCAATTAACGAACAAGAAATCGCGCGATTTTGCTGTACATAGTAGCTAGTGTGCTAATATATGGCCCTAAAACGCGAGATTTTGTAATCGCGATTGAACGCAGCGAGTCGCCGAAACTCGATGCAACATCGATGCATTCGCTCGTCGCTGATGAAGCATCGAGTGTGGTCTGGAACAGATCGCTGTGGGCGATAAGACCGCCTTGTACATTAGATTATGTGATTATCAATCCTATTTTTATTACCTGGGGTACAATAAAGAGTATAAATAAAAAAATATGACCATTACGCGGCATTTTCATCTTATCTGGATTAACATATATATCTATACTAATAATATAAAGAGAAAATATGACCATTTCGCGGTATTTACATCTAATCTGGATTAACATTTATATCCTATATCTATCTATACTAATATTAAAAAGAGAATATATGACCATTACGCGGCATTTTCATCTTATCTGGATTAACATCTATAATAATACTAGCTGACCCGGCGAACTTCATACCGCTAATAAAAAAACTGTGCACCTACCTACCTAACCTAGCCTATCTACCATACCTAATAATTAGCGAAATTGGTCCAGCCGTTCACGCGTGATGTACCCACCTGACTACCTACCTAACTACCTACCTAACCTACTCTACCTACCTAACCTACCTAACCTACCTAACCTACCTAACCTACCTAACCTACCTAACCTACCGTACCTACCTACCTAACCTACCCTACCCTATCTACCATACCTACCTTCTCCTTACAATTATAAAAAACAACAAAAAAAGAATTAGCGAAATTGGTCCAGCCGTTCACGCGTGATGTACCCACCTGACTACCTACCTAACCTACTCTACCTACCTAACCTACCCTACCCTATCTACCATACCTACCTTCTTCTTACAATTATAACAAACAACAAAAAAAGAATTAGCGAAATTGGTCCAGCCGTTCACGCGTGATGCCGTGACCAAGGGAAATAGGGCTTCATTTATATCTATACTAATATTATAAAGAGACAATATGACCATTACGCATCATTTTCATCTTATCTGATTTTAAATACAAACATTATAACATCGACATAAAACTCGAGAATGTCACAACTGATTACCAGTACTTCAGTCTCAATAGACTTCATACTATCACGCCAGTTTTTTATGATGGGTTAGGCTGTGGTGTAGTGCTGTCGTACATCCACTTTTCGATTGAGTAATAAGGTGCGAACCACTTTTTAACCGACTTCACAAAAAGGAGAAGGTTCTCAATTAAAATGTAAGTTTTTTTTTTGTATGTTTTTTACACGATTACTCCGCCATTTACAGACTGATTTTGAAAATTCTTAACAGTTTAACAGCTTCTGGGTTCGGGATCTTTAATTCTTCAATGCACCTACCTTGGGCACTCCCAGCGAGCGACCTCAGAAGCTGTTAAGTTTTTTAAGAAAATTATTTTATACTTTTTAGATTTTTAAATCTGTTTTAACTTTTTTTAAAGTTTATTTTTTTATACTATCTACTTACGTGTCAAACAAGCATACGGTTCGCCTGAGAGTAAGCGGTTATCGTAACACATTGTACGCTTACAACACCAGGAGCATCACCCGCGCGTAGCCGACCCTTCTACTTCCACACACGACGCTTCTCCAGGGTGCACTGGCGACCTTGCTCACCGTTAGGAACACAACACTGCAAAAGAGCAGTGTTATTTGGCTACGATATTCTGCAAGGTGGAGGTACTTCCCCAGTCGGGCAGCTCCAATTTTGAACGGAAAGGCCCGTTATTCTCTACCTCTCAAACTCCATTCCATTGTCCAGTCCATTGTCATCTACCGAGCACTATTCCAAACTCCGATCAGTTACTACGAATTTCCTACCAGAAAAACTCAATGACACTTTTCCTGACCCGGGAATCAAACACAGGACATTGCTTCGCAGCTGCGCATGCGTTCACTAGACCAACCAGACAGTCAATGCATTTAATATTATTGTTTTCAATACATTTTTAACCCCCGGCAAAAAAGAGGGGTGTTATAAGTTTTTATCTGTGTATCTGTCTGGAGCATCGTAGGTCCAAAACGGATAGACTGATTTCAATGCAGTTTTTTTTAATTTAAAGTTAGTTTAATCGGGAATCATCTGAGCTATGTTTCATGAAAATCTGATCAGCCGTTCAAAAGTTACAACTCTTTTTCTAGTCGGAGTCGGGGGTTTTTGACGGTTAGATTAGCACAATGTTACAATTGTGATGCATTTGTGGAAAAAGACCTTCTTGTACTACATTATTATCTTTTAAGATTCACTTTCAGTGAAGTAATCGTTATGTTAACAATGTTGTCAGTCTTGATAAATCGGCTACGATATAATAGGAATGCAGAGAGAAATAAATAAAGATTATCTAGGCGACTCTTTAGTTACTTGTATTATGTAATTATTTCTGCTGCATACTTGATAACTTGGATGTGTTGCTTAAGTGTAGTATTTTCAAGAAGAAGGGCATAGTGGGACTTTCCTCTCAAAATTGGAGCTGCCCGACTGGGGAAGTACCTCCATCTTGCAGAATATCGTAGCCAAATAACACTGCTCTTTTGCAGTGTTGTGTTCCTAACGGTGAGCAAGGTCGCCAGTGCTCCTTGGGGAAAACACGACGCTAGTAGTAGGGTGGGCAAGTGATGCCCCTGGTGTTGCTGGCGTCCATAGATAACTGTTATGGCTTACCATCAGGCGAGCTGTACCTACACTTGATTGCCATCATAGTGGTATAAAATAAAACCGGCCAAGCGAGAGTCGGACTCGCGCACGAAGGGTTCCGTACCATCTATAAAAACGAGCAAAAAAAATCACGTTTGTTGTATGGGAGCCCCCTAAATATTTATTTTATTCTGTTTTTTAGTATTTGTTGTTAAAGCGGCAACAGAAATACATCATCTGAATTCATCTGTGAAAATCGGGTAAAGCTATGCTTACTTTTGCTGACGAGGGGGAGGGGGGGTTAATAATTGCAAAAAATCTCCTTACGTAATACTTGTACGGCCCCTATGGTTTTATTTTGCACTTAAATAAAGAATTTTTCTTTCTTTCTTTCAAATAAGTAAGATGCTTTTGCTCGAGGAAGGACGATAAAGAAAACACATCCATTTACAGCCACAAACAAACAGAATTGCCTTAAATTATTCTTACTATTAAGTAATACAACACTAAGCAGCTTAACCGCCTAGTAGGTAACCTGCCTAACAGTTAAACAATAACAGAAACAATACAGTAAAGACGTCATTCTAGAATAAACTAGAACATTACATAATAACTTGTAAGTCAAAGACAAACTCATTGCGCTGAAACCAATGCAGTTAAAGTAATGCGAGCAATACAAGCATAATGCACAGAAATAACACGAGAATGACATTGTATAGGATGGTTATCTGCCTGCGCATGCGCACATTGTGATAGTACTACCTACTTTTAACTACAATGGTTCTAGAATACATCCTTATTTGAGATATTTACATAGAAACTGAACTTATTTCTGTCTTGTGAATGTAAAATATAGTAACTACGTTCCGTTAACTTTATTGTTGAAATAGCTGCGCCCGCTACTTCTTCCGCGTGAAATTCGGGTGCTCGAGTTCTGTTTTTGATAACCTAACTATCAAAAACACCCGACACCAACTAGAAAAAGAACTGTAACTTTTGAACGGCTCAACAGATTTTCATAAAACATAGCTAAGATGATACTCGATTAAACTAGCTTTCAATTTAAAATAAACTGCATTGAAATCGGTCCATCCATTTTGGAGCTACGATGCCACAGACAGATACACAGATCCACAGATCCTAAGATACACAGATACACACTACAAAGTTATAACACCCCTCTTTTTTGTCGGGGGTTAAAAATAAGTTACAAATAAGTTACGCTACAGTGAAACTCCCATCAAAATCGGGCCAATACAACATTATTTTAACTAACCAATCAATCGTGACCTCTGCTTTGTACGCGAATGCTTACAATAGAGGGGTCAAGCTGTATCTCAGGATTTACTCAACCGATTCAGATGAAACGTACCTCAGTTGCTAAGTTAGACTACAATTCAATACACTTTATTGCACACCAGTAATAGAAGAAAAGATACAATAATTAGAAAAAGAAATGTACAAAGGGCGGTCTTATTGCACTTGGCGATTTCTACCAGACAACCTTACAACTAATACCTATACAACTGAAAAGTTTCATTAAAATCCGTTCAGCCGTTTTCCCGGGATGCGGCGGTAATTCGATATCTTATTATTGGGTATATATTATATATACTCGTATTCTCATTTGTATATCCACCTTTGAAGGAGCGCAGCTATTTAATAAATTGCCTTCTAATATCAAAAATGTAAGCTCATTTAGTGGTTTTAAGTCTCAGTTGTCTCAATATATAATTACACATTTTACATCTCCCAACTGAGGCTCTGAAACAACTGAATGAGTGTTCGGCGACCATTAGAATAAGTTTTCTAAATGTTATTACTATTTTCATGTAAGTGACTTTGTGTCTTTATGAAAAAAAAATCTTTAAACCTTATATCATAAAAAACTAAAATTTCATCTTATTTTTAATCCCCGACTTTTTCCGTCCCTTTCGGTACACTTAATTATGATTGCATCTGTATCTCAGCTTTTCTCAATAGCGTCAAAAGCGTGCGCACTTCGTAGTATACAGGGTGACTGGTAGAACGAGGGAATCGTTGAAGGAGGGTGTTCTACTCATCATTATGAACAACTTTTACTATGGGACCGAAACCGAAATCGCGAAAATAATATCAACTGTTCCATACAAATAATTGAATATTAATAGACTAAATGTATGGAACAGCAGATTTTATTTTCGCGATTTTCGCTTTGGTCCCGTAGTAAAAGTTGTTCCTAATGATGACTACAATACCCTCCTTCAATGATTCCCTCGTTCTACCAGTCACCCTGTATAACATAAACTATCTACTTTTAATAGAAAACAACAAGTAATATGATTATTTAACTACCTTCACTGAAGAGCACACGACTTCTTTACAATACGAACTATAGAAATCTGTCTGTAAATGGCGCCAGCTACGAGTATATGTAATGCATTTAACTTTTATCGTCTTGTTTTATCGCCATGACGCTGTACTATGAACATTTTGGATTTCGATCAATATTGTATCAAAGAGATCGATAAAGTGTTGTTAGGAGGCAATCTGTCGTTTACGTCATTAATGAGTAATTGAGTACTGAAAAAATCTCGGCCTTGAAATACCAGATTGAGATAGCAGCATATATTTTCTAAAGCGAGCAAATGAGATGACAACAAAGAGCCACGAGCGTAAAAACGGCCAAATAAAACCAATTTTATTAATTAGCAGCCCTTGATGCAACCCACACTAAGAGAAGCAAGAGACGCAGAGTGACTCTTTATTAGTTACAACAAACATTTACATTATTATTGTTAGTGATTTAGTTTCCGTGGACTAGTGACACATTTATCACAATTTATCAACGTGCTGACATAATTGAGATAAGACTAAAGACGGCGTTATAACTCGTACTATGTCTTACCTGGTTGCGAGCAAACAAAATGATAAGGACATTCTTATTTTAATACAGGATAATTTTTTATGTAGTGCGCAAAATTTGTAGAGTGATTCAATCTCTGTTTCTAAATGAAACCGCAGTATTGGGAATATTGGGATACACTTTAAAACAAAACGAAAATTCGACTTAGTATGGGGGATACGCATAATTTACTAGCGCAAGCCATACAAAATATTTATTTTATTTTATTTTGGAGTGAATTTTTATACTGCGATTGCATTTGGGAACATACACTGAATCACTGTAATTTTTACGCACTACATAAAAAAATATCCAGTATACAAGGCTTTTATTAGAGGAGGTTCTTTTAAAGGGTTATAATAAGTTCCTTTTAAAGGGTAGTTTAGTTTTGGTAAGAACAACTTTTACTATGGGAGAAAACCTGAAATCGTGAAAATACTCTGCTGTTCCATACAAATAATCCAATATTACTCGACTAAATGTATGGAGCAGCAGTTTTCTCTTTTGGCGGATTTTTGTGTTGTCCGCAAGTTATAAGCTTTTGAAATTTCTATCCATCCTTTACCGGCAAAATGGATTAAGTATAGAACTGTCACAATTTACCATGACACTACTTACTTACGTCACAAGCTAGTAATACCATCTCTGTCTAATAAGTAATTTAAAATACTTATAACTTAGGTATATTTTTAAATATTTAATTTGTTTTTATACTTGCTTAAGTTTTTTGGAAAAGCTTCTATTCAGCCGTTCAAAAGTTACACCTCTTTTTAAAACGCTTTTATTAGCTTCACCTGTAACTAACTATGTAAAAAAATCTTGGAAGTTAAATTTGACCCACTTCCCGGTTTCCGATTGAGCTGAAATTTTGCATACACGTTTAGTTTGGATGCCAAAAGCGTTTTTTTTTTTTTTTTTTATAACTATAATATTTATTCTAGTTGGAGTCGGGGGTTAGGTTATTCTTTATCAATTTTGATTGTACGCAACGGCCGCATTCTGCGTGCCGATTGGCCCGTTCCGAGCTCTTTCACCAATCGGAGCGCCGAACGCGGTCACTGCGTATCAACGAGATTGGTAGAAGAAACTTACAGTACTCTCACACTTACAAAACAAACGTAGGAATTACCCGTATACGCGAGCAGGTATCAAGCGCTGTGTTTATCTTGTAACACGTGTCAGGTACATGTCTGTAAGACCTATAGGCCACTCGACTGTATCAGGCCATCAATCACAGCGATATGATAGCCTTAGTATCATATCTGCGTATGCGCAGGTACGAGCTAAATTGATATTTTGAAGTTTATTTTGGGTGGAAACCGTGTCAGTTTTTAAGCTGGGTTGCAACTTGTAAGGGATACAAGAGTTAGCCAGTCAAAATACCAAATTTTTACGTTATCATAAAAGTTGAACGATTTGGTCAATGCCTAATTTCTACCGATCTTACATAGGGGTTGCCAACGTTTGTGGTTTAAAACAGGGACCGAAAACCGCTACAAATTAGGGTTCAGGCATCGAAGAATTATGGTTACATCTAAGAATACGGTAACCTAAGATAAATTAACATGTTAACTCAAAAAGGTAACCATTTTAATACCGGTAACCTAAAAATTACCGGCGACATACTTACACACAGGCTCTGCCCACCCTTTGACTTTATACCCACGGCACGTGTAAGATCGAGGTAATTTTTATTTCGGTAACTGGTATTAATACCGGTTGTATTCAATTTGATGGAACTACCTTAAAAATTAAGTTTACGTTTAAAAATACCTGTAAAAATAATAAAGGTTGTAACCGAGAAATACAGGTATTCGTCATACCGGTTGCGGTCCCTGGGTTAAAGAGATTTTTTCATAGTCCATAAATTTAAAATTCCTGTCTACACCACGGAACAAACGCATGATGTTTTGTTTGTGTTACTCATACATTTGAAATTATCTGTACACGAGAAAATCTTACCCACTCAGCGATGTCATTTAATCTAGTCATGTTCTAAAATACCGTTACGCCATCAGACAGAAATACATACCGATCGAACGATATTAAATTCATGTCAGATTGCAACCTCACTAGCGCCTCATTTACAAAATTTTATTTTGAAGGGATCTGCTGGTGTTCAGTTAACTAAAAGACTTAGAAACAGCGGGTCTACCGCGTAACTTATAAAATGGTAATGAACATCGAATAAACTATGAGCTACTTTGTAAAAAAATTGCCGATCATGAAGATGGGAGTCCCAACTTTATGATCGGTAAAAGTTTTACAAGGTAGCTCAAAGTTTAGCCTCTCACGACCGTATTGAAGTTTATTACCAGAGTCAATGTTCATTACCATTTTAGTTACGCGGTAGACCCCCCCGTTTTGTTTTTACAAGCCTATAGTGTCCCACACCACTGCAGGACACAGGCGATTCTTCCACTTTTCCTGGGGCGAATCCTTTAGATAGGAGTCCGGTTCATCACGCCATCGCCTTCTGAGTCAGCCGCGTTGTTGTTGCCTGGATTAACTTAGAAATAATTTTCAAGATAAACCTGGTGTGAAATGAGTTTAATAATAATAAATTAAGCGTACCGACAGCACATTGTTTTTTTTTTCTTTTTCTTTGTGCACTGTGTTGTCGTGTTGTCTAATGTCTAGTCCAAATATATGATTTTTTCTTTCTTTCTTTCTTTTCTTTCTTTCTAAGCGTAAGCGTAAGTGTTTTACGAGTTCAGCGAACTGACTGAAAAATAAATTATTATTAAAGCATGTTATGTCGTGATTATAATGTATCTATATTATCTTATATTAGCTAACTAGCCACTATTTTGAATTGTATGAATGATCAGCGGTTTTGACGTGTAATGGAAATTACCAATAAATTGATTTATGATTTATGATTTATTTATGATTTTAATATGCAAATCTCTTAATCTCTCTCTGCAAATCTCTCACTTCTGTTATGTAGACTAAAGCCAACCAAAACCTAGATCAGAATATGATAAATATAGAATTTACGCGTTTCTGACACTTCATCTTTGATAGCTGATTAGATGAATAACACGAGTACGCATCGTGTATTTATCCAGAGAGGTGAGAAGTTTCTCCCTAACTCACTCCATACAAACTAAGTTTTATCCTATTTTAAGTATATGGACCTACTTTATTAGCAGCTTCATTTAATCTTTGTGCAATTTATTCTATATCTCTCTCTAGATTAGTAAAATAAAACAGATTTACAATTAGGTTTTAAATGTTAATTTTCTTTTGCATTCACTCCAGATATGATTTATAATTCAGGCCTTTGATTAAGTATTTTTAAAACAAATTGTTAGTTCCTTGCATTAGTTTTAATCTTGGATAGATTATGTGGTTTAAACCGCAGGAATGTTAATACCTATGCTTAAATATGATTACATTATCTTATAAACTAACACTTGCTTTACATAATATATTATACACAACAAGACACTTTAAAAAAAAAAATACACAATGTATGTGTACTTAATGTTAAAGAATCCTATTCATTGAGTCCACAGACATTTAATATTACTAATTGTTGTTTTATAAAAAAATAATTGGAACGTGTTTTTATTTTTTACTTTTTTTTGTGTCGTAATACGTTTCAATAGCAACTAGATAATACTATAAGTAGGTACTGTCTTATTTTTCTTTTTTATTATCCCTTTCTGTCCCACTGCTGGGCACAGGCCTCCCCCAACTTCTGCCATACGTCTCTTTCCTGAGCCACCTAGAACCAGCTCCTCCGTCTTAGCTTAATTTCGACTAACATAATTGTACAACTCAATACGACATAGTTTTTTTTGGACGGGTTAGGAGCTCGGTATATAACTTAAAAAAGAAAAAAAAAATGCCTTTCAGAATTAACGCCATTGACTATAGGTCTACTATTTTATTTATTATTTATGTAGGTACACACATACACATGACAAAGAAAATAAGTAAAGATATCAAGTACAAAGGTACTGCTTATTTCTAAAGAAATTTCTGCCTGCAGACCTGCGACAGGAAAGAGTGAAAAGAAAAGAAGACACTATTTGATATTTCAGGTTAAAAATCAGTCATAAACCACCTTGTATTTTTCTCAGTAATTTTTTTCCGCCTCGTAAATATATTATAGGTTAAAGTACATAAAAAAAAGAAAACCCCGTTATTCATTTGACGTTACTATAAATATTTGATCGCCCAGTTTAGTGATAACTCTTATCAAAATCTTCACAATCTTCTCATACATCATCATTCATCTTTTTTTGACGTAAAATTTAACTGAATCTTGTGCCATTTCGACTAACTTCGTGGTCAGGTTAACAAGTGTTTTACTATAAGTTTGTTACATAAGCTCTAGTTACGTAATCGGGGGTTTAAGGTTGTGAAACGTCATTTTTTGGACGCTAATTTGTGAATCTCAGCATCGGTTACGTAAAGCGTAGTTTTTGTAGTATTTAGGTAGTGAATTTAACGTAATCGTGATTTGAACATAATCTTTGATTTATTTTTGGTTCCTTGTGCGATTATTCAGAATCAGAATCAGAATTATTTATTTCTCAGAATGTAGTATTACATAGTATGATGTTAAATTAATATAAGTAGATCTATACATTCTACCACAGATACTGGTGTACAAATATACATACAAAATAATTTATACCAATCAGTCAAATAAACTAAACCAATCAATTTTTAAATTTAATTATTTTTATTTCGATTTGTAATCATTTTGTTAAGTTTCTTCTTTAATTTTATGTGCATTTTCAATAAATCCTATCTCCGAATTGATTTACATATTTAGTACGTATTCTTAATTTAGATTACGCGTATTACTTTACGTGTAATCGTAATCACAATAAATCCTACTATCAAATTAATAACTTAAAAGAAATTGCATCAATCACCTCTATCTAATGTTATGTAATTAAAAAAGCGACTCGGTTGACGATAACTTATCATTTCAGCACCAAACAGCACATATCAGTGATCGTGATTCCATCAGTATTAATGGACAAAATAGTGATTTAAAAAATGTGTTCAAAATGGAAAAGTGGACGGAATAAGTGATAATGTCAGTGAGGTGACCTTAAATCCAGCCGTTGGGCTGTGGTGCTGAACTGCCAAAACATTCCTCTACTCAAAATTTTATCCCAGGGCCCAGTGGATAATAGCAAGGATATCTGCAAAATGACCAAGGGCCCTCGGAAAGTGAAACTAGTCATTGTAGTCAACAATAAGAAAGAGTGAGTATTTCTTTTTATTTTTTATTTGTGTGTTGAGTTCACGAAATCGTTCCGGTGTGGTATCGTTCCGGTGCGGTATCATTTCGGTGCGGTATCGTTCCGGTGCGGTCTCGTTCCGGTGTGGTATCGTTCCGGTGCGGTATCGTTCCGGTGCGGTATCATTCCGGTGCGGCATCGTTCCGGTGTGGTATCCTTCCGGTGCGGTATCGTATCGGTGCGGTATCGTTTCGGTACGGATCACTTCACACAAATGCCGCATCGGCAAGTGAGTTAGTGGTCTTATGGAAACTTACCATTACCACGCATGGCGAATCCTGATATTGTTACAATGTTTTGCGAAGGTAAATCCTACTTGGCAGTAATACCTCTGTCACTCCTCAATGTACCCATAGTTGTAACTTGTACCCCTTTTAGCTCCTCTACATGGCCAATATTGTCACCTTCAAAGCTTGATTGGTTTGAAAAATATTTAGTTAAACAGTAAAATGCTTCATAAGCCATATTTCTTGAGTCCGTTGCTAATATCAAGATACTTATATATAATGTCAAAAATCCTTACTATTTAAAAAAGAACTCGAAGCAATCTTTACAATTGCGTGAGCAATGAATTATACGTCCCCAACATTGTAATCATCCTCCTCAAGAAATAAATAAGCCTCCATTTAAACCTACATTCTACCGTTGAAGTGCGCCCAGCATATCTTGGCGGACGGCGAAATATGGAACTATACACATTCTTGCGTTTGCCGAACAAGCAGCGCCCGCGCCGCCATTATCTTCTAAGATACTGTGCGCACCAGTGGCGAGTCCATACAACCCGATTCCCATCGGCTTCCCTTTAGGAATTGGTTAGTGCATAGACCAACGTAATATGACTTGTTATTCAGTTAGGTCGAGCTCTTCCAGACATGACTATAATAAATATATAGATTACAAGAGACGGTATGGATTTTTGTCTAGCAGCATTAATTTATTGCAGCAATTATTAGAGGGCATTTTTGGGACGTCTTCCCGTTTTAATTCTCAATATAATGTAATATTTAATACTCTGTACGCTTTGAGTATGATATCCAAAGTCTGTACGTAACTATTTGCAAGCCTGCGTGCTGCGTGTTTGCATGCCTTTATGGCAAAATATGTGATCCTACAACTATACTAACACCGATTATAACCATATTTTGTGCAAATAAATGAATTTGAATTTAAAACTGTCACTCTTCGCCACTGGTGCGTACACTTGACAATTGAGATTGCCTTTATTACTGTTGTCATTATAAACATAATCGTCCAACAAACATAAAGAATCAACCATTTCATTAGTGTCTAATTACAAAAAATACATAATTAAATGAACGACAAACCGGTCATCCTTGGCAGTTGTCATAGCGGCGGATACAAGCTATTTTCTGCCTATTATTGTGGGCAATTAAGATGATTTTCCGATAGCATTAGCATATAATGGTCTACGGTAGTTCATTCATGGTTTCCATTCAAGATATTTGTAGTACATGTGTATTTATTTGTGTACCGCTAGAGTACGACGCATCTTGGCATGCACGCTTCGCTGGGAGACAATTCATAAAGTTAACTAAACTTTGAGTTTAACTCATTGTTTTTGCACCACAGAATACCTAGCTAACAGTAGGTAGGTACTAAAACTCTAAAACTAAGGCACAGAATAACCAAGGATCAATTACTCTTCCATTTCACTCTATTTTTGGCTGTCTCAGTTATAATATGCAAACAACAGAGTATTTTCATAATTTTGTATGAAAAAACAAGTTTCGAATTATGAACAGTCGTAGAACAAAAGTTATTCAGGATCATAATACAAAGTTAGTGCTAAGTGGATTCTAGTATTTTTTCAATTACCCTGTACAAAAGATGTTGAGTGATTTAACTGAAATAATAAAAAATAAAAAAGAATAAAAAATTTATTTAATAAAAACGTATACAAAAAAGGGTACATTCAGTGAACAGTAGTAGTCGGAATATGAATGTTAGGTAGCGACCCGCCCGATCTAGGTTTATTCAAACCTGTGTTTCGGGGCATCACTTTACATTTCAATAAAATAAATTTGGACATTAACATTTAAAATGAAATTAATATAATAAAATAATCTATTAACAACTATGAGATAAAGCATATTGGTTATTAACATTAATACCTACAACTAAGCATAAAATTATCGTCATGACATAATTTCTAGAAGTTTTTCTGTGTCTGCGTAATTGAGTAACGAGTAATTGATAGCAACTAGCAATTTAACGTTATCGTTCTATTTAAGCTAAGGAATACACTTCTGAGAAGAATTCCAGTAGCCATAGCCTCTTAACTACACAAAAAGGAAATCCCAACACTTATCATTCGCCGAGAACCGAACCGTATCGATACAATCCACGTCCTACGATTAACACCATCATTAATGCACTGATTAGGTACACTGTATCAAAATTATCAGATTTTACCAATACTTTGATTACATTTATCATAATGGCAAGCGTGATAGGTTTGTCAAACAACACGCTTTGTGGAAAAACGTGTTAAGAAATCACGTTTATAACTATAAATGTGATATTCGTCCCGTTTTTAGATGTTTTTTAAGTCTGTTGTCTAGTATTTTCGACCTCTGTTCAACCGGTTATTTAGTTTAGTTTAGGGCTAAAGCGATCATTTGATGATATTACTAATATAAAAATAATCTATATAGAAAATTTTATAGGTACCCCTTTTTAAGCACATTGCGCGAACGGGGGAGTATGAGATTTGGCATAGTTAAAGTTTACATGGAGAAAGAGTGGCTAAAATTACGGTCGAATTTCGACCACTCACTGGGCGATCGATAGTATGAATAAAGACATCATAAATTTTGGTGCGTTTAGTGAATTACATAATGCGTTTTTAGGGTTCCGTGCCTCAAAAGGATAAAAAGAAACCCTTATAGGATCACTTCGTTGTCCATCTGTCTGTCTGTCTGTCAAGACCCTTTTTCTCAGGAACGCATAGAGGTATCAAGTTGAAATTAATATCAAATACTCAAGTTTTCAATCCTTTGAAGCTGTGAAAAAATCTAACTTCTTAGTCAACGCAATCAAAGGATACGGCCGTCTATGCCGCATATTATGACACTCGCAATGAATCAAAACCTATAGGATACTTCCCGTTGACCTAGAATCATGAAATGGCAAGAAGCAATGTCTAATAGCACAACTAAAGGGAAAAATCCGAAAACCGTGAGCGCGAGACCGACTCGTACTTGGCCGGTTTTTTTAAAAAACGGTTTCTTTCCTTCCTGGGAGCTTACTACGAACTCTTATAGGGAAGAAATTGAACTGCCCAGAAATTTCCTGTACCTATGAGCAGACCTCGCACTGTATGGGCTTTTAGTACAATGAAATGTCAGCTTATACTGGAATGTATAAGTTAAGTAATTGGCCCACGTCCCTTGTTATATGTTTAACTTGCTCTTTTGTACTTGACAGGACAACCAGTGCTACCAGTGCTAATAATACTCTCTGGGTGTTGATTAAAGTTGTTAAAACAAGCTATGAATGAAACATTAGTATTCGAGATCGCTATCGCTATCGTGTATGACTCAAGCTAAAGAATTAAAAACTATAGTAGTATGCATTTTTTTTTTTTGCGAAACAGCTCGTTTAACAGTGTCCTGTCTGACGTGTTTCAAAAAATCTAAGGCCAAAGTCAAAGTCAAAGTCAAAGATTTTTATTTCAACTGGGCCTTTGCAGGCACTTTCAAAACGTCGTGATTCTAGGCGCACGGTTCCAAGTGGGTTGGTCCTGGAGAAGATACCGGCAAGAAACTCCATGGATACTCTTTTCATAAATCAACCACTTTTAAATCTGCAGTTATAATTTCTGCAGAAAATATAAATTCAAATAATTTATTCCTCAAAATGGACTATGTGCTTTTTGATATTCAATGTTTTTAATGACAGAATCTCTTTCGCCCGTCATTGAGCGATTCCTACGTGTATTTGATTGGGGAGAAGAAAGTGCCCAAACAAACTCCCCATTGAAAGTCAATGCTTTTTAATGATAGATTTCTTTCAACCGTCATTGACCAATTCCTACGTGTTTTTGATCGGGGAGAGGTTAAGAAACTGATACGCGCTGTGTACGTTGTAAATATTGAAAACGCACCGAAACGAAGCAGCACTGACAAATGAGAAAGCGGCCTTATCCAAAATTCCGCTTCTATTGTCTATTTATTTCCACGATTCACAGTTTACAAACCAGGTAAACCTCCCTTCACACTTGACAAATGTGCGAAATGAGCTGTAATGATTGCGATACGGAAGTGTCACGGCAGAGCGGTCAGTCTCTCACGCGATTTGTGACGTCCTTGGACAAAGGAAGAGCGTCATTTGCACCGCAGTCGAGGTCGCCTGACCGTGAGAGTTGGCCCTAACTCTATGATTGGTAATATTTGTATAAAAGGCGTAATTATGGTAATACGTGTTGTGGAAAAATGGGAATGCTCTGAATTGAATTGTTGAATAGTATGGAAAAGAGCTTTCATTAGTGTGTACTGAGTATGATCGGCGCGTGCGCACCCTAGGCTTCCAGATCATTTCGAACCATGCTGATTGGCGAAATAGAAATTATTTATTTGTAAACATAGGTAATATGTGTTACAATTGGTATAAAATCTGTCCGAGCTTCTTTTCAATGCACAGAGCTCAAGCTAACACCACTGAAGCAGAAAGATAGGTGAAGCAAATGAAGAAGGAGTTGTATCAGTTAAGGGGGTATTTTACAGGAATGCCGCAAAAACCGATTTGTATTTACAATTTTTTGAATAGAAATTCTTATTTCTTTGTCCTGAAAAAAATATATATCAAACTTGAAGATGTGACAATCTCTGCACGGTTGTCCGATACATGATTGGATGAAGTTGGCTCGATAAAAAAAAATCGCAAAGTTACCCCTTTTAAAAAAGTGTTTACAAGATTATTTCTAAAACATGATATTATTTCAAATAATTTTTACATCACAATATTGGTCGCAAATATACCAACGAAAATCGGTTGTTATTTTTTTATAATATTACGTATATTGGTCACAATTTGATAAAAACCACAAAATTCGTGATTTCTGTCATCTCTGCCATCAATCAGTCGCGTTTCGGCGCGCATCGAGGTCGGACCTGTGCAATTTTTTTTGACTTTCCTGCGCTTACACTTTACTCAAAACCAAAAGAAAGAATGACAGTAAAATCATTAAAAAAATTATTCAAAAGCAACAGGAAGTATAAGTAACTTGCCTTTTATTCAGAAAATCTAAGTATTTCGTTTATAAAAATCAATATGCTAAAATAATTTCTTGACATCTCCGTCAAGAATTCATTTTATAGGATGTAGTATAGAAAAATCAGTACGACAATTTGTAGTGTTGAGAACAAAGAGTATGAAGTTTTATATACACCATGTCCCAAAATTCAACGATAAGCGGGCACCAGAGGGTTGACCAGCTCATGATTACTCGAGAACAAAAAAAAAAATAAAAAAAAATCTCAATTTTTAAGAAGTTACATAAAAGAATTGAAATCCTTCAAAAATTTACACCCCTTAAGATATTTTTAATTACCATGACCACAATGTTTCAGATATTTCTGAATTTCTTTTTATACCGGCAACCTAAGTAACACTGCTATCCACCACAATCGTTAAAAATCCCAGAATGCCTGTAGATTTGACACAAAAATCAATCAAAATTATTTTTCACCCTAAAATTTTGAAAGATTTTTACTTTTGGTCCACTTTCACTCATCGTGGTGTAAAAAAAAGTACACATACTACCATGGCAAGTTTTTTTAAAAATTGACGCAACTATCCAAGATTCCAAAATGGTATAATAATCTAGGAAAACTAGCCACAAAAATGAAATGCGTACTATTTCTGAACAAGAACCAAATTTCATAACTTTTACTATGTGGTTTATTGTTGTAAATTCTTCGAATTTGAATGATACATGTCCGTAGTTAATAAAATTTAGAAGTTAGAGAGAGATAGATAGATAGTATGTAAAGAAGGAAAGAAAACGTTTTTAAAAATTATATTTATTTTTAGTTATCGTGGTTGTCCGTGGCATCACCACGGTCCTATCCGAAAACCAGCGCTGCGGTATTTATTTTATCTGTCAGGATTAACTGTCAGGATATGCTGAGATAGGGACTTTCTTTGGCCTCTTGCAGGACTTTTTTAACCCCCTGACAAAATAGAGGGGTGATAGAAGTTTATAATGTGTATCTGTGTATCTATGTATCTGTGAATCTGTGTGTCTGTCTGTGGCATCGAAGCTTCAAAGCGGATGGACCGATTTCAATGCAGTTTTTTTTAATTGAAAGCTAGTTTAATCGGGATGGTTCTTAAAATCTGTTCAGCTGTTCAAAAGTTACACCTCTTTTTCTAGTTAGAGTCGAGGGTTTTAGACGGTTAGGTTATTGTTATCATTATTTGAATTTTTTGTGTGTTTATGTAATTTCGTGTGCGAGTCCGATTTAAATGTTTTTTCTTTCTTTCTTTCAATTTTGAAGCTCTTCATCTGCATACATAGCGAGGAATCTGAACTAGAAATATGGTTTTGATCTATGAATATGCAATTTCTTTTTTGGTAAAAAAGCAACCCTGTGAACATACTTAAGTAGGTATGACTACGGAAACGGACGACTCCTACAGGTGTGGGTGAGAGTAGGTTATTATCTCAAGGCATGGATTTGAGTTGGCTTATTCTTCTAACATTACACACACATTGGCAGTGTCATCAGGTTTGTCATGCCGATATATCGGTTTCGTTACGGCATTATTGGCTTAGTGTGAAAATGCCCAATGTTGGTCGAGACAATTATGTGCACTTGCATAAACTCATACACAATAGGTATGACTGATAGTTTATAAGTAGATAGTTAAATAGGTATAAAATCTACAAATACAAAACGGAGGAACAGATTTTCTAGCGTAATATAGGACACTGGGTATACGATATTATGGATTTATATTTTTCAAGTATTTGCTGGTGTCATACTGCATGTTGCTAATTAATATTGCTATTCTGTGACACGTGTGTCACACAGTCTGATACGTCAATTGCGTAATTGCGAGAACGGAGCTCCCCTAGTGGGTGGGGCTTAGGCTGATACTTCACCCCCTCAAAAGTAAGAAATCGTCGTAAAATACAACCTTAAATGTGTAGCGTCTTCCGCTAAACTAACGGATGGGAAATGGTTTCCCTCCCGGTTTATAGGCTAGGTTTGTATAAAAACAGAGATAGGTAAACAGTAAAGGACCGAACCAAATTTAATATTCTCAGAAAAAAGATATAAGTTGCCTTACAAAAAGGCGTAATCACAAAAAAATCATTATCAGTCACTATTTTTAAAAAGGCATAAAAACTAGTTTAATTGTCACCATCTCTGATATCTTCAACATTCTTACGCCCTAGTAAGTCTGACTACGTTTTAAAACAAAGATGACTTCAATTAAAAATCATCTATCCTAATTAATCCAGTGTTTTAAAACATGGTCAGTGGGACGATATTATGATCGCGTGTGAGTTGTCATCAGGCGCATACGCGAAACTTTTAATGACGGCAAACTGGTGACTGCATCACGATAAAGCAACTGCTTTTTAACCCCCGTCAAAAAAGAGGATTGTTAAGTATAAGTTTGTAGTGTGTATCTGTGTATCTGCCTATGGCACCGTAGCTCAAAAACGGATGGACCGATTTCAATGCGGTTTTTTTTTATTGAAAGCTTGATTAATCTGGTATCACTCCGTCCACACAGCCTGAGACTTGCGTGGCAAACCATGTGCGGTGCACGCCTCGCGATGTCTGTACGCGGCATGCGTGCGTGCGTGCTGTCAGTAGAAGCGTAATTGCATCATGCAACCGAAAAGCAACTCATTGTAGGTTGTTGATGCTGGAAGCGTCGTGTGTTATCTGCACCAGAGTATAACCTCCTCCCGTTTGTGCCGCATGGCATATAAATTAATTGTCATTATATGCCCAACGATGGGAACTGTACCATTCGAATATTTGAACCGCGTTTTTGTTGTTAATAGGTTTATTACTTTATGTATAAACTTGCGGACTTTAAAAAGGTTATTTTTAGGAAAAGGTTTTATACTAAACACCGATAAAAGTTAGTCTTTCAGATCAACGTTTGACAACGTTATCTTAGGTAAGCCAGTTTAAGAGTCTCAAGCAGACGATAAATTATAAACTTTGAGCAAAAACTGTGCTGGCGTCTAAGTTATAATGATAGGTAGTTAAGGTAGATAGATGGGAAAAGGCTAGTAATATAACCAGAGGTCGCCCTGTGGTCGAAATTCGACCGTAATTTTAGCTTTCAGCACTCCTTCTCCACATACAACTTTAAACTGCCAAATCTCACACTCCTCCGTGCGCACAATATGCTTAAAAAGGGGTATAAAGCTTCCCCTTCACGTATTAATATATAGTTATACTTTACGGAGAGAGACCCTTCTGGTCCCACCAAAGCCAGGTTACGCAGATCGAGCTCCCAGAGCTATCTGTAATAGGCCATTTAAAAAAAAAAAAAAAAAATATATATATAGATAATATGTCAAAATACTGATATTTATAGACGGATTTTGCCAATTAATGTGAACAAGAAAGGTCGAGTAAATGTTTATACTTACTACAAGTACGTTAAAAGCAATTTATCCGCAACATAGTATTTTAAATTAATCACTTTTTTACTCGTACGCCCATAGCGCACGCTCGTGATTACGCTAATGACGGGAAACCATGATACCATGCAGCCATGGCTTCCGTGAAACAAACACAGTCATCTCCGACCACCATCATTACCTTCAAGCAGCGTCATCGTCATCGTCAACGTCATTCCCAGTCACGATACTGTTACTATTTGGTTTGATATGTGTAAATATGGATCTTTTAGATAATATGTTCCAAGGGCAAGTGATGTTGCGTCATGCTTTTATTTAATTGTGTCAAACGTTGCTAGGCTTGCTTGGATGGGTGACCGTTCTTTAGACATTGAAACCTTCCCGTGCTATAGTCGGACCTGCAGGTCTACCGTGTACCTAAAATGGTGATGAACATCGACACTGGTAATAAACTTCAATACGATCGTGAGAGACCAAAGTTTTAGCTACCTTGTAAAAAAATTACCGATCATGAAGATAGGAGTCCCATCTTCATGATCGACGTTCGTTACATCCTAGATGCCTGCGACTGCATGTTATAATTTTTGATAAAGGATACTCGGTTTTCTTTTCATCTTGTTTCCATCTTTTAAGTTCCTTTTTTGCAGTCGGGTTTTTTGTAACATTTTATTAAATACTAGCTGACCCGGCGAACTTCGTACCGCCAATGAAAGAACTGTGCACGTACCTACCTACCCACCTACCTATCTACCCTATCTACTATACCTAGCTACCCTATCCTACCTTTTTCTTACAATTATAACAAAAACAACAAAAAAAGAATTAGCGAAATTGGTCCAGGCGTTCACGCGTGATGGCACGACCAAGGGAAATAAGGATTCATTTTTTTTAACACGCTTTTATTAGCTTCACCTGTAACTAACTAACTATGTAAGAAAATCTTGGAAGTTAACTTTGACCCACTTCCCGGTTTCCGATTGAGCTGAAATTTTGCATACACGTTCAGTTTGGATGACTAAAGCGTGTTCTATAGTTTTTTCAACTATAACATTTTTTATTAAATATATAGATAATCTAAATGACATTGAGTGTTCAATTGCAGAAATAATTTTAACTGTCATAGAGACACCAGTTTGTTTTACATAAGGGCCTCACCTGATAACAATGCCTTGTATTTTTTTGTTGCCCATACTTAACTGTAATCAGTAGATGCCTAATAAAGACGATTTAGTAATCAACATCTCAGTGATAATGTTCTGACGACTTCCTTATATCTATTTGTTGTAGCTGATGCTTACAACAAAAAAATTCGATGTCTCAGAGGCTTGGTCCTTACTGGCACTAAGGCTGACATTCAGAGACGACAGAAACGAGTCTAAGCGTGAACTTACGCTTATATGTCAAACTTACGAACAAATTTTGACAGATGGAAGCGTAAGTTCACGCTTAGACTCGTTTCTGTCGTCTCTGAATGTCAGCCTAAGAATTGGCCGTATGGCTATAGATAAAGGCCAAGTTGTGCCACATCAGCCGACTTTCCGCTTTTCGTATTCTGTCCTCCGATTAGAGCTAGCACGGCAAAATGGGGAGAGAAAAATCGGAGACAAAACCATCTCTTTACCGTTATCTAGTCTCGATTTTTCGTTTTGTCTTCTGTCAAGGAGATAAAAAGCGGAGAAAACAGGTTGTTAAAAGAAAAATCGGGGACAAAACCATCTATTTACCGTTATCTCATCTCGTTTTTCGTTTTGTCAAGGAGACAAGGGAGGAGGAAACGGGTTTGTCTTCCCGCCATGCTAGCACTGCAGCTGCAGTCTTGAGACAGACAGGCCAAACCAATTCAGCTCACTAACTAAGCTACTCGTATGTCGAATGTCCTGCGGCCCCAGATATTGTGTTTTATAAAAAGAGTATCCATGGAGTTTCTTGCCGATATCTTCTCCAGGACCAACCCATTTGGAACCGTGCACCTAGAATCACGACGTTTTGGAAGTGACTGCAAGGGCCCAGTTGAAATAAAAAACCAGGTCTTTGATACTCCAAAGACAACTTCAAATTGCTAGTCCATTGTACTCACATAACCCGGTTTTTAAATAAAACTATTTACAAACGCATTACACATTGTTTTATTACACAGATAAAAATAATAAACACTCATTATCTTTTACCTTATTACGGAAATACAACAAAGATAACAACAATAAAAACCGTCAAAGTAAATTCCAAAATATAGTACCTACTCTATACAACTACCTACGTATAGTAGAAATGCGTCATTTAATGGTGGTACAGACAAGCGTAACATGTTATGTCATACATATGTATCGCAAGAGGATAAGTGTTTCCGTTTTTAATCCGCATTTTCAATCCCAATCTAAAATTAATAACAATATTGAACCCTACATAAACTAATTCCGTTTTCAATGTTGAGGGGTAATTGGTTACGTAATGGCAGTAGGAAAATAAAAGTAAATATAAAATTTTATAAAAAAAAATTGTACGATAATAAATAACATTACAAAATGTTTTTATTACTTTTTTTACTATAAATATAATAATTTAAGATTATCTTTATACTGTACAAAAAACAATTAATGTTTTAGGTAGAATAAGGAAAAAATATTATATTTTATTGTGGGTTCAAAATGGAATATGTTTTGGGTTTAAAACGGAATAAAATATTCGCGGATTAAAAATGTGGGTTAAAAACGGAAACATTCAATCGAAAGAAATATAACTGGTTAAAGTACATGTAGACTGTAGTGTCTATGTAAGAAACATGCAATTTTTGCTTGTACAAAATGTAGCATGTGTGGAAAATAAGTAATTCCAATCGAAATAACGTAGAAGTTCATAGACTCCACTATAAAAATATTAGAAAATGCTTTATTTGTGTAATCATAAAATTTTTGCAACCTTATTGCTACAAAATTCGCTAATTTTGAGTAATGGCCAATCGTCTAATGTATTGCACGTTTTGAGTCCATTTTATAGAACTGTCAATGATGCCACATTGCATGTTGCACGTTGTGCTCCTACCTTTATGCACTAAATAAGAATTTTAAAAGAAACATACCTAGTACGCATAAACCATCAAGGATTTTATTGTTAATCGTGGGAAAACCAAATGAAATCAAAATTTGATTGGCACAAGATAAGACGCGGGCTGTTTCTTATCTTGGTATCGAACTTGCGGATTTCTAGATATAGGAAAAATACCGATTGCTGATATTAACCGTAGATTGGGTAGCAGTCACTACTTTACTTAGTCGTAGATACGGAGAATATTTAAATACGTAACTACAGAAGGGTAATTCTGTGCAAGCTACGGCATGCTACGCATACGTTACAATACATTACGTTGAAAACTGGGTGGCTTGAGTGTTAAGTATGCAACTACTTGTACTGTTTAAATTGTAGTAGTACTTAATTAGATCTTTGCTGTTCCTTTTTTTTTATTTATTTATGTACACACAAGGAAACATGGTAATAAAAATATTACAGACATATGAGCACAATGGAACTACTTATTTCTAAAGAAATTAATATTAATATATATGTATATATAATATGTGTGTGTATGTGTATATATTAATTATTATTTCTATTTATATATTATTATTTTTTTGTAATATTGTATAAATTCTGGTCGAATTTTAGCTAGGGCCGCTCCCGCGGCTCCATATTATGTTATTGTTAACTTGATTTATGTAAAGAGTATCCATGGAGTTTCTTGCCGGTATCTTCTCCAGGACCAACCCACTTGGAACCTTGCCCTAGAATCACGACGTTTTAAAAGTGCCTGCAAAGGCCCAGTTGAAATAAAAGCCTTTGACTTTGACAATACGTCAAAAACATTCGTGTTCGATCCTCTGGATCTCTGGATACGTGTGTCAGTTTCGCGCCTCGACTATAATATTATGATATTCGAAGGCATTATGAAATAATCAAATGGGGTAAACCATTAACGAGATATCGTATTAAGCGTCTGTGCGTCATATTATCGTGGCTTTACTTATTAAGCAACTAGCTATGCCCGCTACTTAGTCCGCGTGGAATTACACAATTATTTTTTTTTGCGCGGATCCCAATTTATTTTTATTTTTCTAAAATAAAAGTATGTAATCCTGAGTTACTCCTTATAACATAAGCTATCTACCATTGAAGGTCCCGTCAAAATCAGTTCAGCCGTTTCGGAGATTATCTGGAATAAAAAAACAGTACAATTTTTTTTTACGTTGTTTTATTATTATTTTTACCGTATATACTTTCAAATGCATTTATTAAAAAGCTGCTATTTTGACATAACAAACAGACACTTCAGTTTTATTTATTTGTATAGATGAGGCTTCTATGTCTACTGTCCTATGTTACGTAGCTCATCACTCCGCGTTAGTAAATTGGAACGTATCGTGTCGTCAAGTTGTTTTATCCGAAGGCATTATTATCAGTAATGCTAGATATGGATATATCCATCTACGTCTTATGTTAATCTGACTTAGATTAATGGAGGCAGTCGAAATTAGGACAAAGGTCAAACTGCCACTTCTGAATATCGGCTTTCTTCGTAAGCTGACATTATGCAAGGTTTATATACAATACCAATAAGGTGGCAAATAAGCATACGGTCCACTTGATGGTAAGCGGTTTCCATAACCTATGGACGCTTGCAACAACACCAGGTTAACTTTTTTTTAAACATTGCCCCTAACTAAGATTCCTGTATCGAGGGTCCAGTTTACAAACATACACAAATATACCCCGAAACAACTATCTGTAGATCATACAAATATTTGTTCCGTGTGGGGATCGAACCCGCGGCACGTACATAGTTACATAAAATAATAAATCCCAGGTATAACTTGGCAAGTATTTCCAACCTATCTAACCAGATAATACGTACAGTTAGTTACAGCACAATATGGCGTCCTTGCCTGCTGTGAGCTGTTAACACGGTTGTCACGCACTGCTTATGACAATCACAAACATAAGCGACTCTTGCTTCAAAGGAATATAACTTGTCACTTGTTCAATGTACTGATATTATTATTATAAAGGCTTTGCGTACGTTATGGGTGCTAATTCACACAAATTGTGGTCTCTAATGTCTAGACTACGTATGTAGGCCAATAAATAGTTATCTTGTTTTTCAGATTACAGAATTTGATTCGTAATTAAAAGATAATTATAATTTATTTTACAAATATGGGTACAGTATATAATAATAAATCAAGATCTGCCATATTTTACCTGCAAAAAAACGATATTTAATAATATGTGAAGAGAAAACTTTGCACGCACGGAGGATTGTGAGATTTGGTATGGTTAAAGTTTATAAGGAGAAGGAGTGCAGAAAGCTAAAATGTATGTCTAATAATGTGGTCGAATTTAGACCACTAGGCGACCACTATTGAGATAAATGTGTCAGTATAACATGAACATAGAACCAGCTCGTGCGCATTTCTGGTTCACAAAAGATGATGGTTGGTAGAATTATTGAAAAAACACTGTACGCGACAATTTCTAAATGTCATTTAGACCACAAATTGTACGTCGGTGGTTGCAACAATAACACAATGGCAGTACATCATGTTCGAGACTGGAATCCCAAACCACAAACGTTTCTCTACGATGTTGTTTACCACCATCGAAGGCTACTATCACAACACTATGTCACCAAGAGAATCTATAAAAATGTTAATTTAGAAAAATTCGCGACCGCACATCCCAATCAGTATTCTGCGCACGCGCAGTTTCGCGACTCTTGTGCGTTCGCGTCCTAAATATATTATTAATTGTCGAAATGCTGTTACGGCGGGGTCAAGCGAATCGTTTGAACATGCGTACGCGGCTAATTATTGTATATTATACACATTGTTTTTTAACGTTTGCAATTGATGATATTTGGTCGGTGCCAAATTCCTGTGAGTGAAATTTTCAGAGGTATTGTACCTAACATGTGAATGCTATTTGTAAAACGGGAATGAATTGAAACTCGATACGGGCCTAATTTAAGGCTTTTGTTTAAACCCTTACCAGGAATGTACCTATTGAATACCAAAAATTGCTGCAAATCGCGTTGATGAAATATCTTTTATCTATAACTTTCTTTTACGTGTGAACATGTTCGCGGCTTAGGGGTGGCCTAAGGGCCATCCCAGCCGCACCTGAACGTACAGTTCGTTTTTGGCTGAAATTATTTTATTTTTATATACATTTTTAGTCAAACAATATGTGGTGTGCATTCGTTTTGGTGAGCATTAATTACCCGTTCTGATAGTCATTTTTGAAGGTGGAAATTTATTTTGGTGAGCGTTTTTCATATAGGTATCTATAGATAAAATATAATAAACTATGTGGCAATCTTGCAAATATATAATACAACGTCCTCCTATCTTTCCAGTTCCGATCACTTTAAGGGGTTATTGTACTCATCATTATGAACAACTTTTACTATGGGACCAACCCTGAAATCGTGGAAAACTCAGGTGTTCCATAAACATAAATCAATGTTATTCCACTAAATGTATGGAACAGCTGATATTTTTTCGCGTTTTCAGGGTTGGTCCTATACTAAAATTCGTCATGTGCCGGTTCAGTAATATAATAACTACACTTGCAACATTTTCGTATTTAATAACTATAACCTATAATAAATAAATCCAGCCCACTACTGTCCCACTGCTGGGCACGGGCCTCTTCTCAGAATGAGAAGAGTTAGGCCTTAGTCCACCACGCTGACCTGATGCGGGCTGGTGGACTACACACACCATTGAGAACTTTATGAGGCCCTCTCAGGTGTGCAGGTTTCCTCACGATGTTTTCCTTCACCGTTATCGCAAGTGATAATGAAATTCTAATCCTCACATTTACCTATATTTTATCATATTTAATACAACACCTACTTGAGGTACATAAAGTTACTTGTCTGAATGTTTGTATGATCTATGACAAGGTTACAAAACAGGGCCAGTATTTTTCCCTGTATAAGTCGTAATATCGTCAGAGATAGTTCCATAGTATAAGTAGCATGGGTATAAAAACGGCTACAATTTAAACGTTTACAAAAATAATTAGCCACCACTAAAAGTTGCTGCTAAAACGTAACAGCTTTTTACTAAATGCATATGAAAGTACCGTACCGTATAGGTAAGGTAACCAAAAAAAAAAAAAAATACTTTGTCTGTCTTTCCTTCTGTTTGTTCCCGCTAATCTCCGAAACGGCAGGAGCGATTTTGACGGGTCTTTCAATTGCAGATAGCTGATGTTATAAGGAGTAACTTTAGCTAGGTACTTTTATATTAAAGAAAACTTAATTTTGTTAAATTCCACGGGGACGAAGTCGCGATTACAGCTAGTAAGTTTTTTTTTTTTTAAGAAGGCTTTTTTAATTTAATTTCCACTTTCGTCCACAAACAGAACCGCGCAACAATCTAACTATGACCATGTAGACATTGGCATAATTTACCCGTATCATACCGGCGCGTGCGCACGTATATGTGTGTGGTCGGCATGAGCCTTGACCGTTAATTCCCGTTGATATCAACAGAACTGTAGGTTATGTAGATACAACAATATTTTGAGCCCCATACTTCGAGAATTGTTATTTCTTCGACCAACATGAACGGGATGAAGATTCTAAGCTTCTGGCTTAGAATCAAAAATAAGAAATAAAGGAAGGCAAAAAAACAAAAAAAAACTCTTAGGTCCTAATAAAATGGAGCTACGTCTGTGTGCTGGACCCATGTCTCCACATAAGTCTGGCGAATAAATGGCTTCCATCTTCATCATCAGCTTTATTTAAAGAAAGAAAAGAAGAAAGAAAAAACGTTAAAAAAAATAAAAAAAATATTAAGAAAAAATAAAAAATAATTAACCTATCAGACAAAAAACAACAATTAAAATTAATTATAATAGTAAAACTATACATAAACAATTTTTTTTTTTAAATTCGGCTTTGCATACTCGGTGTCGTTATGGTGTGTCTAATAGGCCTCAGCTCAGCAAAAAGCTGCAGCTAGCTGATTTATCCACTGCTCTGACTCAAAATACTATACCGGTGGATTTACCCTACTGCAGTAATCATAAAAGCCGGAACAGCCATGTATACGTGATAATTTACGGTACGCAAAACCTCAGACATAACAACACATCAATTGACAATGTTACTAGTGTAACCGTCCAATGATCATAACATTGTCATCAGTTACAAGGATCCAGTAATCACAAATAACAAATTTATGCTAAGTGCAGATAGCCAAGCGGTTGAATGCTTGACTTCCGTGCAAGAGGGTCTGAGGTCGAACCTAGCCCGCATCTCTGACTTTTTGAATTCATGTGCGGATCATATTTTAATTATTACTTGCAATATACAATATACCAAAGAAAAAGAACCTGAGGAAACCTGCACACCTGAAAGGGATCAGACTGCAAAAACACTTAATTTAAAAAAAAACTGTTATGTAAAAAAAACGAACCGAAAAAATGGAATCTAGATGAAAAAAGAACGAATAAATATTCTTTATCAAAAACTATAACATGCAGTCGGAAGCCTCTAGGATGTAACGAATAAAATATGCCTCCGACTAAATGTTATAATTTTTAGTAAAATAAAATCCCTTCCTCTGGGGCAGTTGGGTAAAAACAGCCTATTACTGTCTCACTGCTGAACTCGGGCCTGTGCTCAGAATGCGAAGGATTAGGCCTTTATCCACCACGTTGGCAAATACGGGTTGGCGGACTACACACACCGTCGAGAACTTTATGAGGCCCTCTCAGGTGTGCAGGTTTCCTCACGATGTTTTCTTTCACCGTTAACAAATGTAATCAAATTCTGAATGGATGGTGGTTACAGCATGATGCTCTGATCACCGATCAGCCTTCCAAACGTAGTAATTATGGTATAATACCTTCAAGACCGTGCGTGTCGCTGATTTACGGAGAAGGCCATTCAGTTGACATTTAATAGCTGAAATAAAACATCTAGGTATGTGGTTATTTATCTTTACCTCTATCATACATAACCACGCAACCCCACCCGGGCAAGCACGGCAAAAATGGGGTGAGAAATAATTCGGGGGCAAAACCATCTCATTACCGTTATCTCTCTCGATTTTAAGTTTTGTAGAAGACAAGAAGAGGAGATAACCTAACCGCCAAAAACCCTCGACTCCAAAAACAGCTGTAACTTTTGAATAGCTAAACAGATTTTTATGAAACATAGCTAAGATGATACCCGATTAAACTAGCTTTCAATTAAAAAAAACTGCATTGAAATCGGTCAATCCGTTTCAGAGCTACGATGCCACAGATACACATTACAAACTTATAATAACACCTCTCTTTTTTGTCGCGAGTTAAAAACGGGTTTGTCGAAAGAAAATTCGGGGATAAAACCATCTTATTACCTTTTTCTCATGTTCGTCTGTCTGTGTGTATTTCATACATAGCCCAATGACAATCTCAGTTTTACACTTATTGAGAACAAATTAGAAGAATTCAATGGAAAAATTCAAACCATTTTTCAGATTTTTTTTTTAAATCACAGAGGTCTTGGTGGTTTTGGTGTTGATGATTCATCAGAGAAATCAGACCATAGTACAATAACTATAGAGGGAAGGTAGCGCCATCTAGTACCAATTTTAACCTACACACATTACTAACACTTAACATTCAAAACACTCGCATATTAAACACAAATAAAACCATTCAATCGAAATAGAGATTTCCCACCTGTTGATCAACTCATGCGCGACAGTCCGCTCAGTATGCGCAAGCGCAAGCAAGCACGTGTTGCGTGTACTTGTAACTGTGGATCGAGGATCCATGAGTGTTATGTATTAGGCCGTTATACGATGTGGTGACGTCATCACTTATTGTTTTGATTTATGGAGATGGTGATAAATTTTTCTCCATTTCAGGTTTGGTCCAGTAGTAAAAGTCGTTTATAATGATGAATACGATAACCCCTTAATTAAAGGGATTGGGACTAGAAAGGCTGGACTTTGTATAATTTAAAATTATATTCGTTAATCTGATACATTTTATAGGTCATAGATTTGATTTCTTCTTGATAAGATTGTATTGTTTAGTCATTCAACATTATATGTTATACTTTTTTATATACTTGTTATCACTTCCAATCTTTGGTATTACCACTGATATTATGCCAAGAATTGTTGCACTTTCCATATATTTATGGACGCAGTCTGTTTAACAATTTGTGTTTTTCAATTTTTTTATGGAAATATATGAATTGAATTAAACCCCTTTGAACGCCATGTCAGTCACACGTGACGATAAACAATAGATTTTCTACTGTCCACTGCGTGTAGGGTTACCAGATCCAAAATTAAGATTTCCTGAAAAAAATCCGATCAAAAATAACGTTATATTATGCACTAATGCGGACATGTCGGAAGCAAGATTTTAATATTATCCCTTTCAAAAATTCCTGACAAAACAGAAAAGAATTCTTAAAATTACAATCTATAATAATCATGTGTAGAGTGAGGGTTTGTGTATGAGAGGGGGTGCATGTGAGGGTGTTATAACACCCTCACACGCAGTAAGAGAGGGTGTTGTGTGGAAAAAGACAGTTTCCAGAAATTCTTATCTACGATCATTGATCCTGACCTACAGGAAAGTTAGGAGATACTTCATTGTGAATGTGAGGAGTATATTCCAAAAACTCAAGGGTCGTGCAATATTAACAGTATGTCTCTCCTTGTTCCAGCCCGCCTACATTCAAGACCTTGACGCCAACGTCTCGCACTCAGCTAAAGCAGCAGTTGATGCGAGAACATGCGCAGGAACAGCTGCGCAGAGAATCATTACAAGTAGGTTCCTTCTCATTATATCAGCACTACGGCAGAGTTCCATATTAAGGGCTCGACTCCCGTCACTTCAGTCCTATAGATGCCGCCAGAAAGATTGGCAAAAAACGTGTGAGTGTAACTTCCAACCCACTTGGAACCGTGCACCTAGAACCACGACGTTTTGAAAGTTCCTGCAAAGGCCCAGTTGAAATAAAAATGTTTGACTTTGACTTTAAACTATAACTTGTTATAATATCTTAAAAAATCCTTAAATGAAGATTAATGCGTTTCAGAAACTCCTAGATTGATTTCTAAGAACAAATCATCCTATCTCTAAAGTATAGCATAGCATTCATAGAGATCCTTAAAAAAAAACTTACCTGTATACTGAGAGTATAGCTCCAACTGGTATATTCTTTAGTTGGGAATTTCCATCTGTTTGGTAGGCACCATGTAAGTTGAGTAAGAGGTAAATCAGGTGAATATCATGCAGTAGTATCCACCTGTACATATAAATGGCACACTGCAAAAACCCACTGGGATGGTCACAGGTGAAATTCGTACACTAAAAACTTGCTGTCATGCATGAAATCATTAGTCGTCGTCATGTATTTGAAGGAACACTAACAGTGACCAAGACAAGTGAATAGGAAAGATCTAGAATGACGCTTAGATGATGAAAAAAAGCTTCCATAGTCAGAATCTACTGCTAAAGAAGTGTTAGACAAAGACAACAAGTTTTCTACTTTCAAAAGAGACAGAAAGGTAGAACATAAAGAATGAACTTGAGAAGATAAATAATTCAATCCGTTGCATTATTTAAATAACAAACAAACTTAAATTATGTAAAGTATTGTATACACGAGCCTGACCCATGCGATTCCGCGAATGATATAAAATCTCAAAGTGTATCAGCCGCTTTAATCCCACGCCACACAAATGGGGAAAACCAAGCCATTGGAGCTATTAGACCATGGGTTAGTGAACTGGCGATGCAGATATGCATAGTAACTGTTATCCTATTGTGATCAGAGACGTGATGCATGTAATACCAATATTTAAAGTGATTTCGATTTTGAATCGTGAAATGTTAATTTACGATCCTCATAGCCCATACTTTTTGACTCTTCCAAGATTCCTACTTCATCGTCAACATCACTGTCTCGAATTTCGATTAAATCCGGATTCTCAATGTCAAATCACTGTTGTGACTCTTGTGACCACTTGTCAATTGCGTGGACAAACGAATTGAACTTATCACTATCCTTACATGGATGGTGTACACAAGTATGTCTGTCATCTAACGTCTAATCCTATTAGCATCGTCCGTAACAGAAGCTTTGTTTCAAACGGAATCTATTGAAATTGGTTTAGGTTTCATCAAGTGTGTCAAACACTTTGCACGTCTTCAGATCCTATTTACCGACTTATTATACCTAGTTGAGTTTTTTAGAATTCTTTATAAGAGATATTAAGTCCTATTGTAACGTATCAATTGGCCCGCTCCGAGCTTTTCACCAAGCGACGAATGCGAGATTGTTAATAGAAACTTAGTTATAAGTAACTATGCTTATTATAATACCATGGGTGTCTGCAATCTGCATTGATGCGGTTTTCCATCGTTTATTCTTAGGTAGCTACTTATTTGGATATACGAGTAGATTTCGAAATGCAATGGACCGTTTTTCGGCCTTCTAGCAGCTAGTGCATTTGTGTTTTTATAGACATAAATTACCGTCCTGAATTCGCTATGAACATAAAAAAAAAAAAAAACAATATTGATACGTATTATCACTTGTACAAGTGACTGCTTGTTTTGGTTTTATTTAAGACTGTTAGTTTTAGAGAGCCAAAGAACTTATGCTAAAATCTACTTCTCCGTGATGACTAATTTAGTAAATAGATGGCAGGAGTATGTATCCACTAAAAGAGTAAATGGAAGAACGAGGTACTGTGTTCCTCCATTTAAAAGGGAGGATCCTCCGACCAGGCGAGGTGATATTGCCTGGCGGGCCGAAGCCCGACGGTTTATGTCGGACTGTTAATATATATGTGTTAGATACGATGATCTTTACTTGCGTGATGCAGGCTTCGTAATCTGATTGGTCGAATTCGCATTGTATTCGCCCGTTATAGTTTAGCTTGCTACGTAGTTTGTTATAATAGCGCTAGATGTCGCTACATTGTGTATTAATATACTATTTGTTGTTTTCAGGCACAACAAGCAGGCCAGTCCAAAGACAATGAGGAGAAGAAGAAGTCAAGTCCGGCGGAGGTGCCGCGGATCACGCCTCACGTCGAATTACCGCCGCAAGTATTACAGGTATGTTACCATTCATTACACTAAATAATAACAAATGTTATTACCGTAACACCGTAACAAAATGTAAGAGGAGTCCGAGGATCGAACAATAAAGCTGGGAAGAAGACACTATATTGTATATACAATACACTATATTGCACGCCAGAAAGAGAAGAAAATATACAATAAACAGAAAAAGAGATGACAATAAGGTTGGCGCAGTGGCTAAGCAATTAGCTTAGCGGGTTCGATCCCCACACCATTCTCTTCAGTGGGGGTTGGGGGCCGTTTACATCCATGGGGCCTTGAGCCCTTATATAGATCCGCCCCCGTTGACAGTCTCCTTGGTCGGTAATGGTGCAGCAGTACCAAAACTCTTTGGACTTGCCTGTTAAGTATTAGTTTAAATGAATGTTTATGTATGTTCCAGGTGCGAACAGTTCTGGAGAACCCCACCAGGTATCACGTGATACAGAAGCAAAAGAGTCAAGTGCGCCAGTACCTCAGTGAATCATTTCAACCACAAACACAGGTGCAGTACCTAAAAGTTTTTGTTTGTTTACTAACAATAACAACCTATCAGTGGCGTGCACAGACATTTCTCTGGTAGGCAAGAACAACTTAGGCCCAAGTTAGGACCAAATAACCCGTTTACCATGAAATTTTGTATGTGTAAACAGCCGTTATCATTTTAATCATCTGTTATGTTGTCAGTGAACATAGCCCTTAGTGTTGTATTGTCAAGTTAAGTGATGTTATGTGATTGGCTACCTTACTCTAAACTTACATTGAATGATATTACAGACATATTAACGTTTGTATTACTTAATACTTAATTTATTAAGGTAGAGAGTGTCTTTTTGTCTTTATGGAATGTACGTCTCTGCAACCTATTTGATGTTTTCAAGAACAGGGTCTTTCTCTATGACAAACACGCTCAAATTGCTACGATCGCCAAATTTTCTATGGAAATGACGCAAATCACACGTTAGATACGGAATAAGGCGCCAGACTTCGTCTGACATCTCTAGCGACATATTGCAGGTTGCAGGACATTTGACTCATCGTGAATAGGAAGCTGTCTTTGGTCACTCTTTAAATAACACACGAATTTATAATTAAACCAGCATAAATTCCTATATTCCAGGTGTCACCAAGATGTGCGCCCGCGCAGTCGGCACCAGAACTGGGCACGCGGCGCGCGACGTCTCCGGAGAGACCGTCAAGTCTGCGCTCACCCGCGATGCCCTCCGCTAGCAATAACTCAGAGGTAACCTTACAACTGTTACGAACTACTTTCTTAAATAATATTATATGTTACCGTTAGAATACGGTATACGTTAATAAATCTCAAATTTTTATTGAAATCCATAATGTACACAGTCATACAGGTGGTAGATAAGTATAAAATATAGAAACAATTATGTACCCTGTCGGGCACAGCAAGTTTAAATAAGTAGGAGAGAGGAGGAGCGCTTTAATAGTTTTCCATAATAGTTTTTTTTTTACGATGCAATAAAAAAAAAAACACTTATCATCTAAACTCATTAACTAGGTAATTTGAAAATTACCGGGTACGATCCGTTAAAGTGTGAAATTTTACTTAAAGTAGCAGACATCTGCACTTTACCTAGTTAATTTGCATATTATCGAATGCTACACTCTGTTAAATCGCGGAAGACAAGACAAGCAAAACACTTTTGTCTGGGCGAATGTATGAACCCTAGGAATTGTATACAATTCCTAGTAAATATATGCAATTCTGGTAACAGATGTTACTGGCAATCTGCTTATTCCTGTAGTCTTCACTTTTGTTCAGTTTCATATTCGCCGCTTAACCTAATTCTGTTATAATTTAATTTGCTTATATTCCAATTGTATTGATATTTTAATTTAATTTATTGTAATTTTATTATGTTAAAAACGTGATTGATTTTATATGTAATATGGGTTTTCCTAAAATAAATGAATTTAATTTTAATTTATCCTACTGTGACAGAGTTCATGTGTGGTGTGGCTGAATTTTTTTTAGTCATATTATAAAATATATCATAGATTTTCTATCTGTTTGAGGAATTGTAAACATACTTTTCCGTGAACATAATTATATACTACTACTGTTTTGATATTTTTTTATTACTTGTATGTTTTATTCAAGCAAAGAGCTGGTTTTACTAACTTAACCGTATGCTTTTAAATAAATAATCTTAACCATCCACCCTTTCCTCCAGGCTGACGAGTTCCTAGACGACATCCTGTCGTTAGACAGCGGGGCCGGCCCCCTGTCGTCGTCCGGCCCCCCGTCGGCCGCCAGCTCGGTGGCCGGCGACTGCGCACTGCTCACCGACTCCGACATGCATGCGCTAGCCAAGGATCGGCAGAAGAAAGACAACCACAATATGAGTGAGTCCATTAATATTACCTTAATGAAATCATCTCGAAAACGTCAGTTGGTAGAGGTAGCCAGCGGGCTACCGCGTAACGAAACTGGTAATGAACACCGACTCTGGTAATAAATTTCAATACGATCGTGAGAGACTAAAATTTGTGCTTATTTACCAGATTCGATGTTCATTACCATTTTAGTTACGCGGTCACCTTGCAGTGGCTAAGCGATTAGCTTTCTGCGCTACGTGCCGCGGGTTCGATCCCCGCCCAGAACAAATATTAGTATGATCTACAGATAGTTGTTTCGGATCTGGTTGTGTGTGCATGTGACTTGTATGTTTGTAAACTGTACCCTCGATACAGGAGATATACAAGTGAGGGGCAACGTTTTAAAAAAAATGAAAAAAAAGAAACCTTGCTGAATATCGTAGCCAAATAACACTGCTCTTTTGCAGTGTTGTGTTCCTAACGGTGAGCAAGGTCGCCAGTGCTCCGCGGGGTAGTAGTAGGGTCGACAACGCGTGTGTGATGCCCCTGGTGTTGCAAGCGTCCACAGGTTACTATAACCGCTTGCCATCAGGCGGGCAGTATGTTGCTTACCACATCAGTGGTATAAAAAAATCCCCAAATTACAAACCCTCTGCTATTCCCATATAACACATTTTTAATTTTAAGACGTGTATTAGAGATATATAATTATAATACTTTGGTTTTTTTTTGTTAATGTGGCAATAAACATTTTTTCTTACTTTCGAATAATAAGAACTTTTTAATGACTTTTTAACAAAGCTATGATTTCTTAATTCCAGTTGAAAGGCGCCGCCGGTTTAACATAAACGATCGCATCAAAGAGCTAGGTACTCTACTACCGAAGACCAACGATCCCTTCTACGAGGTGATCCGAGACGTGAGGCCTAATAAGGGCACCATTCTCAAGAGCAGCGTCGACTACATCAAGTGCCTGAGAGACGAAGTCAATAGGCTGAAACATAGTGAGCAGAGAAGGAAGCAGATTGAAATACATAATAGAAAGCTTATGTTGAGGATACAGGTATGTAAATCCTCTTCTTTGTATCGTCATTAGCCTCCTTCAATGAACCTCTTTTAAGGGTGTTGCTACCATAAAGTTGTTATTACTAGTGGTAAGTTGCTACATACCTGACGACGTCAAACGACGTCATCGATTAATCAGCATGTAACTGCCTTGGCATTCGTATTTAAAGGCAAATAATAATTATAAATAATAAAAAAGCCGTTTATTCTATTCCATATTTCTAAGTTCCATTTCAAATGTTGTTAATAGGGTATTAGTAAATTCGCTTATTTGATATCGTTAGTATGGTTAGTCATTTCAGTTCATTCATTGAAATAATATATTTATAAATATAATAATTATTATTATCCTATTCTGATTATTTTTTATTCACATTAAATTACATTATTCTTGCAACTCTTACCACAACGTTGTACTAATCAAGATCGTAATCTATTATTTTCCATGGAGTTTCTTGCCGGTTCTTCTCCATAACTTACTATTTGGAACCGCGCATCTAGAGCCTCGCATTTCATAAGTGCCTGAATTTGGTTTACATGAAATAAAGATCTATTCTATTCTATAGATAATTACCTATATCAGCCAACCTCGATCGACAGTTTTTATCATGTTGACGTTGTCTGACGTTGGTCGGGTGTGGGAACACCCTAACACCAGTTCAACGAAAATATAATACAGGATAATTTTTTATGTAGAGCGCAAAATTTGCAGTGATCCAGTGTCCGTTCCCAAATGCAACCGCAGTACTAAAAATCACCCCAAAACAAAATAAAAATTTGATTTAGTATGGCTTGCGCTAGTAAATTATACGTGTCCCCCATACTAAGTCGAATTTTCGTTTTGTTTTAAAGTGTATCCCAATACTGCGGTTGCATTTAGGAACACAGACTGAATCACTCTACAAATTATGCGGATCACATAAAAAAATATCCTGTATTATTTTCGTTGAACCGTTTTAGAAAACCGATTTTTTATGGCGAGTGTTGAGTTTTAAGATTAACTTGTTTATCTTTATTCCAGGAACTAGAACGTTTAGCCCGCGTGCACGGCCTCCCCGTGAACTCCAGCGAGTCGGGCTGGTCCTCCCCGCACACGGACGACTCCGGCGTGGAGTCGGCAGCTGAGCCTCTCCCGGAGCCCGTGGTGACGCCCGCACACGCAGCACCACAACCGCCCAGCAATCCACCTGCGCCTGCGCCGGTTAGTACCTTATTTTGTAAATTAAATTGTTGCCTTACAGTTTGTGAGCTCCTGTTGTGGGTACAGATAACAAAAAAATATCTTACTAAATTGTGTCAAGATTATAAGCAGTAGCGTCCCAATGTGACGATAATAAAAACTGACTTCAAAAAACTAAATTGTATAGAATAATTTTCTTAAAATACTGAACAGCTTCTCAAGTCGATCCAAGCTAAGGTGCATTGAAAAATTAAAGGCTCTGACTTCAGAAGCTAAAATTTTAATATTTTTATTTGTCCATTTTTAGTGAGATAAACGCGTACCATACGGCAATTTCAAATGAACGGTCATTATTAGAGTTTGGTTTGAGATAACTGGACGTACTCGTCTATGTGTGCGAGCATCTATGTGTGTACTGAAACCTGGAACAAATTTTGTCCCAGAAAAAATGTTGTCGTAAGGAAGTCTCCACTTTTTGTCTCTGTGCCTCGAAGTTTAGGTGAATTAGCACCACCTATTTCGAACACTGGTGAGTTAAGTGGTGATTAAGTATGATTTCTAATCTTTTCCAGGAGCTGGTGCTTCCAAAAACGGAGCCAGCGTCTCTGATGGAGTTCGGTGAGCAAGCCCCCGACCTGCTGCGCGACATGCCGTCCGCCGAGTGCCTGTCCGCACTCGACGCGCTCGGTACGACCCAGTACCTAGCTATTGGTACTCATTACATTACAATTAACTTACAATATAACGCGGAACATCTTGGGGTTTGGTGAATCAACTCTTGGGGGGCTAAAAAGGCCGCTTTAGATGAATCATAATATGATTCATATTACGAATGTCAAAATATCTACTTAATTGACGACTCTTAATGTCATCCGCATAAGGTTCATATTCAGCAACCATCACTTTGACAGCTAAGCAGATCATTAGATGAATTGCTCAATGTGACCTTTTTAGGCCCCCTGATTTACAGCATTTTTATTTTTATACAAATATTTATTGAGGCTTCCGTTCACCGTGGTGACTATGCCAGCCTCGTAAGGTCACTCTTATACAATAAATGACAAAACTTAACATTATACTTAAATTAATCATGAAGTCCACAACCAGCTTTGAAGATTATGAATAAAATGATTAACAAAATGTTCGTTATTTGCAGATGGGCTGAAGTTAGGTTCGTGTTCCCCCCTCAGCCGCGAGGAGGGGCTGTCGCTGAGCTGCCTCGAGCCCGACCTGTGTCTGGAGCAAGTGCCAGACCATCTGTTCAACCATAAAGACATTAAGGTAATTATTTGTTACTAGCCTCCGCCACCGGCTTCGCCCGCGTGATATCTTTATAAATTATAGCCTATGTCACTCACTGATAATGTAGCATTCTGCTGGTGAAAGAATTTTTTTAATCGGTCCAGTAGTTTTTGAGTTTATCCATTACAAACAGAAGAGAGAGAGAATTTTGTTTATGGATGAGCAGATACGTATTTTTTTGCGATTTTGTTTCTGTTTCCATAGTAAAAGTTGCTTATAATGCGTACAATTGCCCCTTATAGGGATCGGGACTAGAAAAGTCCTAATATAAATTATGTTATTATATAAATTACTCCCGTCCCCGGCTTCGCATGGATGCAATTTCTCTACTATCCTTACATTAAATATCAAAGTATTATACATATAAACCTTCTGGAAGAAATGCTCAAAATGATGGTGAAAACCGCATCAAAATCCGTTGCGTGGTTTAGGAGGAGTTAGCGGATATATAGACAGACAGACAGGCAGACGCGAAGAGCGACTTTATTTTATACTATGTAAAGATAAAGATGTTATAAATTGTTTCTTTCTATACAGATGCGACTTTCTCCGACGCCTAACCTGCTAAGCAACGAAGACAGTGACGCAGTACTAAATCTAGCGCAGATCGAAGACCTCATGGACGACGACTCACATAACCCCGTCACACAAGGTATGTACTCCTGGTACTTCTGAAATTGCTTCAATTTGTTTTTAACCCCTGACAAGAAAGAGGGGTAAGTTTGAAGTGTGTATCTGTCTATGGCTTCGTAACTCCAAAACGGATGGACCGATTCCAGTGCAGTTTTTTTTATTGAAAGCTAGTTTAATCAGGTATCATCTTAGCTATGTTTCATGAAAATCGGTTCAGCCGTTCAAAAGTTACAGCTCTTTTTCTAGTTGGAGTCGGGAGTTTTTGATGGTTAGGTGATACACATGGTCTGGTCCCATCTCTTAATATTAACATTGAATGTTCTTTTCCAGGGGATCCAATGTTATGCTCGTCACCCACGTCGCAGCTATGTCTAAGCAATGTGGTGGCGGAGGCAGCTGACAGAAATATCACGTCCATGCTTCATGATGACTCTGCGAACTACCATACAGCAGGTAATTGACGTTACCTAGTAGTCGTGTGCGCCGATATCGGCGTCATCGGCGTGGATGGTCGGACGTATACGGTTGTTTAAGATCGGCTCAGCCGTTTGCTCGTGAAAAAGAAACAAACAAAGAGACAGATACTTTTGCATTTATAGACAACCACGTCATTAATAATAAAAACATTTATAATCTGTTCTAAGTTCTAAACATTTCCTTTTCTTACAGCGTCGTCATCATTAATGTCAGAAAGTGCGCTCGGTCTGGGTGGAGGGCTGTCCCTTACAGAAGGCTGCCTCCCCTCCCTCCTACTGGGAGGACCTCATCATCACGCGCCGCATTCTCCGCACTCGCATCCCAGGCAACACTGCTTCGATATGGACCTCGGAGCATAAAGGGAGTGTTTACTACAAGTGCTGACATCCAGCGGAGGAAGTTGGAAGTTATAAGGTTTAGGACAGCGCCATCTGTTGGGTAGAGAAATCAACACAATGATCAAAAATATTTTTGTGATGATAGAATGATAGCTCATGGACTACAAGTAAAGAAAATTTGATATCACTAAGCTTAGAAGATAATATATAATGCAGATTCTAGATAATATTGTAATGATTCTAATGGAGTCTTACATGTAAAGCCACTCGAAGTGATGTGTGAAAAAGTGCTTAAATAAAAACCGCATTTCCATTCTAAAAGCATTGAAAAATACCTTACAAATAGATATAAAAGATCACAAATTGATCGCTCGCTTTTTGCAAGTCGTTGCAGTTTATGTCAACAGATGGCACTGTTCCAAAAAAATTAAAACTCCATTATAAGAAATGGAAAAGACAAGTAGTAGATTTTCCTGGCTAAGAGTAACGGTAGCTTTTTTAAACATCTATATAACACAATTTAGGGATCTCTTACATAAGTTTGAATGAAAAAGACGTTAGAGTGCCTTATTCGAATAAGATTCTCATAAGACAAGGTTGAAATTAAACACGCCTGCATAGTTCCGTACCTTTCAACTTTTGTTCCTATTCGCATATCCATTTAGACATAAGACAATTTAACACATACACAGTACAAATAATTAAAAATGATGGTCGGAGATCTTTGTATTTACAAAAGATATTAAACGGGTCACCTGTATACAAAGATCATTATGAACAACTGTTACTATGGGACCAAATAAGAAATCGCAAAAAAATTAACAGCAGTTGCATACATTTAGTCGAGTAATTTTGTATGGAAAAGATTTGTATGAAACACCAGTTTTTTTCTTGATTACATGTTTGGTCCCATAGTAAAAGTTGTTTATAATGACTTAAGTTCTATACACCCCATAAAAGGACGTGCACTAATAATAAAGTAGGTACTAGCAAACTTTTTATAAAAATCCTTCAAACTTTCTACTGTAGAAAATCACATTTAGTTTGGGGTAATAGCAACTCTGGATACTTCTACAAACTGTTTTAACACCAAAGCTGTCAAAATGGAATGGTTTTGACAGCTTTTAACTGACTTTGACAGCTGTCAAATGGATTTTTTTTTAGATTTGAAGAACTAATTACTTGTACTGTACACATTTGACACTTTTAAGTGTTATCTTTATTATTTTTTTTGGGTACGGAACCGAAATCAATGTTTTCTAGTTATAACGTGTTCAGTACCGGATTTAAGTAGGAGAATGAGTGTTGAACGATTTAAGGACTAGTGAATGTTAGAACTGATTGAAATGGTTCTTCGACAATGATATTAAAAATGTATAAAATATTTTTTTACTATCCGATATAGGAGAAAAGTGACGAATATATACAAAAAAAATCCCCACATCCATTTGGGAAAGACAGACATTTTACACTTATATTAGTGTCACTTTTAACTTAGTTACATTTAACAGTGTTTCTCAAACTTTTACAAATCAACCCCCCAATTTTAGTTGATCTAAAAAAGGGGATGTCTGATAAGTTACGAAAACTTAACGAACTACGTACACAAACGTACATATGGGTACACAAACGTACATATAGGTACACAAATTAAGACACAAAAATAATCCCAGTTGATAGTAAGCCAAAGAGTTCTTTTAAATCGATAACATCAAACTTTCGCATGCTGCTGGATTTATGACAAAGAAAAGAAAAAAAAACAATAATTTTACTTTTTATTCTTTTGAAAAATAATACCAACATCATAACGTCTCGTCTCGTGCACCTAGAGTCTCGACATTTCATAAGTGCCTGTATCTGGTTTACATGAAATAAAGATCTATTCTATTCTATTCTATAAAAAATAATAAGTAATAACACTAGTTACCTATATTAATTTCCTATTCCACGTAGCGTTGTAATATGCACTTCAGCATAATCTTTGCTATTCAGAATAATATAACATGGTAACTGTATTCTAAATCTGTTTTCGTACTCACGGCTACATCAAGCATCATCATCATCAGTTCCAGTATAAGCTGAACTTTCATTCTACGGAAAGCAAATACAATGTGAGGTCAGCTTATACTGGACATGTATAGCTTGATATGTGCCATTTGTTGCCAAATCCAGCAGTACGTATATATTTTATAAAATATTATAGAAAAATTCTCCATTAATAGTTTAGGTTTACGTTTAATAGCGATGTGATTGAGTAGTTACCGACTCACTGTATAGTTATTAATAAAATACTTTTTATTTAGAGCGTCCATTATAAAGGCCATATCTTCAAGTGCGTAATATTCTGACTTTTGTCAAGTACCGCCATATTTTGAGGGCTGTGTCCTTAAAGTTTGAGAATCGGTGGCATATGAAATTGTAAATAAATATCTTGAAATTTTAATATTTTATAGTCTAAATAGCAGCTGATTTATATATTTATGTGGTATACGAAGGCGTATAATTAATGTCTTCTATCAATTCAAACTCAAAAGCGGTGCTTTATTACTTTATACATGCATAGGTACATCTAAAACTGAAAAGTTATCAATTATGTAAAATTAAATTCTTTGCAAGACAGGAGGCTGTTGTAATACAGGGTGGTATATCACAATAGATCTTCGCAGATCGCTTTGACAAAGGGGCTGAGTACCCGACCTCTTCACCCTATTAAAACCATAGTCAAATCTTAAAAGGATTTTTATTGAAAATGTATAGAATGACATAAGTACATAGTATTATAATTATATACAACGTGTAACTTAATTATCGCAGGACCTCTTATACCCCAATTAGTATATTAATACAATAATCAAAACTTAAGAATTTTAAACCTAACTATTATTTTAAATTAAATATTGTTGAGTATTTAAAATTGAGTCTTACCACTTTGAAATAAGATTTGATTTTCTTTGGCTCAATCGACCGTCAATATGGCGAAATCCATATTTAAAAAAAAACTATTTTCAAAATTACTGAAATCGTTTCAATATTCAATTATGAACAAACTAATTTCAGGACTTGCGTTTATTATGTTACATGTTGTATAGAGTCTGGCCATGCTGACTTCTCAATGGGATGACTGGGCAACCCCAAAAAGAACCACTGAAATCTTAGCGATATTGTCATTGTTTCAATGAAAAGTTAACTTTGCAGGAGAATAATGACAACATTGCAAAGATTTTCATAGTAATTGTATCTGGTGTTGCCATTATTCTGTAGAATTTTGCTTGGCCAGACTATCATCAATGTAAATATACAAAAGCCTTTAGACACGATTGCCTTCGCTATTATATAAACATATACTATAATAAAAAGTATTATACACTATTGTAGATAGAGGTGCTATATTTTTTGATAAAATCTTTATTAAAAAAAACTGGGATGTTAAAAACACAAGGACCACAATTTTGTACAGAATTTCATTGTGATACAAAATATATTTTTAGATGATATTTATTTAGGCATACAGACAGACTATATTTTTGTATATAATAAACGTAGTAGTTATTTCACGAAGTGCCTTGCTTTTTAGCCAAATTAGTAGGAAAAGCTTGTATTTTTTTTTTCTAAAATGTAAATAGATTTTGTTAAAATCTAACACTGGTTAAGAAAAACACATTTATTTGTTAAGTTTTTATGATGAATTTACGATATTTCATTGTATTATGATATTTTTGAGACTTTGTGACTACTGATCGACTATAATTGAGTTGATGAATCGATTATTGAGTAAGTGAAAAAACTACAGTAAACTTTAGTAATCATAAAACTAAATGTTATAGTCGATTTAGGGCCAATTTCACCAACAAAATAACAGATGTTTAAAATGAAATCGGTGAATTACCCATACAAAAATTCATGTTTAAACAGCAGATTTTGCTTTAATTGTCTGTTGTGGTGTCGGTGAACTTGGGCCTTAGTCAACTAAGTCGTTAATCGACTATAAACAAACAAACTGTAGGGTTACCAACACTATCTTTTACAAAAAAATGTATTTTCATGAAATTAATTGCTTGAGCAAAAAAATATATATATGAATTTATGACCATGGTAACTCTCAGAAGGTAATTGTTAAGAATTACGAACAAACGTATTTCCTTATTAAATAAGAAAGAGACGCTGCGAATCAGTGAGCCCGATCACTTATTGTGAGTTATTATCGTTTTTGTTAATAATTATTATGAATGCGCATGTCTGTATTATGTATTTCGCTCGAATTAGAACTATAGTTTAGTAAACTGACTATTTATAATAGAAGTTTTATTTTGTTCTTTTAGACCATTTTCAAATAAATTATTATTTTTTCGTATTTAGCTGTATCTAAGTAAATATTTTTATTCAAATGTTATCCAATTCATTACTTATCTACATAGTTTTGTTAAAAATTTAACCTTAATTTAGATATTTTTTTGTAAAAAAATATCTCAATAAAATAGACAATAATTTACTCTTTATCAAATAGATTATGAGACTTATTTATTTCAATTTGAAGAAAACAAAATCAATTCTTTAAGCAATACAAGATCAATTATATTAATTGATAAGCCTCAAATGACCTCAAAGTAAGTCTCATATATTTTGAGACAAGATGAGTTGAAATGAAATTTCTTTAACCCGAAAACGGGTTGAAACAGAATCGAGCGAAACACGAACACAAAAGTTTATATTGTATGAATGTTATTTAATATTGTATGAGATTAAAAAATGTTGAAGTACAAAAAGTGAATAACAATGAATTTACGAGAATATATATTCGTCTTTTATTGTTCTGTACACATCAAAATCCTCCACACACACAAATCAACTAGTTCACTGGAAGTTTACTGTGGACTTAACACGAATTTTTTTAACATGTCGTAACGGTAACGTAAGGAAATTATGAATGAAAAATAAAATAATTCAATCGCATTTTTGTTTAATATTTTTTGTGTACGACATATAGGTACACTTGTTTCATGAAAATCTTAAAATACTGCATGTATTTTCAAGAAATATCAATGATTAAATTGTATTTTTGATTCTACCCTACGTTAACGTTACGATACCGGATACGTCAAAAACATTCGTGCTAGGCCTTCTGTGGGCCGAGCAAGGCCGAGCACGAATGTTTTGACGTATAGTAACGTAAACTTAAGCAAATTTTGATGATAAAATACGATGAATCTATCGCATTTTTGTTCAATTTTATTCAACAAACACACTTGTTTCATGAAAATGTAAAAATATTGCATGTATTTCCAAAAAAATATCACGGATTAAACGTGTATTTTTGGTTCTAAATTTGGTTACGTTTACGTTACGTAGATACTATACGTCAAAACATTCGTGCTCGGCCTTCTGATGTTAATACTAGCTGTTACTAGCTATAATCACTATTTGAATAGCGTATTAATAACGTGTTTCTATTTATTTATTTCTTTATATCTGGCAACTAAATAAAATACATTTTTTTCCCGGCTGTGGCTAAGTCAAGGTGAGTAATGTTTTTGGTAGGTATGTATTTATCGTCAGTGGAAAGCCAAAACTATCTACTAAACCGCCAATTCGTTGCCAAACTAACTTAAACTTTAAAATGTGCCCCTGTAAAGTTTTAGTTGTATTCCGATGTCGATAGAACAAGCTTAGGTACCCTACCTATTAATACGATACAGGTGATTCTGACACATGTGAAGACATTTAGTTTTAGTTTTTTCTATTTTATCTCTCTAACCAGAATACCCATTACTGAACTGTCGCGCTCCGGGCCTTCAGCAACCAGTGATCAATTGAAAAATAAAAATAAAGTTACTTAATTCCATAAAATTTGCAACAGCTGTGTAAAAATATAATTCAATTCAACAAAATCTGACCTAGTACAACACTACCCTACTTTCCCTACTCCCGTTCTCAAAATAATCAATACGCAGTTTGACCATGCAAAAATCCTTATTAATTCAAAATGTCGCGTGCATAAAAACTATCGTTAATTCTATTCGGCACACTCCTGCACACACAATAGCCAAGACCTGCACAAAACGCATTTCCCCCAAAAATTGAACTTCGCAACAATTATTTTTATTCATTCAAGCTGGCAACACAATAGAGCGTTTCAAATTTCGAACGAAATTTGCGTTTTTGCATAAAACGGTGCGCGGGCCGGCGCGTGCGCAAGCACATTAAAAAGCGCGGTGACCAAATTGTAGTAGGTACGTGCTAGGATCTATGATTCCTGAACACAATAAAAGTAAAAAAATAAGATTTGTTATTAATTTTAGACTGATTAAGCTGAATTATATAAAAGATCTGCTGTTTCATACAAGTAATTCAATATCAGGTACTCTGCTAAATGTAGTGAACAGCAGTTTTTTCAAACTTGATCCTGGTCTAAAACTTGTTCATAATGATGAGTAGAATACCTAACCCCTTATAGGGATCGAGACTAGAAAGGTAGGACCTTTGGACCTTTTTATTTATCTATTTTATTTTCCAAACTTACGACTATTTACTATTATTATTGATTTAATTACTGTTTTTTTTTTCTCTACATTTATTTTAATTCCAGAAAATTAAAACCAACATCCTAACTAACTCTAGAAATATCTAGAGTTAGTTAGGATTTTGGTTTTAAATTAAGAAGAAGACAGAAGAATAATAGAAGAATACTTCTATAATTATTCTTCGGTCTTCTTCTTCTGTTCTACTAAATGCTCTAGATGTTTCTACCGTTGTAAATCTGTTCAATTTAGTGTTTCAGATGTTTTTACCGCCGAATCTTTTAGCTAAGACGAATGCGCAAATGTAGCCCACGAAATTAAAATTTTCTTAAGTATTTTTATTATCTGTTTTTTTCTACTTAGATGGCATATGGAATACTATAAATTTCAAGTAAAAAAATTCAAGTTTCGGACGACGGACATTCCCTTCTGCCTGAACGCATGGTCACCCTACACCTCATTGTAACTAAGCATATTGTTGCAAGCGATTGATAAAAGCGATACAGTATCCCAGTTTTTAATTAATGTATTCCCCCAATGGTAACAATAATCCGCCATTTGCATGAATTCAGATCATGTTAACTGCTATTTTATTTTATGGGTAGCACGGGAATCGATAAATTGCATTGGAAATATATTATTAGGGTTAGATTATTGGAAACTGTCCGGATTGGCAAAGTTTTATGAAAATGTAGGTACCTACCTACCTTGAGTGCCTACTGCTCAGTAGGTATATAAATCTACGGTGCCTTGTGGATCACATCATATAGACGCCGACAACAGGGAACTTCAATAAAAACATAATATTTGTTACTTATCCCTGTTTTATTTAGTTGGAAATTATATTTTAATTCTTCAATATGGTAAGCGATGCCAAGGGACACGAAATGAAGTATGATATTGTGTGTTCGAACTAAACAATAGTCATAATCAGATCCAGGTATTATTAATACTTACGTATTAGGTAAATGATGACTCCGCATTATACCTACATCGATGGTATAAAATATATCCCGTTCTTCCTTTTTCGGCAATGAATTATCCTCAATGCAGCTCAAACAGCCATGTGGCACGTTTTGGTATAGACGAGACGCGTATCAGTAATGAATGCGGAACAAGAATCACAGTACCTACCTACATTCGTTGTTCCTCATAACGACATCAAAATCTACAACACTCAAGCATTTCCGCGGCCTCTCACAAGAGGCCAAGAGCAGGCATCATGGACTTCATCATTCGACTGGAAAATGGATTTACGTTCACCTGTGTGTATATTCTCATTATATGGATTGTGACTCTAGCTGCGTTCATATACGGAGTGACATCGTGGAGCATCATAAGGAAGTTCCGTCATTTCAAAAACTATGTGTATCTCAGCACAATCGTAATAAGTCTGTTACGTTTAACAATTATACTGGTATTTGATGTCGTTTTGTACCGTAACTTTATTATGTATAACTCATATATCAAAGTGCAAAATTATTGGTTATTAGTGATATGTTATATTGTTCATGTTGAAATTGTAAAAGTATTTTCTGAGAATATCCGTAGGAGGTATCTAAAAAGTACCCTCTTTGCTTGGGGGGTGCCTTTTGTAACGACTGTCCTTTCAGAATTAGTTTTGCCATTAGTCTTAGATATAGATAACAGAGAAAAAGTATATGTTAATATGTTTGAAAACATCTGTTTTGCAATCAGAATGTTACCGTTGTTTATAAACTTGATCATTTACATAATTCTTGTTTATACATTGTTTCGTAATTCCAACACGAGTGCAAGTACTGCTAGCAACAGCAACAAGTACTGCTAGCAACAGCAACAAGTACTGCTAGCAACAGCAACAAGTGGCGTCGCTTCTGGCTAGCGACGTTGATATTTTTATTGAGTGATGTCATACAGCTATCCTATTTCATACGGAAAATTCCAGAACATCCATGGTTAAGATTAATATTTCTACGCAATTTGCAAACAATAGCAATCATATTATTTTTCCCTTTAGTTAAAAGTAATCGAGAATTATGGCGGGAATATAATGCGAATCGATTAGCAAGAAATATACCGGATTGGTTCCGAGCATCTGTGGCCACAATTGATTTTGATTTATTTAAAATTAATATCAGGCAGTAGTGCAGACCGTGCTACTTATCACTATACTTACGTTCTGTAGCGATGTTAGTTCCAATTTTAGTCACCGGGTCAGATAAGTTTGTGGCACTATAACTAATTTCTATATTGTACTGACAAAATAAATCATTACTTATTATAAATAACCTGTAAAACTCTTTTTATTTCCTCTCAAGGTTAACCTACTCCCTGTGCTCGGTATGACGTCAATATGGTAAGCAAAGCCAAGGGACACCAATATACCTGTGATATTGTTTGTGTTGGAGACAGACAGTCAGATCCTATTTATACTTACATTATAAATGATGATTTTGCGTATAAAATCCTCGTGTTTCCTTTTTCGGGGACGGATTATCCTCAATGCAGCTCAAATCGCCATGTGGCACGTTTTGATGTGGACGCGTCTCAGCAGTGCCAAACCTGGACAGTCGCAGTACATTCGCCGTGCCTCATAACGAAAAAAAAAACTATAATACAACAATCAAGCACTTTCGCGGCCTCTCATAAGAGGCCAATCATCATGGAAGACGAATGCATCTTCTTAGCGTTCGCTATATGGGGGTTGACTCTAGCTGCGTTCATATACGGAGTGACATCGTGGTGCATCCTAGAGAAGTTCCGTCATTTCAAAAACTATGTTTATCTCAGCACAACCATAACAAGTCTGTTATGTTTAACAATATTGATAATTTTCGTAACAGTTTTGCCACGTTTCGTTGATATATTTGATGACGAATATGAAATCATCAGGGCATGTCTTATTCTTGCGAAATACTTTTCCACAGTGCGAAATTATTGGTTATTAGTGATATTTATTTATTTATATCTAGTAAATTAAAGGATCATTGCCATTTGACGTTACTGATTCTGAGTATTCCCAAAGCAAAGAATTTGTTGATTTTATAAGTAGATAAATTCTTGCTGTTTGTAGAAGTTTTCAGGAAAACTTCCTAAAAAAAGTAAACTTTCCGAAGTCTTCAATTTTAGGTACAACAGAACCTCCACCGCAGCGGTATGGGTATGGGCGACGGTTTAGGGTTAGTACACGTAGCGCCCCAGGCGCGTAGGATCACTTGCTTGTATGGAGGCGATGTGATGCTGTAACGATGTTGATTATTGTGCGTTGCTGTCAATGACATTTAAAATGCCATTGACTGCAACCAATGACATTTTAAATGTCATTGGTTGCAGTATGAAGTTCAATACAATAACCGTCAAAACCAACTAGAAAAAGAGCTGTAACTTTTGAACGGCTGAACAGATTTTCATGACACATAGCTAAGATGATTACCGATTAAACTAGCGTTTAATTAAAAAAACGTGCATTGAAATCGGTCTATCCGTTTTGGAGCTGCAATGCCACGGACAGATACACCGATACACAGATACACGGATACACAGATACACCGATACACGGATACACAGATACACACTACAAACTTATAACACCCCTCTGTTTTGTCGGGGGTTAAAAATACTGAACCGCTCGAGTTGAGGTGTGATCTATTGCCGGGGCGATAAGTGTGCGGCAATCTTATCCTTACCATTAATCTTCTCCAAAAAGACATGAAAACTCAAACTTCTGTCCTTTTCTCACAGTACTCTAAAAAGAAAATCCTAGTCTATCATCCTTGACGTATTATGTCAATCAATTTCAACACATTTGACGATCATGAACTAAATTGATGTGCGTGGGAAGTCGTTACACAGTCTTCAGCCAAAAATGATGATGCAGGTTGCCCCAATCCCAGCCCAGGGTCCATTCCCTGAAGTGGTGAAGGCACCACCGTTGGTAGACGTCGAACCCGAGGCGGTTATAATATCACGCGAGGTAGGCTACATATTACTAAACGGGATAATTTTTATGTAGTGCGCAAAATTTGCAAAGTGATTCAGTGTCTAGAGTGTGTACTAAAATTCATTCCAAAACAAAATAAAAAAATGATTCTAAATGGCTTGCGGGGGCTTGCGGTTTTAAATTATGTCCTCCATACTAAGTCGAATTTTCGTTTTGTTTTCAAGTTTATCCCATTCCCAATACTGCGGTTTCATTTAGGAACAGAGACTGAATCACTCTACAAATTATGCGCACTACATAAAAAAATATCCTGTATAATCTTAGCTACATAGCTACTGCGCAGATCAGTCGATCAGCGAGGTTAAGCAGCTTTTGCCGCGGTCAGTACTTGGATGGGTGACCGTTTCTTCGTACATCAAGACCCCTCGGTGCATCGGCAAACACGTTAAGCAGTGGGTTCCGGTTGTCATATCAATACCTATGACAGTCGTTACGGGAGTCAGCAGCCCTAAAAGTTTGACAACTGGTCTAACCTTAGGGTATCAGTGACTCCCAATAAGTAATTAAATGGCGGAGGTCAGATGACAGTCGCTCTGTGTAAAATGCTGATATTCAGCCGCATCTGGGTAGACTGGGAGCCGACCACAACGTAGTTGGAAAAACCCCCGACTCCCACTAGAAAAAGAGCTGTAACTTTTTAACGGCTGAACAGATTTTCATGAAACATAGCTACGATGATTCCCGATTAAACTAGCTTTCAAATAAAAAAACTGCATTGAAATCGGTCCATCCGTTTTGGAGCTACGACGCCACAAACATATACACAGATACACACTACAAACTCCCCTCTTTTTGATGGAGTTTAAATAGGCTAGGGAGATGATGACTTAAAATTATATATGTCCGTGATCACGGGCCTCTGCATCGATGCATATGCAGTCAGATTTATTCATCACCATAACTCTAATGGTGAAGGAATCCATCGCGAGGAACCCGACATGTACTATAACCAAAAAATCGAAGCCTGGCACCTGCACTGCACTGGGCCCGTGTGGGAGATCACAGCCTTCTTCAGGAAATGAGGAGGACGAACTTGAATCCCTGGAGGTTGGTTTCAATTACAAAAACTTAGGTAAATTGGTATATTCACTATACTTTGGTAAAACATTTCGCAAACAAAATGTTTTGAGCGCCTGCTCGCTTGGAGTTAGTAATTCTGCGTTTGGACGCGGTGCAAACCGGAAAAATGCCGACTGTACGAGTACATCTCAAAATGAGGTTAAAAGGACTTTAAATACGGTTTATAATTGATTATCAAGTACTATGACGTCTTGTTCTACCACAACAATGAATAAAAATATTATAATAAAACTGGCTTATCGAGAAAGCGTTTATGACTTTTACTTTGAATGTTTAATGCATGTAATGATTTCTGTATTTTTTTAAATTAAAATGAAAATTAATTTATCTTATTGATCATGTCTAAAAATACATATTTATAATAATTAATTAGTCACTATTTTGTATTACCTGGTAGATAATAACGATGAAATAATATTAAACAGTCATATTAATGGATTTAACTTGTAATGAAAATGACCAATAAATTGATAATGATTTGCGTCAATATGTTGCTATATTAAACAATAAAAGTACCAACAACGCAACTCTAATCAATGACCTCAAACCCATGAACCACAGACGTCCTGTGTTTTACAATATAGGATGTATTATTTAGTACGGTGTGCAGGTTTATGTATTTAAAAATGAAGGGAAACCGTTTTTTTTTAAGGTAGAAGAACTGACTCTCTTTTTACGATTCGCGTGCCGCGGGTTCGATACTCGCACGGAGCAATTATTTGTATGATCTACAGATAGTTGTTTCGGGTCTGGGTGTGTGTGCATGTGACATGTATGTTTGTAAACTGTACCCTCGATACAGGAGAAGTCCTAGTGAGGGGCAATATTTTGAAAAAACAAAAAATTAAAAATTCTCCATAGTTTAGAGAAGTTATACTTTCTTTTAACCTCTGTAAATCTAACTAACGTAAAAATGAAATCATTTTAACAAAACTGATATCACTCTGAAATCATCTCTAAAGTGAGATTAATATCTCCTTATACTATGTAATCTAACCTTCATTTATTTTAATTTGTTTTTTTTAGTTATATTAAATATTTATATTATAATTAGCCTAGCTAGTCGAAAATTGTAGGATGCTGTGGTCTCCTATATTTGAAGAAGTACACAGATAAAAGACTATTACTATTTATAATGTTTTGTGATTTTATGTATATATCCTTTGTTGGGAGTCCTTAATAAATAAATATCTAGCTAACCCTTCGGACAATGCAGGCGTGATCCTTTGCTACATGCTAGTCTACCATTACATTACAGGCAACCCCAGATCGCCCCCTGCTCCACGACCTGACTCCGGTAGACCGGCTTCTCATCACGAAGCGTCTGCGTGTCAAGAACGTGCTGTTTCTCCGCGGGAAGAAGAACAGGTTCTTTGTGAGGACACCTGATCAGACCCTGATCTATACGATTGAAGAAGAGAATAGGCTAGTTACATTTCGTGTTTCTTAAGTGCTCTACTTTCACCGGGTTGATGTCGGCAGCCTTATTTTGAAAGAAAGTTTTTTAAACACATTACCTTCGTTTGCGTCGCGCAGTCGGGTAAAAAGGCCGCCGACACCAGCCTCGCCGGGTGCCGGGTTTGGTGTGAAGAGCGTATTAAATCGTGATTTCTTTTCTGTGAGGCCCCTGAATCTGAACAGAGGGGCTAAAAGGCCACATTGAGCAATTCTATGAATCTCCATAGTAATTGTCAAACAGATAATTGCTGAATAAATCTTACAAGGATGATATTCGTTAGGATAAGGATGGTATTAGTTCCAATTTACTGGATATTTTAATATTTGTAATGTAAATTTATGATTGGATTCATCTAAATTGACAAAAGTAAAGCTAATAAATAAATAAAAATTCAAGACATTTTTTTTTTAATTTTTTTGTATAAGAAATTTAAAAATCGATCATTTATGTACTGACAACTCTTATAAAGGAGCCGCAAGATTCAAACATCCTGTAAGTAGGGAGTTAGTTTAGTTAGGGAATTATGACAGTCCGTCAATATTTCTTACACCCAATCTGTTCTCGAACACATCCCCTGAAATAATACATTAATTAAACAAGTTTTTTAATTAAAAAACATGACTCTGGTTTAAAATGTCAAAAATCTTATGTCTTTGATATATTTCCAGCTGGTGGGTAGGCTACTTCTGCTATGGGCTGCGTCCTCTCCAGCTACGCGTCACCAACAGTCAAGGAACCGAGATCATGAGGATAAACAGGCCGTACTCGTGCACCGCCCGGGTGCTGCCGTGCCAGCTGCAACACCTGGAGATCTACTCGCCCCCCGGCCAGCTGATCGGCAGTGTGGAGCAGCAGTGGACGGCAGTCAAACCCACGTATCTCGTCAAGAACGATACTGGCATCGATGTGTTTTGGATTCGTGGTGAGTTTGACAGATAGTTTTTTATTATGTCTCTCGCAGACGACACTGACTCCTTTCCGTATTAATTGATTAAGAAGCGAGACCAGACTCTAGCCGGGTAAGAATTTAAGCAACAACACGGCTAAGGGCACCCCATAGTGGGACTCGGGCCTCGGCTTAGGGAGTCGCTGGGGGATAACAAGGGACTTGCTGGATCTGGTTCCGATTAATAAGGGACTTGGTTTTGGCTCTAATGGCTCAGCGTGGACTGGCACGAGCAATGGTCGAGGTGGGCATGGAACTGGAGGTAGTGACGGGCTACCATCAAGGGCGGTATGATGTTCGCTTGTGTGCAGTGGTGATTTTTTCACTGGACGAACACCATATGAACCTCGTTCTTCCACATGTAAATGCGTGCAGTGCAACCATCTATCTATCTTTCCTATTTCTCGTTGTAGGTGCACACTTTTTCCTTTAGGTATCCTCGATACGATATTATCTGACCTTCTGGTCTGAATATAGCATTGCCCGGTGTACAACCTCAGTCCATATCGGTCGCCCGCCAATCGACCGCCTCGGTTCATATCGTAGCCAAATAACACTGCTCTTTGGCAGTGTTGTGTTCCTAATGGTGAGCAAGGTCGCCAGTGCTCCTTGGAGAACTGGCAGTAAGGGGCCGGTACTGCCATACGATAGGGTCGGCAACGCGCGGGTGATGCCCCTGGTGTTGCAAGCGTCCATAGGTTACGGTAACCACTTACCATCAGGCGGGCCGTATGCTTGATTGTCATCATAATGGTATAAAAAAAAAGATTTGATCGTAATTTACCCTCTCTTCATAACACCATCCTTGTTCTCCCCAAGGTCCCTCCATAACGCTGAGCTGCTTCCGAGACGTGCAGTTCCAGATCCTGAGACCGGACGGCTCGTCGGTGGGAGCCACTTGCAAGCGTTGGCAGGGCCTCACGCATGCGCTCTTCTTTGCACCAGTCTGTGATAAGTACGTTCATGATCATCGTACTAGACCCTAAACGACCTAAATTACACTTAATAAATTAATTAATTATTTCAAACAAATTTTTATTATAAAACAGGTGGACATTAGTACCCTTACAGCTAAAAAGAGTCAAAAGAAGTAAAGTTTTGATGGAAGTAGTGTCTCGCTGGCATGCCAGCATGAATCCTTCTCATTTCGCTCCCTTTTTCGTAATACCATCGTAAATGGTCGGCAGCGCATCGGTGACTCCTCTGGTGTTGCGGTTCATGGGCGGCGGTGATCACATACCATCAGGTGAACCGCAAGCTCATTTGCCACTATACTATAAACATAATTAAATATTAAATAAGAACCTGTCCTTGTCATTTCTATGCTAATAAATAGAGATGGCAATAGACTTAATGCTGATGCCACACGGTGCGTTGCGCGACGACGTAGACAATTTTCATAATATTATGCTATTTCCTGACAAAGGGCTTTATTCATGACATGTCAGGAAAATTCCTGTCATCTAGTCATTAGTAGTCGTGCTGGTAATATGGAACTCCACTACCGTTATGTTCCTAGATTCGGCGTGGCGTTCGAGCGGACCCTGTCGGTGGAGGAGAAGGGCCTGCTGCTGGCTGCGACCCTGCTCATGGACTACATGTACTACGACGCGTGATGTTTGTGCTGTAATACAATGTGCTGTCTTTAATTTAATTTATTGTTTTATTTCCTTCCTTCCTTCCTTCCTGTAGGCTAATTCACCTAACTAAACTAAAATTTTGAGCAAAACAACACATTTGGTATTCTCTTAGCTTCAGTGAGATACGCTCGCGTTAAGTTCGAGCGTCACTGCAATATGACTGTCTTCTCTGTCTATGCAGGTAGGTATGCATCTGTCCTCTTCTTATTACCTATGTCTATCATTCTAGTGTGTCTTGTATTTGTGGCAAAAACTCGGGCTTTAGTATGGGAAGCCAAAAAAAAAAAATTCGCTTGGAAAAAGGTTTTTCACCGTGTATATTTATAAAAAAATGTAAGTATTTAAATAATTAAAAAACTTAAATAAAATCAAAAGTTCTCTTTGCCATATAAATCACAATTTTGCACTAGACACTCAATAAAACGAATAGAATAATAATTTAACATTAAATCCAGTATGATATCATAAATTCCATAAATAATAAATATCCAAAGCCATAAAACGCAAAACAAAAATAATTGCCACGCGATTTTGAACCTTCCCGTGATTACATATCGCTCATTATAACTTAAAAAATAAATAAGTACTCGGACATTAATATTGAAATGAGGGGATATCGTGTCGTTATACTTTAAATGCATTTCTCCATTTTATACACGAAAACGAGGAATTTCCCCTAAAAATGTCGCCCGTCCCCTATTTGCATTGTTAACTTTTTTTCTCGGCAGATGTCCGAACGTAATGGCGCGAAATTTTGACAGCGCGCATAATTTTTGCCGCCAACTAAAACTTGCAAAAAAACTAAATTACAGGGAATTTACCGAACCCTTTTTTCCAAAGGATTGAATTCAATTATGAAAAAACAAGTAATAAAAGGGTGCTTTTACAGAAATGGGGAAAAATATATGTAGGTCACAGGGTGTACTTTAGTGAATTAAAGTTTTTTTTACGCGGATATTAAAGCGTGGCTCACGCATGTCTACTTTTTCCAAAAAAAGCAAGGGTTTAAAAATCACAATGGCTTTTTATAAAATGATTTAGAGAACCTTCGCGGCAGATTTGCGAAATTGCATTTTTTTGCTAAAAAGTGTATTTTTTACTGTTTTGTAAATAATAAGGTCGTAGGGCCGCGTGTCGGAGCGTGTCGTGTGATTGATCGCGTATTGTTATTTTTTAATAAAAATAAAAGCTGATTAAGATCGATTTTGATCTTGCGTCAATTTTATACGGGCAACAATTTTTATTTTAAATGAAATTTTTATACTAAATAAAATAAAAAATTGTACAAATTCGAAAAGAGTTTAATAATATTATAAACCCGGAAAGAAGGTCATTCCACTCATCATTATGAGAGCAACTTTTCCTATGGGACCAATCTTGAAATCTCGAAAAAGAAATCAGCTGTTCAAAATTATTCTCTATTAAACAGTGCCTTAGCACTGCCCTCAATGGTGGAGCTCTGAAAGGTTGTATAATTTCAACCACAATCCTTTTATATACTAACAAACAATGACGTAATTTAGGTACGATTTGAAGCATAAGGAGTTATGACGTGCAAAGTTGCGGTTACGGCACCATCATTGTTATACTAGCCTACCACTCCGTCTGCAAGGAAATATAACATAGCAGTGGCGAAGAGTCCATACAACCCGATTCCCATCGGCTTCCTTTTAGGAATTGGTTAGTGCATACACCAACGTAATATGGCTTGTTATTCAGTTAGTTGGAGCTCTTCCAGACATGACTACTTATAGATTACTAGAGACGGTATGGATTTTTGTCTTGCAGCATTAATTGCAGCAATTTTTAGAGGGAATTTTGGGACGGCTTCCCCTTTTAAAACGGTCACCCTTCGCCACTGTAACATAGGTAATAATTAATTGTATTCAGTAGAAATAGAAATATCTTTATTGACAGGCATGTTACATATTTATATGAACTAGTGGTCGCCCTGTGGTCGAAATTCGACCGTAATTATAAATTTTAGCTTACTCCTTCTCCTTATAATCTATGCCAAATCTCACACCCCTCCGTGCGCGCATTATAAAGGGGTACAAAGTTTTCTCTTCACGTATTAATATATAGATTCCCTGAACTAGTATAAACCGTATTACAGAAGCCAGTGTATTCCCATTAATTTTATTATTATTATTTACTTTTTAATCTGAATAATTAATGACTCATTAAGGTCACTTTGTTTATAAAGGAAAATTATTGAATAAAATATACTTGCGTCAGTAATGATGTTTAATATAAGTAAATATTATTGCATATAATAATAAATGTAGTCACGCGTGTTACAAGAAACAATTATGATTTCTTATTTGTTTTGGAATTACAGGAATCAAATTTTAATATTTGACTTAAACCAGCTAGTATTTAATTGCAAAATTTAAAGCTAAACTTGATTTAATTTATTTATTTCTATATATTTTATATCATTGCAATTGGACACTACATTGCCCAAATTAGTTGTGGGATCCAGACAGGCACAGTCATTTTGGACATGATAAACACGATTGGTTGAAATGTTGTGAAAACTTGATTCATTTTAATAATTCATAAAATGTGTCATGTGGATTTCCTAAAAAATTGTTATTGATTCCTATAAAATGTATCCTTGTAACTTTGTAACTACGTGAAAATCCGCACGTATAGTGGAGTTGGAACAAACTAAATATTTTAATATAACCCTAATTTTAGGTGGGTCAGATTACTTACCTTAAATAAATATTATAGTTTAAAAAAAACTAAAGAAAACGCTTTTGTCATCCAAACTAAACGTGTATGCAAAATTTCAGCTCAATCGGAAACCCCCCGGGTGCAGTGGGTCAAATTTAACTTCCAAGATTTTTTTACATAGTTAGTTAGTTAAAAAGCCTTCGCCACTGAATGTTTCTGACATCGTTTGATAATTTATTCTTATTTATATCTCACCTCGGATATTTCAGTATTAGCATGCAATTTTTAGTACACCTTTCCTTACTCAAATAATAAGTTAAGGTTTTCATTTGCATTGTTTAAAATTTTTGAAATGAAATGAATTAAAATAAATTGTTTTACTATCGCTAAATTATGTTTTTTTCTCAAAATTCAACAACAGCTCTAAATAATAAAATAAATAATTTTCAATTTAAAAAAAATACAACTTCAAGTTCAAATGACAACGAAGCGTGTCGGCCCACGACCGACGGGTTAACTCCCGTGTAATGTTGACACTGCCAGCTTAACCCCTCGCCTGCTCCATGTTTTGCCATGTTTTTTTAACATTTAACCCATTTTTCAACAATTTTACTGCATTTCCCCCATGATAACTTTGACAGATGCGACACCGAGCGACCCTCGCGACGCGATTTTTAATGGGTGTCGATTTTTTATGAAAAAACGAGCATTTTTGTCAAGTTTTTTTTTATTAATCTAAAGCTGACAGTTGACGCGGATATAATCTTTAATTAAGACTATTTTTGGCGAAGTTTTTTTTAGTTAGGGTTGTAATTGTATGATTTATTTATAGATTATCTCACTGAATGGGTTTGGTAGTCTTTTCATCTTTATTTTAAGCGTGATTTCTTTTTAATTTATTCAAACTACACTTGTTTGTCTTCTCGTAATATTATTTGTATTATTATTGAAGTAATTTGCGTTATATTTAATAAATATGTGACGACATAACGACATTAAATGAAACCACATAGTTTTGGTATCACGTTCTGTGACTGTACACAAAAAATCAATTAAATCCAATCAGTGGTTTAGCCACAAGAAGTAATTTAATTTTTCTTAATTTAATCACGATCTCTAAGCGAAATTTGAAAAGACTATATAACCTGTTCTTAACAAAATAATCTTTATTCACACGTATAGAATAGATAAAGATGACTTAAGTTTCTACTGTGATGTCCTTTCACCTAGGCGAATGAGAATACATATAAATACTCCGTTTGAAATAAGATTAGACACGTTTAACAAACCCTTTTACAGTGTATTCAACCGATTTTGACTTATATTCCGTACGCGTAAGGATGGCATTAAAAGCAAAAACGTATTTACGATAACAAATATTTACTGCAGCTGTAATTTGTCATGTCACCAACGTAATAGAAGTCAAAATCGGTTGAATAAAGTGTAAATGGAGTTATTTAAATTTCTAATGTTATTTCGAACGGAGTATAGTGAAGTATTATGCAAAATTCAAATGCGTGAAAATCGTTGATTTTTTGTGTACGGCTTCAGAGCGTGATCATACCAAATACGGTCGTAAGTTAACGTCATCACCGCCTATTTTCTTTTACCTTTCCTTATGAGTATAATATAATATGTTCATTAGGTTCATAGTCCTATAGGTTCATTACTCAGATGTTATTCAATTAAAACATATAACCTACACTACCAACATCGTAACTTTATGTATACAACTTTATGGCCTAATTAATCACTCATTACTGACCTGACCTTACTTACAAAATATTGATTACACTTTTAAATATTACTTTTTAACATAGCATATTTATTACAATTATTCAATTCCATCTACTTTTTTGATTATTGTATTATTTGTGCCAATTAATGAATTTGTTTCCTTTTTTTTTTTTGTATTTTTATTGATCAGCAGCTAATTCATCACAAAACGCTGGTCATAGGCGTCTTCAAAATTAAGTTACGCCCGATTATCATCACTGATTTCACGTCATTTTTGTACATCTGGAATACTTAGATTATTGCCGAAAATAAGAATTTTATTTTTTGTTTTTGTCTCTTTTTAAAACGCTTTTATTAGATTCACCTGTAACTAACGTTAAAAAATATCTTGGAAGTTAAATTTGATCTACTTCCCGGTTTCCGATTAACCTGAAATTGCACACACGTTTAGTCTGGATGACAAAAGCGTGTTTTATAGTTTTTTTTAAACTATAATATTTAATATAGTGTTTTATTTTTATTTCTAATCTTCTCTCTTGTGTTGACAATATGTACATGTTGAATAAATGTTTCTTCTTTATTTTTAAACGCAAAATTAACCGTTACGAATTTTGACAGCAGACGGTTGACATTTTCGTCTGCGAAAATAGAATATTTATTATCACGCATACGTAGGTCATGAAATTTCCGCCAAACTCGTGTACGATACTGCATAGACAGCTAGAAATCCATATATGTGGACAAAAAGTCCGCCGCGGATTGTCCGTCGTCCGCCGAATACGGTAACAGTCTGAGGTTTAACAGTTCCATTTAAATTGAATGAGTCTAAATATTACGATTCGGTGAATCCTCAGCTTTACCCTAAAATATAACATTTTCCTCGTTACCTCCAAATTGATTCGTCATTATGCCTTAGTTTTGTTTACTAAGGAAATAAAATTAAAACTCAACAATTATTTGTATATTTAATTTATTGAATACGGTAGAAATGCTTCGTAGTAATTAATGGAAAACAAGGTCATAACAAACAGACAGAGCTAGGAACATATACCGACCGCAAACCACAATATAGCCCTTATTACTAAGAAAAATTAAAATAAAATAATTTATTTTTTAATAATAATTTCGTCTTCCGATACGTAAAAAAAATCAATCTTTTTCCTTAAAATATATTGTCCCACCTTTAAATTTTTCATTATGATTTTTTTAGTTAGTAAATGTATGTAATTTTTTTTTGTTAAGTATCTTAATAAAATATAATAATAACAAGTGCTATAAAATGGCTACGGCATAAGGTTTGGCTTTCTCCTAAAGCCAGATTATAATTCTCTTTATATATTTTAAAATATTATTTTATCCAATGTGGATACCAAAAGTCTTTAAATCGCTATTGCAATTTATATTGATAATAAATCACGCGTGTTCACCTCCAATTTTATATTTTGTAATTTCCTAAATATATATAATAATTATATTTTTTCAACTCATGGTCATCCACATTAGGTAAAAAATTTATAAAATAATTTGACTAGAAACAACACAGTTATTTAATATAACTCGAAAAATTATTTTCACCTTTATATACAGTCGCACTAAAATATGTTTTAACCTAAAAATACGTACGACTAGAACAAATTACATTTTTTTGGAATGAAGGAACTTTTGTAAAGAGGTCATAACGTTTCTGTCAAAATCAAATATTTTTTTTAATAATAAACCTCTTAAATATTTGAAATTGACAAAATAAGCAAAGTTTTATGCAGTCCATTTTAGATCTTCACAAAATATTAAACTTTGATCTGAAACTAACCGCAAAAACGTTTGTTAACTTGTTATTAAAAAACACTTAATTATAGTTAGGAACTTAGGAACTTATTATTTTTGCAAAAAATATTTTTTTACTTTTATTACCCGTTTTAATGTTTTATTTATTTCAAAACAGTTCAATTAAATACGTACATCGAATCTTTTTGTTTCTTGTAAAGCACTTAATGGTAGGTTTGTTTTCAAGACTGTTTTAACATATTTGTTGATAATCTGCTCAATATTCTCCAAATTTAAAGCTATGACTATTTTATTTTATACCTTATATTTTAAACGTAATACATGTTTAAAGCATAAGATATAAATATATAATTAAATTAGGTACAAATTGAATAGTTATACTTCTGGTTGACTAACTTTAAAATAATAATTTTAGCGCAAATTCTTATAATATTTAAAAATATATAATTCTCAGTAAAACTAAAATCATTTTTTGCAATAACAATACTGACGGCCAATTTAAAATTAAATTTTAAAATTATATAAATTCTGATTATTTCGGGAAATGTGCGACTGTATTGCCTGCTTATAAGCGTTGTACTTGAGTGAATTATTGTTAACTATTAATATCACTCCTGATTACCTTTCTACTACACTTAATATTTAATTTGTACTGTTTTATTATTTGTTTACCAAACTCCGATACCTTGCACCCTTGGATAACAAATTTGTACTATTGTTACGTTGCGGACGTAGCTAAGATTGGACAGACGGATACATTTTCTAGATTATTATGTATATACATAAAAGGTTTTGTAGAAACCCTCGGTAGAGAGCATGCGTTAACGAAAACTGTTTAGCACCAGAGCTTCTGTTTTTGGAATAATAACTATAAAAAAATACAATAATAAAATTTAATCTGACTATGTGATCAGTGCTGATTTATAGGTGTAAGTCATGTGGCCTAATTTTATAATTTCACAGCGACTGCAAATTTTGCTGTAAAATTATGTCTTGTAATGCACATTATCATACGAAGGATTTACTTTTAATTGACAATTCCTTTTTGAAAACCTTTAGTACATTCTCTGCCAAAACGCATTAGAACAGGACAAAAATTCTTCCCTTAGCAATATTCTCCATTACAACAGTTTTTTTGGTTTAAATTAAGTCACAATATCAGTTTCTTCATAAGTTATTACAAAGCACAGTACAATTCTTTGTATTTTTTTTTTATAAAACTGACTTTTGAATAATGTGAGTTATTATTTTTATACCGATATTTTTTTTGCTTACTCCAATAAAATCAAGAATAATATTGCTTCTGCTCCAAGCAATGGATTTTAGAATATAAGAAAATCAAGCCTTATTATCTGTAGAGATCTATACAATATAGTATAAATTAGTATGCCTGACATTTCCTTTTATATACGGAGCTTCCAAAACATATTTCAATATAAGTACGTGTATCTGTTGCATATATAATATTTTGTACATATAAGTAATATAACTCATCAACTATACTATAAAATATCTTGCGGGGGTCATCAAATGTTTACCCTACTATTTGATTAGCACTGATTATACGTATTTCAATATTTTTGCTTACAATATATTATTATATATAATTTATACAGAGTGGTTACGATGTTACGACATGAAATGAAACCACGTATTTGGTATCTCGCTCTGAAACCGTACACAAAACATCAAAGATTTTCGCATGTTATTTTTGCATAATATTTCACTCTACTCTCATTGGTCTAGGTGAAGGGACATCGAAGTAGAAGCATAAGTCATCTTTATCTATTCTGTACGTGTAAATAAAAATTATTTAGTTAAGAACAGGTTAGAGACTTTTCAAATTTCATCTAAAGATCGTGAAACATGTAAAATCAAGAAAATTTAAATTAGTTCCAGTGGGTAAACTACTGATTGGATTTGATTGTTTTTTTGTGTACGGTCACAGAACGTGATAACTACCAAATACGTGGTTTCATTTAATGTCGTAACATCGTTGCCACCCTGTATATAAGTGATTTCCACCAACATTATAACAAGAAATCACTTATGTTTCCTATCTTTGCTACGTCCCCAACCTTAAACTGGTCTCCACTCACAGTACAACGCGTTTAGGAAACCAAACATCTCGAACACAATTTTTAATACATTTTTTTACTACATCCAATGATTTCAATCTTAGTAACCGTCCATTCTCCAAATATAATAAAAACTCGGCATCCTCTACTATTGTTCCACGAATGCTCACAGAAAATGGACGATGACTCGAGATCTTACCATGCGTACAATTGTATTAATTTGTTATTATTTTAAACGTTATTAATATAATTTGTTGTATCGCGCGCACTCGTCTCGGCTCCGTGTAAGGATTGCTTGACCGTGTCCAGGAAGACTAATAGGAAGATGGGTTGTCAAAATAATTACTGCCTTTATTTTGAACCTTTACTATGCCAAATTTTTTGACGTTTTGGAGTAGGAATTTTGTTAGTAAATATAGTAGGAACTTTAAAACATATTAGTCAATTAGATTAATTTAGGAAATTCGTTGTCAATAACAAGATTTTACAAAAAAGAAAAAACCTCTGTTTTATATATAAAATTTATTTCGTTTCTTGTTTTATTAAAAACGAAAATCATTTTAGTATTTCGATTATTAATTTTAACAAATTTATTCCCATTCACCGATACAATATTTTGTTCATAATACAATTTATTGGATTACGCAACCATTACATAAGGACTATAAGCGTACTCTATTTCCTCATAAGGTTTACCCTGATCCAAAATCACATTTATTATAATTACAATCAGGTTTATCCTACCCTATCCGGAGCCGTTACGGGAGCGACCTCTAGTTTCTTTAAATTTAAATTACAACTTACGTACATACATAGGAACTTTCTTTAGAAGCTGCATGGATTGTACAAGCTAACCTCCACACTGATCTACCAATAATGAATTATTTAAACAAATTTTGTTACCATTTTACCCATCAAATAAGTCTTGATTATCAAGATAATAATATAAGCGACGCCCGTCCCGCACCACTCTGCAGAAGCCATGATTTTAAATTTTCAGTCTTTTTTGATGGCAGTAAATATAACTATTAAAATGTACATCTCAAAATCTTGTGTTCAAAATATTATTTAAAATTTAAAGCGGTTTATAACTGTTTTATATTCGTGCAGAGCGGGGCGACGCGGGCGTCGGCAGCAGTAACACATAATGTTTACAATTACAATACAAATAAGTATAATGCAGCGGGGCGTACGGCAGCGGGCGCGCCAAGCTCAGCCCGCGCGCGCCCCAAACAATGACCCGTATATATATTGGTGTGTTACACAACAAAACCCGTCTGACCGAGCCCCACGACCACATATCTAATCAAATTTAATACTAAAATTACGTTTAATGTTGATCACTGCCCAATAGTACGTATCTTTGTGCTTTAAGTCACTCGTAGACAACAATTAATAGTACCGAGTAGCCAACATGAGCGCGCGGCCTCCATCCAGCGCGGCGTAGTATCGCACTAACTATATTTGTACTTTATTGTAACTCCAAAATATATTTTATACAATAACAGCTAATATAAAAACTAACGTCGTGAGGTAGAGCGGTTGTCGTAGTACTACGTGGCGCGTGCGCTCGTACAGTGGGGGAGACGCGCGGCCGACGTCGCGCCGCGTCGCGTGCGCTCGCCCAGGTGTCGCGGCCACCGGCGCGCTCCTCAGTGATCAACATCGCACCGGTACTACGACGCTATCGTGAGTGCGCACTCACCGATAAAATACCTTTAAATAATAATAATTACTCCTAGGGTGTATTTCTTCTCCCGATCGAAATCGACGTTTCATAAACTCGTCTCGGACCGACGGAACATCGAGGAGATAATAATAAATAATCAAATTTATAAGCGGCAACGTTTCATATATCACCCGTTCAATATAATTCTCAATATATGAAGTTAGACTCTGACAAAAAAGAGGCCGGGGGCCGCCGCGCGGTGTGGCGCTCGAGCGGGCGGCCACGGGCAGCTTCTCCCTTTACAAATTACGTCTCATAATATTTCAGCAATCGCTTGAAGGCACACAGCGTTAAATGTAGTTAGTACAGTTCAGCGATCGTAGGCGCGCGCACGCGGCGGTGTAATCGCGAGCCGCGCGCGCGCGCTCGCGTCCGGCGGCGGCCGAGCCGACGTCGGCGTCAACGCGACGGCGGCGGCTAGGCCGGCGTCAGCGTCAGCGTCACGGTAGCGCGCCGAGTAGCACGGCGGCGCACAGGCAGGAACACCAGCGCCGGCACCAAGCTCAGCGCGCCGCCCGCCTCCTCCACCACGAAGGGCTGCATGGTGAGCGGGGCCTGCGGCGCGCGCGGCACGGCCAGCAGCGCTCCCGCCCCGCCGTGAGCCGCACGTAGATGCGCCTCCAGCGCCGCGAAGCCCTCTGCGCGAAACTCACAACGCGAGCAAGAGTACTGCGCGTCCGCGTCCGCCTCGCCCTCGCCGCTGTCCCCGCCCACCTCGCCGCTCTCCATCTCGCTGCCACACGCGCTGCCGGGTGGCTCCGGTGGCAAGTCCGGCGGCTCGTTCGCCTGCTGTTGCGCGTGCGCGCGCTCGTGCGCGAACAGGAACGCAAGCACGTCGGTGGTGAATGGACAGTACGAGCAGGCGTAGGGCTTGTCACGAGCGAGCAGGTCTATGGGGCGCGGTGGAGGCGGAGGCGGCCGCGCGGGTGGTGCGTGCTCAGCTAATAGATGAGCACGAAGCGCTCGTGGGCCACGGAACCGGCGCGCGCACAGCGGACATGGCTCCGCGGGCGCGGTGGCAGCAGGCGCGGGCGGCGCGGGGATGCCGTGCGTGTTGTGTTTGTGCACGCGCAGGAAGTACTTGCTACACAGCTCCTTGTGGCAGATGTCGCAGGTGACGCCGCCGAGCTGCGTGCCGCTCTCCAGTGAGATGCCGTGCATGCGCTGCATGTGAGTGCGCATGAAGTACTTGTTGCACAGCTCCTTGTTGCAGATCTCGCAGAAGCTCGAACCGGAGGACGACGCGCGTCGTTCGTCGGGTGGTGGTGGCGAGGCGGATGGAGGTCGTGGACCCGGATCATTTGGCTCGTCCGAGAGCCGCTCGGCCGCCAGTTCATTTAGCTGGGAGATCATCGTCTGCAACTTGCGCAGCTCTTCGCTCGCTGAGCCGGGCGATGCCGTGCCACGCTCTTCCACGATTAAGTTTAGTGGACTCGTTTGACCATCGCGTAGAGCTGCTTCGAGTTCATCTTCGCACTCTCGTTTAACTTCAGCCATCTCCTCGGGGTCCATTGGCGGTGGCAGCGAATGCGAGCGCGGTGGCGTGTCGGGTGGTGGCCCTGACAGCGCAGGTGGCGTGGTGAGCGGCGTGGTGAGTGGCGTACCGAGCGGCGTACCGAGCGGCGTACCGAGCGGCGTACCGAGCATGCCGGCGGGCGGCGTGGCTGATGGCGGAGAGTGTTCATTGACGGGTGAGCGACGTACGGGTAAACCATGCCGCCGTTCCCGATGCGTCCGCAGGAAGTATTTGTTGCAGTACTCTTTACAGCATATTTCACAGAACGCCTCTGGGTTGACAACACCGAGGCGTCGCAGCGCATCTGGCTGGAAGCCGGACTCACGCGCGCGCCGAGCCGAATCTGGTGATAGGCGACGCGGAGTACCACCCGACTCCTCGTCAGAAGCACGCCGTGGCGGTGATGGCTGCGCGGGCGGCGGTGGTGCAGGCTGCAGGTCACCACCGTCATAGATGCCATGTTTGTTTGCTCGGTGGGTTTTAAGGAAGTACTTGTTGCAGAACTCTTTACAACATAGATCGCAGTACGCCTCAGGATTGAAGATGCGTGGGGGCTCATGTCGCGGCAGGAGTCGAAAGGCGGCGAGCGGGTCGAAAGTGGGGAGACCAAGTTCTCCGAAGGCAAGCGCACTTTTGTAAATGTCGGCCATTTTGGCGTGCAGGTCGATGGGCGGGGGCGCGAGGTGTTGCGGCTGTGCGCGCGTTGGGGCCGCCTGCTTGCGCCGCTTGCGGCCAGGGCTGCTGCCGCCGCTCTCCAGGTCCAGCTCGCGCTTGACCGCCGGCGCGACTGACATCGCGTCACCGCCGCATCTGGAACGATACAGACAACACGTTACTATCGGCACAAAGATGTCGCCACGTAGACTGGGTGCCACACGGCCAGCCGCAAACGTCCGCATGTCGCAACTAGTCACGCAACCTACCGGTAAATGGTAGGATACACGCGGCCAGATATCAGGTTCTAATCCGGTCCCAGCATTATAAGTTATAACTTTTTGTATTTAATTTTCCTTTTTTAAAAGGCATTATAAAATATTAATTGATATAAATTTATATTATTAGAAACAACGTCACAATAGATCTTCGCAGGTCGCAGTGACAAAAGGGGTTAGTACCCTACCTCTTCTATTAAATAATAATATTAGAAACAAATGTACTCAAAAATAAAATTCAGGCACCCGAACCTCACGCGGATGAAGTCGCGGGCACAGTTAGCTATAAATACGTTATTATAATTATCCTCAACTGTTTTAAAAATGCCACCAATATCGGAACCAATAGCGGAATTCCGGAATCATGGCTCAAAATCGAAATCCAATTCCGGAATTGAGACTCAGTCGGATATCATAATTATGATCCGCATACCGAATTTAATGTGAATACATTTTAAAAGTTTATAGCGGTTCCAAATAAATTACCTTAAAATATAGTACTTACCTATCTATATTTATTTATATTTTGTGTGTAGGTATAGAAATTATAATAAGTTTAGTATTCATTGTAAAACAGAAAAGAAATACAATATTCTTATTGAATGTAAAAAAAAAAATCAAGAAGATGTTTGTATTAAAAAAAAAAAAAAAATTTTTAAGCATTGTAAAGTCAGACCTTTTTAAATATATTTTTATATACTTGTTGTTTTACTATTATTCCTTTATACATAAGTATTTAAATATAATAATAAAATAAATGTATTTTATTACAAGCCTACGGTGTGCCAATGCAGAGCAAAGGCCTCCCTTCCCTATTTCCACTTTTCTCTGTCTGCTGCTATTAGGCGCCAATTCTTGTTATACTATATTAATAAATAAATTATTGAGGCCAGCAATGATCATTTTCTTGTGAAAAGTACGTCATCAATTTAAATTCATTGAAACAATAATGCTCTTCAATAACAATTACCTATACCATCTGAATCATTTTATTTAAATCTGGACCAGGACACAAAAAATAAGGATTTGGACTGTTACTGTTACTGCTGGCCTGCATCATCCCACTGCTGGGCAAAGGCCTCCCCCATGATTTCCAGGCATTTTGGTCTAGAGCCAGTGTGAACCATTCATTATTATTTGTTTTATCAAGTTCGTCTCGCCAACTCTTTCGTGGTCTGCCGCGTCGCCTTCTCCCCATATTAGGCCTCGACTTAGAGGCAACATTGGCCAACAACAAAAAAAATTATATGCATTTTTTTTTTTTTTCATTTACCGTTCCGCTTTATTGTGTCAAATTATAATTTAGACCACATAAATATTACAAAATCAGACAACTTAAAAATATAAAAGACAACTTAAAGGTTGTTAAGTTGTCTTTTATATTTTTAAGTTGTCTGATTGACCTAGAGTCTCGACATTTCATAAGTGCCTGTATCTGGTTTACATGAAATAAAGATCTATTCTATTCTACAATAAGAAATTGGAAACCTAAATTAAAAAAATTGGATACTTTATGTTAAGAAATCGGATTAAGTCCTATGAATCCGCGATCGAAGTCATGAATCACAATCTATTTTGATTCATAGTATTTTTATAGCATCAGTTCCGTCATATTTGAAATCACAAGATTCTATTTTTAGGCCGAGAGAGACTGATGTCTAGGGTGCGCAAGCGCATCTTTTCAGGAAACCAGATCTTTGCATATTGGTGTATACAAGCACCTTTTGTAACTGAAATCACACATTGCGAAACATCTAGTCCACGATCACGTTAATTGTAAGACCTTTTATTGTATGTTTTTATGCAAATAAATATTATATTCTATTATATTGTAGTATGATACACATTACAATACAGACCCCCATACTACAGTGTGTGCGTAACATCGATATGTTAAATAAATCTTAAATAACCCTGTAATAAATCCTATTCTTCTCTATACGTGGTTTTCTTTCATCTCCCGAGCTTCCCAACCTTACATAATTATCGCCAATATACAACATATTTTTTCATGTCGTGCGCATAATTTGTAGAGTGATTCAGCCTCTGTTCCTAAATGCAACCGCAGTATTGGGATACACTTTAAAACAAAACGAAAATAAGTCTATGTTTCATGAAAATCTGTTTAGCCATTCAAAAGTTACAGCTCTTTTTCACACGCTATTAATAGCTTCACTTGTAACTAACTAACTAACAAACTATGTAAGAAAATCTTGGAAGTTAAATTTGACCCACTTCCCGGTTTCCGATTGAGCTGAAATTTTGCATACACGTTCAGTTTGGATGACTAAAGCGTGTTCTATAGTTTTTTAAACTAATTTATTCTAATTGGAGTCGGGGGTTTTTGACGGTTAGGTTATGTCTTCTGTCAAGGAGACAGAGGGTTTGTCCACCTGCCGTGCTAGCGGTCCAGCAGCTGGACGTGGGTGTACTGCTATAGAATTTTTAATAGCAATATAATTCATAATTATTTTATGCCTTTTAGTATTTCCAATCGCCTAATTTTGAGAGAGGGATTAGAATGGATATATGCAATGTTTTTGGTATACGACAGTGATTCTAACCGATGGATGGTGGTTCGCGGACCACTGGTGGTCCCTGGAAGCATCCGAAGTGGTCCGCGAAGCTATCCTCAAAATCACTACATAGTATAAAACAAAGTCACTTCCCGCTGTCTGTCTGTCCCTATGTATGCTTAGATCTGTAAAACTACGCGACAGATTTTGATGCGGTATTTTTTAATAGATAGAGTGATTCAAGAGAAAGGTTTCTATGTATAATACTTTCATATTTAACGTAAGCATAATAGAGAAATTGCACCCGGGCGTAGCCGGGGACGGGTCGCTAGTATTAAATAAGTGACAATAAGTGACAACAACCATTGATTTATTTACATTTACTGTAGGTATATTACCTTCATACAGTTAGTGGTCCGTGCCAAGACAGAAACTTGGTCAATTAAGGGTCCCTCATCACTAAAAGGTTAAGAACCACTGGTCTAGAACATGCCTGCATGATATTTTGATAGTAATTAAACTAAAAATGGACTAAGACTTATTAAGAAACGGCATTTCTTGCTTTAAAAATAGTATTAAGTTTGTATGGGTTTATTTATTCGCGTTGTAAGAGGGTTAAGGTAAGCGAAATCCGTCTATGGTTAAGGGGATGTCTGTGGCGTAGCCAGTCGTACAAGATTCCGATAAGAAAACCGCTCACCTTCTGCTATCTTGTCTAAGATCTATGGCCTCCATTGATCACCACTGAATCCTCATCACCATCATAAAATAATCACAGTTTTGGAATCATTTCACTGAACACAACCCTACCAAAAAGTACTATCGGGCAAAAAAATGACTTCTCACTGACCGCAAAAAGTACAGTAACTCGCGAAATTTTCAAACTTTTTTCTTGATTTTTTGGCACGTGCTGCCTCATTCGGGGGCGCGTTAAGAACTGGTGTTTTAAGTAAAAACGCGTGTATTTATATGTTTTTTTTTTGTTAGAAAATAGCAAAACTTGTGTACCCCACCCGGCCACCCCTGGTACAGTCGATTATTATTGACAAGGGGCCGGTGCATTACGCTATTGCGCGAGTTTACATGGCACAAAATCTAGTGCTGTTTATGCGCACGAGTACTTTTGGGCTCAGTAAACTATAATAAAAACTTCATGGTTCGTTTAAAATAATATAAATTAACGTTTTTAACAGTCGGTACTTGAAATTAATGTAAAAAGATCTTTTATTTTGCGAACGATTTCCGATTTGTGATCGTACAAACCTGGTAGGGTAAAAAAATCTAAAAACGGGCGAAATCAGTGGTCTGAAAGAAAATAGTGATGAATACTATTAATCGTAATCATCGATTATCATTGCGACTATCTATCAAAGATATTCTACATCAAATCACTGAATCTACTACAAGATGCTACATAATTCAGTTTTTAAAAAACGCTGCTTGATACCTTGTTTTGGGAGAAATTGCAAAAAAACTTCTATCTTTAAAACCATCAAATGTCACATCGGATAGATTGTGTTTTATAACCGACTTAATTCAGACGGATAAAAGAACCAGAGAACTTCGAAATACTATGCTTTATAGAATAGAATAGAATAGATGTAAACTACATATAAACACGTAAACCAGATACAGAGTGCCTGTACAAGTGCCTGCAAAGGCCCAGTTGAAATAAAAATCTTTGACTTTGACTTTGACAGACACTTATGAAATCTCGAGACTAGTCGCGCGGTTCCAAATAGTTGAAGAAGAAACTCCATGGAAATTCTTTTAAAATCATGATTAGTACAATGTTGTGGTAAGAGCTATGAGAATAATGTAATTTAATCATAATTATATTAAATTTAAATATATGAATATAAATCTGCTTTATACCATTTATAAAAGTTATATGTAATCATAATAAATATGATAATCAACATCGTAATAGCTAAGTGATAATCGTTTCATCACTAAAAAAAAATTACCTTTAAGAACAACGTTAAAGAAAAATACTTTCGTGTTTATGAACGAATACTTATCAATCAAAAATGCAATATTTACTCTCAACAATATACCCCCATGTAAACCAAATCTAACATCAAACAATACGCGTTGCTTTCCGAAATTTTGGAAACACTATCACAAGGGCGACTCTGATCAAACATGCAGTATCACTTTCGCACCCACAGCTTTCCACTATGTCTATCTCTGTTTTTCTCACTCTATAAAAGTGATGTCTACGTAATAGTGAACTTTTGAGTTATGACGTTATAAATCTTACCTTCAATAAATTGGAGTATTTTTTTTAATAATGTGTTCAATTTATCGGAAGCTTTAAAATAGGTTTTGTAAAATACAATTTTTTTAAATATACTTTTTATTAAAATTAAAAAATCTTTTATTTATTTTTTAATATTTTGTTTTCAGCCTGTGTTATCCCACTGGAGGGCAAAGGCTTAAAAAAACTTGAAGTATAAAAAGCTTTGCTACATGTAAGCAAAACTTATTTCCATTCACTAACTTAAGTTTCAATTAAAGATTATTTATAACTCTATAATTTGTCCAACTCCTACATTTAGGATTAAAATTCGATTTAATTTTAATTCCTTGGGGACATAAAGAAGTTCCCAAGAAACCATAATAATACGAAAACCATACCACAAAACTCCTAAAAAAAATACAAAAATACGCAAAAAGTTCAAACGAGTATTATTTGAGATAAACAACGAACTCCTGAAGCTTTTTCATAGCATTTTTTCACCACCAAAGTAAAAAGTTTTATATTAAAAAGTCGAAAAACAAGTTTAATTACTTCCTAAGGAAGTGGAGGTCCCGACATCAATTTGCCTTATTAAAGTGTTATTGTAATTTAAGATAGGCTACTTCATTCCAATTTGGTAGCCTTCTGGGTTCTCTATAAAAATGTGTGTACCATATTTGGCACAGCGTTTGCTTCACTCGCGTACTTTTGATCGATATAAACAGTACCCTAAATGTTACCAGCGGAAGTCTCATGAAAATCTATCAAAAAGGTTTTGTACGATTCGTGGTAAACAGACATCCGAAAAGACAGACCCAAGAACGAATTTATTCAATGTAAGGATGTGTTCCATGACTTAGAACATTGTTGCTCTAACTTTTCTAGATTGATAGATAGACCTATATGATAGTAAATTAACTAGAAAAAAATTAAGTAGAAAAATGATTTTTTAATCCCCTACAAAAAAGAGGGATGTTGTAAGTTTGTAGTGTGTATCTGTGTCTCTGGGGATCTGTGTATCTGTGGCATCGTAAGTTGGACCGATTTCAATGCAGTTTTTTTAATTGAAAGCAAGTTTAATCGGATTCTTAGCTATGTTTCATAAAATTCTGTTTAGCCGTTCAAAACTTACAGCTCTTTTTCTAGTTGGAGTCGAGGGTTTTTGACGGATAGGTTATTCCTAAGGGTTAGGGGTGTCAAACTCAGTCATTATATCAAATATTCACTACGGAACCCTCTCATTACCCGCTACAAAAAACGGTCGTGGAACATTGTCATAATCTTAAGGAATTAAGCATTCCGTTATACGAGTATTTCGTTAGCCTACAAGAGGATTCTGTTGTCTTAATTTGTGACAGCTCCACATCATACTGTGAGCCTAAAATGAGCACAGCGGTATAGGCATGATATTATAAAAATAATTGTATGTAATAGCGGTAAGGTATCCTTAACCTAACCGTCAAGAACCACCGACTCCAACTAGAAAAATAACTGTAACTTTTGAACGGCTGAACAGATTTTCATGAAACATAGCCAAGATGATTTCAGATTAAACTAACTTTCAATTTAAAAAAACTGTATTGAGATCCGTCCAGCCGTTTCGGAGCTACGATGGCACAGACACACAGATACAGGTACCCACTACAAACTTTAACACCCCTCTTTTTTGTCGGGGGTCAAAAATTAATGGTTTTACGGAACCCTTACCTGAACATTTGGAATTAAATAAAACTCTGTGTATGATTACGGGTTACAGCTTATGTATTTTCTTTTTTTATATATGACATACGAGACTCTGACAGTTATTTAAAAGTAAATAATAAGTCTATCAAAAATGTCACCGGCCAGGGTGCCCGCATTGAAGGAGGTTCTGACCAACACTCCCCCGCAATGCGAACACCCTGTACACAAAAAACACGTAGCAAAAGCAACATTCTGTATAAACACCACCTAACTTTACACACACTTATAAAATAAAAGACAAATAATAACTAAAGACATATTAAAAAAAAAACCTACTCCTAACTTAAACCTAAAGATTTAACACACTTGTAATGTTTAAGGCTCTAGACAGACGGACCGCATTTCAACTGCAATCCAACCGCAAATTGCAGTTCGGATGCAGTTTTGCATTCAAACTGCATCCGAACTGCAATTTGCGGTTGGATTTCTATTGCAGTTCTATTGCAGTCGTGTCAACTGCATTCAAACTGCATTCGAACTGCAATTTGCGATAAAACTCTGTGTATGATTACCACGGATGATGATTACCATAAACTTAGAATATTTTCGTTACGGGTTACAGCTTATATATTTTGTTTTTTTATATATGACATACGAGACACTGACAGTTATTTAAAAGTAAATAATAAGTCTAACTCATAGAGATAATATATAGTATGGTCTAACTTGAGTCTCACAAACTTAGATTATGAACAAAAATGTCACCGGCCAGGGTGCCCGCATTGAAGGAGGTTCTGACCAACATGAACAGTCATTTTCGAATTCCGAATTCTTCGGTTTCGTTGCGCCATTTAGATTCCAACCATTCATTTTAAAATGCCTTCAAAATAATTTAACTTAATGACTTTCTCATTCTTTTGCGTTTTCTGGACTGCTTTAACAAGAAAATCATTTGGTGTGCTCTTTGCCGCGCCCCCGTCGCATGTGACCTAAAACCGTCATGGGCGGGCAGTAGGTCATCTGTGATATATCTAGGACTATACATCTCTGCATAAACTTTGGGGATAATAATTCCTGTAGCCTGTATTCTCCAGGGGGACAGGCAGGAGTGCAACGTAGACCCACAATTTGCCAAAGATACAGCACGACACGACTAAGAAGTTACATCGATGTACCTGACCAAACAACCAATGGTAGTCGCTTGCTTATTATTTTACAACTTATTGCGTCAACGTTCTGCAGTCCTAACAAACATTCGTGGTCTTGAAGTCGCACCCAGTTCGGAAATGATCGGTTTCACGAAGTTTGCCGATGTAACTTCTTAATTGTTTCGTACTGTAAAAGACACCGATATCCTGTCACTTTAAAAACGCATTTTTTAGTCAATGCACATTTAAATAGCAATAATATCATATTATTATGTAGTTTACTATTTAATTATCTTTTTTTATTCTGACCTAATTAATCTATTTAAATTAATTATTTTTCTGTATTTTGTGTTCTTTTCTTGTTTTATATTGTCAAAAAAAATAAAACAAAATACTTTTTTGTATTTTTTTTTTTTCGATGGCTGAAAATGACTCCTTGCCTTATTGTACATTAAATAAATGTATAAATAAATAAATATATGTCAGTATTTCACGTCATTTTTTTCCTTTGAGTGTTCTAGATACTCAATGGTTTTTTCCCATTACCTGGAACATTTTATACAGAATTTCTTTACAGAAAATATACCTACACTATCTATAAAACTTAGCCCATTCTGGGAATCGAACGCCTTCATGATTGGCAGCCGTGTTTGCTATCACTAAACCAATGACCTAGTTTGTAATGTTCCTTTGGGAAACCCTGAAGTATCCTGCATCTTGCATCTCTCTCATCCACAAATGGACAGACGCCTGCAATCTGAACTTTCTCGGTTAATATGGATACAATTTTCCAAAGCCATATTCTGAGAAGCCATTTTCATGAAACCTAAAACATTTCATTTATGGTCCTGACTGTACTTTGGAAGTGTGATAGTAATTATTTGTGATACTTATGTGTTTGACCAATTTGGGCCATTGTGTGTACACCATAACAAACGCTTTATGATAATGATAAGCAACTGATATAAGCCATGTATAAAAAGTTCATAAATTGATAACCAGAAATGGTTATCGATTTTTTATTAAATCGCTTTTTAGGTAAGATAAAGGCTGAGTGGATCATGCCTTTGCTACACAAATCGAACGTTCTATTTTCAAAACCCAAAACAAAACAGAGACAACATGGCGCCCAAATAATTACAACTACAAAATTTATCACAAAGCAAACTGTGGTTACATTTTACGGACGCCACTCAATATTCATTCACAATTTTTTCGAGTCAAGTGCTATATTTTACGGCTAAGTCGTTAACTTTGAAATATCGGTCGCGGGGGAGGCGTGGGGTGGTGGGGTGGTTGGCAAATAAAATAAAAATAAAGGCCGATTACGGCCGACATTTTATAATGGACGACGAAATGACATGCGGGCGCCGACGGGGCGCGCGCTTATGGAGACTTCCTAAATGTCAGCGCATGATTTTTTGGCGAATTTTGTTTTAGCTTTGTTTCGTTTCGTTTTTGTTTTAGTGGATTATATCGTAAAAGGTTTGGCTGTCTCGTTTTCTGTGTTAATAGTTTCGGGATTTAGTTTTATTTATGGCAAACAATGCCCTCATTTTTTAGATTCAAACCTAAAGCAATACATTACTATTTTTATTGTTCTCCCGTTATTAACAATATAAAAAATATATAATTTATATACACACATGAGAAGACACAGAAAGTATTAAATGACATATGAGAACAAAGTACAAAGTTACTGCTTATTTCACAAAGAACTCTCTTCTAGCAGACTTGTGAGAAGAGAATTTCAAACACGAAATGTAGAGAACCATTTAAAAGACTAAAACAAAACTACAAATTAAATATAATATACCTAATTACTATTTACTATTAGCTTATCTTATTAACATTAATTACTATTTTTTTAAAGTAATTTTATACGCCTTTTTGAGACAATTTTCAATCATGTGTTTTAGCATGTAGCCAATTACAAAAGGATTTTATTATGAAGTTTATCTAAAATTATTATTTTATTTTGTATATCAAAATCACACCCAAATATTTTAATTCACAATCAACTCCATCCCTTTTTCATCTGACATGTCACCGTGTTTACATTCAATCACTCGGGGCGGGAATCGAACCCGCGCCCCCGCCAGGTGCTAAGGGCTTATAATTTTATAATTGACGCGTGTGACTGACGCGGGTACAGTTTAAAACCGCACTTGTGGTTAGAACTGATGTGTTGTGGTTTCTGTATGAAAGAAAAAATAAATATTTTACTGATTTAATGCAGCACAAACGTAAATAAAATTATTTATTTTATTTGTCAATTAGGTTAGAGGCTCGTATAAAAAATAAAAGCTTTAATTAATTTAATTTAGTTAATAATATCTTGGACCCTGTTCCCGATGCCGGTGGCCTACTACTCTTTTATATTTTTAAATGTTTTTATAAATTTTATTTTTATTCAATTGTAAAATTATTTCAAAATATATAAAAGTATGTAAAAAAAATAGAATAAAGGGAAAAATAAAAATTAAAACAATGCTAGCAAAGTAGTGCCTGACTTTTGCCAGGGTTTAGTGACTGACTTATTCTTTTATTAGATGACCGACTTACTCTTCATTCCATTAATACTTAAACGTCCATCACCCTAAGAGCCAAACAACCACGGCTTAGATCTATAACTTAATACAAGTGGTCGCCGAGTGGTCGAAATTCGACCGTAATTTTAGCTTTCTGCAATCCTTCTCCATCTCCATCAAATCTCATCATCCTACGTACGCACAATTTGCTTAAAAAGGGGTACAAAGTTTTCTCTTCACGTATTAATAAATAAACAGTAAAGTAGTTGGTCGTCCTACAAAAATTATTCGGTAATCAACAAATAAAAAATTAATAGTAGTAATCGAAAACAATTTTACCACAAATAACGCCGCTCAATAGGTACTGAAATTAAAAAAAAAACAAATTAACCTAACAAAAATATAATTAAAACAATGATTTTGGAAAAAGATTGCGTATCAGTGTGCATAACCGTATTGACCTAACTTGGATCTAACTTTGCCAACAACTCAGCTCCTTATCGCAATGGACCGTCCACTGCTATAATCCATAGATAATGGACCGTCCACTGCAATAGGCCTCTTGTAAATTAGGTCACAGTTTGCAAAGCGAGTGTTAATTATTATGGTTTCTTTAAAATGTCACACTTACGATCTCATTATGGACTTTATTAGAATACGATACTTAAAGAATCCTTATAATTAAGTCCGTTCGTTCATCCGTGTGTAATTCAATTATTCACTAACATTTTTACAATTTTAAGAAAGAAAGAAATGTTTATTTGCATAGAATACAGAGGGCTGAGCACGTTACCTTAACATAACTAAATTAAGATGGTAAAATACAATGCATCGGTTGATAGGTAAAACTCACTAAGTACAGATTTAAAGTAAAAGTCACAAGTTATATATTTTCAACAATCTATTCCAAAAAAAAATTTTTATGTCCAATAAACGATCCAAAACATCTTTTGTTTCTCAAAGGTTTTTATTTATTTCTTATTAAATATTTTTGTTTTAAAGATCTTGAAAATCCAACCGTACCCAGTTTGTATACAGGATATTGCTTTTATGTAGTGCGCCTAATTTGTAGAGTGATTCAGTCTCTGTTCCTAAATGCAACCGCAGTATTGGGATACACTTTAAAATAAAACAAAAATTCTACTTAGTATGGGGGACACGCATAATTTACCAGCGCAAGCCATACAAAATCAAATTTTTACTTTGTTTTGGAGTACATTTTAGTAATGCGGTTACATTTGGGCACGGTCACTGAAGCAATCGGCAAATTTTGCGCACTACATAAAAAAAATACTGTATAATGATATTATTGATGAACTTTACAATATACCTACCATTATATATCAATATGAATGAGATGAGAGACAAATACGGGAGAGGACAAGGAGAATGGTTGTACCTACAAATGTAGCGCCTCCTCTCAATGTGGTCAAACATAGCTTAAATTATAACACAGATAAACTGTTTAATAGACTTCCCATAGAACTTAAAAAGATCGTGTTTAATAAAGAATTTAAATCCGAACTAAATGCTTTTCTTATAAGAAGGAGCTTATATTCTATATCTTGTAATGATCTTTGATGGTAATTTAGGAGTGAGGTCCTTCCTATCTATTAGTTAATATAATGTTCCGATAAATTCTGACATAATTTGTATAATTGCCATCTAATTGATGCTTGAAGTGATATTGATCTTGACATACCTATTATGAATTTTTGTTTTGAATGTTTTTGTTTATATGTGATTGTAATAGATTATCAGAGATTGTAATAAAGAAGAGTTTTATTCCAAAACGTACCCTACTATTGTGTGGTTTTTTTAAATAATTTGTATTTTTTATTCTTTTTTACGAATGGCAAGACGCTGTTCTTTATATTTTTTTTATTTTATTTACATTTTCATTTACGACATTGATTCTAGACCGGAACGAGATCGGAATTATATTTTGAACATATTAAATTAAGAGAATTGGGCTTCTCATTAAAGATTTCCAGGAACTTCAATTCAATTCAATTCAAAATTTATTTCAATAAATATTTACAATATAAAATACCTTCCATTGGTCCCAAACTAGGCTAGGCCTGTATCTTGGGCACCTTTGGGGGTAATTGACGATACATATTATTATTTATACATATAAGATAAATACAAAAATTAAAAAATAAATAAATATAAAAGTAAGCGATCTAAATCAAATGTAATATTATCATAAAGATCTTGATACATAATTATATACGATCTCTTTCTTTATTCAAGCCCAAACAAAACAAATTATCTTTTGTCATTTTTAAGAAATTTATTGCATTTTGAAAAAAGTCTTCAATTTAAATATGTATTTTCAACACAATGCTAAATTGTTATGAATTAATTTAATTAAACTGAATAAACTGTAAATGCATTTAATGAATTGTACTTGTCAACCGACGAATGTATCGCATTTTTGTTAAATTTTACGCAACCAACAAACTTGTTTCATGAAATGTAAAAATACTGTATTTATTTTCCAAAAATATCATGGATTAAACATATTATTTTGATTCAAAAGCATTTGTGCTCAGCCCACTTGTTTAGGGATGAATTTAATAATCAAAAAGGAAGTGAGGAAAATCAAGAAATACTGAATAGGAAAAAAAAAATGTTGTCACTAAAAAAAACTATACTGTCAGAGGATAAAGCAGAAAAATCGACACTGGAAACGCAAAGTGACTAAAGCGCCAATATGTAAAATTTTAATTTTCTGTACTTAATAGTTATATTCTAGCACTATAATCATAATATTTATTATGATTTATTACAATATAGTACATTTTACAGAAAATTATCCATTCGTATTTCTTATTCTTTATTGTACACATAAACACAAATAAAATACATAATAGGAAAATACATTAAATACATAGGCGAGCTTAACTCAAAGTTAAGTTTTCTTACAGCAAACCGAGGAAAATAGTAAAAATAAATACATATACATATATACATATTATACATTCGATAAATTTATATGCATTTATTCGTAAAAAAATAATTAAAATGTGCTCCTGTATTTACATATTGGCGCTTTAATCATTTTGCTTTTGAATTTCGAAAATAATTAAATAAAAAGGTCTCTTATTGTCTAAAGAGGCTAATACATTAGTCATTAAAAAATATTAATACTATTCCTAACACCACTGGTGTTACCAGATGTTACATTGGTAGTTTATGTACAATAAAATCTACTAATCAACCAATAACTGACCAATTAACTTAAGTATTCATTCTAAAATATCTCTATAGAAAAAATTGCTAACATTGGTATGTTCTAAATGATTTGTCTTCACAATTCCTGTGTTTAATTTCTTAATTAAAAATTGTGTGGAAAAATTAGCAGAGCACGTCTTTAAAAAATAATTGTAATTAAAAATTAGAAGTGTATTCTATTTAATAAGTGAATTGCATCAATTAAGACCTTATTACGAAGTACCTCGCATCACAAACATGATGAGATGACTACGTAGTACTCGAAACTTGTGCCTAATGTAAATATGTAACTAATTTTAATTATTAATCGATATTAATTTGTTAAAGTGCATTCAATTTGCTAAAGATTTACCTGTCATCAGTAGATAGTTAGTTCCTATATTTTAAGTACTATAAGCATCGAACTTTGTTCTTAAATCGATGACTGTAATTATCCCCAACATTTTGAGAAAATTATATCGACAATTGAAACGCTCATTGTGCTAAGCGACATTTTTTTTATTTTTTTTAATCGTTCGAATTTCAAAACTTTAATTGTGTAAAGTTTCGTATTTCGAAAAGAAAAAAAATGTCGCTTAGTACAAATAGTGATTCGTTGCTAATCTTTTATAGAGGGATGGGAGAAGGAAATTCTTCTTCTGTCTTTCTTTATTAAGGTTACCTTTAAAAATACGTGTAAAAATTAAGGTTGTAACCGAGTAATACAGGTATTGGTCATACCGGGTTCGGTCCCTGCTTGTACTTGTACCCACGATACAGGAGAAATCCATCGATATCTATCAAGAACCTTATACATAGAACTGGACGGTGCGTCTAGAAGAAAACAGTGAAAACCAAATAAATGGCCTTGAAATAAATCAGTTATTTTTTGCATCTCTTTCATCAGGGTGACAAAGATTTTTATTTGCGTTGGGATATTATTAGGAATTAAGCAAGTAGAAATTATTCATAATTGAGCACGTATTTGTTTGCTAATAGTTAGGTACCAAAACAATAACCATAAGTACCAAATAGGTAGGTACTAAATTCTGGTGAACCCATGGTGAAGATTTAACGTGTCATCACTTGGTCCAAAGTTGCGGGTTGATTTATGGATAAATTAAACTTTAAAATACCTAAGTAAAAACTAACTTCATAAAACTAATAAGTGCCTAGCTAAGGTGCATTGAAGGATTAAAGGTCCCTACTTCAGAAACTGTTAAGTTTTTAAAGAAAATATTTTATACTTTTTAGCACAGTTTATTTTATTTTTCTATTTTGAGTGGCATAAATAATACATAAATATGCAACTACAGTAATCGCGACTAATTTGCTGATATCCATTGAGGAGTTCCATCGTCTTTCTCCGAAAGTCTTCATCAGATCTTCACCAAATTTTAGTCGGTTTATCCTTATGTCATAGTGCTCCGCTTTCTAGTGTAGGCAACAATTTTTTGCAGATTTATAGAAGTTTCCTTTTAAAAGGTATGTTGGACCACCATACCACCATCTACGCCTTTTCTCTGGATCGCTTGGAAAACTGAAACAAATGCAATCGTGTTTTCAATCATCTAAGAAAGTCCACTGATGTTAGCAATCAATGATCAGGTTTGACCAAGAAAACTTCTGAAGATTTTGAATTCCAGTTGGACTTTGTAGCTCATTACACAACCACGAAAAATCATATCACGTTAAATTCCGCCTCAAGCAATCATTTATGGTCACTCTACTCTTCTTTGTTTACTAACATTTTATCTTGACGTCCAATCTAATAATGCGACTGTTTCCTTAGTTATATGCGATATAACCACATAAATAACTAAATGGTGACATTTCACAATGAGAGAAACGTTTTTCACACAGTTTTAAATAAAAATATAGGCAGATCTTTCTAAAACTGCGTAAAAATATGTACAAATTGGCGTAATTTTTAATATGGCATCAGCGTACTTACCTATGAAAAATAACGTTTGATTTTGGGTTCCAAACACTTCCACAATCTTTAAATATACGATACATGATTGAGCACTGTTAAATAATTAGTATATCCTCAGAAATCGCCTAGCAAACACTCGAAGTGGAAGAAAGTTGACAATGTTGACATGTCATATATGTCATTGAAATTATTATTTTTACAGACCATCAGTCTTACCAGCCTAGGAATGCATTCATAAAATTGGGGTAAACTTAAATATCATAAAATAATTATTTCAATCAACACATCCTTTTTATAGGCAGAAAGATTAAAGATGACTTTAAAAATACTAGAAGCTTTTAAAATAGTTTCTGGATACCAAATGGCCCTCAACATAAACATTCCTATCTATTTGTGCACAACTATCTTGAAAACTTTTACTTTACTCTGGTAACTTGCAAATTATATATTCATATTCTTATTCTTTATTTGCATTCCACAATGTACAAGGTGGTAAAAATAAAATTTGGTAGGTTACAATCATGGACCCTGTAGGGCACAGCAAAATATAGGAGAGGAATATGATACTTATGTTTACTACTGTTGTATTTATAGGAAGATGGTACTTATGTTTACTTATTGCTTTAATTTATTAATAAATATGGATAGCATATTATAATTTTTAATTTATTAATAATATTTCCTAAAATGTATTTAGTTTATTATAAATTATTATTAACTAATAGTTATGGAATTTAATGTATTTTTATTTTATTTTTTATATCTATTCATTTATTTCGTTTTATTATTACTGTTGTATTATTTATAGTATTATTCATTTAATTTAATTGGAAATGTTTGTTTATTGTTTATATATTCATTAATCGTGTAATAGGCTTTTTTTAATAAGTATTTGTTTTATTTTGTTTGTAAATATTGTTTCGCTGTTTTCTGTTTTTATTGATTCTGGTATTTTATTATAAATTTTTATACACTTTACATAGGGGCTGTTGGAGTGTAGCGTTATGCGGGAAGATGGTAGCATTAGCATATTTTTATGCCTTAATGATCGGCCAGTATGTTTATCTTCGCGTCTTGTAAAGAATGATTTATACCTATTTCCTAACAAATTTCAAAAATGTATATGCATGGAAGGGTGAGTATTTTATGTTTTATGAAGAAAGGTTTTCAGCTATCAGTCTGATTTATGTTTGTGAGTATACGGATTAATTTCTTTTATAAAATAAATAGTGTAGGAGCATCGGTACTGTTTCCCCACATGATTACGCCGTAGCTGAGCCACGCGTGAGCATAGGCATAATAAGTGGTTAATGCAGTTTGTATATCGGTCGTCTTTTTGATCTCATCTTGTTGTTATAGTATGAGTGAGATGGAAAACATACCTAAAGGTGAATGAACTCCCCTTCAGTTATTTCTTCTAGATGCAATATCCAGTTCTATCTTTAATAGCAAAGAAATACGTGCTCAATTATGAATAATTTCTATAAATTTGCTTAATTCCTAATAATATCCCAACGCAAATAAAAAAAATGTGTGCTGGGACCTGGGACACATAGTAGAAGTGAAACTTCAACGGACAATATAATAATATCGTCTACCCCCTCCACGCGGCCGTAACGCTTTTTCGTGACAGAAAAATCCTAATACTCCCCGTCTATGTATATGGAAGTTTCACTTCAAAACTTGGTCACCCTGATGAAAGAGATGCAAAAAATAACTGATTTATTTCAAGGCCATTTATTTGGTTTTCACTGTTTTCTTCTAGACGCAAAATCCAGGTCTATCTAATATTCTTGATATCTATAGATACACTCTGTCATACAAAGGGAAGCTAAAAAAATGACACGTATTTTTTGAAGACGTCAAATTCTAAATTCAACAATGTTCGAATTATATTTAAATAGAACAGCGATACATGCACTAATGGAATAGCTACCGTTATTAAATATTTTTTATTCAATACACAAATTAATAATTATTTTTGTAAATGGCATTTGACTGGTGATCAATCACTCTATTTTGTCTGAAAATAGAGTACCTGACACGTCTCACTTTTTGAGTTCACTAAGCATATCTATAGACATCGATGGAGAAATCCTACTATGGGGCAAAGTTTTAAAAACAGCAATCTTATAAGTCACATGTAAATAAACAAAAGTCTTACAACTACAGCGTTAATGCACGTTTTGCAGTTCTAATTTTAATTGTTAGGTTGATACCGAGAATTTCGCCCACCCCTGAATTTATAGCAGGCTTGAATGTCCCGAACTCCCAAAGTTAGACGGCCCTGAACCTATTTATATATAACGATATCTAAACGATCAAGGACGTGCAGTTTGTTCAGACGACGCCACTTTAAACGACAGTTTTGCGACAAAAAATTGTTTATTTGTATATTTTAGGAATCAACAATTCGAATGAAATAATAAATATTACCTAACCGTCAAAAACCCCGACTCCAACTAGAAAAAGAGCTGTAACTTTTGAACGGCTAAACAGATTTTCATGAAACATAGCTAAGATGATACTTGATTAAACTAGCTTCCAATTTAAATAATTGCATTGATATCGGTCCATCCGTTTTTGGAGCTACGATGCCACGGACGGATACACATATACACAGATTCAAACTACAAACTTATAACACCCCTCTTTATTGTCGGCAGTTAAAAACAAGCAGTGTTAGTCTAGCGGATAAACTCTTGCCTCCTATATAGGAGGGTCGAAGTTCGAAACCTGCCCGCACCTCTGAGTTTCCGAATTTATGTGCGGATCGCAATTTGATGATCACTTGCATTAACGGTGAAGGAAAACATCGTGAGGAAACCTGCACATCTGAGAGGGCTTCATAAAGTCCTCGATGGTGTGTGTAGTCCGCCAAACCGCACTAGGCCAGCGTGGTGGACTAAGGCCTAGCACTTCTCATTCCGAGAAGAGGCCCGTGCCCAGCATTAGGACAGTAATGGGCAGGATTTATTTTAATTTTATAAATTCCAAATCATAGTAAAAAGGATATAAATAAGCTTAGCAAAGTTTAAGTAAAGTCTGAGCTAAGTCAAAATACGCTCTTTAAATCTCAGCCTAAGTCAGGAGTCTAATCGCATATAGTTAATAGAGGAACTAACGAAATATGGCTTCAAAAATCCAATGTAGGTAACTGGCTAATATAATATCAATTAAAACTAAAAAAACTTTTGCATTCCAACAAAAAAATTGCTCGTGTAAACACACGCTTAGATAATAATCGCGAGCAATGTCGCAGCACAGGCCTAGCGTATATAAATATGTATGTTTCTCATATGTTACGGCGACGCGTATTGATTTTGTGTCGAAAAAATTCATTTTTATCTCTGTCCCACCTAGTTTTAAGATAATACAGGAGCGATAAGCTAAATTAAAAATATAGTAAATCTTTTATCGATTTGTGTTTATCGCTGGTATATTTGGCACACTGTGCACTGTATAGAATGTATCTTTATTTTATGTAAACCAGATACAGGCACTTAAGAAACGTCGAGACTCTAGGTGCGGGGTTCCAAATAGTTTCATATGGAGAAGAACCGGCAAGAAACTCCATGGAAACTATTTGGATGCCTTTAAAATGGAGTAAGTGACTTTTAGAACTAAGGTATCAATTTTTAAATAATAGATTACAATCTTAATTAGCACAATGTTGTGGTAAGAGCTGCGAGAATAATGTAATTTAATGTGAATAAAATGTTAAGATTAGGTTATTAATGATTTGCCTCTGAATAAGATACGTTTGATTTTGTTTGTACTTAAACTTTTGTTTTGTGGTGGAGTTTATTTTTATGAAGCTTTAGGTGTATTATCACGCTTGTATTCATTGAAGGGATAGGCAAAGGTGAAGCTGTAGATTGTAAATTCGACATTGATGATGTTAAGTTCAACTTAACTTTATTATTCTTTGCTGGACCCAATTTCAAACAACAGGTTATATATATATATATATATAGGAATTTAAAACTTAGCACCAAAATCCTGATAACTAGCTGAACTGTGAATCAAACTCAGGACAGAAGGACAGCTGCGTTTGAGATAGACCAATGAGTCTTATAAATGTGGCACTCCTCCAATACCACTTATATAATAACACTGTATATTTATTTATTTTGTATGTAAGTGGAATATAAATTTTATACATATTATTTATCTGTTTATAATAATATGTATGGTACACCGCAAACTGCCCTTTTTCTATTTCTTCCGAGTCATGTCCATCCAAAGGTTGTATGGAAGACATAGCTTTTAGTGATAAGACCGCCCATTGTACATGTTTATATTTATAATTAAAGTATCTTTTGTATTTCTGGTGTACAATAAAGTTTATTTTTTGTATTGTAAAAAAAAAACTTTATTCTGCACTATGATTTTTCCTGTATCGAGGGTACAGTTTACAAACATACATGTCACATGCACACACAACCAGACCCGGAACAACTATATGTAAGACATACAAGTATTTGTTCCGTATACGGAGAGAAATACTGTGATAACTATTAGATACCAGAAAGCTTAGTAAGTAGCATCAATTAAACATAAATTCATCTACGGCTAAGAAAGCCCCGAAGAAAACTAATGTTTCATATTTTGGGGAAGAAATGAAGAAGTTAGACACAAAGAACTGAGAACATGCATGAGGACATGACTATATTACCTACATCAAAGTCAAAGATTTTTATTTCAACTGGGCCTTTGCAGGCACTTTCAACATTTCGTGATTCTAGGTGCACGGGTCCAAGCAGGTTGGTCCTGGAGAAGATACCACGACACGACAAGACATTGTTTTTTTTTTTCACGTAGGACGTAGCGTGAGTCCTTAACTTTGGCATATTTTTCAAGTGAGTCACGGTTCGTATGACTTTGGAAACCACTGAATTAAACGATAGTACCCCATAATGAATATTCTATTTATAAATATATCCTTTGCCTTAACTTTACAAAAATATATTATTGATTATAACAACAAGGAGAAGTTTTCTAAATGCTTTTTTTTGTCACGTATAGCGCGAGAATTTTTGTTATTACTACGAGATTTTTTTCTTAGTGTACGGGAATCGAACTTACATTAAGTAGCGCAGAATGCCGTACTCAGAGAGCCTTGTTTTGTGTACCTCATAGTAAGTAGTTATTAAGTTTAATCTAACCGATAAAACAAACAATTCGGTCTTGTAAACCCGAATGTTCCGCTGTTTTGGGTCAAATAGGAACATCTCCTAAAGGATCAAAGGTCAACAAACACTAAACGATTCGAGTTCCATCTTACACTCCATTTCGTATTAACAACGACTGTTTCTATCACATTGTTTCTGTTGTCGAAGATATTGCGCAGTGGATGAAAAAATAAACGATCGAGTCGTATTCAATAAAACTTATTTAATAATTAATAAATATTCTAAAGGTCTTTGAACTTTTTTCTTTTTAGAATATTTAACCCTTAAAAGTTCAATTTTAATGGCTAGATAAAATATAATCTAATATCGTTTATTTATAAAAATGTTTAGTTTAAAGGGATTGCCTGGCCTTGAAATGCCAGAAAGGGATAGCAGCATATATTTCGTAACGTCAGCAAATGAGGCAACAATAGAGGGCCGCGCGAACGTAAAATCCCCGACAAAAAAGAGGGGTGTTATAAGTTTGTAGTGTGTATCTGTGTACCTGTGTATCTGCGTATCAATGTATCTGTGTATCTGTCTGTGGCATCTTAGCTCCAAAACGGATGGACCGATTTCAATCAAAGTCTTTTTTAATCGAAATCTAGTTTAATCGGATACCATCTTAGGTATGTCTTATGAAAATCTGTTCAGCCGTTCAATAGTTACAGCTCTTTTTCTAGTTGGAATCGGGGGTTTTTAACGGTTAGGTTTTTATTAGGTAGGTACTTATTTTCAATTAATATATTTTAAAAAAAAACTTACAGAAATTGTTAAAGAAGACTTCAATTTAATGTAGAATTCATGTAAAAGTAATGACCCTGAAAATTACAAGGTAGCTCAAACTTTAGTCTCTCACGATCGTATTGAAGTTTATTACCAGTGTCGATGTTCATTACCATTTTAGTTATGCGGTAGATTCCCTGATCCAGGTTAGGTTTCATTCTAGATTCATTACTCAATAGGTTTGTAAACTCATTATATATGAAATGAAATATATATATAAAAATATACACAAATGAACTAGCTACGTATTACATGCCAATTAACACGGCGTAGGAGCTATAAGCATTTCTTGTGACTATTTCTATACAATTTTCCTGGTAAGTTTTTGAGAAAAACATTGATTTTGTAAGGCTTCCGAGATTATTAGGGTTGATGTAAGGTTATTAAAGTACCCGACGAATTTTCTATTAGAAATTTCTCAGAATCAGATAGGTAGGTACAATACAAGCTCGTCATTTTGAAAATTCATAAATTTTCATCGCGTTGAATTATTTTAAAGCATACTGCGCTATACAGGGTGTCTGGTTGAACGAGGAAAACATTAAAGAAGGGTACTGGACTCATCATTATGAACAACTTTTACTATGTAACCAACACTGAAATCGCGAAAAGAAATCAACTGTTCCTTAGAAATCACTATTACTCGACCAAATGAATGGAACAGCTGATTATTTTTTCGCGATTTCAGCATTGGTCCCATAGTAAAAGTTATTCATAACGATGATTACAATATCTTCCTTCAATATTTCCACTGTTCAACCTGCCACCCTGTATAAATTGAATTCCCAAAATTATATCGATTCCGATTACGAGCGCGTATCGTGAGTACCTACCGCCCTGCAGCTTGGAGAAAGTACAACAGTGCTCGCTAGATGGCGATAAGGTCGCGCCATTGACGAATTATAGATGTACAAAACCACTTTTGCCGACACCTTAACATACATGATGTTGTAAGTTTATTAGTAGTTACTATTAACATTTAATTTGGTATGGGACGCAACACTGTCGACACCCTTGCGCCTTCCCATCGTCCTGGCTCGGCAGGCTTTGCTGGCGCTGCAGCTACATCCGCAGAGACACTCAAACGGCTTAAATATACAAACTTTATCAATAGTTAAATATTTGAGCCGTTTGGTGTCGAAACGCTCGGGCTATGGGGTCCGAATGCACGTCTCAGTATTCAGAGATATTGCAAAACGGTTAGTCGACGCTACGCGTGACCCGAGGGCTGGCCTATTCTTTGGTCAAAGAATAAGCATTGCCAATCAACGTGGCAATGCTGTCAGTCTTCTGGGCACGCTACCAATTGACAGCGATGAGTAGGAGTACTTTGACGCCTAGGTGCTCAGTTATAAATAATGTTGCATAGAGTTCTTTCATTATGGTTGAGCTTAGCGATGCTGACGCATGCGTCATGCTCGTGAACGGGTCCCGTCTGTCGGAACTGGTCAGCTTGTAACTACCATAAATCTGATTCAAAGGCAAATCATTATTATCCCATTCTTATTTTTTATTCACATTAAACTACTTATTCTCGCAGCTCTTACCACAAAATTGTACTAATCAAGATTGTAATCTATTATTTTAAAACAGTTTCCATGGAGTTTCTCGCGCGTTCTTCTCCATAGAACCTACTATTTGGAACCGCGCACCTAGAGTCTCCACATTTCAAAGTATTTGTATCTGGTTTACATGAAATAAAGATATCTATTCTATTCTATTCTCTCTGAGGTCTCGTTCTGTATATCAACGCTCAAAACCATACTCACAACAACACTGACGCTATGATAACACAGCTGTAGATTTTCGGCGTTACCTACCGCGTTCGCTCGTGTGAACAGGCTTTAAAACCGGAAACAAACTTGCCTCATGCATGACGGAGTTTTGTTTTTTATGGAACGTAGGAAAAAAAATTCCTCCAATATGGGCCCATCCAACCTAGTACCTAATGCCTTATTATTGTTCTACTAGCTTTCGCCAGCGGCTTCACCCGCGTGATATCTTTATAAATTATAGCCTATGTTACTCACAGACATTGCATACTGCTGGTGAAAGAATTTTTAAAATCGGCTCAGTAGTTTTTGAGTTTATCCAATACAAACAAACAAACATACAAAAAATCAAATCTGTTCTCTTTATAATATTAGTTTAGAATAGCGTTCGTTCACACTTGATACTTTGGGAGCAGAATCCCGCCTTTTCGCGTTCGTCGGCTGCCTTTTGCTTACAAAAAGTGAATAACGAACGCCAAAATGCGCGATATATATATACTGATATATATATATTGCTATATATATATACTGCTAAAAGTATCGAGTGTGAACCAATGCTATAAGAACAATAATGGGGCTGTAGGAACCTCTTTAGGCATAGGTAGATAGGCACCCGATTCCTCTCTGTCCGACCGACCAATTATACACGACCATCTTTTAGAAATCGGACACTCGCCGTCACAGGTTATAAAAGTTCCTCATATCATTGTATTAGGTCGGCTGTCCGTCCTCAAATCAAGCGCCTGCCTCCCCCAAGACGTACAAACACACGAACGTATATTAATCTAATCACACTCCGCTTCGCAAGAATGTGTGAGTCTACGTCTTTAATAATATCTGGGGGGAACCCGCCGGGGGAGGCGGCCCACCCCTCCCCTCCACTAGTGAAAAAATATATCCTAAGGAAAACAATATTATAAATTGGATGCCGCCTATGTGTGCTGTGGAAATGGCAATGTATTTCCTCGCGTGTCTTTTTATTTCATTTTACTTTATTTTATTCCATATGTGATGTAGTATTTTTTTTTTCACTTTTATTATATTTTCTTTGACGGAGCGTAGCTTCGGATGACAATGTCGCCGAATCGAATTTTCGCCGACGTTACATTTTGTGTCGCGCTCAAATTAACGTGCGTCTTAAAATATGCTTTTTTGACGTTTCTTTTTTTATGTTTTTATACAAAATGTTATATTTCACGTACAAATCAGTTTGTTGGACAGTTTTCTGCGATTAGACATTGGTATTTTCTGTATTATTGCGAGATAGGTAGTGTTTATTGGAATTAATATTGAAAAATATTACGTTCAGTTGTAGACATTTTATTACATTCTGTGTGGGACTGTGTGGAAACTCGCGGCCTTGAAAAAAACTGACACGTATAAGGAAAAGGGAATAACTTCTAAGTAATACATTATTACAAGTATTTATTTATTTGAAAGTTATCTTTGGATCTCGTTTCACATTTCAAACAGATAACTTTGTGTTCTGTTAAGAAATAATGATTTATTTTCTGTAAATAATTCCTTAGGATTCCTTAAAGATTTTACGAGTCTTTTTTAGATCTAGATGGCGCTAGTATTTCTACTGACTACCTCTGAGGAGAAACGCGGGAACAAACTCACATTTGTTAATAATCATGTGAGAAGGCTGGAATAGCCTTTTGAAGAACCATAACAGTTTTGAGCAGACCTGTTCCAATTGACGGAACACATATTTTAACCCATGACAAAAATAAGGGTGTTATAACATTGTATCTGTCTGGGGCATCGTAGCCCGATTTAAATGCATAATTTGTAGAGTGATTCAGGCTCTGTTCCTAAATGCAACCGCAGTACTGGGATACACTTCAAAACAAAACGATAATTCCACTTAGTATGGAAGACACGCATAATTAACTAGCGCAAGCCATACAAAATCAAATTTTTATTTTGTTTTGGAATGAATTTTGGTAGGTACTGCTGTTGCATTTGGGAACGGACACTGAATCAATCTGCAAATTTTGCGCACTACATAAAAAAATATCATTTATAGAAATAAATAAAGTGTTTGCTTCCGTCAATCAAGATGAGCTGAAACTTTGACATCTTCCGTAATTTCGTAGTATCTCTACGGATTTCGGGAAATCTCTGGTTTCGTCATTTTCCTGCGACATAATGCAAGAATTGAATCGGTGACCTTCAACACGAGAAACGGTAGCACGTGTGTCCACGTGTGCCCTTCCAGTCCCCACTACAAACATCAACAAATTGGTAGATACAAATATCAACCAATTGTTACAAATATCAGCGGTTATCGGCGATCCTTGTTTAATCTGAAGGTTACATCGGACCTTTACGCCATTTGAATGTTTTCACAATTTCACCCTCTTGTGACCACCTTGTAGTCGTAAGATTTATCTTAAGATAAACATGTCGAAAGGATCGAATTAGATGGCGGTGGATTGGAGAGAGCTATGCTGCTGTGGACTATACGTCAATAATGATGAAACAAGTCTTGACTGTGTTTTGAAATTGACATCAATAAAACGATTAAAGTTATACGCTTCGGGAATACTCGTCTGTCTTCGGAAAAACGAATAACAATAAGTATAGTGATATTATGAGTCTCTTACACACATTATATCTCTGTGTGTTCTCGTCTTGCTAATGGCGAGTATTTAGGTACACAGACATAACCAAGACCAGGATTATTCACCAGCAACTTGCTCACAATATAACCTTGTGGAGTCCGATGTACCGTACTACAGGTATGTGCCCGACCCAGTTCTCGAAAATGGTCATGTCACTTTGTACTGGGACCGATTTAACATCGCTGACAGAACTATTGTTTGCCAATAAGCCTGATATAGTGGTGATAGATCGGTCAGCGCGCCGCACGATGGTTGTTGATGTTACTATCCCACATGTTAAGAATCTCGTGAAAGCCGAGAAAGATAAACAAATTAAATATCTTGACTTGGCTCACGAGGTTGTCGACATGTGGGATGTGGACTCAGCAGTCATAGTGCCGATCGTCGTTACGGCCAATGGCTTAATAGCCAAGAGCCTCGACCAACATCTTATGAGGCTCTCGTTGGGGGGTTGGATCAAGAGCTTGATGCAGAAGGCGGTACTCCTCGACACGGCACGCATTGTGAGGAGGTTCCATTCTTTGCATCCCTAGTCACCGGTAGCTTAGACCCTGTTCCCGATACCTCCCTATTTTTTATGTTTTGGCTTCGCACGAGTACACTTTCTCTACTATCCTTACATTAAATATGAAAGTATCATACATATAAACCTTCCGTGAAAAATTATCTTACAGATGGTAAAACCGCATCTAAATCCGTTGCTTGGTTTAAGAGGAGTTACCGGATATAAAGACAGACAGCCGCGGAAAAAAAAAATCTACTTGATTTTATACTATGTATATAGAGAAGAAGACATAACAAAAGACTGTTATAGTACATCGCATAGACATCGCTTTTAGCGATAAGACCGCCCATTGTACATGTATATATTTATGATAATGTTTTTTTTTTTGTATTTCTGGTGTACAATAAAGTTTATTGTATTGTATTGTATTGTACTTCTTACAACAAAAAAGATTTGTATACAGGTTGCGGTATAAGGTGTCCATAATTGTGGGGACAACAGGACATCTTTCGTAAGATGACGTTGTAAGAAAAGGGAGCTCGGATCAAGATAGGTTTGTTGTTATTTTTTAGGCGTGACCTTTGAATTCATAGTTGATCCCCTCTTCATTTTTTTTTATTGTAAGTTCCTTAGAACTACTCTAGTAAGCATGTTCTATTATATCGGATTGTTAACGTCCACCGCCGAATATAGGCTTCCTGTTTTTTTTTAATCTTTCCTCACACTAGTATTTCTCTTGTATCGTGTGTAAAGTTTACAAACATACATGTCACATGCACACACACCCAGCCCGGAACAACTATCTGTAGGCCGTACAAAAATTTGTTCTGTGCGGGGATCGAACCCGCGACACGTAGCGACGAAAGACAATCGCTTAGCCACTGCGCCAACCGTATTATATAATTCATTTCATTATTGTATCAACATGCTTAAGATACAGGTGGGTCGGTAATTGTAGTCATGGAGCTTCCGGGTTTTTTCTACAGGATAATTTTTATGTAGTGCGCAAAATTTACAGAGTTATTCAGTGTCCGTTCCCAAATGCAACCACAGTACTAGAACAAAACAAAAAAATGATTTTGTATGGCTTGCGCTAGTAAATTATGCGTGTCCCCCATACTAAGTCGAATTTTCGTTTTGTTTTAAAGTGTATCCCAATACTGCGGTTGCATTTAGGAACAGAGACTGAATCACTCTACAAATTATGCGCACGACATAAAAAAATATCCTGTATAGAACCTGAGTGAATAGGCATTATTTAGGCTTGCGTGTTCCATCCTCGGCAGCATCGTCACTTACCATCAGGTGAGGTGCTGCCAAATGCGAACATATTTTTATTTAAAAAAAAATACTATTTGGAACCACACACCGAGAGTCTCGACATTTCATAAGTTTGGTTTACTTGAAATAAATAGATAATATTCTATTCTATTCGCAGTATGTTTTTATTAATTCATTGAAGGATCCTGCTGCCCATTCTCTTCACATATCCTGTTAATTGCCTTTTTTGACACCAATGGGTGAAAAAGGGGTGGATGGAGACGATCAAATTTCGACCAGCAGACAGAGACTCAGACACCTAATACCAAGCAAAAGATTTTTTTTTTTTCAAAACCGCAATCTCGCCTGACAAGCCGACACACACCATAAGTAATAGTATTTTTTTATACAAAACCACAAAAACTATTATACAAAAAAGCGACTTATTCACTTTGTATTGTCAGCCGTAGGGTCACCACGATTGCGGGGACGATATTTACTTTCGATGACGTCATAAGAAATGTGGGGTCGGATCGAGAATTCAAAAGGTAAAGTTGATTTGTTATTTTTAGTAGCATTTGATTCATAATTTATATTATGTAATAAGCCGTTTAAGCATTGGTAGCCACGTGCTGTTATTTTTACTAAGAATGGTGCATAACTTTTTATTTTTTATTTAGATTTTTACTACGCACTTGATTTTTTTGAAGACTCATATGTTTTTATGTTTTTTTAGAATTTATTTCTTTATTACACACACAGCCACATCATAAACATTAATTTTATCACTACACAGAGTTAAAAACGGTGTTTTGTCTGATGTACCTATATGTTAGCAATGGCGTACATTACACTTATAATAAAATTGATTAACTGAGTAAAAATATAAAACATGCTAAAAATAAACTAAAAAAACTGATTAATAAAATTTTCAATCGTAACGAATACAATGAAAACAATAACCAGATTAAAACATGGATGATTAAGAAAAAAAAAAGCAAATAACAACACACGGAGGTACACAAAGTATTAAAATATGAGAAAATGATATGTGTAAAAAAAGGATAGGTATTAAAAAAAATTGCGATAAAATTTACGCATTTTTAATTTATGGATTTTTAATAAGTAAAACAAATAATAACTAAGAATTTTTATTAATTTTATTTGAGTAGTATTAAATTGTCTATAAAATAATTTTTATTTGATTAAGATAACACTCTTAGTTTCCGAGATATTAAGGTTTATTATTGACTCGGATTCATTGCCGAGTGTAGTAGTTGTGACGGGTGAAATAGGTAGGACTGTACTACCGTCCCAGTCAACCTCGTAACGTAGAAATCTACTACCTACCACTAAATTCAATTTCACCAATAAGTCGGTCAGTGTTATATTATGTCCTGAACGTCCCCTCACGGTAGTTGGTGCTTCCACTAACGTTGGGCAATAAATCCTACTAGTTTGTCGGCTTTTATTCATTCTACTCGCATTCGGCATGGTTGGCGCAGTGGCTAAGCACTTGGCCTTCTGCGCTAGTTCTTGTGGGTTTGATCCCCGCACAGAACGAATATTTGTATGGTGTATAGTCTTAGTGTGTGTGCATGTAAAACTGTGTGCGTGGAACACGATACAGGTAAAATGCTAGTACAGGAAAAATTTAAAAAAAAAAACTATGATTCTCTATGACTTTTCAATAATTACGAAAGGTTTGTTGTTGTTTATTTTTTATTCGTGAAAGAAAGAAAGAAAGAAATCATTTATTTGCTTATAATGCAGGTGTACATATAAGTTGGAATATTAATTGTTAAGTGTCCCGATACATTTTACCTTACGGCATGCAACATATTTGGTTTGTATTAAATAACAGTAAAGTAAGAATAAATAAAAAAATAACAATATTAATAATCAAAATAATCAATGAATTAAATATAAATCTCTCGCAAATCATATAATTAAGAATAAATGTCGTAATGTGTAATGTTAAGAAGCTTCATGCGTGTTTTTTTTTTTTTCTTTGTGTTCTCTGTGTTTGTTTTTTTTTTCTGTGCTGACAATATATACGTCCTATATCGAATAAATGCTATCTATTCTATTCTATTCTTAGTAAAAAAAATATGTTGTCTATAAACAGATACCCATTTAATTCTTATTTTGAAATATATTTTTTTTAAAGCATGTCATGTACGTTTCTTTCAATATTTTCATTCTCGACGAACACCAACGATATTTGTATTCAGTTTTATTATACTAATCGTCTTATTATTCTGATAGTATCTTTTGTATATCCTACACACAACTGACAACATTATACGCTTCAAAAGCAAACAGCACTGTCTATCAAAACTAGCAACGCCATGGTCACCATACATTCCCCCTCCCCGCCCGTCTATCTTGTTCCTACCACGATATATTAGTACTTAGTACTACTACCTGAACAAGGACTTTAATACTAAATAGTTTTAGACTTCTTCTTAAGGCGCATAGAGTCTTCAACGACACATTAGGTCATCCCAATGCCAGGAGCTGCGGGTCTACCACGTAACCAAAATGATAATGAACATCGGTAAGGGTAATAAACTTTTTTTTTAATTATTATTATAATATACACACTTAAATCACTAAGCCCCACTAACGAAAACGCAGGTTTATCTGTGGTGGGGCAACTTAACTGAACGTAAGAGACTAAACTTTGTAATTCTTTTACCAGTCATAAAGATGGGTCCAAACTTCATGATAGGTAATTTTTGTAAAAAAAAAACTTGTGACCATCTGGGATGCTAGTTTAATACATATCTAATGATATTACAAAGAAATAAAATATATTTTTAGAGCCATTTGTTGAGTCATTTTTGTATTATTCATTTTATGATTTTTTATCATAAATAGATGACAAAGAAAACGTATGATTTTGCACTTTTTTTTTTCCTGCCATTTTGATATTCAAAACATTAAAAAAAACTTACCACATTTACATAACACACATAAGCATCCATGAGTTTACCAATATGCACAATATCATGTAACATGCACACACTTAAATAATGGCTAACAGAAAGAAGATTCTATACAATTTTAGAATCTAAAAATAAGTATATTTTTTGATGTTAGTAATTTCCTACATTCGGTCATCCACCTTCCTAAATCCTAATACACTACTTTAAAATTATCGTATGCCAGAAATGGGCTAATTGATGCCTCACGATCTATAGGTCTAAGTAGCAAACCGTCCAAATAATCAAAATGTCTATTTAGCAAAACGTCTAATTAGCAAATTGTCTTTATAGCAAAACGTCCAACTATCGAAATGTCTATGTAGTAGAACGTCCCATGAGCAAATAGTCTATTTATCATAATGCCTGGAAACATAATTTATATGCAAAGGACAATGCAACTAACTGGCCCAATTTTTTTAAATAGTTGCCCAAATGTGAAACCAATAGTAATTGACAGATCTTATTGCCACTAGTAACTTTTACTATGGCAACAAAAAAATCTACCCGAGTAAAAAAAAGATACGACCATCAGAAGGAAAATATATTTACTTAAATAATTCTCCCAGAAGGAGCCGTGGGGGGTAAAAGTCATGTATGGGGGTCGTAAACCTTGAGGTCCAGTGAGTCCGGGAAAAATCAGAAATGACCTGAAAGTGGAACGCTGACCGGAACTGCCCTACGGATCTCGAAAATGGCAAGTCGAACACCCACACTGCCGGGACTAAAAATGTCAAGAACCCTGGGCCGTTTGACGAGCAGTTGAAAAAAAGATGGCGTCCATACAAAAAAGAAGATGGCGGCCATACAAAATTGAAACGCTCACCGTTCCGAAACAGTTAGAGATAGTGGGGGGGTGCTCGACCAAATGTCATAGAGGACGACGGGGGCTTTCCGGTGGGGTCATAAAAATCCAAGATGGCGGATTCAAAATGGCGGCTAAAAAAAAATGGTCCGAGCTGGCTGAAAATTGGCGTCCGGGGGTTTTCGGGGCCACCGATTCATAATCCGGGGTCGATTTTTTTTTTCCGCCATTTTTCAATATGGCCGCCATACAAGTGTTCATTTTGGATTTTGACCCAATTGTTCTCCCAGAAGGAGCCGTGGGGGGTAAAAGTGATGTATGGGAGTCGTATAGCGGGGAGTCCTGTGAGTCTAGGAAAAGTCCGAAATGACCTGACAGTGGAACTCTGACCGAAACTGCCCTACGGATCTCGAAAATGGCAAGTCGCAGACCTACAGTGCTGGAACTAAAAATGTCAAGGACCCTGGGCCGATGGACGAGCCGGTGAAAAAAAGATGGCTTCCATACAAAAAAGATGGCCGCCATACAAAATTGAAACGCTCACCGTTCCGCAACCGTTAGAGATAGCGGGGGGGTGTTCGACGAAATGTCATAGAGGACGACGGGGGCTTTTCGGTGGGGGTCATAAAAATCCAAGATGGCGGATTCAAAATGGCGGCCAAAAAAAAAAATGGTCCGAGCCGGCTGAAAATTGGCGTCCGGGGGTTTCGGGGGCACCGATTCATAATCCGGGATCAAATAAAAATATTTTTTCGCACTGCTATGGCGACTTTTAGTTCGTGCTCTTATAAATAAAACATCGGAATCAGGCAAATAAAAATCATTTAAATCTGTTAGTTCCGCTTCGGCATAATTATAATATTTCAATTATATAGTCGCCACCGCGTATGTGCTCACTATAAAGTTTTGATTATGAATTCAAAAATAGTACCATAATGACAGACTTTATGCAAGTGCATGCGTGGTTGACTGCTGGGTTTCGGCGCCATTATTGTGTTTGTTTTTATATCTATTGCAGTGAGTATAGATAAAGTAGTGTATGAAACTGCAAGCGTAGCATAACCACCATAGATGCGGGTTTCTTCTACGGAAGAATAGAAAAATAGACCGGTTATGGAAATATTTCTACTCGTCGGTAGGATTTGGTAGCCAGCTACTTCACTAACTACTTACCCGTTGCTGTGGAATAGTTGTTTGTTATGCAAGGCTGCAAAGTTGTTATTTGGTGCGAGTGCTTGTATTGAATACCGAGCAAGCGAAGGATTCTAAGAGTGAACCACTCGCTTCGCTCGTGGTTTTAAAATATTATCCTGAGCGTAGAGCGAGGGATTCAAAGGCACGAGACGCAAATAATTTTGCAGCCATGCGAAACACACAACTTTTCATCTCATTAAAGCGAGGAAAATGTTAGATGCCTAATTATATTCGAGTTATTCTTCTTCACCACTGTACACTTTTCCAACGCGCCAACCCCTCACTCGCGGCAGAATGCTCTCGTGATTACAAGACTTGGGGCCCGGTCTGTGCTCTACACCATAGTTCGTCACGTTCGAATTTCGCATAACTTTTCCACGCTAGTGGATAAAATAGACCTTTGCGCTCGTATTTCGAAGAATAAAGAAAGCCTTTCCGAGCTAGTGAGATGAAAAGAATATTTTATCTTTGTCTACGTAGAAACCTGAGTCTGGATGTCGAGATGGATAGAAAGAGCTTTGTCTATTCTTTGAAGAATAGAAATAGAAACGAAATCATACTACAGGTGCTACACATAGGTACCTTACTAGATATTAAAACACTCGTATGATACTATTAAAACCATTGCCTCGGCTCGGTTTTACACACACTCGTATTTTAATTACCCCTTTTATGCAGCAGTTTCTTAAACTACTATTATTAGATTGCAGGTATTACCCAAATATTCTTTTCATAGGAATCTAATGTGTAAAAAAGATTTTGTAGTAAAAATATTTTTATTTCACTCAACAGAAATTACCTCCTACTTTTTTCTTTTTAAATAACTACTCACTATACCTTATACAAAAAGTAAATAAAATCAATAAAAAACCCGACTGTATAAAAAGTAAACTATAAATTAATAAAAAATCACTTTAAATAAAAACTGAAAAGAAAAAAACTTGTATTAGTAGTAGAATTCTAATGCGGAACATAGCGACTTTAACAGTCAGGACTCATTAAAAATTGCGACCGACTCAAATCTTCCCAATAATGAGTCCCGAACTCCCGACTGTTATAGTCGCTAGTCGCGTTTTTTCAGTTTTTATTTAAAGTTGACATTTTAAGCAGTCGGGTGTATTGTTTATTTTTTTTACACTTTTTGTTTAGTTTTAAGTGAGAATAGTTGCTAACCAACTTTAAATCGTTATAGATCCGAAATGGTCATACGAAATGAAAAATGATAACAGAAACCTAAAGATGATTTTCAAATACCTATTCAATGACACCCCACTTAACATAATTTGTTGACTTTCATTTCTATCTTTTCCACAATATGGCGTCTACTTCGTCGCCATATTGAATTTTAATTACTGTCAAGTATTTAGTGACACTCGCAAGAATAAGACAAATCTATTGACGTAAGAATCATTAAAATCGGCCCACGCGTTTGGTGTCTAGAGCGCCACAAAGGAATAAACATACATACATAAGCTGATAAACACATTACCCTCCTTTGCATCGCGCAGTCGGGTAATAATAAGCAGTCACTAATTATACGTTTACTTTGAATCAATATCGCATAATCAAATCAAGTTTAACCGATGTTATAATAAATATTTTATTTTGTCTCTTAGGGTCGTATCTTTTTTTTACTGGGGTAGATTTTTTCGTTGCCATAGTAAAAGTTACTAGTGGCAATAAGTTCTATCAATTACCATTGGTTTCAACTCTGGGCAACATGTTTCAAAATATTGGACCAAGCTTCTATGGAAGAGTTGCATTGTCCTTTTCTTTTTTTTTTTCTTACTTCGTTTGTCGTTTTAGAACAAGCTATCATAGTGATGGCTCCTGCCGTAGTGGAAAGATTAGCCAGTCAGCAGTGGTGGTATCCAGGCTGACTGCCCAGGGTGCGCTAGACGACCTCAGAATTTGTCACTCGTTGAAGCTCTTTCTTTGCAACACAAACTAACTACATACCATTATTTCAAGATATTGTCTCATGCTTCTGTGACTAATAAATGTTTTTTTTTTACCCCCCGACAAAAAAGAGGGATGTTATAAGTTTGTAGTGTGTATCTGTGTAACTGTCTGTGGCATCGTAGCTCCAAAACGGATGGACCGATTTCAATGCAGTTTTTTTTAATTGAAAGTTAGTTTAATCAGGCATCATCTTAGCTATATTTCATGAAAATCTGTTCAGCCGTTCAAAAGTTACAGCTCTTTTTCTAGTTGGAGTCGGGAGTTTTTGACGGTTAGGTCATTCTACTCGTGTATATATAGATTTCTCTCTAATCTTCTTGATTACTCTAAGTACCTATCTTAATTCACTAGGTGACAAAACACAGACTGTAGTCACAGTAAATAAATATATATTTACTGTAGTGTTGTTTTTGGCAGCAGGGGAACTGTTGTTAAAATACATAGTCATGTCTTACTCAATCCTAAAACAGCGTCCTACGAAGGCCAACTGCTATTCAGCGAGACATGTATTCTAGTAATCGTGAACGATTATAAATTGATATTGATTCCTCTGAAGATCCTACCTACCCCGTTTTTATATATATTTATACCCATATATATATATATAGGTTTAAATTTAAGTCGATGAGTAAGCGTTATACCTCCTAAATAATTCATCATTTTCCTAACTGAACAAGCAAAACTAACTCCATAATGTTATATTAAATTATATTATAATTATCCTCCTTAGAAACCAATGTTAGGTACATGTTACACATGCTGCTGTAACCTCTAGCGAGGTGTACATATTCTGTTGTGTCCAGGCCTAACATCACTAAACAGACTTCGAACAAAACATCGGCGTCATATATTAATTAACGGGCGACTTCAAATATATCCACCATACTAACAACTCTATTGATTTTTTCCACCCCACAGCCGGCCGTTGCGAAATTATCGAAATCTAACAAAAGCATCCCGAACCGAAACTGGTAAGAAAACTAATAACCCGTCTTACACCACCCTGTATACAACACACGCAACTCATACGCACACACGCACGCGCCGCGCACGCACACAGCTGCACACCAAAAGTCTAATTATATACGTCCACGAAGAAAATAAAGATTGGGGAAAAATTTTACAAGAAACAAGTGTGCCGGACTAGGGGAGGGGGGACTGACCGCTCCCCGTCATTAAGCCCCCACCGCCCCCTGACCCCCTCGCAGGGAGGTTAGTTCTCCCTTGGATGTTTAATAATATGAAGAATTGGAGATAATTTGCGAGAAACTAAATAAGAAACGGCGGACGAAAATTGAAAGGTCGGGGAGACTGTCTCCTTCTTACGGAAACGGTAGTTCGTGGAAACACTTGAATAAGATTGTTGTATCGTTGTGTTGGCTGTAATAAATAATATTTCAGCTATTGCGATAGATACTCAAACTCATACTCTTTATTGCTTTCATGTGTATCTAATTACAGGTGTAATATTTTTATAGGTTTCAACATGAAACCCCGTAAGGGTACAGCAACTTATAACTATGTACTTAGCTATAATAATTATGTATAAGTAGGATCAAACGATAAATTTAAATTACTAGTGGTATTTAAATTATATTGAATTGCAAGTATAATATGTATTTTATTTTATTTTTATTTTAAGTATCATGTATTTTAATTTTAATTGTTTTATGTTATATTTGTATTTATAATATATGATATGGAAAGGTTATATTAATATTTAACTTATAACCCACAAAAGAAATCTGTCTTTAGTACAACCATTATACAGGATATATTTTTATACAGTGCGTATAGTTCGCAGAATAAGTGTCCGTTCCCAAATGCAACCGAACTACTAAGATCACACCAAAATAAAATAAAATTTGATTTGGTATGGCTTGCGCTAGTAAATTATGCGTTTCTTCCACAGTAAGACGAATTTTTGTTTTGTTTTAAAATTAGTCCCAATACTGCGGTTGTATTTAGGAACAGAGACTGAATCACTCTGCAAATTATACGCATTACATAAAAAATACCCTTTATTTCAGTAATAAATGCGCCTATTTTTCAGATAATTCTATACAAGATGTTCCAAGTTCCTGCTTATATAAAGAAACATAAAAAGGTTGCATTTTCCACCTAAAGAAACCAATTAAGTACAACGGCCAAGGACCAAATAGCAATAAACTCTACTGTTACATGTAAAATACCCGCCTTAATGATCTGTATTCTGTTCAGTTTCACTTTTGACTTTAATAATCATAATTAATAACCTAACCGTCAAAACCCCCGACCTCAACTAGAAAAAAATCTGTAACTTTTGAACAGCTGAACAGATTTTTTTGAAACATAGCTAAGATGATACCCGATTAAACTAGCTGTCAAATAAAAAAACTGCATTGAAATCGGTCCATCTGTTTTGGAGCTACGATGCCACAGACAGATACACACTATAAATTTATTTTTTCGATACCTGTACCCTAATTTATAGCGGCTTTCGGTCCCTGCTTGAATCAATGGCAACAAACATTAAAAAACCACTAACTTTGTACAGAATTCTTCTAATTTTGCCGTACATCTACGATAGAACTAGTGAACTTAATACAATGTGTAGGTGTCAGAAATGCGTGGTCAAATTCTACAGTGTGGATCAGACCATCAAACTGAACATTTTTCTATACGGGACCAACATGGAACTCACAAAAAAAAATACAGCTGTTTGACACAAAATTTCATTACGATGACATGGTCTATATGTGTCCCAAATTTCATGTAAATCCGTTCAGCCATGATTGAGTAACAAACATCCGAACATCCGAACATTTTCACAAACTTTCACAATTATACTAATAAGAGCCGATTTCACCAAACTTTCTTATTCTCAAGATTATCTATACCAGGAATTATTTAACTCTCCATATTTACTCTTGGATAACTTTGTACCTATATGTTTCACCACTTTACATAATAAATTTAATCTCGTATAGTTACTCTGTGATATAGGTTCAATCCGAATGAACAAAAAAAACTATTGTATTGACCACCTACTAAAAGAAATAGCTTACGTCCTTCATGTTATGTGTACTGTGTATTTGTTCATTTTAGTAGGGTTATAAAAATGACAAAATTTGACCACAAGCATGACTCAAACCTGCGACCGGCTCCAGCTGGTACAGTGCACTAACCGCTCTTGCCAATCCAACTACCGCGAATCTCGCTTGCAGAATCGAATTTTTCCTTCACATTTAACCGACTTATAATGGCGGTGTTTTTTTTTTTTTAATTCGTTACGCAGACCACCTACTCAAGTAGATATCAAAACTTTTTAATTATGACCAAACGTTTGTGTCGATGGTCCGTCAACTGTATGCTGGTATTATGCCTCCTGTACAAGACAAATGTTCAACCACTATGTCTTTAGGACAAGCAAATTGAAAATAATGTCAGCTTGTAGTGTGTATCTGTCTGTGGCATCGTAGCTCTAAAACAGATAGACCTATTTCAATGCAGTTTTTTTAATTGAAAGCTAGTTAATCGGGTATCATCTTAGCTACGTTTCATGAAAATCTGTTCAGGCGTTTATTTTTTTTATTTTTTTGTTTTTGTATTGTCTCTCACAGGTAGCTCATTGAGCTTCTACTGTTTAACCGGGCTTTTGGTGAGACCGACCTAGGTTCAAGCGTTTAAAAGTTACAGCTCTTTTTAACCGACTTCAAAAAAAGGAGGAGGTTCTCAATTCGACGCGTATGTTTTTTCTAGTTGAAGTCGGGGATTTTTTACGATTAGGTTATTAAAATTATTGTATCTGTTTTCGATCGTAGATTTTAGAACATTTTTCCTATATCCCTTGTCCCACATGTCATCTACCATTTAGTCGCAAAGAAGGTTCCAATCTCAGATCCCAATTAACAGCGTAAAGGATATCGATTGGCCGTCTTTAGGGTACCGCAGACACCTCATAAATATGTAGTTCCTATACGGACCCCGTATTGTTGGCCGGGGAGCGATTTATGTGCGTCTTCAACCTTCGATGAGGAATATTAAACGGTTCCCAGTAAAACAAAAGGTTCAGTTCTATCTAGTTGGGTTCATGGGTACCGTAATATTTCAGAAGATTTTCTTTATTTTTTTCAATTTTATTTACAGCCTTTTTCGTTTACCATACATTTAGGCAAAACTGTGTTTAAAAAAAAAAAATTGATACTTTATATACATACTGGATATTTTTTATGTAGTGCGCAAAATTTGCAGCGTGATTCGGTGACCGTTTTCAAATGCAACCACAGTAGGTACTAAAATTCGCTCCAAAACTCCAGGGTTCATGTTAGAAACTTTATACTACCTATGTAACATCCTGTATACAACATAAATGTAATAAATAAATACATTGATGAATTGTCAAAATAGAGACAATTGCGATTACGAGCGTATATAGTGAATAAGTTGCTGGGAATCGAATCTTACATTCAGCAGCTAAAAAATAAATGAGGCAGTCTTTACCCGACTGCGCGACGCAAAGGAGGGTAATGTTTTTATTAAACTTTAAATTCGCCGAATCCCCTACAACGCATAAACAAAATATATAAAATTCTTGCGAATTGTGCTTTATGTGAAAATACTGTTTTTCCCGGTATGACTTTCAAAAATACCGGTAATTTTAACAAAATTCCTATATTCCGTATTCTTTGCTGCACTTTTATATAATTACGTAATTGTCCTTATTCCGTCTTTTTCCCTCATACTATCTACAAAAGACTTTAGGTAGGTCATCGGATTGTAGTTGGGACATATTACTCATGTATAAAAAAAGTTTACATATACGTATCGTACGTATGTTTGTTTTTGTGCTGTGTCAAATAAATACTTTTTCTTCTTCTAATAAAGTTCATAGTGTTACACTGTGTGAAGAACATCACGCTAGGAATCTGTATACAACGTGTATCAGATATACGTGGTCATATTTAAGGGTGCGGATCAGACCATCAAATTGAACAACTTTCACTATGGGACCAATATCGTAATCGCGAAAAAATTATCAGCTGTCCCATACAAAATTTCAATACCTACTCGACCCAAACGTAGCTGATAATTATAATTTTTCTATAGGCTCCATAGGCTTTCCTTAAGAAACCAGACCCATTCGTATTGTTAAAATGCAAGACTAATAAATAGGTCATCATCTACTCACCAAATATTGAAATTCACACAACATAACCAAAAAAAAATATTTTCCTAAAAAAAAATAAGACTTGACTTGGCAATCCTTAGCACCTTAACAATAAATAGTGGTCGTCCAGTGGTTCAAATTCGACCTATTATTATATGGAAATTTTAGCTTTCTGCACTCCTTGTCCATATGAACTTTAACTATGCCAAATCTCACACTCCTATGTGCGCGCAATATGCTTAAAAAGGGGTACAAAGTTTTCTCTTCACGTATTAATATACAGATAACAACCAAACGTCTTCCGTTCAACAGAATTATTAGTTATTTAGCTTCAAATATACATAATATATATTTAACCTTTTACCATATCTATACAAAAATATATTCTTGCGTAAAATTACAGGAAATCATTTAGGGAAGCAAACTCACATATCAACCGTTAAATGTCCAATTACGTCACCATGACATAGAGGAAAACCCATAGATGTTATAGATAGGATCGTATCCAAATTATACCTATCAATGTTGAGAACCACAAGGACAACATTTTGAATGTGATGAATCAAGACGATACGAAGTTCTAAGAAATTTTTGTGCAGTTGACCTGATTTTATTTTATTTTATTATTGTCAACAAGACACACTAGAATGATAGACATAGGTAATAAGAAGAGGACAGTTGCATAGACAGAGAAGACATTTTTCTTAAGATGGCAACAGTGTAAAATTAAGAAGAAAAAAGTAATCAAATCTTTAAATCAACAAAAATACATAAAATAAAAGCATTTCCATCTGAGTATGTATGCTTGGATCTTGGAAACAAATCAATTACATTTGTGTCTATCTGCTTGAGATGTTCGAATGTACATTCCTAGGCAAGCCGAATTGTCTTAGAATCATTTGAAACTGTGACCAGTATACTATCTATAGTTAGAATATATTCTGTTCAATAGCATTTTTAGGGTTGAGGAAACTGTTTGTAATGTTCAGAGCTAACCAGTTTTAGTCCTTGAGTCAACGCGTATTAACCCATCAAAATACACTCGGAAGCAACGAATCCGGGTCACTAACATAATCTTAATATCTCGGAAACTAAGAATGATAGCTTATTGAAATAAAAAGTATTTTATAGACCTATTTAATAATACTCAAATAATATGCTTCGAGAGCTGAAAATTGCATTGATAGAGGAATGCAAAAACTTTGTGCCGTATACCGAATTGCATGAAATCTGTATTAATAATACAAAGTATTAAAACGTGAGAAAATGATATATTTATTGTGAAAATCATGGATATGAAAAAAAATTGCGATAAAATTTACGCAATTTTAATTTATGGGTTTTTAATAAGTAAAACAAATAATAACTAAGAAGTTTTATTGATTTTATTTGAGCAGTATAAGAATAGTATGATATAATATAAATTTAGAAATAATGATAATTTGTATAATTCTTAACTGTAATGTTGTGTATGTATTTTTTGATTTACTTATTTTTATATTATTTTTTACCCTATAAATTGCAATGCCTTAACAGGCAACTAAGTACTAAGTCCTACAACCTATTGTAAACATCTTTAAAATGCTGTACACTTAGTTCGCAATAAAGAATTTGAATTTGAATAAAATTTGAATTTGCAGTATTAAATAGTCTATAAAATACTTTATAATTGAATACGCTAACATTCTTAGTTTCCGAGATATTAAGGTTTGTAATTGACCCGGATTCATTGCCTGTGTACTAACAAGAACTACGTAATTTTAGATTCCTATACAGATCAGAGCGCAATCTTTAATTTAATAGGCAGATCCTATTAATTAAAACACAACACATCAGTCGTATCCTAGTAATTTATACAAACGTGTTTGTCATACAAAAACGTACAATACATACGTAGACACAACTCAGCTAAATACAAATGGCTATTTTCTCCAATTTTCCTGGATATTTTCCCAATAGTTGGCACACACACACGGCCACACAAGTTTGCTCGTGTGTGTTGAACGAGGGGGTGTTGGGGGTGTCAGGGGGTATTAGGGGGTACCGGGGGGTGAGTGTACGAACACTGTTAAACTAATTATTGTGAGCGGCCGCGGGGGGAGTTACTAAGATTTTTCTACAGCCCACCAAGATAATATATATATGTGTATGTATATATATAGCAGTATATACGTCGAGATTAATATTTTGCAATAAAGTGTGTGCCGTTGTTAGTTAATGTATTAAGATGTAGTTAGATATGGTTCTAGATTTCCTTATTGAAACCCCAATGGCATCTAAAAACGATCTAGTCTAGAGACTAGATGCCTGGGAACTGAAGGCGGAACATATTGAGCTTACATGACGTGATGTACGTAATATTATGTCCATCAGAAGGCATCAGCAATGCCTTGCATTCCATAAAGACCTAACCGTCAAAATCCTCCGACTCCAACTAGAAAAAGAGCTGTAACTTTTGAACGGCTCAACAGATTTTCATAAAACATACCTAAGATGATACCCGATTAAACTAGCTTTCATTTAAAAAAACTACATTGAAATCCGTTCTTCCGTTTTGAAGCTACGATGCCACAGATATACAGATACGCAGATATACACTATAAACTTGATAACACCCCTTTTTTTTGTCGGGGGTTAATAAATATATTTTAAATACTATGCGATGATGTTCACGCACCGTAAGGTTAAAGGAATAGCGACCGGTGGCCATTTAAAATTTACTATTGGCCCTACTATAGATAAAAACTTTACACAACCACTATGATATTATGTAAAAAAAATTTGCGTCTAGTCAACAAACTGTTGATAGATAAACAAATCCAGCCCATCACATTCCCACTGCTGGGCACGGTCCTCTTCTCGGAATGAGAAGGGTTGGGCCTTAGTCCACCACTGATGCGGGTTGTGCGGACTACACACATCATCGAGAACTTTATGGACTCTCATCTTCATGATGTTTTCCTTCACTGTTAACGCAAGTGATAATGAAATTCTTATCCGTAGATGATTCCCATGATAAAAAGTTGCGGACCAGGTTCGAACATAAGCCTCTGCATGGAAGGTAAGCGTTCAACTCCTAGGCTATCACTGCATTTTTTATTATACAGGCAATTTTTTTATTGGGTGACTGACTTAAGTTTTAAGTACGCACCTACTAGTATTGTATAATAATTATAATATTATAGTGGTATCTACTTGTGATCTTTGCTGTTCTTTTTTTATTTTTTTATTGTAATATTGTGTAAATTCAGGTCGAATTATTTGTTGTGTAGTAAGCTTGATTTATGAAAAGAGTATCCATGAAGTTTCTTGGCGGTATCTTCTCCAGGACCAACCCACTTGGAACCGTGCGCCTAGAATCACGACGTTTTGAAAGTGCCTGCAAAGGCCCAGTTGAAATAAAAATCTTTGACTTCGACTTTGACTTATGTAGTGCGCAAAATTTGCAGATTGATTCAGTGTCCGTTCCCACATGCAACCACAGTAGTAAAATTCACTCCAAAACAAAATAAAAATTAGATTTTGTATTAAATTATGCGTGTCCCCCATACTAAGTCGAATTTTCGTTTTGTTTTAAAGCGTATCCCAATACTGCGGTTGCATTTAGGAACAGAAACTGAATCACTCTACAAATTATGTGCACTAGGTACCTATATAAAAAATTATCATGATATAATAAATAGTATATAATAAATTATAGAAAATGGCATAAAAGATTCAAAGATTAAAAATACTTCTGAAATCCATAAAACATGCTAAAATCCGCGTTACTTTACTTCAACAAAATACTAAGCACAAAAAGTATTTTCAATTACGTAATTTAAAATAACATAAAATAGTTATTAGTAATATAATCGGTGCCTAGATGTGAGGTTTTATGTTTATTAGTCGATTTAACCGATATCAAGAACACGCAAGTTTAATAATATACGTAGGATTAAGAGGGGTATCCCCACAGACCGCGCGGCCGCGTTTGGTGTTTGAGGTATTGCCGTCTCTGTCGAACGTCGCCAGCCCTCGCGCGCACAAGTGAGATAGTACTCCTTTTGCGACACTTCCGTGCGTAATTTTAATATTTCGTAATTTGACAATTATTCAAACAATTATGGTAGATATGTGGATTTTTTTTTAATACAGGATATTCATAATTTTTTCTATGTCTGTGCTTTTTTGAAATAATTCTAAATTGATTTATTGTCTTGAAACATTAAGATGAAGTATTTAGTATTTAGTACTATTTCGATCGAAAATTACAAATCTTTAATACCACGGTGGTCCACTTTCGACACCTGCTGGTGAACTTCGGGACCTCTTTACAGTCTCGTCCGAAATGTGTTGACAGGCGTGACACCGTGGTGAGTTCCCGAAGTCCACCAGCAGGTGTCTAAAGCAGATCACCGTTGTGAGTTTAGCCGGTAAGCGTCCGGTAAATCCATTTACTACCCCCAGGCGAATGATAACCCATGATGGTTATTGTGATGGTGGTAGCACTGTATCTTCTTTTCTTTTCACTCTTTCCTGTCGCAGGTCTGCTGACAGAAATTTCTTTAGAAATAACAACTTTGTACTTGATATCTTTACTTATTTTCATTGTCATGTGTGTGTGTACATAAATTAATAAATGGTTTCTCACCATACAAATCATAATTCTGTTCTATTTATTATTGTCAATAAAGTGTTCAGTCATTTAACTTGAAGATAATTAAGAAGAAAATATAAAGTATAGTCCGCGCGCGAGCTCCGAGGAATAGGGAATCAAACCCCGCAGTCTCCCAGTACCAGCGTCTCGGGGTACTGCTGGTATTGGGACAGTGCGGGGTATAAACTACGGTCGGGCGCAGTGCACAGTGCCCGCAGTGCAGTGTTCTAGAGTTGAATCCGATATCATGTCACATATTGTATAAATCATCGATATTTTAAAATCATTTCGTCATTCAGTGACAACGACAAAATCACCAATACCTAAAATCATAACTCGGTAATGACCATGACTGAATGAACGTGAATTTCGGCTCCGGCTGTGACATGACATGACAAAATGACAACATGCAAAGTGTGAATGCGGTGACAGTTAGAGAAAAATCATTGATGATTTTGTCATTGTTCCCATTATCGATATTTTTATGTCATTGTCATGTAGTCATTGATATTAAAAAAGCATCACTCGGCCCATTTCTACAGTGTTCCTCAGCCCCCGATTACTCGGAGCTCGCGTGCGGACTTTATCTAGTATCACCATATTACTAAAATTATTTATTTATTTAAAGATACTTCAACGACTTATCCACTAACAGACATTATAATTAATGTCTTAACAAGGTTCCCACTTATACACACACACACTTGTACACAGCACTTACAAGAAATTAGAAAATATGATTTTGTTGGTATTATATGGTAAATATTAATAGGTACCACGATCACTAATTAATAATTGAAAGAAAAATCATTTATTTGCCACAAAAACAAGACACACTAGAATGGTAGACATAGGTAATAAGAAGAGGACAGCAGGTGCAGCTACACACTATAAGTATACAAGGTCCTACATTTGTAATCCCGATCCTTTTAAGGGGTTAATTGTACTCATCATTAGGAACAAATTTTACAGTGGGACCAACCCTTAAATCGCAAAAAAACAAAACAGCTGTTCCGTACAATAAAAAAAATATTAGTCGACTAAATGTAAAAAGTAAATTAAATAAGTAAATTATAAGTAATTATAATTAAAAGTAAATTACTAAAAGCTGAATTCTTTTCTTTTCTTTTTCTTTTTTTTTTAAAAACGTTGCCCCTCACTACGATTTCTCCTGTATCGAGGGTACAGTTTACAAACATACATGTCACATTCACACACAACCAGACCCGAAACAATTATCTGTAGATCATACAAATATTGTTCCGTGCGGGGATCGAACCCGCGGCACGTAGCGCAGAAAGCTAATCGCTTAGCCACTGCGCCAACCGTGTCGTCGTGTCGTAATTATTTTTGCGATTTCCGGTTTGGTCCCATAGTAAAAGTTGTTCATAATGATGAGTACAATAACGCCTTAAAGGGATCTGGACTAAAAAGGTCTTCTATATTACAAATAATTATTATAATGTTGGTAAAATCCAGTGTCCCACAATATTGCAAAATTTCCCGCTTGTGTGTGACGGGGAAATCTCGCAAAAACTTTTTTCAATCGCGTTGTTGTACTCAGTTCACGGACCTGCGCACACGCATGTGCCCCGCCGATAATGGTTGGCTCATGTGCGTCACAATGTCCCTATTGCGTTGAATCATTTACTATCGGGATGCATTACGTATGATGTGTAATTATTAATGATTTGTAAATGTTTTACGTATGGTGTTATCCTGTAAATTGTTACGTTCATAAATGTAAACAACATTAGATTTGTAATTTTATTAGTGTAAACAATGTTGACTAACCAAATAAATAAATAAATGACTCATAATCATCACAACGGCTCTGAAACCGGCGTGACTTAGAACCATACATTCTAAGAATTGTGACCAATCCGCACTACGCATGCGTCGTAAATGACGGCCTCGTCCCACTCTCACAGAAGAGATCTGAGTCCCATCAGCAGAGCAAGCACAATGGGTCCACAAACAAACACATTTTTTAACCCCCGACAAAATAGAGGGGTATTATTAGTTTGTAGTGGGCATCGTAGCTCCAAAACGGTTGGACCGATTTCAATACAGTTTTTTTTAATTGAAAGCTAGTTTAATCGGGTATAATTTTAGCTATGTTTCATCAAAATCTGTTTAGCCGTTCAAAAGTTACAGCTCTTTTTCTAGTTGGGGTCGAGGGTTTTTGACGATTAGGTTATTTCGACTAAACCAAATAAGGACCGTTTGTTTGGGAAGCTATGTAATATTAACCCATAAAAACCATGGGTAATAATTATTATTCAGCCTATTACTATCCCACTGCTGAGCACGGGTCTCTTCTCAGAATGAGAAGGATATTAGGCTTTAGTCCACCACGCTGACCTGGTGCGGGTTGGTGGACTACACACATCATCGAGAAATTTAAGAGGCCCTCTCAGATGTGCAGGTTTCTTCACAATGTTTTCCTTCACCGGTAACGCAAGTGATAATCAAATAAAAATCCGCATTTCGACCACATGCATGCATCCAATACCTCATAACTGACGAGATTTTAAAAGAAAAAAAAAACTTGTTTTTCTTTTTTTAAATTTAAATTGTATTCATATGAAAGTCTAAGTTTAATATTTTTTGACAAACTATCGGCTAATAAAATTATTTAAAAAAATTGTTAGTCTAAGAGAATTTTACAGCAGATGGCACTAAAATCAATTTTAGATTATAGCACTTAGATAAAAATAAATTTATTGCATAACTGTGTACATACTCGTATTATGTTCTTATTAGTAGAAAACTTTAAAGTTTTAGGCTCAACAGTGTACCCATATCGGATATGCAATATAAAAGAAAAATTAACATTACAAATTAACGACTAAATTATTATTATTATTATATTATTATATCTTCTTCGTCCTCATCTCTTCCCTTTACGCGGGGTCGGCTTTACTAATCCTGAGCCGCCATTTGCTTCGCTGACAAGCATTGTCAACAGACAGACCCAACACCTTCATGTCTCTCTGGACATTCGTCATTGAAGTCGTTTGCGATCTGCCTTTCCTCTCTTTTCTGTTTCCTTGGTAAAGCACTTCGTCAATATATAATAAATATAACTGGGTGGCTTGAGTGTTAAGTATGCAACTACTCTTAATATGATCCTTGTTGTTCTTTTTATATTTTTTTGTAATATTGTGTAAATTCTGTTCGAATTTTAGCTAGGGCCGCTCCCGCGGCTCCATATGTTATTGTTAACTTGATTTATGAAAAGAGTATCCATGGAGTTTCTTGCCGGTATCTTCTCCAGAACCAACCCACTTGGAACCGTGCACCTAGAATCACGACGTTTTGAAAGTGCCTGCAAAGGCCCCGTTGAAATAAAAACCTTTGACTTTGACTATCGTGGTATTTTTTTTTTGGTGTAAACTTTGTCATATTTCGGTAAATCCTATAATTACCCCTTTCTCAAAGATCACGGACAATGGATTTCCCAAGTGTGGGGAATTCTAATCCACAATCACGAAGTCCGTTTACGTAGTACTTGCATTATGTACTTGTTTACGAACCAATGTATGTTCAGGTTATCATCGTGACCTTATTTGTAGTATTGATAAAGTAATTCTAGATTCGACTCTTAAACAACTATTATTACCTACATTACGATGTTGGTCTATTTATAAATAACTAGCACTGGTCCCAAAGAGAAAGGGATGCCAAATTTTTGAAAAAAATTAAGAATTATTTAGATGTGAGAAGTTAAATGAACAGTATTTCAACAATTTTCAGCAAATTATTTTTTCAAAAAATTAAATTTAAATTCTAAAAGCTTCGTTACAAAAAAAAATCTATCCACTCTGGTGCTTCGAGGCATATCGGTGCTAAATTGACTGACCGAAAAAGCTTTTTTATACTGGTGATCAAAGAAACAGTATTCTGTATACTTTATTTTTGATGAACAGTAAACAGTATTAATGAGCCAAAAACAGTACAATACTGTTTTTAAATGTATCGCTGGCAATCGTACCCAGTGGTCGAAATTCGACCATAATTTTCACTTTCTGCACTCCTTCTCCATATAATTTATTAATTTATCTACGAGTATGCCAAATCTCACACTCCTCCGGGCGCGCAATATGTTTCAAAGGGGTACAAAGTTTTCTCTTCACGTATTAATATATAGATAACCTGTATCACTCAGGGAGAGTGTAGCTTTCTATAAGTGAAAGAATTTTTAAAATCGATTTAGTGGTTCCACAGCCCTACATACAAACAAACAAACATTTTACCTCTTAATAATATTATAGCATTTCTTTTCCGGCACGGGCCTCTTCTCAGAATGAAAAGAGTTAGGCCTTAGTCCACCACGCTGGCCTGGTGCTGGTCGGCGGACCACACACACCATCGAGATCTTTATGAGGCCGTCTCAGATGTGTAGGTTTCCTCACAATGTTTTTCCTTCACCGTTATCGCAAGTGTGAAGTGATAATCAAATTCTAATCCGCGGGTCGATGATCGGTAAAGAAAATACAAGTTAGCTCAAAGTTTAGGCTCTCACGATCGTATTGGAGTTTAATACCAGTGTCGATGTTCATTACAACTTTAGTTACGCGGTAGACCCGCCGCACATAAATCCGGAAAGTAAGACTCATGCTGAGACGATACCCGTGCCCAGCAGTGGGACATTAATTAATAGGCTGGATTTATTATTCTACACATCAAAAAAATTGTTTTTACTGTCCCAATTCAGAAATTCGACACAGCCAGTGATGAAACGTAATAAAAATTTAGTAAATAGGTTATCACATAACGGCAAAGTAATAAAAGTGCAATTGTAGTTTATTATATTATAACTGGGCGGGCCGGGAATTGGGCGGAGTGGCGCGGAACTGACGTCATCAGTTAGTCTCTCTGTTCACTGAAACGAAGCGGAAACGAGACAAAATATCCTATAGAAAACTACTGTTATCATGTAATTTTGATGAGCAGAAAATATATTATAATCCTATTGGTAATTTTTTCTCGTGTCCGCTTCTGTGGACAGGCAGCTAGCGGCGAGCAGTGCTGCACCGCGTGGTGTGTTATTCACCTAAAGATGATTCGCTTATTCAGTAGTTTAGTAACTACATAGTAACTTAATAGAAGGAGTGAATAGGGATACTAATTGTATGCAGAACCCAAATAGTAAGTAGTCTTTAAAATATGATCGGGTTCAGTTGAAAATCAGCCTCGGACTATGTCGGCATACGCTGAACTGAACCTTTTTGGTGCAGACGTGACGCCCACATGATTGTGGTATATCCTACATATATATACTTTATATAATATCTATGTGAATAAATATGAAATTGTGTTTTTTTTTTTTTTTTTTAATTTTGTTTTGCATTTGGTTGGTTTCTTTTTGCATCAAAAAAAATTTTTTTTTCTTTCTTTCCTTTCTGATTCGTCGACATCATCAGATTCGGTGCGGATAATACGGACGATGCGGCCGGTGCGCCCGCATTCTATTCTACCAGTATCATTACACTTTTTTCATACCGATTCTCACGGCGCGTTCGATTCTTTCGGCGCGAATAGGTATGCTACTCGTAGGTCTTAACAAACTTCGAGGCCTTCGGCGCGATCGATTGTTTCGGCGCGAAATAATGTGCGTTTACCTTTTGAAGGAAGGCAAACGAGGTTGCACCTGTTGATAAACGATCACCGCCATTAACATCCGCAACATATAGAATAAGAATACATTGTCAACCTAAGTAATGTTGGAATATTATATATATTGTTATTATTATATTGGCTAGACCAGCTTTATCCGATCTATCACGTTTGAAGTTTTTATTAATTTATACTAAGACTTATTAAATTATACATATTATACATACAGTTTTATATTTATTTTATTTTATTATTTATTTATTTAACAATAATTAGTGTACATAGTTAAGTTTATATTCTTATGGTTGTATATTATAGTTATCAATAGAATATTATATTCTAAGTGCCTCAAAAAAAAAAAACCTGTACATATATATTTATATATATATATATATATATATATATATATATATATATATATATATATATACTTCTATGTTGGTATTCTTACACAGCCTTAGAGTGGGACAACGATTTTTTTTAAACGTTTAGGCACACTTCTCTAGCCCTTCTACAACTTTTATTAACTACAACGACATGAAGTCATTTTGCAAGCGATAGGAAAATATATCCATAACAAACAATAAGGGGAATACATGTAAAATATTTTCCATACAACACAGAAACGGAAGTACACCTACGCCATTTCCTGTTATGTTTTGTTTAGATTTCCATTAGTAAACGAACCAGATATGAACAGAATTTTCTAATTATTTCAGAAATATTTTAACATTTTCTAATAGTCAAAATATCCAAGGTCCAACCTTTCTAGTCCCGATTCCTATAAAAGGTATTTGTACTCATCATTATTTTGTTTTTGTAACTTTTACTATAGGACTTTTACTTTTTTGTGTTCTGAGGGACCAAACCTTAAATAGCGAAAAAACATCAGCTGTTCCATATAGTCGAGTAATATTAATATTATATGAAACAACAGATTTTTATTTCACGATTTCTGGATTTGTCCTATAGTAAAAGTTGTTCATAGTGACGAGTACAATACCCTCCTTCAATGTTTCCTCGTTCTACCAGTCACCCTGTATTGCAGCGTAATAGGTATAATAAATTATTAGAAATGAGTACCTACAAACAGTATTGTTATTTACTAGATTCCGCCAGCGGCTTCGCCCGCGTGATATCTTTATAAATTATATCCTATGTTACTCAGTGATAATAAAGCATACTGCTGGTGAAAGAATTTTTAAAATCGGTCTAGCAGTTTTTGAGTTTATCCATGACAAACAAACAAACATACAAAAAATTAAATCTTTTCTCTTTATAATATTGGTTTAGATTTATTGCAAGTCGATATAGGCTACGGTGATTAGGCTTTTAAGTTTGAGAGCATGGGTTTTTGGTCTCATAAGGCGCTGAGCGTACTTTTGTCCACCAAACTGCCACGGACACGAATTTTTAACTGATTTCAAAAAAGGTGGAGGTTCTATGTTCGACTGTATGTATGTTGCTGTTCACCGATTTCTCCATCAATTGCGGACCAATTTTGAAAATCGTTTTTTTTTTTGTTTGAAAGGGTATGTTATAAGTGCTAGAGGGAGAGAGAGAGAGTTCAGAGCTCAGTTTAGGGCTCATAAAGATTTGCGAGTACCATACCAATCACGGTCATTCTTGTCCGCGGCAGTCCGCCAAACAAAAAGTCCGTCATTTGCTCATCGCACGGCCGATGTACCCTGCACATACATATGTAAAGTTCGTGTAAACCAATGAAAATGTTCAATTCCAATAAATCCAACTTATAATTTAATAAGTAAACGCTGACGCATACCAATTTAAATAAAAATACATTATGATGACAACAACCAATTATAATGAACCCACAGAACATTTATTTATTAAATAATTACCTTTATTGAGTCAGTAAATATACAAAGTACATATAGTACCTAATCGAGCCTATAAAAGCGCCCGGCTCGCGAACTGAGTTCATTCTAGTAGCAAACTTAGAAACGACAACATGGCCGCCAAAGTGTTCTTCTTACTCGCCCTTACCGCTGTAGTTGTGTTCGCTGACAAGGACTGCACCTGTCACTCGGAAACCAACAATAATGGATTGTTGATTTTAGTTAACAAACTATCCCCGGCTCATATCGATCGTAAGGACAAGGCGACAAGTGTACTGCCCGGCCTCGTGTCTCCACCGCTTGAGTGCAACTGCCTGGAGAAGAATACCAGGAGTCCGGTGATCTTGCCTGAAGCCGAACAACCCTTTGGAAAGCTGGAGAGTCTGCAGTCCGAGGAGCAACAGCATTTGAGACTAAAGAAATCCATCCACTTCAAGACTGTGCGTTGTCCACAAGGACACGCTTGGATCGGCGTCATGTGTGTGCCCGAAGAATACCTTGACTGAACAAATACTATTAAAAGACAGAAACTACAGGGGATAAACAGTTTTGTATTATTTATTGGGCTTCTATTACCTCGGTGTTAATTACCAGAAGCAAATTCAGATTAAAATAAATTCCTAGATTATTTTTAAAATACTGCGTTAAGTGCTAACCTAGTGGCACTTTTTACCCAATTTAAATGTTGTTAATATGCGGATAATGTAGTGGGCTGCAATATTGTTAATACTACTCAACTACCTTTTATGTTATATGTATATTGTAGCTGTTTATTATCCCTTAATAAATAAAATAAAATAAAATAAGTGCCACCGAATTAAATGCATTTATGTGATAATTTTAGTTTAATAACGAAATTGACTTATTGTTTTAAAAGTTGAATGACATAATTTTGTATTATAATTGGTCATTTAACAGTGGCGTGGTCAGACATTTTATACAGGGTAGGTAAAAATAACTAAGTGTTGTATTGTCAAGTTAAATTGTTTGTGATTGCCCACGTCACTAAATTGTAAATTAATATCAGTTAATTTAAGTCTAATACTTAAATTAACTGATATTACAGACATATTAACGTTTGTATTACTTAAAGTTAATACCTACTTAATTTATTAAGGTAGAGAGTGTCTTTTGTCTTTATGGCGTGAACGCTACTGTCATTTAAACTTGAAACAGTTTTAAATTTAAATAAATCTGTTTCAATTTAATGTAGTCGTAATTATGAGTCGCTTTAAACATAGATTTTAAGACATTTATTTCCCTTTGGGAACGTGACATTCCAAGTATTTTAGTTTTAAGAAATTACTTAATTATTAAAGTAAAAATTTATTTTTTAATATTATTCATGTACTTATTATTTGTTTCCTCACACGGTTTTTAACTACACAAAACAGTATTTTTATTCAAACAAACACGTTCATATCATAATGAAATTAACTTTATTATTAATAGTTGATTTAGATCAATCGCATAAAATATTTTAAAAATTAAAAATTGAATTAGATTTCTACTAAATATAGATTTTAAAATATTTTATTAAAATTCTTTTTTATTTTTTGGTATACATGACTATAACCTAGTAACTATTAATTCATCGCTATATCGGTCTCCCATCCCAAATATGACCCCAGCAACAGCGACCGATCGACGCGCTAACTATAGTCATGAGCAAATTAATTAACTTGTACAACATGACGCATTTTGTTAGCGATAGGAAAATATACCATAACATGAACAATAAAATAGGGCATAAAGTTTAGGTACTCGTATTTTCCAAGCAATATAGGAATGGAAGCACAATGTCAGTTTTAATACAAACTTTGCCTCTCCGAAATACGCAACAAGTGGCTGCGCAGGAGTCGCACACCAGCAGGGTAATCACGATGCACGCTCGAAATTGGAATCGATTCAATTTTGACAGTTCAACAACGTACATTGCGCAGTATGCTTTAAAAAATATTCTGAACGACAATTCGAACAACGCAATGTAACGCATTGTCAAACTGTCAAAAGTGAACCGATCCCGATTACGAGGGGTATTTATTTATTTAAAATGCTTCATGTACAATATACAAAGGCGGTCTTAATGCCGTAGGCATTCTCTACCAGACAACCTTAGGGTGATGCAGAGACAATGAAGGTAGATGCACCAAAAAACAAACTTAAATGAGAGGTATATTACCGGTACTGGTATCGTGATTATCCTACGGGGCCCGAGCGCTTACGGTATCGGTGACCAATCCAGCTACGGTTAACTTCATAGAGAGACAAAGTTTATAATGTGTTAGTGAGTGTTAAGTACGCACCTACTAGTATTGTATAATTTTATTATTATAGTGGTACTTATGATCTTTGCTGTTCTTTTTTTATTGTAATATTGTGTAAATTGAGGTGGAATTTTAGCTGGGGCCGCTCCCGCGGCCCCACATTTGTTGTGTAGTAAGCTTGATTTCTGAAAAGAGTATCCATGGAGTTTCTTGCCGGTATCTTCTCCAGGACCAACCCACTTGGAACCGTGCGCCTAGAATCACGACGTTTTGAAAGTGCCTGCAAAGGCCCAGTTGAAATAAAAATCTTTGACTTTGACTTTGACATAACTTATAATACGCGCACCACTGTAGGACTAGCACGGCGGGAGGAGATCCCCGTAATCTCCTCCCTTTGTCTCCTTAACAGAAGACAAAACGGAAAACCGAGAAAGAAAACGGTTCTTTTAAACCGACTTCAAAAAAGGAGGTTCTCAATTATTATTATTTTTTTTACCTCAGAACTTTCGACTGGGTGAACCGATTTTGATGATTCTTTTTTCGTGAATTACGGAAAAATAACCGATCATAAAGTACGGACTCTTATCTTCATGATCTGTAACAATTTTACAAGTTAGCTCAAAGTTTAGTCTCTCACGATCGTATTGAAGTTTATTACCAGAGTAGATGTCAAAGTCAAAGTCAAAGATTTTTATTTCAACTGGGCCTTTGCAGGCACTTTCAAAACGTCGTGATTCTAGGCGCACGGTTCCAAGTGGATTGGATGGTGATGAGTGGTTGGATGTTCATTACCATTTTAGTTACGCGGTAGACATGTAGGTCTTATTACTTACACGTCACTTTGACGACACGGTTGGCGCAGTGGCTAAGCGATTAGCTTTCTGCGCCACGTGCCGCGGGTTCGATCCCCGCACGGAACAAATATTTGTATGATCTACAGATAGTTGTTTCGGATCTGGGTGTGTGTGCATGTCACATGTATGTTTGTAAACTGTACCCTCGATACAGGAGCAATCCTAGGCTACGTTTTTTTAAAAAACAAACAGACAAAAAACTTTGCGACACAATATAGGTTGAAGATTTCTTAGTGATATATTGGGTTGTGTAGATAAAGAATTATTGTGCACTGGAGTGCAAGCGCACGGCAAATTTTATGTGATGTATAGTCGTCGCGGTGGGAGTGTACGGCGGCTGCGCAGGCGCACCGACATCCAATCGAGTTTCCCGTGAGCGATAAATGTCAATAGTTTGTTAACGACATATTAGCGAATGATTATTACTTTAATAAAACATATATTTAGAATTACATTTACATTTACGATTATTATGAGAAAGGCTTAAATAATTTGTGCGTGCGTTATGTTTTTAAATTATAGCGTTTATCGATCATAATTATTAAACATAAGACATTTTAAATATAAAGTATAGTGATAGTTCTGTTTATAAACTGGACAGTTTTTATTGAGGTTAGAAGAATTTACAAATGAATGACTTTCAATTCATTTTTATTGTTCTGTGTGGAAACAGTGTGAGGCCTAAAGTCTTGCGCTTACGCATACATATTAAAAGTTTGTTGCCTCAGTTTTTAGTGGGGAGCATGTATGAGATTATTTATTGATTTATTATTTATGTACACACATACACATGACACAGTAAAGAAGTAAAGATATCAAAGTACAAAGGTACCAAAGATAAGGTTATCTTTGTACACGTAATTATTCGAAGGCGTTATTATTCTAAGCTGTATAATAACCTAAACCGGTTATTTTATTAATGCACCACCTTTTTTGAATTTTCCGTATATTTTATGTGACATCAGCTCCTATAAGTTTACTTTATCTGATAAAAAAAAAATGAACTATAGGCACAGAGCATGAAAAAAAAAATCCTTTATGAACTGTAGATATTATGCCATTATGCATGTATTAATAACCTAACTGTCAAAAACCCCCGCCTCTAACTAGAAAAAGAGCTCTTACTTTTGAACGGCTGAACAGATTTTCATGAAACATAGCTAAGATAATACCCGATAAAACTAGCTTTTAATTCAAAAAACTGCCTTGAAATCGGTCTGTCCGTTTTGGAGCTACGATGCCACAGACAGATACACAGATACACACTACAAACTTATAACACCCCTCCTTTTTGTCGGGGGATAAAAATAAAAAGAGAAATGAGGGCGATGTATTTAATAAAAAATCATCATTAAATTGTTTTAAATTAGCTAGACCATACACACAAGTATTGGTATTTCTTTATAATAATTATTATTATTTATTTCAAGACAACAGAGATCCATCCACCATCCACAAAAGAAAATAAAATAAAATACATTAATTACAAAATTCAAAATAAAATAGCTATTATAGCTTTGCAAGCGTTGAATACTCGCGGGATTAATTAAGAATATAAAATCAAATAGTCGTCGGTTTTAAAGAATTGAATTGAAAGCAGTTTAGTTGAGAAAAAACAAATAGTGGGATGAGATGTCATACGTAGAAACAACGGGTTTTAAGCGTTATGACTTCCTCTCGATAAGACTAAATAGCAGATATGACTAGTTCATCCTCATTGATGTTTTTTTTATTTTATCAAACGATCAGTATCTCAATGGTGTATTATCAAGGGATAACTTGGAACTTGGAACTCTAGAAGGTCCAAAACATCGTGACATAAATAAAATAATCACACATAAATTAAATATATACAAATTTTTATATATAATATACAAATATTATATATAAAAATATATACGTAAATACTAATACAATTTGTATTCAATATTACAAGCGTATTTTCTAAGAAATGTTTTCGATATCATTAGACGATACAGGTATAATAAATAATTCAATATAATTTCGTGCCAGCAGGAGGCGGCAATTTGGGAAAAAATCTTTTTTATCTATTTACTCTTTTTTTCCGATTTTTACGAAATACGTTGACGTTTCTCGACATTTTGTCCACGATCGTTATTCAAAAACATGTCCAAATTAATAATTCTCTGTAAATGTAATACAAAATATTATATATATCGGTATTCCTCGTATTAGACAGAATTTGAATATTCTTAAAGAAAATTATAATGAATAAAATTCAAATTCAAATTATTTACTATATTACAAAATTAACAAACACAATACAAAAACTTACAAAAACAATTATACAATACAACAACAATTACACAATTAAAACCAATACAACAATAATTAAATAAAACTTATTTAATTAATTACAATTGTTTTATTATTACAATAGCGTAATAGTAAAATAAAATAAAAAATTACTGAAACCCGACCCGACCTTACCAAAATAATGTAAGCTTCAAATTCTGTAAAACAATTACTCGTGCAATCGCGTACCTATAGGCCACGCGGCCCATGACGTCATTTTCATGACTCATCAACATATATCTACATTTTAATTTTTAAAAAAATACAACTTTTTTTTTTTTTTAATTATATGTATTTATTATAAAGCCCCCCGCCATTACTAACATTTTTTTAAATCATCCGATATGGCTATAATTAGTTTTTAGCGCGCGCCTACGGGCCCAGTTTAAATTCTAATATGTAAAACATAAACTTAATTCAACACATTAAAAGCGGACACTGATAATATTTATTAAAATAAAAACATAGATATATCACACACACAATTAAAATAAAATTATATGTCGCACAAACGATTATAATAAACCCAACGGTACATTGATAAATAAGTACCTATAATCGCGGCGTGAGTTACCGGACATAGTAGGTTCCTACTTATATAAGCGCGCCGCTCAGGAACTTGATTCATTCGAGTACCGAACTTAGAAACGTAAACATGGCCGCCAAAGTATTATTTGTGCTCGCTCTGACCGCTGTGGCCGTGTGCGCGGAAAACGATTGCACCTGTGACCCCAAAACTGAAATGGAAAACAAGGATTTATGGAACTTCCTCAAGAAACTGTCCGTGAATGCGGAAGATCCTAATGACAAGGAGATAAATGCTGTTCTGCCCGGCGTCCTGTCGCCACTCCTCGATTGCAGCTGCCTGGAGAACAATAGGAGGAAACGCAGGATCCTAAAAGAAACTGAAAAAACCTCTGAACAGCTGGACAGTCAAGATTCCGAGGATGAGGACGAATCGGAAATTATCGGCCACTACAACACCTCGCGATGTTCGCAAGGGTTTGTTTGGATTGGCATTAAGTGTGTATCCGTAGAGATGCTGAAGGGAAAACTGATGACATAAAAGTGAACAAGTGAACAAACGCATGACAGAATAAAAGTGAACTAAGTGAACAAACGAATGACAGAAACATTTTATAGTTAATGATCTCTTATATCCTGGTGTTAAAATCAGGGTAAAATTACTAGACTATATTTTGTAACTCACAGAATTAAACGCATTTAAATGTTGTATAATTTTTATTTATACCTAAACGAAATTAATTTATTTATATGTTGACTTAAATTATGTGTTGTATTATAAATTTTATATTCATAATTTAAAATTGAAACACTTTTATTTAAATGTTGACATATTTTATAAAATACGAATACTAGTCGCTTTAAATATAGATTTTATGTAATTTCCCGTTGGGAACGTGACATCCAAGTACCTATTTTAGTTTTAAGTAATTGTAATAGATAATAAAATAAAATAATTTAAAATTATATACTTTTTCTTTTACCTTTCATAGACACTAAACCATATTTATGCAATACTTCTAATTAAATAAAACAGTTATTTTATAAAAATATACACTCGGACGCAATGAATCCGGGTGACTAACAAACCTTAATATATCGGAAACCAAAAATGTTAAATTATTCAAATAAAAAGTATTTTATAGACTATTTAATACTACTCAAATAAAATTAATAAAACTTCCTTATTATTATTTGATTTACTTACTAAAAACAAATTAAAAATGCGTAAATTTTATTGCAAGTTTTTTTTTTTTTCAAATATGTCATTTTCTCACATTTTAATACTTTGTATTACCTCCGCGTATTGTTAATACTGATGTCATGCGATTCGGTATACGGCACACAGTTTCTGAGGCGTTGTTAGGGGAATATTCTCACATTCCTTTAACAATGCAATTATCAACTGTCGAAGCATATTATTTGAGTAGTATTAAATAGGTCTATAAAATACTTTTTATTTGAGTAAGCCATCATTCTTAGTTTCCGAGATATTAAAGTTTATTATTTTGGTGACCCGGATTCATTGCATCCGAGTGTACCTAAGTATGTTAATAACAAGAAAAGTCCCATTACAATATTGAAACATATTGACAAAGTTTATATATTGGTATAAAAATTATTTAACAATTAATATTATACTCATCACTAGTTTAAATATTATTAGTTTATTACTTTTCTTGTCAAAGATCCATTAGAATTATCACTACATAGTATAAAACAAAGTCGCTTCCCTCTGTCTGTCCCTATGTATGCTTAAATCTTTAAAACTACGCAACGGATTTTGATGCGGTTTTTTTTAATAGATAGAGTGATTCAAGAGGATTGTTTACATGTATAATACTTTCATATTTAATGTAAGGGCTGGCTTTATTACTAATTTACAAGCTTAACCAAAACTTTATATTAGTCACTACTAGGAAACAAAAAACCCGATTAAGACAGTAGATAATAGATTTATGGGCTATTAAAAATGAAGATACGGGTGAGTCAGTTCTGCAATTTTGGGGGTTAAATCGACAATAATACTAAGAACCGATTTCTCTATGACTGTGACTTCTGTTATTTTGAAATTGGAACAGTTTTTGTATGGAATTATCAAAGTAATACACACCTAGGAGTATTATACGATAACCTAACCGTCAAAAAACCCGACTCCAACTAGAAAAATAGCTATAACTTTTGAACGCCTGAACAGATTTTCTTAAAACATAGCTAAGATGATACCTGGTTAAACTAGCTTTCAATTAAAAAAACTGCATTGAAATAGGTATATCCGTTTTGGAGCTACGATACCAGCAAACAGATACACAGATACACACTACAAACACACCTCTTTTTTTTTGTCGGGGGTTAAAAGTTACAATTGCACCTCCATATAAACAACTTAAATTAGTAGTTTATACAAACTTTTTTTTGGGTAATCCAAAATTTTTAATTATTAATATGACGTTCATTTTCAAAAAAAATATGAGTCATGAGTTTTTAAATATGATGCAAAGCATTGAGGTTTACCCAGGTCCCGCATGGAAGATTATAATGAGGAAAATAATAATTATAGTTGTTGTGTCTAGAAACAATTTAAATACGCATATTCTACGTTGTTGTAACAGGAAAAATAGGTTAGAATACCTCTGAGTTCTCGAGTCAAGCAAAATAATTATATTATAATCCAAAAAAAAAAAATTTTTTTTTAATTTTTTTTTTATGTACACACAAGGAAACATGGTAATAAAAATGTTACAGACAAATGAGCACAATGGAACTACTTATTTCTAAAGAAATTTTTTCCAGTAGCCCCGCGATTGGAAATAAGGATGATAGACACGTAGACACAGTGTAAAAATTACAAAAATAACTACTTTAGACAACTTAAACTTTTTTTTTTTTTTTTAGCGTGGTAATATCATCAAATTAGTCCTCCCACCCCGGGCAGGGCTGGAGGGACTGTCAGACTTGTACTGACTAAAATCCACAGTGTTCCTTCAATAGCCCTTTACGTTCCGGGGTCACGGTAATGAGATAAGTCCCGCGACCCCGGCAGGGGACAACATAAACTTAAAAAAAAAAAAAAAAAAAAAAAAAAAAACGTACCGTTAACCCGTACCGCCGTGCCGTACCGTGTAACGTTTTTTTTAAATTTCAAAATAAACTTAAATCTAGTAACAATTGTCTCTAGCTTCCACACTATAATTCCCTGTATTGAAAGAATTGTATTGAAAGTATTGTTAGGAGTCTGTTGCACCACTTGCAATAAAAGTGTCCGATAGTAATCTAACAGATAAAATATCTATTAGATATAAAATACAGCCACTAGATTTGACGACACGGTTGGCGCAGTGGCTAAGCGATTAGCCTTCTGCGCTACGTGCCGCGGCTTCGATCCCCGCACGGAACAAATATTTATATGATCTACAGATAGTTGTTTCGGGACTAGTTGTGTGTGCATGTGACATGTATGTTTGTAAACTGTTCCCTCGATACAGGAGAAATTCTAGTGAGGGGCAATGTTTTTTTAAAAAAGAAGAAAAAATTATAATAAGAAAGATCGATGGAAAGAAAGATGGTGTCAGAATTTGAGGTAGTTTCACGGTGCGGGGGGGAGGTAACACACCCCTACTATTGGCTAAGCCAAGCTTTATGGTACGTGTGCCTGTGACTGACATCTCGCGTCACACCCTCCCAGCACCGCGCAGCTTCTTCATAAACTCCGGCACCAACCATCTCATACTCAGCTCAACAGTTCATATTTTGAGTGGCATAAACAATACTTAAAAATGCGATTACAGCAATCGCGAGTGATATGCTGTTATTCATTCAAGAGTTCCATTGTCTATCGAAGAAGGTCTTCTTAAAAAATAAAATTAAGAACTATTCTATTCTATTCTTCAGATCTTCATCAAATTTAAATGGGATCACCTCGAGAGTATACCCTTTCAAACAAATCGGTCTGCAATTGACGTAGTAATCGTGTTACAAACATACAAAAACAACATACCGTCGATACAGTCGGTTCTCAGCCACCTCCTTTTTTTGAAGTCAGTTAAAAAGATAGTGATACTTCTCTTTCTGCTCAAATCACGACGAAGTAAGCTTGAACATGATAAGGCAAATTGTCATAAGTAGCGTCAGTGTCGTAGATTTGTGTTGTAATTACAGCAATCAACTTTAATTGCTTGCTCGGGATGATATCTATTACTTGAACGCGATGTTTAGACCCAAAGCCAATTTTAACCGACTTCAAAAAAAGAGGCGGTTCTCAATTCGAGGCACTTTTTTTTTTTTATACTGTGCAAGCTTGGCATTGTCACCGACTTCTGAAGCTGTTAATATTTTTAAGAAAATTATTTTATACTTTTTAGTTTTTTGAAGTCGGTTTTTATATGAAACAATATCAACCCGTCACAGTCCATGGTTGCACATAACTATAGGCCGACCAAGAATGTGTAAGATGGTGGTAAACGCTGTTCGCGATGAGCTGAATTTTTCAATATTTCCCAAAATAACAATAACATTTAAACTTTCAGTTCAGCATATTGAACGAGGTATCGTGTCAGTGCTCGTCCTTGACCCCCAAGGTCATCTGCCTTTGAATTAATTGTACCGTTATGTCACGACATTTATTAGAAAATCCTATCATTCTAGTTATAACCGGTCAAGCGACACAAAATCGAAAACAATAGAAAGTCTATTGTCCGTGACCGTCTGTCGGAACTGCAGGGTAATCACGATACGCAATCGCAATCGGAATCGATTCAATTTTGACAGTCCAACAAACTACATTGCGCGGTAAGCTTTTAAAACCACATCGCCCTACAATTTGAGCAACGCAATGAACACTGTTTTAGTGTCAAAATTGAGTCGATTCCGATTACAAGCGTGCATCGTGATTAGGTAGCTGGTCAGCTTGTAACTGCCATGGCAATCTTATTTAGAGGCAAATCATTATTATCCTTATTATTCTTATTTTTATTTTATTACATTATTCTCGCAACTCTTACGCAACATTCGCAACATTGTACTGATTTAGATTGTAATCTATTATTTTAAAAGTTTCCATGGAGTTTCTTGCCGTTTCTACTATTTGGAACCGCGCACCTAAGAGTTTCGACATTTCGTACTTGTGCCTGTATCCGATTTACATGAAATCAAGATTTACCTATTCTATTATTTTAAATCCAAAATGGTTGAAAGCAAGAAAGAAAAAAAAGTATTTATTTAACACAGCACAAAAACGATTTTAAAGATAATATAACAGAAAAATAAAAGAATAAAAACATGTAAAAGAAAAAAAGAAAAATATTTATCTTAAATTAAAAAATGGATTGTACGTCGCAGCTGTGTCAAAAAGGCTTCCGCTCAGCTTAAGCTGTCGCGCTGCGAGCAGCCCGACAGCGCTGGTTTTCAGCGGGAGCCACATCGAGTGACGGTTGCTGTCCAAATCGAAATATATCAATAGCTAGATAAATAAAGCAAGCTCGACTTTCTATGTCTATGCTACTAAGTACAGACAAAGATCTTTCTAAAAAAACGCCTGGCTGAAAAAATAACAATGGGTAATTTTTATACCACTCAGATGGGAAACAAACGTACGGCCCACCTAACACCAGTAGGCTAATTCACGTAACTAAACAAGTGCAGTTGCCGCCCAGTTGCAATAAATATTGATCAAAAAATCACATTTGGTAACCTTCTTCTTCTTCTTCCGTTATGGCAATTGAGCTGATGTCGATTATTCTGCCATTTGGTATCCTCTGAGCTTCAGTGAGATACGCTCGCGTCAAGTTCGAGAGTCACTGCAATACGATCGGCGCGTCTTAAAATTACGTGAATTAGTCCTCAGGCACATCACTCGCGCGTTGCCAACCCTACTAGTAGCAACGTCGTGTAATTGCATTATTTGTAATTGTGTGTGTGTGTTGTTGTAGATAATAAATGTAATTTATTTCTTTCTTTCTTTCTTATACGAGCGCCTAGATACTATAATGATTACTATATTTCGATACAAACCCGTTCGACCGGTATCATCTCGTCTTTGCGTCTGCCAAACATTCCTGCAATACATTACTGTCAATACATACGTCATCATATGTAATTCATATGTATTTTCCTTACCCTATCGCCGTACTGACGCAACGGTATGGGGGAAAGAACAAACATGAATCATTTACTGTATAAAACCTTAATTGACGTAAGAAATACAGTTATTTAAGGTAATATTTTGGATTTAACGGTGATGGAAAAACATCGTGAGGAAATCTGCACATCTGAGAGAACTCAGTACAGTTCTCCTGGTGTGTGTAGTCCGCCAACCCGCACCGGCCAGCGTGGACCCTTCTCATTCTGAGAAGAGGCCCATGCCCAGCAGTGGATCAGTAATGAGATGGTTATTTTTTTATTTATCTTTATAATTTTTTTATCTTGTTGTTCACATTTATTTCGTTATAATCTTAGATTATTGATTGGTTGTCGCAGCCGCTCCAACTAGATTTCGCCGGCGTACTAATAAAATGCGGCAAAACATACTACGCAAGAATAGGCGTACTCGAGTGAGTCGGTTAGATTAAAATGCCGGTTTGCGTAGTAAAACTGTGCAAAAACAACACTATCAAAATTTAAAAAACACTGGGATATGTACCATCAGTAAAGATTGTATAATTTCCGAAATAATTTCAACAATAAATAAACAAACTAGAATGACAATCACCACATGACAATCACAATGTCAAATGAGTTGACGCATTCAAAGAGCCATTTTTCTTAGGTAGTGCGGTATCTAGTTGGAGCGGCTGCGACAACCAATCAATAATCTAAGGTTATAATTATAATCCATATATTTATACGTGAAGAGAAAACTTTGTACCCCTTGTTAGGTATATTGCGCGCACGGATGAGTGTGAGATTTGGCATAGTTAAAGTTTATATGGAGAAGAAGTGCAGAAAGCTAAAATTACGGTTGAATTTCGACCACTAGGCGACCACTAGTAATAGTTACTACGTTACGTACAGTCTGTCAAGAAAGTCATGCAAAGGATTTTGAAGGAACTAAAATTCTTCTTCGCTCGCAACCTTAAATAAGTACCGTAGGAGTCAGTTTGGGTACAACGATGTGTTTATTTTACTATTCTGTGTAGATTTTTTGTGATAAAAAAATGTTTTCGGCATTAATATATTAAAAATAAACAAGAGAATATACAAGTGGCGCCCTCAATCCTTTTCATGACTTTCTTGACAGACTATACTTTATTAGCGGAGGCCATTTGGAGGGATTATTGTACTCATCATTATGGATAACTTTAACTACAGAAACAATTAAAAAGAAATCGCCAAAAAATAATTTGTTGTTCCATACAAATAATTCATATAATTCTACTAAATGTATGTTTATTCAATACTTAAAAAGACATTATTATATTTATGTATGTTATATATTATATGTGTATAGATGTATGCGAATTTATGTAGATGCATGTATCAAATCATAATAAAATAAATTAAACACTTATTATAAAATATTCTTTAATAAATACACACATTATTAAAGAATATTTTATAATAAGTATTTAATTTATTTAAAAAAAACGTTGCTCTCACTAGGATTAAAAAAATAAAAAATCCGCAACCGCAGATTAAATTGGAATTATATATAATTATTATTATTATAATTTATAAAAAAAGAACACAATGCGCGTACGCTGGTGTCTTCGCTCACCGGGCAATGAATGGTTGAAGGTCAAGCCAGAACCGGTATAATTTACAATAATTATAGCTGTTGTACGGTCACCATTTCTGATATCATTTTCTTTTAAAACCGCAACATTTTTATTTTAGTTTTTTTACACAATTAAATCCACTCGTAGGCTCTGCAGTAATCAGTAAACCAATTTGATGACACGGGTGGCGCAGTGGCTAAGTGATTAGCTTTCTGCGCTACGTACCGCGGGTTCGATCCCCGCACGGAACAAGAATTTGTATGATCTACAGATAGTTGTTTTGGGTCTGGTTGTGTGTGCATGTGACATGTATGTTTGTAAACTGTACCCTCGATATAGGAGAAATAATACAAAGGGGAAAAGTAAAAAAAAAAAAACTGTATCTACGATACAGGAGAAATCCAGTACGAAGACAACTTATTAAAAAAAACGCAAAGCTTAGCCCCAGCGCCAGTGCCACCATATTAAACTGAAGTTTACGAACTACCTATTGATTTAAGGGCCATTTTCACCGACAAAATAACAGATGTTTAAAATTAAATCAGCCGATTTAACATAAATTAATGATTAAACGACAGATTTTCCTCTAATCGATTGTTATGTTCTCGGTTAACTTGAGTCTTAGCTTCTCATCTATCATCGACTAATATTCAATGTTACGAATACGCTTTCTATTTCTGGTGGCTGTCTGGGAAACCCCTTTGCCCGCTAAGTATGTTACCGAACGAGTATAAAGAAATGTTGTCGAGCGACGACGACCTCGGAAACGACACAATAACGCCAGGTTCACACAGATGCACCGCACGTTTTTACGGCATTAAGTTTTTACGGCACGAACGACAAATCAAATTAATACAATATTGAAGTGTCAGCTTGGTGTATGCTCTATCCTTTTTTTTTATTAAACAAATGACAGTAACAGAACTAGAGTAACACCTACGATCATTCTTGAATCGTTAATATTAGAATGACCTTAGTTTAATAAAACTTAACCGTCAAAAACACCCCGACTCCAACTAGAAAAAGAGCTGTAACATTTGAACGGCTGAACAGATTTTCATGAAACATAGCTAAGATGGTACTCGATTAAATTAGCGTTTGATTAATAAAATCTGCATTGCAATCGGTTCATCCGTTTTGGAGCTACGATGCCACAGACAGACACACAAACTTTAACACCCTTCTTTTTTCTCGGGGGTTAATAAGAGCCAAAACTGACTAAAAAGCTTGTGTAGGACAGCCGAACAATACATTTATCTCTCATAAGACTCAACAAAATGTCGCTCTTCTGTCAGTCTGAACACATAAGACAAAAATATGTCACACAAGATTCGAGAAAATCCTGAATCACAATGTTATATCATAATAGTTAATGATAGGTGAACTACAAAAGATGAAGAGAAAAAGAAGGTTAATTTCTTCTGTTATGTCAACACGAGCTGTCACATGGGAATCACTCATGCTGTAGTGGATAGTTTTGTCAGTCAGCAAGAATGGTGGTGGTTCTTTCGAACATTTTAATCGAAGTCATTCGATTTACTTAGAAATCCGTTGAGTATTCAACCCTATACAGGATTTTTTTTAATGTAAGTAGTTCGGATAATTTGCAGTGATTCAGTATCTATTCCTAAACTCATCCACAGTATTGGGATTCATTTTAAAACAAAACTTAGTAGGTCACGTACAATTTACTAAACGCAACCGCAGTAGTGGGATTCACTTTAAAACGAAATCGACTTAGTATGGAAGACACGTATAATTTGCTAGCGTAAGCCATACAAAATCAAATTTTAGTTTTGTTTTGTAGTGAATTTTAATACTTTGGTTACATTTGGGAATAGGCACTGAATCTCTATGCAAATTATCCGCACTACATAAAAAAAAATTGTGTATATTGCCGTGTGAACCTAACCTTACAGACTACGATTAATAATTTGTCAGTTGTTGATTTTGTAATTGGAGTAAAAAATCTTGATAATGGTTGCTTATTATTACAATAGTAACAATTAGGCTTACCGCAGATGAAAGGTCAACGCACATTATAGTTTGATGCAAATAAAACCGATTGATCGTCACATAGGTGGAACAAAGTCAGATCCTGGTAATACTTGGCCCTGGTCAGCTTGTAACTGCCATGGCATTTTTATTTAATCAAATCAAATCAAAATTCTTTATTTGACACAAACACAGGTAAATATAATGGTAAATATTATGAGAAGTGCAAATATTTTAAAACTATTGCATTAGTTATAAATATTAATTATTAAAATCCATCAAATTAATTCAATAAAATATCATAAAAGATCATTACATAAAATTAAAATAAATAAAAAATGTTTACAATTTATATTCAAAAAATTCATGGATGCTATAAAAATATTTCTCAGCAAGCCACCGTATCAATTGTATTTTAAATTTATTAAATTGCAAAGATCTGAGATTATTTGGTACTTTATTCAATAGAAATGATTATTATTATTGTAATCTAATTTATTTTTATTCACATTAAATAACATTATTCTCGCAGTTCTTCCCACAACATTGTACTGATCAAGATTGTAATCTTTAAAAGAGTTTCCGTGGAGTTTCTTGCCGGTTCTTCTGCATAGGATCTACTATTTGGAACCGCGCACCTAGAGACTCGACATTTCATAAGTGCCAATATTTGGTTTACATGAACAAAGATCTACTATTCTACTTGAATAGAATTCTCGTGGGAAACATAGCGTAATCGGAAAAAACACAGTACGGATTTCTTAGACTTTTTATGCGCCGCAGACTAAATCGCAACAAAAAGTCTGTCGTCTGCGAAGGGCCTTATACGCAAGTTGAGGTCCAAGGTTCAATTCCGAAAGCCAATTATGATTGGGCTTTTCTGTTGGCAAACTTTTTTCGTTTGGAAATTATTGCACATAAACACACGGTATAAATGTTTATGTCAATAATTGGACCTAATAATACGAACTTATTATTACAGGTTACAAAACAGTTAATTTAATTAACTCAAGACCACACTAAATAGAATATTAAGTTGAAAGCATGACGACCTATTGACATAGTAATAATTTAATTTTTATGGAATTTTTATAATTTTGTTTTTTATTGAATATGGCAGTATGCATATTTTCACCCTATTTATTGCAGTAATTGAATATAATTTTGACAGTAATGTAGTCAATAACATTTTCTATTGTTTGATGGATTGACATTACCTATGTTTTTATAGTAATTTTAATTGAATTCTTTTGTAAACTTAAAACAAATTCGTTGATAACAAAATTTATATTCAAAATGCATTATACTAACACAAGACAAACTTGTGGAACTTAATTTATAATAATATTTTTACAAATCCTTTGTAATAAAAAATAAAAAATCTTGATTTCTCTAAACAAGAATACAAAATTGCATTGAATAAAACCTACTACAAATACTAGATCTACCAATTAAATATAAATCCTAACAACATTACTTACGTCAATAGTAATTCCCATTCAATGCTGTTTCAAAATTTATTAATGAGTTCGCCAAGTAGTTTTTATAACAATCGTAAATTTTATAAAAAACATATGCAAAACTGTCGAAACAAATGGCCCATTGAATAGCGGGGAAACCCACACCGGTAGGAAGCTAAGTTGCGCACGCGCACTGTCTGAATACGACCACTAAAAAGATAGACGCAAAAGTTCTACTCATTCAAAACAAAACAAGCGATAAAGAGCTCGCTCGCACATAATGTTAAATTATTCTAAAATATCTTTTAGCGACAAATCTTTATAAAGGTATTTCGATTCCTAATATGGTTTGATGACACGGTTGGCGCAGTGGCTAAGCGATTAGCTTTCTGCGCTACGTGCCGCGGGTTCAATCCCCGCATGGAACAAATATTTGTATGATTTACAGATAGTTGTTCCGGGTCTGGGTGAGTTGTACATGTGACAATATGTATGTTTGTAAACTGTACCCTCGATACAGGAGAAATCCAAGAGAGGGGCAACGTTTAAAAAAAAAATATAGTATTCTTATCATCATCACATCAGCTTGTGCACGTCCACTGCTCAACATAGGCCTCCTCGACAGTAAGAAGTAGTTCTATAGACCGATGAAGAATGAGAGTCGTGAGAAAACTAAAATGGATTGATGATCGCTTTAAATTGGGAAAAAACTAATGCGCCCGCGCACACCACGGTCAAGAGTTCTGAGCGAGTTCTGCAGTCGTTTTTATGGGACCAGTAATTCTTAAAACGGTAACTGCGATTATTTGAACTGTGAATGCACAACGCGATAAAATGCTTTAATGTTCTCTGCGCAAGCGCTGAAGGAAGACCGTGCATTATACAACTATATGATTAAATATTGAGCGCCTTGCATTCGTTTCTAAACTGGCCCTTCTGTTTTTTTTTCGTTTATCTACGGTTATGACGTATTTCCCGTGTACCATAAACAACTGGATCCATGGATGTCGTCACAAACCGTCATAGATAATTTATTGTGATTTCGTAATGAGAATTACGTAAATAATTGGGTTTTAAAATCTGTTACGGGTCTCAATTATGATCACTATGAATGTCAATGACTTGTCTTTTTAAAACGCTTTTATTAGCTTCACTTGTAACTATCTAACTAACTATGTAAGAAAATCTTGGAAGTTAAATTTGACCCACTTCCCGGTTTCCGATTGAGCTGAAATTTTGCATACAAGTTTAGTTTGGATGACAAAAGCGATTTCTTTAGTTTTTTTTTAAACTATAATATTTTATATTATATTAACTGTGAAGGAAAACATCATAACAAAACGTACCTAGTTCCAAAAAGTTCGTCATGGTGTCTGTTGTCAGCCAACCCACACCAAGCCAGCATGGTAAACTAAGGAAGACCCTTTTTATTCCAAGAAACCCGTTCCCATCAGTGGGATATTTATACCCTGAATTATTAAACATAACCTAATCGTTAAAAACCCCCGACTCCAACAAGAAAAAGAGCTGTAACTTTTGAACAGATTTTCATTAAACATAGCTAAGATGACTCCCGATTAGACTAGCTTTCAATTTACAAAACTGCATTGAAATCAGTCCATCCGTTTTGTAACTACAATGCCATAGACAGACACACACATACACACATGCTGGTAACTGTAACTTGGATGCTGTGGCCTCATATAATTGAAGGAGTACACAGCTATAAGACTATTACTAATTATAATGTTTTGTGATTTTATGTGTATGTCCTTTGTTGGGGGTCCTTAATAAATAAATAAATAACACCCCTCTTTTTTGTCAGTGATTAAAAATGATAAAATTTAATTGCAATCACATTCAATGGACACAACTCCACAGACACATACAGGTGTAAACTTCAAAAGGCATCCGACGCAATATGCGAACATAAAAGGAACCAGCCAATCGTGACCACGACCTCTTGCCACAGTCCATGCTATGGTAATGTTGATCATCGGCAATTGTTATGAATATTTCACCTGCGCCATGCATTTGTAACAAAGGAATTAGCTAATTAATAATTTACCAAGTTTTTTATTTATTTTTGGCTATGCTTTCCCATCCGCACGGGCTTCCTGGGGGCTTACAATGTGACTGACTGAGACATTTCCAGTATAACCTGACCTTTCACTGTACGAAAAGCCTATACAGTGCGAGGTCAGCCCATACTGGAAATGTCTGGGCAGTTCAATTACTGCCCTTCTATAAGTGTTCGTATGAAAAACTCAGATATTTTCCGGGATGAAAAGTATTCCGTATTTAATATGTCCTGCAAACCGTCGATAGTCTGCGGGACACGGGAGAGGAATATGATCGACCAATAAGCTAGTCTGTTGGGCTTCACACCCGCCGCCCCGCGCCCCGCAAACTATCGGGAGGGTCGCGCTTACAGCGTTTGGCCTATAATAATAGCATTGGTGAAATGTGGGTGTACATTGTACACCTCTATCTATCCCTTCAGGAAGTACAGGTGTGATGTAAAACTATCTATCCATTGATCCAGTCCTCCCATCCAATACATAAGTGTACTTGCTACTACATTATATTGCAAGAATTTCGGTCGACACGTATATAATTTGAACACAGTAGGTATAGTACGAAGAAGTCGCTTCGGCAAACTTCGTAAAACCGATCACTTCCGAACTGAGTGCGCCTTCAACACCACGAATGTTTATTAGTACTGATCTTTACGTTGACGCAATAAGTATTAAAAATTATCTAAACGAGTGACTGCCATTGGTTGTTCGATCAGGTATAGTACGCGCAAATCTTTATGAGCCCTCTGAACTCTCTCCCTTTCTCTCTCTAGAACCTATAATAGTACGCCTATTGTACTCGTAGGTGTTAGATGGAGAGAGAGAGAGATTTCAGAGCTCAGTTCAGGGCTCATAAAAAATTGCGAGTACTATACATCGATGTTAGTTCATAGTTGTGTCGTACTGTACTGCTATATCAGATGTAAGTCCACCTGGTATTAGATCCGCCTAGGTTTCTGCGAATGCCCTAAATTATTGTGGGAATGAGCTATATATCGTCATATCCTGGTCATCTGGCCAGGATATAAACATGTGCATTTATAGTGCTTCTGTGGTGACTAATAATTATTGCTTCCCTAATACATTATTAACAGTTTATTTGTTTATATTATGTTTGATTAGCACAGTTTAAAAAAAACACTCATACTTACCAAAGGAGACATAAAAATAAACATTATAAACATTAAAATAACAATAAGCAAATATCTTTAAAAAAAATTGTGTTTATAACAAAAATACGAAATTCATATAATATATAATACCTATTATTTAATTACTAAATTAACAATAATTATGACAATGGTTGTTAAAAGTTACGTACGTCTTCAAATATTTATTATTTTAAAGAGACGGCAAAGGATACAGAGAAATGGCAATTGTACTACCGAAAAGAGCAGAAAAAAGAAAGAAGAAGAAAAAGAAGAAAGTAGAAGAAAAGTAGAAAGTGCAGTGTAGTGTAGTTAAAAAAGTAGAAGTTGTTTTTTAAATGCACTTGAAATGTTTGTATGGTAATCTTAATGCTTTGGAAAAGGATTGACTGGATGCAAGCTACAAAAAGTGATGAGGAAATCCTTAGCCCAGCTGTGGGGATGTACAGGAAAAAGGATGATCTCCACGCAACGGTATCTAGTAATATCTATTATATAAAAATGAATGTTTGTTTGTCTGTTCGTGTTCTATGCGTTCCTACACCCTTATCCAATTCCAATGAAACTTTGGTGAGTTGTTGTGAGCGCGCATGGAAACGTTTCTAATAACAAAACGTCTTCAATGCGTTCCTATACCATCATCCCATCAAAATGAAACGTTGGTGAGTTGTTGTGCGCGCGCACGGGAAGGTTTCTGATAAAAGAACGTCTTCTATGCGTCCCTATACCATCATCCGATTACAACAAAACTTTGGCGAGTTGTTGTGCGCGCGCACGGGAAGGTTTCTGATGAAAAGTGGCATTGCAAGGCAGAGCTAGTTAATAATACATTTGAAGGCACCGCGACCGTACACGTAGTGGTTGAGCGATCGACTGCTGTGCCATGTGCCGCAGGTTCTATCCCCGCACAGAACAAATATTTGTATGCTCTACAGATAGTTGATCCGGGTCTGGGTGATTGTGCATGTGCAGTTTGTATTTGTAAACACACCACAATATAGAAACAATTGCAAGAGAAAGCCAACGGATTCAAAAAAAACTTTAAATTTACTTGAAAAGAGGTAGGACATAGCGGAGCTTTCTGCTGAAAATTGGAGCTGCCCGACTGGGGAAGTACCTCCACCTTGCAGAATATCGTAGCCAAATAACACTGCTCTCTTGCAGTGTTGTGTTCCTAACGGTGAGCAAGGTCGCCAGTGCTCCTTGGGGAAGCGTCGTGTGTGCCAGTAGTAAGGATGCTTCATGTACAATGTACAAAGGCGGTCTTAACGCCATCTAATAGGCATTCTCTATCAGACAACCTTAGGGTGATGCAGAGACAATGAAGGTAGATGCACCAAAAAACAAACTTAAATGAGAGGTATATTAAATTATACTTAAAAACAACCATAAATTTACATAAACATTACCAACATAATTATATATAAATAAATAAGTATTATTATATGCTAAATAAACTTAATACATATACATAAATAATAAATATATAAAATTCGGAGAAATTAGAGTCGACGTGAATCTGCCGACGTCTTGTCACGAAAGTATTTACGTATCTTAAATTGAAACGAGAGCTTACTGTTAGCCATCTTGATTTCAAGGGGGAGTGCATTTCATAGTAGAATAAATAAATAAATAAATAAGTAAATATCACTATTGGTGAACGCGTCCTAAGGTATGTCGATACAGATTGATTTGACGACACGGTTGGCGCAGTAGCTAAGTGATTAGCTCTCTGCGCTACGTGCCGCGGGTTTGATCCCCGCACGGAACTAATATTTGTATGATCTACAGATAGTTGTTTCGGGTCTGGTTGTGTGTGCATGTGACATGTATGTTTGTAAACTGTACCCTCGATACAGGAGAAATCCTAGAGAGGGGCAATGTTTAAAAAAAAAAAGGTGGCTTAGTTCTAAAAGTCACTAAGTCCATTTTCTTCATTTTGAGATATGATCATTTAAAGTGAAAAGAAACATATTTAAAAGTAATGGCTGTATAAATAAATTTGAAAAACAAAGAAAACAATAGTTCGTACGTCATTTAATCGAAAAAAGGATTAGAACAATCGATAGAGAAAAAAAAAATTGAAATAATTTGAACTGGTCAGCCAGCTCAAAAAAAAAATTTTTTTTTTTTTTTGCTATAACTCACTATGTCCATTTTTTCAGTCCAAAATGGACTTAGTGAGTTTTAGAACTAAGGCACCCATACAATCAAGTGCAAGCTGCAATAGCAAGTGGAATAAACCATTCCCTAATTAAATGCACTATGTGTGTAGAAAATTGATTGCATTGACACATTTGATTAATTATGCAAATACCTAGACGCCATTTTTAACCTCCGACAAAAATCGGGGTGTTACTTTGTAGTGTGTATCTGTGTTTCTGTCTGTGGCATCGTAGCTCCAAAACTGATGGACCGATTGCAATGAAGTTTTTTTAATTGAAAGCTTGTTTAATCGGGTATCATCTATGCTATGTTTCATGAATATCTGTTCAGCCGTTCAAAAGTTACAGCTCTTTTACTAGTTGGAGTCGGGAGATTTTGATGATTAGGTTAATTATTACTGGTACCAACATTACGTAATTTTACTGTCTTTGTTGACGTCAAAAAGTACTAAAACTTGTCTATTGTGAATATACGCCTTTGAATTTGAATGAAATGTACTAGTACTTGCATGAGTAGGTAGTAGGTAGGTAGGGTAGTAATAGGTATATTGTAGGATACACCGACTGGCTCATAGGGCCATTTCACAAATAAAACTAAGAAGTTAAGCAGTAGTTGCCGCGGTCATGGTTTGGATCGGTGACCATTATTTACACAACGAAATCTCTTAGTGCCTTAGATATCACGTTCATGCTTCATTCATGGTTGTCATCCGAATACCAATAAAGGTCGTTACGGGCAATCATAATACCGGAAATCTGAAAACGAGTCTATCCTAAAGATATCGGTACCTACCTACCTACCTCCTAGGTAGCAACTTAGCGGGTAGGTGTTGGGCGCCAATAAGAAAAAAAATGCTTATTGGCGCCCAACCACCACCAAAATTTAATTTGCCTATTTAGAATAGAATAGAATGGAATTTTTTATTTGTCTTTCAAATTACATAGGTAGCAAGGGGTACATCATACAAGAAGGTAAAAGACAAAAAGGTCTTGGACTCAGCACAGTAGTTGGCAGCGCGAGGCATGCTCAACTGCTGATATTCTGTCCAAGCCAATCATACATTGAAGAGAACACAATTTTTATAGTATTATATAGGTATATCTATACGTACAAATGCCGTAATATACTGTAAACAAATACATCCAAGGACAAACACGCCTCAAAATCTATAATTGAGTAATTAAGAGATGATACATGTTCTTATAATACGTTACAATATTATTTAACAGGTCAGCTGATCCCTCAGGCAAACCAAAAAGTTTCAAAGTTTATTTATAATCCATTTCACCGCCTTTTGCGGTCTTCACATTGAAACTCCAGACGATCACGATGGTTCAGTGGATTAAATGTACGAATACCAAACTCTTAGTTAAGATTACGGTTCCAGAGTCAAATCGAGAGCTGATATTAAACCAATATTCGCTAATAACAAGATAATACGATATACCGTGTTCATATGAACTATACACCCACAGCTGGGCAAACTGAAATTCTTGATAATTGCATAAAAAAATCGCTAAAAAAGCTAATATGATATTTTTGGATCAAGTTGGTTGTAGGCGGGAAGAAGCTCAGAATCGAACCCCGACCCGGAAGCATTCAATCTTTCTTCGAACACACAACCTTATGTTAGGTTTAGTTAACAATAGTATAGGTAGCATGGTCATAGAAATAAATGCCACTGATGACGTCATGATCCATCGATCCAAGTCATGGAGATCCATGATTACTGCTTTACATTGATTACTATTTAGCCTTAAATAAAACATAATGATACTACTTAATATTCAAGTATAAAAATAACCCGGAAGTGACGTCAGACAATTAGATCCAGTACAAATTCAAAACTACCCTCGCTATTCATTATCCAAACGTGATCTACTCAACTTCCGGGTCCCTCATACACCGCTGCACTTCCCCGTTCAAGAATATCACCATAACGGTTGCGAAGCGCAATCGAATGCAAAACATTTGAAAGCTTCGTCGTATCCAGTAACAGTTGATAAAGTCCAATTTCTTAACAACGAGCCACAATGGCTATCGGCGGGCTTTCGCACACGTCATCGCCGCGTGTCCAGTCTCTCCCCCAATAAATGAAATTTAACAGAATGAGGGAAAAAAATCAATACGAACACTAGTCAGCGGGTATCGGCCACTATCGCAGCCCCTCTAATTTACTACCTACGATAAAAACAATCCGGCAAGTGTGTGCGTGCGGACTCGCCGGCCGACAGCCAAACGAATCATATTAACTGCTACAATATTCATGCGACATTATGAACGCACCCTTATGTAATATATCGCACATCAATAATTCCTGAACGCGATTGATTCCACACTACGAAAAAATAAAGCGGGTACTCACGGATACAGCAGCCGTCAAATGTTATGGAAGTTGAGCATTGTTACTGGACACCAGCGAGGTCGACGAACCCGCCGAACACGATGACAAACACACAGTCCGCCATGTTGTATTTCAAAACGTCAATTTTTTTTTTAATTTTCCAATCTGCGAACTGTCAAACTCCGGCCGGCCGAAACTTGGTCGAACTTAAACCGCGGAATACTCGAAAAATTCCCTCCGTAAAAATTTTCAGCTTCAACTCCTTTTTGGTGTAGTAACTTTATGTTTACGTTGTAATTACGCCTATCTATAAACACTTTATTATTGTATAAAACGGTATAAAAATATTAAAATTATGAACGATGGAAAACTTGTAAATTAAAACGAAATATAAATATATATTAATAATAATATAAACGTACTAGCGGCTCTGAGTGCGAGCGCCTACTGACTTAAAATTTTTGGGTATAAAAACATGCTACAATAGCCTCCTACTGGGACGAACTGCCTTGATACTTTCACCGGCCGGAAAAATCGCGCGTACAGGGAAAATAGAGAAAAGCGCGACCAAACGCGCGAGCCAATTTGATCTTTAAGATTAACGTCTCAAGATTTATTGCGAATAACTAGTTTGCATTTGATGTTCTTCTAGTTTTAAGTTATATTGTACATTAATTAAAAATAAATAAGAGAGGTTTTCTTTATGAAAATATTATAAACATTTATTTTAATAATTTTGAATTTTAATTAAATTATTAGAGCAGAGATTGCTTATCAATTATTCCGTAAACTTTGATCTTAAAAGTTTTGTATCTAATGTGAGTAATGTTTCGGAGTAATGTTAGTGTTGGCAAATATATCCCGTAGAAAATGTTTTTCTGAAAAATTTGAACACTAAATACAGCAAAATAATAACATGGCTATACCTAACAGATTTTTTATTCATACCAACTAAGAGTTAGGTTGTATGGATTCTGGAGGCTTGTAAATGGCTTTTCGATATTTATTAACTGTTATTTTATGTATTGTTAGCTGTAAGCCACCCAACTAAAAATAAAATAAAATGACTGAAAATGAAATCGCTTCGCTAATGAACAACTCATTAAAAAAATTGTTTGTAATTACTTTCCACTTATCATCATTACTAATTTTCAACAAACTTCATGCATGTCGCTTGTCTCTACTAGTGACTAAAAAATACTTCTAATATTCACAAAAACATAAAAAACACACCACTTTCCATTTCCAAAAAGAAACCAAAAGTGATAGTGAAAGTTCAAACCACCAAGACTGTTTGGTCGCAGTACAGACACGAGTGTGTGCGTGTACGAGGGGGCGAGCGGGGAGCGCGGGCGAGGCGCGGCGGGGGGAGGGGGTGAAATTTTTCGTTTTTCGCCCACTTTTCCGTCCCGCTCTAGTTTTTCGTCTCCCTCATTTTTTCTTCGCCCGCTTTCTTCTTCCTTGTGCCCCACCACATGTGTGCCGGCCACAGTATAGGCAACATTTTCAGATAAAAAGTCAGTCGTTTCCGGTTTGATCTGGCTGTTGTTTTGGAGGCTTTATCTTCGCTATCTTTGTGGGTGAATGTGGTGTTAATGTTCGTGATCGATGTTATCGTTATCAAATCTCAATTGTTGAAACTACTGTCAGCTTTTTCATATTTTTTATCGGTATTAACTTTTGTTATTTCAAAATAGAACATAAAAACACTTTATTCATCAAAATTCTGTGGTGTTTTGAGCCCAACCTCCATGACACCAAGCTCTGAAACAAATACAAAAACATTTTAATAAATTTCTTTATTATATTTTGTTATAGAAGATGAGAAATTGCAAACTAAACTAATATTTTAACGCATCTGCAACATTAAAGTCTGCACTTGAATACATACACAGATTTTAAGCGCACTAGTTGAGTCCCAACTCAACCAAACAATGGGTGTTATGGCCCATCAACCAAACTTTGTTATTTTGTCCGTATCTAGATGGAAATCTAGTCGTATAATCTAAAAAAAATAAAAGTATTTTGTTGTCTAATTTTTCCATCTACCAGTCAGCTACCATGTCTTACCAGGAATGGTTGAACTAGAATTTATTTATTACTTCCTCTATAAAAAAAACTTAATATTATTCGGCATTTTATCTGAAAATTTACCGTATACAACACTGAGTTCGCGGGCGCCCGTCCTCCTTCCTCCACGGCGCCTTACAGATATACAGCATGTTGTTTTATACAAACCTATTTTTATTTTAATTAATTGTAATTTATTGCTTTTGCTGTCAAGCGTCGTGGTCTGCTGGGTTTCGTTTTAGGTGATGTTGTGTGGATTAGAGATGGTTTGTAATTGAAATGGCTTACACTACATAGTTTAACGTTACACCAAAATTCATTCACAACTGCAGAATGTTTTATCAGAAGTGAAACAATTGTCAGTTGTTAATACACATTTTTGACAATTTATAGTGAACCGTAAATTATGTTAATACGAAGTTTAATTCCTAAAATCATATAAAGCACAATTATTAAAAATATTTCAATAGAAATATACACTATAAAGATTTACATGACAATCTAATCCATCATTCCCCATCAAAAACCACAAACAACATAGTACACGATATCTTATCACAAATCACTAAGCAACAAACGTATAACATTGAACACCCTGTATCACCAGCAGAACTAGGAAACGAGGGAGTAAGTACACACACCCACCACCCTAGGGGGGAGTACATGGCAAATACGCGAAAGCAATAGGACTTTTAAAAATTCTCCAGAAATATGATTTATGTGTTGACGGCAACGCGTTTCTCCCCTCAAGGCCGGGGGACTGATTCGATTTTTAAACCACCCTGTGTAGGCTGTAGGTTTTTGAATAAAAAAAAAATTATATTGTTTTTTTTTCGGCGTCTTTTTAAAATTGAATTCTGATTGGTTCCGTTCTGTATGTGAAATTTTGATGCGCGTTCTTGCTTCGTGGTAAGCAGACATCGAAGTGTGGCTGACACTGTCGCATTGCTCGGTCGTAAACGTGCTTCAGGCCGTAACATGCAATATCAATGGAAGGTGCATCAGTAACGATGAAAGCCACGTAATAAAACACGTAAGGGTTAGCCCACATACACGACTTTTGTTGCCAGATTTTTTTTTATGATCCTACTTTCTAACGGGTGCCGTCTGTCAGAACTGGTCAGCTTGTAACTGCCATGGCAATCTTATTCAGAGGCAAATCATTATTATCCTAGTCTTATTTTTATTCACATTAAAGAACATTATTCTCGCAGTATTTACCACAACATTGTACTGATCAAGATTGTAATCTATTATTTTAAAAGAGTTTCCATGGAGTTTCTTGCCGGTTCTTCTCCATAGGATCTACTATTTGGAACCGCGCACCTAGAGTCTCATTTTATAAGTGCCTGTATCTGGTTTACATGAAATAAAGATTATATTCTATTCTATTTTATTGTAAGGCAAAACATTTTAAGACTAAAGGTATGCGATTTTCATAATATTGAATTAAAAGATAACTATTTCTGACCGGCATCAAGCACATTACAAGCTTTAAAAAATCCATTTTCCTTACATAATTGTGGATGACGTAGGTACACAAAAGGCGCGCCAAGAATCCCAGTAGGATTTCTGTCACTCGTCGCTCAGCGCACCAAACGCAACAACACAACGTTGTTAACTTACTGTTGTATTCTATGAGAGCGTTGTACGGTCAGCAACGAATGTTTCTAATATCAATATTTAAAAAATAATACTACCTAGATAGTTCACATGTAACACGATAATAAAACTGCGCCTAAGCACCATACAATCGCTCTAAATAAATTTAGATATTTACTGTAATTTAAAAAGTAACAAACAGACAGACAGACAGTTACATTCGGATTTATAATATTAGTGCGATTTAACACCAATATTTTAAATTAAATAATAGGATATAGTGGACTACTATTAAAAATGGATAAATATATTATATTATACCGTATAATATGCAGATAAAGAACACCATATTAATAAAATAATTAAAATCGGTTAATAAATGACATAATAATTAGGAGCACGTTAGAAACTTTTGCAATTTCTATATGAGGCACTATCCATCCTTTTCCCGCAAAATGGAAATATATTAAACTGTCACAATTTACTATGACATTACTATAACGACACAAGCTAGTAGTGTCATTTCTGTCTATCACGCAAATTTAAAAAAATTGGCTTCTTATTTTAATTAGCAAAGCTTCAGTTTTGCTAATTAAAATAAGAACTGTGTAATACCGTATTACTTAGCCTCGCGTAGCCACCGCTACGAAAGTGCTACGCCGCCCGAGCCACCGCCCGCCCGTGTGGTAAAGCCCTTAGTCGTAAAAAGGTCGTAGTTTAATGTCATTATACTCCAACCAAGTATCCGTCATACCTTTAACATTCTTCTAGATTATTTTCTTCACCAATATTTTTTTATTAATTTCAATACGCGCCATTGAAATAGATTATATCTTTCACCTTCCCAAATTAAAATGTTCAATCATAGCCATGTACATGGCAGTTAAAATCTTTATTCAAATTACCGGAAAAAATTAAACAAGAACACAAATTCATTGTATTTAATAAACTCTTTAAAGAATACCTAATACAAAATTTATTTTACTCAGTCGCAGAATATCTAACATAAAATCATTAGAAAATGTGATGGATACATCGGAGAAAATAATATATCTTCTATAAAAACGTACATCCACCTATATAATAAAAATAACATGATTATATTAAATTAAATACATATTTACTACAAATAAATATGTATAACATAAACCAATTAAAATTACATGATACTTAAAATTAAAATAAAATAAAATACATAATTATACTTGCAATTCAATATAATTTAAATACCACTAGTTATATAAAATATATTAATTGTTTAATCCTACTTATACATATTATAGCTACATAGTTATAAGTTGCTGTACCCTTACAGGGTTTCATGTTGAAACCTACTTGTAAAATATAACACCTGTAATTTGTACATATGAAAACAATAAAAAGTTTGAGTTTGAGTTTGATTACCAATCCATCTGCCAAACATGATGATTATCTACATAATTCATCATCTGCCTAGCCTTTTTCCAACTATGTACGTTGTGGTCGGCTCCCAGTCTAACCAGAGTGATAATCCACGTATTTTTATAACGCGCCGATCATATTGCAGTGACGCTCGAACTTGACGCGAGCGTATCTCACTGAAGCTAAGAGAATACCAAATGTGTTATTTCGATCAAAATTTTACTGCAACTGCGCGGCAAGTGCACTTCTTTAGTTACGTGATTTACCCTACTGATGCGGCTGAAACTCAGTACTTTTTACAGGAGCGACTTACATCTGACCTACGCCACCCAATTACTGCGAGACACTGATACCCTAACGTTAGACCGGTTGTCAGACTTTTTAGGTTGCTGACTCCCGTAACGACTGTCATAGGTATTGATGTGACAACCGGGACCAACTGCGTAACCAGCTTTCCGAGGCACGGAGGGGTTTCGATGTTCGAAGAAACGGTGACCCATCCAAGCACGCGCTTCTTAACCTCACTGATCGACTGATCTGTGCGGTAGCTTTGTAGCTACGAACCCCTCGATTATTGTGACAGGTATAGGGAGGCCGTTTGTTTCGTGCGGAGATCGAACCAACGACACTTAGCATTCACTGCGCTATTGACGTTATGTAATATTTTGGATGTAAGCTCAATCACTTTAGAAATAATACATATAGGTATTCTTTATTGACTTGCTCTAAAACTATCATACACAAATACAATATAATATATAGAATAAAAATACTCATTATTGTACACCAGTGGGCCGAACACGATTTTTTTGACGTATCGTAACGTAAACGTACCCAAATTTAATACCAAAAATACACGTTTAATCTATGATATTTTTTGGAAATACATGCAATATTTTTTCATTTTCCTGAAACAAGTGTGTTTGTATCATAAAATTGAACAAAAATGCGATAGATTCATCGTATTTTATAATCAAAATTTGCTTACGTTTACGTTACTATACGTCAAAACATTCGAGCTCGTCTCTCAGATCAGACTTATAAAGCTAACATTTGTGAAGGAATAATTTCGTCATCACTACATTTGGGAAACTGTGTTTCATTCACAAATAATAAATAAATCCAGCCCAATACTGTCCCTGCTGGGCCTCTTCTTGGAATGAGTAGAATTAGGCTTTAGTCCATCACGCTGGCCTAGTGCGGGTTGGCGGACTACACACACCATCGAGGACTTTAGGTGGTCCTCTCAGATGTGCAGGTTTCCTCACGATGTTTTCCTTCACCGTTAACGTAAGTGATAATCAAATAGGGATCCGCACATAAATTCGAAACGTCAGAGGTACAGATTGAGCTCGAACTCAGACCCTCCTACATGGAAGGCAAGCGTTCAACCGCTAGGCTATCACTGCTGTTTAACATCTTGCAATGTACTAAACTGGGGGCCTAAAAAGGCCACATTGAGCAATTCATCTAATGATCAGGGGGGCTAAAAAGGCCGCTTTAGATGAATCATAATATGATTCATATTACGAATGTCAAAATATCTACTTAATTGACGACTCTTAATGTCATCCGCATAAGGTTCATATTCAGTAATCATCTGTTTGACAGTTACTAAGCAGATCATTAGATGAATTGCTCAATGTGGCCTTTTTAGGCCCCCTGCTTAGTAACTGTCAAACAGATGATTACTGAATATGAACCTTATGCGGATGATAATAAGAGACGTCAATTAAGTAGATAATTTGACATTCGTAATATGAATCATATTATGATTCATCTAAAGCGGCCTTTTTAGCCCCCCAATACCTGTGTTCAGCAATAAAGATTTGATTTGATTTGATTTTCATTCTCATACTATACCAAAAATAGCAAATTATTTGTAACGCTGCCTTACCTAGTGATAGTAGGTGTTTTTATTTGTTTGTTATGGTTTGTAACGTGTGACTTCAACCGGTGCTGACCTTGTTAAAGATAAAAGCGTGAAAATAAGTGTAATAAATCGACGCCACGAAGTCAGCGAGAAAACGTGAAAAGGTGCTACGGGGCTACGGTGCTACGCGTAGGCTACAGCTACGAATAACAGAATTTCTACTTACTTTTTTTTCTAAAAACTTTGCCCATTAAGTTATGTTCGGCGTTTCTTTTAGAAACTACTTACAATACTTCTTAGATCAAAAATTATTATTGATTTTAAAGGTGTCTTTAAATGAACAAGTTAATGATCTAAATACCTACTTACCTAATACATAATTTTAAATTATTTTCATATCGATTTCTAGTATATTTATTAAAACGCTTTTATTAGCTTCACCTGTAACTATGTAAAAAAATCTTGGAAGTTAAATTTGACCCACTTCCCGGTTTCCGATTGAGCTGAAATTTTGCATACACGTTTAGTATGGATGACAAAAGCGTTTTCTTTCGTTTTTTTTAAACTATAATATTTATTTTTATTTATAAGAACTTTTCAGCCCTGGCTTACTGTTGGTCTATGTATAAGATATGGAGAGCAAAAAAAAAAAAAAACCAATGTTGCTCACTATTTTATACCACAATCCACAACCACTCCATTTTCTCTGTACAGTTTGATAAAATACAGTACGCACCACGGATCTTAGTGTTCGTGAAGTTAGGTTCGAATAATGACATAACGATCCTGATGGCGAGCACTGTACATGCATAGTAGCATGTTCACTAAAGTTCGTGAACACATTCTTAAAAAATTAAGCCTCTTAACGAAGTTTAAAATATTTTGACCCCGTTTTACGACAGGTCGCTTTTTTACTAGCCACCCCAAGCAAGGGGCTGCCCCTTACAACGCGACCCTTTCGTTCCCAAGACGCTTATTTGACTCACTTTAAAAAATTCCTACTGCCCTATATTTTTTGGTGTACAGTCATGCCCCAATTTTTTTTTTAATTTGTTATTGGGGTGTGGGGTTTTATATCGAGATTATTTTTTATTGAAGTTTGTTGATGGATATTGCGTGTTATTTTTGACAGGACTTTGGAAAGCTGCGTATTTTTTAACCGACTTCAAAAAGGAGGAGGTTCTCAATGCGGATGTTTATAAAAAAATTATGTATGTTCGGGCATAACTACGTCATATATAGTAGACGGATTTGCAAAATTATTTTTTATTCTTTTTTACTCTTGAAGTGGTCCCATTAAAATTTGGTGAAGACCTTCGGAGATAGCCAATGGAACTCTTGAATGAATAACAGCATATCACTCGCGATTGCTGTAATCGCATGTTTATGTATTGTCTATGCCACTCAAAATAGAAAAATAAAATAAAATTCCAAAAAATCTAAACACCGATTCTGAAGAACTAAAAAGTATAAAATAATTTTCTTAAAAAACTTAACAGCTTCTGAAGTTGGGCCTTTAATTCTTCAATACACCTAGCTTGGCAGCAGTGGCACCGACTACGACGAGACGACGAGTTTATTGTATTGTATTGTATTGTAAGAGATTTTTGTTTTTATGATGTTTTAATATTGTACCTTAATTGTCTACTAACATAGCTTTCTAATTATGTAATTTATTATTATTACCTTTATGCAACTTTATAACATATTTCTATATATTTTTAAATAATTTAAACAAAAAAAATTGTAACATTTAAAAATATAAAAAGAGTAGTAGGCCACCGGCATCGGGAACAGGGTCCAAGCTACCGGTGGTCAGGGCTCTAGAGAGAGGAACCTCCTGACAATGCGCGCAGTGTCAAGGAGTACTGCTTTCTGAATCAGGCCCTTGATCCAGCCACCTAGCGAGAGCCTCTCGAGGTGTCTCTGGAGGTCGAGACTCTACGCAAATAAAGCCCGTCACACACGTAGCTTTAATATATATTAATATACTGAGTTATATATTACATTATAGCAAGCCCCCATACGTGGTAGCTATACTATAACATATTTTGATGACGTAATTGAAATATATATATTATAGCTGCGTCTGAGGTCACTCGAAGATTACTATGGAAAATATATCGTAATATGTCTTGCTATAATATATATTATAGCTACGTGTGTGATGGGCTTTAGCCGTTATGTTATTATTATTTCTTTTATTTCAGGAAACTTGGTCCATACTAAAAATACACAAATAAGTAATCCTAGACTCAAAACTATTTTCATAAAAATAATAGTTAACTTTAATTTATGTTTTTGCTATTGAATTATACTTTTGACCAGATATTCTACTTGGGGTGTGTGAGGTTTTGCTTTAATTCAATTACAAGTTATCAATACATAGTAGTGTTGTTTTAAAAAAAAAATAGTATAAAACAAAGTCGCTTCCCGCTGTCTGTCTGTCCCATGGTCTGTCCCTATGTATGCTTCAGTGGCGAAAAGTCCATACAACCTGATTCCGATCGACTTCCCTTTAGGAATTGGTTAGTGCATAGACCAACGTAATATGGCTCGTTATTCAGTTAGGTCGAGCTCTTCCAGACATGACTATATATAGATTCCAAGAGACGGTATGGATTTTTGTCTTGCAGCATTAACTGCAGCAATTTTTAGAGGGCATTTTTAGGACGGCTTCCCCTTTTAAAACTGTCAACCTTTGCCACTGGTATGCTTAGATCTTTAAAACTACGCAACAGATTTTGATGCGGTTTTTTTCGGGGACGGGTCGCTGGTATACTATATTTCACAGTGATATTGTCAAACCAGTGATTTTATAATTTCACTAGTGAAATTATAATTTCACGAGACTTTTTCAACCACCTACATTTCTCACAATTTTACGGACTCATTTCAGTGACATTATAATTCCACTGGACCCACGCAGTGATATTGCAAGGCAGTAATATTTTGACAATTTCACTGTATGTGCAAGGCTGTTAAATTGTGAGACGGTTAATGATTGGTCATATATAACCTAACCTAATCTAACTCCATTGAAAACGGACCAATCATTGACCGTCTCAATTCAACGGCCTTACACATACAGTGAAATTATAATGTGAACTGTAGCGGAGAACTTTAGCTCTCCGATCGTAAAGGAGTGGGGTTTGACGACACGGTTGGCGCAGTGGCTAAGCGATTAGCTTTCTACGCTACGTGCCGCGGGTTCGATCCCCGCACGGAACAAATATTTGTATGATCTATAGATAGTTGTTTCGGGTCTGGTTGTGTGTGAATGTGACATGTATGTTTGTAAACTGTACCCTCGATACAGGAGAAATCCTAGTGAGGGGCAACGTTTTTAACAAAAAGAAAGAAAGAAAGAAAATGTGTGCGGAGGGTTATAAGTACTAACACTAGATAATAAGCTACCATGTTACTAACACTCTATGGATATTAATTCCGAAATAAAAAAAAAATATTATTATAATATCACTGGTTTGACAATATCGCTGCGAGAAATATACCGTTTTCAGATTGATAATACTGCTGCTGACCGCTACGACGGCGTAGAGGGTCTACGAAAAAAAAAAACTGCTGTTTTCAGTTAGTCGTAGGAGAAAATGTATTTAGATACATACATATTTTAAACATGCTTTTAAGAACAATGGCAAGTTCTCATGCAGCATACATTCCCATACTACCATTACTTAGCCATAATCACCAAGAATTTTTGTTTGAGAAAGTCACAAAAAAGATATTAACTTTTTTATATTTTGAAGTTACGATTATAAATGGACGTTAATTATACATAATAATTACCCTATTGGTTTAAAAAGTAATAAAATAAGTCATTAGATTCATTGCATATTTTAAGGAAAATGTTCTATTAAAAGGAAGTATAAAGGAAGGAATCAGAATCAGAATGTGCTTTATTTGCATGAAATATGGGTTTGTACAGTTCTTATTATATACAGATTAAGTTGCCACATATTTGACCATTTAAATGGTATGCAAAATAGGCTTTTAAAATAACATAATGTATCATTTATCTTAAGACCTAAATTAAAATAACCTAACCGTCAGAAACCCCCGACTTCAACTATAAAATGAGCTGTAACTTTTGAACGGCTGAACAAATTTTCATGAAACATAGCTTAGAATACTCGGAATAAAATGATCTATGATACAAAAAAAACTAGACGAAACTCGGTTCATCCGTTTGGGAGCTACGATACCACAGACAGATACGTTAAAATTATAACACCCCTCTTTTTGCGTCGGGGGTTAAAAACAACAAGAAGTTATCCAAAATATAATGAAAAGTATTGTAAATAAAATATAATATTTAGGATGTATAAAAAATAATAAACAAAACAATCGGTCGACGATTATCGGATCTACAAAAAGTATGACGCGACTGCCGTTAGGCGCAGTGCCTTTCTGTGCTACGCAGCTACGTGCCGTGGGTTCGATCCCCGCACGGAACAAATATTTGTATGGCGTACAGATAGTTATTTATTTTATTTTGAAGAAAGCTTACAGACTAATAACTGTATTGTACCATGTCTTGGAGTGTGTGTGACATGTATGTTTGTAAACTGTACCTTCGATACAGGAGAAATGCTAAAAGTGGGGCAACGTTTTTTTAAAAAGGGAAAGATATTAGAATTAATATAAATTTTCTTTCTTTCTTTCTTATTTTGCGAGAAAACGTTTATCGTACGACTCAGGGCAGTCTATAAAGAAAAAATATGAAGTTGTCTATTAGTTTATAGATCTATCCACCCCTACGGTGCACCCTCTGACGAACCACCCTCATTTGATATTTAGGTGTTGCAAACAAAATGCTGATATATTTGGTTTAATCCTAAGATCGGCATCAAAGAAAAAGGGAACAAACATGACTTGCATGCATTTGTTTGTTAAGAAAATAATGATAGAATAGAATAGATCTTTATGTATGTAAACCAGATACAGGCACTTATGAAATGTCGAGACTCTAGGAGCGCGGTTCCAATTAGTAGGTCCTATGGAGAAGAACCGGCAAGAAACTCCGATCCTACGACCAACACGATGCTTCCTCAAGCAGCACAAGCGACCATGCTCACCGTTAGGAACACAACACTGCAAAAGAACAGTGTTATTTGTCTACGAAGTCCAACGACACAGTACGAGTATCCATGGAGTTTCTTACCGGTATCGTCTCCAGGATCAACCCACTTGGAACCATGCACCTAGAATCACGACGTTTTGAAAGTGCCTGCAAAGGCCCAGTTGAAATAAAAATCTTTGACTTTGAATTTACGAAATTAAATATATGATACTTCCCCAGTCGGGCAAGCTCCAATTTTAAGCGGAAAGTTCCGCTCTCTGTATAAATTCAAAGAAATTAAGTTTATCGGTCAACACTATACTTGGTTAAATCACACCATATACAATACAGAAACGCAAAAACCAAGAGTGACATAGTTGCACATTGCAGCAGGCTTACTTCGACATATTTTATGCTATGACATTAAATTAGGCACTACAGCGCTGATTTTCAGCTGAAACTAAGGTGGCTGACAGAACAAGTTTCCATAGAATTGTGTAAGTAGGTATTAATATATAATGAAAAGGATATTCAAGACTTGTTCAATAATAAGGACCCAATATGGATCATACTATATATCCTCCGTTATATATTCAATACACAGTCATGAAAGACACATAAAAATTCAAATAAAAGTAATTTTGAACCACTTTTGGCGTATAAAACTACATACGTACATATGGTTATCGAGTAATAAATGAGCCATTAAATTATTATTAATCTTTTATTTCCGATTTTTAACGACTTTTTGTACTGCGTGTAACGTAAGGGCGTGTATACATTGACTGAGTAACTGCTGAATATAGGCTTCTCAACTTTGAATAGATTACAGAACAATGTTCGGTGATCTCTATTTGAGTGATAATACTCGATGATGTTTAAGACATTTCGGATAGGTTAGGGAAAGATTCTATTCCTTTTCCACGGAAAAAAAACATAAAAAATACTGACCGTAGATAAAGGATTAGTCAGTGAATGAGGTCGTTAATGAAGAATGAGAGAAAATGGTAATGAGATGGTTTTATCCCCGAAGAGATCCCGATATTTCACTCTCCCCATTTTGCCTAGTGAGAGGGGACATGTGAAAATGCATGCTGATGCGACCGAAAAATACATTACACTAGTAATAGGATACAATACAATACAAATCTGCTGCCAGTCTTCTGGGCTACCAATTGACAGCGATGAGGAGTACTTTGACACCTAGGTGCTCAGTTTTATATTTATATTTTCTTTATTTTATTTTATGATTTATTTATTTAACAATAATTAGTGTACCTACATATTTAACTTTATATTATGGTTGTAAATAGTTTGATGTTTCTTAATAAATAAAGTATAGAATTGGTATACATATCCACTTTATTGTACATGAAAATGAAGAATTTTACTCTTCCACCCATTTTTGAGTACTAACAATGTACAGTGTGCACGCGCCCTAAAACCCTTCCGACGTCGACCGCCTAAACGAGTTTAACGTATCGACAATGGCAATAAAATACACAACTATCATCACGCTCGCTATTCTGGAGTACGTACAAAAAGGTTCCTGGAGTGTTGAACGTACTTCTTAGTTAATAATATTATTAAAAATATGATGAAGTAATGTTATCTGTAAGTAATTAATTTGTATGTCATTATTGGCAAAACATAACGGACTACCTAATTACCTAAATAATAGATATGCTTATGCCTATACCAATGTTTCACAAATAAATTATTCTATTCTATTTCAATGTATATATTTATGAAACATATATTTTTAAGACGATCTGATTAGAATTAATTTGTTAAATACAGATTAATTCTAATTAGATCTTCTTTGTCTTTTTATTTAATTATATAGTAGTTTGTCGTAGTCATGATTAATTTAAGTATAATGTTAAGTTTTGTCATTTATTGTAGAAGAGTGACCTTACGAGGCTGGCATAGTCACCATGGTGAACTGAAGCCTCAACAAAAATGTGAATAAAAAAAAAATAAAAAAAAAAACTATTTTATTCTATTCTACTGTTTGACACATATCTCTGACACCATTATTAAGAACCATGTAACAGCGCGAACTTTTACAACTATAAAAACCGACTTAAAAAAAACTAAAAAGAATAAAATAATTTTCTTAAAAATCTTAACAGCTTCTGAAGTCGATGCCACTACCAAGCTAGGTGCATTGAAGAATTAAAGGCTCAGACTTCGGAAACTGTTAAGTTTTTTAAGAAAATTATTTCATAATTTTTAGTTTTTTTGAAGTCGGTTTTTACTTTTTTTATTGGCATGAACAATACTGAACATGCGATTACAGCAATCGCGAGTGATATGCTGTTATTAATTCAAGAGTTCCATTGTCTATCTCCGAGGGTCTTCATCAGATCTTCACCAAATTTAAATGGGACCACCTTGAGAGTATATCCTTTCAAACAAACGTAGAATCTTCAAAATCGGTCTGCAATTGGTGGAGTAATCGCGTAATAAACATACAAAAAAAACATACAGGCGCATTGAGAACCTTCTCCTTTTTGAAGTCGGTTAAAAATGATGAATGGTGTGATGTGATGATTAATTAATATTTTTGTAATTGTGGCTTTGAAATTGAAATTGAAAAGGACGAACTTATTATCCTTTACTTATCGGGCATAATTCCTGAGATCGAGCTATGAGTGTACCAGAAAAATTCAATAAAGCTTTCTGTACTGCAAATTGAACCTAGGGCTTGACGTGCAGCTTGTGACCGTATACCAATGAAGCCTTATACCATTGTGAAGGTTTTATGAAAACGGTCAACCTTCTTCATAAAGGCTGGCCGTTATTAAAAAAGAGCAACAGTATTTGATTAAAGTTTTAAATAAGGAACAAGTAAATTGTTTTAAATTCTAAGGGCTGGTTTTTCAATCGCCAGATACGAGTAACTATCCGAGGGAATAAATTTGAATTTTTGACATATTTTCTATACAAAATCTGTCAAGTGTCAAATTTATTCGCCGAATAAAACAATTTAATCGTTCTTTATTTGGAACTTTATTTTATAAACGAGTATAATTAATATTCCGATTCATTTTTAAGTGTGTGTAACTCAAGAATTATCCATAGGAGATACATGGTAGTTCCAGATTACGATTAGATACAGACAAAAAACAATGCCTACTCTAATAAATTATTAAGTATTACAAAGGTTAATATGTCTGTAATATCAATTAATTTAAATCTTAGGGTGAGGTGGCCAATCAAAAACATAATTTAACTTGACAATACAACACTAAGGGCCATATTCACCAACAATGTAACAGAAGATTAAAATTAAATCGGTCGATTACTCATATAAAAATTCATGTTTAAACGGCTGATTTTGCTCTAACCGTCTGTTATAATGTCGGTGAACTTGGGCCTAAGTTGTTTTTGCCTACCCTGCAAGAAATTCTGTCCTCGCCGCTGCTCGCTACAGGACAGAGTTGCCGCTTACACTTCGCAGGTTCATACCTCCACAGTTCGGGGTACACGAGCCACAATTAACAATCCCGCTGCAAATGAAGTGTGCCCTAAGAATCCATCGCAACAAACATATATAATATTTTCTTTCTCTAAAACTATCTACTATCTCATCCCCCCTCAAACCCCCCATAATACATCTGTGTGTGTGGAAAAATTCGTACTTGCTACCCTTACAGGGCCACCCCCTCCCCTCCCCTCGCCGCTTTCACGGTTCTAATTTTTGGGGAATTTGGGGCATATTCGTAAATATGAAATGGAAAAAATATTTCGCATGTATAAGTAATTTGGACCTTGTTATTTGGGAATAAGGTTGAATTTCCGGTGTGGTAGAGTTGGAAAAAAAATTACTTCATATGTCGTCCTTAAGACGGAGCGCGGCGCGCTTCGTATGTGTGTTGGGAACATAGGACGAATGGAGACGCTGTTAATTATTATTGTTATTGTTTTTTAGTATTTTTTATTATTATTTTTTAGTTTGATTATTAAAAACACTGCTTTATAAGGTAATGTGTTTGAGGTATGACAGTTTATGCTGGCCCTCCTAAAGCGAATAGCTAATGTGTTTCATTTCAACCAAAATTAGTCAAAATGCCATTGCAATTTTAAAGGTAGTCAAATACCGACATTTAGGACCTACTATTTGGAACCGTGCACCTAGAGTCTCGACATTTCATAAGTGTCTGTATCGGTTTTACATGAAATACAGATCTTTTCTAATATTGTCATAAGTATGAAATAACATGATAATTCAGCAGTTACTTAGCACGACCCATGTCAACACAAGAGTACTTTATATTGTAAACCCAACTACCAGAAAGGGAGGTCCTGTGTTTTACCCGTATCCATCCAGAACTGACAGTAAATTATTATAAACACCTAACGGTCAAAATCCCCCAGACTCCAACTAGTAAAAGAGCTGTAACTTTTGAACGGCTGAACAGATTTTCATGAAACATAGCTAAGATGATACTCGACTGCATTGAAATCCGATTTGAAGCTACGATGCCACAGACAGATACACAGATACACACTACAAACTTATAAAATCCTTCTTTTTTGTCGGGGGTTAAAAACCAAAATACACACAATACATAGCCCAGAAGTCAAGCCAAGGGCAAGTGTATGTACTACGCAATGTACGATTAAATTGTTGAATTGTCAAAGTTAATGGATTCCGAATACAAGCGTGTATCGTGATTACCATACTGGCTTCTTCTCTAAGAGAACTGGGCCTTAATCCACCACGTGGGCCCAGTGCGGATGTATGGATGTCACAAACCTTCCAATTGTTAGTCGTAGGAGATGCCACTTTCCACACGATTTTCTCCTTCACTGTTAGAGCAGGGATGGTGAATCACTATGGTTTTTTTTACAAACCTGTATTATCCCACTGCTGGGCAAAGACCTCCGTTCCCTCCTTCCACTTTTCCCGGTCTATGGCAATTTGGGGCCAATCCTTTAGATAGGAGTCCAGCTCATCACGACATGTCCTTCGGGGCCTGCCGCGTTTTCGTATCCTGCTATTTGGAACCCACTGTGTGGTTATTAATTTAACAAAGAATATTTCGAAATATAACTTCTCACTGACATAACGTGCAAGCATTTTTTTTTATAAAAAATATCTAAATAAACTACATTTCAATTTAAAAAAACTGCAGTAAAATCGGTCCACCCGTTTTGGAGCCACGATGCCACAGACAGATACACAGATAAACAGATCCACAGATACACAGATCCACAGCTCCACAGCTCCACAGCTCCACAGATACACACTGCAAACTATAACACCCCTCTTTTTGTCGGCGGTTAAAAATAGTCCTAAAACTCGACTTCGTTGCCGTTTCCTGCTATTTAGGACCAACTGTGTGGTTATCAATTTAAAAAATATATTTGGAAATATAACTTCAGAAGCAACATTTTTGTTTAATAAAAAAAAAACAAAAATTAAAACACAAAAAACCGCGACCGACTCCACACGTTTCATATTCCATCACCGAGCAATATATATAGCTCAGGCCGTAGCTATACGAACAAATATATTATATTTTCCTATATGTTAGTTCCATCATTTATACTTTATTACTATATACCACTATTTATATATCAAAGTATTTGTTTGACTGTGTGTGTCACTCCTTACAATAGGGGGAACTCAATTAAACATTTCCCTTAATAAGAATCTTGGAGTTTTGCTAACATTATTATTTTTTCTTAGTTGTGCAGTATTTTTGGGATGCTGGCCTTTCTTTTAACCCAACAAAACATATAGCTTAACACCCACCGAGACACGTCAGCTTAAACTGCTATGGCGGTGTCCTCAAAAAACTATTTCAATGCAAGAACAATGTAGGGCATACATTGTTCTTGCGTTGAGCCTTACAAGAATTTGTCTGGACTTTAAAAAGTCAAAAGTCAAAGTCAAAGATTTTTATTTCAACTGGGCCTTTGCAGGCACTTTCAAAACGTCGTGAAAATAGACCGTGATCCCGGTGTTTCTTTTTAAAGGTAGTCATAGGATATTCCAGCGCCATCTAGTGTATAAAAAAGAACAGTAAAAATGATTGAAAAATCCTAATTGCAAAATAACCTAACCTAACCGTCAAAAACCCCCGACTCCAACAAGAAAAAGAGCTGTAACTTTTGAACGGCTGAACAGATTTTCATGAAACATAGCTAAGATGATTTCAGATTGAACTAGCTTTCGATTAAAAGAAACTGCATTGAAATCGGTCTATCCGTTTTGGAGCTACGATGTCACAGACAGGTACACATATACACAGATACACAGAAACATAGATCACAAACTTCAAACTTATAACACCCCTCTTTTTTTTCGGGGTTTAATAAACAATTTCATTTTATAGTTCATTCAAGAATTGGTCAGAGTGACAAGTTTCTTCAATTCTCGTTTTGTTGTGAACGTGACAAAAAACAGGTTAATTTTACAAAATATTCAATTATTAAGTTACCTAGTCAAATGTTTCACAAAAATTATCAGTTTTGGAATGAAGTATATTCATAGTGCCATAAATTCTTATGGGTGAAGCGTCGTGTACTTAGTCTGTTCCCTTTTGGTTGTTCCTTGAATATACTGAGAATTTAATACCATCGACGTCTATAGATACGCTCTGTCATACAAAGAGAAGCTAAAAAAATGAGACGTATTTTTTGAAGACGTCAGATTCTAAATTCAACTTTGTTCGAATTATATTTAAATAGAACAGCGATACATGCACTAATGGAATAGCTACTGTTATTATATATTTATTATTCAATACACAAATTAATAATTATGTTTGTATGTTTGTACGGCATTTGACTGGTGATCAACCACTCTATTTTTCTGAAAATGGAGTACCTGACACGTCTCTCTTTTTGAGTTCACTAAGCATATCTATAGACATCGATGTTTAATACCAGAAGGATCCAATAATAGCTTTCCCGACCTTGGAATCGAACTTAGGACCGGACGCACGACAGCCACGCTTGCTACGAACCAAATGGCAGTTTGTTATACAGGATAATTTTTTTATGTAGTGCGCAAAATTTTCAGTGATTCAGTGTCCGTTCCCAAATGCAACCGCAGTACTAAAATTCACTCCAAAATAAAATAAAAATTTGTTTTCGTATGGCTTGCGCTAGTAAAATAAGCGCGTCCTCCATACTAAGTTGAATTTTCGTTTTGTTTTAAAGTGTATCCCAATACTGCGATTGCATTTAGGAACAGTGACCAAATCATTCTACAAATTAACCGCACTACATAAAAAAATTTATTGTAGGTATCTGGCACATAATATCAAAAACCGAAAAAACTTTTTTCGTAACGAAAACTTGAACTTTCTGTTACATACCTATCACTAATACTCCTTACACTTGAAGAATGAAACAGAACCATCATCAGCCTTTTCCCAACCACGTCGTGGTCGGCTCCCAGTCTCACCAGATGCGGCTGAATATCAGCAATTTACAGATCCGACTGTCATCTGACCTCCGCCACCCAATTACTGCGAGACACTGATACCCTCAGGTTACACCAGTTGTCAGACTTTTTGGGCTGCTGGGTCCCGTAAATACTGTCATAGGTATTCGTATGACAACCGGGAACAACTGCATAACGTGCTTGCCGAGGCACGGAGGGGTCTCGATGTTCTAAAAAACGGTCACCCATCCATGGAATGACCGCGGCGAGCACTACTTAACCTCGCTGATCGAGTGATCTGTGCGGTAGCTAAGCTACGAGCTAACAGAACAGAAAAATATTAAAAAAAAAACCCGAAAACACTAGAATGAAATATTAAGATATTTCAAAAATGTCGCAATAACAAACTGTCGATCAAATGTACGCCGCAAGGATAAACTTTCGCCCCTTATTACAAAAAATGGTTTACAGCAAGTCTAGTAAAACACAAGTTTTAAATATAGCCTCCCCGTAGAGCGACAATTAACTAACTGACGTTTTTAGGTATATTGAGTTAGTGATGTCACGCTTATTACGGATTTTTTATCTATTTTTCTATCTAGCCGCCGTGGTTCTATCTAATGAAATGACAAAGTTAGGATGTGTCAGAAGTCATTAAAACACAATAATGTACATAAGTATGGAGGAATAAATTAACGAAATTTTTTAGTGACTGTGCCTGACTAAAAATAATACCTAAGCGCACCAATAAATTTTACTCTTTGGAGTAAAATTAATTATGTGCGCTTAGGTATTTTAATGTATTAACATTTGAGTTAAATTGTCTTTATATTTAGAACGGAAATTCACTAAATGAATTTAGTGAACAATATATTGGATAAATCAGTAGAACAAAAATTACCTTATTTAAGTAACATTTCACTAAAGGAAGTTAAAGTTAGTCCTAAAATCTCAAATATATGGGCGAAAATTAACTTACTTGTACTTTACTTAATTACTCATTATTTAAAGGAACGATTACAAAACTGCTATAACTAATAAAAAGAAATTAATAATTCTTATCTAAACTCAGTCAAAAGATTTTAATATATTATCAAATTCAAACGTTATGAATTTTTCTTTTTTTCAAAACTATAAGCGGCTGTAACTCTAAAGTGTTCATGTTAATTAGTTAATTTTCGCTCTACGGGGACGATATATCCGTCACTTTTTAACATCATACAACAAAAAGAGACGGGGCTATCTTAAAACCTGGGTTTTACAATACTTGCTTTAAACGATATTATGTAATAACACAGTCGAAGTTTAGTACATCACTATATCATCGTTGTCGAACTAACGTACATCAGACTAGAACTGAGGGCCGAACACGAATATTTTTGACGTAGATATCTTAACGTTAACGTAAGTAAATTTTGAATAAATAATTCTATCGAATTTTTGTTTAATTTTACGAAATTTACACATTAAGTTTCTTGAAAATCTAAAAATATTGCATTTATGTATTTTTTTCAAGAAATATAATTGATTAAACGTGTATTAATTTATTATTCGAAATTTAGTTACGTTAACTTTACGATATGTTAAAAAACATCGTGTTAAGCCCTCTGTAGCCATTTCGTACTTCGATATTTAAAACTTCGACATTCCGTCATACAGTGAACGACTGCATTTCGAACTCAGAGCCTCACGATCGACAGTCCCATTCAACTTAAGCTCTAGACTATTGTCACTTCGTTAATTTTCGTCGTGGCGGAAGTCAGATGTCTGTCACTCCCCTATTCCATACAACCGTATCTAAGGGTGTCCCCTAATGGGGCACCAAAGTTGGGGTAAAATCCAATACGTAGGTATATTTGATGAGTAGAGGAACTTGATTACTAACTTACCCTACTACTAAAAGTAATAAGCCCAAAATAATTTGTATGGGTTCATTGAGCACCCAGTTTTTTTTTTTTTTTTTTTCTTTATACGTCTCAGCACATAACAGAGACAGTGCAGCAGTTGAACGGTTGACTTCCATGCAGGACGGTTTGAGATCGATCCCGACCCGCACCTCTTTTCGAAATCATGTGCGGCAGGTCTACCGCGTAACGAAATGGTAATGAACCTCAGACTCTTGTAATAAACTTCAATACGATCGTGAGACACTAAACTTTGATCTACCATGTAAAAAAATTACCGATCATAAAGTATGGACTTCCATCTTCATGATCGGTAATTTTTTTACAAGGCAACTGCGTTGAAATCGGTTCATCCGTTTTGGAGCTACGATGCCACAAACAAATACACAGATACAAACTTATAACACTCTTTTTTGCCGGGGGTTAAAAAATAACTGGTATACGCAAAAATAATCATCCAGTTACACGTGTATATCTAAGTTTATTCAAGTGATATGTACCTTTTATCTATTGGCTTACCTTTACGTGACGACAAAATAATAAATAAAAACAAACTAGCGTAACCCTGTGAAGCTACCAAAATAACTCTTTTTATAAGGTAAAGTAAACACGTGTACACGGGTAAGAGTAAACGGGTGGGTAAACTAGCCTACTTTACTGGCTTCTAGTAATCTATCTAGTATTAGTAGGAAAAGACAGAGTTACGCGTCATGCTCGTGAACGGGTGCCGTCAGTCGGGAAGCTCGCTGAAAAATTATCTACCAGTTAATTCGGAGCGATAGGAAACATCTTAAAGTTCATAAAATAAGATTGTATCATATTATATATAGTAGAGACTATTATATTTTTTTCTTTTCGGCTTCAACAGAGAATCCAGTCCTAATCGTTAACCTAAGTGTAACAGCCATCTTGCGTCAATATTGAGCACTACGAGCTGTAGCGTCCCCAGCGCCACACTAGTTTACTAAATTGTTACGAAATATGATAATAGATGGCGGTAGCAGTATGTATACATACGAGAAACTATTAGATTTTTAAAATCGTTAATAGATGTCACTATATACAGTTTTATCGTATTATAACTATTCTATGCCATTATTTCCATTTATTATTTAAGATAATTTATATTACTTAAAAAGTTTTAGATATTATTGACGAATTTAAAACGCAATGCTTTACTGTCTTTGCTTTCAAAATCAAATTCCTGTCAGTGTCAAAATCAGTCAATCACATTTCACCATCATTTCACAGGTCAATCAAACATTATTATCATTTTCTTATCACTCAATTTGTTAATAAAAATGAAATCACAAAATTACGGAAACCGTTCAAAGCAGCAATATTTAAAATGAAGCCGAAGATCTATATAACTACAACATAAAACCAACCGTAAATGCAAATCCCGACAATCCACAATGTAATAAAAGCAGCCCCATGGATGAAATGCCCTTCTGTTCAAACTGAGTTCCCAGGCCTAGCTTTCATCTATCCTCTAGAAGAGTTGATCGTGTCGGAAGCAAGAGATACCTTGCATGACATCATAGGTTTAAAAGGCAAAGCTTACACAATCTTCAACGGTGATGGAGAAAAAGTTTTCCTGGCAGTACTCGAGAAACGGTTCAGAAAATTCCATGTGAAAATCTTCAATAACTACGGGAACGAGGTCATACACGTAAATCGACCCTACCAGTTCTGCGCGAACAGGGTCCTAGTGTGGGCACCTCCTGGAAACTTCGTGGGTTCCGTGAAAGAATTCAGATTCTGCCACAACACTTACATTGTGAAAAATCAATCGGGAAGAAGCGTTCTTAAGATTATTGCGGATGGTATGTTCCAGTTTGTGTACAAAATCTACTTGGTGTATGGTGGACGGGCTATAGGAATTGTTAAAAAACAGTGTGAGCTAGCAGCTGTCGTCGACGTAAAAAACTTTGGGGTTTCATTCCCTGCCGAACTAGATTTCAGAGACAAAGCTGTGTTGCTTGGAGCGTGTTTTTTAATCGGTTACTTAAAATATTAACAGACTTCATATATTTTCATACGGTTATGTAACTATTGTCTTCAATACCTTTGTAACTTTATTGTCTACAATACAATTTGAAGCACAAAATGTTTCATTGTTACTGTAGTATTGTTTCAGAATACATTGCATAGGTATTCGCCAGTTTATACGACTACACTAGCTAGCCTTGATCGATGTGATTATGGGGCATGCTATGTCCTAGAGTGGCGGTGGGTCTATAATGTTCCACTTAGACAAAATAACTGATGCCAGTAACTGATCGGAAAATTCGCCATAAATATTCGGATTTCTTGCGAGTTTCTTGCGTGTGACAGTAGTCTTCACTAGATTACAACCAATAGCACTGTCATGCCTGTAACTGACATACATTTGGCCATTTGGCTATACAGGAGCTCTGTTTGCCACACCATGTCATCCAATTATTATAGAAAAAAGCTTTAACGCATAGCAAAAAATTGAATATTACAACGGTAACTGAAATTGCTATTGAAAACTTGCAGGCGCTGTACATTTGAAGAGAAAACTTTGTACCCCTTTTTATCATATTGCGCGCAGTCGCTCACGGAGGAGTGTCAGATTTGGTATATAGGTAGTTAAAGTTTATAATTATGGAGAAAGAGTGCAGAAAGCTAAAATTACGGTCGAATTTCGACCACGTGGCGACCACTATGCACATACACTATTTCTATAAAATACCATTTTCATTGCAAGTAATTCTAGACCTAGCGTCAACTTAATTAGTTTCTGGTTCACACAATTAGTCTTTAAATCAATAAAAGAATGACGGAAATATCTATGGAATTTCTATCGTTCGTGACGATGTCGGGGAAGGTAAGATGAACAGATCAACAGCATATTTTATTATAGCCGGCACGGGAAGCTTAAAGTGCCGGTTTTTTTTTTTCGAGCCCAGATTAAAACAACCTTTTAAAAAAAAAGAATTTTTATTTTTATTACATAAAGGTATTATTAGGTACTGAAATCAGTCTTATATTAAAAATACTATTTAATAAGTTAACCAATCGACATTCTACTTTTTGCGTTTCTTTTGCAAAGTCTTGGCATTTTCTTCAGCTTCACCGTTTATTTCTTCTTCATCATGAGGCTTCCTCCTCACTGGTCCCGTGTGAGTGATAGGAACAGCTCTCTCATCTTTATTCTCTGAAACCTTCGGAGCTACGATTGTCAGTATACCGTCAGAAGACAGCTTAGACTCCACAGCCTGAGGGTTGCAGTTTTCAGGCAGGGCATACCGACGCTTGAAGTGACGAGCAACATATCCATGTTCATCCTTCCTCTCCTCGTGTTTCCCTTCAATCACCACGTAGCCGTCGGAAGTCTTGACAGAAATCTCCTCAGGGTCGAAGTGCTGGACGTCCAAGTTCACCTGGAACTTGTCTTTGTCGGACTTGATGGTGGATCCAACGTCCCGAGCCGCTGCAGCCATGTTCCTCCACGGGCGAAGGTACTTACGCACGGAGATCATTGGGGTCATCAAAAAGTCATCGTCCAACCCAAATAACTGGTCTTGGAGGCGTCGAGGACGTAAGTCATCGAATAAGTACGGTAGAAGCGCCATTGTTCCTTTACTTTGTGACTTCAGGAATGTAGAAGTCTGAATCTCGCTTGTAAACTGTGGTCGCCAATGCTTGACTCGCAATTTAGTTCAATACTGACGCCACAAGGCGCGCGCATCGCTTTTATATTTTCCTGTCAACGAAACCAGCAAGTTCAAGTGACGTCGAGAACGTAGTGGAGTTTTCGGGAAAAGTTTAAAAAGTGACATCCAGTAGCGAGTAGCTGACACTTTGAAAACTACTTGCATGCATCTTGGTGTTAATAGATGGCGATCATGAAATTAAGCAATATTCTAGACAGTATAATTAGTATACTTACAGTAATTAATCTTAATATTAAAAATGTAGTTTCGGAGTTTAAACTTATCGATTAGAGTGATTTATTTGAATGATTAGTGCCATTTACGCATAAATTTTAAACTGCGACTCGTTTCAAATTTCATCTACTTCCCGTTAGAGGTCATTCAAATCGACTCTGAGTTGCAACTTTATCAGGATCTTCCGTTCCCGTGGAACATTGTAGAAAAATTCTACGAATATACAGATTAATCTAGAAATCTACAGAACGCTGTACTTACTACAATAATTCTACAAAGCATTATCTTAATTTGCGCTTATATTAATTGTTAGCAACTGTTCCTAGGTACCTATTGACTCATTTTTTTTTTTGCATTGTCATCTTTCTTATTCTGAATCACATGGGAACAAAGAAATTAAGTAGAAACAAGCTAAATTACACGCAGTAATGGGGTAAAAAACTGCCTTTTGCTCACTTCAGATGTCGCTACTGTCGGTTGTTCCAGAAATTTGACAGATAGCTGTCAACTTTCATACTATTTTTATAAACAATCGAATTGTTATAAGAATAATTAATAAAATGACGCTTTGAGCAGCCGTTGGTTGCAAAAATCCGGGAGACCATAATATTCCCTAAATAAGCCAAAAGAAGAAAACTATGGGAAAAGGCCCTTCGAAAGAAAAATTCTAAGACTAGTATTAAGTAGAGGTTAAGTGCTATCCATTTTAAACCTGAGGAATATTTGGGGAGAAATTCTTACACTAGTTTTATAAAACAAACATTCATCATCATTTCAATGCTCCCTTTTTATTTTAGGCACCGCTATCAACGTATTACAGTGTATATTTTTATTATTTTATAACTAAACTTCTATACTCGTACAGAAATCTTCCTTTGGGCGGTACTTGACACCTGAAACAACATGTATGTCGAATTTAATCCAAAATATAGCCAATCCACAAGGAAAGATGAAAAAATCATAATTAAATAGCATTCTTACCTTTCTGCAAACTGTTGAATGTGGCGTTAAGACAGCGTTGGGAGATTTGTGCTGGCATTTACATCCCTGAACTTATGCAGTGCCGGAATGTTGACAGTCTCATCCTCAAGCACGTCTTCAACACCAATGAGATTATTTCGATCGTAGGCCTCTAACCTCCAACGAAAAAATAGGGCTTTACAAAAAGAACACAATATAACCTCCAAACTTGTTTATATAATTATATCTATTTACCGTGCAATTTATGCTGCTTTTTTAGCAATGCCAGAGGCATTCCTCTTTATTAGCTCGTCTTTTAATTGTATTACACTCCACGTAGAATACATTTTACTAGTATAATATGGTTCTAAGTAGGACACCAAACAACAACAAAAAACAATATGGCGGTTCTCAGTCTGGCGCAACTCCCTAGTAAAAAATTGATGTATGAAACGTGCGCTAGAAATAATGGCGGACAATGGCGGACTAATGGCGGCTATCGCTGTCTTGCTTTAACATATTCTCGACTCTATCGCACGCAGCCGCCATTTTTGTTTTGGTTGTCAAAAGAGTTGTTTGGTTCGGTTTGATTCATGTTTGATTAAAGTTTTTGCTTTCATCGTTCTTTTAAATAATCAAATACCTAAGTTGTTTGTTACCTATTGTGTATGTGTATGCGTGTGACGTATCTAATATTTGTAATGCATTGTAAAACGTGCGAATTATGTGGTATAACAACTGGCCGGTCAGATGGCCAAAAACGAATCTTCATGGCAAAATTTCCTTTGAATGAAGACAGGTAATTCTTTTTTTTACAAATAAGTGCTTAAATTTACAATTGTTAGGCTATTACAGAAAAGGAATTACGTGATTATAACATAAATCCAGATTTTAGAAAATAACCTATCATAATCAAGTATCGATAGTGTTGTGACATTTTTTCTCGACTGTCGATATTCTCATTTTTAAATATAAATTTACTTTTGTTTTTGATTTTCTTTTCCTTCTTTTCCTTCAAGTATAAAACTGCTGCTTATATAATAATACAGTAAATGTGTTTGCTAGATGTTAACAATGGGTTGAATACCGAGTTGTTTGCAAATGAAAATGTAATAAAAAGGAAAGACTTAGCCCAAGTAAATTTTCATGATTAGGTTTAAATTTAAATTCGCTTGTGTGTCAGTTCACATTTTTTCTATATTACAGTACCTTCATTATCAACTGCTGAACCATTGCCAATTGCCATTGCCTTTTGACCACCAATTCTGAGAAATCTATTATATTTTCAATTTAATCGGACCTTAATCGAGCGGAGAGGTTGACGAAAATTTTACGAAAGGAAAAGATGTTCTATTGCGGGTAAGGCTTATGTTAATTTCAAATTATGTTTAACATTTAATTCACTGTATTAACATGCCATAATGTTATCATTACAGGTTTTTCTGTGTCTATTACAAAACCATTTGCTTAAATTGATTAATTATCTTTACTATAAAAAAATCGTAGAAGTCGAAAAGTCTGTACATTAAAAATATTTTCGCCATAATAGGCTAGCTCCCTAGCCTATTATGGCAAAATTTTAAATTTTTGTTTTCTGTCTGTCTGTTTATTACATCACAGGAAAACCCGTTTAATTAATTATGTTAACATGTTTTTTGTAAATTTTCCAGAACCTTCACCCAGCACTGCAAAAATAGCGCATGCAAGACCTCGAGAAACAACAATAACGATGACTGCACAAATAAAAGCTACTTACACCTAGAAAATTAAACTTTTGAATAAATTGAAGATATATAACATTTTAATTAAAAGCCTGCAGAAAAAAGTTGCTCAAATCGAAAAAAAATCTCATAGAATCAACTGTAAAGAACGAAAAGCGGAAATCAAGAGGTCGTCAGTGGTCTAAAATAAATAAATGTGTGGCTCTCCCCTTCTACAAGAAGTCTCCAAAGGCATAATTATAGATATTATTCAAGTCAACTTCTATCAATGTCAAGTGTGCGAATGTTTCAAACAAAATTGTTTGCAACGGTCACACATTTAGCATTGATAGAAGTTGACTTAAATATCTATATATTATGCCTTTGGAGACAAAGCGAAGCGAAAGCGCAGCAGCTGAGCACAGGAAAATAAAATCCAAAGCTTTGTTTTATTTTATCATCATCACAGCAAATCATTCAAATTTCATTATGTAGTCAAAATAATTTGACTGCACAATGAAATTTGAAATTTGTCTCATCACCACTTGCGCCAATGTGAACTTAGGTTTATTGGCTTCTTTTTGTAATAAAATTGTTACTCAGTTTAAACAGGGAGTTCACGTTGGCGGAAATGAGCCTATCATAAATGTAATAAAAAAATAGGAACCCTACATTTTTGTAGCGATTTATCGATAGAATTACTCATGAATAGTACATCCCTATTTGTTGATTATGTTGGCAACTCTGCCTTTACGGCAATGGCTGCATTTCTTTTTGCTTTGTTGGTATACAGTTCTAGCGCACGTTTCATACAAGTGACGTTTTTCATCTTTTTCTATGGGACTCCCGTCTCTTAAACGTAGTGATTACATACTCTTTGGCGGTTCTCAGGAACAACCGATAGTGGCGCCATCTGCGATGAGCTTTCAGTTTTTAACCTCATTGCATCAGATGCGGAATTGTCAGATTGATCTTGTCGATTCTATGAGAGTCAAGTCATTGACCCCGGCGCCACGCTCTTATCAGTAGAATTGCATAAAAAGTTAGTCAAGAAATTTCCCTTTTTGCGCTTCGTGCTATTCAATATAAGAATAAGTAAATTATTTTATAATGCACATTCTATAAATGAATTAAAATTTATTAACGGTTTTCCGAGCTATCAATTCGTATAATTTTTTTTATGTCTATGATTCAGCTTTTATTAATAAATTAGGTATGAATGGGTATGAAACTAACCTTAAATTTTATCACCACGTGTGGCGCACCGCGCGATTCGCTTCGCGAAGCGTCTCGTCAAATTGGCCATAATGGCATTATTCTTGTTATCGTGGTAAAATAAGTTTAAAGGACCTACCACCTATAAAACCTAGTTAACGCAAAAATAATGTTCCAATAACTGCTCTATTAATTTCAGAACATTAATCATACTTTAATTAATTAATTATTCCTTTTATAAAATTTAACGAGACAATGGGAGATGGGAGTCACTTAAGGCATGTAATAATGAAATAAAATATTAGGTATTAATTCATGGGTCACACAGCAAATTACCCTTACCTACGTACATTATTTCGAAGGATATGATTACAAATACAGAGCGTTCATTCAATCTCTTATCAAATTCCGCTATTAGTCATAGCAAGGTAGCCTATTCAACAAAACCACATTGAAATCGTTCTAGAAACTGTTGGCTTGATATTGATTTTATGAAACCTACAGTTGCAGTCGCAAAAACCTACCTAGATATCTAGAAAGGTAGTAGGGGTAGGTAGCTATTCGACATTTTCAGACTGGGTAGGTACTTATCTTTTAACAATTTTTATTCGTCATTCGCTTCTAGAACATAGGTTCTAAATTAATTACAAATGGACTAACAATTATTGCCATCATTCCATTAAAAAAAAATAGGTACCTACCTAATTATCTTTTTAATATAACATGAGTACTTCCAACTAGGCAACTACAACCGAATTGTACAACCATGGTACAATACAACCCTATAAAATATAGGTACCGATAAATAAAAAAACACGTTTTTTTAATCTCTCTGTTTCAAAATAATTGTAATTTATTAATAATGCTATAAAAATAAATTCTTAATTTTACAAAATGTACCTAGGTACCTATGTCTTGTAATGAAATTAATTGATAAGCTCTTTTTGTATAAAGAAATATCTAGAATATACAATTTCCGGTAATGCCGGGAAACTGCGGGAAACCGGTAATTCGAGAATGCTATGGAAATAAATACGTATACATTATTTACTTATTATTATTAGTTACACATTAACCCTTGGGTAAAAATGTAATTAATTTTGGTGTGCATTCGCATCATTCTATTCTAGAAAAGGGCAAACATCTAAAATAAAACACCTGCAAAACAAAGAATAATCAATACAGTTTCTACTTCTAATGTTGCCAGCTTTTATGAAAAAATCACAGATAAGTAGTATTATTTTTGTACCTAACAAATTTTAAATTATATAAATTAGTTCCCTAGTACTATAAATGGAATGAATTGAAACTGCTGAGTGCTGCTACGTGTTATTATAAAATAATAATAATATGGAGATGATAATGAGCAGGGTAGACGTTTAGCGAGTGCTGTCTTTGTACAAAAGAAATAAGATTATTTGTCTTATTTCTATCTCTATGAAGACCATAATAATTATCACCTTAAATAAGTATAGTGATGAATGAAATAATTATACTTTTTTTTTTTACGAGGTCTTATTTTTATTATACACCGTGGTAATTTAGTGGCTGTCCACCCGCGATGAAGTGACTACATTTCAATATTATTCAAATCTATAATTAGTTACATTAGACTTCTTACTTTATTTCTTATGAGGTAGTAGTGGCCTAGTAGCTGTGGGTTGTGGTCCTGATTTACCAATTGTAGGTTTTGGGTTCAAAACCATGTAGATGCACCACAATGAGTCTAATTTATTCAATAACTAACAAACTAATGGCATACGGCGAAAAAAAATTTTCTTCAAGAAAATGCTATGTACTCGGTACTGGAATCTAATTATTTTTTTCTGGGCCTGCTTCGATGTCATCTAATGTCTCCACTCAGGTCTCAGTGGTGAATTTGCCATCCACTCGAACTCATCTGACATGTGGCAGACGCGACCAGCCCAGTTCCATTTTAAATTGAAAAATTAAGAATAGACACATACCAAAAAATGTTTGAAAACACCGAGAAGTTGAGATATTGTTTTATATACTTTGTATGTTCTATGTTTAAAAATACATAAAACCATAATTGTTCATTTGTTTTTTATTTAAACTAAAAATAATGGTTTGTCATAAACTTACAACATTCTAGCATTATTAAAAATATGTATATATATATTACATACACATCAAAAAAGTTTGAAATGTTCATACTATCGATACTACATCATAATATCGATGGGTAAAATTTAATTTGTATCAAAGCTAATGTTAAGTAACAGTCATTTCCTAATAAAGAATTACTACCAAGAATTTATTTTCTGGTATCCCTATCCACTTCATTGAACTTGACATAAATGCTAACCCGGAGACTACTAGCGCTGATGACGGGCAGAAGTTGAACTAATCACCGGATAGGGTTTGAAGATTCTAGTTGAAACAATAAAAGTAGTAAAATTTATGCTTTTTTGAATAGACCCTACATGTGCGTTACTTTAGAAAAAATAATTTCGGTCTGAGCTTTCGGGTAAGCCATATTTTGATTAAACTTTTATTCATAATATCAAAGTTTACACAAAAAATTTCGAAGAATCTCGAAGATTCCTGAATGTTCTGGAGAAAATCTTTACTGCGAAGTTAGCGCCACTGCGTGTCGAATAGGAGAACTTTAAAAATGTTGTAGGGGTCCTAAACCTTTTCGTAATTCCAAGTTATAAGAATAATATTAGACCAACTTTTATTTTATTTTATATGATTTAGGTACCTTTTGAATTTTGAATAAAATTAAGCGAAAATCTGTTTTAAATTAAACCACTATGTAAATATGAATGTGTAGGTACCTACCTAACTACAGGTGGAATAGTTTTCTACAGGTTTTTACCTAGGTTAAGTTATTATCTACATAATAATATAAGTATATTATAATATCAATACTTAAAAGATAAACAATTACCATTTTGTTGTCATTGTTTTGTTTGAGTTCCATCATTGCGTGTAATTGAATTAGGTACCTACTTTTTATGAATTCAATTTCTGCCGGTTTCATTTTCAGAGTTGAAACATGACCACTGCGTTGAACCCCTGACAAGTAGCATTCCAAATCTAGAAATTTCTACTCGCTCATAGATGGCGTTCATGGCGCGAGTCTATAAAAGCAATTTGACGTTCCACCCGGCGTCATTTCAAGAAAAGCTAAGTGTGAGATACGCTGCGATTCCTCGCGATCTTATAACACGTGTATTTAAAACCGCGCTAGTCAAGAAGTATTCAGTGATAAAGAATAAACGTTGCGCTATTTGAGAACTATATAAAATAAGTGAAATAAATAAAGTCAAAATGCCCGAAGAAATGCAGACCGATGTCGCGGAGGTGGAAACCTTCGCCTTCCAGGCGGAGATCGCCCAGCTCATGTCCCTGATCATCAACACATTCTACTCCAACAAAGAAATCTTCCTTCGTGAGTTGATCTCCAATTCATCCGACGCTTTGGACAAGATCCGGTATGAGTCTCTCACTGACCCATCGAAGTTGGACAGCGGCAAGGAGTTGTACATCAAGATCATTCCCAACAAGAGCGAAGGTACACTCACAATCATTGATACCGGTATTGGTATGACCAAGGCTGATCTAGTGAACAACCTTGGTACGATCGCGAAGTCTGGTACCAAGGCGTTCATGGAAGCTCTTCAGGCGGGCGCTGACATCAGCATGATCGGTCAGTTCGGTGTGGGTTTCTACTCATGCTACCTAGTCGCCGACCGCGTCACAGTACATTCCAAGCACAATGATGACGAACAGTACACGTGGGAATCCTCTGCAGGAGGCTCTTTCACCGTGCGCCCCGACCACCAAGAACCTCTGGGCCGCGGTACTAAGATCATACTCCACATCAAGGAAGACCTCGCCGAGTACCTTGAGGAGCACAAAATTAAGGAAATCGTGAAGAAGCACTCACAGTTCATCGGTTACCCCATCAAACTGATGGTTGAGAAGGAACGTGAAAAGGAGCTTTCTGACGACGAGGCTGAGGAGGAGAAGAAAGAAGATGAGAAGGAGGACGATAAGCCTAAGATCGAGGATGTTGGAGAAGATGATGAGGAGGACAAGAAAGACAAGAAGAAGAAGAAGACCATCAAGGAAAAGTACACCGAAGACGAGGAGCTTAACAAGACCAAGCCCATCTGGACCCGCAATGCTGATGATATCACCCAGGAGGAGTACGGTGACTTCTACAAGTCCCTCACCAACGACTGGGAGGACCATCTTGCTGTCAAACACTTCTCTGTTGAAGGACAGCTTGAGTTCAGAGCACTTCTCTTCGTGCCCCGCCGTGCTCCCTTCGACCTGTTTGAAAACAAGAAGCGCAAGAACAACATTAAACTGTATGTCCGCAGGGTGTTCATCATGGACAACTGTGAGGACCTCATCCCGGAGTACCTGAACTTCATCAAGGGTGTGGTCGACAGTGAAGACTTGCCCCTCAACATCTCCCGTGAGATGCTCCAACAGAACAAAATCCTCAAAGTTATCAGGAAGAACCTGGTTAAGAAGTGCTTGGAGCTCTTCGAGGAGTTGGCTGAAGACAAAGAGAACTACAAGAAGTATTACGAGCAGTTCAGCAAGAACCTGAAGCTTGGCATCCACGAGGACTCTCAGAACAGGTCCAAACTGGCTGACTTACTCCGTTACCACACATCTGCCTCCGGTGATGAGGCATGCTCCCTCAAGGAGTATGTTTCCCGCATGAAGGAAAACCAGAAACACATCTACTACATCACTGGTGAAAACCGTGACCAAGTAGGCAACTCTTCATTTGTTGAGCGTGTCAAGAAGCGCGGCTATGAAGTTGTATACATGACTGAGCCCATTGATGAGTACGTAGTACAGCAGATGAGGGAGTATGACGGCAAGACCCTGGTCTCTGTCACAAAGGAGGGTCTGGAACTCCCCGAGGATGAGGAGGAGAAGAAGAAGCGTGAGGAAGACAAGGTCAAGTTCGAGGGTCTCTGCAAGGTCATGAAGAACATCCTTGACAGCAAAGTTGAGAAGGTGGTTGTATCCAACCGTCTTGTTGAATCACCTTGCTGCATCGTCACAGCGCAGTATGGTTGGTCTGCCAACATGGAGCGTATCATGAAGGCTCAGGCCCTCCGTGACACCTCTACCATGGGTTACATGGCAGCTAAGAAGCACCTTGAGATCAACCCCGACCATTCCATTGTTGAGACTCTGAGGCAGAAGGCCGAGGCTGACAAGAACGACAAGGCTGTGAAGGACCTTGTCATCCTATTATACGAGACTGCTCTGCTGTCTTCTGGTTTTGCCCTGGATGAGCCCCAGGTGCATGCTTCCCGCATCTACCGCATGATCAAGTTGGGTCTTGGCATTGATGAGGACGAGCCTATCCAGGTTGAGGAGTCTAGCGCAGGTGACGTGCCCCCGCTAGAGGGAGACGCTGATGATGCGTCCCGCATGGAGGAAGTAGATTAAATCTCAGACCGCCTATAACCATGTTGTAATGGTGATTGTGATTGTATGTATCGCAGAATTATTTTGTGCACTGGTGTACAGCCAAAGACTGATTTAGTTCAAATTCCATTATTCTGAATAAATGGTAATGTTAACAAATTATTTTATCGTTTTATTCCCTGTGTGCTAGGTTTTATTTCAAATGTCCTAAGTTATTGTCTGATCCTGTTAGCCATGTTTCATAGTCCATTTTAAATAAAGCTTGTTCTACAGACATTCAGAATTATTATTCCACCAATGGACATGAAATGTGACCAGCATTGTCCAATGCTACCTATACGACACCATTATTGGTCAGTACCAATGACTAAAGAATCCTCTTTTGGTCAGTACACAAGTAACACAACACCATAGAGATAATATATAGTTCTATGCACAACACAACCTCAACACTAGGTATATATACTATACACGGTTGGCGCGGTGGCTAAGCGATTAGCCTTATGCGTTACGTGCCGCGGGTTCGATCCCCGCACGGAACAAATATTTGTATGATCTACAGATAAAAAAAAACTATCCATGCACAATACCAACACATTCTAAAAGTGTGTTCACAATGGGGCTAAAGACAAGACGGGACATTGTATTGTCTGCTCATAGAAGGGCCGTAAATACTATCCCACCAAAAACATTAAATGTAAAAAAATGCCAAGCCTCTCGATGCAGTCTTTCCATCGTAAAAAGTTTTGAGATCTCATAGAAGCCAAGTCCTATTCAAATTATTTTGTAGTTATAAATCAACATTTAGTAATTGTATCAATAGTTTTCTTTATATTATAATTATAGTGACTTGGCAATGAGCACAAGAAGAAACAAATAAAACGGCATATTTGGAGGAGTTGAAAGTCACACACCGCATGCGTAAACATTAATATCACAAAATTAATTTTCTTTTGGTTTATCCGTGTCGTCCCAACCGAATTTTGGCAACGGCAGTCAGTCTCATCCAAGACTAGTAAACTGCGCAGGATAATCTGATCACAGGTCTCGTCAGTAACATTTGCACATAATTCCAGGCAGCAAGCAGCTTTTAATTTGTGCTCATTGCCAAGTCACTATAATTATAATATAAAGAAAACTATTGATAATATAAAGAAAACTATTGATACAATTACTAAATGTTGATTTATAACTACAAAATAATTTGAATAGGACTTGGCTTCTATGAGATCTCAAAACTTTTTACGATGGAAAGACTGCATCGAGAGGCTTGGCATTTTTTTACATTTAATGTTTTTGGTGGGATCTCATTAATTTTTTGTAAGTGTATTTGTTTCTTTTTTTTTTAGGTGACCTCATAATTTCTTGGACTTCAGCTACTGCTTTGCTTAGAACCTATTCTCTATCTCTATCTCTTTTGTTTCTTTTCTGAGGCTTCGTTACTTCTAAGGTAGACAAGTCTGGGCAATATATACTTCGGAGTCGATTATATTCAGCTATTGCTATCTCCTGAGCTTTGATACTACTAAAATTCACATTTATTAAATGTAATCCACCCAAACTAGTCACTCTTGAAAGGGCCACGTATGCTTGACCACAGTTTATATTATTCTTTTCTATTCTATGTATTTATTCATCCAATTGAATACTTAAACAACGAACAAAGTTAACAATGCAGTCAAAATCCATACACAATGTTCTTGCCAAACCGCAAATATAAAATTGTTTTCTATGGTATATTATTTTTTAATGTTTTTATAATTTATCCTTTATATGTGGCTAATGACCTATCTTGGTGCAAAATTTGAAGTTTCTAAGTCTGCTAGAAGTACCTTAGATTTTTGATGATCGGTCAGTGAGTCAGTGAGTCAGTGAGTGACAAAATGGTGTAACTTTGATCGACCGTAACTCCTAAACTATTAATTCAATTGGCATGTAATTTCGAACTTAAGCTTGTTCTAATGCCTACTATTATTCACCGAAACCCTAAACTCGTAGCATTGTCCACGACGAAGATATAGGGGGGGCGAAACAGCCGCGAATCGCATCGAGAAAAGATGGTACGGCCGTGCCCGTTTTGCTCGAGACTTGGCTGGGGCACTGCCGTGCCCCCAGATCTCTATCGATCTCTGTTATAGTTTACTTTACGGACTTAAAATCCTAAGGGTCAATTTATACTAGCGCAGAGTCGAAGCTCGAAGCGTCTATCCAAAACTGAACATAACAAATTCAACCTTAACTCCACAGTGTAACGCACACATTACTTCTGAGATTTTAAAAAGACGCGCGCATTCTTCTTAATTCGCGCGTCTGCGCGTGAACAACGCTGATTGGTGCGCGTGCATTCTCGCGTATCCAGGTTTACTTTATCTATGCCATGCGCCCACTAGCGAACCTACGCGTCATGAGTCGGAAATTGGCCTGTGTCGGTGTTGACCACGATGGACTCTGACGAAAAATTAATTTACCTGGTGCAAAAATATGAATGCCTATATAATCCAAAAGCCAAAAATTAAAGTGACAAACATTCCAAAAAGAGTGCGGCTTCGCTTTATTTGTAAAGAATTTGACGCTATGATGCGCTTCGACTCTGCGCTAGTACAAATTGACCCTAAGTATTATGATCTACGGCCTACCAGTTTTTTTTTTGAGAGAACACTGCCACCGCCTTGGCACAAGCGGGTTCATTATTATCACTACCATCACCCTTAATTAAGCTTAGTACACATCAGTGACGTTAGGAAAGTACACATTAGGCCCTTTGGTGACGCGCGTTGTAAGTTACTACGAGATAGAATATTAACATATAGGTACTTCTTTGTTTCGCGGGTTCGATCCCCTCACGGAATAAATATTTGTATGGCCTAAAACTCAAAATCTTTATTGCGTTCATAATGTTTATAGGTTGACAAATAATAAACAAATAATCCAGATAATTGTTCCGGGTCTGGGTGTGTCTGCATGTGACATGTATGTTTGTAAACTGTACCCACGATACAGGCGATATACCAGTGTACCGAGCAAAGTTTTGGAACAAAATAAAAAAAATCGAGCAATAAAGTGATAAAACTAGACACATTCAGCAAGGACTGGTCATCACTGGCACTGACTGGCACATGATCGAACAGCATGGAAATCAAGGGGGGAGGTCTTTGCCCAGCAGTGGGATGATACAGGCTAAAAGTAACAGTAAAGAGGTGACATGGCGCCGAAATTTTTATATTCTGAATGAATAGGAGGTTTGGATATAGGCTCATGTATAATTATGTTTTAAGTAAATACCTATCTACCTACTTCTTTGTGGGCGCCCGCGTGCGGGACACCTCAGGGCTCGGCCTCCGGCGCCCGTTTTATAATTTCAACGTTGCCGGCTCCGGCAGCGGATATAAAGCGAACATTTATACAAATAACTTTTCTCTTGCGACACCTATGCATGACCCGCTGGTGGGCAGTGGTGAAGCCTATTTTTGCAGGGTACATTGTGAGACAGACGGAGAGAGATTCACAGAACATAAAACAGAAGGGCGATCTGTGGCATTTACTGAGGAGGTTCCTCAGTAAATTAGAGAAAAAAAAACTATTAAATAGGTAGGTACTCAACATTGACTAACCCGGGAATCGAACTCCAAAGCTCACGCTCGTACAAACAGTGAACTATTATCATTTCACTTTAGTGTCAGTAAGTAAGTATAATATTATGTATACATAATCTCTACATACTATAAAAGAAAGTCGTTTTTCGCGTCTGTCTTTCTGTATATCCGCTAAATCCTCCTAAACCACGCAACGGATTTCGATGCGGTTTTCACCATCAGTTAGATCTTATTAACGGTAGGTTTATATGTATAATACTTTCATAAGTAAGTTGTAAGGATAGTAGAGAAATTGTACCTGTGTGAAGCCGGGGACGGGTGGCTAGTCTATCTAAACCATAAACGTAGTACTAATAATAAGTTTATGATCTAAACTAATGTTATAAAGATATAAGATTTGATTTTTTGTATGTTTGTTTGTTTGTAATGGATAAACTCAAAAACTGATAGACCGATTTTAAAAATTCTTTCATCAGCTGAATGCTATATTATCACTGAGTAACATAGGCTATAATTTATAAAGATATCACGCGGGCGAAGCCGCTGGTGGAGGCTAGTACTATAAAAAAATCGTAGAGATCGAAAAGTCTATACATAAAAAAAATAGGCTAGACCAGGCTAGACCAGATATCATTGAGTAACAGAACATGAATCAATAATGCGTCATCATGCTATCACTCTCGGGAGCTGAGCAGTGAAACATATTATGTGAACCTACTGTCTGTCAAGAAAGTCATGAAAAGGATTGAGGGCGCCACTTGTATATTCTCTTGTTTATTTTTAATATATTAATGCCGAAAACATTTTTTTATCACAAAAAATCTACACAGAATAGTAAAATAAACACATCGTTGTACCTGGTTGTACCCAAACCCAAACTGACACCTACGGTACTTATTTAGGGTTGCGAGCGAAGAAGAATTTTAGTTCCTTCAAAATCCTTTTCATGACTTTCTTGACAGACTGTACCTATGAAAACTTGTTACTCTAATGGTCGGTTGATACACAAACTGACATACGGTCTACGGAGCTGTGAACATGACTAGAACATATCAACCAATAATTGATATTCGAATCGAGATTCAAGATTTTTTTACAGAATAACTTCCCTGCTTATACTGGATATGATGTATAGCTTGATATCATGAAGTGGTGTGTACAGCGGGTCTACCGCGTAACTGGAATGGTAATGAACATCGACTCTGGTAATAAACTTCAATACGATCGTGAGAGATTAAACTTAGAGTTACCTTACTAATTTGTTAAATTTTCGTTTCATCTAAAAAAAAATCCATAAAATAATACCTAATAATTATTTATAGAAAAGAAAATAATAATAATAAGTGCTTAGTTAGGGTAACGCCCTATAGGTAGGACTGGTAGGAGGTACTTTCTACCTACTACATGTGGTACTGAACGCATGGTGTCAATGTATCGTACTACTTGGAGCTTAGCCCATTTCGTAGAAAAACTATTGCTAATATTTCTTATGGCCTGTGTAACGTCTTTCATTCATTTTGTCTACTCAACGTGTATAAATTGGCAAGGTAAATAGGTGTGAACATAGATATCTAAATCTATAGGTGTGAAGATATTTCGTTCACAATTTGTAACAATGCCATCTAGTATGAAGTAGCAGAACTATAGTTTATGTTTATCAACACAGATGGCGCCATATAGTCAACGTGTGTTCACTGCGTAATTTACCTAAATTAACTGAAAATAAATCCTCGAGAATGAACTTCGAGGTAAAATCAATCTATTATACCTATTATAACTTATGTATATGTGACAGTTAATAGGATGTAGGTGCATTCCTAGAACCTTCGAGTATTTTTAGCAGCGCGGCGTCCGTCGCAACAATGACCTACAATGACCTAAATTGTCGACCCGTCAATGGCGGTGAATCAATACTGTGCTTCCATACATACCGTTCTCTATAAAGAAATACAGAACTTAATCCGGAAATATCTAGAGATTTCCGCGAACGGGCGCTCATATTTACGTTAATGTTGATGGATGAAGGATGCCTCGCTTTTTTCATGCGGAATTGGATTTGAAAACATTTCAAAGAAAATTAATGTGTATGATGGATGAATAAGAATATGTATAATAATGCACAATACAGAGCGGTATAAAATACAGATATTCAGCCGCATCTGCGGGTCTACCGCGTAACAAAATGGTAATGAACATCAGACTCTGGTAATAAAATTCAATACGATCGTGAGAGACAAAACTTCGAGCTACCTTGTAAAAAAATTACCGATCATGAAGATGGGAGTCCTAACTTTATAATCGGTATTTTTTTTACAAGGTAGCTCGAACTTTAGTCTCTCACGATCGTATTGAATTTTATTACCAGAGTCTGATGTTCATTATTACTACCATTTTACTTACGCGGTAGACTGCAGTCCCCACTGTAAGCATTTCTGGAATGTTCACCAACCTTACGAGTAGTTACGAGCAGTTTCTTTCATTGTCATTCTTTTGTGCGCACTGTGTGCAGATGTCGAAACGAAATAGGTAATAATACGAATTACGAACACAAACACTTAATTGAATGGTGTTCTGGAATTATCGGGTACTTACGGTTTTTGTTATTTTGCGTCGTCCGGTGGCCCTTTTGTTACATTATCGGTCAACGGTAGGGTTGTCACCCGTACTTTACAATGAAAAATTTTACGTTATTTCGGGGTAACGTACTTTATGCTTTATGAAAGCAATAAACTATGTAAAAATAATTTATTATACATTATACCTATTTTGACTTTTCAAGGTTTTATTTTATTGTTTACTAAAAGAAACAAGTGTTACGATTTTTTGCTTTTAATCTGTCCGTAAACCATTATTTTTAAATTTGTGTTAGTAAGATTAGTTTAATAATTTATTAAAAAAGAAAAGTCTTAACTTAGATAGAAATCAGAATGGATGCTAGAGTGTTCACCAATAAAAAGTAAGTATTTGTTAGATGTTGCTAAAAGTAAGAAAAAATATATTGGTACCTATGAAAAAAAAATACAAGTCGATTACTTAAATATTACTCTATTTTTTACATTAAAAAAATAAATATATATACTCGTCAAAACAAAATAAGGGCCACCTTATATTTTTGATCTTCTGGGCAAATTATGAGGTTCCTGGGTTTCTAAGTTGTAAAATACATTGCAATGATTTGTTTTTAATTAAATAGGCTTAAATTTTACACAATCCACAGAAAAGAAAAACAATTTTACAACATTTTCAAAAAAATGTGCAATTTCAGCAAAAAGTATACTTGGACTAAAAATGCAATTAAAAATGAAATTCCACTGCGTTTATTCTTCTTCCTTTTTGAATCAATATCTGGTATAACCTCCTCTTTTCTGAACATATTCTTGAAGCCTAGAGGACATTTTCTATCAGATGCCGCATTGTTTCTTGAGAGATTTGTTCGTAGGCCGATTTTAGGACGTTTAAGGGCTGTTTTTCATTGTCCACTGATCAACTTGTGTCTCATACTCTTCTTTTCAACAGATCCCACATGTGTTCAATTGTGTTCAAGCCCGAACTGTTCGCTGGTCTCGACAACACTTGTATACAAGCCTCTTCTAGTGTCTCTCTGGTGGCTCTAACAGTATAAGCGCGTGCATTGCCGTGCAACAGCTTGAAACCTGCACCCACTTGCTATGCAAATGGCACCACAAAGAGTCTTATGACCTCCTGGATGTATCGTTGAGTAGTTACTGTACCCTGGTTCTGAATTTTGAGCCCAGTTCTTCCAGTTTGGCTTATGCCTCCCCATACCATAACATTGGGCCCCCCAAATCGATCACTGTTGTGGATGCAGGTATCTGCAAATTGCTCACCTTTTCATCTCCACACCCTTATGCAATGGTCAACACTAAAAACTTTTACTTTGCTCTCATCTGTAAAAAGCAATGTGCTTCAGTCACTTACGCTACATTCCAATTGTTGCCTTGCGAATGTTTATTGATTTGCATGATGAATACTGGTCTAAGGAATTCGCACCACTTGACTTCTGGACAATTGCTGGTCTTCATAAAACTGGTTTCTAATTGTTTAGTCAATAAGTCGCGTGCCTGTGGCCAGGCACAAGCGGGTTTGCAAAGAGCGGGAAGTGACGGTGCTCTTTCTGCGTGCATGTAAGTCTATGTAGCGGTCTTCCTGAGTGGTGATTCCTCTGGTTCTGCCTAATTCCTGACTTCTGACAAATTTTTGGATCTCATAAAAGCAATTCCAGGCATTCTCAATCGCTTGCTGCGAAAATCTCGGCTGCAAAACTACAGATCGCTACGAATAGCCTTCTTGGATAAGTGTTATGGTCCTGGTCGTTGTAGTCAAGTCCATTTGAAGTCGAACCTTTGGAATTACGTTCTTAAAATGCCGATGTACGCACTGACTCGACACACTAAACTGTTTTCAGTACAATACAAATGTTAAATGAGCTTAAAGTTCACGTTAAAAACAGGGTAAAATTAATTGGTTTCAAAAAAGTTGATAAAATCTACCCATTTTAACGGTTTTTAAGCGGAATGCTGTAAAAGTGTTCGCAAACACTTAACATAACACAAATCTGTACAATTTGCCACATGGATATAGTTAATGATCATTAAATCACCCATAATGTCGAAATTTGCAAGTGGCCCTTATTTTGTTTTGACGAGTATATAAAAAAATGCAAATAAAAGTAATTTTATTTGCTCATAATAAAGGTGGCAACTCTACAACGTATATTTTTACATTAGGTTAGTGTAGTCCATAGAAATAGTACAAGTACACTACCTATATATTATTATCTCTATGGTGTAGTCCTAGTCCCAGATCAATAAAAAAAAGCCAATAAAAAAAGCCTCAGACCTATACACTTTTTTATTGTTCTAAGATTGAAAATTGCTTATACTTTTTTTAATGGGGCCAGTTGCGTTCATGACCTCTGAAAAAAAAAAACTAGAATTAACTAGAATAATTAAATTCCAAAGTCTTCTGAACCTATGTGGAAGTTGGAACTTATATTACATAAACAAGCTGATGATTGTTAAAAAAAAGTGGTGTAATAGCGTTCTCGTCATAGGGGCGGAGTCGCTTCGCTGCGAAGCGCGCGGGGCCGCTAATGTAGGTCGAAACTCGAAATTTCGATGGATCGGAGGTTGAATTTTCTCGAACGGACGAGACCCGCAACTCTGACTTGCTATTTCATCAGAAATTTTGAATGTTCCACAGAAAAATAGACGATAGATTTTATTATGAGAGTAGTGAGACACGCTGGTGTTGATTCTGTAGCGCACTTTGAGAACTAAACTAAGGGCGTTCGTCTCTTTCTCTCTTATTCTAGAAAACATCGTAAATACTGGTTTAAACCAGGGGTCTAACGCGTAAATAAAATGGTAATGAACATTGACTCTAGTAATAAACTAGGTACAATATTACGATCATGAGAGCAAGCTTCGATTCGAGCTACCTTGTAAAATATTTACCGATCATATTGTTGGGACTACCCATTTCCATGATCGGTATTTTTTTTACAAGGTAGCTCAAATTCGAATTCAAATCCATTTATTTGCACAAAATATGGTTATAATCGATGTTAAAGTCAAAGTCAAAGTCAAAGATTTTTATTTCAACTGGGCCTTTGCAGGCACTTTCAAAACGTCGTGATTCTAGGCGCACGGTTCCAAGTGGGTTGGTCCTGGAGAAGATACCGGCAAGAAACTCCATGGATACTCTTTTCATAAATCAAGCTTAGTACTACACAACAAATGTGGGGCCGCAGGAGCGGCCCCGGCTAAAATTCGACCTCAATTTACACAATATTACAATAAAAAAAATTAAAAAAAGAACAGCAAAGATCATAAGTACCACTATAATATTATAATTATACAATACTAGTAGGTGCGTACTTAACACTCAAGTCAGTCACCCAATTAAGAATAGGTACCTACCAAAAAGTATAGGGTAAAGGTATAGTTGTAGGATCACATATTTTGCCATAAAGGCATGCAAACACGCAGCACGCAGGCATGCAAATAGTTACGTACAGACTTTGAGTATCATACTCAAAGTTTAGTCTCTCACGATCGTATTGAAGTTTATTACCAGAGTCAATTTTCATCACCATTTTAGTTACACGGTAGACCTAGTAATAGGTCATCCCAATATTATATTTAGTCCGTGTTTTGGAATGAGACGATTTCTTTTTATGCACCTACTTAGAACAAGAAAGTGATAGGATACGTTTTAGTCTAGTTACTAGTATAGTACAAAATGCGCGACACAATGTCATATTTTTAACCGACTTCAAAGGAGGAGGATCTCTATTTGACACGTATGTTTATTTTTTATTTTTATGTTTCTTACCTCAGAATTTTCGACTGGGCGAACCGATTTTAATGATTCTTTTTTTATTTGAAAGCTGGTGCAATTTGAAGATCTGATGAAGAATTTCGGAGATATACAATGGAACTCATGAATGAATAACAGCATATCACTTGCGATTGCTGTAATCGCATGTTTATGTATTGTTTATGCCACTCAAAATAGAAAAATAAATTAAAAAAAATTCAACTTCTTTTTGAGTCTGGTAACAATACATTAAGTTCCTTTTACTATCAAAAAAACAAAAAAACTTTTTTATTGATCTTTGTATAAACTTATTTTATAATATTTATGATCCATTTTGGTAAACATCAATGTTGTCTGTCTGATTGCTCAGTCTGATTCAATGCAAATTGCAGTAAGTTCGTGACAAAGTGAACTCAGACAGATAGACTAATAAAACAATGACTAAGCGCATTTCTGGAAATTATAGATACCCATGACAAGGAGACTAGGCAGTATTTTTTTTAACATAGACCTAGCTTTTGTGGGTAATCTTCATCAGTAAGGCTGAGATCTATACGTGTATCAAAAATGTGTGGTCAATCAGACCACAGAACAAAGAATGAGGTTATTTTCTGAAATCCCATACAAAACTTGAATACCTGCTCGACCCAAACGTATGGGACAGCTGATAATTATTTTGCGATGCCTAACGATGTAGGTATGTTGGTCCCATACAAAAAGTTCTGTGGATCAGACTATCAAACTGAAAAACTGAGACAAGGCTAAGACCAGACTAAGGCAGGGTAACGTAAGCGAAACTTTATATTCTCGTAGAATACGGTATTAAACTACTCTAGATTATGAATCATCGAAAATGTGTGGGTATGCATAGGTCAATACACTTGTCGATTCATAAAATTACTTTATTCATAAAATTAATTAATCTACTAAAAAATAATCTTGCATCATAGGTACACTCTTTTCTAGAAACTTGAATTTAGAACATGAATAATTTTTATTTAGCAATAATCCGTTATTCCAAGTAGTTATTAAGGGTGGAAAAATCTAGAGATGACCTTGTACTGGGCACTGTAATCACGTAGACAGCTGTTTGTAAACAATACACAATTTTATCGTCTGCTATCTCTTTCACACAGGCGGGCGCTCATGTTCTCGATATTTCCCAAATGTTGCCAGCTAAAGAATTTGATTACCCGTAATTTATACACGTTCACCAAAGTTTGTTTATTTATTTTATTCGATTATTTATGATAAAATACCTAATTGTGGTAAAATTATGAACAGGATATTATAATGATTAGTATATAATAGCAATTCATTTTTATGTTTTATTATTTTTGACATTGAATGAACAATAATAATAATTTGATTTATAAAACAAATAAGTAGGTAGGTTCCTACAAAAATATTATTTTTATTTATACTACTTACTTATTACGTAGCTAAAATGTATGTGTATACAGTAAATTAAACATAAGTATTTATATTTCAAGATGATGATCTGTGAAAAAAAAATATTATTATGAATGTAGATATAGGTAAATATATTTTTACACAAGATTCTTACAAAATGAATAACTTGCAATTAGTATAGTTTAGTATTGTACTCATAATTATGAACAACTTTTATTATGTTACCGACCATTAAATTGGGATTTTTTTATCCGTTCCATACAAATAATTCAAAATTATACTCGACTAAATGTATGGAACTACAGATTTTTTCTGCTATTTTATCTTTGATTCCGTAGTAAAATGATGAGTACAATAACACCTTAAAGGGATCAGGACTAGAAAGGTAGGACCTTGTAAACGGTATTATTATGTTATCTTCGTTCTTAAAAATACCCTTCCATCAGGGAAATTTTCCGCAGTGGCATCCCTACCGTAATACGCGCCATGAGATAGCAGTCGTGAATCTATCTCTTTCTTTAAGTACAGCGCTGTCATTGGTCGACGCGCGGTAACCTTCTAGAATGTTCCTTCGATTCTGTTTGTTGATTGGTCGCGTCTAGTAAGGAGTAGAAAAGTCTCGAATTGTATTTGTTCTGTATATAAGCTGCGGCCGCTCGGCGCGAAGTCAGAATTATTTCAAACGCGATACAAAGCAGACGAAGAAAGTTCGGTGCAAATTATCGGAAAAGTTTACTAGACTCGCCAGTGATATTCAACTAATTTAACGTTACAAGTGTGAAAAGAAATAAGAAAACAAAACAAAATGCCGGCTATAGGAATTGATCTTGGTACGACATATTCGTGCGTTGGAGTGTGGCAGCACGGCAATGTGGAGATCATCGCCAACGACCAGGGCAACCGCACCACGCCATCTTATGTTGCCTTCACGGACACAGAGCGCCTCATCGGAGATGCAGCCAAGAACCAGGTCGCCCTCAACCCCAACAACACAGTCTTCGACGCCAAGCGACTCATCGGGAGGAAATTTGATGACCCGAAGATTCAACAAGATATGAAACAGTGGCCCTTCAAAGTAATCGACGACTGCGGCAAATCGAAAATTCAGGTAGAATTCAAGGGAGAACTTAAACGTTTCGCGCCAGAGGAAATCAGCAGCATGGTCCTTACGAAGATGAAGGAAACTGCGGAAGCTTACCTCGGAACATCAGTTCGCGACGCGGTTATCACAGTGCCTGCTTACTTCAACGACTCCCAGCGCCAGGCCACCAAGGACGCGGGAGCCATCGCCGGCCTCAACGTGCTCAGGATCATCAACGAGCCCACAGCCGCCGCGCTCGCGTACGGCCTGGACAAGAACCTCAAGGGCGAGAAGAACGTCCTTATCTTCGACCTCGGCGGCGGAACATTCGACGTGTCAATCTTGACTATCGACGAGGGCTCACTGTTTGAAGTACGAGCAACAGCAGGCGATACGCATCTCGGAGGCGAAGACTTCGACAGTAGGTTAGTGAATCATCTCGCAGAGGAATTTAAGCGCAAGTACAAAAAGGATTTGCGTATGAATAATCGTGCAATACGCCGCCTCCGCACAGCCGCTGAGCGCGCCAAACGCACGTTGTCCTCGAGCACGGAAGCTACCATCGAGATCGACGCGCTCTACGAGGGCATCGACTTCTACACCCGCGTCTCTCGCGCACGCTTCGAAGAACTGAATGCAGACCTGTTCAGAGGCACCCTCGATCCCGTCGAAAAGGCCCTCAAAGATGCGAAAATGGATAAGAGCCAGATTCACGACGTCGTCCTTGTCGGCGGTTCCACCAGGATCCCGAAAGTACAGAGTTTGTTGCAGAACTTCTTCTGCGGCAAACAGCTTAACTTGTCCATCAACCCAGACGAAGCGGTAGCATACGGTGCAGCGGTCCAGGCAGCCATTCTTAGCGGCGAACAACACTCAAAGATCCAGGACGTATTACTGGTCGACGTGGCCCCTCTATCCCTCGGCATTGAGACTGCCGGTGGCGTGATGACGAAGATCGTCGAGCGCAACTCTAAGATCCCGTGCAAGCAGTCGCAGACGTTCACCACGTACTCTGACAACCAGCCAGCGGTCACCATCCAAGTGTACGAGGGCGAGAGAGCCATGACGAAGGACAACAACCTGCTCGGCACGTTCGACTTGACAGGGATACCGCCTGCGCCGCGTGGCGTTCCTAAAATTGACGTCACATTCGACCTAGACGCGAACGGCATCCTCAATGTGTCAGCCAAAGAAAACAGCACCGGCCGCAGCAAGAACATCGTCATCAAGAACGACAAAGGCCGCCTATCGCAGGCCGAGATCGATCGCATGCTCTCTGAAGCGGAGCGATACAAAGATGAGGACGAGAAGCAGAGGCAGCGCGTAGCGTCGAGGAACCAGCTTGAAGCTTACGTGTTCAGCGTCAAACAGGCGCTGGATGACGCCGGAGACAAGCTCACGGAACAGGACAAGAGCACGGCGAGAAGCGCGTGCGACGACGCGCTGAGATGGCTGGATAACAATACTCTAGCAGACCAGGAAGAGTATGAGCATAAGTTGAAGGATATACAGCGAATATGCTCTCCTGTTATGAGCAAGATGTACGGAGCCGGCGGCGGTGCTGGGGGAATGCCCGGAGGTATGCCTGGAGGTATGCCCGGAGGTATGCCCGGAGGTATGCCTGGCGGAATGCCTGGTGGTTATGGAGGATACCAACAAAACAGTGGGCCTACGGTGGAGGAAGTGGATTAAGTAAACATGTTCAAAATTCGTTAGACCTGATTGTGATATTATTTTCCAAGACTGATTTATGTATTAATTTAACTATGTTTAAGTGATTATTGTTCCTCCTGATCTTCTAGTTTGTTCAGTAAATAAAACAATATAATTTTACCAAATCTGTTGTTTTTTTTTTTACTTTAAATTAAACCCTACAGGCCACAACTAGGTTTTCTTCTGTATCGTGGGTACAGTTTACAAACATAAATAATGTCAACATGCACACACACACACACACCCCGAGCCCCCGACTTGAAACCACTATCTCTTTACGTGCGGCGATCGAACCCGCGGTACTTAGCAAGGAAAACCCAATCGCTTAGCCACTGCGCCTACCACAGAACACAGAAACCTCTTTTCTGTGTTTTGTGGCGCTAACCGTGGCGTTAAATATTTAACTATTAGATTATGGACGCTTGTCAAATGTTCTGCTATATATATATAAATTCATTTAATATAATTAGACCAGGGTAGAAGCCTTTAAAAATAATAAAAAGTGAAAGAAAATAATAGTAGGATGAAACCCATTGGAAAAGGAGGAGAATATTATAAAAATGAAAGGAAAAATAATTTACGGGCGATCTGAGGTCGGGAAGGGGGAGAGGGGGGGGGGGGGGTTTAGGGTAAAAAACGGTTTTTCTCGATTTCCGGCAAAACTAAAAGTCCTATGGAAAGAAGTCAAATGACAAAGTTATATCATAACTTCTAAACTGCTAATCATAATTCGACAAATGAGGTGCCGTTGGAAGCACAGAACATTGGAAGCGTCTTGATTGTCCACTGGTTATAGGCTATGTGACGTCACATTTAATTTAATATGGCGCCCTCTAGAGGATATAGAGTGATGAACTAAAAAAAAATTTTTGTTTAATGATGTCGTGTAGGGTATCAAATGAAAGGGCATAATGTTTCATCCTACTATTATTTTCTTTGGTTTCAAAAATTATCGACCCTGGTCTAAATCCATTAAAAATTAAAATAGAATAATAATCATGTCAAAATATTTAAACAAGCCTAAAAAATTATATAAAATACTGTTAGATCGCCCGGGCATTTTCATAGATTCCCTTTGAAAAGGCCAAGGCAATCTTGGCTGAGTTAAGTGGCGCTACCAGCTACGGCAAAAAAAAAACATACGCGTCGAATTGAGAACCTCCTCCTTTTTTTGAAGTCGGTTAAAAAGTATCAATATGTCAAATTCAGTACCTAGGTACAATCAAAAGTTAATATTTTAAGACCTGCCAAAAGATTACTGGGCGCACTGTATTCAACGGGCTACATTTTGATAGTAGATTGTTATACAAGGGTCGAAAGGAATCAATTCCCACACGAGGTATTTAGACGCCCGAGCACAGCGAGGGCGGCTACGGCTATAGTCCGAGTAGGAATTGGTGATTTTCACCCGTGTTAAACACTACTTTTCATTTCGAATATAAGGGAAGTAAAAAAATGTAGATTTTCTAAAATAAAATAACGTCAAATTCTCTCATTCTAATTGTATTGTGTTGTACAGTGTATATTCAAATTGTCTTTTTAAAATTTTGAATATGGAACACACCGAGTCACCGCCACCGCCCACCACCGTGTGGTCCCTGCCGCTTCGTAGGTATTTTTTTTTATTCACACTGGCTGTTTATACACTCACAGTACCGCATGGTACCGCAGCATGTTATTTTTTTTATCGATTTTTTTTAAAATTAGTTATGTCAAAATTTTCAGTCTACTTCCTAACCCAATTTAGTTCTATTTTTAAAATTCATTCCGGCCCTAGGTTGGAACGTAATTACTATGAGTCTTTTCCGTCCAACGACGGTGGGAAGCAGCGTTTTCGACCCGCTACTCAGATCAAAAAAACATTACCTACTTTCCGAGCATGAGATATAAATAAAATAATAATAATAAATTGTTTATTTAGAAAAAAGATCAATATGAAAAAGTAATTTTCACTGTCTGAGGTTTGTGGCGGGGAGGGGGTTGAATCCCCGTGATTTCAAACCACAAACTTATGTCGCTGCCGTCCACATACCTGCCTTCGTGTGCTGCCGTCGCTTTTACCAATGTCTGCATACAAAAATGACATTTTGAAGTCAATTTTGCATTGACATAGTACCATAAAGTTCAATTCAATTCAGTTTTATTTGTTCTCACAGGTTTTACATAAGTTATTATTAAATAATAACTTTATGCATAGTACCGTCGTTAGTTCCAATTTTGGTCACCGGGTCAGATAAGTTTGTGGCTCTATAAGTATTTCAAACACTAATGTAACTACTAAATTTAAAATAAAATAAAAAATAAAAATTTCGAAGATGTTGATAAATAAAAAAACGTCAAAGCGCCTGATTTAATTCTACGAGTGGTGAATTGCGATTCCTCGTCGTTCTTCGTTCCTTGCTCACAGTTTATGATCAGTGCATTATTTTCGAGAAAATAACTATAACGTGCTTTAAAATAAAGATCCTCGCTTTATTGCGTGAATATTGTTGTGGCTTGGTATTAAATGTAAAAATAAATGTTCGGCAAGCAGATTAATGCTCCCTAATCTGAATGATATATATTATTTTCTATAGCAGATCAAATGGGTACAGCACTTACCCATTTATTTCATACTGCTGTATGAGGTAAAGGTAATGTGAATGCTTATAAATGTCCACTGCTGAACATAAGCCTCCCGAGAAAGCTAAGATAACTTAAAAAAAATGTTTTAGAAACCTCGCTCTTTAGAAACACCGTGGGTACATTTTACAAACATACATCTCCCATGCACACACTCAAACCAGAAACAACCATCTGTAGCCTAGGTTATACCAATATTTGTTCAGGGATCGAATCCGCGGCACGTAGCATAGAAAACAAATAGCTCAACCACTGCGGCAATCGCAGATCACGGGTTCGATAATATACTTAAAAACATTGATATCAGTAACTCTCCTGATAATAAGCCAAGTATTACAGTCTGTCAATAAAGTCATGAAAAGGATTTTGAAGGAAGTAAAATTCTTCTTCGCTCGCAACCCTAAATAAGTACCGTAGGTGTCAGTTTGGGTACAACGATGTGTTTATTTTACTATTCTGTGTAGATTTATTGTGATAAAAAATGTTTTCGGCAATAATATATTGTAAAAATAAACAAGAGAATATACAAGTGGCGCCCTCAATCCTTTTCATGACTTTATTGACAGACTGTACGTAAGCAGATTTTTTTGCAATTTTTGTGGCAACCCTACAACGTATATTTTATATTTACAATCAATAAAAAAAACTGTACAAACAGTTTTTTTTTTTTAGTTTATAATTTATATTTTTTTATTTATTTTAGTTTATAATAGATTGAAGCCTCAGACCTATAAAATACTATTTTATTGGTCTAAGATTGAAGTTCGCTTATCCATTTTTAAACGGGGCCAACTGCGTTCTCATGAACGCAGATAGCGAGCGTATTTTTTTCCAGAGGTCATCTCTGAAAAAAAAAATTCTAGAATCAACTAGGTAGAATAATTAAATTCCACAGACTTCTGAACCTATGTGGAACTTATATTACTGATGGTTATTAAAAAATAGTGGTGCAATATAACGTTCTCGTCTAATGTTATTATGATCTAATTAAACTAACAATAATATTAATATTTACACACCTTATTAGGTAATGATACAGAGTACTTTAAATTTATTTGTAAAATCTGTTTATACCTGTAATAAGCAAATAAATAATTTGATTTGATTTGAATGGGCGGAATCGCTTCACTGCGCAGCGCGCGGGGCCGCTAATGTAGGTCGAAACTCGAAATTTCGATGGATCGGAAGTCGGAGGTTGAATTTTCTCGAACGGACGAGACCCGCAGCTCTGACTTGCTATTTCATCAGAAATTTAGAATGTTCCACAGAAGAATAGACAATAGATTTTATTATGAGAGTAGTGAGACACGCTGATGTTGATTCTGTTGAGATGAGACTAAACTAAGGGCGTTCGTCTCTTTCCCTCTTATTCCAAAAATACTGGTTTAAACCAGGCCTCAAAAGCCTAGGATTGTTTAAAGTAATAAAAAAAGTGATAATATCGGGAATCCGACCAAATTTAATAGTCACAAAATTTAAGGGTTAATTGAGTAATATTAATAGGTACCTACTTGTGACTTTGGTCGGATTCGCGATATTATCACTTTTAGCGCAATTCGGACCGCAGGGCTAGTAGGTATACTAGGTACGGTCAAAATGCGCGACAGAATGTCATATTTTCAACCGACTTCCAAAAAAGGAGGAGGTTCTCAATTCGACTGTATTTTATTTTTTTTCTTTACGAGACCAATTTAAGGCAGTATCCTGACCAAAACGCCGTTTTACATCGCCATCTCCTCCGCAATTATACCATATACAAATAAAAAAAAAATACAGTCTTAAAATTCAAGATCTCTACTTCAAATCCAACGTTTCAAATATTTTTTTTAAGTAGATTATACTATAGTAATTGGCGATTATAAAACACCTAAATCAGAATTTAAACCTTCATCTTCTTCGGAACTTGAAGCTTAATTTATTTCTGATTTGCAGCAATAGATAAATAATTCTTTTATTTATAAGTCCAACGTTTAACATTTAAAAAAAAGTCATTTTTCAATTTTTCCTTGAATTTAAACGTAAATCTGTGCCAATTTTCAGCTGAAGGGTCGTGTTCGGGCGACGGGCGGCAGTCTGCCGCTGGCTCTCGGACGTGATACCCGTGTCGATCGAGGCTATCGCGTTCGATTTATAAATTCAGAATTTATTTTGCTCTCTAGACACAATATTGTGTAGAGGGGGCAACCTATATAACTTGCCTCAGTAGTATGGCATGTACTTCTATAAACATATTTTGATTTTTTTTGAGTACATATTTGAAATATTATTATTTTAGTAAAATCAGATATAGATAGAGTCTACTGATCTGTCACTTTATCTGTCAAGTCAATACAAATTGTGTTTCATCTTCTAAAATATACTTTGTCTAAAAATATAGAGACCATCTTTTTGATGTTTTCTATAAACATAAATTCAAATTCAGTATGTGACCACGTGAACGTGACCGAATGTTTGAAAGCTCTAAGCTATGGGACGGAGTCCCATCATGTTGGTATTCAAATTTCATGTTTTGGTGAGATCTATGTGACCACGTGACTAAAACTTTGAAAGTTTATATCTCCCAAACTATGGGACGCAGTTAGGGATTGCAAATATTCGATGTTTTTCGGTATTCGAATATTCGAATATTTTTTCTGCCCTATTCGAACTATTCGAATAATATTCGAATATTTCAGAAAAATTAAATATTTATATAATTTGTTACATTTTTATAGCCTTACAAACTGGTATCATATTTTTATGTAAGTTCCCCTAACATCCCCAATCATTACCAATGTTTAAACATCAAACTTGTAATCAAATGAAATAATTTCAACAAATTCTTAATACAAATGTCGTTCAGTGAAGTTTTCTCTTCACGTATTAATATATAAATAGTTAGAAGTAATATGAACTTCGACCATAACCAGAAAATAAAGCATATAAAAAAAGCATATACGGGAACACTTCCACGTTCTAATCTACTTGACGGGTACGAGAAAGTCAGCGAGTTCGTGTATCCTTGGATCACTGATAACTAGTGAGAGATCTGCCGTAGATCCGGTATGGCTAAGAGTGCAATCGCAAAACCTGACAAAATTTGGAAGAAACGTGGTATTCACCGTATAACCAAAGTGCGATTGATGCGTCCTCTGGTCTTCTCAATATATTTGTATGGCGCGAAAACGTGGTGCATAGAAAGTCGTGATAGCAGTAAGATCGATGCTTTTGAGATGTGGTGTTGGCGCAGATTGCTTCATATACCCTGGAATGCTATGAGAACTAATGAATCCATTCTGCAGGAGCTCAACATCGCCAAGCGACTTTCCACAGTTTGCCGGGAGCGTGCCCTCGGTTTTTTCGGACATATCATGCGGTCTTCTAAGCATTGTCTGGAAAACCCTTATAATAGTGGGCCGGCTGGAAGGGAAACCCACTCAAGGCAGAGCGCTGGTAAGATGGTCGGATGCAATAAGGTGGGCTGGTAGAGGCAGCATGCAGAAAGCGGTCCACACAACGAAAGACCGCATGGTTTGGAGGCGCGTTGTATGTGGTCGCGATTCTCATCAGTGAGGGAACGATGAAGAAGAGGGGGACCTGTGTCATATAGAGCCATCCGCATTTTTATTGATGTTTCTAGATCATGATGTTCGCAAGTGACCGTTGATTGGTCAAATGGCCGTCAATCTGAGCAGTGCCGATCTATTCGAAGATTTGACGACCACGCGTTAGACGTCGCGTTAATAATCAACAAATAATGCTGTAACCATAATTGTTGCGGTAATATTCGAATGTTCGAATATTTTATAATTTACTATTCGAATATGAATTTCAAATTGATATTCGAATAATTCGAATATTCGAATATCGAATTGCAATCCCTAGACGCAGTCCCATCATGTTGGTAATCAAACTTCATGTTTTGGTGAGGTCTATTCATATAAACCGTGACCACGTGACTACGTGACCAAAATTCAGAGCTACCTTCTATTAATGAATTGATAATTTGTCATAATCAACGTTTAAAATAGTAAGTAATAATATGTTGATGACGATGTTGATCTAAATTTTTTTTTTTTTTTTAATATAACATTATCCCTCACTAGGATTTCTCCTGTATCGTGGGTAGAGTTTACAGACATTATCTCACATGCACACACACCCAGACTAATATTTGTTCCGTGCGCGTATCGAACCCGCGGCACGTAGCGTAGAAAACCACTACACTACTTGTAACAACCCTAGCCTCCATGCACTATCGCCACACTGTCTTGACGTTGTCGGCGAGATCAAAGGCGCCGTCCTACTGTTGTTTTTCTTTATACTATTCCTTTACTATATATAATAATAAATACTATGTACCAACCTAGTTTTATTTTAATTCTTATCGATTATACTTTATATATTACTATTCACCAACACTGCTATTCCCATTTTTAATCGACTTCCAAAAAAGAAAATTCTCAATTCGACTGTATGTTTTTTTTTTGTATGTTTGTTACGCTATTACTCCGCCAATTGCATACCGATTTTGAAAATTCTTTTTTTATTTCAAAGGGTACTCTCAAGATGGCATTTAAAGGCAAATGCCCACTCTTGGCCAGTAGGTAGGCAGGTTCGTTACACCAATGTGAAAAATACAAAAAAATATCTTATTTAGTAACTAAAATATTGTTATTATTTATTTGTTTGTAACACTCGGGAATTAAAAACTTATATTAAAAAGACATTCAATCAATTATGCATGTGATGCAATCTTCATTTCCGCACGTTATGTCAATCTTATAAAAGTAGTGATGGCAAATGTCACAAAAAATCGAAATCAAATAAATCGAGAACTGAATGATCTTTTGAAAAACTTTTTTCTTTTGTTTCGCGTCCTATATTAATACGTTTAATTTCTATAGAATAGGTAAAATAAATGTCTATTGATTGTCTTCCGAAATCTATGCAGTGCTGGTTCAAGTTTATTAAAAATATCGATTCATAGCTCTATAATATCGGTTTTTGATAAATCGATGCCGTATCGCCATCACTACGTCAATGATAATTGAAATTGACAGTCTGTGTTGACAGTAAACATTTTGTTTGTTGCGGGTTGTTTGTTGTGCTTTGTGAATTGTGATTTTTCCTACACGGTTTTGCTATTTTCTATCCGATGACTTTGATTAGTATTATGGCGATGACAACCTTGGCTTTACATTGGATTCCGTACCCGCTTACCACGACGACACTGGCTTGCCAGTCAACTCCATGTTTGTTTTATATGAACCTTGAATTTTTTTCATACAATTTTAAAATTCTGTCCAAGTTCTATGTAAAAAATTGTGGTTGATTTTGTATCGATGATGTCAACCCTAATGCCTATGATTTGCTGTATTTATGGACGCCACTTGGCCAAAACCTCCTTAACGAATGGGCATATCCCTTTGTTGAAGATTTGATGAAGAACTTCGGAGATATACAATGGAACTCTTGAATGAATAACAGCATGTCACTTGCGATTTCTGTAATCGCATGATTATGAATTGTTTAAGCCACTCAAAATAGAAATATAAAATAAACGTTAAAAAATAGTATAAACCGACTTCAAAGTTTTTGAAAGTATATGTATTATACTTTTTAGTTTTAAAAAGTATAATACATATAATTTTCTTAAAAAACTTATCAGCTTCTGAAGTCGTTGCCACTGCCAAGCTAGGTGCATTGAAGAATTTAAGAAAATTATTTACACTGTTTAGTTTTTTGAAGTCGGTTTTTACTTTTTTTAATGCTAGGTATTAATATCTAATAATCGTGATATATTTATATGAGTGAATATTAAATGAATCAAGCAATTCTTCAAATAAAAGAGCAAGTTATAATTAGTTAATACCAAATCATCTAACAACTCGGCAAGTGTAATGGGCATTTTTTGCTCGGTCGTTGACGAAGCATAAATTTTTTATTTCCCTTTTTTATAAAATCATTCATCATTGTAGTGATTGTACCACTGTTATTGGTATTAATTTTCTAGTAGTAACTCTGTTACTATATAGACCTATAAGTGAAACAATCTACAAATATATATTTTACATTGCCACCTCTATTTATTATATAGTTTTTTAGTGTCTGGCGCGATGCTCGCGTTGACATGATCCGAGCGGTTTCCGTAATATTACAGGGGGTCGCGCGGGTTGCGCGGGTGGAGGAAGCCAAATCGACAAATTCGTTACCTCACTGACGCGCCTTAATACTTTTTTATTGATCTGTGCATATTTATAGGTACCTAGGTACTTATTTTATATTTATGATCCATTTTGGTAAACATCAATGTTGTCTGTCTGATTGCTCAGTCTGATTCTATGCAAATTGCAGTAAGTTCGTGACAAAGTGAACTCAGACAGATAGACTAATAAAACAATGACTAAGCGTATTTCTGGAAATTATAGTTTCCCATGACAAGGAGACTAGACAGTAATTTTTAACATAGACTTAGCTTTTGTGGGTAATCTTCATCAGTAAGGCTGAGATCTATACGTGTATCAAAAATGTGTGGTCAATCAGACCACAGAACAAAGAATGAGGTTATTTGCTGTGTTCTGTGGACAATCAAACTGAACAACTTTTTGTATGGGACCAAAATACCTACATTGTAATCGCAAAAAAATAATCAGCTGTCCCATACGTTTGGGTCGAGCAGGTATTGAAGTTTTGTATGGGATTTAAATAAAACAAATGAGAGTAAGAGAGGTAACTAGGGCAGGGTAACGTAAGCGAAATAAGAAATATTTATTTGCATAAAACTTTTGCATGAAACTATACATAATTATATTCTCCTAGAATAGGTACGGTACCTACCTAACTATTTTAGATTATGAATCATCGAAAATGTGTCAATACACTCTTTTCTAGAAACTTGAATTTAGAACATCAATATTTTTTTTAAGGAATCTTCCGTAAATAAAGGAAAAGGAACTTCCGTTATTCTAAGTAAAAAGGGTGGAATAATCTAGAGATGGCCTTGTCTGGGCACTGTAAGCAGGTAGACAGCTGTTTGCTGTTTGTAAACATTATACAATACACAATTTTATCGTCTGCTATCTCTTTCACACAGGCGGGCGCTCATGTTCTCGATATTTCCCCATTATTGCCAGCTAAAGAATTTGATTACCCGTAATTTATACACGTTCACGTTGAAATATTTGACAAAGTTTGTTTATTTATTTTATAAGAATATTAATGATAAAATGTCTAATAGTGGTAAAATCATGAACAGAATATTATGTTAATTAGTATAATACCTATAATAGCAATTCTTTTTTATGTTTTATTATTTTTGATATTTATTTATTGAAACTTACACACTATCTTTACAGGTTGATCCCAATACAATAGTGGTATGCAATCTCTCACCAAATAAATTAAAAAATAAACTTACAGCTAATACTTAACTACTATTTAAATTTATCTAACAAAATTCAACAAAACTCTTGCGAATTCACTCAGATTGCACGAAAATAAGTCAATTCTCTCATGCACTTCGTTAAGTACACATAATAATTGTGCGGGACAATCACATATTGAATGATGCACATGATTTAATAACAAATGAGTAGGTAAATATTATTTTTATACATTCAATACTTAGGGAAAATATGTTAATACAGTAAATTAAACATTATATTTTCATTATATTTCAAGATGATGATCTGTGAAAAAAATATAATATTATTATGAATGTAGATAATTATAGGTAAATATATTTTTACACAAGATTCTTACAAAATGAATAACTTGCATTTAGTATTATCAATAAATCAAAACATTCCTAGCTCACATTAGAAATTAAAAGCAAATAACGGTCCCTAAAAGAACGCGATTTTACGCGATCCCTTTATTGTACTCATCATTATGAACAACTTTTATTATGGTACCAACCATGAAATCGGGATTTTTTTTATCTGTTTCATACAAATATTTCAATATAATACTCGACTATTTATGGAACTGCAGATTTTTTTCTGCTAATATTTTTATCTTTGATCCTGTAGTAAATGATGAGTACAATAACACTTTAAAGGGATCAGGACTAGAAAGGTAGGACCTTGTAAACGGTATTATTATGTTATCTTCGTTCTTAAAAATACCCTTCCGTCCGGGAAATTTTCCGCAGTGGCATCCCTACCGTAATGCGCACCATGCGATAGCAGTCGTGAATCTATCTCTTTCTTTAGGTACAGCGCTGTAATTGGTCGACGCGCGGTAACCTTCTAGAATGTTCCTTCTATTCTGTTTGTTGATTGGTCGCGTCTAGTAAGGAGTAGAAAAGTCTCGAATTTTATTCGTTCTGTATATAAGCTGCGGCCGCTCGGCGCGAAGTCAGAATTATTTCAAACGCGATACAAAGCAGACGAAGAAAGTTCGGTACAAATTATCGGAGAAGTTTACTAGACTCGCCAGTTATATTCAACGAATTTATCGTTACAAGTGTGAAAAGTGTTATAAGAAAACGAAACACAATGCCGGCTATAGGAATTGATCTTGGTACGACATATTCGTGCGTTGGAGTGTGGCAGCACGGCAATGTGGAGATCATCGCCAACGACCAGGGCAACCGCACCACGCCATCTTATGTTGCCTTCACGGACACAGAGCGCCTCATCGGAGATGCAGCCAAGAACCAGGTCGCTCTCAACCCCAACAACACAGTCTTCGACGCCAAGCGGCTCATTGGGAGGAAATTTGATGACCCGAAGATTCAACAAGATATGAAACAGTGGCCCTTCAAGGTAATCGACGACTGCGGCAAATCGAAAATCCAGGTAGAATTCAAGGGAGAACTTAAACGTTTCGCGCCAGAGGAGATCAGCAGCATGGTCCTTACGAAGATGAAGGAAACTGCGGAAGCTTACCTCGGAACAACAGTTCGCGACGCGGTTATCACAGTGCCTGCTTACTTCAACGACTCCCAGCGCCAGGCCACCAAGGACGCGGGAGCCATCGCCGGCCTCAACGTGCTCAGGATCATCAACGAGCCCACAGCCGCCGCGCTCGCGTACGGCCTGGACAAGAACCTCAAGGGCGAGAAGAACGTCCTTATCTTCGACCTCGGCGGCGGAACATTCGACGTTTCAATCTTGACTATCGACGAGGGCTCACTGTTTGAAGTGCGAGCGACAGCAGGCGATACGCATCTCGGAGGCGAGGACTTCGACAGTAGGTTAGTGAACCATCTCGCAGAGGAATTTAAGCGCAAGTACAAAAAGGATTTGCGTATGAATAATCGTGCAATACGCCGCCTCCGCACAGCCGCTGAGCGCGCCAAACGCACGTTGTCCTCGAGCACGGAAGCTACCATCGAGATCGACGCGCTCTACGAGGGCATCGACTTCTACACCCGCGTGTCCCGCGCACGTTTCGAAGAACTGAATGCAGACCTGTTCAGAGGCACCCTCGATCCCGTAGAAAAGGCCCTCAAAGATGCGAAAATGGACAAGAGCCAGATTCACGACGTCGTCCTTGTTGGTGGTTCGACCAGGATCCCGAAAGTACAGAGTTTGTTGCAGAACTTCTTCTGCGGCAAACAGCTTAACTTGTCCATCAACCCAGACGAAGCGGTAGCATACGGTGCAGCGGTCCAGGCAGCCATTCTTAGCGGCGAACAACACTCAAAGATCCAGGACGTATTACTGGTCGACGTGGCCCCTCTATCCCTCGGCATTGAGACTGCCGGTGGCGTGATGACGAAGATCGTCGAGCGCAACTCTAAGATCCCGTGCAAGCAGTCGCAGACGTTCACCACGTACTCTGACAACCAGCCAGCGGTCACCATCCAAGTGTACGAGGGCGAGCGAGCCATGACGAAGGACAACAACCTGCTCGGCACGTTCGACTTGACAGGGATTCCGCCTGCGCCGCGTGGCGTTCCTAAAATAGACGTCACATTCGACCTAGACGCGAACGGCATCCTCAATGTGTCAGCCAAAGAAAACAGCACCGGTCGCAGCAAGAACATCGTCATCAAGAACGACAAAGGCCGCCTATCGCAGGCCGAGATCGATCGCATGCTCTCTGAAGCGGAGCAATACAAAGATGAGGACGAGAAGCAGAGGCAGCGCGTAGCGTCAAGGAACCAGCTTGAAGCTTACGTGTTCAGCGTGAAACAGGCGCTGGACGACGCCGGAGACAAGCTCACGGAACAGGACAAGAGCACGGCGAGAAGCGCGTGCGATGACGCGCTGAGATGGCTGGATAACAATACTCTAGCAGACCAGGAAGAGTATGAGCATAAGTTGAAGGAAATACAGCGAATATGCTCTCCTGTTATGAGCAAGATGCACGGAGCCGGCGGCGGTGCTGGGGGAATGCCCGGAGGTATGCCTGGAGGTATGCCCGGAGGTATGCCCGGAGGTATGCCTGGAGGTATGCCTGGAGGTATGCCTGGAGGTATGCCTGGAGGTATGCCCGGAGGTATGCCCGGAGGTATGCCCGGAGGTATGCCTGGAGGTATGCCTGGCGGAATGCCTGGTGGTTATGGAGGATACCAACAAAACAGTGGGCCTACGGTGGAGGAAGTAGATTAAGTAAACATGTTCAAAATTCCTTAGCGATATTATAGCGATATTATTTTTCAAGACTGATTTATGTATTAATTTAACTATGTTTAAGTAATTATTGTTCCTTCTCAATTTGAACTTCTAGTTTGTTCAGTAAATAAAACAATATAATTTTACCATATCTGTTGTTTTTTTTTTTTTTACATTAAATTGCCACAGGCCACAACTAGGTTTTCTCCTGTATCGTGATTCGTGGGTACAGTTTACAAACATAAATAATGTCAACATGCACACACACACACACACCCTTAGTCTCCGACTTGGAACCACTATCCACGGCCGATAATCTACGTACAAAATAATTTCAACGTAGCGCCATTTTGTTTTTAATGTCGTATGACGTTTATCGCTTTAATCCTTGGCTGTGATTGGCTGGCGCAGACGCTGATGGCGGCTGGCTTATTTTGAAAGATGTTTGACATTGACAAGTAAATAAATATGAAAATAACAAAAATTATAAAATGACAAAAATTATAAATTATACTGTGTTAAAGTCGTTACTGCTTATCCTCTCCGGTTTATCTGTAATAAAGCCCTCCGTGCCTCACCTGAGGTTATTTTGCTGTTTGCAAAATGTATTACAATTTTACAAGTTGTGTTTGGAAAAGTTTACGAGAGGACGCTATGTTACACCATTTTCCGTACACTGAGAAATGACTCATAGTGGTTACAGTATCTAAACCGTGAATCTGAAGAAATTATCACCAGAACTTTCATAGCATTTTGTTTGTCAAAAACACTTTGAAAAGAAGTTCATTACTGGCAAATGACGTCTCATAGGCAAAGCATATCCTTCTCTGTTTATTGGAGACGAGGTTTCGAGTGGAACACCATCTCTGGAGACTGAACACCATGTCTGGAGATTGCCGGTAAGTCTAGTATAACAACTAAGTACTTCTTCCTTTGTATAGTTCGTCCAGTATTACATTGAGGGATGTATGCCACAAAAGTCAACAGTGTTGCTGTTGCTTTTTATTTAAATATGTTACTCTTTTTCTCATAAGTTTGTAAAGGTCTATTTAATAACTATAACTATGTATGACATAGTTATAGTTATTAAATAGTGCACAATATGTTATTGTGCACTGATTATAAATATGTTTTAAATACTTATTGTAAAAACAAAGAATATAATTATTAAGTTGTAATTATTTAAATTGATTTCCAGGTTTCAACACGGGACAAGATGAAGAAGATGTGTTCAGTAATCTTTGATGAAATGTCATTAGAGACTGCATTGACATATGTTAAAAACGGAGACATAATTAATGGATTTGTCAAGCTTGATGAAAAGGGAAATGAGTTTGCCAACCATGCTCTTGTATATGCTCAGGGGAGCAGTTTATAAGTGGCAGCAACCAGTGACTTTTGCTAAGGGGCAACCTCAGGAATAGAGTTAAAAAGTATCCTGAAAAATGTGATTGCGAAGCGTGATCAGATACTTGCAAATCATGCACCAGGTTGGTATTATTTTTTCTAATTATGCTTTTAACATATTTCTGTGATAATTCTTGCCTTTATTTCATATTATGTCAATAATCACATATTATCATATTTTGTAAGTTTAATTTGAATTTACTGTTTTATATTCCAGATGGCACAGGGACATTATGTAACGCTAACCTGAACATAATATATGACCCATCGCACCTCATCAAGGGTTTGAGAAATAACTTTTATAAAACTAAAGTTGTAGTAGGGCGTTTTTTTTTTAAATAAACTACAATTAAATTGTGATGCATGCCAGAAAACATGTTACAAGTAAGAAAACTAACATCATGACTGGATAAGACACAGAGAATATATTGCAGCTCAAAATCGCCTGAACTATCCATCGAAAGGTGCAGTAAGGTGTTGTCAGTACAGTTGTTATGAAACAAATGAATACTTGGAAACCAATGCCCATCAAAATAGTGTTTAATCAAATATAAAAGCTATAATTATATTCAAGTATCCATTTGATTCCATCAACTGTACTGAACACAAGACAAGTTAGTGTCCTCAATAATTTCATTGCCTTAACTATTAGGTTCACAATAAATAACCCGTACTCTTACTTCTTACATTCCCATCCCACAAAACTGACTTCTATTCCTATTCCCTTTCTGTGCATGGGGTTAGGTTGTGGAACTCACTCCCACCTGAGTTATGGAACTGTGAAACTATCTCAACCTTTAAAAAAGTGTCAAAGAGCATTATCTCTCCCTGTCATAGCATCTTCTGTTTGCAATTTATGTATATATGTGTTTGTATTTATTTATGTATGTTTTTATATTTATGTGTATTTGTTTTATGTTGGTATTTTACCTAAGTTTATATTATTGTATTTTATTTGTAGTTTTAGTCTATTCTTGGACATCACTGTCTACATAATATAGTGTTTTAAATTCTCCTCTTGCAGGTCTGCTGGAAGAGATTTCTTTAATGAAATAAGCAGTACCTTTGTACTTTGTTCTCCTATTTAATGTTTTCTGTGTTATTTTTCATGTGTGTACATAAATTATTCAATAAATAGAATTTTAAAGGGCACTGATGTATACCACTCATAAAATCGTGTATTGCCTGCGATGCAAAAACGGCTTTTGAAAAATAAATCGTTTAATAAGTAATGTGCTGTTTTAATCATTTTTCCTCAAAATAAATTCAGAAAATGAAAAAATATAAATCGGTCCCTACTGGCGTATTGGCCTGTATCAGTCAAATTCCTTTGCCACGAGGGCAGGGAAAGGTTCGACAATAAAAAAAAAAAGAAACGTCATGCGACATTAAAACTTAGTGGTGAGAGTTTTTGTACTACAGTTGGCAGTCTGATACGTAGTATCTCTAAGTAGTCTGTGCCACTATCTCGTTACGTGCGGCGTTCGAACCCACGGTACGTAATAAATTCAGTTTGTATATAATCCATTAAATTAGAATAATAATCATGTCAAAATATTTAAACAAGCCTAAAAAATTATCTAGAATATTGTCAGTTAGATCGCCCGGGCATTTTCATAGATTCCCTTTGAATGGGCGAAGGCAATCGTGGCTGAGTTAGGTGGCGCTACCGGCTACGGTATAACGTATCAATATGTCAAACAAAACACACAATAGAAATAATAAGTAGGGCTCCCTTATACACACATACTCTAAGCATTATAGTCAAAGGAAAATTAATGATTACTAGGCGCACTGTATTCAACGCGTTATATTTTAAAGTTATTTTCATTGTCTCAGGTTTGGAGGGGGCGGAGGGGTTGAATCCCCCTGGCTTTCAAACACTTATGTAACTCTAGATTACAGAAACAAGAGCTGCGAAGAAAGTAAATTTGATAAAAAAAAAAACTATAGCACGCAAGCGCCTGATTTAATTCTACGAGTGGTGAGTTGCGATTTCTCGTCGTTATTGGTTCTTGCTCACAGTTTATGATCAGTGCTATTGCAGCTATTGCTTGAATATTGTTATGGCTTGGTAATAAATGTAAAAATAAATATTAGGCAAGCAGATTAATACCTAATCTGAATGATATACATTTTCTATAGCAGATTAAATAGGTACAGCACTTACCTATTTATTTCATATTGCTGCATGAGTTAAAGGTAATGTGAATGCTTATATACGTCCACTACTGAACATAAGCCTCCTGAGAAAGCTAAGATAACTTTAAAAACAATGTTTTTAGAAACCTTGTTCCTCATAGCTATTGCTCCTATATCGTGGATATAGTTTACAAACATACATGTCACATGCACACACCCAGACCCGAAACAACCATCTGTAGACCATACAAATATTTATCGGGATCGAATCCGCGACAAATAGCGCAGAAAGCCAATCGCTCAACCACTGCGGCAATCGCAGATCGCGGGTTCGATAATATGCTTAAAAAATATTGATATCAGTAACAACTTACCTGATAATAAGCCTTCGTTTCTGACCGTACTTAGTTACATAGTTAGTAGTGGACTTATCTATGTACATACGACTCTAGACGATCTATGATAATGGGTCTATATTCGATAAAATAAATAAATAAATCCAGCTCATTACTGTCCCACTGCTGGGCACGGGTCTCTTCTCAGATTGAGAAGGGATAAGCCTTAGTCCACCACGCTGGCCTAGTGCGGGTTGGTGGACTACACACACCATCAAGAACTTTATGAAGCCCTCTCAGATGCACAGGTTTCCTCACGATGTTTTTCCTTCACCGTTATCGCAAGTGATAATCAAATTCTAATCCGCACATGAATCTGAAAAGACTGAGGTGCGGGCCGGGTTCGAACTCAGACCCTCCTGCATGGAAGGTAAGCGTTCAACCGCTAGGCTATCACATTCGATAAACGCCGAAAAAATATGGCGTTATCATGCTATGATGCAGATTACAATTTCAATGTATTCATCATTCTGAACATTTTTAATCCCCGACAAAAAAGAGGGGTGTTATAAGTTTGTAGTATCTGTGTTTATCATGGTAGCTCCAAAACGGATGGACCTATTTCAATACACTTATTTAATTGAAAGCTAGTTTAATCGGGTATCATCTTATTTATGTTTCATGAAAATCTGCCGTTCAAAAGTTAAGGCTTTTTTTTGTAGTTGGAGTCGGGGGTTTTTGACGGTTAGGTTATTTATTATGGGACCAACACAGAAATCGCGAAAAAGGAATCAGTTGCTCCATACGAACGGTCGAATTTTATCCATGGAGCTTCTTGCCGATATTTTCTCCAGGACCAACCCACTTGGAACCGTGCGCCTAGAATCACGACATTTTGAAAAATGCCTGCAAAGGCCCAGTTGAAAATTGTTTTTTTACTTTGTATGAAACAGCAGATTTATTTCGCGATTTCGGGTTTGTTCCCATAATAAAAGTTGGTCATAATAATGAGTACAATAACCGGGAAAATAATTCCCTTTCCAACTAACATTGTCTTACTAGCATAATGATTTAGATTACAATACTGACAAAGTAGACAGATTTGAAGTAATTTTCTCATTATCATGGCACGTGGCGATTGTTGATAATGATAACAGAACAATATGGCGTATTTTGTAGATAATTATGCGGCATGGCACTTATGATTATGGTCAGGGGCTCGTGGTTAATCTATCAAGGTTGTGCAACGTCACTGAGGTCAAGTTTTGGATGAGTTGCTGCTGCAAATCAACCGACACCGTAATTACGTAAAAAACACCTGACAGCGACCCGACAGCACAGTTTAAATATATAGTAAACAGTTGGTAAGCTACGTACTTACGTTCCGAATTCAAACACACACAGAGACGTGTGCTCTACAGGTATTTCTCGGTTAGGTTCGGTTAGGTAACAGCGAAATATTCAAAGGTTGTCAGTCGGTGTTACTTCGAGACAAAGTCGGTCACGATTTGTGTTGCTCCCATATTTTCCTATATTAATAATTATATTGACAGGACTATATTGTAGTGTTTACGGCTGCTTGAACTCCTCAATATAAAATCAGCAGTTAGCTTCTTTTAAATTTCCCGCTGATATCGAAAGGTATAATGAATGTTCAACTATTTCTCTACGAATTTGTTGTGAATATTGACCGATTGCTTTGAAAATACGTGTCTTCTCTGAAATCGTAATTATGGTCAGAAATAAAAATAAATGGCGGCCATTTTGATATTTTTTATTACTGGACCGATTATATACAAAATCGATATCTGAGAGTTCGTATAGTCTCTAAATCCATATATAAAGTCGGAATTTAAAAAATGGCCGCCAATTTGGACCTTCTTAGTTACTGGACCAATTGCTTTCAAAATCGATATCTGAGAGTCCATATGGCCTCTCAATACTTATTTATAGTTAGAATTTTAAAAAGTTGCCGCCTTTTTTATCTTTTTAGTTACTGGACCAAATGCTTTCAAAATTGATATCTGAGAGTCCCTATGACCTCTGAATACTTATTTATAGTCAGAATTTTAAAAAGTTGCCGCCTTTTTGATCTTTTTAGTTACTGGACCAATTGCTTTCAAAATCGATATCTCAGAGTCCATATGGCCTCTAAATCCTTATTTAAAGTCAGAATTTAAAAAAATTGCCGCGTTTTTTATCTTTTTAGTTACTGGACCAATTGCTTTCAAAATCGATATCTGAGGGTCCGCGTAAAGTGGGATAGTTGATAGTGATGACATTATCTTTTTCAGCCGGTCCAAATTGCTTCGTTTGATTTTCCGAGATGATTCAGTAAAGAAACCGGCACTGAATTATCGTGTTTCTGAAGAATACTTTAACACTTAGGATATTTTACCAGGAACAAATCGCAATTATTAAAAAATATCCATTCCCATCTTTTTTTTTAAGAATCATCACATGTTTTTAATTCCTGTTTAAATATCGTCATATAGCTTACATACTACTTACGTACTTACGAGCGAAGCCCTGGGCCAATACTAGTATTAATTTATGTTTGCAGTAGGTAAATGTAACTAAATAAAATAAAAACCATTTTCCAAAAATATTAGTGACATCCCTAGCGCTCCGCTTGTCGATGTCACAAAAACGTCTTAGCTGAGTTACTGTATGTAGTATATATATACTGTGCCAACAGCCACGCGACACCAGATGGAGCGCGATTTGTCGCGAACTTTCAAACGCCTGTGGCTACTTGTCGCGGTTTGCAGCGCCAAGTACCTATTCACTTTTTATTATTTCATTAACTGTCCGCCAGAGGACTAACCCGTAAGCGGTCGCTGTCGCGTCGCTATCGGCAATAATGCGAAAGTGATGTTTGACAGCAACTATCGCGCGATTTACGCCTGTCACAAACTGTCTGCTTCATCGGTAAATAGGAGGCCAGTCTGTTGTCCTACGAATATAGACTGTCATGCTGTCATGGTTATTCTGCAAGTAAAAAACACGATGGTGGGACAAATTGAAATTTGAAAAGTCCTGAAAAACGCTTATAGGCGCTTAAAAAAAACGTACGGACATTTTTGTCACAAAATTAAATAATAAAACCCACGCGAAGCGCACGATTTACAGGGATTAATTTTATTATCACACGTAGGTACTTATAGTACATAATTATGTATGTACGGTCACTTAATTTATTAGCAAGGATTTTATAGAGTCCAAACTTCAACCATACGTACAACCTATTTCTGTTGTACATTGTACTGAGTCCGAACTCCGATATCGTGTCACAATTCACATGTTTAATCTATCTCATCATAACGCTACCTTGTATTATAGGAATTCTGAGGGGGACAGCGCGTACGCAGTCCCCACTACCAAAAATTACGCGTCCGAGTTATCCACATTAGGGATAATCGCAGGGGTCAACCCGCCCGCAGTGCAATGGGAAGGCCTCGCCCTGGGGGAACCGCCTTCATGATCACGGTGTCCCCTACGCCAGGTAAGTATGCTTTTGAAACAGAACAGCGCGAGGGTCATTAAACGTCGGAGAATCTTAACACCGACTTCTAATTTTTCTACTAACGCCATCTAGTTAGGAAAAAGGAAACTTTGTTGCCTGACGAGGGGATTCTAAAAATAACTTTAGATGAGGACGAAAATACTTAATTATAAAGATGTTTTTTCGATGAATCCATCATAAATAACTAGATTCTAGTTAAATATGTACTTAGTCACAGCTTATATCCATGACTGGAGTCCAATCTAGTGAGAATGAAACAAGTTTGTAATCTCACAGCAGACATCATAACAATGTAGATAAAGGATAATATACTGAAACTAATTGGCTGTAAAAGGTATAATTTTATCAAGAAGATGGAGAAAATGTTAAAGTCTAATATTACGATCGCATGACGCCTCTATCTACATCATTCAGACAATGTACATTGACGAGCTGATATTATAAGGATAAAGGAGTGCATTTGTTATAAATTTCATAGAATGTTAGGTAGAACAAAAAAGTATTCGACGAAGATCAAAGAACACCATAGACCAGATAAAAGAAAAGAGGTAAGAATGGCAAATGCTTCACCAATAAGAGTCAATTAAGGAGATGATGAATGGATACTAACTTGCACATATTATAGTAGTCAACAAACATGAATAAGTGTTACATTTATCTCCCAGAGGAGACAAACAATGTGATTAGCAGTAACATAATGAACAGCGCAAAAAAAAGTCAGTAAGTCTTGTGCTACGGACAGGGTTGTTGCTGATGCATATTTTTTCACATAAGCGAATGCTGATGCTGATATTTTACCATTGATATCAGCGGCTGCTAATGCTGATTTTAATTATTTTCTTATAAAAGCAGGGAAATGTGACCATAATGAATTTATATCTAAAAGTTGCACAGTTTTCCTTGGTGACACATTAAATAATTTTGTGACTTTAAAAAAAATATAGAATCAAACTTAAGTAGTTTAGTAATAATTAGTGCTATAAACCCCAGCCCCTCTTCGCACAGTGTTTTAAGAAGACCATTTTTCGGACATCCCATTTTTATTAAAAAAGCTGATACATAACTACATATAATCATTTAAATGCAAGATTTGGTATCCCCATTTAGCTAGCATGTCTAGTTTTCGAGAGTAATATTTTTTTGAAAATCGTCCGACTTGATCTGCATCATTAATAATTCAGTATCAATACGGATGCTGAAGTTGAAAATGATGCTGAAGGATCTTCAGATGCTGATGTACGCAACAACCCTGATTACGAATCACGAATTACGTTAAAACAGTAATCAAAAGTGAAGAATAAAATTAATCTTATCTTTAACGCTCATGTCATCGATTACATCTATCAAACGAGGACCTTTATTCAAACAGCGCAGTGCGGCGAGCGTGCTGTATGAAAGACAATGAAATTCAGTATATTTTAAAAATAACAACAGGATTTTGAAATATAATGGGTGAATTACAGAAGAAGAAAACTGAGAAAAATGTTTCTCCATTTTTGAAACAGGTTAGTGATTTTCATGATTTCAATAACAATAAAAGAGTAAAAACCGACTTAAAAAATTCAAAAGTACCTTTAAAATAATTTTCTTAAAAAACTTAACAGTTTCTGAAGTCGGTGCCATTGCCAAGATAAGGTGCATTGAAGACACTGGCAGACTCAAAAAAATGTTAAGATTTTTAAGAGAAAAAAATTACTTTTTAGTTTTTTGAAGTCAGTTTTAACTTTTGTTAATAATTTATGTTATTTTTATATCTTGAGTGGCTTATATAATACAAAAATATGCGACTACAGTAATCGCGAGTGATTTACTGTTATCCATTGAAGAGTTCCATCGTTTATCTCCGAAGGTCTTCATCAGATCTTCACCAAATTTAAATGGAATCATCTCGAGAGTATATCCTTTAAAACAAACAAATAATTTTCAAAATCAGTCTCCAATTGACGGAGAAACAGTGAAAATACATTCCAACATAGAACCTACTCCTTTAATGAAGTCTGTTAAAAAATACACACATTAACTAAAACCTATTCATTTGTTAAATGTGGTGATTATAGGAATGATTTCTCACGAAACTATAGCTATAAAGGATATTTTTTTATGTAGTGCGCATAATTTGTAGAGGGATTCAGTCTCTGTGCCTAAATGCAACTGCAGTACAACTGGGGACACACATGCATAATTTGCTAGCGCAAGCCATATAGAATCAAATTTTTATTTTGTTTTGGAGTGAATTTTAGTACTGTAGTTGCATTTGGGAACGGACACTGAAACACTCTGCAAATTTTGCGCACTACATAAAAAAATATCCATCCACGATTAGCACGTTCATGAGCATAGGTGAATGCTTATAAAATATGAATTTAATTGTATTTATTTCGTAAATTAACAAAATTCTCTCGAATACTACGAAAACATTCACTAATTCGATATCAAAATCAGACCCCTGAATGGTAACTTAGCAGTTGAACGCTGCGTTGAACTGCTAAGTTATCCACTTAAGAAGTTAAGTAAGTAGTTAGCAGTAAGCAGTGGAACAATACTTAGGAGTGGCAATAGGAGTGGGCTCAGCGGATATTGATCCGTGTGCAGCATGACCACAACACGGATCAACGTCGGTTTTCAGCCCGCTTAGTCGCTACTTAAATTATATCTATGAGTACGGGTGGTATCAGACTAATTAGGCTTATCTTGAAACGATTATTTCTGATCAACATCATAATTCAAAAGGCACAGCTGTCTGACACTTATCTTTAACGTTATTCAGAATTCCGGGACCAAGAATATCGAAGAATATTTTCGCTTCTCTATGGTTTCTACTGTCGCGTTGCTCTTGCTCTATCTATGGATGTCTAATTGTCATTTCAAATGACAGTCCCATAGACTTATGCCCTACTTACATAGACTTATTATCTAAGTAACGAGCCCTACTTATTATTTCTATGCCTACTTATTATTTCTATGGACGGTCCTATTCTTTGGCGATCGGAGAATTCGGAGATTTTCATTTTGTCTACTACTTTGTCTTTGGATGGTCAGTCATAGTAAGCAGAAAATGAGATTAAGAAACATGTAAAAGAGCATTACCTTTTTTTTTTTAAACATTGCCCTCTCTAGTATTTCTCCTGTGTCGAGGGTTCAGTTTACAAACATACATGTCACCTTCACACACAACCAGACCCGAAACAACTATCTGTAGATCATACAAATATTTGTTACCTGCGGGGATCGAACCCGCGCTTATCGCTTAGCCACTGCGCCAACCGTGTCGTCGAATCTCTCCCTGTCATAGTATCGTCTGTTCGCAATTTATGTATGTACTAGCTGTACCCGCGGCTTTGCCCACGTGACAATATTTCGATTAATCTAAGTTAAGTGACTCAACATTGAAAAGATTGAAAGATTGAAAGCGAAGTGAAAACACGCGTTTTATTGCTATCCAAGTTAAAAATCATGGAAGATTATTTAAGCTGTTTATTTAGAAAATTCATTCTATGTAGGTGGTCTACGATTTGACACATTTTTCCCTTTGAGTAGTGTTAAATGCTGTAAATTTTTTCCTAGAAAAGCATAGAAAATAATCATGTCCGGCGTATACTGGGCAGTGAGCTCTGTTACGAATCTTGCTGAGTGACTTACCTATCAAATAGGTACAGCATGAGCCATATTAACGCTCATGCTGAAACGACAGAAGAAGATAATTTATTCAGCGGTTCTCCGGATTTTATATGATTGTAGTTTTTCTTCGTGTCGATGGTACGTCCCGCTTTTATAAGCTTCAAATTTTGCCACCTTCATGGCGTTATTTGTCACAGACGTCGCTCATGGTGTAGGAGGAGAAGCACAATGAGCAGGGAAGTAGATGGCATTGTTTGTGGGACAACGCTATATCTACCTATATCCGGTCGCTGTTCCTACGATATGGGGGACTTGGGTCCGGAGTCGGTTTAACGGGCGTTGGCTGGGGAACCCTTGCCTCTGCTTTTTTAAAGAAAGGTGCTGTGCCGTCTTTTTAAACGCTGCATTGGTAATTGGTAATTAAGCGCCTAACAGTGGATTTCTGCGACCCTGGGAATTTGTAGATTTGCTATGCTAGCCGTAGGATAAACTATATTGGGCGGGGTCGGTTTGCAGCAGTCGGGGATAGTCCGACATGTGTAACCATGACCGACGGCGACGATTACTACTTTGGCATGCGTGGATTATTTGTTGATTTTCAAACAATAGATTTTATGTTAACATTCTCTCACGGCTGAGGTATAACCATTGCTCAATCTCGACCACTTTCCAAGTTATTTTAGTCTTGAACCAAGACCAATAAAAACAGCAAACTGCTGGGTCATTAAGTCTTGTGGGTTTAGAAAACCTTTTGACTTGAATTACATATAAATGTAATAAATTGTATAAAACCCTGCCTTCAGGTGTCTGTCTGGATGCAATATCAAACAAAAAGTCACCTTTTTTCATTTTTAAATACAACAAACTTGCCTATAAATTACTACTAACGCCATCTTGGTTCAAAAAGTCGAAATTAAAAATTATATGGCTAGAACTGAATAGAAAAAGCTCGTAATCCGTTTAAAAAAGTTATCTATAATGGTTTTAGAACAACCTGGGACAACTGGTAAATAATTTCATCACGCTTTGTATTTATGGAACACGACAGTGAGTGAAATACGTACCTAAGTATCTAAAAGTAAGATGCCAATGAGCGAACATCTAGTAGGTTGCTAATTTTAGTTAGTATGTAATACCATTACCCTAGGTATGCCGTGTCACTGGATCCCGCCTTTACTGGTTCTATTAAGGAGTTTAAATTTACGGAAACATTACGAACAATTATTTTGCTCAGCTCCCAAAAGAAATAGCGTAATGATTTCTATGTTGAATGTTGACCGGACCTATGAACTACAACAATATAATATTTCAAAAGGAGTTGCCTAGTTCTACCATGACTTATAATTGTACACAGACTTGATGATCTATTGCTTACCCCCCTTTGGCAAAAGCGTAATAATTTGTAGCCTATATGTTGACCAGCTTTATAACGAACATTATTATAAATTTTCATGAAATTCTGTTCAGCGGTTTTGCTGTGAAGCTCGGACATAGTTACAGACAAACAGACAAACAGACAAACGGACAAACAGACAAAAATTATAAAAATTATATTTTTGGCATCAATGTCGATTATAGATCACGTAGCAGTTTTTTTTTTTTTATCTTCAATCAAACAAACCGACAAATCGACAAACAGACAAAAATTCTAAAAATGTATGTTTCGGTTTCTGTATCGTTCCTAGTATACGTAGCACTTTTCTGTATCGTTCCTAGTATACGTAGCACTTACTTTTTTTTATATTCAATGTGCAGATTTAGCCTCGTTACGATTTTATATACATTTAGAGGTACTATATTGAAGACTGCTTTTATTCAATAGATGTCACTGTACATTCGTGGCGTCTTTCTGAATGGCGGTGTTAAGATTTTCCGCAGTTTAGTTGGGTCTGTTTGAACTAATTTGTTCTGTCACTCTGGTTTCCCTTCAAAATGCAAAAATGTTTCGCCTTTTACTAAAAAAATTAGCCTCGTTACGATTTTATTATAAGTATAGATTATTGTATGTGTTTGTATTTATTTATGTATGTTTTTATATTTATGTGTATTTGTTTTATGTAGTTATTTTAATTAAGTTTTAATTATTGTATTTAATTTGTAGTTTTGATCTATTCTAGTACATCGCTGTCTACATTTCCTGTTTTAATTTCTCCTCTCGCAGGTCTGCTGGAAGAGATTTCTTTTGTGAAATAAGCATTACCTTTGTACTTTGTTCTCCTATTTAATGTTTTCTGTCTTTTTATGTGTGTACATAAATGATTAAATAAATAATTAATGAAATGTGTAATCGGTTTCATATACAATCGGACCATAAAACAATCTTCAAATGAGGGAAACAACGTGAATATCTTTTTTTTTCAAGGTTGAATCTTTAAGAATCTTTAATCATGGAGATATTGTGTATTTCCTTGTACGAAGTACTGATTATGTCTATGATAAAAATTATTATAATCTTGTGATGTATTGTCACTGTGTCAGACTCTCGAAGATTGATAACCCAATAGTTCTTGAAGCAATGTCAATGTTTACAGTACCTATTGTAATCTTTAAACGTGTTTGCAATATTGTAAGTGGGAAAACTCTGCTTCCAATTACAATGATGGTAATAACACTAATAACAATGAAGTATAGATGTTAAAAGAAGAATAGATATTTGATATAGGTCATCCAGGATTATTTTTTAAAGAAATTAACACGATTTCGATATTTACCTGTCATTGGCAGAGGTTGACTGGTGACGGAAATTTTCTTTATCTGTTTGGTTGCGAATTTTATATAACTAGTGGTCGCCCAATGGTCGAAATTCGACCGTAATTTTAGCTTTCTGCACTCCTTCTCCATATAAACGCCAAATCTCACACTCCTCGCGTGCGCGCAATACTTATTGATATATCTACAGGATGTACTCTAAATACTGAAGACCGCAAATTTTAATTTTTCTTGAATTATACCATAAAAGAAAAAAAGTATCTCAATAATAAGCTCTTTCTATCGGTATATCTTCAACATCATTTAGTGATGATATCTCCCAGTAACCGTCGTTTTAACATTTAAATTAGGGTTAACTTTGTATTTGTTCTATAGAACAATTGTTACTAATCATGTTTCTGTCTGGATGATACACCAAAAATCTTTCATTCATCATTCATTATGCTCATAAATCAAAATCACTGTATATAAGTAGATAATAAATTATCTATATTATATCGTACCTTATTCGTATATTTTATTATCTAGGTAACTCATCTCAAGGTGTAGATAAGAGCGCAATTTTCTAGATTTATCAAAGTATACCGATTACGTATTATAGATACGTACGATTAGATATAATATTTGGCACGTTTATTACCTAGTTATGCAATTAAGAAGCTGGCTGAGAATGAGTTGCCCATACAAACGCAATACCAAAATCATTTATAATTCGAGAATATTTCCACTATACTATGATATTATTCAGATTTGGATAGTATTTACTTAGGTTCCTAAGCCTTTTTTGGTACAAAATACTTACCTAAGTGAAATGTAAGTGAATTGTATTTTGCATGTACGGCGTAAATTACATGTTTTCTTGTTATTAGTTTTGTGTTAAAAACAACAATATTTATAAAATGCTCTATACAGAAACATTATCACACATTAACAGTGTAACATTGTACTAAACAAGATTGTAATCTATTATTTTCGCCGGCTCGCCGCCATTTTTTGGCCGAAACCGAAACTATAAGGCCGTAACTCGTAGATTTCTTGGCCGAAACCGAACTTTCGGTCGGTCACTAATTATTTTACAAGATTTTCCATGGAGTTTTTTACCGGTTCAGAAGAACTCCATGGAGAATCTTGGTTCCAAAATGTAGTAGGTCCTATGGAGAACCATATATGACCTACTATTTTTGGAACCGCGCATCTAGTCTCGACATTTTATAAGTCTGTATCTGGTTTACATGAAATAATGGCTGTACGTTTTATTATATAAATAATAAGCGTATCTAATCGTTACCTATCGATATAATACTTAATAATGCTATTGTAAATAATAATTTATGCTTTAATCTAATACATAAGTATAATAATGTATTTAAAAAGCATTCTCTTGTTAATCCATAGTAGGTATCTTATCTCATAATAATATGCACTTGAAATGGTTAACACTTTACCGTATAAAAGTCGGTTAAGGTTAATTAACAGCTTTTTATATTTAAAGATAGATCAATAGATTGATAAAAGATATTGTGAAACAAGAGTATGAAGTGGCATGTGCGAACTGCGTCCGCGCAGGTAATCTTGATAAGTACTGTATTTGAAAAACACTTCAGTTATTTCCTAACTCTTGAGTTCTCTGTTAAGGTTCCTTTATATAAGTTTATAATTATATCTATGAGTTTGAGGAGGAATGAGGCATGGTGTTCCTCCAATGAAAAGGGAGGATCCTCCGACCACGCGAGGTGATATGGCCTGGCGGGCCGAAGCCCGACGGTTGATGTCGGACAGTTGTATATGTGTTAGATTATAGATACGAGGTTTTTCCTTGCTCGATGCAGGCCTCGTAATTTGATTGGTCGATTCATATTTACGCGCCACTGTAGTTAGCTTGCTGCATTGCTAAGTAGTTATTTTATGTGGCGATAGGTGTCGCTACAAGTTTAATGGTTTTAATTAGAGCCGAGTTTCAGTTGGAAGGTAAGCAGAACTGTTTCGGTTGGTTTGACTATTCACATGACACTTGTCCAGAGACATGCAGCGTGTATCAGATATGCGTGGTCATATTTAAGTGTGTGGATCAGACCATCAAAATGAACAACTTTCTCTATGGGACCAACATCGTAATCTTAAAAAAATAATCAGGTATCCCATTTGGGTCGAGTAGGTATTAAAGTTTTATATGGGCCGGCTGATAATTTTTTCGACATTACCATGTTCGTCCCATAGAGAAAGTTGTTTAGTTTGAGGGCAACATAAGTAGGTATCTAAAAAGAAGAATAATCTAATCTTATTTAATATATTTCTTCTCTGTTTCCAGGCTTTCGTGACAGCTAGCGTGTCGACGAATATCATAGCTCATGGCTGCGTCATCGGCTTCTCCGCGATCCTAATCCCCAGCCTTCGTCTGCCAGAGTCTCACATACATGCCACAACTAGCGAGGAGTCATGGATAGGTAAGATGGACATTCGCCATTGGATATGCAAAAAAAAAAATGTATCTAGATATTACTTTCTATATTATTATTATTACAAGCCTATGCTGTCCCAATACTGGGCAAAGGCCTCCCTCCCTTTCCTCCACTTCTCGAGATCCCGCACTGTATCGGGCCAGTCTTTAAGGAAGGCGTTCAATTCGTCCCGCCATCTCCTTCGTGGTCTGCCCCGACCCCTATTACTTTCTATATACGGGTTTTTTTTTATATAGTGCATAAAATTTGCAGAGTTATTCAGTGTTCGTTACCAAATGCAATCGCACTAATAAAATTCACTCCAAAACAAAATAAAAATTTGATTTCGTATGGCTTGCGCTAGTAAATTATGCGTGTCCCACATACTAAGTCGAATTTTCGTTTTGGTTTAAAGATTCCCAATATTGCGGTTGCATTTAGGAACAGAGACGTAATCAATCTACAAATTATGCGCACTACATAAAAAAATATCCTGTATAGAAAGTATTATACAAATTCATAATAATTTAGTAAGTACGGTTAGGCGAACACATGGAGTGGTGCAGGTGGAACCGCCTGCCGCAGCGGTGCGCGGTCGACCGCATAGAAATTGGTCTGTAAGAAGGCGCGGTGCCGTGTGCCTAGACTCGACGGATTACTCAGGCTGACATTCAGAGACGACAGAAACGAGTCTAAGCGTGAACTTACGCTTCCATCTGTCATACTTACGATCAAATTTTGACAGATGGAAGCGTAAGTTTACGCTTAGACTCGTTTCTGTCGTCTCTGAATGTAAGCCTCAGAGACGACAGAAACGAGTCTAAGCGTGAACTTACGCTTCCATTTGTCAAAATTTGTTCGTAAGTTTGACAAGCGTAAGTTCACGCTTAGACTCGTTTCTGTCGTCTCTGAATGTCAGCCTTAGAGTGGTACAAGATTCAGCCGCGCACAGCCGCGGCAGGCGGCGCTGCACTGCTCCGTGTGTTATCACCTTAATTATAGTAATTAATTCACACTATGTTTGTATCCATAGATGTCGCTACTTCACACATTGTAGTGAATTTGTATTTAACGTGATTATTTTCTTATTGCAGTATCTATCGCCGGCTTCGCGCTTATCACCGGAAACATCATCATCACACCTCTCATGGGCATTCTTGGAAGAAAGAAGTCACATTTGCTGACCACACTCCCTATCCTGGCCGGCTGGTTTCTTCTTCTCTTGGTGAACAACGTCACGGGGCTCATTGTAGCCAGGTTCCTGCAAGGCATCTCTATGGGCATGCTGGGACCTCTTGGCTCCATCATCATAGGCGAAATGACGGACCCAAAAAATAGAGGAGCATTTTTAACATGCGTGTCTTTATCCCTAACAGTTGGGGTGCTATTCTGTCACTCCTTGGGCTCATTCTTCAGTTGGCAGCAAATCGCTTTAATATGTTCCTTCTTCAGTTTCACAAGCCTGCTTCTCATTATCTACAACCCCGAGTCACCACCGTGGCTGATGTCAAAGGGAAGGATTGAAGAAGCCAGCGAAGTATTTCTTTGGCTCCGTGGAAGCGAAGATCAACAATTAGATGAACTGGAGAAAATGATAGCTGTCCAAAAAATGGCTAGAAAATCCAGTGTTATTGGACAGAATTTGTCGCTCGGTGCGAAGATTAAACGCTTCTTTAGGCATCTAAGAGTAACTATTAGGAAACCAGAATTTTGCAAGCCTATTATTATAATGGTCTTCTTATATATGCTGTTCCAATTTGCTGGTATGAATGTGATAAGTTCATATGCCATTGATATTATAGGACAAGTGGTTGGTCCTGAAGCGAATGCTAAGGTCATTATGATAGCTTTGGATATTGAGAGGTTAATTTGCAATGTTCTTGCCGTTTACTTGATGAAGACCATGAAAAGAAGGACTCTACTTTTCACCAGTGGGACGATATGCATTCTGGCGTACATTGGAAAAGGTTTCTACGTTTACGCCAAGCAAAATGACATGCTACCGTTTGAAAGCCAGTGGCTACCAATAGGCTTGATAGGGATTTACATGTTCTCGTTAACAGTCGGTATTTCTTCAATTCCTTTCGCAATTTCTGGAGAGATTTTCCCGTTGGAATATCGTGGTTTGGGCAGTGGTATCAGTGTATTGGGTTTATCTCTAAATTTCTTCTTGGCCTTAAAGTGCTTCCCGGTGTTGACAGTTTCTATCGGCCTGTCGAATACTTACTACTTGTATGCTGGTGTGGTTGCGTCGTGCTTGTTAGTCGTCTGGTTCATGTTACCAGAAACGAAAGACAAGACTCTTCAGGAGATCGAAGACAATTTCCGAGGACTTACACCTGCAGATGGCAAGAGTATGCAACCTCTCAATGGTGAAGCTCACGGAGAGATGATGCGGAGGGTTAGTTCTGTTATTATTTATTAAAAGTATGAAGAGGGTCATTTCATGGACTAAGTATTGGAAGTTATCCACTGAGGGTGCTAGGAAATACGAATGGCAGTATCTGTATATTATACTCATTATAACTGCTTGTACAGACGACTTAATATCAGTTGTAATTTTAATTAAGTTAACTAAGTTTACGTTATTTATGAATTGTAAAGTTTAATCTCAGATAAGAAAATAAAACATTTTTTTTCGGATCTAGTATTTATTTCTGTCATAGTCATAATTGTTTTTAACACCTTCAGTGCTCCAGGGATGGTCCACGTCGAGTCTACGTGGTTCGTATTTTACTATTTGGATTAGATTTGACTGATTCTTCTGAACCGTTTAATCCGACTATGGCTTCCCTGGCTCAGCATCATCACAGAGCGTCCGTAAGGCACGTGCCTTCACCGCGACCGTCTGCGGCGAACTGAGCTAAAGTATCGCAGCGCCAGAGCAATGAACGTGTTAAATAATGCTACTCCCTCCCCCCCTTCAACTGCGCTGAAGCAGTAAAGCACATCCTGTGGTCTCGCGTCCCTCTTCATCCACATTCCACTTTCTCAAGCTCCAGCATTTTCTCCCCTTCGTGGAGCTCGATCTGCCCGGCATCCCCTTTAATCCCTTTGAAATGACACTCAATCTCATACAGTGTCTTACCCTTGGTTTCCGGCAGCAAGAAGTACAAGAACACCCCACAGACAGCAATAGAAGATGCATAGATACAGAATGTCCCGCTGACTCCAATCTGCTCGAAGGTGAACGGTGCAGTCTTGACAACAACGAAGAACATGATCGATAGGAACATACCAGAAATTCCACCTCCCAAGCTCCTGAATGCAAGTGGAAAAACTTCTCCAGCAATAGCCCAGGGAATCGGTAGGATGCCTAAAGTCTTTCCGAAAATGTACAATAAGGTGGGAATGACAGGGACCCATTTGTATTCATCTGGTATGTAACCAAAATCCCTTAAATAGAGGAGTGCTGCCGCGGCTAGCAATGAAACAACACTGATGATAACTCCTAGGAACAGGACGGTTCGTCTGTTCAGCTTATTGACGACGAAGCAGGAGAGGACAGCTGTGAAAAATCTGACCACATCCACCATCAACATACTGACGTTCGAGTCAATGGTACCAGCACTGACTTCCTCCATCATTGGCACAGTGTAAGATGGCACGACCGTCATCCCAGATATTTGGAAGAGGACAAACATGAACATCATTATCACAGTTGGCTTATAGAACTCCGGTTTCCTGACTATATTTCTGTATTCGGCCCACCTCGACCCTCTTCTAGTTCCTGTGGTTTTCTTTTGACTGTTGATGAGAACTTCTAATTCTTTCTCGGCGATAGGATCGTAGCCTCTGAACCAGTGGAATGACTTCCTGCATTGTGCGCTCAAGCCTCTTGAGGCTAAGTATGATGGAGTTTCTGGTGATAAAGTGACGAGGATCAGGGATAGGGCGTAAACGCTGCCACAGGCGAAACCAGCCGGTCTCCAGTACAGCAAGGTTCCGAAGACATGGGCGATCAGCATGCCGGTGGCGAAAGAAAAAGCGATGGTGGCCAGGAAAGCTCCTCGGTGCTTAGGAGCTGAGTATTCAGCTATGGAAACTGGTGCAGCCGCTGCCTGGAGGCCCATGCCGAAACCCTGCAATTAAAAAGTATCATTTTAGTTCTTTTTCAATAATTAATTATTGGTAAGTATACGGCCTTGAACCATTTTTTATCGTTTTGAACCTTGAACTTCTCACCCTTTAACAACACCATTTTCTGGCTATGTCATGATGATGGATGATTTGACTTTGAAGCCGAATACCCAAATAATTCTCTTCCATTTCTCTTCTTTAAAGGTTATAATGAAAGTGACAGCAAGAGACTTGATTGAAGTCTGAAGTTAACAGATTGACATGAAAAATATTCATCGATTCATAGTTCATAGTCCTAGTCCTATTATACAGGATAAGTTTTTATGTAGTGAGCAAAATTTGCATAGTGATTCAGTGTCCGATCCCAAATGCAACTGCAGTACTTACTAAAATTCACTCCAAAACAAAATAAACATTTAATTTTGTATGACTTCCGCTAGTATTCAATTATGCGTCGAATTTTCATTGTGTTTTAAAGTGTATTTTTTTTATTTTTGTTTTAATTTGTATCGGTTAACGATAGCTAGGTAAATATAAGGAAAGTGATATGATTGCATTATAAACTCTAGATGGGACCACTAACATCAATGGATCATCAGCATCATTCTATACAATGATATTCGCACAACGGTTTCTTACAAGCTTATCTTTAAAAACAAATAAATCTTTTCCAATCTATACTAGCAGTAAATAATAATTAATATTAAGTACATTTATCGTTATCGACTCGATCACAAGACCATGTTCAGTAAGATTGTAATGAACCCACTGAGTTCTGATAAATCTAGGTCAATTTGCTGTTCATCAAAATGAACTAAAATTTATTGGCGGCAATTGATTTGATTGGTACGCTAAACGGTCTCTATATGAAAAATATTATGAGTTGTATAAATATGAGAACCTTGTCGAAACTCTAGGTGCGCGGTTCCAAATTGTAGGTCCTATGGAGAAGAACCGGCAAGAAACTCCATGAAAACTTTTAAAAAGCAATCTTTTTTTTTTTTAATTACCGCCTTGTTTAATTATATGCTGTGGTAAAAGCTGGGAGTATAATGTAATTTAATATAAATGATTAATAAGAATAGGATAATAATAATTTGCCTCTGAATAAGGTTACCATGGCAATTACAAGCTGACCACGGTACGTTTTGTAAGTTGTACTTAACGCTAAATTATTTCATCATCACGGTGACGGGCTTAGCTACGAGTTCGCTAATACGCATATCAGTCGATCAGCGAGGTTAAGCAACGCTTGCCGTGGTCAATACTTGCATGGGTGACCGTTTCTTTAAACATCGAAACCCCTCGAAAAGAACGTCAGACAGTTGGACCCAGTTGCCATACGAGTACCCGGGTGGATGGCGGATGGTGGAGATTGTGGATCAGGCCATCAAACTGAACAACTTTCTCTATGGGACCAACATCGTAATTACGACAAAATAATACGTTTGAGTCGATTTGGTATTGAAGTTTTGTATGGGACAGCTTATTATTATAACTATAGTGGTCGCCCATTGGTCGAAATTCGACTACATAATTATTATGAAATATATCTCAATATAAATGCCAAATCTCACACTCCTAAGTGCGCGCAATATGCTAAAAAAGGGGTACAAAGTTTTCTCTTCACGTATTAATATATAGATTATACGTGAAGAGAAAACTTTGTACCCATTTTTAGAATAGATTATTTTTAGATTAAATAGATTTATAACTCTCTTTTAACCTAAAAATCTGTCCATCCTATAAGGTTGTCTGGCAGAAATCGCCAGTGCGATAAGACCGCCCTTTGTACGTCTCTTTGTCTAGTGATTGTATCTTTTCCTCTATTTCTGATGGTGTGCAATAAAGTGTATTGTTTTCGTGATTACGATGTTGGTCCTATGGAGAAAGTTGTTCAGTTTGGTGGTCAGATCAACACCGTTAAATATGACCACGCATTTCTGATACACATTGTATGTTGGTGCTTTTTATACCTGTAAAGATCGGCTGATCAGCAACGCAGCAGGTCCTCGTGCTGTGGCCAGCAGTGCCCAGCCTCCCATTGCAGGCAGCGTGCTGAGCTGGTTGGTCAGCTTGCGGCCCAGTTTCTGCAGACTAAAGGGAGCCACCACGATGCCGGAGATCAGCGCCAGGCCCAGGATTGAAGCTGGAATAATGAGACATGAATAGATAAATACATTTAGAATAGAATAGATCTTTATTTCATGTAAAACAGATACAGGCTCTTATGAAATGTCAAGACTCTAGGTGTACGGTTCCAAATAGTAGGTCCTAAGGAGAAGAACCGGCAAGAAACTCTATGGTAACTCTTATAAAATAATAGATTACAATCTTGATTAGACGGTAAATGCAGGTGTGGCCACTCAATTTAACGCATTAATTTGTGGAATATTTTTGCACATTAATGATTGCGACAATGGGATGGGTGTTATAATATATTTGTTTCGTCAAAATACTTATATAGAACCTTTTTTTTTAAAGACATGGTAATTTTTTGTTCAATTTGCCTTCATATTCCTTCTTCTCAGGGGCCTCCACATGGCATGGCATGACATGGCTAATGACGGCCTTGCCCACGATATCGATAGCTATCGAAGTCCGTCACCGGTGACGCCATAGTTTCAACTGATGGTGGTGGTGGTGTATATGGATGTTCTGTAAATTGGATCAAGCCTCAACTTTCATGCAAATTAGACGATTTACTGCCCGTGCATTCGAACCTGACATTAGGTTTTCAAACCGTACGGTTAGAAACCGAACGTGTGCGGCGCTACATACAAATTGTATGGCGAGAACGCCTTCAGGTGCCCTGATCAAGGAACCTGATGCGAAAACCGGACGTGTGCGGCCGGGCTTACTTGATCGTGTATGGCTACCATACAGGCTCTTGTGTAACAAAAAGTATTAGTAAAAAAAATATTAGCTTTAATATTATTTTAATATTTATAGATAAACCGGTATTTTACATCCTTATTATATGTTCAAGATTAAAATATGCAATACGATTCGGATTTAATATATGCCTATCAATATTTGTAGACCAAAACTAAATTGAACTGTAGTGTCATCAGTGGAATGATAATATTTAAATTTGTAAGTAAGAGGTAATATTTATTTTACATGATTAGAATAGAATAGATCTTTATTTCATGTAAACCAGATACAGGCACTTATGTGCCTGCATGGTATGGTATGGTATATGCATAGCATGGTGCGCGGTTCCAAATAGTAGACCCTATGGAGAAGAACCGGAAAGAAACTCCACGGTAACTCTTTTCAAAAAATAGATTATAATCTTTATCAGTACAATGTTGTGGTAAGAGCTGCGAGAATAATGTAATTGAATGTGAATAAAAATAAGACAAGGATAATAATGATTTGCCTGTGAATAAGATTGCCATGGCAGTTACAAGCTGACCAGTTCCGACAGACGGCATGGGATTAGGATTATGGGTTGCCAACTCAGCCTTTGCTGGGCATTAGAACACACACACATTGGTATGCAGTTTTCAAAGTAGTTGGAAACCCAACACAAGGGCATTTTGATTACTGGTTATATAAAAATCGTGCAAGGCATGTTTCAAAAATGATCTCCTAACCACTTTATTCTATGACGCATGCGCTAAACAAGAGGGATAATCAACCACACATAATGACAGCAATTTTCCGTGTAATTTATTTATACAATTTCTCACAAATTCCCTAATCATAGTCACTTGTATATACAGAGTGGTAAAACGAGATATATTGAATGAACAATCATCATTACGAATAACTACTACGATATAAGATGAACATAGAAATAACGAAAAAAAAAAGGTCTATGCCACTTTTATTTATTTTTGACACTGTATAGGTACTTAATATTTGACATAGTAATTAGTGATATTATTAGTAAGATATTGTTTTTTTTTTTTTTTTTTTTTTTTTATATATACCTACCCTCTCATTTAAGTTTGTTTTTTGGTGCATCTACCTTCATTGTCTCTGCATCACCCTAAGGTTGTCTGGTAGAGAATGCCTACGGCATTAAGACCGCCTTTGTACATTGTACATGAAGCATTTTAAATAAATAAATAAATATTGTAATTTTTACTAAATGATAATGCTAAATTTGCATGCTGAACTAAGTGGCGATATATGAAGAACTGTAAAATTACTAGAAGATCTGTTATAGTACCATATTTCAGGCAAATAAAGAATAATATTCTATTCTATTCGCCCAATAAGTTTTGCCTTGCATAAAAAGATCCATAGATCTGTTAGGATATTTTTATGCGAAGCGAAACTTCGTGATTGTATGTAGCATAAATTTAAAAAAATCTGCTTGTCCATACCAAATAATTCAATATTACTTATTTTTCAGAACAGCTGGATGTAATTTCGCGAATTCAGTGTTGGTCCCTTAGTAAAAGTTATTCATAATGATAAGTACAATAACCCTTTTAGTTTGTAAACCTATCCAAATTTCTTTGTGTATATGCGTCGAGGACGAAAGGAGACTCTCCGAGTGTTGAATTGATTACGTCAATAATCGATTGTTCCGACTGTTGTCTGTAATCGATTTCACTAAAGTCCGGTTTATATATCTGTAGTGTATTACGAGGGTCATTCAATAAATACTTAGCCTACAAAAAGTAAACGAAAATTTTGGAAAAGTGGGAATTTATTTTTCAACATAGTCTCCTTTTAGTTCGATACACTTAGCCCAGCGATGCTCCAACTTTTTTAATCCGTCCGAAAAATAGTTTTTGTCAAACTCTGCAAAATAGGCCTCCGTGGCGGCGATGACCTCCTCATTCGATCCATATCTATTCCCGGCGAGTAATTTTTTCAGATTAGGAAACAGAAAGAAGTCACAAGGGGCCAAATCTGGAGAATACGGTGGATGGGGCAGCAATTCGTAGCGTAATTCGACCAATTTGGCCATGGCAACGGCAGACGTGTGAACCGGTGCGTTGTCGTGGTGAAACAGCACTTTTTTCTTCGCCAGATGGGGTCGTTTTTTCTTTAATTCGGCGTCGAATCGGCCCAATAAATCGGCATAGTAAAGCCCTGTAATTGTTTTACCCTTCTCGAGGTAATCGATGTAGATCACACCTTGTGAATCCCAGAAAACGGTGGCCATAACTTTTCCGGCCGATTTTACAGTTTTCGCCTTCTTTGGAGCACGTTCCCCGGTCTGGATCCATTGTTTTGATTGCTCCTTGGTCTCTGGTGTGTACCAGTGGATCCAGGTTTTATCGACGGTCACAAAACGACGCAAAAACTCCGCTGGATTCCGCTTAAACAGCGCCAAACACGTCTCCGATGTGGTCTCACGGTTGCGCTTGTTTTCTGGTGTGAGTAAACGCGGCACCCATCGCGCCGACAGCTTTCTCATGCCGAGTTCCTCGTGAAGAATATGATGCACTGTTCCTTCTGAAATGCCTACAGTCTCAGCTAGCTCCCGAACCTTCAATCGGCGATCTGCCAATACGAGATCATGGATTTTTTTAATGTTTTCCTCCGTAGCAGCTGTTTTCGGTGCACCTGGACGTGGTTCATCAAAAACCGACGTACGGCCACGTGCAAACTCGTTGAACCAATTCTTGACGGTGGCCATCGATGGAGAAGAGTCACCGTACACAGCATCCAAGCGCTCTTTGATTTCGATGCGCGTTTTCCCTTCCAAAAATAGGAATCGAATCACCGAACGATATTGCTCTTTTTCCATTTTTGTAAAACCGATCGACACGTTGGCTTCCATAAGTTGTCAAATTAAAACAAATGAAGGGATTGGAATGAAAATTTGAAAAAAGAATTTAAAAAGAATGTGCTACACTGTGGTAAAACTCTTTTGAAACTACAGCGCCCTCTGGCGATGAGGCTAGGTACTTATTGAATGCACCTCGTATATCTACATCTTCACTAATATTTTGAACAGAAAAGATTTGTATGTTTTATGTCTGCTGCCATGTGCAATTATTGCTCTGTCATTATCGGTTTTTGCGTTTCTGTATTGTATATGGTGTGATTTAACCATGTATTGTGTTGGCCAATAAACCTTATTTCTTTCTTTTTTGTATTTTTGTTTGTGATGAATAAATTCAAAAACTACTTCACCGATTTTAAAAATTCTTTCACCAGTAGAATGCTTTATTATCACTGAGAAATAAAGGCAACATTTTATTTAAAAAAAATATAGTATCCTTTCGATAACTCTAATAATGTAGCCCAGGTGTAAATAATTACTTATAAAATTCCTTACAACGCATGCGCTGCGAAAACTATTAATGATAGAACAAAATTATTATTATTATTGTTTAATCTATAAAGGATATTTTTTATGTAGTCTGCATAATTTGTGGGTAATTCAGTCTCTGTTCCTAAATGTAACCGCAGTATTGGGATACACTTAAAAACAAAACAAAAACTCGACTTAGTGTGGGGACGCATAATTTACTAGCGCAAGCCATACAAAATCAAATTGTTATTTTGTTTCGAGTGAATTTTATTACTACGGTTGCATTTGAGAACGGACACTGAACCACTCTGCAAATTCTGCGCACTACATATATTTTTTTTCCTGAATAAATAAATGTCCATCCATGCGAAGCCGGGACGAGCCGCTAGCCTATGTATAGAGGTGGCACGTATAACTACTGAGGTGTAATGACCGCTATGTATTCGGGTACACTCAACTTTGTAAGTATATCTACCTAACTATCTAACCCACCTCTACCTATCTATCGGTATCTTTACCTAACTTAACGATAATATTTATTGTATTTCTATAAGACTACCCACCTGCATATTTTATACCCAATGCTTATCGCTTGTCAGCTACCTCAGGCTTCAGCTGAAAACCAGCGTTGCAGACAATCTGCAGCACATGCTGAGCTGAGGCCTTTTAGCCACACTATACCAGACCGAGCCTACCAACCAACGCCCTGCACTAATTGATTTTGTCTTCTTTTTTTTTTCCTTTTTCATAATGTACTTGTTCATTTCGGTGTTTTATTTTATTTTATTGTTTTTGCTTGGTTTTTCTGTAATCCTTTGTTCATTCGCTATTGCATATTTGTTATTGTGTGTGTGTTGTTGTGGATAATAAATGTAATTTCTTTCTTTCTTTCTTTTATATCAAAATTGTCTGACTTATTTTACCAGTGTGAACAATAACCTAACCTAACCTAACCCCCAACTTCAACTAGAAAAAGATCATGTTTTACTGCAGCACTAATAAACATTCGTGGTCTTGAAGACGCGTGCAGTTCGGAAGTGATCGGTTTTACGAAGTTTGCCGATGCGACTTCTTAATTGTTAATACATAAATGGGTCTTTAGAAAGAAAGAAAAAAGGAAACAAAATACATTTATTCAGCACGGACAGTGACGACACACGAGAGAGAAATAAAATAAAAATTAACTTAACCTTTAAACAATAAAAAATAAAACAGACACTGAGAACAAAATAAAAAAAATGTAAAATAGTCATCCTATTGTATATTGTTGTCAAGCATGCCCATGCCGAAAGGCTTTTAATTAACCTTACCTATCCAGGACTCATGTTCAGGAGACAGCCGTAGCGCCGAGTCCGGTTCCCTCAGCTGCTGCAGCAGTACTCCTGGGAAAGCGATGTTGCAGCCTGTGCCGATCATGTACATCACCACACCGCTTACCGCTAGCAGCTGGAAGATTCAGACAGGAGAAATAATGGATCAACCCTCAAAATAATAATAATAATTCGGCCAATGTCTTAATAGCCAAGAGCCTCGACCAACATCTTATGAGGCTCTCGTTGGGGGGTTGGATCAAGGGTTTGATGCAGAAGGCGGTACTCCTCGACACGGCACGCATTGTGAGGAGGTTCCTCTCTCTGGAGCCCTAGCCACCGGTAGCTTGGACCCTGTTCCCGATGCCGGTTGGTTCCTATATTTTATGTTTTTAAATGTATATTTTATTAAGTTTTATAATATGTATTTAAAAATATAAAAAATATGTATATTACTGAATAAAGGACATAATAATTCTTTATTTAATAAACACACAGTTAAAATACAATAGAAGCAAAAAATAGAGAAGTGCATACAAAAGACATGACAAAAGAAATGACGGTACGGTTTGGCCCAGTGGCTAAGTGTAGTGGCATATGGCTTTCTAGCGTGCCTCGGGTTCGATCCCCGCACAGAACAAATATAAATGTATGACCTACAGATAGTTATTCCGGGTCTAGGTGTGTGCGCATGTGACATGTATGTTTGTTAGGACAGACGGTACAGAAGAAATAAATGGGAGAAGCAACGTTTTTTAAAAATAACCTAACTGTCAAAAACCCTCGACTCCAACTAGAAAAAGAGCTGTAACTTTTGAACGGCTGAACAGATTTTTATAAAACATAGCTAAGATGATATCCGATTAAAGTAGCTTTCAATTAAAAAAACTGTATTTAAATCGGTCCATCCGTTTTGGAGCTACGACGCCACAGATACACACTACAAACCCCCCACACTTATAACACCCCTCTTTTTTGTTGGGGATTAAAAAAGAAAGGAATGGAAGAAAATAATTCATAGATTTCTGTAGACAGGTTTTATCACATGAAGAGAAAACTTTGTACCCCTTTTTAAGCATATTGCGCACACGGAGGAGTGTGAGATTTGGCATAGTTAAAGTTTATATGGAGGAGTGCATAAAGCTAAAATTTATATACAGGGTGACTGGTAAATCGAGGGAATACATTTTGTCGATTAATATTGAATTATTTGTATGGAACAGCTGATTTTATTTTCGCGATTTCAGTTTCGGTCCCATAGTAAATGTTGTTCATAATTATGAGTAGAACACCCTCCTTCAACGATTCCCTCGATTTACCAGTCACCCTGTATAGTATTACGGTCGAATTTCGACCACAAGGTGACCACTAGTTGAAATAAATCTTTCTGGCTTGCTTTATCCGACCTCAGCGCTCATTACTTAGTTCTCTAAGATAATAAAGGTAGGCACAGACCTGTCTCAAAAATGGAGACACCCTCTCGTAGGTCCCCTCCGTCATGATGCAGGAGTTCCAGTACAGGAGTACTCAGTTCAAGAAATTCCAATGATTATCGACTTCTTTCGGTCATCGACATCTGTAAAACAAAGAAACAATTTAAATAATTTTATTTATTTATACAATGAGCACAAATGTTTTGACGTATAGTAACGTAAACGTAAGCAAATTTTGATTATAAATAAATATTATAGTTTAAAAAAAAAAACTAAAGAAAACGCTTTTGTCATCCAAACTAAACGTGCATGCAAAATTTCAGCTCAATCGGAAACCGGGAAGTGGGTCAAATTTAACTTCCAAGATTTTTTTACATAGTTGGTTAGTTACAGGTGAAGCTAATAAAAGCGGTTTAAAATACAATGAATCCATCGCATTTTTGTTCAATTTTATGCAACAAACACACTTGTTTCATGAAAATTCATTTTTTTTTTTAATGTAAAAATATTGCATGTATAATTCCAAAAAAAAATCATAGATATATAGATACGTCTAGGATAGAGATATAGGTACGTCAAAATATTCGTGGTCGGCCCACAGATAGACACGTAAGGTCGCATCGCATCATATTTGAGGTTTGATGCGGACCTAGAATGAACCCCTGCGGTACCCCTCCAATGGCCTCTACCGTTTCGACCCACATACTAGGTGTCTCGTGATCGTACAGTCTGTCAAGAAAGTCATGAAAAGGATTTTGAAGGAACTAAAATTCTTCTTCGATCGCAACCCTAAATAAGTACCGTAGGAGTCAGTTTGGGTACAACGATGTGTTTATTTTACTATTCTGTGTAGATTTTTTGTGATAAAAAAATGTTTTCGGCATTAATATATTAAAAATAAACAAGAGAATATACAAGTGGCGCCCTCAATCCTTTTCATGACTTTCTTGACAGACTAGATTGTTGCATGTTTACTCAATTTCTTCAACTTAAATATTACATAACCACGCGAGTCTAAGCTGTCAATATATCTGCTGTAAATCAAAGAGAATGTGGTAAAGTTTTCTATCTATTTGTTCTACAACTTCTTGTGTTACTTCAACTTGTAGTTTACGGATACGTAGATTGCAATCACGTGGTCTAAGTTACTCGGCAAGTGAAAGTTACGAGTCACTTTAGCAGTTAACTCGTAATGAGGTATAGAGACATGCTGTCATACTAGTTCTGTACAGATATTTAAATAAAATATCACGATTGGCTGGAAACTACAATACAACAATTACGAAAAAAAAGAAAAAAAAAAGTAAAGAAAGATAAATTGGTGAAATAAAAATGATTATTCATATTTTAGGAGATAATCACTAATCAGGTCCACCATACTGAATAACTTTTCATACACATGTGAGTCACGGGACCAGGGGGCCTAAAAAGGCCACATTGAGCAATTCATCTAATGATCTGCTTAGTAGCTGTCAAACAGATGATTACTGAATATGAACCTTATGCGGATGACATTAAGAGTCGTCAATTAAGTAGATATTTTGGCATTCGTAATATGAATGATATTACGATTCATCTAAAGCGGCCTTTTTAGCCCCCCAGAAGCCCGATTCTCGTAATTAATTTACACTAAGTATGACTGAAAGTTGACCGAACTGAGATTATAATTATTATGAATTAACAAAAAATCGGTATTCTACTCCTCTTAAAGTTCAGTCGGATTTCAGTATGATTTGAATTCAATCTTCTTACGGACTCATTTCAATATCATTTTTGAAGTTTATGTATCGATGAAAATCCAAATTTTACTATCCGTGTCGGTTCAAAAAATCAGCGGAATACCGATTTGGCTTCAATCAACTTTCAAATTTTAACAGATTTAGGTGGTATTTCAGTACCGGTCCGGTACTGAAATACCACTTATATCTGTCCGGGATCCCGGTTTTCATGCCCCCGGCTACCCCATACTACAATTTCTCCTATACGTATCGTGGGTACAGTTTACATCTCACATGACATTCGTTACGTGTGGGGATCGAACCCGCGGTACATAGCGTAAAAAGCCAATTGCTTAGTCACTGAGCGAACCGGGCTGTCAATTGTTTATAATTAATTTACAGTTACATAGAATAATTAATAGAATTGTCAATGTTATAAATACATTCCTTTTACCCTTTCAAACTGACGGTAATGAAAAACTATTATCAAATTTTTTAATTAAAATGCGCAAGGCCAAGTGCGGAAACTACTTAAAGTAATTAATTAGTTCCAAATTGCATTATAAACAGGTGCGCTGAATGTTTCATACTCGTACGATCTCGTATAGGCCGCGCGGCCAATGACGTCATTGACATGACTCATTTACTTTTTTTTTATTTTTTTTTTTTATTATTATTTATTTATTATTAAGCCCCCCCGCCATTATTTGCATTTTTTAAATCATCCGATTCGGCTGTAATTAGTTTTTAGCGCGCGCCTACGGGCCCATCGGTTAAATGTACCGTATTTGGTATGATGGTAAGCAGTTCTCAAAAAATCTGCGATCTTAAAGCAAGTTTTTTTTTTTTGTGCATAATATTTCACGCTGCTGTCATTTGTCTAGGTGAAGCGACATTAAAGTAGAAACTTATGTCACCTTTATCTATTCTATACGTGTAATTATCATACTTCACAGTCTCCTTTCAATTTAAATGCGATGCAACTGCATAATAATTTTTCATGTATTTTTCGTGATTTTCCTTATCCAATATACAAAACGTTCAGACCAAGTTCAGACGTAGACACAGCTGTTTTAATTTCCTCTAAATATTATTTAAATTAAAAAACTCTCCACGCATTACCAGTGGCCGCCATAACTTGCTCTATCAGTAAAATTTACGGTAAAACCACGTTGTGTATACACGTGCACCGACTGATATCAATACTTCTTGTTGTTCACGCGTTATTCGCTACAGATTATGATAGAGAATAGGACCTGTATGCAGGTACATATTTTAATTTTTAGTTTTTGTAATGATTGAAGGCTTAAACATTTAAAAAAATGCACAAATAATTACTTAAAATATCACAAAGAAAAATATGACTTTCAAATGTTCGCGCCAAAACACAGAGTCACGTGACATGACTTCATTTCCCCTGCGGTCCGAATCACACCAAAAGTGATAAAATCGCTCAAAGATGCGGTCCGAATCGGCGTGAGCGCGCTGACGACAGAAGGCGTGACGTCTTGAATGACGTCATTACCTGTGCTATATTGGAGTTACAGAGCCTTTGCTCCTGCGTGAAATCACTGTGAGCCAAACGTCAAATTGACATTTGCACCATTTGACATTTTGTGGAATTGTGATTTAATTTTTTCTCTGAGTATGATTTGAATTCAATCTTCTTACAGACTCATTTTTGACGTATAATGTATGGACGAGAATACCAATTTTATTATCTGTGTCAGTTCAAGATGTTAGCAGAATACCGATTTGGCTTCAATCAACTTTCGACCTCATTGCAATTTATTTTCACATTTGACGTTGTTTGTTACTATAGGAGAATACCATTTGCGACATTTATGAAATTGATAGTAGATCGGAACTATATTTTGAACATTTTTAATTACGAGAAATTGGGCTTCTGATCTTGCTGCAGGGAAGTAAGCGTTCAACCGTTAGGCCATCAACGCGTCTAGGTCAGGGGTCGGCAACCTTTTGAGTCGGAAGAGTCAAAAATTACAATTTACAAAATTTAAAGATTTAAAGAGCCACAATTTTTTTTATTTTTTTTTATTTTTCCTCACTCTTTCGTCTATTTAACAAATAATGCCAGGACCACCTAGTGACTTGCGTATGGAATTAAAGAGCCGCAGCTTCATATCCAAAGAGCCGCAGGTTGCCGACCCCTGGTCTAGGTGCGTAGTTCTTGAAAAAAGGGTCAAGTAATAAATAACTTTAAACAGGAAACAAAATTAGATTTAAATACAAATTAAATACATTGTTGTAACCGATCTAGTTTCCTGGAATCACGCAAGGTTTTCCGCGATACCGTATAAGTGAGTATTGGTAGCTTCTCTGCCTGGCCTCTAAAAGCAAGGTTTGCGAGAAATACATCAATTATAATGAGAATAATTTAACATTCTGCAATTAATAGTTATCTTATAAGTATTTGTTGCAGGAAGTAAAGTTGTCTAGGCTCTAGGTTCATATCCTAGACCGAGTTAACAGGCATCTAGATTCCCTACTATATACATTATACAGGCTGTGTATATAGTAGGGAATCTAGATACTACTGTGTACAAATTAAAGGAGGTACTAAAAAGTATCTAAGTATCTATAACGCATGGGTTGCATATCATGGGATTTTCATCTCAGTATATTATGCAATCACGTATTTAATAAAGTCCTTGGCAATTACTTTGTCTGGAAAGTCTTTTCGATTTAGGCAACCCTCGTTATATTTTTTTAAATTTTCGACTTTATGTAATTTTTTATTAAGTACATTTTTTATATTTGAAACGTTGCCCCTAACTAGGATTTTTCCTGTATTGAGAGAACAGTTTACAAACATGTCGCATGCACACACATCCAGACCCGGAACAATTATCTGTAGATCATACAAATAATTGTCCCGTGCGCGGATCGAACCCGCGGCACGTAGCGCAGAAAGCTATTCGCTTAGCCACTGCGCCAATCGTGTCGTTATTTATATTGATTGACTTTTTTATTTATCAAAATTTGGCGCAAACTATAAGTAATAACATTATTATTATTATGAAGCTGGAATCATGCGCCCGTCGTTCAAGAAATCAGTTTCAGTAATGTCTACCACGAGTTGATCAATATTAAAGTGTTTGATTAGTAATAATGGGTAGCCCCATCGAGACCTAAGCTAAAGTTCAAGTAAAGTTCATCTCAGCCTGCCATGACCTAGATACCAAACCATGCCAAGCCAAGCTTAGGCTCTGTGTGATCAAAAATATGTAAACACGCCGCAGCTTCGTGAGCTAAGTTAGCTTAGCGAGTTATATAATTATACCTATAAAGCGAGCATACAATATTGCATCAAAAAAAATCCAGTTTTACTATTCTTAAGAAAAAGGAACTGGTTGTTAAATTATATGAAGAAACACAATTAGGGACCATACATAAAGGACGTCGCACCTTAAGGGAGGGGAGGGTGGGGGGAGGGGGTCGACGGAGTGTGACATTATATGACAAGGGGTGGGAGGGTCCTCAGTTTCGTAACGTCAGATTTCAAAATCATATTAAAAAGTAATTTCAACGGAAATAAAACTAATTTCGGAACGGCTGTTTTAATTTAATAATTTCTAGAAAAAAAATTGCAAAATATGTGACCTAACACTAGGGACACACACTCGGGTCTCACAAATGTGATCAACTGTGACAAGGACGGGGGACGAAAAGAAGGGGTCGAAAAATCACGAAATTAGTGTGACGTACTTTATGGATGACCCCTTAGTTTATGGCACATAAATATAGCAAGAAACTTATAGGTATTTATCTGAAGTCATGGTCGTAGTTTTAGTTGTAAATAATAGACCAAAAATCATTGTCTACATAGCACGACATGATACATTGTGATTACAAAGCAATCATAGTTTCCAAACAAACTCAAGTTACCTACATCATTATAATGATTGATGTGCTGTAATTTTGCGGTACACTCAGCGACATAAGGAAATCAAGTTTTAGCAATTTTGAAACTAATTTATAAAGAAACGAATTATTGTATGTGTTGAATTCAAAGTCAAAGGTTTTTATTTCAACTGGGCCTTCGCAGGCACTTTCAAAACGTCGTGATTCTAGGTGCACGGTTCCAAGTGGGTTGGTTCTGGAGAAGATACCGGCAAGAAACTCCATGGATATTCTTTTCATAAATCAAGTTAACAATAACATATGGAGCCATTTGGAGCACATATGGAGCAATAGCATATGGAGGATGGAATTGTTGTGTGTTGTATTGTTTTTATGTGTATAATTAATTAGAAAAACGAATGAAAGAATTCCATTCTTAAAATAACTTATACTTTGTACTATGATCAACTTTTGACCACAGAATAAAAAACAACAGAGGATGGGCAAGTAGGCGGAGCCAGTGAGCCATAGTTATGCGGAGTTACGCAAACTTCATAATAGATTTTTGTAGCTTCGCGATATTCTATTCTGATCGATCTATAATGTGACTGTTCTATTAGTCGAAGACAATAAAGCCCTTTTTGAACTGTAAAAGTTGTGTATGAGTGACCTTAGTAGAAAGAAATATCAATGCCCTTTCCTTTTTTCTTTTATATTCCATTCTTTTGGCACTCACTGCAAGACTGTACTATGTTTCTTTAGATTAGATGTTAAAAGTGGCTTCATCATCGAATATTCAAATGAAAAGACTCATTAGTACTATAATTTCAGGTTTATTTGAAGAGATACACCAAAAAACGTTGGTAAAAAATATATACATGAAAAAAAAATTGCACTGTACTTTGTGTTTTGTACTGTTTCTTTTAACGACTTTTTGTATGTAAAAGACATAAAAAGATTGTTTATAATACTAAGATAATTAAGAACAAATATACTTACAGTCATGTAAGTACATAATAATAAAATGTGAGGATATTATTGTTAATGTGTGTACAGCTTAGAATTTTTTTTCTGGTTGCAAACCTTGGACCTTGTTAACCTTGAATATTAAATTAGGATACAATAGGTATAGGTACCCATGTTTTTGTTCATTTCAAACCTGTTACCTACACAAGAAACGTCGACCTCTATCGAAACCGAAAAATGCACCAAAGAAAGAAAGATAAATAATTTATTTGGTTGCCCAATTATGGCACCACCACATGCAATAAAAAAAAAAAAAATAAAAAAAAATTGAAAATGATTTAAAATAATCACATAGATATACATATAAAGTAGGTACGAATGTAGGTTATATACCACAATCATGTGGGCGTCACGTCTGCACCAAAAAGGTTCAGTTCAGCGTATGCCAGACATAGCCCGGCGTTGATTATCAACTGAACCCGTTTTTGTGACTCACGGATGTCAATTAAAAACATGCTACAGATTAAAAACAAAAAGTTAACTACCACAACATTTAAATAGTACAACATAATATACTAGATCACGTTAACAAGATCATCCAAAAATTTGCTGAATCTCACAAACGTAGACTTCATCGCCATATGAACGTCGAAGCAATCCAGCTGCTCGATCGAAGACTAATAACCCAATTGTCAAAAACCCCCGACGCCAACTAGAAAAAGAGCTGTAACTTTTGAAGGGCTCAACAGATTTTCATGAAACATAGCTAAGAAGATTCCCGATTAAACTAGCTTTCAATAAAAAAAACTGTATTGAAATCGGCCCATCTGTTTTGGAGCTACGATGCCACACACACAGTACCGCTTAACACCGGGCGGGCCGTAAATGTGGTATAAATAAATCTATCACATTTATAGTATTAGAAGATATATTATTATTTTTACATAAAAGACACAAAATGATCTTCTTTATAAAACAAAACTGACATAACATTGATCGGATATTTATCGCACAGATTTTGATGACCTCGTCAGAGAGATACGGTGGAGTTCAACTTAGTGATCTCGGAGTAAATACAAATAGTTCGTTATAGTATTTAATTACTTTACATATTATGTAATAATAAAGCAGTTGAACGGTTACCTTTCAGGAGGCTCTAAGGCTGACATTCAGATACGACTGAAACGAGTCTAAGCGTGAACTTACGCTTCCATCTGTCAAATTTACGAACAAATTTTGACAGATGGAAGCGTAAGTTCAAGCTTAGACTCGTTTCTGTCATCTCTGAATGTCAGCCTAAGTTCGAAACCGGCCTACACCTCTGACTTCTCGAATTCATGTGCGGATCAGAATTTGTTTGTCACTTGTGTTAACGGTGATGGAAAACATCGTGAGGAAACCTGCGCATTTGACAGTAGTCCATAAAGTACTCGATGGTGTGTGTAGTCCGCCAACCAGCGCCAGGCCAGCGTGGTGGATTAAGGCCTAACCCTTCTCATCCTGAGGAGAGTCCCGTGCCCAGCAGTGGGGCAAAAATGGGTTGGATTTATTTATTATTACGTAATATCATACTAAAACTTAATAAAAAGCCGTAACGCAAGTTCAAGATAACCTAATGAACTACTAAAACCAGTTTTGAATATTTTTTCATTATGTTAAAGGTCATAGATTATGGTCTCCATTGTAACATAGGCGATTTAGTTGCGATGGTCAAATGTCGGGGGACAAAAACTAGTTTGTTATTGGAGGCCTATTAGTTATTATTATTTCGACCGTGATTTTTGCATTAAATGGCCAACTTTGGCGTTCTTATTCTGAGAAACTGAAAGACTTCGACAACTTTGACTTATTGAGTGGTGGGGAATAGTTATAAGTATAGAATATAGCAGCCTCGCTTTTTAGAAAATTTTCTTGTCTATTTACTTATAGCCAAAATTCCAAAGAAGAAAAACCAAAAAGAAAAAGATTCCAAAGATTTTTATACAATGCGCGACGGCACTTTTTCGAGCTCGTGGATCTCTCTTGTGTTTATTTCATAGCGGCCTCAAAATATTGAACAATCTATGTTAAATACCTAAAAAAAATCCCATTTAAAACCATAAAACTACTAAAAACTAACATAAGATTACTATGTACTTTACTTACTTTTTTATTTCAATTTTTTTCTTTTACAGAACGACACAACTAAGAAGTCGCATCGGCAAACATCGTAAAACCGATCACTTCCAAACTGAGTTCGTCTTTAAGACCACGAATGTTTATTATTACTGCAGTAAAACGTGATTTTTACGCTGACGTTATAAGTTGTAAAATTATTAACTTCTTAGTTGTGTCGTAATTATACGTGTCTGTTTTTATTGTTTAAAATGATATGTTAGTATCTTTTATTTTTCTCTCTTGTGTTGTGACTGTTTCATTTTTTTTTCTTTACTTATATTCGTACCATGACCTTCATTAACCTTTAGCTTTTGCTTTAATCCAGTTTAGTGCTAAGAAACAACGAAAATTTTGTTAGATTTGTCTATTGCCTGCTATAATCTATCAAATAAATAAAATTGAAGTGTCTGTTTGTAGTGTCAAAATAACAGCTTTTTACTAAATATTTGCATATGAAAATATTTACGGCCCTTACTCATAAAAAGAACATTTTTTTTAAATTTTGTCGTCTGACTGTCTGTTTGTTTGTTCCGGCTCGATCGATTTTGACGAGACTTTCATTGGCAGTCAGCTGATGTTATAAGAAGTAACTTAGGCTACTTGTATTTTAGAAAAGAAAAGAAATAGCGCACGCCGAAAAATTTTTTTTTGTTATATTCCACGCTGACGATGTCGTGGGCACAGATACTATAAAATAAAGTTTCAGTTCAAGACTCAGGGGGATAACAACGAACTCTTATAGCACGCCCAGACATCTCCAGTATGAGCTGACCTCGCACTGTATAGGCTTTTCGTGCAATGTGTGTTGTGCCGAACTAAATGTGTTAATTTTAATTGTTGTTTTTTGTTTTATATGTTAATTATTTGTTTATTTTATTAATATTTTTTATGTTATATTTTATTGTTTCGGTGTCGGTTACTTTGTGATGTCTAATAAACGTTTTTTTTCTTTCTTTCTTTCTTTCAATGAAAGGTCAGCTTATACTGGAAATGTGTGGGTAGTTCAATTTCTGCCCTGTTATAAGAGCTCGTAGTGAGCCCCCAAGAAGAGATTGGGCAATTTCCTCTCCAAATGTGGGTATCCTACACGGCGAATTTGGTGATTATGATAAGAAGGCAGCAGCGACCTTTTGGGTGCTAATAAAAACATACGATGATAACTATTGTCGTAGGTGTAGCGGCATTGAGGATTGAGAATGGCTTAGAGATGTACACAGGGGCTTACTACGAAGTCTTATTGCAAGGCAGAAATCGAACTGCCCAGTCATTTCCAGTATGAGCTGACCTCACACTGTATAGGCTTTTCCCACAATGAAAGGTCAGCTTATACTGGAAATTTCTGGGCAGTTCAATTTCTGTCCTGCTATTAGAGCTCATAGTAAGGCCCCAGGCCATGTTCAACTCTGAGCCATTCGCTATTGTCAAAAATATCACGCAGTATCGCGCTAGCTGCATGTTTTCGTACTTAGTTATCGCGATCGAGTTACTTGCGTGATACTTGTGACATTTCAGGTGACGGGTTCAGTTGAAGATCAGCGCCGGGCATTGATGTTTGGCATACGTAGAACTGAACCTTTTTTGTGCAGCCGTGAGGCCCACATGATTGTGGTATATCCTACATACATACTTTATCTATGTGATTATCTACGTAAGTATAATTATTTTACATAACTACATATATACAACCACAATATATAAACTTAAATATGTATGTACACTAATTATTGTTAAATAAATAAATCATAAAATTTATTAAATATAAAACTGAGTACCTAGGCGTCAAAGTACTCCTCCTCTTCGCTGTCAATTGGTAGCGTGATTATCTTAGTTTAAGAATTTTTTTTTTTCATGTTTTTTTTTTTTTTTTTTTTCTTTTTGCATGTGGTGTCTTAATTTTGCAACCAAATACATTATTTTTCTTTCTTTCTTTCTATTTCATAGCGAATACGGACTAAACGTTACGGGCTCATATTATGATGGTTAAGGGCTATGATCATCCACAATATTAACAGATGTTTAAATAAAAATCGGCTGGTTACTCATTAAAAAGTTCGTGTTATCGGCTGATTTTGTCTTAATCGTTAGTTACATTGTTGGTGAACTGGGGCCTTGGTTGTTTAAAACTATAAAAATTACATAGGTATGTTCAATTAATGTACTGATTATTTTGTTACCTAATAATTTTATACGTAACTGTATTGCTGTTTTGGGATTTTATTACTAGAGTTTCCGCTCAGATATATGCGTATTTTTTTATAGTAAGTTCTTATTATGTTTTAACACTTAATATGACACCACATTTTTATAAACCATTAAAATCCCTAAAAAAGTCCGGTTATTATTATTTATACACATCTCTAACTATTACATCCGGTTCACTGTAGCACTTAGGTTCATCAAACTTAGCTACGTAAGTATGGTAGGTAACAGGCTGGTCAGACTCAACCAGAATACCTATTAACTGTCCTTAACTCAACTACAGCAAAATTACAATACCTTTATGAAGATTATTTTAAAAACAAAACATTATTGTCTCATAACATTCTACGTTAGACATCTTTTGAAATACATTGCTTCTTTTATACAAGAGGCTCTTGAAATTGTAAGTAAAATCACCGATGGATGCTAAAACATGGTTGGCCATTCTGTATGTCAATCAGTGGCGATCAGCTGATGTATTGCCATTTCTCTCTTTCACAAAATACCAGAAAGATAATGCACAAATAAAAATAAAAATACACTTACATTTCTAATTTTAAATGTAAACCATAGAGTTAATTAAAAAAAACACTTCCATTCACTTCGTTTTGCGGTTATGTTATTTAAAAAAAGAAACGCGTGGCGTTCGCGATAGCGCGGTGTACACTGGCGAGACGCGAAACTTGTCCCATGTTTAGTATGTATTATGTATTGTTGCGTGCCCGATGCATGGACCGGTTCAAGGGGCAACACCGAAACTTAATGAGATAGGTAATCCGCACGTTTTTTGAATTGTGTCTTTTTTGTTGGTTGACCTTTTTTTGGTAGGGTTCAGATTTCTTTATTCTATTGTAAAATACATTATTTAAAGTAATTTAATACAGATGTAAGTAATGTTTTCGTTGATATATTATCATTAATATTTTTGAAACTGTTCTTAAGGTAAATTTCAGTAACATTGTTTATTTTTTAAATACAAGGCAAATCCTAAAATGTCAAGCGATATTAAAAGGCAAATTCGCTAGAATTTCTATATAATAATAATGCAACACTAACAATTATTTGTTCGCTAAATGGGATTTTGATGCGGATTTTACCATAATTTTGATTGTTAAAGTCTTTCATATTTAATGTAAGGATAGTAGAGAAACTGCATCCGTGCAAAGCTGGGAGCGGGTCGCTAGTATTTCATATAAGAGATCCACGTCTCGAAGCCTCACGTAGTTGGTAGTTTGGTCTATTATATAGGCAAAACGGCGTGATAAGAAAAAGCGATCAACATCGCGCCATTAATTATAAAAAAACTGTGTTAGGCGCATGATTACCAATAAGTAAGTAAATAAGGTTACAAAATTCAAATATTATCAACAATTTTAATTTTTATACCCAATTTGTAAAGATAAAAAGACACAATTAAAACCCACCACCAAGGTCATATTATTTGTTCCGTGCGGGGATCGAACCCGCGGCACGATAGCGCAGAAAACCAACAGTTTATTAGAGTTTATTACCAGAGTCGATGTTCATTACCATTTTCGTTATGCGCAAGTGATTTTCTTTCAGTTTTGCTTTTCCTACTACATTTTTTTAGGGCTAGTACACACGATTGATCAACAATCTATCGTTAGTATTATGGTAAGTTTATTTAGGCTGTATTCCTAGGCTGGTAGGTGCCGTGACGGGCGTCCCAAAGGTCACTGTTGGGCTTTAGACGGCACACCCATGTCCCATACCCAGACTGCACAACGCCTTGTCAGCATTTGTGTCTTTGTTCATTGATGGACTCATGGCCAGTCATGGCCGGATGCGACATAATATATTATATATTTTCTTTTTCCCCTTTTTTTTGTTTCCATTTCTCACCTTCGTCTGTGCGTGCAGGGGTGCTAACTGCAAATCAGCTGTTGTTGCTGAGCTGGCTACCGTTTCGACATGGGAATGCTTGACAGCATGCCGATATATTTTAAGAATTTTATTTCTTACTAGCGGCCCGTCCCGACTTCGTTCGGGTACAAATTAGCCGGTAGATACTTTTTAATTTTCATCAATTCCTGACTTCTTACAAATCGTTCGGCTTCAAAAAATACGGACTCTCATATAACTATTTTATCCGCTTTGAGGTTGGATTTCGAAAAAAACGAAACCGATTTTGTTTTTAATTTTAACCAAAAGCTTAAATACAATCACGTTTCTAACTTCAAAAACATTTTTCACTCCTTTATCGCCCCTTTGTGGGATGAATTACCAAAAACACAGAAACACGTGTTTCTTTATTTCTAAACGAATGATGATGAATTTCCAAAAACGCGGTAACACATGTTTCTTTATTTCTAACCAACAGCCTAAATCTCAATTTTCACGTTTCGCACTTCAAAAACAATTTTCACCCCTATTTCGCCCCTTTAGGGGATGAATTTTCAAAAACGCGGTGACACGTGTTTCTTTATTTCTAACCAAAAGCCTAAATCTCAATTATCACGTTTCTCACTTCAAAAACAATTTTCACCCCTATTTCGCCCCTTTAGGGGATGAATTTCCAAAAACGCGGTAACACGTGTTTTTTTATTTCTAACCAAAAGCTGAAACACTAATTCTCACGTTTCCCACTTCAAATACAATTTTTACCCCTATTTCGCCCCTTTAGGGGATGAATTTCCAAAAACGCGGTATCACGTGTTTCTTTATTTCTAACCAAAAGCCTAAATCTCAATTTTCACGTTTCTAACTTAAAAAACAATTTTCACCCCTATTTCGCCCCTTTAGGGGATGAATTTCCAAAAACGCGGTATCACGTGTTTCTTTATTTCTAACCAAAAGCCTAAATCTCAATTTTCACGTTTCTAACTTAAAAAACAATTTTCACCCCTATTTCGCCCCTTTAGGGGATGAATTTCCAAAAACGCGGTATCACGTGTTTCTTTATTTCTAACCAAAAGCCTAAATCTCAATTTTCACGTTTCGCACTTCAAAAACAATTTTCACCCCTATTTCGCCCCTTTAGGGAATGAATTTTCAAAAACGCGGTGACACGTGTTTCTTTATTTCTAACCAAAAGCCTAAATCTCAATTTTCACGTTTCTCACTTCAAAAACAATTTTCACCCCTATTTTGCCCCTTTAGGGGATGAATTTCCAAAAACGCAGAATCACGTATTTCTTTATTTGTAACCAAAAGCCTAAATCCCAATTTTCATCTTTCTCACTTCAAAAATTAAGGGACTCCCATACAAACTTTCACCCCCTTTTTCCCCCCTTTAGGGGCTGAATTTTCAAAAATCCCTTCTTATTGCTTGCCTACAATACAAAAGGGACCTACTCTCCAAATTTCGTGACTCTAGCTTCAGTAGTTTCGGCTGTGCGTTGATGATAAGTCAGTCAGTCAGTCAGTCACTCAGTCAATCAGGATTTCTCTCTTTAAAATATTATTACTATATTACTATGATTTGTTTCTTTTTGTAGTGTTATTTTTTATCTTGAATCTTCTCTCTCTGGTTGTCAATGTTTCCTTGCTGAATAAATATGGTTTAAGCACATATTTCCTACCTCTTGCCTGCCTGCGTACCCGTAAAACATAAAAGCAGAGTACCTAAGATAAATTGTAAATCGTTGGCAGCTTTGTCCGTGATTCGCGGACAAGACATTGTGGCATTTTGTTTCGAGTTTTTAATACTAACATAGGTTAAGTTTTTTTATGTAGAATTAACAAAAATGAGTCTGGTTACTTGAAATATACGATTTAATAATAAAAAAATTGCTCTTAGAGCTTGGTCAAGCAATACTGCACACACAGATATATCTGTGACTGCACACGTGTTCCATTGATGTCATGCTCGGTAACGCGTGACGTATGCACTTAAAGCCTCGTACACACCAGGGCTCAGATCGCGATACATGACCATACAATTAGCAGCTTGTGTCTCGTTAATGCGCGTATGCGCATGATATAAGTCCATAAGGCCATATAGCTTCTAAAGATGACAGTAAGGAAGAACCGCCCCGTACCCAAAGACTTGCAGGCTCTAACTTGATATTCTTATGACATTTGAACAAGGTTCGAAGTGATAATTGTAGGTTGATAGTTATGTTGATAATTAAATAGGTAAGTATCTATAAAAATATCGCCAAAAGAAACCTTGTCCAAGCGCGGATTGCAGCTCTATTCGTGTCTCTGGATACACCAATTATTGTCAGATTTCACCACAGAATAAATAATACTAGTTTCATGAAACAAAAGTTTCTAAAAAAATAAGGAAGAAACATTTACTGGGCGATACTAATTATCGGAAAAGACAATTATAACCCTGCATCAGACAGGATAATTTGCGAATCATAACATTCATAACTATGCAAGTGTGCACACGGCCTAACTAACACAAATGTCAAATGAAATGAAATGTCGACTCCTTCATTATTTGCCTTTATTTGCAGTGTCGTGGTGTCGTGTTTAAAATGTTAAGTTAACAATACTACGTGACTTGTTTGAGGATGTCATGAGGATAGAAAAAAACCGTACAATAGAATTTATTTTTAGTACAAAAGAGATGTTATAGGTATAAGGAAGTGGTAATGCTAAAATTATTTCCTCATTAAACACGTAATTAATATCAGCGTTCCCTTTGCTTTTTTTAAAACAGTTTTATTAGCTTCACCTGTAACTAACTAACTAACTATGTAAGAAAATCTTGGATGTTAAATTTGACCCACTTCCCGGTTTCCGATTGAGCTGAAATTTTGCATACACGTTCACTTTGGATGACTAAAGCGTGTTCTATAATTTTTTTAAACTATATTAATTTATTATTTTTAAGTATTTTTATATAAAATATTTTCTACCTAAGTTTTAGTTTTCTTGAAGTCGGTTTTCACTTTTTTTAAAGGTTTATTATAAATTTTTGTATTGCGAGTGGCATAATCAGTACATAATTATGCGATTGCATTGCAGCAATCTCGTGTGATTTGCTGTTATCCAGTGAAGAGTTCCATCGTCTATCTCCGAAGCTCGTACGAAAGAATAAGATCTTATTCTTTGGTCGAGCTCTGGGGGGCTAAAAAGGCCGCTTTAGGTGAATCATAATATGATTCATATTACGAATGTCAAAATATCTACGTAATTGTCGACTCTTAATGTCATCCGCATAAGGTTCATATTCAGTAATCATCTGTTTCACAGTTACTATGCAGATCATTAGATGAAATGCTCAATGTGGCCTTTTCAGGCCCCCAGATCTTCACCAAATTTAAAGAATCATTAAAATCGGTTCCCAACTTGTGAGGATATCGCAGAAAAAACATACAAAAAAAAACAGTAGTTTTGAGAAACTACTCCTTTTTTTAAGTCGGTTAATAGTTGAAATTAATAATATTCTTTTTTATAAGTCTGTAATCTTTATGCCTCTCATAAATCAGATATACTTTGTTTGAAAAAAAGTTGGCAAACCTAGTTAAGTTACGGCTATCGAAGATATGATTAAAAAATTACATGTTGTTTATTGTATAAAAAGGTTCAACAAGACTGATTAATTCATAAAGTTATTATTACTAGTGGTAAAGTAATAATAACTTTATGGATTAATTATTCTACATAATTATTACAGTGCCACAAACTTATCTGGCTCGGTGACCAAAATTGGAACTAACGTCGCTACGGAGCAAAAATGACTTAACTTCAAAATGTCATTTTTGTAGGGAGATGACATTGGTAAAAGCAACGGCAGCGACGCCACGACCGGGTCAGATAAGTTTAATAAGTGTAATGTGATTTACATTCAAGCTTATTGATAAACTTGCACTTTGCGTCGATATACGCCGATTGTCCGCTTCTTGCTCAGCAATTGATAATTCGATACTATGACGAAGGCTGCTCGATTGCTTAAAACCCTTTGTGACCTTTTCTTCTCCTAAAGTCAGGTACCTATAGGTTAGGTTAGTTAGGTATTTATACAGGATGTAAGTGACATCGTAACGAAAACTCATACCATGGGTTCAGTACATGATACTGGATCATTCAGCGTTAGAATTTTGCGTCGGTCTTATCAAAAATTTAACGATTTTGTTCGCAGATTTTTTAGTTAGGTATAAAAACTGCGAACAAAATCGTAAAATTTTTGAAAAGACCGACGCAAAATTCTTTATCTTAGTCTTTCAGTATCATGTACTGAACCCATGGTATGAGTTTTCGTTACGATGTCACTTACACCCTGTATATCATAGAATATTTATTTATTTGTGTTTAATATAAATTCTAATGTTAATTAGCTTATGCTACACCGCGAGCTATCCTCTACTGTCCATCCAAAGGTTGTCTGTAAGAAATCGCTGATTGCGATAAGACCGCCCATTGTACAATCTAATGATTAATTGTAATTATTATGTTTATTGCTCCTTTTTTTATCAGATGTACAATAAAGAGTATTTCTATTCTATCTTCTTTTGTGTGAATTGAATCTGCCTTCTTCTTCTCATGTCTTTTATGTCTAACGGCTCTCGAGTTTTAGCTGTATTTGTTTGTAGTTAGCTATAAACTTGAAGACCTATGTGCACGATTCGACTTCGTGACTATCTAATGTGCATCGTTGCAGCAACCTCACGTGATGTCGTATGTCCTTCAGCAAGTCGACTGCATATTGCTCAATCTTAGACCGAGGACTCAGTGGCGTAGCTACCGGAGGGCTAGACGGGGCAGTGCCCCGGGGCCCCCAAGCTCAAGGGGCCCCTCGGGCTCTGACAAGCTTACAAACTACTATAAATTGAACTAGTGAAAATTTCTCCCACATTCGAAATACAAATAAACCAGATTCCAAGAACGCCACTTTTTTAATGGTAAATTATATGAAAAAAAAAAAACGAGTAATCTATTCCTGCATTTTTTTTTGTACATTAAAGACTGATTTTGTAAAAAAAAAAATGTACTTTAAAGTCAGATACGACGAATTCGGAAAACAACGAATACGGACCAACGATTTTAAATAGTTTAGTTGGGGCCCTAGTTAATTTTTTGCCCCAGGGCCTTTGGTTACCTAGCTACGCCACTGACCGAGGTATGACAGTATAAGAGAAAGGCCTGACTTCAAGCAACTGCATATAGAGTGTAGGTAGACAATAAGTCAACCTATTAAAATACACACGCGTACGTGCTCACGAAATGTGTGTCGTAAAATGCTAGGTATGTGGTTTTTGAGATAAAATCCTTCGCAGAAAAACTTACTCGTATTTAGCAGGGAATTTACCTTAATAATGCAAATACCTACGTGTATGTTTTTAACGTGTACCTAACCTATGTTTCTGCAAACTAAACAAGCATCTACAAAAAATGGGCCTTAGTGACACCACAATTTGCAGATTCTGTCGCGAGAAGGATGAGACGCCCATACATATCCTATGCGAGTGTGACGTAGTACACCACACTAGAAGCCAGCACCTGGGGGGCCACCTAATCTCACCAGATGAGATTAAATCCCTCCACCCCAAGAATATAGTCAATTTTATTATTGACTTACGGCTAGAGGGAGTGCTGTAATAATACAAGAGGCGTCACAATAGATCTTCGCAGGTCGCAGTGAAAAAGGGGCTTAGTACCCTACCTCTTCAAACAAAAAAAAAACAAAAAAAAAAACCTATATTTCTGTCTGGTGTATTTAGGCCCAACTTCACCGACAACATAACAGACGGTTAGAGGAAAATCAGCCGATCGGCCAATTTCGTTTTAAACATCTGTGTCTGTGGCTTTAGTCCTCTACTATGGTATAGACAATTTATAGTACGTTTTGATTTTTTTGAACCTCTTAAATCTAACTAGTGTCAATATTGCGCAAAAACTGAACAATTTTATCAATATTGAACATACGGTCAAGTGATGTGTGAAGACAGAAACATGAATCACTTTCTCTCTTTTCTCTTTTAAAAAAACGTTGCCCCACACTAGGAATTAATCCTGTATCGTGGGTGCGTTTACAAACACAAATCTTCACAAGCACAAACATCCAGACCCGGAACAACTATCATACAAATCATACAAATATTTGTTCCGTGCGGGGGTCGAACCCGCGGCACGTAGTGCAGAAAGCCAATCGCTTAACTACAGCGCCAACCGTGCCGTCGAATCATAATAATTGGCTCGATATAAAGAAATCTTAATAAAAAGACACTAAATTGCTATTTAAAACGTGTACATCAATAGATCTTGTAACTTTATATCGAATTGGGAACAAAGGGCTAGTTACTACTACCGGCTCACAAGTTAAAAATTAAATAGGAGTACCACAAGGATCAATTTTGGGCCCATTTCTATTCCTTGCTTAATGATGACCCACACATGGTCATGGATATATATGTCATGTCATGTCATGTCAAATATAATCCTATTTTCCGATGATACATGTTTCATATTTAAAGTAAATAGAAAGGATAGAGATCCTGTAGATCCTAAAAATACACTGAATACTGTATCAAATTGGTTTTCTGTCCATTTGATCACCAATTCTGAGAAATCTATTACGTTTTCAAAGAATTGAGATCACTTGACTCGCTCCGTGAAATATTTAAGAAATAAATATAATTACATTACCGTTACTATAAATTTTACAAAACATAAAACATAAACATAGTTTCGATAAGTTAAGTGACATACACAACTTAAATACTCGCAATAAAAACAAGCTTGCTGCTTGTAATACCTGGTATTAGACTTAGCAAAACCAGCAAGTCATTTATGGGAAACAGTTTTAGGTTCTATAATAAAATTCCAACTTGTATTACTGAACTACCAGATATAAAGCTTAAAGCATTTATTAAGCAAATTTAAATGTCCAAAGCCCACTATAAATCAGTAATCGAAGATGAAGATGTCTGGCGTACGATTCCGTCCTGCACACTGCGACTACTCACAATGGGGGTCTCACAAAGAGATACGTGAAGAGAAAACTTTGTACCCCTTGCGCGTACGTAGGATTGTGAGACTTTATAGTTAAAGTTTTTATATGGAGAAGGAGTGCAGAAAGATAAAATTACGGTCGAATTATTAGGTACACTGCCCTACATAATTTATGTACCTATAGGGACGTTCAGGGAATGCGCAGACGATGCTACTATTGCGATCCCTGCGACCGATCGGTTTCCGATAAACAGTTGGCATTAGCTGCAGCCTGAGGCTTTACTCCAGAAATAATTCCGATCGATCGGTAGTGTCAGATTCCAACTTCATCAGCGCCACTTTTGTTTAATTTTGAGGGGTCAACGGATATTTATTGAACTAATCGTAATAACCGGCAGGGTAGGTAATCGTAACACTTTCGTAATCGAACTCGAATGTACGTTGCGCAGTATGCTTTAAAAATCACTCCACAAACTATACATTCATCCTTCTAGGGCCGCACTACTGCGGAAAAATACATTTTGTATCATCATCACCATCATCATCACCCCACATTCGTTCACTGCTGGACATAGACCTCTCCCAGTAAGCGCCATTGAGCCCGTTCTTCGGCTCTCCGCATCCACTTTCTGCTAGCCACCTCTCGCAAGACGTCGCTCCACCTGGCCGGGGGGCGCCCCCTTTGGCCCTTTGAGTATTTAGACACTCAAAGGGCGCCCCACACTACGTCCGCCTACTCGCGGTCTCCACAGTACAAAATAAAAGAGCTTAAGTTTTTAAAAGTACTTTATTAATCTCCGTACAACACAGCACGACCATAAATACACAACTTTCCATAAAAGTAAGTTATTTTAAACTATCTTAAATTATTTATCATTTTGTATAGCTACTTATTTTAAAATGTATATTTATTTTTCTCGACTAACAGCATTAGTCCGTTTTTGGGATTTTTATTTTTAGGTAATAATTATTATTTTGAGTACGTAGATTAGGTAGTAGGTAATAGTTTCTGACTGTATAGGCGTTACAGCCTACCTACATTAAAAAAAACATTATTTTTAATTATACAGAGTGGTCACTTTATAAAAAATTATAATAATATGCTCGGACAAATTTTGTCCCAATTTTTATGTAATAAAATTGATGGCACATCGTCGTTGACGTAGATAAAATGTGTCAGTAAGTAATAATCCTATTACCTACCTCAGAATATTAAAGTAAAATACTTAAAAAAAACTTCTAAAGATATACAGTTTTCCCCTTTTATCTTTACAGCTTATATCTTTGGTTAGTTGTACATTAAGGCACTATCGATTATTGAATTAATCATTAATTAAACAGATACTTAACTATGACTAGGAATCGACTATATTTTTTTCAAGTTAATATTAAAATATTTATTATGTATGTAATTATATTTAATTACTAGTCACTATTAAAGATAGTTAAATTAAAATGCCTACTAGTTAAACTATTATATAGATAGACATATATCTATCTCACAAATTCTTCACGCTGTTTCCGATGTAGATTAAGCACAAAGAATGGAAACTCACTGTGCTTAAATTTGTTGTCACCTATATTACTTAATTTTATTTAACTATAAATATATTTATGTTATTTTACACAGATATGACAACAATTATTATACCTAACAAACACATATTAAAAAAAAAACTGAAACGAGAAATGTCACGTATCCATGATATTAACTTACTCTTAAAATTATTTAACAATCAACGACATTAAATAAATTTAAAAATCCGTGTATTGTTGTGGCGCGACGCCCACGCCATCTAGTACCACAGGTCGGTAATAGTCCTTCATTTCGCCCCAACCGCGCGGCGCAACGTTGAAATTCGGGCCGGAAACTAAAGGCAAACGCGGACTTTTTGGGGACGCATAGACATCATTCAGCTTCGTCGCCATAGAGACTGGTAGATCGATATTTTGTATGGTAATAGTGGGAGGAGAGATGGGAAAAGGCTCCATTTTCGGCAGGTTCGACGTGTGTTTGAGCGCTGACTTTGGATATGTTTTCTGGTTGCGCAAACTAGATGGCGGGCGATACGGCGTGTCATGATTCGCTACTGGCGTCGGTGTGGAGCAGGCGTTCGATGTGTTTCGACCTTTAAATACAAAAAGAAAATAAATTAGACTTAATTTCATCTATAATAATATTTTTGTCATCCCCTGGCTGGGCCACCCTGTATATCGTTTTCCATAGCCAAACTTTTAAAACTATCTAGACAACTAACTGAGGTACTGTTAGCGATAACATGTAATCAGAAGTCTGTATCCTAAAAATAAGTCAGAACAACAGAGGCCGCTGGCTGCCAACCAACCCGTCAATATCAGCTGCTCCCATTAATCTAACCAGCTGACGGGTTATATGGGTTATATTAATTTCATATTTTATACAGGTTGTGAAAGGTGTAAAAAAGGGGTTCTTCTTTCTTCGTGTCGGTGGTACATAAGTTGGTGCTAAAGATGTTCCAAAACGGGTCTGGTCATGTACAGTAGGTACCTCGAAAAATCGATAAAAATCCACGGAATTCGGAAAAAATACAGATAATTCGTATGAATGTATAGTGTAGTAGTACTTAAATCTTAATTTAAAATTATTTTCATTAACTTTCAACATGGCGTCTCACGGATTTAGCTACTCTCGGCTTAAAAACAATGACAGTGAACCATAGATTGAAGTAAACTGTCAGCTGTCACTTCAATCGCTCGCGGTCTGATTTGGTTCGTTTTGTTGGAGTTTCTTGCGTTCTATAACAATTTCGCTTTCGTTGTTTGGATTTTATACAATTTCTTTACTATCTGTGAAAGTATTTAATTGAAATAACCTCCACAGAAATACCTAAGTAACTATGTCGAACGTCATTCATTGACCAAAATAACAGCTTACCGACATTACGGTTTTTGTTGTGTGTTGCAAATTCATCAGTGTAAATTCTTGTCTTGTACCACCAATGACCAAACAGCCATATCATAAGTAAATGGACAATTGAAATATGTTGTGTGCGTGTTTCCCTATTTGTGAGTATTGCGTACATAGACCTGGCCGGGGCTCCATACATTTTTGAAATATCTCCTTTCACCAACCCAGAACTATGCCACCTCTACGACGTTATTAGTGGCTGAGCAGAGGTCGCTCAGGATGCAGTTGTTGGGGCACAATGAGCATGACCGTAGATGAGACATCGTTTGAGGGACAATGCCGTATCTATATCCTGTCGCCATGTCACCGATGTGGCCCCACTTGCTCTACCTGCACCTGCTTATTTAGGTCTGGAGTCGGTTTAGCGACTTTGACTGGGTGTATAAATGAAAAAGAGTATCCATGGAGTTTCTTGCCGGTATATTCTCCAGGACCAACCCACTTGGAACCGTGCACCTAGAATCACGACGTTTTGAGAGTGCCTGTAAAGGTCCAGTTCAAATAAAAAACTTTGACTTTCTAATTGGCAGGAGGAGGGAATTTCTCCAGCTTCAATTTGGTCCTGACCTCAACCGGGCAGCCCGGATAAAGGGTTTATTCGGGAATAACATGAAATAGTATACATAGTCTACATACCTCGTCCCTCATGCACCCACTTGACGGATCTTTTCTTCCTGTTCACGTACATACTCTGTCCTCTGCTCATGTGGTTGCTGGAGTCACTCAGAGACTTCGAGATGGACCTCGCCAAGTCCATCTGCTCCTTCACCGTCGGGTGGACACCGGGCACGTAGAATGCTGATGAGGCGAATGTTTTCTCTGGAAAAAGGAATGTTTGTGTTTAGTGCTAGATGATATTGAGGATGCCAACTGGTGAAGAATCGCGTGAACAACATACAAACGGTCTAATATACAGAGTAACTTTTATGGAAATAAAGAATTGAATTGAACTCGCTTTAAGTGGAAGAAGAAATGCATCTGAAGTTCAGAGGGCTAATTCACGTAATTTCATGACGCGCCGATCATATTGCAGTGACGCGAGCGTATCTCACTGAAGCTAGAAGAATACCAAATGTGTTGATTTGATCAAAATTTTACTGCAACTGCGCGGCAACTGCAATTCTTTAGTTACGTGAATTAGCCTAGTTAGATGAAAATAAATTATGTTATGTGTGTTGTATTTGGCATTAATGCTGTTACTTATACCGTAAGTACTTATGGTCATACACGGTATGGTAAGAAAATCTAGTTTCCCTGTGACTTATACATAGTATAGGATGAGAAATTATAAATTCAAAAACAAATTATCTACAACGTGTACTTATGTAATTTAAATACCATAAAACTCCACACACTCCAGTTAGAATATTTAGTTAAACACATAATGCAATAACTAGAACTTATTTATTTATTTATTATATAGTTTATTGTACACCTGAATACAACAATTTTGTAAGTAAAGGAGATTACAATATTAAAGTACAATGGGCGGCCTTATCGCATAAAGCGATTTCTTCCAGGCAACCATTGGATGGAATAAAGTGACAAACAAGTTATGGGGCAGACTGTGGTGCACATAAATAATTATTATGTTGAACTAAATAATTATACTTCTAAAAAAAAACATGAGTTAATAAAGCACAAATACATTATAAATACATATCAATATCACAGAGAGAAAAGAGCATTGCAATTTTCTTTTACAAAAAACAATTTTTTTTTTTTTTTTTTTTTTTCTTATTTTTGTTCAATCTTGCGATCGGTCTGTCGACCTTAAGCAGATATTTTGATAGAAGGAGTTAATTTGTGAGGCACACCCAACCAAAGTGGAGTTGCCTTCGTTTTATTGTCTATGTGGTCCTATGGATGTGCAGACAGTGAGTCCCAGATATGTTGACGTTTGAGTCGCCGTTTAGGCAATGGGTCAGTCAAGACTATTGCAAGCTTGTTTTCGTGGGTTGTAATTCTTTCTCTGTAGGACTTGATCATACGCTCGACTTCCTCTTTTAAAGTAGGCATAAAACTAAACTTAAGTTTTTTAAAGATAACTAGGTATTTATTTTTAGGGAAATCTCTTTTTCTAGTTATTGTATCTTTTCTTCTATTTCTGGTGTGCAATAAAGTGTATTTTATTGTAGTTTTGAACTTCGCATTACTTACTACATAATCTAAGCTTACTAATGTGTTGTTTACATAGATATCCGTGGTTGTTTATGTCAGTCAAGGAGGTCGTTTAGAAATAAAACAAAAAAGTTTCTTCTTGAACGCTTTGTTGAGAATCTGAATTCATTGGAGTTTTTATGTGATTCAGTTTTGTAATTATAGATATTATATTATATTAGTTATCCAGATATTTGTAGTAGACTGTGTAAGGGGATGTGTGTAGTTGCATCCGCCAACAAACTGTTTTACAGTTTGGCGGAAGTACAGAATTAAGTGTAATTTGTTGTTTTCCTTAAATAAACATTTTTTTATTTCTTTCTTTCTTTCTTTACTGCATAAAAAAAATATTCTGATAAGAAGCAACCTTAGTTCTGTTTAAATAACGATAAACAAAAATTAGCGCTGAACGAAAACAGCTGCGCACTGCGTTTGGAAGGATCTCAGATGTTCGGCTATTTTGATGCGCAGTTTGGAAAATCCGACACATTTCTTGATAAACAAAATGCTGTGTTTTCTGGGTTAATACGGATACAGGTTTCAATGTGTGCCTCTTCTAGGAAAGAGATTAATAAAAAGTAAAAACTTACCAAACTTGCGGTCCTTCTTGATGATATGCTCTTCAGCATCAGGTGCTGGCGTGAAGATCTTGTTCAGGTCCACTTCCTTGTCCCCGACTATAACTGGTTTGTTTTCCATGTCCTCCTGGAAATATTAGGTGTGGTAATGTTATTGATAACTATGGTGGTATTATATTAACTGTGTGGTGATAATACCAACATTTCTTGTGATCTTATGATCTCTCTGTGTCTCTCTTATGATGGGTGAACCAAACGCTATGATATCATGTTTATATACTGTAGTGATAGTATAATGTATTTGTTGGCATATTGAAAACTTAAGGTAGGACTTGATACAGTTTTCAGTGTGAGATAAAATGGTAAGCTTTTCAGGCAAACATAGATCTTAAGGCTGAGATCTATAGTGCGTATTATGGCCCCCCCATTCAAGTATTACTTAAGCAGAATTTTTGTCATTTTTAACCCCCCCTTTGTCAGCAAAAGTAAGCAAAGCTCTTACTCCCCCCCCCCCCCTCCTAGGCTTACTTACAAAGGTAAGCATTGGTATTCTTTTTTAAATCTGTTCAGCTTTCTTTATTGTTCTTCATGAGCAGCGCAGTTATCGAATTTAGAAATAAGGAATTTATAGACTATAAAGGAATTTAATGCACATTTAATATTTATTCAAGCTAACTTGTTCTGAATACCATTTTAATGTCTGGTAAATCAGGACGTACTGACGTAATCGCCATCCAGACACCCCGTCCCCCAATTTATCATAAAAAAGCAAAGCAAAGACCCCACCCCCTTTGGTGCTTAGGTATGTAATACTTGAATAACCCAGAATGGCCCCTTATACGACACAACTAAAAAGTCGCTTCGGCAAACATCGTAAAACCGATCACTTCCGAACTGAGTGTGTCTTCAAGACCACGAATGTTTATTAGTACTGCAGTAAAACATGATCTTTACGTTGACGCAATAAGGCCTAAATTCACTGACAACATAACAGATGATTAGAGCGCAGTCAGCAGTTTAAACATTAATTTTTGTACAGGTAAACGGCCGATTTCGTTATAAACATCTGTTATAGTGTCGTTAACAATGGCCCTAAGTTGTACAATTATTTAAACAAGGCTTAATCCTAACGACCCCCAGTGGTGGCAATTTAGTGGTGGCCGTTGAGACAAATATTATTTGGAATGTTCCGACGTCCGCCACTGATGGCCGTTGGGACAAAAAATAATATACTGATCTAACGGCCTCCACTGGTGCCTGTTTTAGTGGTGGCCGTTGGGAGTATACCGTTCGATCAGGTACATCGATGTTACTTCTTAGTTGTGTCGTACTATACTTTGTCTTTGCTTAGACTTTACTTAACCTTTGCTAAGCTTATTTATATGCTTAGCTTATAGTTTCTTTCGGAATTTACAGTCATAACGCATATGAGCATACGCTAAGACCGACGAAGTCAATAAAAAAGCATAGTAGACACACACAATGGTAGGTTTAATGTAGTACCTATACAAGATCCTACCTTTCTAACCCAATCCCTTTAAGTGGTTATTGTACTGATCATTATGAACAACTTTTAGTATGGGAATATAATTGAAATCGCGAAGAAAAAATCTGCTGTACCATTCAAATAATTTAATATTACTCTAGTAAAGATAACCATGTGCACATCCGAGGGTCAGACATGGTTTTTAGGGTTCCGTACCCAAAGGGTAAAACGGGACCCTATTACTGAGCCTTAGTAATAGGGTCCCGTTTGTCTGTCTGTCACCAGGCTGTATCTCATGAACCGTGATAGTTAGACAGTTGAAATTTTCACAGATGATGTATTTGTGTTGCCGCTATAACAACAAATACTAAAAAACAGAATAAAATATATATTTAAGGGGGCTCCCATACAACACATGATTTTTTGCCGTTTTTATAGATAATGGTACGGAACCCTTCATGCGCGAGTCCGACTCGCACTTCGCCGGTTTTTTTTACACATCGTTATGTTATCGTAAACAACTTTTGAATAAAAAATGCATGATATTTTTTGAAAATACATGCGGTATTACGGTTCTTACACATTTTACCCAAATAAGTCTGTTGCAAAAGTTAAACTCAAATAAACTGAAATAAAAAAATACATTTTTTATTTCAAAATTTGCTTACCTACGTTAAAGTTACGATACGTCACAAACATTAAAGCTTGGCCCTCAGTTACATGACGCCGACCAGTCACGTCAACGTTAGCGACGTGACGTGGTGTATAATTTTATTAATCATATTGCACTGACGCCCGAACTTGACGCGAGCGTATCTCACTGAAACTTTAAATACCAAATGTGTTGTTTTGATCAAAAATTTACTGCAACTGCGCGGCAACTACACTTCTTTAGTTACGTGAATTAGCCTACAGATGTATAATATATTAATAATTGTTCGATCACAGCAACATCTTGTTTACAATGCCACGCTTCACAAATACGCAGTTGGCAATGATTTCATTAATTTTAGATGAAGAAGACGCTCGTGTGAACAAACGAATTATGTACACATAAGCCTAAGCTCGACATGTAAACCTAACCAAATAATCAGCTGTCCCATACGTTTCAGCCTTTCAGGTATTGAAGTTTTGTATGAGACAGCTGATATATAATTTTTCGCAATTAAGATGTTGGTTCCATAGAGAAAGTTGTTAAGTTTGATGGTCTGATCCACACCCTTAAATATTTATTTATTTAATAAGCCAACAAAATTAAACTGAAACAATTTTAAATTTAAACAAAACACAAAACAACATAATTAAAAAGCTGGTAGAATATAGGGCTCACTACAAACTCTTAAACTCTTAATTGAACTGCCCAGACATTTCCAGTATGAGCTGACCTCGCACTGTATAGGCTTTTCGTACAATTAAATGTCAGCTTATAATGGAAATGTCTGGGCAGTTCAACTTCTCCCCTGCTATAAGAGCTCGTAGTAAGGCCCCAGATCATTTGTTCAATTATTCTCGACTATTATTATAATTATATGACCACGCATTTCGAATACACGTAGCTGAATGAGATCATTGTTTCCCGCACTGTTACGGAGGTCAACTCAAATTCTATAGCACAGAATTCTATACATATAAGTATTTTAATTTATGTTATATGTTTGCACACCTAATAATAAGGTAGAATATGACGGATTGTTCACTAACGTATTTTTTCAACCCTGTAACTCATATTTATGCAAATAAATGATTCTTATTCTTACAGAAAAAAATGTTAGAGATAAGTACAAGATAACTGGTGTATGCTTATCAGGATTCAGGCTTGCCCGGACAGGTGAGCTCAAACTGCTATGGCGCTTCCCTCAAACGTCCTTTCCAAACACTACCTTACATTGTTCTAACATAGCGCCTTTAAAAAAAAAATCTGGTCTTTAAAATAGACCTTTACCCCTGAGTTTGATTCGGTGTTTCGTCTCAGGGGTAGTCGTAAGAAATGTCAGCACAATCTAGTATTAAAAAAACCGGCCAAGTGCGAGTCGGACTCGCGCACGAAGCGTTCCGTACCATTATCTATAAAAACGAGCAAAAAAATCACGTTTGTTGTATGGGAACCCCCTTAAATATTTATTGTATTCTGTTTTTTAGTATTTGTTGTTATAGCAGTAATAGAAATACATCATCTGTGAAAATTTCAACTGTATCACAGTTCATGAGATACAGCCTGGTGACAGACGGACGGACGGACAGCAGAGTCTTAGTAATAGGGTCCCGTTTTACACTTTGGGTACGGAACCCTAAAAAGATTTGTAAAAGTGACTGAAAAATCCTAATTGCAAAATAATCAATTTAATTTATTACTGGATAATACATAAGGTCTTGCTTTGGTCGTTCAAGAATATGAATAAGAATACAAACATATTCAATTCATCATCGTCCAAGGTAATACACAGAATGTTAGTCATTACATACATTCGTGAATGTTCGTGAATGTTTGGCTCACGTTTCTCGTGTTGCGCTTGCGTCGTCGCACTACACTTCATATCAGCGACAGGTGTGGTGGCTTTTATTATTAGAACAATGTGTTTAGAGGTTATAAAATATCTAGAATAGATCTTTATTTCATGTAAACCAGATACAGGCACTTATGAAATGTCGAGGCTCTAGGTGCGCGGTTCCAAATAGTAGATCCTATGGAGAAGAACCGGCAAGAAACTCCATAATCCCTATATGTTGTTCAGAATGATAAGTTTAATAACTCTCTTTTGACTTTACATAGGGTCCTACCTTTGTAGTCCCGATCCCTTTAAGGGGTTACACTCATAATTATAAACAACATTTACTAAGAGACTCAGGCTGACATTCATAGACGACAGAAACGGACCTAAGCGTGAACTTACACTTCCATCTGTCAAAATTTGTTCGTAAGTTTGACAGATGGAAGCGTAAGTTCACGCTTAGACTCGTTTCTGTCGTCTCTGAATGTCAGCCTAACAGTGAAATGGCGAAATAAATATCAGCTGTTCCATTTAAATTATTCAATATTACAATGTATGGAACACCTAATTATTTTTTCGCGGTTTCTGGATCGTTTCCATAATAAAAGCTGTTCATAATGAGGAGTAAAATAGTCCCTTAAAGGGATCGGGACTAGGTCCATAAATACTTAGCCTGTGTAACAAAATGCCTGACCTCGCAAATATTCAGGAAATATAAGATATTTAGTAATTTATAGTGTTAAATCATTGGGCAACATTTTCTATCTTGTTGGTACTTCCCTTGTACTATTTCTATAGTACTTCCACAGTTAGGGAACTTTCCTTGAATACTAAACCTTCAAACCCATTTTTTTTTTTCTAAATATTAATAAACATGTGATATAATTGTTAGTTTTTAAAATAAATATCAACGTGATAATTGACTACTTCGCCCCACACAGAAAAAGTTAATGAATTATGAAACCAGACAGATAAATAAGGCAAAAGCAAAACATACATAATTATTATAAAAATAAATAAAATCATAAGTTAGTAAAAATAAAAGTGTTATTTCTTTTTTAAATTATAATGTGTAAAACCATGGCTCGTATATGAATAAAAATGTCCAGAAACTGTTTTTAATGTTTTGTTTTTTAATGAATGGTATTTATTTACACTGAAACAAATGTGTCTGTAATTTTGATTGTAATTTTAGGATAGTCTTACAGTGAGACAGTCCAGTGGCTCCAATATCTCTGGTTCTCGGGATATATCTCCATCATTCTGTGTGATTAGCATATTTTTTTTCTATTAATTAATTAAAAAACATAACATATTTTAGAAGACAATGTTCTATGCTTGTTGTAATTAGTTTTTTTTTTTTTTTGCAATTTTTTTATTGGTTTCCTTCATCTATAGTACCAGGTTTATTCTCTTGACATAAAATTTGCAAAATATGTCAGCGTGTCAACATAACATAACGTAATAATGCTATTAAAACCATAAAGTTATTATTTAACCACTAGTAATAATAACTTTATGATTAAAACTGAACTTTTGTCATCGGAATAAGAATAAGGTATATTTTTAATTTTTTCCTAACTGTACCATAATGATGACCTCTTTAACTGTTTCAGTGTATATGACGCTGACTTACTGTAGGAATCAGAGACTTTTTTATTTCATTATTTACAGTAGTTTTTCCTTATTTTTCCGTTATTTTTCTTGATTTCTGTTCATTTGAAAATTACATTACAACAGCGCAGATATTTGCTTTTACGGCGTATACAGTAGGTATAAAAATAAATCAGACATTTGGGTTCTTTGTTCTTGTTCAGTAAAAACATTTCTACAAATAATTTGTCAGTAGAGAACGCGATGATCATGCCAACTGTCTTTTAAATGTGCTCAATAACTTTTACAGTGAAATTTTGTACACTTTCATTTTACGAATTTGTATAAAAATGGGGAGTGTTTACTCTGAAATATAAAAAAACTTATTGAATTTTGATATTCATAGTCGGAAGCCTTTTTGACACAGCTGCGACGTACAACCCATTTGTTATTTTAGATAAAATTTTTTTTCTTTTTTTTCTTTTACATGTTTTATTCTTTTATTTTTTGTTACTTTATCTTTAAAATTGTTCTTGTGCTGTGTCAAATAAATACTTTTTTCTTTCTTTCTTTCTTTCTAATAAGCCAAAACCGTCTGTTTGAGTGAATCAACACCACATTCCACTTTGATCGACTTCAATGGTTATATATTTTATGGTTTATTTCATGGATTTTTTTAGCTTATTTGAGTTTTGTTGTATTTTGATTATTTTTTTCCTGTATTCACCTGCGGGTTTTTATTTATGTGCCTACAGGATTTGTTTTTTATTTTTATTGTCACATTTTACTGTTATTTTATCGTGTACCTACCTATATTCAAATACAGTTGTAAATTGCTTGTGAATAAATAAATGAATGAATGCCTTTCAGTAATTCTATTATTATAACTACAAAAATTATCAAAGATAATATGGAATATATCAATAAGTAGACATTAAAGTGTGGTCTCAATACGAAATTGTAAGTGCCACAGACTAAGAAATATAAGTATCGTGTTAGACATTCATTTTTCCGAAAATAATCAATAATTAAAAACAAGCTTCCGTGTCTTGCAAAATCAGTTTTTTTTAGTTTTCCCATCAAGATGCACATCCAATTTTACACTTATTAACTATAGCAGTAGAGTGTAAAATTGATTGGTTAGACATTTTGACGTTTTGAATTTTGACTAGCCAGTAAGTGGAGTTGGCAGAGATCCAAGTTAGCGCTGGCAACTAGAACCGCTATGAAAATTTATAATAGACCATTTTTTTCTACGAATCGAGGCCAGTAGATTTATAAAGAGTTAGAATATTGGTTTATTGATTGGTTTAGAAGTTTTATAGATTTACAGTAAGAAGGTTCTTGAACTACATTTTTAGTTTATTTTTTACTTTGTGTAATTTGCGCGTAAATTTTAATTTATTACAAATGTTTTTTACTATAAAGAAATTTAGCAAACATTTTGCATTTTACACTTGACATTAAACAATCTCAAAACGATGTATTTTTTTATTCGCCTTTGTAATTAGGACATTACTTCCTCTAGCTATACCAAATCGTAACTGCTGACGTCAATGATCTTTAACAGAAAAAATAAATCAGGCAGACAGTCAGACAGAGACATGTTTATCAATTTATAGTATAATTTGTGATAGTATTTCTTTTTATGTCAATATTAAAAATAATCTCATAATAAATAAATAAAACTTACTAATTATAATTGATCCTTTATAAATATCACTTTTCAAGTTCCCTTTTTAAAAAGGTAACTTCTTCTCATCACCCACACGACTGGCCAGTATCATCAGATCTCATCAAAACTCATTTGTCGTCTAATCACAGACGACAGAAGTCTGCAATTAATAATGTCGAGACAATGTCATGTCATTCATATTATATTTCTGTATGACAAATATAATATTTGGCAACCCTACTTATTAAGGCCCAGTTATATATCAACGGAGCATTATTTAAGATGTAGGTAAATACACTGTGTTGCACTTAAGTGTTTGACAGTTTGGATCATCGAAATAATAAGAAAAATAAAACATTTTGATGCTATCGAAATAGATGATAAAAAAAAATACGAATATATGACGTCTATGTCTAATATAATGCGGTCACTTAATTTAAGCCTCATACGGAAGCTCAAACTTAATTTACCTATGAAAATTCCTGAAGTTAAGAAATTCTCTACGAAAAAAAGCGCATAAGGAAATTCGTGGACAAACCAAGGTTGAACGTCACAGCTTTAAGGATTAACAAGTGGAAGTAACAATGGGCTAGCCATGAGCTTTGAGAACCGGTAACGTCGAGAATAATAGCAACCATAAACCGGAAAATGCGAGTGTTGGACAGACGGCATGGTGAGGGAAGCCGTAGCATGCACAGCAGAAATCTATGGCAAAAGTCTGTCCCGCAGAACACGTATTGCGATTAATATGATGTAAACCATCTTATTGCCAAAAGGTTAGACAGAAACTATAGTAGGTACACTACGATAATGGTGTCCTACAAGTACGACACTTTTGCTTCTTGTATCTCGATATAAGAGCTCCAGTTGGGAGAGCAATACACTACTACTAACTGACCTTTTTAAAGGACTTTACAAATAGAATCCTTTCCTGTATTTACATGAAAAAGAACTTTATTTGTTCATTATTCACTCAGCATCAGTTAAACTGTCTCATTAATGACAAACAGTATTTAATTTACTACGAAAATGACTTCAAACAAACCCTTTGAAGTCAGTAATTAACGTTTCAAAAACCAGATTGCCTATAAACTGCGTTTTTATGTACAATTTTAATGTAAGTCTCGCTACGCAGTCTTCTAACTGCGATACTGCGGTGATGTATAAATGGGCCCTAAGTAACGCTGAGGCCAAGACCAGAGGTGCAGAGTGACGCGGGTTCGATGCCCGTGCCGCACACAACACAATTAGATCACAACTATTTCTAGCCGTTCGACGTTCCTAGCTTATAGTCTGAATGTATTTTATACAGGGTGCAGCAGATGTTACCACATTAAATGGAACCACGTATTTAGAGTATCACGTTCTGTGACCGTACACAAAAAAACAATCAAATCCGATCAGTAGTTTTGCCACAGGACCTAATTTAAAATTTCATAATTTTACACATAATATCATGATCTCTAGGCAAATTTTGAAAAGTCTCCAACGTATTCTAACCAAAATTGTATTTATTTACACGTGTAGAACAGATAAAGGTGACATAAATTTGTACTTCGATGAACGAATGATAGCAGAGTGAAGTTTATTGCAAAAAAAACTTGCATAAAAACCGCAGATTTTTTGAGTACGGCTTCAGAAAATGATACCAAATACGTGGTTTTATTTAATGTGATCACATCTGCGACACCCTGTATAGTCTACTGCACGTTTCATTTCAGTTATTGAATATAAAAATATTTAAGGTCATGGTGCGGGTGAGCGCGGGTCGAGTGGAATAGTTATTAAGAAGCGATTGGCCTTTTTGAAGGTTTAAAAGTAACTGATAATTTTGGCATTCATTGATCCATTATTTTTATAGTCTTTATATTTAGATGCCTGAGATCAAAGAACGACGTACAGTCTATACGCAAGCTATTATTTAAATAGGTAGCCGGTATAATGAGCCAGTAACGTTAGAAGTTGAACTTAGTTAACTTAACAAACCATTGTAATTGGCTGCAGCTGAAAACCAGCATTATTACGGCTTCCTAATATTAATGCCTCCTGCCTCTTTGGCTACAATTTTGTCAAATAATGCGTGTCACATTTGATTATATTTTGTTTTTTGTCTTAATTTTTTTTTTCTTTTTTTTCTACTTATTTGAAAAATTTTAATTTTATCATATACCTACAAGTGAATGTTAAATAATTTAGATCCCTGCACATTCTCAGCATTATCTAACTTTAACAACATACAAGAAAACATTTTTTATACCCCGCCAAAAAAGAGGGGTGTAATAAGTTTGTAGTGTATATCTGTGTATATGTATCTTGTAGCTCCAAAACGGATAGACCGATTTCAAAACAGTTTTTTAAAATTAAAAGCTACCTACTTTAAGCAGGTATCACCTTAGCTATGGTTTAAGAAAATCAGTTCAGCCGTTCAAAAGTTACACCTCAATTTCTAGTCGGAGTCGGGGGTTTTCGACGGTTAGGTTAATATTAACAATATTCAAAAGTAATACAAATCGTTAGATACTTGAGCGCGTCTGTTGCCAGCTTTATATTTAGCTACATACATGTGGAAACTAATATAGGTTAATCTGTTTGTCTGTCCGTCTTTAGAAAGTGGTGTCTAACGTTGTCTGCAGTTTCGAAATGTTATTTTTCGTTGTTTTATATACGCGATTATAAGTATTTATGTTGTTTTAGTTAATTACAACGTTTGTGTTCGTTTTATTCAGTGTTGTATGTATATGTAGCGGTATAAATATCAAAGGAAGGCCCATTTTCAGGACTAACGCCGGGCTTCCACTGCGAAAGGGTAATGAGCAAGTAATTGCTGGACGGAACGGAACCCGACTAGCTAAAAAAGATTTTACCTTCAATTAAGAAAGAGTTTTGACAATTGCCTTCCACTGCATAAGAGAAATGAAGAACGAGTTCGTTATTAACTATTTTTACTCGTTCAGTCCTCTCCACTAGACTCTTTGTTGGTGGAAGCACTTCGCTGCCAGTGATGGAAGCCCGACTTTATAATGTTATGTATAAGTATAGCTACGTATTGAAATAATAATACTTTTGCAGTGCCCGACTGGGTCCACAATTTGATGTCACCTATTGTCAAGTATTGAGTAGATATTTCAATATTATAGTTCATAATTAGTTTTGTTCACTTTACAAAAAAAAAATCCCCTACTTCCTCACTTTGTTATTCACTGAAATTGAAATATAAATTTCAGTTTACGTTTCATAGACAAGAACCTCATTAGTACCAGTAAACCTACAGTAACCCCGCTAAAGTTCACTGACTCGTCAGTTGGCAAAAGAAAACATTTTCAGCAAGATTTTCAGCCTACCTATAAAATTTCTTTTATAATATATTTTTTTAAGATTTTCTTTTTTCTTTTTAACAAAAAAGTTTTAACATAATATTTGGATATTTTGAGATTGTGCACTCTTTTTGAACATTATGCTAAGTAGGTTTATGGTTTTGGGTTTTTTAGAGTTCCTTTTTCAAATTGTTTTAACAGTTAGTGACGTCAGTAATCTAACTAATAAAAAAATCTATCTACGAATAAAATAATAAATATCATTAATAAATAAATAATATAGAAACATGTAAACTTTATTTGAAACAAAATTGTGTAATGTTGCGTTTATAAAAATATACTTAGTATAAGAAACAAATCGTAGATGAACTTGAAAAAATGAGAAAATATGGTAAAAGAAAGAAAAGGGAGGGGGGGGGAAGGGGAAAGGGGAAGGGGGGAAAGATTCAGTAAAGAAAAGGCAAAAACGATAAACGTCTACACGTCACGTCTTTTTAGGTTATAAACAAATTATACAATTTCTAGACTACATTTTTCTTTAATCTGTGCTAATTACTACTTAAAAAGTTATAATAGGTACTTCAAATCAAAAACCATAAAAATTGGATCATGAACAGATGTTTTTCGTTTTCAGCTATAAGTAAAATATCTACGAAAAGTTATTGGAATACGATCAGAAAATATTGTGTGATCCACTTTTGGGATCATAAATATTGAATACCAATAATAAATATGTTAGCATCCACTTATCCTTAAAGTTTTAGCGCAATAACCTTGCAGCATAAGAGGCTTTTACATAAGTATGGTTATGGCATACATTACTACATATTTCCATAAACAAATCATGCTACCTACGTATTTCTCAATAAATCTTTACAAGACCTAGAATGTGGCGCCGTCATTATCCCGTACGGAATAAAATTATTCTTCTTTCTTTCTTTCTTTTCTTTTCTAAATTAATAAAACATCACTTTTCAAGACATCGAATGTTCACCGACAACTAGAGCAAAATCAGCCATTTATAAATGATTTTTTGTATAATTATACATGGCCGAATTATTTTTTTTTCTTTTTTTTACACATCTGTTTTCATTGAATATGTCCCTAAGATAAGCAATATCGATAATTTTACGGCGTTTATCTGCCTGTATTTTCGGGCCGATTTTGAGACACCTGTACAGATTTTTTATTATTATCTATTAATAATTAATAATAAACAATCGGTTTAAGTAAATATTAAGTTAAAAGGTCCAATCAAACCAACTGCAATCGCATAGAGCGTTTCTAATTTTATGATTTAGTGAATACATTACACAAATTTGTTTCAATCGATACAGTAGGTACAGTTAGCGCCGTAAATATTTAATCAAAATACAATTATATCAAATTCGATATTCAAAATTCACAAAATATTCTAAATAACTGTTCTATATTCAAACATTGACAACGCTAACACAACAAAATAAATAAATAAAACTCATTACGTGTAGTGTCCATCCACTCGCGTGCGTTAGAAGCGCGGACAACTAATCGGATAAAATTGAACTTACCCAACTTACAGGGAACAACTTATAACTGAGATTCGTGAGGAACTCCTTCTTCTGGGGGTCGTACATGTCCGAAGGCTTGAAGCCTCTCTTCGTGATGAGGGTGCTGTTGACGCTCGAAGAACTCTTGGTGTCATCGAAGCTGTCTTTATGGACGATGCGGTCGTTGATTTTGTGGATACTTGACATTTTGTTGGAAGAAAACTGACTCTCGCTAATCGTCATCATTTTGACAAAGTTTTTTTGTTTTCACTTCACTGTCACTTGTTTTTTTAATTCTTCAGTTTACCGCAGGATTCTAGAATGAAATAAGATGATTATGTAGTTGAGTGTACTTTTTTCAAATATTTATTTTTATTCGCGGTTCAAAGCCGGTAAAGTCGTGTATTTAAATCAAGGGCCGTTGGTTAGTGATACTATGAGTGTAGTGGTCGACCAACCGAGTGAGTGAGTGACGGTGAACGGCGACGGGAAGACAGGGAACCGCGTCACCACGACACGATTACAATACGCGTAATTTAAGGTATTACAAATTGTTAAAACAATGCCAACATTGTTTACGTTGTTTACAATGGATGATTAATGCTCATACGCTTCCTAATAGCTCCTGTTATATAAGCGCATCGGCATGAGCTAATTCCTAGACTACATGACAAACTACGATCCCTCCAGAATAGGAACATCAATAGGGAAATTGCATATAAAAGTGCTTTAATGAACGATTTATTCAAAAATTATAATCTTCTTTACAAATTATTTTTATTATAAATTACGTCAAACGGAACGTTATTTCAAACACCATCATCGAGTTTATGACGTCACTCCTTCGTGTTGCCTTGGTAACCATATTCACGCGCTATGAACGAGCGATGCATTGACGTCATATCACGTGATTCTGTGTTTTAGCGCGAACATTTTAAAGTCATATTTTTATTTGTGATATTTTTATTAATCGTGCTTTTTTTAATTTTTACTATGTACCTATATAAAGCCTAAATAGCTTTCAATCTTTACGATGAACACATGCAAGTTCCCTGTTAATTGCCTATCCTTCAAAAGGTAATGTAATTTAAAAAAAACACATTCACTACAGTTCACTGACATTTCTATTCTGTTTGTTGCTTGTTATTTATTTTCTGAGGGAGCTGTACCTCTTAGGGAGCTGTACCTCTTATTCTGAGGGAGCTGTACCTTTTAGTAATAAAACACTAGGAATTAGCCGCTTTATAGACGATGGTTTGGGTCGTATCAAGGCTATTTTCCTAATGGCCGAAATTGGGTCACATACCGCACTTAACTATTCCGAACTTTAGAATCCCAAGAATTTACAACGCACGGAGTAGTTTATTGATTCATTAGTCTATAAATATAAGTACCAGATGTTTAATGGGTAGTTTGGTAGTTTGGATGAAAGAGGCGATTGAGAGAAATGGCCTAGTTCGATGTCTGTAAAATCCAGCAATATTTTTTTATGATAATGTGATTTTTAAACCCAACACGCTGGCTGGCTAGCTGCACTTATACATTGAAAGAGCCTCACTAAGTGCACAGTAGTCGATCGATTTTTCCACAATTTTATCGAGAATACGATTAAATTCTCCAGATTATTTACTGATTTTACATTTGAAAGTGTTGGCAACCCTTTTTGTTTGTTTAAGTTTCGCGTGGAATACCTCGATTGTATGAATTTACGGACTTTTTAATCCAAATATGTTTGGGGAATACCTTTGTGTCGTACAATCCAGATTTTAAGGGATTCCTAGGCTTTTCTATATAAACGAGAATCTTATTTTTTTATTCATTTTTATTACTCAGAAGATAAAGTTTCTCCTAGTGATTATCAAAAATGTCATCAACTGAAAAACCTAGTACAAACACGGGGACAAAAAGAAACAAGTATAATCAAGTTTATAGAAGATGGTAACAGCTTGCTCTATCTACATCTTATGAAAGTTGAAGAGGGAATGACGACAGAGAAAATGAAAAGTGATGATCCGGCGCAACGTTCTAAATTTGAATTGAGATTTTGGAGGCATGAAGTTCAATTGATATTGCCAAAGGATTTTAGGAAATTCATTGAGACGTAGGACCAAGTTTTGCGATAAGTTCAACTTGGAGAAGACTGATGGCCAACGTATTAGACTTATTTATTTATTTATTTAATCATTTATGTACACACAAGAAAAGACACAGCAAACATTAAAATAGGAGAACAAAGTACAAAGGTACTGCTTATTTCACAAATGAAATCTCTTCCAGCAGACCTGCGAGAGGAGAATTTAAAACATGAAATGTAGACAGCGATGCACAAGAATAGATCAAGATACAAATTAAATAGACTAGACTTAGACTTCTTTATCTTCTGTAGGGTCGGCACGAGCTATCACATGAAAATTGCTCATCCACGTACGAAGCGTTTCGCTTCATCGTTTCTCATGCGAACGGCTGAATGGAATTCTCTGTCAATGTTTCCCGATTCGTATAATGTAGGAATCTTTAAGGCGAGAATGAATAGGCATTATTTGAGTTTGCGTGATCCATCCTCGGCAGCATCTTCACTTACCATCAAATAAGGTGATGACAAATGAGAACATAGTTAAAAAAAATCTAGTGTGAAGATTAGCCAGGCAGCAATGGTGGTATCGAGGCTTACTGCCCATGCGCATGCGCGCCAGACGATTCGTCACTCGTGGAGCCTTCCTTGCACCCCAATTATAATAGACAGAGAAAAGGCTGGGTTTTAAAATTATATCGCTTCTTCCTGTTTTGATCTATCTAGAATCCAATCTGCTTCACGTTAGCAAAGAAACGATGCTAGTTTTTAGCCCAAACAAAACAAGAATCAAGGTTTCCCACATGAAAATACATCACACTCATCATTCTGTCGATGCAACAAAACCACCTTGGCAAGACGCAATATCAAAACACACAACCCACCTTAACACATGCCAAACTCGACTCCAACGATCCCAAGCTCTTATAACAACGGAATAAGGTTCAATTTCGTACACACAATTAGTTTTGACGTAAGTAAATGGAAAGAGCGATGTACAGAAATAATTTCTTGAAAAAATTCGGTTGCTGAGCGCTTCGCCGAAGCTTTACAGTATTTTGTTTACGACCAGATATTTGTAATTGTTATTAGGTTCTTTGTCTTTAGGAAAATTTCGGGGAAATATTGTGAAATAGGTTGAACTCTTGTTTGAAATATACTTAGGTACTTTTAGCTAAAGCTAGTAGCCAAACCAAGCTGTTCGTAACATTTATACTGCACTCCAAAACACAAATTACTGACGAAGCTCATAAAGCTGAATTTAAGTGAGATTGCCGGATCCTGATGAGCTGTGGGCCAAGGTAACCACTAAGTGGAGCCCTGATATGGCGAAAAGGCGACGCGGCGGTCCACGAAAGAGATGACGAGAGGAACTTAAAAAATGAATGGTTCACACTGGCTCTAGACCGAAAAGCCTGGAAATCATGGAAGAGGCCTTTGCCCAGCAGTGGGACGATGCAGGCTAACAGTAACAGTAGTAGCCAAGTAGCTTGGAAAAGTGAAAAATGAAACCACAAGGTGTATCAGAGTTCCCAGAACTAGCATAGATAAAATCATTCAATACGTAATCTGATACACAGTTTATAGATACACGCAACAACTTGAGAAGAAAATCGAAGATGTAAATCAAATTTTCAATATCATTTTCCAAATGGAAAATAAGTATATTTCAATAGTTACAATCATAAATATATCCAAACACGCTGTATTGGCATGGTCACAGAACATAGAAGCATGGTTCATACTTTCAGCATTGGAAACCCGAAGTACAGTAACCGGTTGTCGTGGTATGGACATGTAATGCGGAGAGATGAGAATCATGTTATAAGAAGAGTTGTAAGTATGAATGTTGATGGCTATCAGGGAAGAGGGAGAACAAAGAAAAGATGGATAGACTGTGTGATACATGTGAAGGAAGTGAATCCGGAAATGACGTCTGATAGATATGAATGGGAGAAACAGATATATTGCGCCGATCTCAAATAAAATGGGATAAGGGCAGGAGGATGATGATGAAACTCGAAGCAAAATAATTTACTAGCGCAAGCCATACAAAATCAAATTTTTGTATTGTTTTGGAGTGAATTTTATTACTGCGGTTGCATTTGAGAACGGACACTGAATAACCCCGCAAATTTTGCGCACTACATAAAAAAATATCCTGTATTGAATACATAGTCAGTGGCATGAATGTACAGACAAATAGATTGGACTGGGAAAACATAAAATAAATTCGTAACTCAAAGTGAACTTTCGATTTTTCCAAGCTTGTCCACATTAGTATGACATTTTCGGCGTGATGGGATCCAAAAGCAGAACGGTAGTTAGACATAAATTACTGTTTAAACTCAATTTAAACCAGTAACTTGGCAACATGAAGGAATTGCCGTTTTCATTCAAACATTGCCATCTGAACTTAATTAGCAAATATTTATTAGGTAAATACAACACACATTCTACCAAATCCCTGAAAGTCTATTGAAGATCCAAGATCCTTCAATACGCAAGTTGGTATTGAAGGATCTATTGAACAAACAGTATTATTAATAATAAGTTATAGCCTACAGCTTTTATTACAGTCATAAAATGGTTGTTACTTCATGTAATGTTTGGTCGATAAACGCATTACAAATCTAATAATAAATGCTCATAGTGTTGGTCCAATTACATGGTTTATTGTAACCCTGGGTAATGTATCGACGAGGCTTAGCTGGACATGGGCCATAACAACTACTTTAGTACTCAGGATTATGCGTGTCCCCCATACTAAGTCAAATTTTCGTTTTGTTTTAAAGTATATCCCAATACTGCGGTTGCATTTAGGAACAGAGACTGAATGACTCTACAAATTATGCGCCCTACATAAAAAATTATCATGTATATTATCAGAAACCTTAGATTATTGATTGGTTGTCGCAGCCGCAGCGGCCGCGACAACCAATCAATAATCTAAGTCAGAAACATTATATTAATATTGTAACTTGTGTACCGAAGCACGATCTCTTAGAATTTGGCTTAACTAGGTCAGATTCAGTTAACTAAATACCTTTTATTTACTGGAATCATTTAAACCTAAACATGAATCAGCTTGATTCATCGGCAGAAGTTTTAAAATTGTATGAATAAACATTGCAACAGTTGTTTATAATGGTGAACTAGGAAAGAGGAAAGTAGGTCATCAGCGCTCGTAACTGACAGATTAGTCATTAATTTTCCAGAAAAGATACATTCTGTGATCTTTAGTAATTTTGTAATATTAAAGGATGATGCCAATTTTGGTCCCACCCTCCAATAGCGACGTGTCATACATCGTTGGATAGGTATTTTTGAGCTGAACAAAAGTTACTATGGCGCCAAGTTTCAAATCTTAGTCCGTTCAGAGTTATGCATTATTAAACATGTCAATTTAACAACAGTTAAACATGATGCTTTTCCCTAATACAATACAGTTTTTGAATGAATACTAGTATTACCTATATACCTATCTACCATTATCATCAGAGTCGTAAGAAGAGTTGGTCGGACGTAACGCAAAGTGCCCGTTTCCTCAGGTGCTGATTCCTCAGAGCTCGCGCGCGGACTATACCTTACCATCGTGTTTTATCTCTAAAAAAACCTTACGACTGTGATGATAACGGTAGATAGGTATATAATACTAGTATTAATTCAAAAACTGTATTGTATTAGGGAAAAGCATAATGTTTAACTATTGTTAAACTGACATGTTTAATAATGAATAACTCTGAACGGACTAAGATTTGAAACTTGGCGCCATAGTAACTTTTGTTCAACTCAAAAATACCTATCCAACGATGTATGACACGTAGCTATTGGAGGGTGGGACCAGAGTTCATACAAATCCTGGCATCATCCATTACCTAAGAATATAATCCAATAAGCGACATAAGTTGATGAACATTTCGTTATTTTTAAAAAGATAAAAGATAAAGATATTTATTGCAGAAACTGTGTACAAAGGTGTTTATTAAATAAAGGATAATGGGCAAAAATGTATAGGGTTTGGTCCCAATGTCCACCACTAACGAGACCAATGTAATGTAATGTTTTACTAAGGAGAAAAATAATTGATAAAAATATAGATTTTTTAATTTCTTAACTATAACTTGTCAGTAACAGCATTATATTTTTTTTATTTTTAGTCATAGTAAGAGTAACTTTTTATTATATAACGGACTATTCAGTAATATAGGTAAATAATAAGTAGGTATAGGTAGTAATAAGTAGTTCCATTGTTCTCATATGTCTGTAACATTTTTATTACTATGTTTCCTTGTGTGTACATAAATAAATATAAATAAAATAAATAAATGGGTCTCATTCTTGGTGGAAATTTGAACCAATTTCGTCTATTTCTTATCATCATCATCAGCCTGTAGGAGTCCACTGTTGGACATAAGCGTTTCCAATCACACGCCATCTGGCTCGATCTGCTGGACATAAGCCTCTCCAATGGCACGCCATCTAGCTCGATCCTCGGCCACTCTCATCCAGTTGTTACCAGCCACACTGCGAAGATCTACGCTCCACCTAGCCTGAGGGCATCCTACCCTACGTTTGCCGATTCGCGGTCTCCACTCAAGAACACGTCTACCCCAACGGTCAACGGTTTTACGGCTAATATGGCTGGCCTATTACCACCTTAGTTTGCTAACTCCGTGGGCTATCTCGATTACTCTGGTCCATCTGGTGATTTCGCCCATTGTCCTATATCAAAAATGACGTTCAGAAGTAACCATTACTTCCTTAAATTAATGAAAGAACTTGGTTGCCCAGATGTATGAAGATGAACTTGTAACGAACAATAAATCAATGCAATGATAATTAAAAGAGAAACTTCATAGGAAATCATTTGGCAAGGACACAACGTTCCATTGGCTTCTAGAATGTGATCACTAATCATGAATGTTTCTAGTAAGTCTACACTTTGAAGTATTTTACATGTGGCAATGAAAGATGGACAGGGAATCAGCTTGTCGAAGTTGTTGATGATTTATCTAGCCAACATTATATTACATTATATTTCATAATTTTCATAAAATTACTGCTTGGCACAAGAAATAGCAATAGGTTTATAATAGGTGATAGGTAAAATATTATTATGGTAAACAATACCTATTACATTGTAAAATCTGTACATTATTAAAGTACCTAACCCTGCCTCTTAACCAATATTTTAAGAGTTCACAGTAATTTAAAAATGAATTCAACACTGGCACAGTGATTTTAGTTTATTTTAATAGAATTTCCAATACCCTAGATATTGATATTTCTATCAATTATCTCTAAATAGTATAAAATAAAGTCCCTTTCCGCGTCTGTCAGTCTGTATATCCGCTAACTCCTCAACCACGCAACGGATTTTGATGCGGTTTTCACCATCAGTTAGATATTTTTTCACGAAACGTTTATATTATAATACTTTGATATTTAATGTAAGGATAGTAGAGAAATTGCACTCGTGCGAAGTCGGGGACGGGTCGCTAGTTGATAATAAAATAAAACATGGAACATGAAGCAGACAGAAAAACTTACGATTATGTAAAGGAGATGAACTGAATTTATTTCTTAATGTAAGTAATGAATATAGTGCTTTTATTCATTGCTTTGTTTTACTTATTAAGGGAATAAGGTACTTATGTTCAGTAGATTTTATGACGTCATTTGTTATGCCGATTTGATTGTGGCAGGAAAAGCCCAAAAGCCATTGACAGTAAATATTTACATAGTATAGCTGCTACCTAAGCTACAGTCAATAACATTTTAAATGCGTGATATAATGAACAATTCGTTTGTCAAGAAATATCAAGGAAAAAATTTCAATAATTCATTCGTCAAAAAATTGTTAAGGAAAATTATCGTAGGTATTATGAATGTTCAAATAAACAGTAATTTCAGTTACATTCACGAAGCGACATTTAAAAAAATATTTTCCTTAATTCCAACAAGCGCTTATTAATTATTATTTGATAAAGAAATTAACAAATGCCTGTCACACCCGGAACCAAACTACCCACATGTACGACAAACAAAACAATAAAAAAACAACATGGCCGCTCACTACACCCACGCGGTTAAAAAAAACACTTTTGATTTTCAAATACACTCGAATTTCACTGAATAATGAATGGAAGTTATTTAAAATATAATTTTTAGTTGAATAATAACCGTATTTGTATGTATTTAGCGGCGCGGAGTCTGCCTCGCGCGAAGATTTCTTACAAACTAAAATAAGTTCTGAAGCATCATTGCATAATGCGCAGAAAAGCTCCAGTGTGTGGTGGCCATGGGTTGGACATTTTCCCGGATTTTCCCAAAAGAAATTAAGACGTAGGTAGTTTTTTTTTTCCTTTTCAACTGTAACAGATATTCGTATTAATATATTCGTATTTGCCTTCAATTTTTTTTTGTTTTCTAATTGTAATTATTACCTACACAAAAAATCAACAAAAATTTAATAATGATCCAGTATATCGGCTACCGACCGCAAGATCCTAAGTTTGATTCCCAGGTAGGAAAATATTTGTGTTTTTCTTTTAGACAATTCTCAGTTTTAGTAGGTAGCTAGGTACTAGTAGGTAAATGTGCCTGGTAAATGGCGATCAACTGATACACTCGCACTCACATGGGGCCAAATACGGGCACAGGCAAAAAATAGGTTTTTGCTTAACTCTTAGAGAAACATATAGACCAAACCGTAATAATTCTTAACGTTATTTAGCGTATAACGTCTATAAAATGTAATTCATATAGGTATGCTGCGGTGATGATGCACTAACCACGGACTTTAACCCGATGAGACTTCACTAAGTAGGTCTATAGTGCAGAAGTACATAGGTACTTACACTGCAGCGTGACGTGACTTGTATCTTGTATCGGACTCATGTTCTTAGTAATGAGAGTGACGTACCACCTTGTATGGATGTCGTGAGTTGACTCGACAAAGAAACAAGTATGGAGCGTTGATTGTATGCAGCTGCAATAGAATCCATTCATATACTACTGATGACACGGTTGGCGCAGTGGCTAAATGATTAGCTTACTGCGCTACGTTCCGCGGGTTCATAAAAAAAATACTTTCTTTTCTCAAGACTATCCCCCTAACACATGAAACCATGGCCGCCCCAGTTGGACCAATCCACTGCCAGCATCTAATTTGGTCCGACGAGTGGCGCGCCGCTGTTTCGCCATCCAAACGTACACGCATTATTTACAATTCAAACACGAATTTAATTCATGTATCAACATTGTAAATGGGATATTTATTTATTTATTTCATAAAAAATGTAACAAGAAAGCCATATCAGCATATCATATCAGATATTATTGTAAATTTGTTATTTGAAAAGAGTATCCATGGAGCTTCTTGCCGGTATCTTCTCCAGGACCAACCCACTTGGAACCGTGCACCTAGAATCACGTTTTGAAAGTGCCTGCAAAGGCCCAGCTGAAATAAAAATCTTTGGCTTTGAGTTTAAGGGATATTTCATGTATTGTTTGTTATGTGAATCGTGGCTTATTACAGGTAATTCTGAATTGTTTCCTTCCTTCCTTGTCGTGTCGGTTTTTCATAGTATAGAAATGCCTTTCACTGTGAATGTTGCCAAAATATATTTTTATTTATGTAGGTACTCTATTGTATATTCAATTCAATTCAATTTATTTCATAAATATTTACAATATAAATTCCTTCCATTGGTCCCAAACTAGGCAATACACTAGACACTTACTACTACACAACACCACACACACACACACTAGACAACAATACACAACAACACCACACACACACACACTAGACAACAATACACAACAACACAACTATCTACTACTTACTAGACAATTTAGACATTTATCTAATTAGATCGCCCCCTTTTTTAATTCTTCAATATCTCTTAATTTGCACCCCAAGATCAGTCAACCACAGAAAGAAGACCCTGAACAACTTTCTCTATGGGACCATGCGATAAGGGCAGGAGAATGATGATGACGAATATAGGAATGGTAGGTACCTATGCCAACTAGATAACCGATGATAACGGCAATGCGCCGTTGTGGGGACCTATGATATCTAAAAGGGCACTACAAATGAACTTTTCCCTACAAATAATACCTACGTTTGAGTAAACAACTAAATGAAAGCAACAGACAACGACATCGGCATGTCAATTAATACAGACAGTTTGGCAGTACTGTTGCGTGCCGAGCTAAAAATACACTTATCTCTTCACGTGGGTGAGATTACATCAGGTGATTGAGCACCAGTATTATGCACCTGTACCCTGTTTCCTTCCGAGGTATATTAAAAATATGAAAAGTGTCTTCACGGCTCCTGCAGCGGCCTACTGCGTAATAAAAATGGTAATAAACTTCATTACGATCGCGAGAGACTAAACTTCGAACTACCTTGTAAATAAAATACCTACTGGTCATGAAGATGGGAGTCCTGACTACCACACGTAGGTACGTAACGTTACTAGATTTCATGTTCATTATTATTTCAGGCTGAAATTATATACCTATGCTGATCAAAGTTTAACAAAAGTCTCAGAAAAATCAAAATAGGTACCTACGCACTATAGATCACAGACTGATTTTCACCCCTAAAAATGAAGTTGCAAGTCTGTACCAACTCCGTAGTACAGTCCGCCGAGGAGTCCTTGCACGGAGGTGTCGGTGGTGGTGGAGGACAGGTGCGCCGCATACGGGTAGCAACACCGATTTTGATGTATTTCAGATGTCAGGGATCAAAATATCCGCATTGTTCATCACCACTGCTAATTACGATGAAAGGAAACATCGTGAAGAAACCGGCATGTCCTAGGGTCCAAATTTCGAAGATTTGCGGCTTTCACCAATCCGCACTGGACCCTTGAAGTGGATAAGGAAAAGATCAGCCCCTCTATAGTAGGTACGTACTTCGACTTTACTCAGACTTTAGTTACGTTTTACTTTGCTAAGCTTCCGCTTAGCTTGGGTATCTACGAGTTTAGGAAGGTTCCTACTTTAATTTGGAATGTATAGTCATAATCATAACACGCTGATCTGTGCTAAGCATACACTAAGACCAATGACTTCTATAAATGCATTTGTATAATTCAGTTCAGTGGCTAAGACCGACGAAGTCATTATACAAAGTCTGAAAGCAATTAAGTCCAAAGCAAAGTCTTAGGACGCTTTATCGATTTCAGCCTCAGAGAGGACGCCTAGCAGTGGGAACAGGCTGATGATGATGATGGATACGTTCACTGCAGCGGGTGAGGATAATTTCTGTAAGTAAGTTAATACAAATAATAAAATGTGTTAACTGGGTTATTTCAAATCCAGTTTAATTTCAGTAATTATTAACAGTTGTTTTAATGTGAACATTATGAATGTCCAGCGTTTGCGCACGTAAACACGCACAAAATCCACGGTTGATGCCAACTAGAATGCGCGTACGCATACACAAATACCACCAAGTAAGAACATACAGTAATTCTACTCATCTGAGATCATTATGCATTGTTTGTTACAATGCATGATGATCTCAGCTTACTGCTGAATATAGGGCTTCTTTTAGTTTAGCAAGGCAAGTATCACCCCGTTAAATTGGCAGATTACCTACTTGACAGCGCGGCGCGGCATGTCACCTGTGATGGCTGCTATAAAGCCGTGTATTCTTCACTTAAGGACAAAATTCCCGCGACATGTTTCTCCAGAAACATTACGCCTATTCGCGGGACATTGCACGACATCACTAGAAATCTTAAAATAATTTGATTTCGTGCGAGGTCTGGCGACGAGTCGCACGACATTGGACTTTACGGCTTTATTTATTTATAGTACGCGCAAATCGTTATGAGCCCTCGAACTCTCTCCCTGTAGCACCTATAATAGTACGCTTATTATAGGTGCTAGAGGGAGAGAGAGAAAGAATTCAGAGCTCAGTTCAGGTCTCATAAAGATTTACAGAACTATACCGTCAGACAACAAAGGTCAATCGATTATGCTTTTCAAAAAGTTTGTGTTTATCCCGCGGTCCTAATTCTCCTCTTTATAGAGAGATCGATGCTTAAGAGTGCTATCAGCTATCACACTAGCGATTTGTGAGCGTGTTTCGAGCAAGGCAATCGGTCAACGTTCCCGCTGCATGTGCCTAGCGAGCTCTCCTCGTGTGCGCAACGAGTAGACGTTTACGTAGGAAACGAAAGAGAATACAACAAGGAATTTGGGAGAATCACGTCGCGGTGTCGCTGTGCACCCGCGGCAAGCAGGGTTCCCAACTTAGGGGTTTTCCCCCCAAGTTTAAGGGGTAAATAAGTGTGATGGGATTTTTTTACTCTTAACTTTTAGTGTGAAGTTTATAATGATTGTGACGCAGCTGGCTGTAAACATTTTGAAAATGTTTCAATTGTTTTATATTATTACAATTTTATAATTATTTTTACAGTTTTTTTTTTTTGGGTATTTTAGGGGTTTTTAACTTTCGTTTTGGGGATAAATATTTTTGAGAGTTGGTAACACTGGCGGCTAGTCCGTTGCGCGCCCGTAGCGAGTTCGCTGCAAGCACGTTCACGAATCGCCTCGCAGGAAACACGCTCGCAAATCGCCAATGTGATAAGGCCTTCCCTTATACCTACGCGCAATCTGTCTCCACAGTCAATCGTCTGTATAAAGGTGGTAACTTACCTACTGAACATCTCTGTATGGTCGCAGGACGGTTATTTTAGTAGGTCATCATCACAACGCGCAAGGTCGAATGGCCAATATTTTATATCCTTTACTCTCGCATGCCAAGTACTGCAATGTTGATAACGTTCAAGTTTGTAGAGTTTGCGGTCTGCTTGCAGTCTGATCTCTGTCGAAGATGTCTTTCTGTGTGGTCTTCTATGAGAATAAGAATTGTAGTATACCTATAATTGATAACAAGCTGTCATCACTGATCACCAGTGAGTTTGCCAAAGTTGGTGATTGTGGAAAGTCCTCCCATTTTCTGTGGGAGGCTAACTGCCTTACTTCTGTCGACTCTGCACGAACTTATCACAAGGGAAACAGTCATGCCGTAGTAGAAAGATCAGCTAGTCGGCAATGGTGATATCGAGGCTGACTGCCCAGGGTGCGGCAGACAATCTCAATGTATCGTCACTTATGTCATGAATATCAACATTTTTACCTCCCGACAAAAGAGTTATAAGTTTCTAGTGTGAGTATCTGTCTGGCATCGTAGTTCCAAAACGGATGGACCGATTTCCATGCAGTTTTTTTAAAAATTGAAAGCTAGTTTAATCGGGTATCATCTTAGCTGTGTTTCATCAAAATCTGTTCAGCCGTTCAAAAGTTACAGCTCTTTTCTAGTTGGTAGTTGGTTTTTGATGGTTAGGTTTATAACCCTCAGTTTTAACCATACATTTTTTTACGTATATTAACGTTGCTCTAACTTTTATTCATCGTTTATTAGTTATGTTTACGAGTGGTGCATTGGCAGTTTAAATTGATTTCACTGATATAATAATATAAACTATGTACTTACTAGCCAAACGCACAAATGTGTCTATCCTTTCCCAACTTGATATCAAGACCCGATTGTCCAGTTTGCTTACAGCGTATTTTGTCCTATTTCGGCCACATAATGCGAAGAGGAGATAGCAGCCTTGAAAAGCTGGTCATTGTTGGTACAGAAGGCAAGCGAGCGCGAGGCCGGTCGCCAACACGATGGTCCGACCAAGTAAAAGAGGCTATGTCCTCAAGCAAATTTCAGCAGGTAGTGATGGCAACTTTGGACCGGAGTAGATGGAGACAGGGGTCCAGTGACCACGATCCTCAGTAATGAGGGACCGACTGAAGAAGAAGTAGTTACTTACCATGTTTATTTTTTTAACGTCCCTATTGGCGCAGTGTCTTAGTGCTCGTGTTTCTGTGGTAACTGTCGTTGGTTCGATTCGTTCGATAGTTTCGTAGTTCGATAGTTTCGTAGTTTCGTTTCGTCGTTTCGTTCGTTCGATAGTTTTTGTGTGTAAATTGTGTATGTAAAAGCACCTACATATTAAATAAATGTTATCTATTTTGTTAATATTAATTTAACTTCTCTTACATAGAGGAATAAAAGAGGCAATTAAAATAAACAAATTTTAATTTATTGATATAATAACTAAAAAAAATATTTTACACAATACATTATAATTAGTATTATACCACTAAGAATAATTATTTTCATTAAACATATTAAAGACGAGGACTAGCAAATAAAAGATAACTAAGGTATACGAATCCTTCAGGTTTCAAAGGAATATGATTTATACAATTTCAGGGATATAGCTCTGAAACAATTCGAGGATGTTGCGTCATTTTGGGTTCTCATTATCTAAGATTAGGCATATTAATCCCTGATAACCATACCATCTGTTATCCCTCGTTTAAGTATATTTATAGTTTACAGGTTAAAATATGGCAGTCCATTCCAATAATGATGTAAAAGTGAGAAAAATTGGTCTGAATAGACAAAAAACCGAATATGAGCCATCCAAACTATCCATTAAATATCATACATATCATAATTATAATGCTATATTATCGATATTATACATTGATTTGAAAAGAAGCCGTTACAGTAGAAAACAATTTTTTTATTATTATTTAAAAAAGAATCTTATCCTAGGCGTAAAACTAGCAGACCAGAGCTAAGTTTAGATTACTTTCTATTTATTTGTCCAACGTCGGCAGTGCGGCTGCTCGCTGCTTGTTGCCTTTGCCTCGTCTGCGCTCCCGCGAAAATGTCTGCGGCCATTTTATGTTCGTTGGACAAATAATTCCCATAATGCAAAATTACCTTACGTATAGACAAATAGATGCATGCGTGAACATAGATATTAATATTCTCGAAACGTGTTTAATCAACATAATAATTCACACACAAAATCATTATTCCTCGATGATTACTTTGGGGTACAAAATGGCGAAGCAATTGTTTGATATGCCATTTTTTTTATTAAATACATTCACCTGTTTGTCTTTAGAGCTTTTATTGTTTAAATATTCAATTTGATTACAGTTTTCGCCGCCTTTGTGCAATATAAATATTATGATAATTGAGCACGACAAACTATAGAAATGAAATTGATAATATTGTGTTTAATTCGAAAGCATATTATTATTTCACTTTTAGCTCTCACAGTCACCACGTCTGACCTCGTCTGCCTAATACAAACATCTATATTATAACCTATCTAAGACAAAAAGGCTTAAATACAAACAAAAAAATTAAAAAAAAAAACAATAGCGCGACAACCGTTCATCGATTGTATAATTAAAAAAGCCGACAAACAATAATAATTATAAAATATTTTGTGCTTAAAATCCCAACAAATACTGCAACGAATATAAACTAAATGTTACAAAGAAAATATTGGCATCGAATTTTTGCAGTTAGCAACACAGAATGTTCGAGTTACAAATGCCTATTTTTTATTCATGTATATTAATTCTTACATACCTAAAGCTAGCTTAGTCTAGTACAATGAACTTATAGGACGATGGTTTGATCTTGTTTCGTCCGACATTTAAATGTATCAAAGGATTATAGATCATATCTGCGTGAATACGAGCGAATCTTGCACGAAACATTAAACATGGTAACCCTTAAATGACATTAAAAACGCTACTGTTTATGCTTACTTTAAAATTAACCATCTATGATTAAAAAATGTTTCAAGTTCATTAAACGTTTCAACATGTATCGAAGACTGACTAAATACTAAAATGAGAAAGTAAAAACATATTTAAATTACACTATGTGACCACACTATGGTAAAATACACCCATAAAATACATATCGCCACCTCATCAAGGAACGTAAGCGGAATGTATTTTATTGCGTCTATTTTGTGGGTAGTTGTAATAAAATGTAAATTAAATATGATTTAACATTTAATCATAGTGAGAGTGGTATAAACATATAAAATAGTGCAATGATAATGGTGAATTCTTGCTTGTTCACGCGAGAACTAACAATACTATACTTTAGACGCCATACTGACAAAAATCCTTACATTTTTCGATCAAAGATATACACGCGGGAGCAATGAATCCGGGTCATCAATAAAACCTTAATATCTCGGAAACTAAGAATCTTAGCTTATTCAAATAAAATGTATTTCATAGACTATATAATACTACTCAAATAAAATTAATAAATCTTCTTAGTTGTTATATGTTTTACATATTGAAAATACATAAATAAACAATGCGTTAATTTTAGCGCATTTGTTTTTAATTTCCATATTTTTACAGGTATATAATTTTCTCACATTTGAGTACTTTGTATGACCGCCGTGTGTTGTTAATATAGATGTCAAGAGACTATACAGCACATAGTTTCCAAGGGAATGTTCTCATTCCTCTACAATGCAATTTTCAGTTCTCGAAGCATATTATTTGGGTAATATTAAATAATATATAATTGAATACGCTATCATTCTTAGTTTCCGAGATATTAATATCTCGGAAACTCGGTTTATTATGTTGGTGACCCGGACACATTGCTCCGGAGTGTATTTTACTCAATGATGCTTTCCTAAAGTCTTACTTTAGCCGTCAGGAGTACATTTAATTAGACTACAACATGCCTAACATATTAAAACTGCTGTCATAGTTTCCAAAGTATGTGATTATCATAAGTACGATTACTTTTTTTTTTCTAATATCAGCGTAAATATTAGTCTCGCGTAAAAAAACTGATGATTTTATCATAGGTTTCGTGTCGTAACCATTTTAAATCGTAACATTCAAAAATGGTTATTTATACAGCCCGAGTAAGTGTGGCTTTTACTTATACCACACTACCAATTACTAGGGCAGAATTTTTAATATAATTTTTATAAACAATTTTTACACAAGAAATAAATAAGTCGTCACTACGCCGAATAAAGGAATGGAGTGATAAGAAATGCATCTATTTCACGATTTTACACACAACTATAATATGCGCGTTGTGTATGGAATCAGCAATTTGACTTTGTCCAGCTGCTGATAAGTCATTGATGCCAATTCTGTTGTTTTCAAACTAAAATAATACGGTCTTATCACAAAAGACACTTTAAAACAAATCTTTTAAAACCCAGGTTTTGAGATAGCTCCATCTCTTTTTTTATAAGACGTTAGAAAGTGACGGATATATTTAAAACCTGGGTTTTACTAGACCCTTTTGTAATATTTCGGTAGATTTAGTCTCACTATGTCTCTGTCTAACAAAAAACATGAGAAAAGGATGGAAGATATTTAGTCTTGTCAAATTAGTCCACTTACTTGTTATCAACGTGAATTTATTAGACGCCATCGTCATAGGTCGCGTCTAATTTCCCGTAAAATACAAGCACATGGACAATTTTGACAACTCTAAATATTTCTTGTCCTTTTTCAATAATTTTTGTAAGACAGACATATAGTGTGATGTGCAACAGAATCGGCATTAACTGTGAATGTCATCTGGTGAATTCAAAGATACTGAATGGAATGATACAAATTACGCGAGTAATTTACGACAAAAATGATACGTAAAGTTGTTCCGGCCACATTTTTACGCGACGAGACACTGGTCGCGAGTTCACGTAAATAATTGTCTTATAAATATTCCATTAAGTACCTTATTCCTGTGCAATCAAGGGATAATGATACGAAATTATTTTGGATATAGATAAATTATATTGCATGTCAAAGAAGATATAAATCATTGTAATTGTACGCTTAAAGCCTAGATTAAGATTTCAGTTTACAATTCGTGACGTCAATGTAAAGACGTTTACACACGAGCAGTGCGGCAGTGGCTAGCGTAATTGCATGGTGTGCGTAATAGTGTGGCGTGTTTACGCGTAAAGTTCGTGTGTAAACGTCTTTATGGAGGTACAAAAAATGTTTTTTTTTTTCGTCAATAGAGATCATTAGAATCTCGTTTTACTTAGAACGGTGTTGACTAATCTAAAACATATTAAATATATAGTAGCTCAACCACGTTAGGATTACATTAGTGACGAGAAACGAAAATAATATTCTCATTCAATAATTTACGCATAGATACAGTTATAATTAATATTTGGTTCTTTAATTATAGTTTTTTTTTTATAGATTGTAACACACGTTGTGCGATGTTTTCACCTGAAACGTAAAGAGTTACGTGTCATAAATTAATTGTGCCAATCTAAATTCTAATATAGTACATTAATGACAACAAAAATATAACCTATCGCTGTAGCGTAAGCTTCCAGTGTCCCGAAATACAGTTAAAGCTGAGATACTCAACCTTGTATACTCTGTTTTTTCTCACATGTCTTATATGGTAAACAATTTTCACTAGTTTTTTTAACGGCAAACGTTATTAAAAATAAATATTATAGTTTAAAAAATAACTAAAGAAAATGCTTTTGTCATCCAAACTAAACGTGTATGCATAATTTCAGCTCAATCGGGAAGTGGGTCAAATTTAACTTCCAAGATTTTTTTACATAGTTAGTTACAGGTGAAGCTAATAAAAGCGTTTTAATATGCAAATCATGTCAAAAACTGTCTTTGATACTTAATAATTTTTTACAAAATCTACATGTGGTAAATGATTTGTTGTATTTTATAAATGATAGCGGCCCGTCCCGGCTTCGCACGGGTGGACATTTATTTATATTAAACGTAATAATTTTGTTCTATCATCAAGTGTTCACAGCGCACGCGATTTAAGGAATTTTATAGGTCATTTTTTACAACTTACTTGGGTTACATTATTGGAGTTTTCGTAGGGATCCTTACTTTTTTTAAATAAAATATAACCTATATTTCTCAGTAATAATATAGCATTCTACTAGCGAATGATATTTTTAAATCGGTCCTATAGTTTTTGAGTTTATTAATTACAAACAAAAATACAAATCATTTCCCTTTATAATATTAGTGTTGATTATTTCATTAATAAGTTGTGTGAAGATTGCTAATTAAATAAGACAAGAAAAACAGGAGTATAGATGAAAGTTGACGATAGCTAAGAATTAGAAACGTCAAAATGTTTCCTATATGTTGAGTATCTCTGGGTTTAACTATTTAACAGAAACCTGCGTCGCTCTTATTACGAAACATGTAAATAAATAAAAAATAAGGTCCTCTTTTATTAGATCCGGTCATTGTGTATGTCGAATGATTATTTACAAAGTATATTTTAATTGGGGACTTAGGCTCGGTGCAGACAAACTTAACGGCTGTTAAAGCATGTTTGACCATAGTACGAGATTTTTTAAATCGTATTGGTCGTTTTCCTGTCATGCGGTTTTGTGCCCGCATCCTATCGTTTCATACAGGATAATTTTTTATGTAGTGCGCAAAATTTGCTGTGATTCAGTGTCCGTTCCCAAATGCAACCGCAGTACAAAAATTCACTCCAAAACAAAATAAAAAAAATGATTTTGTATAGCTTGCGCTAGTACATTAGGCGAGTCTCGCATACTAAGTCGAATTTTCGTTTTGTTTTAAAGTGTATCCCAATACTGTGGTTGCATTTAGGAACAGAGACTTCACTCCACAAATTATGCGCACTACATAAAAAAATATCCTGTGTATGCGCATCCTGTCCTGCGTGTGGTCCACAACACGCTAACTCACGCATACGGACCAGGCCATAGATTATACAGGCCAGACACACGCGGGCGAAAATCCGCGTGACAAGAAAAATGCCTTGCTTATAACAAGATGTTTTTATTCAAGTTGCTGCAAACATTACGAATTAAAATGACATAAAAATTGATGAAACAACTTACCAATAAACAGAAAATGATTCCGGCCGCCTTGAACCCCTCCTCGGAAAGGTCTCCAGCGTCTATCGTTAATTATATCATTACATCATTATCCAATATATAATTATATAAACGTTATGCAGTGAACTATGAATCAATAATGACGCTCACACACTCGCGCGCACATTTATAACGCACACACACATACATACATGTAACTACATACCTCCCTAAAAGTTGTTTAAATGCTTTTTTAAAATATTGTTAGAAATTATAATTATAAATAAATAAAGCGAGTTTGTACGGGTTTGTCCCGTTTAGACGCGGCCGTGTCGTATTGTATCTATAAGTGACTCCTCACACGTGGAATCGTGACACCGGCGAGAAACGCCTCTATGTCACTATCCTAAAGATATACAAACACTTCGTTCACACGGACTCGACTCGACCATATCTCGAATCAGAAGACGTAGATTACACCTCTATGCTGTTGACATAAAGGTGTTTTTTGACCGGCTTAATACGATTCCGCGTCGTCATTAGAATCCCTAATTTGTGCGCACTCAGATTCGACATGTGCGTAGTTTGTGCGTACATTAAGCAACTTGCGCACTCTTACTCAATTTGTGCTTGTGCTCAGAACTGATATACAATTACAATTTCCTTCTGATTTTAGTACAACAATACGACATATATACACGAAGTCATTTGTGCAAAAAATCAAGAAATAGTTCAATGATTATGAACCATAAGATGACTGGACAAATCTATACAGAATAAGTTGCAGACCTTCGATTTTTCGGTCTATAAAAATCGATTTTCATTACTCATGGAGCTTTTTTTCTCAGTGCCTGCGACGGTCGAACAGAATAAGTAATACGGACCATCGTCAGTGAGTAAGATAAAATTAGAAGCTAACACATTCACACACCGCATTTGATATCGAATATAAAACTAGAAACGGTAGACGTCACCGCATGAAGGAGGAGTAACCATCAACTTTTATATCCATTCAAATTCCACACAACTTGCTATGCTAATACTAGATATATCAACGAAGGTCAACGAATGTTCGGGGACATAGTTTACCGAAACTTTGTTGGCATTCACTTGAAAACCAAACCTTTGGCTCGATCTGTATCCAGCTCGAAATAGACAAAAATCAGCAAGGCATTTACATCAATACATAAAAGTTGAGGACTATCCCCCGGGTGCGTGGTGCGGGGGGCGGGAGGTGCGGTCGGGTGTGCGAGGGGGTGTGGGGTGGGGGTGGGGGGTGTTTAGTTCCAGATGCGCAGGAACGAGTCCCAGGAGCCGGTGGCGACGGCCATGCCGTTCTCGGTGACGCCGAGGCACGACACGCGGTTGTCGTGGCCCGCCAGGATGCCTGCAACACAAAATATATTGTTAGATAATTATTATGTTTGCTTAAATATACAATAATAAATATATCAATCATAACCAGTGGTCGTCCAGTGGTCGAAATTCGACCAATTTTAGCTTTCTGAATTTCTTCTCCATATAAAATCTAACTATGCTAAATCTCACAATCCTCCGTGCGCGCAATATGCTTTAAAACAGGTACAAAGATTTGCTCTTCATGTAAATAATTCATAATTCAGCCCATTACTGTCCCACTGCTGAGTATGGATCTCTTCTCAGAATGAGAAAGGTTAGGCCTTAGTCCACCATGCTGGCCTAGTGCGGGCTCCATCGAGAACTTTATGGAGCCCTCTCATATGTACAGGTTTCCAGGTAATTGTAAATCGCTTGCTCTTTCATTGTAGTTGTTGATTTATTTGTGCCAATAAACAAATTTTCTTTCCCTTCGAGGACAGACCATGGCAAGCGCTGGTTAACCTCGCTAATCGCCTGATCTGCTGATCCCTAGACCGCTAGGCCTGTTCACTAAGTACACATGCTCACCGGCGCGTTCGCTCTTCATGGAGTCCCACACGTTGCAGTTGAAGTCGTCGTAGCCGGCCAGCAGCAGGCGGCCCGACTTGCTGAAGGCCACGGAGGTGATGCCGCAGATGATGTTGTCGTGCGAGTACATGGCCAGCTCCTGGTCGGCGCGGATGTCGAACATGCGGCACGTGGCGTCGTCCGAGCCCGTCGCGAACGCGAACCCGGAGGGGAAGAACTGGAAGTCATAGCGGATTGATATTAATATAGTACTGTTGAATCACACTTTCTGGTCTTTTACAAGGCCAAATAAGAGGACTAATGTGTATATTTAAAGTTGTGACATTTATGTTGATTGTAGTGGTAAGGCGTATTTATCGTCACAGTTTAAAATAACAGATATTTAAAGATACGAGATAACAATTATTCCTACCAATGCCAATTATGTGTTATAACAAAAAACAGACACTTTCATTCTCAGCGAACCTTACTTGTTATTTTGTTAAATAACAGTTTTGCTCTCATTCATAATAACGGGATTAACACTTGCTAGAAAGAGAGACACCTAGTATTTAATACATATACAGATATAAGTACTTAGTTGGTGGGTTTTAATCTGGTAGTATGAACATAACAGGCTGTTATTTAGTAACAGATATTTCATCCTGTTATTTCACAATTGGCTGTTATAACTCATCGTTAGTTGATTGCGGGGTATGAGCGACGGTCTGGGGCAGCGCACAGTGCCCGATTCCTCGAAACTTACGCGCGGTCTGTACATTACTGAACTGTAAAAATTTAATCGATTCTGATTACGAGTGTGTATCGTGTACCCTGCTGATTGACACCTGTCAAGTTCTGTTGAGGTTATTATTTAGCATTTGGCGAAGACTCCATACAATCCAATTCCCATCGGCTTCCCTTTAGAAATTGGTTAATGTTAGTGGTAGCCGAAATGCTGATACTTTGTTGGCAACGTTATTAAATATTCTCGAAGAATAACGCTGTGAAGATAAATTTATTGGTGAGTGTGCTTTTTTCTGGAGGGATATTTTGGGACGGCTTCCCCTTTGAAAATTTTCACCCTTCGCCAGTTATTTCGAGATCATGAGGTGTCAGTACCGTGACGGCGTTGATGTCGCTCTCGTGGCCCGGGAAGGTCTGCTTGCACTGGCACTCGCGGATGTCCCACAGCTTGGCCGACGCGTCGCACGCGCCCGACACGAACGTGCGCTGGTCGGGCGCCAGCGACAGCGACATGACGTCACCCGTGTGGCCCGTGAACTGCCCGCACTGCTGGCCCGTCTCGATGTCCCACAGGGCGCTGGAACACAAGCCAATCATTAATACGCAAAACTAAATAGGTCACGTACCGCCGCATACTGAAACAAAACTCAGTTTTAAGACGCTCTTAAAAGTTATTCTGTCGCTACTATCCACCTTAAAATGACAGTGACAGAATGAGAGTTAATGACAACTGAGATGTGTGAGAAGCCTCACTGATAGGCTTAGTGCCCACTGATAACAGTTTACCTGTAGTTTCTAGCCTATAAGGCGGCCTACAGTGCAAGGTCTACTAAACCTATTCATTAAAAGCGAATATATCCTGTCGGCAACATACCGACTCTTTACCTGTCAATCTCGACACTAGCAGTTTTTAATAGACAGCCCGCGACCGAAAATTTAGAAGTTCTAAAAGATAGAACTGGGTTCCTACCATTATCAAATAGCAAACGATTCATTTTCGAGGTACTTCATTAGTCTATAATAATATGAAGCAGTCTCTAAAACATGTTTGGTTTTAGTCTGCTAAACGTGAAGTGGGCTATAGCTATAGTTTCTATTCAATCAACTTAAAAAAATCCTTTATAACATCCTGGTACGAATAAGCAGAACTGTTCATTTCAAGCCTTAAACATAACTGCATTATGAGACGCTGGTAGGCCTCTCGAAGTCGTTTGGCACAAGACTGAACAAAAACGACATCGTTCATTAGTACGGCATGAGCAATTTCCATGTTACAGCTCGTGCCGACTCAAGAGAAGAATGTTTATGTTACAAAAATTGTTTTAGTAACTCATAAGCCATAGCAAACCGGTGAACAGACGCCACGAAAGAGATGGGGATATAAGCGTTATCAATGTAAGGCATAAACAGTGGCCTGTGACGCGACGACCGGTTTGGTGTCGGTATTTGATTCTTGTCGTATTAAGTATATGGGGACTTTATTGCGTATTATAATGTAGGTACTTATGTATGTAATTAGTTATTTGTAATAATAATTTATATATCTTAATATTTATTTTGTAGTAAGTATACCTATTATAATAGGTATAATATTGATAGTTTCGAGCGTATGGCACTCGTGGGTTGCAGCTGAAAACCAGCGTCAGGTGACCAGTATCACTGCCTCTTGACATTATGCTGAGCTGCGGCCTTTTGGCACAATAACTCTTTTATTTTATATGTTTTGTTTGTTGGTTTTATTTATTTTTTGTTGTGCTAATAAAGTATTTTTCTTTCTTTCTTTCGGTGTATGTCCTTACCATGTCATATCGCCAGAGCTGGTGAGGATCTGGTTGTCGTCGAGGAACCGGCAGCAGGAGAGGTACCCCGAGTGTCCGGGCAGCTCGCGCGACACACGCACGTTGCCTTCGCGTGTCTTCAAACTGGAATATTACGTAGCAAACATTATTATCACGTGTATAAATCTTTGTCGATCCAAGTTAGGGCAATGTCCTAGCTAAAAACTGATTTAATCAGACCAGAGGGCTATGGTGCAAGTTCACCAACAACTTATCAGATGATTAGGACAAAATCAGCCGTTTAAATATGATTTTTTGTATGGGTAATCGGCCGATGAACATCTGCAACACCAGAGGAGTCACCGATGCGTTGCCGACCTTTTAGGATGGTGTTACGAAATAAGGAGAGAAAGGAGAAGGAACTAAGGGAGGAATTGGGCCTCCAGCGCTCCATACTCACCGAACGAAACGCAACAGTATGCATACTGCTACTTAACGTCGATATTCTGTGGGAGGGTAGTACTTCCCCGGTCGTGCCGACCCATTCGTGCTGGCATGCCAGCGAGACACTACTATCAGCAAAATATCTGAATAAACATCCTATTCCTTTCTTCCTCTTCATGATAAGATCCAATCACACATCAACAATCCTGAGACATTAATAGAAAGATTTTTCACACTCACCTATAGATGGAACAAATGTTATCTAGACCGCCGCACGCGACGTATGAGCCGGACGGTGCGTACGCGCACGTCATGACCCAGCTTGAACGCAGGGGAATGGCGTGCACTTTGTTGGTTGTGTGGCTGTCCCACACGATCAGTTTTCCGTCCTGACTTGCAGAAACGAGATTCCTGGTGAGAATAAAAACTTAATTAATAAAATATAACATTACACTTTATAAATTGGTTTTTATAAACATAGTCATCAGTGGCGAAGGGTGAATATTTTTATATGGGAAGCCGTCCAAAAAATGGCTTGTTTAGGCGTGCCACATGCTGTCCAGTATTAATTTAACTGTGGCTTGAACTCATGAAGCAACTTACCTACCGGCACATATTTATTAATAGGTACTTAATACATGGAATTGATACCTACTGGTAATGGCCACACGTTTAGAAAGGGAAGCCGATGGGAATTGTGTTATAATAGACCCTTCGCCACTGACAGTCATAGTCAGTCAATTTATTGGTAACAATAAGATTACACGTCAGAATGAAAGCTTTAAATAATTAAATTTGTGGCCATGTTAAGTCTAAACTTTAGAAATAACTACTACAAAGAAAATTTGAACAATAGCTCAATTGACAAGAGCAATGAAATTGATCAGAGGCTTCAACTCCCGCTCGTGGCAATAATTTTTCAAGTTTTTTTTTTGCAGTATTAATCCGTTTTCCTATGAGGGCAGGCAGTTGGCAGTAAGTGCAGAAGACCACGAGATCCTTACATACCCAGTTTGTTTACAGGGTAATTGTAAACATACCCGAAACCTTTTAGTAGTAACTTCGTATTGATCCTCAACAATGTTTGTTCTACGACTTTGGCCAAAATTAAACAGATTAGCCAAAAATAAAAATCATTTACTTTTATTTAAAGTAATTATCTGTCTTACTTTACTTACAAAATTGTTATATTCAGGTGTTACAATCTTCTTTATATACAGGGTGTAAGTGACATCGTAACGAAAACTCATACCATGGGTTCAGTACATGATACTGAAAGACTAAGCGAAAGAATTATGCGTCGGTCTTTTCAAAAATTTTACGATTTTGTTCGCAGTTTTTATACTTAACTAAAAAATCTGCGAACAAAATCGTAAAATTTTTGATAAGACCGACGCAAAATTCTAACGCTGAATGATCCAGTATCATGTACTGAACCCATGGTATGAGTTTTCGTTACGATGTCACTTACACCCTGTATATAGTATAAAATAAAGTCGGTTTCCGCGTCTGTCTGTCTGTCTGTATATCCGCTAACTCATCCTAAACCACGCAACGGATTTTCATGCGGTTTTCACCATCATTTCGAGCATTTCTTCCGGAACGTTTTTATGTATAATACTTTCATATTTAATGTAAGGATAGTAAAGAAATTGCATCCGTGCGAAGTCGGGGATGGGTCACTAATTAAGTATAATATAATAAATAAATAAAATTTACGTATAGCTGGCGAAACCACAGGACACGCGCCGCATGAAAAAAGAAAAGGATCATATTATGAAAAGTCGTAGAACAAACACTGTAGTATATTTGGATTTACATACAAATATTATAGATAAAACAATCAAAAAACATCTATAATTATGTATTTAATTGCCTTTCCATTTCTACATAAAAACATAGCAACTAATATAAATCTATTACTATTTTCTCCACATTTTAAATTGTAACAAATTGACATGACGTCACAATATTCCGTCAGGTAGAAATATCGAAGTGCCAATGACGCATTATGGCTCAAAATTACTCACTAATTTACACTTTATTACAACAGTGTATAAGGTATATATTTGTGTGTATAATCGTGTGTAGGAAAAATTATAATGCTAATACTCCTCTACTCTATCAGAAGGAAAAAGTGTGTAATACACGTGTAGTAATCATTTACTTGTGTGTGTTATGTTGCTTGGCGGTGTGCGAGTCCTTTATACAACGTGTTTCAGAAATGCGTGGTCATATTTGGATGCCTTAGTTCTAAAAGCCACTAAGTCCATTTTTATCGATTTTGAGTTAGCCAGTTCAAAATAATTATTTTCTTTTTCTCTATTCTTTTTTCAATTAAATGAAGTACAAACTATTGTTTTATTTTTTTCTAAATTTATTTATACAGCCATTTTTTCTAAATATTTTTGATCATATCTCAAAACGAAGAAAATGGAGTTAATGATTTTTAGAACTAAGGCATCCATTTATAGGTGATCAGAACATCAAACTGAACAACTTTTTCTATGGGACCAACATCGTAATGGCGAAAAAATAATCAGCTGTCCCATACGTTTGGATCGAGTAGGTATTGAAGTTTTGTATGGGACAGCTTTATTTTGATAAAAATAAAACGCGCAGGTAAATTCGCGGACAACAGCTAGTACTCTGTATTTTTCCATGTTTTTAGTGTGTAAAATGGAAAGAAAGTCTATGAGAAAGCATTATCATTATTATTAGCATTTTAACCTATACTCCGTTCGAAATAACATTAGAAATTTAAATAACTCCATTTACACTTTATTCAACCGATTTTGACTTCTATTACGTTGGTGACATGACAAATTACAGTTGCAGTAAACATTTGTTATCGTAAATACGTTTTTGCTTTCAATGCCATCCTTATGCGTACGGAATAGAAGTCAAAATCGGTTGAATACACTGTAAAAGGGTTTGTTAAACGTGTCTAATCTTATTTCAAACGGAGTATAGACGACAGTGCAAAGTTTGTTGCACGTTTCAACATACAATTATTATTATTATCAATACACCTCAAAATAACTGTTACTGCTAGCGTGGAGCGTGCATCATCCCACTGCTGGGCAAAGGACTGCCCCCATGATTTCCATTTCCAGAATTTTCGGTCTAGCGCCAGTGTGAACGAATTAACCCCCGACAAAAAAGGGGGGTTTTATGAGTTTGTAGTGTGTCTGTCTGTGATATCGTAGCTCCAAAACGGATGAACCGATTTCAATGCAGTTTTTTTTATTCAAAGCTAGTTTAATCGAGTATCATCTTAGTTATGTTTCATGAAAATTCAGCCGTTCAAAACTTACAGCAGTTTTCCTAGTTAGAGTCGGGGGTTTTTGACGGTTACCCATAGGTTGTTAATCCTTGCTGGACACAAATAAACACGAAATAAACGTAACACGAAACAATTGGAAATAAACACGATGTTTATTTTCTAATTTCATTGATAAAATTGGGCTTATTATTGACTATTGATAATTACTTATGTTTGTCTATTATTAATGCTCATTTTTGTCTATTGTTATACGTAATAGGTTTTATCTTTTGAAGATAAAACTGTCCGTTATTTATGTACTTATACTGATAGCCTTTTTTGCATACCATTTTAAATGGTCAAATATGCGGTAACTTATCTGTATGTAATAATAACTGTACAAACCCATATTTCTTGCAAATAAAGAACATTCTGATTCTGATCCCTATTTCTAATGTAAAGTCGATAAGCCAATACTGCTACATAAACCAGATTATAACCTACATAGAATTCTGGTCACTTATTTATAAGAAATAGATTCGCTTTCGGGACAAAACAAACGATATGATTATAAATTTAGCATTTATTATTGTTGGCTTCGTATTGCGGGCGGCGCCGGCCGCGGCGTCACACATGGCCAAATAAGAGATTTATTATCGGCCTGCTCACGATTACCGGTAAAGCTTTAGTATTTCTAATAAATTAATTGGTTTTTCTATCTGAAAATTCTCAGTAGCAGCCCGTAGGTTAACTCACGTAACTAAAGAAGTGCAGTTCCCGCGCAGTTGCAGTAAAATTTTGATCAAAACAACACATTTGGTATTCTCTTAGTTTCAGTGCGATACGCTCGCGTCAAGTTCAAACGTCACTGCAATATGATCGGTGCGTCATAAAATTACGTGATTAGCCCTCAGGAGTTTGGGATTGCGTCCGACAGATAATAGTTATAGCAACAGACTAGTCTCATCGATCCATCCATGTATCCATGTTTTGCACCCATGGGTCTATATATATCTACAACGGGATCTGTAAAGTCTAGATGTTAAACAGTAGAGTGTGCTAGGCATCAGCTGTTCCCTATTTGATTTGGATTAATATTATAGTTATGCTGCGTACAGAACGGACGAACGCCACTACGCCAGCGAATGCATTCGTTCGTTGGTCCTGTCTGGACAGTTTAGTGAAAGTCAACGATCTGGGTGGGGTGTGGCGGTTAGTACCTTCGCAGCCCACGAACGTACGATTATTTTCTTATTTTTATTGTTACACTGTGAACTACCCCTCTCTTTTAACCTGCAAATCTGTCCATCCTAAGGTTGTCTGATAGAAATCGCCAAGTGCGATAAGACCGCCCTTTGTACATTTTTTTTTTTTAATTATTGTATCTTTTCTTCTATTACTGGTGTGCAATAAACTGTGTTGTATTGTACGATAGCCAACACCAAGTTTTGTGCGTTGGTCTTCGTTGCGTCGGTCTGTACCTTCGAAGGCTAACGACCATGCGATAGCCAACGCCAGTCAACGCCGAGTCGCATTCGTTAAGCCTTACGCGCATTTAAACGCAGCATTTTTAATTATCCAATATCCCAAGATTTCCCATTAGAAAATTTCGTGTCCCATACACGGGCAAACTTTCTTTATGTGAACGACGTTTTACGACTATTTTACGACCTTTAATGTGCAACCATGACTGGTCAACATTCGATTCAATTAGCTCGCGTATCTTAGAATTCTCATATACTAAATGCCAAAAAGTATAAGGAGCCGAAACTCGTGAGTTGTGACGTAATACAAACATGTCACGAGTTTGACAGTTTTCCTCAATAAATAGGTCAGGTTATGATACACATCAGATCGTAAACTTCAATGACATCTCAATAGTTTTGGTCACGAATCATGACTGGAGGCATGTCACTAGCAGTTGAGTCATTCGTTTACTGTTATTAAGTTTGTGGGAAAATCCGTTATTGTTCTTTTGTGTATTGAGTATTATTTGCTGGTTTTCCAAATATCATCATCATACTCCTGCCCTTATCACATTGATTTGGTGACGACGCAATATGTCTTTTTGATCCCCCGACAAAAAGTTAAAGTTTATATTATATTATGGAGAAGGAGTGCAGAAAACTAAAATGTATGATAATATAAATATTTGGTCTAATTTCGACCACTAGGCGACCACTAGCAATGTTAAAACGATCATAAACAAACATTCGGGTAATTTCTTCACCTATAATTTGATATTTCCTATCTGTATCACATTTTCTTAGTAGAAGACCAATATTTTTTACTGTTCAAGTAAATACACTCCACTTAATGTCCTTGACGGAAGGCTGACACTCGATAAATCTTCACTGAACCGATTTATTATCAAAGTGACGGGATAACGCCATCTTACATCGACGTCTTGTGCTTCTGGACATTTATTTTATTGTCTTTATCTCGTGAATCTTGTGTTTTTGTTTCTTATGAAAAAATATTGGAGTGTTGACGTTCATTTTATTTTATACCTTCTTATATTAAAGACGCACGGAACCACAGAAAAGAGAGGTTTCTGTGTTCTGTGCACGGAACAAACCTCCCAGAGTGACGATACAGTAATAATAATGATAAATATTTTTTCTCTCTATTATCATAATTATAATTAAATTACTAGGCGGCAGAATAAAATTGCGACACAACCCTAATACAAGTATTATTTTATATATTTTTATAACTACACAATTTCTTACATTATTTAGCGAGAAGGCGACCCGGCAGACCACGAAAATGATGGCGGGACGAACTTGAGTTTAAAAGTTAATTTAAGTTAGTTTTTTTTTTTTGTTGTTAATTTTTTTTTTTCTCTCGTGTCTTGTCACTGTCCGTGCTGAATAAATGTATTTTCTTTCTTTCTTTTCTTTTCTTGATAAAACTAACAATGAATGGTTCACACTGGCTCCAGACCGAGAGGCTTGGAAATCATGGGGGGAGGCCTTTGCCCAGCAGTGGGATGATGCGGGCTAACAGTAACTCAATTTCTTAAAAAAAAAAGAAACAGGTGGGGATTTTTATTAACGGCCATGGACTCTGCTTTTAGGCATTTCAGGCTGATCCCTTAATTACTGGACACCCTGTATTCTATACTAATAATGATAATGCTTTATTTTTATGACAATAAAATGCTTACGACTAATAGTCAGCTTCGTTACGAACTTTCCGACTGATTAATCTCTTATCTACGGCATCTACGTCTCTCACGAGAGGTGAGAGTTTATCACACGAAAGAAGACTTTGAGGTTTAGCTGAAAATGGTTATTACCTGGAGTCGCTGCCCCAGTGCATCGCGTAGATCTTGGCGAGGTGTCCGCGCAGCGTGCGTCGCGTGCGCATCTGTATGCGACCAATGGGTTCTAAATTCGCCGTCGCTTGCGCGAGCGACGTATCGCACGCTGCCTTCCTCGCATCCTGGAGACACAGAAGAGAATATTATAGGATGTTGATACAATACCTTCACGAACAATACCTCTTCTCTTGTCAGGTCACTTACATCAACATGGAAGATGGTGGTAATCACATTATTATGTTAGAATACAACCAGCGGGTCTACCGTGTAACTAAAATGGTAATGAACATCGACTTTGGTAATAAACTTCAATACGATCGTGAGAGACTAAACTTTGAACTACCTTCTAAAAAAATTACCAATCATGAAAATGGGAGTCCCAACTTTATGATCGATAATTTCATACAACATATTTACATTACGAAACTAGTGTCGCGAAACCGTAACTTGATTACTGTAAACTTGACCCTCATTATGATTGTATTTTTTTTTAAACTTTGCCCTTCACTAGGATTTCTCCAGTATCAAGGGTACAGTTTACAAACATAAATGTCACATGCACACACACCCAGCCCCGGAATAACTGTCTATAGATCATACAAATAATTGCTCCGTGCGGGGATTGAACCCGCGGAATGTAGCGTAGAAAGCTAGTCACTTAGCAAAAGATCCAAAGGTGCTGTCAATTAAAAAAAAACAGCTTTATGTACTATTTACATTATCAAACTAGTTTCATAATGTAAATTCGGCTTTACTAATGCTAGTTACGCGGTGGAACAATAAGTTTTTGTTTCTGTTGCTGCGACCTGAAGCCCAATTCTCGTAATTCACGCATGCACGCGTGCACGCATTGCGCAGACGTCGGTCATCGATGAAAACCAGCGTCATTGGTGTTGCCAATGACAACAAGCTGATCGAGGCCCATTTTCTTGCACATGAGGGACACACACTTCCATGCTTTATTTTTCATTGTTTTTATTTTATGTAATTTTCTGGTTTTTTTATTTTTTATGTTTGTTATGTGTGAATGCTCGGTGTCCTGTGTGCAAAAAATAAATTGATTTTCTTTCTTTCTTTCTTTCTTTTCTAATTAGTTTACACTATGGCTGAAAGTTGCCCGAACTGATATTATATTACAAATTGACAACATATCGGTATTCTACTCCTCTTAAAATTCAATCCGATTTCAGTATGATTTGAATTCAATCTTCTTAAACTCATTTCAATCTCATTTTTGACGTTTATGTATGGACGAGAATACCAATTTTATTATCTGTGTCGGTTCAAAATGTTAGCAGAATACCGATTTGGCATCAATCAACTTTCGATCTCATTACAGTATAATTTCACGTTGTTTGTTTGTTAGTATAGGAGAATACCATTTGTGACATTTATGACATTGATAACTAGATCGGAACTATATTTTGAACATTTTGTTGAGAATTGGGCGTTGGATGATAAATAGAGTACTTGAAGACAATACTCACTCTGATAGCATTCTTTAGCGTCTCCGCCTCCTGGCGTAGGCTGTCCAGTTCGTTCATGTTGCCGCTTTACCACTGAGTCTCAGGAGTACCGACCGCTCGACAACCGCGCGCCGCGTACGAGATACACGCAACGCACCGACCTGTGCAACAAATATAACATTATATAAATAAACTTCATATAAAATACTATATAACCTAGCCCTCAAAAATCCCCGACTTAAACTAGAAAAAGAGCTGTAACTTTTGAACGGCTAAACAGGTATTTATGAAACATAGCTAAGATGATACCCGTTTCAACTAGCTTTCAATTTAAAAAAAACTGCATTGAAATCGGTCATCAGTTTTGGAGCTACGATGCCACAGACAGATACACACTACAAACTTATAACACTCCTTTGTCTTGTCTTTTCTCCCCTTAAAGCATTACTGGTGAATTATTATAACCCTGTATATGAATGCTAGGATTCAATAGAAAATTGTCGGTAATCAGACTCACTGCTTAGGGGTCATCCATAACATACGTTACACAAATTTTGTGACCCCTCCTCCATCCTTATCACAGTTTATCACATTTGTGAGACCCCCTCCCTAGTGTGACTTCATATATTTTGCAATTTTACATCTAGAAATTATTAAATTAAAACACAGTTCCGAAAATAGTTTTATTTCCAATTTAAATTATTTTTTAATATGAATTTGAAATGTGACGTCACGAAACTTAGGACCCCTCCCACCCCTTGTCACATAATGTCACACTTCGTCGACCCCCTCCCCCCTAACGTGTGACGTACTTTTATGGATGGTCCCTTATATTCTATTGAATAGCATTGTTATGGCGATGGGTTGATAAGAGTTATCATCAAACAACTACAGAGACACCGCATTTCACTAGTTATTTCATAAGTAAGATTGATCTAAGCCGTCCCAAAACAAAACAGGGGTCAAAGCACTTGCTTACTTATTATTGTAAGTTTATATCCTATGCACTTCCAACACAATGCACTCGACAAAAGCTCTCGACCCGCGGCGGTCAAGAGAGCGCATGCGCGGGGTTTTGACAGGACCAAGCCTCTGATACGCATGCGTACCCGGAACCCACAGCGCTAACAAGCATGGTGTGCCCGCCCAGTTAACCTGGTCGTTGATGGCGGTAATCTGTATGACAAATAGTTTAGTTATATATTTCGAAGTCTTCCTAGATATACTGGGCGCGTTATTGGTCTTGCGAGTCTATTATTGGTCCTATTATTCTGATTAATCTGTGACGATCGATCTTAGTCTTTGACTTACAGGAAAAGATAATTATTTTAACTATTTTGATTTTAATTCATCTGCGTGCTAATTGGCCGGCACCGAGCTCTTGACCAGTAATTCATGGCATCTTTAATTATATAAATAATTTACTTAATAATTAAGATAATAATAATTTAATTCTATATTATATTTGTACGCCGTAAAGGCAAAACATGACTGTATTTTTGTAATTTAGTACCTTGGGTGCCCTGTGTGTGTATACCCATGTTTGGAACAAATAAATGATCTTGTATTAAGATACAACAAGGGCCCTAATTTAAGCATTAGAGCCCTTGTTCATTATGATACGTTCTGCTTCCTGTCTTCACACACTAATTTTAACGCTTCCCTTGTACCTTTTTGGTAGGTACCTATTCTTAATTGGGTGACTGACTTGAGTGTTAAGTACGCACCTACTAGTATTGTATAATTATAATATTATAGTGGTACTTATGATCTTTGCTGTTCTTTTTTAAATTTTTTTATTGTAATATTGTGTAAATTGAGGTCGAATTTTAGCCGGGGCCGCTCCTGCGGCCCCACATTTGTTGTGTAGTACCTAAGCTTGATTTATGAAAAGAGTATCCATGGAGTTTCTTGCCGGTATCTTCTCCAGGACCAACCCACTTGGAACCGTGCGCCTAGAATCACGACGTTTTGAAAGTGCCTGCAAAGGCCCAGTTGAAATAAAAATCTTTGACTTTGACTTTGACTTTGACTTTGACGCATATTTTGAATAATGTCATCGTATAACAAACAAACATACAAACATATGACATAACTGGCAAAAACCCCCGACTCAAACTAGAAAAAGAACTGTAACTTTTGAACTGCTGAACAGATTTTCATGAAACTTAGCCAAGATGACTCCCGATTAAACAAGCTTTCAAATAAAAAAATTGCATTGATATCGGTCTATCCGTTTTGGAGCTACAATGCCACAGATACACACTACAAACTTACAACACCCCTCCTTTTTGTCGGGGGTTAAAAAGCAATGGTATCGACGTTAAACTTGACCGTTGTTACTATAGTTACACATAGGTACACATAGGACAGTTCGCCTGTATTCCCCTAAGGGTTAGACAGAGGCCAGAACGACATTTTGCCGACGCCATTATTGCCGTCACCGCCCTATAGCGGACGGGCTTGTTATCACGTATACCCAATAATAGTCAACATGATACTAATGGATGACAAAAAAACTTAAAAAAAAGAAGGAAAAACCGACTTCAAAAAACTTAATTATGTATAAAATAATTTTCTTAAAAACAGCTTCTGAAGTAGGTGCCACTGCCAAGCTAGGTGCATTGAAGAACTAAAGGCCTTTTTGGAAGTCGGTTAAAAACAGGAGATTGAGTTAACATTAAGCAGACATGGGCGAAATACCTCACTGAAAAGAAAAAGAGTGAATAGCTCTTTTGCTCTAAAGGGCTAATATTCACTCTGTTAGCTCTTCTATAGCTCAGTAGCTCAGAGCAGAATGTTTGTTCATTTGACTGACCCGCGTCGGACGAGCTCTCGAGTCTCGACTTATGCGAAGTATTCCGAAGCGAGCCGAATGAGTCGTTTGGTGACTTCGGGAGACGTGCTGGTCGCCGAGTTACTGAGCTAGTGAGCTATGTAGCGAGTGAGTGAGGGAGCAAGAGCGACTACCCAAATATAGGTTTGAAAAAAAAAAAATAGTCAAAATGTTTTATGTAAACTTGGTCTTTGCAGGCACTTTTAAAACGCCGAGATTCTAGGTGCACGGTTTCAAGTGGATTGGTTCTTTTCTTCTTCTTTCTTTCAACTGGGCCTTTACAGGCTCTTTCATAACGTTGACACGTTGCGAAAGTTTGACTGGCCCCATGGAGAAGAGCCGACACGAAAACACCATAGAATAATCTAACCGTCAAAACCGACTCCAACTAGAAAAAGAGCTGTAACTTTTGAACGGCTGGACAGATTTTCATAAAACATAGCCAAGATGATATCCAATTAAACCAGCTTTTAATTAATAAAACGGCATTGAAATCGGTCCATCCTTTTTGAGCTACGATGCCATAGACACAAAGATACAGACTACAAACTTATAACCTCATTCTTTTCTGTCGGGGTTAAATAAAGACCTACAAGGAAAGCTAGGCTTATTTGCTAACAAAAAAATTCTATAAAAATCTGAAGGACCACCCTTTTGTATCTCGGCGTCATCGTCATTATCTCGGTCCATTGTTTTAGCTACGATTGTCCTGCGCTGCGTCAGCGTTGCACAACGACCACAGACGCGCAAGAGTTCGTATCATTATGTGTAATTGAACGGATTGCATAGGAAATTATATGTTGCGGATAATATTGCAGGTAATATGTAGTTATGTCTTCAGCTTCATTATATTAATATGATAGAAACTTCTAGAGGTCTGTCTTACGTCAGTATTATAAACGTATGTTGCAACTACCTTCATAAAATATATCATTCAAAAAATTTATTACAGTAATAATTATTTATTTATATATTTACATTGTTTTAAGCACATTCGAGCGTATGGCACCCGTAGGTTGCAGCTGAAAATCAGCGTCAGGTGGAAGCACCTAGTGTTGACATCTAAAATTATGCTGAGCTGAGGCCCTTTTCGCATAAACGTCTTTTTTGAAGAGAGAAGAAGAAAGAAAATACATTTATTCAGCACGGACAGTGACAACACACGAGAGAAAAATTACATAAAAGTTTACATAAACCTTTAAACAATAAAAAAAAACAGAAAAGAGAGAGCAAAAAAAAAAAAATATAGTCATCATAAAATATTACATTATGTTGTCAAATATGCCATGCCAATTGCCCATGCCGAAAGGATAGCCAGCTCAGCATTTGCTGACATTTTTCTATTGTATGTGATGTGTTTTAATTTAAATTGTGCCAATAACCGCGTTTTTCTTTCTTTCTAGAGCAACAAGCGGTGTAATCTTGATGTACTGCAATAGATCGCAACACGTGTTGTATCGTGTTATGTAACGGTTCAATTCCATTTCTGAACTTTACCCTGTGTTCGTTAGACTCCCGATACCATGTTGCATGACTAATTACACTGCATGTTGGACGTGTTTAGACGCATTATGAGATGATAAACTGTAACCCGTACTGAAAAGCCATGCGGACAGACTGACGGCGATCAATCAATTTGGTTATATAACGCGTGTTTGTAGTTACACAAGCCGTGTTTAACTTTCTTCTCTGACTGGCCAATGAAAGTTTACTCAAACTTACCGAAGGCTTTATGGAAACAGGATAAAACGGATTTTTGGGGTGCACGGATTTGGCAGTGACACCGACTTCAGAAGGTTTTTAAAGTTGGTTTTCACTTTTTTTTAAGTTTTATTCATTTTTCTATTATGAGTGGCATAAACAATACATCAACATGCGATTACAGCAATCGCGAGTGATTGACGATTTCCATTGTTTATCTCCGAAAGTTTTGACCAGATTTTCATCAAATTGAAATGGAACCACTTTGGGAGGAAAGAAAATTATTTTATACTTTTGAATTTTTTGAAGTCGGTTTTTCCTATTTTTGTAATTTTATTTTATTTTTCTATTTTAAGTGGCATAAACAATACAGAAACATGCAATTACAGCAATCGCGAGTGATATGCTGTTATTCATTCAAGAGTTCCATTGTCTATCTCGGAAGTTCTTCATCAGATCTTCACCAAATTTAAATGGGACCACCTCGGGAGTATACCTTTCAAACGAAAACAATAATTTTCAAAATTGGTCTGCAATTGCCGGAGAAATCACGTAACAAACAAACGAAAAAAGAGAAACGTGCAGTCGAATTGAGAACCTCCTCCTTTTTGGAAGTCGGTTAAAAAGGCTACCTAGATGCTGTTTTGCAACACGATTTCAGTCTGCTTCCTTGTTTTGAAATTAAATCGGTTACAAACATTCAAGATTCAGGAAAGAGCAAAATAACATATATTTTTTTGTAAAGTACCTAGTAAATTTCTGAACGTGTTGTAACTTTCACTGTATTTTTACAGTGCATAAATCAAGTTACGAGTTTGTACGTATTCTGTCTGTCTCTAAAATTAGTTCTCGTGTTATTAGTATAAGTGTGCTCTCGTTACTGTGTTTACGTTAGTTTTCAGGGATGCTACATTTGGTATAAGCAGGTGAATGTCCAGTAATATAAGTACTAATAACACTAACATAGCATGTAAGCACAATTTGTTACTAACCCATCACTAACAACTTTGGGCTTCAAAGCCTGAAATAAAGGTTTTTTTTTTATTTGTATTAGAAAATGGGACGCGATTTTTAAAAATTAGAAACGCCCTTTATTTTTCTTTTTTTTTACATTGCTCTAGGTTTTCTCCTGTATCTTGGGTACAGTTTACAAACATACATCTTACATGCACACACACCTAGACCCGGAATAACTATCTGTAGATCATACAAATATTTGTTCCATGCGGGGATCGAACCCGCAGCACATAGCGCAGAAAGCTAATCGCTAAATATTGCTTTACAGGATTTTTTTTTATTAGTGCGCGTAATTTGTATAGTGATTCAGTCTCTGTTCCTAAATACAACCGCAGTATTGGGATACACTTTAAAACAAAACGAAAATTCAACTTAGTATGGGGGACACGCATAATTTACTAGCGCAAGCCATACAAAAACAAAATTTTATTTTGTATTGGAGTGAATTTTAGTCCTGTATACTATATCGTATCTAGATACATTAAGTACACTTTGATGGACCCTTTAGAATAAGACACGTAAACAGATTTGTACCCTTAACCGGAGCCTATTTGTGACCACATTAAAATAAACCCTTTCCATGCTACTGGCCAGCAGAAAGGGATAAACGCCTACCCAATTAATTTTCCATTTACTTGAACTAAATATGATTATGCCTACCATTATAAATATATTTTACCTCTTACAACCCTAGCAATTTCATAATAGGATGCGTTCACACTATAACGGCGAGGTAAAATAAAATGAGGTAAAACACCCACTGTTGCGATGAAAGCAATTGGGACCGACATTTATATGATAATTTTGTGACTAAACGGGAAAATGATTCAAAATGCTTATCAGCCCCCAACAATAGGTAAATGGCGTAATTGTGATTGTTTTTGGACTGCTATCTGACAATGGAGTGGTGGCCTCGGATAATATCCACAAGAGAAAATCCAAATTTAGCTGTGCGACTAAAACGGAAATGCACAGATTATTATATTATTACTTCCATACAGGACCTCAAAGCGAACGATTGTGTTACGATACCAAAACCAAGGACCGAAACCGGTATGACAAATACCTGTATTTCTCGGTTACAATCTTTATTATTTAATAGGCATTTTTAAAGGTAACCTTAATTTTTAAGGTAATTCCATCAAATTTATTACAACCGGTATTGATACCGGTTACCAAAATAAAAATTACCTCTATCTTACACGTGCCGTCGGCATAAAGTCAAAGGTCGGGCAGCGTCTGCGTGTAAGTATGTGTATATCGCCGATCATTTTTAGGTTACCGGTATTAGAATGGTTACCTAAATTTAGAGGTCACATGTTTATATATCTTGGTTACCCAGATAGCGTATACCGTATTCTAATATTCTTAACCATAATTCTTCGATACCTGTACCCTAATTTATAGCGGTTTTCGGTCCCTGCCAAAAATGTGCATAATTTTTGTAGATCGATTACGCTTGGCAACCCTACTGGTAACAGGTATTGCTCTAATTACTATACAGGCTGTTTTGAAACCGAACTAAAAAAATCGGCGATTTTTACGCAAGTTTTCTTTTTCAATAAATTTCTCTCTGCTGTCATTCGTCTAGCTGAAGGGACATCGAAGTAAGAATTTTTGTCACCTTTTTCTGTTCTACACGTAAATAAAAATAATTTTAGTTAGAATACGTTGGAGACTTTTTAAACTTGGCCTAGAGATCGTGGTTATGTGTAAAATTATTTATTTATTTTATTATTATTATTTATTATGAAACTACTGATTGGTTTTGATTGTTTTTTTGTGTACGGTCATAGAACGTGATACTAAATACGTGGTTCAATTTAATGTGATAACATCTGGAGCACCCTGTATATACTGTATACGCCTTAAAACAGATTTGCGATTACAGTATATTATAGCTATAAACACAGGCGAGCTATTACCTAGCTTGTAGGCTCTGCCGCCCATCCCAAAGGACGCCCACGAGCTAGGGTGGTAAACCACGACCACGGACACTTCGGGGAACCCATTTGCAGCCACGGCATGCATAATTAGTAGCCGTGACGTCACAATCTTTTGGGTGTTGCCTCAATTTGTAATTACTGTAGGATGACTCACAACAAAGGCTAATAAAATAAAAACAGTGTCTATGAACCTACCTTTCTAGTCCTGATCCCTTTCAGGGGTTATTGTACTTATCATTATGAACAAAGTTTACTAGAGGACCAACCAGAAAAAAGCAAAAAAAGAAAAATATCTGATATTCCTTACAAATAATTTAATAAGAAAATCATATTTGCGATTTCAGGGTTGGTCCCATAATAAAAGTTGTTCATAATGATGAGTACAATAAAGGGGTTATTGTACTCGTCACTATGAACAACTTTTTTTAAAGGAATCGGGACTAGAGAGTTATGATCAAAGTTTTCTATTTCAACTGGGCCTTTGCAGGCACTTTCAAAACGTCCTGATTCTAGGTGTACGGTTCCAAGTAGACCTTATATTACGTTCTCAAAGTTACGGTTGAAATAAAACCCAACTCGGTCGTATGTTGTGTGTTTCCGCTTCGTTTGCCAGTAATGCGCTGTGGTTACGTGCAAACAACCGCTGGGGCCGGCTGTGACGTCATTAAAATTAACACATCAATAAACGCGATTACCGTGAAGTTGTTACACAAAATTCAAGCTGGTAAGGCGAGTGTATCAGATGTCCTGACCAGAGAAACCCGTGCAATCAGGTTTACGTCTGCAAGCTATGACCAACAGTTGTTGGTCTTACTGACAACTGTTACAACTACAGATTTTGGCTCCTTCAAACTAACGATATGAGCAAGCGAAGGGGCGCAGAAAAAAATATAAGAGTCTATTTTTGTAAAGTTTTTCTTTCTTTCTTCTTTCTTAAAAGGAAACTGAGTAAGAAATCGTAACCGAAATATTTTTCCGACATTGAGAATCGAAATTGACTTACAATGAAATACACAGGGAAGAAAATCGGTTTTTATAGATTGGCCTATCGCATTTGATTTATTGGTCGTAGGCTCCTCCAAAAACTGGAAAGTAATGTCCGTAGTCAATACATTTGGTTTTTTTTTTGGGATGGTCTTAATTCACGCGCACTGTGTAGACTGCACTGACCGAAGAAGTCTCTACCTCTGCACTGGATTACGGTCCGATTAAATTGAAAACATAATAGATTTCTCAGAATTGGTACTCAAAGGGTTAAGCCGAGCTTCCACTAGCAGCGGAGCGGACGCCCTACGGACTCCGTTTAACTCGCAACGGTAAACTACATAGAAGTGCTTCGACCAACAAAGTGTCTAGCGGAGAGGACTGAACGAGTAAAAATAGTTAATAACGAACTCGTTCTTCATTTCTCTTTTGCAGTGGAAGACAATCGTGAAAATTCTTTCTTAATGGAAGGTAAAACCTATTTTAGCTAGATGCCGTCCGTTCGGTCCAGCTATTACTTGCTCATTACCCTTTCGCAGTGGAAGCCCGGCTTTAGATTAGGAAAGCTAAAAGTAGTAAGATTCTCTCTTACATAATACATTTTCAGCGCCAAGCTCATACATTTAAACAGCACTTTAAATTTAGCTCAAGCCATAAAATATTACAACGCAAGCATAGTAAACAAAACCAATTTCGCGTCCCAGAAATAACTTGTTCAGAACATCAATTCATCACTAGCAAGACATATTTATCCCAGTCAGAAAGTCGAAAGACAGGAAAAAGACATTAGCTGAAGTCGTAAAGAGAAACGCGAGGGCATTACATACACGCCCGTGTTTGCGTGAAACGATACAAGGCAGTCACTCTTACAGGGGTTTCCAGACTGGACTATTTCACGATTTCCGTCGTGCGACAAATGATATTAAGACTAGATGCGGGAGATGAAGGACCTAGCCTTGTGAGTAAGACGCGACTTAGGACAGGATTATGTATAGCAGTAGACTACGATCGGCTGAGATGATTGATCAGCGGCGTGGAGAAAATTTAATAGGATATGTGACGACATGGAATCTACAACACTACGGTCAAATTAGTTTGCTAAAGACCATAATTGTTTTTCTTAAATCTACATAACCTTTATCGTGGTGGAACAAAAAATACTGTTTACTAGCTGTTGTCGACGAACACCTAGTGCTAGCAGCTATACGATCGTCTGGGTTAATGGTCTTCACGTGCAGCTGCTATCGACCCTAAGTACACAAGGAGAGTCGCCATATTTAAAAACTGCATTAGCAAGAAACAGTTTTAAGTTGTGTACAAAACAATCACTTTCGGATTGACGACTTCGTGATACGCACGATTTAAGTCGACTCGTGTGAACACCCCTTAACGCCAAAGTTTATTGCTACCGTCCCATATACTGAGAGCAAATAGATTACACTGAACATCCAGCATACCAGCAACAATATTGAGATTTGGTAACAACAACGAAAATATATTTTTATGTAAGTAACAGTCAGTTGATTCGTCAGTGTTGAAGATGTTGAAATGAGTAGGGCGAAGGAAAGGAAAGAATGGAAAAATTGGTTGTGATCGCAATGAAAATATGGATACAGTAAAACAGATGCAGATTATGAAAAAGTACTCAGTGTCCTTCGACACAGAAAAAAGAAGAGAAAGCATGATTGGTCATTTGATTAGGCACGATAAGTTCGTTACCAACATTATAGAAGGAAAAATAGAGGCAAAAAGAAAAAGAGGAAGACCAAGAAGTAACTACATTGATCAGCTGAAAGAAAAAGCTAATATAGAAACATTATAAACATTTCAAAGATTTGGCACTGGATAGGACTGGATGGAAATTGCTACACCGGCAAGTGCCTAGCACTTAAAGGATGATGGGCGAAAATATAGGGGACCCTGCCCTGAGACCAATAACGATGTGACACATGTCATTGGAAAGCTCTTTTCAAATGCTACAATTGTTACTAAGGCCGTCCGGGTCAATTCGCTGTGGGTAAAAAGTTATGGCGTCTCAAAAGAATTGCGGCGTAGAACTAGTCGTCTACATACAATATAACTGCCAGGAGACCAATAACGATGTGACACATGTCATTGGAAAGCCCTTTTCAAATGCTACAATTGTTACTAAGGCCGTCCGGGTCAATTCACTGTGGGTAAAAAGTTATGGCGTCTCAAAAGTATTGCGGCGTAGAACTAGTCGTCTACATACAATATAACTGCCGGGAGACCAATAACGATGTGACACATGTCATTGAAAAGCTCTTTTCAAATGCTACAATTGTTACTGAGGCCGTCCGGGTCAATTCGCTGTGGGTAAAAAGTTATGGCGTCTCAAAAGTATTGCGGCGTAGAACTAGTCGTCTACGTACAATATAACTGCCGGGAGACCAATAACGATGTGACACATGTCATTGGAAAGCCCTTTTCAAATGCTACAATTGTTACTAAGGCCGTCCGGATCAATTCACTGTGGGTAAAAAGTTATGGCGTCTCAAATGTAGTGCTGGCCCCGTAAAGTAAGCCTTATGTAGGTATATTGACCAAAAATTCTTTATGAAAGAAAAATATCGTTATTAATACACATATTACACATCTTATTAACTTAATCTTAAATATCATAAAATTAACATTATTTATTACATTATAAAAAAATACCGTATTTCTTGGGGAAGTAATTGAATAAAACATATGAAGCTGAACGATGATCATAGCTTCTCCGCTTTGTTAAAGGTAGAACCTTCTGGAACATTGCTAAGTTCGGAAAACTTCTGATAGTATGCCGCGTCGCTTAAACCTGTTCTTTGTCCACAATGCGCTTTCGAAGATACAATTATAGAATTTAAACGCAATACTTTTGTGAAATATACATATAAAATAATCAGCTTACATACATAGTGTATCTATATTATTAGTCTAGTATTAAAAACCTGATACCTACTTCAAAACAATCCTCCAATTGCATTTCAATTTGCAAAATGTGCATTTTCATGCACAATAAGCTGCTAAAGTGGTTGATTTAGTAGAATATTCTCGGTCAGGAGATGATGCTGATATCTTCTATTTAAATGTAACCCTCGTTGGCGCATAATATTATTAAGAAGAATGTCCATAATAAAAATCGTTGAAAGCAAGCGTAAACGTAAATCGAACGAAGACCAATAAACAAGCCGATGTTAAACAATAACAAACTGTCATTTTTCATACAAAATGACAACATGTAACTGGCACCCGACTGGCAAGAAAAGTTGCTGATGCGTTTCAGACCTTTAATTTGCTCTCACAAGGAGGGAGTTAGGGAGATTGAGCTCCCAGTACTCGTCACTCACAACATTTGACGCGGCAACATAATCTTGCTACTTTCTGTATTCTGAGAGCGTGTTAGGTTCATAAAATGTACTTCTCTGGTCAGGTCAGCCCATATTATGAGCCGTAGTGAACTACTGGTTGCAGTAAGTAAATGCTAGAGACGGCCATAGTAACAATTGTAGTGTTACAAAAGACCTTTCCAATGATGTATGACCCACCATTATTGGTTTCCGGGTAGTTATATTTATCGTATGCAGACGACTAGGTAGTTCTAGGTCACAATACTTTTGAGAAGCCATAACTTTTTACCCACAACGAAATGCTATTGATCACCATAATAACAATTGTAGTGTTTCAAAAGACCTTTCCAATGATATATATGGCTCACCATTATTGGTCTCCGGGCAGTTATAAATCGTATGCAGACGACTAGTTCTACACCACACTACTTTTGAAACGCCATAACTTTTTACGCACATCGAAATACTATCGATGGCCATAATAACAATTGTAGTGTTTGAAAAGACCTTTCCAATGGGCAATGACGTATAGTCCACCGTTATTGTTCTTTGAGCAGTTATATTGTATGTAGACGACTAGTTCTACGCCGCAATACTTTTGAGACACTATAACTTTTTACCCACAGTGAATTGACCCGGACGGCATTAGTAACAATTGTAGCATTTGAAAAGAGCTTTCCAATGACACGTGTCACATCGTTATTGGTCTCTTGGCAGTTATATTGTATGTAGACGACTAGTTCTACGCCGCAATACTTTTGAGACGCCATAACTTTTTACCCACAGTGAATTGACCCGGACGGCCTTAGTAACAATTGTAGCATTTGAAAAGAGCTTTCCAATGACATGTGTCACATCGTTATTGGTCTCCCGGCAGTTTTGTCCCATCATCCTTTGGATGGGATGGATGATGGGTCTCGACAGCGGTATGTCTAGCTAGTGTGATGGTTATTGAGGAATCAGAATTATGAAGTGAATTTCTGCACGGCCCTTAAGATGTTATGAGGAGATGTTATTTAGAGATACCCATTGACCACCACCCAAACCCACCCCACCCACCCACCCTCCCCCCCCACCCATTGGTTTTTTTTTATGTAATTTTCTGGTTTTTTTATTTTTTATGTTTGTTATGTGTGCATGCTCGGTGTCCTGTGTGCAAAAAATAAATTGATTTTCTTTCTTTTCTTTCTTTCTTTCATTGAGCTATTAAGTACTACATACTAGAGGGCGACAGGGCCACACGCGGGAAGGAGGAATGTGGCGGGTGAATGAGAATAGTATAACAGATGCATGAAGTGCGGCGATATAGCTGCAATTAAATGGTACAGCGTAATGAACTGCGGTGTATCCTCTAGCTAGAAAGTAGTACGTAACAGTTCAATGAGAGATACGCGGCAGTTTGGACGGTACGGTGCTCGTTTGGACCGCAAAGATTGTCTTTAAGTTGACGCGAACAGAAACTCCTTAATGGCTAAACAATTAATAAAGAACTGGATAACCACGTGAGATTGCGTTTTTGTATTAAAAAAGTACAATATTATTATCTAGTGTTGTTTACAAAGAGTTTAGCAAGAAGATAAGTACACGACGTACATTTACCGGAACCGGTAAACAAATAACTAAGTGCTTACATAAGGAAAACCAGGAGGAAACCGGTGTTAGTAGGAATACTAAAAATATGTTTAGATAGAATACCCATGTGTACGTGGAATCTTGGAATGATGCACGCAAAATTGTGTTCGATTAGCTAAATACTAAGATAGTTTATTAGGATACACATAAATATTGGCTAGCATTTACTTCATGAGAATTAGCTCAACAATCTATTAGTTATATGAGAAAACTGTTTTCAATTTCATCTTGATTTATCATTATACAGGGTTACTGGTAATATGACGGCAATCCGTTATGGGGATGTAGGAGAGATCATTTGCAACCAAATGACTCCTGATGACTACTACGCAAATGTCAACCATTTTCGAGTAATATGACATTTTATATTTTTTGAAGATATTTACATTATACAACTTTGAACATTGATAAAAAAAAATCCAATGCATACAATATTTTTATATTAGTATTATCTGTTTGCTAACATTTCAGTACATAATATTCAATGATAAAATGACAATTATCTGCAATAGTTTTGAAATCAGAGCTACAAATCGTTACGCATTTCATAATTTTGAGCAGGTCTTGTGACTAAAATGGTCGATTTCTGCAAAATAACACGGAAGTACTTTATCGGCAGAACATTTCGAAAACATGTACAACTTTTCAGCTATCCAACGAGATACAATAATCTAACAGAAATCGGAAATTGAGTGAACAGAATACAATTATTGTGATAAAGACAAAATCAACTTCAAACAAAATTGCATGCTGTCCTCCGCCTGAGGGGGGCGGAGGGGTGTGCCGGACTCCTACCGGCTAAACTCACCACGGTGGTCCACTTCGGCACCTACAGATTGGTTTCGGGTACTCTTAGAAAACCGCGCCGAACCTAACCTAACCAAAACCTAACCTAACTTATGCTTTTTTTTTACTTGATGAGAACCCGTCATAGGTCTTTCCTCCACCTGGGGGGGGGGGGGCGGAGGCGTGTGCCGGACATTGGGTTAAGTCTGGGCATCTTGCTGGCCAAGGAATTGGGCCTCCTCTGCCAATCCATCGATTAGGAAAGTTGGCGTCTAACCATTGGCGAACAGTGATTCTCCAGTCACCAGTTACACCAAGTAAAAAAAAAAAAGCTTAGGTTAGGTTAGGTTTTGGTTAGGTTAGGTTAGGTTAGGTTCGGCGCGGTTTTCTAAGAGTACCCGAAACCAATCTGTAGGTGCCGAAGTGGACCACCGTGGTGAGTTTAGCCGGTAGGAGTCCGGCACACCCCTCCGCCCCCCTCAGGCGGAGGACAGCATGCAATTTTGTTTGAAGTTGATTTTGTCTTTATCACAATAATTGTATTCTGTTCACTCAATTTCCGATTTCTGTTAGATTATTGTATCTCGTTGGATAGCTGAAAAGTTGTACATGTTTTCGAAATGTTCTGCCGATAAAGTACTTCCGTGTTATTTTGCAGAAATCGACCATTTTAGTCACAAGACCTGCTCAAAATTATGAAATGCGTAACGATTTGTAGCTCTGATTTCAAAACTATTGCAGATAATTGTCATTTTATCATTGAATATTATGTACTGAAATGTTAGCAAACAGATAATACTAATATAAAAATATTGTATGCATTGGATTTTTTTTTATCAATGTTCAAAGTTGTATAATGTAAATATCTTCAAAAAATATAAAATGTCATATTACTCGAAAATGGTTGACATTTGCGTAGTAGTCATCAGGAGTCATTTGGTTGCAAATGATCTCTCCTACATCCCCATAACGGATTGCCGTCATATTACCAGTAACCCTGTATAACTGAGAGAGGGGGTGGGAAACGAAAGGAAAGGAGGGCCCAGCCGTCTCGGAAAAAATATCCGGTCGATCGGTTATTACATTAGTGTCTCCTCACACGGGCAACTCGCGACAAAACGTCGCCACCTGAAGCTAAAAGCGGCTACTTAGCAGAAGCTCGCGACAGCCACTTGTGGTTGGTGGTCGACGCAAGTGGCGGCTACTTTTTTTAACCCTATGCAGTATCATAATGGGTAACGCGCGAGTAGCAGTGACTCGTGGCATGTAGCAACTGCCGGCGACAACCATGTGCGGTAATCCATATAAAATGTATGACAAACTGCAGTCCGTAGCTAGGTTGCAGCGTCTTTTTGGATGTCGCGGGAGGCACGTGTGCGGTAAGGTGGACTTTCGAGCCGAAAAAAAATGTTCTGTGTTGTCTTTAATACGGAACACCGTATCACGAGGCGTTGAAGTAAAAAGTATTCCTTGATTATAAGATGCAACAAGAAATGCTTGAACATGCTTAACCTCACTTCTTTCATGCTGTCTACGGCGTGATAATATAAACAATCTATGACGTGTTTAAACAAAACTTTTACTATGTTTATACAGTGCTATGACGAAAAAAACAGATAGAAATACGGGTGAAATGACGTCACAAGTTTGAAATAGAACTCTATGGGCTAATTTACTTTTATTGTTTCAATTTTGAAATGTTTCAAGTCTTCTAACTGCAGGTCACGTACGAGCTGAAAGTGTAATGGCGTGCTGGATGTTGGCTTAATAAATTGACATACGTTAAATGTAAAAGTCTGAAAAGAGGATGGAAACGTACTCGGAGAGCAGGCTCGGACGATACTGAGGAACGGTAAAAGATGAAGTACAGTGCCATAAAGTTATCTGACCCGGTGACCAAAATTGGAATATCACACGAGGTAACCGCATAAAGAAATTCATATCACATGATATTTATATTAAAAATGATAATAAATAATTATGTAATAATAATGAAACGATGAAATAATCTCCACAAATTGATAAAAACAACAGGCCATTAACAAACAGCTAAAAAAAATGTTACTGTTCTGTTGTGATTGACTAATCGACTAATTGTTGCGAAAAAACCAGTTTACTCGACAGAATAATAATTTTGACATATACACAGTAGTTATGTATACCAGTTTGCAAATCGCCATTTCAGGGGGTAAGCATTTACCTACTGTTAAACCTGGGCATTCTAATGACCCCTAAAATGACGTATCTCTCACCGCAGGATAAGGCAGCTGCTGCCTACACTCCTGACTTAAATACCTTAGACTTTAACGACCTCCACGGGTGGATCAACTGTCTACAAACTCCTTAACAACTTTTTTTATTTATAACAATCTCACCTAAAAATAAAATATCTTAATCTAAATAACTTATTACATATAGTGTAACTTTTGCGAATAACGAAACTTACGGGCCCGTTCACACCAAACGTATTGTCAGCCGCCGACTGTGTTCACGCCCACCGTGAGCCCCAGTGTGAACGTGAAGTCAGACTGCATTTTTCGTTCACGCTATGCCGACACTACGCTGTAGCTACGTAGCCCACCAGCGTCCGCGGCGCGTAGTAACGAAGTACATACAATTATCAGCCACCGAGAATCAGCGACTGCACAAAGCGTATTAACGTATTGTCGATTCGGTGTGAACGAAAGGTTGAATGTATGGAAAAGCAGTAAACTGCGTAATGCCCGCTCACAGTCAGCTGCTGACAATACGTTTGGTATGAACGTGCCCTAATCATTTCTACGTACTTTCCTTGCAAAATATCTAAAGTTGCGTATTCTTAAGTTTAACACGTTCACTGGACCGTATCATATTGCATGCTTAGTTTCAACGTTTCAAGCAATTATTTAAGTAACCAACACATGTAAGCCGGAAACGCAACTGAAATGGAAGGCGCATGCAACTATTCGATATAATAACGAGGTTATTGACTGAGGATTATATGACGTATAGACGTGATTGCAAGGCTTGAACTATCACATTTAGATCTAACCCGTCAAGGACGTGGAAGGCGGTGAACCGAGCGTTGCGCTGCAAGAGGCTCGGCGGCTTTGGCCCATCGTCAAAAATTTTATGACATTAGAGAAAAAGTACTCCTCATCTTATTTTGGACTTCATATTTCTGACGGGTAGGACTTTGGAGCAACAGGATAACATGGTGCTACTAGTGCTTGCCATCATTTGGTAAATTAAGTGAAATTATTATTGATAATCATCAATTACCATCAGGTGAGGCGCTGCCAAACGCACTCAAATTTATAATAATAACAAAAAACATATCGGAAAGAAGAAAGAAAGAAATAATAGTAAATCTGAAAACATAAAATAAAGAAAATAAAAAAATAAGGATAGAACATTAAAATTTGAAAGTATATTATAAACTCGTGTAAGGGTTCGCTTCATCTGTGTTAAATAGGGTCGTCGATCAGCATAATACAGTGCAATACTGGCAACATCACCAGCGCTGGTTTTCAGTGACAACCTTGGCTGGTGACTAACGTCAAGGTCATATATTTTGTCCTACAATCGCGGCTTCATCGAATCTTGATACCCGCTTGATGAGAGCTAAACAACCTATGATTGTCATTATAATTATGGGTTTAGTTAAGCATGAAGATGCTTTCTAAATATTTCCATAGCATTATGGCGCTACGTAAGGAAAATAATGTTACCTAGTTGGCAAAACTAATCTGATTACATTCTCGTAGACAATATGCTAATGAAATGTAAATGCATCTTCAATATTTCCATCTTTGAGCAAAACAGGAATGTGGGTTTCAAGCAAGTCTTTATTATATTGCAAAATTGCAACTGGAATACAATTATCAGTCTTGAAGATGAATTTAGTTCGAAGTTCTACCCTTTATATGTAGGTTTGTTTGCAAAATGCAGACTATTGGAGACACAACGAATCCGATTGGAACATGCTTCTGAATCTGTTCCTCAATATTTTTCAATCTTTAAGTCTGAAGTAACTTCGAACTATCCCCATTGATTTTGAGTTTATCCATTGCAAACAAACAAACAAACAAACAAACAAAAAATCAAATCATATCTCTTTATAATATAGTATAGAAGTATAGTATAGTATCCGGATATGAGAGGAATAATTCTCGTACAATCGGAGTTGTCTCAAATTCAGTCGAGTTATTCGAGAAAATTAGAGCCCGACATTTTTCGAAAGAATTTCGCTCGAATTGCTTCCACTGGTCGGTACCGATCGAGACATTACATTTCAAATTCGATCCATCATAAAGGTCAAAAAGCGATCAAAGTGCAAACTCGATTCCAAGATGATCTCGCAGGAAACGAGAATTGTCTCCCTAATGATATAACGGAAAAACAAGCTTATCTGACATGACAAACATCCAAATTTCACTGAACTTGCAACAAAAGGGTTTAGCAAAACATCCGCCAAATCAGGCAACGTTCCGCATCGTTAATATCCCTTACAGAGAACATCCGGATCTCAAGTTAAAATCTCTTTCAATTAGAAGGACAACAGATAACTGGATAAAGCTGATTGGCTGACCCAGATAAAGAGCACAGATTATGCAATAGCCTGTAGCAATGGATGGGTTTCTAACTGATTTGGAGATTGATTTATGCGTGGGACTGAAGTTTTATCGAAGACTCTTATTTGACGTTTCAATAACTTCGTTAATGTAGGGGTGAAAGAAAAATGAGAGCTTTTTTTGTTTGTCCAGACGAAATGGATAATCAAGTAATTGGTACTTTTTCAGCAGAATCGCCCGTTTTCGCGTTGGTTGGCTGCTTTTTGCTTACAAAAAGTGAATAACAAACGCGAAATCTCGCGATTCTGCTGCAGAATGGTAGTGTTATGGCCCATTGAAACGGATACCTCCATTAGCAATCCGTAGTTTCCAGAAATTACTATACGCCAAGTCTAAAATATCATATTTACTATCAACTAGCATAAAGATTATACATTCAGACATGTTTTATTGTAGTTTTGGGTGCTATCTCTTTACAGGATTTATTATTTGTGTGCCTGCATCCTTCTGTATCTCCTATCAACATGTATTCTGAACAATCAACTAAATAACATCCTTGTTATTACCCCAAAGATATCGAAACATTCGCGCCAAGTTAACCATCACGATCCTCATCAGTAATAGTGAAATTCCGAAACATTGGAAGCCACATGTAAAGTTTTTTAGTTGTGAACCAGAAATGATAAATATAATTACCAAAATACAATATGTACTTATTCCATCTTCGTCCCTCCTATTCAGCGAATATTTTGTTTTTGATTTCTGAAGTATCGTGTGTATCATACACAAGTGCTGACAAATAACCTTCGTTTATAAGTACCATATATAGCGACTTGCTCTCCTTAGCTGACACTTAGAAGTTCGTGAGCTGTCATAGTTATGTTGCGTGAAAGTCGTCATTATCGATCTCTTTCTTTTGATTTTAATAACAACTGAATATCTAAAATATCCTTATTTTCGCTCATAAAGAAACCTTGATAGAATTTTGAGCTATAATTCTAAATAACGAGTAAGTCTACATTGTTTTGAGAAAAGTTTTGTTTGTAATAAATCCCTGATACGAAACCTTCAGTGATGGCCCGTGTCCAGAGAATCTTTTGACCGTCATGGTAAACAAACAACCTAAAAACATTAAGGCAACTTTTCTACAACAATGGGACAATATTCCGTGAATGAATAATTCTGTTTAAACGAACAAAAAATAAACCCATTGGTTTAATTCTCGCGTATGTATGAGTAATCAACTTTTCATGTAATCGGAATGGATTTGGTATGGCATTTCCTGCAGGATACGGGGGCTTACTCTTTAATTACGCGAGGCGATTTTTTGACTTTCCTCCCCCTCCAGTGAGATTTGACTCCACCCCCTGCCACCGATTATGAATATGAGAGTCCTAACTTCATGATAGGTAATTTTTTTACAAGGTAGCTCAAATTTTAATCTCTCACGATCGTATTGAAGATAATTACCAGAGTCGATGTTCATTACCATTTTAGTTACGCGGTAGACCCGCCGATTACGTGCGTGTACAGTGATTACCCTTGCCGTCTCAAATGTCGAATGAAATCAAATCGATTGCTACTGCAATTACGTGACGTAAACGTTATCAACAAAGTGAAATGGCGTGTTGTCTTGTTATGTCTAGACGAATTACGATTGGCTTTGTACGTAATAAAATGAGATTGAACGAAGTCATTTCGTGAATACCAGAAAATTGTATCAAATCGTGACGTGCATTTGCTTATGAGCATTGGTCGATTATTGACTTGTAATGATGAGGATTATATTTGTGGATGACTTGGTTTCTTTATGAGAAACGAACCCTGAAAATATCAGGATCGCAGACCCCTAGTTTTTGGAAAAATGGTTGTGATTGTTTATTTATTTAATGCTTTTCATAAAATATGTACAAAGGCATCTGGCATTCTCTGCCAGACCACCTTAGAGTTAGTGATGCAGATACAAAAACATGGTAGATGCAGTAGTCATTATTATTAGGTGAGGTTACTAAGAAGAACCTAATGATTGAATTTACTGATTGTTCCATTCTGCCAAAAGTTGGTAAAATTGGGAAAAAGCAATTCTGTAACGCTATGACTTTTGAATAAAGGTTATATTAATGGAAAAATGAAGTACCTACAATCACTGATAAAATTAATAAAACTATTAAAAATTCAATCAACAGAACGACAACATACAATTAGATCGGCATTTAATTTTACAAAATGACTAAATAACATACAGGATATTTTTTATGTAGTGAACAAAATTTGCAATGATTCAGTGTCCGTGACGACAGTGACAAAAACAACAGCAGCAAAAATTTTAGAAAAAAAAAATTGTATGACATGCGCTAGTAAATTATGCGTCCCCATACTAAGTCGAATTTTCGTTTTGTTTTAAAGTATATCCCAAACCCAATACTGCGGTTGCATTTAGGAACAGACTGAATCACTCTACAAATTATGCGCACTACATAACAAAATATCCTGTATGTATTTAGCAGAGTGAGAGATGAATTACGTGCTGCTTGCTGGTCATCCTCTTGACTTGATACTTTAGTCATTACTAACTATACCTACTGCAACAGTTAAAGGTGGAATATTCTGATCGTTCTGTGTTCCCCGCGGTGATTATACCGACCGTCGTCAAAAAACTGTTGTTACAAAACATTTTGACTATAATTGACAAGCTGATAAAAATGCGGGTCGTTAGCCTGTCGGGCCTGTCAGTCTTTGGTTCAATAGGGCACGGAGTATCGACCGGATAAACCTAATTGGGTTAACGGAGGATTAGTCTATACTATACGACGTGTATCAGAAATGCGTGGTCAATTTTAAGGGTGTGTCAGACCATCAAACTGAACAAGTTTCTCTATGGGACCAACGTTGTAATCGCAAACAATTGTCAGCTTTCCCATACAAAACTTCAATATCTACTCGACACAAACGTATGGGTCAGCTGATAATCTTTTCGCGATGAATCCCTCCCTAAAAGAATAGGCCAATTCCAAAAATCAAAATAATTTATTTATAAAAATATAGGTAAAAAGTTACAAGCATGGTAGAAAATTATAAATATTTATGTAACTGTTTCACCACGAAAGTAGTTATTTTTTTACTCAACCTTGACATTGGCTGAATCATCGTAATGTCATGATGGAGCCATTAAATTAAAATAGTGAAATGAAAGTTAAATTTTAAAAGGTAAGTTTAAAAGTTAAATTTTTCGTTTTGTCTCACTGCCAAGGAGACAAAGGTGGAGGAAACGGGTTCATCTACCAGCCATGCTAGCCTGTTGACAGCTGTATCAACACTGAAACGGATATAAACTCACAGTATAACAGTTTTACGACTGGATCAACTAGTGGGTCGTTAGCCCACACCTGTCATGTAACGTACACGGTGCAGGGCACTGGCATCGGCCGGATCTCGCCAATTTAGTTCGACATCATTACTATACCTTTATATTCCCATAGATAATATAGAGAAACATGTTTTTAGATGGTTTAAGACTAAACTAGACGCTTAATAATTGACCTAACTCATTTGGAATTTGTATTTAGGTACCCAATAAGAGATTTTTTGTTATAATAAAATAAGTATTAAAACTAAAAAAAAAAAAACACGCTTTTGTCATCCAAACTAATAGTGTATGCAAAATTTCAGCTCAATCGGAAACCAGGAAGTGGGTCAAATTTAACTTCCAAGATTTTTTTACATAGTTACTTAGTTACAGGTGGAGCTAATGATAGCGTGTTAAAATCACCTTAATTACTGCTTTATTAATGAAAGCCTAATTGATGATACCGCAAGCGTGGTATGTTAAGTTAATAACTTAATAAAGCACCGCCATGACCGCGTCCGAGCTATTACGTAAGAAAGGATTTGATCTTTATTTTTGGATCTTTATTTCATGTAAACCAGATACAGGCACTTATGAAATATCGAGACTCTAGGTGCGCGGTTCCAAATAGTAGATCCTATGGAGTAGAACCGGAAAGAAACTCCATGGAAACTCTTTTAAAATAATAGATTACAATGTTGTGGTAAGAGCTGCGAGAATAACGTAATTTAATGTGAATAAAAATATAACTAGGATAATAATGATTTGAAATTGAACCTAAATCCATAATTATGACGTAGGCTTAGCTTAAACTATTTGTCATTACCAAAGTCAAAGATTTTTTTTGAAACGTCGTGATTCTAGGTGCACATTTCCCGGTTTAAGTGGGTTGGTCCTGGAGAAGATACCGGCAAGAAACTCCATGGATACTCTTTTCATAAATCAAGTTTACAATACCAACTTCAGATACCGCATAAATGTTATGTTACGTAGCCACAGTGGTCCCGCATTGATCCTCTTTTTGAGAATAATAATATTTATGGCCACAATGGGGTTGACAGGTCCAGTTAGTTAACCCTTTCCGGGACAGTGAACACATATAGACGTGATAACAGTAAAACTTCTATTGTGTTCCATTCAGTGCCTGTGAAAGTTAAGGATAAAAAGCCGTAAACTATAGTCCGCGCGGAACTAATTGGCCGCGCCTTAGGTGAGGACGGGAGTAAAGGGGGGTTGCCTATTGTGACGGCGCGCCGTACGGAGTAATAACAAAGCGCCCCGCCCCTCCGTTCACATACCTAAGGCGCGGCCAACTAGTTCCGCGAGGAAAAAACAGAATTAAAAAAAAGAAAGTGAAATCCTGCTAAGTTTTTATGGTTTGCAGATTGTTAATGGTTAACGTACCGCAAGTCCAGCAATAGAGTCGTTATACGAGCAATGCAAGTCTCGCAAATTCTGATAATTTTAATGAACTATACCTACTGCCTAGCACCGTAGTTATACCGACGTAAGCCAGTTTTAATTCCAAGAACATTCAAGTATAATATTCCTGACGTACTATTTACACTTTTAGTTTGGACTATCATGGCAGTTTCCATTGACAGCTATTAGTTGTAACTTGTAAAGGTCAGTAATCGGATTGGAGACTAAGTTATTTTTTGTCGATTTGCGCACATTGATAAAAAACAAACACGTTATGACAGGTGGAATAAGTACCAAGGTTTTGAAGCCAATTTACGTAATTTTATGTTATATGACACATGCGCTAGAGTCGTGATTTTGAATATTTAGATACTATTCGTCATAAGCTAAAGGTCCCATGGGTAGGGTTATAACCCGCGGGTATACCGCGTAACTAAAATGGTAATGAACATCGACTCTGGTAATAAATGTCAATATTATCGTGAGAGACTAAACATTGACCTACTTCGAAAAAAAAAAAATACCCATTATGAAGTTAGGATTCCCATCCCTAACACCAAAAACCCCCGACTCCAACTACAAAAAGAACTAACTTTTGAACGGCTGAACAGATTTTCATGAAGCATAGCTATGATGATGATACACTAGCTTTCTATTTTAAAAAAACTGCATTGAAATTGGTCCATCCGTTTTGGAGCTACGATGCTACACAGCTACACAGATCCACACTACAAACCTAACATCCCTCTTTTACCTTATGTCTACCAGTGACTATGACGTTAAGAAAGAAGCATCTAAGCTACCACGGCGCGGCGCTATGGAACAGTCTTCCCACCTATCAAACTAAAGTTATTAAAATCTAATTCCACCTGTACCATAGTGGGAACAATGGGACCATTCAAGTGCCATACAAACCCATACAATGCGATAATGCACCTCCTTTGAATTGTTGTTACGCGATCAACGTGTATTGTTGGATGTTGGAAGAAATATTTGTAGTCTACCATGCCTGGTTAATGTGGAGAATTTCCTCGTAGGTCAGAGAAAGTGAGGCGAAATCCAGCGCAATAAGTACATCCTCCCTTAAAAGATATGTCAATGACTCTGTTCTTTGATGTGTGTTCTAAATGGAGGCCCATATTCAGTATCGAGAGTAGCAGGTCTATCGCGTATCTGAAATGGTAATGAACATCAACTCTGGTAATAAACTTCTATACGATTGCGAGAGACTAAACTTCGAGCTACCTTGTAAAAAAATTACCGACCATGAAGTTGGCATGATTGATAATTTTTTTACAAGTTAGCTCGTAGTTTAGTCTGTCACGATCGTATTGAAGTTTATTACCAGAGTCGATGTTCATAACCATTTTAGTTATGCGGCAGACCCGCAATAGCACCGCCACTAACACGTTAATTATGGTAATTGCTCAGTCTAACAATCGATCTGTACCATCGATACATCGGTTCATCCGTTTCCGAGATCAACCGGAAAACGCCACAAAATTCCCGAACCACCTGTTTACACTCAAATATCACGTAAATAAGCGAGTTCCAGTATTCTTAAAAAAACAAACGGCTACCATTTTGTTTATACATTGGCTTCGAATATCGCCATATTGGAATTTGAATTTCAACAGTCTTGAATGTTCGTCCGTCAGTCAGTCGGTCAATTTTCTATAGATTTTCACACGTTGACGTTGCGAAAACAAGGTCGACAAACATACTAAATAGGTACTTGCTACTTCTACGGCCATCGAGAGAATGCGTTCCTAACACCTGTCTAATACATTGGTTTCTTTTGTAATTAAGATTACATTTGAGTAACTTCTTTTTACATTTTTAAGTAACCAGTATATATTTTTGAGGGGTTTCCGGCTCCATGGTTATGTAAGAAAAATCAGACAGTTGCTGTCGCTAATAAAGATGCTATTCCATATCCTCGTATGAGAAAATATAAAAGCGTGAAAGAAACAAAAGAGATGCACTGTTTGTTGGTAGTTGTGGTTGTCAAAATTTTCAATCACGGCGCGGTACGTACTTTTTCCACGGTCGCACTATTTATTAATTAACTTATGTCCAGAGTGCGTTTGTAAAAGAGGTTTTTTTTTTTACAAAATAATTGCAAAACTCGATTGGTAGCATTATCAAGCGCTGGTGCCAAGAGGAGCGCGCGGTCTTGGATTCTATACTCAGAACGAAAAATGAATTGAACAGTTTTCTAAGAAGAATTTCTCTGGTACAATCACGGCAGAGAATATCTATAGTCATGGGCGAAGTGCGGGTGTGTCAGTTTGTTCTATTAAATAATTTATTACTGAAAAGGCTAGCTGAAACAATTAGATGATTACAGATTTTCCTAGAAGAAAACGGCTACTGGAAGCCTGAATAATAACCCAAAATTATAAATAGGTACTTAGTAACTCTCCATAGTATGCAATTTACCCATAATAATACGATGTAGTTCGTACCACACACCGATACAATCTTAGGTACCATAATAATCCAATTAATTCAGTCTACATCATTATAGAAATAAACGACACATGCAATTAATGTAAATAGGATGACGTTGGTACAAAATGGTATTACACTGTTATGTATCAAACATGTTCATAACGTTCTTAGGCTGCATCTCCACCTGAGCTATGCAGGGTGGCTAAGCGATGCGCCAGGAAAATATCCACCAATAAGATTTCTGTGCACCAGTGGCGAAGGGTGAATATTTTAATTAGGGAACCCGTCCAAAAAATAGCTTGACCAGGCGTGCCACATGCTGTGCAGCTTTCATATAACTGTGAAACTCATGTAGCAACTTACCTGCCATTAGATATTTATCAATATTATCAATATATGGGATTGATACCTATTGGTAATGGCCACGTAAAGGGAAGCCGATGGGAATCGTGTATATACACCCTTCGCCACTGCTGTGGACTTAGGGTTATAAGCACACATATCGCCCCGGCAACAGATAAACAACCGCTTCACCTCATCGACTCGCCGTTGATGGTCATTCACTCGTTTTTGTCGAGGCGAGGCGAAGGCGTAACAGTGCAGCATAGCAATTTTGTAAGAACATTTCCCATCTTGATACGAATTTCACTCTTATCCATCATCCTCCTGCCCTTATCCCATTTTATTTATGTCTTTTTCTTCCATTCATCTCTATCAGACGTCATTTCCAGATTCACTTCCTTCACATTCATGTCATGTTTCACACAGTCCATCCATCTTTTCTTTGGTCTGCCTCTACTCTAATAGCCATCCACATTCATACTTACAACTCTTCTTATAACATGATTCTCATCTCTCCGCATTAGATGTCCATACCACGACAATCGATATACCAATATAACATGTGACATACGATAACTTAATAACGGAGCTGTGATTGCTGTGAACATGCTCAAGTCATGTTCACAGCACCAATTATTAAGTTACATGTTTATCATCGGATGTTAATTGGTCAAATATAAACCGACATTCGACAATAAGGGTCGAGATGTTACAGAATAGTTCACCTGATAAGTATGTTGCAGTGGAGATTAATACAAAGAACACCAAACCGCTCGTGTTGAGGCGATGGTGATCTCTTGCCGGGGCGACAAGCGTGCTTGAACCTTTAGGATGAAGTAATACAAATGGTGGAATTTTTCTTCGCGTACCGCTTATCTATCTCGCACAGCTCTGGTGGAAACGACGCCTTATGAACCCATAATAGAACATCCTGCTGCGTGGTTCCCGTTAAAGAAAATGACAACCTTTCTCCTTCCTGTGAGCATAGTAAAATGCGACAGAGTTATTGTCAAGAAGATCCCATCAAATACATTTCATGTAAAACTGGAGCCAAGTCTCTAGCCTCTCCTTTCGTTAAAAGTTTTGGGTCTCGGATAGAGTCAAGTCCATAGCTCTGTTCTTATTAAAATCAGTCCAAATCACCGTATCTTCAGCTTAAATTATCTGTGACTTCGCAATTAGGAACGTTTGGCAAATGTTTTTGATTATAGTGTCCTAAAACCCTGAATTTTTTTCTTGAAGATGAGGTGCATCATTCTAGCGCTAATAACATTAAACTGCGATAAGAATCAGTTTACGTAGCATGGTTTATGGCAATATTCCCTCAAGACTGGGGTCTTGGGGTTGCCCATGTTTGGGCTGATATATAAATTAGACTTCTTTTTGAAGTTAATTTTGATTTCCTAACCTTGTCAACAAGGTCTTTATGGTGGCTCATTAGTGGGGTATTTGCTATTTTGTATAAAAGTATGATATTTTGTTCTGGTTTATGGGAGCCACCCTTGTTCAATGGTGGATATCAATGTTCATGAGGGAATATAATTTACACCATCACTATCTTGACCTCAAAACCTACAACCAGTATTTACAAACAGTCTAATCATGTATATGAAATTGTTAGAATCATAAATCTCATATAAAACATGTTATATTTACATAATGTATAATCATTCTATCTTGTCAGTCTAGTTCATAAAGGTCACATTATCTCTACATAGCATAAAATAAAGTCGTTTCCACGTCTGTCTATCTGTATATCCGCTAACTCCTACTAAACCACGCAACGGATTTTGATGCGGTTTTCACTATTAGTTAGATACATTTTCACGGAATGTTTATATGTATAATAATTTCATATTTATTTTAAGGATAGTAGCGAAAGTGAACCTACCCGAGCGAAGCTGGGAGCGGGTCGCCAGTTTTCATATAAATATAATGTATAATATTATATTTTCTTCATTATAATATATACATTATAGAAAGTAGCACATTATATTCGCTACTCTCTAGTGCGGGATGATAAATAATTTGTTAAAAATTTAAATAAAAATAAGGAATTTCTTGATTTATGTAGTCTAATGCTAGTGAACCGCTTAGAAAATACCGATTTTATTTATAGAAATGACAAAAACTCGAACTTAGAAATGTGTTATTGAAATGTTATCATTTGACTTTTATTCGACCCTTTCACAATCTCAGCTTTAGCTAACCTAGTAAGTACTGTAAGCATTTCACTAATCACGTAAAATATTACACATAACTAGAAAAAATAAATAACAGAAAATTTAAAGAATTTCTCCCATATTTAAAAGAAAATCTGATCATAATAAACATTAGTTACATATCAGGAACAAAAATCAGACATTAAATTATTATAAAAGGGTTGCATAGAACTTAGCTGACTGGCTAATCCTTTCCACCATGGCTTGAGGAATTTCCATGTGAGAAGTTATGCCTAAACAACAGAAGAAGAAACAAACAAAAATCGAAAAACTCACCTAAATTAACATTAAAATTGTACACAGAACTGTAAATATTTTCTACAATATCACAACATAGAACTACAATATAAAAACCACATTTGCACACTGCGACATAAAAAAGAAAAAGCAAAAACAATACGCAAAAAAAATTTACTCTAACAAAAAAACTGAACCACAAAATATCTAATAGAACTATATAAACACAGTGTCGTAGCTAGGGGCTGGCCGCAGGGGCGACTGCGAGGGGCGCAGAGCTCAAGGGGGCGACCTCGCAGACCACATAGGGGCACAAGCTCATTAACACAAAATTAAAACACAAGTTTTGAAGTTTTAGTTTAGGCTCACACACTGGATTGTGATGGCACAAAAAAAGAGGTGTTGTTTCTCTTTTAAAAAATTAAGTAGGGCCATAATTTTTGTTTTTCTTTTAAAAAAATTAAGCAGGGCCATAATTTTCGGTAAGTGCAAAATTTAAATATTGCCCTAGGCGCTTAAGACCTTAGCTACGACACTCTATATGCATGACACATAGAAACTTACCTGGAAGTAAGGACATTGACCTATAATCAATAGGAAAACTACAATATACAAACTTCAAGTGAAAAAAAAAGCTATTTTATTCCCTTCAACTTAATTCTGACACCAGCATTAAAAGCACAAAATGTTGGTGGACTGTCACAGTTTGACAAGTTAATTCTACTTGTCAAATCATCATTTTGAAAGTCATAGATTAGAACTTCTGTGTCCAATTTAATTTAATTTTTAGAGCATTAAATAAATTATTTTATCCAGTATTTTACTAAATTCTTCTAGCTGAACACATAATTTACCAAGCACTCATTTGATGCAAAGTCTTGTCTATGGTTACTCATGTTGACTGATTTTGGTATAGATTAAGTTGATGTCCTGCTTTCTACTTGACAAAGCAGATTGAAATATTTACAAGTAGGTACCTAATTTTATGTTTTTTCCTACCACACCCTGTAATGAGTCAATATTTTGATGACAAAATATTTATATTGTTTTGCTTGTCACCAAAATCACCAGATGTTACTGACAGGCAAAAATAGATGAACAAGAAAAGTAACCATATTACATTTGTGGAAAAAAATCAAAGTTAAAATGTTGATTTTGTATTTGACAAACAAAAAGGCATTACAATCACAATATCCAAGTTAAAAAGACCCTACATCAATAAAATTATAAACTGACATAAAAATGAGTAGCATGCGGTACTGTCGGCCCCTCGTAACCTAAACAATAACCCATTTCTCTCAATTAACTATTACAACTTGTGTGGGATAACAAGCAGGTCATAAACCTATGCCTAATGGTGCACTAACAATTGTCTAGTCAGGAATGCAAATATTGATGTTCAGTCACATCTGGTAAGATTCGGAGCCAACCTCAACATCGGGAAACAAAATAATAAGTCAGTAATGCAAAATACCTAAATACCTATTAAGTGATCATACAACATTACATCTCAGAAATAAGTTACTGGTTGTTTGGTTTATTGCATGTACTTGTAAAAACTATAATCATCATTCTCCTGCCCTTATCCCATTTTATTTGGGGTCGGCGCAATACGTCAATTTCTTCCATTCATGTCTATTAGACGTCATCTCAGGGTTTATGTTCTTATAATCCATGTCAAATTTAACACAATCCATCCATCTTTTCTTGGGTCTGCCTCTTCTCCTACATCCATCCACATACATACTTGAAACTCTTCTCATTACATGATTTTCATCCTTCCTCATCACATGCAAACAGTAAAAACTATAGTGCAAGTATGAAATTACTGTAATATTATGGTACAACTGGGAGAAGCCCATATCAGTGGCATATACAGACATTTCTTACAGGGTAGGCAAAAACTTAAGTATTGTCAAGTTAACTGATGTTTGTGATTAACTACCTCACCCTAAGACTTAAATTAACTGATATTACAGATATATTAATGATTGTAAGACTTAATACTTAGTGTCTTTTTTGTCTAAGGAGTGCCCTCCGCTGGCCTATATTCAGCTATTGACTATGATGGTCCGAGATGATGGTATGTTCAAATGACATTTCACACTTAATGTTGCTTGTATAGATTACGTAAACATCTATAACTGGTATAACTGTGCATGTATGCATGTATCCAATACCTCAAGAAAGAAAGATTATAAAAGACTTGAAAATCCCATAAGGAAATGTTAACCCAGCAGTGATTGGTAGATAGAATAAAACAGGACTGCAGAAGACAACAAACTCAATGAATAAACAAAAGCATGACTTTTCCTTCAAGGAGTCAATAATGAATAAAATTATGGGTATTGTGGTGTTTAAAAGGAAAATGAGAATATTATTAAGACAATCACTGAAGAAGAATGGGTAACAATGATTCAGTTCAAGTGTTGATATAATAAAAATTCAAATTTCAGGTTACAATAATGTATGAATGACTCAAGGAGCATAAAACTTCTGTATTTAAAAAATGATAAAAATTTGTTGTAATGTTCTTATGACAAAACATTCCAGCTTTGTACCTTTACAAAGCTGGAATGTGTGTCCCAATATTGACATTAACTTGATGAAGGCATTATAGCCATAGACAGCAAGAGAACCATCTAGTGTTTCAAAGGTTATGAAATGAATGTAATTGTTTATTTTGTTGAAGTTTATTTTTACAGGACTTTTTTTATATACTTTTTTCAATGGCACCAGCATTCCTCTATGAAGAAATGCTAACACAAACTCTGGTCATGGTCTATTTTAAAATCCTGACAAATTTTCATAGGCTCTATGAGAACAATGTAGGGTAGCGTCTCTGATGACCTTTTGAGGAAATAACTATAGCGGTTTGAGCTCACCTGTCCTGTCAGATGACAAACATGCACCATCAAACCTCATGTCTACTGACATGACTGCTTGTTGATGGATCAACCGATCACAACAGCAAACAACAAACCAGCCCTACAAAAACTGGATGAAAAGAGACATCCCACATTTTCAAAACAGGTGTTGTGGGTCAAGTTGTAAAATGCTTTTGTCCAGCAGTGGACATAGCCTGCTGGTGATTGCTTTATGATGGAAGTACATAAACTTTTCCTTGTTGTAAATATTTGATGTTATTGTCAAGTCCTATGGACACATGCAAGTACAAAGGTACTGTGGTGGGATTGACAGTCGGGAAGAGAGAGATTATGATCATATCAACTGGAAGATGTTCTTACACTTTCTTGAAGTTTCCTATAGATAGTTTATGTGTATGTGTGTAGGTCTTTTTTAATTAGGTACCGACAGCTTATGAGCATTCCAGTTTTTCAACTACACACATATATAAGACATACAAATACACAAAAAGATTTAAAAAATGTGTTATAAGGGATCCAGCTCAATATATGCTGTGAAGATTGCTCAGCACTGGTTTTTAGCTGATCCCTGCCATATGGATTAATGGCAGGTCACCAGCCATGAAGGGTGTGGTACCATTGATTATTGACACTATATGTCCACATATTTTAAAACTATCAAGGTAAATTCCAGACATATTGAAAAAGTGGGTTTTACCAATATTAATTATGCAGCTTATAAGGGCTATGATAGACAACAGGTAATCTGCAATAATCCACAAAAAATACTTATCATATTTCGAAATGGGTAGTACAAAACCGTGTAATCATCGGATCACACACGAGACACGATTGATTATCTATAATTGTAATTCAAATAAGTATTGGACAAGAAACCATTTTATCTATGAACTATCTGCAATAAAAACCCATTTTACAACGAAAATAAGCGAGGATTACGTTCTAAATACCCAAATAAAGGCTTATTGGCGGCAATTAAAGGCAAAAGGCGGATAATAGCAACGAATCGATGCCGTTTCGTCTAGCAACAGGGCTGTGGCTACATGGCCTCATATACATACCTATATATATATACGCACCCCTCACTTTTCCCGATAAATGTTCAATATTCTCCGATCCGATGGTCCTTATCGAGGTCCTAGCGCTTCGGAGTTGGCGTACGTGACGCAATCAGCTCAATAACACTCACATATCAGCACTTATGCGCGTTTTACGAAACGTTTTACACCGGCGAAGCTACGCGCATACACCCAAAACGAATAACGGCTTTGGTCTACGATTTATTACTAATATACGCACATAACAACAGTATTACTATTGCGCACCACGAACTCAGGATAAAAGCAACGAAAAAATGTACGATTAGGCAAAAATGATAGCAGAATTTTACCCTTCTGTCAGCAATGTCCCTTTGATCGTCGCTCCAGCGGTTTTCGGGCGCGTCCTATACCAACATTAAGACTGGATTCTCACTTTTTGGCACATTTTGTATCTTACACAGCACCACACTGAATCTAGAATTATTCACGAGTTTTTGTCACGGTACAATCCACCATTAGCTTTTCGTGCACCCTCCAGTTCGGTCAGTTTCAGTTCTTTTCACGGCCATTTGCAAATTGCGTCAAAGTTCCTGGAACGTGATTGGTGTTCACTGCGCTAGTGTAGTTTGACCGAACAACGCCATCTGCTGAAGAAAATATACATCAAAAATCCAGATATTCGAAAAAGAACCTTCTCTTAACCACAAAAGGGCTACTCGAATTTTAATTTATAGCACTTGCTACCTTTGGATTCGTATGAAATAGGGTGCGGTACGGTTCGTTCGAGAACCCCGTAAGCGTGACGTCAAACTGGGCGTGAGAATCAGAATGCGGGAGTTTTAAAACAGTTCACGAATCAGGGATATGACATCAAATATTAGTATAAGTTCAGTATTAAGGCTGAAATAAATTACATGGACATAATAATTCTTCAGTTATTACTGTAACAAGTTATGTAAATGGTGGTTAAAAAAATTGTGTACCTAATATTATTTCACTTACCTATTTCATGATAGGATGAATCGTTTCTTCGATCGCCTACCCATAGATTAAACATGAACATGAAATACAGACACGCCTACTCCGTTCCAAATTAGGCAAAATAATATCCGATGAATCCATACATTTACTGCAGTTAGTTTAAAACAGAAATAATTCTATAAAACAAACACAGTGATCATGTTTTAATATAAAAAGTATTGTAATAAAATTGATAAAGAGTTTCTGGTTTCCGCAAGTGAGGAATAACTTTGAAACAGTGTAATCACGACTTTATATTTTTTAGGCTGACAACTCTACTCAACGTCAAGATATACTGTGAGACTGTGATTGGCGGAAAAAAATAATTCTATTTCCTGATTTGTCGACGTTTGCGTTTGCGCAATGCCAATCGTTCTTTGTCTTCTTTTTTTTCGTGTCCTGTCCTTGTCACTTGTCTCATCTGTCATAGTGTCATAACAGTGAACACCATTGTGTAGTCAGCTGCATTGTTTATTATTGTAAAATAATAAATATTAGACGCATTTAAATTGTGCGCGTGTGCCGTGTAACGTTTTTAACAATAATATTGGTAATACAACATTCGCTTAATCCTTGAAACAGGATTTTGTTGAAGTGGAACCATTATAAAGTGATTCCCGATCGTTCTATCAGTAAGTACCTCATAAATTACTCTCTGCAGACATTTTCTGGTAAATCATACGAATTAACAAAGACTGTCGTCGTTTTGCGGAAGTATGAAATAGTTTTCATGAAGAATCTGATTGAGTAAAAGTACGCAGATATGAGCTAATGCCCTTCCCTTTCTAAAAAGTTTTATACATAATATAAACTTTAGTGCTATTTTATGTAACGGTATAAATGTTTATAGCAATTTGGGTTGCATAATGTGCGCCCAGTGAAACTGGTTTTAAAATGTATTGCTAATCACATCACAAAGCCTTTAAAAAATAAAATAGTTTATTAGGTAGGTATTCTAGTTTTAAAAATACCATTGAGAATCCCATAAGTATTTTAATACCACTACAATTTTGATAGTTAACCATAATAAATTACTAGACTAGGTATGATAAATTCTATGGATTTTTTTTAAATAATTAAAAAAAGAATGTACAATCATTAATAAACAATTATAATTTAGCTGAGAAGAATTGTAGATCAATATTTTGCAACTGACTGCATTCAGAACATCACAAATGAAATATTGTTTTCTCATTTTTTAATTTATAATGATTTTACTAATTAAGTCATTCATATTTTCTATTATCATCATAGCAGCTACTTTGTCTTGTTGTAAAATTTCAAAGACTAGAAGTATTTCATTACTTTACTTAATGAAATATTTTTGATGATTTGATTTTGATATTTTGATTAGTGAGTAGAAGGCAATAATTTTTTATGACTAGTAATTTGGTATTCTGCCATACACTAAACATAAAATATGAAATGATAAATGTGTTTCTTTTGTGCTAACTTTTTTTATATTTTTAGATTTTCTAACAGGTTGTTTACCTTGAAATTGTATAATTTAGAGTTGATTTTCTATTATATCCAATCATTAATCTTTGAGTCACTCTTGTATCATTAATTTATCTCGCTAGCAACACTATAGTCATAGTAATATTGAATGCCTATTTTTGTAATAGGCAGCCTTTTAATACCTAACTACTTCTTTTTAATAGAGTTACTTATTTGAATAGTATTTTCCAGACTGTCAACTAGGTCTAGCGACAAGCAGACACGCAAATAGCGCTAACTGTATGTGTTGTCATGTTGGGACATGCCGTCAATTCGTGACGGGGATCCCAGGGTACGCCGGAAGTACTTAGATAGCGTCACTCGGGGAGCTTGTTCCCGCGCACCCTATGAGCTTACTGGCATGCATATTATTAATTATTTGATCATCATTGGGACTAGCCGCTTGTTTCTTGATTATGTCATGCCAGAAGGGTGTTCATACAGTTGCCAGGTATCTTGAAATTAGACAACTTAGTTACTGCGCGATAGAACAGAATAGAATAGAATTTAGTCAAGTCAAAGTTTTTTATTTCAGACAATTAGTCCGTACAATTCGGTTCATAATCACAATACATTAATAAATAATAAATGGAGATGCTGGATCAAGATTTTAATATGTGCAGACTTGTCGAATGCCTCACGAAAAGACAATCGGTGTCCAATCTCCCCGCAATACATTGCAGGTAAATGTTGGAGCTGCCGCGCACCCGGCACATCAGTGACGCTGTTCTTTTGCGCCGTATCGCTGTAAACCCGTCTTCACGTGCATCAGCAAACATTTCTGGTATACTGCAGAAGCGCGGCAGCCTCATCAACATCCTGAATTCATTATTGTACTGGAATCGGAAGGCATTAGAAGCTTTTTGCGTATGCTTCACCCGTAGGCTGCAGGTATAAGAAGACTGGTAGTACACCCTAAACGATGTTGTTTTTACCTGCGCAGTGCAGTGTGTAAACTTACGGGCTAGCATATTGGCTCTGACAATGCCCTGCGTTCCTCTCAATATCCACGTCATCTGCGAGTGCATCAGTAACCCAGTGGCCCAGGTACTCGATCTGCGTCACTCCTTGCCTCCATTGATTCGTCATTGAACGTCGAATTGGAAACTACTGCGACTACGCGAGAATTGCCCCACAGGCCAGCATGTGGATAGACGAAACATAGTGTGGGTCGACAGTTTCGTAGATCTACTTAGTGGTCCCAATAACCTGCTGTTCGGTAATTGCTGCTTCGCTTCGTCGGTTGGGTCGTTGTGATTCCTTGGTAGTACTAGCTGCTTAAAATACTTCTTAAGATTAATTAGTATAATTTCGTCCTTCAAATACATTAAATCTAATCACATAGCCAGAACAATGATAAACGTGATACACTGTAATTAACGTGAGATATAACTTTTTATACCGTATTTATTTAATTGAGTAAGTACCGTACATTTTAATTTACGACAGTGACAATTTACAACAGTGTTACTTTATATTACAAAAACCAAATTGGCATAGATTTGAGAAGATATACTACTCTGGCTACACGTTATGTTGTCAGTTTTCTCAGTCTTTTATAGGTAGGTAGGTATATGAGTGCCGTAAAGGCGATTCATGGATGAATACAATTCTTCTCGTGTGCCAGCACGAGTTATACAAGGAAAGCTTGTGCCGTGGTGCTTAGATTAGCCTATCGGCACTTCGGCAGGGTTGTATCGAAAGGTACATACACGAAAAAAGTCGGCTGTTCCATACACAATAATTATTCAATATTACTCTAGACTATGTATGGAACAGCTGCTGATTTTTTTGTCGCGATTTCAAGGTTGCTCCCATAATAAAATTTGTTCACAACGATAGTACAATACAATAATCCCAATGAGAGTACAATAAACCGATTATGTTATGGGATCGGGACTAGAAAGGGACTTTATATAACTACCAGCTAGCTGTATCAACATGTTTACATACCACATAATGTTTTACTGCGACGCGTGAAATTTTGACTTAAATAATAGAACAAGGAACCGTTCTATTTTTTAAGTCAAATTTTCACAAAATTCTACAAATGGAGTCAAAAATTATGATTTCTCTAGAAAATGGGGTCAAAATTAAACAATAGGTAACTAAAACAAGGGATTTCTAGAATAAAAATGCTCTCCCATCACAATTACGCCTTTGGAAAGTATTAAATCGCATGCAATTGTGTGGTTGATAAGATAATAATGAATCTCCTTTGTCTGCCCGAGGAGTCCGTTTCGGTTCAATTACGAGGTAAATTGGACTTTGTTTCCTGTGGTATATGAATAATTTTCAATTGGATCTGTTTATGTGGAGTGGGTTAGTCATTATGTGTATTTTAGGATTTTTTATTATGTATACTTGGCTTATAAAATACCTTACTAAGTATGCTGGTCGTACTGCAACGTTCGCATTTAAAAAAAATTATATCTGCAGGTCATACAAATATATGAATTTCTATAAACAATTTCGATTTGACGCATCGATCGCGTTCTACGCTCCGAGCTCTTGACCAATTGGAGCGCCGAACAAGGTTGGTACTACGTAAAATTGAGATGGTTAAAAGAAACTTACGCTAGGACCTTAGGTCAGTAGGTGAAGAATGGTACTAACTTGATTGTTTCTAATAACATCAAGGTAGGTTAATGTGTACTTAACAATGAAGACTTTAATAACACCACTTGCACTGTTCCCATAAAAATTATGTTATAAGTTCCGCCATGGAACAATGGATCAATTATAAATACGTATCTTATATACGTACCTTATTATTATATTATCACTTTGATAACTACTTGTTATAATATTTATAATTTCAAGCTTGTTATATACTACCTAGACCTACAGGATGGCAAAAAGTTTGTAGAATTTAGTAGCAAGATAAAAAAAAAACTATGGAAACGCCTTCCCCAACTTCTAAAGTCCTGGGAATCGTGTTATCTATTATCTATGCCTAGTATCAGATCCTTTAAAAAACCAAACAAAAACTCTTTCGTTGCGTCGTGCTGATTGGCCCGTTACAAGCTCTTCATCGATCGGAGCGCCGAACGCGGTAAACGTGACGAAATACGTTAGAGCTCTTCACAAATAGACAAAATATGCAAAGAAAAGCTTTTTTAGCCACCAAGGTTCCCAACGGAGATGACTGCGCAGGATGCCCCGGACTTATTAAGGTACTTAACGTATCTCGAAGACGTTCATTCCGTGACCACAAAATATTTGTTAACTCCAAGTGTTTTAGGGGTCTGTAGTCTGTACATTATTGTTGAACATATTAAAACTAAATAGAATAGGCTTTGTGGAGGAACGAGCTATGGTTTCTCCGTTGAAAAGGGAAGATTCTCCGGCCACGTGACGAGGTGGTGGGCCGAAGCCCTACCTACGCATGAAACGCGCTTTACGCTTTTGAAAGTGCCTGCAAAGGCCCAGGTGAAATAAAAATCTTTGACTTTTGACTTTGATGTCTGACAGTAGGTATATTTTATTAACTTTAGTTTTTTTTAACTAGGAATTTTCCTGTAATGAGGGTGCAGTTAACAAAACATACAGCTCACATGCACAAACACCCAGACCGAGAACAACTATCTGTAGGCCATACAAATGCTTGTTCCGAGCGGGGATCGAACCCGCGGCACGTAGCGCAGAAAGCTAATCGCTTAGCCACTGCGCCAAGCGTGCCGTCTAATACATTACCTACATGTAAATTCGCTGCACATTTTCATAGTGCGATGTAGGATTTGAGTTGCCGCTATATTCTGATAGATGGCGCTGGCGTAGTCTATTGCCAGGGAGCTCGTAGTTATTTTGTAATGCTAGGTATCACTACAGGTTCATAAATACACAGTTTTTTTTTAAGACCCTGAATGAGAAAATTAGGTCCATTCACCATACTGCGGTAAGATATCCATTTTAGAGTTTAAATACGTAAACCACATTGCAGAACGTACCTACAAATATTTTGTTGTGGTTCAGGTATAAGAACTTTGATCTTTCGACGACATTAGGTCCTGTATACCAATCACTTCACACCTTGTGAAGGTGATTAAGTTGTTACTTAAATGCCCTTTCGCCCTTACTAAAGAAGCAGAATTTATTCTAGATGGCATCAAGTTATAAGTAATTCATTACTTCAGGCTTTTCCCACAGGCAGAATACTAGCGTATGACCTGTAAGATTTTCAGCTACATCTTGGTCACTCGTCTGACTAAACACAGATATTCATATTTCTCAAGCCCCTCCGCGGGTGGCTGTGATTAGAACTTGGTTAATTTCCGATACGTCACCATGGCATGTTAATAATTTATCCGTCAATTCATCTGAAATAGTAGGCTACTACCACGATATCTTAACAAAACAATGGTTTAACTTGAACTTTTGTCACCGTGACGTATTTTGCTCAGACAATAAGGACAAAACTGTCTTGGTGACATAACTGCTATCGTTACAGTCAGAATTGGTTGCGTACGACATTTTTATTTTCCTATAAGTGCTACGACTTAAACGTCAAACAAAATCCCCGTTAATAATAAAGAAGTATCCTTCCTTCTTTGTATTTCCCAGGAACAGGAAGCGTGAATGTGTCCTCATTGTAGAAGCAATTCCATCTTCCTTAATTCAAAGTGAAAGTCAAAGAATTTTTTATTTCAACTGGGCCTTTGCTGGCACTTTCAAAACGTGATTATAGGTGCACGGTTCCAAATGGGTTGGTCTTGGAAACTCTTTTCATAAAACAAAACAGTTGTTTTGGTGAAAACGTGTGACTATATCTACAATAACCTACTAGGGTCGTGTTGACAATAGAGGGAACCACAGATATTAAGGCCCGGACTCCACCAAAGCGGAGAGGAGTGGAGATGTGTCTTAATAACCAATGGTATATCGTAATTTATACATCTCTCTGCTTAGCATCAATAACAAAATCTTATTGGTGGTGACGACACGGTTGGCGCAGTGGCTAAGTGATTAGCTTTCAGCGCTACGTGCCGCGGGTTTGATCCCCGCACGGAACAAATATTTGAATGATCTACAGATAGTTGTATCGGGTCTGGTTGTGTGTGCGTGTGACATGTATGTTTGTAAACTGTACCTTCGACACAGGAGAAATTCTAGTGAGGGGCAATGTTTTAATAAAAAAGAAAGAAAGATCTCCGCTCCTCTCCGCTTTGGTGGAGTCCGATCCTTATCTGTGGGGAGGAACCCAACTGTTACCTGCAGTTCCCTAACAATAACAATTCGCCTCTAACGAATTATGATACAACCGATAGCGTATTGATGAACTGCTCGTAGCAATGGCCGTCCGCGGCCATATGGAAAATCAAAGGGACAAAAAAGCTTGACCTATTTCCCTATTAATGTAAGCAACAAATTGCTTACAACCGTACACATTTCTTTTAGTATAATCATTAAACTAACATAGGTAATTATTATAGGAATAATTTAGCAGAACATTGATGTACAATTACCATACTTTATGATCGCGTGCCGTGGAAATGGAATGTATTATATTGTACACAACATTAAAATAACAAACAAAAGTGATTTTATACAATTTGTATTGTTGTCCTACCATTTATAAGTAGAGTGACAATGACTCCTAAAACGTATGGATTGGAAATGTTTTTCTAGCAGTGAGTTTTACGCTGTTCCTTTGCATTTACATTAAGTAGAGTACCTAACATTATTATTGCTATCAATTCTTTGGAGATTGTTTAGAATTTAGATTATGTAATCTAGAAATTCTAGAATCATCAATTTGTATCCATTATTCTTTTGATGACAGCTGTAATGTCACTGTAAAATATACTTATTTGTTTGTTCTTATATTCATTAGAAGTTACAACAGACAGATCTATGGATACCTGTTACTGTCAGCCTTCATCCTATGTTGAGCAAAGTCCTCCCCCATGACTTCCTCATGTTCCGGTCCAGAGCCAGTGTGGACCATTCTTTAGTTGTTTTATCTAGCTCATCCCCCATTTTCTTGGTGGTCACCCGCCACACCGTCTAGCTGTGTCAGGGCTCCACATAGTGGTAATTTTGGCCCACAGTTCATCAGGCATACAGCAGTCGTCACCAGCCCAATATATTTAAAAAAAGGAAGCATATCAATACAAGTATAACCTCTACATTTTACCCTAAAAAGTAAGTTAAGGTCGTCGATGATACCATTGCATTCATTCGGTCTACGGAGGAAGGAAATAACTTAATTTCAAAATGACACTGTAATATTATGTAGTATTTTTATCATCTTCGATTTAGAGGAAGAGTTTATTTGTCAGAGCTGAAACATAAATGGCTAACCCAGTTCATACCTTAGGTCTATTTTATTTATTTAGTAGATACTATAGGTAGACCAATTGAACGCAATATTATAGTTAGCAAGGGCTAACTATAATATTGCGTTCAATTGGTCTCATAAGGAAAGTCATTATAAGATCAAAGACTATGTTGACGATAGACACGTACGATACCTAGAATCACGACGTTTTGAAAGTGCCTGCAAAGGCCCAGTTGAAATAAAAAACTTTGACTTTGAATATCCGAGGTATGTGTGGTGTAACAAGAATGGACAGGATAAGAAATTAGTATATCAGAGAAAGTATGAGATTGACACTGGTGACTGTAAAGTTGAAAAGTAACCGTTTGTCGAGGAGGGATGAAAATAATATAACAAGAAGAGCTTTACGTATGAATGTGGATGAATATAAGAAAAGAGGCAGACCCAAGAACATATGGATGGAATGGAAATTTAAAAGTAATAAGAAAGTATAGTTTGAGATGACGTCTGATGGAGATGAATAGAAGAAGAAGAAGACATATTGCGCCGACCCGAAATAAAATGGGATAAGGGCAGGAGAACGATGGTGGCGTTCAATATCCAGAATGTCATAGTGAATATACCTTCGTTATTGAACGCAGATGACTGCTAGATACTCGTATATTATTTAAAGATTCCAGCACATAACAAAACCAATATTATAGTTAGTAAATAGTAATCAACTTAGGCCCTTCAGGAAGGCATTACATCAACAAGCTATTGCCAGTGTAATTGTGCGTGTCCTCAATACTCCACGATGCGTGCTGCCTACTGCCTGTATGAATGGAGTGTAACGTGTTCCGGGGCGTTTTATACACCCTATAATAATGGCAGACGGTCTGGTAATTTAGTTGTCAATCAATTGATCCTCATGCCATCCGCTCGTGGACTTTCCTCCACGTTGAGTTACACTTACAAAACTCTCAGGTTTAGATTGCAGTTCCATGAATAGAATAGAATAGATCTTTATTTCATGTAAACCAGATATAGGCAGTTATGAAATGTCAAGACTCTGCATGGATCTGACTGCAATGTTAATCCACCACGCTATGTTTTTAGATACTAGTCTAAGTCGAGTACAAGGTAAGAGTCTCCACGAGTGACGAAACATGAGATCGTCTGGTGCACCCTGGGCAGTCAGCCTCGATACCACCATTGCTAACTGGCTAATCTTTCCACTACAGAGTGGGAGATTTCCATATTATACAGAAGAAGTCTTGACTAAACATTATGATTATTCTCATTGAAATAATGCCCCCTTGCCTTACAATTATTACAGCTTTACGGTTCGGTTTTAGGGTTCTTTTCTATAGGATATTGGATATTTGGAACCGTGCACCTAGAGTCTCGACGTCTCATAAGTGCCTGTATCTGGTTTACATGAAATAAAGATATATTCTATTCTATTTTTTAATAAGTCCTAAATACTTATCGACGCGTGGTGCCTGTATGGATGCGTGCAAAGTGTTTCGAAGCGTTTTATACACTGACACACAATGATGGTAGTGAATGAAATGGTATATCATATTTATGCTAGTCTTTCTTTAATCAATCATTTAAACTTGGCTTAGCTTTTAGACTTACGCCTCTCAGAAGTTACCGTGACCTCCACTTATCGTAAGCAATCAATTGCTTTGTTCTATGAATTTTATGGTATTGATTAACATAAATGAATCACGTGTTTGTTAGCTGTATAGCTGTCGATTTTCATTAACTTGGCGTTTTTATTGAAAATGAAAATGGAGGATCAGACACACAGGGCAAACATTGTCTCCTTATACCTTGGGCGCGATAGTGCGATATACATTAATCGCTCTATTAATTTAAAATCTCTCCATCAGGATGTGTTGCTGAAAAATCTGTTGCTTTTTCCAACTACAACTCTTGAAATCATTAAAAAGTTATCAGTTCAAGCTAATAACGATTACAAAGCACCGAAAATTTCCAATATTGGCTCGTCTTACACCAAGTAGCAAAACAGGTAGTGCATAGAAAGTAAACACTGCGGTGGCCGAGTAAATACAAGCGGCAAAGCGCGTAATGACCCAAAAACACTCAAAACCATCAACCGGTTCGTCACAGTAGTTACTTTCTTCATATTTGGCTTGCCGCGTCGACCAGAACGAGGCGGCAGTTTCCGCTGTTTTTGCTGATGTCATCAAGGTTCTTACAGATTTGTCTTGGGATTTTGCCCCAGAGATCTGTTTTATTGAAGTTTCAATTCCTTGGTGATCCGAGATCGTCATCTTGTTCATTTTAACAGAGCATAGACTGATTTTTTGGCGTCGGTTGCCAGATCGTAATAAAAAATAGAGAAATAAGATTGACTTGTGATTTTGGCTATCATAACGATTGTTTTATGTCATAAAACGTGCGTTGATAATCAATTTGAGGTTCTTCTTCGGGCTTATGCCTAATTGAAAGTTAGTACCTAGAACAAAAAGTAAACAATGGAAATAGATTTACTAAAAGCAGTAAAAACCTTTTGCGGTTATTCACCGCTTTCGTAATGTAATATATCGACTAAAGCCGGTTTCCGTGTTTCTTCTAATGCAATCTTAAGAACGGGTAAACCTTGAGATTTGGCCCTAGGTTCGTCAACTGTTCAGTTTCTTAAGCAACTTTTTGTCTGAAGACATATTTTTTTATGCTTTTCTGATACGTTCTTTTGCGGAACAATGCGGTGGCACTTTGAGCCTGATTACTTCTTTGTTACATTAGGTTTTGCCACAAAAGGCTGTTATTCAATTATCTTTTAGTAATTAATGATACAGTCGCTTCCTTACTTAACCCGGTTATATCGCGTGATGTTGTACCATTGGGCACGTGGTCATAATTTGTACCATTAGAACGTTAGCCTGTTAAGATGTCTTAATGAGCTTGGGGATTAGCTGTAATGGCAATACAGATTTGTGTAATGGTAGTGTTGTCCTTGAGTGATAAAAAATATTTTATGGAACTGTTTCTTAGTTTTAGGGTGTTTGGTCGCTGGCTAGGCAGGCAAATCGGCAACAGTATCTATGCCCATAGATACCATATAAGGTCCTACCTTTCTAGTCCCGATTCCTTTAAGGGGTAACTTTTATTATGGGAAATAACCTGAAAACTCTCAGCGCTTCCATATATTCTAGATGAGTAATATTGAATTATTCGTATAACAGCAGTTTGTTTTCGCGATTTCTGTGTTGGTCCCGTAGTAAAAATTGTTCATAATGATGATTACAATAACCCCTTAAAATAATCTGATCTAGAAAGGTAGGACCTATATCCAAATTGTGGTCACCAACTCCACCTACCAACTGCTGTGACAAGACTATCAACCCAAGAATCAACGAACGTAATTCTCAATTTGGGTTCGTAGACCTAAATGTAGGTCAAGGCATCATTAAAATTTAGAATTAAATATGAAGTTTTTATTATTAACCTAATTAAAATATTTTATGATCTAAATGTAAATACAGGTACATTACACTTGATATATACATAATTAAATAATTATTTGTTTCGTCACGGCATGTTATAATACAACAAATGAATAAAAAGATTTTAATTCCGGAAACTCTACGTCAAGAATTATTCACATCTATAGGAGGAGAAGATGGACTAGATCCGGCCCTGTTTGGGATAGATTTTAGTCCAGCTAAGGATAAGCTTGGGTTTGGCTAGTATCTCACCTGGATGATAACCGACGATGCCGTCGACAATGAAGAACCCTTGGCTGGAAGAGTACGTATTCTCTCGTGGCTTGAAGTTGATTGATTAATGATAAGTACTTGAAAGCTATCCTGGCTGCCATGACATTTTAGCATCCAATTTACAGGTTTGCAATCTGCATTCATATACACCGTCTATTCACGCCATGTGCATCATAAAGTTTACCTAAACGTATTATCTTTAGGCACGCCAAGATGTCAAATGTCATCAAATACATGGGATATAGCCATTTCAATAATCCCAAGGTCGCTGCACAAACTAGTAGAACCGGCTTGGTAGTAACCACTTTCTAGTAGAAATGGTGGTTAGCCAAACACTTATTAGCACCTCTCTCTTAAGTTTCACTTTGGCATGATACTTAGGATCGATAAGATGCTAAGTGCATGTTTGTCAGTGTGCTTCAGTGTCGTTAGTGAGAAAGTATGAAAAAAATATGTTTTTGCACTAGAGGAGTTTAAAACAATTAGCTTTTAATTTCTTGATTGTGTGATTGGAACGAAATTCGACGGTTTTACCGGCTGTATTGCTCTGAATGTAAAAGATAAATATTTTATCAGCCTACCAGGCATCGCTGTTGAACACGAGTTTCCTAATAAACCACCAAATTCTGTGGTGGTTGAGTAAGGTTGCTCCGTTGGCCAAATGCATTGGTGAAACATTTTGTTACGAAAGTTGCTGCTGCCTAACTTCATCAAAAAATCCATTCCTTATAAGACACTTACGCGACAAGAGAAGTTCCTCTTTCTTTGCCAGAAACTCCTCGGCAGTAGGAAGAGGCACAACGGGATTTGGAAGCCTACAAACATACAAAAATGAAATTATCGTACGACTCAAATTTTGAACAAAGTAATTACATATTTAATTTTGATTCATTTCGCTGAGTTTAAGCTAAAGTTGCGAAAGCCCGTATACATTTTAAAACTAAAAGACCTTGAATTGTCTCAATATGTTTCGCAATTAGGTACATTTTAATTTAGTTGCAAACAATTTGCTTTTAAAATTAATGCATGGCATAATTACCTATACTATCTATAGATACTAATATTAAGAAGTAACGGAAGCAGAGTAATCGACATAGCCCACAGAATTAGCAAGCTGAAGTGGCAATGAGCCGAGGAATATTAGCCGTAGAACCGATGACCGTTGGGGTAGAAGCATTCTTGAGTAAAGACCGCGAATCGGCAAATGTGTATGGCGCTCTCAGGCTAGGTGGAGCGAAGATCTGAACATGGTGGCTGATAATCTGGATGAGAGTAATCAAGGATCGAGCTAGATGGCGTGCGATTGGAGAGGCCTATGTCCAGTAATAGGCAGCTACAGGCTGATGATGATGATGATCGCTTCTTTGTGAGTTTGGGGGAACCTCGTAAAATACAAAACCGATTTTGGAAATACTTTCACCGTATTATAGGACACAGCCCCCGATGTAGTAAACTAGACTAGCTAGATTTTGTTTTGAAAATAAACCCGTGAGGGTGCAAACGGGTATTGTAGTTTGTATGAAAAAATCCGGAATCCACGCAGACGAAACCCGCCTGCATAACATCGACATGTACGAAGTAATCTCAAAAATTTCCATTGTATAAATTTTATCTTTAGATTATTTTTGAGAATTATTTCACTGCATTATATATAATTTATAATTGACTGCAGCGCCGTTGACCGCTTGTAAGTCTAAATATAACTTTGTTTTCAATCATTCGAGTAGGGAAATTACCAAAATCGATCTCTGTTATAGATTATAATCGATTATTCCGTTTCATTTGCATATCGATTTCGTAATACCAGTTTTTTTTATAGCAATAATTTCTACGAAGAGAACTTGTTTATTTTTATTATTAACCAATACCATGTATTTAGTTATTGACTCCACCAGTTTTAAACCTCTCTGTTTTTGCATCTTACATGGGTTTGAACGGTGTTCTATCATTCGAACATAGACATGAATATGAAAAATTATTAATTCTAAATTAAATAAGCACCACCTTTGTTCTCATTTTCTCGTGCTTTTAAATGCACCTATCTTTGCAAATGGTTGTTGTGTATATAAACTATAAAAAAAAATCGAACCGAATCCCAACTATTGAATGAACGGTTCTAATAATTATTAAATTCAATACATAATATATTGAGTACTTCATTATCACTGCACTCCATGACACTGTAACCTTTGCACTTATTCGTGATACTGTTGACACGGAAGGCAATCGTACCACAATGGACGTAATCGTAAAAGGATTATTTGCAGTTCAATTAGCATTGAACTTGGCAAATCTAGACTAGGTTTAATGTTAACCAAATATTAATTAGCTGTTATTTAGTCGGCATTCTTTTTTCTGAATCGTATCTTGGTATTACGATGAAATCTTTTGTTCATATGAAAATGTAATTTTGTGGTCTATAAATATTTAAGGAATTTTATTCTCTTTTGAAGCATTGTCTCCTCTATTTCTTTTCTCATGTAATTTCCTCTTCCTATTAGTCTAGTACGACTAGCACCGAGATTACAATTATTTTTTTCTTCCACACCTTTCTGTTTCCCTCTAAACCCCTCAATATTGATCGCGTATCTCGTACATATATTCACTTCCACTCCTATATCAAAATATTTCGATAGCGTGGTAGCAATATTATCCAACATATCAACTGCAATATCACGTATATCGATCGTACTTTGCAGTAGTAAAACGAATAGGTATTGCACCATCTGCGTTGAAAGGAAGTACGCAGACCACTCGTTCGGAAACTGGACATAAAACACTACTGAATTATTTATCAGCTTGTGAAATATGCTTCTAGGCTGTTGATATAAAAACTGTAGATTCACAGTTGCCTGCAAAATTAAACGAAGTACCGTCAATTGTTTATGTTTCACTAGCGACCCGCCATCGCCACGGCTTTGCACGCGCACAATTTAGATTTGTGCGCGTATTACTTTCAGAACTTATTGAGTATCTGTGCATGCTACTTATATACTTATATCATTGTGCCTAGCTTATAAAGTTCAAGTTGTTATAAAATTTATATGCCCTGGTATTAAGTTGGGCAACGGTGAATGTCTAGCAACTTAGCTTGTCATAAAGCCCTTAGGATGTAGGAAATAAATATCAACGGTTTATTACTGGGAAACAGAAGTACCTACTGGTGCTAAATACAAGTGCCTTTAATAAATAATAGACTTTGGACCATTCTATTTCGTAAAGAAATACTTTTTATGGAAATTTAGAAGCTAATATATTTTTGGAATGGGGAATGCGACTCTCCAAAATGGTGGATAAACAATAAATGAGAAGAGCTTCAAAATTTTAAATTTCTTCCTCTCATTTGAAATGGGCCTTTACAGGATCTTTCGAAATGACTTGAATTTAGGTGGTTATGAGTCTAATGTCCTAATCCAGATGTAGGTATGTGTAGTTCTACGCTGAAAAGGAAAGGAACACAAGTGCAAGTAGTAGAAGGAGGGAAAATAAAATATCGAAAGCAGATGTGAATCATAGACAGGCGCAGATACAGGATTTCATTTAGGAGGGCGGCAATTTTTGTGTGATTTTACAGAAAATTCGTTCAAAACTAAAAATACACTCGGGAGCAAAGAATCCGGGTCACCAACATAATAAACCTTAATATCTCGGAAACTAAGAATGATAGCTCATTCAAATAAAGAGTATTTTTTAGACTATTTAATACTACACAAGTTATAATACGCTTCGAGAGCTTGAAATTGCATTGATAGAGGTATGTGAGAATATTCCCCAACATCGCCTCAGACACTTTGTGCCGTATGAATCGCATGACATCTGTATTGACAACACACGGAGGTAATACAAAGTACTAAAATGTGAGAATATGATATAAGTTTCTATAAAAAGTGAGTATATTAAAAAAAAGAAATATTTACGCATTTTAAATTAATGTATTTTTAATAAGTAAAATAAATAATAACTAAGAAGCTTTATTAATTTTATTTAAGTAATAGATATTAAGTAGTCTATAAAATACTTTTAATTTGATTGTCCTAACATTCTTAGTTTCCGAGATATTAAGCTTTATTTAGTGACCCGGATTCATTGCTCTCGAGTGTATATAAAGTTTTAATTGTTATTCAAGTAATACTTGTCTTTGACTAATTACGGAAACCGAATAACGTTCCATTACTAATTATTTGTATGGAAAAAAAACAAGCGCCCCTTGCCTTTACCCATAATAATGTTGTTCTAGACATTTCGAAAGATCTTGTAAAGGCTGAGTTGAAATAAGAGGAAGAAATTAAGAATTTTGGACCTCTCTTTTCATTTATACCTAGTTTATCCACTATTTTGGAGAGCCGCATTCCCCATTCCAAAAATATATTAGCTTCGGGGAAAATTGCACCCTTTGCCCCCCTCTTTATCCTCGCCTAAACATAGAAGCTAGTTATTTCAAAACCTTAGATACACAATCAAATATTTATAGACCAGTGAAGGGCTATTTCGCAGTTTCACTTATTTACTGATATATCATGGAGACGTATAAACAGACAGTTGCGTTAGCCGGGCTGTGTTATTGACTATTATATTTAGTCACAGTTGGCGGTGGACAAACGGTTTGTATTCAATTGAGAAGATGCAGTTACCGTTTGAAATGATCAAATGACTGACTGCTCGTAACGAAAGGTGAAAACTTAAACTTGGTCCCACTGTTATTTTTCCGTATTTCTTATTTCTTCATTTTGTAAACGCAATTCATACTTATTCTGCCCGGTAACATGCCAACTTATACTCTTGCTGTTTTCCATCTTTTGTTTACTGTGTATTATTTTGTGTATTGTGTGTTCTATATTGCATGTTGTTCTGTATTATGGACTGTGTAACAATAAACGTCTCTCTTTCTTTCTTTTCTTTAAATTTATCAAGCTTGACAATGTATACCTGCGTCATTTGCTTAAAATATTTATAAAAGAGAGTACCGTTAGTGTTGCTTTTCACTACAAACATGTTCTGTAGGAATTTCCATATGACCATTTTGGTTTTCACCAGCTATTGCGTTTGGCTGCCCAGTTTGATAGCCTTTTAGTAGATGCCTAAGTCCAACAGTGTCCTGTAAGTCGATATAACCCTGGCCACTTACACCATTATCCATAATATTTTTATTGACTGCGACCAACCTGTGGTTTAAAGCTTTTGTAAATTGGTTACATCCACGTACTGCGTTATCTACCATTTCATTGGTACCTAAAACGATTTCTTAATTTAAATTACTAATTGATTATTCAATTATAATCATTTGCGATCATCGATAATAAATTCCTTGAAGTTACTCTGAATAGGTAAAGGTATTTAGCAAGATACAGGGAGCTAAATAATGTTAATAAAGATAAAGTTAATTAACCAGTCGGTATAACCGCAAATGTAATAAACCTGGTTAGTTTTATAGCATCAAAATAAATTGAATATTTGCGTGGTGAAGTAGCAACGGATATTGTGGTGAAACTATAGAAAATAAACAGTCCAAGTAACTACATATCGTCTTGTGAAAACGTCGTGATTGCATACATAGTCATTTTACAGGAGAAGAATAAAACTGTCTGGTGAAAAAAAAAAAAGAAATGTTAATGTAATTCTTATGTTCCCATTATCATCAATAGATGTCGTTAGACGTGTGCACATTCGTTCATAATACGCGTGACGAGGAGAGCCCATCAACTAAATAAAAGTAACTCAATGAATTTGTGTTGTAGGTATGTGGTTTTCACTGACGATATATGATCTTGAACAATCTGGAAGCATTTGGTCATTCCAAAGTCTTGGTGAGTCTAGGCATAGATCCTCTTCCCGCAGGTTAAATAACATGAAATAAAATAATGATTTCGATCCGAAATTAAAATTATTTTTGACCAGCCCTTCGTCATGTCAACAGCATTGTCTGTGGCCCAAATGAGGGAAGGCTTAGGAATTAGATGGGGTGGTTCATCGCTATCATCATCAGCCTATTAATTTTCCCAATGATGGACCTCTGGACTCGTCTGAAAATGGATATGGATGGTAATTCACCAAGCGGTGCGGATTGGTGATTGTCTTTGAATTTTAGGTTCTAGGACATGAAAGTATGCAGATAGCTAATTCTCATCAATCTTTAAGTCTTCCCTACATTGGCAGGTCGATCAGTCGGGCTAACATGAACGCCGCGACATAATTTTGTCGTCGCATTATCTCGAGCGGTAACAGGTTTCTAAAGGCAGTATCTCGCCTTGTCATGACGACAAAAATTTGTCGCGACGCGCATATTAGCCTAGCTGAACAAGTCAAAACTGCTCATGTTCGGCCTGAACGAATGGACATATTATAATTGAGTAATTTTTGTTTTGTTTGTAATTTCGTCCACCGGAAATAATGGACTTCAAGGCCAAATTCACACATACACGGTTCGAATTTCCATCCGGTCAGGCGGAGCCCAAAGGTAGACTAGTATTTGGCGGGTTTGGTATTTGGGGTTTTTAGTTATGCAGTTATGCAATTAACAGCAATTTAAGGATGGGCACGTTACCTTCCTCCGTTCCTATACCCCCGTTCGCCTTAGTTCATCTCGAAGTATGTGCAATATAGCAACGTGGCATGCCAGTCTGGCAAGTGTGGCGTAAGCGCAACCATTGCGTCCTAGTCTGGCCTTCTGACTGAGATGAAATTAAATTATTATTCCATTTTTGAAAGTTATTCTTTTTTATTTATATAAAAAAGCTAATTTAGCCACGCTCATGAGATAACCTTGTGAAGCGTGTGGTATATTTCCTACGGAAGGAAAAGACCTATCAAAATAATAAAAGATGTATACATTGATTCTGCTCGAAACAGCTGCACGGCATCGGCACCATAATTGCGTAACACTGAGCATAGAATTCGATGCACGTAACTTGAATGGAAACTGCTAGCGCCATTGTTTTGAGTTTATCTTTATGTCCTAAGTTTCCTCATTAGGCCTGCTATGTACAAGCTATATTCTCTGTGTACCTATCCAAAGTGGACAGAATCCACTGGAGCACAACGGGGTCAAGCCGTGTGCAAGCGCATGTTGCAAAAGCTCACCGTATAACAGATTGCATTCGCTGTAAATTATGCATCATAAGAGAAAGGTTTATACAATACAGAGAGTTTTAATTGCTCTAATAATATAAAGTTTCAGTGACGGGTAGCATGAGAAACCATCCCCCGCTGATAGATTGATATAATCCGCAATCTACATAACCTAACCGTCAAAAACCCCCGACTCCAACTAGAAAAAGAGCTGTAACTTTTGAACGGCTGAACGGATTTTCATGAAACATAGCTAAGATGATACCCGATTAAAAAAGCTTTCAGTTAAAAAAAGAGCATTGAAATTGTTCCATCCGTTTTGGAGCTACGATGCCACAGACAGATACACACTACAAACTTATAATACCTCTCTTTTTTGTCGGGGATTAAAAACAGTAAGCGTCAGTGAGCTTTCGACCAGACACGGAATCGGTAGATATAATTATGTTGTATTATTATTTTTAAACTTTGCCGCAATATTTTATTTCTCTTGTCTAATGGGTACAGTTTACAAACATAGGTAAATGTCACATGCACACACACCCAGACCCGGATCACGGATAGACAACTATCTATAAGCCATACAAATATTTGTTTCGTACGGGGATCGAACCCGCAGCACGTAGCGCAGAAAGCTGACCACTTAGCCACTGCGCTAACCATGACATTTCCATACATTGACCTATGATCAAACGGAAGATTTGATAACCATTGTCAAATAAGTAAATTAGGTTAATTAGGTCTATTATAAGAAAATTATTTTTTAAATCAAATCAAATCTTTATTGCATTCCATAATGTAAAGTTAAAACAGATGGTAGACTAAGTCTATCTATCTATGGATCAATTATGGACCCTGTCGGGCACAGCATGGTTTGGTAGGAGAGAGGAAAAGCTGCTTTATTAATACTTTATTTATTATAATGTAGTTAATGTAGTTGTTATTTATTATTTCACTGTTGCCGATATATTTTATGACATACTTTTTGTTCAATATTTTTGTATTACATTTTAAGATTGCTAATGTTAAATATTGTAAAAAACTTTGTTCCTTTTAAGTACATTATTTTAAGCACTCCTGCCGCCTGTGGCACAGGTTTATCCTAGTACAGGCACCTATCAGTATGATACCTATGTTATTACTAAAATTTATATTGTGTTTTCTACCTTATGTAATTTTGAATAAATTTTATCTTATCATAATGACGTTAAATTCTATTAGTTAGCTATCTGAGATTGTCATTTGGCGTCCCAGCTTACCGGAACAATTATTCGTAAGTCATTCATGTATTTGTCACGTACTGTGTGTGTGTATGTATTGTATGACCTACGGCACGGGGAATCCTATTCTAAGGTTAAGGTTGACCGTTATTTACTTTGATCTAATTCGTATAATATTCGCCATTTCCGAAGTAAAGACGAATGGCCAACCATGTTGGCTAAGGAAATAAAGATAACCATAATATTGGTATAGTGATTCATTAGCTTTGTTCGTGTATTTGTTTTAGATAATTTAGATTTTGTACGCCCCTGTAGATGAGTAAATATATGCCCATAGCAGAGATGGGCTGAGTAATGATTTTTACAATGACATAAAAATATCGATAACGGTAACAATGAAAAAATCATCCATGATTTTTCTCTAACTATCACCGCATTCACGCATTGCATGTTGTCATCTTGTCGTTCATTCATTCAGTCATGGTCACTATCGAGTGATGATTTTAGTCATTGATGATTTTGTCGTTGTCACTGCATGATGAAATGACATCACTATTATAAATATTGCTTTGAATTGTCAAGTTACTGCATCGAATCAAATATCCAATTATACCTATCCGGTTTTCATAATTATAATTATATTTTTTCTTTTTCATCAATCATTTTTAAGCTCTAGTTATAAGACAAGTAGCACGAGATATCTGAGCGGAGAAAATACACAAAACTTTCTAATAAGCTTTTTTTGTTTCAGGCACAGAACACCCATCAATCAGTGTAAGTAACTTACGTTCATTATCACCACTACCAGCTTTAACGGTGAAGGAAAACATCGCGAAGAAAGATGTTCTAGAACTTAAAGTTCGAAGATTTGTGATATCCACCGCACCGCACTAGGGCCCGTATTAATAAACCAATCTCAGTTCTGAGTAGGCTCTTAAGTAACCACATAAGATGCTGGAACTATATAGTCCAGCATCTTATGTGGTTACTTAAGAGCATACTCAAAACTGAGATTGGTTTATGAATACGGCCCTAGGTTCACTAGGTAGATTATGGCCCAGTCTAGTAAATGTAAACGATCGACTTAGTCGATCGATGGGTAGGTCTATCGATCGAGGCCGGCCGAGCAAGTCTGGCTGGAGTGGACTTTGTTCGAAACGACTGTATAAATGGGGTGTATTTATACAGGATTTTTTTAATGAAAAAGAAAAAAAAGAAAAAAAAAGAAAAAGAAAGAAAAGAAAGAAAGAATGTAGTATACGCATAATTTGAAGAGTGATTCAGTCTCTGTTCCTAAATGCAACCGCAGTATTGGGATACACTTTAAAACACAATGAAAATTCGACTTAGTATGGGGGTCACGGATAATTTACTAGCGCAAGCCATACAAAATTAAATTTTTAGTTTATTTTGGAATTAATTTTAATACTCCGGTTGCATTTGGGAACTGGCACTGAATCAGTCTGCAGATTTTGGGCACTAAATTAAAAAATATCCTGTATAAAAGATAAAAAAAGGATCGTGTGAGACATGACACGATCACACGACTGAGAAGAAAGTGAACCCTGAGATGACGTCTGATAGAAATGAATGGAAAAAAAACAAATAGGTATATTGCGCCGATCACAAATAAAATGGGATTAGGGCAGAATCACGATGATTTATTATATAAAATAAAAATAGCCAAAAACAAAAACCCCAGAATTCGCCTGAGGGCATTTAAAATATTTAAACTGAATACTTTGACGTGTAATTATTTCTTTTTAAATTCTGAAGTTATTTTGTTTAAAGAATTATTAAAAATTTGACATGGTTTCATGTTTCCCACGGTGTTAGTGAATATTTGCGACAATCTATTTCTAAACAATCTTTTGAAATGTTATCTCACTATTTCACAGACTTTTATAGCATTCCATAAAAATGTTTAATCCACTTATCTGCTCAATTAATTTTCTGCACGGTTATTTCGCACCAAGTTTGGGCAACACCTTAATTAAACTGACGAAATACCACATTTGCAACCTACCTGTGACCCTATTTATTTTTATTTTATATGTTATTATTATTTCCTTATAAATGGTCCTAAATCTCCCATAACTGAGTTCAATCTCCCCTGGCCCACATAGGGTTATGTAATGGCGGAGTGTGTCATTGTACGCAAGATGGCGCAGTGACCAGCGCCTGCGCGCCACAATAGCCGCGCTTTCGTTCCGCTTCTGCTTTAGGGATGGGACATTGTTTGTGAAATATTGTTGAAATAAAACGATCGATATTTATGTAAATCTTCAATCCAAGTGGCTTAATACTTAAACTAAATATCATTTAAGAAAAATATTAATAGTTGAACCATTGACAGGATAGAAGAAGTCGATTAAAGTGAAGTGTTCCTTGACAACAATCCAATGGTTTTGTGAAGATCTTTACATATTTTATACGTTGTAATTACTATTTTTTAAACTCGTGTAGGTGTTATCTAAATGATTGATTATAAAAATTATTCACGTCTGTAATTTAGCTACAGCGTAATTGGACAAAATTATATTTAAATGATGTGATTTATCGCATAGATAAGATATACATAGGAGCATTTGTACGATACTTACAGTACCTACATGTAGACTATATCCGTATACAATGTGTAATTTAATTAACGGAAAACCAAGAATATCTAGTTAAAAGCATAAAGCAATAATCAAAACGTAAGCTTTTTACAGTTAACTATTATTTTTAACAAAATAGTTATGAGCCTAGCATTACTTACTGCATTTAAAATTGAGGCTTATTGTATTGAAATATAATTTAACTTTCTTACGCTCAATTGAGTCGGTATGGCAAAATTCATATTTAAAAAAAATATAAGTTACTGAAATCGATTTAGTAGTCAATTATTAACAAACTATATTCAGGTTTGCGTTTATTCAATTACACCGTGTATAATAAAACGTGAAAAGGATTTAATGAGAATATCTTATCTCAAATATGCAAAGATTAAGATAAAGTAATCGTTACGAGATTAATTGATAATTGTTTTGCGTACTCGCTGACCTTAGTGGGATTAGTAAAATCCAAATACAATTGCGCGTGGTAGATTAATTTGTATAAACTGTATTCACGATACAGGAGAAATCCGAGGATGGAGCAAAGAACGCAATATTAAAAAAAATATGCATACCAATTAACTTAGTTACGAGATAATTTACGAGAAAACCACCCGCTTATCTAATATTATGATGATGTCGGGCAATACCACCTTGCAGGAAGTGGTAATGTCCAGCTCCCCTCTCGATTACGACAGTTATTGATGATTGATTACCCTGACGACATAATGTAGATGAAAAACTTTGATGCGTCGCATCTTTTAGTGTGCACACCTAAAAATTATTGATTCAATGATTAATACAAAACTGACAGGTTTCTGGCGTAAAGGGTACAAACCGTTACAAAAACCAAAGATTTTAGAAGCAGGTATAAATACACTTTGTAGATGATTACAAAGTGTACCAGGTCCTTCCTTTCTAATCCGGATTCCTTTACGGGGTTTATTGTACTCATCATTATGAACAACTTTTACTATACGACCAATGCCGAAACCGAAATAAAAAAAATTGCTGTTCCATCCGTTTTGGAGCTACGATGCCACACACAGATACAGACTACAAACTTATAACATCCCTTTTTTTGTCGGGGGTTAAAAATACATAAATTGGAACAATTTTGTACAGATAAAAGTTATCGATACCTCAATGTCCCATCACTATCGCCCCCAGTTATGAAATATCGTTTGAATAGCTTTTGCTTTCTTCTGCTGACTGTAACAATATTGTTATTCAATATCGCTTTGTGTACACACGTGCTTGTAAATAATGCGTTTCGAGGTTTTAGTACAAATAGTTTACTTGACATTTCCTGAAACGTTAGACCTATTTTTTATACTTGTTTAAAAGCATAGGGCCCGCCGAAAAAAGTAAAATAAAAACAAATTAACTATTAAACTGTTACCATCGCTTGACTGGAGCTCTAGAATACCGTTAACGGTACCGCGATGATAACAGAAGATTCATTCTTGAATTATTTTTTTACTAGATTCAAAAATCCTATACCCAAGATAGGTTTATTGGTCGTGTAACGTGTTACACACTCAATATTATCACGAAATACAAGATATCGCGATCCTGTATCGGTATTGAATTTATCGCAGTAATTTAATAATATCACGATCCTAGGATCACGATACGGTATTGATAGTATAACACGCCCTATAGGGAGCGTGGTTTATGGGATGTATACGATTTTTGATACACCTTGTACAGATTTGACCATTTTCATAAAAACGCCCGTCTACATCTATTTACGTATAGCGAATCCTACGCAGTGAGTCTCGTGTAAGTATTCAGTAATCCGCCGTCTCGTTAAGCCTCAGTCACACGTAGCGATTTATAGCTGCTATTTTCCGCCAGCGAAAATTAGCTCCGTGAGACCGTGCACGAGCTAACAATCGCTGAGTGAAAAATAGCCGCTATAAAATTGAGCATGTTCAATTTTTTCGCTTGCGCAGCATAGCCGAGCGATAATTAGTTACGTGGGACAGGACAGTTGCTAAAATTAGCGCCAGTAGCCATTCCTTCAACACGCCAATGTTGCGAATCATTTGTCTTACGAACTTCACTGACTAATCCTTTCACTATAGCTTGCAAAATCTCCATATGAGACCGCATGGCAGAGGACAGGAAAATTGAATAGTTATAGGAAAGAAATTGCTATATTTCCATGGAAATAAATAGTAGACTCTAGCAACACTTTTGTCTATTGCGTAAGTATATAATATTAGAGATAACTACTGGACATTGAACTGAGATAATACTGAGCTAATGTATTGCGATAAGTAGGACAAATAAGTAAGAACAAAAATAATTATAATGCTTATATAGGGTGTACTAATTATTTATCTTTTTTGCGCAGATTTTAAATCAAAGAGAAACTGCTTCTTTTTTTGCGGATCATAAAATAGATTAGGCTGTGCCGTGTGCGTAGATCAGTCATTCAGTCAGTCAGGACAAGTCTTTTTAACTCCCAACAGAAAATACCCCGTCTTAGGTTTCTAGTGTGTATCTGTGTCTCGGTGTATCTGTCTGTGGCATCGTAGCTCCAAAATGGATGGACTGATTTCGGTGCAGTTTCTTTTAATCGAAAGCTAGTTTAATCGGTTATCATTTTAGCTATAGTTTTATGAAAATCTCTTCAGCCGTTCAAAAGTTACAGCTCATTTTCTAGGTAAAGTCGGGGGTTTTTGACAGTTAGGTAGGTTAATAAATGTATAAATAGCTAGATAATTATGTTGTTGTTTGTTGATGTCTGTTGACATATTTAGAGATGGTATCGTTGTGGAACTTTGTCACCTTAATAAAATGTATTAAATAGATGAGTAGTATGATCCCACTTTTTATTTACAGTTGCGTCAAAGTTTGGATTGTCTCATAATCCCAAAACGAAAAAATATAAACTTGGAGCTAAAAATACCATACCATACCATTAATAATAAAGTACCAGTATCAACTCTACCGGTAAAAAAGGTTACCTACTAATGCCACCGACCTTGGGACCCTGGCTCCCGTGAAGTTCCGTTCGCTAATGGAAACGGACAGTAATCAGGTGCGGTCCGTGACTTGCGGTAATGATAATATATATGAGGCACAGTAATGACGTTGTAACGATCAATGAGTTATCGTCAAATACTCAAACGTTTCTCAATTTTAAGTAGACATTAAGTCGCATCTTGGCATTGTCACTTTCAGGTAGACTTAAGCTGAACGTGCGTCCAGACACGGTGTCGCAAGCCGTGAGCGGATTACCTACAGAGTGGTACTAAGAAGCGAAGCGACCACGCACCATCGCGGCAGGTGGCGTCGCACCGCTCCATGTGTTATTCGCCTTACCTAGTAATGACATGTGTTTTTTGCTTAATAATTAAAACCAGTAATGTTTATTCTAATTATGACGAAGTTTCAAGTAAGTTTAATGATAAAGGTCATATGTGTGAACGATACAAAAAATGGGGGGAGGGTGCCCCCCTGCCCTCACGGTACGCCCGTGAGATGACTGCTGCTATTTAATGTGATAAGTTCGCTAGCCGAAACAAGTTTTTGAATATTTAAATAAGTATTTATGCTTCAATTAGCTCTTACGCATAAAACCTGTTCAGACCGAATTTTAAAGTAGGCTTTACATTACCCTTGACATACTTGTTTAATTAAAATTCACGAGTTCGTCTCTGTTTCTTATTTAATTTAAATGAAACTGAAATCACGAGAGAACATTTTTTTTTTGCTTTTAATCTTGCCTTTTCTAAAACTAATCTTCATATGTACTAACACCCAGACCCGGGACAACTCTCTGTAAACCATACAAATATTTGTTGCATGCGGGAATCGAACCCGCACCGCAGTCAAAGTCAAAGTTTTTATTTCAACTGGGCCTTTGCAGGCACTTTCAAAACGTCGTGGTTCTAGGTGCACGGTTCCAAGTGGGTTGGTCCTAGAGAAGATACCGGCAAGAAACTCCATGGATACTATTCTATCGAGTCGATCGTTCAAGTGTGTCCAACCGTGCCGTTTTATCTCAAAGTTTAGACACAAATGGATACTCCGTAATTTCAGTTAAATCTCTGAATCGCTTCAAACTTGAGATGTAATTTTAACGTAAATTATGTGAGAGCTCTTAAAACCTTAATGCCTTGTGGTTCCGCTAAAAAGAGTTTAAACGTGCTGTCAGAAGCTCGGTTAAATCCATTAAAGTTAAGTGTATCAAATGCGTATATTTTGACCGTGACCCGTTTGTATTCTTGAATATTTTAATAGCAGTCGCATAGCTCGGAGGTGGTTTTTTACAAACTCACTTGAGTTTCAGAAAATGTACAGTTACCAAGTGCCTCGAATTCCTTATACCTTTTTCAGTATCGAACCTACTTAGCATTATATCGTAATTTTTTGTCGTGTCGGCCATAAGCTTTCACATACGTGTATGATTTCTAGAAAAGCCATTGAAAATTCAATAAAAAAGTTGGAATCTGCAACAAAAAATTATACTTACCAAGTTGGCAATCCAGCATACGGTCCGCCTATTTAAGCTTTTGATCGCTTACAACACCAGGGTCATTCACTCACGTTACCGACTCTCTAAAAATCTTTTCACTTCCTTTTTGAAGAACCTCCTGTATTCTCTTGTGAACCTCGGTGGGAGCTGATTCCAAAACCAGCATGCATGAGAGGAAACTCATCTGAAACCGCACGGTACGAGACCAGTGCAAAGCAATGCAAGATTCTAGCAGATTTTGGACAATTACAACATAATATTCAAAAGTTTCGATCTTGACTTGAAGAACCAGATTCAGTTCTCGCGCATAAACTTCTTATAAGTTAACCGAATAGCTCGGTTCCGACAGCAGCAATGCAGCACGTGTAGCTAATATTATTAAGAAAATCAATACTTCAATACAAATACAGAAATATAGACAGAAGGACCACTTCGCACAGAGATAGCAAGGTCAAGCAGAAACGGCGATCGATGCAAAAGAAAAGACAGACGAACATTGCAGATGTCTGTGCAAGCATAATGTACGAAAAAAATTGTTTATTTTCTGTAAAGGCGGCGTTAGCCATTAGAATAGACTTTACAGCCATACAGAGCAGCCGAACAAGCTCCTGTGGCTGTCACACGCTCGGTTGTATTCGGCTCGCGAGCAAAAAAACTTCCGAACGCGCCGCACGCACTGTAGGACTCAAATTTGCTGATGTGCTTGTGCACCGTGCATCGAACGCAGAATTGTTGAGGCAGAATACGGATGACGTCATGAGAATCAAGTCGCCCGCGCCATACGCGCCGAGTCTGATTGTATTCGCAAATGTGGGTATAATCGGTGTACCGACAATGTTTTACTGTAATGCGGTGCGGTTAGACGAGGTTGCACCGTTGCATGATAATACCTATATATTATAATTTCATACAAAGAATACTTGAATTCGATTCATGCGGCACGTGCGGTGCTTTCAGCGCGTGTAGGTGCTGGTTCACTTTATAAATTCCTTCATTATGTCAAAGTTGAAGCTTTTTATTTCAACTGGGCCTTTGCAGGCACTTTTAAAACTTCGTGATTCTAGGTGCACGGTTCCGAGTGGGTTGTTCCTGGAGAAGATACCGGCAAGATAAATTATGTTGTCACTAAGCCTTCTGTAGTTTCTCATTTACTGACAAATGCGTTAGAATCAATCAGTTTGAAACTGGTATAAACATAGTTATCTGTATTCAATACGCGTAAGGCGTTATCATCAATTCGACACTGGCGATATATCACTATGCTATGACGTCAATGGGGCCGATTGTTAACGTTTTAGAATTATGCACTGAACGTAGATTGGCAGTTTGAGGTGTTTGGAGTTTCTCACATAAATTAGAATGATTAGCCAGTTTTAGAATGACTTGTATACATTATTGTTATATCTATTGTCTGTCATAGTCTTTTGTCCTTCCTTCTTTTTTCTTAATTTACGTGTTTTTTTAGCATCTTGACCACGAATATCGAGGGATATGGCTTGTAGGCGTGACACTTGTCGCCTCCATCAGCTCGGATTGACCCAAAATACGTGTGACGTCAATGAGCATCTATTAGTCATATGTTTGCATCCGAACGTGTAGTGTGATTTCGTATTTTTACAAAATGCCGAATTGTTCCGTTCTTATTTGCAAAAATAGGACAATTACAACAAACCTTAAGACAAGTGGGGTGTCCTACCACCGGTATGTAACACATCACTGCATTAATTATATTATTTAAAGATTTTACAAATATCTAGTTGTGAACTTTAATCTAAGGTTGTGAATTAATTTTGACAGGCGTCAGGCTAATCATTTATTGAGTGACCCATGTCAAAATTGTCAAATCAATGTATCCCTGCGGTCCGAATTGCGATAAAAGTGATAATATCGCGAATCCGACCAAATTTAATAGTCACAAAATATAAGGGCTATTGAGTAATAATAATAATTTTGACTTTGGTCGGATTCGCGGTATTATACTTTTAGCGCAATTCGGACCGTAGAGTATTAGTGTTGCACAGCGCTGAGGGATATCGATATAATTAATTGATAGTTGTTCTTACGGAATTATTTCATTATTATTAACATTTGCTTAATAATAAAAAATAATGTTATCTATTATTTTTGTAGTATTTGCTTATTAGGCTAAATTAAAAGATTTTATAGTTTTCTTTTTATTTTACTAATCCTTGTAGTTATATTGTTTGAAAAGGATTTAAATAACTACTTGACTACTTGAGAACATCTTGAGAACCCTGTTTTACAAGAATGAATACATTTTATTTTAGTTTCCTGAAAGATGCAGAAATAAAAAATAAATGGATGATAGATGAATTCGACCAATCAGATTACGAGGCCTGCATCGCGCTAATAAAAATATTATCGTATCTAACACAATTGCGCCCTAGCCCATCATAGATAATGTGCGGCTGCTATAAAAATTGATATGAAAACTTCTTGGAAGAACCGAAATGTACTTTTTTTTTTTGAAAAGAAAAGAATATTGAAAAGAAGTTATTTTATAGCATAATTTAAAAAAAAGAACTGTCATTATAAAACTTTTTAATTTTATTATAATTATGTAGTTGCATGTGCATAAAGTCTGTCAATAAAGTACTATTTTTGAATTCATAATTAGAACTTTACGATATGAGTGTAGACAAAAATCTTAAATCTCTACTATTCTGTACTTTTTTTAATTATTATTTATGTAATATTTTAAAATATTTATAGACTAATAAACACAAATTGAGGTGAGTACTTTGTCCCAAGTTAGAACTCCCTGTATTATCTATCTTCCTTTCTCAAATTCTTTAAATTATATTAACATCGTTAGTCTTTGGTTAGCCTCTCTTAAAGTGTCTATATAGCGATATTATAATAAACACTATAAAATGCGCCAAAAAAAACACTTCTCTTTTTTGCAGTCAGTTTTTATCGATATTTTTATCGATAAAATATTTATACCAACCCTTCATCCGTTTTAGGAGTGGGGAAAAAGTGGCGACACTTGAAATTGAACAAATGTAGAGTGAAGGCATATCTCCGGATATCTATGATCTTGACCAATGTCTGATGAGGTCGTACCAGTCAGTACTGTCAGGAACTCAGGACCGAGGAAATGAACCAACATTTAATTTTAGTACAACTCTATTTTTTATAAAACTTATCACTTCGAATAACCGTCCCCGAATTACACCGCATGTCACTTTCTACTATTCAATATTTTCAATTCAAATGCGGATGTCCATATTATTTATTGCCAATCATTCCTTTAAAGAGGTTGGCTTCTGCCATAAAATCTTACAGTACCAAGCATCATTACCAGCATCTTCTGCGATAGATCTTTCTGATTTTATCTTCTCTCGCCTTCATAGTTCATTTCTCTGTCGAAAGTCAAACTCATTAAACACAAACATTATGTTTGGGATCTATAGCATCATGTCCTGAGATAACGTCTTGTACTTCAGGTAGATATTTAAATTAAAATTAAATATTTTAAAATAAAATAAATTCCTAAAAGTTTTTGTTGTTTTCATCGATTTTTTACCGAGACCCGTTTGATCAATAATTGTTCAGCCGTATCTTTTGGTCTTGTGCTGTAGATTTCATGATCGGAAGCTGTTTGACGTCATCGCCAGACACCTCGAAACGTAATGATTTTTTTTTTTTTTTTTTTCTTTTCTTCTGGCTTCGCACTATTCGTGCATTTAGCCAATTACGAGTAAAGTGGTAGGTTTGGTAGTTTGTTTGGTAGGACTTTTGGTAGGATTATAAAAGGTAGGGAAACGAGTTTACAATCAATACAGGAAAAGTAGGGAATTTGGATAAATCAGGTAAGTTTTTTTTTTCTTTTTTTTTTTAAATATAAAATCACATAATTATTTACAAAAATACAAGGTACTTGAAAATATAATCAAAATTATAAAGGACAAAGAACAACGAATTAAATATTTACAGTCTAATATTATTATTCAATACAAAAGATGATATACATTTATAAATTAAAAGATTAACGTAATGATTGTACTGATCTCGAGGCGGATTTCTCATTTTTTTTTATCAAGTATTTATGGTCTCTGAACTCTTTAGACAAAGTCAAATATAAAAAAGCTCACGCTCTAAAAACTCTTTGTTAGTATAAACAAGTGGGTAACTAACGGGTTTATGTTATGCACATCCAAAAGAGTTGCCATCAAAAATTTTGTTGGAAAATTGTAAACCATACATTTGACGACACGGTTGGCGCAGTGGCTAAGCGATTAGCTTTCTGCGCTACGTGCCGCGTGTTCGATCCCCGCACGGAACAAATATGATCTACACATAGTTGTTTCGGGTCTGGTTGTCTGTGCATGTGACATGTATGTTTGTAAACTGTACCCTCGATACAGGAGAAATCCTAGTGAGGGGCAACGTTTTAAAAAAATAATATAATATATACCTACTCGTAAATCTATCAAGCTTTCTAGGATAGCTTTTATTTATCAGACAGCTTTCCTTATCGAATTTATACCGAAAGGGACTTCTTCTCCTCTTGACAAAGCATTTTCTTTATCTCGCAAACATAATTCCCAATTTTTTCTTTACACAAAAACAGTAAAATTCTATGGAATATTTTTAGGGGCATCAACACCGTCCGCCGCTGTAGCGCATTAAATATATATAAAGTTCAATGCATTATTAACGACATTCATGATTTAGTCTTACTATGGTTACCTCCAAAATAATCACATGATGGATGAGTCATTATCATAAACATAACTGATGATGAGCCTACGATTAAGATAGGAACAATTAATCGTAGATATTATCATTATATAATAGAATGTTTATGCCGCTTTTTTATCATTTTGCGTAGAAATCGAAGACACCTATGTTAGAATGTTATATAACAAAATAGTTTGTCCCTGAAACTCAAAATTTAAAAATTAAAGGAGGATGGGCAAATTCCTATGGACGCTGGTCCAAATTAAAAAGCTTGCCCCTACGGTTGACACCGGTGCTAATCGATGAAGGACATCAGTGTTACTCTATATTCTCATTTTTTTTTATTTTCATCCTGTCGTTCCAGAGTTATAATCAATTAGTATTACGAATTTTCCCAGCAACTTAATTACATTATAATTTAATATTTTGGATTCTTTTTGGTGCACGATTGGCAAACTGGTTAAACGTAAGTCTATCTATGGTGCTGCTCGTACATAGGGGTAGCGGGTTCAATTCTCGGACATTACATATTTTTTGAATCTCAGAAATATTTTGTATGGTGCACATAGCGCATCAGTTTCTTAATAAAACATGTTAGGAATAGTTTAATCTACCAGAATATATAATTTTTATTTGCTAACTTTCATAAAGTTCATAAGTTTTGGTTTAAACTTAAAAATGTCTTTATGTCTCAAAATATCTTTTCCTGCAGGACCGATTATTTTACTCCCATAATAAAAAAAAATGTTCAGTGTGCTCTTTTAAATGCACTAGGTGTCTACTCTAGGGACACCTTTAATAATCAACCACAACAATAATTACATATTTTTTGAAACTCAAAAATATTTTGTATGGTGCACATAGCGCTTCAGTTTCTTAATAAAACATGTTAGGAATAGTGTAATCTACCAGAATATATAACTTTTATTTGCTAACTTTCATAAAGTTAATATGTTTAGGTTCAAACTTAAAAATGTCTTTATGTCTCAAAATATCTTTTCTTGCAGGACCGATTATTTTACTCCCATAATAAAAAAAAATGTTCAGTGTGCTCTTTTGAATGCACCAGGTGTCTACTCTAGGGACACCTTTAATAATCAACCACAACAATAATTACATATTTTTTCAAAATCAATAATATTTTGTATGGTGCACGTAGCGCTTCAGTTTCTGAATAAAACATGTTAGGAATAGTGTAATCTACCAGAATATATAACTTTTATTTGCTAACTTTCATAAAGTTCATATGTTTAGGTTCAAACTTAAAAATGTCTTTATGTCTCAATAATCTTTTCCTGTAGGACCGATTTTTGAGCTGCCATAATAAAAAATAACGTGTCCAATGTGTTCTTTTAAATACACTATATGTCTACTCTAGGGACACCTTTAATAATCAACCACAACAATAATTACATATTTTTTCAAAATCAATAATATTTTGTATGGTGCACGTAGCGCTTCAGTTTCTGAATAAAACATGTTAGGAATAGTGTAATCTACCAGAATATATAACTTTTATTTGCTAACTTTCATAAAGTTCATATGTTTAGGTTCAAACTTAAAAATGTCTTTATGTCTCAATAATCTTTTCCTGTAGGACCGATTTTTGAGCTGCCATAATAAAAAATAACGTGTCCAATGTGTTCTTTTAAATACACTATATGTCTACTCTAGGGACACCTTTAATAATCAACCACAACAATAATTACATATTGTTTCAAAATCAATAATATTTTGTATGGTGCACGTAGCGCTTCAGTTTCTGAATAAAACATGTTAGGAATAGTGTAATCTACCAGAATATATAACTTTTATTTGCTAACTTTCATAAAGTTCATATGTTTAGGTTCAAACTTAAAAATGTCTTTATGTCTCAATAATCTTTTCCTGTAGGACCGATTTTTGAGCTGCCATAATAAAAAATAACGTGTCCAATGTGTTCTTTTAAATACACTATATGTCTACTCTAGGGACACCTTTAATAATCAACCACAACAATAATTACATATTGTTTCAAAATCAATAATATTTTGTATGGTGCACGTAGCGCTTCAGTTTCTGAATAAAACATGTTAGGAATAGTGTAATCTACCAGAATATATAACTTTTATTTGCTAACTTTCATAAAGTTCATATGTTTAGGTTCAAACTTAAAAATGTCTTTATTTCTCAAAATATATTTTCCTGTAGGACCGATTTTTTTACTCCCATAATAAAAAATAATCAGCTAAGCGTGCTCTTTCGAATGTACTATGTGTGAACCCTGTGGGCACTTTGGGCCAATTTGCCCATTGTCCTTTTATTAAAAAGAACCTTCAGAGTTCAAATAAGATAACGATACCTACTTACTGCAACGGGTATCAGAAATGCGTGGTCATATTTAAGGATGTGGATCAGATCATCAAACTGAACAACTTTCTCTATGGGACCAACATCGTAATCGAAAAAATTATCAGCTATCCCATCCGTTTGGGTCGAGTAAGTCTAAGTATTGAAGTTTTGTATGGGACAGCGGCTTATTTTTTCGCGATTACGATGTTGATCCCGTAGGGAAAGTAGTTCAGGTTGATGGTCTGAGCCAGACTCTTAAAAATTCTGATAAAAGTTGTTCAAAGAAACAATATATGATAATAAATAATTAAAATGGAGATGGATTCCTTGACCCCATTTTTTAATATCATACCACTCACATAGAAAAGAACCACATGTTACAGGATTTAGGAGCATTGAGGCTAAACAATTTATAGAATGTGCAAAATCTAGCTTAACTTACTCGCATTTTCCATTATATCCTGCCAATGCTAATGACGTTCTGACCACCGATAGATAGAGAGATACCCACCGGCAACTTGGCAACGTAAATGTCCTAGTGATTTACCGGCAGCAGCTTCAGAATGAAGAATGGCGTTGCGTGATCTTGACTTCAAACGTTGTTCCCTTTCTGGAGAGTCCTGCGTCCAGAACAGAATTGTGGCAGGATGACGACAATATTGCCGTACTCCTTGGTTTTAATAGCGGAATCTTACAAATGCAAAACAATCTGCGTTGCCCAGTGACTCAATCAAGTATTCGGAGATTTTCGTGTCGATTTGATCGCCAATCGCCAGTCGTTCTGCGGCCGCGAACCGCGACGCACGCACCGATTACGGTTGTCGATTTACACGTTAAATCGTTTAGAAAATCGAATTAATCGAAAGTGTTGTGGTGGTTGTGTTCTAATCTGTGATTATTTTTTCCTAATTGGACAAGTTTTTCGGTAAGTTTTTAGTAATTTTTACTTTTATTTGATAGTTTTTTGAAGTTCTGTTCTGATGCTTCAGATGACTTGTGATTTCATTGATGAGGAAAAAACGGTTCTACGATAACTTTGATCACAGACACGATTGTTTGAATGTTCATCATTATTTAAATCTATTTTTAGAAGTTCACCGATCTGTTGGTTTTAACTAATATTATGACCTTCGTTTACAAGTGTGGGATGTTTGATAATGTAACTTCTGTGTGCAGATTCGGCTCTCTCTCTTCCATATTCTTTAGGAATTTAAAAAGAAACTGTGGAATTGCTGTTTGCCTTCTCACAAATAGGTTTTAAGTGTAGTGTTACCTCGTTACTGACCTTCTTTTGATTCTTTTCTATCGTCTCTACTTAATATTGCTTAGAGCTCTATCGTATTATAATCCCTTCGATTATTTTTATTATCATTAAGTCTTTGATTATTTTTATCATCTATCCTATGGCCTTTGATTCACAACAGCTACTGTTTTTAAATATTATTTAAATTATCTTTACCCTTCTGTGCGTCAGTAGTCATTAATGATAAGTAATTAAGTTTCTTGTTTACTTTTTAAGTATTATAAAAACTCATTCTTTACTCAAATTTAAAATTATCACGACTATCATTATCTCGTTTAATATAATAATTATTACGGGGATTTTTCTAAACTTGGGAAACATAACTTTACTTTTAACTTTGGGTAAGCATCAAGAGTTGTCTTTAAAAATATACTCTTCTGCCTACAGCCTCATCATATCGTTAGGAGAGTAACAATAAATAAAATTGCTGGAGTGTTAAAAGTGGGTTAAAAGTTAAAGCTGACGTAGGTGGCAGATTACCAGCCCGTGTACAGTTATTAACAATAACATGACTCTCCCATGACATGGTCTTATTTTTAATGTACTTTCCACTGTCATTATGTACTTGTATAATACCAATTTGTTTAATTTTTTTTTTAAACATTGCCCCTCACTAATATTTCTCCTGTATCGAGGGTACAGTGTACAAACATACATGTCACATGCACACACAACCAGACCCGAAACAATTATCTGTAGATCATACAAATATTTGTTCCGTGCGGGGATCGAACCCGCGGCACGTAGCGCAGAAAGCTAATCGCTTAGCCACTGCGCCAACCGTGTCGTCTAATAGTAATAATTACCTAAATTAAATAAACTTACAAATATTTTCATAAGAGGAATTATTTTATACTCTTTAGTAGGTTTTAATAAAGTGGTAAGTAAATTAAAAAAATACTGCTTTTAATTATTAATATTTACATTATATTTAAATAGTTAATATTGCATTGTCATCCAGTTCTGAGCTATGTTTAAAGTTTAAAGTCTCTAGCTGATTGGGATATTAGTTTAAAATCGATTGCAACATTTGTACCAAAATAGATAAACAAATAAATAGACACACAAGAAACCGAGTTCGTAAAAACGAGAAAAAAACTGGGTTATCGTTCGTACCAAAGACTTTTCCTGTTATAATTTGTACTCTGTTGACCTTTAGTTGAAAACCTAATCAAACTTGTATAGAATAGTAGAACTATCTACGTCATACAGTATACAGTAGCACAGATTAAATAACAGTCCCACAGTGGTTCATCGATATTGAGACACCTTTGACATTTTTAACCCCCGACAAAAAAGAGGATTGTTATAAGTTCGTAGTGTGTATCTGTGTACCTATCTGTGGATCTGTGTATCTGTCTATGGCATCGTAGCTCCAAAACGTATGGACCGATTACAATGCAGTTTTTTTTAAATTGAAAGCTAGTTTAATCGTGTATCATCTCAGCTATGTTTCATGAAAATCTGTTCAGCCGTTCAAAAGTTACAGCTCTTTTTCTAGTTGGAGTCGGGGGTTTTTGACGGTTAGGTTATACAATTAAAGCTTCGGAAATGATTGCAGATCGTAATTGGTCGTAATGTCCAAACGATCCATTGAAAACGGACTCTTCGTTTGCGATAAAGAACAATGCATAACAATACGAAATCTTTTTATCAGTATTATGTTACGTAGCTATTATTAATAATATTGCAATAGTGTACAAATGACATGTTAGCTCCTCGCATATGACGTAAGGCAACCGGTTATAACCGACTTTTATAATTTGCTTGAGAAGTTACCCTGATAACGTTATTAATAATTTTCGTTATAATTGACGGATTAGTTAACTATGGTGTGAAAACTTAAATATTTGGAAAATAAAGGACATTGTAATAAGGGCCTGTCTGTCCCTTTCTGTTTCAATAGAATAACTTAACTGTCAAAAACCCCCGACTCCAATTAGAAAAAGAGCTGTAACTTTTGAACTAGTACTACAACTTCATGACATTTAACCGGCGCGTTCTGATTTTTAATGCAGTTCACTTATCTGACATTGAAGATTATTTTAATTTTATTATGTGACGACGACCATATTGTAATCAACCAAACTGTCAAAAACCCCCGACTCCAACTACAAAAAGAGCTGTAACTTTTGAACGGCTGAACAGATTTTCATGAAACATATCTAAGATGATACCCAATTAAACTAGCTTTCAAGTAAAAAAAACTGCATTAAAATCGGTCCATCCGTTTTGGAGCTATATGTATATACGATGCCACAGATAGATTACACAGATCCACAGAAACACTACAAACAAACTTATAACACCCCTCTTTTTTGTCGGCGGTTAAAAATGCGCAACAGAATGGACTCCATTGCCAGGATTTGGTCCAAATGCCGCTCAAAATTAATTGTAACGCGAAGTAGATCTCATCGGGTGCAAAAAATACTTTTATTGCCTTTGTAATTTAATTACACAACTATAGGTAAACCTCTGCCTAACCCTTTGGGGAATGCAGACATGATGCTATACACTTTTTAATTTTATTATAGTTGCACATAGATAAAGTCTTTATCTATGTTGCATGATTGTGCAAGTCTGTCATTATCTTAGTACCATTTTTAAATTCGTACCTAATTATAACTTTATGATTTAAGTATAGATAAAAGTTGACAGTTTCGAATCAGGTTTCAGCATTGTAACTTTTTGTATATTTTTTCTGTTATATAATATTAGTAACATGTATTTTAAAAAAACAACATTCGAGCGCCCGAATTCCACGCCGACGAAGTCGCGGGCACAGCTAGTAAATTAACAAAATTAAAAAAGTACAACCGCACTCAAAAGTAAAAGGACTGTGCAGACAGAAATAATTTAATAATAGATTTTAGCTATTTTACAGTTAGGCAACTTTACCAAATTCTCGGCACAGACCAGACACTTAGGTAAGATTTCTGTCTGGAATCTAGGTATAGCTCAAGGTTATGTTTCTCTTCCTATTCATTTTGAAATAAAAGAAAGGTGACACTTAAAAAAAAAAAAAAGTCACTATCACTATGTATAAGTAATTGAAATAATTTTGCAAATTATGGCTAGACTACGAGAATGAGCTACCTAGATGGTGTAATTTTAAAGGATATTTTTATAAAAAGTAATTCAGGTAAGGATATTGTTGTAAATTTAATATCAGTGTAAAAATAATGAAATTAAAACAGAAAAATATTCGTTGAAATCTTAATTTTAATCTCTTCATAAATAGATGATTAAAAAGTATGACATTGTTATTTCTTCTAAGTTCCACAAACTCGTTTGTTAAGGTATAACGAGAAAACGTGTGAATTAATAAATTATTACCGTGTAGAGAACAAAGATATATGGAAATTAGTTGCTTGCTTATAATTGTCTAATTTATGAAATAAAAATACAAATAATAACTTTACAATGACACGGCACGCATTGTTAGGAGATTCCTTTCTCTGGAGCCCTGACCGCCGGTAGCTTGGACCCTATTCTAGATACCGGTGGGCTAGTATTTTTTCATATTTTTAAATGTTTTTTAATATAGTTTTGTAAAAATATTTAAAAATATAAATAATATGTATGAAAAATGAATAAAGGATTAAAATCTTTAAAATATTCTTCATGAGACACGAGTGCTATTTGGATTGATGTCGAGTCAGAACTAACCTCAAGTCAATTAATTATTTAATTAATTAATGCAAGATAATATTGTACTCCATACATTTTACTCCATACATTTTCCTGGTTCATGACAAATGAGATGTCATTCATATCCTTAAACATAATTGTTTATTCAGAGCCAAGTTTCTTGGAAAAAGATCGTTTACTGACATTTCTTTTCCTTTTTGTCTTCGAGAACTTTTGTTTATGAACCCGGCAGTAATCTTTTTAAGATTTGTACCTTCATGACTCATTGTTACTTTAATATAAAGATTTTTATATGGTCAAATGTCAACAGCAACTATGTTGTCTGTTGTATCAGTTTTTTTAATAAGAGTTGTTAATGGTTTCTTCTCGTTGTTGTTATTAAGAAATTGACAGAATGTTTAATCCGCTGATCTTTTCTTTCCTGTTTTGTTAATTTTTTTGACATTCACTTTGATACTTGACTTTTTGACTTGTTTTTATTTTCTTTTTAAAAGTTAAACTTATTATAATGATGTCTTTGTGTTTGACCGGTCGGTGTCAATGTCCTCATTGTTGAATTAATTAAATGTTACAATGCAAGGAAAATCAATATTAAATATATTTATGCTATTTCTAAGATTCTGATCGCATGTACTTAATAAATCCTTCACAGTTTCGGACATAAATAAGATATTTTTAAATATTTTTATGGGCTTGTTGTCCATTAAAACGTAAGGCTTCTTTAGCTTCAACTTTATTTGCTCTGAAATTATTTTGACTAAATACGCGGATTATTTCTCGGATATCGAAACATCACACCTAAATGATAATGAACACACTTCATGTAACACCTCTTAGCATTCTACATGGAAGTAGACATGATCCATGCAGTAGATATGCATTATCTGTAGCCAAAGCCAAACTTTCTATATTATCGCTTAAGAATTAAATGATCTCAAAGTTTCGAACTTACTGTGCCAGTGAAAGTTGGTTTATTGACCACATTTTAACAGTCACCTTATTTAGTGGATGCGTTTTTATTTTATTTGTAAAATAAAAACATTGACTAATGACATTGACTAGTTAATTAATAACTAGTCAATGTCAGACTACTATATCCATCACAATATTATACAGAATATTTTTATGTAGTGCGCAAAATTTGCAGTCATTCAGTGTCCGTTCCCAAATGCAACCGCAGTACAAAAATTCACTGCAAAACAAAATAAAATATTGATTGTGTATGGCTTGCATATTATATGTATTATTATATGTAAGTTATGCGTCCCCCCATACTAAGTCGAATTTTCGTTTTGTTTTAAAGTTTATTCTAATACTGCGGTTGCATTTAGGAACAGACTGAATCACTCTACAAATTAAGCGCACTACATAAAAATATCCTGTACATGTAGAATAAACAATGATTTTTTAAATACAAAATAAGTTAAGCACGTTCTCTGTTCATCATTCGAGGTACAAATCTTTTGATAAGGGACCAATTCAGAAATTGTGAAAAAAATACAGCTTTTTCAACAAAATAATAATTAATTCAATATTATTATTATTATTATCAGCCTATGCTGTCCCACTCCTGGGCAAAGGCCTCCCTCCATTTTCTCCATTTCTCACGATCCCGCGCCTTTTCGTTCCATTCTTGAAGAAATGTATTCATTTCGTCCCGCCATCTCTTTCGTGGTCTGCCGCGACCTCGTTTTATTATCTCAGGGCACCAGTTTTGTGCAGTGTGTGTGTTTTGTGTTTTGTGTTGTGTGTTTTGTTTTGTGTGTTTTGTGTTTTGTGGTTTTGTGCTGTTTTGTGTTTTGTGTGTGTGTGTGTTTTGTGTTTTGTTTTGTGCCCACAGTTCTTTTGGCATGCGGCAGACGTGTCCTGCCCAGTCCCATTTTAGCTGGGCGGCCTTTAGAGCAATTCAATATTACTCAACTAAATGTATGGAACAGCAGATGTTTTTTTTTTGCGATTTCTGTTTTCCCATAGTAGAAGTTGTACATAATGATGAGTACAATACCCTCGTTCAACCAGACACTTTGCATAAAACTCGAAAATCTAGGTTATACGTTGTCTTACCTAGATAAATTTTAAATTTATTCGATCTGAATGGAAATATACTAAACTACAACAACTAAATATTTTTGTTTTTTTTTTTGTTTTACATGTTTTATTCTATTATTTTTGTTATATTATCTTTAAAAAAAAATTGTGCTGTGTCAAATAAATACTTTTTTCTTTCTTTTACAACTATTTATTATTCATGTAGTTCTTTAGTAGTTTTTTATTATAGTAGTTTTTTAGTACTTTGATTTTTATGCATTAAACCTTCATTGATATTAGCTATACCAATTAGTTTGAAGGTTGTTTGAAGGATTATATAATTGCTATATTATGACGACACGATTGGCTAAGTGATTAGATTTTTACGCTACGTGCCGCGGGTTCGATGGCCGCACTGAACAAATATTGGTATGATCTACAGATAGTTGTTCTGGGTCTGGGTGTTTATGCGTGTGACTTGTATGTTTGTAAACTTTACCCTCGATACAGGAGAAATACGAAAGAGGGGAAAAGAATTAAAAAAAAAACGAAAAAAAAAAGACTATGTTTTATAGGTTGAATAAATAAATATCATTAATTTACTACTTCTACTATTTAATTTTGACCTTGCTGATGGAAATCACATAATAATTGAATAATTTATTTACACCTAATAATCGTATATTTTGCCTAATTTATTTTAATACTCATTTAGATGACTTTTTCAAAATCTAGAATCTCTTTTTATCCTGATCTGGGTCAAGATACGAATAAATTATCAATTATTATTCTAATAATTTTCTGAAACTAATTCGCATTAGAAATAATGAATCTAAATCAAGTTTCAAAAGACTATTCTAGTCCTTTCTGTGTCTATGGTATTTATAGATTTAAAAAAAATCGCGATTGCGATGTTGGTCCCATAGAGAAAGTTGTTCAGTTTGATGATCTGATCCATACCCTTAAATATGAGCACGCATTTCTGATACACGTTGCAGATGTAGGTACCTACCATAAACCTACGAGTTTATTGACTGACTTTCCCCAACTTATGTAAATGAGCTTCATATACCATCCATAAACAAACGTAGATTACATAAGTTTCACTGTTTATTGTTTCTCGAAGTTTCCATGCCTTTATGCGTCGAAGACACGTCTGCCTTCAGATTTTATCCAATTATGTTTGTGGATTACAATACTTAAAGTCGTTATGTTGTTACCAGCACGCATTTCTTTACTGTTATATCTGATGACCCCATTGAGGAAAATGTAAGCAATAGAATAAGTAACCATCTTTCTGGCGTGACGGACTGTCTGTCTGATCACGTAATGGTGAATATTGAAACCCATAAAGATAATCGAAAGGTTCGAGCACACATGTTTTTAACGTACCCATCGTAACGTTAACGTAATCAAATTTTGAATAAAATAAAAAATTCAATGATTCTATCGAATTTTAGTTTAATTGGACTTATCTGAATAAGTCCAATCGAACTTGAATATTGTATGTTTTACTGTTAAATAACCTTGCTATTGTGTTAAATAGCTATCGAGTAAAACTTTTGAGTACTTTGAGTATCTAAGTAAAACATCGGAATTTTTTAGAATGTAATAAAAATTGCATAGCAATGAATTAAAATTACATTCATAGGTTGCGGCATTAACATCTCTATGAATATTAATGTATTTTTTTGCTCAAAGTAAACGAAATATACAATTAGCATTATTATTTTCGTATTTTTAGTCATACAGGACATGAACAACTTTTAATATTTTTTTGATAATTTATGTAACATAACAAAATAATGACCTCATTTACCCTTTATACTAGGAAACACTAATTAGTTTCCTGACATTAAAATGTCAGTATGCATGTATTTTTTTAGATTAGTAAGCAACTAATACAGTCTACTAGACTGGTATTAAAGAAATACGAGATTTCTTCATCTTCTCAGCTCATTGGGTTTTTTTTTTTAATTCTTTGTTAGCCAAAAACTGGTTTGTACATGCCAACCATAAAGGGTATGGGTAAAGTATTGTATGTATAAATGTTCCGTGAAAAATGATCTAACATGGTGGAAACCGCATCAAAATCCGTTGCGTGGTTTAGGAGGAGTTAGAAGATATACAGACATACAGACAAACGGACAGACGCAGAAAGGAACTTTATCATAATTATACCTAATATTCAAAATTATGTTAACAACCCTCAATCAGTCCATCGCGGAACCAGAAGTGATGGGAAAATTCAATAAAGTTCATCAACGCCGTTGATCCTATAAAACAGATTTTAAAAATATAACAGCCATGTTGAAGGTCAGCACAATTCTGTAATTATGTTTTATTCAAAATTGGGACAAAACATTGATAAAATTTTGAGTGTTGCTATACTAATAAATTATGAACGCACAAAATTATTTATCCATGCAAAAAGGTTGATTGGGTTTCGAAACTACGGTCTCGGATCACAAAGGTACAATACGATACTACCCATAGTATCTAGTCGCAGTATATTTGTTTGTATTGTAAATAATATACTCGAAATTTTTTTATGTAGTGCGCATAATTTATAGTGATACAGTCTCTGTTCCTAAATGCAACCGCAGTATTGGGATACACTTTTAAACAAAACGAAAAGTCGACTTAGTATGGGGGACATGCATAATTTACTAGCGCAAGCCATACAAAAACAAATTTTTATTTTGTTTTGGAGTGCATTTTTGTACCTCGGTTGCATTTGAAAACGGACACTGAATCACTCTGCAAATTTTGCGCACTACATAAAAAAAAATCCTGTGTAAATATTTTATAGACATCCATCGGATTTTCCCCATACAGACCTCATTACCCCGTTGCACCCCTTAGGGGTCGTTTTCGAAACAATAATGTTGCCTAATTTATATTGGAAGAACGCATTATGCCTGCGCCTGCGTATTGAATTTATCAAATATATTTGTAGACAGAAAAATTCGACCGCGAGATTTTTTATTTTATTATAATTTTATTTTGGTTGGCTTACCTACGTTTTTATGTCAAAATTAATTAGGGACACTTCAAAATATTGTCTTGCTATTTCTAAAGTAAAAAAATCATTGTTTGCAGACAAGTATCTAGCTGTATTGATTAGATTTTGATGTACCGTGCACCTAAACTCTCGACATTTCATAAGTGCCTGTATCTGGTTTACGTAAAATAAAGATCTATTCTATTCTATATATTTAGATATTAACAAACCACGCTACCGGTCGTACCAGATCTGTCGAAACTTCCAGTCGGGCTAACATCGTGGTTACGAAATCACGGCATTTCAAGGCAAATGCAAGGTTGCTCGGAATGGAAGTTATTTATCATGCGATAAACAGATTTGCATATTTATTATGATTTATTGCGTGTATTCGCTTTCCGGGCTATACAGGGCAGGGATTTGCACAGATTCTTAAAATAGGTTTTCGCCATTATTGATGTTCTGTGAAGATTTTGTGCGCAAAACGTGATGATTTTATCAATAGCTCTGTCATTTGTCGATTATTTTTCTATTCGAAAAAAATAGGACACATTAAAATTGTACTTATTTCGTCGAGTACCTACAGCTAACATACCTACACCTATAAATATAACATCCACTATTTACTTATTAAAAAATATTAGAATAATAAAAAAATTGGGGCATTCTTCTATCTCTCCTACCAAAGAAAAGGAAGAAAGGTCACGGATAAGTTACGTGAGCCAAATAAAAGAAAAAGTTGCTGTCCTGTCATACAGGGAGGTTAAGGAGACTGCACTGGAGAGGGAAAAATGGAGAGAGCTGCATCAGCTACAAGAGCAAGGCTCATACAAGAATAAGACAAATTTGAGGCTTTTTCTGCTAGAACAAATCTTCTGAGATACGGAGCAGAAAAGGCAAGTTTTTGTAACGAAACTATTGATGAAGCAAAAATATGAAATAACAACAGAGTTAATGCAAGATGCAAAAAATGTATCATGTATTAAATCTGCCATTGAATCAGCGTTCATCTGACATTGAATAAATAAATACAATTGAAGACTGAAATTGTTGCCAAGATTTTATAGTCAAGTGGTTGGTGACGGAAGTAACAAAAGGCCTTAAACCTTTGAGGATTTTGAACTCGTGAATATGGACAAAAAAAATTGAAGACCTAAATCATGCTTATAATTATTTATTCTAAGTTATTATAAGAAGTCTTTTTTTGTCTGTAGGTATATGGTTGGAAAACTGCATTATGAAGATAAGTTAGTTTACTATCACACATTTCAAAATAGTTTCACAAAATATCATACCTTTCATGTGATTGACCTTGTGTATATTTATAAAGCTTATCACAACAAGATTTCCATGTTTGGTAATTTGTGTCAAATCTATTATTATATATTTCATAATTATGCATACATTCCACATAGACACCAACTTACCATTAATAAAATAGACAGATATTTATTCAGATCCCGAAAATAACTATAAACATTTCATAATTTATCGAGTAACGGTTGGAAAGTTTATTGAACTTTCAGTAACAGTTATTGAAGAAAACAATAGTTTTAATAGATATTATATTACGTTCCTTTTATAGCTTATTAATGTTCTTTAGGTCGCATTAAAAATTGCAGCGTGCATATAAATATAGATTAATTGTCAAAATACATTCAGGTTATATTTAGGATTTCCCTACCACGCTCTGTAAGAGCGAGACTACAAAATATTGGTAGTTGCTTTTTTTCTTTTGTTTGCTAAGTCTTTTAGATACATGGACCCTCGGTTTACGAAGAGAGATCAAAGTAAAAATATATTAAAGATCATTGTTGATTTCTTATAACTTAAGGTAAATTTCATTGAACCTTGCATTTTTGGAAGCAATGACACCAAACAACGGATTATATTATTGATCGTGGCTTTTTTTGCTTATACCTAACCAAACAATGCTCAAAGAATGCTTGAAAGGCATAAAAGGCATTGACAAAGTGTCAATAAACCGTAAAGATTTTATTGTATTATTTTTCAAATGACGCATGATTGTTTTGTTGTGGTTACAAAATATTCCTCTACGTATCATATTCTGCAATTAATGACACCTCGTTTGCGTGTTTTATCAATCTATCAATTTCCAGAACTGCTTATAGTACTCATAGGTGACAGGATACATCCCTGGGGTACACCTTAACCGAAGATTAAATGCTTTGAGAGAGCTTGATCCACTGTGACGGTCTCGTGGGTGCCTCTCTGTCTACAGAATGTCCAAGAGCGCAATTTGATGTTTTGGAACAGCCATCTCAGCACTCTCCATAGACTACTCCAGTCTACACTGTCAAAGGCCTTGTTATAATCTACGAAGGACATGCCCAAGGGTGTTATAACTAAAATGAAAGGGTTGTAAAATTTATAGTATTTCTTCATTAGTTACCCATAGTCATCGCCGTGTAAATGATATTATATACGTAACTCACGACACAAAATCTCTATAAAATAGAAAGAGAACATTGTGGCGCATTTTGATAAATTACACCGCATCATATACATCACAGTACCTCAAGGTGAAATGTTTTAAACGGAGAAATTGTAAAAAATGCGTGCCAGTAATTGTGGCACCATTTTTTATACATTTCTATACTTTCACTTGGACGGTAGGTAGTTAGTTGTGTACGGTAAAATGATAGATTATGGTAGCTATTGTTATATTGTTGACTGGTTTATTTAATGGTTTCTTGTTAAGATTTTTATTTACTTATTTACACTACATCAACGCTAACATTACAGGGCTTCCCAATTTATTAGCATGGTCCTTAACTACTACTAATTACGACAATATTTGCAATGTGATCATTGTAAATTCACTCAGGGAACAAGAAAAAATATCAATCCTGTCAGCCACTTCATTGAGCGTTTATATGGCACGCGTGATCGGTGCTTTGGCTAGCAAGTTCGTCCTGCCATTAGGTACCGCTAACAGTCGCGGTCGCCGTCGCCGCTCCATGTAGTTGTCTGGCACGCACAACTTAATTTCCATTAAAACACCCGGATTTGTTGTACTACCACGAAATAGCTTAAAAATATACGTGATAAGAGCCAGATTTCTCCTTGTTTCCAACTTGTTGTTGTTTGTAGATTAACGTTTTAGTCGTCTTTTCAAGTAAATATGTTTGTAGGTCAGAGGAAAATGATGCTCATCTAATAAAAGATTTTAAGAACAACTTTGTATTTGTTGGCTAAAAAAACATATTTACCCGATGATATTTATCAAGGTGAATATACTTTGATAGACCCTAGTCCTCCCATCTAGATCGGGTGAAATCTCACTGACGGAAAATATTGAGGTAGGTATTCCGATGTAGGTATTTTAATGTTAAACCCTTTGTTATTTAAAACATTGTCTTAAGTACGATGGAAACCGTCTCCATCCTTTAACAAATATGGCTTATATTATATATATATTTTAATATGCAAAATAATCCCGTTGACCCACAGGTTCAGCAAGTCTTTGCATTAGTGCCTTGTACAGATCCACTCTTTCATTGATAAAGTAATTACTTATCGATTCAAAACACGTTTCAAGTACACTAGAATTAAATACTTGTAACATGTTAATTTAGTATAAAAAACTGCGACATTGACGTGCGTGTAAATAAGTTCTATGTGATCATTCGATTTTAACTCATTAATATTTACGACATGCCAAATGCTAGCGAAAGATTGACAGGTATATTTATGCTCATTGACTTTTTGTTTATTAAGCTGAGATGCTAAACTTATTACCTATACGGTCGTGAAGATGACTATGGAATAAAATATACAGATTTGTAGTAAAACTGCTGGAAATATCGATGATAACGTTGAAGCTTGAAGAATTTCTAAGAGTATTGACAAAATCAGCATGAGCATCTTTAATGATTCTGCCACTATACTTTACCATGTTTTGTAAGAATTAAGTTACGGCAATCAATCATGATTTACCAGTTTTGCAGACGTAATTCCGCCTAACCAATGTCACAACTTCATTATGCATTTTCAGTGTGCAGAAAACGTTCATGTTACCAATATCATTTACTTTGACGCAGTCGTAATGCGGTATCACAACCGGTTAATTTTATGACAAAATTAAATACGAGATTTGGCAAAACTAGTTTTTTTTATTGTACGTCTTTTAGGCTAGCTTAAAATAAGGATTTTGAAGCCTAAAATATTAGAGGATTATTAGTTGCCTACTTAATCAAAATTGTGCGTAGGCAAAGATCATAATGACTTATTAAACTTTTTGCTAAACGATTCATGTTTTTGTATTTTTTGTACTGGTTGAACAAGTTGTAAGGATTAAGAGTTAGCTAACAAAATCTGCTGATCAATATAATATAATACTCAACTTCATATCAAGTAATAAATGAATTAGATCTTCTTATAGGCAAGGGAAAATCAAGCCCAATTCGCAAATAGTCTTCTCTGACTATTGTTGATTGAAGTCTTCTCCATTCATTCTTTAAGTTTATCTATCTTTGTTCTTGTAGTTATGGTAGCTACGAATTGTCATCTGCTATATCTATCCTTAATTTTAATTCTAGTCATGTAATTAATCTAATCGAACGTGTTTAATGTCACGTTTAACACGTAGAGGAAATGTCAAATGGCGGCTATTCCTATACCATTGAGTTTACGTGATTAGATTTGTTAGTTTCCGTGTATTTCATTGCCGATCCCACAGGAGGCCGCCTGTAAACAAACTTGAAAAGTCTCCCAAGTGAAGACGCTGCTGTCCGTTAGATTTAGGGCTCAGTTGGATGGAGATATCGCCATATGTCAGTATTCAGAGCTTCCTCATGTAGCAGGTGCATTACGTTCAGATGAAGTCATCGGGGAAAATAAGTAACGTCACGCGGTTTCGGGCCTAGAGTGGTCCAAGATAAAATCCCTGCGGCATTCCACGAAAGCTCGAGACCTCGCCTTCAATTAAAAACACCGTAGCAAGATCACGTGATTTAAGCATGATCAAAAACTAGTCAATAACATCCGTCGCCTAGTGTACGAGGCCTTTGCAAAAAATAATTATATATTTTAATGAATTCGCATATCATCAGATATGCGAATTTATATGACAAATAGATCAAAGTATTAAAATGTCATGGTTTCAAATTATTTCCTTCTTTGAGTTTAGTAGAAAAACATGAATTTTTATCTTATTATCATAAATTAAATTACGTATATTTATAAATTATACGATGAGTGACAAAACTGCAAAACATGTTCTTTTTTTTTTCAAATATCTATTTATTTTATCAATTGTATGAAAACCTTTAAATCAAAACAACAAAGTAGCCATTTTAACAAGCTAATTATTTCATAACTTCTTTAAGCGATTTTGCGAGGATCAACTATATTTGCTTATACCGCGAACACTAATGTTTTGTATTCTTTCTTTCTAACCGTTTTCTAATTGTGGCAGTTATGCCAATTTTCTCCTAACGACCCCTCTTTGTAGCGATTCATAGGGAGATCACTATTAAAATTACCTTGGCTGATCTGGAAGTTTTTGTATTCGGACTCAGTTTGGCCGAAGCAAAGAAAACCTGTTCAGATGGGGTTTTGTTGATGATGCAAACGATGATGCATTTAACATCGTACTCGGCGTGCCCTGACACCTGCACGCCAGAAGAACTAATTGATGCTACTGATAGCGATGTTTTTGTGGCCAACTTCTGGGCTGCTATAGATTATCATCGACTCGCTATGAAGAAGATTAGAAGTTGATGTTTGCGGGCTGATAAGATTCCTCAATCGCAGTAAAAACGTGCTTCAGAAACTTGCGTGGCATCAGTGGCGTCCACTCACTAAAGACAAAAAGTCACTAAATACCCTTATAGTATTATGTGATACAAACGTTAATATGTCTGTAATATCAGTTAATGTAAGTCTTAGGGTGAGGTGGCCAATCACAAACATCATTTAACTTGACAATACAACACTCAGTTGTTTTTGCCTATCCTGTAAGAATTGTCTATGCACGCCACTGCTTGGCTTGTAAAGCGCATAATAATTTTGATTTCTCTTCTTAACTCCCAAATAAAGAGACTGGCTATGCTAAACTGAACGTACTTTCAAGCAGTTCTTTGGCATACTAACTTTCAGTCTGCTTAATATATCATAAGCATGATAACATCACGAATCCATTAGAAAGCTCCACAAATGCTTAGTTTTAACCTAAGTGCGGTGCGGTTGCAGTAGTAATTGCTATGTAGCGGCTCGGTCAAGGCGAACTGTGTGACTTCGCAGAACCTTTTAATAGAGTATATTTAATTTCACCTTGAAAATTATGCAAACTGTTTCGTAAATGAGTTTTAGGTATCCGTTGATATTGATATTGTTGATGACATCCTTGTAGTTGTAACCGTCTCACCTGTTTCCGATACGAATGCAACAGATGCTATAGTACCATGTAGGGGGTGTGCTACTTGAGCACCTAAAAAGGAGTACACCTACCGGGAGCATTTTAATACACAACACCGTATAAAACATCTTATATAATCCGATAAACTTAAGATGTGGCTTTTAAGACCGTAAGTTAGTGCACCAGATTAGATATTTTCTAGGCCATATTCCTCTTTAATGAATTTCCAATCAAGCAAGTCTCACTGACATATAACATAACGTTAAAGTATACCATTAATAATAATTAGTATGTCAGACGATGGTCAGACAATGACATAATTAATTATGTATTCAATATAGTGCAAAACATTATGCGTACTGTTATTTCGTTTACATAAAAATCGTTCATTAACTCCGCCGGAAGGTTGAAGTAAGTAGGTACCTACTTTACTTCATTAACATGTGTTATGATTAAGTCTAAATGTTTGTTTTCATAAAATGGTTTTTTTTTTGTAGTAATAATATTTATAATTTTTTTATTCATGTCGGTTAAAGATACTTATGACTTGTTGCCATTGCTACGTTCCAAAGTTCATGTTTACTTTTCTCTACTAAATGCTTTATTTATAGTGTAAGGAAAGTAGTACAACAACTTGCATACTTGTATCTGACTTATGTGGTTTCGTTTATCAGGAGATTCGAAGGCTGGGTTTCATCAGTTACCTATTAATCTGCAGGATGATTCAAAATTGCCATTGTAGTAGTTACGGATATCTGTTGTTTTCCTTGGGTTACTTAAGTTTTTATCATAAGGTTGTTGATCTTCATTATTTATTGAAATTTCGTGTGATATCACAACATATTTCATTAATATGTAGAAATGTATAATGGTGAAACGATTATTTTGTTTGTTTGTATTAAGGCCCTTAACCAGTTCCTTAAATTCTTTGAATAAATAAGCCTTGCGACGAAATAATTTATTCATATTAAGTAATATACTGTTAAGTAGATACATAATATAGCCCGTATAGTTGATTTAAAAGAGATTGCCGATAAAAAAAAAATTATTATGAAATTGATTGAGTACATATTAATTACCATTTCCGATTAGACAATACAGGTTGTGAATAATGTGAAAATTATTTAAATGTTAATTCTAATATATTTGTTCTAGAATAATAAGTGATTGATTGTATGTTTATATTGGGTGTTATACACTATACACGTCCGACTTCGACTTCTGAACATCATTCCTTCCCATCATTAACTTAAGCGGTTAATTAATTCGTTCTTATTTTGTTTTCATAAAACAATTTTAGTCAAATGGTCACTGATTGATAGGCTGAGTACTTATGTAATGATACCTTTTTATTGACCAAGTGTTTTCTTAATCCTCTTGTTCGTTTTTGTAGGAAAATAAAAAAAACTGGTTCCAGTAACTATAACTCGTTTACGAACTGTTAATTTTTTCTTTATCTTAATTTTTTTGGCAGAATTTAACTTGAAGGGCTCCTTAATGGATTTCCCATTTGGTGAGCAAAAAATCTTCACATTTTCTTTGTTACGTTAGGAATTTAAACAATCATGCCACAATTTGCTATGATGCTTTAGTTACGAACTATGATACTTGTTAAAGATAGAATTTATCTAAGATGGCAACACGTAATTACATGTAGTATGGACATAATCAGCGATCATCATTAAGTAACCTGTTTTCTTCCAATTGACATTGACAATTGACATTGTTGTCTTCTTGTTTTGAATGTGCCTGCAAAGGCCCAGTTGAAATAAAAACTTTTGACTTTGACTTTTAACTTGTGATGAATGATTAAGACTTAAATAGCAATGAGGATCTTATCAAAATTATATATTTCTTAAGTTGAGAACAAGTTTATCTTTTCAGTTATTTTTAAATAAAGTTCGTCAATCGTAATTCGAATTACTTTATCAATATCAACATTATACATATAAGGTCCTATCCTACCCTTCTAGTTTCAATCCCTTAAAGGGGTTATTATACTCATTATTAAGAACAACTTTGTTTAAGGGACCAAACATGAAATCGCGAAAAAAAGTCAGCTGTTCATTTAGCTAAGTAATATTGAATTAATTGTATGTAAAGACAGATTTTCATAAAACTCAAAACTGATCGGGACAAGAAGGGTTGGACCTTGTATTGATTTTTACTTTTTTAGATATCTGGTGGGTTTATCTCTAAATAAACCAGCCATTAAATTAAAAGAATCACTAACTTATATGTTCTAAAGAATTACATTCCATACAACTGAACGAACAGTAGCTCAAATCCCACAATGGTTTCGTTCTAACAAATTAACCTAATGACGATAGTTAGTGTACCTGTCAACTGACACACCGTGAATAATAAGCATTCTATTCATGTTACTGTTTGAAATCTAAAAGGAAGTCTCGTGGACCAGCGTCCTTCGTCACAAAGTGGTACGGGTAATTTCCGATGCTTTTTTGTTTTTCCTTTTCCTTTCAAAGATATGAATAGGATGATGATCATGTTGAAATATGGATTCAGTTAACCTTATGAGAAATATAACGTCAGTTATACATGATTGTTAATAAGGACTAGGAAGCAGTTGTTCGTATTTTCTTTCTTTTAGTTGTGCCCACTTCGGCTGACACATAACAACAAGCGGTTATTTAATTAGATGTCGCAAAGGATGATATACGTATTAATACATTTTCCTTTCAAGATGGTTAATATCACGTAGATGGACGGCATCTTTTATGGATATCCGGGAAAACACCAGGATGAAGTTGAAGGAGTAATCGCTTCCAACCAATAGTGGTTGGAAGCGATTACTCCTAAACCTATCCTATTAAAGCCAAGTGACTATAGTCATTTGGCTTTAATATCGCTTAGTTTGCCCAAGTAATAATAATAAAATTATTCTTTTAACTAACAAAAGATTCTTTATCGTTACCACTATGGACCACAACCGTAGTAAAGTAATAAAATAAATACAAACACCCATCTAAGTTTAGCTATTACTGTAGTTGATAGGATAAAAGACCAAATATATTTAAGAAGTAAGAAAAACTGCGTTTTTATAGAAATATATTATATCCTTAATTATCTAGCTGCTATATTCATTTCCCAATAAACAAAAATAATAATTGCTTTAACCTTAGCTGTAACAATTTAGATTACTATCGAGGTCGACACATCGCACACGTTTAATAGACACGTTATAATTATTCACAAAATGTTCAATCAGAAGATTTCAAGGAGCTATTTGAAATATAAACGCTATGATTAATTATTCTGATCTAACAAAGGCATCTGATACTGTGTGTTACAAGTGTTATCTCGCTTCTTTTATTGTTTTTCCTTTTTAATCCATAAGGGTGACAGAGGTTGGTGCCAACTATTGTCTACAGCGTATCTGAGTCACGTCAGGGTCAAGGTTTCAGTACGAGAGTTTAAACACGTGAGGTATACCGCAAGGTGTATGCTTTGGACTCATGTTATTTCTATACAATGATGTATTAAATCATTGTTTCGGAGATGTTTTGGTAACTTTGACTTGCGATCGGAGCGTGTTTTGACTTTGCATGTACATTGATTATTATAACAAGTTATGCCATTTTGCATACGGTAGTGAAGCAACTGCTTATTATTGAAATATTACCTGTATAATTTGGTTATCGTTTCGATAGAGCATACATAAATGAAACATTTGATTAAATTAAAATAACAACTTACATTATGTATACAAGGAATAAATTATAGCTATGAAAATGATTTAATCTTTGTTAAATACTAAATTGATTGGATGTATGAGGAAAAAGACTGGTTTGCTATTTCTATTGTGAATATATTTCATAAAAATGTCTTCTTTACATTATTTTATACTAGAACATTAATGCTAATGAAAGGAAACAAAATGATGAAATGAAAATATATGTAATTGATACAAAAACGTGCAGGCTGTGTATAATATCTCGAGGTCAAAGTTATTAAATTTCAATTAGTTAGTGACCTTTATCAAGTTGCACGTGAAACAGAAGTAATTATTGAGTTAAATGTAGAGAAATGGTTTATTGTGGTGCCTGTTGGCGATGGGCTCAGAACTGAATTTTGTAATTATCATGTACGGGGAAAAAGAGTTTGAAGTTATATTCATACTGATGAGTAATATTTAATAAGATTAAAATAAAGTGCATTAATAAGAGTGCCTAGAAAGAGTGAGAAATATTGCGCAGATTGTAAATCTTATATTCTTTTTACAACCTGATTCAATGCGGCAAATGTTGAACAAATCAAGTTCATTCGTGTTGGTAGGTAGTTCCTTATTGATTAAAATTATATATAGGTAATAAATAATATTTAAATTATAAAGATCAGTTTAATGCAGTTAATTTTGATGATTAATTGCTTACTTATTAGAGCCATTTGACATTTCAACCAATTATGAAAAATATGCACAACAAAAAAAATATGTTGACAGCTTATGATAAAACTTAAACGTAAATCATTACAAGAGTTATATCGTAAAACAGGTATTGCATTTATTGCTAGTGATAAAACTACTGTTATCGAACGTAAAATGTAATATTGTGAAATAAAAATGCTGAAATACATTATTTCAACATGTAGATATAAGGGTGATATGCCACTCGTCCAATATTATTACTATGATCAAAGAAATTGGATAATTTAATCCAAGATATAGCAACAATTTCCGATTTTCTTTTTCAATGACTAGCATCAAATCTACAAAGAAATTGGACAAATATACCATATTTTATTTTTATAACTACATATCAAATGCCGACCCATTTAAAAAGAAATCTGCTGGTCGATACATATAGTCGAGCTATATTAAATTATTGGTATGGAACAGGTGATTTATTTTCGCGATTTTGGGGTTGGTCCCATAGTAAAATTTGTTCATAATTATGAGTACAATAACCTTAAAAGGCCCTCCGCATATAAAGTAGGACTTTATATAGCCATCAATTTCAGATATTTTTTGTTTCAATGAACTAGAATCAAATTGTGGAAAAAGAGATTGGACCAATGGCATACCACCTTAATACAGGTCGATACACACCTTGTAAAGTAACATAACTTTTCTTATCTTAAACAAAAACGAGAAAATAGCTTACGTAACTTATGCGGTAAAGGTAAACGCATACTTATCTGTATCGCGTGTGTAACTACTGCTTTATTGAAGTTTCGTATAACCTCAGTCATGATACCAAAGTAAATATTTAATCTACCATAGCGTTTTTCAGGCTTATTTTAAGGATTCCACCACAAACGACCAGCTCTTAAAAGACCTAGTCAATATTTATGACCTAATTCACATCGTATACTTTGATGAGTTTTTGATTGTACGCGAACCGAAAATTTGATTATGAATTTTTATTGTTTATACTATAGAAATTAATTAAATTAGAATTAGTTTTTTTTTTCACTAATGCACCTTTCGTGTTACATACTAGCAGACCAAAAATTACAAAGGTTGTGTTGCTCTTACAACTGGTCGCATCAAAGGAGAAAGGTTTGGTAACGAAAGGTACAGATAAGTCCGCATCAATCTTTAAACAGCTTTATGTCAATTTTAGCAGCAGTCTGTTTCCTAAACACTACGTAATCGATAACCAAGAGGAGCATTACTCAACGACCATCAGCGACCTCTTATATCACTGACAGTATTGAGGCATTGCTTTGTGAAATTGTTGCTTTTTGTTGTCATTTTGTACGGAAGCAGTCCAGTTCAAATATTAAAGTTGGTTTCACTCTGTGTACAGCCAAGCCACTTACAACATTGGCCTGTTAGTGTTTACTGCTGGGCCTCAGGCCTAGGGTTGCCAGATACGGGTAAATAATTTCCTGGACAGAAGGGTAACGCCGGGCTTCCGTCCAGCTATTACTTGCTCATTACCCTTCGCAGTGGAAGCCCAGCTTTACGCTACAACTATGTATTAAATAAGTTATTTGAGTGAAATCGCAATACCTAATATCTTTTCTTGCGATATGTTTAAAGGGAATAGAAAAATGCAAGTATCTAACTACATTAAAAAACAAAACATAAACCTAACAAAAAATTGCACACCTCTCTCTCACATTGGCAATTAAATACCAATTAAATTTTGATAGAAAATGAATCTAGTAGTAGTTTGGTAGTAATATCTGCTGCTGCTTTCTTAAGTATGATAAATTCTTTCTGTGTAAGAAAAAAACTGCTTGGATAACTCATTTTCTTTCTTTCTTTCTTTATTATCTGCCTGTCCAAAAAGGCCAACCTATTTATATTCGCCACTGCATTGTGCAGTTTGCGTGCAATATCCAGGATGCGTATATGAATGCAGTGGTAATTTGGACTTGATTGCGTAGATGCCATGCGCGTTGCTGCATAGAATATCATACAATAGCTATTCATTGCTTTGTATTGCAGTTACTGGTTGTTGCGCACACGATTTTATATCAAGCATAATACCAGCTAATACAACTACCACTATACTTTTGTATCAGGCTTTAGTCTTTGGCACAGATTTAACTTTAAATTATTATTATTCTGCTTCGGAGAGTTACTAGATCCAAAAATTAGATTTCCGGACAAAATACCTGATTATTTAGCTAATTTCCTGACATTTTATGACGCAGAAAAGGCGGCACAGCCAAAATAAGCTACAAAGCTCGTTCGTGTGTGTTGGCCTACCACGAGCTGGCTTCACCTGCGTGCGATGAAGCAATGTGGTGATTCTGATGTATCCTGAAAATCACACATTTTCCCTGATTTCCGGATAGTGCCCCGTAACTTCTGCATATATCGGGAAAATTCCTGTCGTCTGGTAACTCTAGGTTCGGCAGATGATGGAAACTACTAAAAACAAAACATTGTTATTTTCAGTGTTAATTTTTAACGTTGCAGCGTCATCCTCCGTGGCATGACTGATATGAATAAATTGATGATAAATTAAAGGGCAATGAGATTGTCGTGTGACGACATTAAAAGATACTAATGTTTTCTAAACATAATTGCTTTTTTAATTATATCTGCATTTAACAACTAAACATTGTTATCTCCATGATAAATTAATAAGCCACGAAACCGGAACTTCGTTGATGGTGCTTAGATTCTTCTCCCATTGATTTATGATTGAATGATGTATTACCTATCAGAAAACTTGCAACACGAAATATAATTATTATGTTAATATTAATTTCGATTACCAATTAAATTATATTTTAAAATGGCACGTCATCACTAATATTACTAATAACTATAATCGGTTATTTAAAATTAATATTTCTAAATAAAATCTGCATTCGATAATTGTAACCTTCATGATACAGGAATTTAAATCGAACATAATCTTTTAAAATTTCGTGGGAATGACATACTATACGCGTTACTATATATGCGTTATACTCGTGAACGGGTGCTGTCTGTTAGGTTAGGACTGGTCAACTCATAGCTTCCACGACAATTTTATCATTTTTTTAACGATTTTATCATATCATTGCTTAGTTTACTGACCTTTGATAAGTCTCAACTCTTGTCCTACATTGTCCTCACATTATTTTTGTTCGAGATCTATGTATCTATAATTTAATATTGTAAACAGCATTCCCTTGGAGTTTCTTGCCCGTTCTTCTCCATTGGAAATCAACATTTTGGAACGAGGCAACTAGAGTGAACTGACTATTGTTTTGACTATTGTTGTAAGGGCCTGCAAAGGCCCAGTTGAAATAAAAACCTTTGACTTTGACTATAGTGCCAGTATTGGTTTACATGAATATATTTGATTTATTATTTATTTTGTTTTGTGCTAATGATCGAGTTGTTTTGTTTTAATATCGATTTGATTGTTTTGTCTTTGCGGAACGTTGATAACACTGAGATATACTATACATACACATTATAAACTCAGTTGTCTGATAATAATTGTTTTATTTCATTTAACCTTCGCCCGTATTTTAATACCGAAATACGTTTGGCGCACCCTTGCGAATCAACCCCGTTACGTTCTTCGATCTTTGCTGGCTGGTTTAATCTTTAACCACAGTGCACTAACTAGTTAACGCATTCTTAACAGCTTAAATTAACATTACATTGTGATGGAAAATTTTAATCGTCGGGTCAAAGTGTCAGTTATTGTTTGATGCTGATTACTAGGCGTCAGTTAGTCGTCTATGCTAATTTTATACTGTAGCCGTTCAGTGCGGCTGGAGAGGGGAGATTATGAATAGAATAGATCTTTATTTCATGTAAACCAAATACAGGCCCTTATGAAATGTCGAGACTCTAGGTGCATGCGTGGTTCCAAATAGTAGGTAGGTAATCGTTTTGTTTGTTCGTAAACATCTACCCGCAATAACTTAATTCTGGTTACCTGGTTACAATGAATTTATTGCAGGTAGATGTTAGATGGTTGTTGTTGTTGATGCAGATATTGATGTTGTTATTGGTGGTTGTTACACGCTTGCAACTAATGATAGTGTTATGTTATGTGCTGTTAGTTTAAAACTTATTATTGCCCACTAGGAAAACGACGTGTACGTAAAAACTAAGGAAGTATGTACGTTGGGTATTAAAAATGTTTTTGATTGAATCAATAAAATCACATATTTACGATCTGTATATGCAAATGAAGTAACCTGTAATAAAATTACAGAAGTTGGTAATGTTATAAAATTACAAGTCATTAAAGTCATAGTAAAATAGCATAATTGCATGGTTATATTCACCAACAAACAAACAGATGTTTACAATAAAACATCCGTCCAATACGAAAGTTTACGCTAAACGGCTGTTTATTGTTCAGTGAACGCGGCCCTTGTCTTTACAGACAGTGGGTAGGTAGAGCAATGCGGAAGACAAACGAAAACAAAATCCACTCCCGCTACAACTACTGCTATCTTAACATAGATATTAATTAGTTTATAACGTAAATATATGATAATTTCCACGGAAATATGATAATATCTTAGTCAATTCATAATAATAAAACAAAACTGGATCACCGCTGCATAAGTGACGTCGGTCGTTAGCGCAGTGTGGATCGCGAACCGTTTGAACGGTACCGTGACGTGTGCGCATCTTTGTTTACAGCGTACGATTAATGTACAGTAGTTTGCGGTATTTGTCAATGTGGTTGCGGTTTATAGGTTATAAAATCACGGGGTGTACCAGTGTCTCTGATTGCAGTTTGTTTAAGGTTTGAAATGAAAAGTTCTGCTTATTCGTACCAGCGGGTCTACCGCGTAACTAAAATTGTAATGAACATCGACACTGGTATTAAACTTCAATACGATCGTGAGAGCCTAAACTTTGAGCTAACTTGTAAAAAAAATACCTATCATATAGTCGGGACACCTATCTTCATGATCGGTAAAAAAATACAAGCCGTTAGTTCCAATTTTGGTCACGGGGTTACTTAAGTTTGTAGCACTGTACTATGGCGACGTTAGTTCCAAATTTGGTCACGGGGTCAGATAAGTTTGTGGCACTGTAGTCTAGTTTACTACTGTTAAAATGCAACACCAATGGCAGCCTATATTTTATAGATATAATATTTACATCAGGTGGCGCTAGGTGCAACATTATTTTTGCGTTTACATTATTAATATGGATACGTATACATTTCAACAGATTCGAACCCAAGATTAAGGTTCGATATAATGGGTTTTCTACTAACAGCGAAAGAGTTTTAAATTTTACGCATAAGGATATTGATTTATCCTTCTTGTTTTTAAATTCTTACTTTTAATATATCCCAGTTATTAACGTAATTATTCTCTTTGTTACAGGACAATGGACGAAGAAACAGCACAATAATGACGTGAATCATTTTTTTACAATTATTTTTCACTGTGATAAGTTTTAAGTTAAAGATCTCTATAACATAAGCATAAATGATCACAGTTATATAGAAAAATTGTGATTTTGTGAAAATGCCTGCGATTTTGACAAAGATACGTGAGCAGGCGTCGAGGGTACAACCCTCGATTGCTTTGGGGGTGGGCGTGGGTGTCGCTTTGGCGGCCTGTGCAGTGTACGGGACCAGAGACAAGAAACAGACGCCACCGTGCAACAATAATAATAATTATAAGGTTAATTTTTTTATACTTTTACCTCTGACCTGCCAATATCACAGATTAATAATAATAGTACAAGCCAATACAGAAATTATATATTAATTATTTTTTCGGCTATGTGTATTTTCCTGGAAAAATATCCTACAGTTTTAAGAACTAATATTGTTAAATGATGAGGCGGCTAATTCATTCAAATCGTTCACGATCACGAAACAAGTTTTAATTGTACCAAAATTTAATTTTAAATTAAATAAGACTATCGGAGCCTAATAAGTTAAATACTGCTATTCGCTCTTAGGTGGCCAAAAACGGCAAGCTACACACAGTCGACAATGGAACGGCAAATGGGGGCACATGCGGTGGACGCTGCGGGGCTGAGCAGTGTGCACTCTGCCGAGGAGATGCCGACACTGACAATAAACAGAATATTGTAAGTAAATCAAGACCCTAAAGGAGAATGCTTCGATAACGATGATACAGTTGTCTCTGAAAATCCCAAAATCCCAGTATTTAGGTATAATGCTAGACATAAAACTCAGAAATTACCAAATTGTTACCCAAAGTCAAAACGCTTAGCAAGTTGGTTCCACATGTTGGATAGCTCGGTGTTATGCACTACACTTTTACCACTATCATAACGAAGAATAAAATTTTCAGTAAATTAAAACAAATGTAAGGTGGAACCTTGTTCTAATTAATTTTATGCACTTTCTTACGCTTATGTTAATTGTTCATTAAAATTCACAATGCATAGAAAATATGATTAGCATGAATAGGTATTTCTTATCGAAAACGAATAATTAAACATATTTTCAATTTCTGTTTACTGCAAATCAATGTTTCGCTACGATACTATAATGTTTTTAATGTGGAACCTACTTGCGGTTTTTACCAGATCTAAATGGTCTTAGAAATTTATTCTAAACTAGATAGTATATTTGTATTTATATTAATCTGCCATAACCATCTTACATGAAATCAATACAGATTAGATCGATATATTAAAAGAATGTGGACCTCATATATTTGTTTCATGCCTTTTAGAAATCTAATTTATTTAGACGATATTATTCCCTTCACAATCCTCAAATATTTTCGGATGAAATACCATTACTTAGGTAAATTCCACAATTTTTTTAAAAATTAAACTTCATTATCAGGAGGATGCAGACGAAATGCAACCAATAGAAGAACACGTCCCAGGTCTAAACCTGGAGTTCCTCCGGCAGCTAATTTCACTAGCAAGGATAATGGTACCAGGAGTCAGAAGTCATGAAGTAGCGCTGTTATCTGCGCACACACTGTGCCTGTTCACCAGGACATTCTTGTCTATTTACGTGGCTTCGTTGGAAGGTTCTATAGGTAAGTTATATGCTGAAGAAAAGGTTTAATTTTTGAATTGCTCGTGTAATACTTCTTGTGTAATTGCTCGTGTGATACCCACTGAAATCACTGACGTATTTAGACAAAAAAAAAACGAAAAATGTACTTCCTTGTTGCGTCAGTGTGTTATTATAATTATATAATTGTTTGAAGGAAACATTTTTGTCTTTCGTAGTCCGTTTTAAAATCTCCGGAACACAAATCTTGCAAGCTACTGACAATGTTTAAGAAAGTAAAAGTAATGGAATCCTATTGAGCTGGATTAGTAAAGGAATTTCAGAACACATTTGTTGAGAAAAAAAAAAGTATGTACAATACGTCTGAAAACAAATTAACCTACTTTAGTTTTTGTTGAAGTAAGCAAAAGAGAAAGTTTTAAAAAAGACCAAACTCGTCAGCTTTACACGTCTCGTTTTTGTTAGCAAATAACAGGAAATGCAAAATAAAAAGTCACAAGTGATAGAAATAGGTGGCTCTAAAATTTCTGCCTATAGCCAAAGAAGAGTGTAACGTTACTCTTTTGCAACATCGATCTATGTCGAGTTCTTGACTTAAAGATCTAGACCTGGGGGCTTATTACGAACTTTTATAGCAGGGCTGAAATTGAACTGCTGAGACATTTCTATTATGACCTGATCTCGCACTGTATAGGCTTTTTGTACAATGAAAGGTCTGAGGGCTAATTCACGAAATTTTAAGACGCGCCGATCGTTTTGCAGTGACGCTTGAACTTGACACAAGCGTATCTCACTGAAGCTCAGAGGATACCAAATGGCAGAATCGTCGACATTGGCTCAATTGCCATAACGAAAGAAGAAGAAGAAGTAATCTTCTCCAAATCCAAATGTGTTGTTTCGATCAATATTTTATTGCAACTGCGCGGCAACTGCACTTCTTTAGTTACGTGAATTAGCCTACAGTTTATTCTGGAATTTTCTGGGCAATTCAATTTCAGCCCTGCTCTAAGGCTGACATTCAGAGACGATAGAAACGAGTCTGAGCGTGAACTTACGCTTCCATCTGTCAAAATTTGTTCGTAAAATTGACATATGGAAGCGTAAGTTCACGCTTAGACTCGTTTCTGTCGTCTCTGAATGTAAGCCTAAGAGCTCGTAGTAAGCCGCCTGATCTTGATGGACATCTGCAAAGTGGTTAGCCAATTCAAGAGCATAATGTATTTAAGTCTACTTTACTAAATTCTAATACCAGTTCCTCCTCTTTCCAGTAAAACACATAGTCCAAAAAGACATGCGTAAATTCGCAGCCCTTTTACTCCAGTGGTTTGGTATCGCCATCCCAGCGACCTTCATCAACTCCATGATCAGATACCTGGAGAGCCGCCTGGCGCTGGCCTTCAGAACAAGGCTGGTGAACCACGCATATGACCTGTACTTCAAGAACCAGACTTACTATAGGGTTGCTAACTTGGATGCTAGGATAGAAAATGCTGATCATAGGTAAATATTCTACCTTGTTTTAATTAAATTCCGTGCACCTTGTTGGTATATAAGAAATGACGATCGTGAATGTAGTGTTCGTCGTTAATGTAAATTAATTAAAAATTACGCAGAATGTCACGAACGTAGACTTAATCACCATGTGAACGTCAAGGTAGTCCAGCTCCTCGACCACACGGACATAGTAAGAAGACTTAAAAGAACAAAACCGTTCGAGTTACTGTTAAGTGATAGTGAATAAGTGTAATGTAGTACAAGTACTACCTCTGTTAAATAATACATGAACAAAGTGTCTTCGTTTTAATAGAGACAATAAGAAAAGTGTTACTGGACACAATCTTTGTATAACTTAATTTCATAGTTTAAGTTATAATGAAATTATTATGAAATGATTGTAATAAGATTAGCGTGTATCCTATGACGATTAAATTTGGTGTCTGAAACTTTTCTAATGAGCTCAAATGTGCAATCACGATCTGCTTGCAAAATACCAGTTTCTATGTATTAAGTTTTTAAATTAATAAATCAACCATTATCCCAAAAAGCCTAAACAATTGTAGAGTGCCACCGTTTCTTCCTGATTGGTCCAGCTCGTTACTATGGTGTCTTTTCCTTGGAGTAACATTTTACGTGGTGAATTCCAGGTTGACAGAAGACGTATCTGTGTTCACGCAGTCGGTCGCACACTTATACAGCTCGCTGACGAAGCCCTGCTTCGACCTGCTGCTTATTGTGCTAACACTGGCCACCTACTCCAATAAAATGAAGGGCAATATATTTATTGGTGAGTATGTTTTAATGTCGGGCAGGCGCGGACCTAGCCTTCAAATCTGGTTGTTGTCACGGCTGCTCTAAGTCAAATTCATAATCCTTAAAAATAATCGAATTGGAATCTCTCTCTCTTTCTCAGTCTCACATACGCGCCAAGCAGATTTTTATTACGATCTGGGTAAAATAGGGAATTGCTTGATGTGCCGATCGGCGACTGATGCACGACCTCTGAGGTGATGGTCAATGGTCATGAGTCATGACCATATGAGTGTATCCGCCACCGATCGACGGTTTTATAAACAACCAATGCATTCAAAGATGGTTTCCGATTGAGGGTACATAATGACAGAAGTGAGGGGGAGGGGATTTGAGTAAAAGAGAGAGAGATGCCTTCGTTTCCTTTCGCTCGGCCGGTGTGGACCCGGCCATAAGAGTAACTTACCATTCTGAATTGTAACTAACAGTAACTTAACATTCCATTTTCCAGGTCCTGGAATAGCAACAGTAGTAATCTGTATGACGGGCCAGCTTTTACGACTATTAAGTCCAAGGTTCGGTGCTCTGGCTGGTGAAGAGGCTCGCATGAAGGCTAACCTAAGGCATGTGCACTCAAGACTTATTGCTCATGCGGAGGAGGTCGCCTTCTATGGTGGACATAAGGTGTGTATTGGCATATTTGGAAATGTTTAGTTGATTCTGACTTTGTGAGAACTCTTTGTGTAAAAGAATAAGTTTCTTTAAGGAAAGATGACACAGCGCAGCTTTGAATTGCTGGACTGAAAACAGTATTAGGACTATATAAGGTACCTTTCTAGTGCTGATCCCTTTAAAGGGTTATTGTACTAATCCCTATGGATAACACTCATTTAATAAAATTCCGAAATGCATTAGAGAACTGCCCGTAAATAAATTTAAGACTAAACTTTATAAGTGGCTGGTAGAGCATTGTTTTTATGACATGAATGAATTTTTTAGATAATATTTTAATGCAAATTTAATTTATTCATTGTAATTTAATAGTATAACATAATAATAATTTAATTAATTATTGTCATTTTTTTAAAACTGTTCAGATTATCTAATTATTAGTTATTAATAAAAAAAATGCATGCCACAAAATTATGGCGAAGTATGTCGGACTTATCTCATTAAGAACTTATTTTATGTACCATGCTTCAAGCAAATAAAGATCATTTCATTTCAACATTTATTATGGGACCGACACTTCAAAAAAATCTGTTATTCGAGTGATATTGAATTATTTGTATGGAACAACAGAATTCTTTTTTAAGTTTTAGTCTCATAGTAAAAGTTGAATTATAATCACGGATTTCTGTTCTGAGTTTTTACAAGTGTACAATAACCCCATATAGCGGGACTAGGAAGGCTAGAAACCTTATAATTAGCAAACCTTCTTTTGAGATGTCGTCCTTGTGGTTAGTAATTTCGTCACATGAAGTCTCAAAACCATTATAATTAATGTCTACTTCAGTGGCGAAGAGTCCATACAACCCGATTCCCATCTGCTTCCCTTTAGGAATTGATTAGTGAATAGACCAACGTAATAACTATGGCTTGTTATTCAGTTAGGTCGAGCTCTTCCAGACATGACTATAATTATTATAGATTACAAGAGACGGTATGGATTTTTGTCTTGCAGCATTAATTGCAGCAATTTTTAGAGGACATTTTTGGGACGGCTTCCCCTTTTGAAACTGTCACCCTTCGGCACTGGTCTACTTACCTTTGGTACATAACCATAATCTTGGTATTCTTTTGATCCCTTGAGCGAAAATAAATATCATGATAAATACTTTAACTTGCATTCTTCACTTTCCAGGTGGAACTCGGTCAACTCCAATCAGCATACAAAGAACTAGTAGCCCAAATGACGTCCGTGTTTAACAAGAAGCTGTGGTACGTGATGCTGGAGCAGTTCTGCATGAAGTATGTGTGGTCCGGCACCGGCATGGTGATGCTGGCGCTGCCCATCCTGACGGCGCGCACGCACGCGGGGCAAGCAGGTGGGTCCATAGAAATATACCCTCTCGTACCAGTGCCCATAGTTGTTGTAAGGTGTCCTGATAGGTAAACGTGTGGTACGTTCCAGCGCGACCACGGTCCCGAATAAGGTCATGGATAAGAATAGAATAGAATAGAAATATTCTTTATCATCTTCATATCGTAATTCATAAAGTTCTTTTTATAAATTCAAAAATAATAGGTACTATAATGACAGACTTTATGCACATGCAAACTACCTATAATAAAATTAAAATGTTTTATTATAATACAGTTTTCCTAACAAAACAATGCTATAAAATAACTTTTTTTTCTATTATAGTACACCATAGACATAATATACTACTGTTTATTAAATCTATGTAGTAAACTTCGGTTCCACCAAGAAGTTTTTAATTTAATTTTTATATCAGCCGTAATTGTCTATGGTGGCGCGGCTAGCAGCTAGCAGCGCATGCACGCTGAGTTCCGGCGCCATTTTGTTTATTTACAATTTACATTATTAATGTAATAACTACCTATCGCATGAGTATAGATAAAGTAGTGTATGAAACTGCACATAACTAGGTATTAAAACACTCGTGTGATACTATTAAAAATCTCGCCAGGGGGTCGATTTTTAAACACACACGCGTGTTTAAATACCCCCTATTATGCAACAGTTTCATAAACTACTATTATTGTACACCTGATAAAAGGAGCAATAAACATAATAATTACAATTAACCATTTTGAAGATTATACAATGGGCGGTCTTATCGCAATCGGCGATTTCTTACAAATAACCTTTGGATATAGTTATGGCTGTAGACTGTGGATATGTACCATGCTATTAACAATATAGTTACTGCAATGTCCCATCACCATCAACCATGATTACGGTAATATTCAGCAGTGGATGTTTACCTGATGTGTTTAGTTGCAGCCTGGCCACGGTGCCAAACAAGGTTATGGTTATGGCTAAAGACCGTACTTATACGCCTACGATACTTGAATAGGTAGTTGTCAAGTTGTGCTATTGCTATGACATTTATGCCAGGCGTTTCTTATCACAAATTGAATTTATTAATAAATTGGTTTTAAAGGCTTTTGTTTCTTTTTGGCTCCTTGGGTGTTGTAAAAGATGATTAGGGCTTAAGTCTAGAAGTTGAGCAGGAGTGTTCCTCTGTTTTTATTTTTCACAATTTATAGCATCCTAATTCCACGTAGACGAAATTGCGGGTACAGTTAGTGTTGTATTCGTTAAAAAAAGTAATGTGACATGTCTTAATAGTATTGTTAATTGTTATTTTCCAGGCAGCACCATAAGTGATCGTGCGGAGTACATGACGACGTCCAGGAACTTGCTCAACTCAGCCGCCGACGCTATTGAGAGGCTCATGTCCAGTTATAAGGTATTATAATGGATTACTTCAACTACAAATCTATATTGCTTAAAGTGGTTTTTTTTTATTTTTATAATCGATGGTTCATGAATCGGATAATACAATAGCATTTTCATTTAAATAAAAATCTTAAAATTAACATTAAATTGCAAAAATAGTGAACACAACATGCATTATGAGCTGCAGTTAAAATCAGTTATAAACTTTTAATTTATTTTAATTTCACATAAATGCAATCTGAAAATATATACCTATATCTGTTAAATTAATTATTAGTAAAACGGCTCTCCAAGCTCTTCTTAATTTTAACCTTTTTCATATTTTTCTGTATTTTTTTTTGTTTTTTTTTTTCGTTTACAATTTTTCATACATTTTTATTTTCATAAACGTTTTGTACAATTTTTTTAAATTTATATTTTTCCAACTTATTCAAAAAAAAATTTTTTGTTTTTTTTTTTTTCAATTCTTTTTTTTTTTCCAGGAAGTAGTAACGCTGGCGGGCTACGCGACGCGCGTGTCGGACATGCTGGTGGTGTTCGGTGAGGTGGCGCGCGGGCGCTGCGTGCGCGGCGTGCACGTGTCCGCGCCGCACGCCGCCTTCCAGGTCACCTTCCGCGACAACCGCCCCGTGCCCGAAGGTACTAGCTGCACTCAGTAGTTCACTATTACTACTCGAAAAATAGTTAACGCGACAGAAGTACGATGCATTCACAACCCGTCTCCCAATCGAGAGGCGAGCTGTGACAGTCCATCCGTCACAAAAGGTTGATAATGCCTCTGGCCAGTTATGAGAATGGTGAAAGAAATGGACGGCAGTGATTACTTCTGATCAGGTCACCTGTGAATTCTGTCCCGTGTATATAATTTGATCACACATTTGTCTCATCGACATTCAGCACATTTGTTCAGAATAAGAATCTCGGTATAGATGTAATTCATTCATTCAATATAATTTTGTTGTTAGGCAAGATAATCTACACGAGCGACCTGTCCATCCGGCTGCGCGGCGTGCCCATCGTGACGCCGGCGTGTGACGTGGTGGCGGGCGGCGTGACGCTGGCCATCGCGCCCGGCACGCACCTGCTCATCGTGGGGCCCAACGGCTGCGGCAAGTCCAGGTACTAGCTGCCTAGCTGGCCAGCCTGCTGCACACCACTGGTCAACTTGAGCTTCCCGGAATACTCACGGGTTTCGTGACAACTTTTCATATTCATAATATTAACTTGCGGGGTGATTACCAAAAATAAGATTTCTAGAAAAAATCTCTGATTATTAAAAAAATGGCTGACTACACCTCTGCCCGGTGATCTATACTTCCCTACTAATATTATAAAGAGATAAGATTTGATTGTTTATTTGTAATGGATAAACTCAAAAACGAATGGACCGATTTTGAAAATTCTTTCCCCAACAAAATGTTATAATTATTATCAATGAGTAACATAGGCTATAATTTATAAAGATACCACGCGTGCGAAGCCTCGGGTGGAAACTAGTATGTTATATGCACTATGTGGACTCGTAGGAGAAAGAGTGTTTCAGCCCGGCCACAGTGCCAAACAAGGTCATGATTTATGTCTGTAGACTTTATGGATATATAAGGTCATACCTTTCTAGTTCCGAACGCTTTAAGGGGTTATTGTACTCATCATTATGAACAACTTTTACTTTGGGACCAAACTTAAGATCGCGAAAAAAAATATCTGCTGCTCCATACATTAGTAATATTAAATTATTTGTACAGAAATAATAGTTGTCAACAATATTAATATTTCACTGTTTTCTTCCACAGTTTATTCCGCATAATCTCCGGTCTGTGGCCGGTGTTCGGCGGCGAGCTGCACGTGCCGCGCCCGTGCGCGTGCGCACACTGCGCCGACGAGACCAACCTCGCCGACACCGGCTTCTGTACGACACGACCCATCATGTTCTATATACCGCAAAGGTAAGGCAATATTATCTACTTCTTAATACTCGTACAGTATACGATCAGAAATGCATGAGCATACTAAAGACTGTATTCGTTTGCGACGCGATGGTGCGTACGAGCTGTTTGTGTGAGTTATACACACAACGTAATGAGACATCACCACATTTACCACACACACTAAGAAGTTAAATAAAATGAAAGAAAGTATATTGCCGTCGCATAGATTTATAATCTAGCGTGAGCGAAGTTGTAAATCTATTTGCCGTCGCTTGTCAATACGAGTATATGCATGACCTTGGTGACATTCATTCATCGATGTCATTATATTGCTTTATTTCAAGTAATTCTAACAATCACCGATAGCTATGATGCATAGTGCATAGGATTGCGATTAACTTAGCGTAGGATCGAGTCTTAGGGAAGACCGTTATATTTTTGTTTAGATATTTATTATCCTTTTTTTATTAATAGGTGGATTCGTTCAATGATAAATATTAAAGTAAGTTATTATTTTCTGGGTTATCTTTACAAAGTTGTAAACAAAAACAATAACAACAATAACAAAACAAAAACGTTTATTTGTTTTAATTACAAATCTTTATAAACAAAACACTTATTAGATATTAAGTTTATAGCTTATTCATTTTCTTGACGAAAAGAGGATTGAAACTATACTCCGTTTGAAATAAGATTAGACACGTTTAACAAACCCTTTTACAGTGTATTCAACCGATTTTGACTTCTATTCCGTACGCATAAGGATGGCATTAAAAGCAAAAACGTATTTACGATAACAAATGTTTACTGCAGCTGTAATTTGTCATGTCACCAACGTAATAGAAGTCAAAATCGGTCGAATAAAGTGTAAATGGAGTTATTTAAATTTCTAATGTTATTTCGAACGGAGTATAGACCAACTTTAATTCTTGAACTACCGACCTATATGTAATATGGCCAGCAATTACAACTTAAATATTATACATATAAACGATGAGCAGACAGTAAATAACATATGGTTATGTTTATTGTAATCTCTTTTCTTTGATATGAAAATGACAATGAGTGAATAAAAATTACAAGCTTTCATTAGTAAGGGGTATAACACTTGTAAATTACCAATATTTATTGTAACTTCCACAGCTGTTTTCAATACAGTCAAGTAAGTGTCGACGCATTAAACAGTAACACTTATTTAGATATTGAGGTTATAGTTTAAGTATTCGTTTTCTTGACGAAAAGAGGATTGAAACTAAACCTCAAACGTTACAACTTAAATCTTTTACCCCTCACGAATAAACCATGAGTGATTAACTAACTCAAGTAAGTGTCGACACGTTTAGTAGAAGACTATACCTAACATTTTGGTTCTCGCCCGGTGAATCCGACAATTATCCTGGGCAGAAGATATCTCTAAACTTTTCAGCTGGATAACCGATGAGCACAGTAGGCAGCATGACATATTATCATATAATACTTCCACTTAACTATGTTTTATTCACTACAGCGTGTGTTATCCTTACACCATAAATTAAGTCTTCCCTTTTGGCTATATTGAACATTATTTCATCTGAAGATATAGTAGTGTCCCAGTTGAAGTAAGTATAAATAACTATTCTCGTGTGAACCGTTCTTGTTTACGTCTTTCTGTCAAAAAGGGTTTTAGCTGGTCTTCAGTGATGGAAACCTTCAGCGTGGAGTGCATGGCGAACAGTTAGTAATGACATGTCAAATAATTCTGTAAAATGTTTCGTTGTTATGTAACCACTTGTTTCATATTCGTTCACCATCGACTACCAGGGCTACTTTCTTCCTCATTGGTATCTCTTATACCACCGACTCACAGCATTTCTCTATAACAAATAAAAAGAAATACTAATAAGCATCTAGCAAAATACTAAAACTGATTACTATATATATTATCTATATATTTACATATCTATATATTACTTTTATATATATTATACTTAATCATGTTTATTATACCTATATAATTATATAAATTAAGAAACCAAACAATAATAAGAATACATTTATTAGAATAAATATTATTCATCATTCATTCATCTAAATAAATAAACTTTAAAATGATTTATCTTCTTTAGTTTTATAATATATAAAGATCATTATAAATAATAACATTTGAAAATAAATAAAACATAATACTCACAGTCAGTCCGGTTTCATTAGAATATTTGGGTTATAATTATATCGTCCACTTTTATAGGTAGGGCAATAATATTCCCCCTTCGCTTCGATTATATTAGCCTGCATTTTGAAAATTATAGATAACCATAACCACTGCTAATAGATTTAATCACACATCACTAACCAATAATAACAACACTAACAACGTTCTATTCGATCTAAATGACTTGAGTCGTAACTGCATCTGTCTACCTTACAGAAATCTAAATAGTTTATTCATATTTCTGTTGTCTACCTGCTAACTTTTCATTTTATATTAAAAAACGAACGAGACATCGCGGTAGGCCTGTTATTATTATCCAACTACTACGTTAAACATTGATGAATAAATGCCTCAAGATTTATGAGTATTATTAAAACTTTAAAAAAACTATGACTGCCTGTGAGGTTTGAACCTACGATTCACCAATTAATACCAGGGAACGTTATCAACTTAGCTGGCTTGAGATATACTAGCATTATTGAAATTATGGAATACAATCAGTTGTAGACAACGGTGCATGTGTGTGAGTGTCTATAGTATAGAAATAGAAACTACTTCGTAAAAGAAGGTCGTAAGTCAACCCATTAGCGTCAATCTATTGCTTTGTGAGACTGCTCATGCATTTCTGATCCCTACCGTACATAATGTATATAATAATATTATAATTATCTATATATTGATACGTGAAGAGAAAACTTTGTACCCCTTTTTTCAAAACTATCAAAATCTTATACTGCTCCTTCGTTCGTAGTCACCTCGAGTATGCCTCTCAAGTGTGGAACCCTAACTATAACATTTATATCGATCGTCTAGAGGGCATACAAAGAAAATTCTTAAGGTACATTCAATTTCGTTTGAAAACGTATCTGCCTACTTATTTTATACGATGTAAAAAATTTCATTTTCTTCCTCTTTATGAACGTAGGAAAAATTCCGATTTAGTATTTTTATTTAAAACAACAAACGGATCCAACGATATTTCTGAGTTGAAGAACAGAATTGGGCTGCGCGTGCCTTCTTTATTTCTTCGTAGATCTCAGTTGTTGCACGTACCATTGGTAAGAACTACTTACAGGCAAAACTCGTACCTGATAAGGGCGAGCCGTATGTACAATGCGACTTGCCGGGAAGTTGATATCGATCTAATTAAACTGGTGTTTCAAATTTTTTAAAAACTCTGTGTATCCACTTCTTTCAGAACCTAACATAGCGAATTGGTCAATACATTGTATGCATCTTTAGACTGTCTACTGTCTACGACTTAATTATTTTTTATAGTTATTTGTGAGAACTTTTAATTGGCCTTATCTCTTTTATTAACATTGTAACTATTGTGTATGCCTAGCTGTAAGTTTTCCATAGATTGTAAAATAAATAAATAAATTAACAAGTTTAACGCGAGTTTTAAACTTTTTATCAGTAAGATCGGTTAAACTTTTTGGCAGTTTGTTATAGAAGCGTACACCGTTCCCTAGAAATGATTTATCTGTTTTGGTCAATCTTATCTTAGGAACCACTATTTTGTGTTTATTTCTAGTATTAATATTAAAAAATCGCTATTGATATTAAACATATGCAGGTTTTTTCGGACGAACATAATATTCTCTAAAATGTACTGTGACGGCAGTGTTAGAATATCGGTGTCTTTGAAAAAGTCTCGTATCGACTCGCGAGGGCCCATGTTATAGATCGCACGGATCGCCCTCTTCTGTGATATAAAGACCGAATCCACATCAGCCGCTGATCCTCACTGCTATGCTGTGAAAATATGCGAAGTACACTAATCTGGCCGTAGCTATATCGGTTAATTGCCTAATTTTTCTAACTGCAAATGCCGCAGAACTAAGTCGTTTTGACAGAGCAGTGATGTGACGACTCCACTGCAACTTGGAATCAATTGTTATCCCTCAGAATACGATTTCATTAATTATAATTAGCTCATTTCCATCAAGCATTAAATGTAAGCCTACGTGGGCTACATTTGGCAGTGAGAACTTTAAACATTTTGTTTTATTAGCGTTTAGTAATAAGTTATTAGCTGCGAACCATTTAGAGAGTATAGTTAGGCTGTCGTTGATATGTAAGACTTCCCTATCTTTTCTACTTATTTTAAAAATGAGGGAAGTGTCGTCCGCAAATAGAATTATATCAGATATTTCGCTCATTATACCTATATGGGAGATCATTAATATAAGCCAGAAACAGGAAAGGGCCCAGAATTGAGCCTTGAGGCACGCCCATTTTAACCAGAGAGCCCTCAGATATGACACCATTTTGACCATTTACACCTACTTTTTGTTGCCTCTGAGATAGATAGGATAAAACAAGATCAGCAGCTCGCCCACGAATTCCGTAGTGGTTTAATTTTCGGATAAGTGTATTGTGGTCCACGCAGTAGAAATCCTTGGAGAGATCACAAAAGACGCCAATTGCATACTGTGACCCCCCTGAATCCTGGGATTCTAAAATGTGTGTGACTAATTTAACTCCTGCGTCAGTAGTCGACCTACCCTTTGTGAAACCGAACTGCCGACTGTGTAATATTCCATTTATATTAAAGTGTGTCATCATTTGACATCAATTCATTCTTATCATTTGTACAGAATGTTTTCTAGCTACAATGGTGTGGGACGGGATTTTGATAATTTCTCTGGTGGTTTGGCTTCGGCCTAGGTTAAAATTAAGAAAAGCTTGGAGAGCCGTTTTATCAATAATATAATTGGTTAAGTGGCTACATACCTACATATATATTTTTATTGTTGTGCAATTAAATTGATTGAACGTAATATCTAATTGATAGTAAGTTCAACTTAAAATGCATGCTGTGTTATTATTTTAGGGCATACAATTTAATGTTTATTCTAAGATAATCATTCAAATGTAAGGAAAATTGTAATGTCCGATTTGTGAAACAATAAAAAAAAAAAAAAAAAATTGGTCATGGATGATTTTTTCAAAAAAATTACGCGTTCAAAATTCAAAATTGCGGGTACAGAGATTGGTCTATAATTGGAGGGATTATTCTTATAGCCAGATTTGAAAATTGGAATTACCTTACTACGTTTTATCAAATCAGAAAAACCTCGTTATCTAAGCATTAGTTGAAAATACCTGTAAGTATGGGGGCAATAGTATCAATAATATCTACAATAACCTTAACAGAGATGCCCCACAAGTCTTCAGTGTTTTTTATATTAAGACTTGATGATAAGTCAGTCAGTCAATCAGGACTTCTCTCTTTATATTATTATACTAATACTAATTATACTATGATGTTATCAATAGTTAGGAAAGAATAAAAAAATGAAAAAACTAAAATAAAAGAAATCAGAATAGCGGCCATCTTAGATTTGAATTAACACAAAATTCGAACATAGCTCACTTAAAAATCACTTAGTTATCACCCATATTGAAAAATTGTACGAACAAAAACTTCTAAAATAACATCCATATCATTTTATTTAAAAAATTATACCCGCCGTTACTATTCAGCTCTCCGAGAAACCTCGAATCACACTAGCTCTGCGACTGCGACTCGTATTTTTTACGTCCGCCATTTTGTTTATGCGAGAGATGACTTGTATCTCTCACAGCACACGTCGTATGCACCGTTTTAAATGTGCACAAATTAAAACAAACGCGCGTTAGCCCTAAAAGTTGTGTCCCAACCTGCTATTAATAACAGTGGCGTGAGCAGTTCGGGTTCCCCCTATCCGCGTCTCGCCCCTCACGATTGTCCTGTTTAGACATCTTCGTCGGACGACTGTATGTTCCTTAAACTGTGCATACTATAAAAACTGTATCGCCTTTTACAGTAATTATTGTGCACTCAACTATACCATGCGCGGTTTCGTACTCGGGCCTACGTTCAGAGGCCTCATAAAGTGTTGCGCGAACTATAGCTAAATCAAAGATGGCTGCCACGATTTTTCATAGTATAACTACAATTCCATAAGTATTATTTTTTTGAATTTTGGGTCATAACGAACCTTTTCTTTGCTCTCAGGCCATACATGTCCATGGGGTCCCTAATCGACCAGGTGACGTACCCGTCGCGTGTGAAGGAGGGCGACCTAGCTTCGGAGCGTCGCGCGGCGCACATCCTGCAGCTGGTGCGGCTGGACGCGTGCGCCGCGCGACACGGCGGCCTGCGCGCCGCGCGCGACTGGCGCGCCACGCTGTCGGGCGGCGAGAAGCAGCGGATGGCCATGGCCAGGATGTTCTACCACAGGTGAGGCGCTAACTAGTTACATATTGGTGCGCTGGACGCGTGCGCCGCGCGACACGGCGGCCTGCGCGCCGCGCGCGACTGGCGCGCCACGCTGTCGGGCGGCGAGAAGCAGCGGATGGCCATGGCCAGGATGTTCTACCACAGGTGAGGCGCTAACTAGTTACATATTGGTGCGCTGGACGCGTGCGCCGCGCGACACGGCGGCCTGCGCGCCGCGCGCGACTGGCGCGCCACGCTGTCGGGCGGCGAGAAGCAGCGGATGGCCATGGCCAGGATGTTCTACCACAGGTGAGGCGCTAACTAGTTACATATTGGTGCGCTGGACGCGTGCGCCGCGCGACACGGCGGCCTGCGCGCCGCGCGCGACTGGCGCGCCACGCTGTCGGGCGGCGAGAAGCAGCGGATGGCCATGGCCAGGATGTTCTACCACAGGTGAGGCGCTAACTAGTTACATATTGGTGCGCTGGACGCGTGCGCCGCGCGACACGGCGGCCTGCGCGCCGCGCGCGACTGGCGCGCCACGCTGTCGGGCGGCGAGAAGCAGCGGATGGCCATGGCCAGGATGTTCTACCACAGGTGAGGCGCTAACTAGTTACATATTGGTGCGCTGGACGCGTGCGCCGCGCGACACGGCGGCCTGCGCGCCGCGCGCGACTGGCGCGCCACGCTGTCGGGCGGCGAGAAGCAGCGGATGGCCATGGCCAGGATGTTCTACCACAGGTGAGGCGCTAACTAGTTACATATTGGTGCGCTGGACGCGTGCGCCGCGCGACACGGCGGCCTGCGCGCCGCGCGCGACTGGCGCGCCACGCTGTCGGGCGGCGAGAAGCAGCGGATGGCCATGGCCAGGATGTTCTACCACAGGTGAGGCGCTAACTAGTTACATATTGGTGCGCTGGACGCGTGCGCCGCGCGACACGGCGGCCTGCGCGCCGCGCGCGACTGGCGCGCCACGCTGTCGGGCGGCGAGAAGCAGCGGATGGCCATGGCCAGGATGTTCTACCACAGGTGAGGCGCTAACTAGTTACATATTGGTGCGCTGGACGCGTGCGCCGCGCGACACGGCGGCCTGCGCGCCGCGCGCGACTGGCGCGCCACGCTGTCGGGCGGCGAGAAGCAGCGGATGGCCATGGCCAGGATGTTCTACCACAGGTGAGGCGCTAACTAGTTACATATTGGTGCGCTGGACGCGTGCGCCGCGCGACACGGCGGCCTGCGCGCCGCGCGCGACTGGCGCGCCACGCTGTCGGGCGGCGAGAAGCAGCGGATGGCCATGGCCAGGATGTTCTACCACAGGTGAGGCGCTAACTAGTTACATATTGGCTTACATACAATAGGGAACTTGCGTCTAAACTATAACGACAAATTATGTTCAAATATCAATATTAAAATTTGTGAAAGGTGCTTTAATTAAAGATTTATTCAAAAATTATACCTTTTTATGACGTCACTCCTTCGTGTTTCCTTGGTAACCATATTCACACACATAAACGATCGATGCTATGACGTCATGTCACATGACTCTGTTTAGGCGCGAATATTAAAAATTCAAATTTTTATTTGTGATATTTTAATTATCTGTACATTTTTTTTTATTTAAATCTTCAATATTTACGATAAACTAAAAATGATTAGATTAGGCATAATGACTCTGTTCGCGTTTTGCCGAAATTCTTTTGTGTGTATACTTGTTCACGATATCACTGACCAATGGCTTACATTACAGGCCGGTATACGCGTTACTGGACGAGTGCACGAGCGCAGTTTCCATGGAAACCGAGGTGGTGATGTACGAAGAAGCTGTGAAGGAAGGCATCACGCTACTGTCCATTACACATCGACCCAGCGTATGGTGAGTACACTCTCATAACTTTTTATTCTTCTGTCGAGTCTATATCCGAATAGGGATTGCAATGCTGAATCCAACAATCCAGTTGGTGGAAAATTAGTGAGACTGAGAAACTGAGGCTACATAGTTAGTAAAATAGGTAAATGAATAGCTATTTTAGATATCTAGGATATAAATTTATGTGATTTATGATAATTAATAATGATACTCTTAACTATTACTTACTATTAGAGTATCTACTTTCATAACTCCAAAAATTATTTATAACTACAAATGAATATGTGATGTGAATGTAGGAAATTAGTTATTAGTTTCTACAGATTAAAAAACAAATGTTTCATTCCTTTGAAAAATCTATAAATGCTGGATCTAGCTGGATTTGCTTTGATCCAGCATAAATCCAACTGGATTGAAAATGCCACTGGATTGCAATCCCTATATGGGAATCGCTCGTGTGGAAAGATTATCCAGTCAGCAGTGGTGGTATCGAGGATGACTGCTCAGGGAGCGACAGACGAGCTCAGGTTTCGTCATTCGTGGAGGTTGTTTCCTTGCATTGAGACTGGAATCATCCAACTCCCATCATCTAACTTCTCCTTCTTTCTTCTTCTTCGCCGCTGCGTGGAACATTTGCGACGTAGACTATTTAAATTTTTTACTATTAATTATTTTTATCTTTTTTTTTATTTCTGTATGTCGGTGTCAAATAAACCTATTTTCTGCAATTTTTGTCAAAAAAACTGTATTATATCGTATCCAATATTTAAAAACCTACCTTCCAACAGGAAATACCACACACACGTGCTAGAATTCGACGGCACCAGCAACTGGTCGTTCCGCCCCCTCGACAAGGACGCGCCCGCCATCAGCACCGCCCTCAGCAGCCTGCAGACCAGCAGCCTGCCCCCCAGCAGCCTGCCCCCCAGCAGCCTGCCCCCCAGCAGCCTGCCCCCCAGCAGCCTGCCCCCCAGCAGCCTGCCCCCCAGCTCCCTGCCCACCATCTGCGCTCCGCCAGCAGACGCCCCCGCAGCTCCTGACCACTGACACACATACATATAGATAGCACGGCTTTTAAGGTTCATGTCTCGTTTTGTCAAAATTAATAAATTATACAACGTGTATCACAAATGCGTGGTCATATTTAAGGGTGTGGATCAGACCATCAACCTGAACAACTTTCTCTATGGGATCAACATCGTAATCGCGAAAAAATATTCAGTTGTCCCATACAAAACTTCAATACCTACTCGACCAAATGTATGGACAGCTGATAGCTAGAGTTTAAAAAGTCTATTTTCAATTTTGAGATTTCTACCTATGTTACATAAGGAAAGTTGTACAGTTTCATAGAACTGATTACTGCCTAAAATATGATGTCATTTTTATTTCACGTTGTATATGAAGACTCAGGGTTTTGTTCCAGTTTTTTACATTCAGTTATAAATAATCACCAGATATCGTGAAAGGTAACCTACTTACTGCTCCATACATTTTGACGCAGCAGATATACTTTTGTATGATTCCATACAAAATTTGAATTTATTTTCTCGATTTCAGAGTTCGTTTATACTAAAGGATTAATGACGTGACGCCACGTTATACAGGCTGTACCTAAATGAGATCGTAACGGAAATGATACATTCTGGACCATTCAGCAAAACAATTTTGCGTCGATATTTACAATTATTTAATCATTTTGTTTGCAGTTTTTATAACTAAAAATACCAAAATCATGTACTGAATCCATGGTATCATTTTCCGTTACGATGTCACTTACACCCTGTATATTAAATATCATCATCGTAAGTTCGTATTTCCGAAGTTAGACGAAGGTTGCCGAATCGCGATATTAATCGTAGTATTGTAAACTTGATAATAAGCAGATAAGACATGCATAGGATCTTGATTAGGTTAGCCAAGCAAATTAGATCAGCAATAAATGTCTAAAGGTGCCTACACATTTGTTCGAATTCGGACAACATAAACGCTGCCAGTAAGCGTTCATTCACACTTCATTGTTTTAGCAGCAGAATTGCGCTTTTTCGCGTTCGTTGGCTGTCTTTTGCTTACAAAAAGTGAATAACTAACGCGAAAACGCACAATTCTGCTGCTAAAAGTATCGATGGTAAGTTGTGTGACAGGTAGGATGACAACATCGGAATCGAAAATGTGTAGCCACTTTATGGTGATAAAATAAACAGCTGAATGGCACATAGACAGCTATTTAGTTATGTAATACCTTTCGACCAAACACAGACCACTTTTATATGAAATTAAACCAGTAGCATGACACGTAGTCGTAGTAAACACTCTTCTGAAAATTTACTATGTACGGCCAGAATGGTCTATACAAGGCCATATTTAACTAGCGGGGGTCCTTTTAAGGGATACTTATTACATAGATAAAAATTTACAAAAAAAAAAACTGTTCGATACAAATAATTTAATATTACTCGATTAAATGTATGGAACGGCTGATTTTTATTGTCGATTTCAGAGTTGTTTCATAGTAAAAGTTGTTCATAATGATGAGTAGCTATTATAAATAATCCCTTAAAAATACCTCTGCTAGTAAAGTAAGAACTTATAATATACATTATAAGGCACCGCTCCACTAGCCAAATAGTTTGACGGCTGAATATGAGCTACATATTCGATGAGATGTCTAATTTTTTGCCGACCGAATACAGTGAGCAAACAAAGCGAAAAACCACTTACCGCGTACAGTACGCTCAATATGAGCTCTCCACTTAATATTGATCGCTTTTACGCCATCAGTGGCTGACTGATGGTGTAAAAGAGATCAATATTAGCCGCGAACTAGGTATTTGTCGAGCTCTAGTGGAACCGCGCCCTAAGTCTTGTCACTGAGAGTAGCCTGCACATGTGGTAAAAATAGCCTCTAAGGCATCTTGGTATTTTCCAATTACCTAAAGGTATATTTAAAAGGAACTTTAATAGGCAACTTGCATGTATTTTTAATTTATCGTTAAGTTTGAAGGCTTAAATAAACATAGATAAATTAAAAAATATAAAAATATGACTTTCAAATGTTCGCGCCAAAACACAGTCACATGACATTACGTCATTGGATCATGACGTGTGAATATGGTTACCAAGGAAACACGAAAGAGTGACGTCATAAACTCGATAGTGATGTTTGAAATAACGTTCCGTTTTACGTAATTTTTATTGAAATTAATTTGTAAAAAATCTTCCATTAAATAATTCTTCACTTTTATTACCTATTGATTTTGAAAAATAATTTCTTATTATTTAGATGGAAGTTCCTTAATGTCTGTACCTAAGGTTTCTAAGGAAACTAAAGATTTTAGATTATAAATAGACCGTGAAGATTATGTCTGTATAAGGTGTTTGAGGCCGAATTAAATATTTTAAATCAATTTGTATTTGATGAGCATCGAGAAAATACTGTTTTAATTAGTAAGGAACACAAGTCAATATAAGATTGCAAGTAATGAGATTTTAACGTATATATTATGTAAACGAAATTACAAAATTATTATCTATGAATTAAGAGATTTATTTTTAAAGCACATAATAAATATTTATGCGCTGCAATTTCTGGAATATTTTATGATATAATTAAGGAGCTAATAATACCGTGTAGACTGAGATTTGCAGCTATGGACGTACGCGATAGAACGACTTCAATATTATAAAAATAATTATAGGTTTTGTTGACCTATTTACGAACAATTTTTGTTACACTATACAATTACGGCGCAATATTATACATACTTTAAGAAGTTCATCATTATGAAAAAAATAAAACTGCTGTTTCATACAAATATTGCAATTTATTTCGCGATTTTATTGTTGCTCTCATAGTAAAAGTTGTTTATATTAATGAGTACAATAAACGCTTAAAGCAGTTGTCCTAATTGCATACGCACCCTGTATATCTAACAAAGGGGTTGCATCATAAAACTAACAAAAAGTCGAGAACTGAATAATTATAAAAGCAAAATTGAAACAAACTGTCGAATTACTAATTAAAACTTAATAATTCCTCGATGTCCGTCAAATGATAATAAACACCAGTTACTGTAATTAATTAATTATTAATTCTTATGTTTTTTTTTTATATTTTTATTGTGAGATTATCAATCATGGCTGTTAGATTTTATTTTATTTTTGAAAATTTTGTATTATAATAACATATCGAAATTATAAGGACATTATTTTTGTGTATTTATTTTGGTATATGTTGAAGTGTGTATATTGTAAATATGATAGTATTACGTATCAATAAAGAGGTTATTAAGGGAGATAGATGAGAAATAAAGTGGGTTTTATATGAAATATGGCTTTTTATTTACATTCGCAGCGTAAAAACCTTCAAAGGGGTAAGTATACCTTTAATGTATACCTAGCTTTGAGTATGGTTTTCCAGTAAATAAATAAATAAATAAATGAAAAATTAGATTAGATTTCGTTATTTTGCTGTTTAGACCACCCTATAAATACAAAGTATCAGAAATGCGTGCGTGGTTATATTTTTAGTTGTCAGCTGTCCTATACAAAACTTCAATACCTACTCGACCCAAACGTATTAACCTATGGGACAGCTGATATTTTTCTCGCGATTACGATGTTGGTCCCATAGAGAAAGTTGTTCAGTTTGATGGTCTGATCTACATCCAATAATTAATATGACCACGTATTTCTGATACACGATGTACAAATTGAATTGGACGATCGGTTCTTAACTCTTCATCAATAAATTATTAATTTCTTTAGATGTATGTCAAATCTTATACAGCGCAAAAATCAAAATCTTATCACATTAAAAAAAACCACGTAGGTATTTGGTATTGGATTAGATTTAAATCCTGGATGAATCAGTCCGAGGCTTTTGTACCGTTTTGCACGCAGAAAGAGATAAACTAAATGTCAAAGCAAATACCTACAAAAATCTCAAGAATAAATTACAAATTATGAGAGTCATTTATTAATTATACAGATAAACCTAATGACAAAGTAAATACCTAAAAAAATCTTCAAAATAAAGAAACTATAAATTATGAGAGCCATTTATCAAATCCATAAAGTAGCAATTTATTATTCTTTTCTATCACAATCTAACAACGTGACAATCACGAAAAAGATAAGAAAATATTATATCATGTTATCCGGATTTTACTGGTATTATTAGAGATGTTTTTTTCTTCTAATGAACCTCCGCCCAGTTATCTGCGGCGGAAGTGTTGAGAAACAATTGATTTTAACGATAGAATTTCATTATAGAATTTCGTCGATCAATAATATCTGACACTCTAATCAGAAAATAGTTACTGATGATTAATTTAACAATTCCTATGCTAGATTGCTCATTACCAGTGAATGCATCAGCGCATTTAGTTATAGTCGTAGATCAGGGGTCTCCAAACTACGGCCCGCGGACCAAGTGCGGCCCGCGAGGACCACCAATCAGGCCCGCGGCTACGCCCCGAATATGCCCTATATCCGGCCCGCCATAGTTTATAGTAAATAAAATAAATCATACAAAATAATAACCAACTTTATTTAATGATCAAATTAAGAAACTTAACCTAAAACTATATCATGTTGGTACGATGAGCTCAGGGCCGATGGTTATAGGCTATGGTATTGGCCCTTGAGACCTAGTAAAGGAGTCAGTGTGGCCATTGCGCTAAAAAGTTTGGAGAACCCTGTCGTAGATAGATTTGTCAGTGCCCAACCTTACCCCCCCCCCCTAACTACGCCCATATCTAAACTTACCTGCAGGAGGTGCAAGGAAGAGCCTCCACGAAACCTGAGATCGTCTGCCGCACCCTCGGCAGTCAGCCTCGATACCACCATTGCTGTCTGGCTAATCTTTCTACTACGGTAGGAGCGTTTCCCTTGTGATAGGTCATACTCGATAGCAGAAGACCTGTCGAAAAATTCCTATTGTAATACGTTAAAAAAGAAATTAAAGATTTTCTTTATTATCACAAAGGTGACAAACAAGCATACGGCCCACGGTAAGCCGTTACCGTAACCTATGGACGCTTGCAACACGAGAGGCATCACTTGCCCGTTGTAAGTTGTAACCTGGCGACCTTGCTCACCGTTAGAAACGCAACACTGTCAAAGACCAGTGTTATTTGGCTACGATATTCTGTAAGGTAAGCTCCCGGAGGGGAAAGTCCCGCTGTGTAGTTACTACCCAGTACTACCTATCTTGTTCTTTAAACAAATGTCTGTTATAAAGAGGTTATTCTATGTAATGATATCATCAATAATATCAATTACTAGTCATCTTCGTAGGGCAAATGAAGTAAAAGGTTGCCGACTTTCCTATTTATAACTTATTATGATTATGAGCAAAACAAAAGGAAATACCTAATAGCACGGTGATGTGACAATGACCTAATTCTTTTATCAAGGTACTTTCTTCTTTAAGTTTTAAGTCACAAGTAGCTATTATAGGTACAGTTGAACAAAGAAGAAGGTATATAGGGTCACCAGATAGGGTTGCCAACCTTACTCATAGAGTACCTACCCACGTTTTGTATTTTATACAGGTGTATTCTATAGATAATATATGACACTAGTAAAGTAGGACGCTTAAATACTTTATTTACATTATCACTACCTAGGAGACCTAGTGCCAGCCAGAAAGGTCACAAGAAAATTTCAAAAAAGGATTCTAAAAAATTGTTCTTTTGTTTTTATTTTTATAACTATCTGAACCACAACTATTTATTTACCCTCTCAGAAATCAGACAATTAAGTATACTTTATTGCTTCTAATAAAAGTTGCAGCCCTAAATATAGATGAACTTTTTAAAAGAACTGATGATTGTTTTTAAATAGTGTTTTAGTGTTTATGTTGGGAGATTGTAACTAAACATAATTATTTAGATTCAGAATATTTTACTTAGCGTTGGCAACACTGCGCTGTTGCATTTGGTTATAAGATTCTCTCGTCACAGTTTTTTGCTTGGACACAATAAACCGTTTAATCGTTCTATTCAGAGTATTATTTCATCAGGTTATGGGCCGTCCCGTATACCTTAAATAGAATTGATAAATATTTGTTGTAGTAAAGTCTATATAAAGTAAAACTAGTACATATAATTTCGCGATATAAAAAAATAATTCTACGTGCCGAAAACAATGGCTACGCATAACCTCCAAATACAAAAATTAGCTGGCCGGGAAAATTATTCCACGTGGAAGTTTGCGGTTAAATCTTATCTGGAACACGAAGAGTTGTGGGAATGTGTTGATCCGGGTGAAAATGTTGATAAAAAAAAAGACATAAAAGCCAAATCAAAAATAATTTTGTTGGTGGAAACTATAAACTATGTGCACATTGAAAATGCAAATACTGCTAAACAAGTTTGGATAGACCTTCAAAATGCTTTCGAGGACTCCGGGCTGTCGAGGAAAGTCGGCTTATTAAAAGATTTAATCAACACATCGCTAGATAACTGCTCTAGCATCGAGGATTATGTGAATAAAATTATGAGTACTGCGTTTAAATTGCGAAATATTGGCTTCGAAGTTGGTGACGAGTGGCTGGGAACACTCATGTTGGCAGGTTTACCGGAGAATTATAAACCTATGATAATGGGTCTGGAAAGTTCCGGCATAAAAATCTCTTCAGATTTTATTAAGACAAAACTATTACAAGAAGTAAAAGTTTCAGAGTCTTCTGCATTCCTCACAAAGCACAAAAGTATTTCAAAAATAAATATAAAGCCAAAAGGAAAAGGCCCTCGTTGCTTTAATTGTAATAAATATGGACATTTCAAAAATCAGTGTCAAGTAAAGAAAAATCATAATAATTTTTCTGCAGTTTTTTCAGCTTACAGCTCAGTAAATCAAGATGACTGGTACATAGACTCGGGTGCCACAATGCACATGACAAGACGCTCCGACTGGATGTATGATTTACAACCACCTCCGATCCAAAAAATAATGGTGGCAAACAGTGATGAAGTCTCTGTGCAAAGTATGGGTAAAGTAAACATTCAGACCAATTTATGTAAAGGTAAAGCTTCGATCCAGGTAAGAAATGTTTTATTTATTCCTGAGCTGAGTGCAAACCTGTTATCGGTCAGTCAGTTAACAAGGAATGGCTGTAAAGTTGAATTCACTGATGATGGCTGTAACATATATAGTGCCAATAAGATTCTTACTGCAACGGCAAGACTAACCAATAACATGTATAAACTCAACACTGTTACTGGCAATGCATATGTTGTTTCATGTGAGAGTAAGACAGATGTTGTTACATGGCATAAGCGAATGGGGCATTTAAATATGGCTGATGTAAAGAGGTTAGAGTCTTGTGCTGAGGGTATAACTATAACCAACAAAGATGTTGATACTGTTTGTATACCATGTTGTGAAGCAAAACAAACACGATTACCGTTTCCACATTCCGGTTCAAGAGCGAATGCATTACTAGAGATAGTACATACTGATCTATGTGGTCCGATGGAGACACCATCAGCTGGTGGTGGCAAGTACTTCATAACGTTCATAGATGACTATTCCCGTAAAGTATATGTATATTTTCTAAAGAACAAATTGGATATTAAATCAATTTTTGAGAAATTTAAAGAAGAAGTAGAAAATGAGTTAGGAAAGAAAATTAAAGCATTAAGAAGTGATAATGGAAAAGAGTACTGCAATAAAGAATTTTCTAATTTTCTAGCAGCTTCCGGCATCAAACACCAGACCAGCATTCCATACACCCCTGAGCAGAACGGGCTAGCGGAACGAATGAATAGGACTTTGGTGGAGCGTGCAAAATGCATGCTGTTTGAAGCAAAACTGCAGAAATCGTATTGGGCTGAAGCAGTTGCTACTGCAGCGTATGTCATCAACAGATCACCATCACGAGTTTTGGCTGAGGCGACACCTTATGAAAAATGGACTGGTAAGAAACCAAACATTTCACATTTAAAGATTTTTGGCTCTAAGGCAATGGTACATATTCCGAAGCAAAATCGATTGAAATGGGATCGAAAATCACGCAAATTGATTTTCGTTGGTTACTGTGACAATACAAAGGGATACAGATTGTTTGATCCAGTTAATAGAAAGATTGTGATTAGCAGGGATGTGATATTTATTGAAGACACAATGAATGTAGATAAAGTCAAACAGAAACCTGTATCAGTACCACAGCTTGTCACAATTCCTCTAATAAATAATAAAAGCTCAGATGCACATAATTGTACACAGGAAAGTGATGAGATAATATCTGTTGATGATAGCCAGCAAACTGAGACACAAAATGTCACTTTGTCACCCACGAGTACTGACACTGACACATCTTTTGACAGTTGTGTGATGAATAAAATGACTGATGATGAAACTTATTATCCTAGTTCAAGTGATAATGATGGTTTTGAAAGTAACATCACTTTAAGATCTCATCAGAAACGCAATGTTCGAGGCAATAACTTCATGTGTATTTTACAGATTACAGATCCACTGACTGTTGAAGAGGCTTTATCAAGTACTAATGCTAAATATTGGAAAGAAGCAATGGATGAGGAGTATCAGTCCTTATTAGAAAACAATACATGGGAAATTACTACTCTACCACTGAACAAACGCCCAATACCGTGTAAATGGGTGTTTAAGACTAAGACTAATGAAAAGGAAGAAATCATTAAATACAAGGCACGGCTTGTAATTAAAGGATGTTCTCAGAAACCAGGAATAGACTACACAGAAGTATTTTCACCGGTTGTAAGACTTGTTTCTCTGAGATATTTGTTTGCTTTAGCAGTTAAATATGATTTAGACATATGTCAAATGGATGCTGTATCAGCATTCCTTCAAGGAGACATAGAGGAGGAGATATATATGGTTCAACCACCCATGTATAACAACGGTGAACAGGTATGTCGATTAAGAAAATCATTATATGGATTAAAGCAGGCTAGCAGACAATGGAATAAGAAGCTAAGTTCTACACTGAAGGGTTTGGGTCTATTACAGTCTAAGCTTGATCCTTGTATTTATCATAAAATTGAAGAAAATAATATGATTTTTCTAGCTATATATGTCGATGATTTAATATTATTCAGTAATAATCAAAAATCAAAATGCTATATTAAGGGAGAGCTACACAAACAATTTAAAATGAAGGATCTTGGAGATATAAACTATTGTATTGGAATACATGTTGAGAGAGACAGAAAAAATGGAATTATTTATTTAGATCAAAGAAAATACATACGAGAAGTGTTAAATAAATATGGAATGTCTGATTGCAAAAATGTTAACACTCCAATAGACATGAATACAAAGTTACAAGTAATTTCTGAAGAAATTCAAATTTTACATGATATTCCTTATCAAGAGATAATTGGATGCCTGTTATATATTTCACAAATAACCAGACCAGACATAAGTTTTGTTATAAATATGTTAAGCAAATATAACAACAAGCCTGAAATGCGACACTGGATTGCTCTAAAACGTGTCATGCGTTATTTGAAAGGCACTCAAGATTATAGATTAAGTTATAAAAAAAACTCAGAGGAGACAATGACTCATGGCTACTGTGATGCAGACTGGGCAAGCTCAGAAGATGACCGGCGTTCCTGCACTGGTTACACATTCTTGTTCCAGGGAGGAACGATCAGCTGGAACTCTAGGCGCCAGCCTACCGTTGCTCTGTCTACTACGGAAGCAGAGTATATGGCTTTGTCGTCGTGTGTTCAAGAAGCTTTGTGGCTAAAACAATTTCAAGAAAGTTTTTGGCCACAATTGAAGAATGAAGCCATGGTTATAAACAGCGATAATCAAAGTTCTATTAAACTTTCAGGTTCTGATGGTTACCATTCTAGGACCAAACACATTGATGTGAGGCATCATTATGTTCGTGACAAAGTACTTGGAGGGGCCATTGCTGTTCGCTACATACAGACGGATTTGATGGTTGCAGATGCCCTTACCAAAGCAACGTCGCACTCAAAACTGGCATATTGTTCTTCCAAGATGGGATTATGTTTAAGGGAGGATGTTGGGAGATTGTAACTAAACATAATTATTTAGATTCAGAATATTTTACTTAGCGTTGGCAACACTGCGCTGTTGCATTTGGTTATAAGATTCTCTCGTCACAGTTTTTTGCTTGGACACAATAAACCGTTTAATCGTTCTATTCAGAGTATTATTTCATCAGTAAATGTATTTAAACCATAAACTGAATATACTCTAGTATAATAAGTTTATGATTTAAACTATGTTAATAAATTAAATAATTTATCACTCGAATGCATCCATGATTTCCTGAGAAAGCTTCATCTAATAAATAGGTACACAAGCATTGCCTATGTAACTTTATGTAAATAATTAATTATCTAAACTTATCTACATACAACGTGTATCAGAAATGCGTGGTAATACATATACGTACCTATAAGGGTGTGGATCAGCCCATCAAACTGAACAACTTTCTCTATGGGACCAACATAATGGCGAAAAAATTATCCGTTATATTCAACGTATGGGACTGCTGATTATTTTCCACGATTACGATGTTGGTCCCATAAAATAAAAATCTGAATCTGGTGACATGGTATATTTTTGTTCGATTGTTTAGCTACTGTAGCTATAGCTATAACATAGTGTTACTAACCTCGTCAGTAATAAGTTTGCATCATTGTTGTTTCGCCGTATTTAGAAAAACAAATGAAAAACAACGATTATCTTGCATGTAATGGCAAAGGTGAAGTATGCATTGAACTTAGAAATATTTCTGTTATTTTCACCTAGGTGAAGTACAGTAGACCTGATAAGCCTATTTTTATAGTGAAATAACAAAATCGACAACATCCTTTTGCAGGAAGATCGTGGTACCTCGTAGGTCGTCTTTTAATCACGTGAGGTTTTTTAAGGTCATTTTTACTTTAAACCTACTTAAAGATCGAGAGGCTTGAGGCTACCCAACCTCTCAACAACACGTTTTTTTTTATTGAAAATAATTTAAATAATATTTTCAGAGTCTGGTTAGATGAAAAAAAATCATGAAATCAAATTCTGAAGACCAAATAATTAAATTGATAATTTAGTATATACCTAGTTAGTAGGTAGTGTAGTACCTACCTATTACCTACACAAATGGAGCTTTAATCACTATTCTAAAGTATTCAGGCAGACATGAAGGTTGCAAATTAAAGCAATAAGTAAACATAAGTACCATCTTCCTCTCTCCTATATTTTGCTGTGCCCTACAGGGTTCATGATTGTAACCTACCTAATTTTATTTTTACCACCTTATGTACATTGTGGAATGCAAATAAAGAATATGAATATGAATATGAAATTTGCAACTGAAAGACACAAGATATAAATAAATAAATAAAATGTAAAACATAAATCATTCAGCCATTTTGAAATTTGACTTACCGTCACTTTTTTTTTCGTCTCATCACTATGGATCTTCGCACGTCGCAGTGAAAAAGGGGCTTAGTACCCTACCTCTTCAAAATAAATAATATCTACCATCACTTTTGATGTTAACTGTACTTCGATAATCTCGTGTTGTTAGGCAGACAATTTTTCGCACCAAATCTGATTTTATCTACTTGTAGGTACTTATGATTCAAAAAGTCAGTATGTTGAGGTTAAATCAGATCGACAACCTCTCAATTACCTACTGGCTTATGAGTACTCGTATGAATTATAAAAGAATCCCAGAGTGCGTTGCCCCCGATTGGGATAAATAAAAAATAAAAATACTTAAGATTGGTGTTGCTAAGTAGTGGTCGCGTCATTTAACGGGGCGTATTATGACGAGACAGTAGAAATTTTATTGACTATTGTTATTACGTCTATAGGAGTTTAGTGTCTCAATCCTAAACTACTGTAGAGATAAACTACGATAACATGGCGCGCCCCTCCAAAATTAAAAACTTTCGAAAGTATTTACAAAGTGCCACCAAGACTCGCAACGCATTTGTGCGTACTGAGCTGGCCAAACAAAAATAAATCCAAGGATTTGTTGCTCGGTAAGGAGATGTGACTAGAAACATTGAAACAGTAATTTGGAGGGCAGAGCCAAGTTACCGTAGTTTATCTCTAGGAACCTAAGTCCTTTTACACACGAGCGACGCTGCTGACGACAGGGGTAACTGCAGACGTCGGTACTCGTCATTCGTCAATCATTGAGTACAGTCAACCACAAAAAGATGTAGCAACCAAGTCCATGAGACTTAGTTGGTACATCTTTTTGTAAATAAGTTAAATGTCCAATTTCAATGTTTTTACAGTCAAAACCCGTATGGCGTATTGACTGCCACGTAGCAGACAATTATAGAAAACCTTTTATTCATCCTCACGGATGACTGACGTATCAGACATGGCGCTCAAGTTAAATAAATGTGGTGCTAAAGTGCGCATTGACATTATTCTAATTCAAATAGATCGGAATTATTTTCAAGAGATTACTATTACTTGTAGGAAGCATAATTAGCTCCTCAAATCGTAATAAAGAACAGCTGTTCTCATAATTATATCAAGTGAGCTATGCACTTTTGTATGGCCCAGCAGATTGTTTTAATAATTTCAGAGATCATCCTGTAAGTTTGTTTGGTTTAGAGTTGAAAATTGCGGAAAGTTTCCGAAACTTTGGAAGTTTTCTGAAAGTTTACCGAAAACTACCCGAAAATTTCCAAAACTTCGGACGTTTTGGAAGTTTTCAGAAATGATTTTTTACCTATAAAAACAGTAATTGGGGATAATTTGTACTTAAAATATGTTACATTTAGCTAGATTTTAAATATTGGAACACAGCGAGCACAGGACGGGATGCGGGGTAGGGTACTTACATGTTAAAATTTAAAAAATAAATATTTCCAAAACTTCCGTCATACCACTCGGTGTTTACATTATGCCCGTTGCCTTCGTATGATTTAAGCTGATTGAATAAATACATACATACATACCGGTCAAACATATAACCCTCTCCGCAGTCGGGTAAAAAACGTGATTTCATCAATTTGCTTCATTAAGTACCATAGATAATTAAAATAATAAAAGAAAATAGAAATAAATTAAAGGATCATTTTCATTTGCTTTCTGATTCAGATTCTTTCTGATTCTGAATCCCAAAGCAACGAATTTGTTGATTTCATAAATAGAAAATCATAATTTGAAAACTTCCAAAGTTTCGGAAATTTTGGAAGTTTTCATCTCTAGTTTGGTTACCTATGCACATCATCTTAATGCAACTGACTGTACCAAAGCCAGGTCCCGACCACTCATTCGCCTCGTGCTGCATGACCGCTGACACGGCAGATAAGCAAGGTTGTTAACATTTTTAATGAGATACCCCATTTTTATTTATTTACACAGATATCGTTACATTTGGGATATAATTGGATGCTGGCGCCGCAATGCGTAATAAATACTTAATTATTAAAGTTATTGATTTTTCTTGTCCATGATCTTTGGGGGAGAGGAGATTGGGTGGGGGATATTATGCTGCGACTAAATTTTAGTAAATAAATAGTAAGTAAGGTGGAAAATAAATATTTCTTAATAAATACATAATTTATGTAGGTATTTAATAAGAATATTTATTTGTATATATTATTTAGTAGATAATATACATATTGCATTCATAATATCACGCCTATTGTCCACGGGAATGGGCAGAAACTATAGAACGCTATGTGCTACGATCCTTGCATTCTCCTCTTGTTCCGTCCACATTGAAATGTTAGCAGTCCCTAGAGTTTTCGACCACACTATGTCCACTAGTATTTTCATAAATATTGGTCATTAGTCAATGCAAACGTCTCGTGTACTGCATAGGATACACGAACTCGGCGGAACCGTTCTTCGTGTACCGCGTAGGGTACACTGTCCAATGTCTCCGTGGCAGAGATGGATCTAGATGTAAAAAGAAACGCAATCTATGGCGATTTCCGTGTTTTAAAGATATTTACACACGGAAATCATAAAGATTAAAATTATGCAAAAATATGACTTGAGTCTTTCGTTATAATTCTTCTGAATTTGCAAATGTAATTCCATAAATTCTGTTTAAATACTATGAAATCTCTCTGTACAAACTTCTTGAGTTTAATACAAAAACAAATATGAAATAATCTAAGTAGTTAGGTACATTATGTAATTGCATGATTTTTAGTTTTTCAGGAGATAAGTTTAGTGTATTGTCAAAATTCATCCATCATTACATAGTATAAAATAAAGTCGCCCGCTGCGTCTGATTGTTAATTCGCTAACTACTTCTGTACCTCTACCATGAGTTTTCCGTGCCGACGTTCACGTTCACATGCAATATTTGTATGGGATTTTTTTCAGCGTCTCTAGCGGTATAAATAGTGAACTAAAGTCATTAAATACAAAATATTACATGATGTGAACGTGAACGTTAGACGGCACGGAAAACTCATGGTAGAGGTACTGAACTATACAACGGATTTTGATGCAGTATTCACCATGATTTTGAGCATTTCTTCCGGAAGGTTTATATTATGTACAATACTTTCATATTTAATGTAAGGATAGTAGATAAATTGATCCCGTGCGAACCCGGGGGCGGATCGCGATTTGTGAGTAAAATAAGGTCTTTTAACAAACTTCATTCTGTACGAACGAGAGCAAAGGGAAATACCACTATAAGAACTGATCACAAAATCTCACAAACTATAATGCCTACAAACTTAAAATTTGGCAGGTAGGTTCCTTAAATGACGTAGACATTGACGAAGGAAGGATTTTCCAAAATTCAACCCATAAGATAGTAAGATCTTTCCACGGAAACGGAATTGTAGGCACACCCTTTGTCTGTCATAATCACAGCTTTGGGTACGCGGATGATGGTGATAATGAGGCAATACTATCCATCCGGTATCTCGGTCCGGTATCGGCGCACAGGCCAATTTTATCAGCGATACTTGGCCCGCGGTTATCTGCATCGCACGGTGATTATTAATTTCTGCGTTGCGAATTTTTCACTTCAGACAACGTAAATAAAGTTAGTTCAAAGTTTAGTCTCTCACGATCGTATTGAACTTTATTATGATGACAGTCGATGTTCATTACCATTTTAGTTACGCAATAGACCTGCAGGTCAACAGGAAAGCTCTTTTCCATCTGTGTCCTATATTTATGTATTTATACTCTTTATTGTACACCGTACCAGGTAATGTACACCGGGCGGTCTTATCGCGCACAGCGACCTGTTCCAGACAACCTTTGGATGGACATAACAGAAAAGGAATAGGTAACAGACAGATTAGGTGTACATGTTGATACATTAATGTAAGTAGAAGAAAGAAAGAAAGAGTATTTATTTGACAGCACAAAAACGATTTTAAAGATAACTTAACAGAAAAATAAAATATCAAAACATGTAAAACAAAACAAACAACACACACACACACAAAACAAAATTTATCTAAATTAAATTTATTATAAATTTATTTATTTATTATATTTTATTTATTTATTATAAATTATTTATTTTAAATTTATTTTTGTTGTAAAACAAAATTTATCTTAAATAATATCAATATGCAATATGCACACCTGCACCTGCTGTACCGTGTTGTTTATGTTTGTCATTTGACAGTTATTATTTTCATATCATTTCAATAGTCACTGCTTCTCCCATATCGTAAGTTCAAGGCATACATAAGTCCAAAACACGCAATACTCAGCGATGTTTACAAGATAATGTGTTCTTCAATCTTGTGTTCATCGCCGTGCTGCATGCTCATTTCCTTACAACTTTTGTGGCCGTTTCCAGCATATTTTGTCATGTCATGACACGTTATTAGATTATGTATAGTGCCAAAATTTTCGCGATTGTGTCGCACGCCATTGTAACGTGATTAGCACGATGTAGTAGAGGCGTAGCTTAGGCAGTTAGGTCTGATCGTGTATTCGTAACGCATCGCTGATAAGTAGTTGTCTTTGTAGAGGATACGCCCAGTTCAGTTTCGATTTCTTAATGATAACACGATGTATCTGTACCTAGTCTATGTATGATAGATAATAAATATATCTATACTAATAAAACAAACCTAGAGTTTTTTGTTTTTTTTTTGAACGCGCTAATATCTGAAACTACCTGCTCCCACGAGCAATAATCCCGTGCCGCCAGATGGCGCAGGCTCTTAGGTTTCGGCGCCATTTTTGTTTGTTTACCTATTTTATAATTTGTTAACATGAGTATAGATAAAGTAGTGTATGAAACTGCACATAACTAGGTATTAAAACACGCGTGTGATACTATTAAAAATCTCGCCTCTAAAACTTTATAATATGAGTGAAGATAAATATTTTTACAGGGACGGCAACACGCGAGTTATACCCCTGGTGTTGCAAGCGTCCATGGGTTACGGTAACCGCTTACCATCAGGCAAATATAGAGGTACAAAAAGAAATGGTAATGAGCGAAATATCATCATTATATTTATTAAATTAAAATGTAATAAAATTGAATGTGACAATTTAATCTAATAATATATTTCAATGTAATTGAATTATAATTGAATTGTTATATAATATTATTGTGATGTACTAACGATAATACCTATATTAATTGTCAATGTATTTACTAACACTATTGGATCTTGTTGTCTTATTAATAAATAAATTATTATTAGATTCGATTGCTAGTGTTGTTCCCATTACAATCAATTTAAACGAACTTTTCTTCCTTTTCCCTATTGCCATTCGTGATCATACAAAAAACTTATCATTAACAATGAATTGGGCCAATTATTATCATAACCACGTGTTCACCACGCTTCGTTAGACAATATCATTGTTTTTTTATTGTTATTTATTCGACAGCGGGTTATCGACCACGTAGTGATCTCCGGGGAGGCCTGATAAACGCAAGGTCTAGTGGTTAATCACGAGCTCTTTTAATTAATTAAACTATTGAAGATTGTGGAATGTGAAATGTGTATCAGAAATGCGTGATCATAGTGTGGATGGTCCCATAGAGGACTAGGAGGTCCCATGGCCCCATAGAGAAACCTGTTCAGTTTGATACTGAACAACTTTCTCTATGGGACCAACATCAACAGTGTTATCGCGAAAAAATTACTGTCCCATACAAACGTCAATACCTACTCGACCCATATGTATGGGACAGCTGATTATTTTTTCCCGGTTACGATGTTGGTCCCATAGAGAAAGTTGTTCAGTTTGAAGGTCTGATACACCGATAAATATGACCACACATTGTAGATAGGTCATTGTTATTTTTTTTACAACACTAAGGTTGCAAACAAGCATAAGGCCCGCTTATTTATAATATGTCGTTACTGTAACCTATGGACACTTGCAAAACCAGGGGCATCGCTCGCGCGTTTCCGCCTCTAATGTCAACACAACGCTTCCCCAAGCAGCACTGGTGACCTTGCTCACCGTCAGGAACACAACACTGCAAACGAGCAATGTTATTTTGGCTACGATATTCTGTAAGCTGGTGATACTTCCCTAGTCAGACAGCTCCAATATTGAGCGGAAAGTCCCGCTATGCTCTATCACTCTTCGCTCGTGTGTAAGGGCTCAAATATGGAGAGGCAGAAAGTCTCCCGGAGCGCAAAGCGGCGCGCAACGCGGAGAAAGGCGCGTATCTCCGTTCACGGAGAGCGAGCGAGAGAACGACACGCCGCGTGACTTTGCGGCTCTCCATAATTGAGCCCACCATGAGTTTTTCGTACCGTCTAACGTTCACGTTCACATGCAATATTTGTATGGGATTTTTTCAGCGCCTCTAGCGGTATAAATAGTGAACTAAAGTCACTAGCTATACAAATATTGAATGTGAACGATAGCGTTAGACGGCACGGAAAACTCATGGTAGAGGTACTGAAAGCGCTTACTCTGACTACATTTTACGAACGTAATCAAATATTTTTGTACATTTTTCACACGACAACTTAGAGATAATATTTTTGTTTACTTGCGATAAAATTAATGTTTCATTCAAAACTGCATATCACACGCGGTATCACTAAATTCACACAATAATGCGTAAATTAGCATTTAGACACTTGGCGTGTGCAGTGGGTGTGTTATTAATTAATAAGTGATGCGCCGAATAGTGATGTTACCGAATAACTGCATACCGAATACTATTCGGTCCGACTCTTACCGAACCGAATATTCGGCAGAACTATCCGGTTCCGCGCTCTGCAATTTTGGCGAGCAGACCGCGTTTTTACGCTGCTGTCAGTTCGTCACGAAACGTCACACGAATTATTACGGATAGCGCACAAATATTTATTTACTATTCTGTTTTGATAAGTTCTAATATAAAATAGATAGCTGTAACTTTATTTTGTGAGTTTCGTGTTGGCGGCAGGTTCACCAGACAATATAATCTCTCAAGCAGCTTTAAAACTGAATCTATTTAACCGAATATATTCGGCATCAAAACTGAATAACTCGGCCAAATACGAGTATCTTAAATTTGCCGAATATACCCAATACCGAATACTAAACCAATACTCGGCGCATCTCTATTAATTAATCTACTATATAAGATATTATGTTAGTGCGGCGGTCAAGGTGAGGTCCTTGGCTTCCGTGATACACTTACAAACTACTACTGTTTTCAAGTGCGTGATTTTATCACATCGTAAAAAAATATTGCACGTGTATTTACGTAGGTAATGTCGGTACAATAAAATGAGATGTTTACTTTGCCTCGAACATCGATAAAACAAAAAAAATCGTCTTTCTTATATCGATGGCCATATATATAATGTCTGTGGTCCCCAGCGAAGAATTGAACACACCAGGGTTGCCAATCGTACGAGGTTCCTCGTAGAGATACGGGATTTATCCATGGTCTGCTGTACAAGGTACGAGGACATACTGAGGCTCGAGATTTTGATATAGGAAATTTTATAGGTTAGGTTAGGTGAAATCATATCAGGCTTAGTTTACAGGCCTTCGATAAGTTTTGAGTCTTTTGTTCTATATTGTCCTTACATAACTTTTGTTAATATCAATGTATAATTTAAATAATAACAAGCTCTTGCATAACGTGTAGATAACGATATTGGACAAAGCATATTACACTGTAAATGAGTTGTGTCAGCGAGTTATGCTGTAATTTTTTTTGACATTGCATAATCATTATTATTATTTTTAACATACCTTTTACATATATTTTTTTTGACATTAATTGTAGTTTTATATTGTATTAGGAATCCGATGTAAATTTATCAATGTTAAATATTTACATGTCACTTAGTGGCAAAATAGAAGAAATACATGTACTCCTCAACACCTTAATGTACTCTATTTTATGTGGAATAAATTTCATTTCATTTCAATGACAATATATATGAATGCCCTCACAAAATTAGCGCGTTAAGTCTAATTTCCATTAACGCCATAATCGTTAATTATGGCGTTAATGGAAATTAGACTTAACGTTAAACCATAGATAATGTGGCCCCAGCATAAAAAAAATTTTTTTTGCGAGAAAAATAATAATTAGTTTAGTTCCAAATCATGTCTAAAGAGAATGTTAACGGACCGCGTAACCTTTAAGTTAGGTTCATATCAATTAATTATAATTGTATAGTAGGTAGCAATAGTGAATTATCTGAAATCCGGCAGAAGACCCATATCTCCTAAAGGTTACAAACCCCAATTTACAACGGATAACTCCACTACTTGAGGCACGTGAGTACGTTGAGTGAATTGGTGTGTAACCGCCTTAAAGCTTCGCGATTATAAGTAGCTCTATCAAGAACTTAAACGAAACAGCGCAAGTTAATAATAATTACCCGACTGCGCCAGGAGGGTTATTTTTTGCGAGTGTATGTATGTATGTATATTACTTTGTGACGCTCTGTAGCCCAAACGGTTTGATGGATTTTAGCTTTAGAGGTGTCGTTAGATTCGTCTTAATTGTAAGAGTGACAGAGGCTATATCAAAATTATTAAAAAAAATAGCCGATTTTTGGCGCCATATCCTTAAATTTTTTTTCTTCAAAACTATGTTGTTGGATATCAACATAAAGGGTTATTTATCAGTGGCGAAGAGTGAATATTTTTATTAGAGAACCCGTCCAAGAAATAGCTTGTTCAGGCGTGCCACATACATACCTACTGTGCAGTATTAATTTAACTGTGGCTTGAACTCATGAAGCTCCTTACCTACCGTCACATATTTATTAATACATAATATAATATTGATACCTACTGGTAATGGCCACGTTTAGAAAGGGAAGCCGATGGGAATCGTGTTATATAGACCCTTCGCCACTGTTATTTATATATAGCTTCCAAAAATTATATGGGTGTATTATTTAATGGGTCCCGACTGTTAAAGTCGCTATGTTCCACATTAGAATTCTACTGGACTTGTTTTTTCTTTTCAGTTTTTATTTACAGTTCACTTTTTAAGAAACTAAGTCGGGTTTTTTGATTTTTTCAATTAACTCTTTTTTAGCATTTTTCATTTCAAATTATACATTTAAACATACAAATTCTATATATTTTTGTAAGCTATTTAATAAAACCCTTTATTTTGATAACCAAAATATGTTGGATTTTCATGAGATGGTGGTTAAACCCCAGATAGCTGTTTTTTATCTGTTTTTTAAATGCGCACCATGCGTCGCGTGATTGGCATGCATGACAAGAAGACACGTGGACTGAGCAGCATTGCACGTTTAATATAATTGTAATTATTTAAACATAACAGTTAAATATACATTGTAGTGTTATCTCCATGAATTAAAAGTAAAAATTGAGTGAAATACGAGTACATAAGCGAATTGATTATTATACGTTGGTAGGATAATGCCCCCACGGTTTGGTGGGGGCCAAAGGTTTGGGGTGGTCTCTGTTCCTAAATGCAACCGCAGTATTGGGATTTGGGATACACTTTAAAACAACACGAAAATTTGACTTAGTATGGTAAAGGGCTATCGAAGGAACACCGTGAATTTTAGTATGGGGGACACGCAAAATTTACTAGCGCAAGCCATACAAAATCAATTTTTTATTTTGTTTTGGAGTGAATTTTAGTACTGTGGTTTCATTTGGGAACGGACACTGAATCACACTACAAATGCGCACTACATAAAAAAAACCTGTATAAACCTTCCGGGAAAAATTATCTAATTGATGGTGAAAACCGCATCAAAATCCGTTGCGTGGTTTAGTAGGAGTTAGCGGATATACAGACAGACGCGGAAAGCGACTATAAACTATACTATGTAGAGATAGAGGAGAAATGATTAACTTTTGGGGGAGTAGGTTAGACTTCAACCCCGGACACGGTTGTTACGCCGGAACTATTGGCCGATAAGCATCTCTAGAATGGAGCCGATACAGTTGTTAATAGAGTCCGCTTAGGGTCCCGTGCCATATTATGTGATACTGTATGACCTCCCTAGTCGATGCGGAGTGCGTTATGAGAGCCAGCGAGATGTGTAGTTGGGTTTTAGGATACGTAAAAGTAAAAACCACAAAAATTCCACAGATCAGGCCATGCCAGGTTGAGCTAGAGATGCTGAGCCGGCTACCCTTTTGGTATGGGATGCTTCACAGCATACCATGAGATAATAATTAATTAAATAAAAAAAGTAAAATGAGATAATAATTAATTAAATAAAAAAAGTAAAATCCGACTTCAAAAATCTAAAGAATTTAAGGCCCCAACTTCAAAAGCTGTTAAGTTTTTTATGAAAATTATTTTATGCTTTTTAGTTTATTTAAGTCGGTTTTTACTGTTTTTTAAAGTTTATTATATTTTTTTCTATTTTGATTTGGCATAAACAATGCTTCAACATGCGAGTACAGTAATCGCGAGTGATATGCTGTTATCCATTGAAGAGTTCCATTGTCTATCCCCGAAGGTCTTCTTCAGATCTTCACCAAATTTAAATGGGAATAGCTCGGGAAAATACGACACATGACGAGATGAGAAAATGACGACACGGTTGGCGCAGTGGCTAAGCGATTAGCTTTCTGCGCTACGTGCCGCGGGTTCGATCCCCGCACGGAACAAATATTTGTATGATCTACAGATAGTTGTTTCGGGTCTGGTTGTGTGTGCATGTGACATGTATGTTTGTAAACTGTACCCTCGATACAGGAGAAATCCTAGTGAGGGGCAATGTTTAAAAAAAAAAAAAAAATAATAATAATAATAATTAGTGTAATTTGTTTTGTTTTAATTAGTTCGAGTAATATTGAATTATTTGTATGAAACAGCTTATTTATTTTTCGCGATTTCATTGTTGGTCCTATAGTAAAAGTTGTCCATAATGATGAGTGTACAACACAGAACACAGAAAAGAGGTATACAATAACCCTCTTCCAGATCGAACAGGGTTTTTGTTACATTACCCTCCCAATTCCTTGAGGCTGCGGACATTAAACGGTTTTGAACCCAGTCAGCTATGAATCTGAACCAAAAGTAGATTGATTTGTTGTGTAGTAAGCTTGATTTATGAGAAGAGTATCCATGGAGTTTCTTGCCGGTATCTTCTCCAGGACCAACCCACTTGGAACCGTGCGCCTAGAATCACGACCTTTTGAAAGTGCCTGCAAAGGCCCAGTTGAAATAAAAATCTTTGACTTTGACTTTGATTGGTTTTACCATCCACAACCGTTCAAGATACTGACAGGCTCGTAGATCATTCAATTAGCGGGGTTAAGCAGCAGTTGCCGCAGTCAGAACTTAGATGGGTGATCGGTTCTTCGAACATCGAGACTCCTCTGTGCCTCAGAAAGCACGTTAAGCAGTTGGTCCCGGTTGTCATATAAATACCTATTACCTAGTCGTTACTGTAGTCAGTAGCCCAAAAAGTCTTGATATCCGGTCTAACCTTAGGGTATAAGTGTCTCCTTAGTAATTGGGTGGCGGAGGTCAGATGGTGTGTCTCTGTGTAAAATACTGATATTCAGCCGCATCTCTGGGTAAGACGCACAACGTACTGGGAAAAGAGCTAGGGCAGGGGTCGGCAACCTTTTGAGTCGAAAGAGTCAAAAATTACAATTTACAAAATTAAAAGTTTTTAAAGAGCAACAATTTTTTTTTTTAATTTTTCCACAAACTTTCGTCTATTTGGCAAATAATGCCAGGACCACCTAGTGCTTTGCGTATAGAACTAAAGAGCCGCAAATTCACATCCAAAGAACCGCATGTGGCTCGCTAGCCGCAGGTTGCCGACCCCTGGGCTAGGCAGATGATGACCTGTCCAAGATACCTGCTGTAGTTTATTAAACTCCAAATGCTATCAAATCGCTCCCGCCCATAACAAGCACCGAACACGCAACTGTAACTCAACGAGGCGAGACTTTGTCCCCAGGTCATTATTAGACAGGGACAGAGATACAAACATCAAAACATAATTACAAAAGCTTCACGGAATCGTAAATTCAACGAAAACACAATAAATGCCCAGAAACTAACGATTTATTATACCTAGGCGTATCACGCAGGTCCATTGTCCACGCCTCGACCTCCGCGATACGAGAAACAATGCTCTGATAAATGAGAAAAAATGACCACGGAACACCCCCAGAGCAACACAAACCTGCGCGTACGCAACATATATTAATCCGTGTATTTTTTCACGCGTATCAGTTGCGCGCCGCCCGTCGCCGTCACCGCACGCATGCGGCTCGATCTCCTCTACTATTTCAACTGTCTACGACGTAGAAATTTACCGCGATGGGTAAATTAACTAATGTGATCGTGTTTATGCTAGTCAGTAACTTTTTAAGTTTAGAAGGGGAGGTATTGGGTAGTTGTGCTAACTGCGCGAATGGGGACCTGAGTGTGACTGAGTTGACTCAGGCGCGGATAGAGTTTGTGAAGCAGCAGATCTTGAAGAAGCTGAGGTTGAGTAAGAAGCCGGCGGTTGCGTTGCCGCTGAACAGCCTGCCGATGCCGGTGGCGCAAGGCCAGACCCTGAGCGAAGGAACCAGCAAGCCTCCGGAGTTTGACGACTATTACGGCAGAACTGAGCAGAAGATTATTTTCCCTGTTGAAGGTAAGCTTTGACATTGAAGCTGAGGTCTATAGTGAGTGCTTTGACTTTGCTCAAAAGGACATGGCTAAACTACTGCCCTTAACATGTATAGAAATTTCTTACTAGCTCGTGACATTCAAATATTCATTCATTCATTATTACGTGTTTGTTATTCTCCTAGAAATTTCGTGAACTTTTCAAAAAATTAAAAGTGTTTTACTTATTTTTTATGACCACAGAACACTATTATACCCGATTATAGCCTAGGACGTTCCGTTTTACAAAAAATGTGATTGTATAAAGATATTTGCGTAAGCTAAATAAACAGTATCAATTATTATATTATTTAATTTTGTATCTTAATACGTCTCAAAACGTTGATTTCTTGGATTGCCTTCATCCGATTTCTAGAAATGATTGGCAAAATGTGGAAAGGAACGGCACTTTAATAGTGTCGGCACTAAAAAGTAACAATCGATTCTTCTCGATTCCGATGGTTCGATTAAAACCAAATAAAAAAATACCCGAAAGCATAAAAGAACATGACGTGTTAAACTCTTTGTTTAATCTAATAAAATGATCCAATAACTATCACAATTTAGGTAACTATTATAAGTCGATGAATGTTGACTAAATAAGGATCACCAAGAACAATTGTAGGTATTTTTCTTTCGCCCTATTTGATTAGGTACATAATCGATTCTGTTACAATCCGAGAATAATCCCATCCAACACTATGAAAAAAAAAAAACAAACGTCAGTCAGACGTCATTTGATCGCTCCGCCGTTCGTTTGATTTGTTCGTTGTGTTTTCACAGTATTTATGATTTTTACTTTTGACCATCGCTTGTTTATCGGAGTTATTGTGACTTATTGTTTATCGGGTTTTGATAGAATCATTCCTTTAGGCGGATCGAGACCTTAACTTTTAAGTGGCTGAATTCAATCTAAGCGAAACTACAATTAATAATCCCTCAGAGGACATACTTGCATATTACATCCAAAGACTACAATTAAATAGTATATATTACATCGATGTATTGTAGGGAACAGAACTGTTTGCTGCTGTTGAGTGCTGTCACGTCATGACAGTGATCTGGTATTTGGGATGGGCGACTCGAGACACCAAAACGTTTTCTGACGCTTCATTTTTAGATGATGTTCTTGTGAGATTATGAATAGTAAATACATACAAACCTATTCCCCATTTACTACAATCATATCACATGCATGTACCTACATAATAAATTAATAAATCTCATTGTTGTTGTTTTATTTCAATATATTATGTGTCCTTGTTTAATTAGTGCGTACACTGCGTAGATATTATAATATGCTTATATTATTGATTGGTTGTTGCGGCCGAGCGGCTGCGACAAACAATCAATAATCTAAGATAATAATATGTATGTGTATTGCATAGGGTGATTTTCCTCGCAAAATCTTTTATTTTACCTAATTGTTGAAGTTTGTAAACAAACGACTAGCTAACTTTCATAGCGAAATCTGTCTGTGGCGAAATCGTTTTCTTTTACCTACCTAGGAAGTTTGTATACCTATTGACTGTGGAGGAACGAGGTATGGTGTTCCTCCATTGAAAACGGAGGATCCTCCGACCAGGCGAGGTGATATTGCCTGGGCGGCCGAAGCCCGACGGTTGATGTCGGACAGTTGTATATGTGTTAGATATGATAATCTTTTTCCTTGCAGGCTTCGTATTGTGATTGTTAAAATACATATTTTCGCGCCACTGTAGTTAGCTTTGGTTTCTTGCTAAGTAGTTATTCTATGTGGCGATAGATGTCGCTATATTGACGTAGAATTTTTTACGATTTTGTTATTAGGATTGTAACGATATGAAAAGTTCCTGAAAGTTTTTTCATACGAAATACTAATATTCAGCTATTCAGCATTATATATTACTAGGTACGATATTTATACATTGCTAGGGCAATCGCCCATACTCTATTTAGCCATGTCCTTTACTTAAGTTGTACTATGCTAAGATATGCTTAGCTTATACTTTGATTTGGAATTTATAGTCATAACACGCTGGAATTGTGCTGATTATACATAATAACGATGGTAGTTAATAACTAAAGAAAGTACGGTAAGTCCAAAGCAAAGTCTAAGTACGCTCTAGATCTGAGTCTCGGATTCCCGTTTTTTGAAGGGCTTTTGTAAAGTACGGCCGGATTGGCCGTTTTGCACAGAAACCGCCTGTGCCCCACCATTAGGCAAACGAATTAGCGGTATAAATTGTTATTATAGCACCGGAAGATGGCGTTAGTTCCTTTCAAATTTAGTATAACCAAAAGGAAATCCTAAATTAGTCAATTAACTACTTAATAATTTTTGGTTTAGTCGTTCTAAAATTAATTGGCGCGTCTGAACCGGACCACCACAGAATACTGAATAGATTCAGCGTGCTTTTTAGTTCTTATCTACTAAATTGGGAGGAATAAGATCGCAGTTGTGGCCCAGTCTTGTAAAAAAAAATTGCTTATGCATTTTGCGAAATGGCTTAAGTATTATGTTATGATTATAATAATGTCAAAGCTTTCATTGTTTGTAACAGTATTATCAACTGTTCTGTTGTTATCTGCAGCTAAAGTGCTTTCTTTGACTTTAAAGATCAAAATTAAGTTTACCAATTTGTGTCAGCGAACAATCGCCCGTTGGAGCTTGCTTGTAGAGCAGATTTTTCCAATTATTTTTTCTATTCGTAGTGTAAATCGTTAATCGTCAATGACACACCTCCAGATTGTGGGATGAAACGCTTGTATCATTCAAGGAAAACGTGGTTCTAAATTACTAGTATTTGCAGTTGATGCATGTTTATAAGCTCATGGGTGGATAGTTGGATACTGCTAACCGTTTCCTCGATATTTTTACCGACTTCCAAAAAGGAGGAGGTACTATGTTCGTCGCGTATGCATTTTTTTTTGTGTTTTTAAAGGTACTACAAAATTATTCACTCACTTTAATAGTATCTATACCTACTCCGTTTACAATAGCATTAGACAGAAGTTAAAAAAGGTTCTTTTTAATGTACACTTTGTAACAAAAGTACATTAAATTTGTTACAGTTACGATTAACGCCAAAAGTATTAATATCTATTTATATACCAGCTGTCACACTTCATTGTAATCATTTGAACTATTTATCTTATGAAATTAAGTGGCTTTTATTTAGATATATTATTTCATTCCAACTTAAAATTAAAGTGTCAATACTAAAAACCTAAAAGAAGCAGGAGTGAACAATATCGAGAACGTTTTTCGCTTCACTATAATTCTACCAAATCTAAAATGTCACCTAGTCCCTTCATAAGCTGTGACAGCCGGGTTTTTCAAATTTTACCGGTTTATGTCGTCTGTGAAATTGACGTAAATATTCTGTGATTTTGTTATTGTTTCATTCATTCCTTTTGTTGTAAGTTTATAATGTGTGATGAAGATGTTATTATAAATAAAGCATTATTTAAAATAAAATGATTTTTATCTCAGTATTTAGTAGTCTCAGGTTTATCCAACAAAGTTATAACTTAACTTTGATATAAAAGGTTTTGCACTACTGCTTCTACGAGCCTCTTTTTTCTAATGCTATAGTAAACGGAGTATAATCACTTATGATGATATTACAATTAATAATAATGTAGATAGTTTTTATTTAAATTCATTTTTCATAATAAAGGATATTTTTTTATATAGTGCACAAAATTTTCACAATGATTCAGTGTCCGTTCCCAAATGCAACTATGCAGTCAACCTAAAATTCACTCCAAAACAAAATAAAAGTTTGATTTTGTATGGCTTGCGCTAATAAATTATGCGTGTCCCCTATTCGTATTCCCCTAGTCGAATATTCGTTTTGTTTTAAAGTGTATCCCAATACTGCGGTTGCATTTAGGAACAGACTGAATCACTCTACAAATTATGCGCACTACATAAAAAATTATCATGTAGAAGAAGATAACTTTGGTAATTCAGTTATTCATCTTTTAACTACCAATTATAATCCCTCACCTGAATGTTTAATTAATTATAATAATGTAATTAAGTTACTTGATTACCGAAGGTCATGAAAGATGATGAAATGATTACCCACACTTACCTATCACGCAGTTTCACTGAATTGTGTGGGGCAGGAATCGAACTCTAGACTGAGCAGTACACGCTGCGGTAGCATGTTACCTTGCTAAGGATATTTGTAATTTGTTAACACTTTTTAAAAATTTCATGGTCTTTGATGGGATATTTTAACTGTGACAGTAGAAGTAACTTATGCGTTATTAGATAAATTATGAAAAAAAAAAACCCTTTTTAGAGGACTGTGAATTAAATTTATCTAGGTACCTATACCTAGATAAATACGTCACAATAGATCTTCGCAGGTCGCAGTGACAAAGGGGCTTAGTACCCTACCTCTTCAAATAAATAATACCTACAATAGCAGCCTGTAGAAATTTCTATCATTATTTCTCACGAGGATCGCAAAGCTCCTGCTGAATATCGCTTGCAGACGAAAAAGCTTGCAGAAGTTTCTGAAAAGATATATAACCTAACCGTCAAAAATCCCCGACTCCAACTAGAAACAGAGCTGTAACTTTGGAACGGCTAACCAGATTTTCATGAAACATAGCTAAGATGATACCCGATTAAACTAGCTTTCAATTAAAAAAAGTGCATTGATATCGGTCAATCCGTTTTGGAGCTACGATGCCACGGACAGTACACAGATACAGCCTACAAACTTATAACAACCCTTTTTTTGTCGGGGGATGAACATTTTTTTAATGTAATTTGCAAGGTTACCTAGCTGCCTGATATAGGTACCAGATAGATGTTTTCAGGAAAATTTCTCAAGCACTTTTCAGATAGGGATTATTTACACACGATCGATATTATCATTAATCGTCCACACACAAACTGAACTATGTAACTAACTATGTTAGTGGTATTACTAATCAAACACACGCCAATTCAAACAATGTAAGCTCATCTATACTTATAATATCTAATAATAAAGTGTTATCTCTCTTTTAAGAATAAATAATTATCATTTACCTATTTGAACCTTATAAATATCAAATAAACTTTAAAATAAGTAAAAACCGACTTCAAAAACTAAAAAGAATAAAATAATTTTCTTAAAAAACTCACAGCTTCTGAAGTCGGTGTCACTATCAAGCTAAGTGCATTGAAGAATTATAGGCCCCGACTTCAGAAGCTGATAAGTTTAAAAGAAAATTATTTTATTCTTTTTAGTTTTTGAAGTCGGTTTTTACTTTTTTTTTAATTTATTTTATTTTTCAATTTTGAGTGGCATAAACAATACCTACATAAACATGAGATTACAGTAATCGCGAGTGATGTGCTGTTATTCATTCAAGAGTTCCATTGTCTATCTCCGAAGATCTTCTCAGATCTTCACCAAATTTAAATGGGACCACTTCGGAAGTATACCCTTTTAAACAAAAAAGAATCATCGTAATCGGTTGGCGTGATATTGAGTTATTCGACCATTTGTCACGCACATACTTAATGTAAATTTAAGACATATGGTTTTCTCATGGATCCCATTGTCAGAACTGGACCAAATTAAAATGGGTCCACACGGGAAGCACCAGTATTCAAATAAAAAAAAATCGGTTCACGCAGTCGTAAGATCTGAGGAAACAAACATTTAAAAAAAAATTGTAAATAAATATTATAAGAAGATTAAATAATTAGAAAGACTCGTCATGAAATTATTTGATTGTTAAAGGAAACCCTTAGTAAATTCATGAAAGATTAGCAATCGTAACTACCACCACGTAATCATAAGCTGCCTACGCGCATACCTACGTAAATTATGATTAATGCTTAATTAAACAATTTTCACGCTCAAGCTATTTATAGAACGATTGTGTTTACGCAAATCAGAGAATTAAAGTATAATTACGAATCAGCTGATTGTAACGACTGGCAAACGTCACGGGGAACCTACGTCATCCACATACGTCATAACTTGATTTAGCGATGGGTTATAAGTTGTCCTATGTCTATGGGTTATAACAGCCAATTGTGTTACCTGTCATCTTTGTTATTGTTACACAAAAATAACAGAATGAAATATCTGTTACTAAATAACAGCCTGTTATTTTCATACCACCACACTATAATCCACCAACTAAGTAGGTACTAGGTACTTATACCTGTTTATTTATGAAATACTAGGTGTCTCTCTTTCAAGCAAGCGTCAATCCAGTTAGTAAGATTGGGAGCAAAACTTTTATTTAACAAAATAACAAGCAAGGTTTGCTGTGAATGAAAGTGTCTGTTATTTTTTATAATAAGTAGATAATTGGCATTGGCAGGAACAATTGTTATCTTTTATCTATAAATATCTGTTATTTTTATCTGTGACGATAAATACGCCTCTCCGCTACTTGATTACTAAACTATTCTGATATAGAGAGGTATTCCCTAAGATATATACTTGTTAGTATGACAAATATAATGAGGCACATTATATTTGTCATACTAACAAATTGGTGGTATTGTAATAGGTACAATCAGGTGGGAAGCGCTCATGACGTAGTGTAAAGCCGGGCTTCCACTGGCAGCGGAGCGGGCTTCGTACGGACTCCTTTTACTGGCAACGGTAAACTTCATAGAAGTGCTTCCACCAACAAACAGTCTATCGGAGAGGACTGAACGAGTAAAAATAGTTAATAACGAACTCTTTCTTCATTTCTCTTTTGCAGTGGAAGGCAATTGTCAAAACTCTTTCATAATGGAAAGTAAAACGTATTTTAGCTAGTTGGGGTTAGTTCCGTACAGCTATTACTTGCTCATTACCCTTGCGCAGTGGAAGCACGGCTTGAGGCAGCCAACCGTCCCGGATTCTGCTGAACTGTACTGCAGTGCCAGTTATAATTCCGCATTGTAATAATTAATATAAATAGATACTTGGTAGCGATTATTGAATAAAGTATTGGTATGATACATCTCAAGCGGCAGTAGCCGAATCGAAATCGAAATCAAATAATAATAGTTAGATAGTTAGTAAGTTTAATTTATTAAAAACAAACTTATTCACAGCCTATTCAATGTGAGGAGCAAATACCGGCAACAGAAGAAGAGATTGGAAAAAGTGTCAATTGTACAAAAAACTCGTATTTTTCCATCATTTAAACAAATAATTTTGTTTTTTATTAAGACACGGAACTGAAATTAATTAATTATCTTTGTAGGACGGTGGAGGTAATAAAAACTTAGTGTGACTTGCCCTCTTGAACTGTCACTAATTTGTATGTTATCAGCGAGTCATGAAGTATATCGAGCGAGTTGATAAACTTCAACATTGATAGGCGCCATTCATCATTATTTTAATAAATTATTGATGCAACAAGTACCTATAGATCTATACATTTTAATAGGTATTTTTACTTTCGTTTTATATAGGTACTTTGCTTTCGAAACCCGATATCTTTAAAGATTTATTGTACTAAGTCATCATTACGAAGAATTTTTACTATGGGAACTAGGTAGGTACACTGAAATCGCGAAGAAAAATTAACATTTCCAAACATTTAAGTAATATTTCATTATTTGTATGGAACAGTAGATTAATTTTTCGCGATTTCAGGGTTGTGTCCATAGTATAAGTTGTTCATAATGATGAGTACAATAACCCATTAAAGGGATCGGGAAAGGTAGGACTTTATATATCTATACGTAATCTATAATAATATTACCTACAAAGCGGTAAAACTTGTTTGTATGTATATCATAAATAAATAAATCATTTATTGTTAAAAATTATGGGGGTGGGGTATTATCTGGAGTTACTGAACCAATAAAAAAAATCTTAATAGAAAGCTGTCCCTATCCTATCCCTGAGTGATAACTTTATTTAATTTAAATAAAAAACCCTCGGTTCAAGTTTGAATTAAGCACATTGCACATTAGAACCGACTATTAAATAATTAACATCAGTTATATTTTTTATCTAAGTAATTAAAAAACGAACATTCGCCAGCTATTCTTTAAAACGGTGTCGCGAACTCACGCGCCGCGTTCTCTCGCGGACTAGGTGGATCACGCGCAACTCGTGTGCTTTCAGCTCAAGATAACATGACCTCTTGAGTCTAACCCTTCGTTTACAGATATTAATTATACTCATGAACGAGTTTACTGAGAAAAAATTACACAGATGAGGATATTTACAGAAAGGAATCAAGTTATTGTCTCTAGAATAACTTTATTCCCTTTGTCAATAAATTGAAATCCTTTTTATAGATATGGCACCGTATAGCGTTGAAGAATTCATTCCAAAAATTATCTAATATATTATTTTTATGTATCAATTAAATATTATGAATTATTTTTAATTTAATTAATGAAATACTATGTTTTATGTTATTTATAATTTCTTTTTATGATTAAGTAATTACTTTTTCAAATATTATTTTTTACTATTAAAACGACTGTATTATGTGACTTTATGTAATTATTTACATACAATAAAAAATCAAAATCAGAATCTGTCCGTCGGTTCCTGGAAATTCAGGCGTCGTTCACACGATGAACGTTTTCCCGTTTAAGGTAAAACCGGTATTCAAGAAAAACCGCACCTGTCGTGTCAATACCTTCATTATGAAGTTCACTGCCTCTGAGACAATATTGATATAAGTAGTGATGCGCGATTCCAAGAAGTTCCAACTATCGAAGAATCGGACTCGTTCTGATGCGATGGAACGAAATTTGTTCAGGATCATGATACGAAGTTAGTCCTAAGAGGTATTCACTATTTTTTCAATTATCCTGTATATCAACTGGTATTCTGGCTTAACTACTGAAAGAAGAACTGAATTAACTAATTTCTGAACAGCACAAGTAGGTAATAATCCCAAATTTAAAGTCAAAGTCAAAGATTTTTATTTCAACTGGGCCTTTGCAGGCACTTTCAAAACGACGTGATTCTAGGTGCACGGTTCTAAGTGGGTTGGTCCTGGAGAAGATACCGGCAAGAAACTCCATTGATACTCTTTGAATAAATCTAGCTTACAATAAATGAGGGGCCACGGGAGCGGCCCCGGCTAAAATTCGACCTGAGTTTAGACAAGTTTAGTATATCATCATTATTTATTACAGTAATAATGAGCATTATTGTACTTGCCTCATTATTATTTAGTATAATTGGTCCACAATTACAATTAAAAACATGTGAAAAAAAATCGTTGTAACTTTGAACCCACGAAGATAAATATCGCCGTATAGATTAAAAAAAATAAAATGTAATTCTTTAATTAATGTTATCTAATGAATATCAAAAAACTATATTTTTCTCGACATTTTTTCTTAAATTTTATTTATTCGATAATTATAATTCACATACTGGAAACGCAGGTTTATCTGTGGTGGGTCGATTATGACACATAATGGTGTTCATACTTCGCCCATGCGGTATTTTTTCAATATGGTATTTTATTGCAAAAGTCTGGTAACTACTTATATGGTATACCTGAAACATTTATTCGTGTGAACGAAACCTATCAATAAAAATATATTTATTATGTTACCTTTCCTGGCTATTATCATGAGCATAATGCTATTTGTTTAAAGATTATTTGCTATTTCTAAAGTATTGATAACAGTCATAACTTCATAAGTGTCCCGTTTACCTCGAAGAAAAAAATCCCTAAATGATAAATAAGCAAGTTATAAATAAAAACACATTTATCCTGATAGTTAATCAGGATAAATAGGTAATGTTTTTATTTGTTTTATGATAATTAAAATAAGAAAAATATTTATTCAAATGTGTTTTTTAAATTATCTCTAAACAAAATTTCAGTGTTTCGTAAATAAGGAAGTTTAAAGTTCACTGGTTTATATTTTTAAATTGGCATCAACTTGGAGATTCCCAGTTAATGTACAAACAAATAAATATTTAAACAAAAAAAAATCTTATCACAACTAAGTACCTACCTAGTTATCGATCAATTTATTTATTTATTTATACTATTTATTGTACATCGGTAATAAAAACAGGATTGACATTCACATAATCTAATGTACAATGGGCGGTCTTATCGCGCTGAGCGATCTGTTCCAGACAACCTTTGGACTTAACAGAAAAGAAATAGGTAACGGGCAGATTAAGTGTACAAGTTGATACATTATTGTACTTACATTCAATATAAAAAAGGTAAATATTGTCATTGTGAAAACATAAAACCAAGATTAAATTCTGTAAACCTTTAATCAAATTCTCATTAATTTTTTTCTTTAACCTTTAAATATAATAATTAATATACCTACTTTAATATATTTAATTGTAAGAAAAAATTATCTTAGGGATAACAGCGTTTTTTTTTTATTAGATGCTTTATTTATTCTTGCCTGGATCAGCATATCTCCTTTAAATTTCATAGTACCTATTGGTTAACTTTCACTGCATAAAAACATGGCAAGTGATCAAACACTTGTTTATACGTTTACAGTGAGTAAATAATTACTACAAGCTCTTATAGCAGGGCTGAAATTGAACTACCCAGAAATTTCCAGAATAAGCTGACCTTTCACTTTCAGCTCATACTGGAAATGTCTGGGCAGTTCAATTTTACCCCTGCTATGAGAGTTCGTATGACCTTTCTTCTCTACATCTCTACGACAGTCCTCGGTATGATTAACTTAATTGTACATACTCGTATTTTATGAGTATTCATTGTTATCTGTGCTTTCTTACCGGATGCGGGGAATATCAAAAGATATGCTGTAGCTATTTGAACCTTGGACGAAGAGATTGTATCTGAATCATCACCATCCTTGCCTATTTCTACTACATTGTTGAGATCTACTTCAAGTTTAACACGCGGTTGATCAGTATCTATTTCTGAACTTGTATTATCTGTTTCTGAACTTGTATTATCTATTACTTCCTTAACATAGAACTTCTTGGTCAAATTTAATTTTTAACCCACGACAAAAAAGACGGGTTTTCTAAGTTTTTTGTATGTATCTGTGTATCTGTCATCGAAACTCCAAAACGGATGGACCGATTTCAATGCAGCTAGTTTGAAGCAATTCCAATGAAAAGCATTGAAAATTGCACATTGAACGACTTGCTATACACACGAAATCATTTAGATGTTTCAATGTCATTGTAGGAATCAAATTGAAAGCAATATTGAACCATGTAATATCAGCTAATACGAAAACCTCTGTTGGGTCATCTATGTAACGGCAAGTCATTCATTTCACATTCTAGGTACCTATATTAAACAATCAATTTTTTCTACAATTACGAATTCTGTCACGTACGTGTTATCAATATAAACACACTCTATCAACACCGACCCGGGAACCAATTATTTGATTATCTGTCAGCAAATCATTAGCAATGATCACCAATAATCACCATGACCAGTATAATGATTTCAAAATTAATTATCATAATTTTTAATTTAAATAATTAAAAGTGTCGTGGGCAAAATGATAACATACCTACACATGTTCGTATTATTATCTCGCGGAATGCCCCTGGGGTCACTCCTTGGTCCAATTAATATAGGGTCATATAGTACGACGTATTTTATGTAGGTACCTATCTTAATGTAGTAACACAATTAGTAATATTTATTTTTGGTTTGGTTTGCAGGTGAATTGTTTATTATTTAATAGTATTATTTTATTTGATATATGACGTGAGCAAATAAAGAAAGTTATAGAAAGTTTTTGTTTGGAAATATAAATCTATCGCAACTTTGGGCGTAAGTATACACGTTACACGTACGTTTAAGTATACTAAGAGTATGAAAACCCCAAAATAATATATCTAGCAATAGATATAGTTAATTTATTTGTAAGGTCAAATAACTTTATTTTGCATAGATAGAATAAATAGAATAATATTATGTATATTATATTTTGAATAGATTTTGTGTAGTTTTTTTGTAAGAATACATTTTTCAAAGGACTGTAAAAAAAAAACCCGCGCTTGTTTGAACCATACGGTTATGTGTGCGCATGCACTAGCTATTGAATATTCATTACTGGGTTTATCCTTTTCTCACACGACGGTTGGTGAAATAGCAAACATTTTAGTTTTTTTTATGGCAACTGAGTCTTTGGCGGCTATTTTGCCAGAGTCACGTGAAGATGCTAACATTTTGTCCACGCGCAACGGTGAGCCGGCGAGTTCGTAGTCACGGCATGCGTACTCTTGAATCATGCATAGGTACGAAAGTTTATCGTTATTATACCATTAATATCCATCATTAATTATAAAATCAAAGAATTAATGAGTAATCATGTATTTTTCGATGTTTGAACCAGTCAATGAAGTAATTGATTAAATATTTAATTGAATCTTAATTGATTTTCATTCAGATTTAACTTGCTAATCATTTTATTATAATTGATATAAACTCCACGTGGAATGAGGTAGGTAATAGTCTAATATAAAAATTATAATAGGTAAGCCAGTTGTATAGTCAGCATCAAAATTAAAAAGTAAATCGTGTGTCATTTGTGTTAAACTGTTATGTAACAGTCATAGAAATAATAAGTAGGGCTCCCCCCTACAACTAGAACAAGCAATAAGCAAAATAACGCAAAGAAAAACAGACCTTATCACAATCGCATAAGAATTGTATTTGAAGTAAAAGGAGACGAGACCCTCTAGAAAGAGCGACCACGGAGCTATGTGTCTCGTTTTAACAATTGCCAGGATAGAAGTTGGTACATTTTAGTAGATTTGGTACGAAGATTGGAATCGTACACAAAAATTATTAAAATAATGAATTTACTATCTTGCTAGATGTACAATGTTTTTTTAAAATTTAAATATAAACAAATTTATCATCATAATTTTTTTTCGTAATCTTATTATTTAAAAAATTAAACTTCTGTACTTTTATGATAGATTTTATTAGTGTATTATGACAACTTCAAAAAAAGCTCGTGTCATTCAATTTGTGACAGGTTGACGGTACTAAATTAATATTTAATCGCATTTTAATATTTTATTTACAAAAATGGTGAATGTGATGCGTGCAAGGTTATGGAATTGCAACATATTCTGGCTGTAATAATATCCTTCCACGGGTAACCTTGAATATAATGAAATTTTACAAAATTTGTCTAAGTTGCTGATAGGGTGACAATATTTACATATTACTGTCGGACTTTGGGTTTGTACTAGTGCTACGATTTCACTATATTAATTAAATTAACGACAAATTTTAAAATATAATTATTAATTATAATTAGTTCGCTATTTCGGCATCCTAAAAATGATTACTATAAAATTTGGGAAAAATTCGGTGGCGATGCCAGTCATGATTTTAAGCCAGATGACTACAACAAGTCATGTTCACGAAAGAGATTAACTAATGTACCGACCCGACTGCAATGCTTAATTAATAGCTTCGAAATAATACTGTTTATGTTAACCTGTCTTTTAGCACGCTTTTATTAGCTTCACCTGTAAGTAACTAACTAACATGTAAGAAAATCTTGGAAGTTTAAATTTGACCCACTTCCCGGTTTCCGATTGAGCTGAAATTTTACATACACGTTTAGTTTAGATGACAATGCATGGTTAGCTAAGTTACGTCATTCTAAATCCAATATGGCAGGCTCCCAAAGATGGCGGACTAGTTAATTAATAAGCACTCCCATGATATAGGTATCAAATGAAAGGGTTTGCTGAGAAGAATACGAAAAATCGAAGTCAAGGTCAAAGTCGACGACAAAGTGCAATTCGAAGTCAAAGTCAAAGACGATGCCGAGGCCGAAGCCGAAACCAAAGTTGAGGCCGAAGCAGAAGGTTTTTATTTCAACTGGGCCTTTGCAGGCACCTTCAGAAGCGTGTTTTTTGTTTTTTTTTAAACTATAATTTAAAAGCTTATTGTATAGTTGCGTTAAAAGTTTTTATAATTTCGTTTTTATATTTTTATTTTACTATCCTGTGTCCTTTGTGCAAAAAATAAATTTATTTTCTTTCTTTCTATTACATAGGACCTACTTAACAACGGTATCGGCGGAATGTGGATGTACAATAGTATTACATTTCTGCCTAAACTTTCGGGGAATACATAGACGTGATGCTATGTATGAGATGTTATTTAATATCGTGTGTATAAACGAAATGTAGCAAGTACCTACCTGCCAGTGGCGTGCACAGACATTTCTTACGGTGTAGGTAAAAATAGCTTACTTGTTGTATTGTCAAGTTAAATGATTTTTTATGATTGGCCACCTCACTCTAAGACTTAAATTAACTGATATTACACACAATTAATGTAATTATTATAATATTATTCAATACTATTTTTTTTAAGGTAGGCAAGCTATTAGGCAGGCAGGTGTCTTTTTTCTTCACGGAGTGCACGCCACTGCTACCTGCATGTTTTATATTATACTCATTTCATGTTTCGCATACCTTATTGGTATTGGCGGTGATAGTTCAATGCTGTGAAACTATTAGGTACCACTTTAAATAAAACCATCCGTCCGTCCGTTGCATCCGTGGGCAAATAAAACAGACCTAGCATTATTAGATAAATGGTCCAAGATTTTCTATCCTTGGTAAAACGGAATTTTATTGATATCTAAGTTTGTAGAAATCAAGGAAGATTAAGAAAACTGTTTAATTAGAAAATTGATTCTACATAATTATTGTTTACGATATGGGTACTAAATGCGGTGCGGAGTGGATATATTTAACCATATTTACAAGTGTAGTTACATGTAATTAAACAATGACAGACCGAGCCCACCCCGATAATTCCAAAATTCATCGATTTTTTTAAAGGTATCTGCGTAACTAATTTTTCAAATTCAGTCACACACAAGTCATTACATCACAAGTCATCACAGGAAAATTAAAAATGACAACGTCTCACTCGATGCACAAAATTGATGGTCACTCTAATAGAGCAAGATAAAATTACTCTGTGGTAACTATCTCAGGTGGCTCGCTGTTTTAGCAGAGTGCACAGTCCTGTTACTTAGATAATAAGTCTATGGTAACAGTTTAATGCAAATGACACACGAGATGTCGAGAAATAAAAAAAATTGCTAAGTATTCCATACAAAAGTGAATAGAAAGATTTTTATTTGTCTTTCAAATTACATAGATAGCAAGGAGGTAAAAGACAAAAAGGTCTTGGACTCGGCATAGGTAATAGCTGGCAGCGCGAGACATGCTCAACTGCTGATATTCTGTCCAAGCCAGTCATGTGTTGAATAGAACATAATTTTACAAAAATAAGGTTTATAATTTTTGAATAGGTACGTAACTGGGTCAAAATATAGCCGTCGATTGTTTATAGCAACTAAAAATGGGTTGATGCAAGGATGAGGCAATGTTTGGTCTTTTGACCAGGTACGATATAAACTGCGCCTCGGATTACAAAAGTTTAAAAAGTTCCGTCGTTGTACCGGCCTCGCGTGCTTATCAATGCGTCAATCTAGTTATAGTATTTATTATGTATATTCATGATCTATTTATGTTTCACTTTTTATTTACTATTTTACATGATGTATTTATTTATATAACTGGGTAATGTTTATTTTTATTTTTTTAATCTTGCATTTTGTCTATGTTTTTGTTTTTTAATATCGCCAGAAGGTGGACACGACATTACGTGATTGCGTCATGCCACCCACGGACGTCGGTCATCGATGAAAACCAGCGTCATTGGTGCTGCCAATGACAACAAGCTGATCGATGCCCATTTTCTTGCACATGAGGGACACACACTTCCATGCTTTATTTTTCATTGTTTTTATTTTATGTAATTTCCTGGTTTTTTTATTTTTTATGTTTGTTATGTGTGCATGCTCGGTGTCCTGTGTGCAAAAAATAAATTGATTTTCTTTCTTTCTTTCTTTCTTTCTTATAATAATTATGATTGTGTAAAACTGCAAATAACATAAACTCGCTTCTAACCCACACTTACCCCAACTGCTAACTCCGCGCACAAAGTGTAAACACTGCAGCTGCACAACTCAATAATTAGCCGTAATAATAATTTATTCCGGGAGCAAAGTTTGTAGTCACTTCATGGCCGCCATACTTTTTTTTTCTTTCTGCGGCTACCCGATATCCCACGTCTCGAATTGCGCGGGTACTCGTAACTAAAATAGTAATGAACATCGATACTGGTAAAAAACTTCAACACGATCGTGAGAGACTAAACTTTGAGTTACCTTGCACCCATTTTTTTTAACGATCATGAAGTTATGAGTTCAAACTTCATGATTGGTATTGTTTGTAAGGGGTCATCCATAAAGTACGTCACACTAATTTCGTGATTTTTTGACCACTCCCCCGTCCTTGTCACAGTTGATCACATTTGTGAGACACCCCCCCCTACCCCACCCCTCCCTAGTGTGACGATATTTTGCAATTTTACATCTAGAAATTATTAAATTAAAACAGCAGTTCCGAAATTAGTTTAATTTCATTTAATTTATTTTTTTATATGATTTTGAAATGTGACGTCACGAAACTTAGGACCCCTCCCACCCCCCTTAACGTGTGACGTACTTTATGGATGGTCCCTAATGGATAAACTCAAAAATAACTGGAACGATTTTAAAAATTCTTTCACCAGCTGATTGCTACATTATCACTGAGTAACATAGGCTGTAATTTAAAAAGCTATCACGCGGGCGAACCCGCTGGCGGAATCTAGTTTCTAAATAATAACACCAGACTTTACTTGGTTCCAGGTGAATGTCTGACATCTGGCAGATATCCGTTCAAGTGCCTGCAGTTCGAGCTGCCTCCAGATGTGGAGCCGGAAGAGGTCAACGTGGTTGAGCTATGGTTTTATAAGGTTTGTGTATATTTAGTAAGATATTCTGTTTCATCTCACTCGGGCATCACTCGCGCGTTGTCGACCCTGCTACTAGCATCGTGTGGGTAATGCCAACACAACGCTTGACAAGTACCACTGGCGACCTTGCTCACCGTTAGGAACACAACACTGCAAAAGAGAAGTGTAATTTGGCTACGATATTCTGCAAGGCGGAGGTACTTCCCTAGTCGGGCAGCTCCAATTTTGAGTGGAATCTCTCACTATGCCCTACCACTCCTAAAATGCGCACCTGCCTCTTCTCAGAATGAGAAGGGTAAGGTAAGGTAAGGGTAAGGTCTACCACGCTGGCCTGTTGCGGATTGGTGGAGGACCCATACCATCTAGAACTTAATGAGGCCCTCTCAGATGTGCAGGTTTCCTCACGATGTTTTCCTTCACCGTTAATGCAAGTGATAATAAAATTACGATCCGCACATGAATTGGAATAGATAGAGGTGCCTGCCGGGTTCGAACTCAGACCCTCCTTACATGGAAGGCAAGCGTTCGACCATCACTATCGGCTATCACTGCTACCACATACATACAATATTAGTCTAACAAATCCAAACCTCTTTTCAGGAGCGTGATCCCTTGGACGAGTACAACCAGACGTTCGTGATCTCTGAAGCAGCCCACTGGGACAGCCAGCAGCAGTTCAAGAAGACCAAGCCTATCGCTATCAAGGAGACGGATATAGGAGAGGGGTGGGTCCGAGTGGAGCTCGCGTGGGCGGTCCGAGTGTGGCTCGAGGGCATGGAGAGGCTGCATACGCTGCACGTGGCGTGTAGAACTTGCCAGGTATATATTTTTTAATACTTTACCCCTCTCTATGTTTTCTCCATAGAGGTTATATTACTCTAAGGTTTTCTCCTGTATTGAGGGTACAGTTTACAAACATACATCTCACGTGCACACACACCCCGACCCGAAACAACTATCTGTAGATCATACAAATATTTGTTTCGTGCGGGGATCGCCCTCGTGAAAAATGGCGCAGAAAGCTAATCACTATAGCTACTGCACCAAACGTGTCGTCAATTTTATTTCTGATTCTCCTACATCTAATATTATGTCTAACATGAATGTTTGTTTGTTTGTTCATCTTCTAATATATACCTATGTGTTCTTATACCATTCATCTCCATGACGAATCCACTTGGAACCGTGCTCCTAGAATCACGACGTTTTGAAAGTGTCTGCAAAGGCCCAGTTGAAATAAAAAACTTTGACTTTGACATCTTGGAAAGATTTCAACACAAATTCAATGTACCGACACACCAGAAAACTAGATTATTTTTGAAGTGTTTTTTGGAGACAGAAGCAATGTTTCTTATAAGACCCTTAATTATTGTGACTTGCAAAGATATTTTATTATGACACGATAACCAAGCTTTTATAAATCTATAAGTAGGTAGGTATAACAAACAAAACTAACTAAAGAATTTCTTTCTCCAGCTACGCCGCGCGCCTCTCTCCTTCCACGAGAAACATCGACCATTTCTGGTCCTCTACACCAAGTACGCGGGCAAGCGCCGCCGGGGCAGAGCCCTAGAGTGCGGATCCACCACTAGCGAGTGCTGCCGGGAGCCCCTCTACGTCAGCTTTAAGGATCTTGGTTGGGACGACTGGATCATCAGACCAGCTGGTTACCATGCATACTTCTGTAAAGGATCATGTGCGCCGATATCAGCTTTGGCGAATACGGATAGCTATCACCATAATTTTATCAGGGTGAGTTGAGCCTGTCTATTTTTAACACCCAAAAAAAAAGAGAGATGTTATTAGTTTGTAGTGTGTGTGTATCTGTGTAGCTGTCTGTGGCATCGTAGCTTCAAAATGGATGGACCGATGTTGGTCCCATAGAGAAAGTTGTTCAGTTTGATGGTCTGAACCACAACCTTAAATGACCACGCATTTCTGATACACGTTTTATATATATTTTCATATAATTTTACACAACCACTAAGTACAATGCCAAGACTAATAATAACTTCTTCTTTACAGAAATACTTCTACACAGTGTCTGAGAGGAAGGCAGAGTTCAAGCCGTGCTGTGCTCCGACCACCTTCAGCTCGTTACAGCTGCTGTACATGGACTCCACCAACACGGTGACGCAGAAGACGCTGCCGAACATGGTGGTGGAGTCCTGTGGGTGTATGTGAGAGTACCCGTAAGAAATATCTGAGTACGCCACTGGCAAGTAATGTGTCGAGACTTCGAGAGTGAACTTGGCGAATACCATTTTCGGTTGCTAAGAGATTTAAAATATTATAACACTTCTTAACGTCTTGGTTTCTTTTTCACCGGAAAATCAATGGCAGAGAGAGAACAAGACATCTTGTGTTGCTATAAAAATGTACAGAATCAAGTTCTTGAACATTTTATATGACAGTAATTATTTGTATGTTTGTGTGTGTGATTAGTTTAAGAGAAGAGTGATTTGTTAGGTGATTTTTCTAACATAAGCAAAATGTGATATCGTAGAAATGTTTCCCGTGATTGAAGGAGCTGGTGATAAAAGTACCTAATATTAATGGTCTAACTAAAGACAACTATTGCTAAAAGCGGACTTCGTAGACTAAAGAGCCTACACGTTCGGAGAATCAGCGAATACGAACATGTAGAAGGCGCATTTGCGTAGGTACCGTGGTAGGTACACTCACGACGGATAGCGGCCGAATGAAGCCGAATATTGGCGAATGTCAACGAATGCAGGCAAATGCGCCCTCCACGCGTTTTTGTACGCACGCAAACTGAATTTGCGTGCTGATTGGTCTGTTCATAAACCTTCACCAATCGGAGCGCCGAACTTCGTCGTAAAATCGAGATGGTTAAATTAAACTATCATTGGACTTCCACACTGCTTTGGTGAACTTTAGACTTAACTGTCTTGTGCATTTACTATAGGTTTCAAATCAGAATACAATTGGACGAGCGCCATTTTGTAAACATACGCTCACTTCACACCTCTTGCCCGCTATAAGGCTTTTTTATGATTGTTTACACCCTTTTTCACTGGCTCCTACAGTAACGAATAGTTAACTACTTCCGTTGTGATCGTTAGATTATGTAACGATAACCAGTGCATTTATTTTATTTATAATTTTAATTTAATTTAACATGACTGTGTATTTGAATTTTAATATACTTTGAAAATCTTTGGGAAAACAGTTCAATGGAACTACATAATTATTTTCATTTATTTGCTAGAAAATTCGAATATAAAAAAAAAAATGTCCTGAAAATGTTGAGAATTTTTGTATTCAAAAAGTATATTATAGTTCATATTAATAATCGAGATATTATTTACGTTAATTCTGTAAATGTTAAGTATGATAAATTATCAAACGTTTTCTAACATAAGTTTTAGTTTAATTTTGAATATTGTTTCTGTTAAGGGACCATCCATAAAATACGTCACACCTTAAGGGGGGAGGGGGTCGTCAAAGTGTGACATTGTGTGACAAGGGGTGGGAGGGGTCCTAAGTTTCGTGACGTCACATTTCAAAATCATATTAAAAATAATTTAAATGGCAATGAAGCTAATTTTGGAACTGCTATTTTAATTTAATAATTTCTAAATGTAATATTGAAAAATATGTGACGTCACACTAGGGTCCCAAATGTGACAAACTGTGACAAGGACGGGAGAGGGGTAAAAAAATCACGAAATTAGTGTGACGTACTTTATGGATGACCCCTAATATTGTTTTTGTTCCTATAGTTTTAGTTAGTAAATTGAGAGTGACCAAAAATACTAATGTCGACTATTGTAACTACTATACTTATCTATATATTAATACGTGAAGAGAAAACTTTGCACCCCTTTATTTAATAAGCATATTGCGCGCACGGAGGAGTGTGATATTTGTCATAGTTAAAGTTTATATGGAGAAGGAGTGCAGAAAGCTAAAATTAGGGTCGAATTTCGACCACTAGGCGACCACTAGTCTTTATTAAACTGGAAAAAAACTATAATCATTATCTTCAGATAATAGGTAATTCCGGAAAAATATTTAAGTATGCAGGCAACTAACGAACATGTGGGCGACGCAGGCAATTAAAATAATATTGTTAAAATGCAGGCTTAGTTTCCTTGTAACTAATCTTTTGTGTCGGCCACGCATGAAATCAACTAACTTACCTAAGGAACACGTAGAGTAATCAATTTTTAGTCTGGATTATTCACGCTGTTTTCAAAATGTTTTAATATTTGTTTGAACTAAACTAACTAAACTGATAATACGGTGAGAGTTTATAAAAATGTACTTAAATATTGTCGTGTCCCAGTTTTTAATTAATTTCGTCACAACGGTGTCTAAGTATTACTTACCTATAGTTTAAGTTCAAAATAAGAAAAAATATAAAATATCAATAATTAAAATTTGTTTGATTTTTTGCTACATTTGAATAACACTGTTAGCAGGGTAGATAATCAAGATTTATACTCGGAATCGATTCAATTATGACAGCTCCAGAATTTCCATTGCCTTGTTCCTCGAGCAGAGTGATTTTCAAAGCTCATTGCGTAAAGTACCTACCTACTTAAAAAAGAAGACGAAAATTCCTATCGAGATTAAAATCGATTCCGATTGCGAGTGAGTATCATTATTACCCTGCGGGTCAGAATCGAGTACAATATCATGATAAGGTACGATACCTCTTATTTCCCGAAGTTAGTATTTGTTTATTATTATTATAACAAGCTTGTAGAGATAAACTACGATAATATGGCGCGCCCCTCCATATTATTATACTGTTTCAATGTGTGTAGTCACATTCTTACCGAGCAACAAATCCTTGGATTTTTGTTTGACGGCCGTCTCAGTACGCACACATGCGTTGTCTTGTTGCGCTTTGTAAATACTTTCAAACGTTTTAATTTTGGAGGGGCGCGCCATGTTATGGTAGTTAATCTCTAGTATCCCACTGCTGGGCAAAGGCCTCCCTTCCCTCCTTCCACTGTTCCCGGTCTATGGCAATTTGGGGTCAATCCTTTAGATAGAAATCAAGCTCATTACGCCATCTCCTTCTGGGCCTGCCGCGTTGCCGTTTCCTGCTATTTGGGACTCAGTGTGGTTATTGACTTATTGCCCAAAGCTCCTCCGGCATGCGGCAGATGTGACCAGCCCAGTTGTTTGCATGCCATAAATAAAGTTTCAACTTCAGTGACATTTTCATTTGCTGGAAAGTTCTGTTAATAACCTAACCGTCAAAAACCCCCGACTCCAACTAGAAAAAGAGCTGTAACTTTTGAATGGATAAACAGATCTTCATGAAACATAGCTAAGATGATACCCGATTATACTAGCTTTCAATTAAATAGAACTGAAATCGGTCCATCCGTTTTAGAGCTACGATGCCACGGACAGATACACCGCTCTTTTTTGTCTGGGATTAAAAAGGAATTATAATAAAACAAAGTAATTAGTTAACGACACGGAACACGTTTAATAGTTACAATAGCAACAGATCACAATAGAAATGCATCTTCAAACTATAAATAAAACCCATTGGAGATGGGCAGGTCCATAAATTACTGCTTACAACTAACATTACATGCGAGCGAACACTTCACATTGTAAAATACTTTTATAACGAATTAAATTCGGATGAAGTGTTTGGAGAAACATCGACTTGTTTGTAAAAAAAATTGCTATAAAACATGGGCAGCAAGTATGTAAAAAGTTGATGCACGAATATGCATATTTATTAAGAATACAGTAATTATTCAAAATAATCGAATCAAGCAATGTGCTATGTCAGAATTACCCACGGCAATTGTGTTTTAGCCTTTTTTGCAATAAGTTATTTTTTTCCAAATAACTTCACCCGAACAGAATAAAAAATAAATTAAATAAAGAGGGAGACCAGACAACACTCTCGATTTGTTTTGTATATTAAATAATAATATAAAAATCACAGAATTTGAGGATACAAATATGTCCAAAAATTTTGGAGTTTACAACTACCTTACAACTGCTTACGATTTGCTTTAGAGTGATACGCCGCTAAGAAAGATAATTTAGAATTAGACTTCATATAAAAATGAATTATTAGTTTTTAATTTTAGGTAGTGGTCCGACCGCCGACGAAGAACGAGAAACGAGTAGAACTAGAAACTATAAACGAGTTGGTGATCAGCGGGAAGCGAGTGTTAGTTTCGATAGTTTTGTCGCCGGGCTATAAGCGAGTGTGCAAGCGCGACGAGCGATTACTCGATCGCTTGATTCGATTACTTGATCAAGCGAGCGAGCATCGCTGAACGAGGATCGCTGAGCGAGTATTATGTTTGATAGCTCTTGTCGCTCAGCGACAAACTACTGAAGCGAGTCCTCGCTGGCAGTGTGAACAGTCAGCGATCAACTATTAATATATGCATCTCTTTTGTTGACACGGAATGTATATCTATTGAACGTTTCTTGAGAGAGAAAATCGCCGATAGTTAGTGGTTTTCTCGCCGGCGGTCGAACCACTGCCTTAGTTTCTATTTTGTCGATTTTGGTAGCAGTTGCAAGTTTAACATAATTATTGTCTCTTCGCGAAAGTAATAATTATTAACACAATATTTTTATTTATTCCTTAGGACGGACATTAAAGATATGTTTTTAACAACCATTTATTATTTAGTTACTGAAACAAGAACCGTTTATTGTGGAGTAACAGGGCATTCACTACAATTTAATAATACTAACATTTTGTTACAAAATCTTTAGAAGAGAATATTAAAAATGACTAGTACTGCAGAATAAGGTGCCCAGTCATTTTATTAACAAAAAAATTATGAAATAATAGCTTATGCCCTTTTATAGAATTATTTTGTCATATTATGGCACGTTTTGCTATTTCAATTTATAAATGGCACAATTAGACTGAGTTTATATTTGATGTGGGTAGTATTACATTATCTTTTTTCTATAAAAAAATAGCCTCGAACTAGGAATGACAACAATATTAAGATCCTTCCATTCATACACGAAACATTTTAAGAGATGTACTCATCAATATGAACTACTTTAACTATGGGATCAACACTTAGATCAAGAAAAAAAATTCATACTTTTCATACATTTTGATCAGCCAAGGTTGACCATTTGTATGAATTTTTTTACATATTGATGAGTCCACCTTTTAATATATTTATGTAAGTTTAAAATTGTGTATGTATGTATCAATGGCAGGACCTTATAATGTGTAATAAAGTAGGTATTTTATTTATCACTAGATATCTATCACAGTTGCAATAGCATGCATAAATTGATCTTAAGATATAGGGCGTACACGCCGCCCCGCGCCCCGCAACCCATCGGGAGGGCTGCGCTTACAGCCTAGGCCGACTGCCTATAATACTCCTGCTATGCATAGCAATGACCAATTAAAGTTTGCCCTTCGGTGACGTGTTGTGTCAAGTAAATGATTATTCACGGATCATTTTGCTGTACATCCGGCCAAGATCACGTACTGGTTCGACGTCCGTCAGTTGAACCTATTTATTGTCGTTTTCCATCGTGCATCGTGCGTGACCTTGGCCTTGCGTGCAGCAAGATGGACCGTGTGTAAGGTGCTTTCGCAGGGGGATAGCTTGTCTGGTAGTGGACAGAATCTGGCCACATATTTTTGAAATAACGCCATATCAAATATAAACCCAGTGAGACACAAAACGGTGCGCTGGACACAAATGTATTAGACTCCTAACGGGTACAGATTATTATAACTATAATATTATAACTTAAGAGCTAAGAAACAACACTTGGAATGAAAGGACGATCACAAGCCTTGGGGAAGTTTAATTTTGGCTAAATGTACAGGAGCTGCGTATAAAAAAAAGGGGTGAACAGTTGTCAAAATAAAAATTTCATTGGCAACACTAAATGTTATCATTTATAATGTTGTTATGGTTAGGTGTAATCTGTGAGTATAGGGTAATTTCATGGTTTGTGACATTTCTACATTTCCTTATTGTTTTCAATATCAATGAGTGATTAGCATGGAAATTAAAAAGATCAATACACAGTATTTCCAAAAAATAATTAAAATGTGTAAATAGAAAATGCATCAGCCTGTACATAAAAATATCGAAAATCTAAGGCACTAAGTTCAAGCAATGTACTTAGAGTATTATTGCTTTGTATGAATTGCGTCACGGAGGAAAATGCGCACGCGCAAGCAAATTCACCGATCAACGTGACTTTAATTACGAAAATTACGTTAATTGGCAGTTATTCCGTTAAAAATATTATCTAAATAAATTAAACACTATAATAAATATTGCTTGTTAGTTAATTATTAACTCGCACGCTCGCATTTAAAAATGACGCAAAAGAAAAAGTATCAAATCATTTTGAAATCGTATACTACTAATCTCTTTTTGTAAGCACCATATACATCAAAAATATCTATCAAAAATACACCTACTTATAACGAAAAAAATAATAATTACGTAATTGTGACGATTTCTGATTGTTTTACGTAATATGTAAAATAATCGTTTCGATATGTCTTCGAATGACAAGTCTTAAATTATGCATAGTGAGAAATTTTCTCTATTTTTTTTGTTGGGAAATTTTCGTTCAAGAACTTGAATTGGGAATATTCCCATTAGGAATTTTTTATCTTTGGACGAGCAATTTTAGTCAATCACAGATGTTAACGTGCCACAAAATGATTTTTGTTTTGAACATCGATATTAAGGAACTTAATACTCAAACTAACCTAAAAACCTTATTTAAGGTTAACCACCATGGCTTCGAGCCTCAATAACTCTAAAACATAGGGCTACTAAACACTACAAAACTTTGATACTTACCAAAAAAAGTTCTTAAAGAACTTTTGAATAGGAAAATTCCCAATTCAAGTTCAATTTTTTTGGGAAACTTCCCAAAAATAGGTCACGGGGTCGGTTTTTATAAACCATTTAGCCTGACTGGCTTATAATAAGTAATATAAATCTGTCTGTATGGTTACATATTACTGCAAACTTTTACTTAAAATTGAGGTTTTTTACACAACTGAAACCAAAAAACTGAAATATTAACAATTTGCTAAAACATACAATGTCGTACCTTCCTAATACCGAACCCTTTAAGGGGTTATGGTAATCATCATTATGAAAAACATTTACCCTGAAATAATGATAAAAAAAAAACTGTTCATTTCATTTAGGGCCATTTTCACCGACAAAATAACAGATTTTTAAAATGAAATTGGCTGATTACCCATACAAATACATTAAAAGAGCTGAAGCTAGACCAGAAAAATCGCTTGTCTTCTGTTTGCCTGCACAGAATATTAAAATACTTTGGCCACATTGCCCGCAGACACACCGATAATATCGAGAGATTTATTGTGACAGGCAAAGTAGAAGGCAAGAGACCTAGAGGACGCAGCCCGAAGAGGGGGTCAAGCCAGGTGTCGGACCAAATGGAAGTACCGGTGAATGTGGCACTCCATCAAGCCACAGACCGCAGCAAATGGAGCAAGCATCAGGAGGATCATGGGAAGGGGTCACGATCCTCAACATTGAGGGACCGACATTGGTGGGAGGATCCATACAAAAAGTCATGTTTAAACGGCTGATTTGGCTCTAATCGTTTGATAAATTGTCGGTGAACTTGGTCCTTAGTCGATTAATATTGAATTATTTGTGTGGATCGACCGATTTTTTTTTCTCCTTTTCAATTTATGTCCCATAGTAAAAATTGTTTATAATGATGAGTAGCTCCTTAAAGGGATTATACTCCGTTCGAAATAACATTAGAAATTTAAATAACTCCATTTACACTTTATTCAACCGATTTTGACCTCTATTACGTTGGTGACATGACAAATTACAGCTGCAGTAAACATTTCTTATCGTAAATACGTTTTTGCTTTTAATGCCATCCTTATACGTACGGAATAGAAGTCAAAATCGGTTGAATACACTGTAAAAGGGTTTGTTAAATGTGTCTAATCTTATTTCAAACGGAGTATAGAAAGGTCCAACCTTTATACCATATGTAACTCCAAAATCTTTTTACCAGTTCAACTGGTTATTCACACAAGACAACTCTTTTATCTAGCCTCCATTATCGTCAGGCAGTTTAAGGCTTTCTTACAACAATACTGGTTAAACTAAACCCGAGTAAGACTCAAAAAAAGTATGATTGTAAACCATAATTTCGAGCAGATTACTTGAATAGCTTAGTTTAATAACCATCTTGTTATTACACAACATGTAACAGTAATGACGCACACTCACACCCCAATAAGAATATTTCATTTAAAAGCATGATGCAATAATCAAAACTTATGAGTTTAGCATTATTTACTGCATTTAAAATTGAGTCTTATTACTTTGAAATAAGATTTAATTTTCTTTGGCTCAATATACAGTCAGTTTGGCGAATTTTATATTTTTTTTATATAAATACAGACTTTAAAAATTACTGAAATCGATCAAATATCCGATTTTTAACAACTTTCAGGATGTGCGTTTATTATGTTGTTGTTGATTTTTCAGCGACGGCATTCACAGGTAGTTGCGTAATTTTTGCTGTTTTCAGCGCTTTTTAAATAGCGATATGTCATTTATCCTCTGCCGAGTGCCATCCCTAAATGAATTGAACTATAAGCCGGGCCGATGTTTTTGGTTCGGTAGTCAAATCGGCCTATACGATAAGAACAATCACACAGCACCCGACTTAGATATTCGATCGGCGCCTTAAGTAAAATCTGACAGACAGAACAACAAACATTACACTTTCTCGCTAAATATATCGCGTATGAATGAAAGGACCATGGGGGCTAAAAAGGCCGCTTTAGATGAATCACAATATGATTCATATTACAAATGTCAAAATATCTAAATAATTAACGACTTTAATGTCATCCGCATTAGGTTCATATTCAGTAATCATCTGTTTGACAGTTATTGTGCAGATCAGTAGATGAATTGCTTAATGTGGCCTTTTTAGGCTCCTATATCGATGGTTGAAAGGCAATTTGATATTAGCGACATTTTATTTATTGATTTTTGAGAAACAATTTAAAAAAAAAAAATGTCGCTTAGATCAAATAGCCTGTGAACCATCAATATTGTTTTTTATAAGAGGATACGGAATTTCATGTTTTTCTTACGTAATCCTAGCCGATAGTCTTAAAGTGTCCTTTGGGATTTAACTTAAGACACCTTCGATCGAAAATCGGTAACATTTGTTTGTAGACATTGGCCTCAATGGTTCCCGCTGGTCGCTCACTGGTCGCCGACGGTGGTGGTAAGCTTGGCTGTCTCGCTGTCGGAGGGCGGCGCGGGCTGGCTGGCGCACACCTTGAGCAGGGGCGCGCTGCCGGGCGGCTCGGGGCGGCTGGCCAGCGTCAGCACGCCTGAGTTCACGTCCTCGATGGCCTTGCGCAGCTGCGGGAGGAAGGTCATGATGTTGTAAAAAAAATTGAAAGAAAAAGAAAGAAAGAAAAGAACATTTACTCGGCACAGACATATTGACAACATAAGAGAGAGAAGATAAAAATAAAATAAAAAAATAACACACATCAAAAGTTATGAAGCTGCAAATAATTTAAGCTCAAATATTGGTAGATGATACCAATGTCGTGTATCAGAAATGCATGGTCATTTAAAGGTGTGGATCAGACCATTAAAGTGAACAGCTTTCTCTATGGGACCAACATCGTAAAATATTCAGCCGTCCCATACCTACTCGACCCAAACGTATGTGATAACTGGTTTGTTTTCTCATTACGATGTTGGTCCCATGATCACGCATTTCTGTTACGCGTTGTAAAACGGGGGAAACTATTTCTTAAATTTCAAAAATAATGTATTTTAAATTATTATTATTATTTTTTGTATTTGACATTTACTGACATCCTTTAAATTTTATTAATCTTTTATTCATTTTTTATACATATTATTTATATTTTTAAATATTTTTACAAAACTATATTAAAAAACATTTAAAAATATGAAAAAATAGTAGCCCACCGGTATCTAGAATAGGGTCCAAGCTACCGGCGGTCAGGGCTCCAGAGAAAGGAATCTCCTGACAATGCGTGCCGTGTCAAGAAGTACTGCTCTCTGAATCAGGCCCTTGATCCAACTGCCTAACGAGAGCCTCCTAAGGTGTCGGTCGAGACTCTCGGTAATTAAGCCATTGGCCGAAACGACTATCGGCACAATGATCGCTGAATCCACATCCCACATGTCGACAACCTCGCGAGCCAAATCAAGATATTTGATCTGTTTATCTTTCTCGGCTTTCACGAGGTTCTCGTCATGCGGGACCGTTATGTCGACAATCATTGCGCGCCGCTCTGATCGATCCACCACCACTATATCAGGTCTATTGGCTACAATAGTCCTGTCAGTGATGATGGATTGATCCCAGTATAGTGTGATATGGCCTTTTTCAAGAACTGGGTCGGGCACATACCTGTAGTACGGCACTTCCGATTCCACAAGGTTGTATTTTAGAGCAATTTGCTGATGGATAATCCTGGCTGATAATCCATAATTATTAATCTTATTATTATTAATTTAATTTTGATTTAATTGAATTTATCCTAATGTTTGCATGCCTAAATTAATGTAGAATGTACTAGGATCAGAAAAGTTAGTTAACACCTTTATTTATGTACTTACCTACATTATATGCAAATAAACAAATATTCTAATCAAATAAAAAAAATATCTTAAAAAATTAAAATGACTTGAAGGCACGCATATGACACACGCTGCGTACAAAGTTAAAATTCATAATAAAGTCATTTTATAACTGTTATAAGTAAGAACTTACCTCTTTGAGTGACACGACTCCTATGAGCCGTCCGATGGCTGTGACGTACGCTCTGCTCACCCCCAGCGTCGAGAACAGCGAGTGGACCTGCAGACAAACAAACGTATAAAATATAAGTCCAAGTCAAAGTAAACAACCAAATGCATAGCAGTACATTACATTTACATGTGTAAAGAGTTATTTATTTATTTATACTTTATGCACTAAGTACAGAGGCGGACTTAATGCCGTAGGCATTTTCTACCAGTCAACATAAGGGTGATGCAGAGAAAAAAGTATGGTAGGTGCACGGACAAGATAATTATACTAAAACAAGTAAATTATGCATAGTTACTTATAACTATTTATACATAATTTTTTATATAATATACACTACGTATTATATATACACACGTGTACGTGTGTAACTCTTTATGGAACCGACTCACTGATCCGGATCTTTGAAGTGATACAAAAGATTGGTTCAGTAACGTTTCAAAAACATAATTTTCTTGTAGTGTCTTTTGCTTTTTTGGGTCTTTAGTCATATTGAATTATTTCATTATCTTTTGAGAGATGTTTATGTACAGCGACTGCTGACTCGACTGAGTTAGGCTCGAATTCAAAAAGAACACACAGTAAGCTTCGATCGAGTGGATATAATTTCTACCGACCGACCAATCAAATGGCCGCATTCTTAACTTTCCGCGCACTGCGGGAACAAATATTTAAAAGATGTTTTTGAATGCGGGTGTTAGATTCACAAGAAAGAAAAATAATTTATTTGGATGCAAAGTTAAGGCTCCACAGTCATGCAAAAAGAAAAAAAAAAGGAGAAAAAAAAAACAAGATAATCACATAGGTATTATAAAAAGTATATATCTAAACTAATTTTATATAGAGAAAAGATTTTTTTTGTGTTTCTTTATTTGTATGTTTGTTTGTTTGATTATAACGGATAAATTCAAAAATTACGGGACCGATTTTAAAAATTCTTTCACCAGCAGAACGTTAATTATCACTGAGTAACATAGGCTATAATTTATAAAGATATCACGCGGGCGAAGCCGCGGGCGGAAGCTAGTGTAGGTTATACCACAATCATGTGGGCCTCACCGGCTGCACCAAAAAGGTTCAGGGGGCCTAAAAAGGCCACATTGAGCAATTCATCTAACGATCTGCTTAGTAACTGTCAAAAAGATGATTACTGAATATGAACCTTATGCTGATGACATTAAGAGTTATCAATTAAGTAGATATTTTGACATTCGTATTATGAATCATATTATGATTCATCTAAAGCGGACTTTTTAGCCCCCCAGTTCAGCGCATGCCAGACATAGCCCGACGCTGATTTCCAACTGAACCCGTTTGTGACTCACGGATGTCAACACTACATACCTTGAGCAATGAGGTCCTCTCGACGAGCTGGAAGGGCGCGGGGTCGATGTGGCAGATGTACAGGTTCTCGTCCTCGTACTCTGGGTCGTCTGGATGCTGTGGGAGATAATTTATAAAAATGCATTTTTTTTATTTCAGTTAGGCGTCGTCCTCTAGTCACGTGAGGTTTATAAGCCACTGTTCACCCCCCCCCCCCCCCACCCACCTCCCCCCTTAGTGATACGTCGTAAGCTTTATAAGCTAGTTTTAAGCTCCCAACATCAAGTTTATAGAAAGATATTTTCTGAATCTATTTTATTGAAAAATTAAATCAGATTCTGAAAATCATGTATTGATAAAATTGAGAAAGTTGCACGCGGGAGGCCAGCTGATTGCTAAATATTGATGTTATGTTGCTTTTAAGGCACAAATTAGCTCATTCATAGATGTCATTGTCTTGTCACAACATCTCCTTTCCAGGCATCATGATAATATAAAAGCTATCCCCATAATACTAGGCAGTGGTATGATGTTCTCACCATATCTCGTTTCCTGGCGATCTGCAGCATCCTGTCGAAGTCGATCTCCTTGGCCATCTCCATCTGCTCCCACGCCTTCTGGTCCTCAGGAGACATGTCGCACACACGCTCACGAGGCTGCAATAAAAAAACATGTTATAAAGTTTTGTATATTATACATATGCGACAAAAAAAAAACCTGACTCTTCCCTGACCATTTTGGCAAATTTCCCTGACCGTGTTTATTTTAAAACAAGCTTTTCTTCATTTTGCAAAAAATATCTACATACAGGATAATTTTTTATGTAGTGCGCATAATTTGTAGAGTGATTCAGTCTCTGCTTATAAATGCAACCGCAGTATTGGGATACGGCGGCGGCGTACGTTTAATAAATAAATAAAATGAATCCAGCCTATTACTGCCACTGCTGGGCACGAGCCTCTTCTCGGAATGAGAAGAGTGAGGTCTTAGTCCACCACGTTGACCTGGTGCGGGTTGGCGGACTACACACACCATCGAGAACTTTATGAGGCCCTCTCACATGTGCAGGTTTCCTCACGATGTTTTTCCTTTACCGCTAACCCAAGCGATAATCAAATTGCTGAGATATAGAGGTGCGGGCCGGTTTCGAACTCAGACCCTCCTGGATAGAAGGCAAGCTTTCAACCGCTAGGCTATCACTGCTTAAGTTTATTAAAAATCTAAAAATATGTGACCACAATGGGCCAATGTCTGAATTGCCTGAAAGTGGTTATTAGGACAGTATACTAACCAGCTGCACTTTCTTGTTGATGGAGGGGCTCCGGGGCAGGGATGTGGGGCTGAGCTGGTCCGGTAGGCCTCCTTCCACGTCCTGCAGGAGCGAAGACCGCTTGAAGATAGCTTCGAAGGCTGCACGGATCCTGAGGACAAGGTAAAGATTTTTTAAAGACATCCGTTTTTTTATTCACATTAAATTACATTATTCTCGCAGCTCTTACCACAACATTGTACTAATCAAGATTGTAATCTATTATTTTAAAAGAGTTTCCATGGAGTTTCTTGCCAATTCTTCTCCATAAGACCTACTATTTGGAACTGCGCACCTAGTTTCGATATTTCGTAAGTGCCTGTATTTGGGTAATTCATGAAATAAAGATGACCCGAGACAAAGGTGACCGATGTGCCGATGCCCTAATGGGGTAGTTGACTACTATTAAAAATTGTCAAATATTTTATATTCCCTTATGTAGGCAGATAAAGAAACACCATAGTTGACAAAATAATTAAAATTGGTGAAAAAATGAAATGTGAGTTATAAAAATACTATCCATCCTTTTCCCGCAAAATGGAATATGTATGAAACTGTCACAATTTACTGTGACATTACTAGTTTATGACGTCACAAATCAGTAGCGCCATCTCTGTCTATTAAGAAATTTAAAAAGCTTATATCTTAGACATATTTACAAATATTTAACTTATTTTTACACTATTGCTTAAGTTTTTCGGAAAAAAATCATTTTTTCTGATAAAAAAATTACAGTCAAATACCTTATTGAGTTTCATTCATTAGAATTGTTATTGAGTGATGGTATCCAGTATTACCTGGTCTCTGCTCCAGTGACAGTTGTGTAGACAGTCGGTTGCGGTGTGGTTGGCGTGTGGGGAGCCGTGCCTCCCGCCAGCCCTCGTGTCAGCGTGAAGGAGTTCGTCTTCTTCAGGATCGACTTCGGTCGGAACAGCTGGCCTGGTGCTGGAAATGAAAGGACTTTTAAATCTACTTCTTTGGAAGGTTCAGTTATTTTTAACACGCTTTTATTAGCTTCACCTGTAACTAACTATGTAAGAAAATCTTGGATGTTAAATTTGACCCACTTCCCGGTTTCCGATTGAGCTGAAATTTTGCATACACGTTCAGTTTGGATGACTAAAGCGTGTTCTATAGTTTTTTTAAACTATAATATTTTATTTCAAGATACCAAATTAGCTGTTGTCCGCGGTTTAAATAAAATACAGGGTGTCCCGCATATATTATCACATTAAAAGAAACCGTATAATTAGTATCACGTTCTGTGACACAAAAAATCAACCAAATCCAATCTGTAGTTTAGCCGTAGGAACTATATAAAAAATTCAGAATTTTACACTTGTCACGATCTTTACCATCATACTTTCTCTATCACTCAAAGGTTTGCTGGTACAAAACTCAAATTTGGGTTCAACTCGCCTGTGTACAATCATCTCAATTGTATTTGTTTTATTTCATTTCGTGTACAATAAAGAATTAAGAATCTTTAGGCAAAGTTTGTAAAGTCTCCAACGTATTCTAACCAAAATTATTTTTATTTACACGTGTAGAACAGATAAACGTGACATAAATTTCTACTTCGATGTTCCTTCACCTAGTCGAATGATAGCAGAGTGAAATATGAAGAAAAAAAAAAAAACTTACGTAAAAATCAAAGATTTTTTGTGTACATTTTCAGAACATGATACTAAACACGTGGTTTCATTTAATGTGATAACTCTGTGGTACCCTGTATGTCGACGATTGCTACTATTATTTCTACCACTGTCCACCTGGGGGCCTAAAAAGGCCACAGTGAGCAATTCATCTACTGATCACCATAGTAACTGTCAAACAGATGATTACTGAATATGAACCTTATGCGGATGACATTAAGTGTCGTCAAATAAGTAGATATTTTGACATTCATAATATTGTGATTCATATTGTGATTCAGCTAAAGCGGCCTTTTTAGCCCCCCTGATTGGTCATGATATAGCAGGAAATCAGTACTGACCAGGTATTAGACCTCCCTGATCCTTGGTGGTGAGTGAGGATCCTCTGGTCATGCCGGTGCCGGGCACTTGCAGCATGTCTGGTGCAGGAGTCACCTGGAAATACATTATTTATGTTTAAATAAACATGATAGGGAAAGAATTACCTCCACCTCGCAGGATATCGTAGCCAAATAACACTGCTCTTTTGCAGTGTTGTGTTCCTAACGGTGAGCAAGGTCGCCAGTGCTCCTTGGGGAAATGACGTTAGTAGTAGGGTCGGCAACGGTATTGCAAGCGTCCATAGGTCACGGTAACCGCTTACCATCATGGCCGTATGGTTATTTGCAACTTTATTGATATAATAAAACAAAATTTGACTCTCTGTACAAATTGAAAAGCAACATCCTTAAGTATCTCGATCTGGATTAGCATTTCATCATCTCACATGTAATGAAAATTTGTTTCAATAATATAGGTATTTATTTTTATTTTATTTTTCTTTAAATTGATGTCAACGTTAGTCTTTTTTTTTCTGTAAAACTCTTTATACTAATGCATGCAGAGTTTACCTGTAAGTGATTGTTACACTTTTGTCTTATATTTAACATGTTACCTTTGTCATGATACCAGTGTAAGCTATTGTTGGTGAACCAATAAATAAATAAATAAAATAAACCCGACTACTGAAAAAGTATGAAACAAGAAAATATTATTACAATATATTCATAGTGATGTTCAGAGGATAGCCGTGGTCGTATGCCACTTTGGCCTCGTAATCTGATTGGTTGAATTCATATTTTCCCGCCACTGTAGTTAGCTTTGTTGCCTTGCTAACTAAGTAGTTATTCTATGTGGCGATAGATGTCGCTTTAGACCCTCCAAACTATTGACAGGGAACTATTCAATACAACTTCATTTCAAACCTTCGGGCTTCTCCATCTCAGTTCAGCTCTTCTAGTCTACACCATACCAACTAAACTATCTGATAAGACTCACCTCAAACCTGGACGGCCTCCTAACCTTCTTCCGTGCCTCCTCATCCCTCCTCCGGAGCTCGGCCTCCCGATGCCACAGCGCCGCTATCTGCAGGCGCCGGTCGCGCCCCACCTGCTTCTCGATGACCTTCACCAGCTCCCAGCGGTGGATGGAGCCTAGGAGGACCATGGACGATGGACTGTCTACCAGAGGGAAGCTCTTGATTGTCTGTGGATGAAAATAAGATGTTTTCTCATCAAAATCAGCATGCCTCAGTGTAATTGCTCACTAAACAGATATATATATTTTACTACCCTCGACACGTTCACAAGGTCGTCTAAACTAATATTATAAAGAGAAAAATTGTTTTTCTGTATGTTTCTTTGTAATGGATAAACTCAAAAACTAATAAACCGATTTTAAAAATTCTTCCATCAGCAGAATGCTACATTATCAGTGAGTAACATAGCTATAATTTATAAGGATATCACGCGGGCGAAACCGCTAGCGGAAGCTAGTCACTAATACAAATAGAAATCTAAAATATAAACAATCATTCTTAATCTAAAAATCTAAACTCTATTATCATATCCCGAGATACAGTATGGTAGCTCGGGACACAAGTTACACTCATTTCCCCCTGAATGTAACGTTCAAAAAGCATAAATCTTACCTTATTCTCTTTGAGCAGATCCTTGAGCTGCTGGAAGGTCATCCGGTTCCAGATGTACTTGACGTCACGCACCATAAAGTCCTCCACGCAAATGTCGTACATACCTGCAAAGATTAAAACGTTTACAGTTAATTTAACTTGCTATTTACCAGGAACAGTTAAAAACCTCATAAAAGTAGGTAATAAAAGTGTTCGGTTTAAAGACAGTTTCTCAGTTACAGTTCACTTAATTTGAGAAAAGTACATAATTATATATTGTTAATCATGCATAAATCTGTGGATCTTATAGTTTACTAGCGATCCCTCCCCAGCTTTGCATTGGAGCAATTTCACGAAGAAGAGAAGAGAGAAGAGAAGAGAACGAAGAAATGCCCAAAATGATGGTGAAAACAAACAAATAGAAAGAGGCGGCGGGCGACTTTTTTAAATTTATTTTTAATTATTTATTATAATTAAAACGGCCGCACGCCAATTATATTAATTATACACATTATTAATACTACAAATAACATTCATACGCTCATCTCACAGTACTCCAAGCATACCAACATTAGCGACTTCCATCCGTCCGCAAACACGTCACATTCAGGCTTAGCTTCCAAGAGGCCGTTGAGCGCGGACAGTGCGAGGAACGGGCGATTGGGCTCGCGAGACAGTGCGACACGGGGGCACGGCAAACAATCTCCTCCTACTACGAATATAGTTGCCGGGAACAAATAGTTGGGTCAGCTCATCGTGTAGTTCAGGAGCATCAATATTTATTGTAAAATACAAACATACACACATATAAAAATAGCAACAATGACTTCGCACATAGTCGTCATTTGGTCATTTTTTATTATGTCCAACAGAAAATACACAATTACATGTGAGTAAACAATAACAAGGTTTATGCCGTACATGCACCGACATTTTGTACAATAAAATATTTCCAAGTTGATCATACATACGCAACTGTGGTATTGTTACGAGTAAGTTACCTCTTGTCATGAAAAACATAAACACATAACATTCTATAAATAAATGTGATTGTTTGCATATAATATTGTATTTTAATAATAACACATGTTTTTAAAACATATTTTATCATTTATTTGTAAAAATAAATAATAAAATAACGTTAAAGCATGTTCAAAAAAGCAAAGCGACCAACTGAAATAAAGGTAATTTTATTGTTTTTCAAAATAAATCTTGAATGAATATGCAAGGTCCAACCTTTTTAATCCCGATCCCTTTATTATGAACATGTTTTACTATGGAAGCAAGAATTATATGGCGAAAAAAATCTGCTATTTATTACATTTAGTCGAGAAATATTGAGTTATTTGTATAAAACAGCAGAATTTTTTTCACGATTTTATGGTTTTTCCCGTAATAAAGCATAATCTATAAGATATTAGAATAAAATATTTAAAAATTGCATGTCTATATATTAATACGTGAAGACAAAACTTTGCACCCCTTTTTAAGTACCTATATTGCGCGCACGGAGGAGTGTGAGATTTGGCATAGTTAAAATTTATATGGAGATGGAGTGCAGAACGATAAAATTTATGTAAAATATGTGGTCGAAATACGACCACTGGGCGACCACTAATTACTTATAATAATAAAAAAATCATTCCAAAAAAATTATATTCTGTGGGATATGTACCTTTGTCTTAAACAAACCAATAAACTTATGTGCGTATTAATTGATTTTTGCACTTTAATAAAACGCGCATTTCTACGTATTAAATAGGTCTACACTTTAGTATGTTAACTAGTACTTCAGGAACCACCACTGCTACAAGATTACTAATTGACCGACCATTAAAAGGTAACAATTTCCACTTGCCACAACTACAAAAAACTGTAAGTAATATAATTTCTGTGACATAGATCTTATTTAAATATTTTTTAGCTTATAATTTATTTATTAACTATATGATAGAGATGAATGGAAGAAAAGGACACATTGCACCGACCCCAAATAAAATGGGAAACGACAAGAGAATAATAATAATTGCGCATTGTTAGGAGGTTCCTCTCTCTAGAGCCCTGACCACCGGTAGCTTGGACCCTGTTCCCGAGGCCGGTGGCCTACTACTCTTTTATATATTATTTTTAAATGACTTTTTTTTATATTGTAAAATTATTTTAAAATATCTAAAAGTATGTAAAAAATTGAATAAAGGTTTTTTTTTTTTTTTTTTAATAAGAATATTTATTTGCACGAAATATGGTATGGTATGGTATACAAGGGGGCGGGAGGTCTTTGGTTTGCTTATTTTTGATGACATGGGGGATGGGTGAGTCTGGATGGTGATTAAGTCAGCAGTATTAAAATTTTTTTTGTCGATTTTGTTTTATTTAATTTCTTTTTTTTTAAATTTGATTTCATGATCGATAAAAATTTACAAGGTAGCTCTGAGTTTAGTCTCTCACGATCGTTTTGTAGTTTATTACCAGAGTCGATGTTCATTACCATTTTAGTTATGCGTTAGACCTCCGATTCTAAAAATTCTTTCACTATAAAACGTGCGTTTCAAACCGCAGGCAACGGCTATATTATACTAATAATTTTCAGGGTCAAAATGCTTCGAGCGCCTCTCCTCTTGATATCAATACAGCTTCTACACCATGCATCAGGTCAAGTTCCATCAGATCCAGATGCATTGGTCGACTACACCGGGCTATTCGAAAGTTCACCACGTGAGAAACTCCCATTCGCCGAGCTGGTGGCCTACGACGGGTACCGCCAGGATACCCACTACGTCACAACTAGCGACGGGTATATCTTACATCTGTTTCACATATACCCCAATGAAAACTGTGTCGAAATAAAGCCGATCCCCGTTATCTTCATGCCTGGCCTGTACTTGTCTGGTGATGATGGAATTATTCCAGGACCCGACATCGGTATTTGTTACCTGTTAGCTGACGCGTGCTACAACGTCTGGGCAGCCAATGTGAGAGGCTGCAAGCACGGCAGAAACCATACCCATCTTAATCCTGACACAGATATGGCCTTCTGGGACTTCAGTTTCGATGAGATGGCGTTGTTTGATCTGCCTGCTATTATTGCCGTTGTTTTAAAAGAATCGGGGCAAACTCAGATATTTTATATAGGACATTCGCAGGGAGTGACAATTGCGATCATATTGTGTGCAAAGAGGAAGGAGTACAACCAGGTATTTAAGTGTCTTGTGGGGTTATCAACCGCCACCTGGATGACACACACGCGGCTGTTAACTTTGACTGCACAAGCTATTTTATCTCCTGCAACCGCACTAAACATGACCGGAGAAATATTTAAGTTTGGTGGAGCTGTTCAGCGTCTGGCAGCCTTTTTATGCGCGAATTCTAATGTATCGTACCCAGTATGTACGGCGGCAGCCTTCGTACTGTTTGGATATAACGAGTTTGCTATGACCCAAGAAACGATGGCAGTGGCCGTGAACCATGAGCCGTCGGGGTCGTCAACGAATAATTTCTTACGATGGGGTCATATATATCGCTATGGATTTTCAGAATATGATTTCGGGCTAGAAGGCAATATGAAGAGATATGGTTCTCCAACGCCTCCGTTATATGATTTAAGAAACTATACAGTTAAGTCATTATTCGTTACTAGTTATAATGACTATGTTTGTGATCCTAGGGACCTGGCTACGTTGATGGCGCATTTGGTTAACTGTGTTGATTGTTCCACTTGTATTTTGTCTTACGAATGGTTCTGTCATATTGACTATATTTTCAGTTATTTTATTAAGGACATTCTTTTGCCTATATTTTTGGCGGCGTTTGATAGAGATGAGTTTATTTGCACTTGATTCGAGACTTCGTCACATCCGGTTGGCCTTAAGATATGCTAAATTGATTTGGACACATTTAATTATAATTAACTAAAACATTGCTGATTTATTACAAAAAATGGTTTAAAGAAAGTCTTGTAAAAGATTTTAAGATAGCCCCGTCTCTTTTTGTTATATGACGTTAGAAAGGGACGGATATATTCAAAACCTGGGTTTTAATAAACTTGCTTTAAAAAATCTTTTGAAATAAGTACAAAATAAATGATTAATTGAAAGCTTTCTAAAGACGATTCTTATTAACTTTTTGTAAGCAAAAGGCAGCTAAGGAACGCGAAAACGCGCGAATCTGCTATTAAAAGTAGGTACTGAATGTTCCATGGCCCTAATAGCAAATTAAGTATCTATTGAAATCCGGGCGGGGTGAGGTAAGTCGGATCGGCGGGAGGGGTTGAGTAGCCATTCTATTCATTATACGTAAAAAGTTAAAGCTAATATTATCTTGCAATTTATACATTTTTGTTTGTTTAATAAATGAGGATGTTTATTTTAATACTGTGTTTTATTGTACTCTAGATAAAGACTAGTTCCAGAAATAATACAAAAACAAATGGTAGTACCAATCGCCCTAATTATCACGAATAAGAGGCAGCTTAACGATGATGCTATTCAAGGTAGGTACATAAGGGTCACGACATGTAAAGACGGTCACCAATCTAATTCATGACCGTAGCGAGCAATACTTAATGTTTACACATATACCAAGATAAGCAACTGCATGACAGGTTGCATAGAAACTTTGCGAGGCTTATGCGCAAAGTCAATAATAATTTTGAGTACCTACCTACCTACACACCAAAAGATGAAATAAACCAAATCGAAGACACATTAACGGCGTGATATCTTTATGACCAATAGAATAGAATAGATCTTTATTTCATGTAAAACAAATACAGCACGCCGGCATTAAGACTTTTGTACATTTTGACAATAGGACTATGTTGCCCATTGATTTTTTGTCTTTGTAACATTTAGTATCCGGCGTGAAATACAGGCACTTATGAAATGTCGAGACTCTAGGTGCGCGGTTCCGAATAGCAGGTCCTATGGAGAAGAACCAGCAAGAAACTCCATGGAAACTTTTTGAAAATAATAGATTACAATCTTGATTAGTACAAATTTAATGTGAATAAATTCATTCAAATTCATTCATTCAAAAATAAAAAATTGGACAATAATGATTTGCCATTGAATAAGATTAGTAAGTTACATGCTAACCAGCGGGTCTACCGCGTAACAAAATGGTAATGAATATCGACTCTGGTAATAAACTTCAATACGATCGTGAGAGGCTAAACTTTGAGTAACCTTGTAAAAAATATACCGATCATAAAGTTGGGACGCCCAGATTTCATGATCGGTAAAAAATTTACAAAGTAATTCAACGTTTAGTCTCTCACGATCGTATTGAAGTTTATTACCAGAGTCGATCTTCATTACCATTTTAGTTACGCGGTAGACCCGCAGGTCCGACAGACGGCACCCGTTCACGAGCATGACGCATGCGTCAGCATCGCCAAGCTCAATCATAATCAAATAAACTATTGACGTAGATACTCATTGAGTATTGATAACAATGTTAAATTCACTGAAGTATTTATGTTTGTATTTATATTTTTTTCTTTTACATGTTTTATTCTTTTATTTTTTGTTACTTTATCTTTAAAATTGTTTTTGTGCTGTGTCAAATAAATACTTTTTTCTTTCTTTTTTTTTTTTTCTTATTTATGTTTGTTAAATATTTCGTACCTACAGCTGTTTAAACAACTATTAAAGCAATAATTAACAATTATAACAGTAACTTTTGATTGCCTTTGCTATTCGAATTCATTCAGAAATAAATTATTTTTCTCTCTTTCTTTCTTTCTTCATTCAGGCCACCTGTTTTGCAATCTGTTTATACAATCTAGCGGTGAAGCGTATTTATAGTCACAGTTAGAAATAACAGATATTTAAAGAAAACATACAACAATTGTTCTTGTCAATGCCAATTATCTGTAATAACAATTAATAGACACAAATTTCAGTCACAGCAAACCTTGCTTGTTATTTTGTTAAATAACAGTTTTGCTCTCATTCTTACTAACTGGATTGACGCTTGCTAGAAAGAGAGACACCTAGTATTTAATACATAAACAAATATACTTAGTTGGTGGGTTTTAGTCTGGTGGAATGAAAATAACAGGCTGTTATTTAGTAACAGATATTTCATCCTGTTATTTTTGTGTAACAGTAACACAGATAACAGGTAACACAATTGACTGTTATAACCCATTGCTAATACACCACAACGTGTGTCAGAAATGCGTGGTCATATTTCAGGGTGTGAATCAGACCATCAAACTGAACAACTTTCTCTATGGAACCAACATCGTAATCGCGAAAAAATTATCAGCTGTCCACCTTTGGGTCGAGTAGGTATTGAAGTTTTGTATGAGACAGCTGGCTTTTTTATTGCTTGTATGGTATTTTTACCACCTATAGATGTACTCTTAAAATATATCGTGTATATGAAGGAACATACAAGTCTCCATCCAAAAAATAATGTCTGGAATCCTTTTCAAGCGACTTTTCTTGAGAAATTCCCTACTTAATAACCTAACCGTCAAAAACCCCCGACTCGAACTAGAAAAAGAGCTGTAACTTTTGAACGGCCGAACAGATTTTCATGAAACATAGCTAAGATGATACCAAATTAAACTAGCTTTCAATTAAAAACACTGCATTGAAATCGGTCCATCCGTTTTGGAGCTACGATGCCACAGATACACAACTATTGTGAATCTACTACTACTCTACCACCCACTACTACTACCACTACCTACTATCTACTATTGTGTGTCTATTGTGAATGTGGCGCCGTCATTATCCCGTACGGAATAAAATTATTTTTCTTTCTTTCTTTCAACTACAAACTTATAAGCATCCTCTTTTTTGTCGGGGGTTAAAAACCCAAACACTAATAATTAAGTATAAAAGCATGTCGACGAGGATGGGATTCGAACCCACGCGTGCAGAGCACATTGGATTAGCAGTCCAACGCCTTAACCACTCGGCCACCTCGTCTTGTACTAACAATGTTAAAATAATACGCTACATTGCTAATACATAATGCTATTAAAATGGTATAAGTAGTTATAAAATATGTTTTAATAGGGAAATTTATCATTAGGGTTTCTTTTTATTTGTTTTATTTATCGTTGCATTTTATTGATGGGTGTTTTCTAGCTTAAGGCCTTACCTTTCTAGTCCCGATCCCTTTAAGGGGTAATTGTACTCATCATTATGAACAACTTTAATTATGGTACCAACTATGAACTCTACTAGGGCACAGCAATTTTACTATACATAATACAATAATAACAGTTTATTATTGTATTATAGTAAAATTGCTGTGCCCTAGTAGAGTTCATAGTTGGGTTGGTGGTGCGTATCAATATGAAACCGTGTTACGGCACAGCAATTTTACTATAATACAATAATAAACTGTTATTATTGTATTATGTATAGTAAAATTGCTGTGCCCTAACACGGTTTCATATTGATACGCACCAAACCTTTTGTCAACCTATGAACATATGAACGCAATAAAGATTTTGAGTTTGAAATCGCGAAAAAATCTCCTGTTCCGATACAGATAATTTAATATTACTCGACTAAATGTTGTTAACAGGAGTTAACTCCATTATTAAGTTATCGTATGTCAATTTTTCAAATATGAACCGACAATAAGACTGAGAGTCGAATCCAGATGCGAGTTGTTCTTACAAAAAACCGACTTCAAAAAAAGTAAAAAGTATAAAATAATTTTCTTAAAAAACTTATCAGCTTCTGAAGTCGGTGCCACTGCCAAGCTAGGTGCATTGAAGAATTAAAGGCGGACTTCAGAAGCTGATAAGTTTTAAAGAAAATTGATTTATACTTTTTAGTTTCTTGAAGTCGGTTTTAAACTATTTTTTATTTTTCTATTTTGAGTGGCATAAGCAATATATAACCATGCAATTACAGCAATCGCAAGTGATATGCTGATATTCATTCAAGAGTTCCATTGTCTATATCCGAAGGTCTTTATCAGAACTTCACCAAATTTAAATGGGACCACCTCGAGAGTATACACTTTCAATCAAAAACTGAATTTTCAAAATCGGTCTGCAATTGGCGGCGTATTCGCGTAACAAACATACAAAAAAAAAACATACTGTCGAATTGAGAACCTCCTCCTTTTTGGAAGTCGGTTAAAAAGGTTGAGAACTACGGCATTGGACCAGTCCGGCAGTGAACTGTGGTCGAGTAGATAATAAAACAATACACTCACGGCTAGCAGATGATAGCAGGTCCGGCAGATATGGGAGTTTCTTGATGAGGATGATGCTGTCGAAGCAGGAAGGCTGCAGTAAGGATGCGACGGCGTTCGCTGCTAATACGGCAGCCATTATTGGGAGCAGATGTGTCACCTAGAAGACAAGTAAATTCGTCAGAAAATAAAAATGACCAGCGCAGAGCAAGCGGCGCGAAGAATTTTCAGATGCTGAATAAAAGACTGTATTGTGATTGTATTAAAGTACGAAATTATATGGACATCCATCCTGTTAGTCTATTTAAGTAACATCATACAGTTGGTCAAAGAGACCTTTTCACAGAGCACATCAGGGGGGGTAAAAAGGCCGTTTTATATGAATCACAATATGATTCATATTACAAATGTCAAAATATCTACTTAATTGACAACACTTAATGTCATCCGCATAAGGTTCATATTCAGTAATCATCTGTTTGACAGTTACTATGCAGATCAGTAGATGAATTGCTTAATGTGGCCTTTTTAGGCCCCCAGAAGTAAGATCAGGGGATCTGTCGCGTAATTAAAATGGTAATGAACATCGACTCTGGTAATAAACTTCAATACGATCGTGAGAGAATAAACTTTGAGCTATCTTGTAAAAAGATCAAATTAAATATCTGGACTTGGCTCGCGAGGTTGTCGATATGTGGGACGTGGAGTCAGCAATCATTGTGCCGATAGTCGTAACGGCTAATGGTTTAATTGCCAAGAGTCTCGAACAACACCTTAAGAGGCTCTCACTAGGTGGCTGGATCAAGGGCTTGATTCAGAAAGCAGTACTCCTTGACACTGCGCGCATTGTTAGGAGGTTCCTCTCTCTCTAGAGCCCTGACCACCGGTAGCTTGGACCCTGTTCCCGATGCCGGTGGCCTACTACTCTTTTATATTTTTAAACGTTATTATTATTAAATAGAAAATTCTTTGTATTATTATTTAAAACCAGGGTTTGAAATTATCAAGATAAATTTATGCCCCTTGATAATTATCAAATAGATATAAGCCTAGCAATCCTTTTTTAACTGGTAGGTATTACATATCAACGTTTACGTTACAAGCAAGTAGTTTAATAAATAAATTATACATATTTTACAATCAAGGTAATCTTTTATAAATTATTGGTTTTTTAATTTCGTGATCAAAACCAAAATACTTATCAAAGATAATTATCAACCTATATTTATCTTAAACATAATTATCACCTAGGGGCGTCGCTCACTGGTAAGTCGAGGCGAGGTCGCGGCGGCGTCGAGGCGTGGTCTCTATGTAGAGTCAAGGCGCGGGCGACTATGCTTCTTTCACACATTCCAATTCAAAAAACGCATCTCCGCACGAAACAATGACAAAATCGCGGTGGAGTCACGTCGCCGTCGGCCACAGACCCCCCCCCCCCCCCCGCGCCGCCCCCGCCTCGCCCGTGCCGCGACTCTAGTATATGAGCACTGCCATTTATTCCTAAAGTAAATGTAGAAGCGGCGCGCCGCTTGTGCGCCCGCGCCTCGACGTCGCCTCGATTCTAGCTCATGTGAGCAACGCCCCTTAGAACCCTGTTTAAAACTATACAAAAGTATGTTATAAAGTTGTATAAATGAAATAATAATAGTGAATAAATGATCTGTACCTGTCCAGTCATTTCGCTGACAATGACGATAGTAGACACGGTGTGTGTGACAGCTCCCGTGAAAGCTGCTGCGCCTACGACTGCGTAGCCACCTGTAAATATTACATACGTGTTTAGATCCATTATACTGTGAAGTAAAATGGTCAAATATAATTTATAAAAATGTTACTATAATAATATAAGGTCTTATTTTAATAATGAAAAATAGTTTAGGAGGTAAATTTATAGGTTACAAAGATACATTACTTATAGCAAAAAAAATATTTGTTCTTTTTTACGATTTCAAAATTAATATTGATTTTTTAATTCTCTATGATTATGAATGGCACTAAGGTCATGAACTTGACCACATGACCTGACAGGCTCGGCTACTCTGACACACACACGCATTGCGTCGCCGCGCCGTCCGATCACAGCCTACATAATTTTTAAATCTCCTGCAGCTTTAATTTGATATTTGAAATTAATTCTATACCAGTTATAGAGCCTAGCTTTAATATATTTTGGATTATTAAAATAAGACCTTATATAAAAATGGTTGATAGTAACAAATATGATAATATTATTATTTGATCGCTATTACAATGAAATTGACATTAATCTGTATAGAATTGACATTTACTACATAATTTAAGCTTAATTTATTCAAATTCAAATCTTATAAAAATGCGTTTTATACTTGACATGGTTATGTAAAAGGTTATTATGATGTTTTACTGTAATAATATTAATATCAAGATTTGTATGCATGTAATTTAATATTTGCCTGCAATTTGTAAGATGGAACATGATTCTATCGACCATTAACTCTAAGACCTTGTAAAAAAAACAGTAGTTTTACTATATACGTTAACGTTTACTATATACGTATATACTATACTATAAACGTTCTATTCTATTCTAATAATATATTTTGAATTCCAACTCTATGCATTTAGAATGACCCCATGGAATAACCGGTCTTGATGCCTATGTGACCTTTATGACAATGACTTAAGGTTCAATTTGAAATGGTAAATGCTGGCTCGTGAAATAAAATACAAGAAGAAATATGACTTTGTTCCACATCCAGACAAGTGCAGCATCAGAATTTTAAATTTAGCGGATTAACATTGTTTTAATTTAAATTTTATTTATTATTTTCTTGTTCTAACTTAGATATTGAAGTCTTTTTATTATTCCTATGGACTTTTGTTTGAAAATAAAGATTCATTTTATGATTTTATAACAACTTGCTCTTCAAGACACGTAAGTATCTCGATTATCGGTCGCCCATCCAAGTATTGACAGCAGCAACATTACATACACACTTACTCATACATTATTTTTTATTTTCTTATTATTTTTTGTTATATTTTATTATTTCAGTGTCGGTTACTTTGTGATGTCAAATAAACGTTTTTTCTTTTTTTTTTCTTCTTTTCTTTCTTACTAAACTCCAACAAACTTACCTTAACTTAATTGCTCTAAAACACATCTTGTGTATCGGTGAACCATCCAAGTTTTGACAGCAACAACGTAGCTTAACCTCATGACAACTTACCAGGTAATATCTTCTGGATATGTCCTCCGTATGCAACGCCTAGTGGACAGAAGTAGTGCATGACTTCTCCCGTGAACCTGCCCAGAGAAGCGCCCATCTTGAAGGCTGGCACGAAGATACCGGCTGGCACCGGCAGTGTGCAGGATACCATGCTGAGGAAGAACTGGGGATGGAAACAAAAATTTATTTATTTATGTACACACAGACACATGATACAGAACAGAAGTATAGATAACTAAGTACAAAGGTACTGGTTATTTCTAAAGAAATTTCTGCCAGCAGACCTGCGACAGGATAGAGTGAAAAGAAAATATAAATAGATGATAAGGAGCTAACGATGAGGAATATAATAAAATACGTAAAAATAAAATATACCCTTACGTAATACATAGATACATACATAAATAAATGAAAATAAAAAAAAAACTGAAAAAACGTGTTTTCTTTCGGAAAATCTTGGTTCAAATTGAAGAGTGCAAGTGTGATCAATTCTATGTAAGTACTGTTTCGCACATTAATCAGAAAAACTAATAATACCCAATAGATAATAAATAAATAAATCGAGCCCATTACTGTGTAATGCTGGGCACGGGCCTCTTCTCACAATGAGAAGGGTTAGGCCTTAGTCCACCACGCTGGGATAGTGCGGGTTGGCGGACTACACCCACCATCGAGAACTTTATGAGGCCCTCAGGTGTGCAGGTTTCTTCACGATGTTTTTCTTTCACCGTTAACGCAAGTGATATTCAAATTGCATCCGCACATAAATTCGTAAAGTCTGAGGTGCGGGCCGGGTTCAAACTCAATCCCTCCTGCATGGAAGGCAAGCGTTCAACCACTAGGCTATCACTGCTCATCACCCAATAAAATCACAGCAATATAACTGTTACGTCATTACAAAGTAACAGAAAAACACTTGTTTAAACAAAAGTCATAAAAAGCTATTTTAGTAGGCAGACTATAAATTGAAAACCATAGACACAAGACGAGGTGGCCGAGTGGTTAAGGCGTTGGACTGCTAATCCAATGTGCTCTGCACGCGTGGGTTCGAATCCCATCCTCGTCGACATATTTTGTTTACTTTATAAATAATAAAATATTATAGTTTAAAAAAAAACTATAGAACACGCTTTAGTCATCCAAACTGAACGTGTATGCAAAATTTCAGCTCAATCAGAAACCGGGAAGTGGGTCAAATTTAAATTCCATGATTTTCTTACATAGTTAGTTAGTTACAGGGGAAGCTAATAAAAGCATGTTAAAAACATAGAATTTACAGTTTTTTTTAAATACCACTAAGTGGCAAAGAGTGATAGCCTAGAAGTTGAATGCTTACCTCCCATGCAGGAGGGTCTGAGTTCGAACACGGCCCGCACTACTGACTTTTCAGATTCATGTGCGGATTAGAATTTGATTATCACTTGCGATAACGGTGAAGGAAAACATCGTAAGGAAACCTGTGCATCTGAGAGGGCCTCATAAAGTTCTCGATGGTGTGTGTAGTCCATCAACCCGCACTAGGCCAGCGTGGTGGACTAAGGCCTAGCCCTTCTCATTCTGAGAAGAGGCCCGTGCCCAGCAGTGGGACAGTAATGGTATGGATTTATTTATTATAAGTGGCAAACAAACATACGGCCCGCCTGATGGTAAGCTGTTACCGTAGCCTATGGACGCTTGCAACACCAGGGGCATCACTCGCGCGTTGCCGACCCTGTAAGAATCTTTTCACTCCCTTTTTGAAGAACCCCATGCTATAGTCTCTTGGAAAAACCTCGATGGGAGCTGATTCCACAAACTGAGCGTGCGTAGGAGGACACTCCTCTAAAACAGCACAGTACGATACCAGGCTGAACAGATTTTCATAAAACATAGCTAAGATGAATCCCGGTTAAACTAGCTTAAAATTAAAAAAAATCTTCCTTGAAATCGGTCCATCGATTTTAGACACATACACTCTGTAGCGACATCTATCGCCACATAGAAGAACTACTTAGTAAGGCAGCAAAAAGCTAACTACAGTGGCGCGAAAATATGAATTCGACCAATGAGATAACGAGGCCTGCATCGCGCAAGTAAAAAGATAATCGTATCTAACACATATACAACTGTCCGACATCAACCGTCGGGCTTCGGCCCGCCAGGCAATATCACCTCGCCTGGTCGGAGAATCCTCCCTTTTCAATGGAGGAACACCACACCTCGTTCCTCCACACACACTACAAACTTATAACACCCCTCTTTTTTGTCGGGGGTTAAAAATAACGGAATACTCACGATGGAGAAGAAGTATATGACGAGGCAGCCAAAGTGGTCCACTTCTAGCGTGTGCCAGTGCGACACGACGGACGCCTGCTCCGCCGTCAGCTCGTCCGTCCACGTGAAGTTGGAGAACAGCGAGAGGACCTGCAAGAAAAACATGGCGTTACTAGAAAGAAAAAAAAAAAGAAAAAAAAGAAAAACTATTATTATTATTAATTAAACTGTTATTTGTTATTATTTTTGTTATTGAAAAAAATTTAAATAAATAATTAAATTAAATTTATTCAGCACGAACAATGACATCACACGAGAGAAAAATAAAATATAAAACAGACACTTAAGACTGTCTGATTATTATTTTTGTTTCTTTGTGATCTCTGTGTTTCAATTTTATTTTATTTTTGTACTGACGATGTATGTCATTCGAATAAATGTTTTCTATTCTATTCTATTCTAAGAGAACAAAATTAAAATTAAAAATAAAATAGTCATTATAAAATATTGTATTATGTTGTCAAGTATGTCCATGCCGAAAATAGCCAGCTCAGCATTTACTACACACCAGTAGCACCAGTAGAAGGACATTACAGGGAGTATTTAAACAGGACACCTGCTTCATATATTGTACTCATCATTATGAACAACTTTTAATAAGGCACCAGCCCTGAAATCGCGAAAAAATCTGCTGTTCCGTAAAACAAATCAAATAATTTTATTTCCATGAAACATGGTAGAGGATTCAATCCCGGGATCCCGACCCTATTCTAGTCCCAAAAACTTCGGGATTCAATTTTCATAATCCCGGGATTTCCAGGACTGACAAAAATGTTACTAGGTATAATCGTTTGATTTGTTTTTTATAGATAGTTATGATTACTAAATGAGAAATGTGACAGATTACTGCCTGGCCTGTATCCCAACTACGTTGGGGTCGGCTCCCAGTGTAACCAGTTGCGGCTGAGTAACAGTATTTTATACAGAGCGACTGCCATCTGACCTCCGCCACCCAATTACTGGGGGACACTGATACCCTAAGGTTAGACCGGTTGCCAGTTGCCAGTTGCTGTTGGTGACAGATTACTATTATTATATTATTAATGACAGATTACCTGTTCTTGGTTTCCAAGGTCCGCGGCCATGTACTTGCCGATGCCCGGCGGAAACAGTATGGACATCACCGCGAGCGTTATGAAGCCTGGGTATATGAAGCGGCTGGAAATAACACGAGACACAGTTAAACTTAATGTGTGTTCAATAATAATAGCGCCGGGGGCCTAAAAAGGCCACATTGTGCAATTCGTCTACTGGGGGCCTAAAAAGGCCACATTGAGCAATTCGTCTACTGGGGGCCTAAAAAGGCCACATTGTGCAATTCGTCTACTGGGGGCCTAAAAAGGCCACATTGAGCAATTCGTCTACTGGGGGCCTAAAAAGGCCACATTGTGCAATTCGTCTACTGGGGGCCTAAAAAGGCCACATTGAGCAATTCGTCTACTGGGGGCCTAAAAAGGCCACATTGAGCAATTCATCTACTGATCTCCATAGTAACTGTCAAACAGATGATTACTGAATATGAACCTTATGCGGATGATATTAAGAGTTGTAAATTAAGTAGATATTTTGACATTTGTAATATGAATCATATTGTGATTCATCTAAAGCGGCCTTTTTAGCCCCCCTGTTCACTGATTTAATTACAACGATCCCATCAGAATACCAACGCTGTGACATTTTCCAAATGCCAGCATTATGCCGAGATGGGAGCCATTTTTGGTCTCGTCCACGCTGCTTATTTTTTTTTTCTTTTGTTTATTGTTTCCTGGCGAGTCCAGAATAAAACTGTTTTCTTTCTTCTAATAATATATTTTTTTTTTAATCCACACAAGAATTTCTCCTGTATCGTTTCAAATATACATGTCACATGTACACACACCCAGACCCGGAACAACTATCTGGCCATACAAATATTTTTTCCGTGCAGGTATCGAACCCGCGGCACGTAGCGCAGAAAGCTAATCGCTTAGCCACTGCGCTTCTCATTCTTTTAATATGTTGAACTAGAAGTTTTAACAACTTCTGGTAAATTATTACATAATTTAGCTCCCTTAAATCATAAGTTATTTTTTGAAGTGCCTGTATAAATATATATTATTGTATAAAAAATAAAATTGTGTGTAGAAGAAGGATACATGAGAAGAAGTGTTGTGTAAAGTTGCCCAGAAAGATGCTCAATATAGATTTTCCAGTGGGTGAGTCACGCGCGTTTCTTTCAAAAAGATATAAAAAAAGTGTTAAATAAACTTACTTCTTTTGCAAGAAGTTGCTGAGTGACTTTGTGTTCCTTATAAACAGAACATACTGTCGATGTAGAAACACCCATAACGCTGCTAGCAGACCGCATACGATGCTGAAAATATAACAGAATATGTTAATGAATTAACTTTCAAATTTAACCCAGCCCTATCAAAAATAAGGATGGATCCGTATTGATCGACACGAATTTATTCTATATCAATATCTAAAGATATTTACGCCTTTACACCGTTGACAAAAACCGTTAAAAACCCCCGACTCCAACTAGAAAAAGGGCTGTAACTTTTGAAAGACTTAACAGATTTTCATGAAACATAGCTAAGATGATACCCGATTAAGCTAGCTTTCAATTAAAAAAACTGCATTGAAATACAATACCAAAATCTGTCTTTGGTATTGTATTTCAATGCAGTTTTACGATACACTTCTATAACTTTTTAACCCCCGACAAAAAAGAGGGTGTTATAAGTTTGTACTGTGTATCTGTCTTTGGCGTCGTAGCTCCAAAACGGATATACCGATTTCAATGCAGTTTTTTAAAATTAAAAGTTAATTTAATCGGGAATCATCTTAGTTATGTTACATGAAAATCTGTTCAGCCGTTCAAAAGTTACAGCTCTTTTTCTAATTGGAGTCGGGGTTTTTGACGGTTAGGTTATTATCAACCGTCATTACTACTCACCCAAGTAACACGAACACTGCAAACTCCTGAGGGTCGAAGGGGAAATCTTGGGGCAAGTTGGTGGGGAAGAGAGGCTTCACTGTGGGCATAGCGCCCGACCATACTGAGAGGAGACGGAACATCTGGAAAATAAAGAATAAACGTTTATTAAAAGCATAAAAAATATAATTTAAAAATTGACGTCACTTTTGACGCCGTTGTTGAAGCATCGACTGCTGCGGCATACCGCACACAGGAATCGAACCAGTGACACATATGTCATATGTGTACATATGTACATATACAAGATATTTTATATGTACCTAGTGCTCATGAGCACGCGTATCTGGGGGCACGGCAGTGCCCCAGCCAAGTCTCGAGCAAAACGGGCACGGCCGTACCATCTTTTCTCGATGCGATTCCCGGGTGTTTCGCCCCCCCTATATCTTCGACGTGGACAAAGCTACGAGTTTAGGTTTTCGGTGAATAATAGTAGGCATTAGAACAAGCTTAAGTTCGAAATTACATGCCAATTGAATTAATAGTTTAGGAGTTACGGTCGATCAAAGTTACACCATTTTGTCACTCACTGACTCATTGACTCACTGACTCACTGACTCACTGACTCACTGACCGATCATCAAAAATCTAAGGTACTTCTAGCAGACTTAGAAACTTCAAATTTTGCACCAAGATAGGTCATTAGCCACATATAAAGGAAAAATTAAAAAAACATTAAAAATAATTATAAAAACATTAAAAAATAATATACCATAGAAAACAATTTTATATTTGCGGTTTGGCAAGAACATTGTGTATGGATTTTGACTGCATTGTTAACTTTGTTCGTTGTTTAACTATTCAATTGGATGAATAAATACATAGAATAGAAAAGAATAATATAAACTGTGGTCAAGCATACGTGGCCCTTTCAAGAGTGACTAAAAACATTAAAAAATAATATACCATAGAAAACAATTTTATATTTGCGGTTTGGCAAGAACATTGTGTATGGATTTTGACTGCATTGTTAACTTTGTTCGTTGTTTAAGTATTCAATTGGATGAATAAATACATAGAATAGAAAAGAATAATATAAACTGTGGTCAAGCATACGTGGCCCTTTCAAGAGTGACTAGTTTGGGTGGATTACATTTAATAAATGTGAATTTTAGTAGTATCAAAGCTCAGGAGATAGCAATAGCTGAATATAATCGACTCCGAAGTATATATCGCCCAGACTTGTTTACCTTAGAAGTAACGAAGCCTCAGAAAAGAAACAAAAGAGATAGAGATAGAGAATGGGTTCTAAGCAAAGCAGTAGCTGAAGTCCAAGAAATTATGAGGTCACCTAAAAAAAAAGAAAGAAATACACTTACAAAAAATAAATGAGATCCCAACAAAAACATTAAATGTAAAAAAATGCCAAGTCTCTCGATGCAGTCTTTCCATCGTAAAAAGTTTTGAGATCTCATAGAAGCCAAGTCCTATTCAAATTATTTTGTAGTTATAAATCAACATTTAGTAATTGTATCAATAGTTTTCTTTATATTATAATTATAGTGACTTGGCAATGAGCACAAGAAGAAACAAATAATAAAACGGCATATTTGGAGGAGTTGAAAGTCACACACCGCATGCGTAAACATTAATATCACAAAATTAATTTTCTTTTGGTTTATCCGTGTCGTCCCAACCGAATTTCGGCAACGGCAGTCAGTCTCATCCAAGACTAGTAAACTGCGCAGGATAATCTGATCACAGGTCTCGTCAGTAACATTTGCATATAATTCCAGGCAGCAAGCGTCAGGTGGCCAGTATCACTGCCTCCTGACATTATGCTGAGCTGCGGCCTTTTGGCACAACAACTTTTTATTTTATATGTTTTCTTTGTTATTGGTTTTATTTATTTTTTGTTGTGCTAATAAAGTATTTTTCTTTCTTTCTTTCTTTCTTTCTTTCTTTCAAGCAGCTTTTAATTTGTGCTCATTGCCAAGTCACTATAATTATAATATAAAGAAAACTATTGATACAATTACTAAATGTTGATTTATAACTACAAAATAATTTGAATAGGACTTGGCTTCTATGAGATCTCAAAACTTTTTACGATGGAAAGACTGCATCGAGAGACTTGGCATTTTTTTACATTTAATGTTTTTGTTGGGATTTCCTTGACTCGAATAAAAATCTGACATGGGATCATAACATGTTTGATAGAAGAACAGGTACCATTAATAACTATGGCATGAAAACAATCTTCAAAGACATTCAGGGATTTATAGAGGGAATAATACTGTATGACATACAGACTGTGGATAGTATATTATCTCATGATGATCAACAAACACCGGACGTCTCGACGTTTTTTCTATGATAAATATATATATGTAATACACCAAAATATAGCAGGCCTACTCAATAAATGTGAACCACTAACAGTCTGCTTAGAAGATTTCAAGTCGAAGAATATAAATATAGACGTAATTTGCATTACAGAGCACTTTATGATGTCCGGATATGAAGAATACCTCCTTATACCAAAGTATTCACTAGCCGCATGTTATTCAAGAAAGGAAACCAAAAGAGGTGGTACTTGTATTCTCGTAAAAAATGGTCACCACTGGAGAGAAATTAAGGAAGTAGGTAACAAAGATGTCTATAAGCAATATTTTTGAATGTTGTGCCATCGAACTAATTCATAGTAAAACTATAATCATATGTATTTACAGAATTCCAAAAGCCAGTAACTTAAGTATATTTTTTGAACGCTTAGAAACATTACTATTGTTTACATGCAAATATTATAAAGGAAATACAATAATAGCGGGAGATTTCAATATTGATATTCTGAAAACTAACAATATTTCTTTAGAGTTAGAATGTCTGCTCCTTAATTTTAACCTTAAATTACAAATTAAACAGCCCACACGGCTTAAAAGTAAGACATGTATTGATAATTTTGCACACAATCTTGGAAATAAAAGTAGTTCTGATATAATAGAACTGGCGTTATCTAATCACACATGTCAAATATTAAAATGTCCTATTAAAAAGGTATACTTGATTGATTATTGGTTCGTAACTCGACGAAATTACAACAATGATAATATGAAAAAATTCAAAGAATGTTTGCGAAATATCTCGTTTTCGGATATTTATAATACTGAAGACCCAAATGAGGCATACAATATATTTAGTGAAACATTTTGTCTTTTCTATAATCTATGCTTTCCGTTTGTAAAAATCAAGATTACAATGAAGAAAAAACATCAATGGATTTCTCACGGTATTAAACTATGTAGTAAGAAAAAATGCAATCTGCTATGGCGATATAGACTACAACCTACCGAATTTAATAAAAGCGAATTTAAAAAATATACAAAAATGTATAAAAAAGTTATTAAATTGACACAACGCTCTCAAAATTGCTACAAAATTAAGTCCTCTACAAATAAATCGAAAACAACCTGGTCTATTATCAATCAATCCAAATTAAATCACCCAAGAGAAATTAGCTTCATAAAAAACAACGACAAAAACATAACCAATCCGCAAGAAATAGTGAAATGTTTTAACGACTTCTTTACAGATAAAATTATACCAATCCCAGGTTGTGGAAAAAAAGTTATTTCAAACATCCAACAGGCTGAAAATTCAATGTTCATGGCACCCTGTTCATTCTACGACATACTCAAAATAATTAATAGACTCAAAAACACTAACAGCGTAGGTCACGACGGGGCTTCTAAAAAAATAATAAAATATGTAGCTGAAGATATTAGTCAGCACTTAAGCCACATTGTTAATTTATGTATTACAACCGGCATTTATCCGGATAATCTCAAGATAGCAATTGTAAAACCACTTTTAAAGAAGGATAAGAAGGAACTACTAGAGTCGTATAGGCCTATCGCGCTGGTATCTGTCTTCTCTAAAATATTTGAAAAGTACTTTAACGAAAAAATGTATAAATACTTAGAAAATAAAAATATATTATCGGAAAACCAGAAGGGATTTCGTAAAAACAAAACAATCAATATGGCTGTATACGATTTTTTAAACAGAGTTATCAGCAGTGTAGATAAAAAGATGCCAGTTTGTGCGATCTACTGCGACATGACCCAGGCATTTGACTATGTAAATCATGAAATCCTTCTGCGAAAATTAGAAGCATACGGTATAAGAGGCAACGTACTCCAATTAATCAAATCATATCTAAGCAATAGAACACAGTATACAGAGATTACTAAAATTGATTATAAGACAAAAAGAGAAGTCACTTATAAGTCAAATCATCGCGAAATTAAATACGGTGTACCGCAGGGTAGCGTTATGGCTCCTATGCTATTCAATGCGTATATAAATGACTTACCTAGAGTAACCCCTCATCCCACTACTCTATTCGCCGACGACAGTACAGTCACTATAGAATGTATGAATGTGACGTAAATAATACACTCAAATCTATTATCTCATGGTTAGACAATAATAATCTAAAAATAAACTTATCCAAAACGAAATTAATGCAATTCAGTCAACGTGAAACTCATCCTAACTTAAATATACAGTATCAAAGTAACAATATTCATCGGGTTAACATCACTAAATTTCTGGGTATAACAATAGACCAAAGACTAGATTGGAAAGCTCATATTGAAAATCTTAGTAAAAGAGTAAGTAAATCTGCGTACTTACTATTCAAACTGTCTCCCGTTTTAAATACAGAAGCATTAATAACAGCATACCATGGTATTGTAAACTCAGTCATAAGATTTGGTGTAATTTTCTGGGGGAACTCTACGAACAGAGACATAATTTTCAAGATGCAAAAAAGATGCATCAGAGCAATGTTTAAATTACAATACACAGATTCATGTATGCCATACTTTATTAAGTACAAAATACTGACTTTACCTTCTCTTTATATATTTGAAGTTACTATATTTGTAAGAACAAATCCAAAACTATTTAAGCGACTCAATGATGTAAGTAATAGAGAAAGACGGGACAAAGATAGACTATGTGTCAGAATGTCTAGCACGGCTCTATTACACAAAAGTGTCTTCTGTATGGCACCAATAATATATAATAAAATACCCAAATCCATTAAAGACCTAAACATTAATCTTTTCAAAAAGAAACTTAAAGATTACTTAGCAGACAAATGCTATTACTCTATATCAGAGTTTCTGTCTGATAAGAATACTGAGTCCATTAATGTTATAACTCGCAATAATAAGTATTTAACGGTGGCCGTGGTGTGATGTAGAATGAATAATACCAGTTTTCCAGTCCTTTAAAGTATATTTGATTGTAATTGTTGTGTTTTAAGATATTTTTATATTTTGTTTAATTTTTTGTATTTTATATTATTGTACACCCAATGGGTATGTTATAGTGACACTTGCTATTTACTATTAAGATCTTTTTTATATTTACCTATGACAAACAATAAATAACTATTCTATTCTATTCTAAAATTTGCAGTGATTCAGTGTCCGTTCCCAAATGCAACCGCAGTACTAAAATTCACTCCAAAACAAATAAAATAAAAATTTAATTTTGTATGGCTTGCGCTAGTAAATTATGCGTATTCCCCATACTAAGTCGCATTTTCGTTTTGTTTTAAAGTGTAAAGTCTTCATAAAATGCGCGGTACTTTTTCGAGCTCGTATATACAAGCAAAGCAAAAGAAATTAAAAAATATATATAATATATTTTTCATCCCACCATCTCGGAAAGAGTATTTTTAATCTTCAATATCTGAGTGGAAAAGCCGTTTTTATTCTCTAGAGGATAAAGTAAATTTTCATCCCACCATCTCGGAAAGAGTATTTTTAATCTTCAATATCTGAGTGGAAAAGCCGTTTTTATTCTCTAGAGGATAAAGTAAATTGAATTTAGAACATCGTGTGCACTAAGTTTGTGAATTAAACGTTTTTTTTTTGCATTTAGTCATTTCCTCGCTGAGGTGGAATGAAAAGTTACGTGTTGCACTCGAGTGCAAAGATTTTTCACCTCGTGCTCTTTTGATTCCCTCGCTAACGCTCAGGATTCTAATTTTGAATCACTCGCTGCGCTCGTGATTCAATTTTAGAATCCTTCGCTTGCTCGGTCATCAAAATTGAACACGCGGTTAAAAAGCAACTTTGCACTCTTGTATAACAAATAACTATTATTAAATAGGTAGTGGTTTAGTTCATAACGGCCTCAGAATAAATGATTATGAATTTTGAAATATGTATGGAATATCTATAAAAAAATCCCATTAAAAACAATAAAACTACAAAAAACGCTCAGAATTAACTGTAATTTCTCCTTACTACATTAATAATATTATTACGTAAAATTTATACCAGAATAAACGTTGGTTATTAAGAAATTAAAATGTCATAAAGCATTTTTTTTTTATAAAACTTAAAATTATAGGCATTACTACCTACTGCCAAATTGCTATATAATGCGATGCGTCGGCCGCTCGACCTCAGTACCGCGCAATTTTGTGACAGGCCTCTTAATTAACGTTGATGAGAGCGCGTACTTTAAATATATACTAGATAACTCTAGATCTTATATAGAATCTGCCGATTATTTCTGGATGCGCACGCGACATATCGTCAACGTTTAATGAATATCTACATGAAACTAGCCCACCATGTAATAAATTTTACTTCCGGGTGCTATCAACCCGATTTTTAGGGTTCCGTATGTCAAAAAGAAAAAAAGAATCCTTCGTTGTCCGTCTGTCTGTCTGTCCGTCAAAACCCTTATTCTCGTAAACGTGTTGAGGTATCAAGTTCAAATTAATATTAAATACTCAGGTCTGCCCTTTATGCCGCACATTTTGACACTCGCAAGGGAATCAAAACCTATATGGTAGGTACCTAGTCCCCGTTGACCTAGCCCAGGGGTCGGCAACCTGCGGCTCGTGAGCCACATGCGGCTCTTTGGATGTGAAGCTGCGGCTCTTTAGTTCCATACGCAAAGCACTAGGTGGTCCTGGCATTATTTGCCAAAAAGACGAAAGATTGTAGAAATGAAAAAAAAATTTTTTTTTGGCTCCTTCAAACTTTGATATTTGTAAATTGTAATTTTTGACTCTTCCGACTCAAAAGGTTGCCGACCCTGACCTAGAATCATGAAAGGCAAGAAGCAATGTCTTATAGCACAAGTAAAGGGAGAAATCCGAAAACCGTAAATTTGTACGGAATCCTCGGAGCGCAAGTCTGACTCGCACCTGTGTTTTAATCGTTACCCCATACAAGCGTGTCTTTTGTATCGTGGATATAGTTTACCAACTCTCACATGCACACACACACACAGACCAGAAAAAACTGGATAGTTGTTTCTGATCTACAGTATTTGTATGATCTAATTCTGTAGATCAAACAAATACGAAAAGGTAGAAGAACAGAGATCTACTTACAATAGCACTGCAGCAGGCCGCGAAGAAACCTCTCCAGTAGTTACGAACAGCGAAATATGTTGTCGTTACTTCAATGGAGAATAGAACACCTGAAATATACCATTTTAATTATATTATTATATAATAACTAAAACGGCAAAATCCCCGACTCCACCTAGAATAATATTATAGTTTAAAATAAAACTTAAGAAAACGCTTTTGTCATCCAAACTAAACGTGTATGCAAAATTTCAGCTCAATCGGAAACCGGGAAGTGGGTCAAATTTAACTTCCAAGATTTTTTTACATAGTTAGTTACAAGTGAAGCTAATAAAAGCGTTTTAAAAAGAGCTGTAACCTTTGAACGGCTGCACAGATTTTCATGAAACCCGATTAAACTAGCTTTCAAAAAAAAAAACTGCTTTGAAATCGGTCTATCCGTTTTGGAGCTACGATGCCACAGACAGATCCAAAGATACACCTTACAAACACCCCTCTTTTTTGTCGGGGGTTAGAAATGCGGTCTGCTGATGGCTATAAAGATAAAGGTTCCTCTACATCAAGAACTCACCTCCAACAGGGGCTGCGAAGCATGAGGCGACACCCACAGCGCAAGCTGCCGCCAGCATCTCGCTAGTACGAGACTCATTTGAATAAATGCCTTGGAAAGTGGTCACCAGTTTGGACAGGAGTGTGGCTACCATTGAGGCTATGTGGACTGATGGACCCTGGGAAAGAAGAGAGTCAGTTTGCCTTATTATTTATTTATTTATTTTATTTATTTATGTACACACAAGGAAACATGGTAATAAAAATGTTACAGACAAATGAGCACAATGGAACTACTTATTTCTAAAGAAATTTCTTCCAGTAGTCCCGCGATTGGAAATAAGGATGATAGACACGTAGACACAGTGTGTAAAAATTACAAAAATAACTACTTTAGACCACTTAAACTTCTAGTATACTAAACTAAACCAATAACTAAATACCTATGAAATAAACTACATAGATAACAAATACAATGAACTATATATACCGTACGAATAAATACCTATCTAAATATATAAAAACAAATACTTATATATAGGAATTATGTATATATATATTGTAATGGACAATCATTGTAAAGAAGAAAGGTAATGGTCTTTGACACATTTCTTAAAAACAGAAATAGATTTTGAGTCACGTATGTAACGTATGTTAGGCGGAAGCGAGTTCCACAATCTCACCGCATGGACAGAAAAGGAATAAGAATAAAAATCCGTTTTGTGTGAAGTAAATTTAAGAAGAGTTCTAAGGTGGGATCTAATAGGAGCATCAGCAGCCCGAGAATACGAGAAGCGTTCTCTCAGGTACTGGGGATATCATGAACCACCTTAGTTAAACAATAGGCCTCATCAGCTTTTACATGGGAAGCGCTTGTTTCGTAGTGAAAAGCAGGGACCGAAACCGGTATGACCAATACCTGTATTTCTCGGTTACAAACCTGTATTATTTTTACAAGCATTTCTAAATTATTTATTATTATTAATAGCCCGTAGTATCCCACTGCAGGGCAAAGGCCTCCCTTCCCTCCTTCCACTTTTCCCGGTCTATAGCAATTTGGGGCCAATCCTTTAGACAGACGTCCAGCTCATCACGCCATCTCCTTCTGGGCCTGCCGCGTTGCCGTTTCTTGCTATTAGGGACCCACTGTGTGGTTCTTTTTGCCCAAAGCTCCTCCGGCATGCGGCAGATGTGACCTGCCCAGTTCCATTTTAATTTGGCAGCTGTGTGGCCTGCATCAGCGATTTGTGTTTTGGAACGTAGTATCGAGTTCCTTATGCGGTCTGTAAGCATTTCTAAAGGTAACCTTAATTTATAAGGTAGTTCCAACAAATTGATTGAGCTCCCGTTCCTCTCACTGACCAGAGAAACGCAGCAGGATGCTACTTTACGCGAGTTTTCTGTAAGAGTTAGGTACTTCCCTGCTGGAACCAGCCCATTTACGATGACTACATCTAGGCTCTTCCACAAGGAATCTCATGGCTTCAGGCTCTTTTCTAAATATTATAATACTGACCTCTTTACCAAGCGGTAGACCAGAGCCCAGCGTGGCAGTCAGACCCACGATCTTGGATATCATCGCGCGGTATGTCAGGTACTCCTTCAGATGGACTCCTCTAAGGATTGTCTTCATTTCTGGTATGCCTGATCCTGTGGGGTACAAGAAATTGGCGATAATTATACGAAAAGGCAGTCGATGAGTTGTCGTCCACTGATCTATGTCACCGTCTAAGTTCATGGACATTTTATACTTTGCCGACAACTAAAACCATAGTGTGAGGATGTCGTCCGCAATTTTTGACCTAAAGGATTACCAGACTATAATATCTTTAGCGGAAAGCCAAAACTACTTAAGCGCCAATTCGTTGCCAAACTAACTTAAGCTTTACAGGGGCACATTTTAAAGTTTCAGGTAGTTTGGCAACGAATTGGCGCTTTAGTAGTTTGGCTTTCCACTGACGATATGGAGAATGACGTAGCATTTACGTTGAATTTTTAACCTAATCTACATATTGCGTATGCGTAGCGTGAACTGATAACTTGCAGGTTCTCACGGTTAGCAGTCAATTTTGCCATTAGGGACCATCCATAAAGTACGTCACACGTTAAGGGGGGAGGGGTCGACGAAGTGTGACGTTATGTGACAAGGGGTGAGAGGGGTGCTAAGTTTCGTGACGTTACATTTCAAAATCATATTAAAAAATAATTTAAATGGATAAAAACTAATTTCGGAACTGCTGTTTTAATTTAATAATTTCTAGATGTAAAATTGCAAAATATGTGACGTCACACTAGGGAGGGGTCTCATAATTGTGTGTGCATGTGACATGTATGTTTGTAAACTGTACCCTCGATACAGGAGAAATCCTAGTGAGGGGCAATGTTTTTAAAACAAAAAAAAACAAAAAAAAAAAATGTGATCAACTGTGACAAGGACGGGGGAGGGTAAAAAATTCACGAAATTAGTGTGACGTACTTTATGAACGGCCCCTTACTAACTGATGAAGCGGTAAAAAGTATGCCGCACACCTGCTTGGGTCACCTGCAAATCCTGTAATCAACTGGAGATTTATTCTTAAAACATGGAGCTTACCTATGCTCTGAGCAGCCACTATGTGCACGAAGCCAGCTGCGAAGAGTATCAAGCAGACGGGCAGTGACACCCATGCGATGTACTGACTGAACGTAGATGTCGCCAGGTCGTTGTACATCCACATACGTGCTGGAAGGTAGAACCACTGTTAATATATCACTAAACCAATCAGCATCCAGCGTTTAATCTTAGAAAACATGGGTTATGTTGTGGTTACTGTTAGTTCTGGAATAAGTACAGCCCATAATACCACTTTTTTTGGGGTCAGCACCAAAACACCTTTTTTAATTACCAGATTTTTTTCATGTCATTTTCATGTTCTTCTCCTTATTAGGAGCAACCTTTACTATGGGAACAAAACAGAAAATGCAAAAAAAACCTGCTGTTTTTCTATACATTTATTCGAGTAATATTGATTGATTTGTATGGAACAGCACATATATTTTTTTCGCAATTTCTTCGTTTGTCCTATAGTAAGTTGTTCATAATGAGCAGAAAATGTACTTAATTAAGAAATTGTGATTTATAACTTTGTCTTATATTCATCTCTATCAGATGTCATCTCAAGTTAAACGTTCATCGGTATTTTAAATTTTTCAACACTTTGATATGAGTGGCCCGATTTATAAGACTGCAAGTCGGGACCATCTTTGTTAGATGTCTTTGCCTTAGAGTTGAAGTTCTAAGAAAAATCAGGAGATAGTGGAAAGAACTTACATCTTCGTTACGTAAATTTTTCATCCTTTTTGTGAGCGTGAAAATACAGAATTAGTTAAGCATTTTGTAAACTTACATTCATGTTGTAAGCTATTAAAATAAACACGAAAATCAACATAACACACGTCTCGTAGGTGAATGATACAAACGGAATGCTATGGTTAAATTTTCGGGTTTTCTGTTACAAGCAATATCATTAGGAGTTTATAATATATTAGGTAATGAGAACTTTTCTTCTAAATCTATTCTAACAGAAGACTCTAAAAACATTGCTCTGAAGCCCAATTCTCGTAATGAATTTATAATATGACTGAAAGTTGACCGAACTGAGATTATATTATGAATTGACAAAAAGTCATGTATTCTACTCCTCTTAAAGTTCAGTCCGATTCCAGTATGATTTGGATTCAATCTTCTTACAAACTCATTTCAATCTCATTTTTGACGTTTGTGTATAGACGAGAGTGTCAATTTTATTATCTGTGTCAGTTCAAAATGTTAGCAGAATACCGATTTGCCTTTTATTCAACTTTCGATCTCATTACAATATAATGTCACGTTTGACGTTGTTTGTTAGGGTAGGAGAATACCATTTGTGACATTTATGACATTGGTAGTAGATCGGAATGAGATCCGAACTATATTTTGAACATTCTTAATTACGAGAATTGGGCCTCTGATCTGAGAATAGATCGCAATATCGCAGTAGCTCCTCTTGGGATCACTAGGCTAGTGACGCAGGAAAAAATGTAGCTATACAAATAGTTTCTTACCATTATTACAAACAGCGATGCCCCTGTCCATGGCGAAGTTGACCACCGCCATGATGATGCCCAGTAGCGCCAGGAACACCCAGTCCTCGCCCAGCCGTGCGAACGTGTGCCTCCATACATAGCCTGCGCGAAACTTTACCAACGTGATTATTTATTATCAACATTATACATTAACTTGGTAAGGTCTGCCAAAATTGAGACTCGAAGGACCAGAAAATGTCAAGCTCATGGTCTTTTGAATGAGATTAAGGATAAGCTTTTGCCAATCAGTCATTTTAGACATCGTTTCAGGCACAAGGCTTTCGAAGAGCGGTAAGTTATCAAGAAATCGTTTTCTAAAGTTGTATATCATATAACTCAGAATATTGATGTTACACATAATAAAGACCAAGCTCACCCGAACGACCTTGTACGTTAAACATAACCCTTATCAAACCTTATCAAGGGTTGCCACCTTTTTTTGAAGTAATAATGTACCTATCTATACAACCTGTAACAGAATAAACGCAAGACCTGAAAGTTGTTTGTTCAGAATCGGCTTCTGAATCGATTTCCATCATAATTTATATATGTTAATTTTTCCCTAAAAAATCTTTTATTTATCTTAAATTAGAACCACCGCGTCGTAACAAGTTAATAAAATCTTTGCTTTAAGAAAATTTAAGCCTTATTCCAAAGTAATAAAGCCTTCTTGAATGCACGAGCGAATTTGTAGTTCGTTCATAGATATCCATACACACACGTAAATAATATCAATGCATTTTACATTTGAGGTAGTGTGCATTAAATAAAATAGTTAATTTAAGGAAATTTAACCCTTATTACCAACCAATAAGGCTTATTTAAATGCACGACAGAATTTGTAGTTCGCATTTCACAAAGTTTTGTTGAGAAATGCCAAAATGTTTTTTGCAATTACGTTTGCAATAGTAAGAATAATGTGAAAGAGAGAGATGCATTCTTCTTCTTCTTCTTCTTTCGATATGGCAATTGAGCCGATGTCGATTTACCAGCTACCCCTTTGACGTTTGACATGTTTGACATGTTTCAGTGGTTGTGTTTCGTTGTTGTTGTCACATTTTATTGTTTACGCGCGCGATGGCTTTCCGTTATACCAATATCCAGTACACGGAGATGGTGAGGACACTGGCTCGTTGTGACGATAATGTCGAGTTAGCTTGTCGAGTGATGAATGAACGATATGGCACCAGAGTGAGCGCCAGGACGATGCTAAGTGCAACTCAGCGTCTGAGGGACTCCGGGACGTTTCGTCCTAACACGGCCTTGGATAGAGGGACAAATGTGCGCAGTACTCGTTTGCAAGCAAACATTCTCGATTATTTCGACGAGCATCCAGAGAGTAGCACGAGAGAGGCAGCGCCATTGTTCGACTGCAGTCACATGTACGTGTGGCGAACATTATATGCTGATGGAGAACACCCGTTCCACCTACGACGTTGTCAGGAGCTAACGCCGAGCGACTACTTGCCACGTCTAGAGTTTTGTTGATGGGTGTTGGAGAACTGGCAACAAAATATTATTTTGACCGACGAGAGTACATTCACTCGTGTTGGGATGTACAACCAACATAATCAACATTTGTGGAGGCACGAGAATCCACATGCATGCCGTGTGGATTCATTCCAGCACAGATTCTCTGTAAACGTGTGGGCGGGCGTCATCGGTACACACGTACTCGGCCCCGTTTTTCTACCGAGGTTGACTGGAGATACCTACCTACAGTTCTTGCAGGAGACATTGCCGGTGTTATTAGACGACGTCCCTCTCGTACTTTTACGACAAGTCTTTTACCAACACGATGGTGCTCCCGCGCATTTCACGTGGACTGTTCGACGGCATCTTGATGCGGAATATGGCACGCGTTGGATTGGTCGTGGGGGACCTGTACAGTGGCCTCCCAGATCGGCTGACCTAACGCCGTTAGACTTTTATTTGTGGGGTCGAATAAAATCCCTTGTGTATGTAAACGAGGCAACAAGTGTCGATGACCTCAAACAAAAAATCGAACACGCATTTGTGATAGTGAAAAATGACACTGAGGTTCTTAGCAAACTAAAATTAAATTTAAGAAAGCGTGCTACAAAGTGCATCGAACAAGGCGGTGGTCATTTTGAAAGTTTAATGAAAATGGGACGAAGAAGTAGTGTAAATTAGTGTAAATTCTGTAAGTACCTATTAATACGATTTTATTTTAATTACTGTAAATATTATGATTCAAATCTTTTAAACACGCAGACTTTGAATATTTTTTACACGTAATAAACGGTAAACACGACTTATCAGGGTTTAGAGGGTAATGTCGCGAAAGTTACGCGTCTGAGATAAAAAAGTTCTGCGTTCCCCGGTGTCCGATGATAGTACCTACCTACACGTGTCGGCGCGGCGGCCGGCGGCGCGCGGCGGGGGGCGCGTGGTTGGCGGCGCGGGCGCCGCCCGCCCGGGTGCTCCGCCCTATTTTACTGATACATCACAGTCGGGCAAAATGTCGCTTGGTTTAAAAATACATCCCCGTTACTAAGCCTAATATCTTAGATTCGTATTGCTAATGTAGATTATTTAATACAATCGTAAAATTAAATTAAATTATTCAAAACCGCCAGTCCAAAGCCTGTGAAAGTGTGATGGAAAGACGGAATCATAATTTTCGGTCATTGAACTGACGTACCTAGTGACTACACTTGCAGTGCTTAGCCAGCTGATGGCGGGCGAACTGGTGTGCGCTGGTGTGCGCTCGCCGCTATAAACATTGCTATGAGTGTGTGCGTAGAGAATAGTATGCTCAAACGTTTTACGTTTAGTCAGGACAACTATTTTATATTATGTGATTTGGTTTGGTTTAACTAAATTAAATTACAGATGTTATTTTAGTTTTATAATTTAATATTCTAATTGGCGTGTCTGAGGTCTTGCGTTTATTCCGTTACATGTTGTATATGATTTCAGAGAGGATAAAGATAGAGTACAGACTTTTGCCAACCTTAAGTATAACCTAAAGAAACATGTTGACAAAATCTTCAAGAACCTGAACGAGAGTAAAGTAGTAGTAGCAATGATACAAACTATAATACTTTTTCGTATAGTCTGCTGCCTTGTATGGCAGAACATATTGGAAACTTCACACCATTAATTGAAAGACCTATTTATGTACCTATGTTTTCACAAATAAAGATTATTCTATTCTATTCTATTCTGTATTTTATAATAATGGAAATTGTGGGTCTACGACGGTTTAAAGTAAGAAGATAATAGTATATAATTTTTATGTTTGTTCCACCGAACACCAAAAATATTGGCTCCTTACGCACACCATGATAATATGTCAGTAACTTCATCTAGTGTTCAAGTCTACTCACCTAATACTTTAAAGAACTTCCCCCTAGGTCTGTGTTTGCCGCTTGCTTCGAGTTCCTTCTGTCGGAGCTTGTCGTCTTTTCTTCTCTTCTTCCGAAGTCGTCTGAGTCTTCTTGCTTCTTCTCTAGCCGCTTCGCTTAGGTCGCGTTGATAGCGACCATACATCTGAAAAGATTGAAAGTAACATTAGATTTGTTGGGAAGTATGGTCTGAAGCTAATATAATAACATCCTTATATTTTATTTTGATACTTATTTAGTTTCAGTTTTGTTTGCATTATAAAATACGTATTATAATGGTCTTTCCATTTTAATCAATACAAAACGCATCAAAACAACGAAACGCAATAGTTATAATGTTAATGTCTTCTCTAGTGATGGATTTATCCCATCATTGTAAAAAGATAATCCATAATCTAGGCTTTACTATCAAGCAGTCGTTCCTAGTTTATATGGATGACATCATAGTCTTATGCTGCTAGAAGAGAGTACATGCATAGGTAAGGAACATAAAATAATTAAGGATTAAAATCAGATTAACGCTAATGACTTTGCAATAATAAAATTAATTTATCGGAACCTTGAAATCCACTTTTAGGTGTAACGAAAGCCGTGATAATTGAAATCTAATCAGAAGTGATCGATTTAACGCTAATAGTTCATCATCACTGCTCGATCGGTGATGAAATACATGGTAAGGAAACCGTAGTATCCTAAGACCAATATCTGGAGGTCATGTGACATACAACTAATCTGCAGTGAGCCAAAGTTGTAGATTACAAGGCCTTCTCTCAGAGAGAAGCCTGGAGTCCCAGTAGTGAGAAGAATAAGAGAAAGAAAGACCAATGATATAAACAAACAAATGCAGGAATTGACGAAAAGTTAATGCCGATATGTAATGAATAACATACCACAACCCTGTTACCCCTTTCGATCATTTCGACCATTTCGCCCGTATCCATATTGCATTGACAATTAATACAATTGGATTTAAAAACAAAAACAATTACATTTCTAAATAAACCAACTGTTACCGACCAAGAAAGTGGAAATACTGAAAGCCGAATTAGTGTAATACAGCCTTGAATCTGGGCTATGTTTGCCAAAGCTATCAGATTATCTCTTGTGTTTGGCGGAGATAATAAATCGGAAAATACCAATATTTATGTTCTTTAAACTTTTTCAACAAATATGTGGTTAATCTTGTTTGGTCCTAAGGTTTCTTTGCTTGACCTTTTTTGTATTTTTGAGGTTACTGTACTTTTAATAATGTTAATAAAATATCTGGTATCTCCCTCCTCTCTTTACCTCTCCTGTATATCTTTATGTTTGACTGTATATGCAATACGTAGACGTCGAGTACATAAAATATGATAAGCGAAAAATCGGAACCAATACAAATCTTATCGCAAAAAATCAAGTAGTCTTCAATGTTGACCTTATTTATGAGTGTAAATCTCAGATTTTCCATGTCTAACAAATGTTTTGATCAAATTACAAGGATGGAGACATGATAAGAACACATGTTTTAGATAGCTAATGTCCGAAACTTATCTTTTGGAATTAGACGTCTCAAGGTGTTTAGAGAGTTTTCATTGGTCAGTGATTATCTGCGAGAACCTTTCGAGAAAATGGACCTATTTCTTAGATAACAGACAACTTTACACTACACTTAGCTGTTGAATTGGTGTTTACAGTCATCATTAGCCTACTTTTTCCAACTGCATTGAGGTCGGCTACCAGTCTTACCAGATGCGGTTGAATGACACAAGCGGTCAGGAACCCTTAAGTCTGAGGAGAGGTTTTGCCTCTCTGTATGTGTTTTACCACTTGTACAACAGAGAGTATTCTGAGGAATTGTTTGAGATGCCAATGACTACTTTTTACCATCGCTTCCCTCGCTATCGGCGGGGAGTTCATCCGCATACCCGAGAGCCACACTGAGGACTAATTCACGTAATTTTATGACGCGCCGATCATATTGTAGTGACGCTCGAACTTGATACGAGCGTATCACTGAAGCTAAGAGAATACCAAATGTGTTTTTGATCAAAATTTTACTGCAACTGCGCGGCAACTGCACTTCTTTAGTTTCGTGAAGCCTACTGGTCTCGTACCGTGCGGTTTCAGAAGAGTTTCCTCCCACGCATGTTCAGGTTGTTGAATAAGCTCCCACCGAAGGTTCCCAAGAGACTTCAGCATGGGGTTCTTCAAAAAGGGAGTAAAAAGATTTTCTACAGGGTCGGCAACGGGCGAGTGATGCCCCTGGTGTTGCAAGCGACCAGCTACTGTAACAGGCGGACCGCAATAGAGTTTGCCGCCTTAGTGGTAAAAAAAAAACCGACTACGTTCTTCTCTATAGAGAAGAAAATCCATGGCTACTGGTATGAAAGTCAACACTTTGGAACAAGGCAACTAACTGGAGTCTTGACTATTCATAAGTGCCTGAATAAAAACATAATAATTAATTTATTTATTATTCATGATCTCCTGCTTCGTTCTCAGATATTTCCTTAATTAAGATAAGATAATGTTTTATTTTCTCACCACAAAATTACATAGCAGTGGCGAAGAGTCCATACAACCCGATTCCCATCGGCTTCCCTTTAGGAATTGGTTAGTGCATAGACCAACATAATATTACATTATTTGCTTATCCAACCGACAAAAAAAGGCTTGTTATTCGGTTAGGTCGACCTTTTCTAGACATGACTATATATAGATTACAAGAGACGGTATGGATTTTTGTCTTGCAGCATTAATTACAGCAATTTTTAGAAGGCATTTTTGGGACGGCTTCCCTTTTTAAAACTGTCACCCTTCGCCACTGTTACATAGGGTACATGGTATCAGAGTATGACATGAATGTTTGATATTGTGGGAGACTGGTGCCTAAACTAAGCTTTATGCTGGTGTTTCAGGACACCAGGTCTCCACTCTTTATGAATATACATATATTACCTCTAACATACAACAGTTGACAACTATAATTATTACTTATATATCTGAGTATCACATGGTATGTCCAAAACTTATCTTTGTCTGTTCATCGTCAAGGTGTTAAGTGGAATGATTAGCACAAGCCTGGCATTGGGCATTAGTTAACTTAAATTGGGCCATGGATTTAGTAGTGACGATTTGTATATTATTAAACGATAATGTCCTTGGGTCGCATTATACAGGATGTATATTTGAACAGTACATCTGCATTAAGGGATTATTGTACTCATCATTATGAACAACTTTTAGTATGGGACCAAAGATGAAATCGAAAAAAAAAAATCTGTTGAAGCCCAATTATCGTAATTAAAAATGTTCAAAATATAGCCCGATCTCGTTCCGATCCAATGTCAAAAATGTCAGAAATGGTATTCTCCTACACTAACAAACAACGTCAAACGTGAAATTATATTGTAATGAGAGTAATGAGATCTAATGTTGATCGGTATTCTACTAACATTTTAAACAGACAAAGATCTTAAAATTGGTATTATTGTTGACATATACGTCAAAAATGAGATTGGAATGAACATCTAAGAAGATTGAGTTCAAATCATACTGAAATTGAACTGAGCTTTAAGAGGAGTAGAATACCGATTTTTTGACGATTCATAATTTATGATTTCAGTTTGGTCAACTTTCAGTCATAGTGTACCTAAATTAATTATGAGAATTGGGTGTTCCATACAAATAATTCAATATTGCTCGACTAAATGTATGGAACACACAGATTTTTTTATAGATCTGATAACTCTCATGAGATTATATAATTTTATTTCGTCTTAAATACCGCGAAATTTCACTCCTTATTAATTAAATAAGAACTTTTAGTAATTGTTTTTTTTTTCTTGACTGCATTGTATTTATGCCAAAATTTGACATTTATCAGAGGCAGAAAGAAAGTTCACTTTAACACGTTTTACAGTGCCACAAACTTATCTGACCCGGTGACAAAAATTGGAACTAACGTCGCTACGGAACAAAAATTACTTCAAAATGTACGGAGATGACATTGGTAAAAGCGACGGCAGCGACGCCACGACCGGGTCAGATAAGTTTGTGGTACTGTACTACCCAGTTCTTCAAGACAGGTCTTCAAATTGAGGCTGCGGGTCCAACCTGTTTCCAAATGGGGAAAGACAACGTTGCTTCAATGCATGTTTATTTATCATTCGGACATAGGTACTTAATCTTTTTAAGATAAAACAAAATCATCGACATTCTTATATCGCCCCAAAGAATATAATACACAGTTACACACAGCAGTATATACTATAGACGAAAGGGTTAGTGTACTCATCATTATGAACAAATTTTAACAAGGAACCAAAGTAAAAAAAATCTGTTAGACGAATGGATTAAGACCGCCTTTGTACATTGTACATGAAGCATTTAAAATAAATAAATAAAATAGAAGAAAAATAAATTACGCCGACCACAAATAAAATGGGGCAATAGCAGGTTGGTCTGATATCCACCGATCCGCATTGAGGCTGGTAGTCCCAGCAGTGGGATACTAATAGCTGATGATGATGACCAAACATCTAATATTATAAACGCGAAAGTAGACCTGTCTCTCTGTCTGTTTGTAACTTTTTCACGCCTAAACAGCTGAACCGATCTTGATGAAATTTGACTAGGAAATAGTTTGTATCATGAGGAAGAACATAGTCAATTTTTTTTAACCTGGCGACATCTGGAATCTTCCCGCCGGCGGCGTCGCGAGCGCAGCTTGTCCCGTATAAATTCATAAGTTATACGTAAATGGAAAGGCGAATACCTACTTCATATGATTAAGGATGTTGATGTCTATGTTCAAGACCATAGCAGTAATAGATTGAATTGCTGATTGATAACGTACATAATTAATTACACGCATTGTTCGAATACCAGAATATAATTGGTCAAACAACGCGTCATTTGATTCTCAATTACGATCGTCACGCTCTTAATTAACAATTTCGAACTCTAGAAAGAAAGAGAGAAAGAAAATTTATTTTATTCCGTACGGGTTAATGACGTCGCAACATTCACAATAAACGAAACAAAAATAAAAATATGCACCTATTTTTCTAATAAAAAAAAAAAAAAAATATTCAGTCGAGCATGCCCGTACCGAAAAGGTTACCAACTCAGCATAAGCTGGATGTGGGACACCCAGCGCTGATTTTCAGTTGGCACCCCTGCAGGGACACACGGACACGCACTACGGCCTAGCCCCTCTCAGATAAGCCTGTGTCCCAGCTGTGGGAACTTGGATAGGCTGATGATGATCACTTTTTAGCATTAACTTTCAGATTTAGCAAACTACAAGGGCCCAGAACCGTGGTCAAGGATCGTTCAAAGCAAAAGGGGGTTATATTTTGTTACTATTTATTCTACAATATGTAACTCTATCAAAAATAAGTGTAATTATAAAATTGTACTATAGATGATCGGATATTTTTGATGATGATGATGATGTTAGCCTATATCATCCCACTGCTGAGCAAAGGCCTCCCCCCATGACTTCCAGGTCTTCCGGTCCAGAGCCAGTGTGGATCATTCTTTATTAGTTCTATATAGCTCGTCTCTCCATCTCCTTCGTGGTCTGCCGCGACGCCGTCTAGCTGTGTCAGGGCTCCACATAGTGACAATTTTGGCCCACAGCTCCTCAGGCATACGGCAGATGTGGCCAGCCCAATCCCACTTGAGTTTCGCGGCTTTCTGAGCTATGTCAATGATTCGTGTTTTGGAGCGCAGTGTGGTGTTTCGAACATGGTCTGTTAATTTTACACCTAAAATACTGCGCTCCATCGCACGTTGGCAAACCTTGAGTTTGGACTTTTGGAGGTTCGTCAAAGACCAAGTTATTATATACGGATATTTTTATTTTTCAAATATTTATACAAAGTGTATCAGAAATGCGTGGTCATATTTAAGGAATGTTCAGTTTGATGATCTGCTCCACATCCTTGAATATGACCATGCATTTCTGATGTCATAGATTATACAAGCAGAGTGTGAAACAATTTCGAATACCCAAGGCAATCAAATTGTAGAAGCATAATTAAATTAGATATTCCTAAACTTACCCCTTAACTTCGTGGTCCCCAAATAAACCCAATATACCTTATTAAATTTACACTTTACTACGACGCAGTACGAAATCCTAAGTTATCAAGAGAAATCTGGTACAAAGAGGACGATACTAAATACTCGTAGATCCTAATAATACACGTTACGTACTACAATTAATATCTCAATTAGACTCCAAGATACGTGGGTTGTTGCTATTTTTAGAACATCTGCAATGTGTGCATACGTTTTAGGATTAGAATTCCTGGAGATGCAGCTATTTTCTAATGAAGATCTTTCATCTTGGGTATGATTGCAATGCATGACTATGAAAGTGGACTTTTGAAAGTGCCTGCAAAGGCCCAGTTGAAATAAAAACTTTTGACTTTGACTTTGACTTTTGAACAGGATGGGCGAAAACCTGACCGTTTGTCTTCTGGTTTTACCATAGGATTAGGGTTGCCAATCATACTGTTAAAAACATCATTATACTGTTTTTCGCTCACTGTACTACTACTACACTGTTCTACTCACTGTACTGTTTACTATTCATCAAAAATAAAGTATCCAAGATACTGTTTAGAATAGAATACATCTTTGTTTCATCACAAGTGTAAAAATGAATTGGGATTCAGGTTGCTTCATATTTAAAAAAAAAATCTTTTGTTTTTAACCGACTTCAAAAAAGGAGGAGGTTCTCAATTCAACACGTATGTCTTTTTCTTTTTTTTATGTTTGTTACCTATGTGCGCGAAAAATGGTTGAATAACTCAATATCACGCCAACCGATTTCGATGATTCGTTTTTTGTTTGAAAGGGTATACTCCCGAAGTAGTCCCATTTAAATTTGGTGAAGACCTGATGAAGATCTTCAGAGATAGACAATGGAACCCTCGAATGAATAACAGCACATCACTCGTGATTGCTGTAATCTCATGTTTATGTATTGTTTATGCCACTCAAAATTGAAAAATAAAATAAACTTTAAAAAAAAGTAAAAACCGACTTCAAAAACTAAAAAGAAAAACTTATCAGCTTCTGAAGTCGGGGCCTATAATTCTTCAATGCACCTAACTTGATAGTGGCACCGACTTCAGAAGCTGATAAGTTTTTTAAGAAAATTATTTTATTCTTTTTAGTTTTTGAAGTCGGTTCTAACTTTTATTTTAAAAGTTTATTTTTGTACTTTACTTTCGTATGTTATTTCCTGTGCGTGTCCAGAATAAAACTGTTTTCTTCCTTTTCTTCTATGTCTTAATTGTTCAAAGAAGCTTACAATAGGGCCTTTAGTCTTTTCGCCTCTTACGTCATCTAGCCTAAGGCAAGAATACCTTTAGCATGGAATTACGTACACATGTAAGTAGGTCTACCCTACTTCACTATCTTTCAGTACAAATATGTGAAAATCAGTATCGTATGATAATCTTAATCTATGCAAACTACTGTAGCCCGAAGGTTATATTAACCGTTCACGTGATTCTACGTAAGTAACGTTATCTTAATCCGTAGATCCTTCCGTATACAGTGTGTTTGAAATTCTACTGTAAAATGTAAACAGTAGCTGGTACTTTTATTGCACGGTAGTGTATTTGTGTCAGGGATTTAGTGAAGGAAAATTGCTTATACTTATTTCAGTAGCAGGATGTGTAAAAAAAATATTGTGTTGAGACCTTTTTCCTTTCTATGTTAGAATAGAACTCTCGTTATTGTACATCAGATAAAAAAGGAGCAATTAACATAATAATTAATACTGGACTCAATAAATAAATAAATCATTAATTTATAATTAATTTTATCTAATAATGTTCAGCTGAAGTATTCTGACAACCGGTCTAAACTTACGTGTCTCCCAGTATTAAGGAACTTGCATTTATTTTAATTTCATAGATTTTACCTCTTTATAATACATCCAACGTTAACCTTTAACCAGTAAATCTAGACATTAACCCGCCAATGACGTAATTCGATACAAAAAATAATATCAAGATAAAAATTCTCGTTTAAAATTCATACATAAGCTTTGCATGATGTAACGACTCGCCAAACTTGTTGCATCAAGGTTATAAGGAAAGTGCAAAAGCGCTGCGCACGCGCAGGTGACGTCAAGAGCCAATGTCAACGACCCCCAACGAAAATCTTGTAAACACACAACCCTGACCAAAAAATAACACTGGTTTTGATAACCCTGATTTTATTATGCATTAGGTGTTAAGTTTTGTTTTATCGTAAGATTTTAGCGACCCATCTACTAGGTTATCGATCGAGTCCGGACCCGAGTCAGATTGGCGCCACTAAACCAAATAAACTCTGCAATAAACAGTCAAACGGGTGGGGCGGTCCATCGATCCGACTACCAAAATCTGAAAATGGTCTTTTTGTTGTGAAATCCCCGGGATTTATAAACAAGATGGCGGAGCATAGGAAAGGTGTGTCTCAGATTGAGCTCTGTGTTCACTATAAATCTTAGGCCGTTAATATAATACTTTTGTAATAACAAAGAAGTAAGATTACTTCTTTTAATTATAGCCATACTTAGTGCTAACCCCTCATCACCATTCGGAACGGATGTACGATTAAGATTAAAATCAAGAAACTAATTAAATCTCGCACATCCTCGAACAACAACAGAATGTTACATAACAATTCATACGGTTGAATCGTCATGGACAAATCGAAGAGTCACGAGCAGAGTTATCCTCGCTGACTACCCACAAACGACATAATAGTCGTAATTATATACATGTGAGTTATGCTAATCTACCATTTAATATGTAACAATGGTCAATGCGAAAATTATGAAAATTGTTCACATTATGTTCAGAAACATTTTAGCGAAAATTGCATGTACTTATCGAGATTGAAAGTCCTTCAAAACTTCAGTTCAGTAGGTAATAATATTGAGTAGGTATTTAGCATACGAATTAAAATGATGTAGAATCAACGAAAAACACGTCATCACCATAAGATAAAAAGTTAAACTAATATGCATGCATCATGAAGCAATGCTGTGGTGTCTGCAGGATTTAATCTTTTGAGGCTTCTAAAGCTGTTGCACTAGTAAATGCTAATTATGTACAGAAAATCACAGAGGGTAACCTGGTTAAAGACCTGGAAATAGAGATCTGACAAAAACCTGAGACGGAAGCGAACGCTAGTCGGAGAACGATTGTTTTTGATTCTCTTCTAGATTCTTTCGGTCGCCGTTTATGGGTTCATAAACTCTTCGAAGGACTTTCATGTACGCTACTTGGTCTTAACTTCCGTAAAACCACAAGTTACATATTGCGATGTGTCCCCCAAAGTAAAAGTGCTGACCTATTTCAAATCTATCTACGTTTCTCAATAACCCTAGAAACCTTAAGATTACACATTGTATTTGACCACTAATCCAAGTTTCTACATCGCGATGACTTACACTAATATTTAATACGTTTTAAGCTCTTTGTATCCCTTATTTACTAAAAACTGACGTCAAACGTATCGTATCGTGGCCGCAGCGTCAAATATAAAACAAACTGTATATTAAGTTCATAGTAAATCGTGCGCAAACGCTGGGGGTTTACATGTTTTAGAATATGTAAATAAAATATACAACCTGTAACAGAATAAACGCAAGACCTGAAAGTTGTTTGTTCAGAATCGGCTTCTGAATCGATTTCCATCATAATTTATATATGTTAATTTTTCCCTAAAAAATCTTTTATTTATCTTAAATTAGAACCACCGCGTCGTAACAAGTTAATAAAATCTTTGCTTTAAGAAAATTTAAGCCTTATTCCAAAGTAATAAAGCCTTCTTGAATGCACGAGCGAATTTGTAGTTCGTTCATAGATATCCATACACACACGTAAATAATATCAATGCATTTTACATTTGAGGTAGTGTGCATTAAATAAAATAGTTAATTTAAGGAAATTTAACCCTTATTACCAACCAATAAGGCTTATTTAAATGCACGACAGAATTTGTAGTTCGCATTTCACAAAGTTTTGTTGAGAAATGCCAAAATGTTTTTTGCAATAGTAAGAATAATGTGAAAGAGAGAGATGCATTCTTCTTCTTCTTCTTCTTTCGATATGGCAATTGAGCCGATGTCGATTTACCAGCTACCCCTTTGACGTTTGACATGTTTGACATGTTTCAGTGGTTGTGTTTCGTTGTTGTTGTCACATTTTATTGTTTACGCGCGCGATGGCTTTCCGTTATACCAATATCCAGTACACGGAGATGGTGAGGACACTGGCTCGTTGTGACGATAATGTCGAGTTAGCTTGTCGAGTGATGAATGAACGATATGGCACCAGAGTGAGCGCCAGGACGATGCTAAGTGCAACTCAGCGTCTGAGGGACTCCGGGACGTTTCGTCCTAACACGGCCTTGGATAGAGGGACAAATGTGCGCAGTACTCGTTTGCAAGCAAACATTCTCGATTATTTCGACGAGCATCCAGAGAGTAGCACGAGAGAGGCAGCGCCATTGTTCGACTGCAGTCACAAGTACGTGTGGCGAACATTACATGCTGATGGAGAACACCCGTTCCACCTACGACGTTGTCAGGAGCTAACGCCAAGCGACTACTTGCCACGTCTAGAGTTTTGTAGATGGGTGTTGGAGAACTGGCAACAAAATATTATTTGGACCGACGAGAGTACATTCACTCGTGTTGGGATGTACAACCAACATAATCAACATTTGTGGAGGCACGAGAATCCACATGCATGCCGTGTGGATTCATTCCAGCACAGATTCTCTGTAAACGTGTGGGCGGGCGTCATCGGTACACACGTACTCGGCCCCGTTTTTCTACCGAGGTTGACTGGAGATACCTACCTACAGTTCTTGCAGGAGACATTGCCGGTGTTATTAGACGACGTCCCTCTCGTACTTTTACGACAAGTCTTTTACCAACACGATGGTGCTCCCGCGCATTTCACGTGGACTGTTCGACGGCATCTTGATGCGGAATATGGCACGCGTTGGATTGGTCGTGGGGGACCTGTACAGTGGCCTCCCAGATCGGCTGACCTAACGCCGTTAGACTTTTATTTGTGGGGTCGAATAAAATCCCTTGTGTATGTAAACGAGGCAACAAGTGTCGATGACCTCAAACAAAAAATCGAACACGCATTTGTGATAGTGAAAAATGACACTGAGGTTCTTAGCAAACTAAAATTAAATTTAAGAAAGCGTGCTACAAAGTGCATCGAACAAGGCGGTGGTCATTTTGAAAGTTTAATGAAAATGGGACGAAGAAGTAGTGTAAATTAGTGTAAATTCTGTAAGTACCTATTAATACGATTTTATTTTAATTACTGTAAATATTATGATTCAAATCTTTTAAACACGCAGTCTTTGAATATTTTTTACACGTAATAAACGGTAAACACGACTTATCAGGGTTTAGAGGGTAATGTCGCGAAAGTTACGCGTCTGAGATAAAAAAGTTCTGCGTTCCCCGGTGTCCGATGATAGTACCTACCTACACGTGTCGGCGCGGCGGCCGGCGGCGCGCGGCGGGGGGCGCGCGGTTGGCGGCGCGGGCGCCGCCCGCCCGGGTGCTCCGCCCTATTTTACTGATACATCACAGTCGGGCAAAATGTCGCTTGGTTTAAAAATACATCCCCGTTACTAAGCCTAATATCTTAGATTCGTATTGCTAATGTAGATTATTTAATACAATCGTAAAATTAAATTAAATTATTCAAAACCGCCAGTCCAAAGCCTGTGAAAGTGTGATGGAAAGATGGAATCATAATTTTCGGTCATTGAACTGACGTACCTAGTGACTACACTTGCAGTGCTTAGCCAGCTGATGGCGGGCGAACTGGTGTGCGCTGGTGTGCGCTCGCCGCTATAAACATTGCTATGAGTGTGTGCGTAGAGAATAGTATGCTCAAACGTTTTACGTTTAGTCAGGACAACTATTTTATATTATGTGATTTGGTTTGGTTTAACTAAATTAAATTACAGATGTTATTTTAGTTTTATAATTTAATATTCTAATTGGCGTGTCTGAGGTCTTGCGTTTATTCCGTTACATGTTGTATATGGATTCTTGGATATGAGGTCACGATCAAGTCGAACCTGTATTCTAATTTCTAGGTAGGTTTTCTAAAGTTGAACGGGTGCCGTCTGTTGGAACTGGTCAGCTTGTAACTGCCATGGCAGTCTTATTCACAGGCAAATCATTATTATCCTAGTCTTATTTTTATTCACATTAAATTACATTATTTACATGAAATAAAGATCTATTCTACTATTCTGCTGCTAATTTAAGCTGTTTCCAGCTTATTGGATTAAATGTTTACGACTTCTTCTTCTATCGAGACGACATGAGCTATCTATCACACGGGAGTCGCTAATGACGTAGTAGAAAGATTAGCTAGTCAGCAATGGTGTTATCGAGGCTGACTGTCCAGGGTACGCCAGATAATCTCAAGCTTCATCACTCGTGGAGTTAGAGGCTTTTTCCTTGCACCGCTTTTAGTGCACTAAGAACACCTTTTTGTGATCATGGATCCGTAAGCTAAGCTGTTGATTTAGATATTATTCCTTAACAAACGTTTACCACTTATTTGGGAGGTCCATATCCAGCTGTTTTCTCGAAAGGTCCACCGATCATGCGTGACAGACAATACAATATCATCGAGGCATTTTATGCTGTATTTAAAGATACAATGTAAGAACCGATGCGTTTAATGTAGTAACGTCTGGAATTCTTCGTTAATGATGCTGATCTACAAATGACAGAATTATGTAATGTACGTCAAATGCTTGTCAACTAGAAGCAAAGAATGTGGTTTAATACTTCGAGTCTTCGAGCCGTGGCTTTGTTTATAATGGCAGAGCTGGATCCGTTGCTACTATTTTTTTCTTTTTGTTTATTTTGTTTGTATTTCTTATGTATAGTATGTGAATAAATGTGTGTTAGCTGAATAAATGGTTTATAAAAAAAATATTTTCAGGATGGAACGCATGTGTCCTTTTCAGGGTTGCTAGTTCTACCAAGTAGCGCGCAAACTACAGAAAATAATAACACCTGTAGGTAATCCTGGATTGTGTTTTAAACCTGGCATTTGGACTCAGAGGTTCTGAAAACGTAGCGGTCAGAAAAACAGTTCATGTAGCCACTAAAGTAGACGTCTACTTCTGCTAGCTATCGCATAGACATGTGTCGTTTTATTGTAAAAGTGGTTTAGCTCCATGTTTATGAAATATTATACATTTTTTTTGTTTTATTGCGTCACATTTAGTAGTTTCTTTCATTATAAAAGTGAAGCAACTTCAAATAAAAACTATGGAATTAAACCACTTTCACGATGAACATAAATGTCAAATGATGTTCCCAAACACACAAACAACCTTTTTAGCTACATGATCGATTTGTTTTAGTGTTAAATTAGAATGTCTGTACACCCTCAGCCTTCAAGCTAACAAGTAAGGAAATATAAAATATTCTAGGCATTCCACCATAGAAGCATAGATTAACGGGTGGGCATTAAGACAATAATTAACACTGCATAAGTTAATTCTTATAAGGTATACTAAAAAAATCCTTTGTAGATATCACGTTTTCAAGCAATTTATTCAAATCATGTTTGTGTGATAAAACTTTGATTGGCAAAGCATTTGTTGTTAAAACTCTCAGAATGAGAGGGCTTTAAGGTCTTAGACCACCACGCTGGCCTGGTGCAGTAGGCGGACTACACAAAGACCCAAAACTTTTTGTAGCCAGCAGGTAAGTGAGTTTCCTCAAGATCTTTTTCTTCGCCATTAACGCCAGTGATAATCAAATAAATAAAGAGAGAAAACAGTTTTATTTTGGATTCGCATAGGAGACAATAAGACAAAAATAATATAATATTAAATAGTGAATAGTGATCCGCACATGAAATAGACAAGTCACAGGTGTGGGCCGGGTTCGTACTCTGATTCTGCTGCAAGGGAAGGCTGTGTCTAATCAATGCAATACTATGAATAGCTACTGTTACATAAATAGAATAACGTTCCTTCTCTATGCTATTGATTTCTACGGTTATGCAAACAATTTGCTCGTGCATATCTGTTTCTATTATTATTGTGGTCCCAAGGTGATAGTAGATATTATCCTTGATATCCATTCTAATAATGTCGCTTTTTAATAAGACCTGATCATTTTTTACTGTCTTGGTTTTAAAGTTAGTTATTTCTAAGTCAATTGTTATGTAATTCGAGTTTTTCCTCATGCACCGCTTAGCTACTACGTAAAGCTTTGGTGGAAACACAGCCTCTCTTGCTTGAAACAACTAAATATTATGCATCCTGTTCTCTGCAAAACAGCTTAGTTCTCACAGTTAGACAAAACCAGCTTAATTTAACTGACACAATTACATTACCAACGTTAGGTCATGTTACCGGATGCAATGGTTCCAAGATCATAACCTAGGCGTCAAGTTGCGAACACAACACCTGCAGGCACAGCCAAAAAGGCGAGAAAGAAAAGTCAAGGACAAAACCATGTTGTGTGACTAATAAATTGGGACTTTAGTCCATCATTAACTATTATAAAGGCATAAAATATTTTTTCATCCCACCATCTCGGAAAGAGTATTTTTAATCTTCAATATCTGAGTGGAAAAGCCGTTTTTATTCTCTAGAGGATAAAGTAAATTTTCATCCCACCATCTCGGAAAGAGTATTTTTAATCTTCAATATATGAGTGGAAAAGCCGTTTTTATTCTCTAGAGGATAAAGTAAATTGAATTTAGAACATCGTGTGCACTAAGTTTGTGAATTAAACGTTTTTTTTTTGCATTTAGTCATTTCCTCGCTGAGGTGGAATGAAAAGTTACGTTTTGCACTCGAGTGCAAAGATTTTTCACCTCGTGCTCTTTTGATTCCCTCGCTAACGCTCAGGATTCTAATTTTGAATCACTCGCTGCGCTCGTGATTCAATTTTAGAATCCTTCGCTTGCTCGGTCATCAAAATTGAACACGCGGTTAAAAAGCAACTTTGCACTCTTGTATAACAAATAACTATTGTCCCTCATGCTAGCAAAGGGGAGATTTTTTGTTTTGTCTTCTGTCAAGGAGAAAAAGGTGGAAAGGTGAAAATCTGTAATGATGTATGCCGTCTGATTCCCTACAAGGAATATTATCTACCTTCTCTCTTGTAGAAGTTGTCGTAGAAGACGAATAAGGGATTTTGATTATATCCAAATGTAATACATTTGCAGTATTGGCAATGCTGACCCAAGACCGTGAAAGATTACGAGTTGAAATTTTGAAACAGAAAATGCTCAAGTTTAGCTTCAATGTTGCTAATTGCTCGCAGCGCGACAGCTTAAGCTGAGCGGAAGCCTTTTTGACACAGCTGCGACGTACAATCCATTTTTTTATTTTAGATAAATATTTTTGTTTTACATGTTCTATTCTTTTATTTTTGCTATTTTATCTTTAAAATAGTTTTTGTGCTGTGTCAAATAAATACTTTTTTCTTTTTCTTTCTTTCTTTCTAATCGACAAAGCTTCGATGACTTACAGCTAAGTACCTATAACCATCGAAAAATAAGAAGGATGCTAGAGATAGGCAGTTTTATAACTGGTATAAAAGGACTTGCTTCACAATCAACGGCCAGACAGCTTTGTGGCTATGGACCACTTTTCTGGGAGGTTTTAGTGGGAGGCCTATAATCAGCAGTGGACTGCAGTAGGCTTAGTTTACACAGGACGTAATATATCCTGGGAATCAAGTTGCAAAGCGTACAACACAACACCTGGGCTAATTGAAAGCTATTACACAATTGCCCTGGACCGTGGGATGGGAGGAAATACGTCTGATGAAGTAAATTTCGCAATTACCACAATTGTCACGCGTGAAGTGGCGACAGGAGAGAATGCCTTGTTATTTGTTAGTGTTGAGTTTCAAGGGATTGAGATATGAAATTTCTTTGGACTATTGAGGTAATTGGTTCTTATCATGTGTTGGATGATTACTGAGGATAGGTTTCGAAGTTTCCTTTATTTTGTTGTCTATAGAATGCTTGTTTTATACAACTACGTTATATGCAGGTGCAAGTTTAGGCATGTCTGTGTATCTGTCGGTGGCATCGTAGCTCCAAAACGGATGGATCGATTTCAATGCAGTTTTTTTTAGTTGAAAGCTAGTTTAATCGGGTATCATCTTAGATATGTTGCATGAAAGACTGTTCAGCCGTTCAAAAGTTACAGCTCTTTTTCTAGTTGGAGTCTTTGACAGTTGGGTTATCTATAAAACTGACCTACTTCAGTGGGTAATTGCATTGGCATTAACCTTAGGAGATCGCGTGCAGGGGCAGATCTTGTCACTTGACAGTTTACCGGCTTCTTCCATATTGTTTAGACAATCTACGCTGGATTAATGGGTTCCGTGTTCCGTAAGGACCTGTGTCAGTTTTGTTTTCCATGTAAACTACGATTATGGCATACATACGTAAATTAAATGAAATTGTTTATTTTGCAATTGGGATTTTTCAATCACTTTGACTAACAAGTTTTTTTTTTATACACTAGATGGCGCTGGCATTTCCTTCGACTACATCTGAGAAGAAACTGAAACAAACTCAGGGGTCACGGTTATTTTAAAGTCCAGACAAATTTTTGTATTTTTTATTTATTTATGATTTAAGTTAGTAATTATTAATTTTGCTTGCGAGATTGAGATGTATGTAAGTAACTATGTAATTAATGTGTAAGTACAAACAATTGGTTGGTAGATCAAATCAATAAAATAAAATATTTTGTTCTAGATCCAACCAATCTTATTGCCTCAGTTTCTGGGGAAAATATTCCAGATATCAATTTCCCTTTACAAAACAAAAATAATAACAATATCCTTATCAATAAATATCACATTATACCCACAAAGTGTCCCGTACGCGGGTCAATCCGACCCCGGCCGAAGGTAAGCCGATAACATCAGCAACATGTCAAGATCATTACGACCAGCGCAGGCGCAGGTATAGAGACATAATGTTAATAAATGATACATTTTCGGTGAATTAATTGAGGAATGAGGATGGTAATGAAGTTGTACTGCAAGGTTGTCAGACGGAAAATAATTAAAAAACGTAGACAAATTTAAATAAAAATAAAATAAAACTATTTTTTTAAATGTCTTCGGCGGTATTTCTTTTCGCATATTGATCTAGTCCCATCTAACAATTAATTATTAACTAGTAGCATGCGTAGCATGGCCACCATAAAAATGAGTTTAGTCTACGGAAGAATAGATAGATATAACTCCGTCAAAAACCCCCTACTCCAACTAGAAAAAGAGCTGTATCTTTTGAACGCCTGAACAGATTTTCATGAAACATAGCTGAGATGATACCCGATTGAACTAGCTTTCAATTGAAAAAACTGCATTGAAATCGGTCCATCCGTTTTAGAGCTACGATGTTACAAAATACAGACATACACACTACAAGCTTATAACACCCCTATTTTGGTCGGGGGTTAAAAATGAGATTGTAGAAATATTTCTAATCCTCGGTAGGATTTGGTAGAATAACTATATCACTATTATACTTTCGCGTTGCTATGGAAAGATTATTTTGTCTGTCTGCGTAGAAAAGCGAGTCTAGATGTCGAGATGGATAGAAAGAGCTTTATCTATTCTTAAAAGAATAGAAATAGAAATGGTCATGCTACAGGTGCTGTAGTGATAATGTTGCCAAGAAAGATTGCCACAACCTCAAACAACTGATGGACAGGCAAAATCGACAGCAAAGGTTCCAGAGGTCGAAGCCCTATCAGATAGTCTGACCAAATCGACAAACATCTGAACACCAAACTCCACGTGGCATTTCATTTCACAGGCGCAAGTAGAGCAAGATCATCAAAGAAAAAAATATTCCAATGGGGGAATATCGACCCTTAGTAATGAGGAACAAGACGCGAGGAGGGAGGAGGAGTGATGAAAGGAAAGAAAGAAAGAAAAGAAAGAAAGATAATTTTATTCCGTACGGGATAATGACGGCGCCACATTCACAATAGACAAAAAATAAAAACATGCCGTTGAGCACCGAAAAGGTTACCAACTCAGCATATGCTGGATGTGGGACACCCAGCGCTGATTTCTGATGAATGAAGTCATTTATTTAAGTTACGATGAGGCTGACATGCCATTATGGATAAAAGCCTCGAATAAAATTAAAGAATAAAAAAATAAATAATAATTGTGTGTTATATAAATGTTATTTTGTATTTTAATTGATTAATTATTATTTAATTTTGTTATGTCTAGATTTTAGAGCACTATCGCATTAGGTTTACAGACCTGTAATGGTAGATATTAAAAAATAATGTCTCCATGTTTTTCCCACAGGTCACAGTGATGTGTGTTCCTGGAATTTTCCTGTAGATGAAATCCTCCCAAGAGCAATACTCAATATAAGATCTGAGATTTTCTTGATTGTTATCTATGATACCTAGTATTTTACCGTGAATGTTTCCAGGCAGGAAATTACAAGGAACATACAGCGTCTTCCTATTTAGCCCGGACAAGAATCTGCGTAAACCAATTATCCAAGTTTTTTTTTTTAAATAGCATAGTACTATAAATGACCAATTAGTTAGGGTCATATTTAGGGGTGTTGATCACAGCAAACTGAACAGCTTTCTCTATGGAACCAACATCGTAATTGCGAAAAAATAACCAGCTGTCCCATACGTTTGGGTCGAGTAGGTATTGAAGTTTTGTATGGGATAGCTGACCATTTTTTCGCGATTACAATGTTGGTTCCATGGAGAAAGTTGTTCAGTTTGATGGTCTGAGCCACACCCTTAAATATGACCACGCATTTCTGATACACGTTGTATGCAAACTTTATTGTTATTTAGAAATCTGGCTTGGAAGTATAATTAACACGCTTTTATTAGCTTCACCTGTAACTAACTATGTAAGAAAATCTTGGATGTTAAATTTCACCCACTTCCCGGTTTCCGATTGAGCTGAAATTTTGCACACCCGTTCAGTTTGGATGACTAAAGCGTGTTTTATAGTTTTTTTTTAAACTATAATATTTTATTTTAATAATATTATGTACATATTTTATATCTATAGCATCGAATTAGGGATACCGTAATGGTGGTATAGTAAATAAGTAAATAGTCGATTTTCCTAGCCGGACGGAAACACTTGGATATCTCTATGACTTTATGTTACACTAGGAAGCGCCGGATAGAATTACTATCACATGAGATTGTTGATGTCTTCAAAGTGATGTTACAACCATTGACAGCAGACTCCGCGCTTACTAACCATTTCGTAGACAATATTCATACAATAAATTAAACTATAAATTGATTCTTCCCATTGTTTCATAACGGAGAATCAAAGTTTTATAAACTTTTATAACAACAAAACGCAGTGTATGCAAAATTAAGGTTTTCCTAGATTATAATCTATGTGTATGGGATGATATCTTACAACCCACAAAATAGCGTGAAGGCCATAAACCAGAAGGCACGGTTTTGCCTTTTTGAGTGCCTAAACATTACGACTATCATAGATTATTCGTTTAAAATAGTCGTGAAAGCAACCTGTCGTTCTCTTCGAGGGGTCTCAAGTAAAGAACGATCACCCATCCAAGTAAAGTGCAGATATTTTTCACTCCCATAAGACACCTCATTGTTTGTACAGATCTCATTGTTGTAAGTTTTTGTCAATATAAATTCTGAAGACTATTTTTTCTTTTTGTTAATTTCAAGTGACTATCATAGTTAAATCGAATATTTTCACGTGGGCTAAGCCGCGGGTACAGCTAGTGTAACATAAAGTCGCTTTCCGCGTCTGCCTGTCTATATATCCGCTAACTCTACGTAAACCACGCAACGGATTTTGATGCTGTGTTTTCACCATCATTTTAAGCATTTCTTCCGGAATGTTTGTATGTATAATACTTTCATATTTAATGTAAGGATCGTAGAAAAATTGCACCCGCCGTGCGAAGCCGGGGACGAGTTCCTATTGTGTGTGTGTGTTCCTATTCCTCACTATATAAACTTCGCACGACTTCCGTCAAGTTTAACATAAGCAGACCATAATTAAGTCATTGGTATCGGTAGCATTTAGTTCAAGATCACTTCGAACACGAAGTCCCGTCAATAGGAAATAATGTCTTTGTATGAAAACTGTCGTTAAATAATTAAATGTATTATTGTTTATATTGAGATGTGGTACTCATTATTTATCGTAAATGTTTAGCTTATTTCTTGATAAGTTGTACTGATAAGAGCTGTAAGTAGATTTTAAGGACTGGATTAATTTGGGGCATTGGGCAAGGCTGGCTGTGACACAACCGATTTTGACCAACGAAGTACTATACAGCAATTAAATCCTTTTTTCTCTGGAACTTTGTCCTTTTTTACGTCGCCATAGAGCTTTTTGTTTTTAGTAAGTATTTTTCGTACGGCACCAGTCATCTTTTATATAAAACGTGAAGAGAAAACTTTGAACCCCTTTTAAAAAAAAAATCGCGCCCGGAGTAGTGTGAAATTTGGTATAGTTAAAGTTTATATGGAGAAGGATTGAAGAGAGCTAAAATTTTATTAAAATTTTTGTAAATTTTTGATAAGAGAACCTTAATAGGTAATGTTCAAACTAAAAAAAGATTAGACCACTAGGCGAGCACTAGTTTATAAAAAAATATATATTATATAGCTTTCCTAAAGATTTAAAGAAGTTAAACGTTAATTTAATTATCGAAATATTTAAAAAATGCTGTGTCAAAAATGTTACTATACCTACTGTATCAATTTTTTTGCAGATAAATTTTGAACTGGTCTATTTAATTGGTATAAACGTTTTTTTGAATATGAATCTATTATTGTTGCGCAATATTTTTTTAAATCAATTATTTAATTATTATAATTACAAACATTTGTACACCAAAACATAAATGGTAGGACATAGCACATCCTAATTTAACTAACAAACCATACTGTAACTAATAACCTATGTTCAAAAACAAAGACTTTGATTTCATTTGTTTCTAATGGCAACCCTGCCCATGTAGACCGATGAAGGAAATAGAGTGTGCAACATTATTAATGTTGCTTGCATCACGTGATTTAGCACCAATACTACAATATAGTAAGTCTTAATTATAATTAATTAATTATACACAATGTCTTGCACTTTGATTCGTAATTATAATTTTCCCTAACAAAGATAACAGTCATATGATGTTATTTATGTGTTATTGTAATTAATGTTAACGACATTCGCGTCATGTTCATATTGTTTTTTACTAGTATAGGTACTATATCGTAGAGTGAATAAACTTTCGATATCAATACTCGGGAATGCCTTGGTAAATATTTTTATTTTGTGCCGGGTGTGATAAACTTCATAAGCTTTATAAATAAGTGGTCAATTGGTCATGCCGTAAAAAATAATAAACGTACATAGTACGATGAGCTAAATGGACCGTGCGGATTCCGTAGGGTTAGAATTCAAATTCTAAACTAAACTATTTAGTGTTTATGTGCCCGGTCCGCAGCCTAGGGTTGGTTAAAAACTGTCAGCGTCGTCCAAATCTTTACAAGAAAATATTGGCCATATAAAATTGAAGGAATTGATGAAGTTAAGCCGCGGCCGTGTGAATACAGTAAGTAAGTATAAGTCACTACTTATACTTACTTACTGTATTTTATTGTTGTTTGTAGTTATTGTATTTTTTTGTAGTTTTGTTAAGCGGGGAAGAGTGTCATAACCTTATTCCCTTGTTGTAACTTATTACTATTATTATGACCTTTATTCAATTTTTAATATACATTTTGATATTTTTAAATAATTTTACATTAAAATAAAACATTTAAAAATATACAAAAGTTAAGTACCTATAGTTATATATTACTATTTATTATTATTACATATTTTACTGATTTGTTTTTCTGACAGTGGATTGTCAATTTGTGTTATATTAAAATAAACGCATAATTAATTAATTTATGTAGTATTATTTTACTAGCCGACAAATCGTTTATCAATATATAATTATCAACGATAACTATCAAGATGATTATCAGGATAATAATCTTTCGCAGCCCTGGTTTAGTTAGTTTAATTTACCGGGATTGTTTTAACGGGTACAGCTGCACTAAAATAAGTGTTTATCAGTGCTTATTCAACACGGGAGGAAATTTTTCAGTTTCACTCATAAAATAATTTGCAAAATTACTTTATTCCACGGAATTCAATACACATTTATTAAAATTTGGAACAAACTCATAAATGTTTATTGACCAAAAGAAGCGGTTGAACATTTATTAAGTACTCGTTGTCCGTGTTATAAAAAAAGACAGTCATAATAAAAACCATATATCGTTCAATAAATTAAACTTTACAAGTGATAATAAAATTGGAGCCTGTTTTTTGAGATATATCGCCACACAGAACAGAAATGTTGAAGACAGAACATCCCTAGCATTTTTCATTCACAACATTTTAATATCTACTTACCGAAATAAATTTAAAAAAATTAGTGGCAACCCTAAAAGTCACACTTCACACTCAAATTGGTCAGCGACACGAAATATCAATCATCACATGATCGCGCGCTAATCACCGTTAATTAATAATTAGTACTCTCACTTGAAACGGGGATATTAGCGCTTCGCAGATCATACAAGATCACGTGCGTAAGCGCAGCCATACGTCATAGAGAATTAAAAAAATTGGCAATACAAATTAGGATATGTTTTCTTCACAAATCATACATTATACACATGCGCAAGCGCAACCTTAGACAATAGAGAATGATTTAAAAAATAAAATACGAATAGGTAGTTATCTGTTTAAGAATTTTGTGGCATAAAGTCAAATGGTTGATTAATTATATGTAAATGACTTTTTTACACCTCAAACTAATAATCAAATAATTCGTAAACTCTCAAAGTATTTTGTTTGTAAATAATTTGGTACGAAATTTTAATTAGACTTGTTTCTCGAAAAAGTAAGAACAACTTGGGTAACTTTTGCGTATTATGTCACTTTTGAAATGGATATTGTATTAATAGGTAGTTAAAATGACATGAATGTCATTTCTGTCTAGATATTTTCTTGAAGAGGTTTTCCTTGTCTAATCATTCAGAAGACATTAGTATTTAAACATAGAAATTCAGAAATGTATTTTTTGAAGTAAACATTTTAGTCCAAGTTATACCATTCTTTGAATTGTAAGTGTTTTCACATTTCTCTCTTGTTGGCCATTTTTTTTTTCCAGAATCATCTTCGATGTTTGTCACACACATGATTCGTCGGATCATCATCTGCCTGGCCTGTATCACAACTACGTTGGGGTCGGCTCCCAGTCTAACTAGATGCGGCTGAGTAACAGTATTTTATACAGAGCGACTGCCATCTGACCTCCGCCACCCAGTTACTGGGAGACACTGATACCCTAAGGTTAGACCGGTTGTCAGACTTTTTTTGGGTTGCTGACTCCCGTAACGACTGTCAAAGGTATTCGTATGACAACCGGGACCAACTGCTTAACGTGCTATCCGAGGCATGGAGAGGTCTCGATGTTCGAAGAAATGGTCACCCATCCAGGGACTGACCTCGGCAACCGCAGCTTAACCTCGCTGATCGACTGATCTGCGCGGTAGCTATGTAGCTACGATACATAGGTATATCAATACGCCAGTTTTTACAGTAACTGGTAAACCAGTTTTGGGTCCACTGCGTTTAGAGGTCATACGCATCCTTGTACGCAAAAAAGAGATCCCATTATGGTTATTATGATATATTTGCTTTAAATTTAAGTTTGTTTAGTTGAACTCGATTAACCTGTCAAGGTGACCCCCGGTAGCAGTCGTTAAACTTTTTGTAGGAAGGCAAAGGGTTAATATAAAAAAAAAACTTTTGGTCGTGTTAATTGATTGTGAATGTTTGGTTAAGTACGACAAAACTCCGAAGTCGCATCGGAAAACTTCGTAAAACAGACCAATTCCGATCTGAGTGTGACTTCAAGACAGCGAATGTTTATTAGTACCTACTGCAGTAAAACATGATCTTTACGCTGATGCAATAAGTTGTAAAAATAACTAACCGAGTGACTGCCACTGGTTGTTCTATCAGCCGGGCTAACATGAGCGCTGCGACATGATTTTGTCGTGAGGAAACAGGTTTTTAATAGCATTATCTCGTCTTGTCATGGCGACAAAATTTTGTCACAGTGCGCATGTTAGCCTAACAGGGCAAGTTCAGAATGTCTGCCTATTTTGACGTCTAATGGGTAGGTAATAGATGTAAAAGTCGTTTATTTGCCAGTTAGTAAGTGTCGTCCTATATTACCGTGACTACTATTACCGACGCAATAGAAGTCAATATCGGTTGAACGATAATAAAAACCAACAATTACGAAACTATTCTGACACGATTGAAATAGCAGAATTAGGTTCCAGGTATAGTACGCGCAAATCTTTATGAGCCCTGAACTGAGCTCTGAAATCTCTCTCTCCCTCTAGCACCTATAATAAGCGTACTATTATAGGTGCTAGAGGGAGAGAGGGAGAGAGTTCAGAGGGCTCATAAAGATTTGCGCGTACTATATCGATGTTACTTCTTAGTTGTCTCGTATTATACGGCAATGATTTTAATAAAAAATATGTATTATTTACAGATTCCATTATACACTCAATGGAAGGTGTAATTGTCAACATCGGATGTTCAGAACATCTTCGAAGTGTAAATTCGTAATGGCATCCTTTCTTGGTACAGTTATAATCCGCAATCCGAAATCAAGACTTGTTGATCATAATTATATAAAATCTCATAAATTTTCGCCAAGTTATTAAAACACGGTCGCGGGACTTATCTCATTACCGTGACCCCGGAACGTAAAGGGCTATTGAAGGAACACCGTGGATTTTAGTCAGTACAAGTCTGACAGTCCCTCCCGCCCTGCCCGGGGTGGGAGGAATCATTTGATGATTTTACCACGATAAAAAAAAAAAAAAAAAAGTTATTAAAACACAAGTACAAAAAGCGGATACAATTTTTTTCGAAAAATGTCTTCGAATCATATTAACGCGGTATTTATAATTTTGTTGACCCTATATCTGCCAAAATTAATTATTTTCAAGGATGATAAAAAGCCATACAACCCGGACTTCATTTGTTGGTAGGTACACTGGGTACCATTAAAGATCCAAATTGGAATTTTGAGATAGGAACATCATAAGACGATTAGGTTTTCGTAATTTTGAAACGAACTTTCAATTAAGCTTATTGTTGTTGTTAAAGCAATTTTTTGTTTTTGTTTTTTTGTTAAAGCAGTGTTAGAATCACAATTCATCTAAAGCGGCCATTTTAGCCCCCCAGATCCACACATGAATTCAAAAAGTCAGAGGTGCGGGCCGGGTTCAAACTCAGACCCTCCTGCAAGGAAGGCGAGCGTTCAAGAGCTAACACTGCTTTAACAAATTCGATTCAAATGTCAAAATATCTACTTAATTGACAACTCATAATATCATCAGCATAAGGTTCATATTCAGTAATCATCTGTTTGACAGTTACTATGCAGATCAGTAGATGAATTGCTCAATGTGGCCTTTTTAGGCCCCCTGATCAGAATTTGATTATCACTTGCGTTAACGGTGAAGAAAAACATCGTGAGGAAGCCTGCACACCTGAGAGGGCCTCATAAAGTCCTCGATGATGTGTGTAGTCCGCCATACCGCACCAGGCCAGCGTGGTGGACTAAGGCCTAACCCTTCTCATTCTGAGAAGAGGCCCATGACCAGCAGTGGGACAGTAATGGGCTGGATTTGTTTTTATTTATTATTTCTAGATATACTTTATAATTATTGTAGTTGATAAAGTTACTTGCCTTTATATTATTTTTTTACAAAAATAATTTATAAATTAAATAAGTTTTGATTTTTCTTAAAAAATATAAATAAAATTGTACAATTTGTCAGTAGTAAGCCATTGATACAAATATTTGTAATTACCTCCAAATGTGGATCTTTGTTTTATTATTATATTTTTTAACACTGCCGGAAATTCTCAACACACACACACACACATACAGCTCATATGATCATATTGATGTAGTACGATAATTAATTATATACACTTTGTATCGTTGTCAGTTTTCCAAATTAGTTCATTGTTAATTTGGATCTAGTTGTCGACTTCTTCTTACGTGTTAATGATTTACACTGTACCAACATAACATTTTGCCATTTCTACAGCATTGTCCATAGCTTTATTTAGGGGTCATTTTTTAATAACGTGAGGTACGAACAAGGGGTTAGAATAACAGGACCAACCCACATGGAACCGTGCACCTAGAATCACGACGTTTTGAAAGTGTCTGCAAAGGCCTCGCTGAAATGTAAGGCCCAGTTGAAATAAAAACCTTTGACTTTGACATCACGATTGATCACGATGACGGCCAGCCAGGGGATACCAAATACGCCATAACGTCGTCACCATCTTATATGCACCTATACTGAAATTATTGTAAAAAGCTAAAACAGATCTCTAAGGTTTATTTGAAATAGAAAACGAGAAAGGAATCAATGTTTTTGGACCAGTGATACATCTTAATCTTGAGGATGAAACAGAAGTAGGTATAGACATGCCTTAGCTGCATTCTCTACGCGTACTACTAAGAATCAGCTGAGGGAAGTCTGCTAATGTGGATATCGTAGGCGATCACGCAGGCGTTACTACTCAGACAGACGCAATTGTTGATGTGGCTTTGACATCTTTTGCGATGAAAATAGGTACATTACCATTACATGTTACTATGAAAGAGAAATAGATATTGTAGTGCTTCAATAGACCGGTAGACAGACGGTAACGGATCTTGAAGTAAAGTGTTTAATTGCGGAGTTGCTAAAAAACTGATTCTAAGTAACCACATTGGCATCTCTTGTCAAGAAATGGATTTAAAAACTTCGCCCTGCGGAGACGTAGGTATGTTTATTATTAAAACGAGGTTATAGTACTTTTTAAACATTTTTAAATTTAACTAATGTAAACATTGTGGAAAAACAAAACCATGTTATCAAAATTAAACATGAAGTGCTGTGTGAAGACAGAAACGAGAATAATAATTATTGTTTCTATAAAAAAAAATTATAAACAAGAATAAAACCATGTAAAATTTATACCAAAAGATAGCCTTTATTATTTTTTATGTTCAGAACAGATTTTTATATAGTCGTTAGATTTTTTATGTAGTAATAGAAATAGATAAAATCGAGCAATTAAAATACTCACGCCTTCCGCGCTGCGCGCCCTTTTCGAGGCACCGTAAAAGAAACCCTATTTATTGCGAATGAAGTAGATACCTATATTTGTATTTGTATTCACCGCACTATAAGAAGGTCCTAAGATGTTCACTACCCACCACTTCCACGGAAAAGGCTGTATGTAGAACCGAAGAGCACCATGGGCAGCCCATAACAAAACTCACTGACTGGCTCACAGATAAAGATTTAAACTGTTTACTGGCTACACTTGTCACCACAGATTGAGAAATTCCCACGTGAGAACTCGACACGACAAAAATTATACTAATATAAATTTGTATTTATTTAAGATCAGTCATCGAGTTCTAATCTGTAATCATTTGAATGTCACATGACTTCCCAGATTACCTATATTACGTTTGATAGCCAAATAAATTAAAAATACATCAGCAACTTGAGTGCATCTTAATGTAACTCCTATTATGTAAGATGATAACAAAATCTAAGGAATTGAGATAAATTGATGTGATTAAGCAAAAATTAGTGAAAATTAAGGTAACAGAAATTCAGACTATTTAGTGACAACCACCTTTCTTCAACCGAAGAAGGATCATACCAAGCATAAAATCACGCTGTGGCCTTTTTGCCAAACCAGCTTTTTGCCCTTTCCGCTTTGGACCCAGTTTGGGTGCCAATCGACCTACTTTAAAATAGATGGTAATGTCAAGTATTTTTTTGGAAACAGGTACATTTACCACCAGAGTGCTGAGCATCAATGTTTTTAACGTATCGTAACGTAAACGTAAGCAAATTTTGAATAAAAAATACAATAAATACGTTTTCTTCTATAGGGTTCTCCAGCCGCAGGTTACTGGCAGAAATTTCTTTGGAAATAAGCAGTACCTTTGTACATAAGTGTTCCTTTTTCTTTTTTGTAGTATGTATATAAATAATAAAATAAATATTTCTATCGCATTTTTGTTTAATTTTACGCAACATACACACTTTTTTCATGAAATTTAAAAACACAGCATGTATTTTCAAAAAATATTATGGTGTAAACGTGAATTTTTATTCAAAATTTGCGTTTACGTTAACGTTTACTATGCGTCAAAAACAGTCGTGCTCGGGTCTCTATGGTATTATTTTATTTAGTTAAACTGGACTTTAACTAAATCTCGGAAATGGCAAAGATTCTGATGGTGTCTTCTACTTACCAAAGTGCTCAAGTAGCTGTGTCCGATCTCATCCTCGGAGGTTTCTCCTGACACCAGGGTTTGCCTCTTCCACCTCATGGTTACACTTTTTTATCAACACATTTAATAAAAAACTGACTTCGGAGCTGGCGCGTGTAGTCGAAAAGGCTGGTGGAAATTATTTTTTAATAATAATTATGCGAATTTGGGATTGAATTTAACGAGTTATTTATAATTGTGAACTGATTTTACGTGGTGTAATTTAGAATAATATAAGCTTGTTTTGTTATAATAATATGTGAGTGACCAGTGAATGATAAGCTATAACTGAGTTTGCTCTCGGACTTGAGATCAATAAAATAAATAAAAATAAAATACATAAGGTAAAGGATCTACGTCATACTGTGAGCTTGTTTTTTGTTATTATTTGCAAATACAAATTCACCGATTATTTTGTTAATTATATGATAAATTACATGAAACGAATAGTAATTTAAACTACAATAAATATTTATAAAAATAAATATATTTTGACAAATAAGTGCCTCAATTAAGTCAAAATTCACAGAATTTTTTGACGGTTGAATTATATGAATTTTGGAAAATTACCATAATTAAATAAGATAATGATTGTTAGAATTTTTTATGACTTATAATGACATTTTCCTATGATGGGAAGCCTTACAGTTAACCCAAAATTACTGTAATGTGATGGATGATTAGCGATGGTTTATGATGATGAGCGTTTTTTCTAATCAATCATCTGCTTGGTAAATGATAAAACATGCTCAGTATCACTCAAAAAAATAATTTCCATTAGCCCAGAAAATTTCACATCACTAAATAGAAAATCCCATTTCGAAAATGCACCGTAAACTTATGTACACAAGAAACAAAATCCTTGTTGCTTCGATTTCGAATTTTCAGAAAAAAAGGTTATCCCGGTCAGAACTACACCTTAAATTTTGGTACACAAAATTCAAATTGCATCAACTTTTGAATTTTCGGAAATTCTTGGCGGTAATTTCGGATTTGGAATGTCCTTTACTTAGCGGCCGTCCGTCGCGTCCAGGTGAACAGAACTAATGAGATGCGATGCTCCCGCGCACATCTGAAGCTGAAAACTAAGGCTGCGTGCTAAGATGTGCGCAACACTGAGATTTAATGTCAAGTTAGGGCCATGAGGTTTATTTTTTATAATCTTATATTTGCGAAGATAATTATATTAATAAAATAAAATTAATAGTAAATCCCACTTACTTTTTTATTTAACGGTGTTTAGTCGTTAGTAATTTAAAATTGGTGTGAATTTATTTATCATTAATGAACAATTGATCAATGAAATAAGATCAAGATTTTACGGAAGGTAATAAAATTATGTATTCATTTAAAGTTATTAATTTATTGAAAATATTTTATTTTTGTAGCTATTATCAAACTTTAATAGGTTCTGAAATTACCTGTATCCATTTTTTCTTATACTTTAGATTTAAATAAAAATTATGATGTTTAAATTGTTATGTGCACATTGTACAATCGGCGTCAATAATGTGGTGCCGATACATAGTTTCAAAAAAGTTTATTATGAATGAATACTTACTAATTTATTTTTTTAACAAAATAGTGATGGGTTTGCTTAACTTCGTCCACTAATAATAGACAGTTAAAAAGAACAATAATAGAGCAGTTAGCATTTTACGAAAACTTTATCTACTTATGACACTGTCCAACCAGGAAAATCGAATTCTGATTTATTTTTCTGTCCAATATAAGCAGGTATTAAGTGTAATAAATAATTTTTATTATACTTAATTATGATATCATTTGACCTAAGTTTTTATAATCCATGTTTTTTATTAAAGCAACGTTTTTATGAAACTTTATTCAATTAATCAGTAATTTTCAAAACAATACTTAAGTAGTGATTCAATAAATTGGAAAACCTGTTTACAAATAAACGCAGTTTAAAAGTAGGTACCAACTAAGTTCTTAGTGGAGTGTAGTCACCAGCAATAATATCTATATTACACATAGCGTAATGCAAAATAATTTTCTAGAAGTAATAATATAAAATAATATAAATTTCTAGAAGTAATAAGTAATATGTATATATATATAGTAATATGTCTGGTATGTGGATAAAGCCCGAAAAGGCATATAGCAAATCACATGGCCGTTAAAAAACTACACTCAGTGGCAATACTGGCAATTAATCCTGGTAAAATAGAATAGAAGATTTTTATTTGTCTTTCAAATTACATTGTATGATGTATCCCTTGCTACCTGCAAGGGATACATCATACAAGAAGGTAAAAGACAAAAAGGTCTTGGACTCAGCACAGTAGTTGGCAGCGCGAGGCATGCTCAACTGCTGATATTCTGTCCAAGCCAGTCATGCGTTGAATAGAACACAATTCAATAATAAACCTTAATATCTCGGAAACTAAGAATGATAGCTTATTCAAATAAAAAGTATTTTATAGACTATTTAATACTACTCAAATAAAATTAATAAAACTTCTTAGCTATTAAGTTGTTTTACTTAAACACATAAAAAAACAACACGTAAAACTTAAACACATAAATTAAAAATGCGTAAACTTTATCGAAATATTTTTTTAAGTATCTGTCCATATTTTACAGATATATAATGTTCTCACATTTTAATACTTTGTATTGCCTCCGTGTATTGTTTATACAGATGTCATGCAATTCGGTATACGGCACAAAGTTTCTGAGGCGATGTCGGGAAATAATCTCGCATTCCTCTATCAATGCAATTTTCAGCTCTCGAAGCATATTATTTGAGTAGTATTAAATAGGTCTATAAAATACTTTATATTAGAATAAGCTGTCATTCTTAGTTTCCTAGATACGAATTTGTCGTTTCTTTATCAATAATTTGACCAAGAACGATTCTTATCGAAATTATTTTGTACAACAGCATCTCACTTGTGTACCATATATCTATAAATGCATAGCTATAGATGGCAAAAGGAGCAGGGGAAGGAGGAAATTGGCCTGGATTGATAATAACAAAAGCTGGACCAACATTAATGAAACTGCCAGTCTGTGCAGACTGGCACAAGATAGAGAGTTCCGTGTGATGGTCGCCAACATCCGCTGAGGATATGGCACATGAAGAAGAAAATAAAGAAACAAATGACGACTATGTGCAAAGTCATTGTTGGTAATATTGATGCTCCTGAACTACACGATGAGCTGACCTAACTATTTGTCCCCGACAACTATATTCGTAGTAGGAAGAGATTGTTTGCCGTGCCCCCGTGTCGCACTGTCTCGCGAGCCCAATCGCCCGTTCCTCGCACTGTCCGCGCTCAACGGCCTCTTGGAAGCTAAGCCTGAATGTGACGTGTTTGCGGACGGATGGAAGTCGCTAATGTTGGTATGCTTGGAGTACTGTGAGATGAGCGTATGAATGTTATTTGTAGTACCTATTAATAATAATAATTAATTAATAAATAAAGGCATCCACATCCACATACAAGCTGCTCACGCTCCGAACAAGGTAATATACCTAGTGTACGTTATCATTCTATACGAGTAGTTAATAACAAAATGGTCATCTAAATTTCCAACATAACACGAATATACCTAGAAATAAAACCACAACTAAAACAATCGAATTATGCCTACTTATGCCTAAGTACATTTATCTAAATAATAATGTAAACAATTTAGCATACCTATTAATTTAATTTAACTATAGGCTTTTGGATTTTCCCGCTCAATTTCCAGATTCATCATTCTCCTGCCTCATGCCATTTTACTTGGGGTTGGCGCAATATGTCTTCTTCTTCTTCCATTCATCTCTATCAGACGTCATCTCAGAGTTTACGTTCTTATAATCCATGTCAAATTTCACACAATCCATCCATCTTTTCTTGGGTCTGCGTCTTCTCTTACATCCATCCACATACATACATAAAACTCTTCTTGTTACATGATTGTCATCCCTCCTCATCACATACCCATACCACGACAAACGGTTACTTCTCAACTTGTCTGTCACCGGTGCCACTTTCATACTTCCTCTGATATACTCATTTCTTATTCTGTACATTCTCGTTACACCGCATATACCTCTCAACATTCGCATCTCCGCTGCCTTTTGTCAATTTTCAAATTATCAAAATATAATTATAATTGTAAACGTCAAGTTTCAGGAATAGAATTTCTTTCAGATTTTTTTCATAATTCTATGTATTTTTTAGTTTAACTTGTTACCATTTTTTTTTAATAAATTGTTATTATACAACGTCTATTAGAAACGCGTGGTCATATTTAAGGGTGTGGATCAGACCATCAAACTGAACAACTTTCTCTACGGGACCAACATCGTAATTGCGAAAAAATAATCAGCTGTCCCATACAAAACTTCATTACCTAATTGACCCAAACTTATATTACAGAGCTGTTCATTGTTATCAATACAATCATTCCTTATAATGTATCTGAAACAATTTTTTTTTCTGCTTCACCTTGTATTTGTCGCAGGGATATTGCACAAAACTTTGTCAACCTTATCCTATCCTTGCGACATATATAAATCTACGCCATCTTCTGTGAACACAGCCTTATCTTGTTACTATCATTGCTTCACATATTACCACAGTTTGCTCTAACACTTAGTGCGTCCTCCGGCATCGATTACAATGCCGTTTATCGATATGCCCAACCCTAATAATGCGATAATTGGCGCGTAATAGCCCAAGTAATGAATTCACGTGATTTTCGCGGATCCATGACTGAGTCAAAACTGGGGCGGGTTGCTATGGTACCTACTTTTTTTTTTTTTTTTTTGGCTTGTTACAATCATCAAATGAGTCCTCCCACCCCGGGCAGGGCGGGAGGGACTGTCAGACTTGTACTGACTAAAATCCACGGTGTTCCTCCAATAGCCCTTTACGTTCCGGGGTCACGGTAATGAGATAAGTCCCGCGACCCCGGCAGGCTTCGGCCCTCTACAGGGGGGGACCCGTCAATGGTACATACCTAAAGCCCAAAAAAAAAAAAAAAAACACAAACAAATTACGCAAATACTTTCGTGACAAGACATCGGCAGAATCATCTCGACTCTAATTCTTCTGAATTGTATATATTTAATATTTATATATGTTTATGTTTATTTAGCATATAATAATACATATTTATTTATATATAATTATGTCAATGTTTATGTAAGTTTATAATTATAGTTGTTTTTAAGTATAATAGAATATACCTACCCTCTCATTTAAGTTTGTTTTTTGGTGCATCTACCTTCATTGTCTCTGCATCACCCTAAGGTTGTCTGGTAGAGAATGCCTACGGCATTAAGACCGCCTTTGTACATTGTACATGAAGCATTTTAAATAAAATAAATAAATAAATAAAGTGAAAAGTAAAGTGTTGATGCGACGTACAATTTTAGGAAAAATATTCAATGTACAGTTTTCGCCTCGTTACGATTTATCGTATCGTTGTATCGTGTCGTTGTATCGTGTCGTCGTATGCCACTTTGCCCTTTAAAAGCTTATGATCGCTTACTACTGTTAGACTGTATTGTTTTGTTAGGGTAGCTGTAGGTGGCCTCCGACCACGGCTATCCTCTGAACATCACTATGAATATGTATTAATGTTTTCAGTAGTTGGGTTTTAGTTTTTGAACTTAATTTTCTTTTCAGATCCTCTACGAACTGCTCGCAATATAAATATATATTTGAAATGTGCTAGTGTGCCCTTTCATGTGATATCCAACACGGCATCATGAAACATGTTTTTTTTTTCGTTACTTTATTTCTTGTATATGGCGCCACTTAAATTTCGTAACGTAAACGTCACAGCCTATAACCACCGGACAATCAAGACGCTTCCAACGATACCTCATTTGTCAAATTATGATAAGTAGTTTAGATGTTATGAGGGAACAGGTGAACATACACACATACATACCGGTCAAACATATAACCCTCTCCGTAGTCGGGTGAAAAAATATATTTTGTAGGCATTTTTCTGCATCTGTTTATGAGTTTATGACTAAGACAACAATTCTAATAAAATCTTAGTAAAAAATCGGTACTAGAGACTAAGTAGGTACACCATGAATTAAAAAACCACAATAATTACCAACAAAGATACTGCAAAAAAATTATACAATTGCATAGCAAACTCATTAATTTGTAGCTAGCAATAACTATCGATCTGTTATTGACTTCCTTTATTATTTCAAATTAGTCCATACCTACAAGGAAATGAAACGGTTTCCCGATATTGCGCTGTAATAAACAGGGTTGCGAAGGATAATTATAGTTGATAATTATTATGTATTGATAAATTACGCTGATATAGCAATTTTGTCTGCTTGCAATACTGTATCACACAGCCACGGCGCGGCGCGGCGTAGCGTTCATACCGTGTATCCGAACGTGGGTAATATCATGTAGCTAAGAGGGGATTCCCCTGTGTATTTTTGCTAATCTCAAGTCAAACAACAAACATAAACTTTGTCGTTTAGATTAATTTACTAGTTACATAATCCAAGCATTGTCGTCAGTTTTTATGTGGCTGATATGCGAATTTGCGAAAATAAAATATCGAAATGATAAAACATAATACCGAGGAATAAAGATCCACTGGGACTGTGATTTCAGTCGAGTGTATTAAAATTAAAACAAAAACTAATAGTTTATGGACTCGGATAATATTATCAGATAATATCGGATAACTATCAGATAATATCGGATAACTATCAGATAATATCGGATAACTATCAGATATTTATCGGATGATTATAATTATCAATGAACATAATTATCTTGCTTATTTGCGTACGCACACAGACGCGTACGCACGGCGATCATAATATCAAGTCAAACGCCCGATCGTTTGAGTACCAGCTAGGGTTGCCAACCATACTGTTAAAAACTGTATTATACTGTTTTTCGCTCATTAATACTGTTTACTGTTCATCAAAAATAAAGTATGCAAAATACTGTTTGTTTCATCACCAGTATAAAAATGATTTTGGGGTCAGTCAATTTAGCGCCGATTGCTTGAAGCACCAGTGGAGAGAAAAATACTGTCCAAAATGTTCAAATACTGTTTACGTCTCACACCTAAATATACTTAATTTTTGGTTCAAAATGTTGGCAACCCTACTACCAGCTGAGATTGCCGGCCGTTCGTACGCGTCTATGTGTACGCGCGTCAGTAATCACTCGTTGCATGGAGCCGGCCTTCTGTTCTTATCTATTTCGTGTTACAGGTCTCAGGATACGCGAAAATTGGTCTAGTGGCCCTGAATTCGTGTCTTGAGAAGCGTGAATGATTCCAAGTGGGTTTCCGTGACCTAAGTCGAACTCAAACCGAATCAGACATAATAATTTTATAGAATAGAATAGAATTAGAATAATATTTATTTGCTTAAAAACATGGTATAAAAGATGGTAAAATACAAAATAACAAGAGCATACCTACATGTTTTTGCTTAATAGTTATAAGCGTACAAATTTTCACAAGCATAATATTTAACATTTATTATCAAAGAAGTCCTTGAGACTATAAAAACTATGCCTACACAACCATTCATACAATTTATTTTTGAATGATCTCATATTTAGGGTCTTAGCTCATATTAGGGTATAGAGTTCGTCCATAAAGTAATTAAGAAGTTCGCAGAAGATCACGAACGTAGACTTCGTCATCATGTAAACGTCAAGGCAGTCCAGCTTCTTGACCACACGGACATACTCAGAAGACTCAAAAGAATAAAACCGTTCCAGTTAGTGTTTAGTGATAATGAGTAGAGTAATGTAGATGTAGTACAAGTGCTACCTATAAAGAACATATGAACAAAGTGTCTTCGCCTTAACAGAGACAATAAGAAAAATGCTATTGGTTGGACACATTCTTAGTAAAGTACAGTGTAATAATTAAATTACTTATTATCCTAATTAAAGAAAGACAAAACAATTGCCACAAACACAAGACGCACTAGAATGGTAGACATAGATACTAAGAAGAGGACAGGTGCATAGACAGAGAATACAATTTTAGGATGGCAACAGCGTAAAACTAAGCTGAAAAAATAATAATTAGAGAAAAATTAAAATGATGTGGGTTTACTGCACCGTATAATTATAATAACCGTATGGGGTATAATTACAAGGCTAGAATGTAATAAGATTAGGGTGCATCCTATGATGTATTACTAGGATAAGTTTATTTTTATTTTTATTGATTAGAGGTCGATCTCGAGACTCGCGAGTAAGAGATAGATCGGGAGAAAGTTAGTTATTAGATAATTATTTGATCCTCAATCGGGTTTCAGTTTTGGATGAACAAGGTAAAGCTAGAGATGAAATTATTCTACGAAGAGTGATAGAGAATCCCTCAAAAAGCCCTGTTGCTTGTCTGTTTTCATAAAACAGTTTCTTTAAGCAGAAACTCCTAATTACGTTTGGGTCGAGTAGGTATTGAAGTTTTGTATGGGACAGCTAATAATTTTTTCGCGATTACGATGTTGGTCCCATAGAGAAAGTTATTCAGTTTGATGATCTGATCCACACTCTTAAATATGACCACGCATTTCTGATACACGTTGTATAATACAGGCATTTTTTAAATAGACTTAAGATTGATTACATCTGCCAAGTCGTGTCAACATATTTGGACATTTGTTCATGCAGGGCAGAATAAGTGCCCAGAATGACACTCATCGTGAGTCCGTGACACATTGGGAGCATTTCTGCCATCAAGTGAGGAGTTATTAACAATCAGTCGCGGAAGTATTGCCGGCCTTAACTGCGACCGCTGCGTGCACGCCCGTTGTAGGATACGACACGATATTTTTTGTATTGAAGAAATTAAGGGGACTGTTTGAATGCCAAACTCCAGGTGTGATATTGGTGGTCTTGACTGCTTAGTAAAACCACTAATCTTCAATAACAACTGTATATATTTCATAGGTTAAGCTGATTACAATAAATAGAATAGAATAGATATTTATTTCATGTAAACCAGCTACAGATACTTATGAAATGTCGAGACTAGGTGCGCGGTTCCAAATAGTAGGTCCTATGGAGAAGAACCGGCAAGAAACTACATGGTAACTCTTTTCAAATAAATAATAGGTAACAACTTTAATATCTTTATCATCTTTTTTCTTTGTTGATCTTTATCAGTACAATGTTGTGGTAAGAGCTGCGAGAATAATGCAATTCAAAGTGAATACAAATAAGACTAGGATAATAATGAATTGCCTGTGAATAAGATTGCCATGGCAGTTACAAGCTGACCAGTTCCGACAGACGGCATCCGTTCACGGAAAACAGATTGCCGATACGTCCGCACCACTGAACACAGAAAAGACGTCTCTTTCTGTGTTCTGTGGTCCGCACGTTAGTGTATGTTATATTACTGTCCCACTGCTGGGCACGGGCCGTTTCGCAGAATGAGAAGGGTTAGGCCTTAGTCCACCACGCTGGCCTAGTGCGGGTTGGCGGACTACACACACCATGGAGAACTTTATGAGTTCCTCTCAGATGTGCAGGTTTCCTCACGATGTTTTTCCGTCACCGTGAAGGAAAAGAAAACATAATTATTAAGTAATTATTTGAATTTACTTTGTAATAAGATTTGATGTGGTTGACATGTCCTTTTTAGATAAAAAATAAAATCCCCTAAATATAAAATTACATTAAAAAATAAATAAATTAAGAAACCAATATTCTGCGTATTCCGTCTACTTTTTGATGAACCTTGACGAAACCTGAGCTCGTCTGTCGCACCTTGGGCAGTCAGCCTCGATACCACCACTGCTGACTGGCTAATCTTACCACTACGCCATGAACGATTCCACAGAAGAAGAAGAAAGACAATGAGCTGAGCATAGTGAGAAGTTTAACATTTATTTTGAAGTTGATAAACTAGACTCCAAAAATCGTGACGGATCATCTTATGGAAACGAGCAACGTCGGCGTCTTCCCCTTACGAGCGTACAATTACCCATTATGCTTGTTCCTTCGCGAGACGTGACCTGTGCGATGCGTGTGCGCAAATCTCAGTCAGTGGTCGGTTGTATGTAGGCCGATATGTTGGGTCTTTAGGCTTTTAACACCATGCTGGGTTGGGACCGCGGTGTCAATCGCCCAATTGCTCTTTTTGAATAGGTTCTTTGAGACCACGATGTCAATCGCCCACGATATTTTTTGTAATTGGGCATTACTCCTAGTGCACCTAAAATCACGACGTTTTGAAAGTGCCTGCAAAGGCCCAGTTGAAATAATATAAAATAAACATAGACTTTGAGTTTTGACCCGTGCTTTTTTCCGATGGGGTAATTTATTACTAAAAATGACAGGTTGAGTGTATTTTAACCGACTTCCAAAAAAGGGGGCGGTTTTATAATGTTTATTTTAAAGTAAAGTAAGCTTGTATTTGTTTTGTCCGTTTTCAGCATGTTCAACTGACTTCAACGCTCCAAACACCGGTCACTGGTCTAACATTCAGTTTTTTTTCTTTCATATACTTATCACAGTGTCTTTTCAACCTTGAAGTTGGCAGAATCATCGAATAACGATGGAGCCATTAACATAAATTGGAATTGGAAGTTCTTAGTTTTATTTGGGCGGAAACCAGCGCGGTCTACCGGGTAACTAAAATGGTAATAAACATGAACTCTGGTAATAAACTTCATTACGACCGTGAGAGACTAAACTTTGAGCTAATCCACACAGTTAAACTAACACTAAACATGTTTAACTATCAGTCTGTCACAAATAGAAAGGGAGGGAAAGATATCTAAACGTTTAACGTGTTTAGCTCAAATATGATATAAATAACTGTTGTGCAAGTCGACCTAAGTGTCTACCGCTAAAATATACACAAGATAATTAATAAATCATATCACGTTGCTATTGGCAACTAATTACAATATCAGTGCCTAATTAATGCACAATAGTTAGCTAAAACAAGGACTATTCAAATTGGTTCAGCATTCATTGCATCGCCGTCGCGTCGCGTCTTCCTTCACATTTGTCACGGATCTAGTTAGGGTTGTCACCTATGTTTGTAACAGAATTATACTTTATTTCTCTTCAATAGGTATGCTTCCGTTCTCATTGTGAGAAAAGGCCCGAGCAGTGTAAAAGTAGGTATTAGGGTGAAATATAATCTCCTTCATTTTTTTTAGATGGAGATTATCTATTATACAAGGGATTATTATGAGCAACTTTTACTTCTAGAACCAACAACAAAAAAGCGATAAAAAATACCTGATGTTCCATACAAATAATTCAATATTACTCAACTAAGAACAGCTTTCCTATACAAAATATGACAACCGTCAAAATTCATTGCATAAAACATTATCTGGCATCTGAAAAATCGGCCCCATATGTAAAGAACAGCAGATTTTTTTTCGCGATTTAAGGTTTTTTCCCATACTAAAAGTTGTTCATAATGTTGAGTACAATAACTCCCTAAAGCAGGTGTCCTATATATTTTCATTGGCACCCTGTATACTATATTTTTTCATAATGAGGTGGCAACCCTAAACCTCGGTCACAGAAAATATTGAATACCCATCAATGTCAATGGCTAGTCGCATCAATCTTTGAAGGAAAAATGTCTGTCTGAATATTAACGTATGATAATATGAGTCTAGGTTTTAGGGAAGTTTGGAGCCTGAGTCACGTATCGAAATGATTTTCCCGTAGTCAAAGGTAGGTACTAGGTACCTACATAAATTATGCTGGTTTAGCAGGTCGAGAGAACATCTGCCATGTTGTCAATAAGGTGACAAATTGGTATTTTTGAATCATTATTCATTCATACATTAGGTTACATTACATTAGGGTACATTAGGTTAGGCTGCGGTTGCCGCGGTCAGTCCCAGGATGGGTGACCATTTCTTCGAACATCGAGACCCCTCCGTGCCTCGGATAGCACGTTAAGCAGTTGGTCCCGGTTGTCATACGAATACCTTTGACAGTCGTTACGGGAGTCAGTAACCCAAAAAGTCTGACAACCGGTCTAACCTTAGGGTATCAGTGTCTCCCAGTAATTGGGTGGCGGAGGTCAGATGGCAGTCGCTCTGTATAAAATACTGTTACTCAGCCGCACCTGGTTAGACTGGGAGCCGACCCCAACGTAGTTGGGATAAAGGCCAGGCAGATGATGATATTCATTCATACATTATCAGCATGTATGGGCGACGCAATAAAATATTGAGAAATCAAGTACTAAATATGACAAATCTTTATTTTTTGGGGTATAACCCTGTATAACCCTTCTTTTTCCTTTTTAGTTCTAATTGTTTTGTGGTAAAATAAGTTTATTTGGAGAGCGTTCTTTTATCGATTGAATGTTTTCGGTGGTATGGATTTAAGAGTTATAGAGATAGAGAGAGCAAAACATAGAGAGATGAAAAGAAAAACGAGTATCCTTTACCATTGGAGTAGAAGGCATGTTTTACGTCCTTCGTTACATCCTAGATGCTTCCGGCTGCATGTTTTAATTTTTGATAAAGGATATTTATTCATATTTCTTTTCACCCTGTTTGCAACTTTTTAGTTTTCTAGAAATTTAAAGCTGTGTGAATGTAAGCAGTGGATAGATTATAACAACAATACAGTATTGAAACCGAGTACCTTGCTCCGAGTCCGAGTACGTATATCAATGAAATTGTGGATCGTAAAGATTGTTATAGCGGAAGCTGAATGCAAATTGTACGATTGTCGTATAACGTACATCGAGTACCTACACAGCTCCGTACGGTAGCAAATACTAACAGTTGATTCATTTAACTAGATCAGGGCTGTCTACCAGTGGCGAAGAGTCCATACAACCCGATTCCCAGCGGCTTCCCTTTAGGAAGTGGTTAGTGCATAGACCAACGTAATATTTTATAATTTCTCATCCAACTGTTATTCAGTTAGGTCAAGCTCTTCCAGACATGACTACAATAATTATATTACAACTACAAATTACAAGAGACGGTATGGATTTTTGTCTTGCAGCATTAAATGCAGCAATTTTTAGACGGCATCCTCTTTTCAACCGTCACCCTTCGCCACTGCTGTTTACACCTGATACAATCAGGGGCCAATACAAATTACTAAATAGATTAGCCGCAGAAACAAATGCCTTATTTTTTAAGAAAAACTGTTCTACCAAATAGGAAAAATTTCGTATTTGCGGTAGATCAAAAACACACCGCGGGCCGTATGAATATAAGCCGCGGCCGTGCTTTAGGCAGCCCTGAATTAGATGAATGATACTCGACTGTCATGTAGATATTTCTCATTGAATGATTTCCTACAGGCTACAGATGGTCTTCATTTTAAATTCTGTGTGCCCTCTGCTTAGATATTTTTCTTTACTGTTAACGTAAGTGATAATCAAATTCTCATCCGGATAGAAAAGTCAGAGGTGTGTGCCGTGTTTCAACTCAGACCCTCCTGGATAGAACACAAGTGCTCAACCGTTGGGCTATCATTACTTTCAACAGTCATAATCATAATCAATCTCTCTTCTCTTTTTTTTTAAACTTCGTCCCTCACTAAGATCTCTCCCGTATCGTGGGTACAGTTTACAAACATACATGTCACTTGCACACACACAAATAATTAATCCGTGCGTGGATCGAACCTGCGGCACGTAGCGTATAAAGCTAATCGCTTAGCCACTGCGCCAACCGTGTAAACTACACTAAATTAGCTCAGATCAGACTATGTTATACTTACGATATAAGGTCCTGCCTTTATTTCCCTTTAAGGGGTTGTTATACTCATTTTTATGAACAACTTTTACCATAGGACAAAATCTGAAACCACGAAAAAATATCTGCTTATTCCATACAATTAATTCAATATTACTTGACTAAATGTATGGAACACCAGATCTTTTCTTTCGCGATATTTATATTGTTCCCATACTAAAAGTTGTTCATAAAGCCCATCACACACGTAGCTATAATATATATTATAGCAAGACATATTACGATATATTTTCCATAGTAACTTCGAGCGACCTCAGACGCAGTTTCTATTACGTCATCAAAATATGTTATAGTATAGCTACCACGTATGGAGGCTTGCTATAATGTAATATATCCATCCATCCAAAATTTAAGTGCTAAGCACTTGTCGGTGTAGCAATTTCCATTCAGTCCTATCTAATGCCAAATCTTTTAAATCTTTATATGTTTCTATATTCGCTTTTTCTTTCAGCTATAGTAGAAGAAGAAATGTAATATATAGCTCAGTATATTAATATATATTATAGCTACGTGTGTGACGGGCTTAATTAGTAGTATAACCCTTTAAAGGGATCGGGACTAGAATGTTTGGACCTTATCCTACCTTTCGAGTCCCGATTCTTTTTAGAAGTTATTGTACTCATTACATTGACAGCACATGTAAATGGCGCCGTGTATAAAAAAAAAGTCGCTTAACAGCTGGATCAACACAATGAACAAAGAAAGCCATTTTGATTACGAGAGCGATACGTAATTAAGGGGCTGGTCTTTCTACATAACCTTGATAACACGACTCCTAATCATACTCAGCAAATATCTAACTATGGAAATTGTAAATTAATTTCTCAATGTAGGCTTTTAAACTTTTATAAGTTCACTAGCGTCCCGTCCCCGGCTTCGCACGGGTGCAATTTCTCTACTATCCTTACATTAAATATCAAAGTATTATACATATAAACCTTCCATGAAAAAATATCTAACTGATGGTGAAAACAGTAAGTTAAGTAAGTACAGTTTTTATTTATCTTATCCTAATATGGGTATTAACCCAATGCTGGACATACCTAGTGTCCAGCCTATCCGCTATAACGGACAGGATGCTGTTGGTGCTGGCGCGCAGCCTGCAGAGCGTCGAGGCACACCGCTTGCGGAGCACGGCATGGAAGCCGTCGACATGTGCGTCCGCAAACATACCCGACGCACTGAACCAGCGCGGCAACCCCAACAGCGCCCTGAACGCCCTTAATGATGTCCATCATATCCTTTACAACAACTCGTATAACATATTTAACTTAACCATATTAGTTAATACAGTACACTATTATCCGAATTCTTCGAACATTCCGTCGGTTAAAAACGAAACAATAGGACGTTTCCTACGTTGCGCATGGGCAGAATGGCAAAGTGTGCACTTTATTATTATTGAGGACAATGCAGAATGTGTTATTTATTGTGCGCATGAGTTTAGCAATAAAAATTGTACGGTTTACTGGTATTAAGCAGATATATTTAACCAGAGATGAGACGATTTAAATCAAAAATCAATTAATTTTTTTTCATTGCAACAAAAACAGAAATCAACCAAAAATTAAAGTGCGTAAATACTTTCGTGACAAGACGGCGGCAGATTCATCTCGACTCTGATTTTTCCGAATTGTATTTTATTATTTATATATGTGTAATTAGTTTATTCAGCATATTGCATATTTATTTATATAATATTATGTTGGTAATGTTTATGTAAGTTTATATAGTTGTTTTTAAGTATAATAGTTATATCTCTCATTTAAGTTTTTTTTTTTGGTGCATCTACCTTCATTGTCTCTGCATCACCCTAAGGTTGTCTGGTAGAGAATGCCTACGGCATTAAGACCGCCTTTGTACATTGTACATGAAGCATTTTAAATAAATAAATAAATAAAAATGTCTTGTGACTTCTTCCCGATGATGATAAACTACGGCGCACACGCATTTTTATTATACACCTTGGTAGGGATTCGGAAAATCCCCCGAAATTAAAAATCGAATTAAAATTCATAATAATTATAATCAAGACCATTACCAAGGTGATTTGACAATAAAAACGGAGACGGATTTACGTTCTTAATACCTAAATAAAGCAAGTAAATCATTAAAATCGATTCCAAAATGTTGTTATTGAATTAATTTTCCGCATTACTTCGCGGTTTGATTAGGTTTTTCTCTACCATAACCACTTAAAAATGCACTTGTAGTACTATTTGTCTTATAGGTGAACGCAGAATTCAATTTTGGGACATTATACGTTCTGAACTACATAAATTGTATATTTTAGTTAGTGTTTTAGTTATTGTTTGTGTTTATGATAAATTAAACTAGTTCTAAGGCAATTTGATAAATCACGCGAAAAGTTTCCTTATCATGGCTTTTATACTTTCAACTTTTCATGGAGCTTAAATATTCAAGTGTAAATACGTAGTTTAGTATTTTTGTGAATATCCTAATTATGAGAATTGTTTGATATTTAAATTACCAATAATTATCCTATAAGTACCTAATCGAAAAATCCATATCACCGAAAACAATGAACCGACAAAAGAATGCTCACAAAACAAACAAACTTCTTTGACAACAATTAAAATTAACATAACAACAACACCATTTATATTTTCGAACATTTAACACTAATTAACACTGAAAGGCAATTTTGTAACAATGTCCGACTCACGCGCAAGCTCACAACTCAATTATCTCACAATATAGGGAACTAATTGCCGTTGTTAAATCTTTGATATGTATCGTTCCCTAGAGAGAAAGACAAATAAACAAACAATTTATACGTGACTCGTTAGTCATTCACAACGCGTATAGATCTTGTGAGAAATGAGAATAGATGCGCTAATTTGTAAGTATCAAGAATATTAATTTTAGATATCAACACGCCTATTGGAAATTTTCAAATTCAAATCTTTATTTCCAAAAAAAATACATACAATAGTAGGATTTCCATTGGCCCCAACATAGGCAAGCGTGTATCTTGGGAACCAATTAATTAACACATGTCCACATTGGTTGAGTTGTTCGAATGTACTACATAATAATATTATGGTAATTTATTTGAAATAAAATAATTTTAATAGTAAACATAGAAAGCAATAAATTTTTCGTGAATAATAGTCACCTTCTGTCACAATGACATAAGTGTTTTGTGTACCACCCATATATGGGTCTAATAAGAGGCTTGAGTAAACAATTGCGATTTGCGATATTTTACAGTCGAAAAAGCGCTCGAATTGCAAACTCGATTCCAAGATGATCTCGCAGGAAACAAGGATTGCACTCCTGATCCCAAAAAGAGAGGACGAGATATTTGTAAGATAGGCTTTGCCTTACCTATAGTAAAATACCATAGGCATAGTTCACCATAGACATAGTGCACCACAGGCATAGTGCACCATAGGCATAGTGCACCATAGGCATAGTGCACCACAGGCATAGTGCACCATAGGCATAATGCACCATAGGAATAGTGCACCATAGGAATAGTGCACCATAGGCATAGTGCACCACAGGCATAGTGCACCACAGGCATAGTGCACCACAGGCATAGTGCACCATAGGCATAGTGCACCATAGGCACCATAGCCATAGGTTAAGTACGTACCTACTAGTATGGTTTAAATTGTAGTGGTACATAAATGATATTTGCTGCTCTTTTTTTTTTGTAATATTGTGTAAATACAGGTCGAATTTTAGCCGGGGCCTCACATATTATTGTCAACTTGATTTATGAAAAGAGTATCCATGGAGTTTCTTGCCGGTATCTTCTCCAGGACCAACCCACTTGGAACCGTGCACCTGGAATCACGACGTTTTGAAAGTGCCTGCGAAGGCCCAGTTGAAATAAAAATCTTTGACTTTGACTTTGCTCCGAATAATAAAATATACACTTGATGGTCATAAAATCTTAATAAGGTAGAAAGTTTCCAGAAAAAAAAACTGCAGTTAATATACTTATTTTCTGGCTAAGATATTTTTTTTTTCATAACATTCTGATAATATTTATTTTAAATTAAACCTGGAATTGTAAACAAACACCACGTGGTTAGGTATTATAGTGAGACTGATTGTTAGGCAAATGACTCGTTAATTATACTTTGTTTTGACTATCATTTAAATATGTTTTGTAGTACAAAAGATGAGACTGTTCACCCATGCAATCGTAGTTTCTCTGAGCCAAGCACCGCGTCGGTGAAAGGTCGGATGGACGGTGGACTGGGTACAAAAGGTGAACATAGCAACCCCACACCTATTCTGTAATTTCAATCATATATAGGACGACGACTCATCGTCAGAATCCCTAATCACATCACACAAGTCTCTCCTAATGGCTCGTTTCCAAGGCAACATCCTGCTTCTGCGGAACCGTTTTATGGCGGATCGAAAAGTTTATTTTTATACCACTTATTTGGGAAACCCGCCTGTTGGTAAGCGGTTACCGTAACCTATGGACGCTTGCAACACTAGGGGCATCACGCCACTAGCGCCATGCCCTGCTGGCAACAAGACGCTTCCCCAAAGAGCACTGGCGACTTTGCTCACCGTTAGGAACACAACACTGCCAAAGAGCAGTGTTATTTGGCTAAGATATTCTGCAAGGTGGAGGTACTTCCCCAGTCGGGCAGCTGCAATTTTCAGCGGATAGACCCGCTACTTTGTTTTTATGAGAGCGTTTGCAGGATTCTGCTAAATACCGAACGCATTTTGTATTGAATAACAGTAGGGGTATTGTGTGACGTGCCATGAACGGGGGTAAGACCCTGCTTACACCAATGGTTCTGCTATCCAGCCATTTGCCTTGCATCTAGGAGATAAATGATTGTCTAGGTACATACATAACCTAACCGTCAAAAACCCCCGACTTCAACTAGAAAAAGAGCTGTAACTTCTGAACGGCTGAAAAGATTTTCATGAAACATAGCTAAGATGATTCCCGATTAAACTAGCTTTCAATAAAAAACTGCATTAAAATCGGTCCATCCGTTTTAGAGCTACGAAGCCACAGACAGTCACACAGATATACACTAGAAACTTATAACACTCCTCTCTTTTGTCGGGGGTTAAAAATGAAAACTAAATGTCACATTCAGTCTTTCTCACAACTCTGGCGATTCATGAAGATAAAATTTGAATAATTGTGTTTGAGTTAAGTAGTGCATGTAATAATATTTGCATAACTATTTATGTGAAGAACAATAATGAACATGCATCTAGCTAATATACTTACTACTTAATATACATAGGTAAATTAGCAAGCTTAGACACATTGACAAGAGATTGCTGATATCTAAATAACAATGTGACGAAATATACAAGATTTTGTAAAGAAATATTTTGTAGTGCTGTGGTTAGCAATGCAAGATTTTCCTCATTTCGCAATGTACTAAGTTTACTTTAGGTACCATTGCATTTAAGCCTTGATATTTAATATTAAACGTTTTAGATACGTTCTAGGTACGCTACCTTCTCTGCTTCCGCTAAAAAACCCATACAAGGAAAGTGGAGAACCTATTTGAGGCACACCTTAATAGAGATAATGGCGGCGGTTTTGTTGCACAACGCCCTAAACAAATTTTGATGACACAATACGAGTATCTCTTTCTTACAAACAAACATAATTAAAAAAAGACAGAAAATATTTAGAACTCAAATATTTAGATTTCATTTCCGTGTGGGTGTACTTTACAACGCGTAGGTATCAGAAATGCGTGGTCATCCGTCATATTGAAAGGTATGGATCAGCAGACCATCAAAATGAACAACTTTCCCTATGGAACCAACATCGTAATCGCAACAAAATAATCAACTGGTCCATACGTTTGGGTCTAGTAGTTAATTAGGTATTGAAGTTTTGTATGGGACATATACTGATATTTTTTTTGCGATTACAATACTGCGGGTCTACCGCGTAACTAAAATTGTAATGAACATCGACATCGGTGTTAAACTTCAATACGATCGTGAGAGCCTAAACTTTGAGCTAACTTGTAAAAAAAATACCTATCATATAGTTGGGACTCCTATCTTCATGATCGGAAAAAAAAATAGTTTAGGCTCTCACGATCGTATTGAAGTTTAATACCGATGTCGATGTTCATTACAATTTTAGTTACGCGGTAGACCCGCTGGTCTTATAGAGAAAGTTGTTCAGTTTGATGGGCTGATCCACACCCATAAATATGACCACGGATTTTTCATACACATTGTAGACTTATCTCAGCCTACCATTTCGAAGAACAGAAGCGTGAAAAAAAATAGAGCTGTTTCTTTGTAATCTTAGTATTGCGACATGACGTCACAAAGTATGCATTACACACGCGAATACAGTGCGCTGGTTGAACTACAAAATTATTATACAGGGATTTATGGAGCATTTATCAAACAAAGGGTTCTTTAACTTTGTTTAATTTGTGAAACCACCTGTGCACCCATTATAACCAGCATGTCTGTAGGTAGGTACAGCAAATATTGTCTGATCATCGCTGTACTTAGGGAGAGGCAAATACTATCTTGCGAACGCAAGCATGGTAGGTACAGTCGGCCAAAAAATTGGTTTACCACCCTCAAAGTCAAAGTCAAAGATTTTTATTTCAACTGGGCCTTTGCAGGCACTTTCAAAACGTCGTGATTCTAGGCGCACGGCCCTAAGTTTCCAATTTGTTTCCACGCCATTAGGTAATCAAAAAGGCTTGTATTCTCTTGTCAAAATAATGAAGTTTCAACTTTAATGATATATTCATTTGATATATATTATATGATAATGTCCCAGGTCTTAAGAATACAAGAAAAATCTTTAGCCTTGTTTACTTAAATAGATAGCAATGCACTGCTTCATACCTCTAGGAATAGATCCCAAAAAGTCGGACAGACCATTTTGTTACGATTCTGAGAACTGTGCAGGATTTATTTATAGCGAATAGCGATACTTCTGTCTAAACATTGCTTGTTTCGAAACAAATAAACATAGACAAACATGCGTAAAACAAAGAGGAAGAATATAATTATAGAAGAAGCTAAACTCAACACACAGTAGTACAAATTAATGTGATTGTGCTACACCTAGGGTTGCCAACATTTTGAACAAAAAATAAAGTAGGTGTGAAGTTAAATGAACAGTATTTGAACATTTTGAACAATATTGAATTTTTCCAAATATTCCTTACAATATTTTTTTTCTCTCCACTTGTGCATAGAGCAGTTCGAGCCATCGGCGCTAAATTGACTGACCGAAAAAATATTTTTTCATCCCACCATCTCGGAAAGAGTATTTTTAATCTTCAATATCTGAGTGGAAAAGCCGTTTTTATTCTCTAGAGGATAAAGTAAATTTTCATCCCACCATCTCGGAAAGAGTATTTTTAATCTTCAATATCTGAGTGGAAAAGCCGTTTTTATTCTCTAGAGGATAAAGTAAATTGAATTTAGAACATCGTGTGCACTAAGTTTGTGAATTAAACGTTTTTTTTTTGCATTTAGTCATTTCCTCGCTGAGGTGGAATGAAAAGTTACGTGTTGCACTCGAGTGCAAAGATTTTTCACCTCGTGCTCTTTTGATTCCCTCGCTAACGCTCAGGATTCTAATTTTGAATCACTCGCTGCGCTCGTGATTCAATTTTAGAATCCTTCGCTTGCTCGGTCATCAAAATTGAACACGCGGTTAAAAAGCAACTTTGCACTCTTGTATAACAAATAACTATTTCACTGGTGATGGAACAAACTGTATTTTGCATACTTTATTTTTGATGAATAGTAAACAGTAGTATAATAATGAAGGAAAACCAGTATGATTGGCAACCCCAGCTACCACCAGTCGCCAAACTCAAGAGTCAAAAGAGCCGATTATCAACGTCCAACGATTGATAATTTTATTTTAAGAGCCAATTTTTCAATGCACTTTTTCTTTAGATTCGATCTGTAGCAACAGGCCGAACTGCAATCAAGTGGCTAAGAAGCCGCATGTGGCGGTTTGCCGACCACTGTGGTACACCAATGGAGAATGGACTAATGATCAGAAGATGGCACTTGGAGTACACAAGTTTTTATTCGTGTCAGCATGAGATTTTACATAGAAATTGCCATGTCGTGGTAATAGCTGGCCAACGAGGTTAGTAATGGGGCTGTCTGGTGTCTGCCCAGGGTGCACCGGCGCCGGACGTACAGAGATATCGTCAGGGGGGACTCCTTTCGTGAACCCCTGTAGATAGGCGTACGTCTGATATGGCGCAACTTGGTAAGGCCTATCAGATATAGGCTTTCAATAGGCACCAATACACCTGCAATGTATAATTATATAACTACGTGCCGACTAGGCGTTTGTATGCTGATAAACAGCTGCAACCACGGCACGGTTGGCGCAGAATCTAACTGATTGGCTTTCTGCGCTACGTGCCGCGGGTTCGATCCTCGCACGGATAGGTAAGAGGTAGGATTTGTAGCCTACAGATAGTTGTTCCTGGTTGGGTGTGTGCGCATTTGAAATGTATGTTTGTAAACTGTACCCACGGTATAAGAGAAATCCAACGATAGGGCAATGTTTCCATGGAATTTTTATAATACCGCACCAAACTTGACCGTATGAGCAATGCAAATTTCACAGAAGGCCACAGCTGATAAGCGCTGTGTTGATATGCAAACAAACGTAAGATCATGTTTACTATAAATATGTAGACAGCAGTGTTACATCAGCGAGACAAATCCGGTACGGGTATTGTTACTAGATGGCATTAAGATGCACTGGAAGACGAGAGGGCCTATTCTGGCGTCATACAGTTTAATATTATAATATTTCTGCTGTTCTTTGCATTATGCTGGCACTTCATCTGGCGTATTTGTACGATTATTCGCGTCATATGGCCAGTGCAAAAGAAACCCTTTGTAAGCTACACAAATGCGATTTTAAATATGCATGAATTGCACTACAAGTATCTCTGTCGTTTTTATTTGAGGAACTTGTTGCTAATAGCTACCTTAGCGTTCACCGCAGTCATACGATGGATGGGTGATCATGTTTCACAACCCCTTCAAATACGTCAAGTTTTTCGTCCCGACAGTAGTCAGAAGTCCGATATCTTACAATCTGAATGGTTAAAACACTACATCTGACCTGTTTCAAATACTTCAAATACATCTGGTTAGAAGGACTGCAAGGAAGGCGATCCTAACATCATCAAAAAAGAGCTAAGGATAACGATGATTTTGAACCTAACCATGCCGAAATCCCTATGAGGGCTCAATGACAAACCAAAAGAATTACCTAATTCATCTTTCATTTCGCGATGGTACACCAAATGCCCTCCAATGTGACTGAATATTAATAGAACCCGTGGATGGGCACTGGTACTATTAATAATCAAGCAAATGATTAATTCTTGGGTTATTATTGTCCCGCCAATGAAGTGAGGTATTTGTACAGATGTATATTCCGTAGAGGCATACTGTCGTGAATCAATATTGACATCAAAACAATTGGCTATGATTATACGCCGGCGTTTGTTCAGCTGTATAATCTAGACACTTTCCCTTGTCTAGTGTTTATAACTACTGCACTGTTCATCCAAAGATTTTCTGTAAGAAATCGCCGATTGCGATAAGACCGCCCATTGTACAATTTTAAAATGATTAATTGTAATTATCTATATATTAATACGTAAAGGGAAGGCTTTGTACCCCTTTTTAAGCATATGGCGCGCACGGAGAAGTGTGAGATTTGGCATAGTTATATATGGAGGTGTGTGGAAAGCTAAAATTACGGTCGACTTTCGACCACTTGGCGACCTCTAAGTTATGTTTATTGCTCCTTTTTATCACGTGTACAATAAAGAGATGAGATTTTATATTCTATTCTATTCTATTGATTCATCAGCATTAGCTGCTGACTCGCTCGTGGTTTCGTCAAGGAATAGGTTCTTTTGGTTCGGGTCTCATAAAAGCCATAAAAAGTAAAGGTATTCTGGCAAGAAGGGCACCACCTTCCTAATAAATATTTACTGGTATCACCGATTCGTCTGCCAATCGAGATGACCCTGGTTTTGCAAGCGACCATAGGTTACGGTAACCGCTTACCATCAGGCGGGCCGTATGCTGGTTTGCCACCTTCGTAGTATAAAAAGCAATAATAATGAATACATACCATTACTGTTCCACTGCTAGGCATGAACCTCTTCTCAGACTGAGAAGGGTTAAAACTTAGTCCAATACGCTGGTCTAGTGCGGGTTGGCGTACTACACACACTTGACTTGACACCATCGAGAACTTTATGGAGCCCTCTCAGATGTACAGGTTTCCTCAAGATGTTTTCTTTTATCGTTAATGCGATTGAGATTCAAATTCAAGACACGCGAAAATAGAAGGAATTTTGGCAATGTTCTGGAAACTCCAGGTTATTTTTTAGCCTCATCAATAGTTGTAGTATACTCGTAGAACTAACTTGACTTAGCACTATTATCATAGTTCCAAGTCGAGTAAGATGCGAAATATAACTACAGGTCAATGACATTGAGATTTACATAATCTATTGCGTAATGTATGTAATCAAGGTCATTTCAGCTCATTAACCTTTTTATCAACATAATAATGTGCGTGCCAATAAAAACACTTGGTTTATATCCATTTTATTTAATTAATTCATTAGCAATGGAGAATCATTGCTATTATGTTAATTAAATATAACCTAACCTTCAAAAACACCTTACTCGCAACTAAAAAAAAAGCAGTAACTTTTGGACGGCTGAACAGATTTTCATGAAATATAGCTAAGATGATACCCGATTAAACTAGCTCTTAATTAAAAAATCTGCATTGAAATCAATCCATCCGTTTTGGAGCTACGATGCCACGACATACAGATACACAAATGCACGGATACACACTACAAACTTATAATACCTCTTTTTTGTCGGGGGTTAAAAATGGATGTAAAAGTAAGATGGAAGAAGAGAAGTAGATTGCTTCTTCAGTAGGTAGTGCCAGACCTGGATCCAATATCTTCGGTGTGGGGATCGAACCCGCGAGTCTTGATATAGCAAGTCAAGCACAAAGCCACTGAGTCAATCTGAGGATCTATCATATTACCTACTAAAATGATAATGAACATCGATTCTTCAACTTCAATACGATCATGAGACTAAACTTCAAGCTACCTTGTAAAAAATTATTAATCATGAAGTTGGGACTCCTATCTTCATGATCAGTAAGTTTTTCATTGTGTGATGTGGCGTTGGCGTAGGTTGCTTCGTATACCATGGACAGCTATGAGAACCAATGATTCCATTCTGAAGGAGCTCAACATCACCAAGCGACTTTCCACAGTTTGCCGGGAGCGTGCCCTCGGTTTTTTCGGACATATAATGCGGTCATCTAGGCATAGTCTGGAAAAACTTATGATAGTGGGCCGGCTGGACGGGAAACGCACTCAGGGCAGAGCGCCGATAAGATGGTCGGATGTAATAAGGAGGGTTGGTGGAGGCAGCATGCACAAGGCGGTCCACGCAACGGAAGACCGCATGGCTTGGAAGCGCGTTGTATGTGGTCGCGATCCTCATCAGTGAGGGAACGATGAAGAAGAAGAAGTTTTTCATTGGGTAGCTCAAAATTTAGTCTCTCACGATTGTATTGAAGTTTATTACCAGTGTATCTAGAGTCTTGACATTTCATAAGTGCCTGTATTTGATTTACATGAAATAAAGATCTATTCTATTCTATTCTAAAAACGTGACAGCATTTGAGGTCAAAAGATCACAATACTGCAATAACAGTGAAGGATTACGTAGACTATCACCGCATACGCACCCCATGATAACCCGGTTGTCTCGTGTCTTCAACTGCTAGCTCAATCTAATGTGGATGTGGTGCTTTCGGCAAAGAAGAAGAAGAGATAAGAATGGGCAACACTCACTCTTTCTAGAAGTATTTAAGCAGCAACTAAGGGATAATGTCGTAAGAGGATAGGCAGCGAAAATCAATCCAAAAAAGGCCCACCAAATGTGGTAGTTATATCATTTTCACGATTTAAAATTATTTAGCAAAGTCAAAGTTTTTTATTTCAACTGGGCTTTTGCAGGCACTTTCAATACGTCGTAATTCTAGGTGCACGGTTCCAAGTGGGTTGGTCCTAGAGAAGATAACGGCAAGAAACTCCATGGATACTATTTTCAAACAACAAACCTACAATAATATCAGGGGCCGCTGGAGCGGCCAGCCAAAATTCGACCTGAATTTACACAATATTACAAAAATAACAAGAACAGCAAAGATAATAAGTACCACTACAAGTTAAACAATACAATTCGGCTTAAAACTCAAGCCACCCAATTATGAAAACAAGGAAAACGTCATTGAAATTAGCATGTGAAGACTGGAAGCAGCGGGTCACCAGGGAAACCGTATCTGCAGACGATAGTTAGCTCCATACGTCTCTATCGTCATCAACATAGTCTTTGATATTATAATTAAAATCAAATCAAAACTAAAACTTAGATCTACTGTTCTACATCACACAAAAAATAAACAAAATGCAAAAGTAACATCGACCCAGTTTATTTGAATACTTCCTGTCTGCAATCATCAAAATGTTATTACGCTCTAGATTTACTGTTATTATTATAATAACTAAAAAAAACAGCTAAATGGTAATTCTGAGAATGAATTGGCAGATTCGAGCCATTCGGAAACTTTTGATCGTCATTTCATTTAGCAAGACGCAATTCGGTTAATCAGACGAGTGCGATGTAACTGCAGTTTCAGAGTTACTGGTGCAGAGCAATTTTAAGTTCAGGATCCCATTCTATTATAACTTCTGTGCAGTAATTTACCTTTTAATCAAGCCAGAAGTTTGCCTGTGCCAACGTGGGTGGGGGGTAGCTGGCCCTTCTGAACCTGGCTTACTATCCTATGTCCTTCCTACTTCCCATATTTAGCTGGTTAATTATGAGCCTATACCTATGAAAAACTGTTTTCCTGATTTGCCCCCTCCCTAGGCGAAAAGCTAGCGATAACAATACTTACCAATATTAAATTATTGATACCTTATCATATAACATGTCTTTTTCCTCTACAGGCAGAAGGATCCGTTCTATTGCTTTTTTCACGTCCATAGAGTACTAAGCACCTAACCATTTTGTAGGGCAACGTATAAAATCACGCAGTTGGTCCCGGTTGTCATACGAATACCTTTGACAGTAGTTACGGGAGTCGCAACCCAAAAAAAATCTGACAACCGGTCTAAATTTAGTGTATCAGTGTCTCCCAGTAATTGGGTGGTGGAGGTCAGATGGCAGTCGCTCTGTATAAAATACTGTTACTCAGCCGCACCTGGCTAGACTGGAAGCCGACCCCAACGTAGTTGGGATACAGGCCAGGCAGATGACGTATCAAATCATGTTGCTGTCATTAAAGTATCGTCGAAAGAAATAAAAAAAGACTATTGTAGGACTTCCTAAATAAGGTCAGAGCGAGTCCTTCTAGGGCATTGCATTTCATTTTCTTCCTTCCTTGCTCTTGCTTCTTCTTTCTTTTCTTCCTTTCACGGTATAAATACCTATCATCAGTCGCCTAAAGCCTATCTTTCACCCTATCCACATTGACTTCATCCATAGGTAAAGTACCTAACTATTATGTACCTTCAAGAAAATTGGTTTATTGCTTATCGACACGCTTAATAAGAACACAGCAACTTGATCTACGAGTTAATCAAGGCATGAAACTCCTTGGAATGCTTCATAAATCACTTAGCGCCTTATCTGCGTTCCTAATATGATTACTTGGGGGCCACTACCTACTACCAGCGTCAAATAGCAGAAGGTTCATTTTCAAAGCATTTCGTTATAAGTCCTTAATATGAATCGTATTCACTTCGTGCCAAGATATCTCTAAATCTTGTCTGATTTTAGTCTGCGGAACGACCGAACAAAGTTAGAGCGACAATATGACAGGAGACACTTCAAATATAAGTTTGAATGATGTCAGTTTACTGTCTATTGCAACGTCATGGTACGAAAATGAGTTACAAAATTTGTTATTAGCGACTTAAAAGCTTCTGTTCTTTCAACTTAAAAAAAATACAAATAGAAAGAAAGAAAGAAAAATCATTTATTTGCCACAAAAACAAGACACACTAGAATGACAGACACAGGTAATAAGAAGAGGACAGGTGCATACACAGAGAATACATTAACATTAATAACTGAGACATCCTGGTACAAATAAGCAGAATTATTCATTTTAAGCCTAACTGCAATAAGAGACGCTGGTAGGCCCTCATGTATGGTAACCACGGTGATCTTCTCCATAGGACCCACTATTTGGAACTGCACACCTAGAGTCTCGACATTACATAAGTGTATGTATTTGGTTTCCATGAAATAAAGATCTATTCTATTCTGATCTTGAAATAATATCAAAATATCGAATATGGCCTCGGAAAGAGCGCTTAGCCAGACCCGTTTGTACGCCTATGACCACACGGAAGACCATTTGACAACTGCGCAATCATGTCATCATCGGGAACACAGGGACATCGGGAACATGTTATTGGGTTGCAGAAGTCAGAAGTAATCTTTAAAATATATTTTATGATTATAAGCCTATTATCTATTAGGTACCTCATACAGACTCATGTTACCTTGAGGCCAATAATACACAACAGTGCGCACTGGAAAATTATAATATTCTTTTTAAATTTAACATCAGGAACAGAAATACATAGACAATTTCGCTACAATTTTATCATTATAATGATGATAAAATCATAGCAAGATTGGCTGCCGTCGACAATGGGCCACTTATCTTGTTATTGTAACTGCAAAAAAGTGTACCATACCATCTCGATTAGTGCTCTTGCATGGGGAGCTGACCTCCAGCTGATATTAATCTCTTCTCTAAATAATATAAAATAAAGTCGCTTTCCGCGTCTGTCTGTTTGTCTGTATATCCGCTAACTCCTCCTATGAAGAATCATAAATTCCAAGCCAAGTGCGATAAGACCACCCTTTGTGCATCTCATTTTCTATTTATTGTATCTTTTCTTCTCTTTCTGGTGCGCAATAAAGTGTATTTTATTGTAACTCCAGGAAAAAGGTAGTCCCTTGTATGAACCTTTGTATTGTTATTAAAAATCTGAATATGATCTCACTTGTTTCATTACGTTCGACCAAACGTTGTCATACCTACCATCATCAGCATCAGTTTAAGCCATTTTAAACCATATTGGTGTAGACTTCCTTCTAAATTCACCATTCTATCGTATTTTGGACTGTTTGAATCCAGTTGTTGCTCACCATTTTCGCTCAGGTATTGTCTTTTCATCTCATTTGTGGCCTTCCGACCTACCAATCAATACGACTTAACATGGCGTGAATATGAAAAACTTGATGCGATTTCGCTTCGGATTGCGATTGGTACTACAAGCCGCTATCTGTTAATTGGTGTTCATTTATTACTACACTGTATCCCTGTGAGCCCTGGCTCATGCACTCATAAACTGAAAATATTACAAACTTCAGAACAATCCATTATACTGTACAACTTTTACAGCATTTCTACAGCCGTCCGAGTCATTTTTATGTTCAATATCAAGGTTTATAGATAAAAAATCAATTTATTTATTGCCAATGGAGACATTCCATTATGTTTGAGGTAATCCAGATATATATCCTTATCGTCCTGGGAAATGATATGATAGCGATATGGATAAAATAACGTCAAACGTGTAGTAGGTTTGGCTCGCGACATCGCTTGTAATATTACTTCAATTGCTGTAACTACACTGTTGCGCTTTCGATTTGCGTTAAACGCATGCGCTAGTTACCCAGACGTATGCCTGTGCGCATTCCTCATGTTCGCTGGCAATAGCGCATGTATCAACCTGTGGCGCACGCAATAATGCATTGACTCTCTTGCATCCTCTTTGTAAGGCTTAATAATATTCTATAAAAAACATCTGCTCTTTATGACCATTTGCCATGGATGACACGCAAACATGGCATACCATTGACAATTGCCCGTGTACACTACACTGACGCACACGCCGGCGCACGCGCAGACACTTGCGCTAACGCATGCATTACTTGTTGAAACGTAAGTTGTAAGCGCACAAGTGTTTAGTTACACTAAATCGAATATTTATAAATTATGGTAGCCATTACACCGTAAAGAAAGAAGCGTCATCAAACACGTATTCAGTCTATTAAGACGCATCGTAGCTTGTTTATAAATTCAAGCTTTCGCCGGCGACTTCGTCCTCGCGGTAAATTAAGTATGACGATTGACGTTATATGGTCCGCACGCGAGCTCCGAGGAATCGTGGGCTGAGGAAGCGGGTACTGTGCGCTGCGCCCGACCGCTACGTCGCTCATACCCCGCACTCTCCCAATACCAGCAGTACCCCGAGACACTGGTACTGGGCGCAACGCACAGTGCCCGTTTCCTCGGAGTTCGCGTGCGGAATATAAATATAGGTACACCCTTAATTAGTAATTACCAGATTTTTTTTAAGGCCGTGTTCTACTCATCATTCCACACAACTTTTACGCTATTACATCATTGGGATGTAATAGCGAAAAAGTAATCTGTTGTACCATACATTTAGTCGAGTAATATTGAATTATTAGTATGGAACAGCAGTTTTTTTTTCACGATGTCCGGGTTTGATGCCATAGTAAAAGCTGTTCATAATTATGAGTACAATAACCCCTTAAAGAGATCGGGATTAGAAAGGTAGGTCCTTGTTAAGTTCCTGAGATGTCGTTATTAGTTAGTGAGTCTTGTTTCTCATTTCTACAGGCTGGCCGGTAATTAATGGATAAATCTGAAACTTCTAATAGCAGAGATTAATTATGACAGATCAAAAAAAAAAAATTATAGCCATGTTTTATTTAACATCTATTGTTTTTTATTTTTTTCATTTTATTACCTGTAATCCTGTATATTTATGTTCTTATGTAACGTCAGTGGCGATGTTCTTACGTTAAAGGTGTACACTGTACAGTAGTGGACATCTGCGGTTTGTTCAAGTTACTCGTATCAATATCAGATCGTATCAACGTCATGCAAGATGTACACCACACCTGCTCTTACGTAATTTTACATGAGACGCAATATCTTTTTCTTCTTTTCATCTCTCTAAAGCGTCTAAAGACTCCATCGATAGTCAGCTCCGTTACATAGTTGCTAACTGGCAAATCTTTCAACCACGGCAAAAGCAATTCCCGTCTGACAACTGCTGGGGTGCAAGTGAAGAGCCTCCACGAGTGAAGAAACCTGAGGTCATCTGGCGAACCCTGGGTAGTCAGCCTCGATACCACTAATAGACTAATCTTTCCACTACGGTGGGCGTGAGCGATTTCCATGGGGAAACGTGTGCTGACTCGACAGATGAAAGAAAATTGAGATCTGATGCCGACACGACAAAAGAAAAACAAACAGACAGACAGACGTATTTCCAGTATAACTAAACAAATTTAGCTTACGAATTATGATAACGGCCCTCATAATCTCGACCGCTATCAATGTCAGTGTTGTTTACTGACATTTCCTCATATTTCGTTTTGCGTTCATTTGTTAGATCCTGTAAGGCATACAATCCGCAAGTCATCGAAGTAGAAATCGAAAACAATTTGTAGATAAACGTTAACCCATTTGCAGCTCGGGACACACACTGAATAGGTGATGCGCAGTCGATGCAGTAAACCCACATATTTTTTATTCTTTTAAATTATTATTTTTTCTACACAATTTTACACTGTTGCCATCCTAAGAAAAATGTATTCTCTGTCTATACACCTGAGGGCCGAGCACGAATGATTTGACGTATAGTAACGTAAACGTAAGCAAATTTTGATTATAAAATACGATGAATCTATCGCATTTTTATTCAATTTTATGCAACAAACACACTGTTTTCATGAAAATGTAAAAATATTGCATGTATTTCCAAATAATATCATGGATTAAACGTGTATTTTTGGTTCTAAGTTTGGTTACGTTTACGTTACTATACGTCAAAACATTCCTGCTCGGCCCACTGTCCTCTTCTTATTACCTATGTCTAAATCTAGTGTGTCTTGTTTTTTGTGGCAAATAAATGACTTTTCTGCCTTTCTTTTTTTAACATTTTGCTGGAACTGTATATCCAATCGAGTTTTCTGCTTCGGCATAGTACCTTCTATATAGGAAATGCTAGAAACTGAACGGAGATGGAATAAGCTCCCGCGGTTTTGCTTATTTTCAGTGCCTGGCAAAAGGTCGTCTACATAGTATGATTTGTAGTTTCTTCAAAGTCTAAGTTTTTTGTTTCAACTGAGCCTTTTCTGGCACTTTTAAAACGACTTCTGAGTCGGCTTCGTGGAACCTTGAATAATGCCGAAACGAAGCGAATATTATTTGTAGCAGATAGATTGGTGGAAATAAATAATAAACATACAAATCCACACAAGTGAAGTATACAGAAAGTGGCACCGTAACTCCAAAACGGTTGGACCGATTTCAATGCATTTTTTTATTGAAAGCTAGTTTAATCAGGAATTATCTTAGCTATTTATTTATTTATACTTTATGCACTAAGTACAGAGGCGGACTTAATGCCGTAGGCATTTTCTACCAGTCAACCTAAGGGTGATGCAGAGAAAAAAGTATGGTAGGTGCACGGACAAGATAATTATACTAAAACAAGTAAATTATGCATAGTTACTTAAAACTATTTATACATAAATTCATCATCATCATTTTTCATTTTGCTATGTTTCAGGAAAATCTGTTCAGTCGTTCAAAAGTTATAGCTTTTTTTCTAGTTGGAGTCGGGGGTATTTTGACGGTTAGGTTATTCATTTTGTCTGTCATGGAGTTAAAGGGAGGAGATAACGGGTTTGTACACCCACCGTACTAGCTCTGCTGAGAGCAGAAACTTTATTAAAGTTATGTACGAGATAAATATGCTAATATTAAAACGTAGCTAAGCCGAAAGACTTCAAGTGTAGGCGGAAATTATTAACTGAAAAGTTAATTTATTACTTGGTGATAGCACTCTTATCTTGGGCATTAATTTTTAACGATCATTGCATTATCGTTAAAAATAATCCTCCAGCGCGGCGTGGATTAAAACTTGTAGATTATTCCACTTTCGTGTTCTATGCGCTGTATTTTATCACTTTGTCTAACTAGTAAACAGTCATTGACTAACTTCTAGAAAGAAAGAAAGAAAATAAATTTATTTTTTGCACAATGGACACATGGATAGAAAAAAAAATCGACACCATCAATGAAAACTGCGCTAACTTAACTACGTTAACGCTTTTCTTGTACATGAGGGACACACACTTCCATGCTTTATTTTTCATTGTTTTTATTTTATGTAATTTTCTGTTTCTTTTTTTTTTGTTTGTTATGTGTGCATGCTCGGTGTCCTGTATGCAAAAAATAAATTGATTTTCTTTCTTTCTTCTAACTTGAAAAAGTCGATTTTACACCAGAGTCAGTTGAAGTGTAATACATATCGGGCGATTACAAAAATTACATTCACTTATCGTTGTTTAGGTCAAAACTTCTTAATTTTTTCGCATTTTTTCCAGTTGACTGTGACGCTTTCTCGTGAGTACGGTGAACATTAAAGAAAAGTTAAAAATATGTCATGTATAAATGTATATGTATGAATAATGATCATTGTTTTAATTACATATTTATGACAATTTTATGATCAACAACATTAACTAAGTAGGTAGGTGCCTATTGTTTGTGTCATAATAAATTATATTGGTAAATAAATCGTATTATAATTCATAGTAATTATTATTGATGTGTTGCTTTGTTAATGAAGCAGTTATATTATAAGACATGTTCGCGGTGTAATTGATGACTCTGTAATAGGTGACTAAAGGGTTATGGGCATTATATTCTTTGGCTAATAACGATATTATATTCCGATCATTAATCAAGTGAGGTGATTTGGTAACGTTGCTGATTGTATTTTTAAAATAAAATTAAAACCATACAAAAAATACCCGGCCAATTGCCATTCCGTACCATTATCTATAAAAACGGCAAAAATATCACGTTTGTTGTATGGGAGCCCCCTTAAATATTTATTTTATTCTGTTTTTTAGTATTTGTTGTTATAGCGGCAACAGAAATACATCATCTGTGAACATTTAAAATGTCTAACTATCACGGTTCATGAGATAACAGACGGATCGACAGACAGACAGATGGACAGCGGAGTCTTAGTAATAAGGTCCCGTTTTACCCTTTGGGTACGGAACCCTAAAAAACAGCTGACCGTTTGCACTAGCGTCTGGGTCGAGTAGATATTGAAGTTTTGTATGGGATAGTTGATAATTTTAACGCAATTACGATGTTGGTCCCATATAGAAAGTTGTTCAGTTTGATGGTCTAATCCGCACCCTTAAGTATGACCACGCATTTCTGGTACACGTTGTAAGTATACCATTTCCTACTATCCGTGTGGCCCTAAGGCCAGAAATGGACGTTGATTGGGCTTGTCATGGATAATTCAGAATTTATGGATATTTATATCCATGTTTTATACCAAAAGCAATGTCACATGATTTTGATATCTTCCGACATATTGATACGCTTATCTTTGGCAGATTAAAGTGCACAGGTATCAGTAGTACGAGTATTTGGTAGAGTAAAGTGGGCTTGCCAATAATGTAGATATACTTCCTGTGTTTTTAAAAGTCACTCTTGAGAATTTCTCCTTTATCTTGCTTGCGTGCGTTTGCGGAAAAAAATCTTGCACAAATCAGACCCGGAACTGCATCGCAAGCCGTACAAATATTTGGTTCTGAGCGGGATTAGAACGCCCTAAGCGTAATCGTGGTGCGCAGAAAACAAAGCGCTCAGCCAATGCGCCATTCTTGTCTGGACTGGATTGTACTATTTCCCGTACGGAAAAACAAATAACATTGTATCAATAGGCTGCATGCTACACTGAGAGCGACTGCAGATTATTATAATAGCGTTATAATAGTACTCATCATCATAACTTTTACTGTAGGACCAACCAAGAAATCGCGAAAAAAATATCTGCTGTTCCATACATAACAATACATATTATAGTCGAGTAATATAGAATGATTTACTTTTTTTTGTGTAAAAAAATTTGCTTAACAATAAATGTTATTTTATTCAATAAGAAGTGTTTCAAGTAGAATAACAAACATCACAATAAAATTTTCTTAGAAATTAATATTTTGAAATATTTAATAAATTAAATATTATAGTTTAAAAAAAACTATAGAACACGCTTTAGTCATCGAAACTGAACGTGTATGCAAAATTTCAGCTCAATCGGAAACCGGGAAGTGGGTCAAAGTTAACTTCCAAGATTTTCTTACATAGTTAGTTCTAAGTTAGTTAGTTACAGGTGAAGCTAATAAAAGCGTGTTAAAAAAATCTTTTCATTGTCAAATGTTGTTACGTGTTTTTTTTCCAAACTTGAATAGATTATTGTGTAACTTAGACCAGGAAAATATATTCCATAAAATATGGCAGACCATTAACAAGTCACAGAAAACTATAAACATGTACGGTATGATAAATTTTGCATAATCTCATGCAAATAGAAACGTAACATTGATAGCTGATAAGATACCGTTATATAATAGATATTGATAATCATTATCTCGATGAGGATATTGAATTCGAGTTTCTATAGATATTTTGTGCAATGTAACCAGGCGGGTGACCAAATATCTAACACCAAAACGGTTGACAGCAGAGATTGCGAGATTTTCGCCTGTCGCCAAACTCTTTGCTACATCATCAGTAATCAAATTTTTTATGTTAGTATCGGTATCGTTCCGTGATGTTTAGGGTGCTGATGCTAAAAATAAAGTCAGTTTTGGAATCCAAGATGGCGGTCATAACATTTTATCATAATTGATTATGGGTATTATTGTTTCCGAGGTTTATTGAGGTGCTGATGTTGAAAATAAGGTTGTTTTTCCATTATATTCCCATTTTTTATTCGGAAATAGGCATTGTCATACTTAAAAAAAAAAAACATTTATTTGTCACAAAATCAAGACACTAGAATGATAGACATAGGTAATAAGAAGAGGACAGGCAGGAGGACAGGCGGGGGTAGGTGAGGAGAGGCAGGACTTAGTTGGCATTTTGAGAAGTGAGCTTTTTGAGAAATTGCAAATTTCTTTTTTACTTTGTCCTGTATCGAGATTACAGTTTACAAACATACGTCTTACATGCACGCATACCCAGACCCGAAATAACTATCTGTAGATCATAAAAACATAATTCAACAATTCCGTGCGGGGTTTGAACCTGCAGCACGTAGCGTAGAAAGCTAATCGTTTAGCCAGTGCGCCAACCGTATCATAAAGAGTGGGCAACTCCGAAAGCAAAATATTTTCTTCTATTCAGATCAACTACCAAAAGGTATTTTAGATAGTTTGCGCTAAACCACGAACGCTCGAACGCGGTCTTGTGTCCAATTTCGTAGAGTCGATTATTATGCAGCTGTATACTGTCTTTAATTACACTTACCAGCGCACGATTCAAGGGAATAAGTAAGATGATCATGATGTGTTTTATAGCCTAGATATAACTACGGCAAACGTCTAATTATTATTGTTCTGTGCTCAATTCAAAGTAGAACAGCAAATAAAAAAATTGTTCCGTCAAATGAGCGATGTTTGCTGTTGTGCTGTTGTCTATGACTAATTTTAGGACTATTGGTATTGACTATTTTAGTGGAGTCAAGTGAAGTCAATGAATTACTAGTAAATTGAAGAAGATAGGTTGGTAACCTAGAACTTCTTGACTGGAGATTATTCTTGTAGAAAAGGAAACAAAAAAATTGGTTACATAATGAGACACCACATGAAATAATTATTAAAAACAAAACAAAACAAAAAACATACAATGGGTCTCACGGCTCACCCTCACTGCCCAGACATTTCCAGTATAAGCTGTCCTTTCATTGTACGAAAAGCCTATACAGTACAAGGTCAGTTCATACTGGAAATGTCTGGGCAGTTCAATTTCTGATCTGCTATAAGAGTTCATAGTAAGCCCCCTGTTCAGCGCGTAATACCTGCGCGGCGTTAATTTTAAACTGAAGCTATTTGTAACTCACGGACAATCAGTGGTCGGTCATTACTAACCAAAATTAAAAACTATAAGAATAATAAAGTTATTAGTTATTTACGATTTCTTTCTGTTTCAAAGAGTTGTTAAATTATTGGCTGTATTGTATATTGTAATATATTAATTAAGCTGAATTATGCTGGCTAGCGTCTGCGCCGGTTTCTGGTTGTAATATCTGGTAGAAGGTTAGTAAGGGCTCAAATATGGAGAGGCGGAGAGTCGCGCGGAGCGCAAAGCGGCGCGCAACGCGGAGAAAGGCGCGTATCTCCGTTCATGGAGAGCAAGCGAGAGAGCGACACGCCAATTTGCGCGCCGCGCGACTTTCCGCCTCTCCAGTTTCCTGTGAATAAAAATATTTCTATTTCTATTTCCATAATTGAGCCCTAAGGCTCATGAAGTCATGACTCAAGTGGCTTTACTCAACTAACGCATTGAGCAACTAGGCTACGATTTCCTGTCTGCCTATTGTACCATAGACGTGCCATAATATTATGTATATTGTGAAATATAAAATAAAGAACATGAATATGTTTATGGTACCAAATTAATTAGCCTGGTTTATGTGGCTCCAAATCAACCACGAAAAAAATTATCTATGTATATACCTTTTTTTTTTTGATCAGCTCGTTGAGTACCTGTCATTAGGCTGTCCTCCGCCTGGGGGGGCGGACGGGTGTGCCGGACTCCTACCGGCTAAACCACTACGGTGGTCAACTTCGGAACCTACAGGTGGGCTTCGGGTACTCTTAAAAGACCGCGCCGAAGTCCACCTCGGTACCACGCCTGTTAGGGTACTTCTCGGGGAGGGAGACTGTAAAGAGGTCCCAGACACGTCCCGAGGGAGACTGAATTCAACCGGGCTTGACACATAGTCTAAATAATCTTTATATGTCCTATGTTGGTCCCCTAGTATAAGTTGTTCATAATGATAAGTAGATTAGCACCACATATTTTTTTTGTAGTACATAAATGTTATATAATATTTTACAGATTTTTTTTTAAAGTTGACAAAAATGTCGTTTACTTTGTGTTTTTTCCTTCCTTCAATACGTTTTAACAAAGTCAATTAGACTTAAAGTAAATATTTATAATTATAAAGTTTTATGTACTTAGTAGATAACTTATCACCCTGTTGACGGATGTCATAACAATGTCGGCTGGATGTCTCAAACCTCAAGGTGCTGTGTCAAGTTCAGTTCCTATCGTTTAATTGTCATGTGTACGTCGTTTATTTAATTAGCGTCATTCATTTTTAATGGTGCAATTGTAGTGACAGAAATAATGATATTTTCCGGTGTGATACCATGAGGGATCGGTTCTTATTTTATTTATATTACTCAGTCAAAGATTTTAACTGGGCCTTTGCAGGCACTTTCAAAACGTCGTGATTCTAGGTGCACGGTCCCAAGTGCACGGTCCTGGAGAAGATACCGGCAAAACTCCATGGATACTCTTTTCATAAAACAAATTTACAATTATATCTGGGGCCGCAGGAGCGGCGGAGAATAAACCAAGATGTAATTAATGTGGTTTAAATTATGCCGTTGACTGCCCAATTCAATTAAAGACAAGTCTATCATTATTGAGCACAGTTTCATCCAATTTAATTGAGATTCATAAATTAATGATTTGAACACAACGAGCGGGTCTACCGCGTAACAAAATGGTAATGAGCATCAGACTCTGGTAATAAAATTCAATACGATCGTGAGAGACTAAACTTCAAGTTACCTTGTAAAAAAAAATACCGATCATAAAGTTGGGACTCCTATCTTTATGATCGGTAAATTTTTAACAAGGTAGCTCTAAGTTTAGGCTCTCACGATCGTATTGAAATTTATTACCAGAGTCTGATGCTCATTTCCATTTTGTTACGCGGTAGATTCCCTGAATGGAATTACATTGTCAGCGTTGTTGTTCTACAAAATATCTAAAATATGAAAGTCAAAAGAAGTAAGATAATTTTAATCAATAAGAGAGGTAAAGCATTGCGGAACTTTCCACTGAAAATTGGAGCTGCCCGACTGGGGAAGTACCTCCACCTTGAAGAATATTGTATTCGAATAACACTGCTCTCTTGCAGTGTTGTGTTCCTAACGGTGAGCAAGGTCGCCAGTGCTCCTTGGGGAAGCATCGTGTTAGCAGTACGGGCGAGGCTAATAGCAAGGTCGGCGTTACAGAGTGATGCCCCTCGTGTTGCACAAGCGTCCATAGGTCCTGGTCAATACCATCAGGTGGGCTTAATTGCCACCTTAGTGGTATAAAAAAAGGTTCTTAACCTCATCACCTTTGTAATGTTCCTACTTTCCAGTACTTGGTATTTTTATCACACATTTTTAACTAGCGGCCCGTTCCTGGCTTCGCACGAGTGCAATTTCTCTACTATCCTTAATGTATTATACATATAAACCTTCCGTGAAAAATTATCTAACTGATAGTGAAGACCGCATCAAAATCAGTTGCGTGGTTTAAGAGTTACCGGATATACTGACAGATAGAAGACGCGGAACACGACTTTATTTTATACTATAAAGAAAAAGATAGAGATTACGGTAATCCCAACCTATGATCGATTTGGAGGACGTGGGAGCTGACAGTGGTTCAAATCAGGGCCCATTCGGTCGATGAGACCATAAAAATAATAACGTAAGCTATTAAGGTGTTGACAGGTGGCCAGTTGGTCGCCTACGACCACTTCAATGGTCCATTTCCCGTTGTTCACTCCTGCAATTTGTAGATAATACATTGCTGAACACATATATCAATATTATGCAGATAACATTAGTTCTTAGTTGGCTGGTACAAAATTCTGGAACTTTCCTATTTGAAACAGAGGCGATTTGTTCCCCATTTAATTAGAGAAAAGTAAATTTTCTCGCTAACTGTACCTTTTTTTCAAATTCTCATAATTGCTTTTTTAATATTTCCCTAATTAGGGTACTGACTGAATCAGGGATTTAGTAAATCATTAACCTTTACTCGGTCATTACCATTATCACTATCAGCATCTTTTCTGAGTTGATAAGCAGTAAATCTATGATCTACGTAGGTTTCTCTTTTTGGAGATGTATGGAAGTGATTATCTTCTGCACATGCGGCTTCCCTGGTGACCCGCTGCTTCCTGTCTTCACAAGCTAATTTTAATGACGCTTCCCTTGTTTTCATAATTGGGTGGCTTGAGTGTTAAGTATGTGCCTACCTGTATTGTTAAAATTATAGTGGTACTTATTATGATCTTTGCTGTTCTTTTTTTTTTGTAATATTGTATTGTTGTTTGTAATATTGTGTAAATTCAGGTCGAATTTTAGCCGGGGCCGCTTTCGCGGCCCTAGATAATATTGTAGGGAAGAGTATCCATGGAGTTTCTTGCCGATATCTTTTCTAGGACCAACCCACTTGGAACCGTGCACCTATAATCATGTTTTAAAAGTGCCTGCAAAGGCCAAGTTGAAATAAAAACCTTTGACTTTATTTCCATAGTGTGAAAAAAAATCAATAGGTTGTTAAATAATCTGTTTCGTGTTTTAAGTACTTAATCAATAAGAGTCAATTAGAACAAATAGGTTACTGGAGTGCTCGTAAGCGATAAGTTAACCTGCGCTTACGCAATATAAACTTGTTAAGTATAATGATTGACACTATTACATTAGTGATTTGTTTACTTGTAATTGAAACATTTGTTGTTTCCAATCTTCTTGAAGATAGGTAATTTCACACAAAAATTGCCCCCCCCCCCCCCCCCTAAACGAAATGTTGTATCCGGGACTGGCTGTATGAAGGCAGGGTCTATTGTTATCTACGTCATGCATGTCTCACGTGACGCCCCCCCCTGGATCCACCACTTTGAGTGACCTGGGTTATAATTTATAATACAAAGAAATAAATAAAAATAATTTTATTCCGTACGGGATAAAGACCACATTCACAATAAACCAAACACAAAAAGAGAAATAAGGTACACATCTAATAAAAATAATAAAAAAAACATGCCGTCGAGCATGTCCGTACCGAAAAGGTTACCAACTCAGCATAATATGCATCCATGTGGGACACGAACTATTGTTTGGATTGACACAAATTGGAACACTCGTGAAAATAGCACGTAAACAAAACATGCAAGTTTGTTTACGAGAACGAATGGAAGTGGATTTACAAATTGCAGTTGGCGTAAAACACGCACAAACAACCTGACTCGGAGGAAATATCATGTTTTTTCTGGTCCAAGATTGAACCAATGAACTTGGGTTCAGTTGCAGTTGGCGTAAAAAACTCACAAACAACCTGACTCGGAGGAAATATCATGTTTTTTCTGGTCCAAGATTGAACCAATGAACTTGGGTTCAGTTGCAGTTGGTGTAAAAAACTCACAAACAACCTGACTCGGGAGGAAATATCATGTTTTTTCTGGTCCAAGATTGAACCAATGAACTTGGGTTCAGTTGCAGTTGGCGTAAAAAACTCACAAACAACCTGACTCGGAGGAAATATCATGTTTTTTCTGGTCCAAGATTGAACCAATGAACTTGGGTTCAGTTGCAGTTGGTGTAAAAAACTCACAAACAACCTGACTCGGGAGGAAATATCATGTTTTTTCTGGTCCAAGATTGAACCAATGAACTTGGATTCAGTTGCAGTTGGCGTAAAAAACTCACAAACAACCTGACTCGGAGGAAATATCATGTTTTTTCTGGTCCAAGATTGAACCAATGAACTTAAGTTCAATGGTCTCAGGTCAGCCTTATCACAGAATATTTCCATTTCTAAAACGGAATAGGTAGATTTTATTACGAGAGGAATAGCGGGACATTTCGCTCAAAATTGGAGCTGCCCGTCTAGAGAAGTACCTCCACCTTGCACAATATCGTAGCCAAATAACATTGCTCTTTTACAGTATTGTATTCCTAACGGTGAGCAAGGTCGCCAGTGTTTCTTGGGGAAGAGTCGTGTTAGCAATAGGGGGGAGGCTAGTATTAGGGTCTGCAAGTGATGATGGTGTTGCAAGCGTCTATAGGTTACGGTAACCGCTTACCATCAGACGGGCCGTATGCTTATTTGATACCTTAGAGTAGTATAAAACTAAAAATAAAGCCCCCACTTAAAATAAAGTTCTCCGCGCGTGTATACCGGTTAGTCTCGTAAACGTAGGATACATCTAAATGCTGTTTTTACTTCTTCTTAGAACTCTTTTTACTGTGGTTTTGGTGTTGACCTCAGTCCAAAAACGGACCTCAAAAGGCTCATTTATGATGATGTCCTGTATGGTATAATGTAAGATCTACTTATTATTCTTTATTACCAACATTATGTAAGTACTACATTCTTGCAATAAATATATAGAATCTATCTTATCTTAAAATAATAATGTTTTCTTTGAAGATCATTGACAAAATACAAAGTTAATGTATACGACCAGTTCTATTCTTGTGAAGATAATTGAATATGACGGAACGATAGTTTATAAGTTATGGTTTCGAACTTGAAAATGAAGATTCTTCAAGTTTAAAATCATAACTTATAATGTTTAAATGTCAATAAATTAATTGATTTGTGTTCACACAAATCCTCACATGTTAGGTATAAATAAATATATAATATTATAATTAATATTACAGGACACTAATACCGTCAATAAATATTGATAAGTATGAAAACAAATCTAGAAACCGGCCGCGGAAACATTGAAATTGAGTCATCATTTTAATTTTAATTTGTAATAATGACACTGAATAATAAACTAATTTTCAATGCTAAATCAATACTTTAAATAATAAATATTACAGTTTAAAAAAAAAACTAAAGAAAACGCTTTTATCATCCAAAATAAACGTGTATGCAAAATTTCAGCTCAATCGGAAACCGGGAAGTGGGTCAAATTTAACTTCCAAGATTTTTTTATTTAGTTACAAGTGAAGCTAATAAAAGCGTTTTAAAAATTAGATTTTTGCGATACTAAGGTGTTATCGTATGGCTTCCCGCCACTTTCCGGCAAAGGAAAATCCCCCATTTTCTCTACTGTTCTATTCTATAGAATGTCGTAATTATGCAAGTACGGAATTATGCCAAAACTATGGGCAGCACCATTTATAACTCAGTTAGGAATCCTAAGTGCTAAGAACAACATACCTAAGTACTTCAGACCATTTGCAAACTGTATGACGTTTTCATGGAAGGTTTTTACCTATGTAATACTTTCATATTTAATGTAAGGTTAGTAGAGAAATTGCACCCGTGCGAAACCGGGGACGGGTCACTAGATGGTTATAATCAGTTTGAAGATGTTCAAAAATACCCAATGGAATAAAGAAAAATAAATATAGAAAAGCTTGTAATTCTTAGTCGCTGACTGCTTAGAATTATCCTATGGCACATAATAATAACTGGAGGTCGCCTTGTGGTCGCAATTCGACCGTAATATCACTACATAGTATAAAACAAAGTCGTTTCCCGCTGTCTGTCTGTCTGTCCCTATGTATGCTTAGATCTTTAAAACTACGCAACGGATTTTGATGCGGTTTTTTTTAATAGATAGAGTGATTCAAGAAGAAGGTTTATATGTATAATACTTTCATATTTGATCTAAGGATAGTAGAGAAATTGCACCCGGGCGTAGCCAGGGACGGGTCGCTAGTTATAAATTAATATATTTTAAGTTTCTGCACTCCTACTCCATCTATGCCAAATCTCACACTCCCCCGTGCGCGCAATATGCTTAAAAAGGGGTAGGTACAGCTTTCCCTTCACGTATTAATAGATTCACGTAATTGTCCTTATGTAAAGATAGTTTATTTGTAATTGTACAAAGTTTTCTATTATAGGTATAGATCATCGATGTCAATAGATACGCTCTGTCGTACAAAGGGAAGCTAAAAAAATGAGACGTATTTTTTGAAGACGTCAAATTCTAAATTCAACAATGTTCGAATTATATTTAAATAGAACAGCGATACATGCACTAATGGAATAGCTACTGTTATTATATATTTTTTATTCAATACACAAATTAATAATTATGTTTGTAAACGGCATTTGACTGGTGATCAACCACTCCATTTTTTTTAAAATGGAGTACCTGACACGTCTCTCTTTTTGAGTTCACTAAGCATATCTATAGACATCGATGGTATAGATAGATATTCAGCATCTCAATCAGACAAGAGTATTTTTTCAAATGATGATAATGATGTCACTTAAACAGTCTCAAGTAAATATTATGAAGAAGTGTAAGATCATAAGAACAAAAACATTTAACTTTGTATATATTACTACAACTGACATGACGTGTGTCAGTTTTTTATTGAATAAGAGAGAACCTCCTTTTTTTAAATCAGTTAAAAAAACCGCGGTACGAAGGAAACTTTTGATCCTGAGGATGTCGAGGTGGGGACGAAGTGCTCTGTACGCTATGTGGGATGCATGGAAACAGCTTCCCTGAGTGACAATACTGTACACCTGCAGGACTAGTATGGCGGGTGGACAAACCAGTTTTCTTTACCTTTTGTCTCCTTATTAGAAGACGAAACAAAAAATCCAGAGAGAAAACGTAAAAAAAAAACAATTAAAAAATGAAATAAATTAAAATAAATAGGTAAATTGTTATTTTTTGTCTCTGCATCACCCTATGGTAGACCGGCAGAAAATGCCTATGGTATTAAGTCCGTCTTTGTGCTGTGTTTTTTTACCTGTGCATAAAGCATTTTATAATTAGTTTTATCTCCCATTATCCCCATTTCAATCTAATGTATTCCTATATTTTTAATATAGTGTTGATATTTTTATTGTCAGTTGTGTACATGTCGTAAGAATATTATCACTTCTATAGGTACAAACATAACAACAATAAAATATGGGGCTTAAAATATTTATTACTTCTACAGACGATAACCGATAAACGAAACACGAACTTCTATAAACGATGATTTATCTAAAATTTTATAGTTTATGTAATGTTTGTTCCATGAGACAATAGTCTATACTAATATTATAAAAACTTAAATTTTGTTTGTTTGTAAATCTCTGGAACTACGGAACTAATTCTAAAAATTCTTTTACTAATAGAAAGCTACGTGATTACTGAGTGATATAGGCTATATTGTGTTGGTGTGATTTGTCACAGTTTGGCGCATACTAGCATAGAATACAATAGAAATACTTTTTTTTTTTCAAAAAAATGTTAACTACAGTATACAAAAGCCATAAATAAAATATACTTCAATTTAAATTTATTTCCATAAATATTTACAATAAAAAATACCTTCCATTGGTACCAACTAAGCTAGGCCTGTATCTTGGGCACCTTTGGGGGTCCGGCTCGAATACTGAAGGGTATTAAGAATAAAATGTCCCGCAACTGATAGATAATACTATCATAATTGCATAATACATTTATTTAACATCATATTTATCAATATTACAACACATCGAGTCAGCTGGTCATAAATAATGTTAAATCAATATTTATATTAATTAAGTAAACTTTAGTATACACATAACACACATGGACCATAAATAAATGCTGACATATTTAGTTATAATAACATTACACTTACAACTATTTGTTGAAAGGGTGGGCAAATGGCTTAACCTGGGCTACATCAACGCCTCCATTTCTCACAATTTCACTGGCTTATTGCAGTGACATTATAATTCCACTGGACCCACGCAGTGATATTGCAAGTTGCAAGGCAGTAATATTTTGACAATTTCACTGTATGTGTAAGGCCGTTAAATTGTGAGACAGTCAATGATTACATGTGAAGTGGCTTTTGGTACTTATAAAAAGTTTTTGTTAAGTTGTTGTTAAATTTTGCTTACAATTATCTAACGTCAAGTTAACAAATCCTATGCATTAAGTAACACCAATTTTATGATAATAAAGAGTTGAGCTAAGTTTTAATTAACTCTGAAGCATTTGAGAGTTCTATGCACCTGAATCCTGACCTTTTGGAAGGATGTCACTAATAAAGTCACTAGTCACTAATAAATAAAGGTAATTAATATAGTAATTCTTGCAAAATTCAAATATTAGATAGAGATAATGATTTCTACCCAATCTTATTCAGAGGCAAATTTTTATTGTCCTATTCTTATTTTTTGTTCACATTAAATTACATTATTCTCGCAGTTGTAGTAATCAATCTATTATTTAATTTTTTATTATAATCTATTATCTAAAAGAGTTTCCATGGAATTTTTTTGCTGGTTCTTCTTCAAAGAACCTACTATTTGGAACCGTGCACCTAGAGCCTAGAGTCTCAACATTTCGAGGTGCATGTATCTGGTTTATATGAAACAAAGATTTATTATATTTTACTGACAATTATAAAGTATTGCAATGCTGTTCTTTGTATAAATTCATAGTAAGTAACTTGTCACATGCCTGGAAAGTGTGACTTGTTACAAATGTTTGTATAAAAGGTCAAGTTACATTGCAAAATAAATGCATAATGCTTGATGTAGGTATTAACTGCACGATACATTTTTGTTATATGATATTATATGTGAAATGTCAAGGATTGTTAAAGAACAAGTTTTTTTTTAAGTTATTTATAGTTTCCATATTTTGGTTTCATTTATTTCAATGTGTAAAAGGTTATTGTACTACTATGTTTTAGGAAAAAAATAAGTTTTGTTTTACATAATTATCATAATTATGTATTATAATAAGTTTATTTAAAATGTAAATGATGATGAATGTCGAGCATCAGTCAATAAATTTGGATATTACATATTTAGGACAGCAAATTTAATGGGCATTCTAGTTTAAGAATACCTATTATGATTCTTGATTAGTTCAGGAATTTAAAATAGAATATAAGATGTTTATTTCTTTTAAATTACATAGTAGGTAGCAAAAAAATACATCATTCAAGAAGATAAAAGACAAAAACGGTCTTGGACTGAGCATAATAATTGGAAGCGCGAGGCATGGTCAACTGCTGATATTCTGTCCAAGTCAGTCATGATGTGTAGAATAGAACCTAATTATGATTCCTTAAATTCTATGGAGTCCCAGAAACCAATAATTGCTTCTTATGAGTATGTGGGTCCCTAATAGCAAGAAACGGCAACGCGGCAGGCCCAGAAGGAGATGGCGTGATGAGCTGGACGTCTGTCTAAAGGATTGGCCCCAAATTGCTATAGACCGGGAAAAGTGGAAGGAGGGAAGGGAGGCCTTTGCCCTGCAGTGGGATACTACGGGCTATTAATAATAATAATAATAATGAGTATGTAATAGGTTTAAGTATTTAAAGTCCTTCCTTTCTAGTCCCGAACCCTTTGAGGGTTTACTGTACTCATCATTATGAACAACTTTTACTATGGGACTAATATTGAAATCGTGAAAAAAATCAACTGTTTCATGCATTTAGTCAAGTAAGTAAATATTAAATTATCTATAGGGAACAGCTGTTTTTTTTTCACGATTTTGGGGTTGGTCCCATAGTAAAATTTGTTCACAATGATGAGTACAATAATCCCCTAAAGGTTTCGGGACTAGAAAGGTAGGACCATGTTTAAGTAATAAGTTTTATGACTTATTTCTAATACCTACCTATTTCAACATTATGTGAATGCAAACCTAGGTACCTTATATTTAAAAAATCATAACTTTCGTCGCTTATTACAGTTGTAAATCGCAGTATCCCTTCAGAACAACTGCTTAAACAAGTATCAATATAAACTGTGGAAATTTATAAACAAAGTTACGATCAGCACAATCCATGAAAGAAAACTCACTTAAAATAACGTGATATTGACTGCACACAGTGCTCACATTCAAGTAGTCTGTTCCATCAACTAAGAAAACAACTTTTCAAGACGTAGGTAGGTTTTTTCTAGAAAATAGAAAGTTACACTTATGCACTTACCAAAGTATTCTGGTATCCTAATCCGGATTCCTCGTCCGACGTCTCCTCTTTGCCATGTGAAACCTTCATGTTCACTGGAGTTCTCAACTTATCACAGAAAACTAAAATATCAAAACAATGCGACTATAGCGGATAGCCGCGCTTAGCTACTTTTTTTTCTAAATATACAACAGTGGCAAAGAATCACAGTGTCCGGCGGCGGTCGGCCATCTCCCCGCTACTCGTACAATCAACGTACAAGTGTAATAAGATAATGTGTAATTGAATAAACGCAATTCCATGCAAATTGCTCGCGTACCGGCGGATATGTTAACAGTAACACACGTTCAAACCGAACGTCATCGAGTGACCGACTGACAAATGACAATTCTGATGACAGACAAGTGACAGTGCACATTCAAAAGGTTCGAATGGCGACCATGAACTTGAATTAATCGCTATCTATTTGAAACCGTATCGAATTTTCACTATCAATGTTAATTTATATTTGGCTGCCAATACAAATAATTAAAGGTTCATGTATTTAAATTCAGCTGCACAAGCGGAGCGCGAGACACACGCAAACGTCATGAACTCATGATATTCCGAACGCAACTAAACTAATCTTGATTCATAACGTTCCGTTCCGCATGTGATTTGATGTTTATTTAGCATCTCATGTAGCACTCATGAATTTTGATAAATGGTTTTATCAGATTAATTTGCGAAAAACATGTGACTATAATAATACTTCTGTTTATCTGATAAACCTATCAAGAAATATCTGGCATTTGAATTTGCCCACGTATTGGGTGAAAAAAAAGCGAGACTGTAAACTTGTTGCGAGTACTTTTTGAGAGCTAAGAAATACACCGGAACAATACCTAAGCGTTCATAGTTATGTAGGTGTAGAAAGGAAACAAACGCAGCGAAGCCACGGTCGTTGTAAAACGTTTAAAAACAAAAGATATTCATCCCATTGTTATTGAGACTTGTGTTTGGTTGACAATTAGTCACACAATAATAAATTATTGTAATATACCTATTTGAAGCGTCCGTTGTAACCACGGTTGTAACAGTAGGCAACATTTGTGAAAACCTACACGGCTGAAGTAGGTACTTCTTACCTACATACCTAGATAGGTAAAGATTAAAATATGGGTTTTTTACTTTAAGCCATAAACTTAGAATATTTTCGCTTCCCTTAAATCGCAATATTTCCAATACATTTGCGGGTAGCCCGACAGCCGAACTGCAAGGTCCGTAATACGGTAGGTACGGGTTGGAAAGGCTATTTAGGCCGAAAGGAGGTTATTTGTAGGTACTCGTCAATAAGAATACCTACCTAAGTTTATATGGGACCAAAACGGAAATAGAGAAATAAAATCTGACATTTAAAAAAATTGTAAAATCATTGCTCTAAGATCATTGCCGGGCGCTCATTAACTAATGTGTCATATACAGAAATAAAAGTCATAATTATGGCCAAGTTAATCGACAAATAAACAAATGTTTAAAATAAAGTTTGACTTTAAAACGTAGGTATCTAAAACAAATCCGTGGAGTCTTGCCGATTCTTCACTATGAAAACAACATTTTTGGAACTGTGCACCTAGAGTCTTTACTAACGTTTTCGTAAAGTTGGTATATTTTTAAACTTCTCTGCTGCAAGAGACAGCTCTTGTCACAAAGATTTCTACGAAGCAATTAGTGCCCTTGATCTTGAATTATTGACCGAACTCAAGGTTATAAACTATTGCAAAACACAAAAAAATTAACTGGTTGTATAACTATAGGTAAACACAACTATTATTGTCTATCGTTACCTACGTGTTGCAGCAAAAAAATAATGAATTCTCAATTTGACGCAAGATAAGGAAATTCTAAATTGTGTCACAGAATTTTGATTGATTGTAACCTAGGTTTAGTAACAAAGAAGTAAGTAAGTAGTTTAAATATATTTTTGTATCTAGTGAAAGGAGATGAAGAAAATAGCCGTCTGAAAAGCTAACCTTTGAATTAAATAGGTACTTTAATTTGGTATTACCTATAAAGAGTCGACTAGTAGGTAACTAGTTTAATGAAAAGATGGCTACTGGCCTTTCCAAGGAACTAAATAATCATAGATTACATAAATACTAGTAAAATAGTAATAATTCGTTAAATTAGTTCTAAGAGCTAACTAACAGTTATTCTTGTCACTTATTTGGCAATACGATGTAATAAAATAAACTTAAAAAAAAAAAAGTTAAAACCGACTTAAAAAACTAAAAGGTATAAAATAATTTTCTTAAAAAACTTATCAGCTTCTGAAGTCGATGCCAATATCAAGCTTGGTGCATTGAAGAATTAAAGGCCCCGACTTCAGAAGCTGATAAGTTTTTTAAGAAAATTATTTTATACCTTTTAGTTTTTGAAGTCGGTTTTAATTTTTTTTTTAAAGTTTATTTTATTTTTCACTTTTGAGTGGCATAAACAATACATAAACATGAGATTACAGCAATCGCGAGTGATGTGCTGTTATTCATTCAAGAGTTTCATTGTCTATCTCCGAAGATCTTCATCAGATCAATGGTTTCCCAAGCCTTGTTCCAACAGGAACAAAAAGTGGGCTGAAAAAAAAAAAAAAAAAAAAAATTATACCATTCAACGGCTAGTTCTAGACAGAGTCGTTTTACGCTGTTCTCGACTGAGAGTGGAGCATTGTAATCATCTGGCGTATCCTGGGCAGTCAGCCTTGATACCATCATTGCTGAGTGCTGACTGGCTAATCTTTCCACTATGGGATGAGCAGTTCCCATGAGATATCTATTGTCTACTCGATGGAAGAAGAAGACCTCACTGACACCATCTTACCGGCCCTAGAGTAAGTTTCTTTGTAACCTCCGGCAAAAAAGAGGGGTTTTATAAGTTTGTAGTGTATATCTGTGTGTCTATCTGTGGCATCGTAGCTCCAAAACGAATAGACCGATTAAAATGAGTTTTTTTTTATTCGAAAGCTAATTTAATTGGGTATCATCTTAGCTATGTTTCATGAAAATCTGTTCAGCCATTCAAAAGTTACAGCTCTTTTTCTTGTTGGAGTCGGGGGTTTTTGATGGTTAGGTTATTTACAATCTCGATTTTACGTATCGAGTGCGGGCCGCTCCGAGCTCTTCACCGAGAACGCAGACGAAGTGTAAAATCGAGATGTATATAAGAAACTTAAAGAAAAAAAAAAAAAAAAAAAGTATTTATTTGACACAGCACAAAAACAATGTTAAAAAGAAAAAAAAAAAAAAAAAAAAATCTAAAATAACAAATGGGTTGTACGTCGCAGCTGTGTCAAAAAAGCTGGTTTTCAGCGGGAGCCACATCGAGTGACGTTATGTGTGCCTACGTGTACAGAAAATATATTAATTAAATATGAATAAACTTACAATATCTACTAATCTACTTCGTATTCTATGACCCTACCTAATGCACTTATGGATTGCACAAATAGGGTACCTACTTACTCATGGCCCATCTTGAATTGTTAACTGACCCATATTACTAATGCAACTTGCGGAAGAAAGTAATTCATGTTCTCATTTTTAAGTAGGCTCCTTCACTCACTTCGACGTGTTAGTCACTTCCGCAGACCAGCAGGGTTGGCACGGCGTGGCGTGTGGAACTTTAGATCTATACCTACCAGTGGATAAACCTGTTTTCTTGACCATCTGTCTCCTTGACAGATGACAAAACGAGAAATCGAGAGAGTTTAACGGTAACGATATGATTATTATTAGAGTTAAGAACGGGGTATTTCATGTGACGTCACATAGTCTATAACCAGCGGACGATCATGACGGTTCCAACGATACCTCATTTGTCATATTAATATGATAGTAGTTTAGAAATTATGAGGGAACAGGATGAACATAAATACATACATACCGGTCAAAAACATAACCCAGGCCGTAGTTGGGTAAAAAAAATGTATACCTTACCATGTAGGTAACTATATATATTAGTGTCATACGGTATGCAATAAACATTGGCAGTTTTTATATGAATGGTATTTCCTCGTTGTTTTTGTATTGATGATTTTTTTGTATCTTAATTTAATTTATACTAGGTAAAAAAAAATACAAGTGTCAGAGATAATCAAAGACGTCTTAGGTACTTATATCTTCTTGACTTTAATCATCGATGTTTTTTATTTGATTTTTTCATGATTATTATTTTAATGTGAGAAAAGGACAATGGGCAAATTGGCCCAAAGTGCCCACAGGGTTCACACATAGTACATTCGAAAGAGCATGCTTAGCTGATTATTTTTTATTATGGGAGTAAAAAAATCGGTCCTACAGGAAAAGATATTTTGAGACATAAAGACATTTTTAAGTTTGAACCTAAACATATGAACTTTATGAAAGTTAGCAAATAAAAGTTATATATTCTGGTAGATTACACTATTCCTAACATGTTTTATTCAGAAACTGAAGCGCTACGTGCACCATACAAAATATTTTTGATTTTGAAAAAATATATAATTATTGTTGTGGTTGATTATTAAAGGTGTCCCTAGAGTAGACATATAGTGTATTTAAAAGAACACATTGGACACATTATTTTTTATTATGGCAGCTAAAAAATCGGTCCTACAGGAAAAGATATTTTGAGACATAAAGACATTTTTAAGTTTGAACCTGAACATATGAACTTTATGAAAGTTAGCAAATAAAAGTTATATATTCTGGTAGATTACACTATTCCTAACATGTTTTATTCAGAAACTGAAGCTCTACGTGCACCATACAAAATATTTTTGATTTTGAAAAAATATGTAATTATTGTTGTGGTTGATTATTAAAGGTGTCCCTAGAGTAGACATATAGTGTATTTAAAAGAACACATTGGACACATTATTTTTTATTATGGCAGCTAAAAAATTGGTCCTACAGGAAAAGATATTTTGAGACATAAAGACATTTTTAAGTTTGAACCTAAACATATGAACTTTATGAAAGTTAGCAAATAAAAGTTATATATTCTGGTAGATTACACTATTCCTAACATGTTTTATTCAGAAACTGAAGCGCTATGTATATTCCACAAAATATTTTGGAGTTTGAAAAAATATGTAATTATAGTTGTGGTGGATTATTAAAGGTGTCCCTAGAGTAGGCATATAGTGTATTTAAAAGAACACATTGGACACATTATTTTTTATTATGGCAGCTAAAACATCGGTCCTACAGGAAAATATATTTTGAGACATAAAGACATTTTTAAGTTTGAACCTAAACATATGAACTTTATGAAAGTTAGCAAATAAAAGTTACATATTTTGGTAGATTACACTATTCCTAACATGTTTTATTAAGAAACTGAAGCGCTACGTGCACCGTACAAAATATTTTTGAGTTTAAAAAAAAATGTAATTATTGTTGTGGTTGATTATTAAAGATGTCCCTAGAGTAGACACCTAGTGCATTTAAAAGAGCACACTGAACATTTATTTTTTTATTATGGGAGTAAAATAATCGGTCCTGCAGGAAAAGATATTTTGAGACATAAAGACATTTTTAAGTTTAAACCAAAACTTATGAACTTTATGAAAGTTAGCAAATAAAAATTATATATTCTGGTAGATTAAACTATTCCTAACATGTTTCATTAAGAAACTGATGCGCTATGTGCACCATACAAAATATTTCTGAGATTCAAAAAATATATAATGTCCGAGAATTGAACCCGCTACCCCTATGTACGAGCAGCACCGTAGATAGACTTACGTTTAACCAGTTTGCCAATCGTGCACCAAAAAGAATCCAAAATATTAAATTATAATGTAATTAAGTTGCTGGGAAAATTCGTAATACTAATTGATTATAACTCTGGAACGGCAGGATGAAAATAAAAAAAAATGAGAATATAGAGTAACACTGATGTCCTTCATCGATTAGCACTGGTGTCAACCGTAGGGGCAAGCTTTTTAATTTGGACCAGCGTCCATAGGAATTTGCCCATCCTCCTTTATTGTTTAAAAAAAAAGAGGAAATAGGTACAAGATTATATTATAATATCAAGTCAACGCAGGCGCGGCTTTGTTTTTTGAAAATGAGTACGAAATCCATTGCTGTGAGATTTTCGTACCCAAGCCGGGTTCGATTCGCAGGCAGTGCGAAATTTAAATAATGAGTAACTTATACTTAGATTTTTTGTTAGACTCTTTACAGTTACAGTCTAAGACTTTATTGTAACTGTAAAATACAAAACTATTAGACTAAGTAGTTTTTAAGTATACCAACTGATCTATAATGTACAATCGGCAATTTTTGCGACGTCCAAACGCAGAGTTACTAATTCTAATGCTGGCGCCTCACATCGCTATTCGTGTTCGCGTATTCGTCTTGTTCGCCCAAATACGACGATGTGTAGTCACTCTATTCGCCTATATTTCCCTATATTTGCACGAATAAGACGAATACGCAAATACACGAACATCGTATCCGCCGGGTTGTCGGTTTTTGGTCAAATATCAAAGGATTGCGAATATATTGCGTTCAAGAATATAGCAAAAATATTCGTGAATGTTCGGCATATTCGCTGTTCGTGACGATGTGTGGACGGTGTGTTCGAGTTATTCGGACTTCTACACGAATATAGCCGAATAAACGGCGAATAAAACCCTGAATACCGAATAGCGATGTGAGGCGCCAGCATAACGGGCCGCGGTCGTTCAAAGCATTTTGTTTGCGAAATGTATCATCGCATCGTATCCTGACTGTACCATATTATGATACTTCAGGCAAACAGATTTCTTTCATATTGTCAATAAACTGCTGCGAATAGGTAGATACAATTCTAGTCAAAGTCCGTTGCACTTTTGGCACTATGAAAAGTCCAAGGAAGCACCTTTTTCATCTTTTTGTGTTACAAAGAAACGACAGTTGTGAAACGAATAATATTTTATTTATTCACATAAAACATTTTAATAGATAACGCTATGGTTTGTACATGTGAGTGCTTATCCTTATAACATCTAAACATTCTCAAAATTTAAAAACAAATACCTAATGGACTCAAGTAATGTTAAGACGACGAACTGAAAATGTTGGCGGTAGGGATCTCAATTTTTCTGAGCAATTACAAAACATTCGGAACTTATATTTATGTACCTACTTCATTTATCATGTCTTTGTCATCATTTTGGTAATTTATTTACATGATTGGTTAACTTTTACAGCAGAGAAAAAAATATCAAAAACTGCTATTTAAAAACGACAAAATACAATTTTGACGCAAAACGCAAAAGTGAGCTCGCGCGCGTTTTTGTATGCAGACGATTTGAGACTGCGTCGCTAGAATGTAAGTGTGGCTATTATACAGCTAAAAATTAATTAAAAAAACTGACAAGAACAAGTATAGTATAGTGAAAATGTAATGCTCAGTCGACTATACTCACATATTTTTTATTTATTTTTTACAGTTGTTTTTTCTACTTAATTTTATACTGTTGCCATCATAAGAAAAATGTGTTCTCTTTCTATGCATCTGTCTTTTTCTTATTACCTATGTCTATCATTCTAGTATGTCTTGTTTTGTGACAACTAAATATATTTTCTTTCTTTCTTTCTTTCTTAAGTGTTTTTGAAATACCTACAGGTTCTGGATAATTTATAGCACCTTGAGATATTATAATGGCGCTCAAACCTTAATAATGGAAACGGCAAATAGGACTTGGTTATAATTACTAAACCAAATAGTCTCCGCTCACGATTAGCACATAAAATGACTACACAAATATTGGATTAAGCTAATGTAAAGTTATTCAATGACGCTCCTGTCCAGTCGCTCATCTCTCCGAGGACAGATAAAAAAATACTTAAAAATAAAGTAACAAGCCGACTTCAAAAAACTAAAAAGTGTAAAATAATTTTCATAAAAGAGGTGCTGATTCCTCAGAGCTCGTGCGCGGACTATACCTTACCATTGTTTTATTTCTAAAAAACCCTCCTTACGACTCTGATGATAATGGTAGATATGTATATAAAACTAGTATTAATTCAAAAACTGTATTGTATTAGGGAAAAGCATTATGTTTGACTATTGTTAAACTGACATGTTTAATATTACATAACTCTGAACGGACTAAGATTCGAAACTTGGCGCCGTAGTAACTTTTGTTCAGCTCAACAATACCTATCCAACACATGATGCATCACACGTAGCTATTGGAGGGTGGGACCAAAATTGGCATAATCCAAATGGGACCACTTCGAGAGTATACCCTTTCAAACAAAAAAAGACTTTTCAAAATATGCAATTGGCGGAGTAATAGCGTAACAAACATACAAAAAAATACAGTCGGATTGAGAACCTCCTCCTTTTTTTGAAGTCGGTTAATAAAAGACAATTTAGCCCTTAGCTAATTGTTTCCGACCACTTCTATCGGGTAGTTTAAGAATGCTTACATGTAAATTGTAATTGATATTTATATTTACTGCGCTAAAAATATGTACTATAATGTTTCGTAAGCATTGATAATGATGTTATCTCTGGCCATAAGACCATCCTTCAGTCAAGTGTGACCATGGAGCACAGAAATTACTCTTTTTAACCTCCGAAAAAAAGAGGAGTGTTTTATGTTTGTAGTGTGTATCTGTCTGTGGCATCGTAGCTCCAAAACGGATGGACCGAGTTCAATGCAGTTTTATTAATTGAAAGCTAGTTTAATTGGGAGTCATCTTAGCTATGTTTAATGAAAATCTGTTCAGCCGTTCAAAAGTTACAGCTCTTTTTCTAGTTGGAGTCGGGGGTTGGGGGGGGGTTAGGTTATTCGTGTTATATTTGAGCATAGCCCACTCATTGCTCATAAGAAGAATTTACAGACATTTAACGCTCTAGGTCTAGAGGAAATCAGAATAAAAATGGCCCATAGCGAATTTTTTGACATGATAGTGGGCCATTCTATGGATGATGATGGAAGCTTGGACCCTATGGCGTATATCGGGTGTAAAAAAAATCTCAATGAAGCCGAGAGTCACGTATTCTTGCACTCATCACGAAGATTTTTTTGTATTGGGGCCAAAATGGCTAACTTATAATATTATCAATGCATACAGATAATAAATTGCTTGGAGAGTATCTAACTACTCTAGATAGATACACATCGAAATAGACTTTTTATATTTATCGATAAATTAAATAATTTTTTATGTTACTTATAGGTATTTGAAAAAATCTTAAGTAACACACTTTGTGAATAGATTATAAAGAGGAACAAATAGCCATATTTTACTTATAGTCACCGAAATAAAATTTAATTTTAACTCGACTAGAATCTTCTGAACATAATTATGTGTGATTAAAACTAAATAAAAGGCCACCATCTAACGTGCAGGCAGGTGATCTAAAAAATAGCGCAAGTAATGCTGCTGAGTGCGAGGTACTAAGTTTAGGTACATGCGGAAGGCATGATGATGATGGCGCTCTTAGTAAAGGCGTTTCTCAAAATGAGTATAACGGTGAAAGACATATCGCAAATGTTACGAAATAGGAAACTAAATACGCTAAGTTATCTCCATCAGATATATTATCCAAAGTGTATCCAGTAGATGGCGTTGAATACGGAGAAGAGCAAGGAGAAGAACATACGCGGGCAGCGCTCGATTCTGATGGCGTGGGTTGTCAAGTGGGTTATGGTGGTGTACCGACATGTTGACTTGGTCAGATGACTTGGGCAGAATTGCTGGAGACACTTATAGGTACAGGGTGTAAGGGAAAGCTTCCAATAACGAAGACAGGTGAATATACACTTTTGAAAGGTACCCACCTTAGAGATGAATGGAACTAAGATGCTAGATGTGAGTGTACACTGTACAGTGCCACAAACTTATCTGACCCAGTGACCAAAATTGGAACTAACGTCGCCACAGAACAAAATTGACTTCAAAATGTATTTTTTGTATAGAGATGACATTGGTAAAACCGACGGCAGCGACGCCATTACCGGGGCAGATAAGTTTGTGGCACTGTTATGTAGTACAAGAGAAAGGCCTATTAGATAACTTGCGGTCGCGAATTCGTGTGCGAGTTCCAAAGAGTTCATGCAAATAATAAACTTGAAAAATCTAAGAAATTTGTGGTGGTAGAAGCAAAGCCTGCAAATGGTACAAAAATGATCTTCATGTAGAATTAGGTATCTACAATGTTTCTTTCATATTTTGTTTTAAACGCTCCGTGATGACAAAACTAAAGGAACATAGAACAGAAACTGAACAAGCCAAGGTAAGTCCATCAAATCCATCAGATGTATTGTCCGAAGTGTATCCAGTAGATGGCGTTGAGCACGGAGAACAGCAGCGGGAAGAACACGCGGGAGAACCTATCGATGCTAATGGCGCGCATCTTTGCTGTGGCGGCTTCCGCTGCATCCTGGGAAAGTATACTTTATTGGATATTTTTCATTCATACCACAGCTAAACATGGGCTACCCAATGACCACTAATTAACTGTTGGAGTGGCTATCGTTATAGTTACTACCGCTTGGAAGTTAGGCGATTAGGGGCCGTTACAGTCACTGTTTGGAAAAGGTGGAAGTTGCTAACAATTCGCTGGAAACGTTCAGTTCCCTACATTATGGTTGAGCTTAGGGATGTTGAGGCATATGTCATGCTCTTAAACGGGTGCCGTCTGATGGAACTAGTCAGCTTGTAACTGCCATGGCATTCATATTCAAAGGCAACTCATTATTATCCCATTCTTATTTTATAACATTATTCTCGCAACTCTTTCCACAACATTCCATTAATCTATTATTTTATAAGAGTTTCCATGGAGTTTCTTGCCGGTTCTTCTCCATAAGACTTACTGTTTGGAACCGCGCACAGAGTCTCAACATTTCATAAGTGTCTGAATCTGATTTACATGAAATATAGATATTCTATTCTAGTCACCTTTTATTAGACTAACAGATGGAAAGAGGGAGTATTCATTGCTGGAAAAGTGGGAACCAAAAGGAACTGAAAACAGCGGGCTGTACATAAATAGTAAAGGTACGGTTGTGGATTTGAAGTGAACATTTTACTAACCTTAACCCTAGCGCCGTCTCCCAGTACGATGTTCACCAGGCAATATTCCATTAGTGCCATGAACACGAATCTGAAATTATTAGGTACTGTAAAACAATAAAAAATACCAGAGGTAAGCTTTTGTTCATTTTGAGCTTGACTGAATTAAGTGCCATGTAAGTAAGACCCATGACAAAAACACGATAACAATTTGCCCGAACCTTACATTCAGCCCTTTCAAGGGTTTTCGTGTCTTATGGCTTCATTTTAGCACACTAAAAGATTCTTTTCTTAGTATTAAATATGACGTCACGACTTACACTGTACACACAGACATGAAAGCATCAACAGCCTTCAGATAAGACACTGGTGGTAGCTGCGCTTGCGACTTGGCGTGTTGCGTGGACAACGTGAGCAGTGACGTCACGCCCAGGGTGACGCGCGCTGGCGCAGCGTCCGGCTTGATCCAGAATGATACCCACTGGAAATTACAAAGAAGATTGAGCAAGAAACTAGGTAAATATAGTAAATGGGATTAATCCAGAAAGCAGAAAACCTAACCGACAAAAACCCCCGACTCCAGCTAGAAAAAGAGCTGTAACTTTTCAACGGCTAAACAGATTTTCATGAAACATAGCTGAAATTATACCCGATTAAACTAGCTTTCAATTAAACAAAACTGAATTCAAATCGATTCATCCGTTTTGGAACTACAGTCCCATAGACAGATACACAAATCCACAGATACAAACTAGGTAAAAACTTGTTGCTGCCTGTTTTTTGTCGGGGTTAAAAAGAATATACTTACAGACATGATAACAATCAGACAAGTTGGTATGTAAGTGTTGAACAGGTGGTACCCCAGACGGCGCTTCAGCTTGAAGATCACCTCCAGGCAGGTGAAGTTACCTGAAACAAAGATGATTGCTAGCTAGAATTCAGTCCCGTTCACTCGTCCACCATTTAGTCTTCATACGCAATAAATGTTTATTTTTCAGTGCCAAGATTGGCAACACAAAACCGTCTGCAAGCGCCTGACACTAGACAAAACACGCATATTTTTCATTGTGTGACCTACATTATAATTATACATACTACATACCTGCATTTATATTTAAAAGCAAATCATTATTATTATCCTATTCTAATTTATTCTTATTCACATTAAATTACATTATTCTCGTAGCTCTTACCACAACATTGTACTAATTAAGATTGTAATCTATTATTTTAAAAGAGTTTCCGTGGAGTTTCTTGCCGGTTCTTCTCCATAGGACCTACTATTTGGAACCGCGCGCCTAGTCTCGACATTTCATGAGTGCCTGTATTTGGTTTACATGAAATAATGATCCATTCTATAGGTACTTGACGTTAGTTAGTGGAGTTTGACAACACGATTGGCGCAGTGGTTAAGTGATTAGTTTTCTGCGCTTCGTGCCGCGGGTTCGATCCCCGCACAGAACAAATATTTGTATGACCTACAGATAGTTGTTTCGGGTCTCGGTGTGTGTGCATGTGAGATGTAAGTTTGTAAACTGTACCCATAATACAGGAGAAACCCCAATGAGAGCCAAAGTTTATTAAAAAAAAAATGTGACTTTTCATGTGTCATTCATGTCATGCGCACGAGCTCCGAGGAATCAGGCGCTAAGAAAGCGGGTACTTTGCGCTGCGTCCGACCGTCGCTCATACCCCGCACTCTCCCAGTCCCAGTGACACGGGGTACCACTGGTTCATAAATTATTAATTAAATAAATAAAAATAAAAAAGTTGATACAACAAAAATCACTTGCCCTTTCTCAATGAAAGAGCGTTTTAATTAGTCCCAATTATCAACAGATTATCTTGAGAATAGCACTAATCCATCACACGTCAAACTAAAATGGCGGTCATCACGTTAATCCGAAATGTGACCTAGTTTCGTTTCCATAATCTTTACAAGGCGCTATGAAAGATTTTGAAATGAGGCTTAGAATATTTGATGATTAATTAAGGATTAACAAGCAAATTGATCTCAATTGTCGACTTATAAAGTTCTCTATTTGTATAACGATAGCAAGTAACGTCATTGCGTATAAGAAATATGTCGCGCAGAATAGCAATATTTTGCCACGTTTTTTGTCTCCTCACATACACACATTGAAAAGGATTCTCACTTGTTTTAGGTGCACATTTGTATTCTGGAATACTTTTAATACCGCAAGGCAGTAGGTTTTCCAGTCGTAGCCCCAAGGCGTATCCAGGATTTATTACTTAGTTATCCCCTGACCTTGTGCCCCCACCTTGGATATACTCTTGCCTTGACTACCCCTATAACAAGGTTATAGTATAAAAAACTATAGAACACGCTTTAGTCATCCAAACTGAACGTGTATGCAAAATTTCAGCTCAATCGGAAACCGGGAAGTGCGTCAAATTTAACTTCCAAGATTTTCTTACATAGTTACAGGTGAAGCTAATAAAAGCGTGTTAAAAAGATTCCTACCAGTAGAATAGACTTGGGTGCAGTCGGCTGTGGTATTCTGGACGAGCTCCAACTGAGGCAGCTCAATGTTCTCATCCACCACCAGAGGCACGTCAGGATCCCACTGGAAGATCAGGTCGTCTGTAGTGTGTGATACTGCGAATAACAAATAATAAATAGAACAGGATAGCACCAGATAAAGATAAATCAGGTATTTTGATGCGACTACAATGCAATTACTATGGATTTTAAACACGAAAACAAATTCAAAGTTCTTTTTTGAAGTCGTTTTTTTTTTAAAGTTTATTTTATTTTTCTATTTTGAGTGGCATAAAGAATACATAAACATGCGATTACAGTTATCGCAAGTGATATGCTGTTATTCATACAAGTGTTCCATTGTATATCTCCGAAATCCTTCATCAGATCTTCACCAAATGGAATCACACGGGAAGCACTAGCTTTCAAATAAAAAAATAATCATCAAAATCGGTTCAGTAGAAAGTTCTGAGCTAACAAACATAAAAAAAAACCTAAGCGTCGAATTGAGAACCTCCTCCTTTTTTGAAGTCGGTTAAAAAGGATTCTTATTAGTAGAAGAGGAAGAAGAAGGTTGACTCAAAGCAAAATCCTTGACATTTTTCCCAAGTGTACCGGTATTTGCAAAGTCAAAGGCATCTCGTTAATTATCACAGTTCACATCGCTTTACTTCATTAACACAAGAGGAATGCTTTTACGAAGATTGAAATTACGTTTGTATTTTCGGAGCTCAGTGTGAGTTGTCAACTGGTTTTGTTATTTATCTACTGTGAATATTTTGGTTAATGCTGGTTGTAATAAACTGCCTCGTGGGTCTAAGAATCCATATTTTAAACTTCTGGTTTCTATAACAGGTAATTGAATAGGTACACTGAGAAAATCCAAAACAAACCAATAGGTCGACCGTTGTAAGCTCGACCGTCCCAATGGATTGCGGGACGCGGGGCGGCGGTTGTGCATGAATATAAGTACACAGTACATTCATACGTGTGTCAGCGTCAGTGTGCGTTCATCAGTGTATTTCTACGGCATTAAGACCGCCTTTGTAAATTGTACATGAAGCATTTAAAATAAATAAATACAAGGTCCGTCTTTCCCAATCCCGATCCCTGTTAAGGGTTATAGAACTCATCATTATGAACAATTTTTACTATAGGACCAAAACTGAAATCGCGGTCTAAAAATCTGCTGTTCCTCACTTCCATACATTAAGTCGAGTAATATTGCATTATTTGTATAGAGGTAATTTTATTTTCTTCGTAATAAAAGTTGTTCACAATGATGAGTAATATAACACATTAAAACGAACTCCGCTATGAAAGTAGGACCCATGTAGGTCCCATATAGGACCCATGTAGGACCCTTTCGATATGAGCGTGCTCGTCAGTGCAGTAAAATCTCCTGTTTATTTTTTATCCGTGTTTGTTTTTTTTTATACTATTTTTTGTTTTTTTGTGATCTCAGTGTTTAATTATTTTTTTTGTGCTGACAATGTATGTCCTTTATCTAATAAATGCTTTCTATTCTACTCTATTCTATTCTATAATATATTTTTTTTTTGTTCTTCGCCTTTGAGCGACATAGGTATACAATTCAATCGATTTCTTATCAATCATACTAGACTTCATCTCCCGCCAAGACCTCTCCAATAACGAAAATCCTCTCCCAAACGCACTCTATTTTCGAAGTGCATGTCAGACAAGCATCACTTTCCCCATCAGCCCTATTTATAACCTCCTCGGCTCCTCCTGATCTCGCGATAAGACCGAGCTGACTCCACGAGCCTCGAGCACCCTCCAACCTCTTGGCCCACATTTTACCAGCCACTCGAAGCGATAATTTTCAGTATCACACGACAAACTTTACTTAGGCTTCGAGAAGGGACGGCCTCTTAAATTGGTGTATGGATTTTTTGAGTGTTTTCGTGTTTGGCGACTTTCTGAGAGTTTTTTATTTTTAACTTTTTCATGTCGCATAAATTTTAATGGTCTCAAAAATACCTCTTCGTACTGTTTATTTTAATTGCAAATCTAAACTAATATTATGAAGAGAAAATATTTGATGTTTTGTATGTTTGTTTGTAATGGATATACTTAAAAACTAATGACCCGATTTTAAAAATTCTTTTACCAGCAGAATGTTGTATTATCACTGAGTAACATAGGCGTGATATCTTTATAAACTATAGTTTATAAAGATATCACGCGGGCGAAGCCGCTGGCGGAAGCTAGTTAGTTATAATTATTTATAATTAACAATTAGTATAAAAATTGGTTTACATGGTATTCGAGTGTGACGATCACAGGGTAATGTACCTATTAGTTCAGGGAACCTATTCTTCTGGATTCGAATCTCACTATTATCACAGTATATAATTATTTATGTAATATTTAAACTGTGCTATTATTGTCGGTTGATATTTGGCTAATTTACAAACTATAAACTAGGTTGCAAAGAAAACCTAACGCCTGAAGGAAATTTGCTGCTTCCTGCAGTAGAAACACGCTTTTTCGCAGTACGCTTCCAAAAACTAACTAAAACTGCCGACTTTATCCTCAAAAATAAACGTGTAACTTTTGCCTTATTATGAAGTAGTCTTTTAGTTGGCGGTCTTTTCTACTAAGGGCAGTTTATCTAGTTACATAAGATACAATCAATGGATTAACACGCGACCAAAGCATTAGCGTCGGTATTACCTATGTAGATCATTCAAAAGCAAACGATTAATTTAACTAACAGTTTTCAATCATTAACTCGAATTCAAAGTTAGTTTTTAGTAGGTATTGTAAAGAAAACTAATGACTACCTAAATTACTTTCATACGAGTATACGAGTGTATCAGAAATTCGTGGTCATATTTAAGTGTGTGGATCAGCCCATCAAACTGAACAACTTTCTCTATGCGACCAATATCGTAATTGCGAAAAAATTATCAGCTGTCCCATAAGTTTGGGTCGAGTAGGTATTGAAGTTTTGTATGGGACAGCACAAGAGCCATGGAGCGTGCCAATTTTTGAGAGACAGAGTCCGGTTTACGGAAATTCGACGTAGGACTAAAGACGTCGTACAACGTATACCGGCTCTGAAATGGGAATGGGCAGTTCACTTGGCAAGACGTAGTGACAGTAGGAAGAGTAGAGCCCTAACAGAATGGTTACCGATAGACGGTAGAAGAAGTGTTGGATGATCGGCAGCCAGATGGACACATGACCTGCAAAGAATCGCGGGAAAGACCTGGATGCGATTAGCACAGACCAGGGAAATATGGCATGAAAAGGAGAAGGCCTATACTCAGCAGTGGGTAGAAATAGACTTGATGACGTCATATCAGCGGTGTGCACTCCATAACGACAAAGAGACACTTCCTACCCGAATAAATGAAGTATTCAGTAATACAAACTTTAATATTTATTATTTATTTATTTATTTTCAAAAACATTTAGATTACAGGTCGGTAAACCTAATGCGATAGTGCTTTAAAATCTAGACATAACTTATGAAATAATAATAATCAATTAAATTACTAAATAACATTTACACAAATTAACAACTCAAACAAAATAAATGACTTAAGTACTATAAACTACTCAATCAAATAACATATAAAAGAACACTTGCGAATTCACTCAAGTTACAACTTAAAATATCAATTTTGTTGTGAAGCTCGTTAATGGTACAGATTGCGCGGGAGAGGGGCGCTTTTGCCAGTAGATTAGTCCGGGCTGTTGGCAATGCTAACAGTATAACGGCTAATATGTAGGTAATATCAGTTTATTTAAATCTTAGGGTGAGGTGGCCAGTCACAAACATCGTTTAACTTGACAATACAACACTAAGCTGTTTTTGGCTGCCCTGTAAGAAATTTCTGTGCACATATATACCCAATGGAAACTCCAGAAGACATCAAAAATACCCTATCACCTCAGAACCAAAGATCAAAGTCTACGAGACAAAATGTCAAACATAGATTATAATTAGAACGCGGAGAAGCTGTGTCGGCGGTTCCCGAGTGCCACTCGCCCACAATGAAAGTATAACGAGCTCCCTCGAGGGCTCTCGAACATATTTTTATGGTTAGACCGGGTTTAAATCTATAGGTATTGAACTTGGCTCTTAGAATTGAATGGGTCGCGTTTCTGGTTTTAAGAATTCGTTTTGAAGTTGTGGATGGAATTCTACGTTATGTTTGCGGTTTGATTTTGGTGTGTTCTTTAATTTCTACTAATTTTTTAACTACTGCAAAGTCTCATGTTTCTTTAAGAAGTATTCTGTTATGTCAGTTACCAGTGAGATACGGCGAAAAGCTAATAAGAGTCCCAGAAATTAAAGTTGGATAAGTAAAATTATATCTACATTCAAAATCTAATTTTCTAGGAGTTCATGAAAGTCGCATTGAAAAACAAAGAAATAAAAACGATTAGCTATTCTTGGTTGGGGGGATACCTTGGGTTTTGGTTAATAAACATACGAAAGGTAACTTTAAACACAGGAGATCTTGTACTTGCTGCGCCTGAACAACAAAAGAGCAACTAACCGGGAAAACGCGAGGAAGATGAAGGATTATAATCTCAATATCGCGAATGCAAAGCATAAGAACTATATTTCACTAAGCGATTAGTAGCGGGAGGCAGGCCGCGCGCGTTTCCTATCACAAACTCTTTGGCACGACTGCGGCTCGGAAATCGCCGCGACTGCAAAAGAATACGTGACTGGTAGCCGCGAGCGACTCATCATCTACATTATAATTACTGCGCGAGTAGCCGCACACGACTAGCTGCTTTATCGGGAATTACCTAGAACTGCGTGCAGCCAGCCAGTCGCTTTGTGGAAAATAGGTCTAAGAATATAACAAGACTACTCACAGCTTTCCATCTGCAGCTTGCACTCCTGCGTATCATGAGGGTATATCAGGAAGTTCATGGCACAAGACAGTCTCAGCGTCAGCTTGACCATGTACAGGATCGTCTTCTCCTTGGACAACCAGACGTAGTGGTTGGGAATGGTCATCGTCTGGAACGTCACCGACTTGGCGTTCTTGAAGAAGGAGTCTGGTCTCCACATGTGCTTCAACCAGTCTACTTCGAGGAGCCTGGAAGATGATGAACTAGTGGTTGTTAGGTTTAATGTTGGCCATATTAATTTGTTTTAAAACTAAACGAATTTGTGGATAAAGGACCTGACAACTGTGGACGAAGAAGGTATGATGTACCTCCATTCAAAAAGGGAGGATCCTCTAACCAGGTGAGTTGATATTGCCTGGTGGGCTGAAGCCCGACGGTTGATTTCAGACAGTCTTATATAGGCAATAATTCTGCCGTGAATTTTCCTCATAATGCGATGTAGGATATAAGTTGCCGCTATATTCTGATAGGCGGCGCTGGTGTAGTCTATAGCCATGTTATTAGTAGCTATTTAATGTAGCACTAGATATCACTACACAACTATAGTTAGTTACACGCGATCCAGGCTGTCCCTGATCACCGAGACTTCGAAGAAAAGTCGCTGAATGGACAGCACCATCACTGGTCAAAAGGGGTCGGTACCCTGCTGTCACCAATTCGCTAATCTATTGTGGTGACTATTGACACCTTGACTATGACACTATTTTTAGGGAGACACCTATGTCCTTAGTGGACTGCAATTTGCTGTGTGGAATGATACATCCAGACATCGGGAGAGAAGCTCCTTCAATACATCATCAGGATCCAAAGAAAAATCTGTGCCAAAGAAAAGGCGATATTGAAACGGTTGCGACTTGCTGGAGTTCATCAGGACTACCAACCAAGTCCCACATACTCCAAATCTGGCGACCGACATTCAAGTATCTTCCTCAACGCAGACTGTTGGCCCCCAGGATTTCTGTTTCGAAGATACTGGGAAGTAGGACCAAAACCAAATCTTGATGGTATAGTGTTTTATATGCTTATATGTATGTTAGTCCATAAAGTGTTGGTATTGGTGTTTTGGGTATTTGTAACCTGAATTAAATAAATAAATATACTAATAACTGTCACATCTAAAGTCGACTACCTGTATTCAGTAGTCATATTTTCCGGCAGCCTTAAGCGATGGTCTTTCCATGTTTGAGCAAAGAATATGTCAGCAGCATACGTCTAAAACAAGCAGAAAATATCGTAATTAAAGGATAATCTTTTAAAAACAAAAACCAGTGGAAACAACTCTACCCGAAAGAAAAAGCATCTCGAATTAAAGTTCTTTATACCGAATTAATAGTTAGTAAATAGAAGTAAAATAGTTTATTTTATTAAATGGTCCTTCGAGCCGGATGGATATTTGTGCAGTTTTATAAAAATAACTTGCTTTTCGCTCTTCCAAAATTCTCAGTTGTTCTCGTGGAAACCACTTTGGTGTCTGATTTTACGGGGATCAACCGTGTAATGCAAGATATCTCACCATGGATGTTTCATCAATAGAATCCAACCCCATGACGGTGACGTGGAAGTTGACTATGGTGGGCTGCTCGTTGATCTTCGGCGGCCGCATCTTGTCGTACAGCCGAGGATCCTCGGGCAGTAGGTCTTGAAACGTCAGCAAAGTTGATCTGGTGGAAAGAGACCATGAATTCAAGAAGTGTCCTAGGTACTTTCTGCACTACCTACGCATGTTTTTACAGATTAATAAGTTTCGACTACCGAATGGTGTCACTCATTCTACAGAAAAAAGCAATGCCACCTAGGAATTCTTCTTAATGCTTATTACCGATTCCCATTTGACACAACATGTGGGCTATACAAATACATAAGTATATCCTTCTGTGCGGGGTTCAACCCATGACATGTGACCATAATATTATAGGACACGTGCGACGAGTTTCTGCGACATAAATCTAAACAGTCGATAGATAGTCGCAGATCTAAAAAGTCTTGTTTTATTTTCAGAATTTCGATACTACGATAGGAAAATTATATAATTGAATAAATTACAGGGGTTTTTTGTTCTACATTCGGACCCCTAATCACTCCCCCAATCCAAAATATACTACTGTACAAACTGTGCCTGCGACTACGTCCGAGTGGACTCTGGATCTTTCTTTCTTTCTTTCTTACATTATATTTGTTTGTTGAATTGTATTAAGCCGTTTAGTCATGAAAAGGTAACAAACAGACAGAGACAGAGTTACTTTTCCATTAGTAAATATTCGTGTGGATGTAGGTACTTTCCCCCAAACAATTACTTATAAGCGTCGCGAAATCGTCACAATACCTGCAGCCCATTCAAGTTTATTTTCGGCATCGGCCATATGGCTTATGAAGCATTTGCTTATTATAAATGTACAATGTTTTGGACAGAGCCAACCAAGCAAACAGCTCCGAAGGAGACCGAATGACAAGGGGTTGGCAAATTACGAATTTAAAATATAAAGTACTCTTCTGTTTCGTATTTTGTTTTGCATGTGGTCTAAAAAAAGCCAACCGACCAAAACCACAGAATAAATAATAGTAATTACCATAAACTTTGAATATTTTCGCTTCATCCTAAATCTATGGTAATTACACTGTACCTAGTCTTAAGACTAGGTTTAAAGTTAAATTTCAACGTTTTAAACTTGGTTTCAAAAGAGCCTAATATTTGGTATATTTGATATAAACTAGCTAGATAGTAGAGAAATTGCATCCGTGCGAAGCTGGAGGCAGATCGCTACTGCGACGCTAGTGAGAACAAAAAAAAGGTTGCTCTAGGTACAACTGGAAAGCAATCTTTTAATTAAAGATTATTAGGAGCTAAGATTACCGTCATTCGCGTTCCCTTGATAGGATTAGTAGTTAGTCATTTTACAAGGAATTCTTCGAAGAAAGAAAGAAAGAAAATTGCGTTTATTGGCACAATTAAAATTGCGAATTGCTAAGAGCTACCGTCTCTCTATCATAAATCGGGGAATTATAATCTTAGGTCAGACTAAAGTAAGAATGGATTCTGTGTGGGAAAGGCAAGCATTTCAATCCCCGACAAAAAAAAAGGGAAGTTATAGGTTTGTAGTATGTATCTGTGTATCGGTGAATCTGTGGATCTGTGTATATGTGTATCTGTGGCATCGTAGCTCCAAAATGGATGGACCGTTTTCAATACAGTTCTTTTTCAATTGAAAGCTAGTTTAATCGGGTATCATCTTAGCTATGTTTCAGGAAAACCTGTTCAGCCGTTCAAAAGTTACAGCTCTTTTTCTAGTTGGAGTCGGGGGTTTCTGACGGTTAGGCTACACAAAAAGAGAAACAATCCATTTTTTTTTTTAAATTCTTATTAGGCTTCCGTCATCTCAATAGCTACAGTGCAAGTTAACATAAACTCAAACTTAGAAACTTGTGTTTTAATATTGTGTAAGCACCAAACTTAATGTGACCGTGCCTTACCATGCCCAGAAATCTTAAATCATTAATCAATAACGACGACGCGGTTGGCGCAGTGGCTAAGCGATTAGCTTTCTGCGCTACGTGCCGCGGGTTCGATCCCCGCACTGAACAAATATTTGTATGATCTACAGATAGTTGTTTCGGGTCGGGTTGTGTGTGCATGTGACATGTATGTTTGTAAACTGTGCCCTCGATACAGGATAAAGCCTAGTGATGGGCAACGTTTTTTAAGAAAACGATACGCAAGGAATTTGTTGGTAATTTTGTATTACTCGTAACAACCATACAAGCCTACAAGCGTGAAGCGGGTGGACCCCTTTGAGGTCTGCGCCCCTGGCACTACTGCCCCCTGGCCAGTGGCGGATTTACACATTTGCCGCCAGTAGGCTATTCAAATTTTGCCGCCCCTACCGGCCTCTACAATTCGATACCCTAGTTCACAATAATATTAATTACAATATTTTTTTTCAATGAAATTGTTACTTTATGATTTGTGCACTATCGATCCACCTTTTTCCCGTAATTAGTATAATTTTGAACTAGGGGCTGACGACGGCTTGGGGTTGACGACACGGTTGGCGCAGTGGCTAAGCGATTAGCCTTCTGCGCTACGTGCCGCGGGTGCGTTCCCCGCACGGAACAAATATTTGTATGATCTACAGATAGTTGTTTCGGGTCTGGTTGTGTGTGCATGTGACATGTATGTTTGTAAGCTGTACCCTCGATACAGGAGAAATCCTAGTGAATGTTAAAAAAAAGTAAAAAATAGAAAGAAAAGAAGAAGAAAGATGTGCCAGTTCCTAGATTATTTTTACAACCCAACGATTTAGTTAAGATTGTACAAGAAATTGTTTTTGTGTATATTTCTGAGCTAATAAAAGCTCAATCATGTACTGTTAATAAGGCAGGGTAAGGTATGCCTAAATTTTGGCACCTTTGCCGCCCCTGAAATCTGCCGCCGAAGGCTCCAGCCTACCCAGCCTGCTGGTAAATCCGCCACTGCCCCCTGGCCCCTGGCACTGATTTTTATTGTTGTTTTTTGTCTTATAGGTTATATTTTTTATGTTATATTTTATTGTTTCGGTGTCGGTTACTTTGTGATGTCTAATAAACGTTTATTTCTTTCTTCTTTCTTTCTTTTGTCTTGATGACTAGCCCCTAGCTACGACACTGGTACCTAGTTGAAAGAACGTAAAAGTAGGTATACTTACTGAGCATAACACAGGTCTGTAGCTCCAAGCCACAAACGTAGAAGTACTGTTGTAAACCACAGCAGCTTCTCAGCAGCCATCTTGCATTCGATATTTAAAAAATACCGTTTTTTTCATCAGTATAACATCATTATTTATTTTAACTGTTATCAAACTTTTAAATTGTTATCAGTAATGCTTAACTTATCTCCATATTTTTGATACTTTGTGAATTTTAAAGTCTAATAAATCTTCAATTTTGAATCATTTAGAAATGTTATCTAGGTATTTGGTATAGGTAATTTTAGAGCATCTTATTCACTTGTTTTTTAACCTATTTGCAATATACTTACAAAAAGTTTTTAAAATGTATCAATGTTTTTTCACTATGTCCAGAAAAACGCGCGAATTTTGACAGGTATCGCGAAAACCGCGGGAAACGTAATGACGGAGCCGCGGGAAAAAATAACGGAATGACCGACCGATGCGTTTTAAAGTTTGTGACATGCGCATTAATATCTTCATACATATTTGATAGATTAGAGTGCAATAATGCCGGTTTTTTAAAATGTTGAACAATAATTATAAAAGCGAGCAATCGATTTTATCTATTCATCCGTTTTAATGATTGTTGTGTTGGGTAATGGGTTTTAGCCAGTTTACCTTAAACCGTAGATCCTGTCTACGCGTAGATCATTGAATTTACCGCCATCGATGTGTTAACACTTAATTAAAACTAAACGTACTAACCACCGAATACTGAAAAATAACTTACCTACACAACTCAATTTTAAGACGCTCATTTATGTCATTCTGTCACTAAGTATAGACCTTAGTTAAAAATATGTCAGTGACAGTGACAGCACGCGAATTAAGGGATTAGTGTACTCATCATTATGGATAACTTTTACCTACTATGGGACCAAACTCGAATAATATTTGTAAGGAACAGCTGATTTTAGTATTCGCGATTTCATGGTTGGTCCCATAATAAAAGATTTTTTAAATGATGAGTACAATAACCCCTTAAAGGGATCGGGACTAGAAAGGTCAGACATTATAGGATTACCCATAAAAAAATATACAGTTTCGAGGAGCTCAACCTACAAACTACAAACTCATCCTCCTATGGCGGTCCTTCAATGTTGAGGATCATGACTCCTTCCCATGATATTTAGGATAGTTGGTCCATTTGTTGCTGTCTGTGGCTCGATAGAGTGCCACGTTCGAAACGGTCACCCATCCAAGGACTAACCGCGGCAAGCACTGCTTAACCTCGCTGATCGTCTAATCTGCGCGGTAGCTATATAGCTACGAGCCGTTTGTTGTTTATTTTATCTTTTGAGAAATAAATTCTTTGAACCGAATAATTTGTAATTTCCGGCCGATGAAAATCGGGCTTCTCAAGAAACAATTGTTTTTTTTTTTTTACTTTGCCCCTCACTAGTATTTCTCCTGTATCGAGGGTCCAGTTTACAAACATACATGTCACATGCACACACACCCAGACCCGAAACAACTATCTGTAGATCATACAAATACTTGTTCCGTGCGGGGATCGAACCCGCGGCACGTAGCGTAGAAGGCTAATCGCTTAGCCACTGAGCCAACCGTCACGTCAATTGTACTTGAAAGTTTTCCTTTGTTTGCTTAACTTTCAATATGGAGACTGCTCAGCCATGCCGTGTACAGGAAATTAGCGAGTCAGAAAGGTGCATAGTGGAGCTTGTACCCCAAGTTCCACTATGCACCTTCAGACCGTCAGACGTTCTTGGGTACAGGGACCCGGCAAGTCAAGCCAAGTCTAATACACTCGAGAGCAATGAATCCGGGTCACCAAGATAATAAACTTTAATATCTTGGAAACTAAGAATGACAGCTTATTCAAATAAAAAGTATTTTATAGGCCTATATAATACTACTCAAATAATATGCTTCCACAGTTGATAATTGCATTGATAGAGGAATGCGAGAATATTCTCAAACATTTCCTTAGAAACTTTGTGCCGTATACCGAATCGCAAGACATTTGTATTGACAAGACACGGAAGTAATACAAAGTATAATGTGAGGAAATGATATATCTGTAAAAATATTATGGATATTTCAAACAAAAATTGCGATAAAATTTACGCATTTTTAATTTATGTATTTTTAATAAGTAAAACATATAATAACTAAGTTTTATTAATTTTATTTCAGTAGTATTAAATAGTCTATATAATACTGTTTATTTGAATAAGCTATCATTCTTTGTTTTTGAGATATTAAGGTTTATTTGGTGACCCGGATTCATTGCTCTCCAGTGTATTATGATGTTAAAATATAATCATCATGATAAAATATAATCTTCTATTTGTTATTCATGTAATCTCTTATTTGACTAATTACGGAAACCAGATAACGTTGCATTACTTATTTTTGGTATGGAATGTTTAAAAAAAAAAAGGGAGAATAATAAAATATTATACTTAGTTTAAAAAAAAACTAAAGAAAACGCTTTTGTCATCCAAACTACACGTGTATGCAAAATTTCAGCTCAATCGGAAACCGGGAAGTGGGTCAAATTTAACTTCCAAGATTTTATTACATAGTTAGTTAGAAGTGAAGCTAATAAAAGCGTTTTAAAAAACAAGCCAAAGTAAGGCTAAGTTTGGTCGGAGTCGGGGGGGGGGGGACACGTTGCCCTCATTGCCCCCGCCCCCTCTGTATCTTGGCTGATACATTTTTATTATTATCTAGTTATATTATTTCTAATGGCTGGGTCCAAATAGCGCCACTTTACCGGTAGGTAATATTCTTTCAAATATCCCAAAAAAATCGATGCTACTTATTACGTAATACTGTGCTGACGATTTCACTGGGATTCGGGGGTGGGTAGGAGGGGCGGTCGACAGCACTCGAGCACGATGCGGTCAAACGCCACTCCTTCTGTATTTGCTTAGCACTTTGTACGAGCTGCTGATACCGCTTGTTATTAACATTAGAAAGAAAAATGATTTATTTCGGACTCGCACAGAAAATTACATACAAAAAGAAAACATTAAAATAATAACAAAAAACTAATTAAAAATTCCTGCACGAGGCTAAAAATGGCCCCATATCTCAGCATCTGCTGCGTATTAGTTATTTTTCTTGGTTAGGTATTCTTATGAGTGAAAATAATATTCAGCAGGTCTACCGCGTAGGTAATGAACATTGACTCTGGTAATAAACTTAAATGCGATTATGAGAGACTAAACTTTGAGCTCCTCTCAGGCTTACATTCAGAGACGACAGAAACGAGTCTAAGCTTGAACTTACGCTTCCATATGTCAATTTTACGAACAAATTTTGACAGATGGAAGCGTAAGTTCACGCTTAGACTCGTTTCTGTCGTCTCTGAATGTAAGCCTCAGGGCCTCATAAAGTTCTCAATGGTGTGTGGTGATGGCCAACACGCACTAGGCCAGTGTGGTAGACTAAGGCCTACCACATTCTGAGAAGAGGCCCATGTCCAACAGTGGGACAGTAATGGGCTGGATTTATTTAATAAAATTCAAGACATAGAAACAGACATTAGAACAGTGCATTAATTCAGGATTAGGCTTGTATCTAATTTGCATTAAGATAACCCAAAGTGCACTACCTAAATAGTCATTAGGTTGCACATAACGCTCACATAGACAAATAGTTTTCCCAATTCCATTCTGGCATAATTATTATGATATGTGGTTGGTATCAACAGCTCTATAGCATATGTTTTACAAGTGTTGCTACGTGTTCAAGAAGTAAGCTTCGTCAATCCACGTGCAGCGTCGATGTTCTGTGACAAACCCGGTTCCCGCAACCTCTTGACCGGTACCCACTTGACAGTTCAATAATTTATACATAACACGATGATATTTAGGCTTACAATCGACCACCCCGAGATCGGTACCCTAACAGGCGTGGCATCCTGGTGGGCTTCGGCGCGGTCGTTAAGAGTTCCCGAAGTACACCATCAGGTGTCGAAACTGGTACACCTTAACTGAGTTCAGCCGGTCCCCCAAGGCCTATGAAGGATACTTACCAAGCGAAAAAAAAGGCTTGTATTTTATTCAATTGAAACGACTACCTACACGAAATTTTGTTGTCTTTAAATGATTTTTGGGTTTTTGTTATATTTACCGTTGATAACTCATCCAAAATTATTAGATATGATAATTAAGATAAAATATTCAATATATATAAAATAATCAATTCTTGTCAGGGACGACTGAGACAAGTTCAAAGAAGTCGAGAGATAGGTACTGACCGGTAGTGACGAAGTTTTAAGTTCATACATGAGATACTTATCTACATATTTTATAACATTTTTTTTATTTGTTGGGAGAACTGGCACATTTAATACCTATATTAGATTTATAAAATAACTTGATTTCAGAACGAAATCGAACTGTCATATTCATTTCCATTGACACAAACAACTGACTAAATTAAAAAGTCATTTTGTGTCGATTTATATTTACCGATATTTACTATTGCCATCCTTATTTCATGATAATAAAGCTTAAATTACATTGGAGCAATGTTACCACAACTAGATTTGGCTGACTCTCCAATTTTTCCGTTTAACTTCAAATTTCAATGCTATCGAGTAAGCTGTTTTGTAATGTTGATTATAAAGAATTTTTTAAGTTAACAAACCATTATTCCCTGTGCAAATGTAAAATAAATAAATGTTCTAACTAAAATTACGTCTAAAATGGATGAACGGACTATTTGGAATAAAAATAAGATGGAGAAGAACTATTGTTTTGGGTGTTTGTGTGGTAGTGAAGAGAAGAATCTACAAAATTATGCATTTCAAAGCGGTCCCCTCAAGGAAATATTTCAGGTAACATATTGTATGTTTAAAAGCAGCTACAAATACGTTCCAAACAACGTAAATCGTAGTGTAAAATTCCATATTACCTCACTTATTTATTAGTACTTACCTAATAGAAAAACTATTATCTTATGACCTTCTTGTCATCATCCCAAGTCATACTCAGATGCAAAGTAGACACAATACAAAATCTATGGTATGTGGGTACCGATGGAGTGTGTTAGTTAATTATGGGTCTTTTAACACCATTTTTTGTAGAAGTTTTCATAGGAAATCATGGATGTATTCCAGTTAAATATTCGTTAGTTAGGTAAGAAACCAGTGGCAATATATCGTGAGGCGAGTCACATCTGTCAAGAGTGAAACATCAAAGGAGACAAGAAGATTATAATTAATTTGTAAATTGTTGCGATGAGGTGACCATTCGCAGCTTCATGAATTAAACAGCTATGTTTGGGACTAAATGTTCAATGTTTTTAAGTTAAATTTGCGTTAATTAAATACCAATCACAGTTCCGAGGTGCACAGTAAGAGCCTCTCTTTGTGGCAATACCCGATATTCAATATTAATTTTCATTCCCCAATGTGTACTTCGTAGAATTAAAACAATGAGATCGATCGTAGACCGTGTCAGACACAGCGAAGTTGGAGAGACGAAGAGGGCTTGTGTCGGGGTAAAAGTTCACGAGGAATAGCCAGGCCAATCAGCACTGCTGTAAAAATTGGTCAAAAAACTGGTGCTATCTGGTACCAGTATTAAATGTAGAATCTCTGTTTTTTTAGAACCAGCTAGCAACAAAAATGGGAAATCATTTTGACACTGGCTGTTGCTACAACCAAGTGATCTCCCTACAACTTTTTCCGCTCTCCTCGCATACAGTGCTTATTTATACAAGTTTATACAAGTTTATTGTTTTCTGTTTTGCAGATGGACTGCATATTCTTATGCTATTTATGCAAACGGATGGCTCAGCATACTGAAATGTTTATTCAAAGTGTACAAAGTAATCAAATACTACTGGAAAACTTTCATAACGTAAGTGTGGATATACATATAAACCAAAAAAAAAAAATGTGTTAAGGCGTTGAATTCAAAATATTGGCGGCAAGGATTTCATTTTTTTTTTAAACATTCTAAATGAAATGAATAAGTTTTGTTCTATAAATATAAGCCAATAAATCAAATCAGTGCTATTATTATTTCCTGAACTATACTTACTTAATCTAAAATATCAAATTCCTGTCTTAATTTAATTTTCAAACATTTTAGGTATTAGATGAAACATTGAAATCAGTGAAATCGCAAACCCAGCCTCTAGTCAACCTAACGCGAGTGCCATTTGATGTGATAGAGCTGTCAGAAAAGGATGGCCATAGTTTTGAGGAGTCCTACTCCGTGATATGTTCGCGGAGACCAAACACGTTGTCGAAAAATGTCGAGGTTAAAGTCGAGTTGAAAGAGGAGGAATATATGGATCATCTTGAAGGGGAGTTTATTAATGGTGGAGATGGTGAGTAGTATTTATAATTTTAATTCTGAATCTGCATGAGGACTTCATAATTAGGGAGTCAATTTGAGTATGACATCCATATTCAAGAACATCTCTAAGATAGAATAGAATAGATCTTTGTTTCATGTAAACTAGATACCGGCACTTATATAAAAATGTCGAGACTGCGCAGTTCCAAATAGTAGGTCCTATGGAGAAGAACCGACAAGAAACTCAATGGAAACTCTTTTAAAGTAATAATTTACAATCTTGATCAGTACACAGTGGTGGATTTACCAGCAGGCTGAGTAGGCTGGAGCTTAAGGCGGCAGATTTTAGGAGCGGCAAATTTGGGGCCAATATTTACGCACACCTTACCCCGCCTTATTAGTAGTACATGATTGAGCTTTTATTACCTCAGAAATATACCCAAAAACTATTTTGTATTTTGTGCAAATATCTTAACTAAATCGTTGTGTTGTAAAAATAATTTAGGAACTGTTACATCAATCCTAGTTCACAATCATACTAATTACGGAAAAAGGTGGTGTAGTTAGGACGATACTGCACAAATTATAAAGATACAATTTTCTGGACAAAAACATTGTAATTAATTTGATTGTGAACTAGGGTATCGAATTGTAGAGGTCGGTAGGGGCGGCTAAATTTGAATAGCCTACTAGCGGGAAATGTGTAAATCCGCCACTGTCAGTACATAAGAGCTGCAAGAAGAATGTAATTTAATAAAAAAAAAAAAAAAACATACTGTGATGTATGATTTGAGTTGCTGCTATATTCTGTAGGCGGCGCTGGTGTAATCGATTACCATAGTGTTATCGTGAATCACTAGATGTCGCTACATGTCTTCAAAATTCATAGACAAAATTCCACAGAATTTCCAGACACATATGTCAAAGAAGAAGACACCTTCCCTCTAAAATTATTAAAAGAAGAATTACAGCTAGAAGACATTGATGGTATAGACCTAATGAGCCTCAGTACATCACTCAAGAAGGGGAAAGTCAAGAAGAGAAGTAAAATTAAGAGGGAAGACTCCGATAAGCATAGAACAGGTATGTAATCAAAACTTGTGTAAATAACCTAACCGACAAAAACCCCCGACTCCAACTAGAAAAAGAGCTGTAATTTTTGAATGGCTGAACGGATTTTCATGAAACATAGCTAAGATGATACCCAATTAAACTAGCTTTCAATTAAAAACTGCATTGAAATCGGTCCATCCGTTTTGGAGCTACGAGGCTACAGACGGATACATAGATAGATACACACCAAACTTATAACACCCGTCTTTTTTCGTCGGGGGTTAAAATGGTGACGGCTTTCCTTGCATCCCGATCTCCAATCCAATCAATCATCTCCAATCTTCAATTATCTGTATCTAGCGACCCGTCCCCGGCTTCGCACGGATGCAATTTCTCTGCTATCCTTACATTAAATATCAAAGTATTATACATATAAACATTCCTCTTGAATCACTCTATCTATTAAAAAAAACCGCATCAAAATCCGTTGCGTAGTTTTAAAGATCGAAGCATACATTGGGACAGACAGCGGGAAGCGACTTTGTTTTATACTATTGGAGTGAAGTAAACTCAAACTCTTTATTGCTTTCATGTGTATCTAATTATAGGTGTTATATTTTTGTAGGTTTCAACATGAAACCCCGTAAGGGTACAGCAACTTATAACTATGTACTTAGCTATAATAATTATGTATAAGTAGGATCAAACGATAAATTTAAATTACTAGTGGTATTTAAATTATATTGAATTGCAAGTATAATATGTATTTTATTTTATTTTAATTTTAAGTATCATGTATTTTAATTGTTTTATGTTATATTTGTATATAAATTTATAGTAATTATGTGTATTATACGATTATAAGTATCGTGTAATTTTAATTGGTTTATGTTATATATATTTATTTATAAGAAAAATGTATTTTTTATAATCATGTTTTTTTATTGGCTTATGTAATATTTATATAGTGTACGCGTTTTTATAGCAGATATTATTATTTTCTCTGATGTACTTATCACTTTTGATAATGATTTTATGTTAGATATTCTGTAAGTATTTGTATTGTATCAATTGCAGATATACCCAAAGTTACAATGATATATATCACGCGAAAAAAATGTTTGGAAGAACGCACAAAAATGGTACAAGACCAGAAATATCTCAATTGTGCTTACAAATGTGACAGCTGTATCAAGGGGTTTAGTTTTAAAGGCAGCTACGACAGACATATGGAGAAACATAATCAGGTGAGATTCTATCCGAGAACCAGTGCTGTGACATTTATATTACTACAAAATACATACTATTAAATACTACAAAATACAAATCTCAATTTAAGTACTGGAATACAAACTCATCTGTCGCAGCATATGCTGAGATCGGGGCCATTTTTGGCCTTGTACAGGATTTTTTATTTTGTTTTTTTTGTTATTATTATTCTAATGTTTTCTCTCTGAATGTAATTTTCTGTGTGAGTCCAAAATAAATCTAGCTTCTTTCTTTCTTTCTTTTTCTAAATTATCACAGTCTAATCAATACAGGGTATTTTTTATGTAGTGCGCATAATTTGTAAAGTGATTCAGTCTCTGTTCCTAAATGCAACCGCAGTATTGGGATATTAAGAAATTTAAAAAGCTTATAATTTAGGCATATTTACAAATATTTAATTTATTTTTACACTATTGCTTAAGTTTTTCGGAAAAGATTCATTTTTTTAGATAAAAAAATTATGATTCATAATTATATTATTTATTTGTGTTTATTATTTTATACATTGCAGTGTATGGGTGACTACGAGTGCGAGATTTGTAAGCAGAGAATGGACTCCGAAGACAAACTAGTTAGCCATATGAGATATCATTTAATGTGAGTACCTTTCACATTTTAACCCCGAAAAAAAAGAGGGGTGTTAAAACTTTGTAGTGTATCTGTGTATTTGTTTGTGGCATCGTAGCTCCAAAACGGATGGGCCGATTTCAATGCAGTGTTTTTAAATTTATAGCTAGTTTAATCGGGTATCATCTTAGCTATGTTTCATGAAAATCTGTTCAGCCGTTCAAAAGTTACAGCTCTTTTTCTAGTTGGAGTCGGGGGTTTTTGATGTTGAGATTTTTTAATTGTACGCCTTTTCCCAATGCTTGCCAAAGGTCTCCCTTTGTTCCATCCATACATATCTTTAAATCACTAAATTGTAGCGACATCTATCGCCACATAGTATAACTACTTAGTAAGACAGCAAAAGCTAAACACAGTGGCGCGTAAATATGAATTCAACCAATCAGATTACGAGGCCTGCATCGCGCAAGGAAAAAGATTATCGTATCTAACACATATACAACTGTCCGACATCAACCGTCGGGCTTCGGCCCGCCAGGCAATATCACCTCGCCTGGTCGGAAGATCCTCCCTTTTCAATGGAAGAACACCATACCTCGTTCCTCCACAAAATGATAATTTAATAAATGAGATTAATAATGTTTGGCAGTCGCTACAAATGTGAAGAGTGCGGGTTGACTCGTAACTGTCGCATGACGATCCAGGACCACTACTCCGCGCACCACAGCCAGGGTCTGCATCACACGTGTCCTCACTGCACCAAGAGTTTCAAGTGAGTTTGTACCTTATAATCAACTAGCGATCCGTCCCCGGATTTATCTGCTATCTTTACATTAAATATTATATATATATTCCTTTATTCATTATTATACATACTTTTTACATTAAATAAAAAAATAGTTTTAAAAAAACTAAAGAAAACGCTTTTGTCATCCAAACTAAACGTGTATGCAAAATTTCAGCTCAATCGGAAACCGGGAAGTGGGTCAAATTTAACTTCCAAGATTTTTTTACATAGTTAGTTAGTTAGTCACAACTCACAAGTGAAGCTAATAAAAGCGTTTTAAAAAAAACATAAAAATTAGGAACCAACTAGCATCGGGAACAGGGTCCAAGCTACCGGTGGCTAGGGCTCCAGAGAGAGGTACCTCCACACAATGCGTGCCGCGTCGACGAGTACCGCCTTCTGCATCAAGCCCTTGATCCAACCCAACGAGAGCCTCATAAGATGCTGGTCGAGGCCCTTGGCTATTAAGCCATTGGCCGTAACGACGATCGGCACTATGACTGCTGAGTGCACATCCCACATGTCGACAACCTCGTGAGCCAAGTCAAGATATTTAATTTGTTTATCTCTCGGCTTTCACGAGATTCTCGTCATGTGGGATAGTAACATTATGTATATTATTATTAAGCTATAAACCTTCCGTAAAAAATTATCTAACTGGTGAAAACCGCATCAAAATCCATTGCGTGGTTTAGGAGGAGTTACCGTATATACAGACCGACGCGGAAAACGAGTTTATTTTATACTATGTAGAGATGTTGTTCATTATATATTATATTAACCTGTTAAGTATTTATTTGCAGACGCCGGATGTCACTGCGCAAGCACATCAACTATGCGCACACGCACAACAAACGCGTGCAATGCGGGTATTGCAACAAAAGTTACGCAAACAAAGATGTGCTTCGCTCGCATATGATCGTGTAAGTTATACAACTTGCAAGTCTTACCATTTTATTTGAAAGAAAGAAAGAAATATCATTTATTTGGAGTAGACATCAGACAACACAGTGCACAAACATTTGGATTATTTTGGGAAATAATAATATAAAATTATATACGGTGAATTTTCGTTGGTTTTCGAGCCGAAAACGAGATATCGTGCGCGACTACTGGAAGAAATTTCATTAGAAATAAGTAGTTCCATTGTGCTCATATGTTTGTAATTTTTTTATTACCATGTTTCTTTGTGTGTAGGTATTTAAATAAATATCAGAAAAAATCTTGTATACATAATATGCAAGATCAAAATCAACTACTGTTAATGTTAGCCTGCATCATCCCACTGCTGGGCAAAGGCCTCCCCCCATTATTTCCAGGCTTTTCTGTCTAGAGCCAGCGTGAACCATTTATTATTCGTTTTATCAAGTTCATACCGCCGTCTCAAGGTACCATCCATAAAGTACGTCAAACGTTAAGTGGGGGGGGGGGGGGGAGGAGGGGATCGACGAAGTATGACATTATGTGACAAGGGGTGGGAGGGATCCTAATTTTCGTGACGTCACATTTCAAAATCATATTAAAAAATCATTTAAATGGAAATAAAACTAATTTCGGATTTGCTGTTTGAATTTAATAATTTCTAGATGTAAAATTGCAAAATATGTGACGTCACACTAGGGAGGTCTCAAAAATGTGATCGACTGTGACAAGGACGGGGGAGGGGTCAAAAAACCTCGATATTAGTGTGACGTACTTTATGGATGACCCCCAAAGACTATAGATAAAAAATATTATACTGTAATACATACAAAGTATAGTAAAAAAGATTCTAAAAGTATTTTTTATCGAGATATTATTATAAGACTTTTCTAGTCCCAATCCCTTTAAGGGGTTACTGTACTCGTCATTATGAACAACTTTTAATATGGGACCAAAGATAAAACAGCGAAAAAAAAATCGGCTGTTCCATACAAATAATTCAATAGAAACTAATTTAAATTTTTTTACAGGCAACATTCCAAAGAGGTGTCAGCCGGACAGGTGTCCAAGAAGTACATATGTCAGGAGTGCGGGATGGCTTTCAAGGCACCTTCTCAACTGAGGAACCACAGCATTAAGCATTCTGACACCAGAGATTACTACTGTGTGGAGTGCGACAAGTTAGTCAATCATTACTATCTTATTCTTATTTTTTTACATTAAAAAGAAAAAAGTATTTATGTGACAAAAAAGAAAAAAAAAGTACTTAAAATCATAAAATGACATTATTCTCGCACCTCTTACCATAGCATTGTACTGATCAAGATTGTACTGACTTTCTATGGAGTTTCTTGCCGGTTCTTCATCATAGGACCTACTATTTGGATCCGAGCACCTAGACGAACGGGAACCAACTGCTTAATGTGCTATCCGAGACACGGAGGAGTTTTGATGTTCGAAGAAACGGTTACCCATCCAAGGTCTGACCGCGGCAAGCACTGCATTATCTCACTGATCGACTGATCTTCGCTATAGCTATGTAGCTACAAGCCCCTCTTCTCAGGACAGCAATATTTCTATTATAAATATGTCTAGCGACGTCGTGCGATTTCCAGCGACTTCGCGCGATGTCGCTGGAGACTGTTGTCGCAGGAATTTAGTTTTAAATAATGAATACACGGCTTTATGTAGACATAGTATGAAGATTGTGGCTTTTATTACATTGAAATAAGGTTAAATTTTGCATGGTTTGTTTCCAGGAGTTTCAAGTCCGATGCCATATTGAATAAGCATTTGAAGACTGCAGCAATCCACGTCAATTACATGGAGTTACCGTAAGTGTACCATTACTAATCATGCTCAAAAAGTTCATTTTAATATCGTGGCTAAGCGTTTAGGATTGTATCATCATGAAATGACTAAGATTTTTGAGAAATGTCAATTTTCATTTTAACTGTATTTTTTTATTGCCTTAATTTTTTATGCCACCTTGTATAAGTTAAATCCAAATCAAAGAACGTATCGTAATCCGTAATGACGTTCAGGCTGAACATCAATTAGCTGCTTTACAAAACAGCGCTGTTGAATAAAGCGGCTGAACGTTTTGTAAGATGGCAATTTTTACAATAATATGTCTGTGACATTAACACTTGATATATTTCCAGGTTGTCATGTCTACACTGTGACAAACGCTTCTCGATCCGTCGCGACTTAGAGCGACATATGAACAGGGTACATCTCAACGTGAAACCGTTTGAATGTGATCGATGTGAAAAGGTAAATGATTACTTACTTCCAAGTATTACGTAAGCACTACGAGGGGGGGGGGGTCTTTGCTTTGCTTATTTTTGATGACATGGGGGAGTCTGGATGGTGATTACGTCAGCAGTATTAATGTTTTTACGTTTTCGGATTTTCTACAAAATTTAGTCGATTTTGTTTTTTTTTTGTTTAATTTGATTATCTGCGTTAAAATCCTCTATAGGTACCAATCCTATTCCTTATTTCTAAACTTATAACTGCTGTCTATGAATCAATAGAGAAATCAGAACACATTGATGTACCAATGTTTACATAAGCATGGATGGGGGGGGGGGGGTATAACAGCTTTGCTTACTTTTGATGACGAGGGAGAGGGGGGGGGTTAATAAATGGAATAAATCTGCTTACGTAATGCTGGAGCGGCCCCTTACAGCTGTTGCCCGCAGATACATCCACGTGTTTTATATTTATCAAAATAAAAATATGATTATTCGTAATTAACTAATATTAATTACGATCCATCCTAGTACCAGTTGTCTGTGCCTTTATATAATTACAAGTATTGTATACATGATATTTTATTTTTATTTGTAGAGTGATTCAGTCTCTCTTCCTAAATGCAACCGCAGTATTGGGATACACTTTAAAACAAAACGAATATTCGACTTAGTATGGGGGACACGTATTATTTACTAGCAAAAAGCTGTTATTTTTACATTACAAACAGACACTTCAATTTCATTTATTGGTATAGATAACAGTCAAATTTTTTAAATAGCGCGCAAAATTTGCCTAGTGATTCAGTGGCCGTTCCCAAATGCAACCGCGGTACTAAAATTCACACCAAAATAAAATAAAAAATTGATATACGCATAATTTACTAGCGCAAGTCATACAAAATCAAATTTTTATTTTGTTTTGGAGTGAATTTTCGGACGGACAACGGACACTGAATCACTGCAAATTTTGCGCACTACATAAATAAATATCCTGAATAGATAATGTGTTGCAGGCTTACGTGAACTCCTGGGCGCTGAAGGACCACAAGCGGTTAATACACGAAGGCTACAAGAGACCTCTGCAGTTTCCGTGTCCAATGTGCGAGAAAATATTCGATGTAAGTCTTCTTTTTCTTTCTTTTTTTAAAAACATTGCCCCTCACTAGGATTTCTCCTATATCGAGGGTACAGTTTACAAACATACATGTCACATGCACACACAACCAGACCCGAAACAACTATCTGCAGATCATACAAATATTTGTTCCGTGCGGGGATCGAACCCGCGGCACGTAGCGCAGAAAGTTAATCGCTTAGCTACTGCGCCAACCGTGTCGTCAAAAAAAAAAGTACAAAAGTACTAAAATCCTTACTATTAAACGATGATTAAAGGTTAACTAAACTAGTTTTTAAGTCTATTGCCATCTCTAGTCATCAGCATGCAAATGACAAGGACAGGTATAATTTATTCAATGTTTAAAAATTACTAGTTTTCAACTCCCGACAAAAAAGACGGGTGTTATAAGTTTGTTGTGTGTATCTGTGTATCTATCTATGGCATCGTAGCTCCAAAACGGATGGACCGATTTCAATGCAATTTTTTTAATTGAAAGCTAGTTTAATCGGGTATCATCTTAGCTATGTTTCATGAAAATCTGTTCAGCCGTTCAAAAGTTACAGCTCTTTTTATAGTTGGAGTCGGGGGATTTTGGCAGTTAGGTTATTATTAGTAAGAGGATTAGTCTATTGTAGCCCACGTTAAATTCTGTTTCTTCTGCGAAATATTATCTCCACTAAAGAAAAAAATGTCCTAATTCCAGCATAATAATTCTAAAGCGTGGTTGAACAAGGGAAACATTGAAGGAGGGTATTGTACTCATCATTATGAACAACTTTTACTATGGGAACAACACTGAAATCGCAAAAATATATCTGCTGTTCCATACATTTACGGCCATGTTCACCGTCAAAATAACAGATGGTTAAAAATAAATCAGCCGATTACCCATACAAAAATTTATGTAGGTATAAACGGCTGATTATGCTCTGATCGTCTGTTATATTGTCGGTGAACTTGGGCGTTAGTCGATTTATATTGAATTATTTGTATGGAACAGCAGATTTTTTTTTCGAGATTTCATTTTTGTTCACATAGGAAAAGTTGTTCATAATAATGAGTACAGTACCCTTCAATGTCTTCCTCGTTCAACCACTCACCCAGTATATTCTATTTTTCAGCGCAACCAGATCCTAAAAGCCCACATCCGGACCCATACAGGAGAACGCCCATTTCAGTGCAGCAAATGCCCCGCGCAATTCAGCCAATCCAGCATCCTGCGGACCCACGACAGACTGATACACCTCAAACTGACGAGGGATGGACGGCCCAAGGTGAAATAAAGCCGAAAAACCCAGCAAAAGGTCAAACAGTACCAATAAAGGATATTTCCAGAGACTTAAAGTCAAGTATGAGCTTGTGCAAAGTTTGTGAAGATGAATGGAGCAGGCACTTTTTATTGTTACCTCAATAAGTTAGGTATTTGCTTAGCGAGAACAAGAAGAAATGAGTGAAAAAGTAAAGAAATATAATAAAAATAACAATAATAGTAAATTATAGGATGGAACACAACGGTTCGAGTTGTTAAAAGTCGTAATAAATAATTAGTAAAATATTATTTATTGTTTTATTTGAAACAAAACTACATTTTATTTGAAACAAAACTACGTTTCATTTAAAACGAAACGACGTTTTATTTGAAATGAAACGACGTTTTATGTGAAACAAAAGGACGTTTTATTTGAAACGAAACACGTAGTCTATTTCGCTCAGGGATAGAGTAGCTTTCTAGGGAAAACATTTTTAGAATCAGTTCATTAATCCCAGAGATTACCCCTACAAACAAACATTTTCAGAATTTATTTAATAAAGTTGTAAGTATTAATAGAAAATCGCAAATCTATCAGTTATAGAAATTGGGAAGTTGTCTATTCTTTGCTGGAAACCACATCTATGGCCGCAAGAAGTGCTACGTGTAACACTGTACGAGTAAGTACACCTGCCTACTAGATGTGTGCGCCGATGCCAGCTACGGCGTGATCGGCGTCATCGGCGTGGATGGTCGGACGGATACGGTTGTTTTAAATACAATGCAGACATATACTAGTAAACTAAACACTAGAAATGTTTAAATATATGCTTTTTGGTTTATTTCGATGTATCTATTTACCCAAATTCAATAAAATACCATTTTTATATGACCATAATTTAAATAGCGCGTTTTGCTGATAACTTCGTCCGTCACAGTCATTTGGCGAATAAGTCTGCCATATTTTGTTTTCAATCAGATTTTCACCATCCCCGCCGATGACACCGATGACGCCGTCGCGGGCATCGGCGCACACATCTACTACCTACTTATTAGTTTTTTACACCTACCGATAACCTAGGAAGTGTCGGCCTTATCCAAAAGCGGTACACATAAAAACATGGGTACCTATATAAAATGTCCCAGGCACCTAGCACGTGGATCCCTTCGCCCTAAATTCCTCTTGGAACTGGTGGCGGAAGTGCTGGCTTCCAACGGCGGCGCGACTAACAATTTCCGATACAGGCGTCAATGTGGCTGCCTATGTATGTATGATGGGCCGGTTTACATGGTACGTGGGGTGGAGATATGTCTGAAGATATTGCAGATTTCGAGTAAACGTGAAATCACTAGAGCACCAAATTAGGTATTTGCAAATTAAATTCTTTATTACAGTAAGGGCACAAAAAATTGGTACAGGAGAGACTTATAAACTAGCAATTATGTCATTACATACATCCAATTTAATAGCAGTAGGACACTGGTAACCATGGTAAGACTTAACTTGTGTTATGGTTGTCAGTGCGCACTTCACATTTGTAGTAAAATAAACCATAAGTAATAATGTAGGTAAATAATATAACATAATATTATTACAAAAGTTGGGTACTTAGTAATATTTAAAAAAAATAAAACTTACAGAATAAAAAAACTGCAATTTTAATTTAAAATTTGCATGCATGTATGGTGTGGAGTATGTTGTGTATGTGAGGGTGTGTGTTGTGTATGAGAGGATGTGTGTTGTGTATGAGAGGGGGTGTGTGCGTATGAGTGTGTTAGGTCAACCTTATTATGTTAAAAGATTTTCCGTTTCCTCATAGTTTAGAGTCATAAGCCAAGCAGTGACTTTGTTTTTGCAAGAGTACTTGCTTTCGGAATAAATGTTGCAATGTTTGTTTACGATGTTGTATAAATGGCTACTCATAATATAAAAGTGACGTTTGGCAGCACTTGTTCTATGTGCAACTGTTTCGCAGACCTTATAAGCATTACGTCGATTTAACTGGTTAGCATCAAACTTCAGACTTGGATGCTTACGAATTATGGTATGAAGTACAAAAAGCTGTCTTACAGTTAATAACTTACATTCTGAATATAACAGCTGTGTGGAATATCGAAATGGTTTGAATTTCATAACTTTTAAGACAGCTCTTTGCGCGCGCTCTAGTTGGATGAAATTAGACTTTGGAGCTCCTCCCCATACTGATATACAGTAAGAAAGTATAGACTGGGCTAGTGCATAGTAGACAGTTTTTGCCGTTTTAGAGTCAGTAGAATGCCGGAGATTTTTGAAAATGTAGATAAGTTTGCGAACTCTGGAAGTTAGTTGCTTTAACTGATTTTCCCAACTCATTAGTTGGTCTATGTATACGCCGAGGTATTTTACATGGGAAGATCTAGTTAAGAAATGACAAGAGCAATTAGGCAAGGTATTTAGACAAGAATGAGCTTTAAGAGAAAAATTCTGAGTTGAAGGGAGATAATTAGATTTAAGTGAAAATGTTATATATGAGGTTTTATTTAAGTTAAGGGTTAACAGATTAGAGGTTAGCCAGGTCATGACTGTTCTGAGGGCTTTTTCAGCATAAGTAATGGTTTCAGTCATCAGCATAAGTATAAATGGAGCAATTTTGAGAGGAAATTTTACAGAGTGAGTTAATGTATATTAAAAAGAGTGTAGGGCCTAATATTGAGCCCTGAGGGACACCGTAGTCCAGAAAAGCTTCATCGCTCATATATAAGCCGATTTTTACACTTTGTTTACGTTCTGACAAATAATTTTTTATGATTTCCAATCCGATTCCTCGAATACCAATTTTATCCAGTTTATTCAATAAGATGGGTACAGAGACGGTGTCAAATGCCTTAGATAGGTCTAAGAAGATACCTAGGCAATTCATTTTGGAATCTAGTTTTTCAATGACATGATCAGACAAAGCAGCAACTGCATGTTCAGTAGATTTACCTCTTCTAAATCCATACTGATTAGGTGATAACAAATTAAATTTTTCAAGGAAATCCACTAAACGGTTGTTGATAACTTTTTCTAATATTTTAGATAATACTGGAAGGACTGATATTGGTCTATAATTGTTGACGTTGGCTCTATCTCCACTCTTAAAAATAGGGTGAACTACGGCTTTTTTGAACACTCGAGGGAATATGCCAGTAGATATGGATGTATTGCAAATATGAGTTATAATAGGCGCCAAAACATTAGAACAAGATTTAAGGAGTTGAGAAGTTATACCATCCCAACCAGGCGCGCTATTATTTCGGAGGGTAAAAATTATGTTTTTAATTTCAGTTTCGTCAGTTGGCAAGAGAACAAATGAATTTGCGGAAATATTGGTATTGGTATCGTACAGGTGTTCAGGCAAAGGATTGTGTTTGGCAGCTAATTTTTTACCAACACTAGCGAAAAAATCATTTACGGCATTAATAGATTTTGACTTATCGATGTCTTTTAAAAGTTCAGTTGGCGGTGTCGAAATAGTTTTAGAGTTGATGACAGTTTTAATAAGATTCCAGGTACGCTTAGGGTTATTTTTCGCTTTTTGAAATTCGGATTTTTCGTAGGCTGTTTTTAGATTTTTTAGAAGTTTGTTGCAAAAATTACGGTAACGAGTAAATGTAATTTTTATTATTTGATTCTCAGTATCTTTCATAGATTTACGGTGTAGGTAATCTCTATTACGAATGCATCTCAGTAGTCCTGGTGTAATCCAAGGTTTTAATATTCTAGCCCTTGAAGTTACTGTAGTTGTTTTCGAATATTTCGCTATAATTATTTGTAATTTCGAATATTTCGCTATAATTATTTGTATAGATAGAATTAAAATCTATTCTTACCTTACTAATAAACTATGATTACACATTTGTAGCTACTATATAACAACAAGGAAATAGACTATACCAGCGCCGCCTATCGGAATAAAGCGGCAAACATTGACTCTGGTAATAAACTTCAATACGATCGTGAGAGACTAAACTTCAAGCTACCTTGTAAAAAAATTGCCGATCATACTGCTGGGACTCCCATCTATAAGACCAGTAATTGTTTTACAAGGTAGTTCGAAGCTTAGGCTTACATTCAGAAACGACAGAAACGAGTGTAAGCGTGAACTTACGCTTCTATCTGTCAAAATTTGTTCGTAAAATTGATATATGGAAGCTTAAGTTCACGCTCAGACTCGTTTCTGTCATCTCTGAATGTAAGCCTTAGTCTCTCACGATCGTATTGAAGTTCCAGAGTCGATGTTCATTACCATTTTAGTTACGCGGTAGACCCGCTGATCCTACATCGCACTATGATGAAAAATGTTTACGACAAGGTAGCCTACAACGTGTAAAATTATAGTATATCAATTCGTCAAATATTAACCGACAATAAGAGTGATTCGAATCGAAATGCGAGATGCTTCTTACATAGGTTCCCTGAACACTGTGTCAGTATTTTTGTTGCTATGTGTATGGTTACAGTTGGTATTTTAGAGTGACTCATTAAGTAAAATGAGTTCTTACTAAAAAGCAAAACGAGAATTAGATAGGTACACAGAAATTGTACTGTTTAGAATCTACCTAGATAGGTAGATAATGTTTAGGTAACTACTTAGTGTCCGAAATTGGTAATTAGACCTAGATTTTTAATGATTCAGACGAATGAATACTAGGTACGAAAGTCTTGTATGAAGTAGGCCAAATGGTAGACCGTAGAATAATAACGTTATATTTTATATTGAGAAATCTCAATAAACGCCTTTTGTGAATATGTAAATTGACATCAATTTATAAAACTCTGTGGCAATAAAATATCTCCGGACGTATCTTGACACCGCAGCTCATGTGATCCGGGACCGGAAGTCGTCACATCCGCGGCTCCCCCCCGGATGTCGCGCCTGCTCCCGTGGGACTCGTGGCGACAACACCGCCATCTCTACGCGTTGCAATATCAACTCACCTTTGCAATTTACACGTAGGGTTTGGCAGACTATTAAGCCGGGCTTCTACTCCGAAAGGGTAATGAGCAAGTACCTAATAGCTGGACAGAACGGACCCCAACTAGCTAAAATAGATTTTACCTTCCATTAAGAAAGACTATGACAAATGCCTTCCACTGCAAAAGAGAAATGAAGAGTTCGTTATTATTTTTCTCGTTCAGTCCTCTCCGTTAGACTCCGTACTAATTGCAGCATTTTTATGAAGTTTACCTTTGCGAGGTAAACGGAGTCCGTAAGGAGCCCGCTCCACTCCCAGTCAGTGGCGGGCACTCCATAAAAACAAAAAGACACTGCCTAATTAATTAGCAAACGTTAATATGGCTGTATTAATAGTTAATTTAAGTTTCAGGGTGAGGTGGCCAATCACAAACATAATTTAACTTGACAATACAACACTTAGTAGTTGTTTTTTCCTACCCTGTAAGAAATTTCTGTGCACGCCACTGCTCCCAGTGGAAGCCCAGCTTTATATTATCATGCCACGAACTACGAGAAAGAAAGTAAAAGCAATGACAATTAAGAAAGTCAAGGTTATAAGGGGTATATAAAGTTATAATAGGAAATTACTGACACCAAAACGGAAGCATTTCCACCAAATAGTTGCATTTTATAAGCAGTGAAGAATCCCTGCCTTTTGTTGCTGCCCTGGTACTTTGACTTTCATCCACCAACAGCCAGGATGGTACAATAATATTAAAAAAAGTCTCGTAAAGTAACAAAAACAAATTATGTTTTAATAAAAACCATTTGTTTCTGTACTTTACGAGTGGTGGTACTAAATAAGTGGTTTAGTTTAATGCCGTTGTAATAGAAAAGCATAATTACAGTAAAAAATATAAGTTCTTCCCCTTAACCCATGGCCTGGATGCCATGGAAACTAGGTCAAGGGATCGATAGAGGTCGAACTTGAAACTTTGGGACCTCTTAGGTACCTATCAGGGGTTTGATGGCTAATATCATAATAGTTATCATTTATCTTATAAGTACTAGCGTTGCGTTCCCGGCTTCGCACGGATGCAGTTTCTTTACAATCCTCACATAAAATATTAAAGTATTATACATATAAACCTTCCTCTTGAATCACTCTATCTATTAAACAAAACCGCATCAATATCCGTTGCGTAGTTTTAAAGATCTAAGCATACATAGGGACAGACAGATGGAAGTGACTTTGTTTTATACTATGTAGTGATGGGAGGCTTAATAATCGTACCCTGGCAATTAACTACGGAGGTTGGTTAATACAGTCATCTGTGTAGATATCTACGATCTTAAACGTAAACTAAATAATCAATTAATTTAATGTAACTAATATTATAAGATCCCATCTTTCTAATTTTGATCCCTACTCATCATTATGAGCAACTTTTACTAGTGGACTAACCCGGAAATCGCGAAATAAATATCTTTATTTCTTTATTGTACACATAAATACAAATTAAATTAAATGCTTTATGAGGAAAACACATGTACCTACCTACATAGGCGAGCTTTACTCAAAATTGAGTTTCAAAAATCAACTGTTCCTGATATTTTTGAAATTTATTTTCCTTATCGCTCTCAGATACGACGATGAACGGCACGGTTGGCGCAGTGGCTAAACGGCTGGCTTACTGCGCTACGTGCCGCGGGTTCGAACCCCGCACGGAACAAATATTTGTATTTGCCTACAGATAGTTGTTTCGGGTCTGCGTGTGTGTGCATGTGACATGTGTGTTTGTAAACTGTACCCACAGACAGAACACGATATTTTACAGAACATGATATTTTCTCAAACTAACTCCACCACTGTCCGGCTTCCGGCCACCGGACACATATCGAGGTCCACCTCAATCAAATGTTACGGGTTGGGGCAGATAAGAAAATGACAGACCCTACCTATTTCACTTATATTTAACCCCCGACAAAAAAGATGGGTATTATAAGTTTGTAATGTGTATCTGTGTGTCTGTCTGTGGCATCGTAGCTCCAAAACGGATGGACCGATTTCAATGCAGATTTTTTATTGAACACTTGTTTAACTGGGAACAATCTTAGCTATGTTTCATGAAAATCTGTTCAGCAGTTCAAAAGTTACAGCTCTTTTTCTAATTGGAGTCGGGGGTTTTTGACGGTTATGTTATGATATGTGCAGAATAAATACAGAATGTATTGACGACATGATTGGCGCAGTGGCTAAGCGATTGGATTTCTGCGTTAGGTGTTACGGGTTCGATCCCCGTTCCGCGTGTCACCGCGCGTGTCCGTGTAACTTCTTCTCCATAGGGTCTACTATTTGGAACCGCGCACCTAGAGTCTCGACGTTTCATAAGTGCCTGTATCTGGTTTACATGAAATAAAGATCTAGAAAGAAAGAAAGAAATATACTTTATTAGCACAACAAAAAATAAATAAAACCAATAACAAAGAAAACACATAAAATAAAAGAGTTATTGTGCCAAAAGGCCGCAGCTCAGCATAATGTCAGGAGGCAGTGATACTGGCCACCTGACGCTGGTTTTCAGCTGCAACCCAAGATATATTCTATTCTATTCACGAACATACAGACAAAAAGACAAAAATTCTAAAAGCTTCTGTTTCGGCTTCAGTATCTTTATTATACGTTGCAATTATTATTTTTAGCCTTGTTACGATTTTGTTATAATTTTTTTTTATGTGCAGATTTATTCAGGGTCCGTTCCCAAATACAACCGCAGTACCAAAATTCACTCCAAAACAAAATAAAAATTAGCTTTAATATGGCTTGCGCTAGTAAATTATGCGTGTCCCCCATACTAAGTCGAATTTTCGTTTTGTTTTAAAGTGTATCCCAATACTGCGGTTGCATTTAGGAACAGAGACTGAATCACTCTAAAAATTATGCGCACTACATAAAAAATTAACCTGTATAGATAGATTGTAGTTAAATAATTAAAGCAATGGTTAAATACCATCCAAAGGTTCACAACAAAGACATATTGCAAATTGCAGTCATTGTAAACATTTACGGAATTTAACAATTAAACTATCAAAGGAAAATCAACCTTACACTGTTACAATAAAGCGAAAATTCTGTATTTTTCCCGTTCCAGAAAATGAAAGTGTCAATAAACTTTTAAAATTAATGTTGTTCACGGGAAACTCAGTTTTATTTTTGTTGTAATAGGGTTCTAATTCAGTTATTTGGAGTTCTCATGAAGGATGTTTGGAAATTCACAGATTTTCAGCCACATTACTACGTGTTTGCGATATGTTCTCGTGGAGAATGATGAAGACAGTCGTGAAAGAATCCTTAAGGGTATGATAGGGAAAAGGGATGTTGGGTCGTAGAGATATTCTGTGGGATATTTATGTATCAGTTCAGTAAGTAACTATACCATCATGTTCCTTGTACGGTTATAAGAGTGAAGTATGGGATATCATTTTTAGGGTTCCGTACCCAAAGGGGACCCTATTACTAAGACTCCGCTGTCCGTCCGTCCGTCTGTCTGTCCGTCTGTCCGTCTGTCACCAAGCTGTATCTCATAACCGTGATAGTTAGACAGTTGAAATTTTCACAGATGATTTATTTCTGTTGCCGCTATAACAACAAATACTAAAAAACATAATAAAATAAATATTTAAGGGGGCTCTCATACAACAAACGTGATTTTTTTGCTGTTTTTATAGATAATGGTACGGAACCCTTCGTGCGGTAGTCCGACTCGCACTTGGCCGGTTTTTCTATAGTGTTGTTGGTCAGTTGGATATATTTTTTTATCTTATTTTAAAACTTGCCCCACACTAGGATTTCTCCTGTATCGAGGGTACAGTTTACAAACATACACGTCACATGCACACACACCCAGACCTGGAACAATTATCTGTAGGACATACAAATATAATTATGTTCCGTGTGGGGATCGAATATGTGCTGTGTCTAATAAATACTTTTTCTTTCTTTCTACCACAACATGAGGAATGTCCTCGTGGCAGCTCATGCTGTCACGACAGAAAAAGCTATTGCTGTTCAGTTTCAGGTTCATAACAGATCTTTGAAGCCTTAGAGGCCTGATTTTGTCAGAGTGTAGATAAATTGATTTCCCTTTTTCACTCGAGTAACGATGATTTATTCTTATTAAGAAAAGTACTTCCTTTCTCACAAAAATAAACACCTACAGTAGGGGTGTAAGGACGACACCTGCACTACGCATGCGCGGTACAGGAGGCTGTGTACAAAATGTTCCTTTGTCCACAAGGGTGGTATCCGCCAGACCGACCCAGCGCGTAGCACTATTAGTACCAATCTACGTCGTAATACTGTAAGTTTTTTATATTAACTTATAGCTATTTTATCTGTAATTTTTTTGATCCTATGTTTTGTATCATCTGTATGAGTTCCTTTTTTGAAAATTTAGAGCAAGATTCATTTGTTTTGGTTACTATTCGTGGCAGATTGTTTTGTTTTGTTTTCGTATGAGAACTGTTGCGTTGATTTTGATTTCCGTTTTGTAATTTTACATACCTAGTTACCTAGTTATTCTATATTTTTTTTTATTTATAGGAATGTTATTGGATTTCTTTAGTGTTTAAACGGGTCAATGCCTTGAAGTCGACTGCAAAAAGAAATACGTAGAAGAAAGCTTTTGTTTTGGAATTTTCCGCTTGCCATATTGTTTTGTTATGGATTCGTAGTTATAGTCTTAGTAAGCTTTGTACGTTTATGTTGTACGTGTGGTTGTACGTATGCTATGTATTTAAGTAATCTATGTATGAATTATAAGTTTATCTTGAAAATCTTTCAAAATGGTAATATTATGTCATTAACAGCCAGTTAGCTTAGATACCTTACAGCTTAGTTAACTTAGAACAATAGTCAACCCCTATGTTAATGTACATTGATTTTGATGTTGAATGTAAGTGCCTATTCTATACAATAGATTAAAATCCCAGGGAAGGCGAATAACACACGGAGCGGCGCCGCCTGCCGCGGCGTAGTCGTGCAATTGAATCTTTTACCATTTTGTAGGTAATCCGTGGAGTCTTGGCACACCGCCGCGGCTGGCGGCGTTGCACCCGCTCCGTGTGTTATTCGCCTAAGGCGTAAAAGTTAACTGAAGGGTATAGATTATTAAGACCCAGTAAATCCATCGGCGGGTTCGAATTCCCCTGATTAAACCCTGTCTATGGGTTTAGTAATAAAGCCGTGCTTACTGCTTCGGGGCTACGATCGTGAAAATAAAAAGCGCGGATGACGTAAACTTTTCATTTGCTTTTCTCTTTTTATAAGGTTTCAATTGAAAAAGTTTTAAGAAGTTCTATTTATAAACAGGTTTTGGCTAACTTTTACTGGCGAAGCCAAAGCTTTGAATTTGTAATATTTTGATATTATAATTATGAAAAAATAAGTATTGAGAGGTATGATTCATTTTATCATGTAAATAAGTCGTCTACGGATTCGCGATTAGGGTTACAAAAAGCTGAACAATTGAAAAAAAAGTTCGGACATTTTAGTTACAAAATGAAATAATATAACCACGCGCAGCGCAGGTTTTATTTATTTGTAATATATATAGATACCTACAGGATATTTTTTTATGATAAAGTGGTCATAATTTGATTGTTTTGAGATGCAACTGATTAACTACTAGACGTAGATGTTTAGTAGTAGATAAATATTGAAGACTGTTTAAAAAATAAACAAATAATAATTAAAAAAATATAGACATCTTATTGCTAACAGTTTTAAGTCCATGCACTATAAGGGATTACAATAAATTAATTAATAAATTTAATTAAAATCAATAATAGGTAGATAGTACATTAATAAAAAATCAATTCACATTTATAATCAATATACAATATTTATTGTATATTGATTATTTTACATTCATGTCAAAAAAAAAAACGATTATACTGCTGCCAATAGTCAACGTCTCGATATAACGCCCTGCTATGGTAAGAAATCTGCTCTCCGTGCATGAGAATAAGTCTAACGTTGAGTCGTATGTTAGGATTTCATTCATATAACGAACTGCTCGGGGCAGGGGTGCGAATAATAAAACACAAACGTACAAAGTCCGGACAGAAGGTCGAAAGTAAAGATAATAATGTTCGGACAAATCCGGACGGATGGTGATCCTACTCACGATTGATTTTTAGTTAAACACAGTCTAATGCCTACACATAGTTAAACTCACTGTCGCGTTGCTAACAGAAGACCATTAAAATTTACACTTTCAAGACAACCGAATTTGCCTAGTGCCACCTAGTTTCATACATAAGTTCCTACTCAATAGCCGAAGTTTCTATAAGGGCTGTATACGGTAGGTACCACTGTGCACCTAGAATCACGACGTTTTGAAAGTGCCTGCAAAGGCCCAGTTGAAATAAAAAACTTTGACTTTGAAGTGAAAAGAAAAAAAAAGAAAAAAAAAAAGGTCAAAAACGAAAACACGACTACTGAAAAGACATGAAACGAGAAAATATTTTTCTATTTTGAGTGGCATAAACAATACAATAAACAATACAACATACATGCGATTACAGCAATCGCGAGTGATATGCTGTTATTCATTCCAGAGTTCCATTGTCTATCTCCGAAGATCTTCATCAGATCTTCACCAAATTTTAATGGGACCACCTCGAGAGTATACCCTTTCAAACCAAAACAATAATTTCGTCGTAAAATCGGTCTGCAATAGGAGGAGAAATCGCGTAACAAAAAAATAAATAAATCATACAGTCGAATTGAGAACCTCCTCCATTTTGGAAGTCCGTTAATTATGGATTAGATACACATTATCACACCGAACCTGCTATTTCTAATCAATAATTTAGCTATATTATTTATCAGATCATGTGCACGCTTTTACGTGGTTGTGATGTCTAGTAAATATTCTTTCTTTCTTTATTTATCAGTGGATTCCACTAGGAGTTGATAGAAATTGAACCATAGGTCATCCGTTCAATGCTCAGGTTATGTTCCCAAATAAGTCAATTTGCTCATCTCTGTAATATCCTTATTGACTTGAACACACTATACTATCGTCCTAAAAACCTTAAAAAGGGGAGCGAATAAATAGGACACGTACATCTGCATCTCCCAAAGTGTGAACAGTATCGCTGGCCACCCTCGCAGTACCTACCAATCAGTCAACTCCCGCGCATTGATCCCTCTTTCCGGTGGGGACGTATAGGTGCCCATAAATTCTTTCTAAACCTGACAGCTCCGCGATTCACATCTATATCCACCATGTAGTAGCTGCCATGTCAGTTTTGGAGCTCACAATCGGCTCAGCATGTGTTGAGGCACCACGTCCAGACATTTTAGATATTTTGGGTCCGGAGTAGATATTGTTAGACTTAGTGATGTGTTTGTGCTGTGTAGTGTTGTGATGCTTGTGTGTTCGTGTAAGTATTATTTTTTATTTGGTGCTTTTGCGCGAGGCTTTTGTGGATTGTACCTGTGCAACTAGGTTTTGGATCTGCCGTGACTAAATCACCTATCATATGGGTTTTGATATCCTTATATTGCATAGAATCACGACGTTTTAAAACTACCTGCTAAGGTCCAGTTGAAATAAAAATCTTTGAATCGATGTGTGAGGATTTATTTTAAACATGAAAGTAGTGTTTTAATTTCTGCTAAAAGGTCTCAAAGTGTTTAACGTCCGACAAAAAAGAGGAGTGTTATAAGTTTGTAATGCCTGGCGGGCCGAAGCGTAACGGTTTTTTACTTGCGCGATGCAGGCCTCGTAATCTGATTGGTCGAATTCATATTTACACGCCACTGTAGTGAGCTTGCTGCCTTGCTAAGTAGTTATTCTATGTGGCAATAGGTGTCGCTACATGTATTTTTACTGTACTCTATTTCTATCAGAGATTGTACCATTTCTCTTTTTGTGCAGTAGCTACCTTTAAAATCAAGATATTGTCAGTTTTATGTCGAAAGATGACGGGGAAAAATATAAAATATTCTTTCCCTTTGATGCATGGAAAGAATCCGGTTCTTTTGTAAGCGGAAAGTCGGAAACACGAGTCAAACACAATGGTCCTATGAAGATTTCATATAACATAATGGGACATCAAATAAATACTCTTTTGCAATAAGTATTGTCTATTTCGTCCGTATGTTCTTCAGTGTTCGTAACACCAAAGTTGAGATTTTCAGTTAGTGTTTTATAGAGAGTGATCAGTGATAGTTCGGTTTGTGAAATTAAACCTCAATAAAGCAATAAAAAATATTTTATTCGGGCTCTTATGAATAATCAGACTCTAGTTGCCTTGTTCCAAAGTGTTGATTTCCAATGGAGAAGAACTGGCAAGAAACTGCATTGTTACTCTTGATGTTATATACAATATTCAACTAAACATTGATCTCAAACAAAAGTTGTGTGAAGACAATTTAGCACAAAAAAATTGAAACTTATCGAAGATTTGTAAACCAAAGAAGAATTATATTATAAAAAAAAGCCCTTACTGCAAAATGCTAAACGGCATCGCAGTAAAATCGGCGGGAATACTTGACTTCCGCCAAAAGGACTGGTCCTCATTTAGGACAAAGATCTTTAGGAAAAAAGAGAGGCCTTTTTTCAGCAGTAGAACAACCAGAGCTAAAAATAATTTTGTCAGAATTGTCTAATATATTTTTTAACCGCATGGGATAATTTCCATCGCTGTTGGCGGTCAAAAGTGAACGGTTAGCGGGTAGGTCACAAATAGCCGTGTTGTTATCCTATCAGTTAAATTGGTCAGTTCGCTGGGGATACGTTCAAATGGTATAGTTATTAGAAGTAATGCATATGGGGGGTCAGCAGAACTGTCAGTGATAGTGACTGCTGGTATATTTAGAACTTTGTTGCTATGTTGTGTACGACACAACTAAGAAGTAACATCGATGTACCTGATCGAAAAACCAATAGCAGTCGCTCGCTTAGATAATTTTACAACTTATTGCGTCGGCGTAAAGATCATTTTTTACTGCAGTATAATAAACAATCGTGGCAGTTCGGAAGTGATCGGATTTACGAAGTTTGCCGATGCGACTTCTTAATTTCGTTTCGTTTTTGATAAAGTTCTTGTTTTTTTTACTTTTTATTACGTAGCTTGATGAATTAAAAGGTAGATACCTATGGGACACTTTATAATGGTATTAGAAACGTGTGTTTCCATTACTCTATATTATTTCTTCTCTACAAAATACTTTACAAGAAATGCAGGAATTGAGCATTATAATAGTATTGCACGATTATCGTTAGTTATGCAAATAACCTCTTTAGAAACCTCTTCAAAGTGTGGGTTTTCTCACAATAATTCAACAGGTTTTGAACTTGCAATGTGATCTTCAGTCGCCTTAAACGATTCGGTCGTTTCAGTATGTTTTAGTTCAGTTTATACAAAACTAGCCTTCAAGCTAGCATTTTGACCATTGTTTTGTTTAGTTCCATGTTTAAGTACAGCTTCTAATTCTATATTTTCGCGATTGTGATATTCAAAATATTTGGATTGCTCAAAAATTTTGACGTAAGTTTCTTCTTAGATTATATTTCTAAGTTTAAAGTGTCTGTGATGTATTAACTAACAAGATCGGTACCAATCGTTATCTTCAGCCATGACATGATGCAAGCCCTCTGTCTTTGCAAATAGCAATCATACCTCGAATCAAATCAAAATCAAATCAGTTATTCACCACAAGAAATCGTACATAAAGATGTTGCATTAAACGGGATATTTTTTTATGTAGTGCGCAAAATTTGCAGAGTGATTCAGTCTCTGTTCCCAAATGCAACCAAAGTAAGTACTAAAATTCACTTCAAAACTAAATAAAAATTTGATTTTGTATGGCTTGCACTAGTAAATTATGCGTGTCCCCCATACTAAGTCGAATTTTCGTTTTGTTTTAAAGCGTATCTCAATACTGCGGTTGCATTCAGGAACAGAGACTGAATCACTCTACAAATTATGCGCTCTACATAAGAAAATATCCTGTAGCACCTAAGTATTTCATAAGTCCGTCTAAACTTGCCTTTTAGCATGTGTAAATTCGCTTCTTCACAATGATCTCTCCTTAGAATAGAATAGATCTTAATTTCATGTAAACCAGATACAGGCACTTATGAAATGTCGAGACTTTGGTGCGCGGTTCCAAATAATAGATCCTATGGAAAAGAACCTGCTTACATTATTACCATCTGTCGTTTATTGCAGGTTTTTTCTAACTACTCAACTGCTTATATTCCTAAGATAAAGGATTTCTTAGTCATATACGCCATAGCACAATTGTTTTGCTGTATTTTTCTTTGTTTGTTCTCTCTATTGTACAAAGATTTTAACAGATATTTTGTCACCAGTAAACAAATCCCATGTCCCCATCCTATTTTCTCAAGCAAATAAAATGAACGAGTTTACACGAATACTCTGATGTAAATGTCTGTTCATATTTTACGCTGATACCTCGTAAACCCGGCTTTAGCGAGCGGGAATATAGAGGTAGGCCGGAGTGTGGAGTTGTATTTCTATAGTGTTATAAAGGATGTAAATATTTTCTTAGACTCCATGTTGCTTACAATAAAAGGGCATCATCAAATGCTTGATTAACTTCAGCCAAGATGTGGAAAAGATTAAACTCTGAATAACGTGTATTAGAAATACGTGATCATATTTAAAGGTGTGGATCATACCATCAAACTGAACCAGTTTCTGCGGGCTCAGCAACGTAATCGCGAAAAAATTATCAGCTGTCCCATGCGTTTAGGTCGAGTGAGTATTTAAAGAAAGAAAAAAAGAAAAAAGAAAGAAAATCAATTTATTTTTTGCACACAGGACACCGAGCATGCACACATAACAAACATAAAAAATAAATAAAACCAGAAAATTACATAAAATAAAAACAATGAAAAATAAAGCATGGAAGTGTGTGTCCCTCATGTGCAAGAAAATGGGCATCGATCAGCTTGTTGTCATTGGCAACACCAATGACGCTGGTTTTCATCGATGACCTACGTACGTACCTACGTATTTAATTCTTTCGCGATTACGATGTTGGTCCCTTATAGAAAGTTGTTCGGTTTGATGGTCTGATTCATACCCTGAAATATGACCACGCACTTCTGATACATGTTCTAATAATTAAAAGGGTCCATCTTCTTAATTATTTCAAAATTCCCTATTATTTGTTACAGGTACAAAATTAGCGGCATTCCTAATCTACGTACTTCAATGAAAATGTTAATACAGTTTCCCTAAAACACAAATAGTGTGGGAAAGCGACAAGAACGGCAACACATTAGATTAGAAAGAGACAGAAGACAAAACAGAGATGGAAACCAAAAACGACGTACGTACAGATGACATCGAACTTAGCGCCCAAGAATCAAGCAACAAAACTTGGTAAGTAGATAAGTAAGAGTGTAAAGGAAATTGGTAAAACATACAACTTCCCCAAACGTCGAGGTTCTGACTACGAAGTAAAAAGTCTTACAATATAATATACAGGATGTCAGGTGTATGTCAGGGTGTAAGCCAAAACCGGGTGATAGGCCAGGTGGTTACAGTTACAAGAAAAATAATTTAAAAAATCTTAGTGACACACTTTAAAAAATAAAAAAATATCGAGAAAGTTGATATTCATCGTAATTTTACAGAAGGGCCGTTAAATTGTGAGACGGTCACGATTGGTCCGTTTTCAATGTTAGGTTAGGTTATAATAATATATGAGCTCATTGACCGTCTCACAATTTAACGGCTTTGCACATACAGTGAAATTGTCAAAATATTACTGCCTTGCAATATCACTGCGTGGGTCCAGTGGAATTATAATGTCACTGAAATGAGCCCGTGAAATTGTGAGTAATGGAGGCGGTTGACAAAGTTTCGTGCAATTATAATTTCACTAGTGAAATTATAATATCACTGGTTTGACAATATCCCTGCGACATACACATAAATCTACTTATAGACAAGTTTCTATGGAATAAGGAATTTATTTCTAAATCTTTCTAATGGTATCATTTATTTACAGCGATGTTTCATCAAAATCCGACCTACCAGAAAGAGGTTCCTGGGGCAGCAAATTAGACTTCATCCTCTCCGTCATCGGCTTAGCCATCGGTCTTGGCAATGTCTGGCGGTTTCCCTACCTCTGTTACAAAAATGGCGGTGGTGCCTTCCTTATTCCTTACTTCCTCACCTTGTTCCTCGCTGGTATACCCATGTTCTTCATGGAGCTGGCTATGGGACAGATGCTTACTATCGGCGGGTTGGGCGTGTTCAAGATTGCACCGATTTTCAAAGGTATTGTATTTGATAATAATGCGCTAATTGCAATCTAAGAATCATTAGGGACACATAGAATGTTTTTCAAAATGTCTGCAGTCTATTATTAAGATTTGAATTTGGTTGGCTTGAATCTGTTACGTTATTCAATTTCGGCTTAAGTATCATTATCCAAATTGAAATCTTTAGAAGTGTGTACATTATCTTTTTATACCGTTTCTTATAGATAATAAATTGCTATTTTTACACAAAGTAAAACATAAATGAGAAAATGACTTTCATCCGATATGGATAAATTCCACAAACCTTTACAAACATTTCGGTTTGGTAATAATAATGGCGTTGGCTGCTACGGGATAATTAAAGCTCCTAATTAAAACAACCTTTCTTCAAACCTTTGTTATGAGACAATTCATTTTGTTTGTATTCTTATGTAAGAATGTTTAATTTATTGATGCTGCCTATAGTTTACAAGAAGTTTTCTTTCATTGATAGAATTGAAGATTCAGATTTAATCAAATGTTTTAGTTATACATCCAAAGGTTTAGTGGAAATTCTGACAGTATCCAACTCATCATCATCTTTGCTCAGGTATTGGTTACGCGGCTGCAGTGATGTCATGCTGGATGAACGTCTACTACATCGTCATCCTCGCGTGGGCCATCTTCTACTTCTTCATGTCCATGAGATCAGGTAAATGATTATGACGTATCTTTTTTTTTACCTTTTTTAAGAGTTTTTTTTAAACTATTTTTCTTTTAATTGTTTGTGTGCTGTGTCAAATAAATATGTTTTCTTTCTTTCAATATTCTAATATAGTTATTAGAAGCATTTTCCATGTGAAAATAATTATTCGTTAACAGAACACTGAGAATCGGTATTTTATTGACCGGTTCCGTCAAATGGCTACGCTATTAGTAGTTTCCTCTAGTTAAACTGAAAGCTAACCCCATTATAGTTGGGAAAGAACTAAAATGATGATATGATCCAACGATAAATACACAAACTCGAGATAGTAACGCGGTATTCAATGAAAATGATTAATTCCATCATGCTCTCAAATGAATAAACAATAGAAATCCTACTAATATTAGAAAAATGTGAAAATGTTTGGATATTTGTTACTAAATTACGCATAAATGGCTGAACGAATTTGGAACACAGATAGACCATGTCCTAGTTTAACATATAGGATACTTCTTCTCTGATTATACGAAGTAGTTCCCCTAGAATACGAGTGAAACCGCGGGCAGCAGCTAGATGGTTTTTTTTTTCTTGATATTGATTCCTCTATTATTTATGCATCAGAGGTGCCATGGCGAAACTGTGACAACTACTGGAACACGGCGAACTGCGTGAATCCTTACGACCGAAGGAACCTGACCTGCTGGTCCACCATGGACATGACCACCTTCTGCACGCTCAACGGGAAGAACATCAGCAAGGCTATACTATCAGACCCAGTCAAGGAGTTCTGGGAGTAAGTGGAACTTTTACTCTTTACTCAATATGAAGCTTCTACTGTAATATAATTTCGACTGCCTTTTTTATACTTTTAGATGGAAGTACTTCTCCAGTCGGGCAGCTCCAATATTGAGCGGAAAATCCTGCTATGCCCTACCTCTCTTGCTTAATCAGTCTTCAGTCAGTCAGAATTTTCAGAAAAACAACAACAAACAGAAAATCCTCTTTTTTCTGTTAGAAAATTCTTAGTAAAGAATTGTGTAGGGTTGAAAGCAATAGACTCGTCTCCTATTCTATGGGACTCAATAGTGGCATTGGCAAAAGAGACACCTCTGCTGAACCCTATAGGGAATACAGGCCTGAATTTATGTTATGTAATATAATTAAAACACGTTGATTTAAATAAGATAAGTTAGCTTTTAACAACACCCATTTTATTGATGACTTGGAATCATAAATTTTTTGCTTGATACTTTACTAACTTTGTAAGTCAACTATAGGTTTGAATCGACAATGGAAAAAAGATTTGTGTCAATGCTCACCATTATTCAACTAAACACAATGAAAATAAAGCAAAATATTTCAACACCATCAATTTAAAGTAACGTTATATTTTACTAATTTATCACGATGACTTTCAAACTGTATATGAAGACATCACTCACACTGACATTTGTTATAGGTACTAGTTTACTGTCAGTCAAATAAGCTCAGTTCATATCGTAAAAGTGTGAACTAAAGTTCAACTTTAATGTCATTAGAAAGTATTCCATTTTAATGAAGAAATTCTATATCTGAAATATTTATTAAATGAGAGTTGAATATAAACTGTGAAGGAAAGTTTAATATAAATGATTTTTTATAAATGAGATTTAAGTAATTAGATACAAAATTGACAAATGAACTATAACGAACATTAAACAATATACTGTGTTCCCATTCTAGATTTAATTGTTCAGGAAATCGAGTACACGGCCCTTGATTTAACTTGATTGACATTTTTATCTACACATACACAGTTACAGGCAAACATAAGCTTTATAATAAATATAAAATTAACCATAACTTTTCCTTCAGACGCCGCGCTCTCCAGATCTCCAGCGGTATCGAGCACATCGGCAACATCCGTTGGGAACTCGCCGGAACCTTGCTCCTCGTTTGGGTGCTCTGCTACTTCTGCATCTGGAAGGGCGTCAGGTGGACTGGCAAGGTCGTTTACTTCACTGCGCTGTTCCCCTACTTCTTGTTGACCGTGCTGCTTATTAGAGGTTGGTCTTGGATCAAAAGCTTTTTTGTTAGTAGGTAGTCTTGACTGCTTGACTATTTCTATGAAATTGGCGAATAAGTATCTTAAGTTAAAAACTGAAGAATTTTGGGAATAAGTGTTAAAACATAAAAGTTAAATTGCTGCAACTGAAAAATATAAAGCAGCAACTTTATTTAAATGGAAGATCATAACTGAATGTTGCAGAAAAGAACATGAAAAAAAAAAACCTTTTGCTGATGTTACTACTTAGTTAAACATTTTAAAAAAGTAACTACTTTCAAAATGATAGGCTCTTGATAATTAATATGCACTTAATAATGGGATAACGATTATCCTTAAGCTTTGCCAAACTAGGACTTCAAAAAGCTTTATCAATATCTCTCCAGGAATCACGTTGCCCGGCGCGATGGAAGGTATCAAGTTCTATGTGATGCCCAACATGTCCAAACTGATGGAGTCAGAGGTGTGGATCGATGCTGTCACTCAGATCTTCTTCTCTTACGGCTTGGGCTTGGGAACGCTGGTCGCTCTGGGAAGCTATAACAAGTTTACCAATAATGTGTACAAGTGAGTTTATTTAGATGATTTCTTTATTCATTGTATTGCATACACCTATTTATAAAACGGGCAACCTATTTCTTCTCTTGGATGACATTTATAGAATTTTCGTGTGAATATGGGCCTGACTTTCAAGCCTTTTGTCCACCGATATACCAAGAAAGGAAACAAATCTCAGCATCAATATATTAAACTTGGTTTCACATAGTGCATTGGACCTAATTATTATTCTTGATAAATTTTGAAATTCTTCTTGATAACGTTTTTGTTTAACAAATTTTCCATTTTCAGAGATGCCTTGATAGTCTGTACTGTTAACTCAAGTACGTCTATGTTTGCCGGGTTTGTGATCTTCTCCGTAGTTGGGTTCATGGCCCATGAACAGCAACGACCGGTTGCTGATGTGGCTGCGTCAGGTAACATCTTTATAATATACTCATTTGGTATTCGATTCTTCATTGCTATTTGCTGGACATATTTATTACTATGCTAAGTTTGCTACTGACTAATTTTAAATTGATTATTAGTTTTTTATTTGAATTTAAATATTATAATAATTAAGATTTTATATTACCTATACCAATAACAATTTTATTTAGAGACTTACGATTAGGTTTTCTTGATAGCTGAATATTAATATTATTTTATTATCACAAGCTTACAAATACTTTATAATATTTTCAGGTCCTGGTTTAGCCTTCTTAGCTTACCCATCAGCAGTGCTCCAACTCCCTGGCGCTCCACTCTGGTCATGTCTCTTCTTCTTCATGTTACTCCTCATTGGTTTGGACAGTCAATTCTGTACTATGGAAGGGTTCATCACGGCCGTCATTGATGAGTGGCCCAGACTCCTCAGAAGAAGAAAGGAGATCTTCATCGCTATTACCTGTGTTATCTCGTATTTGGTTGGATTGTCGTGTATTTCTGAGGTACGTGAAATTTTATTCTTAACGTTTAATTGGTATTATAATAAGTCGTAATGAAATTCAATCATTCTAAAATCTAAAAGAATTTAAAATGACTGTGTTGTGACTACGTGCGTTCTTGCACGTCGAATAGTTTAGTGCGCGTAAAATTAGATTAAATGAAATATTAGCGACAAATCACAAGAGGTTTTGCTAGTACAAGACAGTGGAACCTAGAAGTTATTAAAAAGTCAAATAAACAAAATACTTATTGTTTTTTTAATTTATTATATAAAAGCTTATTCAATTCGCTTAATGATGATTTATTTGTAATTCAAAATTCATGTTAGATTTTTAAGGATAAGAATTTATTTCGAGGCCAAAGTCAAGGCTGCATAGTGTCTACGAAACCGTAGCAACCTGTGCTAATTTGGCATTGAAGAGATCTGATTCAAATTCAAAACGTGTATCCTATAGAGTCTCCCATGAATGAATAAGTGAAATAAGAAAAAATTGTCAAATAAAAAAGATTAGTATCGATTGGATTCATACTATCTTCGTAGTTTGATTTAAAATCTAATTTCATTACCTCTTTCCCTAGGGTGGCATGTACGTGTTCCAAATTCTCGACTCGTACGCTGTTTCTGGTTTCTGTTTGCTGTTCCTGATCTTCTTCGAGTGCGTCTCCATATCTTGGGCGTTCGGTGTCAACCGCTTCTACGACGGCATCAAGGAAATGATTGGCTACTACCCTACTATCTGGTGGAAGTTCTGTTGGGTTGGCTTCACGCCTGCTATTTGCATTGTGAGTATGAGTTTAATTATTTTAATATTCTTAAATAAATACCTCTCCGTGGGAACTATCTGTTGGTTCACTAGCTAAAGTATTTATTTCTAGTATGAGGCCTTTAATTTTAGTTAATGTTTAATATATTAAAGTAATTCATCTATATCTTCAATATCATCAAACACTAAAGTGAAATTGTTTATTTTAACATTTTTATCATCTATTGATCTAATTCTATTATTATTTTATATTCTGTTTCTAGAGCGTGTTTATCTTCAACTTGGTGCAATGGAAGCCGATCAAGTACATGAACTACGAGTACCCCTGGTGGTCGCACGCGTTCGGCTGGTTCACTGCCCTTTCCTCCATGATGTGCATCCCTGGGTACATGGTGTATCTATGGCACGTCACTCCTGGTACTTGGAGAGAGGTCAGTGTTATGAAGGATAAGCTTTTTATTTTTATCCATCTATGAAAAATGGAAGAATTGTCAGTATGAGATACACTCCTATTAGGATTACGACCATAAGCAACACTGTCTTTTGCAAAATCATCGGCAATTTATTGGATTATAAGAATTCGTATAATAGTTTTTTTTATGATAGTAAAGTGCTTCATATCACGTTTTAGCCTTACGATTATAGACACATTAAAAAAAAAACTGATACTATTTTATTTATCTATAAAAGATTTTAAAAGTACTAGTAGGTACCTACTTATTCAAATAAAAAAACTATTTCCACAGAAATTCCACAAAATCGTTCGCATCCCGGATGATGTGCCGGCTTTGAGGACTAAGATGCAAGCGGAGGAGCAGGCCAAGCACAGTAAGAAGAACAAGAACAAGAATAAGAACAAGGCCTAACTTCACTTCATCCCACTTAAGACCAGGATCTCAGACTGAAGGGATTCGGAAAGGACCAAAGCCCTGTTTGGTTAGACTTGACTCTATAATTTGGAAAGACACCATTGAATTGTAATGTTGTGATAGTTACAATAAAAAAATATTGCGGGATTGTAACTATCTGATAAAATACGGGATTGACTTGAAAAATAAGAGGTAAAAACGTTAATTTCAATGTCATCATTAGTCAAGAAATACAGTTTCCTGGAATACTGTTTCTTGGTTCTTTTTAAAATCAGAAGTGATTGAAGTAAGTTCTACTAACCAGACAGGATTACGCGGGAAATAAAAAATCTAAGTCTAAAATATCACGCACAATTTTAAATACTATCTACTATCGTATTATGTGCCAAAATATAATTGTGCCATATATTATACTATCGAAAATATATTATACTAAAATGTTATTTACAATTGTACTAATAATTATTAATTGAAAAAATTATAATGTGTAGTCGTATTTAAAACATGTATTCAAGCGCATATTTTTTAGATTCTTAGAATAATTTGATGACTTTCCGTTTGCCGTGCGTCGACGCGTTCATGTACGTTTAGTTGTACGAAATTAATAATAATTAGTATATTTAATTTTTAAGTAATAGTATATTTAAATGTTAACTATATATTTGTCTTCCATGTAGCTGTCGCCTAGATTTTACTGTTATTATTGATACATTAAAATGTTTATTTGTTATAGGTGACTAAAATCTGGTGATTAATTAATTAATATCTAATTATTTGAGTGAGACTTTAATTTTATTATTAAACATTTGCCTGTCTGTCGCACGTGTGTGTTCGACATATAGTTTTGTTTACTTTGAATTAAATATTTTACAGAACAATACAACGAAGAGAAACTTAGTTAATTAAACCACTAGGTTTTAGTCTTTATTAATTTCTAAGAATATCTAATATAATTTATCGCTTATTATCAAAGTTAAGTAGAAAAATACATCTTTTATAATTATATTTGTTATCCTTAAAGGATTTTAGTGTTAGTTCGGTGTTTAGAGTTTAGATTTATAAGAGTTTATATTAAAAGCGCAACGGGACGCGTGATTTTGAATCTAAATGGTGTTTATCGAAAATTTAAGATTCGATTCTTAAATGCGTTTTATCTTATATTTATTAGTTAAATATATATAAATATTTTATTGTATAAATGAATTTTACGGTTGTTTTGATATCCATATCATTAGATTATAAATCAGTTTGTTTATTTTGGTTACTCAGCTTTAAATATAAATTTTAATGCATTCATTTTTGATTTAGCTTTGATAACTTCATCGTAATGTTAATATTATTTTATTACGGAGTCATTGCGACCTAAAACATTGGATATTAAACCTCTGTGTTCTAACTGAGACCAAAGAATCTATAAAGTATTGCTATTTAACTCTAGCTCAAACATTCTATTAAAATATACTGTAGATTTTATACAGAATTCTTGAAAATATATATTTTAAATTATTTCTGTGTACAAGATAACAACAACGTTTATAAATAATAAACTGCTAGAAAATCAATTAAAAATATATTTTTTAAGTAATTTATTAATGATTAAAAGGAGATCACATTTAACTGGACTTATTAATGTTATTGATATGTTTGTATTATTTTTATGTATTTTGTACTCAATAAAAACTCTCTTATAGCACTACACAGTACACACTACTCTTATATACTACGTTGTGTGTTCAAAATTTATATTTATATTGTAATATATAATTTATATTGTCAATTTATAAAATATTTATATGGTAGCAAACAATTGTACCCCATTTATAAAAATAAAAATATATTATATATTTTATAAAAATATGACGATAATATATATTAAGAATAAAATGTATAATCTTATAATTTTACTAAAACTATTTACCTATGTAGTGTTTGATGAAATTTTACTATAATTTTAGGTGAATTAAATAATTATATTTAAGGAATAAGATACTCGTAGCCAGATTTTGATGTTTGATTATACAAGTGTATGATTGAGGAGTATTACACGTTTATATTCGTAGATTTTCAACTATATTATTAGTATTTATGAGATGGATATTGGGCACTAAATATTATTAACTAATAAGCTAAAATAATTCTTAGAATAAATCAGTAATCGGAGGTCTTAATCCTGATTTTTTTTAAACTTTCTAGGTGATATAATTTTATTTCATCTCATCTAGGTGTCAATTATTTATTACCACTATTTATTTATGCTTTTTAAATATTTTAAAGTGCCCAATGTATATCAGAATTGTGCGTTGTCGAAGATAAATGTGCTTCCATGTATTTTAAATATTAATTGTGATTAAAAATTTATAGATTTTTTAAAATTAAATTGATATTCTATTATAAATTATTATATTGATAATCATAATTTACTCAAGATTACTTGTTAAGATGACTGTCAGACAATTAATTATTTAAAAAGATTTCCATTTGCAACGAACGTGTTAAAATAAACCATATTAACTGTGACATGTATAATATTTACACAGAACTCGGAAGGTTACTGTAAACCGCCCATTTACTAAATCATTAAATAACTACTTAGTACTTATGCCAGCACTAATAAAACAGTGAAATGTTGAGCCGACATTTATTTTGTAATAAAATATAATCTCTTATGAAATACTGATAAATATCATACACTCTATAAATTAATAATATCTATATATTATTTATTTAAACAAATAATTTATTATACAGTATGAAATTATATTATTCTGGAGTATAAAATAATAATGTTTTAAAAAACATATCAGTTGTAACTCAAAGTTTATGAATTTTTATTAGTAAAGAAATAAATTGGAATCTTATGTAATAAACGTAGAATAAAACGTTGAAATATTTATTTAATTAAATGGTAGATGAAAATATACTTGTTTTATTTATTACCCTTAATAATTATGTGGTGCACGGAGAGATACTCTGGACAATCAGAATCTATTTCTTCTTTTCTTTTTAAAACGCTTTTATTAGCTTCACCTGTAACTATGTAAAAAAATCTTGGAAGTTAAATTTGACCCACTTCCCGGTTTCCGATTGAGCTGAAATTTTGCATACACGTTTAGTTTGGATGACAAAAGCGTTTACTTTAGTTTTTTTTAAACTCTAATAAGTATTTCTTTCTTTTTCTTTTCTTGCAGATAAGTGCTTATATGATGTCAATAAAGACTTGACTAAAGATTGATAATGATATTAAAATCATGTCAGTATGTTAAACTATTTGATTAATTAAATAAATGTGACATTTTGACATACACTTGTAAATTGAACGGCTCCTTATAAGCATTATGATGTAACCGCGTGGGCCAGGCCTTGACGTTTAGCTTAAAAAATAATAAATTTATTTATTGCCTAGGCGATAAAATAGGCGAAATATGTAGGTGGCGTTTTGTTTAAACTCATACGTATTATAAAACATACTAGTCGTCGAACAATGGTCCAAATTCGACCGTAATTTAAGCTTTCTGCACTGCTTCACCATATAAACTTTAACTACGCCTTATCTCACACTCCTCCGTGCGCGCAATATGCTTAAAAAGGGGTACAAAGTTTTCTCTTCACGTATTAATATATAGATTACGAAGTCTGTCTTTAGGAGTAAAGTAAAAGTTGATAGGTAGCTAAATATGGGCTTCCTAGATAGATCGCTGATTAAAGCCGTCAACGCAACATAGGGACACCAACGCGGCTCAGCTGCTCCGAGGTATCGGTGGTAACAACGCGGTGATGGCTGGGTGACGGCTCGCTGACAAGGGGGGCGCCGCGCGAGGTACAATTGTGACCACAGAGGTTCTACGCGTTCCTCAGCGATAGCGAGACGAAGCGGCTATGAAAAAACGTAAGCGTTTTTCAAATATATTTAGAACAATTTACTAACGGTTGGGTCGAGTAGGTATTGTAGATTTGTATGGGACAGCTGATATTTTTTCTCGAATACCATGCTGATCCAATAGAGAAAATTGTTCAGTTTGATGGTCTAATCCACACCCTTAAATATGACCACGTATTACTGATACACGTTGTATAGATGGTACTTAATTATTTATTCTACTGGTACTATCAAATAAATAAAATTAACAATAGTTAAATAATTAGAAAAATAACGTTTGTACCTAGATACTATTAGATATAAAACTTCTAAGTACCTTTACTTGCAACAGTATGAAACGAGTCTTACGGTTAAAGAAAGATCCTTGAACATAATCCACACATAAAAGTCGTTGCCAAGGTAAAATTGAAAGTAAGGAAGATTATAATAATGTCCAAATTCTTCGTCACATGAGCAGCAAGGCAGACGATCATTTGTATGTACAAGGAGTAGCTTATTATAACCCCTATAGCATTGCTGGTGACATTGAATGTCTTAAGGACTTGTACAGATTGGGCTGTTCAAACGCATACTAAGAAGCGTTTATTTGTACGCTGAGAAAAAATCGAAATAAAAGTAAATTACTTCTTTAACATTTTATTTAAGTAATTATAATTCGGACAGCGAGTAAAGGGCAACTCGCTGTCCGACCATGGACCATGCCCGGGTCGACGGCGCGTTGTGTTCCACGCGCGCCTCAAAGAACGTCAGCAAGATGACGGGGCCCCCCCTGTAGAGGGCCGAAGCCTGCCGGGGTCGCGGGACTTATCTCATTACCGTGACCCCGGAACGTAAATGGCTATCGAAGGAACACCGTGGATTTTAGTCAGTACAAGTCTGACAGTCCCTCCCGCCCTGCCCGGGGCGGGAGGACTCATTTGATGATATTACCACGTTAAATAAAAAAATAAAAAAGTAATTATAATTGTTATGGTAGTAAGACTAATGTACGAAATTATATATTATAATGTATTTATAACCTAACCGTCAAAACCCACAACTCCAACTAGAAAAAAAGCTGTAACTTTTGAACAGATTTTCATGAAACATACGATGATTTCCGATTAAACTAGCTTCAATTAAAAAAACTGCATTGAAATCGGTCTATCCGCTTTGGCAATACGATGCCACAGACAGATACACAGATACACAGATCCATAGATACACAGATACACGGATCCGCAGATCCATAGGATACACAGATACAAACTACAAACTTATAACACGCTTCTTTTTTTGTCAGGGGTTAATAAAGAGTATCTATTTGTTTATATCCTACATTGCTGTGCCCGACAGGGTCCATAATGATCGAAATAATTGTTATTTTAACACCTAAGAAAATAACATTGTGGAACGCAATATTGAGTATTGAGTATTTGCAACAGTTAAAACTGCTAAGTGTGTATCGCGCCTAAACCTAATTGTAATTCAAGTCATGCTCCCAGTGGCCTTCGAGGCGGAAATAAAAACTTTATTTGGCTTGAAATATTCATGGATTATATACACAGGTACTCGTTTCAATTGTCTGGGCATTTTGTTATTTTAATTTATCTCTTTGGCTACAAAATGGTTAAAGTGATCTTCTCTGCGGTTTATCTGGCATTATTTATCCCGGTTATTGTAACCATTTTTTTTACTAATTATTCAATATCTACAGGATGACTGGCTGAATGAGAGAAACATTGAAGTCGGGTATTATAATCATCACTATGAACAACTTATACTACGCACCAACAAATAAATCGCGATAGAAATACTTCTGCGCTCCTTCGCCATATAAACTTTAACTATGCCAAATCTCATACTCCTCCGTGCGCGCAATATGCTTGAAAAGGGGTACAAAGTTTTTCCTTCACGTATTAATATATTAAATATATAGACTAGTGGTCGTCTAGTGGTCGAAATTTGACCGTAATTTTAGCTTTCTGCACTCCTTCTCCATATAAACGTTAATTATGCCAAATCTCACACTCCTCCGTGCGCGCAATTATGCTTAAAAAGGGGTACAAAGTTTTCTCTTCAATTACTAAATATAGATTAACATAAAAACAAGAACTTACGTTGTTATGTATTTGAAGTTATGCACATAACATTGTTTAACATAATAATAAAGAACAATAGCTGTGACTGACTATAATTGTATAAAAAAACTGTGAAATTACTCGTTTTCATAACCACGGGAATTCCTGAGATATGTATAACAATTTCAATATGAGATTTTAGTTTTTACTCGAGGTTACGGGAAGTGATAGTAAGCTATTATAATAGACAATGTGTGAGTAACTAAGTATTAGATAATTTTCAGTTGATTGAGTAATAACTTAAGTACAGTGTGCGACATAAATAGTAATAATAAAATATTTTAGTTTAAAAAAAAGCTATAGAACACGCTTTAGTCATCCAAACTGAACGTGTATGCAAAATTTCAGCTCAATCGGAAACCGGGAAGTGGGTAAAATTTAACTTCCAAGATTTTCTTACATAGTTAGTTAGTTACAGGTGAAGCTAATAAAAGCGTGTTAAAAAGAGATGTGTTTGTTTGTTTGTAGAAGATAACCTAACTGTCAACAACCCCCGACTAGAAAAAGAGCTGTAACTTTTGAACGGCTGAACAGATTTTCATGAAACATAGCTAAGATGATACCCGATTAAACTAGCTTTCATTTGAAATAGCTGCATTGAAATCGGTTGATCCGTTTTGGAGCTACGAGGCCACAGACAGCTCTTTTTTGTCGGGGGTTGAAAAAAAGTGATATTAGAAATTTTATTCTTATCTATCAATGTTCCGTATTCTAGTCTTTCTCTCTTAGTTCTTAGTTTACACACTGTGTCTACGTTTTCTTCTGTACCCTCTGCAGTCATGACGGGGCCCCCCCTGTAGAGGGCCGAAGCCTGCCGGGGTCGCGGGACTTATCTCATTACCGTGACCCCGGAACGTAAAGGGCTATTGAAGGAACACCGTGGATTTTAGTCAGTACAAGTCTGACAGTCCCTCCCGCCCTGCCCGGGGTGGGAGGACTCATTTGATGATTTTACCACGCTAAAAAAAAAAAAAAATCCCTCTCCAGTCGCAGGTCTGCTGGCAGAAATTTCTTTTGTAATAAGCTGTACCTACCTTTGTACTTAAGTGTTCCTTATTCTATGTATTTTTCTTTTTTGTAGTGTGTACATCTAAACTAATATTATAAAGAGAAAAGATTTGATTTTATGTATGTTTGTTTGTTTGTTGTGTAATGGATAAACTCAAAAACAACTGGACCGATTTTAAAAATTCTTTCACCAGCAGAATGCTACATTATCTGTGAGTAACATAGGCTATAATTTATAAAGATATCACGCGGGCGAAGCCGCTGGCGGAAGCTAGTAAATAATAAAATAAATAAATAAGAAAAAATCTATTATTAAAGTTAGCATCGCAGTCAGTCAGTCAAATTGCATCAACTAGAAATCGAACCCGCTACCGATATGGTCGGACGGACCGTGGGCCACTCAAATTATCTATACAAACAGCAATGTGTAATTGTGTAGGTTTGTGTCGAGTTTCTGGGAAACTCTTCGAAAGTACAAACAAAACATATTGTCAAGCGCGAGCGTTTTGTAAGTAATAGGGTTCTTGATATGACTCTACGTTTTGTTGCGTGTTACTCAACTAGCTTCCCGAGGTACGTAGGGGTCTCGATGTTTGAAGAAACAGTCACCCATCCAAGGACTGACCGCGGCAAGCACTGCTTAACCGATATCAAGACTGCCGTGCGCTCTCATAATAATATGTTTTGTCAACTACCTTCAAAGGTGCCCGAGATACAGGCCTAGCCTAGTTTGAGACCAATGGAAGGTATTTTATATTGAAAATATTTATCGAAATAAATTGAAATTGAAATTACGTTTTCAGTGTAGCATCAAAAATTACAACTGTATGAACCGAATCTCCTTGGAATTTGGAAGCCATCTTTAAATCTGCTTGGGTCATGGCAACCCGAAGCAGTTTCGCAACATCTTGATAATCTTGGACAATAATAAAGAGCCTTATTAATTTTTATTATCACCACCTGACCTACTTGCGCAGAATCATGCGCACTTTATGATCAATAAAAGGTTGGCACGTATTGAATACTGTTTTGTTAATTTATTTTAACTATTTATAGCAATGATGATGTTAACCTCACTGATGAGGCGTGCCATTGCATTGAATGATAATTATTTTCACGTGTTCATTGACCTTCAGGGACCTATTAGCTTTTATTTATTTTTATTTTCAGCCTGTGTTGTCCCACTGCAGGGCAAAGGCCTCCCTCTCTTTTTTCCACTCACTTCTAGTTTTTGCTAGTACGGACCAGTTTTTTCGGTAGGAGTCAAGAGCAAAGAGCTTTTTCGGCAAGAGTCAAAAATACCGAGTGCCTAGTGGAACAAATATTTGTATGATCTACAGATAGTTGTTTCGGGTCTGGTTGTGTGTGCGTGTGATATGTATGTTTGTAAACTGTACCCTCGATACAGGAGAAATCCTAGTGAGGGGCTATGTTTTTAAAAAAAAGCAAAGCAAAGCAAAGTTATCTTAGTAAGTAATACTCTACAATTCATTATTTTAAAAGAGTTTCCATGGAGTTACCTGCCGGTTCTTCTCCATAGTACCTATTATTTGGAATCGCGCACCTAGAGTCTCGACATTTCATAAGCGCCTGTATTTGGTTCATCTATTTGGTGTGTCTATTCTATTCTATTAAGAACTGTCTTTATCTCCTAATTTTTTTCTATATTTTGTTTTTTTTTTTAAGTAGGTCTTAGATAATATACCTTCATGTAGTAGTAGTAGAAAGAAAGACAGAAAAAGAACAAAAAGAAAGAAGTTTTTAGTCTTTCTTTTATATTTCACTAGTTCAGTCGTTCACCAGACTAAAATCAGACATGGTCGAGAGACATCCTAGTGAATACGAATAATATTAAGGACTTAACTGTAATGTCTTGAAAATGACCCGTTTGCTATTTGAAGCTAGTAGGCCTAATATTAAATTTAATTAAATTTAATTAATTTAATAGGCCTAATATTAAATTCAAAATAAATAAAATTGCGCTTGTGACCATAGAAACCATAGACGTAGCGATGATTGTGCTTACGGAACCCATAAACTTTAACGACGTGATAACCGACCGGTCATCTCAAACGAAACATTTGACTAACCAAATTAACTAATTGGTCAGTCAAATGTTTCCATAACTTTGCAATAAATCTGTCGTAATCTTACTCTTTGGTATCACTTGCACTTGTAAAGGTTAAGTCATGAGTTTGACGCAATTTAGATGTTAAAAGGTGTTTGTATGTTTGATCAAGAATGTAATTACCACCCACCCACACCCACCCATTTTCTACAGCTCGAGACACACCGAATAGTCAAAAGGCTGTTGATGTTCAGTCAGTGCAGTACCTATACACACATTTTTTTTTTTTTTTCTAGTTATTATTTTTTCTGCTTAGTTTTACACTGTTGCCATCCTAAAATTGTATTCTCTGTCTATGCACCTGTCCTCTTCTTAATATCTATGTCTATCATTCTAGTGCGTCTTGTGTTTGTGGCAAATAAATGATTTTCTTTATTTAGGTAACAATTTTTTTTTTGTGATGCATGGATGTCACTTACACAAGTTACGAAACATACATGAGATTGTCCGGCGTACCGTGGGCAGTCAGCCTCCTGCTTATAACTGAAACGCTGATTTTCAGCTGAAGCCTAGGGTTGCTGACTCCCGTAACGACTGTCATAGGTATTCGTATGACAACCGGAACCAACTGCTTAACGTGCCTTCTGAGGCACGGAGGGGTCTCGAAACAGTCACCCATCCAAGAATTGACCGCGGCAAGCGTTGCTTAACCAACTTCAAGACGGACGACTGTGCTCAAAAATTAGGTTTACCACGTAGAAAATGTCCCTTTACTATTAACAGTATAGGGGGTGGATTCATTAAAAATCAAGGTATGGTTACTTACATTGTATGATAAAACCAAGGCAGGCTGATGGGGACGATATTCGTTGTCAACTTGGTGGTCGTATCTATCAAAGATGTCAGCTGATATGTCTAAAACCTTCAAGTATTGTTTCCCTATATTACCGTCAAGTTCCAGACCTTGTTGCAGGTAGACTCCCAAGCATAAGAAAGAAAGAAAGAAAGTTTTGTTAATTGGCAGAATTAAAATTAAAACACATCACATTTAATAGCAAAAAAGTACATTTATACCAAAAGGGCCTCAGCTCAGCATAATGTCAGATGGCAACACCAGAGGGCTAATTCACGTAATTTTAAGACGCGCCGATCGTATTGCAGTGACGCTGGAACTTGACGCGAGCGTATCTCACTGAAGCTCAGAGGTTACCAAATGGCAGAATAGTCGACATCGGCTCAATTGCCATAACGAAAGAAGAAGAAGAAGATTACCAAATGGGTTGTTTTGATCAATATTTTATTACAACTGCGCGGCAACTGCACTACTTTAGTTACGTGAATTAGCCTACAGGTGCTACCACGTGACGCTGATTTTCAGCCCCAACCCACGGGTGCCATACACTCGAATTTGCTTAAAACAATGTACTTAAATATGTATGTAAATACATAATTGGGTACTATCAGCACCCAAAGGTAATTCCACCATAATTCCAGTCCCGTTATATCGGCAAATCCCGTCCCATAGATAGGCGAAAGCTAGTTTTCATAAACACGTTTTTGGACTGAAATAGGACATTCGAACATGTCCTGAGACATTCCGCTTAATCAGCCGACATGCCCGACGGTGGGAGGGAGGACATAGAGTAGTGCGCAGACGCGACGGTTTGTAAGTATTGTGCCTACGAGTAGTTTTAGTGATTGGTGGTGGTGGATGGTTGTGTCAGTGTAGTGGAAACGGATGTTGGAATATTATAATACCCGCTATATATGAAGTGTTGTAGGTTTTTTTTTTCTTTTGTTTGTTTTCTAGCCGTCTTGAACTATCAAGAAATTCCTCTAATCTAATGAAAATAATTACTGGATTGAAACAGATTCTGGAAGCTAAGATTTTTTCCTTTTGCGAAACTAAAATCGTTTAACACTTATAACAACACGTTATAGGTTTATTTTGTTGAAAATACGTAATCTTCCTACGTTAAAATAACTACATAAATTTAACTTGACTTTCGACTTTAGAATTCAACTAAACATTGAGCAGTTTGGTCTCTGAAATATTTATCGGCAGTTAACCCCATTCGTCGCATCTGTTCATAAATTATTAATCTATGCCAAGACAGAGACGGGTGCAGTGCGAACGCGACCGAAATAGATCGCGTTGCGTACGCGCACAACTCGCACTCCTGCGCCGCGCCGTTCAAAATAAGGATCCATGGATCATTCTCATTAAAAATCCTATCGAAGACTTTTTAAGTGATCTGATAACTAAAATGGCTCCGTGATTTTTATGACAAAGTGGAGAAAATTTTGATATTTTTTGTTTGTTTGTCATAATTGTGTGATGATGCGGTGGTGTTTTGCAGTGTGCATGCTGCTCTTTGTGACCTTGTGTCCAGATGCTTATGGTAAGTTCATTAAAATTACAGAATTTTTGGTTTCGCTGTCGCATGAGATTTTGGGATGTAGGCCACGAGGGCGCATGCGTATAATGCGGTAATGTGGTATTGGTAGACACTTTCGTCGAACTATTTATTAATGAGTTCGTCCTTTTGTTTCGATATATTTCGTTCGTTATCGAAAATATATTTTTATCTTACTTTTCCAATCCTACAGAAATTATAAATAAATAAAAATTACCTACTATTATTATTTATAATATTTGAGATTCAAACTTCGACCTGTCTGTGTTGTCGTCTGTTAATTCATTTTCTTTTTTACTATATCTTGGATTCTTGGCATTATAAATGTTTTGTATGTTCGCAATATTATTTTTTTATAATTTATTTAAATCTTTTTTGTGATTTTGAATTTGTGTCTTTTGTTGCACTGAATAAAAGTTTTATCTATTTACCTTTTAGATAATCCTATACGTTTTTTTATTTCAGTTTTCATTTAAATTTTTTTTCTTGCTGAGTTAAAATCTCGTAGCGTTTCGAAACTACTTCCTAAATCTGTGTATCGAAGGTATCTCTTTATTAATCATTTACCCAATGTCAGTAGGTTCCATAAATGTCATTCATCAGATAACTGAGACGCAATTAAGATTTGTATTACAGGCATTACAGCCCAAGATGATTGCTGACACTCGAAATATTAACCGCCCATCCATGTGCTACAAGATCCATAACAATCTTCTCTTATTACATTTCATTCATTAAAATGTGTATCACTACATCACTACATAGTATAAAACAAAGTCGCTTTCCGCTGTCTGTCTGTCCCTAAGTATGCTTAGATCTTTAAAACTACGCAACGGATTTTGATGCGGTTTTTTTAATAGATAGAGTGATTCAAGAGAAAGGTTTATATGTATTATACTTTCATATTTAATGTAAGGATAGTAGAGAAACTGCATCCGTGCGAAGCCGGGGACGGGTCGCTAGTAAATATTAAAAGAGTATCCATGGAGTTTCTTGCCGGTCTCTTCTCCATAGAACCAATCCACTTTGGAAATGAGCACCTAGAGTCTCAACGATTTAAAAGTGCATGTAAAAGCCCAGTTGCAATCAAAAACTTTGACTTTCGACTCTATGTAGGTACCTACCTACCTACTGTTTTTAGTATTGGGCAATGTGATCGCATAGAGGCGAAAACCTAAAATACCATCAGTTTTAGAAATTACAACGAAAATCTTTTTAATTATAAAAAATAAGAAATTGTCCGCGGCTTTCTATGCTAAGAAAAATTGTGGTAAATCTATCTAACTTGGGCAATCCTATTTGGCAACTCGAAATTTCATCCTCCTCTTGTCACACCGTCATCGCGTCACCTTAATCTATCTCATTTTATTTGGGGACAGCTTAAAAATATTGCGATAAAAAATAATTTTAGAATCATAAGGCATTCTTTTAGTTAAAGTTACCTTATTTCGAGCGTACTGTCAATCTTTCTACACGTGCAGCCTGTGGGTCAGGTATACGCGGAAAGCTTTTAGTGCCCTACGAGTCCAGTACAATAACGGGTGCAGGGGACTGTTGAGACTGCCTCGCTTCTGTAGTGCGTCAGGGATGTTTGCTGAGGCTCGCATCGATGACTTTTATGCAGTCGTGCGTAAAAGGATTGCATCCCTGATGCGTCGGGTGCGGGGTAGTTCCAACAGTCTTCTGGCTATTGTGGCCCAGGATTTCGAGAGTGTTATCATGAGACACTGGCTGACTATGCAAAAGCCAGCAGCCATGTTCGTCTCAATTAAATAACTTTTATTTTCTTAATGTGTGTAAAATGTAATTCTATGGACTGATGTTTGTTCGAAATAAATGATTTATTATTATTATTAAGTTCTTTCATAAGAAACTTTTTCTGCGTTTTTATTAACTCGCTTTCTTGTCTGTTTGTCTGTTCAAATGGAATCCATTTTTCTTCCATTTATATTTATCAGACGTCGTCTTAATATTTATCTTTTCTTCCCAGTCATGTTATATTTTACACAGTCCATCCATCTTTTCTTTGGTCTTTTTTGACGACTTATTTATCCGTGGAAATTAGGAATTTAACTTAAAAACGTTCGTTTACGGAACAAGCGCTTTCCATAAACAGGAGCCGAATTAGGATCTTGACAAGAACCCTCACTGGCACTGCAAACTAAACAAGCATCTACAAAAAATGGGCCTTAGTGACACCACAATTTGCAGATTCTGTCGCGAGAAGGATAAGACGCCCACACATATCCTATGCGAGTGTGACGTAGTACACCACACTAGAAGCCAGCACCTGGGGGGCCACCTAATCTCACCAGATGAGATTAAATCCCTCCACCCCAAGAATATAGTCAATTTTATTATTGACTTACGGCCAGAGGGAGTGCTGTAATAATACAAGAGGCGTCACAATAGATCTTCGCAGGTCGCAGTGACAAAGGGGCTTAGTACCCTACCTCTTCAAACAAATAATAAAAATAAAAAATAAAGTTTGTGCAAATAACTAATAATATTGTGAACTATTTATACGTACGCTATCTGGCTAAACAGTTTTCCTGTTATTACATACCATAGATTGTGAGAATAATAAATGCATAAAATGTATGGGTTGCATTAAGAGCACTTAAGGCCAACGCAGACACGATACTTTTGGCATCGTGCATCACCGATCGAAGTTTTTTCGACTGCATCGCATTTTGGTGATTCTCTACGTTCGATTGCAGTATTTTATCTCTCATTTTTGCGACTGCATCAATGCCTATATCGCGTTTTGGTGCTTCTGCAACACTGACGTATTCCGTAAAATCCAGATAAATAATCGCTGCGACGCTGTGTTTAGCTTCCAAAACGATTATTAAGACAAGCGATCGAATGTGTGGCGTGTAGAGTTCAGTCGCTGTTGCTTCACTGTAGGGCCCGTTCACATGAGCTACTTTTCCATCGGCGACTAGCGATTCAGTCGCTTTTCGGAAGCTAGATGCAGCGATCGATCGCTACCCCGTTCACTCGCGATGCTTTTAGCAACCGCGATCGGACGCAGTGAGTCGCCAAATCGCGATGCAGCATCGATGCAATAGCAAAATCGCGCGATTTAGCAGCCGTGATCGGACGCAGCGAGTCGCTAAAACGAGACACAGCATCGATGCTATCGCAAAATCGCTAGTCGCCGATGCTAAAAATAGCTCGTGTGAACGGGCCCTTATCGCTGATGCTAAATGTATCTTGTCTACTTTGTTAGTAAAAAAACAAATGAAGTTTGAGAGCCCATTAAACTAAAGTGGTTCAAGTTTCAAGTAGAAGCTGATTGAAACATAAAATGGGATGAGATGATGATTAATATTTCGTTTTAATTTGTTATGATCGCTCTTTGATTGAAAGTTTCCTAACAGCTTATACTGTTTCAAGTTTAGATGCGTGAGATGATGTAATAATGAGTTGAGCATGTGCATTTAAGATTTTCTTAAAGATAGACGATTACTTTGATGAGGTTTCTCAAAGATTATAAGCCAGAAATTATTCATGGCTCATTTATGTTAGAAAATATTCTATAGAGTTTTCTGCTTTTCTCTATTTTTAACCGACTTCAAAAAAAAGGAGGAGGTTCTCAATTCGAAGCGTATGTTTTTTTTTATTTTTTTATGTTTGTTGCCTCATAACTCTCGACTGCGTGAACCGATTTTGATGATTCTTTTTTTTATTTGGAACTGTGGACCGTATCGACATTTCATAAGTGCCTGAATATGGTTTACATAAAAATAGAGATAAATAAATAATAAATCCAGCCCATTACTGTCCCACTACTGGGCACGGGCCTCTTCTCAGTATGAGAAGGGTTAGGCCTTAGTCCACCATGCTGGCCTAGTATAGGTTGGCGGACTACACACACCATCGAGAACTTTATGAAGATTTCTCATATGCGCATGTTTCCTCACATGTTTCTCTTCAATATTCCATTTTACACGAGTCATTTGGCTTAGAGTTAGACTTGAGTCCGACAGTACAATATTATTCCTATGAATGCGAAATAATTCCCGCATACTGCATTCCAAGATATCGAGATTGTCGATAGATCGAGATATCAATTAATGTGAATGCACCATAATCCGGTACAAGCAATGCTCTACAAGGGGAGAGTTATGAAAGTGGCAAACTTATACATACCGTAGACGGCTTTAAGCAACACGGCACTCTTTTAGTGGGAAGAGATAACTAAAATGTTAAACTAAAAACTAAAAAGTAAAATAAAGTTTATATTTGTGGAAGCTTAGATTATTGATTGGTTGTCGCAGCCGCTCCAACTAGATTCCGCCGGCGTACTAATAAAATGCGGCAAAACATACTACGCAAGAATAGGCGTACTCGAGTGAGTCGGTCAGATTATAATGCCGGTTTGCGTAGTAAAACTGTGCAAAAACAATACAACCAAAATTTAAAAAACACTGGGATATGTACCATCAGTAAAGATTGTATAATTTCCGAAATAATTTCAACAATAAATAAACAAACCATGAATGACAATCACCACATGACAATCACATGTCAAATGAGTTGACGCATTCCAGACGCATTCAAGGAGCCATTTTTCTTAGGTAGTGCGGTATCTAATTGGAGCGGCCGCGACATCCAATCAATAATCTAAGTGTGGAAGCTTGTCATTACCTAATGTATTTGTATAATGTTACCTATTTAAAGTTTGTTAATAGTCTGTAAGCTTTCTTTAAAATAAAATAAATAAGTAACAATGATTATGAACTAGCGACCCGCCCGCGGCTTGGCTTTGGTGAAAAAAATTTAAAAAATCTCTACTTTCCTTAGATTAAATATGAAATTATTTATTATACATTACTTACATACACACATAACATAATTGGTACAATACCGGTAAAAAATAATTAACATTACCTATATTTCCCTCATAAAGTTATTATTATAATAATAACTTTATGATTTCCCTGCATGACAGGCGGGACGCATTGGTCAAGCAATTCGGTATAAGTGAATTTAATAAGGTGTGTTCTACTTGTACCGCTACCGATATAACTTGAAAATAATCTCTTATAACAGATCGTAACACTTTGTTATTAATATCAGGTCACTGAAATTTCTCCTCATTCAAGTATATTATATCGTTGCACTTGTGCGAATGTTTGCGAAAGTACACTTTATTCGTAATAACCCTAGGGTGCCTTTTCGATTAATGGGTGAAGATATTAATTCTTGGTCGTATCTAAGAGTCTGCAAACTGAACAACTTAATCTATGGGACCAACATCGTAATTGCGAAAAAATTATCAGCTGTACCATACAAAACTTCTATTCCCATAGAGAATGTTGTTCAGTTTGATGATCTGATCTATTTCTGATAAACGAAAGAAAAGAACATTTAGTCAGCACAGACATATTACAAAATACATACAAAATAAGAGAGAGAAGATAAAAAAAAAAACACGATAAACGATAAAAAGATGTTTATTTGCCGTTGATCCTACTTGCCTTCCGAGGAAACCAAGGAGGCTAGTTAGTACCTATTACCACTACGAATCCTGAAAATTGCCAAAATACTTGCAGGTTATTGACTCTAGCCTAAAGGTCTAGAATTGACTGTTTCCTGGCATTTAGAACATAGCTACGATCATTGCTAATCAACCACTTTTCTTCGGTTCATTCTTACGATTCCCGGTACAAGAATAGAATAGAATAGATCTTTATTTCATGTAAACAGGAACTTATGAAATGTCGAGAACCGTCCACAGACCGAGTACAGTCAGCAAAGAATGTTTATTAACAGTTTTTATCTTTGCCCCTCATCAAGATTTCTCAGGGTGCAGTTAACAAACATACATCTCACATGCACACACATCCAGACCCGGAACAACTATCTGTAGATCATACAAATATTTGTTCTGTGCGGGGATTGAACCCGCGGCATGTGGCGCATAAAGCCAATCGCTCTCCATCGTATAGTCCGCCAACCCGGACTAGGCCAGTGTGGTGGACTAAAGATTCACCCTTCTTATTCCGAGAAGAGTCCCGTGCCCAGCATTAGGACAGTAATGGGCTGGATTTATTATTTATTTATGTTTCTTTCCTTGTACAAGAATACTACCTAAACTACAACAATCACTAAACAAATTTAATTGTTTACTTATATTTAACATAACTAGAGAACATTATTATTATTTTTTATACTTTTCCCCTCACTAGGATTTCTCCTGTATTGAGGGTGCAGTTTACAAACATACATGTCACATGCACACACAACCAGACCCGGAACAACTATCTGTAGATCATACAAATATTTGTTCCGTGCGGGGATCGAACCCGCGGCACGTAGCGCAGAAAGCTAAACGCTTAGCCACTGTACCAACCGTGTCGTCAATTAATTACATTAATGTGTTAAACTACTTTCTTTGCCGACTGTACCTATTAGAGTCTATCCCATCTTTAGTTAGACATAGACATCCGTCTAAGTAAGCTGCGATGTACAATTACACACTATATGAGTTAATATATTTATTTATTATTTATGTACACACATACACATGACAAAGAAAATAAGTAAAGATATCAAGTACAAAAGTACTGCTTATTTCTAAAGAAATTTCTGCCAGCAGACGGAAAGAGCGAAAAGAAAAGAAGACACAGTGTGTAACTAAAGGAAACAAGGTAGGTAGATGATAAGAAGCTAACGATGAGGAATATAATAAAATACATAAAAATAAAATATATAGATACTTACATATAATAAAGATACATACCAAAACTAATACATAACATGAATATACTAATAAACATATATAATTGTTTAAATGTTATAAGGATAGGTAATGATCTTTAACGCGTAATATAATTGTTACAAGTTGGTTATATTTATAACTGGTCGTCATTGGCATGTGACCGCAAAATTTAAATATCGCAAAGGAGGCCTATTCTTATTAATTGAATGTGGGAGGAAAACGTATCAAAACAGTATTAAATTAAGTAGTATTTAACAAGACGTTTAATATGTTTGCCTTAGGCCTAAGTTCACCAACAATGTAACAGAAGATTAGACCAAAATCAGGCGTTTAAACGTGAATTTTTGTACGGGTAATCGGCTGATTTAATTTTAAACATGGTATAATTATTGTCAGTGAACACAGGCCTTAGTCAACCTTTAAAGTTTTGAAATTAAATAAACTTATGACAACATCTGATTGCAAAGTAAATATAATGTCCACACATAAGCTTGCGTTTAAAATAATTAACATGCTAAAAACCTAGTCAACTTAAAACGATTACACCTCTTTGAATGAATAAATAAATCCAGCCCATTACTGTCCCACTGCTGGGCACGGGCCTCTTCTCAGAATGAGAAGGGTTAGGCCTTAGTCCACCACGCTGGCCTAGTGCGGCTTGGCGGACTACACACACCATCAAGAACTTTATGAGGTCCTCTCAGGAGTGCATGTTTCCTCACTATATTTTCCTTCACCGTTAATGCAAGTGATAATCAATACGATCTTTGCATAAATATAAACAAAAAAATCGCAATGTTCCTAATATTTGTTTATGTAAATATTTCGGCTCGCACTTGACCGTATTTTTCCACAAACTTCATGTCTGCGCTGTAAAGCTGCCGACCCACTTACCGAATTTATTTGGGGCGTATATAATATCGCCTGCAATTTGTTTGTTTTGCCCAGAATAATCACTTGATTGGCTCACCAAATGGTTGGCATAAGAATCCATGTTAAAAAAATATTATCTTAAACAAATGGGCCATTAAGATGCTGTTTGTTTTGCTGATGGAGTATCTTGCACATACTTTTTGCTTTCAACATCTCTCAATATTGTTTATGTCACTAATGCTGGGACTACATTAGCGCGTTCCATCGAACAAATCTGGATACCTTATGAAAAAAACATTATCACCCAATGTGCTAAGTGTGGAATCGTGGAGGATGTCCAACAAGTTTTGATGGAGTGTGTGCGAAACGAGAATCTAAGAAGTTTTCATTTTGGTTCAACAAAACTAAAAGATATTGGTGTATGTAACAGCAACTTGGCTTGTCCTTTATCTGAGCAGGCCAAAATGCTGTACAAAGTAGCACAACCAATTACTAATTAGTTGTACTTATTCATTATTTGTATTCATAATAGGGCGACATAATCGCTAAGAGAAAAAGACAAAAAAAATAAAATTGCGCGCGAATTTTCGTGTCGCGATAAAAACATCGTGAACGAGTGTACGCCATGTTCTTTTCAACGTCGACTGTCGAGCGGCCGGAAATCCGGTCTGCTCAAAATCTGGACTACAACGTCTACAACAGAAGTGGCGAAGTGTAGCCACGCAAGCGAACATTATCGCGACAAAATCCTTTGATGCGCGCCAGTTTACCGACAGTGCCGCGATAAGCATTCGTCGTTGCCCGAATACTACGCGATGCGACGAACTGCTATGCTATTCTCTAACGTTTTTTTCTTCGTATTCGTGGCTGTGCTCGACGGCGAGCTCGTCGTCGAGCCAGCCTTTAATTCGACGTCTAGCTCAGCGCTGTTAAAATCCGTATAACCAACGCATTTTGGCTCGATGTCGAACTGAAGGCTGTGCCTTTAGACGCTGTTCTCTAGGACGAGTTAGAACTTGACAAACTTGCTCGGCCACACTTGTCGCGATAACGCGAATATTCGCCGTATCCCGCTAATGTAGCCCCAGCATAATGAAAATTGTGCCAAAATATAACGTTCTATGAGAAAACCGACATACGTTGGCAGTTTGATGAATGAATGTAATAAATTAAAAATTAAGGTTAAATGCACAATGAGAGTGATAATAACGAACTAAGTATGCAACAAAACTTTGATAATTATCTAAACTGTAATAAATCTGTAGAGACTGTGTGTTCGTAATTTTATCAAAATTACGAGATTGTCTAGGTACGTTGATTTATCAAAATTCTGCGTATTCTGTGTAATGTAGCTCGGAATAGGGAATTTACATTTAAATTAAAATGAGAAATCATGTTAAAAGAAGACAATAATACCGAAATGTTGTGAAAAGTGCTCTATTGAAAGATTTATACAAAAATTATACCTTTTTTACAAATTATTTTTATTATGAATTACGTAAAACGGAACGTTATTTCATACACCATCATCGAGTTTATGACGTCACTCCTTCGCGTTTCATTGGTAACCATATTCACACGCTATGAACGATCGATGCCATGACTTCATGTCACGTAACACGTGACTGTGTTTTGGCGCCAATATTTTTTGTTTTGTTTGTCTTTAAAAACGATGCCCCTGACTACGATTTCTCCTGTATCGAGGGTACAATTATTTACAATCATACATCTCACATGCACACACACCCCGACCCGGAACAACTATCTGTATATCATACAAATATTTGTTCCGTGCGGGGATCGAACCCGTGGCACGTAGCGCAGAAAGCTAATCGCTTAGCCACTGCGCCAACCGTGTCGTCGAAGTTTGAAAGTCATATTTTTATTTGTGATATTTAAATTAATCGTCCATATTTTATTATGTATTTTTTAGATTTAGTGGAAATGGCTATATACATATGAGTCAATTATTATTGAGACTAGAAATGATGCCTCGACTTACAATCTTCTCTATTGTGTCCAGGATACCTCGGCGATGACATGGCAGAAACGATCCAGGTGTGCTGCAACGAAGGCGCAGGGTTTGCCAGAAATCACTCTATCAACGACTGCCAGGGTTCGCTCTCGATACCGCCAGAAATCCCAAGTGCCTTCGAGTCTATGTGCCTCATAGCTAAGGCGCAGTGTTGCAAGGAATATTTTCGGTAAGTGTTCTGAGATATCTTAAGAAAAATATGCTTTTTTGACCGACAAAAAAGAGTGATTATAAATTAGTGTGTATCTGTGCATCATTGTGTCTGTCTGTGGCATTGTAGCTCCAAAACGGATGAACCGATTTCACTGCAGTTTAATCGGGAATCATCTTAGCTATGTTTCATGAAAATCTGTTCAGCTGTTCAAAAGTTACAGCTCTTGTTTTAGTTGGAGTCGGGGGCTTCTGACGATTAGGTTATTTTATGCGGGAATATCCTCATGTTTGTCCTCTGCCCTGGGGAGGCGAAGGGGCCCGTCGGACTCTTACTGACTAAAAACCTGCGGTGTTCTTTACTCCTGCCCTTTGGCTGGGGCGCGGGTTACAGGAAGAAAATTGGGTGCAGGGTCTTTTAAAAAAAAGATTTTCTTCGCAGATTGATTGATTGTGATGGTTAGTGCAGTGGCTAAGCGATTAGCTTTCTGCGCTACATGTCGAGGGTTCGATCCCCGCACGGAACAAATATTTGTATGATCTACAGATAGTTGTTTCGGGTCTGGGTGTGTGTGCATTTGACATGTATGATTCTAAAGTACCTTCGATACAGGAGAAATCCTAGTGTGGGGCAAAGATTTTATTAAAATAAACTGTGAACTAAATCCGATTTTTTTTGGAAAGTCCTACCCCATATTCTATTACGTTTCTTTCCGTATTCAGTATACTTACATGATTCTATGTAAGTATTCAATATACTTACATGATTCTATGTAGGTATTCAATATACTTACATGATTCTATGTAAGTATTCAATATACTTACATGATTCTATGTAGGTATTCAATATACTTACATGATTCTATGTAAGTATTCAATATACTTACATGATTCTATGTAAGTATTCAATATACTTACATGATTCTATGTAAGTATACTGAATCCACGATATCACTTTTCGTTACAAGTTACCTATAAAATTATACGAGAAAAAATCATGTAGGTATGTTTGCATATAAGATTTATTTCTTGAATTCCTGAAATAACTAAGGAAACGGAATGTAAAAACAGACAAAACCAATGCTATTTCAGAATTATTTAGAAGCAATTTCCTTGTTTTGCTTCCACATAAAGTTACTAAGAATTCATGTTTACCTCTAATACAACATTGTTAAGAGTATTGTTTGTTCAGACTAGCAAAATAGGTTGCTAATGTTATCTAAATGAAGTACCTAGCTACAAGGTTTTAGGTATAAATGTCATGTTTTTGAACCTTGAACGATTTGACCTAATTTATAAGGAAAATTATGATTTAAGACCTAGTAGCCTAATTCAATGAGCATAATAATAACACGATATTTTAGGTCATCTAACGGGAAATATTACATGTTTCGATTTACTATTTGAATAATCTACAGATAGTTGGGTCTGGGTGGTATGGAAGATGTATGTTTGTGACTTGTACCCTCGAAACAGACGAAATTAAAGTGAGGAACAAAGACAATCTCATGATTTCATCATTATCATGAGAGTTTATTTTACAACATTTTTTTGCAAATTACTGGAATTGGAAAGTAGAAAACAGCGCGTGAAAAATTATATTTTCCAAAAATTTCCCTTAATTGGGTCAAATCATAGCGCACTTAGAATTATGCATAAATGACTTCTTGTGAATGAGTTTAAGTATACTTAAACTCTTTGGTAAGAAGTCATTTATGCAATATGTACCTATACTCCGTTTACAATAGCATTAGACAGAAGTTAAAAAAGGTTCTTTTTAATGTACACTTTGTAACAAAAGTACATTAAATTTGTTACAGTTACGATTAACGCCAAAAGTATTAATATCTATTTATATACCAGCTGTCACACTTCATTGTAATCATTTGCACTATTTATCTTATGAAATTAAGTGGCTTTTATTTAGATATATTATTTCATTCCAACTTAAAATTAAAGTGTCAATGCTAAAAACCTAAAAGAAGCAGGAGTGAACAATATCGAGAACGTTTTTCGCTTCACTATAATTCTACCAAATCTAAAATGTCACCTAGTCCCTTCATAAGCTGTGACAGCCGGGATTTTCTAATTTTACCGGTTTATGTCGTCTGTGAAATTGACGTAAATATTCTGTGATTTTGTTATTGTTTCATTCATTCCCTTTGTTGTAAGTTTGTAATGTGTGATGAAGATGTTATTATAAATAAAGCATTATTTAAAATAAAATGATTTTTATTTCGTTTATCTCAGTATTTAGTAGTCCAACAAAGTTATAACTTAACTTTGAAATAAAAGGTTTTGCACTACTGCTTCTACGAGCCTCTTTTTTCTAATGCTATAGTAAACGGAGTATAGGTACCTATATTTTAATTGAATCTTGCAGACTCCGTAATAATACCTACTGGCCACTTTTTTGTTAAATTCTATTTTTGAAAATTGAATTATACCAGTTCCATGGCGCGAAAATAAATAATTAATTACTTACCAATACTATACATACTTACACGTTTCCAGTAAAAACATTTTTATTGGTTACTAAAGATTGCTTTTGCCAACTATTATAATTTTCAACTTTCAACGTGGCCTATAGAGGTATAAATTTTAATATATTTTGCCGTCTGTTAATCTATTCTAGAACAAGATTAATTCAGAATCAAGCAACTTTTCTACTTGGTATTCTTCTGAACTGTAATTACCTAGTGGGGAAAGATGGTTTTTGAATACCATATCTACAGGTGATGGAAAAACGTTTACTACCATCGTTAACCATCTTGGATTATTTGCGCTGGCAAATTGGATGGTTATCCCATGTTCTCCAAACTTTTTAGGGTAAGGGCCACACTGACTCTTCGCCTCCCCTTGACTACTCTACTACCTAGGTCTCAAGGGCCAATACCTGGCCAAGCTATCCCATCGGCCCTGGGCTCATCGTACCAACATAATAAAGTTTTAATTTAAGTTTCCTAATTTGATCATTAAACAAAAATGTTGGATATTATTTTGTATGATTTATTTTATTTACTTAAATAAACTGTGGCGGATATATGGTATATTCGGAACGCTGCCGCGGGCCGGATTGATGGTCCTCGTGGGTCGCACTTGGCCCGCGGGCCGGATTGATGGTCCTCGTGGGTCGCACTTGGCCCGCGGGCCGGATTGATGGTCCTCGTGGGCCGCACTTGGCCCGCGGGCCGTAGTTTGGAGACCCCTGGGTTAACCAGTCATCTTCCCGTGTGCTATTATGGGTCATCCATAAAGTACGTCACACTAATTTCGTGACTTTTTGTAGTCAGCTGTCCCTTAAGTTTGGGTCGTATGTACCTATAGAAGTTTTGTATGGGACAGCTGATTAGTTTTTCGCGATTATGATGTTGGTCTAAGTTGGTCTCATAAAGAAGGTTTTCTGATACGTTGTGTATTATTATGATTGTTTCAGAAAGGAGAGAGACTGTGAAACTGGTGTAGACATAGCGACAAGCAGCTACAGTTGCGACTCTACTAAATCTACAAGTAAGGTTAGTAGCTTTATTTAACTTATTTAATTGCTTTATTAATAATAATAGTGGTCGTCTAGTGGTCAAAATTCGACCGTAATTTTAACTTTCTGCACTCCTTCTCCATATAAACATTAACTACGCCAAATCTCACACTCCTCCGTGCGCGCAATATGGTTAAAAAGGGGTACAAAGTTTTCTCTTCACGTATATTATAACGATACTTGATACGTGTGTTTTAAATTATAGTATCTTTACTTTTAATAACAGTTCGACTCAGAGCGGCACACATGCATACACCCCACACATCCTTAATGATCCAACTTCGCCAAACTGAAGATGCTATATATAATTTAGAAAAAAGTATTTAAAAAAAAATAGGGAACCCTACGAAAACTCCAATAATGTAACTCAAGGTGTAAAAAAATGACTTTAAATTAAATTAATATAAATAAATGTCCATCCGTGCGAAGCCAGGATAGGCTGCTAGTATTTTTACCCGACTACGGAGAGGGTTATTTGTTCGACCGGTATGTATGTACCTATGTATGTTCATCTCTTCCCTCATAACTTCTGAACTACTTATATAAAATTGTATGCGGTCGTATCAGATTTCGAAGTACTGAATTATCTTGTCATTTTTACCGACTTCCAAAAAGGAGGAGGTACTATGTTCGTCGCGTATGTTTTTGTTTTTTGGTGTATGTTCATCGATATTTTATTACTTCCAATCACTATAGCACATCTCTTGTTGGAACACAGTCCTAACTTAAGCACACACGGTAACTAGGTAATTGGGGATTTGTTATCATAATGCCAGCTGATAACGAGCAGATGTTATCAGTTTGTTCAGTTTACGTGATGGAGCTTCCTTGTTTGTTTAGGCGAATACTTGGCTATCTTATGCCCATTTCCTGTTGGGTTATGCAGAATACAAGGTGGAATTTTAACTGAAACATCAGCTTTTCTTAGTAGGTAATGGAATTTTGAAAATTATGTTAAAGAAATCCGTTACTACATCTAAAAATACATAGTTTACTTAATCTATATCTAGTGAAGAGAAGACTTTGTACCCCTTTTTAACCATATAAGTTCAAAAACCAAAACCCGACTAGGCGACTAATGAAAAAGTATGAAACAACAAAATATTAATACATATAATTATGAAGTGATTGTTCAGAGGATAGCTGTGGTCGTATGCCACTTGCCCTAACAAAATAATTCATTCTAACAGTAGTAAGCGATCATAAGCTTTAGGGCAAAGTAGCATATGACCACGGCTATCCTCTGAACATCACTATGAATATGTGTTAATATTTTCTTGTTTCATACTTTTTTAGTAATCGGGTTTTAGTTTTTGAACTTACTTTCTTTCGTACCTTGTATGTCTCTTAACAAGTGAATTGGTAGAAAAGTTTGGGAAATGTTAAATATCTTAAACCTTATCTGCTTCTTATAAAATAGTCGGGTATTTACTGAAAATTCATAGAGGCTTCTTCTTTTGAATGCGTCATGAATAAATGATGGTATTTTCGTCAGGTATGCTGCAACCACTGCACCAGAGGCACCTCGGTAGGTGCGTCCAAGGGTCCAGACGCGTGTGTGAAGGGGAAACCTGGAAACAGCGCCGAGGAGATGCTGGCTGATGATGCGTTTGTCACGTGTTGTAAGGTAAGCTGAATCATCTCACGAGTCATCTTCAAGGGACTCGTACTAGTTGGCTCCTGCGCAATTCAGACTATACAACGTGTATAAAAAATGCGTGGTCATATTTAATGTGTGGATCAGACCATCAAACTGAACTGACCAACATCGTAATCGCAAAAAAATAATCAGCTGTCTAGTACGTTCGGGTCGAGTAGGTAGGTATTGAAGTATTTTTTTATATTTTTTATTACAATAGCACAATGGTATACTGTGCACGGCTTATGCTGATATTTTTGCTAATAGAAAATAGGTCATGGCCGATCATGTTCGGTCCCATAAATTCAAGGACAACGTGAGTAAACTTCCGAACCGTTTACAAGGCCATGCCGCGGTTCGATTCCCGTAGCAAGATAAATATATTTATCAGTAAGTTGTACAAATATTTGTACTATTTACTGGTATCACACTCAGAGGTATAGGCAACGTATAATTGAATTAACTCAAAACATCAAACACTCCTATGAGAATATTGAGTTAAAAGCATAAAAAAATAAACAAGACTTAGGTTTTTAAAAGTTAACTATTATTATTAACTCAATGGTGTTGAGCCTAGACTTATTCTGTTGAAATAAGATTCAATTAATTCTTTGGCTCAATCAACAGATAGTTTGGCGAATTTCATATATTTTAAATTACTGAAATCGACTCAGTAGTCGATTATCAACAAATTATATTGAGGTTTTATTTATTTATTTATAAAATATTAACCAAGAAGTTTTATTAATTTTACTGGAGTAATATTAAATAGTCTATAAAATACCTTTTATTACCATTTTTTTTATTTTATGATTATTTGATTATGCTAACGTTCTTGGTTTCCGAGAAATTAAGGTTTATTAATAACTCGGATTCATTGCTCTCGAGTATATTAAAACACGAGTTCGTGTCATTGTGTCTCTAATGAATATTCGTATATATATATTTATTTTTTATATATATATTTTATTGTATTTTCTTTCTTTCTCTAAGTTAACTGTGTTTTGTAACAGAAAGCAGCCAAAGACTGGAAAGGCGAGTCGACCCAAAGGAGTTCAAATTCCATCACATTATCGAGTAAGTACCTACTCTGTTTTAACACTATGTACATAATATTGTACATTATTTATTTGCGAACAGATAAGCAATATTTATTTAAGAGAACATAAGAGAAACGGTATTCCTAAAGATGGTTGCTCAATAAATATTACAAGAGGGATTTTTTGCTGGATGTTGTAAGTTGTAACCACAATACTCCATAGTAATTTTTCGATAGTGAATTAAAATTGCTAATAATTTAATTTATAACTTGAAGTTTTGGCTAAGAAATTGGACATCCAGTTTCTACTCTTTTACAAGAATGTAACATTGAAGACACACAATTTTTTTTTTAATATTACCTTCCTTAATTTCGTCACTCACAGAGGAAATTGTCGACGAGGTCGACCGAAGCGTGAGTGGCGTTACAGTTACAGTGGACGTGTGTGTGGAGCAGACATGGCAAGAAGTTGCTGAAAATAGAGTCATGTGGGAGGAAAAGGGAAGGCCTTTGCCCAGCAGTGGGACACACAATAGGCTAGATAAAAAAAATACTGCCTTTACTGCCGCGCAGTCTCTTTTCCACGTTACTTGGAACCGTTCACGTCACAGAAAGCAGGATAATTTTTTATGTTGTGCACATAATTTGTAGAGTGATTCAGTCTCTGTTCCTAAATGCAACCGCAGTATTGGGATACACCGAAAATTCGGCTTAGTATGGGGGACACGCATAATTTATTAGCGCAAGCCATACAAAATTAATGTTTTATTTTGATTTGGAGTGAATTTTAGTACTGCGGTTGCATTTGGGAACGGACACTGAATCACTCTGCAAATACACACTGCATAAAAAAACATCCTGTATATAAATTTAACTTTTGGAAAAGCTTATTAATCTGTCTTTTCCTTCACCTTTTATATTAATTTCTGTTCCAGCATTGCCATCATTATGCGAAGATTACGCTCCTAACGAGTTGTGTGCACACCACTGCATACCAGTGCCAGGGTCTTACAGGTGTGAGTGTAACCCTGGCTTTATGTTGATGGCTGATGGAAGGAATTGTAAGGAGGTAGGTATCTTATAATAATTTAATATATCGAATTTCGAACTATGGCTGTGGCTTTTACGCTTATCAAATTATCATTAATTTATCTTCATAAAAAATGCTGCAAAGGGAAGTACTCGTAGTTCTGAATCCAGATTCAGAGTGCGTCACATCCGAAATCAAATGCAATGAAACTACATATTTTAAACATTATTTATTCTAACTAAAGTTTATTATAAACGCTATACTAATATTCACAAAATTTATGTCGTTATAATTTTAAAAAATAGTATTGAACTATTCCGATATATAAAATATTATATAAAAAATAATGTTTGCTTGTTCGTCTTCTATGCGTTCTTATACCATTCATTCGATTACGATGAATCTTTGGTGAGAGGCTGGGTGCGCGCTTGCGAAAATAATCTTTTTTAGAAATGTTAAAACTGACTTTAATCCGGTGCCTACCTTCCGGTTTCATCATCATCTGATGATGAAACCGGAAGGTAGGTAGTTAATTGGGACCATGCTAGTGACCGTAACCACTGAAAAGTTACAGGAAAGCAAAATACGCAATTACGTTTACTTGGATGACATAATAATTTTTTCATGTTATTTTGATTTAAAAACCAACTATTAAACCGATTTTGATGAAATGTTTATGGGACCAATCGGAAAGTATATCCTTTCAAATAATAAATCAATTTTCCAAATCAGTTAATAAATGAGGGAGTTATGAGGTAACAAACATAAAACAAAAGTACAACCGAATTGAGAACCCCAAGAGGCATTGCAGGGCAAGGGATAGCTTGTATATAATAACCCAGCTCATTACTATCTTACTGTTGGGCCTGGACCTCTTCTCCATCTCCGCCTAATATTTCTAGAATTTCTGGCTTGATACTGTTTTTATTTCCAGGTGAGTAAGAACAGATGCAAGCCCCGCAACCCTTGCCAGCACAAGTGTAACGACAACGGCGTGGAAGTCAAGTGCTCTTGCAGGAGAGGATACGAGCTCATGTCTGACGGAACGTCCTGTCAGGGTATGCTGTCCTTCTTTATTCAAGCGTTCTTTCAGCTAGCAGTCCTTGGATCATGGAGTTTTTTGCCATTATCTTCTCCAGGACCAACCCACTTGGAACCGTGCACCTAGAATCACGACGTTTTGAAAGTGCCAGCAAAGGCCCAGTTGAAATAAAAAACTTTGACTTTGACTTTGGACCAGGGATCAGTGTCTAGAAGAGCGGGCATACAAGGAGATAGATTTAACACGCTTTTATTTGCTTCACCTGTAACTGTATGTAATAAAATCTTGGAAGTTAAATTTTACCCACTTCTTGGTTTCCGATTGAGCTGAAATTTTGCATATACGTTTCGTTTAGATGACAATGCATATGTCATTCTAAATCCAATATGGACTCCCAAAGATGGCGGACTAGTTGCGTCTTGGTGGCGCTTTGTAAATACTTTCACAAATACTTTCATACGTTTTGAAGATTTTAGGAGATTTTAGACAATCTCATCTATGAGATTAAAATTAAAATGAAAAGCTTTACTTTTCAGATATTGACGAATGCCAGCTAGACGTGTCAGTATGCTTGCCTGGCACCCAGTGCCATAACATCCAGGGCTCCTACAGATGCCTCTCTCTCAAGAAGAACAACGTGGAGAAGGGACAGTGCCCAGCAGGGTTCACCAGAAACATTGACAATAATGTTTGTGATGGTACGATATAATTTTTTTATGTTTTTAAGCCGTAGGTAGTCATGTTTGTGTATGATTAATGGTATGTTAATGGCCATGATAGCTGAGCTTGGTTACTGTATATTTATTTATTGTAACTATAGTATATTTTATTTATCAATTTGTTATTTTTATTAGATGTATCTTTACCCTTATTTATGTAGTATGTGTTATCATGGAGAACCACCTTCTCCGTGGCATCACATCGGTCGTATCCGAAAACCAGCGCTGTGACATTTATTTTATCTTTCGCAGCATATGCTGAGATAGGGGCCATTTTTGGCTTCGTGCAGGATTTTTTATTTTGTTTTTTGTTGTTATTATTTTAATGTTTTCTCTTTGTATCTAATTTTCTGTGCGAGTCTTTCATGTTCCTATTATTGTTTTTACACCGTGAACTACCTCCCTTATAATCTGCAAATCTGTCCATCCTAAGGTTGTCTGGCAGAAATCGGCAAGTGCGATAAGACCGTCCTTTGTACATCACTTTTCTTTCTGGTGTCCAATAAAGTGTATTGTATTGTAGTCTGCATTCCTGATAAAGTAATAAACACTCTTTATCATCCCGTGGATCATAAAAGACGACGAAGATATTATCTCTAGACAAGACTTGCATGGTTTGGATGTTTTTTATGGTAATAGGGGCATGCTACTGGTGGTATTCGAGAGTATAGCACCTGTGGGTTGCAGCTGAAACTCAGCGTCAGGTGGTAGCACCTAGTGTTGCCATTTGACATTATGCTGAGCTGAGGCCCTTTTGGCATAAACGTACTTTTTTCTATTAAATGTGATGTGTTTTAATTTTAATTGTATTATTGTATTTTAATTTTTTTTCTTTCTGATTACCTCTGCTTATTCTTATACTTGTCTCTCGAGGAGTTTGTGATGAGTGGTCGATCTTTTGTGCCGACCTTATGCTATATATGCCCGGGCTACAATGATGATAAAGATAATTTATTTTATATTATCTCTCAATGTTTCCAGACATCAACGAATGCCTCCTGCCCAACCCACCATGTCCGATCTATAGCTGTGAGAACACGATGGGTGGGTACAGCTGTGATGGTGTCACGGGAGACCCAAGCAATTTAAGCACCTCGTCTCGAACGCCTGTTGAAGATCGATGCCCACCTGGATTCAAGATTGGGCTCAACGAAGAGTGTGAAGGTATTCTCACCAATACGGATGCTTTTTCACCTTAAAGTTGCATTTTTTACCCCCGACAAAGAAGAGGGGTGTTATAAGTTTATAGTGTGTATCTGTGTATTTGTGTGTCTGTGTATCTGTCTGTGGCATCGTTGCTCCAAAGGGGATGGACCGGCTAGTTTAATCGGGAATCATCTTAGCTATGTTTCATGAAAATCTGTTCAGTCGTTCAAAATTTCCAGATTTTTTTCTAGTTTGATTCGGGGGTTTGACGGTTTGGTTATGTATTTATCTACAATGATGCACTGAAGAAACCCTGCCTTTTTTTATCGTCCACCAACAGAACGTTAGAACTCAAGACGATACAATAATGTTAAAAAAGTCTTGTAAAGTGATAAAAACAAAAGCCTTTAAAAAAAAGTGCTGTGATCTAATTTATCTTCCGCTATTAAGTACTTATGCAGACATCAAAAGAAAAGATCCAACGAGTCTGATGGATTGATTCCTTTTAGTTAAATTGCCTACAAAAAATCGGGGTGTGGCTGTTTCGTGGACACGGCCATGTTTTTTTACGTGAATACGTGTACCAACGTAACGGGTAATACTTTGTCCTTACGTAACAAATTCTTTCATTCTTTAGCTATCGAGTGGTGTAATTAAATTTTGGATGTAGATGATAGATAAGTAGCTACAACACCAAACTGTATCCCCCAATTTTGTTATCATCAGTTTTCTGTATTGCCTCCCACTATTGAAGGAAATTTAAAGACGTATTCACGTCAACAGTGTATTCTTCTTTATGTTATTAATCCATTTTGACTAGTTTAATCCTCCATTATACCATAAACTTTTCCTAGATGTCGACGAATGCGCAACACACAAGGACGACTGCAATCTTCTCTCTCAGTTCTGTATCAACACGCACAGCTCCTTCTACTGCCAAGACCAAGGCTCAAAACACTGTCCGCCAGGGTTCAAGATAGACTCCAGGACTAATAAATGTGAAGGTACGTAAACGTAATCCTATTAACAAAGTTAATTGGGGATCCTTTTTTATTGTTCCCTCGCTGCTGACGATCCCTTTCGGATAAATGAATATAATATTAATTTTAATTTTTTTATCCATTTGGTACGAGCTCTCACATCGGATCACTCATGCCGTAGTAGAAATATTAGCCAGACAGCAATGGTGATAACAAGGCTGACTGCCGATAGTGCGCCGAACGATCATAATTATGTTTCGTCATTCGTGGATGATCTTCTTGCACAATTTCATTTAAAGTTTATTGTCTTGACCTTTGCCAGGGTCCTTTAATTCAGGTGGTTAAAAAAAACTAAAAAAATGTGCGGCGTGTTCTTTTGAGTACCTAGCCACATCAGTTGAATTTTAACTCCCTGGTTAAAATCCTGCCAAAAAGACCTTTTTTTTCATTAATCTCGTACTTTTTGTTATTTCAGACATAGACGAATGTGAAGACGACAGCGACATCTGTCGGCGGGATCAGATGTGCGTCAACCAGCTGGGACAGTACGATTGCAGATCCAAAGTGGATGCCACCAGGTAAATACTCCTGCAAGTCGTATTATTCTACTTTTGTTTATGGTAGAGGATGGCAAACTAGCTTGAAGGTTTCCTGATGGTAGATCACCGGGTTGGTAAGTTGAAAAGAGAAGAAGGTGCAAGGAAACGGCCTCCACGGTGAAGGAAAACATCCTGAGGAAACTTGCACATTTGAGAGAGCCTCATAAAGTTCTCGATGGTGTGTGTAGTCCACCAACCCGCACCAGGCCAACGTGGTGAACTAAGACCTTACTCTTCTGAGAAGAGGCTCGTGCCCAGCAGTGGGACAGTAATGAGTTGGATTTATTTTAGTTGTTCTGATGGGTGAAATAGGTAGCACTATAAGTACCGCCCCAGTCAAGCTTGTAACATGGAATTCTACTGCCTCTGAAAGGTATTTTCATTTTGCAGGCCAAAATCATCGCAGTGTCCTGATGGCATGCGGAAGAAAGAAGGAAGCCTCTATTGTGAAGGTAAGTGTCTCTTTTATCTTAAATTTTTCCAGGACTATCCTACTAATATTAAAAATGTGAAAGTTTGTCCGGTTGTTTGGTACTCAATTACACATAAAGGGCTGAACGGATTTGGTAACCTATGGATGCTTCCAACACCTGGGCATCAGTCGGCCGTTGCCGACCCTACTACTAGTGTTGCTTTCGCTACTGCCAACACGACACTTCCAAAAGGAGCACTGGCGACCTTGCTCACCGTTAGGAACACAACACTGCAAAAAAGCAGTGTTATTTTGGCTACGATATATTGCAAAGTGGAGATACTTCCCTAGTCACTCAGCTCCAATTTTGAGAGGCAAGTCCCGCTATGGGTACCTCTATAAATTTGTCGTTTTGCATTTACATCTTTTATAGGAATCTGGTTTCCGTAGTAAGATTAATCAGCAGATCATTTCTGCCTACCGTCTACCTGATATCCTTTGAGATCTTTTCCAACACGCTTTCTGTAGAACCACCATAGAATATTTCGATTTATAGAATATTTCGTCCCCAGATATCGATGAGTGCGCTCAAGGCACTCACCTCTGCGACCAGTATCAGAACTGTTTGAACACCAACGGCAGTTATGAGTGTCATTGCAAGTTGGGATATGAACTGGATATCACTACAGGAGCTTGCGCTGGTAAGAAAAGACTTGGTTACAATTTTGTGAATGCTCCTGGAGTATAGAATAGATTAAGAAAAACAAATAAACCAAAATATTAGGAAGTTTTGAAAAGAATAGGTGCACGGTTCCAAAACAAAGTGGTCCTATGGAGTAGAACCGACAAGAAACTAAATACATGGATACTCTTTTTATCCTAAGATTGTTACAATTTTGTATATTACATTAATTTAATAATAGAGGATGAGGAAAAAATTTAGCGTGAGAGAAATACTAAAAGTATAGTTCTTTTACCCAGAGTTGTGGATTGAAAAATATTACATTGCACCTTGTCAACTTAGATCAAATTAGAAGGCAGCTTGATCAATCTGGATGCGTTAGTACCGTGAGTTCCGACAAAAATTGTTGCAATGGAAAATGCATTATTATTTTCATGGAACATCACTAAGGAAGGATTACTGACCCTGTTAAAATTGGAAAGCTACTTTGATGACATATTAATACAGTGTATTTTTCATTGACGGTACTGACGTGTGTGGATAGGCCTTTAGGTAGAGGACAGAAAAGAAATGTAACGCAGGAGAGGAGAGACGCATTGTCTAGAAAGGGGTTGATTAGATCGAGTGAAGAATGTCGTCTTAATAACAGCATTAAATGCCTTTAGCAAAGCGATATTCTTATTCAGTTGGAGGTTAGACTTGTTAGACTCAAATTTCTGTCCCATCTACTGCAAATCAGTTTCCTCTCTTCCAAATTATCTGTACCTTGTTACTATTCCCCAGATGTGAACGAGTGCGCGACGGGGCAGCACGAATGCGTCCCTCAGGCGCAACGGTGCGACAACACTGTTGGATCCTACCTCTGCATCAGGATCACATCATGTGGAACTGGATATGTGCTGCATCATTCTACTGGGAAGTGCGAGGGTAAGGAGGAATTAAGTCTATCTATCGGTAACGTAAGCCAAACTGCAGGACTCTGCTGGAAAAAGGCCTCTCCCAAACTAAACATGCTGGCACACGAATTAGAGGCCGTATAACTAGTCTTCTTGCACCGATGACGATGTTGCGTCGCTGAATCATCAGGTCAGTCCTTAGACATCCACTGCTAAACATAGGCCTCTCAGTAGAACACAACAATATAGTATGGAAACATCTCTCATTCTCTACAATTCTTCTTGTTCTCATCTCGATTCGGGACGTACTATCACAAGTGATCGTTCATGCCGCAGTGAAATACCAGTTAGCAATAATGGTATCAAGGCTAATTGCCCAGGGTGTGCTAGATGATCTCAAGATTCGGCAGTTGTGGTAGCATTCTCCTTTCATCCCGATCCTTCTGCAAGAATAACATGGATCCCGTTGCCAATACTCATGTCCAAATTATCTGTTTCCTTCCAGATATCGACGAGTGTGGCCTAGGCCTTGACAACTGTGGTCCAGAGTATCTCTGCTTCAACATCCGCGGCTCATTCCGTTGTGTGCGTAGACGCCTCTCTACCACATCTACTACGACACCGCCGCCGGAGTATGACTACGAGTATTATGATTCTGAGTGAGTATCATTTAAATAATAAGAGAGCTGGTGGAAACAGGGTAAGAACCGGCAATGATTCTTCTTTTCGAGGATAACCTCAGATGAACGATTATGTCTTAACAGCATATAGGTCTTCTAACATATTAATACCTGGAGCATTTGTTGGTGTACCGTGGAAATGGTTATACAACGTCCATATTTATCAATGATGTTGCCATCTGAAAATGTTGAATGCTAAGTACTTCCCTCTTACACAACAGTGCTAGTAATGAAAAACTAAATGACGAAGTGTCTTTATTTTTTAGCGAAGAAACAGAAGCCAATAACACAGCACCAGCTGTTAATCCACCAAAAGAACCATCAACTACAACCACATCAACAACTTCTACCCCCAAACCGGAACCTCCAACTACATCCAGCACTACTACTGAACTACCGAAACCCAAAGAACCGGAGCCAAGCTTCGAATACAACAACGTTGAACCACCAACATACAACAACCCTTATCCAAATACTGAGGAAAATTTATTTCCCAAAGAGTCTGATGTATACTTTACAGAACCAAGATTCGAAACAAAACCTACAACACCAAAATCTACTACGGAGCCATCACCACCAACCACGCCTACGGAACAAACATCGCCTACGACGCAACCAGAAGTAACCTTCAACCGACCTACACCTCCCGAATACATCCCCGAAGCCGAACTACCCAAAGAACCAGAAGAAGTACCTCGACAACCAGAACCTACATACCCACCTAGGCAAGAAGAACCGACGAACGAGTCAATACCATCGGAAGAAGAACCAAATCAAACTGAAAGTACGTTCATTCCACAACCATTACCTACAGAGCAACCGAAACCTTCACCTCCTTATCAGGTTAACGTGAATGTGGGGAGAGAAACCGCGACGGTTGCAGGGGAGAGGAAAGATGATGGTTCTGTGGTTGTTGACACCGAACAACTACCGAAGAATGAGTGGACCAAGATTAATATTAAACCGAAGGATTGTCCGTTTGGATTTGAGGCTGATGAATATGGAGCTTGCTTTGGTAAGATTCTAATCACTACATAGTATAAAATAAACTCACCCGTCACGTTTGTTTGTTCGCTAACTACTTCTTAACTATATAACGGATTTTCATCATAATTTTGAGCGTTTCTTTCGGAAGGTTTATGTTTTTTGTATAATTCTAATATTTATTGTAAGGATAGTAGCACTCGTGCGAAGATGGGGCGGGTCGCTAGTAAAGAATATAATTATAAATAAATATATAAAATATTAATATTTGAACTACATCAAAAGTTGATGCAGTCTACACTGGGCTTTACTCTAAATAAAGTATTTACGCAACTACTAGGATGGGTTATCGACGTCGTCAGTTAATGGCAATAAAAGCTATATCTAAGTAATATATTTTTGCCCCTATCATTTGGCCTAGATGATTCCCAATTAAGATAATTGTTTTAATGACATTTTCGCAATAAAATTGATGCAAAAGATTTCATAGAAACTGCGCCACCATAATCTTTTAGCGATTGCTACCGTACACTTATAGGACATGTAAGGGAACCATCATTTCATCATTCTCCTGCCCTTATCCCATTTTCTTTGTGGTCGGCGCAATATGTGTTTTTCTTCCATTCATCTCTATCAGACGTTATTTCCAGGTTCACTTCCTTCCATGTTTCACACAGTCCATCCATCTTGATCCACTTTGGTCTGCATCTTCTCTGATTCCCATAAATTTCCAGATATCGACGAATGCGCCACCAACCGCCACAGTTGTTCTGGTCTCACCGAAGTGTGCAGGAACACGATAGGAGGGTACACGTGCAACTGCGCGCCAGGGTTCAGACGGGATCTGATCACGAAAGCCTGTGACGTCATCACTACGTCATCGTCTACTACGTCTACCACCACACCGCCGCCGATACCACCGTCTTCTACTAGTAAGTATTTTAAAGTTGAAGGATCCTAGGAAAAATAGAGCTCAGTTAACTCATTAAAAAATGGTAAAAAATAGTAAATTAACTCTTGTCTTTTCGTTTGCAGGTAAGACTTTCTTCTGGGGATACCCAGAGTACCGCGTGACAGTGAGGCCATTCCGGCCAAGAAATCTATGCGACGCTGGATTCCATCACAACGCTAAAACTGGAGAATGCGAAGGTAAATTATGGCTAGATTTAAATATTTAGGAATTTATTGATCGATACTCGGACGATTTTGTTAGCCATAAAAGGCAAAACATGTAGGCTGTACCCCATAAATACACATTTGTATTGTTTACTCAACTTTTAAAAACTAAATACCAAAAGAAAACCGATATTTAAACAAAATTGGCATGTATTTAAAGCCGGGTTCACATAGGTACCATTTGCCAGATCCAATCACCGTATCATTCATTGTGTATCAGGCTCTGTATCTAGTGGTGGGCGCCTCAGTTTTCTAGAAAAACGGCTAATTAATCTTTATATTTCCAAATTTCTACAGACATAAACGAGTGTAAAAACGGTCAAGCTAACTGCGCAGCTGTGGAGATCTGCATCAACACTGCTGGTGGCTACCGCTGCGAGTGTCCTCCCAACTGGAGGCTGGACCAGGTCAGGCATCGCTGTCTGCCTCTGAAGAACAACGGACAGTTCCCCACTGGATATGGGAATGAGCCCAGTAAGTTTTTATTGACATTAATTTTCATGGACTTATAAGCTGGGCTTCCACTGGCAGCGGAGCGGGCTCCGTACGGGCTCCGTTTAACTGGCAACGGTAAACTTCATAGAAGTGCTTCCTCCAACAATGAGTCTAGTGGAGAGGACTGAACGAGTAAAAATAGTTAATAACGAACTCGTTCTTCATTTCTCTTTTGCAGTGGAAGGCAATTGTCAAAACTCTTTCTCAATGGAAGGAAAAACCTATTTTAGCTAGTTGCGGTCCGTTCCGTCCAGCTATTACTTGCTCATTGCCTTTTTGCAGTGGAAGCCCGGCTTTAGGAAAAGCGGATCAAACTGGAATCATGTGAGACAGAGGCAGTAGTATTAAATTACCGATCACGTAGATACGAGTCCCCACTTTACGATCATGACAAGGTAGCTCAAAGTTTGTCTCTCACGATCGTATTGAAGTTTATTACCAGAGTCGATGTTCATTACTATTTTAGTTACGCGGTAGACCCCTTGGTCAGTCGAACACATTGGGCTTCGTCCCCTGGATCTTTTCCCTTCCACCTTGCCTGTCATGAGCATTTTTTCTTAATTATCACCACGTTTTCTTGCAATGTGCTCGAAGAATTCAAGTACCCTACGGAGACACGTTGTGGAAAGAGCTTTTGCCCAACAAGTACTTAAATATGGTTAAAAAGTACAATGGTTGTTCTAGCTCGATCCCGATCAGCATCCGAAATATTTAGAGTTTAAGTGTTTTTACTTTTTTTGCAGTCTACCCAACATTTCCACCAAAGAGCGTGGTTCACACATCAGGCACCAAGTACGTGGACCCTGAGATCACTCAGATTGATGACCGAGGATCTGTGTTCAGGTGTCCAGCTGGATACAGGCTGGGAGATGACAATACTTGCGTTGGTAAGTTTCTTCATGAGTTAGACAAAGATGGATCGATGGGTGGATGGAAGATAGACAAATTAAAGAAGATATGAACTTCATTGCCGTAGCCTATTAGTGTCCCGCTAAGAAAGAAAGAAAGAAAATACATTTATTCAGCACGGACAATGACAAAACCTGATAGAAAAATAAAATAAAAGATAAAATAAAATTTTAAACAAAAAACAGACATGAGAGAGCAAAATCAAAAGAAAAAAAAAGTAAAATAATCATTAGAAAATATTACATGTTGCCAAGTAGGTATGCCCAATATAGGGTAGCTAACTCAGACATTGCTTCACAGAATGAGAAAGATTTTTTTTGATCAGTCACAATCTTAACATAAGGAAGGGTTAGGCTAAGTCCGAAAACTTAATGGAACTTTCTCAGGTGTGCAGGTTTCCTCACGATGTTTTTCCTTCACTATTAACGCAAGTGTATTCTAATCCTAACATGAATTCTAAAATCAGAGGTGAGGGTTCGTCTTGAAATCAAACTCCTCTGCGTGGAACATAAGCGTTCATCCGATAGGCTACCTAGTAAATCCTATTCCAGATGTGAACGAATGCATCACCGGGGAAGCGAAGTGTGGTCCTCAGCAGATCTGCGCCAACTTGCCAGGGGGGTACTCCTGCAACTGTCCCAGTGGACATCGCCTGGTCAAGGACCACGAGTGCGAGGATGTGAACGAGTGCGTGTTAGCTGGTAGCTTGGTAAGTTCAAATATATTGCTCCATAGACAATTATAGAGGAATCTGAAGAATTATCTTGCTCGAAAAAAACATAACCTAACCGTCAAAAACCCCCGACTCCAACTAGAAAAAGAGCTGTAACTTTTGAACAGATTTACATGAAACATGATGATACTCGATTAAATTAGCTATCAATAAAAACAAACTGCATTGAAATCGGTCCATTCGTTCTGGAGCTACGATGCCACAGAAAGAACATAGATGCACAGATACACACTAGAAACTTATAAACGCGGTTCCAATTAGTAGGTCCTATGGAGAAGAATCTGGAACAGACTCCATAGAAACTCTGATTAGTACAATATTGTGGTAAGAGCTGCGAGAATAATCTAATTTAACATGAATAAAAATAAATAAGAATAGGATAATAATAATGATTTACCTTTAAATAAGATTGCCATGGCAGTTACAAGCTGATGGCCCGACAGACGGCACCCGTTCACGAGCATGACGCATGCGTCAGCATCATCAAGCTCAACCATAATGAATGGGTGCTTCTTATGTTGACTTAAAAAAGTCCTAAAATTATTTAATTTTGAATAAAGGCATTTAAATTATTTCCGGGAAAAAACGAAGGAAACTCTTGGTCAATCAAGAAGACTTACCACAACTTTGTATTTATTTATACTGCAAGAAATAATTTCATTTTCCACTGTTGTTCCAGCCTGTCTGTTCCCAAAATGCAGATTGTGTGAACACCATCGGATCGTACCAGTGTAAATGTCACACCGGATTCAGATCAGCACCAGTCAACGACAAGGTAAGATTTAACATTATATACGTGAAGAGAAAACTTTGTACCCCTTTTTAAGCATATTGCGCTCACGGAGGTGTCTGATATTTGGCATATTTAAAGTTTATATGGAGAAGGAGTACAGAAAGCTAAAATTACGGTCGAATTTCGACCACTTAGCGACCACTAGTAAATTATAATTAGTCTATTATATAAATGTTAAAAATTCCATTACCCATAGAAGTCTCTTTTCTTCTCCCCCAAGATTAGTTGAAAGGTACTACTACATGGTAGTCTACATTTCTTTTTTTCAAACTCTCCTCTCGCAGGTCTGCTAGAAGAGATTTCTTTAGAAATAAGCAGTACCTTTGTGTCATCTTTCCTATTTAATTATAATTATTCTTCTTTCTGTGTGTACATAAATTGTTAAATAAATAAAGGTGCTGTTCTTTTTATCCATGAAACGCATGTGTTCTTTGTGATTAATTGATTTGTATTGTCACCAGGTGTGCGTTGATGTGGACGAGTGTATGGAATCCCGTCCTGGGTCCCTTTGTCAGCACAGATGCAACAACGTCTGGGGAGCCTACAGGTGTTCATGTCACAGAGGATATCGGCTTAATCCTGATAACAGGTTTGTGAATTCTTCTACTGGGCCTATTGAAGGAGTTAATGTTACTGTTAGCCTGCACCATCCCACTGCTGGGCGAAGGCCTTCCCCATGGTTTCCAGGGTTTTCGGCCAGTGTGAACTCCTGATATGGTGAGATAGCGACGCGGCAGACCACGAAAGTGATGGCGGGACAAAGTTGATAAAACTAATAATGAATGGTTCACACTTCACACTGGCTCTATTGAAGGAGTACTTGTAAAATATTTAGATGGGACTCCCAACTTCATGATCGGTAATTTCTTTACGAGGTAGCTTGAAGCTTTGTCTCTCACGATCGTATTGAAGTTTATTACCAGAGTCGATGTTCATTACTATTTTAGATATGCGGTAGACCCTCTAGTTCCCTTCGTCAGAAAGACTACGGAGAAAGTAAAAATCACCTTTTTAACACGCTTTTATTAGCTTCACCTGTAACGAACTAACTATGTAAGAAAATCTTGGAAGTTAAATTTGACCCACTTCCCGGTTTCCGATTGAGCTGAAATTTTGCACACACGTTCAGTTTAGATGACTAAAGCGTGTTCTTTAGTATTTTAAACTATAATATTTTATCTAAGAAAAGTTCATACAATATTCTCGTATTATAACATGCTTATTGCATTGTGTTTGCAGCACTTGTTCAGACGTGGACGAATGCACAGAGTTCAAGTCTAAGATCCCATGCGTGGGCAGATGTCTGAACGAGCCGGGTAGCTACCGCTGTGACTGTCCAACTGGGTACAGGCTTTCTGAAGACAAGAGAAGCTGCATTGGTAAGATTAATTATTATAAATAATTATAAATCATGATGAGTAGCTAGATAGTGTGGCATAATAGGAAAGGCGTCTGTTGGAACTGGTCAGCTTGTAACTGTCATGGCAATCTTATTCAGAGGCAAATTATTATTATCCTAGTCTTATTTTTTATTCATTATTCTCGTAGCGCTTACCACAACATTGTACTAATCAAGATTATAATCTATTATTTTAATAGAGTTTCCATGTAGTTTCTTGCCAGTTCTTCTCCATAGGACCTACTATTTGGAACCGCGCACCTAGAGTCTCGACATTTCATAAGTGCCTGTATCTGGTTTACATGGAGGAGAATTTTGACATCTTAAGGTTGTATTTTACGACGATTTCTTACTTTTGAGGGGGTGAAGTATCAGCCTAAGCCCCGCCCACTAGGGGAGCTCCGTTCACGCATATCGTTTGTATTGCGCAATTGACGTATCAGACTGTGTGACACACGTGTCACAGAATACCAATATTAATAAGCAACATGCAGTATGACACCAGCAAATACTTGAAAAATATAAATCCATAATATCGTATACCCAGTGTCCTATATTACGATAGAACATCTGTTAGTCCGTTTTGTATTTGTAGATTTTATGCCCATTTATCTATCTACTTATAAACTATTGGTCATACCTATTGTGTATGAGTTTATGCAAGTGCATATAATTGTCTCGACCAACATTGGGCATTTTCACATTAAGCCGATAATGCCGTAACGAAACCGATATATCGGCAAGACAAAGCTGATGACACTGCCAATGTGTGTGTAATGTTAGAAGAATAAGTCAACTCAAATCCATGCCTTGAGACAATAACCTACCCTCACCCACACCTGTAGGCGTCGTCCGTTTCCGAAGTCATAGTCATACCTACTTAAGTTCGTTCACAGGATTGCTTTTTTACCAAAAAAGAAATTGCATATTCATAGTATTCAAAACCATATTCCTAGTTCAGATTCCTCGCTATGTATGCAGGTGAAGAGCTTCAAAATTGAAAGAAAGAAAGAAAAAATATTTATTTCAGACTCGCACACGAAATGCCTAAGGCATTAAGTCCGCCTTTGTACATAGTCCCTAAAGTATAAATAAATTACATAAACACACAAAAAATTCAAATAATGATAACAATAACCTAACCGTCAAAAACCCCCGACTCCAACTAGAAAAAGAGGTGTAAATTTTGAACGGCTGAACAGATTTTAAGAACCATCCCGATTTGTTGTATTTAAAATAAATAAGAACTTTCTTATTGGCTATGGACTCAAAATCAAATAACATAGTTTCTTGGGCTTTACTACATTGGCCATGAAAGTTTGGCCATTTAATGAAAAATCCAGTAATCTTTCCTCACAACACACAGGGGTATCTAACTTAGTCTATCACCTGACACATGGCATAGCTTATATTCTCATAAAAGCAACTCAGAATGCCTTATAATCATTTACTGAGTCTCAAACAATTAACATACTCGTAACACATATAACTCAGTAATGGCAGCGTTGCATTGCGTAACAAACAATACTTAAAGTCCAATCATCTAATCTTAATAAAATATCCGGAATTCAGCTACCTACTACAATTAATGTATTAGTCTACAATTACAACTAGTAATGGACCATCGACGGACCAACGGTGCATGGAAAAACCTAACAAATGGTTATAGTTTATTAAATTTTATTTATGTATTTTTCATTAGTCTGTATAAAAAAATTGTATGACTAATAAATAATATATGTTATAGTATAGAAAAAAATCCAATTCAACTGGTTCTCTCGGTAGACAAGTCAATTACGAGGTTTACAAAAGTTGATAAATATACGTTCATTAGTAGCGGGAATATTTGTCGGAGTTCCATCGCTATTTTTATATAAACTGGATAATATTGTTCTATAAGTAAATAGAATATAAATAAAACTTCATACTCTTTCTTCTCAACACTACAAATTGTCATACTGATTTTTCTATACTATATCCTATAAAATGAATTCTTGACGGAGATGTCAAGAAATTATTTTATCATATTGATTTTATAAACGAAATACTTAGATTTTCTGAATAAAAGGCAAGTTACTTATACTTCCTATTTCTTTTTAATATTTTTTTTAATAATTATACTGTCATTCTTTCTTTTGGTTTTTAATAAAGGGTAAGCGCAGGAACTTCAAAAAATTAGCACAGGTCCGACCTCGATGCGCGCCGAAACGCGACTGATTGATGGCGGAGATGACAGAAATCACGAATTTTGTGGTTTTTCTCAAATTGTGACCAATATACGTAATATTATGAAAAAATAACGACCGACTTGCCTTGGTATACTTGCGACCAATATTGTGATGTAAAAATTATTTGAAATAATATAATATTTTAGAAATAATCTTGTAAAAATATTTTTAAAAGGGGTAACTTTGCGAATTTTTTTTATCGAGCCAACTTTGTCCAATCATGTATCGGACGACCGAAAAATCCGTGTTACATTTTCAAGTTTGATATATATTTTTTTCGGGGCAAAAAAATAAGAATTTCTATTCAAAAAATTGTAAATACAAATCGGTTTTTGCGGCATTTCTGTAAAGGACCCCCTTAATTCTAGTTTTATATTTTTATTTTTATTTTATGTTTTAAATAATTAATAATAATTAGGGTGTGTACATATTTAAGTTTAAAAAGTAATTTTAATATTTTCATTGGGTTTTTGGTTGGGGATTACATTTTTTAAATTCTAATTTTTGTACTAGCACTCTGTAATGGTCTTTCCAAATTAGTACAATAAAGGTGTGCCTTTTATAATTATGATTTTCCTCATCACATAAGGTTATTGCAAGATATAGCAAATGCAAAAAATATTGCGATTTAAAAAAAAACTACCACTTGGCACCTTGATTGCTAGATAAAAATAGTAAATGTTGAAAAAAAATGTGATGATAAAATTTCTTTTTCAGACATTGATGAGTGCGAGACAGGCGAAGCTCCTTGCTCCAAGAGCAGTATTTCTTCGACTTCCAGCGACGTGTGCGTGAACACGCGAGGCAGCTACCGGTGCCACCGCATCTCCTGTCCCGTGGGCTACCAGCTGGAGAACAAACAGTGAGTCCGTCTGTCGGAACTGTACCTCTACCATGAGTTTTCCGTGCCGTCTAACGTTCACGTTCACATGCAATATTTGTATGGGAATTTTTTCAGCGCCTCTAGCGGTATAAATATTGAACTAAAGTCACTATACAAATATTGCATGTGAACGTGAACGTTAGATGGCACGGAAAACTCATGGTAGAGGTACTGTTCAGCTTGTAACTGCCATGGCAATCTTATTCAGAGGCAAATCATTATCATCCTAGACTTATTATTACATTATTCTCGCAGCTCTTTCCACAACATTGTACTGATAAAGATTATAATCTATTTTTTTAAAAGAGTTACCATGGAGTTTCTTGCCGGTTCTTCTCCATAGGGTCTACTATTTGGAACCGTGCACCTAGAGTCTCGACATTTAGAAACAATCAATGTGTGAAGAATCTGCACACTTTCAAGCTACGTCTTTGCAGTGGTTTTTTTATTAGACTTCATTCCTGTGATTGTCGTATAAGACATAAAGGCATTACGTAAATAAAGCTTAATAGCAACAGCTGTTGACCACTGCATTGATAGGTGGTGTTATCATGGAGCTTTAAAATGACTTTAAATCAATCTTGCTAAATTTGCGTCTGCTCAAAAGAGATACAATTCTATGGTGCATTCTAAGCACTTACGCAGTTCTTTTATAATAAGCAAACCTTGACAATAAAGCAGGTAGAGAGAACGAACCCACAACTAAATATTGCAATATTTTCAGTAATACTTTGAAGATGGTCCAGATAAATCAAATGTTAGACGACTTCTTACAAGATATCCTACAATACTCACGTTTTAATTTTCTTCCCTTCTATCCGAACGCCATCCAACACAATATGGCTGATAAAATTATTTGTTTTGCAGCCGCTGCAACAAGGCAGAACGCGTGTGTCAGCCAGGAGACTGGAACTGCGCCCACCAGCCCACCACCATCTCCTACAACTTCATCACCTTCGTCTCCAACTTGTACATCCCTGACTCCAAGGTCAGTATTCTCTTATTTATTTATTTATCAATTTGGCTCCTCAACAATGAGCACACCGCTACATCTACAATTAAACATTTCAAACTTAAGTCTAAGTGCCTCATTACTTAAAGAAGAGCACTGCATGCACTAAATTATGCGCAGATATAGGTAACTATAAAGAAAACAACAATCAATTTTAGTAACTTACGTAGTAGACTTTAAATTAAATTGAGTTTAAATTGAAATAAATTAGTTAATTATATTATACAAAATTAGATTTAGATCAGAATTAGATATTAATAATGGTATTACTATTAATAGAAGTTAATAATGGTAAATATTAGAATAATAATCACCACCTAGCAAATGGCCAGCGTGGTTTTTTTTAGAACAGGCACTGATGTATGAAATATTTAATATCCATTTCATGTTCTTTGTATATAGTGTACATTCTCGACAATGAATAATGTGTGTGTGTGTGTGATGTTTTGAACAATGTGTGTTATTGTGGTAAGACATCAACCAGCAGCCTGTCATGACCTACACCTACTTGTATTTGGTCTAATCATCGATGTCTATAGGTGGACTACAGTGCCACAAACTTATCTGACCCGGTTGTGGCGTCGCTGCCGTCGCTTTTACCAATGTCATCTCTATACAAAAATGACATTTTATCATTTTGACGTCATTTTTGTTCCGTAGCGACGTTAGTTCCAATTTTGGTCACCGGCTCAGATAAGTTTGTGGCACTGTAGCTATATCTCTAGACAGAGATGGCGCTACTGAATTGTGACGTCATTAACCAGTAATGTCATAGCTAGGAACAAGCATACCAATGCTTGTTCCTAGTGTCATAGTAAATTGTGACAGTTTCATACATATTCCGTTTTGCGGGAAAAGGATGGATAGTGTCTCATAAAGAAATTTCTAAAGCTTACTCTGCCATTTATTCACCGATTTCAATTATTTTGTCAACTATGGTGTTCTTTAACTGCCTACTATAAGGAAATTTACAATATTTGTAAATTTTTAATAGTAGTCAACTACTCTATTATGTTTTCAGTTGAAACTATTCACAATGCGAGGACCCATCTGGCCGTTCGCCAAGATGAGGTTCGAGCTCCGCATCGTCAACGTCAACGCGCCGCCTAGCCTCAAGAGGAAAGCTGATATCAAAGACTTCTTGTAAGTATTCTATTACGAAATAAGTTTTTTCATGGTTTCCCCCATAAAATCCAGGTTTTCCAGTCCAGAGAGCTAGTGTAGTACTATTGGTTATGTGCACGGAATATAAAAAACAAGCAGAACATCGATAATTCTTTCTACGAGAATTAGTGTCGCTAAAGTCACATTCATAGCTCATAAAGTCTTTATACCAAAGAAAGAATAGAGCGGTCACTTTAAAAAAAAAAGAAGGAATAACGTGATATTAAAAAAATACATATTAGTAAGTTTGCGTAACTCCGCATAGTAATGGCACACTCGTTCCGCCTACTTCCACTATCCTCTTGTGTTTTATACACATAGTATATTATACTGTGGCTGTATGTTTAATACATGGTCTTATTATAATGCAAAAAAAACGTTTCGTTAAAACTGGTTTAACGAAAATATTGCAAAATAAAAACTATTACAGTATCGCTGAATTTCAGAATGACTTAACAGTACAATAGGGGTCTGAACTGTAACAAAAACATTAAATAAGTTTTTGTTGTGATTGAATTATGGAATTATTTTAATTGAATTGTGGAATATTATTGATAATGAATTTTAGAAATATTGTAATTAAATTGTAAAATTTTTGACATAAGGAAATAATTACATTAATTTTAATTTTAAGTATTATTATTTTTTATATTTTTTTTTGTGACTTAATAACGTAAATTTTTAATTAATTATGTAATAATTTGCTAATTGTAATACTAATTACTTTATAACTAAAATTGAAAAATATATTTTGTACGCCTTGTATGGCAGAACATATTGGAAACTTCACACCATTAATTGAAAGACCTATTTATGTAGGTACCTATGTTATATATTCTATTCAAAATATTTTAAAGCTAGGCTCTATGAATGATATATAAATCATATCAAACATCAAATTAAAGCTGCAGTAGATTTAAAAATTATGTAGGCAAAAGATCGGGCGGTGCGGCGACGCGATGCGTGTGTGTGACAGAGTAATCGAGCCCGATAGGTCATGTGGTTCGAGTTCATGACCTTAGTGCCATTCATAATCATAGAGGAATAACTATTTTATACAAACGGAAACATACACTATTAAAATTAATTTTGAAAACTTAAAAGAAATTTTAATTTATTTATTTTTTAAAAAAAGGGCTTCTTAGAGTATTTGTAACCTATAGATTTACCTCCTAAATAATTTTGCATTATTAAGAAAGACCTTAAATAGCTGGCCCCTCCATCTTCTTCATGGTCTACCGCGACGACGTCGAGCTGTATTAGGGTACAATTAGTGGTAATTGGTTCACGGCCACAGCTCATTAGGCATACGACAGACGTAACCAGCCCAATCCTACTTGAGTTTTACGGCTTTCTAAGCCACATCTGTGATTTTTTTTTTGGGGCGCAGTGTATTTTTTCATTCATGGTCTGTTATTAAAACGTATATTTTTATTTTTTATTGCAGATTAACCCAGAACAACAACGAAGGCCTAACCTCATTAGTGCGACCACTGGAAGGACCTCAAAGCATAGAGTTGGAGATGTCTATGGAATTGTACACTCACGAGCAATTTGGAGGCACAGCAATCGCGAAACTTTTTATATACGTGTCAGAGTACGAGTTCTAATGTGTGTAACGTTTGCAATGGCGAGCAATAAAATGGTCCAGTAGTAAATAAAATAAAAAAAAGGATATTTTTTGTCTGTTAGGTTGAGATTTTTACAGTAAAATGCAGTAGTACAATGATTATTTTTATTGATGTTTTTTTTTGCTTTGTTGTTGGTATGTTGATTGAAAGAAAACGAAAAACTTTTTCTTTATTATTCAATATCTGAGTAGGTATTTTGATAATTTTTTGATTTAATTATGTTGGATAAAGTTTTTGATTTTTGCTCGCCACTTTTATCATACCTACAATGTATTTTTTGAACTGCATTCTGTGAATTCAGTATTGTTTTGTTTTAAACATTAAAATTAAGGACGTATTTTTATTTTTATAGCCATACTTTTACCCAGCGTCATAATATTTGTGGTTTTATAATTATTTTGAATGAAATATGAATTTGAGTGAAATAAGGTGCTTATTAAAGTAAGTATAAAACTTCCATAAGATATTTTTAGACTTGGATTTAATTTAAGATTAACTGCATTTTAAAACAAATTTTGTCTTCAAAAATAGTTACAGCTAAAAGTGATGACGAGTATTTTATTGCAAGTTCAAATAAATATATTGTTCTCCTATGTTTTTATAAATGTTTATACAAAGCATGTCACAGTAAGTGACCCATTTATTGTGACATGCGTTGCTTAAACATTTTCTTCTTTTAGTTCGTTTTTGAATTTAGTACAGTTAATCTAAAATAAATCTTAATGTACTATAAATAAAACAATAGATATAATACGTAGTATTTATTATTGTATAGACTTAAACGTAATAAAGTATGATTAAGTACATATTTCTCGTTTTATTTTTAAAATATTCTGTCACATCTTAAACAGTAAATTCTACACAAAAAGACATGGGCTTTGGATTTGTGTGTGCGGGCGCCGAAAATAGTAGCCACCGCGCTTCGATCCGATTGGTCGAAATCCTGCAGGCGCTAGGCGCAAGAGCACATGCATAAACAAAAAGCTGATGTTTCTTTGCGAGGACTTCGAAAAAAAAGAAAGAATACAGTTTTATTCTGGACTCACCAGGAATAAATGAAAATACAAAAATTAAATTAAAAAAAGAAAAATAATAATTAAAAGCAACCTGGACGAGACTAAAAATGCCCACCTCAGCATAATGCTGTGGCATTTAGAATTAGAAAATACTACTACTTATCTAGTCCTGTACCTCTACCATGAGTTTTCCGTGCCGTCTAACGTTCACGTTCACATGCAATATTTGTATAATGACTTTAGTTCACTATTTATACCGCTAGAGGCGCTGAAAAAATTCCCATACAAATATTGCATGTGAACGTGAACGTTAGACGGCACGGAAAACTCATGGTAGAGGTACTGATCCTTTTAAGGGGCTGTTGTACTCAACATTATGAACCAGCTCTTTTTAGGGCACCGACCCTAAAACCACGAATAAAAAATCTAGTGTTCCATCAAATAATTCAATATTACTTGACTAAATTACTATTATTATAAAAGTAGTTTTTTTTTCACGATTTCAGTGTTGGTCCCATATTAAAATTTGTTCATAATGATGAGTTCAATAACCCTTTAAAGGGATCGGAACATGAAAGGTTGGACCTTAAATTATTAGATATTCTTTATTTAAAAACCACTTTATTTTGGTTAGTTATTGCAGTAGAATTTGTAACATTTAATAACAGTTTCTTAGATTTGTGGTAAAATATATAGTTATTTTTAGCCTTTAATAATTGATATCTAATTATTACTATGTCATTTAGTATGCAGGTACAGAGATTTAATGTAGGTAGGTGTTGAGGAATATAATGGAGGTAGCTAATTCTTTGATTAAATCAATAGTAAAATATCTTGATATATACATATTTATGTTATAAATAGTTATTAAGTATTTCTCACTTTCGATTATTGCCTAGAATCAGATGAAGAATTGAAAACTAATCTACTAGTAGCAAATAATTAGGTTTAACAATAATATAAATTTGCAGACATCGATAAAATTCTTTCTCCGATACTATAAGAACATTTAGCGCAAACATTTTGAACAGACGAGCGGCACTTTGCTGACGACAGGGATTACTGCAACCGCTGACAAACGGACGCAGGCGCTGGTGCGTCGTCGCAGCCGCCTGAGCATCAACGGCTGCAGTTACCACTGTCATCGGCAAAGAGCTGCTCGTCTGTAAGATTCCTTATAGATAAATGTCAGTATAGGTAGTGTAGGTTGTTTATACTTCTCAATACAATACCGGATTCCTGGACTAGCTGCGGAGTGACTAATTAAAATAACTATTGTGGGTAGTAGTGTTGATATTGTATTGGTTCTTAGCTAAGTGACAATGATTGTGTTATGTTATTTTGATAGATATCTGCCTACATTATTGCGAATGTGTGCAGAATGTTATTTCACTGCAATCGGGACAAACCCCCGTGGTTTTTAGATTGTAAGTTAGATGTATTTTTTGAAAGAAAGTTGTTATAATAAATAAAAAAAATAAAATAAAAAAAAGGTAATATTGGATTAATGAAATGAAATGATATTTTCATGGTAGGTATATAACAAAAAGGTGTTACATGGTGATGATAAGAGGCATATGTTCCGCCAGTACCAATACTATACAGCATATTTTTTTATTTAGTGCGCAAAATTTGCAGTTATTCAGTATCCGTTCCCAAAGGCAACCGCAGTAAAAAAAATTACTCTAAAACAAAATATTTTTTTTATTTAGTATGGCTTGTGATAGTAAATTATGCGTGTCCCCCATTCTAAGTTGAATTTTCGTTTTGTTTTAAAGTGTATCCTAATACTGCACAGAACTGGACGGAACTGGACTGCACGGAGCTGGATCAGACTAAATCACTCTACAAATTATGCGCACTACATAAAAAATATCCTGTGTAATTAATTAATACTACCAATACTACATTCAGCGTCAGAAGCAATGAAAATAGTTATCTATAATTATCGTAATAATTTAGAAAAATAAACCATATTCCGTTGTTTTTTTTATTTTTTATGAAAGCGATAATAATATGGCCTTTGCCAGTGTAAAACGGATATTTTGGTAACATATCTGACATTTTTACAAATATATCGGACATGAACATATCGAAAACAAACAATAATGATAATTAATTATTATCATAATTGACTAGATAACATAAAATTTTCTACACCTACATCTACCGCGTTGTGTTCCACGCGCGCCTCAAAGAACGTCAGCAAGATGACGGGGCCCCCCTGTAGAGGGCCGAAGCCTGCCGGGGTCGCGGGACTTTTCTCATTACCGTGACCCCGGAACGTAAAGGGCTATCGAAGGAACACCGTGGATTTTAGTCTGTACAAGTCTGACAGTCCCTCCCGCCCTGCCCGGGGTGGGAGGACTCATTTGATGATATTACCACGCTAAAAAAAAAAAAAAAAAATCACCTACATCTAACGTCCACTAACAGTGATTGTACTATGCTAAGTGCCTTTAAAAATGTAATTAGAAACACTACCCAAACTCTAGCTGAGATCATTAACCATCACGTTATTTCACATCCTTACTTAAACTATCACAGAGCAAACGGTTAGTAGTAACCATAGTTCGTTGATTATGCAACTGTCAAATAAAGGGGGTATTTAGTGTTAAAACATGAATACTAGTTGAATACGGTCTGCCATCGTGGGTTGTTTTCCACATGGGAGGGGTGAATTTACATACCTACGATAATCATTAACGGAGCTATGAACATGCAAGTTACACGTCTATTATCATGTCTCAGTTCATCAAATATGAACCGACATTAAGAGTTACATAGATTCGAATCAAGATGCGATATGTTTTTACAGAATAGAAAGAACAAAGAAAAATCATTTATTTGGACTAGACATCAGACAACACAGTGCACAAACATAAAAAAGTAAAAAAAGAAACAAAAAGTAACAATAAAAACAATGTGCTGTCCGAATGCCAGTACCAAATGGGTTGCCAACTCAGCATTTGCTGGGCATACGAACACCCAGCGCTGATTTTCAGTTGGCACCCCTGCAGTGACACACGGACGGAGGAAACAAATATTCATATACCCCCAATAGCCCAATAGCTCCCCTATTCCTATCTTATTAAAAGATTTTCAAGAAATAAGCAGTAATCCCGCCATATTGACCGTACACAATTATCAGGCTGCGCAAGTGTTAAAAAGTATAAATATGCTACTTCCTGAAAGAAGTTCCCTGATAAAGTTTTGTCGGATTTTCAATTCATGGACCCCTCTCTCATGGTATTGTTACTGAATACGAAACCAGGTTACGACACCCAAACACTAAGCCAATCACAACCTCTCTCTACTCATGCGGGTCCACAATTTCCAGCACTGTGAGGCAGCCATCCTGCGAGGCGATAGCTACCGCCTTCCCCCCGTGTGCGCTTGCGACGCCTGTCACTTCAGCCGGAGCACGGTACTCTGCTATGGCACGCCCGTCTATTGTCCTGCAATTATATTACTTAAACAAGTTCATTCCACCTCATAATAAAATTAATTATTTATAGGTAGTTTAAAAAAAACTAAAAACACGCCTTTGAAAGTGCCTGCAAAGGCCCAGTTGAAATAAAAAATCTTGACTATTATTATTCTATTCTTCTCAGCGAACCCTTTCATTTGAAACCCATATCATGATGGTAGATAAGACAATTTTGTCCGCCATATTGAATTAAGTGTGACGTCATTTTATTTTTCGTATTTTTCTCAGCATATCCCTTCATTTGATACCCGTGTCATGGAAGTGATTATTAAATAACTAGTCCGCCATCTTTGGGAGTCCTTCATATTGCATTTAGAATGATGTCACTTAGCTGACCATATATTGTCACCCAAACTAAACGTGTATGCATTAACATACTCGACAGAATAAGAAGACTGAAGCAATTACATCCAATTTATGTACCTAGATGTATAATTTTTTTGTTTTTCAATGATTTGAATGCCGTAGGACGTAGTCTCTGGTGTAGGTTTACGTTTGCTTGGCATGGGTCCACCCAGAGGATTATCCTCCGATATTTCCCATATCAATCCATTGCTGCAATATGTACCTTCCCCATAGACCGATTCTACATTATGGGGGTTATATGATTACCGTTTTGGGGAAGAATGATTTTTAGTCACAGTTTATTGTCACCAATGAAGGTACGTGCGTCTTCCCATTCCGGACTCCTTCACCGCCTTATGACACCCATAGAAAAAGCTGGGTTGATCTTTTCCAAGCCAACGACCACATGGTCAACTGTTATAAAAATACTTCATTTCCAAAAATAAGAAGAACGATTCAATGAACTTACCTAAACACCCTCAAAGTCTTTCTCCCACTGTGGTAATAAAACACATACTGGTCGGTGGAACTGAACATGGTGATGATGGAGAACACCCCCTCAGCTGCCCTGTAGATCAGCTGCTGGACGGAGGATCCTCGCTTCAGCTCGATGAGTTCCAGACCTCCTCGGGTGGGAGCACAAAGGCCTATTTTACCATCGCGTGTGCAGGCGCCGTTCCATCGAGGGACGAATCTTGAAAATAAATTGGATTCTTTAAACAGCAGCCCGGAAATTCCCTGCTAAAGAGCCTTCTTAGATGTTTATGTAGAAATAAAGTCGTGTTGACAGAATCACTGGAAAGACGTAACCCATCCTGTTGGAGATTAATATTCCTCTTTAATCACCACGGGTTTGGTGGACACAGTATTGGAGACATTTTTTATTGTCTTGTAGTCCCCTGTCATCACTTTAACGAGACCTACCAAACGAGAGTATTATTGCATGAAACAAGTATTCTGTTTCATGCTGGCAATCAAACGTCAAAGCCAAACCATACGTAAGGTAAACTAGTCATCATAGCCGATTAACCCATTATTAGATGGAGGTTCCTTAAATTAGCATGCCATATTATTTCTTGCCAACTTCGCCTACGGATCACCATGTGGTAGAAACATAAAAATCTAAAAAGGAACCATTAAGTTGTCTATGGTTGTGGTCGTCATTCCTAAATTATTATTTTTATGGCTACGGGTTCTGGCTAAAATATTGCTCACCTAATATGCCTCTTTGTCTTGATATCCAGTATGCCAGCCTTATCGTTGCCTACCACGGCCACCCACAGTGGTTTGTGTGGTAGAGCCACTATTGACTGCATGTCCTTGATGCCGCTATTCTTTATCGGGATCCTGAAAAAGAGTAACGCTTAGTTATTGACTGCTTAGGAAGAGCAGAGAGGATTAGTAATCATTCTGTATTTTATAAAGATTTTAAATTAGATTGGATGCCCAGAAAGAGAGAGAGCTTTAAATATAGATTAATGCAGAAGGTAGAAAACCAGGGTTCTCTAACAACTCTGTTTTGTGGTGCAATTTGGGAGAGAATTATTCAGTTTTTGGTCACCTATGCAACCTCGCGCCAGTCCTCGCATGGAACACGTGCAGACATTCTCTGGAAGACTTGTCGACTCCTGGAGCCACGATGTGGTGCTCATCAGCTGACACTACAGCTGCCTTGTACCCTGTGCCTCGGACCTCATACTCTGCATTGTAGATCTTTTCACCCTCTGAAACAGCATCAAGAAAGTTCTTTTGAGCTAGCAACACTAGCTTTAAGTGCTGAAACTAAGTGCATATAATGATAGTAATGACGTTGATGAAATATTTTTGACTGGGCGATAAACCTGAGGGTGTCGAAGTCAAATTGGATGGATAGATGACATCCAAAGCTTGTCTGGAACAGGTTGGAAGATGTTATAACAGCATAATTATTTTGATTATCATTGAACGTTAAGGAACATGATGTTTTATGGGGTAGACTAACCAGGAATCGTTCTTGCTACAATATAAGCGATGCCAACGTTGTCGACGTTTTCAGAAGCCGCCTGCATGGAGATTGTGATGAACTTGGTCCCGTCTTCTAGAAGAAGAAGTTGCTTTATGCCTTTCTGTTCTTCTTTGAATAAGGCCTGGAGAAAAGATAATTCGAAGTTTGTACAAAGGATGACTGTTTATGACAATGGCGATAATTCCACTTTGTTGATGTGGAGTCCCCTCCGCATGTCTTGCTTGAGGAGAAAGAGGGCAAAGTTTAATATTTTAATATTTATCTTATCCAGACGTCAAAAAGATCAGTGTGCAGTGCCTTCTGTGGTGATGGTTGAGGCGCTTATGTCAAGCAGATGGCGGGACAAACTATCCAACTAGCTAAGCAAAATATTCCAAACCAGTGACGGTTTATGATCATCAATCAACTCTTTTTAGTTTAGCCAAGTTTTAACTAGAGAATTTTGGACTTGGGCTTTTATGGAAATGGTATGCATTGATCAGCAGAACTCCAATCTAAATCCCTAGCAAGTAAAAGTATTTATACTGAATTCAATTATCACCTGTTTTTCCGGCGTATCCCAGATCACTACGTTGCCTGACTCAGCAGTAACAACATTATCACCGCTAGGGGTGATGACGGCATGAGTGACGATAGCTCCGAGCGGTGCTTCAGCTAACTGGGCCAGGAGTTTGCCAGTACTGGTATCCCAGAGACCCCAGCAGCTTCGTGTGACTGTCACTGCTAGGCACTTGTCACGGGCTAGGCTGGAAGGTGTGAAAATTGGAGTCAGGAGTAACTCTGAAATCGCGAAAGAATATCAGCTGTTCCATACTAATTCAATATTACTCGACAATGGAAGAGCGTTTTTTTTTTCGCGACTTCTGTGTTGTCCTATAAAAATTGTTCATAATAAGCAGTATAGCGCGTGTTTAAGGCATTTACACGATTTTTATTACACTCCATAGCGTTATTATAGCTGGGTCTATATTACCTATAGTACGAGCGCTTATCTCAGACGGTTGGTGTCAGAAATTGAGGTAGTTTCACGGTGCGGGGGGCGGTGTGACTCATGCCTACTATTGGCTAAGCTAAGCTTTATGGTGCGTATCATGGGCCTGTGACCGACATCTCGCGTCACACCCCTCCCGCACCGCGCAACTTCTTCATAAACTCTGGCTCAGCTACCTTATGTTATCAATAGGCAACTCTTGCCGATCGATCTTATGGACTTGCTCAAAAATGTTGTCAATGTTCCATATCTTCACGGTCCTGTCGATGGAGGACGTGATGACATTGTTCCATGACCCTACAGTCAGCGGCTCCAGCTGGACTATCCTTCCGAAGTGAGCATCTAGCACCTTGATCAGTTTCGTAGTCTCCAAACTCCAGACATAGAGGCTCTTTCTGGAAACATGTAAAATTGATTTTGAAAATAAGTAGTAGGTTTATAATTCTACATTAGAAGAAGCAATGTTAGCCTTGCGGTTGAACGCTTACTTTACAAGCAGAAGGGTCTGAGTTCGAGACCGGCCCGCACCTCTGACTTTTCGAATTTATGTGCGGATCGCCATTTGATTATCGCACTAATGGTGAAGGAAAACATCATGAGGAAACCTGCACACCTGAGAGGCCTTCTCATTCCGAGAAGTGGCCCGTGCCCAGCAGTGGGACAGTAATGGGCTGGATTTATTTATTTATTTTATAATGCTAGATACAGCTCGTTTGAGACAGTTATGTTTTGGAATGTTCAATTAACGATAATTAGTTTTAAGTATGGATTCGATACTTTACTTCTTAACTTAGAGTTAGTAATTCTGCGTTTGGACGCCGGGCGCAAACGATTTTACCGGAAATACTACCATGACTTACAGTAGGTACCCTTTTTTTGGAGCTAGGTACTTTAAATACTACATAGGGAATACCCTATGTAGTATTTTTATGCATCATTATTTGCCTAGACTTGGCTGAATACAAATGTAAAAATAAAGTTTTACAGGAAGCCACTGCCATAACACCGCTTGAAATTTTGCCTACTTTTCAAGATAATAAGATCGCAGCTTCATACCTGACCCCAGCAACAGCATAGGTGTTGTTATTGCTGATCATGAAGGAGTTGGAGAGCGTCATCTTGGTGGAGATGTTGCGGATGGTGTGGGGCAGCTTCAGGACGATGCCGTGCGGGCGGTGGTCTATCTCTGGTTCTTCTGGCTTCTCTTCCTGGAAGTGGCGAAGTGGTACTAAATGAATTATATTATTCAGGCAGCCTGAATACACTATCTGGAAAAACCAGTAATAACAACAAATTTCTGAAAGCTGCCCGATGTCCTCAAATATACCAATTTTTTAACCCCCGACAAAAAAGAGGGGGGTTTTAAGTTTGTAGTGTGTATTTGTGTATCTGTGTATCTATGTATCTATCTGTGGCATTGTAGCTCCAAACGGATGAACCAATTTCAATGCAGTTTTTAAAATCGAAAGCTAATTTAATCGGGTATCATCTTCTATATTTCATGCAAATCTGTTCAGTCGTTCAAAAGTTACAGCTCTTTTTCTAGTTGGAGGCGGGGGTAATTGACGGAGGTTATTATAATGTAAAGGGAAGCAGACTTATGATCATTAAGAAAAATACTAATTATATAGTAAAGAAGGTAACTTACTTCCTCGTTTGTCGGCTTTTTATCATCGTCTTTAATTTCAGGCTCAGGCTTAACTCTAGGTATCTTGAAATCGAAGTCCCACACAACGAAACTGTAAGTTGTTGTTGCTGAAAATTAACAATAAATGGTTTTTATATGTGAAGGATATACAGCATAGCATTTACGATAGAATAGATAGATCTAATCTAGATATACAAAATCAACTATTCCATACATTTCATCGATTTGTTCGAAGAAGAAAGAAAGAAAGAAAACAGTTTTATTCTGGACTCGAAAGGAAAAAAAAAAAAAAAAGTGAAAAAAAAAAAAAAAAAAAAAATTAAAGCAACCTGGACGAGACAAAAAATGGCCCCCATCTCAGCATAATGCTGTGACATTTAGAAATAGAAAATGTCACAGCACTGCTGGGTGGATGGGACCGTTGTAGTGATACCATGGGCAACCACGGACCAGTGATTGCATGGAAAAGCTGATTTTTTTCCGAGAATCAGGCTTGATTCTTTAATAAAAGATGTTCATAATGATGAGTACAATAACTCTTTTCGAAGTTAATACCCGCCCCCCTTCCCCTACTCCCCTCTTTCCCTAAACGAGAAATTATTTACCAAAAAGCATTCGATCTTTCTTTCCACGCTTGAGCTGCAGCATCGCTTCAGCCGTGTCTGTCTCTTTATGATAGATCTCTTCCACCTTGTTCCAGCATTTTTCGTCTACATCCAGTTCAAATATTGATATCTGAAATAATAATCAATATTGTGAAGTTAACTAGATATGTAGCGACATCTAACGGTACAATAAATAACTACGAGTTAGATAGCAGAAGACTACGGCGCCGTCTATCAGAATATAGCCGCAACTCAGATTCTGCATAGCACTATGAAAGTGTTTATTAATACTAATAAATATAGGACTGTCTGACATCAATCGTCGGGCTGCGACCCACCAGGCAATATCATCTTCACTTGGTTGGAGGATCCTTCCTCTTCAATGGAGGAACACCAGACGCCGTTCCTTCACAGATGAAAGAATATTTTGTCAAGGTCATATGGGCAAAAATCCATCAAACCAGAATCTAAGTACTTTGCCTTACAATCTTCACCAAAATATTAGAACTTACTTATTTGAAAATTCATCATTGCATTTTCCGAAGAAACAACATTCACCTGATAACCTCTCTCAGGATCGCTGCAATAGATCCTGGTCCAGTGCTTGTTCATCGTCAGAGCTCCTCGGCACCTCAACGGCTTCATCCACTCCCCATTCTTGCAGAACTGTACCAACAGTCTGTCCTCATCCAGGTCCCCGCTCCACATCACTAGGAGGAAGTTCTCCAGGTCACGAAAGTCCATTGCTGAAATTAAAATGTATATTTCTCTTATTGCTGATGGATATTTATAATGTATGGATCCATGGTTCGGGAACAACGCGCTTCTAAACTTTTTACTTACAAAGTATCTCCCAGGTGACGTCATCATAGGGCGCAGTATCAGGGGCTGGCAGGGTCTGCTCATGTTCTCCTCGCATGCTGTACTGCACCCAGGAGTGGGGGCCGTAGATGAACATGTGGTGGTTGAGGACGAAGACGCCTCGAACAGTTTCACCTGGTGATAAAAAGAAAACACGACTTCTGGATGGCAAAATCTTAAATATTCCGAATAAAAGTTAAGACAATTATAATTATAATTATTGAATGGTTTGAGAAGTGTTGGATGGCAACCATGGATACGCTGTCCCATACGTTTGGGTCGAATAGGTATTGAAGTTTTGGATAGGACAGCTGATAATTTTTTTGCGATTACAATGTTGGTCCCACAAAGAAAGTTGTTCAGTTTGATGGTCTGATCCACACCCTTAAATATGACCACGCATTTCTGATACACGTTGTATGTAGTGTTATTATCAAGGCTTTCTACTAACCTTCATCAAGTGGGTTTTCAATGGTGATGTATTCGCTTGTCAGCATATTCAGCAACACCGACTGAAAAAATATACTTCATATCAAACACGAAACCAGCCAAGAAGTACATTCTTTTAGATGAAGTGCTAAAAATCTCACCACAGAATTATTAGTAGACGCAGCAGCCCACTTATTATCTGGTGAGAGCTCCAAGTTCTGCATGATGCCTTCGAGTTGAGGACACAGGTCTCTTGCCAAGTCTGAAGTGGACAAGTCCCAGGATATCACCCTGCTGGAGATGGAAACTACGTAGCGCTTGTCAGAGCTGAGGCGGAATGCGAATACTGCAAACTGGTGACCTTCTAAGGAGTACTGGAAAGTATAAAGTATTTTCTTTTGTAAAGGATTTTTTTTCATGTCGGCCATGAAGTAATGGTTATGAGATGATTGAAATTTTTACTCGGATGAACGATTACCAATCCGTCTGCTAATTATTGATTTCGGCTTTATTAGAAAGAAAGAAAAACTTAAGTTCTTCCTCCACCATTTTTATTGAAGATTCAGTGTAGTGATTATCACAGGTGTATCGTTTCATTTCGATGGTCTCTGGATATTCTAAGGCAACCTTAGTTTCTCAAATTTAACGAGCTTTTTAACGACATTTAGGTACCTTCAGCGGTCCACCAGGAGTATGCAAACAATGATGAGAAGGCAGTAGCGCGCAATGCGTCTTCCCGTTATGAACACATTGCTTCAGCAACGAGGATATGGCAGGGTTATGGTGAGCTTCTGGCAGCAGCCTGCCGACCAGCTGCGGGGCCAGCATGTCGGAGTATGTGCCGAGGATGGCGCCGCCCAGGCGAAGGGCGTCAGCCACCAGCATCAGCTCTCTGGAATTATAAGACTATTCAAGAACGCATAGCAATTATTTCAAGCGTATTTGGGAGAAAGTTATCGTGGGGGATATTAGATACGAAAGAAGGGCCATCTTTTCTATGTTATATCAGTTATGATGATTGACTAAGATGAGCAGCAAGGTTTAACAGGAACCACAAACCGATATTTGAGTGCACATCTGCGTTTATATGGCAATCTTCATGCATAACATAGAAATGTAACCCGTAGCGTCAAATAGGGTACAGATGCCATGGAATTACTTCTATTCTTCCAAGAAACTATTTATCATTTCGGATTCTACCTGACAGCATCCTTCTTAACATGTTGCTTAGCATCTTCAAAGTCAGCGAGTACAGCTTGCAAGGGACAGCAGTTCAGCTTAGCGTGAAGCCACTCGTAATTGAACAGCACTTCGGCGTACAAGTCTGTGAAGCGCTTGGAGCGAACCAGGTGGAATGGCAGCTCACCGAACTAGAAGCAATAATATCATTAATTGATTTATAAATCATTCGTGGCATTGTTGTTAAGTGGTAAGTGCAGGGAACGAACTAAAGATAGGCTTTTAAAAGATGGGTTTCCAAAGAACAGTGCTGCTACTTAGCGGATGCGATTTGGCTGGAATAAAGACGAAGACAGCTTTTTGAATGGTAAACTGATGACATTGATCGGTTCATTTCTAAAGACCAACTGTTTCATCAGTCAATTCTGTCCTTCTCTGTCTATTGTATTTGTAATGCCTTTACCTTCCTCAAGTTATATCTCCTGTTAGCTCCATCAGCTGACATGAATACCAAAGGTTGCAAAGGCACCTTCCTGTCTGCTACACCCTCTCTATCAGCCAGGTTGAATCGGTGACGCTGGATCTCCGTGTACTTGAACGGTTTCGGTGTTCCGCCTCCCCATATTCCTGGAAGCAGCACATTCAAAAGTTAATTGGATGATCTCGAGATAAAAACGTGGTACACGGCATTGAAAAAAAATATGACTGGATACTCCTTAGATAAGATGGTAATCTTCTATCTTTTATATTTATCTTCGTTACTGTTATTCTGGATTGATATAACCTATGCAACGGTCAAGTTACTACTGTACAATTAGTTAAAGTTATCCTGATTTATAATTCCTTGGTAATCGGAGACTTCCATTATGCTGCAGAAGCTGTTCCTTAAAGCCAAAGCGCCAGGGTTAGGTTCGGTTTGCATTCCTACAAGCTGATTAAGAAAACGTAAGGGATGACAAAGAAAATACTTACCTAGATAATAGTCAGCAATCATGGAGTGGAAGTACATGGCCATGTTCATGTTCTTGAAGTACCTCTCCCGCGCTGTATCACGGAACTGCCGATGGTACCAGTTCATCACGGAGACGCCGTCCGCTTCACGCTCTGAAAGGTAGTTGGGAAGATCGTTGCGGATCCTGAAAGGTAGACAGGTTTTTGGCGTTGGGTTTTGAGATTTCTATGGGCAATTGTTTTAAGAAATTATTTTGTTTATGACATGGGTCTTTTTTACCTGGCTAAAGTAGAGAGAAAGGGTTAGGGATTGGGCTTATGCAATCAAAAAAATAACACAACACCAGCAACAAGAACACAGTATAACTTCAACACAACACCACAAAATTTCTGATTTCTGCAGTCCTTAATCCTTTTGCAGTACAGGGTCAAGGGCACAAGGTCCGACATAAGGAATCCTGGACTGTGAAAAGGTCAAGGAAGGTGAGGTTTTTACTGTGAAAGTGTATTAGTGAAAAAGGATAATCTTGCTGCTTGGATAGTCCATAAGTTACTTCTTCGACGTTCTCTGGAAGAAATATGCTGTGAACCACAGAAAAGAAGACACCTAACTCATTCCTAAACTTCTAAATTCTTCCAAAATGTTTTATAATTCATCAAAAAATCTACTGAGCTTACCTAGTCCACAGCAGCGGCGGGATTCTTCTAACAGGTGGTAAATGGTACTGGTACACATCATCCAGGACCTTGTCATCTAGAGAGATAAGGTCTTCTAGCTCAGTTTCCGAAAGACCACTGCGAGCTGCAGTGATGTAGGCTAGAGCGTGAAAGACTAGAAGACGGCCGTGCTGGGGAGAATAAGAACGACAATTATTTTGAAGGCCAACTAAATTGTTATGTAGGACAACAAAGGCACAGTATTTAAAAACGGGGTGTGACTGTATCGTCGATACGGCCATATGTTTTACGTGTACGTAACGGGTAATATTTTTTTTGAGCTTAATATAATGTATGGCATCATTATTTTGAACACTAAGAAATAACTATTTCACACTAATGTTTTAATACGCAATCGATAGATCTTGATGAGAGCTGACAATTGAAACTCAAACAAACGTCGTAGCTTCTCCGTATCAAAATTTATACTAAACTGAATTATGTGACGCAGCGAAACGATAGCAAAATGGCCTCCGCCGCGCGTGATTCGTCACAGTCCTCACCCAATGTAACAAATTCTTTGATCCTTAAGCTATCGAGTGGTGTAATTAAATTTTGGATGTAGATGATAGATATGTAGCTACATCACAAAACTATATCCCCCGATTTTGTTATCATCAGTTTTTTGTATTGCCTCCCACTATAGAAGCAAATCTAAAGATGTATTCACGTCAAAAACATTTTGGAACACTCCTCACCGCTCTGCTCATGCCAATGCGGTCTTACTCAGGTTTGTTAAGGTTTACCTGCTTTTCAATTCTTTCAAACAGCATCATGATGGAGTCCATGACCGTAGACGCCAAGTGAGTATCTTGAGGCTTGGTGTAACTTCTCCATCTGCATACCTAGAGGAAACAATTTTATTAAAATAAGCGATTAAAGGATAATTGAAAAAATACCCGTTATTTTTTAGTCCTAATTTCTTATGATTCTGAATAGCGTTTGTTTTACTACTTCGAAAAAAATTAAACATGTAAGCCAAATAAAATGTTAAAGTTAAAATGTTATAAGTTTGTAGTGTGTATCTGTGGATCTGTGTCTCGTGTCTGTGGCATCGTAGCTCCAAAACGGATGGACCGATTACAATGCAGTTTTTTTAATTGAAAACTAGTTTAATCGGGTATCATATTAGCTATGTTTCATGAAAATCTGTTCAGCCGTTCAAAAGGTACAACTCTTTTTCGGTTTTTGACGGTTAGGTTATTCCGTTTTTCGGCCGTCTCAGTTAGAATATGCAAACTACAGAGTATTTTAATATTGTACAAAAAAAAAAAAGTTTCGAAATAAGACTAAAAATCGTAGAAGAAACGGCTCATTTATTACAAGACTGACATTTATCAAAATCACAGGATTTTAATTTATCACTAAAAGAAACATTCCTTTAGTAACATATTTTGTAGAGTATAAGAGTATAATTAATACAATACATTACAGTAATGACATGTGTAATGACATTTATAATTATTGTACTAGAAAATATTATTTATATTATTAAAGGAATATTTTTTAATGGTAAATTAAAATCCTGTGATTTTGAGATATGTCAGTCTTGCAATAGGTGAGCGAAACGTTGTTTTAAGGGTCATCATCTTAGTACAAAGTTAGTGCTAAGACGATTCGGTGTTTTTTTTCTTACCCTGTATTAGCAGAAATGTACTTTATTTTACATTGGTCAAGATGTGATAACCAAACATTATTTATATTTAGTTTCGACGGTTTGATTTTTACCTCAGCAAAGACAAGCTTGACGAATATTGGTAGTGAGCAGGATGAGATGGCGTTGGATACTAAACGCCACTGATAGTTAGACAGATCACGCGCAGCCGAAGCCATCCACAACCTGGAATTGTGCAAATACAACGTTTAGCATACACAAGAATTTAAATTACGAGTATCTTTTACAATTAAGTTATTACGTATTCCGTGGCTTCTGGAAGTAATAAAAAACTTAACAGCTTCTGAAGTCGGTGCCACTGCCAAGCTATTTGTGTGTGCACTGTGTTTTTGCATGTCTACTGGTAAAACATGGCTGAACCCGAAATTTTATATTTATTCTTCTATTCCACTATATTGTACTGATCAAGATTATAATCTATCATTCTAAAAGAGTTTCCATGAAGTTTCTTGCTGGTTCTTCTCCATAGGACCTACTATTTGGAACCGCGCACCTAGAGTCTCGACATTTCATAAGTGCCTGTATCTGGTTTACATGAAATAAGGATCTATTCTATTCCACCATGCTTTGTGTATTACCCATGTTTGCAAATTAAAAATATAATAATAACCCTCACATACACTTTCTGAGCAATCGAATAGTCAGGGCGTGGAATAAGCTCCCAGAAGACGTAGTCTCAGCCCAAAATATAAATCAGTTCAAGAATCGACTTGACAAGTATTCTCAACTGCAAGAATAAAACCAAGTGGGGAACAGCAGGATACAGGCACTTACCAGTTGTCTCAACTGCCTGCCTGATAAATAAATAATAATAATAATAATAATCTTTTTTTTTTTTTTTAATTGTAAAATTATTTAAAAATATATAAAAGTATGTTAAAAATTAAATAAAGGAAATAATAAATAATAATAATAATATGTTTATCTTACTTCAGAACTTGCATAGCCAGATCCTCTCCTAAAGCTTTAACTTCGAGAAAGTTCTCTTCGGAATCTATCATGCGTCGCAGTACATCGTACTCCTTGGACACTTCAGGATTAGTTTCCTCGCAGGCACAAGTTACAATTATCTGAAACCAAAATTACCTCATGATATTTATTTTCCTATGATCATTAAAATTTAGTTTTCCAAGACGTGAATTTCAAACCAATCAGTTTAAAAAAAAATCTTAATTTTGTTTAAATAATGCGATTGATCAGCTGACATCTACAACGAGACAGAGAAGGACCTTAAACAGGATATTTTTTTATCTAGTGCGCAAAATTTATTAATTTATTAGTGTCCGTTACCAAATCCAACCGTAGTACTAAAATTTACTCCAAAATAAAATTAAAATTTGATTATGAACGGCTTGCGCTAATAAATTATGCGTGTGGCCATACTAAGACGAATTTTCGTTTTGTTTTAAAGGGTATCCCTATACTACGGTTGCATTTAGGAACAGAGACTTAATCACTCTACAAATTATGCGCACTACATAAAAAAAAATCCTGTATCGACGATAATTCAAGGGTCCAAAGGACAACTACCGTGGCAACGTTGCTTAACATCTTGGTTTGATCAATCTCAGCAGTAGACATTTTACCACAAGTCACTTTGTCATGAGCGTGTCATGTAAATAGCGCCAAGGTATTTGCTGTTGCCATCCTAAGAAAAATGTCTTCTCTGTCTATGCACCTGTCCTCTTCTTATTACCTATGTCTATCATTCTAGTGTGTCTTTGTTTTCTGTGGCAAATAAATTAAAATGACATTTCTTGCTTTCTTTCTTTAAAAATAAAATAAAATCACCTTACAATTTTCCGGCAACCTAGTCGGCAGCCACGAGACCTTGTTATTTTCAGTGCCTATCCCAGTGAGCTGGTCCACTGAGTCTAGAAAGAGGAGCAGAGGCTGCTGCTGCGTGGCCATGGTCAGGAGGTGCTTGAAGTGGGCGGTGAGAGGCACTAGGTCATCAGGGATGCCTTCGAAGGGGAGGGCAAAGTTGTATGATATCTGGAATTTAAATTTTCAAGGTTTATTCGTGAATTACAACTAAACTTAAATATGTACACATCCTGATTATTATTAATTCTATAATACATAAAATACAAATATAAAACCGAGCACCTAGGCGACAAAGTACTCCTCCTCATCGCTGTCAATTGGTAGCGTGCCCAGAAGACTGGCAGCATTGCCACGTTGAATAGCAATGCTTATTCTTTGACCAAAGAATTTACCAGGCCTCGGGTCACGCGTAGCGTCGACCAATAAGGTAAATTATTTTGTTAATTCGCATATGTTTAGTTGTAGCAATGCTAGCAGAATTCGAGGTGTTAGATTCAGTTTTCAAGTTGACAAAAGACGTACGATCATTAAAATAAGTACAAGTACCTATGATTACTTTAGTAATTCACATACCAGGCATGGTGAGAATATAGTAAAGATTCTTCGTCAGGCTCGTTTGTTATTGCTTTAGATAGCCCAAAGCGAAGCCTAATAAAGTACGGGCTAATGTGATGGTGGATCTAATCATGCCAACAAACCAAAGGTCCAATAACATTATATTAAGCAATGTTGAATCAATACCTGCTGACAGATCGAGATGAGTGTAGGAGTGAGAGCGCTGGAATCAGGAGTTGTTCCTAGGAACCTGATCACGTTAGTAGGACGCACTTCAGCAAACCAGGTGTCCAGCGACATAGCTGCACTTTTCGATAGAAGACTGGTCTTTCCACATCCACCTGGAAGGGAAAAGAAGAACATTGAAGAAGGTTCTTTGGACATAACTTCTTATTAAATCCTTGACTGCTTGTTTCTTTCTTTTGTCAGTCGTGTCGTTTCAATACCTCAGCAATATGCTGAACTATGATCTATTTTTGCAGAAATCTGACGCATATTGCTAAAGAATTATTCATTTAATCATTGTTATTTTAATTTATATTTTTCATGTTGATTCCTTTATTGGAATGTGTTTTGATTTTACTGTTATGTGTCGTAATTTGTGTGAAATAAATTGTTTTTCTTTCTTTCTTCAAAGCAAAACTAGATATTCCCATTTTGTGGATTAATAATTTACCTTCTCCGTATAAAACCAACGGTTTATCGGACTTATTTTTCATGTAGTCTTCTATGAAGTTCAGATCTGGTTCTCTACCATGGAACACCTTAACAGAGTTGTTGCAGGCGTGAAGATGTTGTAGTATCTCTGTTACTATCACACCCTGAGCACTGCTGTCTTCTTTGCGCATTGCTCTGTAACAAAAAATATTCAATTCATGAGTGATCAGTCACATCGTGGAGTGGTGATGGTCCTGACGTTGCAAGCGTCCATAGGTTACGATAACTACTTGCCATCAGACAGGCCATATGCTCTTTTGCCACCATAGTGGTTTAATAAAAAATTGCGCATCTCTACTCTTATTTAACTCTGTGTGACTTCCTGGATAGATAATAATATATAGCGTCACATTAGATCTTAACAGGTCACAGTGATAGAAAGGCTCACTACTCCACCTCTTCCCCCAAATAAATAATGACCTCCTTCAGTACGCAGCTTTCACACCGAAAATATTCAAATCAAATTCAATTGAAAGTATTCCCTGCACTTCTCATTACACCCTATTCCACTCGTTTTCCACCTTCCGCATCTAAACCTTGCTTCACCTATGGTGCGAGATATACTGACCTGTCGACAAGTTTGATGATGTTCTTATAGAAGTGTGCTATGAAATGGTTGAGATATTCGCCGTGAGTCTCTGTGTCCAGACCCTCACGTCCGATCCACTCGACTGTGTATCTGAAATTGCAAACAGAATATGTATAAAAAATTAGGAATTTTTGCCACCCACCACGAAACTGTGGAATCAACTACCATCAGCGGTTTTCCCGAACACATACGACATGGGGACCTTCAAGAAAAGAGCCTACACCATCCTAAAAGCTCGGCAACGCATCGGTGACTCCTCGGGTGTTGCGGATGTTCATGGGCGACGGTGATCACTTATCATTAGGTGAAGTGCAAGTTCGTTTGCCCCCTATAAAAAAAAATAAAAAAAAATCCGCCAGAGTAATCCTATAGGTATACAATAATTATGTTACTGAAATAGGTATATACTTCGATTGTACTTCACCATCGACAACATCATCACTTATAGTAGAGAAAGTGGTCAACCGTTAAGATCAGACTGTCTACCATCTGTCTCCATAGGATACTTGAGTTCTTTGGTCACATTGCCGCGAAAGATTGCCACAATATCAGACAGCTGATAGTAACTGGCAAAACAGACGGCAAATGTTCCGGATCTCGAAGGCTTATCAGATGGTCTGACCACGAGGCATTCCACATCGCCAAAGACAGGCACAGATGCCACAAGACCATCAGAGCAAAATGATTCCATGGGGAAATCACGACCTTCTGTTATGAGGAACATGACGCGAGGAGGAGGAGTGGTCAAACGCAAGACTAATGGTATAAAAATTAGTTATGTGTTGTCACAAGCGTACATTACAAATATTCTCCTACCTCTGATAGCTTTCTTGCTTACTTGCCTTTGGTATACTAAGCGACTTAGCAACAAACGATCACTTAAGAAGTGTGGCATACATTTCATGAATCAAAAGGCTGGTTATACCTTCCCCGATGATATGGACAATACATTTTGGTTTTGGTCGACCTGATCGGTGAATTTTTGCTGTTAGGTTTAATAGTTTCTATCTTCGATGCAGTTCAGACCTTCTTATAGGAAGAAACATTTGTTTCATGGCTTTTTGGATCACCTTCTACTTACTTCTGTATATTAGTAGTCTCAATCTTATCCGGCAAGCGAACATCTCTGAGATCAGCCAACAACTTCGAAGCTTCAGCGTCCAAGCTCCTGTTGATGATGTCCACGAAGTTGCTGGCTTTCTTCAAGTTCTGCAGGTTAATGTTGTTGATGTAACGGACGTACGCTAAGCAGTGGTTCTTCGTATTTTTCACGTTTAACACGCCGTTTATAACTTCGCGTTCGGTTACTGGAAAAGAAGCATGTGTCTTTAGAATCAGCATATTTTTATTTTATTTTTATTTATTTATCATCATCAGTCAATCATCTTATAAGTATCATCGTAAGGATTCAGGCCTCCTCACTGAGAGAGGGAGTAGGCCGTTGACTACGCGGATCCAATGCAAATTGATGAAGTGTTGGCAGATGTCCCATTTTTTAGTAGGAAGTCCCCTCTCAGGACGCGAACCGCCTACACCCTGTGTGGGACGCCCAGAATCCTACTTTTTCATGTAAGTAGCTATTTTGGTCCGGGAGTAAGAACCTAATACTAGTAAATCATTTGATCGATCTCAATAAAGTCAATCCAGTGTTATCCATTTTTTCTACGGCCCGAGATTTCCTGCGCAGTCCCGCGATTTTAAATTTAAGTCCCGATATTTGGAAAAACGGATCTGGCAACACTCGCAAGTCTTCGAATTTTGGGTTCGAAAATTTTACTACATAACTGACCTGACTAAAGATTATTGGTATTGCCCTGTAGTGGGTTACGAAGATCTGCTAGCCTTCGCTCCGTGCTAGATACTGGTTCAATAGCATCTGGACTGGGAGTCGTGGGTCTATAGCGTTACTAAAATGGTAATGAACGACTCTGGTAATAAACTTTATTACTACCGTGAGAGACTAAATTTCGAGCTACCTTGTAAAAATACTGAACATGAAGTTAGGACTCCCATCATCATGATAGGTAAAGTTTTTACAAAGTAGCTAGAAGTTTAGTCTCTCACGATCGTATTGAAGTTTATTACTAGAGTCGATGTTCATTACCATATTAGTTACGCGGTAGACCCGTAGATCCTTCTTGAAACTTACCAGACATGAAGTAATTGTGCATGCAGTCCTTGTCAATCTTGCCAGCGTTGTACAGTTGTAAGGAAGCCTTTCGGAAGAGCTTCTGCATTTTGCCCAGAGTGTCCCACCACACTGCCTGGTCCTCAGCTTGCAGTTTGGGAACTCTCTGAAAATAATGGAGACAATTTTACGTTCACAATGACAAATAACCGAACCGTCAAAAATCACAACTCCAACTACAAAAAGAGCTGTAACTTTTGAACGGCTGAACAGATTTTCATGAAACATAGCTAAGATGATACGCAGATGATCCCAGTTGTCATACGAATACCTTTAACAGTCGTTACGGGTGTCAGCAATTCAAAAAGTCTGACAACCGGTCTAACCTTAGGGTATTAGTGTCTCCCAGTAGGTGGCGGAGGTCAGATGGCAGTCGCTCTGTACAATACTGATATTCAGCCGCATCTGGTTAGACTAGGAGCCGACCCCAACGTAGTTGGGATAAAGGCCAGGCAGATGATGATCTTTTTGACTGGTGTCAGGGATGCTTTCTCTCGGCATTTGCACTATACCTTATTATTAAAATTAATCAATATAGATGAGATGGGCTGCAGCACGGAAACCGGCGGTACAGCGTTCGAGTCCTTCTTATACCACGTGTCCATCAAGATGACATCCACTCCTCCTGCTGAGAGCTCGTCTTTCAGCATCTGGAGTTCCGATGACAGGACGTACGTTGGGATTGGCCTGGGAAAGACATTCTTGTTAAATAGAAAGAAAAAATAAAAGATTTATTTCAGACTCGCACAGGAAATTCGAAAAACAAATACCGACCGACCTATTACCCGAAATTTGATTGTGATTGTGTCGGTATTTGATTACTGTCGTATTTTATGGGGACTTTATTGATCATTATATGTACTTAGTATGTAATAATAATTTCTTTATTTATCTAAGTATTTCCAGTAAGTTTACCTAATAAAATATAATATTCATAGTTTCGAGCGTATGGCACTCGTGGGTTGCAGCTGAAAACCGGCGTCAGGTGGCCAGTATCACTGCCTCCTGACATTATGCTGAGCTGCGGCCTTTTGGCACAATAACTCATTTTATTTTATATGTTTTCTTTGTTATTGGTTTTATTTCTTTTTTGTTGTGCTAATAAACTCTTTTTCATCCTTTCTTTCTATAAAATAGAGAGAAAAAATATTGCAATTAAAAATTCGGCACGTGGCCAAAAATTGTTCTAGGTATATCTTTAATTTATTTAATCTATGGGTCTTGTGCTCCTGACACAATTAATATGCCATCTACCACCCATGAGACCGACTAGATTTGATTTGTATCCATTTTGTATCTAAAAGTTCAAATCACTTTATAACACTGATTTTGAATGATTGAATGATACTAACATGTTGTATATGTATAATATATAATATAATGTGCCTGTATCTGGTTTACATCAAATAAAGATCTATTCTATTCTATTCTTCACATCTGATAGTCCTATTAGCAAAAAATCTACTTATATCTACTTACCTCTACTCAGTTGCGAGCGTCAGGAAATATTTAAAGACTGTTCCGTGTTAGGGGTCATCCATAAAGTATGTCACACTAATTTCGTAATTTTTTAACCCCTCCCCCGTCCTTGTCACAGTTGATCACATTTGTGAGATCCCTCCCTAGTGTGACGTCACAAATTTGGCAGATTTACATCTAGAAATTATTAAATTAAAACAGCAGTTCCGAAATTAGTTTTATTTCCATTAAAATTATTTTAAAATATGACGTCACGAAACATAGGAAGTCCCACCCCTTGTCACATAATGTCACACTTCGTCGACCCCCTCCCCCTTAACGTGTGACTTACTTTATGGATGGTCCCTTACACAGCTTGAATAGTCCCAAATTTTGACAGGGATTATGTTCGTCACTGCTATTCTATAGGTACATTAAACTCTCCTTCATCCTTTGGCAACACGTAGTCAAAGTCAAAGTTTTTTATTTAAACTGGGCCTTTGCAGGCACTTTCAAAACGTCGTGATTCTAGGTGCACGGTAGAAGAAGATACCGGCAAGAAACTCCATGGATAATCTTTTCATAAAACAAATTTACATTAATATCTGGGGCCGCCGTAGGTAGATAAAATACCTGTATCCATATTTCTGTCCGAGGAACACGACGAAGTTGGGCCCCATGGACAGTCGCTGGCAGTTCTTGATCTCCCGCATACACAGTTCCGTGGTCATATGATCGTCCGTAGCTTCATCTCGCACGCCCCAGCGCATGTCCACTACCTGAGGATCGCAGATAGAATAATTTGTAGATAGAATACAGTGACTCCATAAGGCTCCAAGAATAGGCCACTTTTTTATTTACGGTTACACAATGTGTATCAAGAAATGCGTGGTCATATTGAAGGGTGTAGATCAGACCATCAAACTGAACAACTTTCTCTATGGGTCCAACATCGTATCGCAAAATTAATCAGCTATCCCATACACAACTTAAATACCTTGGTACTGGACCCAAACGTATGGGACAGCTGATAATTTTTTCGCGATTACGATGTTGGTTCCTTACAGAAAGTTGTTCAGTTGTGGTGTCCAAACCCTTAAATATGACCACGTATTACTAATACACGTTGAATTTACAGCTTTAAAGAAAGAAAGAAAGAAAAATCATTTATTTGGACTAGATATCAGACAACACAGTGCACAAACATAAAAAAGTAAAAATAAAAAGCAAAAGGTAACAATAAAAACAACGTGCTGTCGGAATGCCAGTACCAAATGGGTTGCCAACTCAGCATTTGCTGGGCATACGAACACCCAGCGCTGATTTTCAGTTGGCACCTCCAAAAGAAAGACTGTTCACTTTTTTTTTTTCAAGGAAGCACTAATCTGGCGCGTGATCACATTCGTGGGAAGTTGGCAGAATTGGCCTAGCGTTGACTTGCTGGATTAGTATTTCACTATTTCGTATTTTTGTGTATCTTGACGCAGTATATCAATATGTATGTTTTCTTTTATGGTTTATAATAATATATTATTTTCCTGCCCTTATCCCATTTTATTTGGGGTCGGCGCAATATGTCTTCTTCTTCCATTCATCTCTTAATAATATATGTATATATTTATTCCTTGATCTTGAATTTTATTATTCCCTTCCAATTATCGTTTATTTTACGTTGCACCCACCATGTTTGTCTCTGCATCACCTTAAGGTAGACTGGCAGAAAATGCCTATGGCATTAAGTCCGCCTTTGTGCAGTGTTTTTTTTACCTGTGCATAAAGCATTAAATAAATAAGCAGCACTTCTTTTTCATTTTCCATCTGGCAACCCTACAAACAGCACAGCATTATAATATCAGCCTGTATACTTGACTCTCTAGATCTCTGGATTATGTCCAGTAACAGAACGCTCCATCCTATTCGGTTCTGCCATATTTCTTCATAGTCTATGGCTCCTTAGTTCAACAATCCTAAAATAGCGACCACAAACACAGGGCATAGGAATTGTAAACATTTACAAAAACCGAGCTAGGTACCACCCTCTGGGCTATTTCGGTGGACGGAAGGCAACCCACGTGTGCAGCTATAATTGTGATTTATGAAGTTGTTTCTATGCGTACGAGTGCGTTATGATTGGTAAGAGCATGTACGATCAAATACTTGCGGTAAAAATGGAAAGTGTGGTAGCGATCTGTCAGCGCGTACGCATGGATAGTATCTAGAGAAAGAATAACCTAACCGTTAAAAACCCCCGACTCTAACTAGAAAAAGAGCATTAACTTTTGAACGGCTGAACAGATTTTCATGACACATAGCTAAGATCATACCTGCTTAGACCAGCTTTCAATTGAAAAGAACGAAGAGCTACGATGCCACAAACCGATACACAGATACACACTGCAAACTTATAACATCCCACCTTTTTGTCGGGGGTTAAAAATTATAACAGAGGTAGGGCATAGCGGGAATTTCGCTCAAAATTAGAGCTCCGTTTTGGAGCTACGATGCCACCGATTGATACACAGATCCACAGATACACAATACAAACTTATAACACCCCTCTTTTTTGTCGGGGATTAAAATCTCTTTTTATCCGCACCGGAATATTACTGTAAAACAAAATCGGGGCCCGTAGTTAGTGTTATATAAATTCATTTTCCGATTTCGCGTAAAAATGTCTGAGTCCGGGATTATTATTGAAGGGACCATCAAAGGACCGCGATAAGGGTGAGTTTCACGCTTTTGAAATTGAAATAGAACAGTCTTTGTGGGTTTATTTCCCTGTGGAGTAAGATGCAGCTTCCAATCCTGTATTTACTAGCGAATCCTGAGATGAAATGCTGGAATTAAAAGAAAATTTCAAGCAACATATAAAATGTAACAATTGGAAACAGAATCAGAATGCTTTAGTAATCATATCTATCTATCTTCTTCTATACATATAAAAGGCTTTGTCCTGAACTAGTTTGTAATAGTGTTGTAACGAGGTTAATTTTTATTTTCATATTTTGTTTTTGCTCGGTCACTCGGTGTTGCCAGTTAATTAATTTAATTAAGTTTTGCTGAGCAAAAAAATGGTAATAATTATTTAATAATAAGTGGTCTTGGTGTTAGGGTAAAATTAAGTTTCGTGCGTCATACTGGGCGTAAAAATAAAGACTTTTTCTTTCTTTCTAACTACTGACGGATCAACGCACAGCCTAAACAGCTGATCGTAGATTACCTGAAACTTGGATGGTGTGTTCCTTGTATGACGTAGGCATCCGATAAGAAAGGATTTTCCGAAATTCTACCCCTAAGGGGGTGAAAAAGGGGGGCAAAGTTTGTATGGGACAACGTGATTCCTTGATCCAATCTAGTCTTAAATAAAATTATTGTATGCCTAAAATGGGCTGATTGATGTATGTTGACTGCCTTTTGCTTACAAAAAGTGGATAACGAACGCGAAAACGCGCGTTTCTGCTGATAAAAGTATCGAATGTGGATATGCCCTAATAGCTTTTATTCATACTATACAGGACTTAAATTAACAATATTTATAGTTCTTATAAATAATTGCATTGCAACATGTTTAAGTTCGCATTTTACGGTGTAATCTTGCTGTTGAGCCAGCGTACAGGAACAAAATGAGTCTGTTGTTCGGAATTTACGTGTACTCACAAAATTTTTATCGTTCTTGTTATAGGAAAAATGTTTTATATTATTTATGTTTTTTTTATTTGTAGGCCGCAACTCTTTTATTTATTTATCATAAGTATTAATTATAATTTTAAATAGTATCGTATTTACCATATTTATATTTAAGTATATGAATATTTGTTTCCTCCGTCCGTGTGTCACTGCAGGGGTGCCAACTGAAAATCAGCGCTGGGTGTTCGTATACCCAGCAAATGCTGAGTTGGCAACCCATTTGGTACTGGCATTCCGACAGCACGCTGTTTTTATTGTTACCTTTTGCTTTTTTATTTTTACTTTTTTATGTTTGTGCACTGTGTTGTCTGATGTCTAGTCCAAATAAATGATTTTTCTTTCTTTTTCTTTCTTACTACATGTTTCTAATTAATAAAAACACACAGAAACGTGTAATTTTCGTATAAAATATTATACACAGCTAGCGTTTCGCACCTTTGTCGAGAATACCCTGAAAACTCATTAAATATACATGGAAGCCATGAATTATGTATGAAGCAGGGTGCGACAGCGGCCGCCTCGATTATATCCAGAATCGATATCACTCGATTTATTGGGTGTCGATTTGATAATCAATATTTAATAAAAAATAATTATCAATACTATTGGTCACCCAGTGGTTATATAATTCGACCGTAATATTTTAGCTTTCTGCACTCCTCCATATACAGGGTGGTGACGACATTACGACAATAAATGAATCCACGTATTTGGCATCACGTTCTGAAGTCGTGCACAAAAAATCAACGATTTTCACGCATATAATTTTTACATAATCTTTCACTCTTTAATTAGTTCCTGTGGCTAAACTATTGATTGGATTTGATAGATATTTTGTGTACGGTCACAGAACGTGATACCAAATACGTGGTTTCATTTATTGTCGTAACTTCGTCGCCAACCTGTATAAACTTTAACTATGCCAAATCTCACACTCCTCAGTGCGCGCAATATGCATAAAAAAGGTTACCAAGTTTTTTCTTCACGTAATAATTATATACAGGGTGACTAGTTGAACGAGGGAAACTTTGAAGGAAGGTAGTATACTCATCATTATGAACTATTGTGGAACCTGATAGCGCAAAAAAAACCAGCTGTTCCATTTAATATTTCAATATAACTCGACTAAATAAATGTACGTAACAAAAGTTTTTTTTATTTTATTTTTTTATTTGGTCGCGGCCCCATGTTTTATTACAAGTATCCATGGAGTTTCTTGCCGGTATCAACCTACGGCATTAAGACCGCCATAATACATTGTACATGAAGCATTTTAAATAAATAAATATCATCTCCATAGGAACAGGACCAACTGATTTGTATTTTAATGAATAAATTATTTGATTTGATTTGGAACCGTGCACCAAAAATTACAACGTTTTAAAAATGCCTGCTAAGGTCCAGTTGAAATTAAAGATCTTTGACTTTGATCTTTATGTTATTTTGAGAATTCCATTACAGAAATACCGTATAAAAATATGGAAGGGTATCCTACCCTTTCTATTTTCTTTAGAAGGACTTGACCTTATATCATTTACCGATAGCTCCGTGTAACCCAACCCGATACCCCAATTTACATAAAAAACGGACGCTGTCAATATCAATAGTAATAACTCCAAAAATATGTTTATTCTAACATGCAATTTTACGTAGTAGGTATTTCATTTAGTATTTTGTCTAGAAGGATTATCCTAACCTAACCTAACCATCAAAAACCCCCGACTCCAACTAGAAAAAGAGCTGTAACTTTTGAATGCCTGAACAAATTTTCATGAAACATAGCTAAGATGATACCTGATTAAACAAGCTTTCAACTGAAAAAATTGCTTTGAAATCGGTCCACCCGTTTTGGAGATACGATGCCACAGACAAACACACCGATACATATCGCACACCTAGATCAAAACTAAGACAACTCAAAAAATCCTAAAATGCTATTTTGTTTCGTAACTTTAGTAACATGAAATTGAGTATTTGCTTTTTTGTCTACTGAAGAATTACTTTTTTTGGAGTTGTGTTAGTGTTAATCTAGGTGTGCGATATATAACACCCGTCTTTTTGTAGGGTGTTAAAAATAATATGATACTAGTTATTTCCCGCAATTTCACCTTTGCATTTTATTTTTATCAAAATAAAATATAGCCTGTATCACTGAGGGATAAAGTAGCTTTCTATTAGTGAAAGAATTCTTAGAATCGGTTCAGTAGTTCTAAAGAATACCCCCTACATACAAACAAACAAATTTTACCTAAGGTTTACCTAGAGATTTTATAATGATTCAAAGCTCTGCCTTAATATTGAAAATGGAGATTTGACTACGCTTCAACGGAAGTCATAAATTTTTATAGTATCTTAAGAAAATAAGCGTTTCAAACGATATTTCTGGAAAATCACAGTGTTTCCTTTTAAGCTATATATTTTATACACGAGGGATTCACAAGCGGATCGGAAGTATAGCTATGATGTCATTGAATTTATTAGATTTTTAGCTTCACGTTATTTCATTCAGATTTTTTTTTAATATGTGAAATCATTTCTTCGAACATCGAGACCCCTCCGCGCCTCGGATAGCACGTTAAGCAGTTGGTCCCGGTTGTCATACGAATACCTTTGACAGTCGTTACGGGAGTCAGCAACCCAAAAAAAAGTCTGACAACCTGTCTAACCTTAGGGTATCAATGTCTCCCAGTGATTGGGTGGCGGAGGTCAGATGACAGTCGCTCTGTATAAAATACTGGTACTCAGTCGCATCTGGTTAGACTGGGAGCCGACCCCAACGTAGTTGGGATACAGGCCAGGCAGATGATGAGATCTCTCTGTTTGCTTGTAGGTAAATAGACCTATAAGAGCCGTGAATGTGTGAGTGTTGTCAATGTTTGACTTTAGCTACACCCAGTTCTTGTAGAAATAAATATCAATGCGCCTCTTATTTCCATATTCCGTGGTTTTCACCATAAGATTGAGCATTTCTTCCGGTAGGTTTATTATATGTATAATACTTTCATATTTCATGTCCTTAGTAAATAAATTGCACATGTGCGAAACCGCGGGCGGGTCGATGTTCTAACTCAAAATTAGATACTGCTTAGTACCATAAACGGCATTTTACCTGCCCTGCAGTAACCACTTGATATCTGCAACTGCCTCTTAGAATAGAATAGAATAGATCTTTATTTCATGTAAACCAGATACAGGCACTTATGAAATGTCGAGACTCTAGGTGCGCGGTTCCAAATAGTAGATCCTATGGAGAAGAACCGGCAAGAAACTTACGTGGGCGTACCTAGATTTTGACCCCTAGGTTTATTACTTTCATATTTAATTTAAGGATAAGTAGCACCCGTGTGAAGTTTCATGCCAATTCTTCTCCATAGGATCTACTATTTGGAACCGTGCACCTAGAGTCTCGTCATTTCATAAGTGCCTGTATCTGGTTTACATGAAATAAAGATCTATTCTATTCTAAGCCGGGGGCGGATCGGTAGTTTATAATAATAGGGCTATAGCACATTAGCTGCAGGGCCATAGCACATAAGCTACTTTTTTCTGCAAAATCGGGCGTTTTCGCGTTCGTTATTCTCTTTGTAAATAAAAAAAGAATCATCAAAATCGGTTCACCCAGTCGAAGGTTATGAGGTAAACATAAAACAACATAAAAAAAGAGAAAAAAAAAAAAACATTAGATTCGAATTGAGAACCTCCTCCTTTTTTTTTGTAGTCGGTTAACAAAAGGCAGCCAACAGACGGGCGATTCAGATACAAAAAGTAGCTAGTCTGCTATGGTCCTTAGTAATATGGTTGTTACCTGGAATTCCAAGCCATGCTTCTCTCTGCAGTAGTCCTTGATGCGAGGGTAACATTTTGCCATCAGCGTATTTCTTTCCATTGTTGTATCTGTGGGTCAAATCCAGAAATAAAATTGTTTACATGAAATAAAGATCTGTTATATTCTGTTCTATTCTAAAAGGTGACATAACACACATTTTATTAGTACACTACCACCGTCTCCTGATAGGCAAGGTGGACAACCCAACAACGCTGGAGCGGGTTGGCCTGGCGGGTGTACCGATTCGTTTTTTAGTCTGTGGTGAAGGCGTGGAGGGTCCTCGTCGACGGAGGAAACTGTTCGCGGTGTCCTCGGGTGTGCGCACACGTCGAGCTGCTGCTGCGCCCACTGCCCGAGCAGTCACACGACTGAATTTTTTACCCTCTAAGCACATTGATCCCGATACCTATGTTTCACGATAAGCCATACCAAATTTGTAAATATATTTAGTTATTTTTAAGATAGTCCCAATATCATCCTGATGACTGTGGCTGAGAGTTGTGACCCCCCTATGTTGAAGAGTCTGGTGCGGAGATGTATATAGTGCTTGTAGCCGTTGTTTTAATGTTTTATTTTATTTATTTATAATTTAGATCCATATAAATGTAGTTACTAACATTTATATGGATCTATGTAATCTGATAATAAACGAATTTAATTTAATTTAATTTAAGTAGTACCTAATCTGAATTAAGTTTGTTATAGTTTGTTACATTGTTTTTTATTTATTTTTATGTAACTAAATGATTTGGTCGCAACACTGTGAACTTATGTTTATATAAATAAATCTAAATAACTATGCTCATAATTATTTTTTTCATCAAAGCCATTATTCCTATTGGTTGTAATAACAAACGTTCTGCAGTATACTATGCAGTCAGTTGACGCAGACCGTTATGGAATTAGGTCGTTTCCACGCAAACGAGGAGATGATACTGCGGTACTATTTAGTTTGTTTGTTCCGAGAATTTTGGAAAGATCCGTCGTATCGAAATAGATTCGCCGAATTTAGTGTGAATAGAGATTTCGGAGAAGATGGAAATGAGGAGCAGAAGAATCTCTACATAGTATAAAATAAAGTCAATTTCCGCGTCTGTCTGTATATCCAGTAACTCCTCCTAAACAACGGATTTTGATGCAGTTTTCACCATAAGTTAGATCATTTTTCAAGAGGTTTATACAGAATATTTTTTAATGTAGGGCGCAAAATTTGCAGAATTGTTCCCAAATGCAACCCCAGTACTAAAATTCATTCCAAAACAATATAAAAATTTGATTATGTATGGCTTGCGCTAGTAATTTATTAGTGTCCCCCCTACTAAGTCAAATTTTCATTTTGTTTTAAAGTGTATCCCAATACTGCAGTTGCATTTAGGAACAGAGACTGAATGACTCTACAAATAAATTATGCGTTTTGCACGTTGTATACCGGGTGATCTATCAAGATGGGTCAGTATAGGGAAATCTGGAACTATATACTTAGATAGACAAATTTGTTTGAAGGAACCGTGTCGTCGATTTAGAAAAACTGCATTTAAAGATTTCAAGTTTGGTCCCATAGTAACAGTTATTCATAATTCATAATGATGATCATACAATAACCCCTTTTCGGCTTTATTTAAACAATGTGTTATGGGTATTGCGTTTATTTAATTATAGAATGGAATCTCCTTTGTCTTGACTGACGTTTTCGAACGTGACGTTTGGAACGCTAGACGGTAAGCTATTGTCGTGACCTGTCGGGCTAACATGAGCGCCGTGACAAAATTTTATCGTCGCATTATCTCGTCATGTCATGACGACAAACTTTTGTCGCGGTGCGCATGTTAGCTTACCTTAAACGCGATGGACGCGAGAGTTTCACTACCATATTCGTATTATATTATTCTTATGACAGTACTACATTGTCGTGTGATTTTGAGTCGCACTGTACTCGTGGTGACAAGCTACGGCTGCAGTAATGCAGTACACTTTGTAGTGCCTACCTTTGTAACCGTGTTGGATAGGCAGAGTAGTGTTTGTACAGTCTAGTAGTTTACTAGCCAACTTTTGTTGAAGGGAATAATTGGGATCATTATACCGTTGTGTCAGTGGTTTGTTCATTCTGTTTCAGCGGACGTTAGAGACTGAGGATGATTAGGAATAAAAAATTATGTTTTTATTTTCATACTTTAAAAAGCTTATATTTTTACATAAGAATAGTCGAGTTATTATACAATCTGTATTATTTAACAATAGCAGGCTTCTCGCTGTGTAGAACCTATCGAATTTCCAGTATTCCATTACTATAGCGATTTTCTTGCGAGATTTTTAGGAATACAAGATTTTATTTTTATTTTTATTACAAAAAAAAACAGTACCTAATTTATACCACTTAATATTTTAGGAATTATCGTTTAAGAATATTTTGATAACGGTTAACTTTGCGAATAAATTTTATCGAGCGAACTTTATACCTATCCAATCGTGTATAAGTCGATCGAGAAACACGTGTCACATCTTCAAGTTTCATAAAAAAAAATCAGGGCAGAAAAATAAGTTTGTCTAGTAAAAACATTGTAAATAAAAATCGTTTTTTGTTGCATTTCCGTAAAGTCTCGCCTTATGCAAGCTCGTGGAGCGATACCTGACTACTCCTGCTAGTTCTGCTTATTCAGATCGATTTTTTTCCGAGGCAGGGCTTTTTTTTATGAAAAAAAGGGCATAGGCTGGACTCTAATCGAGCAGAAAAGTTAGATTTTCTTCATCACAATCTACCTCTACTAGATTTTGACTATTTTAATTAATTTTTATTGTTGATTAGGTTAGGATCAGGAGGAATGTATGGAAGTAATTATAATTGGATTATTTCTAAATCTGTAGTGTTCTTTTTTTCTTTCGTAATGTAAGCCAGACAATTATTCGCGATTATCGTATAATAGCCACTATTATTGGCTATTCGACGAATAATGAAAAAATGGCGAATAGTATCGAATATCGAATAATTAGCGACTAATCATGGCATCTCTAGCTATGATCAAAAAGCCGCAATATAAAATGAATAAAAACAAAACGTTCTAGCAATCCCAAACCTTTAAAAGTAGGTCAAGCGAAATGAAATTTTCGTTAAACCAATCACCAGCTATCTGATAAAATGACGATAATTAAAAGTTGTTCATTTCACCCCCTCGCCCCACCCTTTCCCCCCCTAGATGTTTAAAGTTGCATTTGATCACGATTCGTAGACGAAGCTATCGAGCTCCTACGTAAAACATATTTTAGTAAGTTATATTTAAGTTAAAAAAGCAGTGATAGCCTAGCGGTTGAACGCTCGCCTTCCATGCAGGAGGGTCTGAGTTCAAACCCGGCCTGCACCTCTGACTTTTCGGATTCATGTGCGGATTAGAATTTGATTATCACTTGCGACAACGGTGAAGGAAAACATCGTGAGGAAACCTGCACATCTGAGAGGGCCTCATAAAGTTCTCGATGGTGTGTGTAGTCCGCCAACCCGCACTAGGCCAGCGTGGTGGACTAAGGCCTAACCCTTCTCATTCTGAGGAGAGGCCCGTGCCCATCAGTGGGACAGTAATGGGCTGAATTTATTTATTTATTATATTTAAGTGGCTCGCTTTTATAAGTAAACAAATTGCGCATAAAGTCTTCAGCTATTTGTGCAGGTTCTAAATAAAATATTACTCGACTAAATGTATGTAACAGCAATTTTTTTTCGCGATTTCATTTTTCATTCCATAGTCTTTTTTTTTTTTTCTTTTTTTTTTTAAAACATTGCCCCTCACTAGGATTTCTCCTGTATCGAGGGTACAGTTTACAAACATACATGTCACGTGCACACACAGCCAGACCCGAAACAACTATCTGTAAATCATACAAATATTTGTTCCGTGCGGGGATCGAATCCGCGGCACGTAGCGCAGAAGGCTAATCGCTTAGCCACTGCGCCAACCGTGTCGTCAAATGATACGTAATGACATTATCTATCTATATATTAATACAATTTTTTTTTTTTTTTTTTTCAGCCTGTTTTGTCCCACTGCAGGGCAAATGCCTCCCTCTCCTTTTTCCACTCACTTCTGGTTCTTGCTAGTACGGACCAGTTTTTTCGGTAGGAGTCAAGCTCGTCCCGCCATCTTCGCCTCGGTCTGCCGCGATGCCGTTTGGTATTTACTGGGATCCATTCAGTTGTTCTTTTGGCTCATAGCTATATGGCTTAAGCATATTGCAATTGAAGTTGTTCATAATGACGAATAAAATAACCCCCTATCGGCTTTAGCTACTAGGGATAAGTTTATACGTCTTTATATTGTCCCAATGAGGGAACGAACCAGCCAAAACAAAGGCAGGTTTCCACTGCGTCATTGACGTCACCGCACCCTCGAGGGGTCGCGTTTGAAATTGCATTAGATCACGACGTACGTCGTAGCTATATCAAGTCTATTTTTAACTAAGTAAGCAGTATGAAGTGCCTTTTAAAACATTGGTGTGGCCTGCGCCTTCATTTGGATAGATATCGGATAGTAGGTAATCAAATCAAATCAAATCAAATCCTTTATTTGCTGAAGTAGGTATGAAAGGTGACAATTACTTAAAAAAGTTCCATACATTCAACCAAAATTGGCATGCAAATATAAAAAGTAGCACAAGTAGTATTAGTATTATAGTTTCATAATAAACATTGACAGTAATAAAATTAAACACAACACAATAATTTATGTAATAAACCATGAATACAACAATGAATACAACATGGTACTGCATTTTATGATGAATTCTTTTTAGGAATTAACTTTTCGTCACTTCAGTGGTTATTTGTTTAATCCACCAATTTTTCCATTTTATTAAAACGCTTTTATTAGCTTCACTTGTAACTAACTAAATAACTATGTAAAAAAATCTTGGAAGTTTTTGACCCACTTCCCGGTTTCCGATTGAGCTGAAATTTTGCATACACGTTTAGTTTGGATGACAAAAGCGTTTTCAATAGTATTTTTTTAAACTATATTATTTATAGTAGAAGGTTTTTGGCTCTATTTTGAAAACAAAGCTTTATTTTAAAGAATTTTGAACTTTACATTATTAATTCATAGCACTATGTACACTGCAGAGCAATTAATCCGGGTCACCAAATAAACCTTAATATCTCAAAAACAAAGAATGATAGCTTATTCAAAGAAACAGTATTTTATAGACTATTTAATACTACTGAAATAAAATTAATAAAACTTCTTAGTTATTATTTGTTTTACTTATGAAAAATACACAAATTAAAAATGCGTAAATTTTATCGCAATTTTTGTTTGAAATATCCATAATATTTTTACAGATATATCATTTTCTCACATTTTAATACTTTGTATTGCTTCCGTGTCCTGTCAATACAAATGTCTTGTGAGTTGGTATACGGCACAAAGTTTCTGAGGAGATATTTGGGAATATTCTCGCATTCCTCTATCAATGCAATTATCAACTGTCGAAGCATATTATTTGAGTAGTATTATATAGGCCACAACACTTTTTATTTGAATAAGCTGTCATTCTTAGTTTCCAAGATATTAAAGTTTATTATCTTGGTGACCCGGATTCATTGCTCTCGAGTGCTGTATTTGATTTGATTACATATCATGGCTCTGTTCGAATGTAAGTGTGTTTGTGTCTATGAGCTCTCTGTTACAACTTTTAGTCAACCAAGGAATTCTGAAGTCCTCTTCTCGTAATTATTTTACACTATGACTGAAAGTTGACCGAACTAAGACTTGATTATATTATAGACGACACGGTTGGCGCAGTGGCTAAGCGATTAGCTTTCTGCGCTACGTGCCGCGGGTTCGATCCCCGCACGGAACAAATATTTGTATGATCTACATATAGTAGTTTCGGTTCTGGTTGTATGTGCATGTGACATGTATGTTTGTAAACTGTACCCTCGATACAGGAGAAATCCTAGTGAGGGGCAACGTTATATAAAAAAAAAAAAAATATGAATTGACAAAAAATGGGTATTCTACTCCTCTTAAAGTTCAGTCCGATTTCTAACACACTCATTTCAATCTCATATTTGACGTTTATGTATGGACAAGAATAGCAATTTTATTATCTGTGTCGGTTCAAAATGTTAGCAGAATAACGATTCGGCTTCAATCAATTTTCGACCTCATTACAATATAATATCACGGTCGACTTTGTTTGTTAGTGTAGGAGAATACCATTTGTGACATTTATGACATTGGTACAAGATCGGAACGAGATCGGAACTATATTTTGAAAATTTTAATTTCGAGAATTGGGCTTCAGATTGTGTCTTATACCTCCTATTATATACGTCCTGTGGAAGGTTGATGCGTTCTACTTTCACGTAGGTGACATTTAAAGTTACAATATCACCAAGTGCCAATAAAGTGGAGTCTTACAGTTTTAGTGGCATCCTTTACCGTTAGTTGCACTAAATGTGCCCGAAATACCACACTGAGCAATAACCCCGTACCGTAAACTTGTTACTGGGAATAGATATTTATAAGTGCGCAGTAAGGTAGCACGCAGATGATTGACAATCGATAGCTGAATTTTTGTCTGCGACGTAGAATAATTATAACCTAACCGTCAAAAACCCCCGATTCCAACTAGAAAAAGAGCTGTAACTTTTGAACGGCTAAACAGATTTTTATGAATCATAGCTAAGATGATACCCCATTAAACCAGCTTTCAATTAAAAAAACTGCATTGAAATCGGTCCATCCGTTTTGGAGCTACGATGCCACAGACAGATACACAGATACACAGACACACAGCAGATTCACCGACACATAGATACACCGATACCTAGACCGATACACACTACAAACTTATAACACCCCTCTTTTTGTCGGGGGTTAAATAGGTCCAATTATATTCGATGATATTCCAGCCGATAGGCCCAATTTTCAGCCAAAAAAGAACCATGATCAATCATGCTTCATCGTTTCTCATGTGAACGTCCAGAGAGTGAAATTCTCTGCGCATACGTTCCTCTATCCGTATAATCTGGGCATCTTCAAGGCGAAACTGAATATGCATTATTTGAGCTTGCGTTATCCATCCTTGGCAGCATCATCACTTACCATCGTGTGAGGTGTTGCCAAACGAACTTAAATAAAATAAATTAATCCAGCTCATTACTGCCCCACTGCTGGGCACGGACCTCTTCTTGGAATGAGAAGGTTTTAGGCCTTAGTACAACACGCTGGCCTAGTGCGGCTTGGTGGACGACACACACCATCGAGGACTTTATGAGGCCCTCTCAAGTGTGCAGGTTTCCTCAGGATGTTTTTCCTTTACCGTTAACGCAAGTGATAATCAAATTGCGACCCGAACGTAAATTCGAAAAGTCATAGGTGCGGGCTGGTTTCGAACTCAGACCCTTCTGCATGGAAGGCAAGCATTCAACCAGCAAGTTACCATGGAGTTTCTTGCTGGTTCTTCTCCATAGGATCTACTATTTGGAACCGTGCACCTAGAGTCTCGACATTTCATAATTGTCTGTATCTGGTTTACATGAATTAAGATCTATTCTATTCTAATCAACCGCTAGGCTATCACTGCTTACACTTAAATACGCTTTTATATTTAATAAAAAATAATAAAGAGAAATTTGGTCGTTGACAAATCTGTCGGACGATTTATCAGACCTACATTAATTCGATCGTGTTTGGTCTCCCTAAATGAGGGTGCGAGGTGGTTGTGCAAGAGCAACATTGTTTTTATTTAATTGTTTCAAGAGGAAAGGGTTTCCCATTGTATATATTTTCATTCGAAATCGCTTTGTGATATTTTCCTTGCCGAAGCCTGATGCTTTGAATTACATAAATAATCCTATTTTTATGCTATACAATAAAGATGCCTTATAAGCCGAGGAAAAGTAAGGGGAAATTTCTTATTGCGGGAAATTTCTTATTTTATTAGGTTATTAAAAATTAAGTGTGGTATTTATTTACTCGTATTTCCACACTAAAAACCCTCAACCTCACTCAACTCATTGTGAGTTAAGCTCCCCTTTGTGCATATATCTTTAAACTATATTTTGAACACGCTTTTATTAGCTTCACCTGTAACTAACTATGTAAGAAAATCTTGGAAGTTAAATTTGACCCACTTCCCGGTTTCCGATTGAGCTGAAATTTTTTATACACGTTCAGTTTGGATGACTAAAGCGTGTTTTTTTAAACTATAATATTATTTTGTATATTTTATATTATGTGTACAATAAAAAATAAGAATAAAACCACATTCTCAACTACAAAAAATTGCAGGATATTTTTAAATGACTCCTGAATCCTCACCTGTGAACGTGGAGCTGGTGAAGATCCTGACAATCTTGGAGCTGACCGGTGGGAGGGATTTCAGAGAGCCCCCGAAGATCAGGTCTACCGTTCGGTCATCCATGGTTCAGGAGAATTCTGGTGTCTGAAAAAATAATTAAAATGGAGATATTTCACAATTATAGATCTGGGGGCTTTTAACTTTTATAGCAGGGCAGAAATTAAACTGCCCAGAGATTTCCAGAATGAGCTGACCTCACACTGTATAGGCTTTTCGTACAATGAAAGGTCAGCGTATACTGGAAATGTCTGCGCAGTTCAATGTCTGCCCTGCTTTAAGAGTTCATGGTAAGCCCCCTGTACCGGTGTGGGAGGACTGACTCTTCACTTAATAGGATATTTAGAAGAGCAGAGAGAGTCGTAGAGCTATGTAAAGCTAGTTTCAGTAGCAATATTTTTGTAGACTGCTAACTTGAATTATCAAGTTGGCACTCTACAAAAATATTGCTATCTCATGGAAATGCTAAGTACTTCTTGATCTATCTCATGGTTTTTTTTAATAGTTTAGGTGGCAAACGAGCTTACCATTTACCTTATGGTAAATGATCACCACCGCTCATGAACATCCGCATCACCAGAGGAGTCACCGATGCGTTGCCGACCTTTTAGGATGGTGTTAGGAAAAAGGGAGGGAAAGGAGAAGGAAGGGGGCTAAGGGAGGAATTGGACCTCCGGCGCTCCACACTCACCGAACGAAACGCAACAGTATGCATACTGCTACTTAACGTCGATATTCTGTGGGAGGGTAGTATTTCCCCGGTCGTGCCGACCAATTCGTGCTGGCATGATGGCATGCCAGCGAGACACTACTACCACCAAAAATTATATTTTATTTCTTTTTTTATTTAAGTAGATTCGATAGTATTCCAAGGCGTTCGCAGCTCGTTCTTAAAAGGCTGTTATTTCGATGACAGTGACGATGCTATAAACAATTGAATTCAGAAGGTTGTCTTTTTTTTTTTCAATCCGATGATTCTTATATTTATTACTGGAGTAAAGAAGTATCACGTGATCTAAAGAAATTAAAGTGATGCCCTTATTCAAATATGGCAATTTAATAGGCGGATGATTACAAATGATGGGGACAGCTCCAAATTATTACCCAATTTTAATAATTTGTGGCCGACCTCACAAATAATTGACCTATTTCAAAATTGCGTTGTTCGAATAAAATATATCTACCATTTCATTATATTAATTCAGTAATAAAACTCAATTTGTTTTATCACAAACGGATCGGGTTTCAAAGGGTTACTTAATCAGGGAAAAATCTTTCATTCGAAATGTTTAAAGATTTCATGACGTCATCGGTAAATGAAGAGCTTCACGTAGCTCTGGATGAAAGGACCAATATGTTGTTCAGTTTGATGGTTTGATCCATACCCTTAAATCATCATCATCATCATTGCGGCCCATGTTGTACCCATTTTTGGGTGTAGGCCTCCTCCAAATTCCTCCACTCCTGGCGGTCTTGAGCCCTTGCCATCCACTCCGGACGCCGTGTCGCCCCTTAAATATTACCAAGCATTACTGACATACGGAGAACATTATAGGGAACAATGCAATATTCCTCATGTGCACTTTGCTAATACAAATATCCTACCCATCCTGTCCATCAGATTACACTAAAGATAACTAAAAAGATTTAGCTTTTCCACCCACGCGAACAAACTTATCTGTTAGATAGCGGTGGCTATTGAAGTCCAAGTTATATTGACCGGTAGATAACCTTAGCATGGTCATGGCAATATCGAATGGCAGATTAGTCATAAATGAGAGATTGCAAAGTTTATCCTGTTATTATATAGGTATAGTACGACACAACTAAGGGACCATCCATAAAGTACGTCACACGTAAGGGGGGGGGGGGTCGACGAAGTGTGACAAGGGGTGGGAGGGGTCCTAAGTTTCATGACGTCACATTTCAAAATTTAATACATCTAACTGTTAAAATGCCAAATTTGAACAATTAACGAAAAACTTAAAAATATTTCCTACTCTATTCTGTATGGCAATTGATTTATTATTATTTAAAGAAATAATTTAAATGGAAATAAAACAAATTTCGGAACTGCTGTTTTAATTTAATAATTTCTAGATGTAAAATTGCAAAATATTTGACGTCACACTAGGGAGAGTCTCATAAATGTGATCAACTGTGACAAGGACGGGGGAGGGGTCAAAATATCACGAAATTAATGTGACGTACTAATACTAATACTACTAATTTTATAACTTATTGCGTCAACGTAAAGATTATGTTTTACTGCAGTATTATTAAGCATTCGTGGTCTTACAGACGCACTCAGCTCGGAAGTAATCGGTTTTACGAAGTTTGCCGATGCGACTTCTTAGTTGTGTAGTACTGTACAATGCTAATCACTATCATTAATTGTCGTATCAATAAATGTATAATAATAATGTGCACATGGTATATAAAAAACAGTCTTGAATTTTTTTTAACGTATAAAATAGTTTTTATGAAACATAACAGCTTCTGAAGTCGTCGGTGCCACTGCCAAACTAAGGTCAATGCAATAATAATGCCAATGCAGAAGCTTTGAAGTTTTTTATGAGGATTATTTTATACTTTCTAGTTTCTAGAAATCGGTTTTTTACTATTTCTAAAAGTTTATAATTTATTTTTCAATTCTAAATGGCTTACGCAATATATAAACATGCAATTACGCTCAGGTTGTGGAATCAGCTCCCCATCGAGGTTTTCCCAAGACACAACAGCATGGGGTTCTTCAAAAAGGGAGTGAAGAGATTTTTACAGGGTCGACAACTTGCAAGAGATGCCCCTGGTGCAGTGGCGAAGAGTCCATACAACCCGATTCCCATCGGCTTCCCTTTAGGAATTGGTTAGTGCATAGACCAACGTCATCTTATATTATTTACTCCTCCAACTGACAAAAAAAGGCATGTTATTCAGTGAGGTCGAGCTCTTCCAGACATGAGTATATAGATTACAAGAGACGGTATGGATTTTTGTCTTGCAGCATTAATTGCAGCTATTTTTAACCCCCGACAAAAAAGAGGGGTGTTATAAGTTTAACGTGTCTGTCTGTGTATCTGTCTGTGGTATCATAGCTGCCAAACGGAAGAACCGATTTTCGTTTAGTTCTTTTTGTGTCATAGATAATTTTATCCCGAGTGTTCTTAGCCATATTTCATGAAAATCTGTTCAGCCGTTCAAAAGTTACAGCTCTTTTTCTAGTTGGAGTCGGGGGTTTTTTTAGAGGGCATTTTTGGGACGGCTTCCCCTTTTAAAATTGTCACCCTTCGCCACTGCCCTGGTGTTGCAAGCGTCCATAGGCTACGGTAACCGCTTACCATCAGGCGGGCCGTATGTTTGTTTGCCACCTAAGTGGTGTACAAAATGGTGACAACCACCACCAACAACGATTGGCGCAGTGGCTAAGCGATTAGCTTTCTACGCTACGTGTCACGGGTTCGATCTCAGCACGGAGCAATTATTTGTATGATCTATAGATAGTTGTTTCGGGTCTGGTTGTATATGTCAGATGTATGTTTGTAGACTGTACCATCGATACAGGAGAAATCATAGAGGAGCAAAGATATATTTTTTTTCAGCTAAATTTAGTTTCCATTTTATAACGAACATAAAATTGTATTGACACATTTTTCTAGGTACGTACATTAATGTCATCGATTGCAGTTATGTATGTGTATCTAGGAAATGTATGACAAGCGTCCCAAACGGACTGGTGTCCGCTAGTATTTCTGTGTACCTCGTAAATGTAACAGAGCGTGAAGATGTTCCCGGTACGTCACAAATAAAACAAAGTAACGGTTTATGTGTCCAGTTTCCTGAACCAAGCCGTGTATATAATGATAGAAGATGATTTTGTTTTAATTTTCGTTTTCTTTACATAGTATAAAATAATATTATAGTTTTAAAAAAAACTAAAGAACACGCTTTAGTCATCCAAACTGAACGTGTATGCAAAATTTCAGCTCAATCGGAAACCGGGAAGTGGGTCAAATTTAACTTCCAAGATTTTCTTACATAGTTAGTTACAGGTGAAGCTAATAAAAGCGTGTTAATAAAGTCGATTTCCGCGTCTGGCTCTCTGTATATCCGCTAACTCCTCCTAAACCACGCAACGGATTTTGATGCAGTTTTCACCATCAGATAGATAATTTTTCACGGAAGGTTTGTATGTATAATACTTTGATATTTAACATAAGGATGGTAGAGAAATTATACCCGTGCGAAGCCGGGAACAGTCGCTAGTATTTTTTATAAAAGAAAAAGTTTTGAAACAATGTTTCAAGTGCTTATATTGAGAGAAAAGAGGGTGTGATGAGAGGAAACAGTAAATTTGTAGTAACTTCCATGGGTACGTGAGTTACACCGAATTCTATGAAGTATCATGAATTACTAGCGGTCGTTCGGTGGTCGAAATTCGACCGTAATTTTAGCTTTCTGCACTCCTTCTCCATATAAACTTTAACAATGACAAATCTCACACTCCTCCGTGCGCGCAATATGCTTAAAAAGGGGTACAAAGTTTTCTCTTCACGTATTAATATATAGGTAACGTCTTTACATAGTTATCATTTGACGACACGGTTGGCTCAGTGACTAAGCGATTAGCTTTCTACCCTACGTGCCGCGGGTTCGATCCCCACACGGACCAATTATTTGTATGATCTGCATGTAGTCGGGTCTGGGTGTGTATGTATGTTTGTAAACTGAGAAATACTGAAGGGCAACGTTTTTTAAAATTAAGAGATAATAATTTCACAAAGCGTTCGTGATCAAAAAGCGTTGCTGTAACTCTCACTACTTTTGCCATGGAGTTTCTTGCCTGTTCTTCTCCATACTATTTGGAACTGCGCACCTAGAGTCTCGACATTTCATAAGTGCCTGTATCTGGTTTATATGAAATAAACATCTATTCTATTCTACACCAAAAAAGGTCTCTTTAATTTTACAACAGTCACAATTATACAGGATGTAACAAATCGTGTAATTTACTCTTTATAATGAACAACTGTTACTAGGAAACGAACAGTGTAATCGCCAAAAAAATCGGTGCATCTATCAAGCAATTTTGAATTATTTATTTAAGTATTATGGAACAGTAGATTTATTATTCGTGATTTTATGGTTGTTCCCGTAGTAAAAGTTGTTCATAGTCATAGCCATAGTATTTTATTGGTAACTAATAAGGTACAGGTCAACATAATATAATCAATAATAAATTAGAAAATACAATAATCAAAATGTAAATCAAGTAAATCTAAATAATACAAATAATCATAATAATTTTATTTCTATCATGTCATTCTCATTATAAAATGTCTGCTCAACCAGCCATTTTTAACACGCTTTTATTAGCTTCATCTGTAACTAACTAACCAACTAACTAACTATGTAAGAAAATTTGACCCACTTCCCGGTTCCGATTGAGTTGAAATTTTGCATGCAAGTTTAGTTTGGATGACTAAAGCGTGTTCTATAGTTTTTTTTAAACTATAATATTTTATTTTAGCTTATGTTTGAACGATTCCCGTGATGATGCTCTGGTAGCTGGTTCATACTGATGAGTACAAGGTCTAGAAAGGTAGGTACTGACATATATTATAAAAGTTTCTCAATAACTCCGACAGTATCTCAAAACCAATCTACAATTCCTTCACCAGCAATCCATATTTTGAAGCATCGAAAATACCATTTAAAACCAATAAAGTACCATTTTAGCTGTGGACTGATCATAAAATGGCGGCCGACAGAAAGCCATCATGTATTTTACGAGTTACAAATTAGTATTTTGCGGTGTGTATTTCCTGCAATACATCTCATGTGGCCCGTTTGATTTTTATTGGGCTTCGGAACGTTTGGGATCGTTTTTTGGAGTAAGAATGGAATATCATAGTCAAGTTATGGTAACATTTATTTGTTCTACAGTTTTATATACTACTAAGGTGGCAAATAATCATACGTCCCGCCTAGGCTTGCCAGATGTCCGGGAAATCTGGGAGTGTCCCGGAATTTTGCATCCAGTCCCGTGTCCAGTAATTAAACTTTACTGTCCCGGATTCGGAACACCTCGCTCGCATGGAATTTTTTCAGCGCCTCTAGCGGTATATATAGTGAACTAAAGTCACTATACAAATATTGCATGTGAACGTGAACGTTAGACGGCACGGAAAACTCATGGTAGAGGCACTGATACCATAATCAGAGCGTGCAAAAACCATTTTTTTTTAGGTTTTTACCGAAATCTGTTTTTATATGTTATTACACTTATTAATAAACTTTCTTACGCGCTTAGACTCCACACCTACCCATCCAGTTTTACACACAGTACCTACAATCTGTTGTTGGGTAAGGTACATTGCGATCCACAGAAAATAGTACAGGTATTTACTATTTATTTATTTATTAAATAGGTACCTACTTTATTGTACACCTGAATATAACAATACAATTAGAAATCATTATTTTTACAGGTATTTTTATACCTAAAAATTAAAGTCGTTTCTCAGTATTTTTTTTGCAAAATGTTAAATGATTTTGTAATGCATGCACAGACTTCGGCTTCATTTTTTGCATCCTGTATATTCGTGACGTCACAAATGTCTAAACTGTCGAACCGATTTTCAAGGATTGGCAGAAGGGTTACTTAAAACCAGGGAACGAAAACCGCTATACCAAAGCCAATGACCAAAGAAGCCTCTCAGAACAATGTTTTTTTTTTTAGTATTAATTAAGCTTAGATATTTTTATGTTTTGTGCGTCATACTGGGCGTAGAAATAAAAACTTTTTTTTTTTTTTTTTTTTTCTTTCTATTAATTAGGGTACACCGTACAGGTATCGAAGAATTAGGCTTACTTCTATGATTACGGTTACATAAATTATATAAACAGGTAACCATTTTAATACCGGTAACCTAAAAATTACCGGCGATATAAACATACTTACACACAGGCGCTGCCCGATTTTATGCCGACGGCACGTGTAAGATAGAGGTAATTTTTATTTCAGTAACCGGTATTACCTAATACCGGTTGTATTCAATTTGATAGAACTACCTAAAAATTAAGGTTACATTTAAAAATACCTGTAAAAATAATAAAGGTTGTAACCGAGAAATACAGGTATTTGTCATACCGGTTTATATTTAAGTTAGTTTTTATATTTAAGTTAAAACCCGGAAAAATAACAAAAAAACTGGCCTAGCAACAGAAAAATTTGCGGTATACCTACCGTAAATCTGTACAAGATAAAAGTAATTACTTTTTGATGGGTTCCCAGAGATACATAAGTACATAGCGATAAAGTATTATAATGAAACTTTGATTATATGCGCATGAGTCATTTGGTGACATCAGGATTATATGGGTTAAGATAATATTATCCGTCAAGTGCGAACTGGCTTTATAGAAATAATTTAGCCTTAAATTTTACAGCGAAAAAGTATTGTGTCCATTTCGAGACGTGCACATTTCATATATTTTTATTATGTAAAATTCGTATTAATAGTAGCAGTGATAGCCTAGTGGTTGAAAGTTCGCTTTCCATGCAGGAGGGTCTGAGTTTGAACCCGGCACATACCTCTAACTTTGCAGATTCATGTGTGGATTAGAATTTGATGATCACTTGCGTTAACGGTGAAGGAAAACATCGTGAGGAAACCTACACATCTGAGGGCCTCATAAAGTTCTCAATGGTGTGTGTAGTCCACACTAGGCCAGTGTGGTGGACTGAGGCCTAACCCTTCTCATTCTCAGAAGGGGCTCGTTCCCAGCAATGGGACTGAATTTATTGATTTTGATTTATAAAAATTACATTCTGTGTCCATTTTAAAAAGGGCACTTGTCTATGTTTATTGGACATTTGTAATATTGTAATATTCAAGTTACGTGTCTTTTTAGTGAAGGAACCTATTTTAGTAATTTAAAAAAAAACTAGCTTGCAACCTGAAACGTCTGTCGTAACTGGTCAGCTCGTAACTGCCATGGCAATCTTATTCAGAGGCAATTCATTATTATCCCTGTCTTATTTGTATTCGCATTGAATTGCATTATTCTCGCAGTTCTTACCACAACATTGTACTGATACATATTGTAATCTATATTATTTATTTACCATGGAGTTTCTTGCCGGTTCTTCTCCATAGGATCTACTATTTGGAACCGTGCACCTAGAGTCTCGACATTTCATAAGTGCCTGTATTTGGTTTACATGAAATAAAGATCTATTCTATTCTATTCTATAAAGATCTATTCTAGAAAAGACAGTGTGATGTTATGACGTCATAAATATTATTCAGTCGTTCTTGTTCACGTGCGATCATTGACATTGGCTTTGAATTTCGTAGTCACGACACATGTGTGAAAGTTCAATGTCGAAACTTTTGTTCGAAAGATATTTTACATGAATATTTCAAATGGAACAAACTTTTTATTATAATTATTTTTTCTGTATAATCTCTAAATGAATGTTTGTTTGTTTGTCGTTCCCTTGTTATGAATTAATTTTTATACGTTTTGGTTTATTGGTGTTGGTTTTTATTTTTTAAAGTTTTAGTATTTTATTTTTCTATTTTGAGTGGCATGAACAATACATAAACATGCGACTACAGCAATCGCTAGTGATTTGGTGTTATCCATTGAATAGTTCCATTGTCGATCTCCGAAGGTCTTCATCAAATTTTCACCAAATTTAAATGGGAGAATACTCTTTCAAGCAAAAAAAAAAATTCAAAATCGGTTCACAATTGCCGGAGAAATCGGGGAAAATACATTAAATAAAAAAAGAATCATCAAAATCGGTTCACGCAGTCGAGAGTTATGAGGTAATAAACATAAAAAAAAGGGAAAAAAAAAAGAACATACGCGTCGAATTGAGAACCGCCTCCTTTTTTTGAAGTCGGTTAAAAAATACATGCAGTCGAACATAGAAACTAACACATTTTTGAAGTCGATTAAAAAATAAAAATTTCGTGATATATTTATGTCGATGGAACCAACTGCTTAAAACTCATGCCTATCAAAGTTTCCACTGCGGTGATTCTGACCTCTAGGAGAGATAGTAGACCGTAAATTACCAGGCGCAATGCGGATTAGTATCACAACTCTTTGAATTTTTGATTCTTAGACCATACCCGACCCTATTTCCAACATGACCCTAGTAGTAGAGTTGACTCCGATAAATGTCACAAATGTATCATCGATATTTTAAAATCATTTCATCATGCAGTGACAACAACAAAATCATCACTCGATAGTGACTATGACAGAATGAACGTGAACTTCGGAGTCGGCTGTGACATGACAATGACAGATGACAACATGCAATGCGTGAATGCGGTGACAGCTAGTGAAAAATCATTGATGATTTTGTCATTGTTCCCGTCATCGATATTTTTTTGTCATTGTCATGTCATGTAGTCATTGATGTATAAAAATCAACACTCAGCCCATTTCTAGTAGACAGTAGTAAGTACATAAGTTCAGCAAGGCGTGAGTGATGCCCCTGCATGGTGTTGCAAGCGTCCATAGGTTACATAACAGCTTACCATCAGACGGGCCGTATGCTTGTACGTAGACGTGAGTGTGAGACATGCATGGTCTTAAATTTGTATTTTTTTTGTCGGGTCAGTATCTTGTCTCATGCCTCTGTGACAATATTTTTTTTCTTTCTTTGATATTTTTTTTTTTATAATCTCCTCAAAAAGCCTCCTTTATCTACGCGGCCGGAGTCGCAGGCGCAACTACTGTTATAGGTAAATAAGCCCTGCCTTGTCATGAACAAACGTATAAAAGGTCCTATAGTCTCAGCCCCTTTAAAGGGGCTATTGTACTCATCATTATGAACAACTTTAACTATGGAACAAAAACTACAATCGCGAAGAGAAATCTGCTGTTCCATACAAATAATTCAACATTGCTAGACGAAATGAAACAACGGTTGTTTTCGCGATCTCAGGTTTGGTCCTATAGTAAAAGTTGTTCATAATGATGTGTACAATAATCCTAAAGGGACCGCGACTGTAGGTAGGACATTGTATTGAACAAAATTTAATGGAGTTGAACACGCGTACCTTGTTCTCTATGCTGAAACTACCAAAGTCAGAGGGGGAATATTTCAATGAATTACTGTTCATGTTCCATATCTATTAAATAATTATTGCTGAAATTATGGTAAAACATTTCATAAATCATGAATTACTCGTATTTTTTTTTTGACTATTCGTTTGCTGAAATGACGAAACCGTTTGACAGAGATGGGGTCTTATTTATGCTCAAAATATACTAACATGAGAAAATAACAAACACATTAATATCAAAACCACAAAAATACTCGGGTAGCTACCTTTTAAAGGAATCCTTATAAGTATAATTACTTCAAGTAATAACATCAACAGTACAGACTACAATCTTACATAACAAGTTAATAATAAGCATCGCAATAGAAATTTCTCACCTGGTCTAGTGCAAAACTTTAATCAATACATCGAAAGGTCACGATCGAATCGATTACAATTTCACTTTCTAAACGATTCCCCCGCCATTAAATACCGCAACAAAAAAAAAACAAACACTGGTTCTAATTTCGAACTTTTTCCTTATTCTGGAATTCGGATTCCAAATTTAAACACGAGGTATTCGATGGGAATATTTTGTGTTACTGGTATGTAGTTCATGGTTCTGAAGACTTGTTATCCGGTTGCTAAGCAACCGTCTGCATGCGATTGGCGGTTAAAAAATGATTTGACGTCATGCAATAAGGTTAAGTGTGGAATTATTAGTTTTGATTTTGATATAAGATAGCTGTATGTCAGGTTAATTTTCAAAAAAAGAAGGATTTATTTCTTTTAAATATTTACTGAGATCTTGGAAAGAAAATGAGAGGCGAACGAAGAGATATGAGGATATAGGGTCACCAATATATAATTTTCTCAAGAAATTATGGATGCATTCAAGTAATATATTACCGATGAATATTATTAGCTGCAGCCCGCGGTTTTACGTCAGCATTTTACCTGAGGGATAGTGTAGCTTTCTAAATAAGAAAAATATTTTTTTTAATCGGTTCAGTATTTCCAGATACTAGTGGTCGCCCTGTGGTCGAAAATCGACCGTAATTTTAGCTTTCTACACTTCTTCTCCATATAAACTTTAAGTAAGCCAAATCTCAAAGCTCAAATCTCCGTGCGCGCAATATGCTTAAAAAGGGGTACAAAGTCTCTTCACGTACAGATTGGCCCCTGCATACAAACAAACAAATACCTGTTTATAATATTAGAAATTGATATAGATTTAGTTAATAGACATAGTTGAACTATGTTGTTCTTTTTTAATATTGCCAAAAATCCATGCCAAAAATCCACCAATTCTAAGTCCGCAGTAATCCTATTGATGGATTCTAGCTACCTTGCATAGCTCTGGTGGAAATGCTACCATGGCTACACCACTCGAATCCCTAGCTCGCATCCTTCATTTCAGCGACTATGAAACAAAATTCGCTTCATTGAACCCTTTTCCACCAAAGCTAACTTGAGCTAAGCTATGAAAATCAAACAATCCCATTAGTAGGTATCATACACATCCCTCGCTACGCATTTTGGTAGTTCCCTGGTAGAAAACTAGCCTTAATAACCTGAAACTTTCAACCTCAAAACCTTGCCCTGATGTCATGTTCGCTTTCTTAGAGTGACGTCACGATCAGGGTACCAACCTAACAATGATAAATACACACAAAGAGCAATCCATTAGTAACAGTGTGTGCACGCCGCACCTTGCCGCGACCACTGGGTGGAGCTGAGGAGATGGTGTAAGGCATAAGCGGTAGCGGGTAGCGGAAACCACATAAAACACTTCTTGTCTCGTGTCATATAACCCAATAATTCTTTTCTTTCTTTTCTTTTTTTTTTATACGTTGCCCCTCACTAGGATTTCTCCTGTATCGAGGGTACAGTTTACAAAGATACATGTCACATGCACATACAACCATAAAAATATAACCATGGTAAATGCCCCTTTAGCGATTTGTTTTTCTTGGTAGGTATTTTTTTAAATAAAAATCTGCTGTTCCTTACAAATAATACAAAAACCCTCGACTCCAACTAGAAAAAGAGCTTTAAATTTTGAACGGCTGAACAGATTTTCATGAAACATGGCTAAGAACACTCGGGATAAAATTATCTATAACACAAAACAAAAACAAAAATCGGTTCATCCGTTTGGGAGCTACGATACCACAGACAGATACACAGACAGACATGTTAAACTTATAACACCCGTCTTTTTGCGTCGGGGGTTAAAAATAGTACTCAGACTAAATAATCTAATATGAAACAGCTGAATTGTTTTCGCGATTTCCGGATTGCATAAGGATGACTACAATAACCGCCTTTCGGCTATACATACTCTTTCCGACTATCCGTGTATATTATCTTTACTACCGCGGGAATAATACACCTACTTAGCTTTTTCATTAGTTCTAGGGCAGTCTTTTCTAGGGTAACCTAACAATAAGACGGACTAGAAGTAATCAATAACATTACAGTGTACGCCACACCTAACTCGGGTGGAGCTGCATGATGGCATGAAAGGGGAGAGGCAGGTATCGATATGTGTTTACTTTGGTAGAGTGCAGTATACTTCGAGTGATTAGGTGTTATCCCGATTGACTCATATGAAGGCGTTTCTCGCTAACCAAAGTAAACTGCAAATTATTAATATCGTATTGAATTAGGTGTATGCACATTGCACGTCAGTTCAAGGTGATATGATTGCGCAGATATACATATAATTATATATATATGTAGATCCAGTCCATTCAATGGTTGTCTGGAAGAGACCGCTGTGTAGTGATAAGACTGCGAATTTTACGCATATTTAATTATAAATACCATGTGTACGTTTATTATGTTCTGCAATAAAGACCATTATTATTTTTATTATAGATTGGAGCTTAGATCCTAGTTCGAGATCTAAAGTTCTTCACGCTATGATCATCTACGTGAAACAACGACGAAAAAAGAAACAAAAAATGAGTATAAAATAAAAAAACACAACAAATATACACTAAAAAGAATGAATTTGAAAAAATAAATAAACCGGTGCGCCCTATCTGTGCGGATTTTTTTATCTGAATTAAATAAATGAATTGAATTGTGCAAAAATGGCAATTTTTGCTGAGAAGCTAGTTGAATTATGTTACGTGTGTTTTACAGTGATAAATACATTATTACATTTATTGGAATTATAGATTTTATTGTATCATCGTGATATTATCAGTTTCTTTTAAATAGTTAACATTATTTTTAATTTTGAGTACCTAGTCAGTCGAATTTGTACATTGACAGTTCGGTGTTGTTTCAGAATAAATAAATTACAGTAATCATAATTTTAATAATTTCCTAGATTGTGTATTAACTACATAAGAAAACTGCCAAAACATAATATTATTTTATCAAAAATACAAATATAAAATGCACGTGGCACAATTATAGAACTACTTCAATTTTTTTTTCACAAAAATAAATCCCTACATTCTTGCCCGGTCTCGCTCACAACTTGGACCACACCCCAACGGAAGCGCGTCTATTTTAGCCGCGATATGTACCTGCTTTTCCACGATTAGACTTTACCATGGCAACTTCCGTTATGTTTCAGCTTTCAAGCCGTGTTGCGAATTGATCTATTGTAGATTTATTGCATGCGCTTGAGTATTGGAAATTGGGAGGTGGTGAAAAGAAGTGTTATTTAGATTTATGGTATGGATAGTAAGAAAGATTATTATTGGCATATATCTGCCTACACCTTTCTTCCAGTGGGTGTGGTAAAATGTTGCTAAGAGATGCTGCCAGGAAGATTTGTTTATGAAGCTACGTAAGACCCTCAAATAATAGAAAGAAGAAAGAAAGAAAGAAAAATAATTTTATTCCGTACGGGATAAAGACGGCGCCACATTCACAATAGACAAAACACAACAAAAAAGAAATAGGTACACTAATTCTGATAAAAAAATGAAAAAATGCCGTAGAGCATGCCAAAAAGAAGAAAAAAAGATTTTCGGTTTAAAAACAGGATATGACAAAAATTGTGCGCTTTACTGGTTATATAACATTATTGTTAGTATATGCAAAAGCCGAAAGGAGATTATTGTACTCATCATTATGAAAAGCTTCTTCTATGGGACCAACATTGAAATCGCGAAAAAAAAATCTGCTGTTCCATACATTTAGTCGAGTAATATCGAATGAAAATACTCAGCTGCCCCATACAAAACTTCAATACTTACTGGACCCAAACGTATGGGATAACAGACGATTTTTTTGACGATTACGATTTTGGTCCCATGGAGAAAGTTTTTCAGTTTGATGGTCTGATCCACACCCTTAAATGTGACCACGCATTTCTGATACACGTTCTAAATATTTATACTGCTCGAAGGGTGATAGAAATGGTGTTTTCTAATAATTAATACCACGATTAAGTACCAATTTGTCAAGTGGACACCCATGTTTGGCAGTGTATTTTTCCATAATGATAAGATTTTTGTATGTCTGATCATTAGCGCGAGGCGAGGCGATTGATGACTTTATTTTGGTATAATATTGGGGGAGGTTTATTTATTATATTTCTGTGGTCAATTATGTAATTATCTATCTAAACTAATATTAATAAGAGAATTGATTTGATTTTTTGTATGATTCTTTGTTTGTAATGGATATACTCGAAAACTGGACCGATTTTAAAAATTCTTTCACCAGCAGAATGCTATATAATCACTGAGTAACATAGGCTATAATTTCCAAAGATATCACGCGGTCGAAGCTGCTGGCGGAAGCTAGTTTACATTCTATTGTGGCATGCCGCAGCTTTGGGCAAAATCAAGCAAACAGTGGGTTCCGAATAGCAGGAAAAGAAAACGCGACAGGACCAAAAGAAGATGCAGTGACTAGCTGGACTCTTATCTAAAGGAATGGCCCCAAATTGCCATAGACCGGGAAAAGTAGAAGGAGGGAAGGGAGGCCTTTGCCCAACAGTGGGACACTACAGGATTGTAAAACAAAAACAAAATATGATTATGATAAACGAAAGCTAAATAAATAATTTATTTATTTAGAGGTATTTCAACGATTTATCCACTAACAGACATTAATTATAATGTATTAAGTAATAAGGTTCCAATTTTCACGAAGTACACAATACTTACAAGCAAGCTACAAGAAATTAGAAAATTAAACTAAGTAGGTACAATACAATACAATACAATACACTTTATTACACACCAGTGGCGAAGGGTGACAGTTTTAAAATGGGAAGCCGTCCCAAAAAGGCCCTCTAAAAATTGGTGCAATTAATGCTGCAAAACAAAAATCCATACCGTCTCTTGTAATCTATGTGTATAAGGTCTGGAAGAACTCGACCTAACTGAATAACAAGCCATATTACGTTGGTCTATGCACTAACCAATTCCTAAAGGAAAGCCGATAGGAATCGGGTTGTATGGACTCTTCGCCACTGTTACACACACAAGGTAGGTTGTAGGTAATACAAGTTATACTTTGATAAGTGGTTTTAATTTTTTGGTTGATATACTAATAATCGATTGTTAGAGCTTAAATGATGTACTTATTTATTTTTTATTCTTTTCGAGATATTAGAAAATCTACTCTTTCTAGATATTTTTTAAATAAATAATCTTGTAGGATATATATACTGGTAATGGCTTTTTTGCTAACTAGGGCGGCCCAGCAAGAGGCTTTAAACAGCCCTTCGTAAAAAACGGAGATCTTATACGCCGTATTCATTACATTGTGAAAGCGAATTAACAAATTAAGTATTAACGTGTACCGTAAACGTGATTTACGTTATTACGGTATTATACGGAGGCTATATATCGTGGCCTAACGCGAGGCCCAAGCCTGCAGGCTAACGTAGACTGTGATTTTGTTGAAAGTTTATATATTATATATTCAGGGTTAATGGAAATTAACTAATAGTGCTTTAAGGGGTTGTTGTACTCGTTATTATAAATAACTTTCACTATGGGAACAAACAAGAAAACGCAAAAATTAACTTAAAAAATAAAGTAAAAACCGACTTCAAAAATCTAAAAAGTATAAAATAATTTTCTTATAAAACTTAACAGCTTCTGAAGTCGGGGCCACTGCCAACCTACGAGTAGGTTACTACAGGTAGGTACCTACATTTAAGAATAATTATAGGTCCCGACTTCAGAAGCTGTTAAGTTTTTTAAGAAAATTATTTTATCGATATAGAATCATCAAAATCGGTTCACGCAGTCGAGAGATATGAGGTAACAAACATAAAAAAAACATACGCGTCGAATTGAGAAACTCCTCCTTTTTTTTGAAGTCGGTTAAAAAATAAACTGCTGGTCCATACATTTAGTCGAGTAATATTGAATTAATTCATACGGATGGCGCAGTGGCTAAGCGATTAGCATTCTATGCTACGTGCCGCGCGTTCGATCCCCGCACGGAACAAGTATTTGTATGATCTACAGTAGTAGATCTGATAGTTGTTTCAGGTCTGGGTGTGGGTATATGTGACATGTATGTTTGTAAGCTGTTACCCTCGATAAAGGAGAAATCATAGTGGGGGGCGACTTTTTTATAAAGAAAAAGAGAAAAATAGTAATTGGAACAGCTTATTATTACAACTATATAACCCCATAAAGCACTATTAGTTAATTACTAATAACCCTGTTTAATTGAATAAACTTTGATAAAAAAAAAAAAAGTTTATTTTCAGACTTCAAGTCCATAGTTTTGTTAGTACTTTTTGTAAAAAAAACTGTCTGGGCCATCGCAAAATTCTGAATAAAAATAAATATAAAGTTTATAAGTATTGTTTTATAGCTAAATGTGCTGTCGAGCATTTCCATACAGAAAAGGTTACCAACTCAGCATGTGCTAGGCTTGGGACACCCAGCGCTGATTTTCAGTTGGCACCCCTGTAGTGATAGATGGACGAAGGTAACATAAAAAAAAAAAGTAAAAATACAGTCCTATGAAATAATGTCGTAAAATTGAATAAAGCAATTAATAATAATAGTAATATCGCTTTATGCGATAAGACAAAACAAAAAAAAATGCCGCCCATTGTACTTTAATATTGTAATCTCCTTACTTACAAAAATGTTATATTCAGGTGTAAAATAAAGTATTTATATAATAAATAAATATCTAAACAAAGAAAATAAAATATATAAATAAATAAGGTACTTATACCCTTAAATATTCAATGAATTAGAAAGAGAGAAAGAAAGAAAATACATTTATTCAGCACGGACATTGACAACACAGGAGAGAGAAATAAAATAAAAATTAACTTAAACCTTTAAACAGTAAAAAATAAAATAAAAATAAGAAAGACAGAACAAAGTAAAATAGTCATCCTATTCATTACAATTAAAAACAACAAAAAGCAATTAAATAAAAAAAGACATCATATTGTACAACACGGGGCATGTGTCTCACGGTTGCCCAAATAGGTATCCAGATCAGCTTAATGCCAAACACATAATATGTGCTTGACGCGGTATATCTAACGACTATGTCTATTACTCCCAAATTAGCATGGAAACCAGATACGTAGCGTATCTAAAAATGAATTAAAGCTATGAATTAAATATAAGCGTTTAATTCATTCACATCCTGAATGGACGAATACGGATCTGTAGGGTACAGTCAAGCAAATAGTTTTCAATATACACACAGATGGAGACGAAGACGGGTCAGATTTTTAAAATAAATACGTAGTAAATGATGATTATTATCGTTATTTAACTAAACTAGCTCTTATGTCTATTGCCATCTCTATTCTGTCATACAAATGACAAGGACAGATATATTATAAGAAGAAATATAGCAAAAAAATTAAAATATCACTAATATATTTACATCTTTCATTTCAGTGTTTAAAAATCACAAGTTTTTATTATAAAGATTAATGGTATTAGTATTAGAGTTCAAAACGGGGTATTTACCATGTTTATATCTTGTTTTGAGTTCCCGATATTTCGGCAATGTTGCAAGCGCCATGGTCACGGATAAACTCTACAACAAACAAGATTTAAACATGGTAAATACCCCGTTTTGAACTCTAATACTAATGTTAGTGACCATGACAGTTTAAAAAACTTATAAGATTAATAGTATCGGTAAATTATGAGAAATACCGACCTAGTGTATTTATTGTTTTTTTTTTTAATGTTATCTTAATCGGATTTACTACACTGGTTTTTTGTAAGCTCGCATATTTATTCTATTTATTGCAATCCATAGCTGGATAAATAATGTAGACTTGACCTAATTTGCTTATAACTACATCATGTGTTAGCATTGGTACTAAATTTCGTTAAGAGATGGCGCTGTTCAGTTTTTTTAAACCAAACAAAACATCGTGGTGGCAGTTCGCTATCGGCTTTAGCTAAATATTTAATTACCCGAGTGTACCGCGTCAAGGTAAATAATACACATTCACCGGCTGTCACTGCGTCTGTCGTGCGACGCATGATAATGTTCGTTATGTCACTTTGTGGTACCAATTGTTTATCGCTGTGCTAATAATCGATAGATACGGAGATAAGGGACTATTTTGTGGGCGACTTGTTTTAGACTAGGTATATTCCATTTATTATAAGACTAACTGTTACCCAGGGTTATACCTACTTGGTTTTATTTTTATTAAAATAAAATATAGCTTATAGTAGTTCAAGCGATAAACCCCCCCCCCCCCCCCCTCCATGCTCCTTAAGACAATCAAGCAAATAAACCATCCTACATACATAATTTATATAGGGGATAATTTTTTATGTACTGCGCAAAATTTGCAGAGTAATTCAGTGTCCGTTCTCAAATGCAACTGCAAAACAAAACTAAAATTCACTCCAAAACAAAATAAAAATTTGATTTTGTATGGCTTGCGCTAGTAAATTATTCGTGTCCCCCATACTAAGTCGAATTTTCGTTTTGTTTTAAAGTGTATCCCAATACTGCGGTTGCATTAAGGAACAGAGACTGATTCACTCTACAAATTAAACGCACTACATAAAAAAATATCCAGTAGATATATATTAATGTAACTTAACCATAACACTTAACCATTAATTTAACTTGTGTTGTATTATTAAAAATTTTAAATAAAACACATTGCATGTTGTGTTTACCTATAATTGACTGTGCAGTAATCTCAAAACCTTATTGTATTTGTAAAATTTATCATGTACTGCTGTAACAGACGTTGGTAGACCTTAAATAAATAAATAAAATAAATAAATAAATGTGATAATTTTTATTTTAGTTTATCTAGATTTTGGCGTTCTTTTTTTTTGCAACCATATAAATAAGTAATTATTTTTCTTTCTAAATCACAACCCGTAATATAAAAATACTAAAATTATTAGTAGTTCAAATCATGTAGTAATATTGTAAAACATACCAGCAATTCGATAAAAGAAAGTGTCGTGAGAATTAGTTCACGGTTAATAATAAATTATGAACGTTGTCCTTGTGAATATGTTCACCTGTTATTTTAGACGGACGGCCGCCATTTTGAATGTTTATAACTGCATACATAGAAATACGATAACAATGATTTAATATTGTCTTTTCAAAATGGTAGATATTTATAATGTTTAATTGTAATATTTTGATTTCTTTCAATGTTTTAGATAATTATATTTTTGGGATCTTGTGAAAGATAAAGGCGCCGATTTAACAGGCTAAATAAATAAATAAAAAAGTTATGGTTAACCAAAATTTTATAGAATAATAACAAAAAAAATAAAAGAAAACATCCACAAATCCAATAACCCATAAAATACCATATTTCAGGCAAATAAAGAATTCTGGTTCTATTCTATTCTTGAACTACGAACACTATTTCGGCCCAAGCTCACCGACAATATTTAACAGATGTTTAAGACAAAATCACCCGTTTAATATTATAAACTTTTGCATAAGTTTATCAGATAACCGGACCCTTCGTTCCTTATTCCAAAATAACAAATCTCTACATAGTATAAAATAAAGTCGCTTCCCGCGGCTGTCTGTCTATATATCCGCTAACTCCTTCTAAACCACGCAACGGATTTTGATGCGGTTTTCACCATAGTTTTGAGCATTTCTTCCGGAAGGTTTATATGTATAATACTTTCATATTTAATGTAAGGATAGTAGAGAAATTGCACCCGTGCGAAGGGGGGGCGGGTCGCTCGTTTAAAAATAAAGTAATAATTTTGGTGGTTTCCCAAACACTTTTAAATCAGGAAGACACGACCATCCTTCTGCTATGAAGTGACAATCAAATTAAGTAGAATGAAGGTTCCTCTACTTTAGCTCAGAATAGAATAGATCTTTATTTCATGTAAACCATATACAGACACTTATGAAATATCGAGACTCTAGGCGCGCGGTTCCAAATAGTAGGTCCTATGGAGAAGAACCGGCAAGAAACTCCACGGAAATTCTTTTGAAATAATAGATTACAATCTTAATTAGTACAATGTTGTAGTAAAAGCTGCTAGAATAATGTAATTTAATGTGAATAAAAATAAATTAGAATAGGATAATAATAAGGATTTGCCTCTAAATAAGAATGCCATGGCAGTTACAAGCTGACCAGGCCCGATAGACGGCACCCGTCGGCTATCGACAGCAGCTTGGCTAAATTATACAGCACAGGCTCAACAGTGACAGCACAGGTAGAGAAGACTTCACGACTGCTCTGATTTAGTGGCAGCATTACGGATGTACGGCAGGCATTCGATCAAGGTGACTTGCCCGTGCGTGACTTGACATTCACTTGTTCCATAGTCACACGAGATTTATTTAAATTGAATTAAGATCATGTAAATTAGCTTTTAGCGTTCGTTCACACTCGATACTTTTAGCAGCAGAATCGCGGTTTCGCATTTGTCGGCTGGCTTTTGCTTACAAAAAGTGGATAACAAACGCGAAAATCAGCAATTCTGCTGCTAAAATTATCGAGTGTGGATGGGGCCTTAGAGAATTATACAACGTGTATTAGAAATGCGTGGTCATATTTAAGGGTGTGGATCAGACCATCAAACTGAACAACTTTCTATATAGGACCAACACAAAATATAATCAGCTGTTTCATACAAAACTTCAATAGATACTTGACTCAATCGTATGGGTCAGCTGATAATTTTTTCTCGATTACAATGTTGGTCCTGTAGAGAAAGTTGTTCAGTTTGGTGGTCTGATCCACACCTTTAAATATGACCACGCATTTCTGATACACTTTGTATTATCTGTGCTCATACTATTCTAAGGCCATTTTTCTGCATCGGCAATAACAAAATGATATAGATCACGTTGTTTTGTAATGCGATAACTGTTATTAGCTAAAAGGGGGTTGATTTAGCAGTGTCATCATCACCTGACTATTTTTGTAACGACTTTTAGATTGGTATGAATGTTTTTAATGAATTAAATTAACTATATTGCAAAAATAGTAATCAGCATAAAAAAAAAACAAAATATAGTACTCAAAGCCAAGTATAATTTATGTAAACTTACAGAAAAGCAACTGAAAACTATCTCTCTACGCTACCAAAAGGTAAGGCTAAAAATACAGGCAAATAGGTCGATCGTCCAAGTGACTTGCCTGTGCGTGACTTGACATGCACTAAATCCAAAGTCACAAAGGAATTGTTTAAATATCTACGCAAATTCACCATTACTTATTGTTGCATAAAAACCGGTGCCACTTGCACAACAATTATTACATTTAAATAAAATTTGTCCAATCACCTTAAATATATCAAGGAGATCATAAATTTTATTATACAACAAAGTAAGTCACGAAAACGGACACCGAAATCAAATTAAAATACTTGAAAACTAAAAGCAACTTGACGTAACCGAAAAATAAATATTTAAAGTATTCTAATTTTAAAACCGTGACGTGTATGAGTGGGTCCGCGCCTTAAACGGTCGATCAGATGACTCCAAAGCAAAAGGGTCAATGTCCGCCTGCCAACCAGCTGTTTTTGCTGCCTCCCCCCGCCATGTTTAGACGGCGCAATGATAATAATAAGAAATGATTATTTATTTTGTCAAGCTTTTAGTTACAATGACATGTGTGTTGAGATTCACGTGTTTTTTTTATTATAAATATAATACTCGAATTTATTAACAAGGTCCTTTGAGCCGAGCATGAATGTTTTAACGTAACGTTAACGTTAACGTAAGCAAATTTAGGATAAAAATACACGATACATCCATGACATTTTTTTTAAAATAGACGTGGAGTATTTTTCTTGGATATACGAAAGGAGAATTTAAATAAAATTAATTTAAAATAAAAACTACATCATCGATAAATAATCGCAATGATAATCGATAATTACGCTGACAATTCATTGTTTTATCACTAGTAATAACAGGTCAAAGTATTTTTTGTGTATTATTGTATTTAAACTCTTCAACTTGGCACCCTAAATAGTAGGTCGTTGCCAGGCAGTTCTCCCATCTTAAATTCGAACTCAACACCTCACACTTGACAGATGCGCTTGCGTCCAAACCAATAAGACGTTTTTATTCTACAACTAGATATGCCCGTGACTTCGTTCGCGTGGAATTTAATTATTATTTTATTGCGCGGTTGCCTGTTTCTTTTCTTTAAAAGTAAAAGTAAAAAGTAGCTTAAGTTACTCCTTATAACATCAGCTACCTGCCAGTGAAAGTCCCGTCAAAATCGGTCCAGCCATTTCGGAGATTAGCCGGAAATAATAAATATTATAATAATATATATAATATATATATATATTTTTTTAAACTAAAGAAAACGCTTTAGTCATCCAAACTGAACTTGTATGCAAAATTTCAGCTCAATCGGAAACCGGGAAGTGGGTCAAATTTAACTTAAAAGATTTTTTTACATACTCGTAGTTACAGGTGAAGCTAATAAAAGCGTTTTAAAAAAGAAAGACAGATTTTCTTAAAATATAGATACCGTATATACTTCCATATGCATTTAGTAAAAAGCTGTTATTTTGACATTACAAACAGACACTTAAATTTCATTTATTATTGTATAATAAGGTAGATATATTAAGTACATAATTATATACTTATAGATAGTCGGTTATTTATATTTGACCGTCTGTTTTTTACGCAGGAGGCGTGTGTATTTGCATAATCGTGTTCTCATGAATCGATAGAATCGGATCCGGCTAAATCACGTTACAAGATCCGGATTCGTGTAGTGGAGCTTGGGATTGAAATTGTGACTGATAAATAGATGTAACACCATGTATCATAATGGGATCTTATCGCCATCGGCGTATTATAAACGACGAGTAGAAGATCGGTAAGATATCTTATTACCCGACTGCGCCAGAAGGAGGGTTATGTTTTTCGAGTGTAAGTATGTATGTATAGTTCTTTGTGATGCTCTGTAGCCTAAACGGCTTGATGGATTTTAGCCTGAGAGGTGTCGTTAAATTCGTCTTAATTGTGAGAGTGACACTGGCTATATCAAAATTATAAAAAAAAATGGCCCATTTTTGGCGCCATATTATATAAAATAAATAAATCCAGCCCATTAATGTCATTGTCATTGACATTTTCGCCGCCTTAAACGACTGAATTCGTCCTAAACGTCTGTTATATCGTCGGTAAACTTAGGCCTTAGCGGCCTCCACGATACTGACTTTTTGTAAGATATGATTCATCACTGGCATAATAGGACTAAGTAAACTAAACTTTGTTTAATTTAAAGTTCAAGTTTATAAACGTCATACCGACGTGTGTCGTCAATGACCAAATACGGCTGTTTGGTCATATTACGTGGGTGCATAACAAAATCTATGCTTAGCAACAATCTATAAATAAGCTTAGTAATATTTAGATGAATGTCAGCCATTGAGGTGAATGCACACGGTACTTTCGAGTCATTGGTGGTTCATGGTCAGTAATAGGCTTTATTGGTGACATTTTTGGTAAACATTGCCTTACTGGCTGTCTTAAGTTTTGCGGTAGAGACATTATCCTAATATCTGTCTACTGGTCGCAAAGCTACCGATTGTACGGTCATCGATTATTATATAATAGAAACGTTAATATGTCTGTAATATCAGTTAATTGAGTCAGCAAGATGACGGGGTCCCCCCTGTAGAGGGCCGAAGCCTGCCGGGGTCGCGGGACTTATCTCATTACCGTGACCCAGGAACGTAAAAGGCTATTGAAGGAACACCGTGGATTTTAGTCAGTACAAGTCTGACAGTCAGACAGCGTGGTAAATTTTACCACGCTAAAAAAAAAAAAAAAAAACTTTTGAAGTCTTAGGATGAGGTGGCTAATCACAGACATCATTTAACTTGACAATACAACCCTAACTTCATTTTGCTGTAAGAAATGTCTGTGCGCGCCACTGCATATGTGAAGCAGAGTGTTAGATTAGGTTAGGTACCTACTATTTGCCCTGCGGGGGGACCTCTTTACAGTCTCCCCCCTCTCGAGAGGTAGCCTTACAGGCGTGGCACCACGGTGGGCTTGCGCGCGGTCTTCTAAGAGTACCCGAAATCTGTAGGGTCTTGGGAAAACTTTGGTGGGGAGATGATTCCACAACCTGAGTGTGCATAGGAGGAAACTCCCCTACAACCGCACAGTACGAAGTTGAAGTCAAAGTCAAAGATTTTTATTTCAACTGGGCCTTTGCAGGCAATTTCAAAACGTCGTGATTCTAGGTGCACGGCTCCAAGTGGGTTGGTCCTGGAAGATACCGGCAAGAAACTCCATGGATACTCCATGGATACGAGATCAGTGTTATGCTAGGGTATAATGCGTATGAACTCCCCGCCGATGGCGACAGGTGCGATGGTAAAAAGTAGTCGTTGGCATCATAATTACCGTTGGTATAATTTAATTATACCTCTCATTTAAATTTGTTTTTAGTGCATCTACCTTCATTCTCTGCATCATCCTAAGGTTGTCTGGTAGAGAATGCCTACGGCATTAAGACCGCTTTTATACATTGTAAATATCTTCTAATATTATAATAGTTTCGTGAGAGCCTCTATGATTGGAGCTAAATTATTATCTAATTAAAGTTTATCCTACACTAGCTTCCGCCAGCGGAACAGCGGCTTCACCCGCGTGATATCTTTCTACATGATAGCCTATGTTACTCAGTGATAATAATATAGCATTCTGCTGGTGAAATTTTTTTTTTAACAGTCCAGTAGTTTTTGATTTTATCCTTTACAAAGAAACATACATAAAATCAAATATTTTCTCGTTATAATATTAGTTTAAATTAAAGTTTAGACATACGTCAAACACTGCACGCTAGTAAGATCGCCAAATATGGCGCCTGAGTCATTAATTTATGTAGGAGTCTGAGTACAAGATAAAAATATATCCTGTGCGAACGGTTAAATGCCTTTTCAACAAAATATGATTACCTTAATCAAGTATGATCTTACCTTGACCACTTCTTCTGGAAATTATCCTCATCCAAAAAGGAAGCATAGCCCAAGGATCCGCTCCCGCGGCTCCATATGTTATGTTATGTAGTTAATATATAGTTATGTTAATTATCTTGATTTATGAAAGGAGTATCCACGGAGTTTCTTGCCGGTATCTTCTCCAGGAAATTCATGAAAGGGTGGATTTGGTATTGGTAAAACGGGCGAGTTTCCGCAACTCCACGACGATGCGCGTATTTTGCGTATGGGTGGGAATAATTTTATTCCAGCCAACCCAACTCCTCGAGGAAGGCCAGCAAGCATTTGATGTTACTGGCGATCTCACGGAGAGCACTCTGGTTACCGAAGTACTTGGCCCTGAAGACAGCTACCTCTGATGAATGAAAGGGTGGATATGTTTTCATGCAATTTGAGCGAAATCGCAAAAGTTATTTTATATGACGTAGTTAGTTAGTATTCTTGGTTTTAGTTACTTGTTATTTTTTTAATGTTGTTGATAGCCCCACTATCGTATTAAATATAGCACCTGTAAAGATAGTAGTTAAGGAGATTAAATAAATAAATAAATGTTGTTAGCTAAACAGATGCACTATGTTAATCTTCAGTCATATGACTGTATCCAATTTTAACAACTGTAGACGGGCATCGATTTGAATGTAGGTACATTATGCTAAAACTATAACGCTTGAACAAAAGCTAACCAGACAGTAAAAGAGAAACTGTTAACTCTAGCTTCATTGTCTCAGTAGTTAAACGTAACGTTACAGAGAGTGAGAAAAATTTGTGGTTCTGCAAATTTTCTATTTTGGAAACTTGACCAATTATTTACACTGTCTTCTGGGGGGCTAAACAGGCCGCTTTAGATGAATCACAATATGATTCATATTACAAACGTCAAAATATCTACTTAATTGACAACTCTTAATATCATCCACATAAGGTTCTTATTCAGTAATCATCTGTTTATGTTACTATGCAGAGGGGTAATTCACGTAATTTTAAGACGCGCCGATCGTATTGCAGTGCCGCTCGAACATGACGCGAGCGTATCTCACTGAAGCTCAGAGGATACCAAATGGGAGAATAGTCGACATCGGCTCAATTGCCATAACGAAAGAAGAAGAAGAAGATTACCAAATGTGTTGTTTTGATCAATATTTTATTGTAACTGCGCGGCAACTGCACTTCTTTAGTTACGTGAATTAGCCTACAGATCAGTAGATTGCTCATGTTGATACTGATGAATACTGCCCCTTTTCCTCCCCTGGTTGAAATGGTAATTGGTATTGAAAGTATGGTAGGTAGCGTAGTAACTTAACAAAAGTTAAATAAATGAACAGGTAAATAAAAATAAAATCTTTTGTTCTTTCTTTCATAAGTATCAGGACGAAAACAATTAGCACTTTCGCTGCAAGGACATGATTCGGTTGAGGATGTTAAGAAAATAATTGAATGGGAACGCTCATATCTAGAATCCTAACGTTCACTGCTAAAATTGGACCACCTGCAAGCCCAAATACCGATAGTGGATTACCATACCATAGTCAATGCACTTAGCAGCCAGATTGATGGCACACTAACTGGCCACTGATATTCTTGAAAAAATCCCTTATGATCGAGCCATTATGAAATCCACATTTGAAACACAACGACACGGTTGGCGCAGTGGCTAAGCGATTAGCCTTCTGCGCTACGTGCCGCGGGTTCGATCCCCGCACGGAACAAATATTTGTATGATTTACACATAGTTGTTTCGGGTCTGGTTGTGTGTGCATGTGTCATGTATGTGTATAAACTGTACCCTCGATACAGGAGAAATCCTAGGGTAAAAAAAAGAAATAACCTAACCGTCAAAAACCAGACTCCAACTAGAAAAAGAACTGTAACTTTTGAACTGATGAACAGATTTTCATAAAACATAGTTAAGACGATTTCCGATTAAACTAGCTTTCAATAAAAAAAACTGCATTCAAATCGGTCCATCCATTGTGGAGCTACAATACCACAAATAGACACACATATACACACTACGAACTTATAGCACCCCTCTTTTTTGTTGGGGGTTAAAAGGGTGCACATATTGAAGTTTTTTTAACCCTCTGCGACTGACGTGGTAGTATGGCAGACACCGCAAAATCGAAAAATGTGTGCTGCGTCGTTATTTTTCAAATTATGACTACCGCTTTCTCAGTACCTTCGTATCACGCGCCCGGGCGTCCATCGGTGAGCCACGAGCGGTTGTGGCAGACTCAGGCGTCATTTTACAGGGGTGGGTGTCTATCAGTCAACCACGTCAGTGTTAAGGTATGTGTCTGATAAACAACTACCTCAGTAAAATTGTTATATTTTCATAGTGTTTCCTAGACAACACTTCAGTAAAATTGTTTTGTAACTTTCAGTTTGCTGAGTTTTTTCAGATGGTTCACTCAAGGTCCAACCATTGCCCTAGCTGATCTAAAATAACATCGCCTGGAACTTGTAATCCCATGACCAGCTACTAAAACGGTGATTGAAAGAAGAAAGTGAGCATGAGTTTAGCGACCTTGATGATGATGGTGATGACCCGAGTTTCCTCCTGAAACCGAATACTTAGAAAGCAACGAAGTTTTAGATGAATTAAAGTATCAAGAACCAGAGCATCAAGTACCTACTGAAGAAGTGCATCAAGTAATAGGTATCTGAACAAGTGCATCAAGAACCTGCTGAAGAAGTGCATCAATTTCTTGATACACTTCTTCAGCAGCCTTACCTTTAAAATGTTCAGATAGCTTTCTGAACATCTCAAAGGTAAAAATGTATTAATTTGGCATAGTCAAGTGTGCCCCAGGACATCACGAACTGCAGCCCACAACATAAATTACCAAGGCGTCCAAATATGTCTAATATTGATGACTGTTCTGAGCTTCGATCGAAGCTTTTTCACCATTCAATGTTGATAAGTTTATTCGAATTTACTGTGGTTGTTTGACGCCGATTGGCCTCCATTGGTCCAAGCAACTGTACGAAAATAGTCAAAAAAATTGTAAGATTTTGAGGGCCTGTAACTTTTGATTGAACCAATGAATGTTGATTAAATTTTTTAGTCTGATTAGTATAAGTGTTATCTTTAAAATATAATAAAATTCCTAGAAAAACTGATAACGTAAATATTATTTTTTTCTTTTTGTGTAGATGTAAGTTTTTGAAGTCTGATTTATGCAAATTCAATAAATATCAATAAACTGTAGCAATGCTTTTATTTCAATATTACTATTAATTTTAAATAATAAAGCATACTCTAAAAAATTAAAAAACATCATCATATCAGGTATTAGAAAAGTAATTATAAATTTATGAGCTGTCAAAATGGTGTCTAGTATACTACCACGTCAGTAGAATTGTAAAAATCAGGCCACGTCAGTCGCAGAGGGTAAATCCAATTAGGCATTTCTCAAAAACCCCTACGAATACATTGGCTAACGACATACGTACACTGTCTATGTGTCTATGTAGGTAGGTCGGTAACAATGCCATGACATCACCACGCTGTGATGGCAATCGTGATCTGAATGGACAGACAGACGGACCATTACGTAAGTAGTTAGTGTGTATGGAATAGTGGGCTTGTTGTAAAATAGATCTTTATTTCATGTAAACCAAATACTGGCACTTATGAAATGTCGAGACTCTAGGTGCACGGTTCCAAATAGTAGGTCCTATGAAGAAGAACCAGCAAGAAACTTCATGGAAACTCTTTTGAAAATAATAGATTACAATCTTGATTAGTACAATGTTGTGGTAAGAGCTGCGAGAATAATGTAATTTAATTTGAGTCAATAATAAGAATAGGAAAATAATGAATAAGATTGCCATGTGGCAGTTACAAGCTGACCAGTCCCGACAGACGGCACCCGTTTCACGTTGTATGGTTATGGATATGTATTAAAGACGGTACTCACCATCGTAATTCTTCTGAACCTTAATGGTATTGAAGAAGCAGCTGCTGTTCTTCAATTCGACTGCTCAGCTGGCAGAGAGATCTTGCCTGATTCGATCGACCAGCCCAAACATGCTCGGGGAGATTCGCCGCTTATGGTCATTGGGTCACTCTTGGAGCGTGTGCCCTTTTCTATTTTTTTTTTGTTTTTTTGTGTGTCCTTGTCTTCTACAAATAATTTGCTGTGGTATTGCGTCCGATTCTATTCAGGAACCCAGCAAAGCATCCTAGGAATAAAAAGTTCTCTGAGCATTAATAGTAGATTACAAGTATATAATGCAGGTAGGTACAGATTGGGCCGAGCACGAAAGCTTTGACGTATGGTAACGTAAACGTAAGCAAATGAATAAAAAAATACTCGTTTATTCCATGATATTTTTTGAAAATACATGCAGTATTTTTACATTTTCATGAAACAAGTGTGTACCTATGTTGCATAAAATTTAACAAAAATACGATTGATTCATTGTATTTTATAATCAAAATTTGCTTACGTTTACGTTGCCATACGTCGAACTATTCGTGCCTTGGCCCACAGTCAATTCCTAAGTTTACAATAAAAATAAAATAGATTAATTAAGATATGATTAATTTCACATTTTAGAATTAATGTGAATTATTTATTTATTATTTAATTTTATAATAATTAACTATGGATTAATATTAAAAGGTCATTATACAATACAATACACTTTATTGCACACCAGTAATAGAAGAAAAGATACAAGAATTAGAAAAAGAAATGTACAAAGGGCGGTCTTATCGCACGTGGCGATTTCTGCCAGACAACCTTAGGATGGACAGATTTGCAGGTTAAAAGAGGGGTAGTTCACGGTGTAACAATAATATCTAATAAGAAAATAATTTGGTTCATAAATACTATACAAAACACAATACATAACAATATGTGTACATAATGCATAAATGTGTGTGTGTGTTATGTGTAATGTGCATTATGTATTCGATCATAGCAATAATTAAACAATTCATAAGGTTACATTAATTTATAACTATGGGTTAAGTACCTACTATTGATCCGCTACGACCATAAAATTGAAGGGAATCTCAAATAATTATATTTCAGCCATAAGGCACTCAATGCAATTTCATAACCATCAACAGTAATAAAAAAAAAAAAAAAAAGATTTTCGTCGTAAATTCTAAAACAATTCGGAATTCAAATTGTCTTTAACATTGTCTACATCCAAAACTATGTTACTAGAGTTCGTACAATTTCCAAACGTATAAATTGAAAAATAAAATAAATTAAATTTAGTTTCGGAACTATTCGAAGCTTGAAACGGAATTTAAATTGAAATGAATTTTAATCGGACCACCATTTTAATTTTAATGCTTCCGTGTTGGTTTGTGAGAATTTCCAATGGAGTTTGCGTTTTATTTTTGATGTAATATAAATGGATGTGGTTATAATTAATGCTATAGATTTGATTAAATTGTTTAGCTGGTCGACTACCGTATGGTATGGTTCTCGATAGAGAACTGGCCAACCTTGTTCTATGGGGTCTCATAAAATATGGCATTATGACTAGAAGCCTCTTTCCTGGTCTTCCTCTTTTTCAAAAGAGGAAGACCAAGAAGAAACTACATTGATCAGCTGAAAGAAAAAGCGAATATACAAACATATAAAGATTTAAAAGATTTGGCATTAGATAGGACCGAATGGAAATTGCTACACCGACAAGTGCTTAGCACTTAAATTTTGGATGGATGGACTAGAAGCCGGGCAGCAACATCCATCTTCCTACAGTAGCATTCGCTTATAAGTTTGTAGTGTGTATCTGTGTCTGTCTGTGGCATCGTAGCTCCAAAACGGATGGACTGATTTAAATGCAGTTTTTTTATTTGAAAGCTAGTTTAGTGTTCTGCTCATTATTATGAAAAAAATTCAATCACATAGGCCTTTTCAAGGCTTTTAAATCTAGGCCATTCAGGTTTGCTATAAAAAATCGTATACCGTCCATTCAACAAGCCACGGATAAAGCTATCAACAATGGCAACTCAACATCTCGATGCGAAGCCATCAAACTACAACTACCCTCACCCTTAACTGGCTATTATTAAAAAGCTAGACATTTCATGGGGCCATTGCAACCTCTTTACGACGCTGAAAGGGTAAAAAATATCGTCGAATCTCCCATAAAACGGCAAAGACTATAAAACAGAGAGCTCTTATTATTTTGTATATTGCCAGTTATGAGATGATTGGGGGTGCGCCGTATATGCACGCCGTTGATTTTTATGTCACCAGGTAGAAGGGTTGGGTTCTGGCAATTGGAAGAATTGTCGTGAATTTGGGAATGGTGTCGCCAATTATTTTTAACCGACTTCCAAAAAGGACGAGGTTCTCAATTCGACTATGTTTTTTATATATTTTTTTGTATGTTTGTTACGCTATTACTGCGCCAATTGCAGACCGATTTTGAAAATTATTTTTGTTTGAAAGATACAAAAGATATTTATATACTCCAGTGAAGACCTTCGGAAATAGACAATGGAACTCTCGAATGAATGACAGCATATCACTCGCGATTGCTGTAATCGCATGTGTCTATATTGTTTATGCCACTTAAAATAGAAAAATAAAATAAACTTTAAAAAAAGTAAAAACCGACTTCAAAAAATCTAAAAAGGAAAAAATAATTTTCTGATAAAAAAAAATAGCTTCTGAAGTCGGGGCCTATTCTTGTAATTTTGTTAAACTTGGCAGTGTCACCGACTTCAGAAGCTTAATTTTCTTTAAGAAAATTATTTAATAGTTTTTAGTTTTTTTAAGTCGGTTTTTCCTTTTTATTAAAGTTTTTTACTACCTTCTGCCCACGGTTTTACCCGCGTGTTTTATTTTTATCAAAATAAAATATAGCCTATATTACTCAGGGATAGTGTATATAGCTTTCTATTAGTGAAATAATGTTTTTAATCGATTCAGTAGTTCTAGAAATTACCCCCTACATACAAACAAACAAACCCTCCTTTTAACCCCCGACAAAAAAGAGGGGTGTTATATATAAGTTTGTAGTGTGTATCTCTCTATCTGTGTATCTATGTATCTGAGTGGCTGTCTGAGGCATCGTAGCTCAAAAACAGATAGACGGATTTCATTGCAGGTTTTTTAATTGAAAGTTAGTTTAATCGGGTATCATCTTAGCTATGTTTCATGAAAATCTATTCAGCTGTTCAAAAGTTACAGCTCTTTTTCTAGTTGCAGTCGGGGTTTTTGACGGTTAGGTAATAGTAGCAGAATCGCGCCTTTTCGCGTTCATTGGCTGCCTTTTGCTTACAAAAAGTGAATAACGAACGCGAAAACCCATGATTCTGCTGCAGAAAGTACTAGTTCTGTTACATTATTTCTATGAAGCTTATTCGTCATTTCGCATAGAAAATATTTCTGGAAGGAATTCCACTACAATTGAATTGAATAATATAGATAATAAATATTTGCTACATGCAATTTAAGATTTTGTTGAAAACAAACATAATACCTCAAAGTTTGTACGAATTTCAAATCAATTCTCAATTCTCAAATCAATCTGATACGATGGTTTCTTAATATGAAACAGATGGCTGAGAGGCAATTAACAAAAGGGATTAATAGCGCGGATGTAAGTAGAAATGCCAGAAGAAATGTCAGGTGTATAACTCGCTTGCATAAATATATACATAAATTACCATAGAACAGCCAAAGTAGAAGCATCATAGCATGTAAAGGCAATTAGTTCCTGCCTTATCTCATGAGAAAGACATACCTAATAATTAAGACTTATACTATAGATACCGTGTATGTACCTACTAAAAAAATCGAAATTGAGTTTTCGCATCGTAACTGATATTGAAATCTCTCATTTACAGAAATGAAATATTTGCAAGGATGTAATATGTACGTAGGTACATACCTACCAGTGGCGAAGAGTCCATACAACCCGATTCCCATCGGCTTCCCTTTAGAAATTGGTTAGTGCATAGACCAACGTCATCTTATTTTGTTTTTATTTTTTATTTTTTATAAAACGTTTCCCCCACTAGGATTTCTCCTGTATCGAGGGTACAGTTTACAAACATACATGTCACATGCACACACACCCAGACCCGAAACAACTATCCGTAGATCATACAAATATTTGTTCCGTGCGGGGATCGAACCCGCGGCACGTAGCGCAGAAAGCTAATCGCTTAGCCACTGCGCCAACAGTGTCGTCAAAAACCCAAAAAAAAAAAAAAAAACTCCTCCAACTGACAAAAATGGCTTGTTTTTCAGTTAGGTCGAGCTCTTCCAGACATGACTATATATAGATTACAAGAGACGGTATGGATTTTTGTCTTGCAGCATTCATGGCAGAAATTTTTAGAGGGCATTTTTGGGACGGCTTCCCCTTTCAAAACTGTCACCCTTCGCCACTGATACCTACATCCACATATCTGAGAGCTTTCTCGTGATTGGACAATTCATCTTACTGTGCGTATGTTGACCATAGATAATTAGTGTGTAAAAATAAAACTAACACATTAGCAGAACACACACAAACAATAACTCTTATATTTTATATGTTTTCTTTTTTATTGGTTTTATTTATTTTTTGTTGTGCTAATAAAGTATTTTTCTTTCTTTCTTTCTTTCTTTCTTTCAGAACATTGCACACTTCCACTGTAAGCGTCTTCGTAGATGACCCTATCTCTAGTTTGAAGCCATGCTCCAACAGTTATGCCGCAAACTTACTATAAATTAAACTAAATTAAATTCATTTATTTCAGTTAAAACCCATATCACTTATAAAATTAATCACGTTTTTGAACAGAAAAAAATTACAATAAATTAAATTAAAATATCAAAACCATTGGAATTTAAGCGAATTAAATTATAACAGAATTAAAATTATAATCACAGGATGTCCAAATTAAAATACAATCTGTTTTGCATGCCGTATATAATTATGGCGAGATATGCTGTACAAATTACAACATAAATGTAACACCGATGTAACCATATTTCATGCAAATAAATTATTATTATTCTTAATAATAAAAATAAATTGGTATGCACCACGCAGTACTACGGTGGTACTATGCAGTTACGTATATGGTATACAACCTATCTGTCAAAAAACCCCAAGTCCAGCTAGAAAAAGAGTTGTAACTTTTGAACAATAGAACAGATTTTCGTGAAACATAGCTAAGATGAGACCCGATTGAACTAGCTTTCGATTAAAAATATGCATTGAAATCGGTCCATCCGTTTTGGAGTTACGATGCTACAGACAGATACACAGATACGTAAATACACAGACACACAGTTACACACTACAAACTTATAATACCCCTCTTTTTCTCGGGGGTTAAAAAGAGAATTCAAATCGAATATCGTATCTATAACAATTTTAATCTATGCAATTTATTGCGATCGTAAACTGTCACGGGTATAATAATCTTTAATATCCAAAGGAATAACACGAGCCTTGTTCTGTGCGGTAATATCAAATTATTGGACATTCCACTGTTTTTAGTAAATGATATTTCATATGATTTCGTAGGCAAAATATTTATTTATCTGATATTAATGTATATTTTTTATAAGCCTGTGTGTGGTCGTCGTTTTATAAGGTCATCATAATAGGAGCTGATTTAAGGCTAATTTATTATCTCAAACATTTTAAAGACGATGCAGTGGTAAACAATTAATCGTAAAAAAAATGTGCACAAGTTAGCTAAAATTTAGAGATTATATTGGTCTTGTTTCCCTGTTCAATGAAAATCTCTGCTTTTGACCCCCGACAAAAAAGTGTGTTTTATCAGTGTTCTAAGTTTGTAGTGTGTATCTGTTTTTTTCTGTGGCATCGTAGCTCCGAAACGGATGTACCGATTTCAATGTAGTTTTTTTAAATTGAAAGCTAGTTTAATCGGGTATCATCTTAGCTATGTTTCATGAAAATCTGTTCAGCCGTTCAAAAGTTACAGCTCTTTTTCTAGTTAGAGTCGGGGTTCTTGACGGTTACGTTATATTTAGGTCCAGTTGTCCTTTACGCTTTATTTATTTAAAATGGTTTATGTACAATGTACTAAGGCGGTCTTAACGCCGTAGGCATTCTCTACCAGACAACCTTAGGGTGATGCAGAGACAATGAAGGTAGATGCACCAAAAAACAGACTCGCTCGCTTTCGGTCGGTAAACGGCATGCGCCGGAGATAAGGATAGATTTTAAAAATACCTGTAGCGACATCTATCGCAACATAGAATAACTACTATCAGATTACGAATCCTGCATCGCGCAAGGAAAAAGATATTCGTATCTAGCATATATACAACTGTCCGACATCAACCGTTGGGCTTCGGCCCGCCAGGCAATATCACCTCGCCTGGTCGGAGGATCCTCCCTTTTCAATGGAGGAACACCATATCTCGTTCCTCCATAGTGGTGACCCCTGACAATGAACATCTACGCAACCTTCGGCATTATCGCCTTCACTCCTCTCAAGCACCCCCCAGCACCTCCTCGAGCAGCATTCAGCAAGTCTCTTCCTGCCAGCCAGCATCCTCGGCCCCAACGGGTAACCATATACTTGCAGCGACCGCGCAAGCCTGGTTCCACCCATCGGCCTCATCAGCGACCTTGGCACAGCACACTGCACTTCGGCCGGTCAACTAGCAGAGCCCTTTCTCTCCTGGTCGACGCAGCAGCCAGCCACTACGCTTCACTGCGCTACCTCGACTCACTGAGGACTTCGCAGCATCACCGCACTCAGTTCCGACTCACTGTGAACTACGCGGCATTTAGTTCCGACTCACTGGAACCATCACTGGCCCCGGCAAGCAACTTCAAGACTCATCAATATCGACCTCCGGTCTGGGGGGGGAGTGATGTAGCGACATCTATCGCAACATAGAATAACTACTATCAGATTACGAATCCTGCATCGCGCAAGGAAAAAGATATTCGTATCTAGCATATATACAACTGTCCGACATCAACCGTCGGGCTTCGGCCCGCCAGGCAATATCACCTCGCCTGGTCGGAGGATCCTCCCTTTTCAATGGAGGAACACCATATCTCGTTCCTCCATATACCTATTCTTCAAAATGATTCGGCGGTCGCATTTCCTCATAAGATTCATCGATGAGAACAGAATTACGTGTAGGTACTAACCTACGAGGCAAAACTTGGAAATACTGTTGCAAAATACCCAATACGTATTGTAATTCTGAGTATTTGCATCTAGGTACTGACAGATCTAGGATATTGGAACATGGACTAGAAATGTCTGTACAAAGCGGTCAATACAGAGCTCTTTTGTTTATCTTACATAATGTTATGTTTGAGTCAGTTCGAGTAGTGCACAGTGGGGAGAAAATATGGAGCACACGATTTTCATCACTGGAGATATTCAAAAAAAAAAAAACTACTAGGTATAACCAAACCGTCAAAAACCCCCGACTCCAACTAGAAAAAGAGCTGTAAGTTTTAAACGGCTGAACAGATTTTTATGAAATATAGAGTAGATGATTTCCGATTATACTAGCTTTCAATTAACAAAAAACTGCATAAAATCGGTCCATCCATTTTGGAGCTAAAATGATACTACTAACTTATAATATAAAACCCCTGTTTTTTGTTGGGGGTTAATAATAATGATGAAGTTTTTGCAAAATTTGTCTTTGAATAAATTTTTAACTGACTTAAAAAAGGAGGAGGTTTTGTATTCATAGCTACACGGTACAAAGATAAATTACATGAATTATTATATAAAAAATATCTATAAATTCTGTTCTAGGTAGTTTCATCCATTTTCGTTTAAGCACAATTATCCAAGAACACACTTATCTACATAAGGGGTCATCCATAAAGTACGTCACACTAATTACACATCTTCTGACGCCTCCCCCGTCCTTGTCACAGTTCATCACATTTGTGAGATCCATCTCCCATATGTGACGTCACATATTTTGAAATTATCTAGAAAACATTAACTAAATTAAAACAGCAGTTCTGAAATTAGTTTTATTTCCATTTAAAATTATTTTTTAATATGATTTTGAAATGTGACGTCATGAAACTTAGGACCCACCCCTCGTCACATAGTGTCACACTTTGTGACACAACCCCCTCCCCCCTTAACGTGTGACGTACATTATGGATGGTCCCAAATTTCAAGGAAATTGTCTCAATTTAAAAATTGTTTTTGGATTAAAACATACCGCTTATACTAAGGCGATATTTGTTGCAGTCGTAGGCGTCACAACTAAGGTGGGATCTTAGATAAACTTAATTATTCTAATATACCTACTAATGGAGCTGAAAGCTTATCAACAACAATAACTTAACTAACAGTTCTACCGTATAATTTAAACTCTTAACAAGCCCACTTGGGGTTTGTTAGAGCAAGGATTGAAGATTAGTTGGATGTACGTGAAAGATTAGTTCTACGTCTAAGATTAAAAACGTATCAGCCTCGAGGTTTGCCAGCGAGCCATGGAGCGCAGTATTTTAGGAATTCGGCTAACTGACCATGAAGGAACACAATACTGCACAAAACTAAGATCACAGACGTTACCCAAAAAGCTGCCAAGCTCAGGTGGGATTGGGCTGGACACGTCTGTCGCATGTCTGACGAGCTATGGGCCAAAAGAACAACTGGTCTCAGTAAATATTAAACGGCATCGCGGCAGACCGAGGCGAAGATGGCAGGACGAGCTTGACTCCTACCAAAAAAACTGGTCTCTACTAGCAAAAACCAGAAGTGATTGGAAACAGGAGAGGAGGCCTTCACCCTGCAGTGGGACAACACAGGCTGAAAGTAAAATATGAAAATAATCAGCATCGGACAACTTAAATAAAATTGCAAATCTGATTCTCTATTAAGGAGTCTATTGGGAGCTTATCAAAACCATCATGTTTCATGGTAATAACAAACATTCAAATTACAAGCATGAACCATAATTACGCCATCAATCACATCTTCTATTCTTCTTTTTCTTCTCTTCTCATCTTCTTTCGTAGTAAAGTCGGCACTAACACACCTGAAAGTTTGCTCACCTTGATTAAAACACAGGTTCGAGCAACAATTCAGGCCCATCAGTGTACCGTACTCTCTTCTTTTCTTCCAGCAAATTCTTGTGTTTCTTCACTCCTTTTTCTGTTCTTTATCATTTACTCCTCATCTGTTTTCTTCATTAGTATCATTACCAACAATTCAGGCCCATGACTGTACCGTACGACTCCCTTCTTTTCTTCCATTGAATCCTTGTGTTTCTTCAGTCCTCTTCTGTTATTTACCTTTTACTCTTCATTTGTTTTCTTCGTTAGTATTGTTACCTTCTATTTCTTCTACTATATTTTTTGGAAGTTCATTCTATTCTTGCAGATCTGTGATTACAAAAAAGTTATTGCCAAGGATAGTAAAATATCAATAGACTCGCCCACTTTCACATTGTGACCTAAATATTTATCAGAGAATTGTGCAAGACCGAAATTTTTAATTACAGGTTGCAGATCTCCATTGATGTCTAATTACAGATCAGTCTAATACAAATCATCTAATAAATGATTGATCTGATAAGATGCTGTAATAGATCCAGTTTTTAACTCGAAACGTTATGAGTCACACGAAGGTAGACCAGTCTGGGTGTTAAGGTTGTCGAGTGTATCATGTTTGTTTGTAATTGATAGTCAAATTATCGGTTAGAAATCCAAAAGTACTGTACTCAATAACTATATTATGTTATTTTAATCATGTTTTTAACCGCATTAGAAAAAAAAGGAGGAGGTTCTCAATTTGACTGTATTTTTTTGTACATCTTCACCAATTGAGCACCGATTTAAAAAAATTAAAAGAGTATTCTCTCGAGGTGATTCCATTTAAATGTGGTGAAGAAACTTATGAAGACATTGTAGTAAAAAACTTATCGGTTTCTGAAGTTCCTTTAATTCTTTAATGCACCTTAGCTTTGCACAGACTTCAGAAATTGTTACCTATGTTTGTATGAAAATTATTTCATACATTTTAGTTTTTTTTTAATTCGGTTTGTAATTTTTTTATTAGTTAGCCTGTATGTTTTATTTAAGATTGAAATCAATAACTACAAAAGTCTTTATCCTTATAAATTTTATTATGATCATTAATTTCTTTTGAGATATTTAAATTTGATTTGATTTCGATAATCTTCAGACTTATTTGGTAATCAATTCAAAAGAAACAATTTATCTACGAATATTAATTGAATGCAAAAACTTTAATTATGTTCCCAATATGGGCATCATCTCAAAATGATGGAATAAGAATCCTTGTACCTACTACTATTGAGTCAAAGAAACATGGCCAACTATAATAGATACTGTATTACCAAACAAATTACAAAACAACACTAATACTAACAAACACACATCAAACAAAGGGGGACATTATAATAATAATAATATAATATAATATTCCACAACTATCACACAACGCCATTATCAATAAAAAATCTACATCATTACTCTGACAGCAAAAATGGCGCGAAAAAGACGTTTGACATCTGTCAATTACGCACGTTCGGAAACACGACACGAACAAATAAGTTTATTGCGAACAAACAATGGTTGATATGTAGATTGGGTTAGTTACAATCGTTAGATTTGTGTTACTTTCAAAATAATAATGCCATATCGGCCCAGTTGTTAAGCGGTTGACACTAGTTGCGTGGGGCGCCCGGAGCAACGTACATTTAGTTTAGTTTGTAATTATGGAGTAACAAGATAGTTATATTGAACGTACCTTGGCAACAGGGGACTTATCGTAAACGGTTAAGCCGGGATTTCACTGCCAAAGGGTAATGAGCAAGTAATAGCTGGACAGAACGGACCCCAACTAGCTAAAATAGGTTTTACCTTCCATTAAGAAACAGTTTTGACAATTGCCTTCCACTGCAAAAGGAAATGAAGAACGAGTTCGTTATTAACTATTTTTACTCGTTCAGTCCTCTCCGCTAGACTCTTTGTAGGAAGCACTTCTATGAAGTTTACCGTTGCGAGTTAAACGGAGTCCGTACGGAGCCAGCTCCGCTGCCAGTGGAAGCCCGGCTTTAGGGGCTAGGCAGTAATGAACTAGCCTACCAATTCGTGTCCTGACGTCATTTTATAGGGTCAGAAGTTCAGATCAATACAGCGCATTAATGCCAACCATAGATTCTAGAGTTTTGGTACAGACAACATCAAAAGTAAATGATAAGTCGAATTTCAAAATTGCTGGACAATCATTGTAGCACATAATTTACCAGTTTTGACATTTGACTGTAGTTTATCACTTATTTTTTATGTTGACTGTACTTCAATAAGAAAAAAAAAGAGAGAGATAAAAATCTCAACTTAGACTTTTGTAATCCACGGCTGGATATAGAGAATACCTTTTGACAGTCGTTACGGGAGTCAGCAGCCCAAAAAGTCTGACAACCGGTCTAACCTTAGGGTATCAGTGTCTCCGAGTAATTGGGTGGCGGAGGTCAGATGGCAGTCGCTCCGTGTAAAATACTGATATTCAGCCGCATCTGGTTAGACCGGGAGCCGACCCCAACATAGCTGGGAAAGGCAAGGCAGATCATGATGCTGGATATAGGGCTCTCTTAAGTTGCGTAACATTCTCCTCAGCCTTTTCCATTACGTCTACCGCAGACAAGATTTTCAGGCCTGCCTAATAAATATTACGTTAATATTGATTATTCATAAGACAATAAACAAAGTTTACACTATATCTATAAATTATGAAGGAATATAGTAAAAGGCTTTTTATGATATTGCTGTGTTACAAGACTAGAGCTGAAAATACCTCCTGGGATCTATCTAGAGTTGTAATATTTTGAATTTCCACTAGAGAATTATAAAATGAATTGGATGAACGATACAATAATATTCTAATATTGGTTTCACTGGTCGAAATTCGACCGTAATATTAAATAAAAAATTTAGCTTTCTGCACTCCTTCTCCATATAAACTTTAACTATACCAAATCTCAGTGTCCTCCGTGCGCGCAATATGCTTTAAAAGGGGTACAAAGTTTTCTCTTCCTGTGCCCGTGAAGCAGAAGAATTTTTTTCATACAACATGTACCCGTGTTTTACTCCCAGGGGGTTCAATTTTTGAAAATCTTAGTGGATGCCTACTATCCTTTAAGGAATCTACTGTGTTACCTGTGATCAGGCAGTATGTATCGAAAACAGATGATATACAGGGTATTAAAAATGTGTGGTCATATACAAGGGTGATCAGACCATCAAACTGAACAACTTTCTCTATAGGACCAACATCGTAATCGCGAAAAAATTATCAGCTGTCCCATACGTTTGGGTCGAGTAGGTATTGAAGTTTTGTATGGGACAGTTGATTATTTTTTCGCGATTACGATGTTCGTCCCATACAGGAAATTGTTCAGTTTGATGGTCTGATCCACACCCTTAAATATGACCACGTTTTTCTGATACACGTTGTAGAAGAGTAGATTTTATGGTGCACCATAAAAATTACCGTAATTTCATACAAACATACATTTTGTTTAGAATAGAATAGATCTTTATTTCATGTAAACCAGATACAGGCACTTATGAAATGTGGAGACTCTAAGTCCACGGTTCCAAATAGTAGGTCCTATGGAGAAGAAGCGGCAAGAAACTCCATGGTAACTCTTTTCAAATAATAGATTACAATCTTAGATCAAGACCTAGCTTGCTGTCAATCCCAGTTCTACATGCGCCATAAAGCTTCATAGTTACAGAGTATAATGAAAAAATCGATGGCCCATCCCTTTTGGGAGCTGTGCGGCCCCACAACTGTAATTGGATAGCCCACCTAATTTATGTAGTTATATATAATGTAACGTTATATATTTACTAATGGTATTGGATAGTGATCAATCTTTCTGTTTTAAAAGCTAATGTAGGATGGAATATAGTTTTGGAAGAAACGTTTTTGGAAAATATTTACAAAGAATATTAAATTATTTAATAGACTTGGTTATCATCCATCAGAGTAGTGACTATATTTCAACTACATGCAATATTATAAAATACTAGCAACCCGCTCCCGGCTTCGCTCGAATACACTTTCTCTACTATCCTTACATTAAATATGAAAGTGTTATACATATAAACCTTTCGTGTAAGTGTTTCTTTTAAGTAATTTCCTGGTTTTTTATTTTTTATGTTTGTTATGTGTGCATGCTCGGTGTCCTGTGTGCAAAAAATAAATTGATTTTCTTTCTTTCTTCTTTCTTCTTTCATGAAAAATTATCTAACTGATGGTGAAAACCGCATCAAAATCCGTTGCATGGTTTAGGGCAAGTTAGCGGATATACAGACAGACAGACGTGGAAAGTGACTTTATTTTTTACTATGTAAGAGATAGTTATTAAATAAATGTAAGAACGTTAAAATTTGACCCATAGAAAATACCGATCAGCTTGACGACTAACAGATGATGCCAAAGGTATTTTTTTTTTAATTCTCCTGAATTTACGTAACACCTAGATATAGCGGGTCAAAAACCACTTATTATTACGGTGTATAAATCCGGGTACAATTTTTAGCTCTAAAACTACATGGGGTAGTTTAGTTAGGATTATTTTAATAAATCCCATTAATATTACAAACTTCGCCTGTGGTCCCATCCGCGTGAGAAGTTCTTAATTTTACGGGTAGGATTAAATTATCCTGTGCGTTTTCTGGGTTGCGAGTTACTACTGTCAAATTTTAACAAAATTGTTTCGACGGTTTATCTTAAAGTCTTATAAAACAGACAAACAAATTCGTGGACATGATAAAGTTGAGGACGTTTAGAAATTGATGACGATTTTATAAATTAGCAACCTTTGACTGGATTTGGTTATAAAGAGGTAGAAACCTATGTTTCAGTATCTATCTCCAACAAGTAAACCTTATAGAAGATAATAAAAACAACGTTTCCTCATATTTTGGCGGAGTGCAGTCGCAATGAGGTCTAAAGACGTCACGCCTTTGGTAATGCTAGGTTTAGTTTAGGTTTTTATAATAGTATTTTAGCCTCACCATTGTCAGATGAGGCTAATGCTTCTGAAAGTTGTTATTGTAGGTTTAAGGTTGCGGGTACCATAGTTAAATTAAGTAGTTTTTTTGTTTATATTGTTATTTTAATTATTTTGTTTGTATACAATCATGGGGGTGACATTTTCATAATTGAAAAAACCCCCTATATAAAAAATAAGGATAAAAAAAAAACGTTTCCCTGATTTGAATAAAAAAAAAAAAAGTAATATTTTTATAGCGAATAATTTTGCCAATTTTATTATTGATATTATAGTTGCCTAAATGGACCATGCCAAATTAAACATAGGTACCTAATCTGCATTAAAAAACGAAAAAACGTACCATACACGTGCACCTACCATACTTTTCCTCTGCATCATCCTTAGGTTGACTGGTAGAAAATGCCTACGGCATTAAGTCCGCCTCTGTACTTAGTGCATAAAGTATAAATAAATAAATAATAAAAATAAAAATAAACTTAAATAAACGCGAAAAAGTGAAAAGTGAATGGTAACTGATATAGACAAGACACCGAGACATTGAAACACACACATATTGATTCTTAACCATTGATCTCTTTACAACCTGAAATCCCGGCTGTAAATTATGTTTGTCCACGCCAACAAAGGCATGGGCTTTGTCACCACAACAATAGGAATAAAGCCTAAGGTCAAGGTCACTTGTTTGATTCCCGAATCCACACAAATATCTTGTGAGGTCTACTTATAACCATTTGTTATGACTGAGTCGATGTTCATGTAACTGATTTTCATGGAAACGGTTTTATTATTATTTCCATCCAATTTTCTATTGATTTCATGACCTCAAATAAATTATTTTTCTTTCTATCTTTTTACTCGGAAAGAGACAAATCGATTCAATTTTGACAGTTCAAGAATGATTGTGTTGTTCCAATTGTCGAGTGGAGTGATTTTTGAAGTATACTGCGCAATGTATATTATTAACTGTTAAAATTTTATCGATTCCGATTACGAGAGGACCTATATCGTGATTGCTATGTACATCTTTGCTTACAACAACTAAAATAATTTTCTTGACAATTACAATGTTACGAATGATGGGAGAAGTCCAAATTATTGAAAATTACTACAATACTGAAAATATCAGATTTCTTGCAGTTATTCTCGATAGGATCTACCATTTTATCTGTACACCTTTTCGGCCCCCACGAGATAGAAATTCGACCATATATTATTATCATTTACATCTATTTTATTATAAACTACAGAATCAAATACAATGCTAAATTTTCCATCAAATAGCCCAACGTTGCCCAAAATCAATATAATGAGAATAATATGAGTCCGGCCAGTTTGTGCCAACACAAATATCAGTTGTGCCTTGTGCCAAACTCCGGTCATAAACAATGGTTAAGACGTTTATTTTAAATCATATTTTATCCTCCTTTGTGGATTGTTTATAGGAAATAACGTTATCTGTCAGTGAAATGTAAATTCTTAGATAGAAATGTTTGTTTTTGTAATTTTGTTTATTGGTAGATATAGATTCTTTGTACAATTTTCCTTCAGTAACGAATTACTTGTAAATAAGTTGTTACTGAGGGATCTTGGTTTGTGAAGAGAACACTCATCCATGGACTGATCAAGGCAAGTGCTGCGTAACTTCACAAAATTGATCTAGAAGCTATATTACCCCGAGCGATCAAGAATGGAATTCAAACTCTTGTTGAGTTTACGTTATGTTACTGAAACTGAACACAATATACAAGCAAATAATCGACCGAAATCATGAACTGTATTCCACATCGTACTGTCACATCATTTATCACGAAAACACAGCAAATTTTCAGCGGCGGACCTGTTGCTAAAACGGGAATATTCCAGCAAAAAACACGAAAATATGGGAGTTTCCCAACTGCCAGAGTAACTTGAAATTGAGTAGCAAAAAAAGTTTGGAAGTCTTACAAAGTTAGATGGTTTAGTTTTGTAAATTTCTGAAAAGTAATAATGGTACTGTACCCTGTGTAACTTCAATCTTACTTTATTCAAGTCTAATTAGATGATAAGACGATGAAATAAAATCGAAAATAAGGGAATATTTTTTTAAATCTCGACTTGATACGTTTTTTACTGATTTATGATGGTAATCATTCAAGAATTTTTATAATAATATTTATAGTAAAAATTCTTGCTATTAAGAACTTGGAATACTTGCCACTTAATAACAGTGTTACTACCTCTAATAAGATAAGCTAGATGTTCCGTGTTAGTCACAAAGCAAAGGGTCGACAGAGAATAAAAAATAAAAAAATCAAAAGAAAAGAACAAATTCATAATAAATACGGTTTAATGAATGGATCGAGATAACAAGGCTCAAAATCTTAAATACTAGGAATAAAGTCAAAGGAAAAACAAACTGTGGTAAGTACAGACAGATATAAAACATCCATATAACAATCCAACTACCCATTTTCATGACACTACACGCGAATACTAGGAACTTTCCTATTCAGCCCCTCCCATAGACAGACACATAGGTATAATAACACATTTAGGTTAATTCAACCACACCCACGATTCGCGTGACCACGGACGAAGTGGTACTAGCTGTAATTGAATTAGCCAATATCCCTCCATTTCATCCACTTAAATGCTATCTATTTTGATGGTTATCGTGAAATGTGCACCCATTTTTTACGTCTTCTATTATTGAAATGTATGATGTTAATTGGTTTAATATGTTGATAGTTTGGGATTTGCAATTGTGATATTTTGATTTGGTTTTGGATAACAAGTTTGTGCTCACGATCTCTTCCATGTAGTGGTTAGTCGTTACTTCTCCGTTATCTACTTACAGCTTAAATATTAAAAAACCTTTCTTAGTTGTGCCTTATGTCAATAAGGTTACTGTCCAAATGGCAAGTTACTAGCAAAAGGTTGTTGGCCTGGGGGTTGATGAGTCCAGTCTATTAATTAACTTTGAATTATACATTCTAATTTTTTTTTTGTAGCTTTTACTGGGCATGGAGGAAGCAAATTAGTATTTTAAATTGCTTGAACTACATAGGAGCGAGTTCAAAAGTTCACCGAAGTAGGATTGTGACTCACGATCTCTCGATCGCCAGTTAGCGCCTTAGGCTGCGCAATAATTAAGGCCTGACGGTTACTGCCGTATCCTTCACCAATTTAGCTGTAAGTATACAAACTTTACTAATATTTTTGGGTAGTGCTAATATCCTACCGAAATCAGTTCCGTGGATTTTTCATATAAACATGAAATTTTTCATATCACCGCAAAATCAATTATAATAATTTCGTCTTTTAATTCTAAAAGCACATTCGTTTAAGAACTGTCTTCACCTACTTAAAGCTCTAAATAAACTCTGAAAATAACGACAGTTTAGAACTTAAATATTAATAGAAATAACAGAAGTGTAAATTAAGTGACTAGTAATTATCTACTATTACAGTCTCTGGTAATAAAAATGGCCCACTTTTTCTTCATTAATTGGTTTGACCTAGATAGTTTCTCCAATTTGAACATTTATTAACTGGGAACAATATTTCTTCGTTTACTTAATTAATAATTTATATTTAGGTTTATGTTAAGACCGAAACTCTGGAATATAAGTCTCATAACAGACCGTTTCAACAAATTAAAAATAGGTTAAAAGACTTGGTGGGTCCTACAGATTTTCCCTCGCAGACCCTTACGTAAGCCCCTACTGAGCAAGAAACTTTAAGCATATTTTAGGAGAGATAGTGGGACTTTCCACTGAAAATTGGATTTACCCGACTGGATAAGTACCTTCACCTTGCAGAATATCCTGGCCAAATAACACTGCTCTCATGCAGTGTGGTGTTCCTAACGGTGGTAGGATTGGCAACGCGCGAGTGATACCCCTGATATTGCAAGCGTCCATAGGTTACGGTAACCGTTTACCATCAGACGGGCTACATGCTTGTTTGTGACCTAAGAGGTATTATGAAAAAATATCCAAGTCCCTTGTTCTGCCCCCAGCAACACTCTAAGCTAAGTTCCTAGGTCTTGTCAGCTATGAGGTCCTTAACTGTTGTTGCTTATTTACTCATGAAACTGTGCGAGAACCATTCAAAAAAGATGTAACTGATTTCCTACAGAAAAAATATAAAAATTCGCGTTTCCATAAATCATCAACCCAGCATGGCTACAACAGAACAGCAGTTAATATATCTTTATGGGTTCGTGTAGCTTCCATTACGTGTTACGGTTAATGGTAAAAATTAGGTTAATAGACAATTTACGAGTTGGCCGAACTAGCTCGCGGACTGTGACTCACGGGTTGGTAGATTGTTACAATTTGAGCTGGTTGTCGGAATTTGTGATACACGAATGATGCGAATTTTTTGCTCTAATTTTCCGACATTTGGTTTATTTAATGGTATTTTCAGGGAGTGATTTACTGAAGAATCACTTAAAACGGCTATACTCTTATTGAGAATTTGGTAATTTTGTTGGAATTGAAAGGGATATTTCATTATGAAGAAAAACTGTTAGTTGAATGACGAGCTAGACGAGAGTACCCATGGACATTTTTTCCCATTTGCCTCCAAAGAAAACCAACACTTGGGATCGTAGTAACCCTCACTATCCATAGGTAAGTAGGTGGCCCGTAAATGGTCTAGTTACCCATGAAAAAGTATATTTTATGCACGACAAGATGTTAAGTAAAAGGGATTTTTCTGTGCTACCTTTTGAAAGTTGTATTTTATGATTACTTAGCAAAAGATAGCTTTGTCTAGCTCACCTTACACGGCAAAGAACTCTCATTACGGTCATACTCTTGAAACAGGAGACAAAAATATTATCAGCCTTTTTGGTAAAACTACACCACCCACATCTGTTGATATTTGATTTCCATTATCTTCAAGTATTTTTTCCGAAGTGCTGTCAAAATGGTGCGCTGTAAATTCCATGATATTATCTTTAATATCATAATCAATATTCTGGCCAGTCGCCAATTTTGGACCTCTTTGGTTATAAAATCTGATATGCTGATTCCTTGAAAGTTTAAAAAATAGGTTAACAAAACCGATTACTGGCAGTCTGCCAACATTTCGACCTACTTTATTTGCAAAATTGTAACAAGTAAAACTTATTGTAAGCAAAATTATTTTAAGTAGCATAGAATTTGCATTGCAGTGGTAGAAAATGTAGGAGTTATGGGCCAAACCGCAGGGGAGGTTCTTGGCACACTTTAAATAGATTACTTAGCGCATAATTATTTTGTACTTGCACACAATACAACCATGACGTTATTGAAGAATTTAAATCCATTTCTCCTACAGTTTGTGCTAATGCGAATTTGTTTTAGGTAGCTTTCGAGGGATGTCGGTTTCCATTCAAAATTAAATTAGGTACTTCATACAATACAATACAATACAATACACTTTATTGCACACCAGTAATAGAAGAAAAGATACAGTAATTAGAAAAAGAAATGTACAAAGGGCGGTCTTATCGCACGTGGCTTCATGTGCATAGGTATCGTTGGACCCCTTTGTAGCTGCTTATTTTAGGTAGGTAGTTGCTTTTTTAGTAAGTACAATAGACTGCACGTTCGTAGGAACACTACAGCCTTGAGCTCGCCTATTGTAGTAATTTCAATAGCATGTGAGGTCAGCTTATACTGGTTGTATTTCCACTATCGTGCGGCCTACTATACTAAAAGCTTAGCTGCACTGGATGAAGAAAAAAGTGATTTAATTCGATATTTTTGCAACGTGCCAGCTCAGCACATCTGCAGAACACAGCGCATGTGCTGTTAATGTGTCGCAAACGCAAGGTGTAGCACCATTCATTTCGAACACAACTTCATACATTACAACCTCTACTGCATTGCTCACGATCGGCGCACGCGCTGCAGCTGTATTTTCTGGGCCACCCATAAGTCATGTGATACGTAAACCAGATGCCAAATCAAGATTGGAGGACGTTATTAATAAAATGGACCTTGGCAATATGATTGAGAAGGATAAATAAGTCATGTGATTCACTTTATTTTTTCTTCATTGAATATTTTTTGGAATATAACTCACTAGGCAACTCACGTTGTTTAGCTGTGGACACTTACAAGCTGATAATTATGAAAATGATAAATATCTTTATTACCACAAGCTCGAAAACTGCTTAATTTAAAAAAAAAAACAATACGTCAGTGGTTCTTTTTGGTACGCAACGAAATCTAACAGAATTACACGCCAGCAATTACCAACACGACAATAATAAAAATTGATGAATTTTTAATTTTTTTTAATTATTCTTGTATTGCTGGCAAGGTTTTTTAAGTACTAATATGGTGTTTTTAGATACACAATATTTATTATTAGGCTGAATGCGCATTTCTTTTTAAAAGTTTAAAAAAAGAACAAAGCTAAATTAGCAATTGAAATAATTTTGAGTCAGTAAAAATCTTATTCCAACTCCCGAGAGGTAAGCTCAGCACTCAATATAAAAAAATCTGTATCAATCACATACAATATCGATACCTCTGGGCTCAAAGGTCGTAAAGGACAAAATGCGACTTTGCAGGAGAAGCAAAAAAAGAAAAAAAAAAAAAAAATTTTTACTCTAACTTTTTTGTTTCTTGAGCTATTTAAATGAAACCTAGGAAAAAAGTGTTTAGAATTTATAGTATTATCTAGTGCAGTGTTAAAAAATTACCCTAGTGACGTATTTACCGAGATAGATTTCCTTTACGACCATAAATTTAAAAATAAAAGTCCTTTACACCCTTCAAATTTTCACCCTATGATATAACCTAAGGGCGTAAATCCACTTTACTGTACAAAACTAAACAAAATAAGGAAATAATCGACAAGTGTAATATTTTTTAGGTTCTTAAGGATAACCCGCTAAGGTATTCTGAACGGATAAATTCTTCGCAATTCTTCGCACACGCTAAGAAGAAGGATAAATTAATAATTAAACTTAAGTATTAAATGGATTATGTAATTTTGTATGTATTTATGTGTATACTACTGTATTTTCTTTACGAATATTCATGAAATAACATAATTATACAAATAAAACGTACATTTGTGTAATCAAATTGAGATCGTTTATTTGTACTTACTTAATTGAACACAAAAAAAAAAATAAAAAAAAAAATAATAATAATAATATATATAATAAAGGAATATATATAATATTTTATTTTTTTTAAATAAAAAATAATACACTCGCGGACTAATATTACGGGTCGGTACGAAAAACTAAAATAACTCTTAAAATAATAGAGCTAGCGGCATGAATGAAACTGTATGTTGTAGATAATTTAACGGTTAATAAAACGACACCAAATGTTGGAAACATTGTTAGTAAAATTGTCAAAATTACACAAAAAAACAAAATATCAAGAATTTTTACATTGAAATAATACTGGTTGGTACCTCACATACAACACAAAAACGAACTTTAACACAAAATTAATACTTTAAATTGCCTCCACGGGCTCTTTTCTCAGCTGCCAGGTGATTGGGCATGCTGTTTATTAAGTTTCTTATGCGATGTTGCGGGATATTGGTCCATTCTTCCACTAACGCATGTTTCAGGTCTCAAAGTGTCGCTGAAGCGAGGTTTCGATTTTTTATACACCTCCCAAGCTCGTCCCAAGCGTGTTCAATTGGATTCAGGTCCGGGTTTGTCGCGGGCCAGTCCATGCGATTGATGCCAACGTCTTGAAAATACTCATTTACAATTTGAGCTGTATGTGGACTGGCGTTGTCAAGCATGAATATTGATTTTTCACCCATATTAATTAAATATAGGCCGACATGCTCATTATGAATTTCTACCACATATCTTGCACTAGTTAGCGTACCGTTTTCTATCAGCGGTAACTCCGTGCGACTCTCTGAAGAGATTCCAGTTCAAACCATAAAAGATCCACCGCCGAACGGCGCTTTTTCCTCAAAACAAGCTGGAATAAAACGTTTCCCTGGCCGTCCGTAGACTCTTTGCTGCCCATCGTGTGCATACAGTACAAATTTGGATTCGTCAGATTGCCTATTCTTCGTCTCCTCACTGTGCGTGTTCGCGGGCGTAACGTAATCTTGCTACCCGATGTTCCCTTTCAAGTTTTGGACGATTTGCGGGTCTATGTGGGGTCAAATTAGCTTCAAGGAGGCGCCCCCTTACTTACATTGTCTATACGTGTCTCCCGAAGTTGATTTGTTACTTCAAATGCCGTGAGGTGCCGATTTCGGAGCTTGGTCGTAACAATAAATCGATCCTCTCGAGCCGTAGTACATCTCAGTCTGCTGGTTTCTGGTCATCGTATGTTCTGCCCAGTTTCTCGGAAACGATGGACGACTCGCTGCACTGTAGAAAGTGACACGCCTATTGTTTTTGCTGTACTTCGCTGACTTCTGCCTTCTTCTAACATAGTGACGATACGTGTACATTCTTTTGGTGTTAGCGACATGATAGTAATTAAATAATGATGGTGAAAGGTGACAATGACCGCCTTTTATCATTTGGATTTGATAGATTGAAAATAAAAGTGAAAAAACAAGCAAAATTAAAGCAACCGCGAATTGAATGTATTTCCAAATACAGGGTTTTTAAAATTTTAACGTTTTTTACTTATGTTGTATATCATTTAAGGTATTATTTCATTTGATATTAAAATTCTCTCTAATATAAAGTTAGTTTCATGCATGTACCATCATTAATTTGCAAGTTACAGGGATTTTCGTCATCGACCCGTATTATTTGTCCGCGAGTGTATTTTGGTAATTAACATAGTTTTTCTTGCTTGCCTTTTCTCTACTCTCTTCTGTACTCTTTTAATTAGTTTCACTTCTTTAATCAACTTTATTCTCTTAAACTAACTTTCTTCTATATACTAACTTTATTCTGTTTGATGAGATGATGAGTAAATAAATCATCATCAGCTGATAATTTATTTATTCACCTTCTTCCTCACTTTTTTCATCGTCCTCTTCGTCTGTTTCGTTCAAAGTCTCACGTAGCTCAGAATTGCATGGAAACTCCCTGTATTCTTTATGAAATCTTTTAGGTATTGTTCCATTTTCACACAGGTTTATCAGGTCTTTATACTTCGCAGCGGCTATTGGTAATCTACTATTGTATAGCTGCTTCACTGCATCCATAGCAATCACTGGTTTATTGTTAATCTGGCTTTTTTTCCCTTTGGACTTTCCCTTCCCCTTTCCTTTTGTTTTTCCTTTCTCTGGGGTTTGCTCGTATAATGTTACAGTGGGAGCTGCGCGGGCGGCGGAATCCGCAAGCGCTGCGTGTTTTCATAGTATGAAAAGTAGGGGTTGAAAATTTGTGTACAGAAATCAAATTCTACGATAATGAAGTGGATACCTAAACTTGAACATCTTGTAATTTCGATAATCGTTATAATACATTTCGCAAAATTGTGAGTAGTAATAGTTTCGTGTAAATGATTTAATTTTTATTAAGTTAGGTAGTAAGTTTAGATCAAATTCGTTGTTTCCTCACTTACGTTTATAAACGCCCTTAGTGGAAGCAAATAAAATGAAACTAGGTCGTAAAGGACACTTGTCATTTTTTATTTTCAATTGTAAGGGTGTACAGGATAATTTTCCAAGACGATGTCCTTTACATCCAAATTTTTGAGGTGAATTATATTAACCACCTAAGGTGGTATAAGACAATTCATATTTTTTATGTATTTTACACCAAAAAGTTGGTTTATACTTTGCTTTACTACCAAAATGAGTTCACTCTGGTAACTGAGTGTTATTTACAACCATATTTTCACGGTAAACTATGTTTAACGTCTCAAATTATGTGGGTCGTAAAGGCATTTTTTTTGCGAATTTCGTAAAACGGAATATACAGATCGATAGAGAATTAAAAACTGAGTAAAACAGTATCAAAAAGTCATTTTCGCCCAAATGTCCTTTACGACCTTTGAGCCCAGAGGTATCGATATAACCGTCGCCATGTGCGCAAATCAACTCGTGCGCAGACGATTGTCTGACAGATACGTGCCATATGTTGTTGTGTCGGCGAGCTTTCTGACGTCTCAATACATGTTTATTTCCTTAGCATATCGAAGTCCACTGTTAGACATAATTATGCCTCTACCAGAAAGAGAGGTTCGGCGCAGTATTTTTCTGTTCCTCTTACACGACCAGCCGTTTCATTTTCGTGAATGGGTGCTGTCTGTCGGAACTGGTCAGCTTGTAACTGCCATGGCAATCTTATTCACAGGCAAATCATTATTATGATATTCTTATCTTTATTCACATTAAATTACATTATTCTCGCAGCTCTTACCACAACATTGTACTGATCAAGATTGTAATCTATTATTTTAAAAGAGTTTTCATGGAATTTCTTGCCGATTCTTCTCCATAGGACCTACTATTTGGAACCGCGCACCTAGAGTCTCGACATTTCATAAGTGCTTGTATCTGGTTTACATGAAATAACAATCTACTCTATTCATGATGCCACTGTTGATGATGCTATTTGAGCTGGTTTCTACCTACCCCCATTTAGTAAGGGAAGAAGCCAGCTTAAATACTTCAGGTAGGTATTTAAGGTGACATCTGCCCCCATCTGTCGTTTCTCCGAGCCTCTTTGTGAACCACATACAGATGAGGTTTTATGCAAATAAACACTTTGACTTTGACTTTGTCGACCTTTAAGGAATCTAAGTGAACCAAACCACCTTTAAGAAATTGGATTCCTTCATTCATAATTATTGGCCCATCGACTCATGTACCAAAAATTAATAATAACCGCACACAATACAACAGACGCCATATTGTTATACACGTAAACTGGCGCGTGCGCAAGCGATCGTTTGACGGATACGTACCACATGTCGAGTCCAGTCGGCATGCTTTGCACACGTAGGTACTTTTAGTGATGTGGTGAATAAGGGGGTCTACAGGGGGGTGATAGAGCTCCAAAAGTTTCTTTTGGCAGATGTTTATTTGCAACAGTGGATCATGGTTAGCTTGATAGATAATAATTATTAAGATGATCACTATCCCATTTTATTTGGCGCCGGCGCAGGTTTTGTTCTTCTTCTATTCACAGATGACGTCTTGACAGTTAGCGCGAGATATAGGTTGTTGTACACAGGGCAGTTAATATAAAATATATTTTCCAGTATCTGTACATATAAACTTATAGTATCTGAAGATATCACACACGGAAGGCAATACAATATTATATTAAATCCGAACATTTAGTTATCAGTCTTTGTACGGGCTAAAATCTTTTATACAGAGTGTTTGAAAAGAGAGCGGTGAGACTTAACACCCTCCTCACCGCAAGCCGACCACGTGGCATGCCCTCGCGCTAAATCATGTGTCGACCTGTATTTATCTGCAGATATTTACTTCACGTACGTAGGTAGGAGGAATTTTCACGGGACGGTTTTGAAAGTATAAGAGGACGCAAGGAGATCAGAATTTAATTATCACTTATTTTACATTGTTGCCATCCTAAAATAATGTCTTCTCTGTCTATGCACCTGTCCTCTTCTTATTACCTGTATCTGTCATTCTAGTGTGTCTTGTTTTTGTGGCAAATAAATGATTTTTCTTTCTTTCTTTCTTTCACTTCCTTTAAAAGGGAAGGAAAACATTGTGAAGAAACCTGCGCACCTGATACAGATAAAGATCTCAATAATGTGTATATATTGGTCCATTAGATTAATCATATTTTCACTTATGTGGTTTTATGGTTCCTTATCAAAAAGGTTAATAGAAACGCTAATGGTGGAACTCCGTCCGTCAATTTGTCTGTCTACTTTGCTACAGCGGCATATTTCAGCAACTACATATTAATGCTATCGATTTGATATTTGTTTATAATTTTAATTATTGCTTACATAAACTTACTGCAAATAAAAAGCTAGAAAATAAAGTGTGTAATTTGCGAAAGGGGCCGAAATGAAGAATATAAAAATGTTTTGGAATTTGCAAATAAAGAGATTTAATGACAATGGCGAAAATAAAAATAATTAGCATTCCGTTTATTTTCGAAAAATATCTGAAATAATTACAGTTGATAAAAGTTTATTTATTACAAGAAAAATAGAACGATTCTTCTAACTAGCAGTTTCTTTATAAACGTCCAAAGAAGGTACGGGACCTTCGGTGCGCGAGTCCGACTCACACTTGGCCTTTTTTTTTTGTAACTAGGTAACAATTTTTTTTTTTGTATTTAAATTGCTTTTCTTTCTTTCTTTCTTTCTTACATCTTTTTTCTCACCACTACGATTTATTTCAGTCTTTTTCATCAGTCTGTTATTATCTGACTTCTTAAGATCTCTAACATGAATGAACACTATACCTCCTTCAAACTACGCAGTACCGCTGAATATCTACATATACCTCAAAACGGGCCACTAATGTTACTATAGGTAGAACATCCACGTGAAATTCCCTTGTGGTATACAGGCATACACGGATCGATCTCGCATTAAAGTGTATTTTGGGAGTAAGATTAATACTTTTTGGCATAAATTCAAAGTTTCCATCCGTTGAGCGAAGTTTCGCAGACGGCTCGCGAGTCATTATATATTTTTTTATATTTTATTAGCCGATCAGACTGAGGTAGTCAGGATTTGAATTAGGAATGGCTAGCGATGATAGATCGTTTTATCTTTTAAAAGGCTTCAATTGATTCGTCTTGATTGTCAGTCACTTAAATTCCTGGATCAATCTCTGATATTCATATGAGCCAGTCATGTCTGAAGTATGTCTGAAGTATAATATTGTGAAGAGGCCACACCACCTTGGGACCACCACCACCACCCCCCCCCCCGTGGTGGTTGGCACCACCTTGGGGGGGGGTGGGTATTGGGGGGGGGGGGATAAATGTAATTCTGAGATCATTTTCATTAAAGTAAAATTAAATAAATGAGGTTACAAGAACAAATCAGGTTGCGGATTCTTATTATACGCTGATAACATTAAAGTTATGGGTCATGAAGAAGAAAATCATGACGAGTCATAAATCTAGAATGACAAAGCAGAAAAACAAACACAATCACACATATTAATACTTAAATTGTGTCTTTGTATATTCCATTTTTTGTGTAAAATAAAGAAAAAACTAAATAATAAAAACGTATGACACAAAAATATGATAAACATGTAAATAACATTATAATAAACAAGACTTAGGAAGGCCTTACAAATTAGTTTAAAACTTAAATAAATTACTTACACATAAAGTAAGAAACATAACAGACATAGAAGTTGATTCAAAAGTTAAATCTAATTTTATACTTACCAAAACTCCAAATATACCCTTTAGATCCTTGTACAGTGAAATGGTACCTATAAAAAGAGAAACATTTCATAAAAATCGATACAAAGATATGGAAAAATCTGGAGCCTTACACGATGAATCAGAAGATCAAGGACAGTGGAGATATACCTCTCTGCTTATGACGCATGATCTCGTAAAGTCGCTTTTAGTATGATGTCATTATCAAATACACATAAAACAGATTACGTACGTATGACAAGATGCATCATATCAGTCCGATAATATCTAACGCTGAATAAGGTTCTGCTAAGAGAATAGACCGCTACATAGAATTACCACCAAGGGCATTGCTGTTCGCTGTATGGATGGACGAAGGAAAGTATACAGATATGCAATCTGGCACATTTAGACACGACAGATACGGCCTTTTGCAGCTTATTATGATAGGCAAAGTCGCCGGCAAGAGACATGTTGTTCGTAGGAAGAAATCGTGGGTGAGAAACCTTCGGGAGTGGACTGGAGTCTCGAGTGCTGCACAACTGTTTCAGCTCGCGAGAGACAGAAATAAATATGCAGAGCTGACTGCCAACCTTCGCAACCACTAGAGAACTAGAGAGGCACTTTATGAAGAAGAAGAAGTATGGATGGAACACCATATAACAACTAGAGCACAGGAGGATGCTGCTGACTATCTTCTTGACATCCTTTAGTTGCTTTTTACGATACCTGGAGTCAGAGAGAGGGTGGGAGATTTTTTAGGAGAGCATCCTCCTTTTGCTTTATGAAAAGCGACAATAATTGGGGGAAGAAAGAAGAGGTTATAAGGATCGTAAAGACCTTCTGTAGTTTCTGACTTTCATGGAAATAAACGTGAATTTATGTATGAGTGGCTATCAGGAAACTCATTCATAAATTGCTCTACATACAGTGAAATAGGTCAATAATGAGTGAGCACCACAAAGTTTTGCCGAGTTTCGTAATATTGTTTTACCATTTCACAATATTACATCAAATACAACATGTTTATATGCCACACAACATGCAAACTCATCGTCTTCATCTCCAAAAGTGGAATTTCTGTCTAATCATTTTTACAAACAGTATGACAAGCAGTTTACCTTATTCATCGTAGAGAAGAAAACTAACTAGTTCAGTCAACTTTGGATGATAAAACCGAAACTGGCAACACTAAATCTTACAGACAACCTTGCCACCTAAAATTCTTTTTTAATTGACAAACCATCTTGTCAGACAGTTGCTCCAAATCCTTTGATATCTACTCTGATCAAACACAGGCGGCTTCCAAAATAGATTATGTTTATAGTAACTAGAATAGTTTAATGTTTCTAGCTAGTAATCTTTTTACACGAGAGTTTGCAGCTGTAGTCAGTTAAATTTGTTATCTGTTAGAAGATACGTCGGTCATGGTTATTGTCAACAGATGGCGGTATTTTAAGTTTGTGTGTGGCTCCAGGATAATTTTGGCGCGCGAAATTTCGAACCAATTTAGAGAAAAAAATGTTTGGGTACTCCTAAATTCAAATCTCACACATGTTGTATAGCTAGAGGCTGTTAATGTTAGTCAGATGACATCCCATATGTGATATAGGCGTTCCCAATTAATACCCAAAATGAGAGGTCAATGACCACTAGAAATATTACCTTTCCTACCCTCACCAGACCTTTGCAGTCGTGACTTAATGAATGTAATAACCAAAAATTATAATACCGGAAATACTCCAAATTCTTTCGTATGAGTCATGGCACGAAACAATAATTTAGCTAACAATGTTACTAACATAATATTGTTAACAAGACATGGTGTAATTGACACATGACTGTCAGAAAATTTATATAATTATATGAACAACGTTACATTGTTCATAATATTTAGGGTACATTGTTAACACATTAAGGGACTGATTGAACCAAATTGGAAACTATGCAAGTCATAGTGATTGGATGATTAGAATCCGAAAGTGTGAATAAAAAGAAATAAAGAAAAGAGATGAAAAATATTAGTTTGCCACAAAACAAGCCACACTAGAATGAAAGACATAAGTAATGAGAAGAAGACAGAGAAGACATTTTTCTTATGTTTGCAACAGTGCAAAAGAAAGCAGAAAATAATCATAAAAAATATGCGAGTATATTAAGCGACTATTTGGTGTGTGTCGCGAGTTGTAGCAAATAGGTTGAAGAGAAGATGGATAGAATGGATGAGATTACAGATCCCCTTAAAAATATTATCAAAACAGGTCATCTAAATAATAACGTAAAGGCTGAAGAGTTCATTATTGATTAAAAGGTCGTGAGCCTAAATCCTAATCACCTCGAAAGTGTTGTAGTGAATCCACTTTTAGTCGAAGATTATCTAGCTTAGTGATAATAAGATTAAGGGTTTTATAAAACACAAGGCTGATGAAGGGACAGATGAAGCGTAGATTAATTTTAGTGTACGAAATGTTTTCGCATTAAATACAATATTATGAATCAAAAGTGTTGCTACTATAAGGATTGTGAGTTTACCTATGCGACCCTTTCACGAAATCCACTTGGAACAAATCCACAAAATTTTTCACTGTCTCACAATAAAAATAAATAATAAAAGCAAAATACACTCCAATGTTAATTAGGGACCTTTTAAACAACAAATCTTCAAATTGTAATCCCCGTGGGCTAAACGTGACCTCATTTTGAAAAAGCTTCTAATACAATGCGAGTGTAGAACAAAACAATAAAATGGGTTTTTGAACGAATAGCAATCTACGAGAGACTTGAGTATTGGATCTATTGCTTAAGCGAGCGGATTGGATTATTTCGACCTACTACCCAAAATCAATTCTTGTGGTAAATCTTTATCGAATAATATAATCTGTATTTTGCAAGAGCATACTTTATAGAAGTTTTTTGTCTAAGCTAAGATAAGGATATAGTTAGGTTTAAAGGCTGGAGAGCTGACATGGTTATAAAGTGTCCAAATGAACCTAAATAAAACATCACATTAAAAAATATATTATATTCTGTAAGAGCTTTTAAATTTTAAAAAGTATCCTTGATGCTGATACAGACTATAGTAAAACCAATTACTAATAGGTAATCTCAATCTTAAGGCACATTTAAGTTTCAAGTGCGACATCGACCATGGACATCCCAGAAGTCGTGTCCTCAAATTAATCCCGATTAGTCTCAAGGGATGTCTGAGGCGATTGGGTCTCCGTGAGCTGTAGTTTTGGGTACTTGTATACAAGTACCAATGTTCTTTGACACTACGGGTATTGTGGACAATACTACTACTAGGACTAGTGGACTAGTTTCTTCTTCCAACTACATAATCATTACCCATTTGAAATCTGAAACGCTAACTGGCCTGTGGCCAAGTCGATTTTCATGCTGTTCTAGAGATAAGCAGGTATTCTGCACGTGTAAAACGAATAAATAGGAATCTCATTTATAAAAGTTCAGTCAGAATTTTAAACGCTACGAGACAAAACATCTTTATGCATACCGTTTCTACTGCAATCATAACCTCTTTGGCTTTGCCTCGGTAATATAAAGAGAATAGGTAAGAAAGCAAAATCTAGAACAGGTTGAGATTTTGAGATCAGTGTTGTTTGTCTTGGAAAGGATTCAAAGGTGCAATAAACTGAAGACACGAAACTCGAGTGCTCATCGAGCATTCCTTTATCTTATGCAACTGTATTGGATAAAAGATGAATAAATTCTTAGTTTTCTCTAGAATACTTTACTTTGAATTTGTTGTTTTGAAAACAAACTGTGATTGCTGACTTACAGCGTCATAACATTATTTTTTGGTGGATCGATAATGTTACTTAGCTCCTAAACAATATTGTTCTAAATAATAGTAAAGGACCGAGGTCGCTACCTTGAAGAACGCCACAACAAATTCAAACAATATAAAATATAAACTAGTTCAAACAATATAAAATATAAATATTGGATTACCTATATATTCTAACAACAACCGAATTTTGCAAAAATATTTCGCATATCAGGTCGAAAAATAAGGCATTTCTCTCATCGTTTTCCAATTTTAGGTTTAACATACCACAGTCCCGTGAGACGGAGATAATACACCAGTAAAAGTCTATAGGATTCCATTTGGATTCCACTCTAAGCCACGATGGATTCCCAAGGGCGTTGACGTCATTCAACCTCGAAAATAGGCACACAGCGATTTTGATAGTCTCTTTCGGTTTTTGCTCTCGTTTTGTTGGGAATTTGAGAAGCCTCTTTTGGGCTACCTGTGTTTCAGTTTGAATATAAGTTTTCTTGTTGTGACACTTTAATTTTATTTTGGACATTTTAGAAAAGTTATTCTGTATTACTTTTAGCATTATTGAACACATAAAACATAGCTTACTTTATAAAATTTCCTCCATTGATCTGTGTTTTTGGTCAAATATTTTCCTGGTCTGTCTTCAGTCAAATTTTCGAGCCAGTTGTTCTAGACGTTCTATTGTCACTATTCAACAATACAAAAATATATCTACTTTATATTTGTCTGTAAGTTTATTTACAGTATATTTGTCTGTAAGTTAATTTACAGCTAAGTCTTAACAAAGATTTTCCTTGTACATTAATTTGAAATTCTAGTGGTATTATATCTATACGTCTACTTAGCTTCGAGGTACACGCTCGTGCATAATTATTGGAGACTTATTGTGGCCTATCATGACTAATCCCGCAAATATCTGGTTTGATCACATTACACCTCTTCATAGAAGTTTTAACGGTGTTGATTTGATTTCTTGAAGGTACCTGATCATTAGCATCGTCATCGATTCTCTCATCAATGCGCGTGCTATGTTTAGTAGAGCGAGTTCCGTCTTACTTCTCACTAAGGAATTTATCTTTTTCTAAATCAAGTTTTATACGACTTGAAAAAAGTGAAAAAAAAAGCATCTTGGAATAAAATATGCTAGAAAATTTTAAATACTGATTGATTCCTATTCGTTTAGCTTTTGAATGTAAAGGTATAATCAGCTAACACGTCATCCTATCTGTTAACAAATTCCAGGAAATATTTTCTAAACTAAGCGGAAGGTCCCAAAACCTTTTCACTCAATTAAGTAGCTAAAATCAATTTAAAAGGCTCGTAATTCTGACTCGCTCGTCCGTGTTTAACAGGCACTTAGAGCAAAAACTTTTGTCATGTGAGGGTGTCTTCTTTCATGTAAAGGATCCGACTTCCGAGAACTTCCGGGCACAATAAAACTCAGTCATAGTTTTGGTTAAAAAAATAATAATGATAGAAGCAGGAAAAGAGTATTCGAAGAATCCTTCAGAGTTTTAAAGAGAGATAATTATATTAATTTATATTTATACAAATACCTTGGAAGCAATTCTGCAGCGGCTTTCACAACATTTCGTCAGAAAATCAATACGTGCCGTCGTAATGACGACACACAATGAGGTGTCAATGTTTTTTATTGTAATTCCATCACCAAATATATGATAATTATTGATATTATCTGTATTGTAAAGATATATAACTTCACTATTAAGTATATAGTAATTGTACGAATGTGACACATAGTCTGTATATTGACAATAATCATCATCATACGATGACGCCTCTATTTCTTAAACGCCTACCAGCAATGCCTTTATTTAGCGGGGACACTGGGTACTGAGAACCTATTTACGAATTTTATCATGCTTATTTTGTTTCTACCTTTTTTTAACAAAGTAATTTACTTACAAGGCTTTCCTATTTGAAAGTTAGTTCGAATTGGAAGCCATGTTAAATAAAATTAAATAAACATTCTAAACAAAGCCAAAGCAATTTGTAATGTGGAGTTGTGTTAAAAGAAGTCTGATAATTTCTTCGCAAACCTTACTCGTATAATTAATAATAAATTAAAAAGCATTTTAATTTAAGTCACGGAAATTACAATTATTTTCTCTGTAGGTACTTTTATTTAATTTTAATTCCCAGTTCCCAAATGATGATATTAGGTCGCTTGTGATACACACATAGACCCTAAAACAAGCTTCTCACCATTTATCAGAGACAATTTCAACCTCTTTCTCTACTTATACAGAATTTCTTCTGCTATCAAACTTTGTCCGACTTGGGGTCGAATCCAGAATGGAAAAAACGACTTCGCAGTCTCCATCCGAACCAAGTTATTCGGTTGTAAATAGCAACAACTTGTTCATTTCTAGCCATTACGTTATTTCAGTGTCTGATATGTTAATTGCAGGCTTCATCCGAACCAAGTACTCGGTTATGAATAGCAATAATTTGTTTATTTCTAGCCATTACGGTTTTTCAGTGGCACCTCAAATCATGGTCGCATTTATTTAGATTTATATTTATCTTCTTCTTCTTCTTCCTTGGTCCCTCAATACTGAGGATCGCGACCACAAATTCGTCTCCATTTATATTTGTCTGACATAGAGTGCACGGCTAGTTGTATGTTCACGCCAACCGTCCTCAGATTTTTTTTAGATTTTTAAGTAGGTAGGTACTAATAAATAAGTAGGTACCTTCTAATACAGTAGAAACACGTGTGAATTGAATGAAGTAGGACTTATTGTTATTATAATTAAGAGGAAGGAAAAATATGAGGAAACTGATAATCCTTAATCTAATGTCGTGTGGGGGAATGGCGGCATTAATAATAATCAATTAAAACTTTTTTCTTTGTCGTACAGGGATATTATGCAACAAAAACTTCAAAGCGAATCCAGTGTAAAGCTGTGTTCCCACGAGGCGATTTAAATTGATCAACTCGAATTCGTTTGCCGATTGATTGACAATGGTCAACGTCGTCGTCATCGCCTTTATGCTGAGCTGTGACACTTTTAGCATTTTGGCATAATGATGTATATTTATATATATAAGGTCCTTCCGATCCCTTTAAGGGGTTTTTGTATTCATCATTATGAATAACTTTTACTCTGGGACCAACCCTGAAATCGCGAATATCACCTAGCTGTTCCATATATTTAGCCGAATAATATTGGAAATTGCCTGTGTCTTTCGTCATGTTGCACACTATTTTAAAACGCTTTTATTAGCTTCAGTTGTAACTATGTAAAAAAATCTTGGAAGTTAAATTTGACCCACTTCCCGGTTTCCGATTGAGCTGAAATTTTGCATACACGTTTAGTTTGGATGACAAAAGCGTTTTCTTTAGTTTTTTTTTTAACTATAATATTCTAGTTACATTTAATTAAATTGGTTCAGCTGTTTTGCTGTTCGCATTTATAATAAGTAATGATTCAATTACTGTATAATTCATCTTGCAACGCAAACTATCGGTTCAACCTTCTTTTGAAATGAGGCTATATCGAAAAGATCACTCGGCAACCTACTTCCCGAAATTTATCTAATGTGTATTCGGCTTTATTTTCAGTCTAAGGTTTTATAATTTTAAATATCGAAAAGGTCAGTCAGGCAATATCAAAAAGGTCACTCCAATATCCCGGCAACCTACTTCCCAAAATTCTTTTGGTGTGCTTTATTTTCAACCTTAGGTTTTATGATTTTAAATATCGAAAGGTCACTCTGATAATATTATCCCGGCAACCTACTTCCCGAAATTCGTCTAGTGTATTTTAACCTAAGGTTTTATTAACCTTTTGCAATATTAATCTTGTAGCTTAAGTATTAGTAGGTAGGTACACTAATTTGGAGTCTTCATTTTCCTGTTAGGAAACCATCAAAATATTGTTGCTAACAAGAAATTTATAGTACCTATCGATAAAACTTTGTAATAATATCGATATAAATCATGATAACTAACCACATTGTTTTTATTCCTAATGTCAATAGGTAAAAGCCTTGTACTCATTATTATGACCAACTTTTACTATGGGACCAAAAGAGAAATCGGGAAAAAAAATCTGCTGTTTATACATTTGGTCGAGTAATATTGTATTATTTGTATGGAACAGCAGTTTTTTTTGGGATTTCCGGCTTTGTGCCATAGTAAAAGTTGTTCATAATGATGAGTATACTCCATAAAGGGATCGGGACTATAAAGGTACCTTGTGTACCCTTTCTGCCTAACGTTGTAGTTATAAAAAACTATTGCTAAAGTTCGTAGTCAAGCCAATTTGACGACACGGTTGGCGCAGTGGCTAAGCGATTAGCTTTCTGCGCTACGTGCCGCGGGTTCGATCCCCGCACGGAACAAATATTTGCGTGATCTACAGATAGTTGTTTCGGGTCTGGTTGTGTGTGCATGTGAGATGTATGTTTGTAAACTGTACCCTCGATACAGGAGAGATCCTAGTGAGGGGCTTTTAAAAAGAAACTAAAGAAAAGAAAAAAATTGCAAGCAACTAAATAACTCAAATATTTCCTACTTTTAATGAATTTGAGATTGTCTTAATATCTATTATGATGCTCGTGTAGCTCATTCAATTCAATTTTCGACACAAACATTTGTTATGAAATAAATGATATACGACTTTGAACTGTCATTGAAGGAAATAATTCTCCATCGATTCCCAATAATGAAAATAAAAAAGTACCAAACAAACAGACAAGAAAGCGAGTTAATAAAAAAGTGGTAATGAAGTCTTCTGATTGCTGCCATAATAGTAAATGACCCTTGAGGTCTCAGGTTCAAGCCCTAGATCAGACAAAAAGAATTGTTGAGCTCCACTGCAAGCCCCATATCGCATTGTTTAATATAAATCCGACCGAATCGGAATTCCGTCTGATAAATGGTGCTTAAGCGCTTATTCTTGAAGTTATCTTTAAGTTGAGAACTGTTTTGAATACGCCAATTCTTCTCCAAGATAAACTTCAGAATCGCTTAGTCAACTTAAATATTTGAAGGAACTTTAAAGTTGTATTTAGTTGGAATAATGTTTTATAAAGAGTATTGTTCTTAAGATTTATTATTTTCAGTTGCAGAGTATACTTTTAAATCTTATAGAACTTTTTGTCTCACTATTTGGTTTATGTAAATGTTGAAGATTTATTAAAGAACTATGCTTGAAGAAAAATGTTGTAATTTAAACCGGAAATAGTCTGTTTACGTTCGCACCTATCTTACTAATTATTGTTATCGACAAAAATTTCACTGTTACAGATCAAATGTTTACAAAAAAAACTAAAAGAACTCGTTAATTCGTGTTCTAGGCTGTCGTCCAATTATCGAGTGTGGGCGAGACCAACTCTGAACTGAGTCACTCATTTAACATAACACGATCGAAACAAATTAACACATATTAACTTAACGAAGCGATTCGAAGACGACCGCGCGCGATGCCATCACGTGGACAACTGAATGTGTTCGTTCCACGTCCCTCTTTTTAAACCATCGACAAGGGGTTGCGCGCGCACAGACAATAAAAACTAAATGCTAGCTCGCCCCATAAAATGTCCTCATTAGAGAAAGGGCGCGTCGGCTATGTACACAGCTTTATTGTTGGTGGACACCACACCTCGTTGGGCGATCATCTGTTTATTTTAAGGTCATTTCTTGTCTTTATCGTTTTTGTAACTTATTTGGGGAGGCTAAGGGCAGTTTGGGTTGGGTAATAATGCGACAGATTGACCGATTATAGTGCGCAATACAGTTATATGGATGGCGCGCCCTGTTAAACAAAATGTCGAAGAAAATAGGCTGGTGTTGGCATTGTTTATTGCTGGTCGAGGGTGCGGCCGGGCGGGGTTGCAATCGCGATACGCCCTGATTTATCAAGCCAGGTAGAAAATGGGTAGAAAAAATTAGACCTCACAAATTGGAGTCGCTCCGGTTTATTTTTATACCACGTTTTTATCGCGGTCGCGTCAATCTGTACCCCTTTTTAAATATTGGATGCGGTGGAAACAGCTTTTCACCTTTCGTAAATAGATTGGGACATTCGTTTCAACGGTTTTATTTTGCCATTTTGTACTTTACAACTTTATTAAATGCAGTCTATCTATAACGACGTCTAAAGTATCTCTCGTGTCTTTACCGTAAGCGAATTTAATTCAGAAAATGAATTCTGTAAATATTTTCAGGAATTTTACTTATAATAAAGAAACTTAAGGACTTAGTGATAGGATCTAAGTTCGAACCCGGCCCGCACCTCTGACTTTTCGAATTCATTTAGAGATTGCAATTTGATTATCATTTTTATCATTTATCATTTTTGATTGAGGGCCTCATAAAGTCCTCGATAGTGTGTGTAGTCCGTAGAGTTGAAAACTGCGGAAAGTTTCCGAAACTTTGGAAGTTTTCCGGAAGTTTACCGGAAATATTCCCGAAAACTTCCAAAACTTCGGCAGTTTTGGAAGTTTTCAGAAATGATTTTTTACTTATAAAAACAGTAATTGGGGATACTTTGTACTTAAAATATGTTACATTTAGCTAGATTTTAAATATTCGAACACAGCATGCACAGGACGGGATGCGGGGTGGGGTACATGTTAAAAATGAATATTTCCAAAATTTCGGTCATACCGCTCGGTGCTTACATTATCCTCGTTGCCTTCGTATTATTTAAGCCGATTGAATAAAAAACGTTATTTCATAAATTTGTTTCAATAGGTACCATAAATAATTAAAATAATAAAAGAAAATAGAACTAAATTAAAGGATCATTTTTATTTGACGTTACTGATTCTGAGTAGTCCAAAAGCAACGAATTTGTTGATTTTATAAATAGAAAAACATAATTTGAAAACTTCCAAAGTTTCGGAAGTTTTGGAAGTTTTCAGGAAACTTTCCTCAGAAAAGGAAACTTTCCTGGAAGTTTTCAACTCTAGTAGTCCGCCAACCCGCACCTGGCCAGCGTGGTGGACTAATCTCATTATGAGAAGAGGCTCGTGCCCAGCAGTGGGACAGTACGTACTTATATTGAAACTGCAAAAAATTGCGAACAAAATAAACATTTATAAGACCGAGTACGACCATTGATCCACATTGATAACTTGCGTAATCATAATTTACTAGTGGCCACCCAGTGCTGCAGTGGTCGAAATTCGACCGTAATTAGTTCAGTATATTAGCTTTCTGCACTCCTTCTTCACATAAACTTTAACTATGCCAAATCTCACACTCCTCCGTGTGCGCAATTTTTCTTATTTTATTTTTTTAAACATTGCCCCTCACTTATATATCGAGGGTAGGTACAGTTTACATGCACACACGTTCACATGCACACACCGAAAATCCAGACCCGAAATGACTATCTGTAGATCATACAAATACTTGTTCCGTGCGGGGATCGAACCCACACGGCACGTAACGCAGTGCTGTCAATTATCATATGTTAGTTAGTGGTAAGAAGATAAGAAGGTAATAAATTTGAAAAAAAAAATAGGATTATAAGAGTTATTTTTAGATTAGAAATGGAAAGTTTAAAAATAAAACACGAATCACGTGCTTTAAAATAAAAAGGGTGAAATAAGGAAATACACACCATTGTCCCTAAAATAAGGGATTTTGTTTAGAAATAAAACTTCGCCATTTCATCGAGAGTTTTTCCTGAACCTTTTCCTGAAAATTGGACCTGAAAAAGGTCTCGGAAACTCGAGAATAACGCCCCAACCTTTTTGTGAATTTGAAACAAATTTTTAAACTCAAATTAATGTGAATCAAAAATTATAATCCCTTGTAGATTGTTTTTATATTCAGTATTGTTCTTTAAAAATGTGTTCAAGATTAGTGCCTAAAGTTGAAATTTTAGGTAACAGGTTGGGCGCCAATAGCTAGTTTAATGGCGCCCAACCAGTTCCGGTGAAGGATGGGTGTTTTGGAGATGTCTTATGTTGCTGCCAAAAACTACTAAAACCAGTCTATTTTGTATAAACGCTTATCAATTTTGAATTTTTCCTAAAATCTTAACTTTAATTTTAGTTTCCTAAAACTAGGTACATAATACTTATATTAAAATAATGATGATATATTAAATTAATGACTCAAAAACTATAATTTGTATGTATTTTTTGTTATTTTTTTATTTGCGAATGGTGACTTAAACTAAAAAGTTTTAGGGAACTAGTTGGGCGCCATTAACTAGCAAGTTATGTTTCTTCATCCCTAACACAGTTAGCGGATCTAACTGCCGTCTGACTTTTGAAACCATTAAGGAAACTAAACACGTCATATCCATTATGACGTGAAACTAAATTGTGTTAAAACAAGACTTAATTTTCTTCAAAGAGCAGACAGACTCCCTGATGATGAATATTTTGCTATGGATGCGCTTCGATAAAAAGCTTTTAATGCCTTATTAACAGCCGTAAACGTTTACTGCTGAATATGGGACCGTACATAATGATATTGCCATTTTTACCATCCTCGACGGACAGATTGCTGATAGCAGTACGTTGTTAATTGTAATAATGGTAATGTTGTGCGACGGGTCGTCGGGGTCTCTAAGGCCCCTATATGGTTGAACTCAATATCTGATGCTTGCCACCTGTCGGGACGAGTTGACTCAAACTGGTAACCCTTTCTTTAAAAAGACAGTATAGACGTTGCCTTACCACATAAAGTTACATGAAAGTTATCTGGACTTATAAGAAACTGACCAGGTGTTGCCTGAGGTACCATAATTAGATTTATTAATAACAAAATGATAATTTTAAAAGACATAATTACGGAGTAAGCAATTTAATTTAATTTTTTATTAGCTGGTGCTTGCAATTTTACCCAAGCTTTTTATTTATGTGTAGCTTTTTATTATTGGAAGAATTTTTAGAATTGATTCAGTAGTTCCTAAGATTACCCCCCACATATAAACAAAGAGATACCTCTTTATAATAATAGACTATAGAGTATAGATTTATTATAGTATAGATTAGCACACAGGACCCCGCTACCAGCAATTCTCTACCCAAAATCTCGTAGAAACCTTTTTACCCACGGTTGGAGAGGGTGTGGCTTATTCTCTCCTAAGAACCACACGGCTAACACCCTCTAATTGTAATTATAATGTCCTTGGTTGACCTATAAAAATGCGAACTACGAACCAGTGCCTACATTTTTCCTGATTATAATATAACAACATTTACGAGAGAAAAAAGCTGAAATTGAATTAATTACGAAAAATTCCGCGCTGTGCAAAATTTTTGACAATCTCGCCCCGCCACGAGAATAACTTAAAAACCACTTAAGCAAGCCAGATTAATTACTTAAAAATGGAATTTTTATTGAAATCAAATTATTCTAGCGTACTTTTGTTTGAAGTTTTTCCAAATTATAGTTTAGTGTTGAATTGATGGGCAAAACACTTGGTTAGATGTGGTGATAGCAGATGTAAAAGATTTCTGCCGAAATAATGGTTGAAAGTAATACAAGGAGCGTTGGAATACCGATGGCGAAATAAGAAAGAAAAAATATTAATGTTTATAAGACAGCACAAAACACATAAAAAAGAAAATAAAACCAAACAAGTAATACATAAAAAGTAGAAACGAAAAATAAATAGTAGGTCCTATGGAGAAGAACAGGCAAGAAACTACATGGAAACAATTTTAAAATAATAGATAACAATCTTGATCAATACAATAGAATAGAATAGATCTTTATTTCATGTAAACCAGATACAGGCACTTATGAAATGTCGAGACTCTAGGTGCACGGTTCCAAATAGTAGACCCTATGGAGAAGAACCGGCAAGAAACTCCATGGTAACTCTTTTCAAAAAATAGATTATAATCTTTATCAGTACAATGTTGCGGAAAGAGCTGCGAGAATAATGTAATTTAATGTGAATAAAAATAAGACTAGGATAATAATGATTTGCCTGTGAATGAGATTGCCATGGCAGTTACAAGCTGACCAGTTCCGACAGACGGCACCCGTTCACGAGTATGACGCATGCGTCAGCGTCGCCAAGCTCGACCACAATGAAGGGAACTCAACGGCCCGACACACAACGCCACCAATGTTGTGGTAAGAGCTGCGAGAATCATATAATTTAATAGGATAGTAATGATTTGCCTCTCAATAAGATTGAAATAGTTTCCGTGGAGTTTCTTGCCGGTTCTTCTCCATAGGACCTACTATTTGGAACCGCGCACCTAGAGTCTCAACATTTCATAAGTGTCTGTATTTGGTTTACATGAAATAAAGATCTATTCTGTTCTATTCATGACACTTACCAGCTGACCAATTCCAACAGACGTTATGGTGGTTTAAAGAAAGTCTTTTAATACCCAGGTTGTAAGATAGCCCTGTCTCTTCTTGTTAGATGACGTTAGTAAGTAACAGATATATTTAAAACCTGTGTTTTAAGGGGTAAGTGCCACGTTCCTAAGTCTTGAATTCCTATGGAGAAGAATGAGCAAACTCCACGGTAACTTTTATAAATTCAGAATTTCTTAGAATATTTGTTGAAAGTATATTAGGTACTGCTCTCGAAAAGTTATGTGAGGACATTGTAAAACAAAGTTTATATTAAACAAGCATGATTACAAAATTAATAAGAAATTTTTGATAAGATTGCCATGGCAGCTGCTGCTATGAGCAGTCCAGTATTATTATTTGTTTGAAGAGGTAGGGTACTAAGCCCCTTTGTCACTGCGACCTGCGAAGATCTATTGTGACGCCTCTTGTATTATTACAGCACTCCCTCTAGCCGTAAGTCAATAATAAAATAGACTATATTCCTTGGGGTGGAGGGATTTAATCTCATCTGGTGAGATTAGGTGGCCCCCCAGGTGCTGGCTTCTAGTGTGGTGTAATACGTCACACTCGCATAGGATATGTATGGGCGTCTCCTTCTCGCGACAGAATCTGAAATTGTAGTGTCACTAAGGCCCATTTTTTGCAGGTGCTTGTTTAGTTTGCAGTCCCCAGTGAGGGTTCTTGTCAAGATCCTAATACGGCTCCTGTTCATAGAAAGCGCTTGTCCAGTAAGTAATTCTGTATTCTTGAAAAAGTCTAAACATATAAATATAATGTTCTTAGAGAAAAAGTTGTGCGCTCATTAGGAAATAAGAACGCGAATGGATCCGTCAACATTGACAGCTCTAGTTTTTGTATCTCCACAACTTTAGGAAAAGCAGTAAGTATTTCGGAGTAAAAACAGTGTACGTGTACACACACGTTTAGTCGAGTAATATTTAATAATTTGCATGGAACAGCTGACTTTTTTCGCGATTTCATGGTCTATAGTAAAAGTTGTTCGTAATCATGAGTAAAATTACCCCCTCAAGGGATTGGGACTTGAAAAGTTTTTTTTTTTTTTTTAAACATTTCCCCTCACTAGGATTTCTCCTGTATCGAGGGTACAGTTTACAAACATACATGTCACATGCACACACAACCAGACCCGAAACAACTATCTGTAGATCATACAAATATTTGTTCCGTGCGGGGATCGAACCCGCGGCACGTAGCGCAGAAGGCTAATCGCTTAGCCACTCCGCCAACCGTGTCGTCCGAGTAGGATATTGTGCTTTATTTTAATAATAACCTAACCGTCAAAATCCCCCTACTCCAACTAGAAAAAGAGCTGTCACTTTTGAACAGCTGAACAGATTTTCATGAAACATAGCCAAGATTATACCCGATTAAAAAAACTGCTTTGAAATCGGTCCATCCATTTTGGAGCTACAATACCATAGACAGATACACAGTTTTTTTTTTAATTTTTTTTATTTGTGTTGCGGTCGGTATGTTTCATTATTGCTGGTGTGGCAAATATTTGGTATGGATACTGCTATTTGTAATGTATGTGTGTCGTGTTTTGCAGAAATAAATTATTTTTCTTTCTTTCTTTCTTTCTTTTCAGATACAGACTACAAACTTATAACACCGCTCTTTTTTGACAAGGCTCAAACTCAAATTTGGGTTAAGCTCGCCTGTGTACATACCATCTCAATTGTATTTGTTTTATCTCTTTTCGTGTACAATAAAGAATTAAGAAGGCTTAAAAAGAAAATTAGCGGGTGATATCGCGAGTAATGGCTAGTATTATTATCTATAATATGGCCACCATCAAATTATAGAAACAAATCACGCAGGTAACAGTTATAAACAATCGATAGAAACAATGGAATGCACTCCATAAAGTCAAAAGACACTGCTTACCCTAATAAATTAAGTATGAAGTAATACAAACGTTAATATGTCGGTAATATCAGTTAATTTAAGTCTTAAGGTGAGGTGGCCAATCACAAACATCATTTAACTTGACAATACAACACAAGTTGTTTTTGCCTGCCCTGTAAGAAATTTCCGTGCACGCCACTGGATAGAAATATAAAAGCGCTGTGCAAACGCAGGCACTTTAGTGTCTTGTGTTGGATGTAAGCAACTGGCAACTAGTAGATAGTAAATATTTTAATTTTATACTAGATGACCCGGCGAACTTCGTACCGCCAATTAAAGAACTATGCACCTACCTACTTACCTACCCTACCTACCTTATCTACCATATCTACCTTCTCCTTACAATTTATTATAACAAACACAAAAAAAAAAGAATTGGCGAAATAGGTCCAGCCGTTCACGCGTCATGGCGTGACCAAGGGAAATAGGGATTCATTTTTACATATTATATAGATAACTAGCTTCCGCCAGCGGCTTCGTCCGCGTGATATCTTTATAAATTATAGTCTATATTACTCACAGATAATGTACAGTCTGTCAAGAAAGTCATGAAAAGGATTTTGAAGGAACTAAAATTCTTCTTCGCTCGCAACCCTAAATAAGTACCGTAGGTGTCAGTTTGGGTACAACGATGTGTTTATTTTACTATTCTGTGTAGATTTTTTGTGATAAAAAAATGTTTTCGGCATTAATATATTAAAAATAAACAAGAGAATATACAAGTGGCGCCCTCAATCCTTTTCATGACTTTCTTGACAGACTATAGCATTCTGCTGGTGAAATAATTTTTAAAATCGGTCCGGTAGTTTTTGAGTTTATCCATTACAAACAAACAAACAAACATACAAAAAATCAAATCTTTTCTATTTATTAATTTAATATTAGTTTAGATGACTAAGAAATCGACCACTTCATACGCAAACGCAGCCACTGTGGCTTCCAGTAGCTTCCACTTGACGCAGACTGATCGCCGATCAAAAAGTGTTTGGTTTGGCAACTAGACACTAAACAGTTTTTTGTAGAAGACACAGGCAATAATATTTTTTTCCATACAAATACTTCGTCGACATCCATTGTGACACTGGTGGAACACAACCACGGTACTGTTCCCGCCCCTAATTACCGATGTAGCAGACAGTTTGCGACAGGCGTAAATCGCACGGTAGCTGCTGTCAAACATCACTTTGGTACGTATTTGCCGACGCGACAGCCACCGCTTACGGGTTCGCCCTCTGGCGAACCATCAACAAACTTAAATGTGCATACTTGACGCTGCAAACGCGACAAGTAGCCACAGGTGGACGAATGCCGTACATAATACGAATTTGATTGATAGTTCGCGACCGATCGCGCTCTGTCTGCTGTCGCGTGGCAGTCGGGTCGCTGTCAGGTGATTTTTACGTAATTAGGGTGCCGTACGCAAGTGTCCAATAGTAGCAATCGGTGACTGTGTCCGGTTGCCGTAACCGGACACTGCAACCACGGTTTCCTGTGATGGTGTCCCGTATCGGTAACAAAAAGTGTCTGCGTTTGCGCACCGCCTAAATTACAAGCCGTCATAATAAAACAATAGGTCTATGGTCTAACCCCATAAAACCATTACTCAACTTCAATGGGTTAAGTATGTACTGTGATTAAAAGAACCATCATTGTTTCAACGGGTACTGAAAACAATAATTCCATTCTCAAGACTCGAACCCTGGACCGTGCGCTACTAGTAAAACAATCAGCTCTTGTTAAAATAACTTTGGTTGGTGTTTGGTTCAAGTTACAAGAAATTAGAACAAGGTTAAAAACGAAGGGTCATATGTGTATGATGGCCGTAATGGCGCAGTGGTGGAATGATGCATCTTCTACGAGAACTCCAGGATTTCGATTTTTACTTCCTTTTTTTAAATTTTTTTATGCTTTTTTCACCGGTAACAAAACACTGCACAAAGGCGGACAAATGCTATAGGCATTTTCTACCAGTCTACCTTAGGGTGATGCAAATATTTGTATGACCAGAGATATTTCTTTACCCATAATTCATTATAGTAAAAAATCTGGCATATTTATACTAAAATAGTTATCCAGTGGTCGAAATTAGATCGTAATAATTAATTATATTATGATAATGAAATTTTAGCTTTCTGCACTTCTTTCTTATATAAACTTTAACTATGCCAAATCTCACACTCCTCCGTGCGCGCAATATGCTTAAAAAGGGGTACAAAGGTTTCTCTTCACGTAATAATATAGATATTATAAAGAGGTATTTTGTTTGATTGTATGTAGCCGGTAATCAGAGAAACTATAACAAAACCAATTCAATATTGTTTTTGTTCTAATTTAATTCTGTACCCCTGTGTGATAAAAGTTAAATATATTTAATTTTTTTATTGCCATTTACAGTTAGCTAGTGCCAATGAATGGTGGGGTACCAGCATTAGTACTGTTTACTCTACTCTCTACTCTATGTATTTCTTCCAAGTCATGTCCATCCAAAGGTTGTCTTTAGCGGTAAGACCGCCCATTGTCAACACTTAAAAATTGCTCTGTATAATGAACATATGAACGCAATAAAGATTTTGAGTTTGTACATGTATAAATTTATAAATAATGTATCTTTTGTATTTCTGGTTTACAACAAATATTGTAAAAAAATGTCCCTTACAGGAAGTTATAAATCGCTCCCGCTTATGCCTTGGGCTGTAATATCCCGTCAGCATTGGGCGATGAATCACAAGTAATACCAGTAGTACTGTACGTTTCCATTGTAGCACGTCAAACGTGACGTCAGTGCTGGAAATAGGCTACGAGTTATGAATTGGAAACCTTAGCTTTATTTAGCTTTGTATGAGTAAGGAAGTATTTGCGTATTTTAATATTGCATTTTGTTAGCCTCAAGGCTAATTCGATCAATTTTATAACTAGCTTAAGTGCTCAAACGTCAGCCATTCATGAAATTATAATAAAGTAAATTCTGTTCATTTTTGGTATTTATTCGCAATGTCTAGATACACACGGCTATCTAGCTTTATAATATATCAAGCTATACATGTTCAGTATAAGCTGATCTCTCTTAGTACGGAAAGCCAATACAATGCGAGGTCAGATTATACTCGACATACATAGCTTGATGTAACCGGGTGTAAGTAGGTACTAAATGCTCGTAATTTTTTATACACTGTTAGGCGGATAGAGCATAAGGCCGAAAGAGGGTTATTGTACTTATCATTATGAACAACTTTTATTATGGGACAAATAAAAAATCGCGAAAAAATAAAATCTGCTGTTCCATATATTTCATATTTTCACGATTTTTACTTTGGTCCCATAGTAAAAGTTGTTCATAATGATGAGTACAATAACCCCTTTTCGGTTTTAAATTATCCTTTTAGACTAACCATGTAGATAAAAGTAATATTTTTCCAATAATTTCTATGTTTCAGTATGGTTTCAGTAAATCAATTACCAAGTGATAATCAAATTCTAATCCGCACATGAATCCGAAAAGTCTGAGGTGCGGGCTGGGTTCGAACTGAGACCCTCCTTCATCTAAGGCAAGCGTTCTACTAGGCAACTGCTTACTAGAAAATAAAATAAATAAATAGAAAACTCATGGACATGTGCATTCTCCCCACCCTCATATGGAGCGCAGACATGGCCACTAACGCTCCGTCAGAAGTCCGCACTCGGGGTTTGCCAACGAGCTATGGAACGAAGCATCCTGGGGGTCAAACTTACGGACCGCATAAGGAACTCGATGCTTCGTTCCAAAACACAAATTGCTGACGTAGGCCAAACAGCTGCCAAATCGAAGTGGAATTGGGCTGGCCACATCTGCCGCATGTCGGAGGAGCTATGGGCTAAAGTAACCACAGAGTGGGTCCCGAACGGCAGGAAACGACAGCGCGGCAGGCCCAAAAGGAGATGGCGGGATGAGCTGGACATTTTCATAAAGGATTGGCCCCAGATCGCAACTGACCGTGAGAAATGGAAAGAGGGAAGGGAGGCCTTTGCGCTGCAGTGGGACATTACGGGTTCATAATAATAATAATAAATAGAGAACAATCTTATGTGGTAGCTAAAACAATTTAAAGTTTTCAGGCAACGTGTGGAGCGTGTGGATAATCCTTAATTGAATACTATACTAGTATATAAATAAGAATCTATTATAATATGGTTATGTAATAGAGGTCTATGTAAATTTTCTATTATAAATAATTTCCGTAAAATACCGACGGAATGGATATTATAAACCCGTAGTGTAGGGCCATCAAACAAGCGAGTCTCGTCAAAATATTAGCGTTTAAGGCGCTCCCCTTAGCAAACGACATTGAGTATTTCGTTTCCGCAATATAACACGACCCTTAAGCCAAAAATCTACGTGTAAATTCCAGGAAACATTCTTGTTTTTAACCCCCGACTAAAAAGAAGGATGTATGATGTATAAGTTTGTAGTGTGTATCTGTGTATATGTCTGTGGCATCGTAGCTCCAAGATGGATAGACCGATTTCAATGCAGTTTTTTTTATTTAAAAGCTAGTTTAACGGGTATCATCTTAGCTATGTTTCATAAATACTGTTCAGTAGTTCAAAAGTTACAGCTCGTTTTCTAGTTGGAATCGGGGATTTTTGACGGTTAGGTTATTGTTTTTAATACGTACTAAACGACACAACTTCTTAGTCGCATCGGAAAACTTCGTAAAACCAATTACTTCCGAATTTAGTGCGACTACAATACCACAAATGTTTATTATTATTGCATTAAAAATGATTTTTACGCCGACGACGCAATAAGTTGTAGAATTATCTAAGCGCGCGACTGCCATTGGTTGTTCGATCGGGTAGGTACATCTTAGTTGTGTCACTCTGTAACATATTTTTTTATGAATTAATATATTTTTTATCTAATGCTAAAAATCTTATACAAAAAGTACTTTCAAGTTTCGAAATAGATGCATGTTTTAATTCACTGACCTTAAAAAAGGTATCTCTACATTTCGCCCGTTTCGTGGCCCCAAAAAGGTTCTATACGGAACCTAATCTGTAATATTACGTTGCAATACGCCTTTTATAATGGTGCGTATAAAATAAATGTATATTTCTGATGTATTCATTAAATGAAATGGAGTGCGTGGAGGAAAGGGAAGAGTGAATAGAGTTTTAAGTAAATACAGAAATCGTTTGAAGATTTAAGTGTGTATTGAAGCTCACGGAGTTGGGTTACTTAAGCACTTTTTGAACTTAGTTATGGCAAGTTATAGTACATGTTTTTTTTTTAACGTCTGTTATTCTAACTTTGATATTGCACAAAAAAACAAAATCATTTTATCTAAATTGAACATACGGTCAGGTACTGTGTGAAGACAGAAACATGGATCATAATAATTGGATCGATAAAAAAATCATTAATATGACACTAAATCAATATTAACGTGTTACTGTATTGCTAAAATTCCATCATAAAACCATGTAAAAGTTATTTATAAAGAAATGGTTTATTGATTTTTAGTTTACGTAGAGAACAAATATTTCTATGAAAAAATAATTTAAAAATATCAAGCTGTTTAAGTGCTTGCGCCCACCGTGCGTCCGCCTTACACGATAATAATTATAATATGTAATGTATGTTTGTTTGTAATGGATAAACTCGAAAACTACTGGACCGATTAAAAAAATTCTTTCACCAGCAGAATGCTATATTATCACTGAGTAATATAGGCCATAGGTTATAAAGATATCACGCGGGCGAAACTGCTGGCGGAAGCTAGTTAATTATATAAAGACTATTTAATTTTACACTCAAAATTATTAAATTACCGTTTGTGACCTAAGCCCAATTTGAGCTTTAGGATGCAACGGACAAGCCATCATCATTTTCAAGCCCTTCTCCCATTTTATTTGTGGCCAGCGCAACAATGTCTTTTTCTTCCATTCATCGCTATCAGACGTCATTTCCGGATTCACTTCCTTCACATTCATGTCATGTTTCACACAGTCCATCCATCTTTTCTGTGGTCTGGCTCTTCTCTGATAGCCATCAACATTCATACTTACAACTCTTCTTTTATCATGATTCTCATCTCTCCGCATTACATGTTCATGCAACGGTGAAACCAAATTCCAATTTGTCAAAACTGGGCATTGAACCCAAATCTTTTGGCAGCTACAAATGAAGCGTCTGATGCATCAATAGGTACTTTTTTGAAGCACGTCTTACAAAATGTTGTAAGACGTGCTTCAAAAGAGGTGAAGGACCCCATACTTATTACAAAAGATTTACGTGGCATACATTGATATTCAAATGTGTCATATTATGTATAAAGAAAAGCTCTTTACGTCAAATACGTGAGTGTAGGAACCGAATTGAAAGTAAAAGGGACTGGATCTATGGATGAGACTGGGACGGAAGATGTGATAAATAAGAGATGCTCGTTGAGTTCCCTTGATTATGGTTGAGCTTAGCGATGCTGATGCATGCGACATGCTCGTGAATGGGTTGCTGTCGGAACTGGTCAGCTTGTAACTGTCATGGCAATCTTAATCAGAGGCTAATCATTATGATCCTATTCTTATTTTTTATTCACAATAAACTACATTATTCTCACAGCTCTTATCATAATATTGTACAAATGACTATCCATGGAATTTCTTGCCCGTTCTTCTCCATAGGACCTACTATTTGGAACCGTGCACCTAGAGTCTCGACATTTCATAAGTGCCTGTATCTAGGTTACATGAAATATAGATCTATTCTATAGTATTTTAAGAGAGGTGCAGCATAGTGGGACTTTACGCTCAAAGTACGAGCGACCCGAGAGGGAAATTACCTCCTTGCAGAATATCGTAGCCAAATAACACAGCTCCTTTGCAGTGTTGTGTTCCTAACAGTGAGGAATGCCAGTGCTCCTTGGGGAAGCGTCGTGTTGGCAATCCCCCGTACTGCCAACACGACGCTAGTAGTAGGGTCGGCAACGCGCAAGTGATTCCCCTGGTGTTGCAACATAGGAATAGAATAGAATAGACTAGAAAGATGTTTATTTCTCTGGTTCATATGCTACATTATATCCACAGGTCAGTGTTGTATTCGGCCTGTGGGTGTGTCAGCTACTTACAGTCTACCTATGTTTGTCTGAAAGAGATCTATATAATGCAACATAGGTTACGGTAAGGAATTTACTTAGGCATAGGCACATAAATCAGCTAAATGTATGAAAGGCTGGCCAGGTCCAGGAGGGGCAGCAGCCCTGAGACCTAATGACATGACAGGAAAAAAATGGAGCAATCGAGTTTTGTGAGCATTCATTTGCGAAAGAAACTTACACGAAAATTTCCTGTCGTGCTCATTCAAATTAGGTCTCTTTATGCGCATGCTCGTAGGTGAACAATCCCAGTGTGTAAACGCCTTTAGGGCCTATTCATCGCTTAGGGAAATAGGGATAAATATACCTTCATATTTATATTACCGCTAAAATAATTACGTAGCAAAAACCGGCAAAGCAAAATTATTGCGAGTTAAACCCCTCTAACCGTTATTAATTCTGAGATAAGCCGCTATTGACTCTAAATTGTGTTTTACAATCCTCTTGTATTATTTTGCGAAACATTTAGTTCAGTGGTTTCTAAATAGCAAGGATCGTCTTCCAAGTCTCAAATTAGAAAGAAAAAAAGAAAAACGTTGTATTCTTAAGTTGGACTGTAATGGTCTATTGCTAAAAGTGTCATTGTTGTCCACTCAAATTTTGCCGATGGGTCATTTAAAAATGATTTAACGCTCGTTACATGTATTCAAGTAGAATTTCGGGAATCTGGTGAAGAATATTGTAAATCAAGTTTGTTTTTCTGGAAACGGGGAGTGAAGAGTGTGTGTTTTCACCATTAAAATAATGTTTTCTTTGAAGATCTTTGACCAAATACAAATTAATGTGTACGACCTGTAACACCCGTTACATGGAATGACCCCGAATTTTAAGTTTCATGTTTCATTTCCAAAGAACATACATTTAGTCCATAGTCCATACATTGAGTCGAGTAACGTTGAATTATTTGTATGGAAATGTGTATTTTTAACCTTCGACAAAAATAAGGGGTGTTATAAGTGTATATCTATGTATCTGCGTATCTGTCTGTGGCATCGTAGCTCCAAAACGGATGCACAGATTTCAATGCAGTTTTCTTTTATTGAAAGCTAAATTATGCGTGTCCCCCATACTATGTCGAATTTTCGTTTTGTTTTAAAGTGTATCCCAATACTGCGGTTGCATTAGGAACAGAGACTGAATCACTCTACAAATTATGCGCACTATATAAAAAAAATCCTGTATAAGATCGACCACAAACTCTAGGATTACTACAATACTTCTCTTTTGTCCCTTCAAGGGTCTCGTAGAGTAGAGTTATCCCCTCCACACTTTCGGTTTAGTAATTTACTGTCCTTCTTCCTTACTCGTATTTTCTTTGGATTAAGTTCACGCGGGTTGAACGCAGTTTAGCGTCCGTAGGGATTCAAACTGTCGTAACTAGGTTTTTTACTTGTGGCCACTTGATCTTGGATTTAGGAGAAATAGTGGTGAGTTGAACTATAAGTTTAAAAATCAAGGAATTATTAGAAGAGGACTAACATGTTAAAATGGTTGATGTTTGAAAGATATTGATCCTAAAGGAGGGATTTACAGGAACACTGGTTACTGGTCCGTTCACGCTTACAAAAGAGAAAGATTTTATGGGTTAGAATAGAACAGACGTTACTGGAGTCAGTAGCCCAAAAGATCTGACATCCGGTCTAACCTTAGGGTATCAGTGTCTCCCAGTAATTGGTAGGCGGAGGTCGGATGGCAGTCGCTCCGTATAAAATACAGATATTCAGCCGCATCTAGGAGTCTACAGCGAAACTAAAATGGTAATGAACATCGACTCTGGTAATAAACTTCAATACGATCGTGAGAGACTAAGCTTTGATCTACTTTGTAAAAAAAATACCGATCATGAAGTTGGGACTCCTATCTTCATGATCAGTAAAAAACTTACAAGGTAGCTCAAAGTGTAGTCTCTCACGATCGTATTGAAGTTTATTACCAGAGTCGATGTTCATTACCATTTTAGTTACGCAGTAGATTCCTTGGTTAGACTGGGAGCCGACCCCAACGTAGTTGGGACAAGGTTAGGCAGATGATGATGAGAATTTAAACTAAAAGCAGTGTTACCAACTCTCAGAAATATTTATCCCCAAAGCTAAAGTTAAAAACCCCTAAAATCCCCCAAAAAAAAAAATTCTGTAAAAATAATAAATAAATTGTAATATTATACAATAATTGAAACATTTTCAAAAAAATTAGAGCCAATTGCGTTACAATTATTATAAACTTCACAGTAAAAGTCAAGAATAAAAAAATCCCTAAAAATACCCCTAAAAAATAAAACCCCTAAAAAAATCCCAGCCCAATTATTTACCCCCTAAATTTGGGGGGGAAACCCCTAAGTTGGGAACACTGACTAAAAGGAACCATCCAGAATTGTCATGTGTAAAATCCAACGTCCGTTTCAAATAGTTTCCATTTTTAAATTAGTTTAAGTGGAAAATACGTCCAAAAATAAATTGAAACATTATTCAGTTGCAAACGGCGCGAGTTTAGTGTCTCGCACCAATGTTATATTGTTTCAGTTTTACAACATAAATGTTTGTTTTATTTTCGAAGCAAGCTTTGAAGTGCTTTACGACATTGCAGGTGAAAAATGAGCTCCGAAACAGAAACAATATTTATTTTCCGCTTTTGCGTTTTTAAATCCATCCTGCGGGTCTACCGCGTAGCTAAAATTGTAATGAACATTGGTATTAAACTTCAATACGATCGTGAGAGCCTAAAAAAATACCTATAATATAGTTGGGACTCCTATCTTTATGATCGGTAAAAAAAATACAACCTAGCTCAAAGTTCTCTCACGATCGTTTTGAAGTTTATTACCGGTGTCGATGTTCATCACCAGCTTAGTTGCACGGTAGATCCGCTGATAAGCAAGAGAACGGAACAGAAAAGAAATACCAATGAACGCGATTGTCGCAGTGGTTAAACGATTGGCTTTCTGAGCAACGTGTCGCGGGTTCGATCCCCGCATGGTACAAATATTTGTATGGCCTACAGATAGTTGTTTTGAGTCTGGGTCTATGTGCATGTAAGATTTATGTAAGTATGTCTGATTGTACCGAGAAATACAAGCAATGACACACCAGAAAAGAATCATCCTATGTCATTCTGTAATACATTATGTAAGTAGTAACTTATTTACATTGATAAGTTGAGTTTCCAGCTATTTATCCATATTAATATTAATACGTGAAGACAAAACTTTGTACCCCTTTTAAAGCATATTGCGCGCACGGAGGAGTATGAGATTTGGCATAGTTAAACTTTATGTGTTACGGTCGAATTTCGACCAGTCAACCACTGGTTTATTATAGATACACAATAAACAACTTTTATGAACATAAATTGGAAATTGTTTAATTATTGTTGTTGAAAGAAAGACAGAATAAGAAAAGAAATTTATTCAGTCAGTAACAAAAGGGACACAATTTAAATAAAAAAATAAATTAAAATAAGAGCGTAGAAAACAGTTAAATTTTGTGCCTCAGGGTTGCGCTAAATTGTTGTATATTTCATAGTACTGGGGGCTAACTACGAACTCTTATAGCAAGGCTGATATTGAACTGCTCAGACATCTCCAGTATGAGATGACCTCGCACTGTATAGGTAGGCTTTTCGTATAATGAAAGGTCAATTTATACTGGAAATTTTTGGGCAGTTCAGTTTCAGCTCTGCTATAAAAGCTCATAATAAGCCCCCAGTACCCAGATAATAACGAAATACAAGCTTTTGTTTTCGTTAGTTTGTTACCAACAGCCCTTATTGCATTAACAGTATCTATAGATTATATTTAACAAAAAAGTTTCATCACGTTCACAGCCGCGCCTCTCCTAAACGAAATGATTGACACCCTATTTCCCAAAATCGATTCCTCAGTTCAAACACGAAGGGGACATCGGGGACACACGCACACATAAAAAGACCATTAACTTCCCAACCCTAATTTTAAGCTCATTTGGCTCACCTGCGTGAATATAACAAATTCATACTTTCTTTTATCCTATTCTTCTCAGAATAAAGTCGCTGATAGGCATGGAAATGGCTCCAAATTTGGTACCAAATTATAAACCCCGGACTATAATCACGTACCGTTATGGTGACGCAACCGTGTGTACAACAAAGGGTATTTGCATATGTATCTATCTCAACGCATCTGGGCCGAGTTGCACGTGTCCTTTCAAGAACCCATTATACACCCCATAGACTGAAATCCATTCTAAATTCAACCTTATCAGAACGCAATACGATTTACTAGATGCTTTTCTGAACGCAAATTGATTTGTGTGGATACAAAATTAAGTTTGCTGTTTGTAAACTTGCATGTTTTCGAATTTAGACTTTACTTGTAGGGTTTAAAGGATGTATTGGGCTTTTTGAAGTGTAAGTGGATTGAAGAAGAGTCGAAGAATGGGCTGTTTGTAATGAATGGAGTCTTTATAGGTACAAAATGAGCATTACATAGACGTGAAGGCTCAAATGAAGTACGAGACCGATGGATGAATGTTTGTAATGTATAATGTAAGTATATTTTTTTAACTGGATCAGCTCTGGTAAAATGGATAGGCTTTTCGAATTTTCCTTCTAAAGAAACAGGAAAAATGGAAAAACATGACAGTAAAATCCGTTGAAGATAGTGTAAACAAACGCATTATTATATTTTGTTTGAAGATAGCTTTTAGGCTTGTTCTAAGTAGTTTGTCTATTATCTCAGATTTTCAGACGAATATGTGACTCTTACCACAACATTGTACTAATCAAGATTGTGATCTATTATTTTGAAAGTGTTTCCGTGGAGTTTCTTGCCGGTTCTTCTCCATAGGACCTACTATTTGGAACCATGCACCTAGAATCTCAACATTTCTTAAGTGCCTGTATTTAGTTGACAGACTTTGAATAGGAAAACTGTCAAAAATTTGAAATTTATTCCCTCGTATAAAGTTATGTGGCGATTGAAAAATCAGCCCTTAATGGCAAAAACCTTATTACTAATTTTGGAAATAAGGGATTAGAAACCATTTTAGCCATACAAACTCGAAAGGCGCATCAGTAATTTCATATAAGATTTGTTTTTTTATTATTAATAAAGCTAAAAAGTGCAAAGTGTATAATAAAATCAACTATCACATCTTTCTTTATTATTTTTAATCTTTGTCTAAACAAAGTTTATTCACCCAGTGACTGTCTTCCATTATTATATTATAAACCAATATTTGTTACTCAAGGGTGAGTTTGGGTGAATTGGCACACCCAAAATTATATTTATTCGGCTTTATTCGAATAAAAATTTTCTTCGCGTTCCGCTGATTCGAATAATATAGATCTCGTTAAGATAAAACAAATGGAAACTCTCATTTCCACCTGGTATAACGTTAAACATTTTGGATGAATAGGAAATGAAAAATTTGCGAAATATTTACAGCGGCTGCTGAGCGTCCTGGTTCTGGGTTCGATTCTCGGGTCAAGATAAATGTTATTGCGTTTCTCTGTTAGAATTTTTGTTTTCACATTACTAGCCCTAAAGGAGACTTGCAATAGGCTTTGCCCCCTATTTTATGAGCCTTAATAACAGGATCGGCGAATTATGGATGTGGTACATAAATAAAAAAACCTCTGCCTACCCGTTGAAGAATAAAGGCATGATGATATTCTATGTTATGTTATTTATCTCTTTCTAACATCTTCAGCTTTACGTAAATGGATCTCGTACCTACGGGTTTAGTGTGAAGCTATTTACAAAAAATCTAAACGTTATCCAAACGCTAACAGAGCATTGAAAAATTGAAATGTTTTATTCTGTTGTTAATCTTGTCAGATAAGTTTATTAGATAGCTACCTAATTGATCCTTATCTGAGGATTGAAAAATTGGCCCTAAGTATGATATTTTCTAGTAACTGCAGTTTTGTGAAAGTATTTATTACGGAAAATCATAAACTACAATTCATTCAATACCATAGATTATTACCTTAGGTATTACCATAGAGATAATACATAGTACCTATGGTATTACTCATTCTTAGATTGCTGCAAAATTATTGTTAATAATAGTAGATAAAACAATTGTCATAACTCACATCATGAATCATAAATAATTAATGCCTATGACTATAACAAAAGTAAATGCTACATTAAAGATATCTAACTATTTCAAAAACTGAGGATAAGAACTTGTAGAATTACGCTTCAAAACTAATGAATATACAGCGAAACAAGAAAACCAATTCATTAAATGTCAGACAACACGTGTTCTATATCATAACAAAAGCCATAAGTCACTGCCCAGACAGAAATTATTCTAACGCCAGCCGAATTTAAAAAAAAACGACATGTCAACATTGTCCTCCGCAAACAAAGAAAAAATAAATCAGTAGACGTCCAAAATTACATGATCCACCCGTCCCCTACTGTTGCAACTACGTACATACAAAAAGAGGTTACACAAAGAGGTTTTACAGACCAACGTAAACTGGTCCCCGTTTGTCCTACATCGACTTTACCAAAATTCTTTTACGGCTGAAATAGTCGTTAAGAATTTAAATTTAGGCCTTATTGCTGTACTATTAAGAATTAAAAGGGGTTTTTGGAAGGGAAAATTTAATTTTGCGTTCAACAGTAGGCCTTTTCTTTACAAGGAAGCCACCATACTGATGTCATAATGATATTTAATTGGGGACAGACAGACTAATTCTTGGATCCTTGGTTTGATAGAGCTTTTCCTGCGGATTTGTTCAAGAAATTTACTTATTTGTATCCAACAAAGCGAATATTGTACTGTTTGAGGATGGTCCCTTTTAATAATTATTAAATTACCAACGTTGACTAAAAACGTTAGAATTCTGAGGTGATGTAAAAGCCAACTATTAGGCTTATGTTAAAAAAGAAATATTTGGAAGTTTAGGAGTAACTTCTTTTATACCAACTACTAAATATATTTATTCTCATTAATTTAAAGTTATCGGGTCGAACAAAGCTAAAGTTTAAACTAGAAATTGCTACACTACCACAAGTTGCTTCAAAGCAAACAGTGAATAATTCAAAGCGGTCTTTTACAAACCAAATAAAAACAAGCAAAATATAAACGATAGAATAATCATACCAGCATCTCTGCTCCCTAAAAAGGACATTAAACTCTATAAGAGGCCAACCGAGTTTTATGCTCTACAAAATTTTACATACATACTATAATGTTTGAACATGATAAAGAATATAAACACGGCACGTGATGTGACGTCGTAAATACCTGGTGGATTTATCAGGAGGATTATCAGGATTAAGTGGATTAATCGTTGCGACATCATCTAGGGATCCACAAGAGCTTGATGCTGGTGGAAGAGCTATAGCAAGATATGCTACAGTTGAAATACTAGAGCGGGATATTTCATGAATGTAATAAATTAGAAAGTGTAACTTGGGTTAGAAACAATGATATAAAGGTTAATGCTGTTGCTGATTGAAAAGTCGTGAAGTTAGATCCGGTATATTGACGGGTTATGATAAATTTGCTCTCAGTAATTGCATATTTAGATAGATTGGGAGAATTAGGCTGCGTTTTCACAAGAGCTGTGCAAGATAGGTAAGCGGTGGATTAATTCCTTTTCCTAACCTTGCTTCAGCGCAGTAATCCTATTGGTGGATTTTTTCCTCGCGCACCGCTTAGCTACTTTGCACAGCTTTGGCGGAAATGCAGTCTTATGAGGGTTTATATTTGTACGCGTGATATAGTACATTTTCAGAGAAATAATTTACTTGTTTCAATCAGAGATTGTGATGTAGATTCAATTAATATAGTTTAGGAACTTTTATAAATTAATGCTATCACTGAATTGAAATCATTCAATTCAAAATATAATCTAGAAGCTTTCAGTTTATTGTATTGGAAGTTATTTTCATAGATACTCACATTTCTCAATCATTTTCTTCATTTATGTTGAAACCTGTATGTAACAAATAAAATATAACATTATTATCATACATCATTAATTTAGGAACTCCGGTAAAAGGAATACCTTACTGCCTTTTGCCATCAAGTTCAGAAGCTGTTTAACTTTGAGAGCAAATATTGTTGCTTAATTATGCCATCACATATTAATAAAATCGATATTCAAAGATATTATCAAGGGTTTATCGTAATTGGTTCAATAATTAACTCCATTAACATTTTAACCAACTTCCATTACTTGATATTAACGACATCATTTTAGCGGGCCGACAAAATTGTTTGCAGCAGAGCTTGAAAATTGTTATTGCGAGAAAAATGTTTTAAGCTGAGGGATTTTTTTATATAATGTTCATAATATAATTGAAATAATTAGTGGTACCTATATAAACTAAATATTCGTCTTGATTCGTATTTTATATAAGAAAATTATCATGTATTTTAAAAGTAAAAGTAGTTTTTTATACTTTTTCTTATAATTAATTGGTCTGTGTATTAATAATGATTATAATTAGGCTGTGTTAATATTTCAATTTTGTTGTAAATCTAGAAAAGGCAGATTATTATACCTAATTATTTTATACGAAACGTTAAAGAAAAACGAAAAGCTGTCTAACCTTTTCAGTACACAATTTTTTTAAGGCATTATAAAATGTTTTCACTTAATTCGTGTACAAACATACATAAAACCTGAATTAGCCCGCTCTCGCCTCTCAAACCACAACCTCACTCGGGCCTATATTACTGATCCACTTTACCCCTTTCCACTCTAAGTCCAAAGTTTGGCGAACGCTGAAAAATCGCACAGATTACATCACGCGGCACGTACTTATCTGACATCTGGATAAATCTAGTTGAAACTGGTTCATAGTAGTAATATACCAGAGCCAGACACAATCAAGCTCTGAGCCTTGCTTCTAAATCCTTCAAAGTTATTTATTTGGTCCATTTCAAAGACAGATAGTATTGGTAGGAAACGCGCGTTTAGGATACCATCAGACGAAGGAAATTTGCATATCTAGGACACGTAAAGAAAGAAAGAAAAAATCATTTATTTGCCACAAAACACAAGACACGCTAGAAAGACATAGGTAATAAGAACAGGACAGGTGCATAGACAGAGAATACATTTTCCTTAGGATGGCAACAGTGTAAAATTAAGTATAAAAAAAATATACAAAATTAAAAATATGTGGGTATACTGCACCGACTGAGCATAACCTTGCCTTTTGACTATTCGGTGTGTGTCCCGGACTGTAGCAAATGGGTGTCCAGCTCAGCATGTGCCAGGCTATGACACCTGACGCTGATATTCTGCTGGATCCCGGTTGTGACATACGGATGTCGAGCAAAGCAGTAAAAAGAGTTTGCGTGTGTGTATTTTGTCGAATTTTGCGTATTAAAGTCACGACGGATACGGCCTGTTGGTCAATGGTGCCGGTTGTCTCCGATCACCCTTAAGGCTTACGCGCACTACGCACACCAAGACCAAGACCAAGACCACTGGCCGCATACTCCAAATATTATTGTAAATGAAAAAAGTATCCATGGAGTTTCTGGCCAGTATCTTCTCCAGGACCAACCCACTTGGAACCGTGTACATAGAATCACGACGCCGACGTTTTGAAAGTGCCTGCAAAGGCCCAGTTAAAATAAAAACCTTTGACTTAGACTTTGATTTTGTTACACAGATCTAATATTTCCAACTCACAGCATAAGATCTGACACAACGGGACGTGTAAACTGCATATAAATTAGTCTATGCGACAAGTCATTACTAGCGTAGCCATTGGACTATTGTTTATATTTGTCCGGTCACTTTTACCTCTGTCTACCCCGTGGGAAACACATGCAATACTACACAACATTGTGAAATGATCCATCATGAATGAACTCTTCATTATTCATGACACACAGTCCGCTTGACAGACGCTAGACGTTGTTTTGTATATAATTATTAGTTACTTATGCTTGCTTTCTTCTTTCCATGGGCACACTATGTTCAATCTTTCAAAATACTACTATCGGCGCAGCGGCGGAACCGCTCAAGCTCGACATTCGCGGTACACCTCCCCTGGGACACCATCAGATCTCCGCTTTGATCACTCCAAACAAATATGAGAGAAACCTCTCCTCGATTTGAATCGTGTTCACTAAAGCTAAGCTGAGAGATGTGTAAATACCGGAATCCTATTGGTTGTTTACGACACATCTCATCTCCTCTCCGCTCATCTCCGCTTTAGGCATTAAATTAATCATATTACAAATGTCAAAATATCCACTTAATTGATGACTCATAACATAATATGTGTAAGGTTCATATTCAGCAGTCATCTGTTTGACAGTTACCATGGGGATTTGTAAGTGAATTGCTAAATGTGGCCTTTTTAGGCCTCCAGGGGAGCTAAAAAGGCCGCTCTAGATGAATCACAATATGATTTATATTACAAATGTCAAAATATCTAGTTAATTGACAACTCTTAATGTCATCCGCATAAGGTTCATATTCAGTAATCATCTGTTTGACAGTTACTATGTAGATCAGTAGATGAATTGCTCAATGTGGCCTTTTTAGCCCCCCAGGAGTATTTATGTCATCAACGCATCTTGCCTTCCGAGTTCCGAGTGGAGTGACGTTCTCTATTAATATTTTGTAGCTAAAACCAAACGGCAGAAAATGTCGTTATATTTTAGTGAGTCAACTAAAAATAATTAAGAACGGAAGTGGAAACAGTTGGTGGTATTTCAGTCAAACTTTCCTAAACTATTTTTACGTGACAAATGTATTCTTGTCGTGAGTATATTTAAGTTTTTGCTGAATTTAGTTAGTGATGCATTTGGAAATTATTCTGGGATTCAAGGAAAAGTGTAAGAACCGTGGGTTATAGAGAGTCCTTCAGAACAATGAGCTCTTATAATCAGAATTGGTTTGATTTGAAGGTTCAACAATGTTCGTTGTATTGATAATTCCAATATTGAAGTCAAAATAAAAACGATTCCGATTGTCTTCACACACTTTATGCAAAAATTACTTAACATGATACAAGAGAAATTATAGATTGAGGCAAAGATTAAAAAAATAAAATAAAATTGTGCAGGTCTATGCAATCACAAGACGGTTCCATTTTCAAAATTGCGTCTTAAATTTTAGGGTTTTCGCGGGGCCTGCTACACCGAAAAAACGAACAATGCAGGATCCATCCGAACCAAGTTACTCGGTCGTAAATAACAATAACTTATTTATTTCTAGCCGTTAAATTGTTTCAGTGTAGATATTTTAACTTTGCAGGCTCCATCCGATCCAAGAACGTGTTCATTTCTAGCCGTGACGTTTTTTTAGTGTACACAGTCAATAATTTGGTATTCCTACAGGTTTGATATAAAAGATTTACCGTAGTGACATCGACCATTTAGATGATATCGATGACCATTCACGATTCCCGTAAATGACCCATCGATTTCATTGACGTTTCTATGTCTTGGCTATCAAATAATTGTCATCTCTTCTCGTCTTGTTTTCTTATCATGTATTTAAAAAAAAAAAAAAAAATGTCGGTTTTTCTTTTTTTTTTTCTTTTTTATTGTGTAATTTGTTATCTAGTGTCTAGTCTGAATAAATGTATTTTCTTTCTTTCTTTCTTTCTACAGAGATTTATCACTTTATCACAGATCTTACTAGAAATTATCAGCAACACTTTAATCACCTAACTATCTACGTTTACAAACAGACAATACCGCCAGTCGGGGCTCTATCTAAATGAAAATATGTTGGTTTTTGTTCACTATATCTTAAGTACACACAGTTATCTTAATGCCCGTTGCTCTAGCGCATAATTCTGCGTTTCTAACTGGTTATATGCTGATATTAAATCGTCTATTCTTTAGTTGATTTTCGTCATTTTCCGAACGGGCAGTGGTCTCGAACGTCAAAATACGAAATCGGTAGAGTAGGCCTTAAAAAATCGGTAGATTAGTACCCAAATCGGTAGATAAAATAATAATCTATGTATACGTTTTGTTTTCAATTAAGAAAGTATGGCCATTACTCTCATATGCGTATGGACACCCGTGGGTTGCAGCTGAAAATCAGCGTCAGGTGTAGCCTAGTGTTGCCATCTGACATTATGCTGAGCTGAGGCCCTTTTGGCATAAATGTGCTTTATTTTATCTATTATAATGTTAAGTGTTTTAATTTTAATTGTGCCAATAAACGCAATTTTCTTTCTTCTTCTTTCTTTCTTTCTCATTTTCGTAAGATACTCAAGTGGCTCCCTATCCGCTTTCGCAGGGACAATCGGATATTATGTCTCCTCTTCAATATCCTGCACAATCCTAAATCTTCTTCGTACCTGCGGGAACGGTTTTCATACACTCGCTCTTCTGATGCTCCTTGCAGGTCGCACACTCCCTTTCCTTCCTTCCTTCTTTCCTTCCGAAATAGATCGAGTGAGCTCACTTTGATTGGTGAAATAACGGGCTAATTGGTACGCAGAACGCAGTCAACGCCTAAAATCGAAATAGTTTTTTAAAATACTACTAATGTGGCAAACCAGCTTACAGCTCGCCTGATGGTAAGCGGTTGCCGTAACCTATGGACGCTTGCAACACCAAGGACATCACTCGCGCGTCAACCCTACTACTAGCGACGCATCCCCAAGCAGCACTGGCGACCTTGCTCACCGTTAGGAACACAACACTGCAAAAGAGCAGTGTTATTTGACTACGATATTCTGTAAGGTGGAGGTACTTTCCCAGTGGGGCAACTCCAATTTTGAGCGCAAATTCCCGCTATGCCCTACCTCTCTTAAAAGGTGGTTAAAAGAAACACTAGGGCATATTTTTTTATTTAATTCAAATTTTTATTGATGCTTCAGTTCACCGTGGTGACTATGCCAGCCTCGTAAGGTCACTCTTATACAATAAATGACAAAACTTAACACTATACTTAAGCATTTGATAAGTAGGTACCTACTGGTGGATAGGGTCACCATTGAAAGATTATTATTTCATTAAAAGTCGGTTATAACTAAACTAATTAGTGCCAGGAAGTGAACCTGCCTATTATTTTTACTAACCAATACGATAACCCCGAGCCTTATCAATAATCTTAACTAATAATAATTGTATTTGTTGTAGAGAAATATTTAAATTAATTATTATTAGGAACAAGGAATAATACTTATTAAATAGGTACATACAGTACTACCAACTTATCTGTGAAGTGGCAGAAAATGGAACTACAACAAATTCATACGATTTGACAGTTGAAGTCTTGTCAAAAATGCCTTTTCTTAACCAACAGCGCCATCACTCTGTTCACGGATAACGTGGTAGAATTGTAAGTTAGCTGTCTAAAAAAAAGGAGAATTCGTTTATAGAACGTGTATCAGAAATGCGTGATCATATTTAAGGGTGTGGATCAGACCATCAAACTGAACAACTTTCTCTATGGGAGATCGTCCCAGACGTATTGACAGCTTCTTTTTTTTTTTTGCTTTTTTCTTCATAGCCATGAATACAATAACTCCAGGTATAGGGATTAGAAAGGTGTCCTATAATGTACTAAAGCAACATCTCTACATAGTATAGTATTAGTAGGTATAGTATAAGTGACTTTCTGCGTCTGTCTGTCTATATATCCGCTAACTCCTTCTAAACATTCTACTACTACTTTTATATAATATTGTATTATAGTAAAATTGCTGTGCCCTAACAGGGTTTCATATAGATACGCACCAAACCTTTTGTCAACCTATGAACATATGAACGCAATAAAGATTTTGATTTTGAGTTTGAACCAAGCAACGGATTTTGATGCGGTTTTCACCATCAGATAGATAATTTTTCACGGAAGGTTTATATGTATGATACTTTCATATTTAATGTAAGGATAGTAGAGAAATTGTACCCGTGTGACGCCGGGAGCGGGTCGCTATTATATTTCCAAGATTATACAGTCAATGTTGTATAGTACAGTTTGCAATAAATCAATACAATATCAATCTATGCATATACATTATGTATGTATGAGTACATATATGTATGAACAGCAATCAGTCGCCTCTTACAGGCGATCGTATAAAATTACAGCTTTTTATTGTGACCATGCTTCAGGAGTTTTGTGGACAATGTCCTTTTTTTGTTGCTGTTCATATAATTTTGTTGTCCATTGTTTTTATAACATAACAACGGGTTTAAAGTGGTGTTTTTGTTTTTGTTTCTTTTTGTCATTATTATGACGGTGTCGGGTTTCCAATTAAACTCTATCCACTTGTTTGCTTACTTACTAAAAACTATAATTAAATACGTTTTTAAGAAAAGAAAAAAATACTTAATTGTGTTAAAAATATATACGAGATCTTTTGCTTGCCAGCAAATCTGAGAATGCAAGCTATTGCAAGCAATGTTCCTTACATAGGTAACCAATACAGGGTGTAACCAAAGTTATGTAAATCCTTTATACGACGCGTTCTGCTTATTATGAAAAACTTTTACGACAGAAACAAGTCTGAAATTGCAAAAAAAGAACCAGCTGGTCCATACAAATAATATAATTTATGTGTTAATACCTGAAGCCAAAACTTTGTACCCCTTTTTAAGCATAGATATTGCGCGCACGGAAGAGTGTAAGATTTGGTATAGTTAAAGTGTACTAGTGGACGCCTAAAGGTCGAAATTTGACCCTAATTTTAGCTTTCTGCGCTCCTTCTCCATATAAACTTTAACTATGCCAAATCTCACATACCTCCGTGAGCGCAATATGCTTAAAAAGGGGTACAAAGTTTTCGTTTCACGTATTAATATATAGTTAAGGAGAAGGAGAGCAGAATATGAATATGTGGTCGAATTTCAACCACTGGGCGACCACTAGTTCAACATTACTTTAATATATCGAACAGCAGATTTAATGCGATTTCAGTGTTGGTCCCTTAACAAAAGTTGTTCATAATAAACAGTAGAACACGTTTTTGTTACACCCTGTATACATTCACAGCGGAATATGGTCCTCTTCAAAGAGTGGTTGTAAGGGAAAAATTATAACATGAGTTTGCTTGACAAAAGGATTCGTGGCAGCAGTATATTATTACCAGCGCACAAGAAGAAAGAAGGAAGACGCTACCATAGTGCCTATTATCATTCCACACACGTTATAAAAGTCAATAAGATAAAAGATACTGCTGAACATACCACACAGTCGAAACGTTGACAGCTTGTCTCTGCATAATGCATATTTTAACCTAGTGGTCTGTGGTCGAACGCAAGCCTATTTATTTATTTATTTTTGAAAAACGTTGCCCCTCACTACGATTTCTCCTGTATCGAGGGTACAGTTTACAAACATACAGGTCACATGCACACACACCCAGACTCGGAACAACTATCTATAGATCATACAAATAATTTATCCGTGCGGGGATCGAACCCGCGGCACGTAGTGTAGAAAGCTAGCCACTGCACCAACCGTCCGTGTCATGTCATATCTATCTATCCTACTAATATTGAAAAGAAATAAAATTTGTATGTTTGTATGTAGGGACTAATTTCTGGAACTACTGAACCGAATCTATAAATTCTTTCACTAATAGAAAGCTACACTATCCTTGAGTGATATAGGCTATATTTTATTTTGACTAAAATAAAACGCGCGGGTGAAACCGCGGGCAACAGCTATCTGATAAAATAACCTAACCGTCAAAAAACCCCGACTCCAGCTAGAAAAAGAGCTAGAGTAACTTTTCAACGGCTGAACAGATTTTCATGAAACATAGCTAAGATAATACCCGATGAAACTAGCTTTCAAATAAAAAAACTGCATTGAAATCAGTCCATTCATGTTGGAGCTACGATGCTACAGACAGAAACACACATACCTACACACTACAAAATTATAACACCCTTCTTTTTTATCGAGGTTAAAAAAATAACCTCGTATTAGATCAAAGTATAATGTTGACTTTTATCAATGCATCAGCTAAATCCATTAAAAAGACGATTTTTATATCCTTATATTTTTTAATCAGGACTCTCTCTCCTTTCAACATCCTCACCCTACAATTGCGTCAACTCGTTTATGAAGTGTCTGGTTTAGGGGCCCGTGATTATCAGTTGAGTGATAAGGCCTCCCCCCACCTCTCGCCACTCCCCCCTGTATTGAGCGAACCCGCATAAGTGCATGATTAGAATGTCACTTCATTACCACTAGTCTCTGTGTTGATGTTATGAGCAATTTTGTTGACTGTAGGGTTGTGGAAGATGTATGATTTGATGATTGTATGGGTTCGTCCTTAAGCTGCATGGCAATTCAAGTTTTTAACAAAATACCAAAATCTATTCGAGAACTACCTTACCTATAAAATGGCTTACAGACAAATGTTTCTACAGTATCAAAGAATTCATGACTTAATTATAACAATAAAGTATTTTATGGTATATGTAACTGTAATTTTACGATAACCATGTCGTATTATGTACATATTTTATTGTCAAAATCGTTGGTAGGTAAACTTTGTAATATTCTATTTTAATTTTTTTTTTTTTTTTTTTTGCCAAAGTAATTTTGTAATACCTACACTTTTTAATTTTCTATTTTTGTAAAGATTTATAATTAGCAGGTACCTAATTACTACTGATTAGTAAGAACGTAAATCAGTTTCGCATGCCGTTTATACGGCGAGATATTGCTGTACAAATTACAACATAAATGTAACTATTTATTCTTATTCTTATTCTCTTCCTCATTTCATTTTGCAGTCAGTTTTCTAAAATGTCTCAATTGATGAGTTGACTCTATCAAACAGCTTGATTCTTTTGCACTGGACATTATTGACATCAATCATGTTCATTATGTTAACTACATTGGCTGAAATGACATCAATATGTAATATGTAGATATAATATCGTGTTCCGAAATCTAACAAAGAACAAATGTAAAAACATTTTATTATTATGCAATTACAAATAAACTATTTTTACCGGAGGATAATTAAATTACCAATTTGAATAAATTCTCATTACCTAAGTATAATAAACAGTCTTATCGTGGTAAAACCACGCTTTTCTATGTCATTTTTATACAAAATTTGACAAAATAATCATAGTAAGAAAACTGTGCTTTGGCTATCGTAGTGGATAAAAACCTACATAGTATAACACTGTATATAATTATTATACTTTTTGTAGGTCTTCTTTTCTCAGATGGAATTTTCATTTCCTGCGAATTTATGGGAAAAGTTTTTAGCGATTTCTACATTTTTTACTATAAGGATCAAAAGACTACTGGACCAACTGAGTTTTTCCTGTAGCTGCAATGGTTAATGTACCTGTCCTTACTGCCCCGTCTCAAAAACCCAACCTGTATATAAATATTAAACATGATGTATTTCATAAATATTTCCAAATTCAAACTTCACTTGAGTTTAGAATATCACCCCAAAGCCGGATATTATAAAAAAACGTGTCAACGAGTAACTCGAAAAAAATCAAACGCTTCGAAATTCAAACTCAAGTGTGCATTTTGGTTCACAAATTCTTTGTGAAATACTTCTTAAAATAAAGTTGTTATCGGCAGCCATTTGTAAAAGGTTTAATGTTAAAAACTAGTTTTTTTTAATTTGGTTAACTAGCGAATCAAATTTTAACCATTCGGCAATACTCAAAGCATTAAAGCATTTGACTAATCGTCTAACAGTAACCTATAATTACACATTACTATCACACGAAATCTGATCGTTCCATATCAAATCGATTACTCGTTAATCGTTACGAATTTAATCGACAATTACCTTACTATAAATTATCTTCTTAATTGTTACAATTATTTGGTCAATAATATAATTTCATTAATCCACCATTCATCCGTCCATCTTTTATCATTTATTCTTTTAGTAAACTATTTTATTTATCAAACAATAACACAATTATTTTATACCCTACTAGCGACCCGTCCCTAGCTTCGCACGTGTGCAATTTCTCTACTATCCTTACATTAAATATGAAAGTTTTATGCATATAAACTTTCCGAGAAAAATTATCTAACTGATGGCGATAGTCACATCAAAATCCACACTGAAATCGCGAAAAACATATCAGCTGTTCCATACAAATAATTCAATGTTACTCGACTAAATACATAGAACAGCTGATTTGTTTTTCGCGATTGCAGTGTCGGCTCCATAGTAAAAGTCGTTCATAATGATGAGTACAATATAACCCCTTCACATGACCTCCGCTATCAAATTAGGACCATAAATACCACACACATACCAACATCGAAAAACTTTTCGTTCAGAAATCGATATCTTTTGAATAGACTGTTCGTATCAGTATGTACGCCTCGTAGTTTATACGGAACCCCACGATCGCTGCAGATGTGCAAGATAAACAGGACACGCGCGCGCTGACTCACGCCTGCGCCCGCGCAAGTACAGTCGGTTGCACAATCGTTTTGTAATTTTGTGGGGTAATTATTTTTATGATGGTTGTGTTTCTAATTCTTTTTTATTATTATTTATGTGTTACAGTAAAAGTATTTTTAATTATTAATAAATGGTTAACAAAGGCTAGTCATAAAGATTGATCACGGTCATGAATTAAATCCAAATAAAATAAAAAATAAAAACAAAATATTTTTATTTATTTATTTTATATATTTATGTACACACAAGGAAACATGGTAATAAAAATGTTACAGACATATGAGCACAATGGAATTTTATTGTTTGTTTGATACATATTGTTAGATTTTTTAAAATAAATTAATAATACTCATTTCACCTCTTATGTAAATTACTGAAATTAATTTTATACTCCATTTTTTTTATAAAATTGCACTCACAAATATTCGCGATGGTACCAAGCAGATGCGATTGCCAAAAGGTGGAGCAGCAGAGCCACATGGCTTGGCAAGGTGCAAGAGTTTAAACTTTTAACAATGCTTGGAGTTTAACCCATCTAATAACTAAAAAATAACCATGCAGATGAGCGACAGGTGGTACAATCACCATTCTATACAGGATAATTTTTTATGTAGTGCGCAAAATTTGCAGAGTGATTCAGTGTCCGTTCCCAAATGCAACCGCAGTACTAAAATTCACTCCAAAACAAAATAAAAAATTAATTTTGTATGGCTTGTATTATATAAATGCGTGTTCCCCATACTAAGTTGAATTTTCGTTTTGTTTTAAAGTGTATCCCAAATCCCAATACTGCGGTTGTATTTAGGAACGGAGACTGAATCACTCTATGTATCTGTGTGTGTGTGTGTGTGTATCTATTCTATATATTTTTTTATTTATTTAATGCTTTTCATACAAATATGTACAAAGGCAGTCTTAATGCCTAAGGCATTTTCTGCCAGATAGATAACCTTAGAAAAAATACAAAAACATATAATTATCATCCCATTCTATTCATCATTTGGGGTAAATAAATAACCTAACCGTCAAAAACCCCCAACTAGAAAAAGAGCTGTAAATTTTGAATGGCTGAACAGATTTTTATGAAACATTGCTAATATGATATCCGATTAAACTAGCTTTCAATTTAAAAAAAACTGCATTGAAATCGGTCTATCCGTTTTGAAGCTACAATGCCACAGACACATAATTATACACCGATACACAGATACACACTACAAACTTATTACACCGCCCTTTTTGTCGGGGGTTAAAAATAGCTTGCTAAAATCCATACAAAATTGTCGCTTTTCTATTCAAACTAACTCAAACACCAACCCAAAAGTAATATTCAAACTTTGAACAAGCCTTGAGCCAAATTGCTTTTGTCTCACAATATATTATATAGACTGCGAGTCTGCGACTTATAAATCTTCGTTAGTTCATGGTATTTTATGGTTAACCTACTTCGCCCCACCTTCGCAGACACCTAAAATGGCGACAAATGCTAATTACTGACCTACTTACGAGGCACGAATAAAAAATACAGTTTTGGTGTTTTTCCTGTTTTGTGTTTTGTTAAAACATTTTTGTTTGTTGCCAGGATGAATGGTTTTAGAATAGAATAGATCTTTATTTCATGTAAACCAGATACAGGCACTATGAAATGTCGAGACTCTAGGTGCGCGGTTCCAAATAGTAGATCCTATGGAGAAGAACCGACAAGAATCTCCATGGAAACTCTTTTAAAATAATAGATTACAATCTTGATCAGTACAATGTTGTGGTAAGAGCTGCGAGAATAATGTAATTTAATGTGAATAAAAATAAGAATAGGATAATAATGATTTGCCTCTGAATAAGATTTCCATGGCTGTTTAAGGCAGTACCCCGACCAAAACGCCGTTTTATATCGCTATCTCCTCCGTAATTATACCATTTACAAATAAATAAAAAATACAGTCTTAAAGTTCAAGATCTCTACTTCAAATCCAACGTTTCAAATTTTTTTTTTAAGTAGATTATACTATAGTAATTGGCGATTATAAAACACCTAAATCAGAATTTAAACCTTCATCTTCTTCGGAACTTGAAGCTTAATTTATTTCTGATTTGCAGCAATGGATAAATAATTCTTTTATTTATAAGTCCAACGTTTAACATTTAAAAAAAAGTCATTTTTCAATTTTTCCTTGAATTTAAATGTAAATCTGTGCCAATTTTCAGCTGATGGGTCGTGTTCGGGCGACGGGCGGCAGTCTGCCGCTGGCTCTCGGACGTGATACCCGTGTCGATCGAGGCTATCGCGTTCGATTTATAAATTCAGAATTTATTTTGCTCTCTAGACACAATATTGTGTAGAGGGGGCAACCTATATAACTTGCCTCAGTAGTATGGCATGTACTTTATAAACATATTTTGATTTTTTTTGAGTACATATTTGAAATATTATTATTTTAGTAAAATCAGATATAGATAGAGTCTACTGATCTGTCACTTTATCTGTCAAGTCAATACAAATTGTGTTTCATCTTCTAAAATATACTTTGTTTAAAAATATAGAGACCATCTTTTTGATGTTTTCTATAAACATAAATTCAAATTTTAGTCGGTTCGATTCCCCGGTGTGGCAAGCGTATTTTCAAAAATCTTTAAATGCAGTTTTGTTTCTTTTTAAAAATAAAGGAATGTTTCCTTTGAGTAAAATTTGCTGTCTTCAGTATTTAGAGTACTTTTCCTCCAGGTACGCTTCGAAAATTCCACCCTGTATAATAATAACAACTATGTACCAACCTAGCTTTATTTTAATACTTATCGATTATACTTTATATATAACTATTCACCAACACTGCTACCAAACAAAGATATGAAGTAAGTGTTTATTATTCCCATTTTTAATCGACTTCCAAAAAAGAGAGTTCTCAATTCGACTGTATGTTTTTTTTTGTATGTTTGTTACGCTATTACTCCGCCAATTGCATACCGATTTTGAAAATTATTTTTTTATTTCAAAGGGTACTCTCAAGATGACATTTAAATTTGTTGAAGATTTTATGAATAACTTCGGAGATATACAATGGAACTCTTGAATGAATAACAGCATGTCACTTGCGATTTCTGTAATCGCATGATTATGAATTGTATAAGCCACTCAAAATAGAAATATAAAATATACGATAAAAAATTGTATAGACCGACTTCAAAAAACTAAAAAGTATAATACATATAATTTTCTTAAAAAACTTATCAGCTTCTGAAGTCGTTGCCACTGCCAAGCTAGGTGCATTGAAGAACTTAAGAAAATTATTTACACTTTTTAGTATTTTGAAGTCGGTTTTTAATGTTATAGTTATAGTTATCATAATCATAATCATAATCATAATCATAATCCTTTATTTGTGAAACATAGGTAAATTTACAGAGGTCTTAGGTTTTAGTGAAAGTCCACTATGTCCTACCACATACGTGGTGTACAAATTTTATATAATAATGCAATTACTTTAATTTTCAATTTCAATTTAATTTTATATACAGTAGCAGTAGTATAACAGTGGTACAATCACTACAATGATGAATGTAGTGATTGTACCACTGTTATTGGTATTAATTTTCTAGTACTAACTCTGTTACTATATAGACCTATTATAAGTGAAACAATCTACAAATATATATTTTACATTGCCACCTCTATTTATTATATAGATTTTTAGTGTCTGGCGCGATGCTCGCGTTGACATGCTCCGAGCGGTTTCCGTAATATTACAGGGGGTCGCGCGGGTTGCGCGGGTGGAGGAAGCGAAATTGACAAATTCGTTTGCTATCTGGAGCACCTTAAGCTGACCAGCGGGTCTACCGCGTAACTTAAATTGTAATGAACATCGACACTGGTGATAAACTTCAATACGATCGTGAAAGACTAAACTATAAGCTACCTTGTATAAAAATCACAGATCATGAAGATAGGAGTCATAACTTCATGATTGGTATTTTTTTTTTTAAGTTTGCTTGAAGTTTAGTCTCTTACGATCGTATTGAAGTTTATTACCAATGTCGATGTTCATTACAATTTTAGTTACGTGGTAGACCCGCAGTTCCGACGGACGGTTTAGAATAACGGCATTAATATCTTCAATGTTATAATGGGGTAGAGATGGTAGTTAGACAGATTAATTGAAATATACTCGAAATCTTTTAGTACTAACTTTGTATCATGATTCTGAAAAACATTCGTTCTACGACTATGACTAAAACTAAAAAAAGTTAGCCAAAAAGAAACAAAGGTTTTTGTATGTATTTACGTAAAAAATAATCTTCTCTTCCATTTCATTTTCAGTCTCAGTTATGAAAACTACAGAGTATTTTCATATTTCAGTATGAAAAAAAAAGTTTCGAATTATGAAAAGTCGTAGAACAAACGTTGTTCAGGATCATAATACAAAGTTAGTTTTCCTGTATTTTTTTAATTAACCTTTATATGGGGAACGTCATCATTATTATCACAAAAACCATTAAGAACACGCTGTCTAACATGGACCTCTTATATAGATGTATCTTGAGCCACAACATGAACAACAAAGTTTACCTCCTTGTATATACTGCCATATTACTACAGTTGTGTAGGTGGGTTTATGATTACAGTTTAATGTTTTAAGTACAAAGCAAGTAGCCGTCCCCTTGATAATATAATCTCTTAATCACGTTTTACGACATTCATGGGATGAGTATCTTGGATGGATAGCGTTTTATTAGTCAGAAACTGAGCAAGAAAAAAACTGAAAAGTACAAAATAGCAGCTTCTGAAGTCGGTGCCACTGCCATGCTAAGTGCATTGAAGATTTAAAGGTCTTTAAAACTGTGTTTTTGAAAGGTTTTTATGAAGTCGGTTTTGACTTTTTTTCTTATTTTTTTTTTTTTTTTTTTTTTTTCTTTTCGCTTTTTTTTTTTTTTTTCAGTATTCTATACCTAATGATAATTGAAACATCGAGAATCTCAGTAGGTGCAATTAGTCTCTTCAGAGGGTAGCCTGGTGATCTGTAACACAGGTTTTACCTATCACAGACACGAGTCTCTATTTAAATGTTATTTACTGTGAATCTGTATCTATAATGTGATGATGAGAAATTAAACATTTACTTACTTTACTGATATGCTGTCATATTCATTCAAGAGTTCCATTGTCTATCTTCGAAGATTGTTTGCCATCTTGATGGTATAAAAAATATCAATATCATACATTTTTCTGTGGTCAAACGCAAGTCTACCACAAATAAAAAAACGTCATCTTTGCTTAGAGTTTTTTTTTTTTTTTTGCGTGGTTAAATCATCAAATGAGTCCTCCCACCCCGGGCAGGGCGGGAGGGACTGTCAGACTTGTACTGACTAAAATCCACGGTGTTCCTTCAATAGCCCTTTACGTTCCGGGGTCACGGTAATGAGATAAGTCCCGCGACCTTGCTTAGAGAATAATTATGTACTTATAAGATTTGCTATTAGATTAATTATTAGCTCACTGTCTAAAAATATTGTCTGTCTCAGCATTAGATCATCGTATCTTAGAGGTCAGAAGTCAGTCTTGATTACTTTGAGTAATAGTTAATTAATTATAATCAATATTATTTATCATTTACTATACCTATGATCCGCCAACCCGCACTAGGCCAGCGTGGTGGACTAAGGCCTAACCCTTCTCATTCTGAGAAGAGACCCGTGCCCAGTAGTGGGACCGTAATCGCTCGATTTATTTATTTTACCTACGATCAATTTATTTTTTGTTGTGCCTATAAATTCTTTGTCTTTCATTCCATCCATCATCTGACCATTCTGTCCTTTACCTTCTTAATATATAATAATCTTGGAAGTTAAATTTGACCCACTTCCCGGTTTCCGATTGAGCCGAAATTTTGCATACACGTTCACTTTGGACGACTAAAGCGTGTTTAATAGTTTTTTTAAACTTTATTGTTTTATTATTATAAAAAATAATTCTCGGTAAATGTAAAAAAAAAATATCTACCGACGTTATTCATTAGATACATAATTTATGTAGCGTTTATTAATAGCAAGCGGTTATTAATATGTATTTAAATTATTGTATATTCTCAATGCAGTTATTGTTGCGTAGTTCCTAGGATTAGATGGGCAGCACTAGCTGGTGCGTCACTATTAAGATTATCTGTGACAACATTAATCTTAGCATTATCTATGCCTAATATAGAGTTTTCCCTCCGAATAAAAGCGAATGTTATATACTAATTGGTGTGTATTATTTATTTTCTACCATTAATGTGCAATATAACAGTAATATTGTACAATCTCAAAAGACAATTTTCAGTTTCAAAAAGCTCGTTATTCATAAAACTAGCATTTCCTGTAAATAAAGTAAGGTTCTACTTAAGTGGAATACCAATAGATGGAGCCACCTGTTACTCAGGACATTAACTATCACGACGTAGACAGATGGAGTGCCATTCACCACAGTGGCTCGCGATTGATTAACTGCCTTCCCTTCCTTGGGTTAGAACTAAAATCTACAAAATGGATTTCATTGATATTATTTATAGCATTTTTGATTTATGTGTTAAAAAGAATCAATAAGCAATAAACGAAGAATGAGAATCTGAACTGGTTGAAGAATTAAAGAAGAAGGGTACGAAACTGATAAAGGCGGATTCTGAAGCTGATACAAAAACAGGATGTTTTAATTGAACCATTGTCCTTGACTTAAAAACTCTTGGGATATGAATTAAAGCAGAAGAATAAAATAAAAAAAATGCCTCAATACAAGACACACTAGAATGATAAACATAATGAGAAGAGGACAGAGGCATAGACAAAAAGGCATTTATCTAAAGTAAATGTAGAAAATGAAATAAAAAATAAAATAAAGCATGGCAGAGACATGGCATGGAGATATGGCAGTCAAGCTAAAGAGACTTCTGCATAATTAGAAGTAACGCTTGTGTTAGATATTCTGATATTTTTCTTATGTGTTCAAGCAACTAAAAAGAATTTAATGAGGTAGAGACAATAAAAAGGGATCATAAAAACTGTCTGAAGATAAGAGAGAAATTCGTTGCTAAGAAAAATATCCGAATAAAAACGTAAGGGAGGATAACAGAGAGGTTAAGTTAATAAGTGGATCAAATTAAACTGTTTTTAATGAAGTACTTCGAGGTTTTAAGATATTTCCAGAAGGTTACATTTAAAATGCAGAATTTACAGTTGAGAAGGAAGAAGACTCCAGACACGATCGATGTCTCCTCAAAGAACAGCTGGTTGAAAATGTCACGACAACTGCGCACATAATAATCGATTAATCGAATCGAATAATCGACAAGCCTTAACTTAGGATTTGTCTTCATTGAGATTTTTGCCATTGACAAATGGTTTAGTAACTAAACATACTACAATTAACCATACATATTAAAAACTAACTTTAGTAGCAAGCACAGTTGCAGCTATTTTTGTTTTTTTTAATCCTTTATTATATCGCTATACATAGCATGTATCAGAATTCAGAAATGCGTGGTCAGATTTATGGCTGATTATTTTTTCACGATTACGATGTTGGTCCCATAGAGAAAGTTGTTCAGTTTGGTGGTCTGATCCACACCCTTAAATATGACCACGCGTTTCTGATACAAGTTGTAGATATTTAAGTATTTTTCTATTTCTTGGTTTTCATTTGCGACTTCTATCAAGTATACTAGTAAAATGGAAGCTTACAAAATATTGTTCAGTGGTTTAATTTTAGGCTCAACTTTATACTGTTACTCTTCACTGTGTATAAACTTGATGTAATTTATTTTACGATTTTTACTAATGAATTTTTCTGTCTTGGACATAATTAAATTGTGGTTCTTATTTTACTTCTATGTTGTTTAAGGCTTTTCATTTTTAATCTTTCTGTTTGTTTTCTTTTATCGTGCTAGAATTTGAAGTTATTTTAACAGTTAATTAAATAGTATTATTTTGTATGGTGTCATTTGGTCATATCTCTGTTGGTATAAAATTATTTTTTCAAATTGAGAAATATTTCTCTATGTCCTCATACCAATTGAAAATTTACAGAAATCTTCAGGACACGTCGTTTCTAAGAAACCCTTATTATAATCGTTATTGTTATCGAGTTTAAGTGCTATTACTTTAAGTAGATACACAAGGTAAGTCCCGAGTTAAGGATCTTTGTAAGGAGCAACAGCCTTTCACTTTAATTACAATTTAACGTTCGCCGTTTCTACTCGATAGTACTTCTCGCCCACTCTGAGGCCTCCACGGCGCCTGCTGGTCGCATCCCAGCAATAATTAAACTATGTAGGTCGCATGAACACCCACAATGACCAACGTTGTACAAACCACCAGTGTAAACTGACCCACCCCACCTCCCACTAACAATCAAAAGCCAGACAAGTACGCCACACGGCAAGGCTCAGCGCAAACTGGACGTGCTGTGACCTCGTCGACCGCTCTTCTGTTGTTCTTTATTCAATTCAAAATGCGTTCCAGACGTGTACGTTGATGATAAATGACGGTTGAAATTCGATTACGATTTCCAAGTTTGAAATTTAATTTTGGAATTTGGGGAATTTTCGGGTTCGCGTGTGAAAAGTTTAGGCCGTTAAATATGTGGGGAATAAAGTCATGCAATGTTCTCGTTCTGTGAAATTCAGATATTATGAAAAAATTCTGACTTTTGGAATGAGAAAATGAAATAGGTACCTAGGTAAATAATTACATTTGTGAATTGTTAGCCATGATTAAAATTTTAAGATAGATAATACCATAAATACCTATAAAAATGAAATATATAAAAAAATACGACAAAACTTGCTATACTTAAAAATATATTTTGCTTGAACCAGACTATGCTAATCCTAGTTGAAGCACTTTACTTCGTATAAAGTAAACAAGAAAATATCAAAGTGAAAATCGTAGTAGTTCTTAAGAAGATTAAAAATAAATCCGCTTTAATCTTGTACGTGGCTTTACAAATTCAGGAGGCCCGAATAATAGATTTTCTTTGCACTAAAGAAATACAACAATGGTTTGAAATCGTAGTAACTGTCAAATAGAATAGCTACAAAATAAAAGCGAACGCCGTCATTCTTCGTGCAATGACAAATGTTGCCCGCGGCAGAAGTAATTTGCCGCAATTTTCAGAATACAACGTTCCTATACAACGAGTCTCATTCATAAAAATGTTTTTCTTCCGTAGAAAAGGGAGATGGGCATAATAATTTTCTTTGAATAAAGCTAAAATAAAAGCTCGTAAAAATAAGGGAGTACCTACAGAAATTTTCTCGCAAGTTTTTTTCTTACAAAAGCTTTCTTCTAATTCAAAGATTGTGTTTTTTTTTATTTATCTACGTTATCAGGATTATAAAAATAAAAATTATACCAAGTCAATAAAATAAAAGTTTTCGAATAAAGAAATCGTTTTTAAAAATTGTAAAACGAATTCTGTTTTTAAATTTATGTTTATCTATCGAATGGACTGTATATTCCCACAGCGTAGATAAATAACCATTAAAATCATTTAACCGCAAGCACAAAGCACAATAAAATTTCTTCATCGTAATAACTTATCTACTAAAAAATTCTTCAAAGTAAAAAATGCAATACAATAAATCTTAATCTAACGCCTTTGTGACAGATATCGCGTCAAACACAAACATATCATTAACATTTTAGCGAAAAAAAAACGTGATATCGATATCGGCGGAATTCAATTCTCGCATAAAAAATCCTAAACGAAAACTTCCCGCTTGTCAGCCGCAAAAAGCTTTCAAGCTTTTAATCGATCACTGTACTACAAGAAAAAAACTTACGTTTCGATCCGGGTTCCTTCCGCAAAAGTGCAATAATAAAAAACAAAAAAATCGTACACATAACTAAAAAGGCACTAAACGGAATACGTCCAAACGCGTTTTCGACATAAAAAAATGGGTGCGTGTATATACGACCGCGCGGAGGGCGGCGTGCAGTATACTGATCTAATTTCCAAACGTACGACTGTGAAAGTGACGTAATGCCGGCGCCATGTTGCCCCGCGCCCCTCGCCCCACCCCGCTTCCCCGCGACCGCGCCTAGCTAGCTTCCGCCACTGGAAAAATGCACTATTTAATCAATTTCAGGAGTGCTGTGGAATGTTACGGAGCTTTATGGGCTTATTGCGTCGTATCACGTTACTGGCTGTGTTAAGTTTTCCCCGAATCGATTATAACTGTCTTATCTGTCCTTACGGCGTTAGAAATGGCTTTGTGGTACGCAAGTTTGTATAAGTCAGGCACATCATAAATAAGGGCTTCGCGTGCAGGTTGCTTTTTGGTTCGGATTTTGAAAATGCTTGTAGCGATTTGAATTTCGAATGTTGACGTATTTTTTTTTCCTTTTTTCAAGCCAATGTTTGTCAAATTTGAACTATGGCAACGAACGAAGAATAATAAAGTATAGAGAAATTTCAAGAATCACACATTATCTGTGTAGTTGGAACTGGAATGGCCGCATGTCAGACTGCAAAATATATTTTAAGCTTCCAAGTCTCTATTTTGTACATTTTTCGGAGCGTCTTATCACAACGGACTCATGTCGGCGACTACTTTCTAGATTTACTGGTATGTTAGAGAATGCTTCATAGCATTAGTAAAGTAACATGCACCGTTGATTGTAGCGTATATAATATAATGATAGGGAACTTACAAAAAAATTTAAAACAAGGATTCCTGAAGTCTTAGGTACTGAAAATACGTAGATATATTTATTAGAGGTCCTTCTGGTCAAAAACCAAAATAAATATTGTAATGCATTTGGATAATAATCTACCTACATAAATTAAATTGAACACTGAACATTCGTGCTAATGCAATAAGCCCTACGCTTGGTGTATGGTTTGGTTTATAATATTATAATAATTACAAAAATATAGGGATTTTGTATTTTTATTCCTAAAAATTGATTGCTCTTTCAAGCCAGATTAGAAGACAACATAAAGGGACGTCTTAGCGAAAACTGAGTACATGATTTTGGACATAATACGTAAAAAATAAGAATAGGTCTTTTAAAAAAAAAACAATAATTTTCGCAGTTTTTATATTTAACTAAAAAACCTGCAAAAAAAACGTAAAATTGATATCTACTGATAAATTATGACGATGATGAACTGAAAAGTTTTAAAAAACGGTCCTTGCTGCTCTACTGGGATTAAATTATGCGTCTGGATAACTTGCAAACCAATTAGTGATATCGCTAGCTTAACACTTTGCAGGACATTGGAAGACACAATAGAAGTTTTATAGTCATGGGCGTTTTAGTGATAATATCGTTGTCTTAACACTTTGCAGGACATTCGACGAGACACAATAGAAGTTTTATTGTTATCACGTTTTCGAGTTCAGTGTCCTGCAAAGAGTTAAAATCCTTATCTGGTTGATATTACCTCATCACACTAATCAATATTTATTCATACGTGAATGGAAAGCTTTGTACCCCTTTTTAAGCTTACTGCACGCACGGAGGAGTGTGAGATTTGGCATAGTTAAAGTTTATATGGAGAAGGAGTGCAGAAAACTAAAACTACGGTTGAATATCGACCACTAGTAAAAAAAATATATAAATGCCAAAGTTTGTGAAGATGTTTGTTACTCAGTCAACCATAAACGGCTGAACAGATTTGTATAAAATTTGGCACACGGATAGAACATGTCCTGGAATAATATAAAATATACTTTTTATTCGAGTATATGATATAGTTCCCTTAGGATGAGACTAAAATCCCGGGCTACAGCAATTTTTCAATAAAAAAATATATCTGAAAACGCTATTAAAATTTGCATGAAATAAACTCTACAGTAGAGATGCGTCATTATTCTCCGAGGTCATAGAGTGACGTAGGTTGCTCTACCAGTTCAATATCTATGATAGTATAAATGATTTCAATCAATTGGCTCTTACGCCTTCATTCAGGAGCGTTAACATTTAATTTTCAAGTCTGATAGAGTTGTTCTTTTGAAATTCATAAAATGAATTAACTCTGTTGAATACTTTAATGATATTAATGTGTTCCGCTGAAAATTTTTAGTATAGTTGAAAACTATGTCGAGTAATACTTGGGTTTTATTCAATACAAAAATACAGGATATTTTTTTATGTACTGCACAAAATTTGCAGAGTGATTCAGTGTCCGTTACCAAATGCAACCGCAGTACTACTTAAAATTCACTCCAAAACAAAGTAAAAAATTGATTTTGTATGGCTTGCGCTAGTAAATGCGTGTCCCTCATACTAAGTCGAAGTTTCGTTTTGTTTTAAAGTGTATCCAAATACTGCGGTTACATTTAGGAACACAGACTGAATCACTCTACAAATTTTGCGCACTACATAAAAAAATATCATGGATAGTACCTAAGTAGTAAGATACTTTTGTGATCGATCAGTAAAGCCAGAACAGAAGACATTAAATGGTGGCTCTAGCTACCGAAGACATAGTAGCAATTATAGGGAGTCCCATATCCAGCAGTGAACAAATACGTCTTGTATTAGCGACCAAGTCGAAAGTCTAAAATATTAACGAAGTATCTAATTGCTTACAACTTGGCAGGAAACGCCATAATCACGGAGTATTATAACATTAAAAATTTAACAGGTAGGACATTTGATGTATTATTCAGATAATTGAATAATAATTGTGTATGCGAGACGCAGTGTTGCCAGGATGTAGCTTTTGCAACATTTCACGTTACTTTTCGCACCGCCATAATACTTGGAAGTAACATGGCTCCAAATGTAATTTTGACGTTACTTTTCGTAATAGACTATTTTAAACATCTAATTAGTTAGAAATGTCTCTGAGGTCTGTGGTCGATTTTTTTTTTCTTATTAATCGTTGCCCATCTGGGATTTCTCCTGTATCGAGGGTACAGTTTACAAACATACATGTCTCATGCACACACAACCAGACCCGAAACAACTATCTGTAGATCATACAAATATTTGTTCCGCGCGGGGATCGAACCCGCGGCACGTAGCGCAAAAAGCTAATCGCTTAACCACTGCGCCAACAGTGTCGTCAAGACACAAAAGTAAAATAAAATTAATTTTGTGAATCGGAAAGCATTGAACGATTTAGTGAAGGCACCACCTTTTTTATAATGTTGGCCAATTGCCTCTCTTAAACGCAAATATATATTTCCTTCATTGATTAATTTCTTGAAAAAATACAAGTCCATCTCCACGGAACACTTGTAAGTAAAGTTAGATTTTATTACATAAACATTTTTAACGAAAACAATAACATCAATTATTTAAAAATAGGCAATTTATCTTGCAAAGGCAAAATAACTTAACCGCCAAATTGGGCTACATACATTTTCGGAATCAGCGAATTTTTCTGAATCAATCTACTTAGGTAGCATTGGAATCGAAGCACTTTTATGGGTTACTAAAGCGCCAAAAAGTGCTTCGATTGCAATGCCAACGAAATAGATCAATGCAGAAAAATCGCTGATTCCGAATATGTATGTACCTAACTCAATTTGGCGTTTAAGTAATTTTGCCTTTCCAGTGATGATAAAAAAATGTCTCGAATTTTTTTTCTAAGAAATGTTACTTTCCTGGCTCATGCACAAAACTTTTAACTAGAGTCCACTGGCAACACTGGCGGTACGGAATGGTTATGCGAATCATTTGAATAAACTTCAAGAGACGCGATCGCGGTGCGTTCGAGTGTTTTGACGAGGATTATAAACTTTGAAATCAACGTGAGAAATTGGTTATAATAATTCCTTCAATTTACATTTTTGAATATCATTGTTTAAGAATTCACTTGACATATATTATTAAACGCGGGTATTGTACAAATTATTATGAACAACTTTTACTATAGGACCAAATATTAAATCTTGAAAAATTCAGCTGTTTCCTACATTTAGTCGAGTAATATTGAATTACGTATTTGTATGGAAACGCAGTTTCTTTTTTTCGCGATTTCAGTGTTGTTCCTATAGTAATTGTTGTTTATAATGATGAGTAGGTACAATAACTCCTTAAAGGGATTGGGACTAGAAAGGTAAGACTTAAAACTTTGTACCCTTTTTTAAGCATAGGTACCTATTGTGCGCACGGAGGAGCATGTGAGATTTGGCATAGTTAAAGTTTATACGGAGAAGTGCAGAAAGCTAAAATTTACATATTTTTAACACGCTTTTATTAGCTTCACCTGTAACTAACTATGTAAAAAAATCTTGGAAGTTAAATTTGACCCACTTCCCGGTTTCCGATTGAGCTGAAATTTTGCATACACTTTCAGTTTGGATGACTAAAGCGTGTTCTATAGTTTTTTTTAAACTATAATATTTTATTTAAGGTCGAATTTCGTCCAGTGAGCGACCACTAGCATTATTAAACTTACCAATTCTTGTTTTACCAAATCTGCATTAAATTCTGATATCACCAGTTTGCACAGCTGACGTTTCTACTATGATACGTACGTACATGGGTTCATTCCCGTCCGCTTCCTCATTATCCTCACTGTCGCAATCATCCGTCTTTCCATCCTATCCGGTGTTCGTGCCGACGTTTTGTAGGACATCCTACAAACAATTGATTAGAAATTGTAGCAGGATATGCCAGATGAGGAGAGTATTATCTACTATTAAAATAATTATTTACCAGCTAAGAATATAACTCGTACTTTTATTTTTTTATAATAAGTAACTATATACAACCATAAAATATAAACTTAAATATGTACACTAATAATGAGAGGTATCAAAATATTAAAACTATAGAAACTTAAATCTATTACTAAAAAAAATATATATATTAAAATAATTTGAATGATTCAAGTAGACATTTTATTTTAATTAACAAAACTGACTTCAAAACAGTAAAAAGTATAAAATAAATTTCTTGGAAATCGTATCAGCTTCTGAAGTCGGTGCCACTGCCAAATTAGGTGTATTGAAGAATTAAAGGCTCCGAATTTAGAAACTGTCAAGTTTTTTTAAGAAAATTATTTTAAACCTTTTTTTTTTTGAAGTCGGTTTTTACTTTTTTAAGTTTATTTTATTTTTCTCTTTTGAGTGGCATAAACAGGTACATAAACATGCGATTACAACAATCTTCACTTCAGCCATAGTTTAAATTAATTACGAGAATAGGGCTTCAGACGTACTTCTAAGCGTTATAGGTACCTAGGTGGTATTTCTAAAATGTAGCGTAGGTGATCACCCGAATAATATTTTATTTATGCTTTCCACAAATAAATAAACCTAAATTCTATTCTACAAAACGCTTACATAAAATATTTTCCGGGAATCGTTTAAAAATCCTATTTCACTAACCTTTGAGTGAACGGCCTCATAAAACCGGGATCTTGGATTGGTACCAAATTGTATAAAGTCATGAAAAGGATTTTGAAGGAACTAAAATTCTTCTTCGCTCGCAACCCTAAATAAGTACCGTAGGTGTCAGTTTGGGTACAACGATGTGTTTATTTTACTATTCTGTGTAGATTTTTTGTGATAAAAAAATGTTTTCGGCATTAATATATTAAAAATAAACAAGAGAATATACAAGTGGCGCCCTCAATCCTTTTCATGACTTTCTTGACAGACTATACAATATGGTGTCTAAGTATGGTGTATAAAGTCTTTTGTTTCTATGTCGAAATTTTGTTCTTTTTTTGTCATGGCCCAAATCCTGTCACACGGATTTGCACCCGCTTGACAGGAAAAACATACGCGTCGAATTGAGAACCTCCTCCTTTTTTTTCAAGTCGGTTAAAAGAGGCCTGGCCTGTAGGCTTATTCACGTAACTATAGAAGTGCATTTGCCGCGCAGTTGCAGTAAAATTTTGATCATAACAACGCATTTGGTATTCTCTTAGCTTCAGTGAGATACGCTCGCGTCAATTTCGAACGTCACTGCAATATGAAAGGCGCGTTATAAAATTACATGAAGTAGCCCTCTGGCCTGTATAATGGGGTCTGGTCCGCATGCGAGAGTTAGCGCATTGCGGGCTACACGCAGGACAGGAAAAGCGAGTATGAATGAATAGGATGCGGGGGACACGCATGCGGGTCAGACACGCACACCGGCGCAAATCCAAATGACAGGCAAAAGGCCTTAGTTATCACAAAGCCCTGTTGCGCTAATGAAGCTGAAGGAGAAAAAACTAAAACTAGCGGAGTATGGGTGATCCATGGTAATAATATCCCAAAGACTGTTTATTGTTTCTAGTGATTATTAGAAGGCCCATAATTATTCAGTTGTAATTCACTAAAATTACACGAAAAAAAACGACTTTCAAATCAAATCAAATTATTTATTATATTAATTACTAGCTGTACCCGCGGCTTTGCCCACGTGACAATATTCGATTAAACTATGATAGTCACTTGAAATTAAAGAAAAGGAACGATAGTTTTCAGAATTTGTATTGACGAAATCTTACATAATATGAGATCTGTGCAATAAAATGCCTTGTCTTATGGGGAGCACGTATGGGAGTGAAAACAATCTACACGTTACTTGGATGGGTGATCGTTCTTTACTTGAGACCCCTGAAAGAGCACGGCAGGTCGCATTCACGACTATTTTAAACGAATAATCTATGATAGTGGTAATGGTTAGGCACTCAAAAAGATAAAACCGTGCCTTCAGCCTTCAGGTTTAAATATAACCAGTTTTTACTGCCACCGTGCACCGTTAAGACTACGCTTTCTCGCTATTTTGTGTGTTATTAAAGTTTACGAAACCTGATTCTCCGCTAAGAAACAATAGGAAAAAATTATTTAAAGTTTAATTATTTAAATCTATTGTATGAATATTGTCTACGAAATGGGTAATGAGTGCAGAGTCTGATGCCGACTGTCATAACAACGCCTTGATTACATCAACAATCTCATCTGATTGTAATTCTGTCCGGCGCTTCTTGGGCAGTGAGCTGTTACGAAAATTGCTGACTCATCTATCCACTACATAATGAGCGAATTCAATATGAACACTCTTGGCGACGCAACAGAAGAAGATTCAGCTGTTCTCCGGATTGCAAATGACTTTAGTCCTTCTTCTTTGTGTCAATGGTACTACGTCCCTAGGCTTGTATAATCTGCAAATTTTGCCACCTCTATGATGTTATTATTGGCAAAATAGAGGTGGCTCAATGTGCACATATTGGGGCATATTGAGCAACACAGTAGCTGTGACATCGTTTGTGGGACAATACCACATCTCCACCCTACCGCTGTTTCCTCGATATAGCCCCACTTGCTCATTTGCTCATACTGCACTTGCATCTGCCTAATTGGGTCCAGAGTCGGTTAAATAACTTTCATGTGATCCAAGAGATGATCGTTCGATCGGATCGTATCTGGCAGAAAATTACTCACCGCGGGCTTGATTACTGGTGAAGAAAGTTTCTCCAACCACAATGTATTTGCAATGGGCATCGGCTGAACCACCCGATAGTGCCTCTCTAGTGTTCTAAGGAAACTGAGCTGACTTTTTAAAGGCTGTGCTGATAATTAAGCACTGAATTGACTTCTGAATATTGGATGTCTGGTGTTGGACTCCTTTTTGTGTTTTTTTACGCAACGTCTCTGCGAATTTGTAGAAGTGCTATGCTCACCGTAGGATACGGTATACCCATATTGAGAGTGATCAGTTTAAGTCAGCCGGTGATAGTTCAACATGTGTCATTTAGCTGACCGAAACTTTTAGGTACCTAGTTCTTTTTATTTGATTTTCATATAATGGTTTTTTAAAGTTAACGTTCTGTCCAGGGTGACTCCCAGGGGTATTGATGTGATTAATTTCGAACCCTACGGTGATATCAGCCCTGATCCCACTCGAAAACTTAACGTTGACAAACTCTTCTTCGACAGACGCTGTTCCAACACTCCGAAATTACGCTACTCCTGAACCATGAGCAATAAAATCGGAAAAAAGTAAAAGCAAGAAAGAAAGAAAAAGAGTTTATAGCACAACATAAAATAAACGGAAAAGCAAAGAAAACATATCAAATAAGTTGAGTTATTGTACTAAAGCATATAAAGCATATTGTCAGGAGGCAGTGATACTGGCCACCTGACGCTGGTTTTCAGCTGCAACCCACAAGTGCCATACCAGATGTCGTCATTAATATGCCTTACGCCTATAAGTATTTTGATAACCCTTAAATACTTACCTTTATTGAGAATATTTGAACATTACAAATTAAATTATTATAAAGAACTCTGCCTTTAGGAGTCTGGATGCCGTATCAATAAAAAAATCGCTTTTAAAAATATTGGAAATTAAAAACTCGCCTATAAATTACTACTAATGCCATCTAGGTATAAACAGACGAATTAAAATATATAAGGCTAAAGAATAAATGAAAAAGTACGTTTAAAAAAATGCAAAATGATTTCTATTGTATATAAAATGTTAATCGGACCTATTAACTACAATCATCCAATATTTCAAATGGATTCGTCATATAGGTAGCGACTAATAATTGTACACAGACATATTGGTTTATTGCTCACCCCCCTTTGACAATAGCGTAATAATTTGTATCCTATATGTTGACCAGGCTATTAACGGATTTTACTTTTAAATTTCATGAAGATCTGTTCGGCGGTTTGGCCGTGAAGCTCGGACAGACAAACAGACAAACAGATAAACAGACAAACAGACAAACAGACAAAAATTCTAAAAACTATATTTTTGGCATCAGTGTCGAATATAGAGCACATGCCTTTTTTTTTTTTCAAGATATATTTAATGTACAGTTTTCGCTTCGTTACGATTTTATTATAAGTATAGAAGATTATTTTTGCAGGCTGCATCCGAAACAAGTTATTCGATTGTAAATACTAATAACTTGTTTATTTCTAGTAGTTATATTAGAGATTTACATTATTGTAATGGCATGCGTAAATTTATGATGATTTAACATTTTTAAATGATAATTATTGTAATAACTAATAGCATGCTTTAATATTTTGTATACCTATCGGCGAAACATGGTAGTCTTATTATTAAACTACTAGTGGTCGCCCAGTGGTCGAAATTCGACCGTAATATTATTTATAAATTTGAGCTTTCTGCACTCCCTCTCCATATAAACTTGACTAAGCCAAATCTCACACTCCTCCGTGCGCGCAATATTCTCAAAAAGAGGTACAAAGTTTATTTTTTATAACATCCTTGTACCTGTGTTTTACAAAATAAATGATGATTGATTGATAGATTAATTAATATTTTTGCAGTCATAAACTAGCACTAAAATTAAATAGCTCTCAAATATCATGTCATAAAATTGTATAAAGCGAAGTCAAAATTTATTCCAACTGGCCTGAGCCAGCCGTGGGCCCAGATTTGTAAACAGACCACACTAGGAAGAGATTCGCGGCTTGTCTATAAATTATTAATACATTTTCCAAGAAATATATCTAAAGATTAGTTCACCCTTTCACCACGGATTACGACTTACGGGTTTCTTAGTACTTAATACACACATCCGGGTACCATGAAAATATTAGATTGTAGAAAATAAAGAAATAATTAAAATAGTTTATGTTTGTCGTTTGTCATGCGAATAGAGGCATCGGCAGGACTATTTTTAAATTGTTGCAGGTCAAAAGAATTAGCGTGGAAGAGCCTTTTATTTTTGGCCTGTCTTCCTCCGTTTGGTATAACTTTCGAGTTTACTGTATACAGCAGTAGCAAAGGGTCTATATAACACGATTCCCATCGGCTTCCCCTTACGTGGCCATTACCAATACCTATTGGTAATGGTTTGTTCCCACTAGTTCTACTAAACAGTCCTACGGTAGAACTAATGGGAATTTTTTTTCTCATTAGTTCTACGATTCGTCTTGTTACAAAATAGTAGAACTAGTGGGAATAGAAATTCCCACTTGTTCTACCACAGTTCTACGGTAGAACTAATGGGATTTTTTTTTCTCATTAGTTCTACGATTTATCTTGTTGCAAAACCAATAACATATAATATTATGTATTGATAAATATTATCTAAAGCCAAGTAAGTTGCTACATGAGTTCAAGCCACAGTTAAATTATTATTATATTATTCCCTTTATTTAATTTTTAACATACTTTTTGATAATTTTAAATAATTATACAATTAAAAAAAAAAAAAAAAAAAATTATTATTATAGTGGACAGCAGGTAACACGCGTGACCAAGCTATTTTTATAAAAATATTCACCCTTCGCCGCTGGTATACAGTAGGCTCAAAAATCACATCAAACGGACTTGTCTGGCGCCTTCACTACGTAAGAAATATCTAACAGCCACAGGGATCAACAAACATTAGTTTTTCCTGGTTTTTTCCCACCCGCTTTTTACCCTACACTTGTACCAAGAATAATGATCCCGTAAAAAGCAGCTGTGATTTATTGGAATATAATTTTTAATACCACGTGACGTTATGACTGTAACTCACATTTGACGTTAACTCGACGACGTTAAATCGAAAATAATTTATTACTATTCCCAAAGTTTTACTAGCGGAAAACGTTTCCCCGACAGACGATTCCTTAGTAATATTCCGTTCGTCCTGCGCAGTCTGCTACGGTTTTAACGTCGCTGTCTCGTTGTATTTTGGAATGTCGAAGTTTGAAATACCGATGTACGTTTGTTCGACAGTTTGTTAATAGCGATATACTAAACTTCGAATGTTTACCATTGCGACGTACGTTTGATCGACAGTTTGTTTTTGCGGTTGCCTAACACTGGGCTTACAGAAACATTACGGTATGTTGATTTTTCAGTGATAATAATTATAAGAACATAATTATGTGTAGATATTTGATTATAATTTTTTGGTTAATGTGTCAATAATGATGTTTTGTTATTGTGATAAATATATCATTTATTGTGTGTGTTGTGTGTTTAATAAATCGAATTTCTTTCTTTCTTTCATTGCTTTTCTCGAGTGGACCAACCCGTTTGGAACCGTGCACATAGAATCACGACGTTTTGAAAGTGCCTGCAAAGGCCCAGTTGAAATAAAAATCTTTGACTTTGACTTTGGAAAAGTCGATCCGATATTTTTCTAAGGAAAGCCGGTCGAATTACTTCGACTAATCGGTACCGTTCGAGACATGCCTACATTTCGAATTCGAACCATCACATAGTCAAAAAAGCACTCGAAGCGCGAACTCGATCAGGCACATCGTCAAAAAACTATTCCAGTCAGGATTATCGCAGTTAAAGTGGTTGCCAATAAAAAAACCCTAAATCAACCGAGTCCTACAAATCACAAACATTTTTGATCCGATCAAATACCTACACTACAAAAAAACATTAGGTACTTTTCTTCACATAATCCTCCATGTTTTTCTTAACATCGCACCCCAAATGTACAAATCTTCGTCCCACATCGCAATCTTAAGATAAAAACTCCAACAAATTCGAAAAAACTTGTAAAAGCAATAACGTCGCAGAAGTTTTTAGCTGCTCGATTGAACACGAAGATACTAACAATGGGTATCGATTCAAGATGGCCGATTTCCCGCGCTTTCTTATGTCAAACGTAATAGGTGCGTTCTTGCGTCGGAAAAATTTTCGATGTTCTTTTTTGTTTTTATGACTCGAGTGAGTCAAGTTTGGAAGAGGAAAGTTGTAAGTAAGAAGTTGACGGGATATTACGATTCTATTGCTGGGTTATCATAATATTGCTGTTTATAGACTGTTTTTAGTAGGTACTTAACTAAAACGTGTGCTGTATTTGACATGGGTAATTACACTTTTCTCATTGTACTTTGAGAGGCGGGAAACTAGGATATTTTACTTTTTTTCCTGTGGCTATCAAGCATACGCCTGATGGTAAGCGGTTACCATAATCTACAAACGCTTGCAACATCACTCAATACTGCAACATCAGTCACGCGTTGCTGACCCTACTAAAAACGTCGCTCCGACGCCAACACGACGCTTCTCCAAGGAGCACTGGCAACCAAGACCAAGGCAAGTTAGACTTAGTAGAGATCTAGCAGTTGACTAACTTATAAATTGGTTTTTACAACTGACCTGTCTGTGTACAGGGTGTAAGTGACATCGTAATAAAACTGATACCATTGATTCATTATGAGATTCTGGACACCTCAGAGAAAACATATAAAGTCGGTCTATTAAAAAAAATACGATTTTGTTCGCAATTTTTCTAACTAAATTACCTGGGAACAAAATAGTAAATTTTTTGATAAGACTGACGCTAAATTCTATCGCTGATTGATCCAGAATCATGGTCCTGATTATTATATATTATCATGGTGTATAATAGGGTGTATAATAATCATGTCCCTGATTATTATACACCCTGTATTATTGCCATAATCTGGTGATCAAAGTATGTTGTTTAGCACACAGGAGGACGCTATTGCCCATCTTAGCATCTCATGATCAGCCTAGTCTCTTTTCGCCTACAACATCCACACATAAAATATGGAGAGATAGAATTTTCTTTGCCGAGAAACGCACAACCAACGCTGACTTTCTGAAGATGCTTGGATGTTTGGACGTTTGGATGTTTGTAACTAAATTACGTATACTAAATTGATGAAATATTCTGGATACTTTATATGTATAGGACATTTTATAGTAGGTACATGAAGTAGTTCTCCTGGGATGATGAATGAAACCGCGGGCAGCAGCTAGTTAGCTATAAAAGCCTTGTGTTTAAGTTAAATACCATTATAATTACGCCTCCATTACACTCTCGATACCGATACTGCTATGTACACACTAGCGTCCATTACCGTGCCGTCCCACGCCGTAGTTAATGTCAGCGAAGGAGAACGGATCAATGCTCGTAGAAATACTGCGTTTTAAGTTGAATAATATCGTGTTAGTTAATGAACATTTAACAAAAAAGAAAGTACATTTATTCAGCACGGACAGTGACAACACACGAGAGAAAAATAAAATAAAAGTTAAAATAAACATTTAAGCAAAAAAAAAAAAAAAACTGCAGATCTGCTGGAAGAGATTTCTTTAGAAATAAGCAGTACCTTTGTGTCATCTTTCCTATTTAATTGTAATTATTCTTCTTTCTGTGTGTACATAAATTGTTAAATAAATAAATAAATAAACAGACACATAAGAGAACAAAAATAAAAATAAAAAATAAAGTAAAATAGTCATCCTGAAATATGCTGTGTATTTCTCTTGTCTTCTAATAGCACCGTAATACTATGATACGGTGCTGTTTGGATATCTGTGCCATAGTAAAAGCTTTTCATAACTATAATAATTCCATAAAGGGATCGGGACTAGAAAGGTAGGAAAATGTTACTGTTACTGTTAGCCTGCATCATCCCACTGCTGGGCAAAGGCCTTCCCCCATGATCTCCAGGCTTTTCGGTCTAGAGCCAGTGTGAACCATTCATTAATAGTTTTATCAAGTTCGTCCCGCTATCTCTTTCGTGGTCTGCCGCGTCGCCTTCTCGCCATATCAGGGCTCAACTTAGTGGTTACCTTGGCCCACAGCTCATCAGGCATCCGACAGACATGGCCAGCCCAATCCCACTTCAATTTTGCAGCCTTATGTTATGCTACGTTAGTAATTTGTATTTTGGAGCGCAGTGTAGTGTTTCGAACACGGTGTGTTAACAGGAAAATGTATAAAAAAAAGCTTTATCGGTAATAAAATAAACCAAAAGCTTAGCTTTTTGTGAATGACCTAAATTAAAAATTAAGACAAAACACATCCAACTCCGCTGAGGACAGGATTCGAACCTGTGCGGGCAGAACCCATTGGATTTCGAGTCCAACTCCTTAACCACTCGGACACCTCAGCTGCTTGTGACAAGGCTGAAATAAAGGATCATGATCTACAAAATACTAAAGATGAATTATTATTTTTGCCCTGTATTAATGGCAAAGAACAAGTCACTCCCTTGCCACCTTCCGCCAATGGCTGTGGTAATAGGGGAATCTACTGGATATTGAGGATAGACAGCAGCGTCCTTCTGTTTGCTAAAAACAACATGTTGCAATCGCCAATCCGTGGTGATTATGGCAATATTCTTCAGACCAATTATATTAGTGGTGAAAGTCTTTGCAGTTGCCAATTAAGTACGACAGGATGGTATGATGAACAGAAGACTTAACAAAATATCAAAGTCAAAGTTTTTTATTTCAACTGGGCCTTTGCAGGCACTTTCAAAATATCGTGATTCTAGGTGCACGGTTCCTAACCTGGAGGTAATTAACCCTGCGAGGGTAAAAGCGATATTCGAAGGCAGTAATAAGCTGGTAATAGATAACAAAGATTAGACCAACAAGACGTTAGGTTTAGTAAACTCTGTAAATATTATAATTAAAGATAAAAATAAATAATGTAGGTATAGGTATAGGTATTATTAAAATGTTATAATTTGTGATTGTAAAGAAAGAAAAGAAAGAAAGAAAAAGTATTTATTTGACACAGCACAAAAACGATTTTAAAGATAATATAACAGAAAAATAAAAACATGAAAAACCAAAAAAAGAAAAATATTTATCATAAATAAAAAATGGATTGTACGTCGCAGCTGTGTCAAAAAGGCTTCCGCTCAGCTTAAGCTGACGCGCTGCGAGCAGCCCGACAGCGCTGGTTTTCAGCGGGAGCCACATCTGACATCGAGAGACGGTATGTGTGCCTACGTGTACAGAAAATATATTAATTAAATATGAATTAAATAAATAATAATTATAAAAGAACTTGTGTGTGTTGAAATGATTAATTATGTAAGAAGTTACTCAATATTTTTGTGGATTTTTTTAATGTTCAATTCTTATTTATATGTGGCGTGGATGGATTTAGTTTGCACACCAACCTACGTATGAGACGTTTCAGACGTGATTAGTTCTACCGTAGGGCTGTTTAGTAGAACTAGTGGGAACAAACCCACTGTGCGAGGGCCTAATATAGTTCTAGCTTAATTCCTTCATCTTCCATTATCCGTACAGTAAATAAATCTACCTGTCCCTAATATTCATAAAGATAAGGAAGTAAAGCTATTATGGAACACAATCAGCAGTAAGGGCGACAACTACTAACTATTACAAATAACAATGAAGATGTAGTCACTGGAAGGGAGAGTTTTTCTACTGTTACTCTATATTGCCGGCGGGAATAACATGGACACTGAATTTAAAAAAAAATGTATATCTACAATAGATGCGGCCGCGGCTCCAGTGGTTATTTTTTAATTATATAACTACTGTTGCGAAATTCCGAACATGAGGAAGACAAGCAATTCCTTTGCCACCACCATGCTGTGCCCGACGGGGTCCATAATTGATCCATAGATTAAGCCTACCATCTGTTTTAACTTAACATTATGGAATGCAATAAAGATTTGATTTGATTTGATTTGCTTGATTTTCGAAATTCGAATGTCGTATTTTTTTATTCTTCTATGTTCATTGTACTTTTTTTAAATTTGTTTTTGTTTATTTATTTATATTGTTTATATTTCGTTTTTGCTGTTACTAATTACACACAATTTTTACGTCGAAAGTTTTTTATTATATCAATTTTACATGCCCCGTACAACTACGTAAAAAATAAAAAACTGAAAATTGTATAAAAAAGGAAAAGAAATTAAGATGAAGAATAAACGTTGTTTTTTTTTAACTAACAGTACCTATTACATTTCTCATATAAGTGAATGACATTCTTTTGAGAAAATAAAGTTATCTTAAACCTGAAACCTGAAGTTGTTTGCAATTTTATTCTATTAGTTTCCGAGTCTAATTTCCGGTTAAAGAAATAGGCACACACACGAAGTACCAATCTGAAAGGCCGTGCAAAAAAAATGATGATTTTTCTTCTTTAGTGTCAATATGAGGGTGCAAGGAAAAGATTAGCCAGTTAGCAAGACTTTTAAAGGGGATGACAGCTCCGGGTGTGAAAAATTTTCATAATAATAAGGACACATTGACACATCGAAGCAACTCGTAAAAAATTAGTTTAGGTTATCTCGCGAATAAAATATTATTATTGCAATATGTTTATATAAAAAAAAAACGCATGCCAGCTACTGGCGGATCATGTAATGCCACATATTATCATCACCATGTAACACCTTTTTTTTACCATGATTCAAGCAAAATAAATTTCATTTCATTTCAAAGCAAACTTGTGATATAAATATATAGCTTGAGATTATGCTCGGAAGGAGAAGATTATAAAACTAATTTCTCTGCTACTAGGTACTCGTCCCGTTTGCATGGCAGGCTTATCTCTTAAGCTTGTACTGGAAGTTGGTACTGCTCACAGTACATACACTAACAGTGATTTAGTTTAGAGGAATTGTTTATCGTTTTCGTGTACTCGTTAAATTTAAACGAAAGCAAAACAGAAATATGAATCAGATTTTGTAGTAATCCCAAATTTTATCAACAATTTTCTGTTGCTTTAGTTTTTTTCCTTAAATAAGAATAAACATTGTCAATGTTTTTTTTTTTCTTGGGAAGATATCTATTATTTATTAATAAACATTAAACTATTTAAAACCAAAATATGTACACTAATTATTGATAAATAAATTAAACATAAAATAAATACAAATATAAAATATATAAATACTTTGTCTATTACTTTTTTCACCTTCCGCATTTTATTTACTCAAAATTCCATGCTTTGAAAACCAAACCAATTTTTAATATTATGAATTTCCCATCCATTAAACCTCTTGTTCTTTCATTCTCTGTTAAATTTTAGATAACAGAGTATTTCTGTTCCATGAAAATTGTTGGTCAAAGTTTGGGCAGTTGCTGCCGTTAAAACTTGCGATGCAAACTCGACAAAGTTTACCGGGTATTATAATGTATTCAGGATATTTATCAGTTTACGTTAATAGATAAAATAATTGTTTTTTGCTCATTATTTACTTTAGTTATGTAACTAAAGTACAAAAGTAAAAATCAAGTAATAGTAACTAGTAGTGGTAGTAGTAGTAATTAGTAGTGGTAGTCAAGTAGTAGTAAGTCAAAATCAAAAACTACTATATCCTGCTTTAAAAAGGAACTCTTGAAATAGCACTAAAAATAAAAAAGCGGTCCTTTTTCTTGCTCTCCAGTGTACAAGAAACACAATAGCTATAGTGTTATACAAGTTATTGGCTCGAGCCAAAGTCGAGCCTTTGTGAACTTATCTCGAGCGTTAGTCGACCTGCCAATTGAATTCTGACCTTCCCAAATTCGTGTGAACTGTTACCTTTTTTTGGGTGTAACTCTTCAGTTAGTTTAGATAAAAATAAAAGGTTTCTGATTGAGACTGATTTGATCTGTCTGTGATTGGAGATCGTCATAGTACAGGATTATAAAAACCGACTACAAAAAACTAAAAAGTATAAAATAATTTTCTTAAAAAACTTAACACGTTCTGAAGTCGGTGCCACTATCAAGCTAGATGATGCATTAAAGAATTAAAGGCATCGACTTTAGAAGCTGTTAAGATTAAAAAAAAAAATCTTTGGAATATTCGCAACGCCATGATTACGTAGTACTTAAGTATAATTTAATGGCTACAATTTACGCTCACCAAAATAATTTTCCACCACCAAAAATTGCTGTCAAAACGGCAGCCTGATTACGGACGCAGCTGACAGTTTGCGACAAGCGTAAATTGTACAATTGTTGCTGTCAAACATAATTTTTTGTATTGTACGTAATACCAAAATGCTTTTTGACAGCAGCAATTGTACAATTTACGCCTGTCGCAAACTGTCAGTTGCGCCCGTAATCAGGCTGCGGATCAATGCTCACCAAAACGAATATATCCTCGCCAAATATTGTTTGACTAAAAATGTAAATAAAAATAAAAAATACTAAAAAAAACAGCCAATCAGGAACTCTGTCTCAGTAGGCTGACCCCTAAACCGAGAACATGTGAGGAGCTGGCGAACAGAACCGGATTAGTCCGCAAAAATAAATTTTACACACTGGCTAAAAAACTAAATGTAATTTTTTAAATCTTTAAGTTGGATATCGGACTGATCCGGTTTCGTTTTCGTCGGTTAACTAAGACCCACCTGGTTTTGATTGAAAATATTAACAGGGATCAACGCAACGGGTCTTGGACATCACGATTCGAAAAAAAATGCTTTTAAATTCATAGTGGACATTTGTTTAACTATGATTGTGTAAATAATACTTTAAGTTAATAATAATTATTAGTATTGAATACCTATTTTGAATCGTAATAAAATCTTGATTAATTTAATTATATTGAATACTAATGTAATTAAGTTGTAATAATTGTGTCTTTTTAATTTATATTATAATAGTTAATAATATTATTAAACTTAAGATGTAGAATGTTATCTGTAAGTAACTATGATTAATTTGTATGTCATTATTGGCAAAACATAGCGGACTACCTAATTACCTAAATAATATGCTTATGCCTATGCCTATGTTTCACAAATAAATTATTCTATTCTATTCTATTCTATTCCGGTTCTGTTCGCCAGCTCCTCATGTATAATATACACACAAAATAATTTTAAAAGATATTTGGCAACGCAATTTGGTGAGCATTTATTCGTTTTGTAGCAATTTTTTGGTAGGAAACAGATACATTTCTGGTAAGCGTTTATTCAAGCCTTATTTATTTTGTTCCATGGGTCACTTTCAAACTAAGTCTTATGCAATAAAATATTTTCTTTGTTCACCAGTGAACAAAGGAAGCGAGAAACCACTTCGTCGTATACCCTAGGGCACTGCCAGTACCCTAGTAACCCGATTACCCCATTACAGAGCTCTCTGCATCAATACTAGAACCACAGAGTAAATACAGATACTTGACGTCATCAGACTACTATGGACCAACGTTACGGAACTTGAAACAGTGGGCCGAGCACAAATGGTTTGACATATGGTAACGTTAACGTAAGCAAATTTTGATTATAACATACAATGAATCTATTGCATTTTTGTTCAACTTTATTACACACTAGCTTCCGCCAGCGGCTTCGCCCGCGTGATATCTTTATAAATTATAGCCTATGTTACTCACTGATAATGTAGCATTCTGCTGGTGAAAGAATTTTTAAAATCGGTTCAGTATTTATTGAGTTTATCCATTACAAACAAACAAACATACATACAAAAAATCAAATATTTTCTCTTTAAAATATTAGTTTAGATACACACTTGTTTTATAAAAACGTAAAAACTAAGCGTACCTATTGTATTTTCAAATAATTAATATCAGGGATTGAACGTGTATTTTTTATTCTTACGTTAAAGTTAAGATACGTAAAAACATTTGTGCTCGGTCCACAGAACACAGTATTGTCACTTCAGTTTTTGACTGAAAAGGCTTTCGGGGTACCGACGGTCAATATTACCTACATATTCGGAAAAAATCTATTGAAATAACCAAAAACGAGTATTTAACCTGTAACGGTGTGTAACGAGTTTTTCTCGACTTTGACCTTAATTACCGTAAATCTAGTAGTTCACTCATATGAGCGCGCAAGTTGTTTGCATACATTTTTGGCATTCTTAAGCTTTGGTGGAGTTCGAGAAAATCTCGTTATAGGGGTACAAGTTAAATACTCGTTATTGGTTAGATATTTTAATCGATTTTTTCATACAAGGCAAAATTTACCCTGACGATTGAGGAACTGGTCTACCTATCCTAAACTAAGCCCATATCCAATGAGCCTTCCATTTATTTAAACACAAATTACTACTAAATATTAATTTGTATTTCAGACGAAAAGGGTCGGCGACAAGCGAGTTATACTCCTGGTGTTGCAAGCGTCCATAGCGCGCTTACCATCAGCAGGAGTATAACTCGCTTACCATCAGGCGGGCCGTATGCTTGTTTGCCACCTTAGTAGAAAAAAAAAAAAAAAGATGAACGCCATCATAATGTATGACGGAAATAACCCGTATCTGTCATAAATTTGTCAAGCAATCTTCAGCGATTTCAACTTCACTTTTCTGTAAGGAAACCGGATTTTCATACAAAAGTAATTTAATGGTTTCAGTGTACGTAATTCCACAAATTGCCTCTTCCGAAACAAAGAACAATCTATTTGTATTCAGGTAAAAGTTACATACTTCAAATAAACGTTTATTTAGCTTCATTATGTAAATAAAAAATATTTTTATATTCTACGCAAAAGGACTTACTCAATCCCTTCTAAAAATGAAACAGAATTAGAAAACAATTACGTAGCGACAGAAATAAACATATCATCTCCCAATCTCAAATTACGAAACAATTTCACCCTAAACGAAAACCGAAAACAAATGAAAACCCGCGTCATAGCTTCAACATTTTTTATCTACACTTTTGTTTAAACATATTAAACTCTATTCCCTTGAGGTAAGGATATAAATTAAAGTTGCAGTAGATACGTATAGAGACGTCCGCTCATTGTGACGGCTAGACTTAGACTGCAAGTGACAGCTGACAGACGCCATATTGGATTGTCTGTGGATACACGTGACGTAAGAGACCACGCAGACTGCAGACTGAACAGTCGGCTGAAACTTGACCAAAGGGGTTCTAATATTTTACTATGGAGTGTACGCTTCTATTAAATACTGCCAAAAAATGGTACCAATCTTACTGATAAAAAGTTTAAAATTCGCGTTAAACTTGTCCTCACAAGGAAAGCATATTACAAGATCAAAGACTTGTTGACGATGGAGACGTATGGAAGTGACTATCTTCTGCACATGCGGCTTCCCTGGTGACCCGCTGCTTCCTGTCTTCACAAGCTAATTTTAATAAAGCCGCCCTTGTTTTCAAAACTGGGTTGAGTGTTAAGTATGTACCTACTTGTATTGTTTAAATTATAGTGGTACTTATTATGATCTTTGCTGTTCTTTTTATTATTTTTTTGTAATATTGTGTAAATTCAGGTCGAATTAGCAATTAATTAATTAGTAATCAGATATTATTGTAATTTTTTTTATGAAAAGATTGCTTGTCGGAAAATGTAGAAACATTATAAAGATTTAAAAGATTTGGAACTGGATAGGACTGGATGGAAATTGCTACACCGACAAGTGCCTAGCACTTAAATTTTGGATTGGATGGAATAAATAAATTTCAATATTATGAAAACATAATTTCTTTATATCGCTGATTGCGCAATAGTTTCGGCACTTGGGTACGCTCTTTCCGTGCCCCCTACGTCATAATTCCGCCTCAGTACATAGTGCATAAAGTATAAATAATTAACAAAAGCTAATACAATAGCTTGGCTTATGACAGCTTTAATTATACCAGCAGGCACCAGTTAGCTAGTTATCTTATCAATAACATAGGTTGATACCATCGTACCGACATGGAGGCTACTATCAGATCGTTACGATAGGTTTCTATGTTAACTAACTGTTAGGTCTTGACAGTTTGACGCGATAAGTGATTAGATTGGTCACGTAATGTATTACCTGAAAAGCCTATGGGAAATAGGTACAAAGTACTATCTATCCTGATCCCTTTTAGGAGTTATTGTATGGAACAGCTGACATTATTTTGAATAACGAAAATCAAGAACAAATTTAAAAAAAATATGTTAAGTATGTTATTATTATACTAAGCGTAAATCCGCCCACCTATCCCAATCTACACACATTGAAATGAAATGATTTTATTTTTGCTATTGGGATTTTTCAATCACTTTTACAGAATTTATTTACACACTAGATGGCGCCGGCATTTCCTATAACTACCTCTGAGACAAACCGAAACAAACTCAGGGGTCACGCTCTTTTTAAAGTCCCGACAAATTTTTGTAAGGCTTTATGTGAGAAAAATGTAGAGTAGTACCTGGAAAGGTCGTTTGAGGAACGCGCCATAGCATACAGACAATGATACATTGCAAGCTTAGCAGCTAAAACTAAAACTTCTTTCCCAGCAAATATTTTTGCCAAATGAAGGTTTTTTTACACCCTGTATTAAGAGAAGGCTAATTAACATATTTAAGTTTACAACACCCGAAAGTAAATGTAGCATTCTATCTTCCTGCAGGTGGTAAAATACGACTTATTATAATTTAGATGGGTGACCGATAATAATGACATAGATAGTTAGATACTACAATCAACAACCCGTTTGCCAAGCGTGGCGACTACGTCATTTTAGACGTTTTTAAAAAGGCCCTAGCCTAGCAGTAATCTTTTACAGGCTGATAATAATACCTATTGTTATGACATCCGGAAGCTAGGACGGCTTATACTGCCCCGGGGGCCTACCACCATACTTTTTTACATAACCATCATGTTTGAATGTTCTGTTTCAAACTTTTCGTAATGTAACTCCAATTTGTACCATGTTCTTTCAAGATTAAGAATGTTTTGGCTATCCCTTGCTCGAGAAAACGAGAGGAATGATTTACGATAAAGTCACAATACAATATTATAGTAATCTTACTTAAGGCCGTTACGACATTACGATGTAAGTTTAAAACAATACTGCTGTAAGAAACGGTAGTAGGCCTCCTGAAACCACAGTCCAAAAATAACATTTTCATCTTTTCTCTACGCCACATTAAGAACAAAACTCTTTTACGTAATAACCTCGTTTAAAAAAAGAAGTGTTACATCGGCCCCCTACCCCCTAGGAGGGTGGTCATTTATCACAATCGAGGTGACGTCCCGAAGCCCTTCATGGCCTGATCTAACCAATCAGGAGGCTCGCTGTAATTGACATTATGATTTAAGTCGTTCTATAAATATAGATTGAGTGACGCGTTTTTTAAAATGTTTTGTTAGATTTGGCTAATATTTTCCTTTATAAATAGATAATATATATTTTAGCTGTTAACAAAAGATATTTAAAGAAAAGGACAGATTTAAAAAAAATCCCATAATTAAGCCCTGAAAAATCTGATGAAATTTATGAATAAAGTAAATATATTGTCGCCGTATGAAAGAACAGGTCAAAGGGTTATTTTCCTAGTTTATTTTTGTTTATGTCCTTTATATAGGACGCCAGTGCCAGTGGTCAGAGATCTGACATCTTTGACCACTGGCACTGTTAGATGTCAGAGCTTGAATATAAGTGTAAAATCTGAGAGAGGAGGCACCCTAAAGACTAACAATGACCGTATTGGTGATGTCCTTTAAAAAGGTCAGGTGTGTAATACTTCCAACGATGCAAAATAATTCAAAAGTTGCAAAATATTGTTGCGAAAATATGCAAAAGAGTCGTTGGAATCTCTGAGCAAAGACAATTCTGACATAATTCCCTGAGTAAATATATGTTAGAGCGGGAGGGCTCGGGGATCTCAAATGATAATGATCAGACATCTTCAATATACGTTTTATTATGTTCTCACAACAATACTTTATAATGAGATGCACACAGTTCAAAATACAATCAAATACTGAGCGCTCTCTGACTAGAGCGAGTCTATTTATAAGTTTAACTAATGAAATGACGTCACAATGCAACGACTTCCGGTGGCATGTTCTACAATTTATTATTGGATTTAACTTAAAGTAATTTAATTGCGCACATTATTACACAATAAATTATTTACGCTTTTTAAATAATGTACCTACCTAAATTGTAAATATCGGTAACTATTAATTATTTAATTGAAATAAACGGGACAAACAAAGTTTTTCAATTTCCTTTAAGAGTAATTATAACAGATTAAAACTTAATCACATCTTAAATCTATCCTCTTAATTTACTTATATTTTTTAATGCAAAATCAGTTATTATTTTGTATATAATTGGTATTTCCGTTTCAAGTCATCTACCGTACATTGATTACTTAAATATTGTCGGTTAGACTACATTTAAATTGCCAGCGCTATCATATATGTCCAACTGACCGCTAAGCTTCGACACATACATACCAGTCAAGAACATTCATACATTCAATGCAACACTTATAATGCATTATGTATTTGACTCAGTCAGTCAAAATACAGGATGTTTTTTATGTAGTGCGCAAAATTTGCAGAGTAATTCCGTTCCCAAATGCAAACGCAGTAGGTACTAAAATTCACTCCAAAACAAAATAAAAATTTGATTTTGTATGGCTTGCGCTTGTAAATTATGCGTGTCCCCCGATACTAAGTCGAATTTTCGTTTTGTTTTAATGTGTATCCCAATACTGCGGTTGCATTTAGGAACAGAGACTGAATCACTCTACAAATTATGCGCACTACATAAAAAATTATCCTGTAGGTTTCAACTAAAATATAGGTATTTTACATTTATTTTATTTTACTTCGCGGAAAGATTTTCAAAGAAAACGATATTGGTTAGTCTAGCTTTAACTCGTCTTAGGAAACCAACTCATTAAGCGTTAAGTCGTAAACCAAATAGTTGCCAACGTGTTTCGTTACTGTAATGAAATGAAAACGGTCAAGCGTGAGAGGGAAAATTGGGACAGGTGTTCAAAGGGCGAGCCGCATTCATGGAATTGGGAGTACATAGGTTGTAAATGTCCAATGTTATAGCTGTGACTCAGAGGTCCTCGTGTAAGATTCTTTTAACAATTCTGATTTTACGCTTCGACCGTGTTCTGCGTGCAGAAGCCCAATTCTCGTAATTAATTTACACTATGACTGAAAGTTGACTGAACTGAGATTATAATTATTATGAATTGACAAAATATCGGTAGACTATTCCTCATGAAGTCCAGTCCGTTTTCAGTATGATTTGAATTCAATCTTCTTACAGACTCATTTCATTCTAATTTTTGAAGTTTATAAAGGACGAGAATACCAATTTTACTATCTGTGTCGGTTCAAAATGTTAGCAGAATACCATTTGGCTTTAATCAACTTTCGACCTAATTACAATATAATTTCACATTAAGAGGTTGTTTTTTAGTGTAGGAGAATAACATTTGTGACATTTATGATATTGATATTAGATCGGAAGGAGATCGGTTTTTTTTTAAACTTTTTCATTTACTAGAATTGGGCTTTTGATTGGCCCGCTCCGAGCTCTTCACCAATGGAAGCGTCGAACGCGGTCGATACGTAGAATAGAATAGAATAATTTATTTGTGAAACATAGGTAGATATAGCATAGGCATATTATTTAGGTAATTAGGTAGTCCGCTATGTTTTGCCAATAATGACATACAAATTAATTATAGATACTTACAGATAACATTACTACCTACATCATATTCTTAATAATATTATTAACCATATAAAGACACAAAAAATTATATTATATATATTTAATATGCGTGGCACCGAGGTGGGCTTCGGCGCGGTCTTTTAAGAGTACCTACCCGAAGCCCACCTGTAGGTGCCGAAGTGGACCACCGTGGTGAGTTTAGCCGGTAGGAGTCCGGCACACCCCTTCGCCCCCCCCAGGCGGAGGACAGCCCTATGATGGGTTCTCATCACGTAAAACAAAAAACAATAAAAGGGCCTTTGACTGTAAATACGATCCATTGATGCGTGCCTGCCTAGATTCGAATCCACAACCTACAATTAGTAAATCCAGGCCACAACAACACAGCACATCAAAATTTCACGTTTTAAAAACAAACAAAAAGTAGCTGTCTGTCTAGCCAGTTTGACGTCATAATGGAACCCTAAAAATAATTAAAAGTCAGCGATGGCGTGTCATGGGTTGGCCTGGGTGTGGCCTAGCACCATAATGCGTTGAGGCGCGTTCACCGGACGTCAGACGGAAGCACTTTGCATTGTATCCGATTCAGTCTACACGCTACGCTTGCACTTTGTATAGGATATTAGAAAGATAGGTCATAACCTAACCGTCGAAATCCCCCGACTCCAACTAGAAAAAGAGCTGTAACTTTTGAACGGCTAAACAGATTTTCATGAAATGTAGCTAAGATGATACCCGATTAAACTAGCTTTCAATTTAAAAAATTGCATTTGAAATCGGTCTATCCGTTTTGGAGCTACAATGCCACAAACAGACACACAAATGTTATAGATACACACTCCAAATTTATAACACCCCTTTTTTTTTGGGGGTTAAAAATGGTGATATTTTATTAACTATCCGATAAAGATACTAGTCGCATCTCTTCTGCCCCTTAGAAAAAGATGGAGATTTATTATAAGCAAGTAATACACGCGTAAAAGGGCCTAAGACGAAACCAGATTATTTTTTTGTGGAATTTCGGCCAGGCATTTCGCATGTATGTACAATAAAAATGGTGTGTAACGTGGACTGTATTTCTAATAATATTTTAAACCTTTTACAACACTCCATGAACACCTTCCAGTTACAAGAGAAAAAAACGAAAAATATTGCCAGCATAAAAAAAAATCCACACAAAAGTTGCCAGTAAAAAGTTAAAATGTGACACTAAAATTTTATGTTAAGAGATTTTCTCAAACACATCCTGTCGTTATCGGGAAATGCGAACAAAAATATTTCGAAACGAAAATCGATAACCAATTTATTATTCTTATTCTTTATTATACACAAAATATAGAATATACAACAAATACAGTTTAAAGATATATGCACAAAGGCGATTATTACGACAATTAATTACTATTAGAGGTTATTAATAGAGCTCTTAAAAGTATGTCTACCTAAATATCATTCGAATACATTTAATTTATGTTTCTGTAAAGTTTCATCTTATTCGCTAGGATACTCTTGATACACGTTCATAATCAGTTTCGATCCAATCAATGACAGTTCAAAAATGTAAGTACATTGCGCAGTGTCCTTTAAAAATCACTCCGCTCAACAATAGGAACAATGCAATAAACATTTTTCAACTATCAAAATTGAATGGATTCTAATTACGAACTTGTGTCGTGAGTACCCTGCTCATACCAATAGGTATACATCACAGGATAATTTTATTACCAACTAGCTGTGCCCGCGACTTCGTCCGCATTGAATTTAACTTTTATTTTTTGCTCGTAACCCAGATTTTTTCTTTTTCTAAAATTAAATGGGCCTAAGTTACTCCTTACAATATCAGCTATCTGCCAGTGAAAGTCCCATCATAATCGGTTTCGCCGTTTCGGAGATTAGCCGGAAAAAACAGACAGAAAGACAAAAAAAATAAAAATAAAAATTTTGTTATACCTAAGTAGCGTATATCTTCATGTGCATTTAGTAAAAAGCTGTTATTTTGGCATTACAAACAGACACTTCAATTTTATTTATTTGTATAGATGTATAGATTTAATTATACCTGTGTTTACCTTTAAGTATTTCTTACCTCAAAAGGGAATTAACAACACGACCCACGGTTGCAGCGATTGACACACGACAGCACCGACCACGCAAACTCACGGAATCGTGATTCTGTGTGCTACAATCTAGTATAATCTTTTAAACATATTTTAAACCTATTATCAAGACTTAGTATAAGTAACTAAAGAACCTACTAAAAGGTAAATTATTATCACTTTAGAATTACAACGTGATAATTATGTTTTTTTTTATAGAATACAACAGAATAGATCTTTATTTCATGTGAATCAGATACAGGCACTTATGAAATGTCCAGACTCTAGGTGCTTCCAAATAGTAGGTCCTATGGAGAAGAACCGGCAAGAAACTCCATGGAAACTCTTTCATAAAATAATAGATTCTTGATCAGTACAATGTTGTGGAAAGAGCTGCGAGAATAATGTAATTTAATGTGAATAAAAAATGAGTATAGAACAAGAATGATGAACCTCTCAATAAGATTGCCATGGCAGTTACAAACTGACCAGGTTCCGACAGACGGCACGTGTTCACGAGCATGACGCAACCGTCAGCATCGTCAAGCTCAACCATATTGAAGGGAACACACAACGCCACCATCAGCGAGACATTTTAGTGAGCCTAACAGACTATAGTACCAGATAACAGGTATAATAAGTTATTACCTTTATTTTTAATTATTATTTTTAAACAAGAGGGGCTCGTAGCTACATAGCTACCGCGCAGATCAGTCGATCAACGAGGTTAAGCTGCGGTTGCCGCGGTCAGTCCCTGGATGGGTGACCATTTCTTCGAACATCGAGACCCCTCCGTGCCTCGGCTAGCACGTTAAGCAGTTGGTCCCGGTTGTCATACGAATACCTTTGACAGTCGTTACGGGAGTCAGCAACCCAAAAAGTCTGACAACCGGTCTAACCTTATAGTATCAGTGTCTCCCAGTAATTGGGTGGCGGAGGTCAGATGGCAGTCGCTCCGTATAAAATACTGTTACTCAGCCGCATCTGGTTAGACTGGGAGCCGACCCCAACATAGTTGGGATAAAGGCCAGGCAGAATGAATATTATTTTTAAACAAGTGTACTATTAAAACCTTAATAGAATGATAGTCAGTATGAACTAGGTCTTACATAGGAAGTGAGGGAGCGGCGGGAAGCGGGTGAGGCCGGCCGACCCATATAGAATAACCAGATGAACTCAACTGACCCGGTTATGTTAACAACTAGATAAATGGATCAAAAGAATGTTCTCATCATAATAATTATGGTGCTCGGAAAGTGCCTCCCCGAGTGACGACACTTGATTTCTAACGCACCCTTGAGCAGTTAGCCTCGTTTAGAACCTTGCAGAGAGGCTCCTTTTTTTTAACCGACTTCAAATAGAAGGAGTAAGTTCGATACAGTCCGATTTTGAAAATTCTTTTTTTTGTTTTTGTTTTTAAGGGTGTACACTCGAGGTGGTCCCATTTAAATTTGGTGAAGATCTGATGAAGACTTTCGAAGATAGATACTGGACCTCTTGCATGAATAACATCATATCCCTCGATTGCTGTAATCGCATGTGTATTGTTTAAGCAACTCAAAATAGAAAAATAAAATAAACTTTAAAAAAAGTGAAAAGAGATAGATAAGTAAAAAGTATAAAATAATTTTCTTAAATAGTTATTAGCTTCTGAAGTCTGAAGCCTTTAATTCTTCAATGCACCTAGCTTGGCAGTGGCACCGACTTCAGAAGCTGTTAATTTTTTAATATATTATAATTACACATTTTACATCTCCCAATTGAGGCTCTGAAACTACTGAATGAGTGTTCGGCGACCATTAGAATAAGTTTGCTAAATGTTATTACTATTTTCATGTAAGTGACTTTGTGTCTTTATGAAAATAAATTCTTTAAACCTTTTTTTTAAGAAAATTATTTTACACTTTTTAGATTTTTGAAGTCGGTGCAACCGCAGTACTAAAATTCACTCCAAAACAAAATAAATTTTTGATTTTGTATCGCTTGCGCTAATAAATTATGCGTGTCCTCCATACTAAGTCGAATTTTCGTTTTGTTGTAAAGTGTATCCCAATACAGTGGTTGCATTTAGAAACAGAGACTGAATCACTACAAATTATGCGCACTACATAAAAAGTTATCCTGTATAGTTTGATGGTACGTGATCTTACTATCAACTTGATATTAGTCGCTCACAGAAGGAGATATGATGTTGACCTATTCTTGAGAACACGACAAAATTTTACGCTACTCTGTAAACAAATTACTTTTAGCATAAAATCGTGCGCATACATAACCTAAACTAATGTTATGACCATAACAAACACCATATGATAAGCGGCGTGGGCGCGCCGTAGGCGTGACGGTCCTAGATTCGATGCCCAAGTCATTAATTATCCGCTTGCCCCTATCCTACTGTTAGTCATTCTGTTGAATCACTCATAGTTAATTTGTTAAAGACAATTATAATAGTTAATTTTACGAGGTCAGAGTTTAATTTAACTAAGTTTTACTAAGGCCCATGTTCACAGACAATATAACAATGTTTAAATCAGCCGATTTGACGACACGGTTGGTGGAATGGCTAAGCGATTAGCTTTCTGCGCTACATGCCGCGGGTTCGATCCCCGCACGGAATAAATATTTGTATGATCTACAGATAGTTGTTTCGGGTCTGTATGTGACTTGTAAACTGTACCCTCGATACAGGAGAAATCCTAGTGAGGGGCAACGTTTTTTTTTTAAAAGAAAAGAAAGCTAGATTATCCGTACAAAAACTCATGTTTAATCATCTGATTTTTCTCATATCGTCTGTTATGTTAACGGTGAACTTAGGCCTAAGCTGTCATAGTTAGAAGGTGTAGTTCAGGTTCTCGTAGTTACATGGAACTGGGTGTTTAGCTTACGTGTATGACATTCGCAGCTAGCGAATGTCATACACGTATTAAATATTTACAATTTACGTTATTAAATGTGTTAACTACGTATTGCATGAGTATAGATAAAGTAGTGTATGAAACACATAACACACACAACACACACATAACTAGGTATTAAAACACTCATGTACATCTCAGCGCTGTAACATTTAGAAAATGTCACAGCGCTGTTATATCTAGTAATATCTGTCCGTCTTACACTCTTTGCGCGTAAACAAGGATGTCTCCAACGATGATTAATGTTACCCCCTCCATGTTTACCTTGGTGGGGGGGGGGGGGTACTATTAATTAAAGTATAGGGCGAGGGGATGGATCTGTGCTTCAAGTTTGGGAACTCGAGTCGAATACGTGGCCATGTTGTCATATAGCGGTGTGGTCAAATATTTTCCATGATTTAAGAGATGGGTGTCGTTTTTAACCCCCGGCAAAAAAGAGGGGTGTTATAAGTTTGTAGTGTGTATCTGTGGATCTGCTTTTCTGTAGATCTGTGTATTTGTGTATCTGTCTGTGGCATCGTAGCTCCAAACCGGATGGACTGATTTCAATGCAGTTTTTTTTAATTGAAAGCTAGTTTAATCGGGTATCATCTTAGCTATGTTTCATGAAAATCTGTTTAGCCGTTCAAAAGTTATAGCTCTTTTCCTAGTTGGAGTCGGGGGTTCTTGACTGTTATGTTATCAACCGAATAAGTAAGTGGTTGAACGCTTGCCTTCCATGCAGGAGGGTCTGAGTTCAAACCTGGCCAGCACCTCTGACGTTTCGAATTAAACGAAACAACTCAACGAAAAAACTTAAATATAATAATACAATTTATATACATATAATATATGTAATCTAATTTTTGCAACGCATCCCTCTTCCTCTCTCCTAATTTTTGCTATGCCCGACAGGGTCCATAATGATCAATTTTATATTTCATAGTCCACCTTTGTAGCACATTATGGAACGCAATAAAATTTTGAGTTTGAGTTTGAATTTATGTGTGTATCAGAATTTGATTGACACTTGCGTTAACGGTGAAGGAAAACTGGCTCTATACGAAGTTATCCAAGAGTAAATAATAATATGGAGAGTTAAGGTCTATTCAAACCTGAGCGATATTCGCTGCCGCTGTGGGTAGAGGTACATACCGCGCGGGTTTCGCTCAGGTATTTAGTATCAAGTACCGCGGCTAGGGCGACCTGAGCGATATTCGCTGCCGCTGTGGGTAGAGGTACATACCGCGCGGGTTTCGCTCAGGTATTTAGTATGTACATATATTCTTTGGCGACTCAGAAATGACTAACTGGCGAAAATTTCTTACCTCTCTTAGCGAAACTCGACTACCGCGCGTTATTCTACCCACAAGGATAGCGAAATCCGTTTTGGTGTGAACAGTAATATTACCGCATAGGTACCCACTGGGTTTTCTCTGCCGCAGGCGGTAGCGAATACCGCTTAGGTCTGAACAGTAATATTACCGCATACCCACTGGGTTTTCTCTGCCGCAGGCGGTAGCGAATACCGCTTAGATCTGAATTGGCCTTTAAATCATTCCTGGTATAGTTATTCTTGAGAATAAGAAAGTTTGGTGTAATCGGCCCTAAGTAGTTTTCGTCTAACCCTTATGTAATATATGTGCATGTCACTGCGTGGAATACTCGATCGGTAGACAGCATCAACCAATTTTAGCATATCGATATGGTCTAGTAGTCGTAATTCAACCATTACGGCATAGTATAACGAATGGGCTATGCGTGAAATATGTGCCCAACTTCATATTAAGTTGTTTTAGTGTTCATTGATTTATTATGGCTGCATGTAGGGTAGCCATGAGTGCTGTAGATGTTAGGAAATTCTTTAACCGATAGGCCCCGTAGACGCGCGCTAAAAACTAATGATAGCCGAATCGGCTGATTTTTAAAATGCAAATAATGGCGGGGAACTTAATAATAAATATAATTAAAAAAAAAAATGGTGAAAATAAAAATTAATTAAAATATAAATAAATGCAAATGAGTCATGTCAAAGACGTCATGGGCCGCGTGGCCTATACGAGATTGTACAAGTAAGCGATTTGTATCGATTTAAGCTAATTATGGTCCTATGTAAAAATGTTTGTAGTTTGATGATGAACTGCATCAATGTTTGCATGCCAATTTTTTTTTTTTTTTTTTTAAACATTGCCCCTCACTAGTATTTCTCCTGTGTCGAGGGCTGTACCCTCGACAAACATACATGTTACATGAACACACAACAAAATGGTAGAATGTACAAGGATTCTTTGACATTATTGTAACCACCTTATTGTAAATACCACAGAACATAGAATAGAGGTTAGAAAGGCTATGTAGGCGGGGCAGGCGCGCCACATGCCTGAGCAAATGCTCAGGTGTCGAAAAAACGTGCGATCGCGCTGTTTAGTCGCTCACGGACGGCCACGCAGTGAGTATTGTAGAAAGTGGCTTAAAATACTTGAAAATGCCATCTTGCGCAATAATTACTTGCCGAGCAAGAAGTCAAGTGACAAGTGTAGCCAAAGAAGGAATTTCTTTTCATAGGTAAGTCTTAAAATCCTTCTTAATAATTATATTTTAGACAAAAACTGTTAAAACATGATCGTAATGATAATTTATAAAACTAAATTCTAAAAAATATTCATTGCTGGCAATGTACGCTCGCAAATTTTGATCTGACGATATGAGCGCGAAATGTATAGTGCTGCACACTACAAGTCGCGATCGCGAAGTGTCCACTTATTCTAGTGATGTGTTCACCTAATGACGTAAATTGTACTTTATCGATAAATTATTTCTTGGAAATGTTTTGTAGTAATAATGAAATGTAACTGAATAAGTATTTTAATTGTAAGACAGTTTAAATCAAAATCTTTATTTGTAGAACACAGGTATAAATGGATGTTAAAAATATAAAATATAGGAATCGCTATGTCTAGCCTTTAGTGGCGTACAAATTTAAATTAATAGTAATTAGGTACTATATTAAATAAAACTATAAAAGATCACACAACTCAGACAGACCAAAACCAATTAATTATTGCACATCAGATTATTCTTATCAGATAGGTAATCATTTACAGAGTAATATGATTTTTGAAGCAGAAATTTTTGAAATGAATTTTTAAAATCATTTAAATCATTTTTTTCTCTTATTGTTTTAGGAATATTGTTAAAGATTCTTGGTGCCATGCCTAGAAAGCTTTTAGTGTAAAGTGTTGTATTATGTGGAATGGCACAAATTTCATTATTGCGTCGTTTAGATTTAAGTGCTTCAAAAAGATTTATGTTTGTTTTCACAAATATTGCAGTCTCATAAATGTACAAACAGGGCATTGTAAGAACTTTAATTTTTTTGAAAAATGCGACACAACTCTCTGTTGGCTTTAATCTAAACACAGCACGTAAACATTTCTTCTGGGCTTTAAAAGCAATTTGTTTATCAGTAGAGTTTCCCCAAAAAATTATACCAAAACGTAATGTTGATGTTACATAAGCATTGTAAGATACCATTACAACGGATTCGTTTACTATTTTTGACAAGTTATAGAGAGCGTATGAAAATTGATTTAATTTTTTACAAATAGTGTCTATATGGGTTTTCCATGTAAGATGACTGTCTAAGTGTAATCCTAGGAATCTAACACCACTTATTTCAGCTATTCTTTCGTTTGCATACATTATATTGAGATTCAATTTGTTTGTCCGTTGATAAAATGTCATAATTTTTGTTTTTTCCAAGTTTATTTTTAAATTATTCACTATTAACCAATTAATTATACATTGTATGGAATTATTAATGTCATCTTCATATGTAAGTATATTTTTACATGGAATAATTAGTGTACTGTCATCAGCAAATAAAACAGTTTGATGTTCAGTACATTTTGGTAAATCATTGATGTAAATCAAGAATAGCAACGGTCCAAGTACACTGCCTGGGGGTACCCCACATCTTATATTTCTCATTGTTGACATATAAGATACTTTAAAGAAATAATATTATTTTTATACTCGTAGGTATTTAATTTTGTTATTTCTTAATATGTTCTAGTTTCCCTAAGGCGCCTAATATACGCATTAAATGGATTGATGCAACTGGTAGAGAAAATTGGATTCCTACCAAATCAAGTACCATTTGCTCAAGGCATTTTAATGAAAATGATTATACTATAAAAAAATCTGGAAGGAAATATTTAAAAGACGGTGCAATACCATGTGAAAACGTAGTGTTCTTATATTCTTTTGTATGTAACTATTTATAATATACAAATATTCTCAAAAAAAAAACTGGCTCATTATTTTATCAAAATGTTTGTATGTTTTTAGACAAATGAGGCGTCAAGTTCTTCTCCGTCAACAATTGGAAGATTTGATACCATACGATATAAGTCACGAAAACGTAAACTAAGTGACACACTTAACACGGAAGATACAATTACGCAAGTTAATATACAGGTAAAATATGTACCTAGTGATATACAATTATTTTATACTCAATAGAGCATAAGCAGAGCGCATTGTTTATTTTTAATTTTTTTTAGCAACGCACTCTCCATATGCCCTCGACATCTTCTACAACACCTATAAAAGAAAATGCCAGAAAAATGTTACAGGTAAAAATAATCTACGGATGGTACACACCAAGAAATAGTATTCTCATTGCTATATTATCAGAATAAAATAATGTTGCCACCTAAACTATTCATTAAAATATTTTTGTACCTGCTTTATAATTAATATTCCTTTTTAGTTCAATGTGTAAAAATAATTAAGAAAGATGTCTTGGTGACGAAGATTATGAGAAATTTCGTCGGAACTACTTTATTTGATGACATATCATTCCATCAAATAAATGAATTCCCTGGATCGAATCATATCACTGATTTGATCAAATCAGTTATTGAAAAGTATATTAATATTAGAATTCACTATTTACTGAAAAATGCTGTGCCAAAGGACACGAAACGATAACTCCTTAACAAATATATTTTGTTTCAAGGTCAATAAATAAATATTATGTAGTTTGGCAAAAAAAGTTATTTTACATATACTCCCTTCCTATTTATTACAGCACCTATAATATTTTATTAATGTGATTCCATAAAATTATTTATTAGTAGGATTAAATAATACCAAAACGAGTTTAATTTTAATCTTTCTTTTGCATTTTGAATTTTGTTTAAATGATAAAATATCAAATACTTATCGATAATGTTTTTCATCGTTGAAATCACTAGCGTAAATGTAAAATAAATTGATTTTGCACAGTACATAGGCAATGCAATCTGTGTCTGTGAGAGTGACCTCTAGGATCGACCAATTAGCTTAGTCTGTTGCCTCGTAAGGCCCTCCCACGGTCATCGGGAGGCGGGAAGAGAATAATATCGACCAATTATGGTCACCCGGTGGTCTGCGGCATGCGGGAGGGGGAGAAATTGACCAATAAGCTAGTCTGTTTCGGGCGGCCCTGTGTCCCACCAGCCATCGAGAGGGCGGCGCTTATAGGAGTCCGACCAATTATAATACTGTGTATGACGTTGCATGTGTTTGTCTAATCTTGTGCGTATAACTGCATGTGTGGTAGTAGTAAAAGGTGGGGTCGCGTATGGCGACATCGGTTCCCGTACAATCAACGAATGATCGCCTTTCTAACCTCTATTCTATGTTCTGTGGTAAATACCTACATTCTGAGCTAATAAATGAATATTCTATTCTATTCTAGAATATAATAGATAACACCACATGATTGTGGTATAACCTACATATTCTCGTAAGTATCATTACTACATAGTATAAAAACAAAGTCGCTTCCCGCTGTCTGTCTGTTCCTATATATGCTGAGATCTTTAAAACTACGCAACAGATTTTGATGCGGTTTTTTTTCATAGAGTGATTCAAGAGGAAGGTTTATATGTGTAATACTTTGATATTTAATGTATGGATAGCAGAGAAATTGCATCCCTGCGAAGCCGGGGACGGGTCTTAATTTTTGTGTTTTTTTTTTAAATTCTTTAGTTCTTCTTATAGCTTTTTGTTTTCTTATTGCATGTGGTGCGTTTATTTTGCATCCAAATAAATTATTTTACTTTCTTCTTTCTTTCTTTCTTTATAAGCCAACTTATTACCATCTTATCTTAACTTATCTTACCGTCTAATGATAGTCGTAAATGTGCTTAAATTAAACAAATGTAGCAGTGGCGTGCACTCCATAAAGGCAAAAGACACTGCCTACCTTAATAAATTAAGTATTAAGTAATACAAACGTTAATATGTCTGTAATATCAGTTAATGTAAGTCTTAGGGTGAGGTGGTCAATCACAAACATCATTTAACTTGACACACACACTACACCAAGTTGTTTTTGCCTACACTGTGAGAAATGTCTGTGCACGCGACTGAAATCTTGGTAATTTAATCATCACTTTTTGTTTCAGCTTAAATACTACACGCTTAGATTTGATTGGTTGTTGCAGCCGCTCCAACTAGATAGGTACCGCACTACCTGAGAAAAATGGCTCGTTGAATGCGTCAACTCATGAATTGTCATGTGATTGTCATGTAGTGATTGTCATTTATGGTTTGTATTATTTATTGTTGAAATTATGAAATTATTACGGAAATTATACAATCCTTACTGACGGTACATATCCCAGTGTTTTTTTAAATTTTGGTTGTATTGTTTTTGCACAGTTTTACTACCGACATTTTAATCTGACCGACTCACTCGAGTACGCCTATTTTCGCGTAGTATGTTTTGCCGCATTTTATTAGTACGCCGGCGGAATCTAGTTGGAGCGGCCGCGACAATCAATTTATAATCTAAGAATACACGGTTCTTCTTAAATTGGTATGATATAGGCATTACATTGCGCGCATTGGCTAACTGATTAGCTTTCTGCGCTACGTGCCGCGGGTTCAATCCCCGCATGGAGCAATTATTTGTATGATCTACAGATAGTTGTTCCGGGTTTGGGTATGTGTGCATGTGAAATGTATGTTTGTAAACTGTACCCTCCATACAAGAGAACACCTAGAGAGGGGCAATGTTTATACATAATTAAATCATTTACTTATCACTCCATCGATAAATTCTCCCAAACTCCCAAAACCTTGGTAACCACAGCCGCTTTACATTTTATGTGAGCAGTTAGAATTTTATTGTTTTATCATTGTTATTGTTATCGCAGTAACCGCAGTTACGGTTACGGCACGGGACTTTATTAATTTTGTATCGATATTACTGCTACAGTTACTGGAGTTTCTTGTCGGTTCTTCTCCATAGGACCTACTATTCGGAACCGCGCACCTAGAGTCTCGACATTTCTTATGTGCCTGTATCTGGTTTACATGAAATAAAGATCTATTCTATTCTACAGGTAAAGTACTTTTTTTTTTGTTTATCGTGGGAGAACCCCCGTGGGTTCCGCCTGGGGGTGGAGCTGAGCCGATCTCCTGGAGGCTAAGCTCATCACGTTGGTCCGTTTCGGCACCTACAGATGGACTTCGGGTACCCTTAGAAGACCGCGCCGAAGCCCACCATGCCTGTTAGGGCACTTCTCAGGGACGAGACTGTCAAGTAAAAGAAAGAAAATAAATTATTCAGCATGGACTGTTACAATACACAAGAGAAAAATAAAATAAAAGTTAACATACCTATAACTTTAAAAAAAAAGGACACTTATGAGAATAAAAAAAAAAAAAGTTTTTAAACTGTCATGGTCACTAACATTAGTATTAGAGTTCAAAACGGGGTATTTACCATGTTCATATCTTGTTCTGAGTTCCTGATATTTCGGCACTGTTGCAAGCGCCATGGTCACGGATAGTTTTGAACTCTAATACTAAAATAAAAATAAAAGTAAAACCTACACCTACCTATACCGTTTATACTGTGGTATACCTATTGGTAGCAGTATAACGACTTGTTGCAATGTGCTGTGTATAGTACGCGCAAATCTTTATGAGCCCTTTGAACTCTCTCCCTCTCTCCCTCTAGCACCTATAATAGTATGCTTATTATAGATGCTAGAGGAAGAGAGAGAGAACGTGAACGTTAGACAGCACGGAAAACTCATGGTAGAGGTACAGGGCTCATAAAGATTTGCGAGTACTATACAAGTTGTACCCTTTATTCCGTGATCTGAGGGTAGTACCTATGCACGGCTACATATCAAGCTAAAATTTTCAATGTAAGCTGTCCTCTCATTGTACTAAAAGCTAGTTTAATCGGGTATCATCTTAGCTATGTTCCATGAAAATAAAAGTTACAGCTCTTTGTCTAGTTGGAGTCGGGGGTTTTTGACGGTTAGGTTACTTAGATCAAACCACTCGCGGAACTCAGTTCCATCAATCATTTCCTTCGTTGACAGGCGGAACAAAAAAACGGAACTCGCAAGTTCCCAACCTGATAGTCATTAGCGATAATTAAACGTAAAGAATACAAAAATAACTTTATTAGTGCTGGAAACTAGAACTAGTGTAATTTGAACCTTATTTTCAAAGGCATAAGAATAGAAATCATTTTGGAAACGGTAATATAAGTCGGTAGTTGGTAACACATGGTAGGGTTGTCAGGTTTATGTAAAAATTAAAAATTGTTACTTGTTTTTAGCAAAAAGTAATAAAAATAAAATAAGTACAGCCCATTACTGTCCCACTGCTGGGCACGGGCCTCTTCTCAGTATAAGAAGGATTAGGCCTAACCAGGGTTCCCAACTTAGGGGTTTTCCCCCCAAAATTATGGGGTAAATAAGTGGGATGGGATTATTTTACCCTTGAAGTTTATTATAATTGTGACGCAGCTGGCTGTAAACGTTTTGAATTTTTTTCTATTATATTATATTATTACAATTTATTTATTATTTTTTACAGAGTATTACTTTTTAGGGGGATTTTAGGGGTTATTAACTTTAGCTTTGGAGATAACTATTTTTGAGAGTTGGTAACACTGGGCCTAACTCCACCACGCTGGCCTGGTGCGGGTTGGCGGACTACACACACCATCGAGAACTTTATGAGGCCCTCTCAGGTGTGCAGGTTTCCTCACGATGTGTTCTTTCACCATTAAGCGGTAACACTATACTGAAAAAACTAAGTTTGCAGTCTCCATCCGAACCAAGTAACTCGTTTGTAACTAGGATTAACTTGTTTATTTCTAGCCGTTACGTTTTTTCAGTGTAGTAACATCAATACGTGGGTAAATTTTGTCGCAGTAGATCAACCGTATATTTGCAAACAGAAAATGCTAGAAAGAAAATTGAGTTCCTCTCAGGAAGTTCCGGAAATCGTCGAAATAAAATGTTATTTTTCCGTAAGTTATGATGCTTCTAATCTACTTACCACGAGTGGGTCAAAAGATTAGATTGAATAGATTTTTATTTCATGTAAACCAAATACAGGCACTTAAGAAATGTCGAGACTCTAGGTGCGCGGTTCCAAATAGTAGGTCCTATGGAGAAGAACTGGCAAGAAACTCCACGGAAACTCTTTTAAAATAATAGATTACAATCTTGATTAATACAATGTTGTGGTAAGCGCTGCGAGAATAATGTAGCCTAAAGTAATAAATTGCGTATAAACCTTACTCCGTATCGTAAAAAGTAAAAAAAAACAAGAATGAATTCTTAGAAAGTATAATATTATTAAGCGCATGTTATAAAAAATACATGAGCAAGCATCCTGTGCTATAGGTATTATTAAAAAGGTAGCTCCAATATTTATGATAACATTGTTTCAAATATGTTTTGGCTAATTGCAATGTATTTCCCCTTCAATTAAAGTGTGATATTAGACGTGATGTCATCAAATTAAAGCAAAGAAACAAATTAATTTCAAAAACTTGAAACCCCCCCCCCACCACGAGCCCCGTGGCATCACTACAAAAACGGTCTCATCAGAATACCAGCGCTGTGTCATTTTCTTTTTCTAAATGCCACAGCATTATGCTGAACACTGTTTAAACGGATTGAATAAAACTGCTTTCTTTCTTTCTTAAAAAATACTAGGTCCTTTCAAGTCCCGATCCCTTTAAGGAGTTATTGTACAATAAGAATAACATTTACTATACACTGAAAAAAATGCAGGCCAACTAAGATGCATTTTCTCTTAGTTGGCGTTAAAATGTTTGGAATCATTATTTATTTAGTTACTATACACAAGATAGCATAGTTGCCAGAATAAATCCATTTTGTTTATATCGACAATAATGCACATGTTTATTATAATCAACGGTTTTTGCTACATCAAACATGCTTTGTTTAATTTAACTTTTTCACTTGTATATAATAAATAATAATTTAAGTTCATGGTAACAAGCAACTTGTTAGCAATAAAATAATTTATATCATAGTTTTAACAACGAGCATAGTTGAATTAAACAAGTTATGTAGTCATATCTAATAACGCTTTGTAATATCAACAGAACGCGACACTCCCCGCGCTTCACCCGCCCGCCCCGCTTGCTCATACTAGTATTATATTACATCATGCCGACTGTCGCCGTTCGACATGCACGTACGCTCCTTTTACAACCGAATTTGTCAGAAAACGGAAAGCTTTTATATCTACAATTTTATGTACAATTGTTCAACTACAATTATATTGTTAGTGAGTGAATTAATACATGGACGACGTGGCAGAATTACTTCAAACATGGGAGCTCCCCGATCTGATCTCAAAATTTGCAGGTTAGTAATTTATATCATGCACTAACCTTATTATGTATCAGCGTTGTCAGATTTTTTTTTTGCCAAGTCGGGATTTTTGATCTTTTTGAGTGAAAAAAGCGGGATTCTTTCGTCGATAGCGGGACATCGTAAAAAACATATATATATAATCAGAAGTATTTAAATATTTATCTTTTATTTGAGTTCAAATATACTACTTCACGTATACCTACTACATGTAGCTGTTTACCTATTTTAACGTCTATTCTATCTCATTAAAATTTAGGTCTGGAAAATGGATTGCCTATATTATAATATTTTTCTTTTATTTCAGCACCTAAAGAAGAAGATAAAAATCTAGCAGCATTTTTGTCCGACAACTGTTAAACAGAAGAAATAGCAAAAAAAAAAGTGTATAACGCAACCTACAGCGTTAGCATTCGGACTTGCGGTCGAACGTGTCCTTGAGCATGGCGCGGGCTCGCGTCCCTCACCCCGCTCGCCCGCCAACTACCGTGAAAAAACTCAAGCAGTCAACACTGGGCGTCACAAGTGTAATTAGTAATTAGCCAGTTCAAAATAATTATTTTTCTTTTATCTATCGATTGGTCTATCCTTTTTAGAATTAAATGACGTACGAACTATTGTTTTATTTTATTTCCAAAATCAATCTTATTTATTGCAGTCAAATCAAAGTGATTTGACTGCAATAAATAAGATTGATTTTTGATTGATTTTATTAGTTAATTCAAGTCAGTGTCTTTAGCATGTCAACAAAGTGTTGACATGCTAAAGACACTGACTTGAATTGACTAATACAGGTATTTATTATGACAACGACTCATGTCTACGTCAAATACGAGGTTAGTTGAATTAATCATTTTATCACAGTTATTTGTTGCAAGATCTTAGTTGAAACAACATATGAATTTCATTGATCTGACAAAGTTTCAGAAACATATCGTGCAAGATCTTAGTCGAATCAACAATGTAAGTATGTTAATGTGACAACGTTTTATTCTTGGACTGGCCAAGATCTGAGTTAAAATAAATAATTACCGGTGATTAAACCAATACATTACTTAATTGACGGAACTGTGACAATTTAACAAAGTTCTCATAGCTTCAGTAGTCAAGATCTTGTTAGGCTCATATGGAGTCATGATGTGTGATCACATCAAACAAGATGTTTATTAAATCAAACAATTTTTTTTTTCAGTGTAGGACTGAAGAAGAAATCGCGAATAAAAATCTGTTATTCCATAGTAAATAATTAAATTACTCGACTAAATGTATGGAACAGCAGATTTTTTTTCGTATTTTCAGTATTGGTCCTGCAGTAGTTGTTCGTAGTGATGAGTATAACAACCTCTTGAAGGGATCGGGCTAAAAAGGTAGGACCATATCCAGGATATTTTTATGTAGTGCGCAAAATTTGCAGTGATTCAGTGTCCGTTCTCAAATGCAACCGCAGTACTAAAATTCACTCCAAAACAAAATAAGAATTTAATGTATGGCTTGCGCTAGTAAATAGTGTCCCCCATACTAAGTCGAATTTTTGTTTTGTTTTAAACTGTATCCCAATACTACGGTTGCATTTAGGAAGAGAGGCTGAATCACTCTAAAAATTATGCGCACTACATAAAAAATTATGCTGTATAATAAATTCAAAAATTTTAAAACTAATTTTCCACAACCATAATACCTACATTCGGCCAGCATCCCAACATGTCATCCTTAACCGCAGTATCCAAACGCGATCACTCGCCGCCCCTGATTGGCTGACGTTCCCGCCAAAAACGCCATGATGAATGACAGCTGTCAACTTAACCTCAACAATTTGTTAGGTGACATGTTTTGAAAACAAATTATTGTCGCTTACATTATACGCTGAGGAGTGAGCGATGAGATTTTGTTTAGTCTCAGTAATATTTTTAAGTGCTTATTCTCGATAAAGTTGATACTTCGAACTGCAGGACTAAGTATGTAGTATTATAATTCAATCTCGCTTCGACTTAAGGGATGAGTTGATTTCTAACAATAACACTCGGCTAGTTACTATTATAGCTTAATTAGTAAGTTGATAAGTACTACTAGAACTGAACAATGATTATTGAAAAAGTACTAAGTATTAATACCTACCTATAAGTTTTGTATGGGACAGCTGATAATTTCTGATACACGTTGTATAGGACCTGAATTCCCTTATGTGAGAGGAAAATTCTCATCTAGACCAGATAACAATGTCGAAAATGGGTATCACAATAGTTCTGAAACCAACAGTTAAGTCACATCATCCATTTTAGATGCAATAAGGGCCCAAAATAAAAACAAATAAATTCTATTTTGACCCGGCCACTCCTTTCATTTTATTTTTAACGTTTCACTATGACATGGCGCTGATTACGCCACGGGGTTGCTATGGGCTTCTTGTCACGCGTGTACTATTAAATTAGAAGCCGCTAAGCGATCGCGGCACGAACCAATCAGATGGGGCGGTGAGGATGAGCATGCGTTTGTAAGGTGCAGGATAGTCCTATCCAAGAATGTGTATAAGACCATTGTAGCCACGTCGTCGTGAAGACAATTTGACGGTTGCCTCAGTGGCTAACTGATTAGCCTTCTACGCTACGTGCCGCGGGTTTAATCCCCGAACGGAACAAATATTTGTATGATTACCCGACTGCGCCAGAAGGAGGGTTATATTTTTCGAGTGTATTTATTTATGTATATTTCTTAGGCACGCTCTGTAGCCTAAACGGCTTGATGGATTTTAGCATGAGAGGTGTCGTTAGATTGGTCTTAATTATTATTGTGAGAATGAAACTGGTTACATCAAAATTTAAAAAAATTAAATTTGCCTCTTTTGGTAGAATTTTTTTCCTCGAAACCTATCTATTGGGATATCAAAATAAAGGGTTTTATAAATGGCTTACAAAAATATATACCACTGTGTTTAAATGTAGTTTAAAATCGGAAATGCTAGTTAGCATTTCCGATTTTACTTTTTAGTTAAAAAGTGTAAAATAAAAATGGTTATTATTTAAACGTAGTTGTTTCGAGTTTGTGTGCATGTGAGATTGTATGTTTGTAAACTATACCCTCTATATAGGAGAAATCATAGTGAGGGGAAAAAAATTAAGAAAAAGAAATTAAAAGAATAACCATTTTGGTGACCATTGTCCAGTTACGCAGAATATTAAGTGGTTTTTTAAAAAAAAACTTCCTGCTATGATTTTCTTTTTCTTCGATACATTAAACAAATGGAAACATTAATTCAAAAGATCTATAACTATACATTTTAAATACGTTAGTATCTTATTCTTTTACGGATTTGAACTTCTTTCCAACGACAATATTCACTCTTACTTTTCCAAAAAAAATGAACATGGTCTGGACAAGAAAAAAGTAACAAAAAAAAACTTGAGTTTCACTCGCCCCAAGGACAAAACAAGCTTGATTATAAATTCCTCCACACAGTATAATCCCTTGTTATGAATAAGGATAAGTACATTTTAAAAATGTCATTTGGATTTAATTAAAGAAAAGGGGAGTGTTCTAAATGAGGTAATTTCGTGCTGACTCCAAATAAATGGCGTCGGAACATTCTGTTTACGTAATTTCTTAAATTCCTGTTATGTTGGGTGTGTTTTTATTCCTTCGTTTTTTGCGCTATTATGAACACCCTTTTTGAGACATTTCTGTCGTATGTCTGGGAGTGAACTCCGACAAATTATGCAATCATCAACATAGATACTGCTGCTGCCAATCCTTTTGCCATCCCTTACCTGCTTTTTACCTTTTAACTTATTATGCATGCCCTTCGTTGGCGAGACATAATGCACTTTATACAAATTTTTAATATATCCTGAAAATAAATATTTCTGTTTCTACTACACCCAATAGCAGTAGATGATACCCCGAAACCAGCGCAAAGCATAGTCACCATACACCGTTCGGCACTAATCAAGAAACCCGACAATTTTGACGAATATTAATTCGTCAAAGTTGTTTCTGAGTTGAGATTGCGTGCTTAATGAATGGACAGACGGACAGAGTGGTCGACTTGCTATTGTCTTCCAATCGGCTGTAGATTAAAATTGAATACATAGTAAATTCAACCTTGTTACTTATGTGATAGAGTTGAGACTATGTTTCGGTAAAGTTGTGAAGGAACATATTAATTTTGTTGGTAACAATCAGAAGCTATTGTTTATTGTTTTATTTTGGTAATTAAATTATGTGTTTGTCTAGCGATTGCTTCTGTCTGTGGTTTTGTAGAAGTCAAATTAGGCTTTACTTTGCATGTTGGAAGCGTTATTAAACGCGTTCTTAGCCTTGTATTGAAGAACACTAGACTAGGAGTGGCGCTGTCCTGAAGGCCAAATTTTCGTAATTAATTTATACTGTGACTGAAAGTTGACCATACCGAGATTATGATCTTCAGTTCAATTTTGAGCGGAAAGTCCCGCTATGCCCTACCTCTCTTAATACTGTACGGTGTTGCCATCACTTTATCAAATAACAATTAAATTCTATCTTTTTCTAAGGCCAATCAGATTGGTGTTAATGGATAAATTGTTTTTAAATTGTTTCGGATTGGTTTATCTTTTGTTACTCACATATCTACTAATGATGATCAACGTAAATTGAGCTATTCATTGGTCATTGTTTAAACGCACACAAGCACAGTTTTATTAAAACATTACCAAAAAGAATTTACATAGACCAAGCTGATTAATAAACGTGACAAATGACAGGTGACAGTTGACAGTTTGACAAGTTTCTGTTGACATTGTTGAAAAATGTCAATTGTGTAAAATGGTCACGAAAATTTGATATAATTTAAAAATGATCGTCTGACACTCATCGTGACAATCATTTTTCGCGATAAACTTGTCCAACTTGCTATAATATAATAATGCTAAACATGTTTGTAGTATTGTCAAAGAAATTTGACAAGAGACCTCAGTCTCCTGTCAATTTTTTTCAAAATATATTTTGTAATACTTAACTTAGGCCTAACACTAGGTCGATTTTTATTAAACACAGTTCATAATACGATAATTCGGTAGCCATTTACCACTTACTGTCCGACATATTTGTCTGCTGTTTAAATAGCACCTATCGTGACATACGACAAATATATGTCGCATTCAAAGTTTCATTAAACGGGGCCCTAATAAAACAAAAGTTGGACGTGAAGACGTGTAAAAATGTGCGAGAAACCATCCATGTGACAAGTGTCTTGTCACGTTTAAACCACGCTGGTCGGTGTCATTCTCACACAAAATTTGACAGGTCTCAGCAAGTTATTAATATGAACGTGGTTGTCACAGAGAATCACTCTGGCGGCAAAGAAAGAAAGAAAGAAATAAGGTTTACATGGAGACAACATGGGAAAGAAAGACGCAGGCATGGAAAATGTTGCACCGACAGGAGTCAAACCCTTAAGATGATGAAGATGATGATGCCTGTGACTATCATACTTATGTATTCGAATATATCCTGCTTTATAACGGTCACCCATCCAAAAATTATCCGAGTTAGAAGCCTCAGTCCGAGCCCCTTCGATCCTATATCCTACACTAAACAGTGAAAAACAATTACCTTTTAAACAAAATACAGGAATAACGTATGCAATTAACTAAAACGAATTACGCGTTCAGTAGATCAACTCTACTACTAACTGAATTGCGAGCTTGCAATTAAAAATGAACACTAATTATGTGCCAGAGGGAACGGACGCATTACCAAATTAAATTTTAATTCTGTAACATAGTTGCTGCTGTGTTTTTTTGTGAAATAAAATGGCGTGCGTCTTTATATTTTAGACTATATTTCGACTGCAAACATCGTAATAAGTAAGTACCACTATCTCTCTGTTCCCGACTGTCAATCCCACATGGTGGTGGGGTCAGTCTTCCTTGTATTTTGCTTCAACTTCGCTCTGTTTTTGACATCCGTGTCGGAAAGTTTTCATGTCGCCATATCTCTGTGCACTACATCCATCCACCTGGTTTTAGGTCTCCCTCGAGATCTCCTACCAGGTAAGGACAGCTGCAGTGCCAGGTTGCCTACGTAATCCGGTGGTCTTCTCTTTACATGTCCATACCATCTCAGCCTACTCTCCTGCAGCTTGTCGGCGATGTCGCGTACACCAAGACTACCCCTTACGTACTCGTTGCGGATTTTATCGCATCTGGTGACACCGCAAATTCATTTAATAAGTACCACTATAATTTATACAATACAAGTAGGTACATACTTAACACTCAAGCCACCCAATAATGAAAACAAGGGAAGCGTCATAAAAATTAGCTTGTGAAGACAGGAAGCAACGGGTCACCAGGGAAGCCGCATGTCCAGAACATAAGCAATTCCATAAGTTTCTAACGTCATATAACAATAAATACCTATTATAGTTTAAAAAACAAACTAACGCTTTTTTCATCCAAACTAAACGTGTATGCAAAATTTCAGCTCAATCGGAAACCGGGAAGTGGGTCAAATTTAACTTCCAAGATTTTTTTACATAGTTACAAGTGAAGCTAATAAAATCGTTTTAAAAAGAGACAGGGCTAACCTAGGTTTTACAAGATTATAAGACTTGCTAGCCATTTTTGTAACAAGACAGGTTAAGTTGAAGGCTAAGAGATCCAACGACTCTGAAAAATAGCACATACAAACTCCAGAATTCTGAAACGCTTTTCATACCTCACTCCAAAGCGGGGTCAAGTGCAACTGCCCCTGTCTCCAGACTGATGACCCCAAAGGCTCGGTAACGATCTCGCTATCCCTTTCCCTCTCACCTAAATACACACTTCCGTCTCTTTCTCGTGTCAGCTTGTCAGTACACACTTAGGTTTGAATGAGCGCAATCGCGGATTTTTTTGTTTTTATTCTTTCGAGTTCGTGATGTACGTTCGGTTGACGTTTGTGGTGTTAAAAAGGTAATAAAAGTACTTTTTATGTAACCAATACAGGGTTATGCGGGTAAAACGAGATTTCAAGTTGAATTAAATATGTAGGGAGATAAAGGATATTTTTTTATGTAAACAGCGTGATTCAGTGTCCGTTCCCAAATGCAACCGCAGTACTATTGACTCCAAACTTAAATAAAAATTTGATTTTGTATGTGTTTTTGTATATAAACCACGCACTTCTGATACACATAAAAACAAAGGGATAATTAGTATCCAAATAGATCTATCAAACCTTAAAAAAAACGCTGAACCTTCAAATAACGTCGTGCAGCCATTTGATATTTGCATACCTACTGGCTGCTCCTTTCTGTACATAAATACAACATAATCCAATGTTACAAATTACTACGTCCGCGTCACTCCCTCTTATAAACAAAGTCATTTCCCGCTACGCTAGAAGGAATTAGAGGCCCAGGATAGCAACTAAATATAAGCAGAAGGTTCACTTCATCCAAAATATAATACTAGCTGTTGCCCACGGATTTACTCGCCTCCTGAAGGAAATAACTAATTAATGTACTTGGATAAAAAGGGTGGTTGGGTATGGTCTACCCGTGTGCCAAATTTCATCCAAATCCGTTCAGCCGTTTATGCGTTATTGAGTAACAAACAACCAAATGTCTTCGCAAACTTTCACATTTATGTTAGTAAATAGGTGTGCCCGCGACTTTGTTATTAAGTGTTATTGTTAGTGTTATTGTTGTTATTAATTTATTAAGTCTCATTTGATTCTTTCTTGGTACAGAGGGCTTACTACAAGGTCTTATAGCAGATCTGAAATTGAACTGCCTAGAAATTTCCAAAATAAACTGACCTTTCATTGTACGAAAAGCCCATACAGTGCCTTATCGTGTGGATAAAAGGTCTCAGCTCAGCATGTGCTGCAGATTGTCTGCAACGCTGGTTTTCAGCTGAAACCTGAGGTAGGCGACAAGCGATAAGCATTGGGTATAAAATATGCAGATGGGTAGTTTTATAGAAATACAGTGAATATTATCTGAATACAATACTAATACATAATACAGTGATTGTTTATTTATTTATTGGTACACAAAACAGAGTTACAGCATTGTACAATATAAAATACTTAACACTAGGTATAACATAGTAGACTGTGACTCAAAGGTGTGTACACAGCATGACATGCAAGTGGAAATACGAACAACTTATGATATTAATTAATAATAATTATGTGATACATGCAAAATAGATTACATCTAGAGTAAAGTGAGTATTAAGCGAATAAAATTCTATTTGGAAAGTTTAAATACTTTAGCGATTTGGTTTCAATTCAATTTAATTCAAATTTTAAGTTAATGGCTCCATCGTTACTTTGCAATGATTCTGCCAATGTCGAGGTTGAGTAAAACAGGAGAATGTTGAGGATGGTCGGTAAAGTGGCGCAGGAGGTGTCTTCTCTGGTTGAGTAACCTAAAAAGAACATCACAACATTGAAGTTAATATTGTTAGGTTTTAATAAAACATTGAGCACACAAAACAAATATTAATAAGGGCATGTACATAAAATATTAATTTTGTAAAAGAATAGAAAAAAGATTTGGTTTCTAAATTGTTTATGCGAATTACTATAGACGTCAGGCACATCACTGTTTTCAGCGAGAAGTTCATTAAAACGACACATTCTTAGGATGGTGTTCTATGGACGTTCTCAATCCTAAACGCATTTCTCTACAGAACTTTGTTAAGATTGGACCTACTGAATTTCATTTTATGCGGTAGTCATAGACACCTATAGCAGGTATAGCTATCGGCTATAGGGCAGAAACTTTTAGCTTACACGCGAGCAAACTTGCGTCATTGCCAAACACCTTTGGGGCAAGTTTCACGAGTACCAGTTAACTGATACTTTTGATGGAGAGCTCTTTTTCAATAGGATTCTGTGCCCAAAATGGAACGTATTGCTCTTGTATGCAATTGTTTTAGATTGTTTGAAATAGCGTTGGGATGCGGATTTTTGGAAAAGGTTTTTTTTTTACTTTTTTCCCTTCTTCCGGACTGCGTAATGTTTGAAGCTCATAATTAAGGTCCTACGTTTCTACTCCCGACCCCTTTAAGGGGTTATTGTGAACAACGTTTACTAGGGGAACAAATATGAAACCCCGAAAAAAAAAAATCTGCTGTTCCATACTTAGTCGTGAAATATTGATTTATTTGTATGGAATGGATGAGTACAAACCCTTAAAGGGATCGGGACTAGAAAGGTAGGAGCTTGTTCTTTGCATTGCTCGCCAGCCTATCTCAAAATTAGATAATTATAATAATTGTTTTGTAATATGGGCCATAGAATGGGCCGAATAAAACGATGAAAATGTCCTTACAATTTTCCGTTACAATTTCAAACGCTGGATTAAACTCCGGTTAACCCAACGCCGATTTAACTCCGTTCGGTGTAGCCCCCCATATTTTAGTAGTGGCCCATCCATCAGAGCTGGGGGGAAATGTTCGGCGAATGCCTTCCTTCCTGCCCTCTGCTATCAAAGTGCGGTTAATAACCATTGATAATATCCTATGATTGTGATGTACAACTTGCAAAAATTGCTGGCTTTTCTATATTTGGTATTCAGCGAAATATACATAGGTACCTATCTACTTATGTTTACAGGATACTTTTTTATGTAGTGCACAAAATTTGCAGAGCTATTCAGTGTCCGTTTCCAAATGCAACCGCAATACTAAAATTCACTCAAAAACAAAATAAAAATTCGATTTTGTATGGCTTGCGCTAATAAATTATGTGTAGATTTTCAGAAAATGTTTACAAACCTCATTAACCTAGTAGCCTAACTATTCTAAGAGTCTCGACATTTCATAAATGCCTGTATCTGGTTTACATGTAATACTGTATTTGACGACACGGTTGGCGCAGTGGCTAAGCGATTAGCTTTCTGCGCTACGTGCCGCGGGTTCGATCCCCGCACCGAACAAATATTTGCATGATCTACAGATATTTGTTCCGGGTCGGGGTGTGTGTGCATGTGACATGTATGTTTGTAAACTGTACCCTCGATACAGGAGCAAACCTAGTGAGGGGCAACGTTTTTAAAAATAAAGATATTATATTCTATTCTAGGCCGAATTGTCGTTAAGCCGAATTTTCATTAAGCCGAATTTACATTACGAAACTAGTGTCACGGAACTGCGCGACCCTCATTATGACCGTATTTGGAGCTTAAATTACCTACAGCTGTGTTTTCTCCGTATATAAAAATTCGCGGTCACGCGAGAAACAAAATAAACATTATTACAGCTGTATTATGTTGCGCATACGAATCATGCTGGTTTCCTCAAGGTATTTTCTTCACCGAGTAATGATGAATTATGCGAATATGCGCTCATAAGTCATGAATAAAGACCCATAACTGCGCCGGCGCTGCGCCGCGTGGATTTGAACACACGACTCGAAAGTCGGGACCGTGACTAGGGCACCACTGCTTGTACTTAATAAAGTTTAATGGAGGTCTCTTGGCGTATTCTTCTCCTCGCTTAGCGACACCCAAAAGAATACCGAGCCAAGAAAAGAATACACCGACAGTTTTGACTCATATAACTAAGTACCTCGTTACCTGAACGTCTGCCTACTCGCGTGCTCAAGAGCGTGAATAATTGACATTGTTAGGAACATTTAGCGTGTAGCGGCCACTTCGATGTAGGCGATGCACACAATTGGTCAAATTGACCTCTATAATGAGATCCGTGACCATAGTACAGACGCGTGCAAAATGGTTGGAAAATTGTTTAAAGAATTTTTTTTTAGGGTTCCGTACCTCATAAAAACTGTACGGAACCCTTATAGGCTCACATTTTTGTCCGTTCGTCTGTTCGGCTGTCAAGACCCTTTTTCTCAGGAAATGGTAATAGATATCAAGTTGAAATTAATACTAAATACTAAGATCCACAGTCCCTTGGTTGTGTAAAAAAATCAAGCTTCTATGTCAACGTAATCAAATGATACTTACAGCTATTTATGTCACATATTTTGACTCTCAAACTCACGCATAAAAACCTATGTACTTCCCGTTGACCTAGAATCACGAAATTCGGCAAAAACCAAGGTCTCACAACACAAGTCAGAGAAATAAACCGAAAACCGACAACTGGTAGATATAGATACAGGATATTTTTTTATGTAGTGCGCAAAATTTGCAGAGTGATTCAGTGTTCGTTCCCAAATGCAACCGCAGTAGCGACTAAAATTCATTCCAAAATAAGATAGAAAGAAAGAAAAGAAAGAAAAAAGTATTTATTTGACACAGCACAAAAACAATTTTAAAGATAATATAACAAAAATAAAAGAATAAAACATGTAAAACAAAAAAAAAATGAAAAGTATTATTTAAACTAAAAATTTGATTTTGTATGGCTTGCGCTACTAAATTATGCGTGTCTCTCATACTAAGTCGAATTTTCGTTTTGTTTTAAGGTGTATCCCAATACTGCGGTTGCATTTAGGAACAGAGACTGAATGATTTTACAGATTATGTGTACTACCTGTATAGAATTAAAAAGAAATATGATTGCAAACTTACTTTTGTATGGAATATCGCCCGTGATAATTAGGTTGGTACAGAACCCTGTGGACGCGAGACCTATTCGTGCTTGTCCGGATTTTTTTAATAATTAGTTTCTTTAATGAGTTTTAGTTTAGTTTTTTACTATTTCGGGTGTTCGCTAATGTCTAGAACACACTATCGGGCGAATATTCGCTTTGAGATGAATAAGAAATGTAGGCAATATTTACCGAATAAAGCTGGCCACAGATGTGACAGCACAAATCTTTGCCTTAGGGCACGAATGTGGCGCAGGGGCAAGTGACAACTGGGCTTCAACTAGATTATCTTGACACACTACATAAACACTGCTTCAACATGAGTTTATCATCAATCATGCTACCATTTAAAAAATATAAAATATTAGTGACCAGTATAGGCTAATTCACGTAACTAAAGAAGTGCAGTTGCCGCGCAGTTGCAATAAAATATTGATCAAAACAACACATTTGGTAATCTTCTTCTTCTTCTTTCGTTATGGCAATTGAGCCGATGTCGACTATTCTGCCATTTGGTATCCTCTGAGCTTCAGTGACATACGCTCGCGTCAAGTTCGAGCGTCACTGCAATACGATCGGCGCGTCATAAAATTACGTGAATTAGCCCTCTGTCCTCGGCTTCGCACGGGTGCAATTTCTCTATTATCCTTACACTAAATATCAAAGTATTACCTATACATATTTATACGAAATATCAGGAACTATAAAGCCTACAAACTAGAAATTTTGGCATATAGGTTCCATATAGGATGCCTACAAGCCTATGTTAAAAAAGGATTTTTCAGAATTCAACGACTAAGGGAGTAAAAAAAAAGGGTTTAAATTTTGTATAAGAAATCTTTGTACGCGGAAGAAGTCGCAGGCACAGATAATAAAAATAAAAAATCTTCAGGAAGCTCCAGGATTATGTTCCAACAAGATTATTATTTTCTGATAAAAACATAAATAAAACAAACATTATGTCACATCTTTTATATTCAAAACGGACCCAACGAACCCACTAATCCCACAAAACTGACAGATCGAGCCTAAAACTAGCAGTTTAAACGACGAGTTAATCCATTTAACTCGCGTCTCTTTTGTAAATGACACGACCACAATAACAAGTCTACGTACAGAAGTTTCAATACTACGGACACGTAAAATACAGACAACTACCTCTTTTAATAGAGGTAGGGCATAGCGGGATTTTATGCTCAGAATTGGAGCTGCCGACTGGGGAAGTACCTCCACCTTGCAGAATATCGTAGCCAAATAACACTGCTCCTTTGCAGTGTTGTGTTCTTAACGGTGAGCAAGGTAGCTAGTGCTCCTTGGGGAAGCATCGTGCAGCAATTCGCTCGTAGTAGAGTCGGCAACGCGCGAGTGATGCCCCTGGTGTTGCAAGCGTCCAAAGGTTACCGTAAGCGCTTACCATCACACAGGCCATATGCTTGATTGCTAATTGCTACCTTAGTTGTTTCTCAAATCGCTACTTATTAGCTGCAGCTTATTACTACTGCTTGATAGGTACTTCCCCACTCGGGCGACAGTGTGTATCCTTTTTTTTTGTTATATATTTCATTTTTTTTCGTTTTGCATTTTTGCTGTCTACTATATCCTACTGAATACCTAAATGTTTATCTATTCTATTCTATAAATAGTCGCAAATGCATCGATGTTTCGTTAGATGTCTTAAACACGACCTTTAAATAGTACTACGACCAAAGTTATACGCCTCGGCAATTTTCGTGTTTCCGAATTATTAGTACGAAAACGAATATCAGTCACTCACGAGATAGGTACCTATTCTCTATAATTATATTGTTATAATTATGTGCATGCGACTTCGCCCGCGTGGAATTTAATAAAATTATTTTTTTCTGTTAAATTAAAAGTGAAAGTAGCCTAAGTTACTACTTATAATACCAGCTATCTGCCAGTGAAAGTCACGCCAAAATCGGTCCAGCCGTTTCGGAGATTAACCGGAACAAACAGAAAGACGACAATTTTTTTTTTTTTTTTTTTTTTAATAAGTAGATACTTTCATATGCATTTAATAAAAAGCTGTTATTTTGACAATTATAAACAGACGCTTTAATTTAATTTAATTATATAATATATAGGACATCGGAATTCGGATGTTCATTCGTATTTCCGAAGTTAGACGAAGGTTCCCGAGGTATTTGTAATGAGCATTGTATCAAGTAAGCCTTCTGAAAAATTATCTCTATTGTGATACAGCGTACGATTGGGTTTGGCTGTGTCAATGCGCGTGTGTGGATGGGTTAATTTTTATGTTCAGCTTGACTGTCAGGTGCTTATCATTCCGTCGAAGATGGAAGACAATTGAGGAAAATGTATCAAGTAGGTTAAGCCCTGTTTTCCTGGTTGAAGAATACATTTGCACGTCCGGGAACAATGGCTGCTGGATCTACTACAATACTGCTATACCGATACATCTGGGTAGGTATCTCTTTAATGAAGGAAATTTTGCCAGTAGTGGAATACCACTGTCTTGGTCACTAAAACAGCCATTACAACAAAGCTTTAAGACTTGTTACCCGACTGCGCTGAAGTCCAAAAAAAGGGTAATGTATGTATGTCTGTGTCTATGTTCCCCTCAGAGGCTAAACGAGTGAACCAATTTGAACAAGTACGAGTTACACTGTCTGTGTGGATTTCGAAAAAATAACATGGCGTATTTTAGCCGCCATTATGAGAAGCAGGATTTTTTTTTTCCCGAAGCAGGTTTTTTTTTTTCCTTACTTGCTCATTTGGGGCTTCAAAATTAAGGGCTGGAAGAAACGTTGTAAAAGAAAACATAATATAATAATATACCGTCTCATACATATTTTCAGTTCGTATTTTATATTGTTTTTAAAAAAAAATGGTCTACTCGTTGCCTGTCGTTGACCGTCATGTTGACCGTTGTCATATTATATCTAGTTTAAAAAAAAAACAAAAGAAAACGTTTTTGTCATCCAAACTGAACGTGTGTGCAAAATTTCAGCTCAATCGGAAACCGGAAAGTGGGTCAAATTTAACTTCCAAGATTTTCTTACATAGTTACAGGTGAAGCTAATAAAAGCGTTTTAAAAACTACTTAATTTTACACTATTGCCATCCTAAGAAAAATGTCTTCTCTGTCTATGCACCTGTCCTCTTCTTATTACCTATGTCTATCATTCTAGTGTGTCTTGTTTTTGTGGCAAAAAAATGATATTTCATTCTTCCTTTCTTTATATTTTTAATCTATGGAAAATTAAAACTATTTCGTATATAATACACATGGTAGCTGATAGATCTGATGGACATAACACACATACGTCACGGCTCAATATGCTCAATTTGGTTGTGCCTTACCTGTCACAACAAACAAATAACACAACCGCAAAATTATTTTGGGTAGACATACATATATTACGCCACGTCAGTGCTCCTTTGGGACATGAAAATACAGAACATCGTACTCTCCTTATATACCTACCATTTCATACCTATATCACTGAAACTACAAGTCTCTAGTTATTTTTAACCCCCGACAAAAAAGAGGGGTGATATAAATTTGTCGTGTCGTATCTGTGTGGCTGTGTATCTTTGTATTTGTGTATCTGTCTGTGGCATTGTAGCTCCAAAACGGATTGACCGATTTCAATGCAGTTTTTTTAAATAGAAAGCTAGGTTAATCGGGTATCATCTTATCTATGTTTCATCAAAATCTATCCAGTCGTTCAAAAGTTACATCTGTTTTTCTGGTTGCAGTCGGGGGTTTTTGACGGTTAGGGTATTCGTGTTCTAATCTTGATAAACGGAGAAGAAATAATAATGTTTTCCATTTTTGCGACGCAACATAGGGATATTATTACTCAATGATTAAAGAATCCTATTTAATAAGTAATTGTCTTTTTTATTATTAATGTGTTTTTAATTATTAATCATAATTTTACTTTTTTTTTATAAATTTGTACTCTTTAATACATCTTTGTAAACAGAAATGCTTAATTACTTCTAGAACAAGTTGGCAGCCCTAGGTTACCTACGTTTAGCTTTTGCCTAACCTAAGAAGAAAAATGTATTTATCTATTGATCTCACAGACTATCCGGCAAAGATAAGCCTCAATTTTGTATTCCTAAAGTTTTTATTAATAAATTGATACTTACATAAATTACGTTAAAAGAAATGTCACTTCTGCAACATGCAGCTTTTAAGACAGTTGGCACTCAGCGGATGTATCCTGCTTACCCACCGAGTTGTATAGCGTGATGATACTTTACGACCTCGTTACGGAACACGTACAGTCGGGAACAAAAGTGGTAATAAAAATATATTTTTATTAAAAATGCGATTTTACGAGCCAATACGAGACTAACGAATTAATCTCAATAGCTATATTTAATGTGAATGATTCTTCAAGAATTATTTAGAGTTCTATATCAGAAGCCCAATTCTCGTTATTAATTTACACTATAACTGAAAGTTGACCGAACTGAGATTATAATAATAAATTGACAAAAAATCGGTATTTTACTTCTCTTTAAAGTTCAGTCCGATTTCAATATGATTTGAATTCAATCTTAATACTTCATTTCAATCTCGACGATTTTTGACGATGTGTGGTAATGACGAGAATACTAATTTTATTATCTATGTCGGTTCAAATTGTTAGCAGAATACCGATTTTGCTTTAATCAACTTGCGACCTAATTACAATATAATTTCACGTTTGATGTTGTTTGTTAGTTAGGAGAATACCATTTCTAACATTTATGACATTGATACTAGATCGGGACGAGATCGGAACTATGTATATTTTTAACCGACTTCAAAAAAAGGAGGAGGTTCTCAATTTGAGGCGTATGTTTTTTTTTTTTAAATTACTATAATTGGGCAAATGTTATATAGGGTGTGGATCAGACCATAAACCATAAAACTGAACAACTTTCTCTATGGGACCACCATAGTAATCACGAAAAAATTATCAACTGTCCCATACGTTTGGGTCGAGTAGGTATTGAAGTTTTGTATTGGACAACTGATTATTTTTTCGCGATTACGATGTTGGTCCCGTAGAGAAAGTTGTTCAGTTTGATGGTCTGATCCACACCCTTAAATATGACCACGCATTTCTGAAACCCGCTGCATAGGAAGGCTAGGTTGATTATGTTAATGATAGCAATACCAAATGAGCAGTCATGAAGACCAAAAATCTATATAAAAATTTACTTCATGTCTGTTATTAACTTATGAATAAACACATTATCGTTTAGTGTAACCTCGGTGCAGGTTTCATGAAAATATTTAGTTACAAATAAAAGTTTAGTCTTGGCTACAAAACGTTGAATTTGTAAGCGACTGTCGCACTATCGACCACGACAAAAGACACCTACTATAATCGTAACATACATACAAGAAAACAAACAAAATCCAACCTTATCGCTACGAAATACGACACAAATTAAACTCCTACTTTCAAACTAGAAAATTTCTGTGACACTCAAAATTGAACCCTGATAATCAAAATTTACAGTTCAAAATTCAATAGGATAAAAACACGCACACAAGCGTATCGTGGTTCGATAATATAACTTGTTGCGCGTCACTACGCACACAGATGAACTAACGCACACAACAATATTTACTCTCCTTTAAATGGATAAGGCTTGTAGGGAAAAAAAGTATTGGATTACGTAAATGATAGAAAAATATTACCTATAGCTTGATATTTTGGGGTCAGACCTTAATAATAATATGATATTGAATAAATTTTTGATGTTCCCTGGGCTACAATATTCGTGGTCTTGGAACCAAGTAACGAAACCCATTTTTTTGTACATTGTTATTCTATGTAAAATTCTATGTAGGTATCTACACTCCAAAATATTCCTCCTAGTCAGGAACATCTTTTTAGTCGTGAGGCTTTGCTACCAGTAATAGCATCTTTAGGTTGATACCAGATGTGGCTTAACACACCAACTTATATAAAAGATAAAAAATCATCACAGTTTCATAATAAAAAATCCTACAAAACTCCGAACAAGGATTATAAGTCTCATAGCAAAGAAATATATACATATAATAGAATAGAATTATAATGTAATAGATCTTTATTTCAAGTAAACCAGATACAGGCACTTATAAATTGTCGAGGCTCTAGGTGGGCCGTTCCAAATAGTAGGTCCTATGGATAAGAACCGGCAAAAAATCTGCTGTTCCATACATTGAATCGGTAATATTGGATTATTTTTATGGAAATCTGTTTTTTTTTACACTTTCGGATTTGGTCCCTCACATTACTTAGGTACTAATTAAAATCAAAATAGTTAAAGTCACACTCGGTATAGTAAAATGAGAGAGCTCTATTGATCGTTGTATGGAGGAGATGTCAGATGGCCTACAAATCCTTATGAAAACCATTCCCCCTATGATGTCATTGGTATGACATCATATTGCTGTCATATATGATAAATGTACACTACAACCCTCGGTCGTGTTAGCAAAACAAGAAAATGAAAGAAAAATAGACGTTGCTAATAACAACATTGGTATCTATCAATGACTTTTACAAATAGACGGGCCATACACCAACATTAATGCACTACAAAATGGCGTAAACTTTACTATAGCTACATAGCAGTACATATAATTATACAGTGCGCGAAGAAAGGGAAAGAAAATTAAAGCCACAATACGCCATGTCGGTTGTTAGAAATAGATGAATATATACGTTTAGTTACGTGGCATTAGCTGCTGCATGCTCATTCTCTCAGTCGGTGCAGGGTATTTACCTTGCATTTATCATGCCAATATAGAGCGCGGGCAACGCGTCTATTTGTAAAATGTCATTCGTATTCTATCGCAAATATTATAAAATTTAAGGGTTATTTACAAAGCAGGCTTCTTCCATAAATACACTAAAGTAGCTTAGTTTTATCTATTGTATGTATCCATAGACAAGGGTGCACTTTTGGACAAAGGCCTCAGTAACAAGGCCAGGTTTAACAAGCGGTTGCCACTCGCTTTATCTCTGCGATGCATCCCGCTCCCGACACGCCTATAAACTTTATAAGGGTAAGCAGAATAGTGTATGCGTATTACAGTTCGGTGACGATATTATTGTGAGTGGTGCTCTAATTGCAGCCTCCCCAGTGTCAGATGGCGACAGTCGGCATAATAAAATTCCACCATGAGCGCCCATGAGTGTCAGATACCGACTGTCGCCGCGATCTGTTGTCGCGTTCCATTCGCTTTAGTTCAAAAACGACTGTTCTGATCGCTTTTGTTGGTATGACATATTTTTCAGTAAATATAAGACAAGACAAGGATGTCAAGAACAGAGCGAAGTGGAAGCAAAATATAAGGAAGGCTGACCCCCACCACTATATGGGATTGAGAATAGAATAGAATAGATCTTTATTTCATGTAAACCAGATACAGGCACTTATGAAATGTCGAGACTCTAGGTGCACGGTTCCAAATAGTAGATCCTATGGAGAAGAACCGGCAAGAAACTCCATGGTAACTCTTTTCAAATAAATAATAGATTACAATCTTTATCAGTACAATGCACAATGTTGTGGTAAGAGCTGCGAGAATAATGCAATTCAATGCGAATACAAATAAGACTAGGATAATAATGACAATTGACAGTCGGGTAGAGAGAGATAGGTATCTCCAACTCACAAACAAACGTTACTGCTATGTAATATTAGTAGATTTAGATGGAATATCCTTGATAATGTTTATCGACACCCACGACAAGAGCTAGAATGGTATTATTAGCCAAGCATACGGTCTCGCCCACTGAACATTACAAATTCCTAAGAAAACCAATAGTTGATGCTATGTTTATGATATTCATAAACAATCAATTGGTATTCATAACAACATACATTTGCGTATTAGAACAGAACAGATCTTTATTTCATGTAAACGAGATATAGGCTCTTATGAAATGTCGAGACGAGTCGAGAGGTGCGCGGTTCCAAATAGTAGGTCCTATGGAGAAGAACCAGCAAGAAAATCCATGAAAACTCAATCTTGATTAGTACAATGTTGTGGTAAGAGCTGCGAGAATAATGTAATTTAATGTGAAACAATAATAAGAATATGATAATAATGATTGGCCTCTGAATTAGATTGCCGTGGCAGTTACAAGCTGAACAGTCCCGACAGACGGTACCCGTTCACGAGCATGACGCATTATAAACGTTCAGAAAAACAAAAGAGCTCATTGAAAATCCCTAGCGTTTTCTAGTCGTCACATCAATACATTTAAACGGTGCAAATTACTTCGAGTAAGAGCTTATTTTCTCCCAAACGTAGTATTTTCTACCGTCTATTACCTACCAATATAACTAAAGCTAGAAAACTTTTAGAAGCTTTCACTATCAAGGTTCAAGTGATACTGGTGATTTCAACCGCTGTTTAAAGACCTCTTATCTAAGTTTTCTTTCCTCAGGGTCGAATAAAGTAGTTAGGATCGTATGAAAAGCAGAGGTCAAGTATAAATGGTAATGGAATGTGAAGTCAGAATAACTTTCAAGGTTAAGAAACAAATTTTCGAAGGAAATAGGAAAATGAGTTTCGATTTTCGATATCGACGTTGCGTTGGGGTTTTCTTGTGTCGTGTATTTTGTAGTTATTATTAGGACTATATGGAGCTTAGGGATTTTGTGAGATTTTTTTGTGGTGTAAGGTGTAATGTTAGATGAATGGCATCCTTACTCTAAATAGAAAGAAAAAAGTATTTATTTGACACAGCACAAAAACAATTTTAAAGATAAAGTAACAAAAATAAAAGAATAAAACATGAAAAAGAAAAAATATTTATCTAAAATAAAAAATGGGTTGTACGTCGCAGCTGTGTCAAAAAGGCTTCCGCCGCTGCGAGCAGCCCGACACCACTGGTTTTCAGCGGGAGCCACATCGAGTGACGTTATGTGTGCCTACGTGTATAGAAAATATATTCATTAAATATGAATTAAATAAATAATAATTATAAAAGAACTTGTGTGTGTTGAAATGATTATTGTATGAAAATAAAGACGTGAAGGTAACATTTTACTATTGTACTATATCTAAAATAGTAATTGATTTTAAATAACAACGTGTGTTATGTTAAAGTGGTGTATTTTTCACGCTGCATCATTTTTATTTCTTTTTTTCTATCTGTTTACTCATCGAGAAATTTTCGTACCATAGAGACAACATTAAGACCACAAATTGAAACTCCTACCTCTTTCTTTTCTTTATTCCATTTCTTCTTTTTCTATTATATTAACACTAAATTCTATATTTTCTTCTTTCTCTTAACTCATAGACAATTATCCGCACCATAGAGAAGACGAATTGAAATTGTTAGCGGCAGTGATCTAAATTTTTCTCAACAATTACTAAACATTCGGAACTGATATTTATGTAGGGAGGTAATTTTTTTTTTATTGAAAGCTATTTTCTTCGGTTATCATCTTAGCTATGTTTCATGAAAATCTGTTCAGTCGTTCAAAAGTTACAGCTCTTTTTCTAGTTGGAGTCGGGGGTTTTGACGGTTAGGTTACGCATAGATGATGCGCACCGTTACTTGGTAGTTTTATGTTATTTCTTATTTGTTATATTATTTTATGTTTTTTATCATTTAATAGTGATCGCCCATTGGTCGAAATTCGACCGTAATTTTAGCTTTCTGCACTCCTTCTCCATATAAACTTTATCGAGAAAAGATGGTAACGGCCGTGCCCGTTTTGCTCGAGACTTGGCTGGGGCACTGCCGTGCCCCCAGAACTATGCCAAATCTCACACTCCTCCGTGCGTGTAATGTGGTTAAAAAGGGGTACAAAGTTTTATCTTCACGTATTAATATAAAGATTTTTTCGTCGTGTTTTATCAGCGTCTTCATCATGCAAAAATAAAATATATTATATATATATATATATATATATATATTATTATTATATATATATATATATATATATATATATATATATATATAATAAAAAATCTTTCTTTCTTTTTAATATTGATCAGATTGAAGCTCCATAAATTCCGTTCCAGTGACATAACGATGATGAAAGCTTGCGTTAATTGGTAAAGCAGCCATTAGCCGGTAATTACGGCCAGGAATGAGGTGTTAAGCATTCCTTAATAGTGTTTGACATTCGATTTACTACGATATCGCTGATTACCATGGTAGTGACAGTCGAATCAGGAATCAGTGTTAATTTGATTCAGACCTATATGAAAATAGTCCAATAGGTTAGTTGACTGCTATTAAAAATTGACAAATATTGTATATCCCCTTAAATTAGGGAGATAATGAACACCATAGTTGATAAACCACCACCATAGTTGCGTTGTTGGCGCTTGCAACAGTGCCGAAATATCGGGAGCTCAGTTCAAGATATAAACATGGTAAATACCCCGTTTTGAACTCTAATACTAATGTTAGTGACTATGACAGTTTAAAAACATAAATAGTTGATAAAATAATTATAATCGGTGAATAAATGCCGGAGATTTATGCTATAGAAATTTCTATACGAAACACTATCCATCCGTATCCCGCAAAATGGAATATTTATGAAACTGTCACAATTTACTATGACATTACTAGTTTATGACGTCACAATTCAGTAGCGCCATCTCTGTCTATTAAGAAATTTAAAAATCTTATAACTTAGGCATATTTACGAATATTTTATTTATTTTTACACACTTGCTTAAGTTTTTCGGAAAAGCTTCATTTCTACAGAATTATTTTTTCTGTCAAATACCCTATTTGCGGTTACAGTGCTAAACCGAGGTCTTTAAAGAAATTAGAAAGGTAATTTTCTTCTCAAAACACTCATTTACCTAAGCAACACCGAAGACTCTGAAAACCCGACAAAAATAAAAATGTAGAGGATGGACGATGCGGTCTTTTTTTACTTTTAATTTAATAATAAATAAATCCAGCCCGCTACTGTCCCACTGCTGGACACGGGCCTCTTCGCATAATGAGAAGGGTTAGGCCTGGGTCCACCACGCTGGCCTTGTGCGGGTTGGGATACTACACACACCATCGAGAACTGTAGCAGGCCCTCTCAGCTGTGTAGGTTTCCACACAATGTTGATAATCAAATTGCGATCCGCATATAAATTCGTGAAGGCAGAGGTGCGGGCCGGGTTCAAACTCAGACCCTCCTGCATGGAGAGCAAGCGTTCAACCGCTAAGTTATCATTACTCGCTTTTTATTTTTATTATGAATTTATTTTGTCTTTACTTTAGAAATTATAGCTACATTCTTGAATCCAGATATAACAGAGAAAATTATCAATTATTCTTTGGAAATGACATGGCTAGCTATTAACTCATGTATAGTTCATAATAATAATAATAAATGATAATTCTTTATTACAGTAAGGGCACAAAAAATTGGTACAGGAGAGACTTATAAACTAGCAATTATGTCATTACATACATCCAATTTAATAGCAGTAGGACACTGGTAACCATGGTAAGACTTATGGTTGTTGTTCATGACATGAATGTGAAGGAAGTAAATCTGGAAATGACGTCTAATAGAGATGAATGGAAGAAAAAGACATATTGCGCCGACCCCAAATAAAATGGGATGAGGACAGGAGAATGATGAGAATGATGATCGTTCATAAACGTACTGACTAGGGTTTGGGAATTCCCGACAATTTCAAAGTCCCGGGACACGAGACAGCCTACAATCAAAGTCCCGGGAATTCCCGAGACTTCGAAACTTTTAAGAATTTTTTTTGTTAATTTTTTTAGATGTAGCCTTTCTTGAAGAATTTAAATTTAATTTTAATTTCTGGTGAAACGTATTAAAAAACGTTGGATTTTTTTATTGTTTGTTCCATTTGATTTACAAAAGACTCGTCAGGCTCGTTGTGTACTTGAGAGCTACTGGTACTAGGTTCAGCGCTAACAATTTCGACAATCTTGTCTCGTCTCGAGTCTTGACACGAAAGTCCCGGGACTCGAGACAACTAAAATTACGAAAAGTCCCGGGACTTCGAGACACGAGACGTCCCGGGACCCAAACCCTAGTACTGACCTCAAAGACTCTACGTATAAAAATGATTCTAGTCAAAACCGTACGCTACCGTTGTATGGTACATGTTCTATATTTTCGTGAATATTGCCGGCTAGGCGCTCGAGCGTCTGCGATGATTTTTTGTGCTATTTTTATCCATATTCCAGTCGTTTTCCATAGCGTAAAGTGGCCAGCCTTAATACTGTAGCGAACTGACTTAAGAGGAAGACAGATTTTGGAGATATTTTGGTAAAATACAAGAGTTTTTCTCTCTCGTCTCTGTTCCTAAATGCAACCGCAGTATTGGGATACACTTTAAATAAAACGAAAATTCGACTCAGTATGTGGGACACGCATAATTTACTAGCGCAAGCCATACGAAATCAAATTTTTATTTTGTTTTGGAGTGAATTTTAGTACTGCGGTTGCATTTGTGAACGGACACTGAATCACGCTGCAAATTTTGCGCATTGCCTACATAAAAAAATACCCTGTTTATCTTATCTTATTTAAATTGTTTTAGTGTAATACATTGAGAACTGGTTTACCATCAGCTCTAAAATATATTAAGTACTAACTTAAACATAATAATATATTTTTTAAGTTCTTGTACTTTGAGAAACTGCAATCATTGGGAACTCTATCTACTAGAAATTCAATTGAAATCTTGAACCAGATTTATATCTGCCGGAGTAGAACCTCTGATTAGTTTTGCTGCGGGCTCCAGATAGCCTGGTATTTCTCCAGAGACGTACGAGCTGCATTCTTCAGTGCTATCGAAGTGCATCTCGAGAACCTGGCCAGATTGATTTTAGACAGATAGATAGTACCGTGATTGCCATATACCTAGCCTTGAACAAGACTAGGCTGTCCTTATCTTGCGTAGGTTTTGAAGGCAGCCCCAGATATTATTGTAAACTTGATTTATGAAAAGAGTATCCATGGAGTTTCTTGCCGGTATCTTCTCCAGGACAGGACCAACCCGCTTGGAACCGTGCACCTAGAATCACGACGTTTTGAAAGTGCCTGCAAAGGTCCAGTTGAAATAAAAACTTTGACTTTGAAGAAGTTTTATAAAGGGGTTATAATATGAATGTTAGTAATTCAATCAACATTATACAGGATGTACCCACACCATCGAGAACTATATGAGGCCCTCTCAGGTGTGCAGGGTTTCCTCACGATATTTTCTTTCACCGTTTACGTAAATGTCAGTAAATTATGGTAAAATTGTGATCCGCACAATAGAAAAGTCAAAGGTACGGACCGGGTTCGAAATCACACCCTCCAGGGTTCCACTGCCCAGAAATTTCCAGAATAAGCTGACCTTTCATTGTACGAAAAGCCTATACAGTGCGAGGTCGGCTCATACTGGAAATGTCTGGGCAGTTCAATTTCAGCCCTGCTATAAGAGCTCGTAGTAAGCCTCCTGCATGGAAGGCACGCATTCAACCGCTAGACTATCACTGCTTATTATTATAATAATAATGTATTCTCTTGCTTATATCTCTACCTCCTTCTGTTTAAGTAAAAATCGGCATAAAATATCAAAGATAATAATTTCCAGCTAAAACCGTGTCCCCTTAACAAATACCTCGAAATAGCAGCGTTTGATCGCCAACAGGCGCTGCGCACGCGTCGATCGCTTGCGCAGCGATCGATTGATTTATACACACATCCCTTCTCACTCATACAACGTAACCACCAGTTTTAGACCACTCGAATATAAACCTTATTTTTTTCGGGTGATGGTTGAAAACTGAATAGATTTGTGGTTATTCCAGAATCAGGTATAAATTCACGGTTCATCTTTATGGGAGTAGGTAGGATTGTGAAATCGGGACATGGCCACGTGATACAGATTAAGTCCAGACACCTTACGTAATGTGGTACATTCAAATTGAGGGGACATGTAATGGGATTTCCAAGCGATCTCTTTGTATTGCAAACTAAATATAAAGATGCATCAATATTTTATTTATACATTTTTAACAAGATAAAGAGAAATTAATTACATTTTTATTTGTAAATTAACATTTTTAAGCTTGGTCATCATCAAATCAAATAAAACGTTTAAACATTTGCCAGAAATACATTGTTTTGTTATATAGATGAGATCGTATAAGTTCATAACCTAATATAGTGTCATTTATTCTGCCTGCAAGCAAGCGTGCAAATTTTAATTGAGTTTAAATACATTATTATTATATTACATTATTTTTAGCTATATACAATTACCATGCTGTTCATTTGTTTTATTTATATTGTTACTATTCTTATTATTACACAAATTTTCAATATTTATGTTCCACAAATTCCTTAATACTATAAAAACAACTCTTTAGAAGCCATTCTGTCCATTTTGTCTTGAACAAACAAACAAACACCCAGCTGGAGAAAATTTCCAAACCGATCTATAGACTGACAGTATTCATAATTCACTGATAACACTGGCCGACAAATAAAAACATTTTTTTTGGTGCGGTTAAAATTTGTTTAGAAATTGTTTTAGAACATGTTTCTAATGACGTACCTACAACGGTCATACTTGTATCAGCTCTAATTTAACAATTACCTACAATTTTAAAATTTCGTCACTTTGACTTCAACTAAGTGTCACAAGTTTAATATTTTCTACAATTTCGTTGTTTTTGCGCTATGGTGAGCTCATCAAGATGTTGCTTGACAAATCCAGATGCATTTTGTTATATTTGCGGCGAATATACCTATGAGGAATGACGAAAACCCTTAACAGATTCGTGAAAAAAGTATATTTCACTTACTTCAACTTAAGTTTTGAGCATCAAAAAAAACCTTGGGTGCCTCATTTTGTGTGTAAAACATGCAGTGAACATTTAAGACAATGGACAAATTGCAAAAGAAGCTGTATGAAGTTCGGAATACCGATGATTTGGAGAGAACAACCAAATCACTTCGACGAATTTTATTTCTGTTTGGTTAAGATCTTCGGCATAAATCGTAAAAATCGAAGCAACCTTTACTCCCCCGAGATAAGATCATTTTACCTTCTCTACATATGAAACTTGGAGTCATGAAACAATTTGTAAAAGCATTAGACAAATCGGGTTCATGCTTTCAGTCCATCACAAGGGCATTTCCAGCTTTAAGTACAGAAAAACTAAAAGCTGGAATATTTGACGGTCCTCGGATAAGACAGTTAGTTAAAGATGATAACTTCGCAAAGTCTGTGAACGAAACGGAACTTCCAGCGTGGAAATCATTTATTATGGGTGATTAAAAATTTTCTTGGTAATCATCTGACAGAAAATTGAGAAATTCTTGTAAAACAAATTCTTTTATCTTTTCAAAACTTGGGATGTAATATGAGCATCAAAGTTCATTACCGACACATCCATTTGGACTGCTTCCCACATAACCTGGGTGACTTAAGTGAAGAACAAGGAAAGCAGTCTCATCAAGATATGAAAGTCATATAGCATCAGTACCAGGATAGATGGGACACTCACATGATGGCTGATTACTGCTGGGCTCATATGAGAGACAATCCAAAGGAAAAATATACAAAAAAATCATTCAAGAGAATTTTTATGTATTCTGAATATTAAAAAATGGTTTTTTCATACAAATAGTTTTTTTTTAATAACTCCAAAACTAGAGCTGATCCAAAAAAACTAAATGCATATTTGAAATCAGTGAATTAGGTACTCTTTAAATCAGGTCTTAAAATTACGGCACCAAATATTGTGTCGGCCAGTGTAATTATATCACCTCTATTCCACCTCTGGGTGAAAAACAGTGAGATAAATAATGTATTGTAAGATTTTTATAACCGTTGTACAACGGTTGTACAACCGTTGTATAACGGTTATAAAAATCAGGATGGCTTGGAAATATTGAAGGATCCCCTTCTTCAATGTTTCCATTGTTCACCAGCCACCCTGTATAACACGAAAATATACTCCTACAACGAGTATTGTACACATCATTATGAACAACTTTTACTGTGGGACCATTCATGAAATTCCGATAAAAAATCAACAGGGGGTTTACAAAGGCCGCTTTAAATGAATCATAATATGATTCATATTACAAATTTCCACTTAATTGATGACTCTTTATATCATACGTGGTCTTAGATTATGTAAGAGGTTTACATAATCTAAGTGCTAGGTTCATATTCAGGAATCATCTGTTTGACAGTTACCATGGAGATTCGTAAGTGGACTGGTAAATGTGGCCTTTTTAGGCCCCTTGTTCCATACAAATAATTCAATAGGTATTACTCGACTAAATGTATGGAACAGCATTTTCGCGATTTCAGAGGCCCAATTCTCGTAATTAAAAATGTTCAAAATATAGTTCGGATCTCATTCCGATCTACTACCAATGTCATAAATGTCACAAATGGTATTCTCCTACCCTAACAAACAACGTCAAACGTTACATTATATTGTAATGAGATCGAAAGTTGAATAAAAGGCAAATCGGTATTCTGCTAACATTTTGAACTGACACAGATAATAAAATTGACACTTTCGTCTATACACAAATGTCAAAAATGAGATTGAAATGAGTTTGTAAGAAGATTGAATCCAAATCATACTGGAATCGGACTGAAATTTAAGAGGAGTAGAATACCTGACTTTTTGTCAATTCATAATATAATCTCAGTTCGGTCAACTTTCAGTCATATTATAAATTAATTACAAGAATTGGGCTTCAGGATTGGTCCCATAATAAAAGTTGTTCATAGTGATGAGTAGGTACAATACCCTCCTACAATATTTCCATTGTCCAACCAGTCACCCTGTATAACACAAAAATATATTCCTAAAAAAATAATCGCGAAAAAATTGCCCAGAATTCTCTTTACAACTTCAACGAATTTCTTATTTAAACAAAAAAAATGCAAAAGTAATTCGCGTTTCCAACAAAACGCCGATTTTTAACAAGCTTTGCTTAGGGCCGGGGGATTCAAGCCCTTGACTTAAGAATCCACAGACCCTCACCAATCAAAAAAGAACCTTATACTCCAAAAAACAAAGTTCACTTTCGTTCAACCCAAAAAATTCAGTCAAACGCTCGTCATAAAGAAAACGTGAAAATAAAGAAAAACGAACATAATTTTTGAAGGAATAAAGTTTATATTTCAATAGAGTATGTAAATTTTCTTATATTTTAAATAAGGCTGGTATTATTGGCGTAGAAGAGCATATTGTAAAAGAAGCTCATTGTTACGAAAGTTGCACAAAATGCAGCCAATTTCAAACCGTATTTCTTTAGCTATAGCTTCTAAATTCGCCTGTGTTGCTTGATATTGATTACTGATACTTGTATAGCCTCGGATCTCACGACTTGATTCAAGTTTACTGGGTCATTCCACTCTCCGCTAGTACTCGCTCGATGAATGATTATTCAGTATAGCTTTTAAGGCGAAAAGTCGTTTTATAAGAGACATGGCGCCTCTAAATTTATATAGGAAAGCTTTTCTATGCATTATAGTGATGAATCGTAATCGGTGATTATCAGCATTTAACGATTCATCGTAATCGTCAATTCTCATTGCTATTATTTGACGATTACCACATTATATGCCACTTCTAAACTTTTTTTTAAATTGTTAATGAGACAGTTTTTCCGACCTGAAGTTGTATCAATGACCTTACCATTGTAGGTAAACAAACGTTTATTAGTCCAATGACCCTATTAGTACGAAGAGCACCAAATGACCAACATCTTACAAAACTGCTAATCCAAAAACACCAAAACTCCTTTTCCAAAACAGCATTTTCACTACAGTTCCATTAACCAAATAGAAAACAGACTATTGTTTTAATTTTTGACACTAAAATAGCCGGATGCCATAAAAGGTTTAAATTAATAGAGCGAACACAATGGGTAGGACAGAGGGGTCAACGGCCCGGTCATGGGGTCACATGGGTGGCCGCTTACCATTGTTTTATGGGACTTTTTACATCAACGCTTCTTTATGGTGGTTTATGAATGGCCAGTGTATGAAGTGCTAAAATATTTTTGCTTTCTAAGAAAATAATAATATGTTTTGTATTGTTTTAACCCCTGACAAAAAAGAGGTGTTATAAGTTGGTAGTGTGTCCATGTTCTTTTTAATAGAAAGCTAGTTTAATTGGGTATCATCTTAGCTATGTTTCATGAAAATCTGTTCAGCCGTTCAAAAGTTACAGCACTTTTTATAGTTGGAGTCAGGGGTTTTTGTCGGTTATTGTGTACATGCACCTATGCTGTCCAATGCCACACATAGTATCTTTGATAATAAATAAATTATGATTTAGTATGCAACACGCCTCCTGGCTACTGTTTACAAATAGTTGAAGGTGTTCTATGACCAGCAGTGAACATAAACATGACATACTAACTATCATGGTGGTCCTAAGGTGTATTTAATAGGTACCTACCTATACGCATTGGTATTTAAAGTGACAATTTATAAAACGAAAGAACATACCTACGGAAGGTTGAAAAACCGATGGTAAATCCAGAATTACCAACATTCCTAAACTCCCGCGCTAACGTATTTGGTCTATCAGCCAGGCGAAGGAAAGAGAAAAAAGTTTTTATCTGCCTGAAATATAGCAAAGAAAGAAGGAAAAAAAAAATTGTTTCGAAATAAATATACTGATGGTATTTGTACAGCTCTTATTGGGTATTAGGGTGTGTTTATACCAAACGTATTGTCAGCCGCTGACTGTAAGCGAGCGTTGCGCCGTTTACTGCTTTTCGTTCGACAAGACAATACGCTATTACGCTATGCGTAGTCGCCGAATCTTGGCGGCCGATTATTGTATTATTCGTCACTACGCGCCGCGGAAACTGTTTGGCTACGTAGCTATAGCGTAAACGAAAAATGCAGTCTGACTTCACGTTAACACTGGGGCTCTCAGTGAGCCACACAGTCGGCGGCTGACAATTCTTTTGGTGTAAAGGCGCCCTTAGATTTCTTCATATTTCGCCTACTGACTTGGTGTGGCAAGATTCGATTTAGGTATGATCTCTGGGATTTTCAAGAATATATACTGATGAAAGACCTGAATAAGATTAACGCAAAACAGGTAATAATTACATAAAAGGGAGGATACCCATGGAGTGGATTTACAAACGCTGTGAATTATGATGATGGTGGTGATGATCGAAAGGCAATAAATTCCAATTTTAATTTACTTTATGATCAAGTAAAATTTTATACAACAGCTGATGTTTCGTGACTTCTTGATTGGCTAGAAATCGATTGAAACATACCTTGATGTTGACTAAATGTTACGTGTAGACCGGATTGCATATACACAGCTCGACACAACAATAACAATAAATTGAGTTTAAGATCGCCACAACTCAACTCCTTCAATTGACTATAACAACTCACTCAATTTGATCAACAGCTGATAAAACCATTCTTATTTTAAGACCCAACGCAAATCAAGCATAACTAAAGTGAATTGCACAACCACGGATATATTAAACTGCCCGCATAAAAACTATTTTTGACCACTCGATTTTGAATTCTTCAAGATGTCGGTCGATCCCCATTATAATTTTATATTTAAAATCGGAACAGTTGCCAAAACCTTTTGTTAATTTTGGCGTGGTTTACGATCGACACTAAAATCCGCCATGTTGGCATCGCTTTATCGCAAGATGGCGGTCTGATGTCAAAAAGGGCGCGAAAACGAAGAAAATGGCGACCCGCAGTCGTTATTTTTTAATAGTCTGCTTGCTGGCTATTAATTTTGTGTAGATTCTTGATAAAATGGACGGTTTGATACTCAGTAATGTAATAAGACGGTCTGAAATAGATGACGAATGTACAAATCCATTAATTAAGGTTAAAAAAATCTTTATCCTGTTTAGTTTTAATTAACGTGTCACTGATACAATATGTAAATTAGTGTAATACGATTAAACGAAGTAATTTTCGTTATAAACAAAAGGCGGAAAGGTGTGCTTGGCAAGATCTTAAAGAATTTACATGCAAATTTCAAATTCTTGGAAACTCTTCAAATTAAGTGTTCCCCTAACTTTTCGCACCTTGGCGCGTCACCTAAAACACGCTTCGATACGCATCATTTAAAATACAGAGTATAAAAAGTTAGGTTCCTTAGGCTTCTAACGATATTATAGAATTTGGAACTAAAGTATTTCAGGTCCATAAACTGAGTAGTTACCTATTACTAGCGCCAGTTTTTGTTCAGAACCTAAACTTTATCAAAAAATGAAATCTCTCAGGTCAGGTCATATTTTTCAACAGCCAGAAAAAAGCTAATCTGTCATAAAGCTGTCAATTTGAAATTGAAATTGGAACAGTTTCTGCATGATCTTGAATTATCTAGCTATTCGAAAGGCGCTTATTATAATACATTTTTATTGTTATTTCATTTCGTCTACTTGTTTGATACTTTGAGAATGAGATAGTTACTCTCAAAATAATTGGGTTAATTTTGATAGGTACTGATTTTACCACGAATTTTACCAGTAGGTATTTTCCAAGATAGTTTTAGTGTATCATTCTTCGAATGTGAAACACCTACATTGCGTGGTATTAGAAGAAGACGAAGAATAGATCTTTATTTCATGTAAACCAGATACAGGCACTTATGAAATGTCGAGACTCTAGGTGCACGGTTCCAAATAGTAGATCATGTATAATAATATGTGCGCATCATCATGGTACCTATACATTCGCTTTTTTTAACCGCCGACAAAAAAAGGGGTGTTATATTATGTTTGTAGTGTGTATCTGTCTGTAGCATCGTAGCTTCAAAACGGATGGACTGATTTCAATGCAGGTTTTTTAATTGAAAGCTAGTTTAACTGGGTATCATCTTAGCTATGTTTAATGAAAATCTGTTCAGCCGTTCAAAAGTTACAGCTCTTTTTCTAGTTGGAGTCGGGGGTATTTGACGGTAAAGTGATGTTCTGCTTTAATTTTTAGACCGTGACATTTGCCAGGATTGACCTTTCTTAACTGTTTATAATGCCAAATTACTGACCCTTTTAAACACTTTAACATCACACTCCACTCCCCTAATAACCTTCCTTAACAATACGCTCAAAATCAAAATGTCAACGCAAATGCCAAAACCTTTCCCCGTTGTGCATTAAAAAGAAATCCTTAGATGTTATCACAACTAAATAGCGCCAAAATGTCAGAAATAAGGTCGGGAATCAGAAATGCCAGTGCAAATGCTAGGTCGCGACATTTTCGACCATGATTCGATCGCTCTACGGTTGGGTAGCCACCCCAACTTGGTGCCGATTCCTTGAGTTTAGAATATACGGAAATAAATTGCGTACAGGCGCGTTTCAAATATAGAAAGAATAAAAAAACATTCATTCAGATTAGAAATCAGACAATACATAAAGATAAAAAAGTAAAAAAAAAAAAAACAATGATCGAAAATCAATGTGCATGAAGATAATTATAATCTTCATGCCAGTACCGAATAGCAATTGTATATGTTTTACTTATTTATTAAAGAGGTAGAAAAGAAAAATAGAAAGGTAGGAAGGTAGGAAAAACGGTAGGTTTGGACAAAAGTGTTTTGTCGATTTTATTTTTATGTCCGTCTATGGTGTTCTCATCTGCAAATCTTCTAGTTCTGAATTTTAATACGCCAGGCATTTTTACCCAGCACCGTTATGAAATAATAATTTAAGTATCTACTGAAATAATTGTCTGAACTTTGAAATTAATTAATTCTATGGGTACTTCCAGCTCTGAGTTTTGCTTAGGCGTATTTTTCGCAAGCGGTCAGTGAGATATTAAACGCAGAGCTACTATTGAAAATTGGTATGGTATTGTTAATAACACAAATACACCTCGCTTATTAATAATATAAACAAAAAAAATACTGATAAACAGAGCAGATACATCACTAAACTATAAATTTTGTGATTTGGATAACCAGTGGCCCTGAATCCTGAAAGCAAATTAAAAACTGAGGAGGGACCGCAACCGGTATGACCAATACCTGTATTTCTCGGTTACAACCTTTGTTATTTTTACAGGTATTTTTAAAAGTAACCTTATATTTTAAGGTAGTTCCATCAAATTGAATACAACCGGTATTAATACCGGTTACCGAAATAAAAACTACCTGTATCTTACACGTGCTGTCGGCAAAAAGTCAAAGGACGGGCAGCGCCTGTGTGTGTAAATATATGTATATCGCCGGTAATTTTTAGGTTACCAGTATTAAAATGGGTTACCTAAATTTAGAGGTAACATGTTTATTTATCTTGGTTACCCAGATAGCGGTAACCTTTTTCTTAGAAGTAACCATAATTCTTTGATACCTGTATCCCAATTTACAGCGGTTTTTGGTCCCAGCAACTGAGCCATTTGAGATGTCGAATAAAATAGATGAAAGGAATTGCATCAATGAATAACTTAGCGATACCATTAGACAAATAAATGTAATTATATTTGAATTAATAGTTTCTTGTACTGTTTTAGGAATGCCATTCAATATAGTAGCTATTAATCATTCTGTGCAAGCCATAAGAAGCCCATAGAAGGCAATGGGAAACTATGTCAGTTGTGGACACAATCATTCACTAATAGATTATCTGTTGCAATACCAATAATAAAATTGCAATTTATATACATAGAGGTACAGTATAACAAAGATAGATATACATATAAGAAGAAGAAGAAATATATAGATAGTATATTCATATTATGTATTAGTTTATTTAGATACTTATGTACCTATCTATACTGTCAGCATACACGGTACTTACAGCGACAACGACGCACATAACGTTATATCAGAAGAAATAACGATATTAAAACGTTATGTTAGTTTATCAACAATAACAAACTAACAAATAACATTAACTATCAACTAAACTAGACTAAAAAGAGCCGACCACAACGTTGTTGGGAAAAGGTTAGGCCAGGGGTCGGCAACCTTTTGAGTCGGAAGAGTCAAAAATTACACTTTACAATATTCAAAGTTTTTAAAGAGCCACAATTTTTTTTAATTTTTCCACAAACTTTCATCTATTTGGTACCTAAATAATGCCAGGACCATCTAGTGATATGCGTATGGAACTAAAGAGCCGCAGCTTCACATCGAAAGAGCCGCATGTGGCTCGCGAGCCGCAGGTTGCCGACTCCTGGGCTAGGCAGATCATGGCAACATTTCCCATCCCTTTTTGCCAAATCTACTTATCAACCGTGTCCGCCTCACTTTCGACCCCGTGTGTTTCCACACACACTGCCTATTGTTTTTCACCGTTATTTATTACAAAGTTTTAGCATAATACAGAGTTTATTAGGGGCCGGCCAGGAAAGGGGGATCGTTTTGTTTTTAGCAAAATATTCGTAAATCATTTGCAAGATGTTCGTTTAACGTACTAAATCATTAAGTTGTGTTTTGAATAGATTTTATTCGAAGTTGAATTGTACCGAGGTTTTTTGGATAAATGACGTCTCCTGTAAAGTTTATTTTCTATCTTTTCAATACCACTGATCTAACAGTGATTTAACCTAACCGTCAAAAAACCCCGACTCTAACTAGAAAAAGAGCTGTAACTTTTGAACGGCTGAACAGATTTTCATGAAATATAGCTAAGATGATGTAATACCTTTGTACTTTATGCTCCTGCTTCATATTTCTCATATATTTTATGTTTGCATTAATTGTTAAATAAATAAATGACAGGTACCCGATTAACCTAGTTTTCAATTATTAAACTGAATTGAAATCGGTCCACCCGTTTTGGAGCTACGATGCGACAGACAAATACACAGATACACACTACAAACTTATAACACCTCTCTTTTTGTCGGGGGTTAAAAATCCCGTGTCATCAAATTTTAATTCAATTCATTTCAATTCAGTTTTACATAATGATAAATAAATTTTTCTTCAGTCATTTCTACGATAAAAATATTAATTTATTATATGTATCGATGTAAAGTACAATGGAAGTATGTTTTCATAAAAAATATATGGTAAATCGTTTTTTGGATTTTTTCTCAACTTCGGCAAGTACGATTTTATCGGTTGTTTGGAGGAAACATTCTTGTTGGGAAATAGGGTCGATTGAACCCACTTCCACTTTTCATCAATTTTCTCGCTAACTGTACCTAACTTTATAAAAAAAACCACAAAGTATGGTTTTTAATATCATTGAAATTCACCTAAACACCTCTCTAACTATAAAAGAAAGGGTAGCAATCCTTTAAGCCCCAAAATTTTGTGCCACCCTTTATTGTGTGCGGGTGCCAGCGACCGGTTGCGACTTTGTGAATTGTAAGCTTCATTTACTCATCAATACTCATTTGTTAACCCATAGATGTAACGGCGTAATAGTTTTGCAGGTGTCCAATGCACCGCCATAGTTCATTCAACTGAACCTGCTTTTTAAATCCGCTGTATATATTGACATAATTTCGCGAAGCTATAATAATATAAGAACAAAGAACAAAAATTTGTTTTATTCATACAGTTTTGATATGCACATAAAAGTTTGAAATTATGTTAATATTGGTGTAATGTATGGAAATTAGCTTTCGAACCATTTGTTGGGTGTTGAATCCTTAATACAATTTATAGCTTTTATGTAATACATGATCTGAGCCCTGACCAGGGAGATGGGGTCGGGAACCACGGATATGATGGGATGACGCTACAACATGTATTAGAAATGTGTGGTCATATTTGAAGGGTCCATCAAACTGAACAACATTCTCTACCAGACCAACATCGTTACTGTTACTGTTAGTCTGTATCATCCCACTGCTGGGCAAAGGCCTCCCCCCTTGATTTCCATGCTGTTCTATCCTGTGCCAGTGATGACCAGTCCTTGCTGAATGTGTCTAGTTCGTCCCGCCATCTCTTTCGCGGTCTGCCGCGTCGCCGCTTTGCTGTGTCAGGGCTCCACTGCGTGGTTATTTTGGCCCACAGTTCAGACGGCATACGGCAGACGTGGCCTGCCCAATCCGAATTTAGTTTAGCGGCTTTTTGAGCTACGTCAGTGATTTTCGTTTTGGAGCGCAATGTGGTGTTTCGAACCTTATCCGTTAATTTAACACCCAGGATACTACACTCCATTGCACGCAAAACTTCAATACCTATTCGACCCAAACGTATGGGACAGCTGATTATTTTTCCGCGATTACGACGTTGGTCCCATAGAGAAAGTTGTTCAGTTTGATGGTCTGATCCACACCCTTAAATATATACGCAGTTCTGATATAGAACTCTGAATAATTCTTGAAGATTTATTCACATTTCAAATTATTCAATATTACTCGACTGAATGTAACATGGAAGAGCTGATTTGTTTTTCGTGATTTCATGGTTGGTCCCATAGTGAAAGATGTTCGTAATGATGAGTACAACAACCCCTTAAAGGGATCGGGACTGAAAAGGTTGGAACATATAAAATAAGCTCTCCTTTTCTTAAAGATATGAAGACAGAGTGCATGCTAATATATTGTGCCATTTGAATATATACAAATGGAGATTTATAGCTGCATTATGTAACTGTAGAAATGATGTTAGTACAAAAGGATTTTATTAAAAGCATTCCTATTCTTTTCATAAAAAAAATGTTTATATGCATTGTAATGACGTATAGAATCATTATTATCAATATTATATACGTAGGTAATAAATGGTTTTATTTTGTACGACACGGTTAGCGCAGTGGCTAAACGATTAGCTTTCTACGCTACGTGCCGCGGGTTCGATCCCCGCACGGAACAAGTATTTGTATGATCTACAGATAGTTGTTTCGGGGTCTGGGTGTGTGTACATGTGACATGTATGTTTGTAAACTGTACCCTGGATACAGGAGAAATCATAGAGGACTTTTACATCACAAAAAATATTATGTACCAGAAAATAATAATACCTACATAAATAATTTTAAAAGGAAGCCGCATTCGTACGTCACATAATTAAAAACGGTTTATTTCGGCCTACCAAATCACAGAACCGAAGCACCATTAGCTATAACTTACCAACAATGTTAAGATATAGGTACGTCAAAGCTTTTTTTTTTTTTTTTTTTTTCATTTTCAATTTCAATTTATTTCCATAAATATTTACAATATAAAATACCTTCCATTGGTCCCAAACTAGGCTAGGTCTGTATCTTGGGCACCTTTGGGGGAAGTTGACGATACAATATTATACATATAATCCTTATTATATATTACTAGCTGTACCCGCGGCTTTGCCCACGTGACAATGTTCGATTAAACTATGATAGTCACTTGAAATTAAAGAAAAGGGAAGATAGTTTTCAGAATTTGTATTGACAAAAACTTACATAATATGAGATCTGGGCAATAAAATGCCTTGTTTTATGGGGAGCACGTATGGGAGTGAAAACAATCTACACGTTACTTGGATGGGTGATCGTTCTTTACTTGAGACCCCTCAAAGAGCACGGCAGGTCGCATTTACGACTATTTTAAACAAATAATCTATTATAGTGGTAATGGTTAGGCACTCAAAAAGACAAAACCGTGCCTTCAGCTTTATGGTTTAATTATAAACAGTTTTTTCTGCCACCGTGCACCGTTAAGACTACGCTTTCTCGCTATTTTGTGGTTGTCGGCTATTCATCCCATACAAAGATTAATCTAGGAACACGTTAATTATGCATACACTGCATTTTATTGTTATTAAAGTTTACGAAACCTGATTGTCCGCTAAGAAACAATAGGAAAAATTAATTCAAAGTTTAATTATTTAAATCTATTATATGAATATTGTCTACGAAATGGGTAATAAGTGCAGAGTCTGCTGCCGACCGTCATAACAACGCCTTGATTGCATCAACAATCTCATCTGATTGTAATTCTGTCCGGCGCTTCTTGGGCAGTGAGCTCTGCTACGAAAATTGCTGACTCATCTATCCACTACATCCGGATTGCAAATGACTTTAGTCCTTCTTCTTTGTGTTGGTGGTACATACGTCCCTAGGTTTGTATAATCTGCAAATTTTGCCACCTCTATGATGCTATTATTGGCAAAATAGAGGTGGCTCAAGGTGCAGGTATTGGGGCATATTGAGCAACATAGTAGCTGTGACATCGTTTGAGGGACAATACCACATCTCCACCTACCGCTGTTTCCTCGATATAGCCCCACTTGCTCATTTAAAATAAAAATAAATAAATAAATAAATAAATTTGCTCATACTGCACTTGCATCTGCCTAATTGGGTCCAGAGTCGGTGAAATAACTTTCATGTGATCCAAGTGATGATCGTTCGATCGGATCGTATCTGGCAAAAAATTACTCACCGCGGACTTGATTACTGGTGAAGAAAGTTTCTCCAACCACAATGTATTTGCAATGGGCATCGGCTGGACAACCCGATAGTGCCTCTCTAGTGTTCTAAGGAAACTGTGCCGACTTTTTAAAGGCTGCGCTGATAATTAAGCACTGAATTGACCACTGAATAGTGGATGTCTGGTGTCGGACTCCTTTTTGTGTTTTTGTACGCAACGTCTCTGTGAATTTGTAGAAGTGCTATGCTCACCGTAGGATACCTACACCATATTGAGAGTGATCGGTTTAAGTCAGCCGGTGATAGTTCAACATGTGTCATTTATCTGACCGACACTTTTAGTTACATAGTTCTTTTTATTTGATTTTCACATAATGGTTTTTTCAAGTTAACGCTCTGTCAAGGGTGACTTCCATCCAGGGGCCAGGGGTATTGCTATGATTAATTTCGAACTCTACGGTGATTTCAGCCTTGATCCCACTCGAAAACTTAACGTCGACAAACTCTTCTTCGTCGACAGACGCTGTTCCAACACTCCGAAATTACGCTACTTCTGAACCATGAGCAATAAAATCGGAAAAAAGTAAAAGAGTTTATAGCACAACATAAAATAAACGGAAAAGCAAAGAAAACATAAAATAAGTTGAGTTATTGTACTAAAGCATATAAAGCATAATGTCAGGAGGCAGTGATACTGGCCACCTGACGCTGGTTTTCAGCTGCAACCCACGAATGCCATACCAGCAATCGCCATTATATTCCTTACGCCTTTAAGTATTTTGAAAACCCTTAAATACTTACCTATATTGTGAATATTTGAACATTACAAATTAAATTATTATATAGAAGTCTACCTACCGGAGTCTGGATGCCGTATGAATAAAAAATACGCTTTTAAAAATATTGGAAATTAAAAACTCGCCTATAAATTACTACTAATGCCATCTAGGTATAAACAGACGAATTAAAATATATAAGGCTAAAGAATAAATGAAAAAGTACGTTTAAAAATATATATCTAGTAGTTTAGGGACAACTGACGAATCATTTCATCACGCTTTGTGTTTTAGGAACATGACAGTGATACATAATGATAATATGTAAAAGTAAGATGCCAATGACCGAACATCCAGTAATTAATGTAATTAGTCTATAAAGATACCATTTACTATGCCATTCTGTGTCACTGGTTCCAGTAAAGACTGGATTATTTATTGGATCCATTGAGGAGTTTAAATTTATAGGGAAATTGCGAAACTAATACCAACATATAATTGCTTACCTCCCAACAAAAATAGCGAAATGATTTCTATTGTATATAAAATGTTAATCGGATCTATTAACTACAATCATCCAACATTTCAAATGGATTCGTCATATAGGTAGCGACTAATAATTGTACGCAGACATATTGGTTTATTGCTCACCCCCCTTTGACAATAGCGTAATAATGTGTACCCTATATGTTGACCAGGCTATTAACGGATTTTACTTTAAAATTTCATGACGATCTGTTCGGCGGTTTGGCCGTGAAGCTCGGACAGACAAACAGACAAACAGACAAACAGACAAAAATTCTAAAAACTATATTTTTGGCATCAGTGTCGATTATAGATCACATTCCTTTTTTTTTTTTCAAGAAATATCTAATGTACAGTTTTCGCTTCGTTACGATTTTATTATAAGTATAGATATTGCTCACCCCCCTTTGACAATAGCGTAATAATGTGTACCCTATATGTTGACCAGGCTATTAACGGATTTTACTTTAAAATTTCATGACGATCTGTTCGGCGGTTTGGCCGTGAAGCTCGGACAGACAAACAGACAAACAGACAAACAGACAAAAATTCTAAAAACTATATTTTTGGCATCAGTGTCGATTATAGATCACATTCCTTTTTTTTTTTCAAGAAATATCTAATGTACAGTTTTCGCTTCGTTACGATTTTATTATAAGTATAGATAGTCCTTCTATGAACGTTATTCAAGAGGAGGGTAAATACACAAATATAAATCAAAATTATAACCGCATACCGACATTAATATAAACATTGAGTCAAACGCTAACTAACGAACTATTGGATATTAAACTATTTGCTGATCTGTCAGTCTGTTATCAACGCCATGTTAGCACTTTGCTAGTTGAGGTATTTAGTTCTTGGAATTCTATGTTCCGTACGTAAATTATGGTGGGAAGGCCCTGGCAACAGCCGCGTCATCATCATCTGCCTAGCGTTACTCCAACTACGTTGTGATCGGCTCCCAGTCTAACCAGAAGCAGCTGAATATCAGTATTTTATACAGAGCGACTGCCATCTGACCTCCGCCACCCATTTACAGAGAGACACTGATACCCTAAGGTTAGACCGGTTATCACTTTTTGAACATACATGTCACATGTACACACACTCAGACCCGAAACAACTATTTGTAGGCTGTACTATTTGTTCCGTGCGGGGCTCGAACCCTCGGGACGTGGCGCAGAAAGCTAATCGCTTAGCCAGTGCGCTAAACGTGCCTTCAAACTCTTGTCGGTGTATCTGATGTAGCTCTCTTCATTTTTACCTCTTCAGTGCTGCCTACCTATACGACATGACAGCAACCTTTCGTTTTCTTGTCTCATGTAACTTATGCGTGACCTTCCTCTACCTTTCCTTCCATCTATCATTCCTTCAATTATCTTTTTAATTATAAAATTTTCTAGTAAAATACTAATAACCTTGGATAATAACCACAAAGTATCTGTAATATTCAAAATCCAAACTAAACCATTGAACGTAGATACATACCACAGGTACGACTCGCTCTTGACCGTTTTTTATTTTTACCCTGAGTACAGGCCATGTGTTGTTTATACACGGAGCTACATCAAAGAACAAAAGAATTAGCTTCATGAAGAAAGTAAAAATAAACCGCCATGTACAGTATGTTGCTTTTTGGAAGAAATATTAATTACGAAAAAGGTTGGATTGGAAATAGTGCTGAATTAAAAATAGATTACCGGCATTAAAGCATGGATTAAATCTATTAATTAACATAGGGATAAAAGACATGTGAAAATAAGTTAGCATGAACTTTAAAAAAAGTAGATAAAGAGAGACTTCAAAAAATAAAATGTTAAAAATATTTTTTATAAAAAGCTTATCAGCTTCTGAAATTGGTTCCACTGCAAAACTATGGTACATTGTAGTGTTAAAGACTTCAGAAGCTGTTAAGGTTTTTATAAAAAAAATATAAGGTTTTTGCTTTTTGAAGTTGGTTTTTCCTTTTTTTTTTAAGAAACTTATGTATTTTTCTATTTTGAGTGGCATAAACAATACATAAACATGCTAATAAATCAATCGCGAGTGATTACCTGTTATCCATTCAAGAGTTCCATTGTCTATCTCCGAAGGTTTTCATCAGATCTTCACCAAATTTAAATAGAACCACATTGGAAGAATAACTCTTTCAATCAAAAAAGAATAATTAAAATCAGTTCTCAATTTACGAAGATATCGCTGAACAAAAATACAAAAAAAAAACAAAATATTACAATCGCATTGAGAACCTCCTCCTTTTTGAAGTCGGTCAAAAATGATCGCCCTTTCTTCTCTTGGATATTATAGAATGCTGCTGTCAATTTTAACAGCAACATTTAACTGTACCTTTAACCCTTCAGGTTGGAAACAACTGCTTAGCGGAAAAATAAACTATTCATACCAAAGGTGGAAAATAATTATATTCTTCTGTTTTCCCTAAAAAACCCTAGCATGAGATTAAGTAACTTCCATTCGTACCCCCACACATTTTATTTGAGCCCCTTTCTCTTACAATGAATGTTACCCGCGTTAGATTTATTTAAAGGTTCTATCGTAACGACTTCTTGGTTTTAAGGTAGAGCCGTTTATTATTGGTTTTGGGTTCTACGATCTTAAGTCGAAAGGTAATTTATACATACACTAGCGATCCGTCCCTGGCTTCGCACGGCGCGTGCAATTTCTCTACGATTGTTACATTAAATATGAAAGTAATAAGCATGTAAAGAAAACCACGACACTATTGCTAGTGTCACCGCTCTTCTTTAATTTGAATTTGCCGCGTTAGGTGTCCGGAGAACCGACAGTTGTGACACTGACAGTTGACAATTGGAGTGGAAGAAAAAAGTGTGAATTAATATCGATTCTATACGTGTTGTAAAGTTGTATCTTAATTAAAGGCTTTAAATGTTGTTTCTTTAGATATAGAGAAACGCAATTTCGTCTTTCATTATATGCATATAAACATTCTGTGCTCAAAATCATGGTGAAAACCGCATTAAAATCCGTTGCGTGGTTTAGGAATTAGCGGATATACAGGGTTATTTGTAATTCACCGGTATGTTTTAAGGGGTGAAACTACTCATCAATATGAACAACTTTGACTGCGGGACCAACCATGAAATCGCGAAAAAAAAATCAAACTTTTCATACATTTTGATAAAGCAAGGTTAATCTTTTGTATGAATGTTTGAATTTTTTTTCGCGATTACATTGTTGGTCCCGTAGTCAAAGTTGTTCATATTGATGAGTAGTTTCACCCCTTAAAGCATTACCGGTGAATTACAAATAACCCTGTATAAACAGACAGACAAACGCAGAAAGCTACTTTATTGAAACTGAACTACTTTCCCTATGGGACCAACATCGTAATCGCGAAAAAATTATCAGCTGTCCCATACGTTTGGATGGAGTAGGTATTGAAGTTTTGTATGGGACAGCTGATAATATTTTCGTAATTACGATGTTGGTCGGTTGGACATGCGACAGCTCGAAGTCTCCCACAGCTGCGAGCTAGTACTCGACTCTTGTTAGGCTATCCAGGCAAGCTTTTTGTATCCATACAATATAAATAGGCAATGTTGTGTGGTCACACCGATTCAATAATTTCACACATTGGAAGTCACGGAACATTTAATACTGGCCACACACACCTTGGTAAAGAAATACATAATAGTGGAGAAATTTAAATATTTATACCTACGTCATCGATAGATAATTATGTATCATCACGCCTGTCACCAACGGTACCAGCAGAATGCATTATATTTTATGAAATCACAACATTGTCACAATTTTCACACATTAGGATTGTACCGCAAAATATTAATGCGGGCGCGTCTGTGACATTAATTCTTCACAGTTTAAGAGCATAATTATATTACAACTATGTTCATTTAAATACAGTATGGAAATAATGAATCTAGGTACGGTAGGAACAAGGTAGGCATTCAGAAAAAAAAATTGGTTTCGTAAAACTTTTTTACACAAGGATTATATTACTGCATGAACGCCTGCTCAAGTTGTAAAGACCAATCGAAGGAGAAGGGTTAAGGAAAAGGGTTGGGTCGAAAGGGTCAAACCTTGTAGATGATAAGTTAACGATATGTCACTGTACTACACCGATATTTTGAATCTACAGCATTTTATTACTGAGGAGTCCTTATTAGGTAACGCTTGTATTTGACGTATGACGATATTAGGACATAATACCACATATTCATAATAAGCTTTGAACCAGTAGGGAACTTGCATGTATTTTTGTTTTAAGTTAATCGTAAAGATTGAAGGAATAAATAAACCCAGTAGAAACAAAAAAATATGACTTTCAAATGTTCGCGCCAAAACACAGTCACATGATATGACGTCATTGCATCGCTCGTTCATAGCGTGTGAATATAGTTACCAAGGAAACACGAAGGAGAGTCGTCACAAACCATAGAGATAATACATAGTACCTTCACAAACTCAATGATGGGGTGCGAAATAACGTTCCGTTTTACGTAATTTTTAAAAGATAATTTTTGTAAAACCGATAATTTTTGAAATTTTTTTTGATTGAAGCACTTTTCACAACTTTTAGGATTGATTTTTTTACATTATTTCTCATTATCATTTAGATGTATGTTCCCAATGAATCCGAGCAATACTGGTGCCAATTTTTTTTGAAAATTATTCGTTATATGACTTCCTAAAGCCGATTAGATAGTCTATGTTACCGACTACCTAAGGACCACAACTAACCTAATAAATTTAATAAAAAAATAGCTGCTCTGATCTTTAAAGAAACATGACAGCGAAAGCATTCTTGATTAAAACGACATTGACGTCAAAATAATAGTAAAAACCAAAACATCCTGTATGTATCAGACAGGCCCCCAATAAAGCAGAGTAAGCTGCGCGGACGCACCGAAATCGTTCATCGAACTCGGGACATCTGTTTCCTTGCGCACGCGCCCGACGTTATGTCTCGCCTTTCTTGTTTCTTCTTCTGTCGTGTCGTCATGAGCTAACACATGGGAATTGCTCATGCGCCATTAGATAAATTAGCCAGTCAATAGTGGTGGTATCTAGGCTGACTGCCCAGGGTGCGACAGACGAGCTCAGGTTTCATCACTCGTAGAGACTCTTCCCCTACTCCTTGAAATTGCTCCTGCAATGATGGAAAGATTAGACCCGTCAATTGGTTGAATGTAAGTTGTTTTTGCTACTGTGTTTTTTTTTTTTTCAAGAAGCGAATCTTTCTGATTTTTGCCTTGTCTGTCAGTCGCAGGATTCGTATCGGTCGGTCATGCTGCTGATGAAGTCAAGAATGGGGAAGATAATCTCAAAGACTTCGTAATAGAAAAGTTTTATTTTAATAATATAATATTACACATATTTCGCATACACAAGCACACATGACAAAAGTCACATCTCAATAAGTACAGCTTGAGATTTACAACTTTGTCTCAAAGAATCTAAATAGACTTTACCTAAAAGTAAAATAAAATATAACAAAATCAAGGCTTGAATTGATGCTGCGCAGGTCATAAAATTGCCCACGACATCTAAATCCGTATATCTTACTCAAAAGTACAGTAGTGGATTAACCACGTGATCCAAATTCTTAAATCTGGCTGAAGAGTGCATACGCTAGCAAAATCAGGAGCGACACACAGCTACTCAGAGTCACAAAAATGATGATGCTGCAAAGAAGATTCAATCCCATATGACTGGTGGATGGCAGCTTAAGATGCCAATGATATTTTTTGCAAGAAAACAGTTACCATGGATACCTATCATCTGACCTAAACCTTGTGTACAAGTACAAGAGGAATGATGAAATAAATTTAAAAACGCCGCTCAGCCTGTACATCGGGGGCCCCAATAAAGCTGCGCCGGCACACCGAAACCGTTCATCGAACTCGGGACCGGGACATCTGTTTCCTCGCACGCGCCACGTACTGGCTCGCTCATTCATCGTTACGTTTTTGTTTTAAATATCCTCCTGTCTGCGACTTGTGAAAACCTGGAATAAAAGGTGGGTCGTAAAGGTTTTGGTCCTTTGATACGAGAACATCTGTTTGGTCCTTCTACTTTTTACGGTTCAAAGACATTTATTTCTGAAAAAAGACAGTTACGTTCACTTACTTTATTTTATTATTATTTTTATTATTACTATGCAGTGTATGTACCTACAATCTCTTCAAGAAAGGTACGGCGAAGCGGGACTTTCTGCTCAAAGTTGAAGCTGCCCGACTGGGGAGTACCTCCACTTTGTAGAATATCGTAGCCAAATAACACTGTTCTTTTGCAGTGTTGTGTTCCCAACGGTGAACAAGGTCACCGGTCCTCCTTGGGGAAGCATCGTGTTGGCAACACGACGTTAGTAGTAAGGTAGGCAACGCGCGAGTGATGCCCCTGGTGTTGCAAGCGTCCATAAGTTAAGGTAACCGCTTACCATCAGGCGGGCCGTATTCTTGTTTGCCACCTTAGTGGTATGAAAAATAAATCATACCTACAATCTACAAAGCGATAACTTAGCGTGAAATTCCGAGTTTTGAAGGTTAATTTAACACCCCAACTAAACTTATTACTTTGGAAACAAAAGCGTATAGTTGTCAAGGTATTTCCAGGAAGAAAATTTTATGATTTCCTTCGTGGAAATACCCCGGCCATGGGTAGGCTTAACAACCAAATATTAAACACTTAGTATTGAGATTTTTGAATTGAAATGGCTCACGTTTCTGGTTTTAACAATTCGTTTTGCAGTTGTAGTTGGAATTCTACGTGATTTTTGCAGTTTGAATTTGGTATATTCTTTAATTCGTACCAATTTTTAAAATGCTGCAGGGGCTCAGGTTTTTTTTTGAGAAGTATACTGTTATGTCACATATCCAACATACATAGGTATTGATATTAAAAGCCTTGAATGTTTGCCTCATTTTTTTAAAAGAAATAAAAGCCACTGTACTATACTATAACATATTTTTATCTGAAGAAATAATAAATAATAAAGTGGTGTAAGTAGGTAGGTACTATGAATAGTTATTAGTAATTTATTGAATAATAATGTATATAATATAATGAATAATTATGTATGTAATAATTAATTGTAGAGTGATTCAGGCTCTATTCTGAAATGCAACCGCAGTATTGGGATACATTAAAACAAAACGAAAGTTCGACTTAGTATGGGGGGGACGCATAATTTTCTAGCGCAAACCATACAAAACAAATTTTTTATTTTATTTTGGAGTAAATTTTGGTACTGCTGTTGCATTTGGGAACGGACACTGAATCACTCTGCAAATTTTGCGCACTACATAAAAAAATATCCTGTACAACCTAGAATTAGGAAAATATTCGTAAGCCTCATAAATTGGCGGATGTGTCGGAAAAAACTATTATGTACCTACACATCTTTTGTACCATATCTTTGGCGAATAAATATCTTTTTCTTTAAAGAAAACATTTCTGAGACTCACCACCATGGCACAATTGACAGATCTATCAAACGAGCAACCACCATAAAGCACAAACGATTAATATTTAAAACAGCTGACGACATGCAAATGGCGGTAAGTTAGGGACGGCGGCGGCGCCATCTTTGTGACGTCTGGCTTGTTGCTATACTTTGAATCCGGGTTTCACTTGATAATTATTTTATTTTTACTGACTTCCAAAAAGGAGGAGGTACCTACTATGTTCGCCGCGTATGTTTTTTTTTTCTTTTTTTTTTGTGTATGTTCGGCGATATTTTTAGAACCTAGATTTATCAGAGTTAAAACGGGGTATTTACCATGCTTATAGTTTTTTAAGAGCTTCTTCCTATATTTCGGCATTATTTTACTCACTGTGTGTGTGTGTTGCACTGTGTGTTTTTGTTGTTATCCTTATTTCATGTTAAACCAGATAAAAGCTTATGAAATGTCAAAACTCTAGGTGCAGGGTTCCAAATAGTAGGTTCTATGGAGAAGAACCGGCAAGACACACCATGGAGACTCTATTTAAAAAATAATAGATTACAATCTTGATTAGTAGGTACAGTGTTGTGGTAAGAGCTGCGAGAATAATGTAATTTAATGTGAATAAAAAATAAGACTAGGATAATAATTATTTGCCTCTGAGTAATATTGCCATGGCAGTAACAAGCTGACCAGATTACATAGATTACCTACTTATGAATGAACAAACAGACAACCCCAGACTTTCTAATATTAGATATTATTATGAATAATTCAGTCGCCATTCTACCTAGGGTTTCTAGCTAGGCGTTCGCAAGCCGACAAAAGTTAAAATACGGACTAAAATGGATAAAATTATTTTTCAAGAGATTCTGCAAGAAAATTACAATTTGGAATTATGCTTACTGGGATTACGCACTGTTGGATGAAAGGTATATTCTCGTTTTAGAATAGAATATAAGTTTAGGATAGAGTATTATTATAAACTTCAGTGGTTGACCATGTTTTTTAACCGACTTCAACAAAAGGAGGAGGTTCTCAATTCGACTGTATGTTTTTGTATGTTTGTTACGCGATAACTCCGCCAATTGCAGACCGATTTTGAAAATTGGTTCTGTGGATCTGTGTATTAGTGTATCTGTCTGTGGCATCGTAGCACCAAAACGGAAGGACCGATTTCAATGCAATTTTTTTATTGTAAGATTGTTAAATCGGGTATCATCTTAGCTATGTTTCATGAAAATCTGTTTAGCCGTACAAAAGTTACAGCTCTTTTTCTAGTTGGTGTCGGGGTTTTTAACGGTTAGGTTATTGAAGTTTAAGATGGCTCGAATTCGAAACGTACGTATCGAAACGTACGTATCGAACGGTACCAAGCACACGAAGCAATTCGAGCGGCTTTCCTTCGAGAACTGTCGGGGTCGACTTTTTCAGAATAGATTAACTTAATTACCACTCGAGAAAAGTTTCGATTTCGTTTTCTTTCTCGAATTCGAGACTACTTCGGTTGCACACGATTATTGTCTGTGAAATGTGTCGTACAGTCTTACTACGATCTCTTATAGGAGGACTGAAATTGAACTGCCCAGACATTTCTAGTATGAGCTGACCTCGCACTGTATAGGCTTTTCGTACAATGAAAGATCAGTTTATTTTGGAAATTTCTGGGAAGTTTAATAGCAGGCCTGCTTTAAGAGCTCGTAGTTAGCGCCTTGTACTTGGTTGTACATAGCAATAACTTGTCTATTTCTAGCCGTTACGTTTTTAAAACGCTTTTATTAGCTTCACTTGTAACTCAATTCAATTCAATTTTATTCAGGAACAACATACATTGTGTTTGAAAAAAAAATGCTATAAAACATAATAATACAAATAAACAAAAAATATACAAAAAAAGAAAAAATAATAAAAAATAGTTACATAAGACATGGATTTTGATTTAAAAAATTTGATGCCCCTTTGCACAAGGGTATAGTAGAGGTGTCCCAACACAAATACCATTACCGCATCGCTATTGGTCCATAGACCACTTTCGCCCAGTCTCCTTTACTTAACAATTTACCTAATATTACCCTCATACACATCGGATGATGATTATAATTCATCTATGGAGTAGAGAGATTTTTCCAATAGGAATACCTTGCTTTAAACGAGCTTATATAGACAATGCTTTAACTATGTAAAAAAATCTTGGAAGTTAAATTTGACCCACTTCCCGGTTTCCGATTGAGCTGAAATTTTGCATAGACGTTTAGTTTGGATGACAAAAGCGTTTTCTTTAGTTTTTTTTAAACTATAATATTATTATTTTAGTGTTACATTGTAAATGTAATCCTACTTTATCATAGAGGGCCTGTGCTTACCCCAGTTATTACATGAGGCCGGGCGTTGGGCAGAGTGACTAATCGACCTTCTCCAACAGGTGGTTAGCAGATGCATTGTTGTGATGTACCGTCAGCATAATAAATGGAACCCGTATCCTGCTCTTTATTCCCTTCAAGTCGTGCCTTGAAATAATGATGTTGCTTGTATAGTACTTGCAAATCTTTATGATCCCTGAACTGAGCTCTGAAAATCTCTCTCTCTCTCCCTCTAGCACCTATAATAAGCGTACTATTATAAGTGCTAGAGGGAGAGAGGGAGAGAGTTCAGAGGGCTCATAAAGATTTGCGCGTAGGTACTATACCTATCTACCTATTGCTTTTTTGATCATTTTTGATGTTTCACTATTTTGATTATTTTGTATTATTATTTATGATGTTGACATTGTTAATGGTGATTTTGACATTATGATGAACGATTTTGAAATTATTATTGATTGTTTTGACATTATTAATAATTATTAGATACCAAAATTGACCAAATGTATGTACTAACATTAGACGTGTGCGCCGTGCCGACCCGCCGCCGCCGCCGACATTTTTTCGACGCCGCCGCCGCCGATTTGGGTATCGGCGTAAAATCGGCGTGACTAGACTAGACGATATGAAAAGAAATATGGCGGAAATGCTCAATCACAGATTCTCAATTACCAACGTTATCGTAGCAGCTACTTTGCTAGATTGCCGATTTACCACCATCATTCTCCAGCCCTTATCCCATTTTATTTGCGCAATATGTTTTTTCTTCCATTCATCTCTATCAGACGTCATTTCCGGATTCACTTCCTTAATATTCATGTCATGTTTCACGCAGTCCATCCATATTTTCTTTGGTATCCCTCTTCTCAGATAGCCATCAATATTCATACTTACAACACTCTTCTTATAACATGATTCTCATCTCTCCGCATTACATGTCTATACTAAGACAATCGGTTACTTTGCAGCTTTTCTGTAACTGGTGCGACTTTCATACTTCCTCTAATTATACTCATTCCTTTTTCTGGCCAATCTTGTTACACCACACATAGGTACTCAACATTCGCATCTCCGCTGCATGCAATTGCTTGTCATCCGTCCCTTTTGTGGTCCAACATTCCGATCCATACAAGGAAGCAGGTCTTATCATCGTCTTATAAATTGTCCCCTTTAGTTTAAGGGGGATACGGGAGTCACATATTGTTCCCGTGACCTGCCACCATTTCATCCATGCTGCGTTAATTCTATGCTTAACAGCACGGTCTATTTTGCCATTGCTTTACATGAGTGAACCGAGGCGAGGTACCGAAATCAGAGCAGATTGGTAAGGGTACACCATCCAGCGATATGGCTGACAAACGTTTATTGGAAAAGAATGCCTGAAATATTTAGTATCTTGTGATGCCAGTGATTTAAAAGATGGAAACGATATTAAATACTGGCACAAGATAGACGAGCAGTATTTCCGTTGCAATACAAATTAGCTAAGGCTAGCTATTTTATCAGTGCCTGCTACAAGCACGCCTAGCGAGCGGGTGTTTTCTGTTGCCGGTTTGACCATAAACTTAGAATATTTTCGCTTCCTAAATCTATGGGTTTGACGGAGACGGCAAAAAGGTCCCGTTTAAGTCCAACACGGGTTGACAAAATTATATTTGTTCATGACAATTACAGCATTATTTTAAGTAACGGCTGCCTAAGCTGCCTTGCAAGTTGCAACGGCAAGGCAGCCATTACTTAAAAATACTTTTATTTTGCTGTTTTTGTTGATTATTAATTTATATTTGTGATTTTTTTAAATTGTATCTATTTTTTTAATAAAAACTATACTACAAGCTAGATAGTTTTATTAAAATTCTCCGCGCCGAAATCACGCCGAAAACACGCCGCCGCCGCCGATTTTTGACCGGCGTCCGCCGCCGGAGATTTTAGCATCGGCGCACACGTCTAACTAACATACTCAAAGGTTGATGTGTATGTTAATTACAAAAAATTAGATTTTATTTTATTTATTTATTTAATAATAATTTATGTAGGTACACGCATGAAGGAGGCAAGGGACATTTCTTTTTAAAATTGGTGTCTAATGGCTAATAATATTAGCCCTTAGAGACCAATTAAAAATAATTGTGTGTAGTTAATAATATCAGGCCTTAGACATCAATTTAAAAAAATGTGTATAGTTTAGTTACATATTTATTTATTAATATTATGAATAAATAATATATTCATAATATATGTAACCAAATTATACACAATAGCTAACGATGAACATGAAAATAGAAAAATCATTTAAAAAAGTCTGGATAATAATTATTCATTTATTCACGCGTTGTCTGCTGACGGTACACTAATTTGTTCATTGCATATTCATATAAAATGGCCGAGCTATACATACATACGAAATACAGATACATCTGTATATACATACGCCATTGTTTTGATAACGATCTGTCATTATCGCCGTGGGGGTATTTTAGACCCTATAGGAAAGTGAACGTGAAGAATCTAAAAGTCTCGCTTTAGAGTGTTATAATTGTAAATAATTATAATATCCCATAACATCGTTGATAGTCCAATACCGTAATTAACCTTTAGGCCCGTCGGCCCGCGCTAAAAACAAACTATAGCCGAATCGGATGATTTTTTTAAATGCAAATAATGGCACCCTGGCTTAGTAATAAATATAATTTAAAAAAAAAATGGTGGAAAAAATAATTAATGAATTGTAAATGACGTCATGGGCCGCGCGGCCTATACGAGATTGTATCGGTACAAAGTTAAATACCGCGTATTTAAGTACTTCTGTTACTGTTAGCCTATATCATCTCACTGAGCAAAGGCCTCCCCCCATGACTTCCATGTCTTCCGGTCCGGAGCCAGTGGACCATTCCTTATTAATTTTATCCAGCTCGTCTCTCCATCTCCTTCGTGGTCTGTTTCAACGCTGTTTAGCTATGTCAGGGCTCCACATAGTAGCAATTTTGGCCCACAGCTCATCAGGCATACGACTATGTATCGTACCTATGTACAAAAAAAAAATGGTCATATAAAAATTGCATTTTATTGAATTTGTGTAAACAAATACGTCGAAACAAACCAATAAGCATACCTATATTTAGACAATTCTAGTGTTTAGTTTACTAGTATATGTCTGCATTGTATCTAAAACAACCGTATCCGTCCGACCATCCACGCCGATGACGCCGAAGCCGGCATCGGCCGGCGCACACGTCTAGTAGTTCCTAAAGAAATAGAGCCTACTTTGCTATTTGTAGATACGAGAGCACGGCGACCACGCGGCGATCGAACGAAGAAATTCGTGTCAAATAAACGCGCCCTTAGGAAAAACTAATTTTCACATCATGACGATTTATATCTGTGGTTCAACCATAAACGTAGTAATAATAAGTTTATGGGTTCAACATAAATGTCCTGTGCATAGAATTCCTTTGCAATCAAAAAAATTAAGACACGTAACATTACCCGTTATTAATGTATAGACAATCATGTACGTTACTATTACTTAGTATTATTTTAAATAGCTTTGCTGTTATTTACGGTAAGGCCACATCTCTACTAAGCGGTTAAGACGCGGGCGTTTGAAACGCTATGGCAGTTCAATGCTGTCGATTGATAACTGCTAAAAAAGAAACGTTATTCTCTAACCAACCGGCTATCGTAGCATACTTTTCTCCATGTCACTAACTATTCTTTATACACCACAACGTGAATGATTGGAGAGAGAGATCTTATATGTATGATCGCCTGACCGGTTATAAGACGTATAACTGTCTGTGATTAGCAGAATACAAACACTGCTTCTGGACAAAGAAGTGGCAAATCTTGATCTCAGATCCATTTTTGTCTCCTTTCCTACATACCTATGTAATATTATATTTGTATTTTAAGTGTTTTTTTATTTGTAATACTGTAGATATTCTCTTTGTGTATATGGGAGCAAAATTAGAAAATATGTTCTTTACAACTTGAGTAGTCTGCTGACTGACCAAGTGAGAAAAATTTGCCTTGACTGGCTTATTTTTTCATCACGACATAACCCAAATCTCATGTAAGACAGAGTTTATCGCCAGAAGATGAAGAAACTACAAAAATCTTTTACACACTGTTTCTATTCAAACCGCTGCGTTTCACCCGTTCCATACACACCCATCCTTACAGAACAATAGACTCTATAATCCCTAGAGTTCTGATTAAAACGGCCTTGCTGTGTCGCTAATCTGTGCACATAGTACGTACATACTAGTATACTTGTTAGTTTTATACGTACAATCACAATTACTCTTTGTAGTGCCGCCTTTGTAAATGCTACAATTATTTGTTGTATGGGTATACAAATGTATTCATTGCATTCTTTATTCAAATGACTTTTAATAGACATAGGCAAATAGTTCTGCTACTGACTTCCACTCAGTCCAAAAATGGGGACATAAGACTGGGGGACAAAGTGCACTATTAGGCAATTTGATGACACGGTTGGCGCAGTGGCTAAGCGATTAACTTTCTACGCTACATGCCGCGGGTTCGATCCCCGCACGGAGCAATTATTTGTACGATCTATATACATATGTTACTGATCTGCATAGTAACTGGCAAACAGATGATTACTGGATATGAACCTTATGCGGATGACATTAAGAGTTGTCAATTAAGTAGATATTTTGACATTTGTAATATGAATTTGAATTGAAATTCATCTAAAGCGGCCTTTTTAGCCCCCCAGTTTAGTTTAACTGTGACAGTGACACGTTGTTATAGGGAATAAGGCCTCAGAACAGGCAGATTCCTGCACAAAATGTGCTAGTTAAATTATTTCTGAAACACTGATTCATCTTACAGAGCCTATAAAACACATGTTTTTATCATCAAAATCCTGTACAGCTTATTCATTTTTCATGACGTGAAGCTAGAATCAATGAGTGATCGGGAAGTACTAGCATGCAGGATCACAATCACAGCTTTGTTTATGTTATCACTCCTGCCAGACGGCGGCAGAGGTCCGCAACAGTTGGTAAAGGCTACTTTAAAAAAAAAAACAGTTCTTAAATAAAATCCTTTTCTCAATTACCATGTTGCTTTTGGATTTTAATCTGAACAGATGAGACTGAATTTCAGTATTTTACACGCCTGCCATCTTTTACGAAATCATTACTGGGGAATACCGCCCAACTACCATAGGTATTCGTTTTAGGGAATTAAATGGCTCAAATACAATAAGTTTATAAAGTTTGTTGATGAGTTTTTGAGTGCATAAGCCATATAAAAAAAAAGTTATACTTAACACCACGGAAAAACTGATAATGATTAACAATTTTTTTCTTTGTAAAAAAATCCGGGTAATCTCCTTAGTAGTGCCTTAGGGTAGTCTCTGATAACCGAAGCGCGTTCGACGTGTGTAACCGCAATCAGCTAGCGGCTAAGGCGTCGGCCGGGTGAGGTCGTGAGTTCGAACAATACACACACAATATTTATCTTAGTCGATGAGGTCCACAAGAATACTACATACTACTGAAATGCATATTGTAGGATCCTTTTTTCATGATCAAAGAACGCTCTCCAATCCATGGCATGATCGTGGCAAGTTTGGCTCAACCTAGCAGTTCAATCGACCTTCGCAATACAAACAGCCTCCAAACAGCCCCCTAGGTCACTAATCAGGGGGTCTAACGCGTAATTAAAATGGTAATGGACATCGACACTGGTAATAAACTTCAATACGATCGTAAGAAACTAAGCTTCGAGCTACCTTGAAACAAAATTACCTACCGATCATACTGTTGGGACACCCATCTTCATGATCGCTATTTTTTTTACAAGGTACCTCGAAGTTTCGAACTCATTCTGAGTTAAACTCGCCTTTGTGCATATATTTTTTAATTGTTATTTTTTTTTTGTATATTCCATATTTTGTGTACAATAAAGAATAAGAATAAGTTTAGTCTCTCACGATCGTATTGAAGTTTATTACCAGAATCGATGTTCATTACCATTTTAGGTACGCGATAGACCCGCAGGTCCATGTAAGTCTTAGTTAAATGATTGGGAATTGGAAATGCCAATCATTAATCTAAAATTAAAACATCAAAAACTAAAAACATGTAAACGTTAATTTTTATGGACTCGTCCCCACGTTTACCACCCCTGTCTGAATGTTTACACGTCACAGATGCAGCGCACGTGTGCATAGCGCGTGCGCGGGCGCACAGTGACCGTACGGTAAGTCAATATAGACTCCGGTTGTTGTAGTCGGCTACTACATATTATAAGTGGTAAGTGTTTTGTTGTCAGGATAACCGTGATTGATAATTTTAATCTTTTTTACCCCATTGCGCGACAGCAAATGGTGGATAATTTATTTCGCGCGTATCTATTTACCTATAGGTATGGCAGATATTGTAGTGACAGCGAAAATATGACTTTTCCGTCTGTTTGGACGATTTGGCCTATCCTTAGTCCAGGTAATATCATGTTACTATTGCAAATCTTTGAGATAGGATTACTTAGGAAGACGTAATTCTGCGCATGCGTAAAGCTGTCCCTGGTTAGGAAATTTTAAATAATTCTAATTCTATTAATATATTATAATCAATCTATCCAAATTAACTTATGTGAATCATAATTTATAAATATTAATTGTTTTATAATTTAAATAATAATAATTTGTATGTTGTGTTTGCGTGTTTTGATCCTGTTTTAATTATTTGCATCATATATAAGTATTTTAATTTATGTTATAATTGTTTGCACACCTAATAATAAGGTAGAATATGACGGACTGTTCACTAACCTATTTTTTCAACCCTGTAACTCATATTCATGCAAATAAATGATTCTTATTCTTATTCTTCTTATTCTAGGGAACATTGACTTTATAAAGTTTTTTTTTAAATTGAAAATCGTCGTTCGTTTTTCAAAAATAAATTTAACTTGCGTTACTGTTATGATTTTACTGTGGACGTGAGTTCAACACATCTTGTGCTAATGTAATTAGGTGACTACAGCATCTTTGTTTGTTTATTGAACCAAATTCCTCTTATGTCATGCCCTAAAAGTCTTACAAGAGTTTTAGTCAGAATTCCTCATCTTATTATCAGCACTTAAACGAATGATGAACATGAGCTTCCTAATAGATCAGTCCCTTCCGTTCATAGTGTCTTCACAAAATTTATATCTATCGGGAATCACTCATATCGTTGATAATGATGATAAAAAGTGATTGGTATCGTAGCTACGCACTTACGAGCAGGTAACAGTAGCGAAGGTTTTAAAGGTTCGAAGTTTTTAAAGGGGAAGCCGTCCTAAAAATGCCTACTAAAAATTGCTGCAATTAATGCTGCAAGACAAAAATACATACCGTCTCTTGTAATCTATATATTATTATATAGTCATGTCTGGAAGAGCTCGACCTAACTGACTAACAAGCCTTTTTTTGTCAGTTGGATGAGTAAATAATATAATATTACGTTGGTCTAAGCACTAACCAATTCCTAAAGGGAAGCCGATGGGAATCGGGTTGTATGGACTCTTCGCCTCTGGTAGGTAACGTCACTCCGCTATAACTGCTACTAGTTTTAAGGCCGTGTTTCTGCTCCCCTACCCTCGTTCGCGCCAGCCCGTGCTGAGCCGAGGCCCGTGTCCCACTAGGGGACGCCCTTAGCTGCTAATTTTAATAGATCGGAGGCCCTTCCGAAGCCTTACCGAAAGTCCAGTTAAACAGTAAAGGCTCAGCGAGCCACCTGTGACTCTGTGACAGACATTTAAAAAAAAGGCCGTTTCCACCTGCATGAAAACTTTTGCGAGGAATGTCCTACAGATTATCCGATTGTGATTGTTACTTTGAAGCGCAAACTGCAGTTTACATTTCCAAGTTTACGTAGTTTACATATGCAAAATACTATCGAACAGGCCATCAAACAATTCTCACAGAAGTCTTCTTGGAGGTTGACTTGATGCCTTACAATTTCGTGTTTATTATTGAGAAGAACTGAAAAGAAACTCCATGGAAACTCTTTTAAAATGATAGATTACAATCTTGTTTATTAGGTCCAATGTTGTGGTATGAGCTGCGAGAATAATGTTATATCACTACCTAACATAGTATAAAACAAAGTCGCTTCCCGCTGTCTGTCCCTATGTATGCTTAGATCTTTAACATTACGCAACGGATTTTGATGCGGTTTTTTTTAATAGATAGAGTGATTCAAGAGGAAGGTTTATATGTATAATACTTTCATATTAATGTACGGGGACGGGTCGCTAGTAATGTGAATAAAAATAAGAATAGGATAATGACAGCATTTTGAAATAGTTTCCATGCAGTTTCTTGCCAGTTCTTCTCCATAGGACCTACTATTTGGAACCGCGCACCTAGAGTCTTGCCATTTCATACGTGCCTGTATCTGGTTTACATGAAATAAAGATGTATTCTATTCTATTCCACTGAATAAGATTGCCATGGCAGTTACATGCTGACCAGAACCATGTCATTGAGACCAGATGATTGAGGAACTCCATTTTGATCATTATAATTATGTGATATAATAATCATAATAATCAAGCAGCATTCTACTTACTCCTCTTGAAAACTTAAGTAAATTGTGAAGGAGATTTGATGAAAACATATCAATGAATGACAAACAATAATAAACGAATACCAAGTATTTATCGATAGTATCACAAATACTTGAACTATACTCAGAAATTTAATTCATAAGAACGCGTCCTTGAACTCGAGATGACCCGAGAACTTTTACGGGCATAGACAGGCCATCAAACTGAAAACTACAAGTACCTACCTACCTTCTGTCCAACCAAAGGTTTTTTGTAAGAAATCGTCGATTGTGATAAGACCGCCCATTGTACTATTTTAATAATTTTATTGTATCTATTATGTATATAGAAGTGATAGCCTAGCGGTTGAACGCTTGCCTTCCATGCAGAAGGGTCTAAGTTCGAACCCGGCCCGCACTTCTGACATTACGAAATCATGGGCAGATAAAAAAAATGGTGAAGGAAAACATCGTGAGGAAACCTGCACATCTGAGAGGGCCTCATAAAGTTCTCCATGGTGGGTGTAGTCCGCCAACTCGTACCAGGCTAGCTTGGTGGACTAACTCGTAAGGCCCTTCTCATTCTGAGAAGAGGCCCGTGCCCAGCAGTGGGACAGTAATGGGCTGGATTTATTTATTTATTATTATGTTATGTAGACTCCTAGAAAACTAGTGTTCAATGAAGAGTATTTTCTATTCTATTAATCTACATCAAGTTTGGAGCAGTCGTAGAAATACTTTACAGCTGTAGGTACTGGAATATGTATTGTTCTAATAATACTTGTTCATGTATATTTTGTCAATAATTTAGAACAATAAACATGCTTGAGTCAATAAAAGTGAAGTACAATGAAATAGAGCCGCACCTCGAGTATTGCTACAAATGAAATTATATTACTTAACGCTTTGTATACTGCGCAATATGAGTGCTAGAGATGTATCCCGCTTCTCGAGAAATTTAATCGATTTAGTAACATCGACTATTCGACTGATTACGAAACAATTTTATCTTCTCTCATCCGATATCCGTTCATTCTAGCTTTGGTTTTATATGGAGAAAAAAAAACTATCATTCTAGAACTTTTTTACAAGTTCTGTTATTCTAGTTATTAATACAGGTAGACGCGACAATTTGAAGGAACCTATTGTACTGATCATTATGAATAACTTTTAGTAATGGACCGAGACTGAAATCGTGTAGAAAAATCTGCTGTCCCATACACAAAAAATAATATTACCGACTCGATGGAACAACTAATTTATTTTTCGCGATTTTACGGTTTGTCCCATAATACAAGTCGTTCTTAATGATAAATGCGATACCCTCCTTCAATATGTCCATTGTTTAAGTAGTTACCCTATTTATACAATATAAAAAAAAGGTTAAAATAGTCACCTATTTGGCAGATGCTGCCAGAAAAATGAAATTTTCAACTGTTCTTCATTTAACCGAAGAAACACTGAATATTAACTGGAGAGCAAAAAAAAACGACATGAAAATCGAAACTAAACTAAAACATTAACGTAAACGAAATCGACTAAAAAAAACTACGTTTCCCATCACTACAGTGTGTATAAGATGAGTTTTTGAATCACCCCATTACATACGATGGGTCGCATTCCTCCTTGGGGTGGAAATCAATTACTGGGGTGTCGGGGGCGGGGGGGGGGTTTCGCAAGACGCATGTAGGTTACGACCTACGTACATAGATTTCCTTGGATATTTTTCAAGAACTGCTGTCAACATGCGTAAAGGGTGTTTTGAATTTGTGGGATCGTTTTATCGTAATACAGTTATAACGTAAGTAGTAGCTTTATATAAGTAGATAAACCTTCTATTATAGTTTGCGCCAAATAGCTTGTCAATGAAGTCGATTGACCCCGGTCTGTCGCTAAAACGTAAAAGAGTTACATACATAAAAATAAACTTTAAAAAAAAGTAGCTATAAAATAATTTTCTTAAAAATCTTAACAGCTTCTGAAGTTGGGGCCTTTAATTCTTCAATACACCTAGCTTGGCAGTGGCACCGACTTCAGAAGCTGTTAAGATTTTTAAGAAAATTATTTCAAAGATACTTTTTAGTTTTTTGAAGTCGGTTTTTACTTTTTTTTTAAGTTTATTATCAACCTTGAAAGCAAACTAATCTCCAATTCTATACATTATTATGAAACTAATTCAAATCTAATTATTTCTTACACGTAATGAACAAGACAACTAGGTTGTAATGACAGCCACAGATCGATACAGTCAGACTGCACTCAGGGGACCAGCAGAACAATAGCTGTCGATATAACTTCCAGACGCAACGATAAATGAGAATACCGCTTGAAATTAATATCGTTTAGAATTAAACACTACGAGATTAACTTGACTTAATTAAAAGAAAAAAATGAATATGAACATTGACCTATTTCTACAATGAACATTGGGTCCCCGCTGAAAAGTGTCCGAGCCAAAAGAGTTCCAAAACGAAAAAAGAGTTCCAATCGCGCGCCAGTCTTTGTTTTAAAAATATAAAAATACCGTACTATGTAATGAAAAAGTTGGGTAGGCTGATAAATTGTCGCAAGTAAAATTAAGCTGTTTACTAATGACGATACGGTTTGAATTAGGATGTTATAGTTTTTTTATATTTCACTAAATTAACTTAAATGTATTTTATTTGTTCTATAGTATAACTCGGGACTCGAATTTTTCGTGAATTTTGTTCTAGACTCGCCGTCCATTAGGTAAAGTAGTAGACCAATTAGTATCTATCATTAAAATTTCTCCTCTTCATTAGAGAAGAGGACGCAAGATTGGTCACTTGATTAGACACAATAAGTTTATTATCACCATTAAAGAAGTGAAAATGAGCGTAGTTATATTTGTATATCCGTGTAACTGTCTATGGCATCGTAGCTCCGAAGCAGATGAACCGATTTCAATGCAATTTTTTTTATTGAAAGCTAGTTTAATTGGGTATCATCTTATCTATGTTTCATAAAAATATGTTCAGCCGTTCAAAAGTTACAGCTCGTTTTCTAGTTGGAGTCGGGGGTTTTAGACGGTTAGGTTAGGTTGTTACTTATTTTTAAAGTTTATTATTTTTAATATTGTACGCTACAGAGTAGTTTGACGTTGTAAAATGACCCTTCTCGACTCGTTCCGTGTTATTGTTTCGATATCATACGAGTAATCGATTTCTTGTCGTCCATATAATTATTAATAAGTCCCCTATTACTATAACCACACGCAGGGCGACTTTGGGAGTTGGGCAGACACGTAAATTATTCAGAAGCAAAGCTGATCGATTGTCCCAAGTCTTGATTCACAAGGACGCCAGCTATCAATGTTCGATGAAGTTACATTAGTATGAGTAGCTAACTTAGCGCATACTACAACTATCATATACAGGGTAATTGAACAAATACTGAAAATAGCACTAACTTTGAATTTGTTTTAAGAGTTTTCATAATTCGAAAAAAAAAGATATCATAGAAAAATATGTAATACTCAGGGGTCATCCATAAAGTACGTCATGCTAATTTCATGATTTTTTGACCCCTCCCCCGTCCTTGTCACAGTTATCACATTTGTGAGACCCCCCCCCCCCTCCCTAGTGTGACGTACTTTATGGATGGTCCCTCAGCAGTTTGCATATTCTAACTGAGACAGCCGAAAAATGGAATGGAATGGCATTCCATTTTTCGGCTGTCTCAAGCGGTGCCGAAAGTGGACAACCGTGGCGAGTTTAGCCGGTAGAAGTCCAGCACACCCCGCCGTCCCCTCCAGATGGAGGATTGCCCATAATATCAACAGGCTAAAAAAAATTACAAAAAAAATATCCACCGCGAATGGCACTACGAATCAAGACAACTTAGTTAAGCTATTAGTTGACCTCGGTATAACATAAGTATAAGCTCTTAGTGGAAACGAATGTATGAAAAAGACTCGTAGCAACTTGAGCTAAGCTTAACTAAGTTAGTCCTAGCTTAGCTTTGCTCGCGGTGGAATTTGTGACACTGTTTGATAAGAGCCATTTGCAGTCATGGCAGTCTTATTCAGAGGCAAATCATTATTATCCTATTCTTATTTTTTATTCAAATTCAATTACATTATTCTCGTAGCGCTTACCACAACATTGTACTGATCAAGATTGTAATCTATTATTTTAAAGGAGTCTCCATGGAGATTCTTGCCGGTTCTTCTCCATAGGATCTACTATATGGAACCGCGCACCTAGAATCTCGATATTTGTGTGACACACAAGTGTCTGTATCTGGTTCACATGAAATAATGATTATATTCTATTCTATAGTTTAAAATTAATTATAGCTGTTTTAAGTTTTTTACTATTCATTGGAGCAACTGTTCCCTATCCTGTAATAGGTACAGTCAACATCATAAATGTCACAGTATTGTTTAACTTATAGTGGTTCTTATTATGATCTTTGCGGTCCTTTTTACCCGACTGCGCGACGCAAAGAAGGGTTATTATTTTGTGTAAATTCAGGTCAGGTAAAGTATCACCAAGGGCCCAGTTGAAATAAAAAACTTTGACTTTGAATAATTAGTGATGATCAGTCCAATTATAAATTCACTAAAATATTCATTATAATAAATGTAACTCGTTTATCGATCTCATTATGATAACGTTTATAATTAAGTCCAGAGCAGTCGCTTTACAATTTTCTGCCGGTTATTATGAATTTAATAGATATCATCACGAAATACCATGAAAATTCTTCATAACATAAATTAAGCAAGCGTCGCCGGGTGTCACAATAAAGGATACAAATGGCTTCTACGTGACGCTTGTAATGAAGAAGCTGTAAATCTGCCACTACTCTGAGACAGAGCGTGATGATATCATTTGTGAATATGAAAATAAATCTATATATTAATCCGTGAAGAGAAAACGTTGTATCCTTTTTAAGCATATTGCGCGCACGGAGGAGTATGAGATTTGGCATAGTTAAAGTTTATATGGAGAAGTAATGCAGAAAGCTATAAATTAATAGATAGTACCTCAAGTACGGTCAAATTTCACAATTATAGAAAATTTTACAATCACGACAAAAAAAGCATTTCATACAAAAGATCAACCCTGTTCGAACAGAATGTATGAAATGTAAATTTTTTTTTCGCTATTTTTTTGTTGGTCCCATAGTAAAAGTTGTTCATATGGATGGGAACTTTCATCCCTTAAAGCATTGCCGGTAAATTACAAATAACCCTATAGTAAGTATAAATTATTGTGCGCCATATTCGTGACGTCATCGCCGTCAGGCTGACGTTATACAACGGCTGCGGTTGCATCTATATTGGAATTTATACAGATGTTAGGGCAGTTGCATCGTACTAACTGCAGTTAAAATTTTGCAGTTTTTATGGACGAGAGCTTCAATCAGAACTGTATTATTTTGACTGTAGTTAGAACTTACAGCATTAAGTCTGTAGGTATCTATTTTCTGAAGGGTTACAAACATTTTTTCAATGCCGTTATTAAGTCCCATGTCCCAACTACATGGGACTTAACAACGGGCATTGAAAAAATGTTACCGAGCCTATTACCATCTACCAGAAAATATATTTTCAGACAGAAAAATCAAAGCGACATCGAAGTAACTTTGGCTTGGTTAAAATTATCTACTTATTTAAAATGTGGAATACAGCTTGTTAATATTAAACAAGCAACGTTTAATTTCAATTGCAAAGAAGTTTATTAAATAAGAAACGAAGCTTTTTATATTAGCAATAAAGATTATTAAATTAGTAACGAAGTCTTTATGCTCTACCTATCCGAACCAAGTTACTTCGTTGTAAATAGCAACAACTTGTCTATTTCTAGCCGTTTCAGTTTTTACGTGCAAACTCTGGAATAATGCCGAGAAACAAACCGAATATCTAAAACTCTTCCCGACTCGGGATCGAAACCAAGACCATCACAGTCAGTCATATTCAAGTTCATCTCAAACCAGTAAAAAGAAAAGGTATAACTTGTTGAACGTTGATATTGCTAGAACAGTTGGTTAAATATAACCTAACCCACTCGTGACTATTTAAACAAAGTTAACTCGAATAAAAAGTTCGTGTTTACTCAAATGGTTCATTTTTCAATTGACAATGACTATTGTTTATAATAAGATTTTAGAATTGTAGATTCAACTTTTTGTTTTGATAAGGGCTACCGCATACCTACAATTTTAGTTGAACAACTATTTGATTGTGTTTCTTAAGTTTATAGGAATATAATTGTGATCATAGAACGTGCACATACTGTCAAATCGAGCCTTGTCAAAAGAAGGCTGGTAGATCTGTTTAGGAGAAAAAAAAAATTGATCGATCGATTGCATCAATTCACCAACAATATAACCGATGTTTAAAATTAAACAGACCGATTACCCATACAAAAATCGTGTTTAATCAGCAGATTTTGTTCTAATCGTCCGTTATGTTGTCGGTGAACTTGGGTCTAAACAGTTTAGTCGATGCAAAAGTTGTATGTATGCCTATTGAATATTTTGTCTGCTTTATGTGTCGATGTGTCTTCGGAGTAATCATCGAATTTATCTTGAAGATAAATACTACCTTGGCTTAACCATATAATCTGTGTAATTTCTGGAAGGCGACTACAACATAGTTGAGGAAAGGATTGGCTGACGATTAATTATCCGACCGTTACAAGCAAATATTAATAACGACATAGAATAAGTAATAATAACGAACGATTAAAGAAACAATAGTACTAAAATGAGTACCTACCTAGCAATTACACTTACAAAAGAAGTATTAAAAAATAAAGTACCGAACACTCAAGAATAACAAATAAAATCCTAGAGTATTTCTTATTTACACAAAGCAAATAAAACAACGATATAATCTTAGTTTAATGCAACGGTGCAACTCACCAACTTTGCTCTTTATCCAACAGTCCTGAGAAATTGAGAGCTGTGTGCGTGATCTTTACGTACACACACGCGAGTTGCACATGTGTGCGTATTTTGATTGAAGGGGTTTGTATGTGTGTATGTAGTGTGGGTGAGATTGTGTATGTATGGCAAGTAATGGCTGAGGGAAATGCTTAAATTACAGCGGGATTAGTTTTAACTAGGTTTCGCTCCCGGCTTTGGCTGTAATTTCAAGTTTGAAGTTACTAAATACGTTGTTGGAATATTTTACACGGTGTTCAGATTATTGTAATGGTACGACCATAGAACATCGTGTAAAATATACGTACGTGTGCGTGTTCTTGCAGAAAAAATGATTTTTCTTTCTTTCTTTCTGACGTTAAAACATTATCTTACACGATAATTTCAATTATCAAGATACTAGAAGCCCAATTCTCGTAATTAGGTAATTCTTACTATAACTGAAAGTAGATCGAACTAAGATTATAAATTTTGAATTGATAAAAAGTCGGTATTCTACTCCTCTTAAAGTTCAGTCCGATTTCAGTATGATTTGAATTCAATTTTATTATAGACTCGTTTCAATCTCATTGTTGATGTATAATTTTAATGTAAGGTTGATTATAAAAAAATATTTAAAAGCTATTACGGCGTAATGTTATTTTGCATTTGCCATTTATCTCAGTAATGTTTTAAAAAGGCGTGAGGCGTGAAACGTTTCCTGAAGAAAATCTTGTGTAGCACTCGAGAATTTTCTTTAAGAGAGATTTAGAAGGCATTAAATGTAAGTAATACAACGTGTATTAGAAATGCGTAGTCATATTTATAGATGTGGATCTGACCATCATAAATCATTAAAATTTATTCATTTGTTTGACATAGGTACAAAATAATATAAAGGTGAAAGAGTGCGCTATGTTATGCAGAAAGCGTACAAATGTGCAGGTAGTCCATATCTAAATGAGACATAAATGCCAAAATAAAAATAAAAATGTTATACAATAATAATAAAATGTCAAAAATATGATAAATTATCTTTGAGTATCCTCAAAGTAAATTATATACTAAATTACTACTGCAACTAAATTATTATAGTGCAAAACTTATTATTATTATATTCATTACCATGTCAGAATTATAAATTAAATATTTAGAATTAAATTAAATACATTTTCGTTACAATGAAGAATTCATCAAACTGAACAACTTTTTCTATGGGACCAACATCTTAATCTCCTTACAACATTTTAATTCTTAATCCCTATATATTAGTAAGCTAACAAACAAGGTATCAAAGGCGAGGTTCTGTACATATAAGAGAGTTTTATGAAAATAACGGTGATTTGCTGCCGGAGAAGAAAGGCATTAGCACGACACCGGAGCAATGGAGAAACTTATGTCACTGGGTGATGAGATAAATGAAACATTAAGTACGTTATAAATAATAAATAAATAAATAAAAATCATCTTTATTCAGGCAAATTACACCCACAAGAAATAATATAAATGTCACACCAAAAAAATATAGGTAGTAATATTGAAGTAATAATTATTAATAAATACAAATGTCAGCTAATATAAAAATGAGATAAGTACATAATACACAAATTATTTTATGCTAAGAGCATAATATTTATTGTTTTCCTTGTAATAAAAGTGTGGATTTTTCTAAAATCTTTTCTAAAATAAATTTTACCTTTTTATAATATTAATACAAGTACAATTTATATTAGATGACAGACTCAAACCTGTGCTCTAGTAATACGGAAATAAAACTTTCAAAACTTAATTTAAAAAAATATTGTGGTTATAAAGAAACCGAACGAGATAGCAATCTTGTCTTAACGAAGTACTTTTTTACCCCTAGTTCTATATCTATCATAAAGGTAGGGGCACAAAGGCGGGGGGCAGTAGGTCAAGTGCCCTCTCCTGGCCCGACCAATTAAACGAAACGCTAAAGGTATTTCTTCGTCACTTTATTTCTAAGGTGAAAACGTTGAAGATATTTATGCTTGATTTTGATACTGATAACCTAACTGTCAAAAACCCCCGACTCCAACTAGAAAAAGAGCTGTAACTTTTGAACGGCTAAACAGATTTTCATGAAACATAGCATTTTTTTTTTTTTTTTTTTTAGCGTGGTAAAATCATCAAATGAGTCCTCCCACCCCGGGCAGGGCGGGAGGGACTGTCAGACTTGTACTGACTAAAATCCACGGTGTTCCTTCAATAGCCCTTTACGTTCCGGGGTCACGGTAATGAGATAAGTCCCGCGACCATGAAACATAGCTAAGATGATACCCGATTAAACTAGTTATCAATTAAAAAAACTGCATTAAAATCGGACCATCCATTCAGTTGGCACTCCTGCAGTGACCCACAGCAGCAGTGCAGTGACTGCAGGCAATGATCTCCACCCTCCCTCCCCTTGTCACTTTGCCCTAGCAGTTCGATGTTCGGTGACAGGAATTGTAGACACCCAATTCAATAAATAATTGAGTAGGTAAGGCAGGCATGAAAGCCAGTGATAATTAATTGAGTGTCATTAATTATACTGTGCTTGTTGCAACTCAAACATTATTGTTTTATGGATGCAATCATTATTAATTGCTAGGGATGTGACAACCTCCAGTATTTTCCTGAAAAGTCGGCTTCTAGATTGACCTTTTTTTATCCCCCGACAGAATGAGGGGTGTTATAAGTTCGTAGTTTAGCTCCAAAACGGATGGACCGATTTCAATGCAGTTTTTATTATTGAAAACTAGTTTAATCTCGTATCATTTTAGCTATGTTTCATGAAATTCTGTTCGGCCGTTCAAAAGTTACAGCTCCTTTTCTAGTTGGAGTCGGGGGTTTAACGGTTAGGTTATAGAACGTTGCTCCACACTATTTATTCCTCTACGTGGGCGCGGTTACAAGCACCGAGATCCAGAACAACTATCTGTATGCTATAAAAATATTTGTTCCGTTCGGGAATCGAATCCGCGACACGTATCTAAGCAAACGTTCACTCAACCACTGCGCGAACCGTACCGTGCCGTCACAATGCTATTGAAAATTATTTTATTATTATTCCTAGGATTTCGTTTTAAATATTAGCTAACAACAGCTATAACATAATGTAGGTACTATCTACCTAATTCAAATAAAATACAATGATTAAAATAAGAATTATTATTGATTGAAATATAGCAATTAGAATAGATTAGATTAGATTTATTTATAATAATAATATTTTGATAATAATTGTATGGCTATTCTTTTTGATAATAATTGTATTTTGTATTATTTTATTTTTTTTGTATCTAATCAATAATATTTTGCATGCCAATCATTCGGTGAGACAATGTAATAATAATAATAAATGTAATGTAATAATATAATGTACATACTGCTAAAAACCAGTAACACCTGTAAAAATACCATGTTCCTTGCAAATAAAAATTCTTTATTCTTTAGATTTGATAGTATACCTAATTCAATACTTTCTTCACAATAAAAAATGACAGGTTCAATCTCATCATTGGCTATGCACAAATTCATTAAAATTATAAAATTTACCAATAGGCAATAAGCAGTTCTAGACTATTAAGAAAAATATTATTTTTTCCTCAGAGTAAGGACTAAAGAATATTTTTCAAAATTAGAAGCTCGTAAGAAAAGTTAGACAATGTTTTTTTTTTTCGACTTGCACCAGTAATTTAATTATAACATTATGATGACAGTGCTGTATTGTAAGGCAAAAAAGAATGAGTACATCCCTATTAAAACACCTGATCATATAACACAAAGTCTATTTATTTTATTTAATCATCGTAATATTGTATTGTATCTATTGTATTCAACGCACATTACCTATATAAGATTATGAAGTAAGAAACATAATATTATAATTATTTAAACACGTTCATCCCGCTCTTTCTATTTACTTATAATAATTAATAATCATTGATTCCCAGTGCGTATTTAGGAGTGATATTTTATCATTTGTAGTGTTGTGTCTTCTCATTTAATGTGAAAAAACACAAAACACTGATAATGATTTAAGTGCAGAAGGGTATTTCTCAACTAAGCAGTTTCATTAAGAAAAATGTTTAAGGATGGATAACATTTTCTTAAAACAGGTAAGTAGGTAATAGTTATGGTATTTTATGATAGGAAGGAAAAGCGGGTCTTTCCGCTTAAAATTGGAGCTGTCTTCCACCTTGCAGAATATTGTAGCCAAATAATACTCTGTTGTGTTCCTAATGGTGAGCAAGATCGCCAGTGCTCCTTGGGGTAGCATGATAGCGTTGTGTTGACAGTAATAGGGGGTACTAGGGGCCCCCCTACTGCCAACAACTGCTAGCAGTAGGGTCAGCAACGCGCGAGTCCTGTCCCTGGCGTTGTAAGCGTCCGTAGGTTACGGTAACCGCTTACCATCAAACAGGCCGCATGGGTTTGCAGAAAGTTTCCATGAACAGGAGCCGAATTAGGATCTTGACAAGAACCCTCACTGGGCTCTGCAAACTAAACAAGCATCTACAAAAAATGGGCCTTAGTGACTCCACAATTTGCAGATTCTGTCGCGAGAAGGATGAGACGCCCATACATACCCTATGCGAGTGTGACGTGGTACACCACACTACAAGCCAGCACCTTATCTCACCAGATGAGATTAAATCCCTCCACCCCAAGAACATAGTCAATTTCATCATTGACTTACGGCTGGAGGAAGTGCTGTAATGAAACGAGAGGCGTCACAATAGATCTTCGCAGGTCGCAGTGACAAAAGGGCTTAGTACCCTACCTCTTCTATTAAATAAATAAATGCTGGTTTGCCTCTTTAGTGGTATAAAAATAATCTCTTAATGTTTTGCAGGCATGGATCGTATCAGGGATCCTCCTCACCATGTTGGAGGCAGGGATGTTCCTAGGCTTTACTACGTGCCTGCTGCCAGCACTCAAGGATCCAGACTCGCCCATCAAAGCGAGCTTGGAGCAGTCTTCTTGGATAGGTAGATATACAAATCAAATTATTATTGTTAAACTTTCTATTTTCTGCAGTTGCTGACTCGCATACCTTTTCAATACAGTATGAGCAATTTCCAGTTGAGAGCACATCACGACAGAAGATAATGAAGTAGAGAGTGCATAAAATTGAATACCTAGATCTTTATTTCATGTAAACCAGATACAGGCACTTATGAAATGTCGTGACTCTAGGTGCGCAGTTCGAAATAGTAGGTCCTATGGAGAAGAACCGGCAAGAAACTCCATGGAAACTCTTATGAAATAATATACTACAATCATCATCAGTATAATGTTGTGGTAAGAGCTGCGAGAATCATGTAATATTTAATGTATGTAATATTTAATGTATCTATAATGTGATGATGAGAAAATAAACATTTACTTACTTACTTACTTACTTAATGTGAATCATAAATAAATACTAATGATACTAATGATTTGCCTCGGAATAACATTGCCATGGCAGTTACATACAAGCTGACCAGTTCCATAAAGAGAGAATGATTGAACTCGGTGCAGAAAGTGAGAAAGACTTTTCCATTATTTTTATTTCTTATCTTTATCTGAACCGAATCACAGACTAAATAATAATTACCTCGTAACAGATATTTTACTCCCTTGAGCGAAGTACGCTATTTTGAGCTCAATTGTCGCGCTGCTAAAGTTCATATTACTTCGCTGGCTACCGGTGTCTGCTAGATCTAACGTACTCACGGCAACCAACTGCACTTGGATGCTCCCACCTCCGCAGCCGTGACCACCAACCGCACCCCAACCTCACCCCCGTACCCGCACCCTCCAACCGCACTCTACCCCGCGCCCTCCCTCGAACGTACTAATTTCTAAAGTAAACGGTACTCTAAACGGTAGGCATTTATCCCGAGACCCTGAGCAAGTGACAGAGACCTGGAGCCTTACTACGAGCTCTTATAGCAGGCCTGAAATTGAACTGCCCAGACATTTCCAGTATGAGCTGACCTCGCACTGTATAGACTTTTCTTACAATGAAAGGTCAGCTTATACTGGAAATTTCTGGGCAGTAGTAAGCCCCTGACCAAATGCTTGAAAATATTGAAGTCTAACTCATTACTCTTTTGTTTCCCAGCTGCATCCTTCAGCATAGCCTGGATACCTGGCTTCCTCTCATCATCATACTACATGGATCGGTTCGGGCGAAGAATGGGCTTCATTCTGAACATGGTCCCAGGTGCTCTCGGCTTAGTCCTCATGTACTTCTCCACGAACGTTTTGAGCTTAATAGCAGCAAGAGTCCTAGAAGGGATAACAGCGGGATCTACGACGATATTAGGAGCTATAGTAATAGGAGAATATTCCAGTCCAGTTCATCGTGGCATGTTCCTAAATTTGAAGACTGCTGCACTGTATTTAGGAAGTACCACTGTCCATCTTTTGGGCAATTATTACCACTGGAGGACAGTAGCTGTTCTAACGTTAATACCCTATCTTGTAGCGTTTGGAATGGTCTGTACGTGGCCAGAAAGTCCTTCCTGGCTGGCTTCCCAGAAGAGATTTGCTAAGAGTAAGGAAATATTCTACCGGCTCCGAGGGAAGACCGAACAATCCACGAAGGAGCTGAAAGAAATGATCAGGGCTCAAGAGGAGCGGACCATAACTGAGAAGCAGACTGTTATCAAGAGTATACTTACATTTGTCAGAAAATTTGGCAAGAGAGATTTTGTGATGCCCGTTGTAATTTATATATTTGCTGCAATTTTATTAGAGACGTCTGGGAGACACATTTTTCCAGCTTATGCCGTCCAAATAATATCAGAAATTTCTGGCGAACACGAGTCCTTTTACTACACATTAGCTTTAGATATCTTAGTGACAGTAAGTGCCACGTTTTCATCATTTCTAATCAAAATGATGAACAGACGGACTTTGTTATTCTCCACAGGATCAGCAGCAGTAGTGGTCCTTATGTCCGCATGCTCCCATCTCTTTCTAGCATCTTTAAATATTGTTCCAGACGTGTCATGGATTCCGATGTCTCTATTCGGTTTATACTTTGCTATAGTTAATTTTGCGTGTGCCCCGATTCCTTTGGCTTTAATTGGAGAAATATTTCCTTTGGAACATAGAGCAGCGGGCACAACTATAGCGGGCATATTGATATCCTTAGCTACTATAGTTACGTTAAAAACCACACCGGTTATGTTAGCAACAGTCAAAGTATACGGGACGTTTACAATTTTGGGAGTAATCATGGCTTTATCGTTATTATTTTTGTATTTCATGTTGCCAGAAACTAAAGATAAGACATTGCAAGAAATTGAGGATTTCTTTAATCATAGGAAGGTTGAACATGGTTCTAAGAGTGATGATAAAGCTGAAACTAAAATGATTCCATAAATGAGTCCTACATTGAATCATTCTATCTTAAAGCGTCTTTTGCAGAACACTTTTAAAAATAAATAAATCTAGCCCATTACTGTCCCACTGCTGGGGACGGGCCACTTCTCAGAATGAGAAGGGTTAGGCCTTAGTCCACCACGCTGGCCTGGTTCGGGTTGGCGGACTTCACACACCATGGAGAACTTTATGAGGCATTTTTACCATAGAATAAATAATATGTTTTACTTAATATTTTGAATAAGTTCCAATGCAGTCGATTACAATATTTTAAAAAGGGTTTATTACTTAAAAACAGCCGACGGTTTTTTTGAGTTTTACTGTCACGCAGCAGACGCAATTTAAAATAGACTGTTTATCAATCACCTGTTGAGTGATAATTAAATGTTTAAACCCCTTTAAAGTATTTGCTTGATACAACGCCATCTATTGAAATAGTCCTGAACCTTAACTCTGTGCAAGAATTAGCGACATCTATCGCCCGATGAATGTACCAAAAGTCAATAAAAATATTAAAGTAAATTATAAATCTTATTTATTTGTCAAAATTTATCTAGAAACTAATACACAATGGCATCACGACCCATCGATGTTGGGCACCTACAGAGAAGGTGCGACACCGGGCGAACACCAACAATCTTATTTAACTATTTAAAAATTCACCTAGGAACAAAGAATCGCCCAAACTGAAATATCATCAATTTTATTCACAAAAAAAAGTATCACAAGCAGTTTGTATGATGGAATAACAAATTATTTGTCGATTATTTGGATTTAGTCCACGCATACATGACTATTTAGTATTTTAGTCGTGTCATATAAGGTAAAATACGATTAATTTGAAATTGATTCGACTGCTCTCTGAATTTGATTAAGTTCATAATGAAAAATTTGTTCGTTGATTTTCACGATTTTTAACATCGAATCAACGAAAATCAACTAAATAATAGTGCTGAGAACATAATATACGCTGAATTGACTAAGGGCCTGCAATATACATAGTATTCAAGAATAATGTTCGAATAAACTCATATTTACCCAAAAATACATCATTGCAAATGATGTATTTTTGCATCATACATATTTTAATTTTTAAATAATGTGAGTTGGATTCTCTACAAGATTCAGACTTAGTTCATCTGAGTATACAAGAAACTCATAAAAATGAGAAATGTAACATGCCAGGAATATGTCAAAGATACAAGAAAATATTGCTACAATACAAATAAGAATCTTTTCGTTCTGTTTTTGAGGACAACATTATTTTTTCTACCGTATATTTGACACATTAAAGCTGCCAACGTCAAAAATTCATATTGAGAACAATTTAAGCAATCATACATTGAGATTTCACAATAAATAATGCTAATAAAATCACAAATACTCAACGTCTAAGATAAAAATGATGTAAAAAATATTTCTCTATTTTTTAAATAAATAATGACAATAATAATGTTATAGTATAATTGTTTTAAATGTCATGATTTATAAATCTAAAATTAATGAATGACTTAAATTAAGGTGACCAGCACCCATGAACTTCGATTTTATTAAATAAAATGTAAATTAATAAAATATTTATACATCTGTAACACTGCATTACATTGTTTATTTTGTGAAAATTAAATAGGTTTATGGAAGTAACAATAAAAAGTTAGAATTATAGTTCAAAAGACTACTTAATATTAAAACTTAATAGGATAATAACACATTCTATTAAACAAAAATTGCAAACTAGTAAAATATAATCCAACTGATGATTACATGAAATACAATTTTCTCATAAAAAAAATAACACGTCTATATTTGAAGCAAAATTATCCAGAATATTCTGAAATCGCATTCCCGCCAAATATAAATGCATACACGATGTACACGAATGAGATTTATGTACATTTTGATGGAGAAATTAAAATTGTCTACTTACAAACTAAGGCTAACTAATAAAACTAATAATACTCATTTAATACCTATATTTATAGAAATATTGACTATTGACTTTGTTCGAGATTAAATAGATAGTTAAATATTATCCCAAGTCTCTGAGTCTGAATATATTTATCTATTTATCTTCAACGTGTCTGTATTAAAACCTTAGACAGAAAAAAAATATTTCTGACTAATAAATTATTCGATAGTTACAAGGGAAGCGAAAATATTCTAAGTTTATGGTTACAAGTGTCATTTCATTGGACAGGGTTTTCGCATACCAACTAGTTCGGAAACATTTTACTAGATGGCGTTAGTTGTTCCAATCAAATTATAGGTATAGTCTGTCAAGAAAGTCATGAAAAGGATTGAGGGCGCCACTTGTATATTCTCTTGTTTATTTTTAATATATTAATGCCGAAAACATTTTTTTATCACAAAAGATCTACACAGAATAATAAAATAAACACATCGTTGTACCCAAACTGACACCTACGGTACTTATTTAGGGTTGCGAGCGAAGAAGAATTTTAGTTCCTTCAAAATCCTTTTCATGACTTTCTTGACAGACTGTAAAATAGTTCATGGAATAGGATTACTTTTTAAAGGTAAATTCTATTAGATAATAAATGTTAAAAGATGTAGAATTGTAAAAGGTTAAAAAACCGTGACAATTTTTTTTTTGAATCGAAAAGAATCTTTTGACTGACTTAAGAGACAGGGATATCAATATAAAAATACAACAGAAATGCGATTTCAGAACACTGTTTTAAAGACAAAAGTATACTACACATTGCTTACAGGAGGAAATTTGAGCTTCTAATGTTCGTAAGGATTTTTACTATCTAAGGTGGCATCGACAATACGACAGATAACACGTATTCGATGATGTATTCTTATCCGCCACCTCGTACAAGATTGTTCAGTAAGTCGCACGAGTATTTGATATTTTCTTTATTAAAACAGATGACGGTTTTGAAGCATGAAGATTAAGAATTGAAATGTCTTTTAAGCGTTTACTTATTCTAGTTTCCAATTTTATCCAATAAGGTTAAAGTTCTGGAATTCTGGGGTCACACTAAGGTGTAAAGCCGGGCTTCCACTGGCAGCGGAGCGGCTCCGTACGGACTCCGTTTAACTCGCAACGGTCAACTTCATAGAAGTGCTTCCACCAACAAAGAGTCTAGCGGAGAGGACTGAACGAGTAAATATAGTTAATAACGAACTCGTACTTCATTTCTCTTTTGCAGTGGAAGGCAATTGTCAAAACTCTTTCTTAATGGAAGGTAAAACCCATTTTAGCTATTTGGGGTCCGTTCCGTCCAGCTATTACTTGCTCATTACCCTTTCGCAGTGGAAGCCCGGCTTTTGTGTGGCCCCAGCATAACAAGAAAAAGTATTCGGATATTTAAGCATGCCTTTATTAATCGTTGCGACTTGAATGAACAGGGCGAGGTAATTAGATATTTTATCAACATTTCCACCTAACTATAAATTAAAGAATTAGAACTAAGCTATTATACAAGCGATAATATTTGTAAGCTATTATATACAAGACGGTCAAGCTCGAAGGCGGGTGAATAGCGTGACGACTGCGTCGCGATTGCGTTGCGACTGCGTCAAAAATTGAGGTAATTCAAGTGTCCTTTTATTTTTGTTTACAAGTTTTAGCCGCTCCTGCCACGCACATGCCACGCAACCGTCACGTCCGACAACCGCAGTCTCTTAACCGAAAATTCACAGCACTGTAGAACTGGTAGGTATCATACAAACGCCTTTTTTAATTTATCGTCGGATATTTTATTATTCCGACATTTTTGTACATTACTCATGGATTTCAGAGTTGATAGAGCCTACTGTGATACTGTCTCTTTGGCGAGTGAGTTGGGCAGAAACTCTTTTTAATAATTATGTCAATAAATACAATCTTTTACGCTCTTATTATTTTAGAGTTTGAGCAAATATAGGATATTTTTTTATGTAGTGCGCATAATTTGTAGAGTGATTCAGTCTCTGTTCCTAAATGCAACCGCAGTATTGGGATACACTTTAAAACAAAACGAAAATTCGACTTAGTATGTAGGGACGCATAATTTACTAGCGCAAGCCATACAAAATCAAATTTTTATTTTGTTTTGGAGTGAATTTTGGTACTGCGGTTGCATTTGGGAACGGACACTGAATCACTGTAAATTTTGTGCACTACATAAAAAATTATTCTGTAGATCACTTAATGATGCGGTCAAAAAAGCTATTGGTCCTGAACCAAAATAATATTGGCCTAGCAAATCAGAAACTTGGGTCCAGCTTTATTCATGTCCACTTCGGCCCATCACAACACTTTTGGACTTACTTATACCTCCTTTAAATATTAATGGCCTGGTCTAACCGTTACATGGTTTAAAAAATACTGCGTACTTAGTTTGTGCTTTCCACAATAGATGACGCTGTTTGCAGTCATTCTAAGTTTAATAATAAACACGTGTTCTTTTGTTTTTCTTACCATTTGTCATTTTAAACATTGTTATTTAAATATAAATGTGTCCTATTGATTTTTCAGTTTAATAATATTATTGTTTTAGTAAATAGATACAATACGCGCTACTACGTGCTATTTACGCGTTGTTCTAAAAAACCCTTGACTGTAAAGTATTGATATTAATTCCATTTTATGGAAATTAAAATGATATAGAAATATTAGATATACTCGTAGTTACTTTTCTATATTCATAATTTTTGATATTAATATCCATAAAGTTGCTAACGGATTCGTTTTCAAATTGTCTATTGACAGAAGCAAACTAATGTGCAGGCACTTTTAAATTATTACCACTAACTGAAAAATCGTACGCACAAGTTCGAAAAATAGACATTATCACATCAAATCGTCATAGTATAGGTAGATACATTTATATTCACATTGAGCTAAGAATTACATAACATGAAGACAATAAATCTTACACATATTGATTTGCTGTAAAATGGCAAGCTTTTTCTTTTGACAACATAATGTTTTCTGAACGACACGCTAGGTACACATAGCTACATAGAAAAGCTGACCTCTCATTGTACGGAAAGCCTATTCAATGCAAGGTCAGCTTATTCTGGAATTTATAACTTGATATATAGCCGCCCAATAATTATTTGTTAACTGTCTTTATTTTGAATTTGAGTTTTAAAGACTTATAGGTTTGACAATTATTTTAATGCTCATAATTCTCTAGCAAAATAAGAGAAAATTATCTGTGAGTGTATTTGACAAACAGGTTGGTAAAATCTGCGTGCGAGTGGCATGGATTTTTGCAACAGAGGTGCGCATGCGCCAGCCAATTAAATAGCTTCGTCGTGTCACAGTTCGCCTGACGTAGGGTTAATATTGTTCCTTTTTTAAATTTCTATCTCATTCGAAATGCGTTTAAATTATAACCGTTTTATTGTTTATTCGAGACAGATTAAAGAGTATAATTTTTTTACTTGGTCATGTAACATGATTGGGTACCTAGCATGTCATAAAAATGTCAAAATACAGCATTTTCCGTTTTTTTCCGTCCGTTACAATAATATTACTAAGGTTAAAATCTAACTTCGATCCGAAGTCAGATAACCGTTCTTACTAACTCACGTTCGCCAGCGATCGAGTAGCAGTAGGGGAGGTAGTGTGTTCACCGTTGTCTGGGGTTCGATGCCCCGTTGAGGCTCCTGAGCTCCGTGTAGGGCCTTCGGGAGAGAAGCTTGTAGTCTTCGCCGCCACTCACTCTGACGTATTCTCTGCGTCTCCTGTACACCATCAACCTGGAAGAAGATAGTAGGAGTTAGTCAACAAGTTATTACTGCTGATGTTCAAGGCGTGATATGACCGCAGAGGGGGCGGGGCTTATAGCACGCGTTGTTTTCGCTTGCAAATTTTTAGTTTGATTCTACTTTTTATTAAAAATCACAAAATTTATTTATTTTAATTCAATACCAAGGAAAACTGCAACTTTTAGATATAAATTCATAATGGTCACTACTTTCCCCATGCTTTTTTAAGAAAATTATTAAAATCAGCACCAGCGTCAGCATCCGCTGATGTGAAAAAAATATGCATCAGCAAATCAAGCTATACATTTCCAGTATAAGCTGCGGCTCTACCGCGTAACAAAATGGTGGTAATGACTATCAATTCAGTCAAAACAGATTGGTCTTATGTGGCGGAAAGTTTATACCTACAATGAGAGGTCCGGACCGAAGGACCACCGCGTAACTACGTTGGTAATGAACATCGACTCTGGTAATAAGCTTCAATACGATCGTGAGAGGGTAAGTTACGAGGTACCTTGTGAAAAAATTACCGATCATGCTGTTAAGACTCCCATCTTCAGGGTTTCCGCCACTTAAGACCAATCTGTTTAGATTTTTACATTCATGAAACCCACAAAATTTTACAGTAGGTAAGTAGATCGAAAAACATTCTATCTAAAGTCTAGAGTACACTTTATATCAGACTTAGCTAAGTACAAACATAGGTGACTTAACTAAGTACAAACATAGGTAATGCCGAATGTCGTCAGCAGATAATATCTAAGTTAAACATGCCACTGTAAATTACATGTAACTAATACAAGGCTAAATGTTTACAGTAACCGTTCAGTTTAGCAATAACAGATAATTTTAAAATATGGTACCCATTTTTACAAGGCCAATCTTTCTAAACCCGATCTCATAATAGGGTTATAATGTATTTGTGTGTTATATATTTTGTCCCTTAGTAAAAGTTGTCGGTAATGTTGAACACATGATACTGCCTTCGAAAAGAAAAAAGGCACAAGTAACATTTTTAAAATAATTGATTTTGTTCATGTTCAATATCAGGAAAAAAAGGAAAACCGTATAAAGGTAAAAATATAATTTAAAAAAAAAATGTAGGTAAATTGAGCCATTTTTCGATCCGAGGGCAGTATAATAGTCCCATAAAGGGATTGGGCCATATATACATGGGTACAATTTATTTTTGACCTGTCGCCTTTTTTTAAATAACTAGTGGTCGCCCTGTGGTCGAAATTCGACCACAATTTTAGCTTTCTGCACTCCTTCTCCATATAAACTTTAACTATGCCAAATCTCACACTCCTCCGTACGCGCAAAATATATATATATATTGCATATGCTTAAAAAGGGGTACAAAGTTTTCTCTTCACGTATATTATAATCTGTGACCGTGAAGCAGAAGAAAACTTTTTCATATAACATGTACATTATCAGCTGTCCGTTACGTTTGGGTTGAAAATCTATAGATGTAGAATGAAAGCGAAAATATTCTTAGTCTATGCAAAAATCACTCCCAATTTTGAAGTGGTCCTAGATGCTCTAGATGCTTGACTAGTCCATAATAAAATACAACAAACATTATGAAATCGTGTCGCAGATGCACTTGAAGATGTCGTTACATTAACAAGACGTGTATTTACGACGCATCCGACTTTGTAAACATAAGCAATCATCCGTTTTTATTGCAGCACACTGCGAGTTATCTAGAAGGATATGAGAGTCATTTGTACTAGGCAAACATAGCTAGGGTGAGCTGGATGAGGAAGACGGAAAACGGATTAATGTTGCGCCACTTAGCAACAACCTGAACTGCACTGCAGCTGAACGACGCGACGCGGTTAAATATTTTTAACCTCCGACAAAATAGATTTAAGATTGTAGTATATGTGTGTTTCTCTACGGCATCGTAGCTCTAAAATGGATGAACCGATTTCAATGCAGTTTTTAAAAATTGAAAGCTAGTTTAATTGGAAGTTATCTTAGCTATATTTCATGAAAATCTGTTTAGCCGTTCAAAAGTTACAGCTCTTTTTCTAGTTGCAGTCGGGGGTTTTTGACGGTTAGGTTTTTTGTATGAAATAGTATCGTGCGGTGCCGTACAGTTCCACTGCCGCGTAGTGAGTCTTATCTTAAAAGATTACACAAAACAATATTAAGCAGCGTCGCGTCGCTTAGCTGTAGTGCAGTTCCACTCAGTGCGATGAGACCTTAAGTCTACCAAAGGAAAATAGATAGGTTGATTTAAAAAAAAAAATCAGAGGACAAGACAAGGAAAACACAAATGCTTTGTGAAAAAAATAATGTTGCTACTGAATCAAGAATTGGCTAGATGGTAAGGGAAGATTTATAGGAAAGCGAAAAGTCTGGTTAACATAGCAGCCTGGTATATGTAGCTGGAACGTGAAATTTGCCAAAACTAAAGACTGATCATGGCACAGAAGAAAATTAAGGATTTATTTCATCAATGTTACATGTACAATATTACAGTAAATACTAATACGTAAACAATATTCATATTCTTTTCATATTCATATTCTTTATTTGCATTCCACAATGTACATAAGGTGGTAAAAATAAAATTTGGTAGGTTACAATCATGGACCCTGTAGGGCACAGCAAAATATAGGAGAGAGGAAGATGGTACTTATGTTTACTTATTGCTTTAATTTATTAATAATATTTCCTAATATGTATTTAGTTTATTACAAATTATTATTAACTAATAGTTATGGAATTTAATATGTTTTTATTTTATTTTTTATATCTATTCATTTATTTCGTTTTATTATTACTGTTGTATTATTTATAGTATTATTCATTTAATTTAATTGGAAGTATTTGTGTATCGTTTATATATTCATTAATCGTGTAATAGAAATATAAAACACAAAATCGAACAGATATCATACTATTAAGTAGTACATAATTATCATGAAATAATTCAAAGTGAATCAATATAACTGTAGGCCAAATAAGTACAAGTAGTTACATTAGGTACCTAAGCACGGTGACGCACAGACAATATTGAGAACAGACACTCAACTGGAAAACAAATAATTCCCTTTAGTTACTTATTAGAAAGTGACCAAAATGTAACACAACTACCTAGTAAGGTATGTATCACATAAGTACCTACGTTAAATAATGTAACAAGGTGAAAAAATAAAACCTTCGCAACAGTCAACAATGCCCCTATCTACCTGTTTTATATACAGCGTGATTCTAAGATGCTATATTTTTAAAGACACAGTTTAGTAAAAACCAAGCATCACCAAAACTGGATAAGACAATTGAAGAATATTGTAATAAATAGGTACGATGAACCCAGGGGCGTATTTACCATAGGGCCAAGGGGGCCATGGCCCGGGGCGGCAGGCAGCGAGGGGCGGCGAATCCGTAAATATTTACCTTGTTCAAAAGGTTCATTAATAGGTTTTTTTTTTCATTTATTATTTCACACCACATAGGCACACACCTATTGCACATAGGTACCTACCTGTTGCATACCTATACCATTTGTTTTCTTAAATGAAATATTTTATCTTCATTTAATGGGGCGGCAAAGCTAACTGGCCCGGGGCGCCAAATCTTTAAATACGCCTCTGGATGAACCATTATGCAAAGCAAATGCATAGAATAAGAATAAGAATATTGATTTGCTGGAAACATAGAAAAAATGAAATATTAACGATTCTATGTCTGCGTTTCATCATTCAATTAATTTAAAAAGAAACGATTTTCTTAACCTTCACATAATAACCACAATAGACAATGGAGAAAAAAGTGTGGAGAACTACGGAGGAAACATTTAGAAAAGGTCTTTATTGCATGTAAACCAGATACAAGCACTTATGAAATGTCGAGACTCCAGGTGCGAGGTTCCAAATAGTACGGCCTATGGTGAAGAACCGGCAAGAAACTCCATGAAAATTCTTTTCAAATAATAGATTACAATCTTGATCAATACAATGTTGTGGTAAGAGCTGCGAGAATAATGTAATTTAATGTGAATAAAAATAAGACGAGGATAATAATGATTTGCCTATGAATAAGATTGCCATGGCAGTTACAAGCTGACCAGTTCCGACAGACGGCACCCGTTACTTTGCCCAGCAGTACCATATGTTTAAAAATACAATGTATAGATTTAGTCATAGATGACGCGTTATCGAAGTAACATGTGTAAAAACTCACGTAGGCCACTGTTTTTCTGGGAAATCCATTTATTACGTAAATTATATTATCTTTCCATATAGGGAAACAAGTGAACAATTGAAAGTACCTATAATAGATTGTTAGTATCGCTATTGTCGCATCACAATAGAAACTGGTGACCTTGACAGTGGCTATACTATACGGAAATGATCCGAATATTATCAGATGGCAAAACTGGTGTAGGATCACAATGGGTTTAGATGACCTTGGCACTGTCCTTCTGTGACGTACAAACGATTTAAATATGTGCGTTTATCAAGTAATTTGGCGATTGACACACCCAGCTGGAGTTTTAATTGAGGTAGTAATTTATACAGAGTAATTGGAAAAATACCCGAAATCTCTTAGTACCAAATTCGTTATGATGATCCTAAACGTTTGTCCTACGATTTTGACGAAAAATAAACAGGTTAACTAAAAAAATTGTTTTTGTGTAAAATTTACGTAAAAAACCACAAAACTGCTAATAGTAGGTACTAAAACTAATGTAGAGAATGATCAAAGAATTAACTCTTCAATTTAATTCCATTTTTCCGTTGTCTCAGTTAGAATATGCTAATAAAGTATTTTCATATTTATGTAAGAAAGAAAAAGTTTTGAATTATGAAAAGTCATAGAACAAAAGTTATTCAGGGTCATAATACAAAGTTTTAAAAGATTTCCAGTATTTTTTCAATTATCCTGTATTATATAAAAACTGAAGTGGACTGGAGTGAACATAAACCAGATATTATTAGATAGACAGAACCAAATGTGACATATTTTGGGTTAAATCCCGAATTGTATTTTTTTTTTATTTCAATTTTAGTGCGATTCTACGAATCTTCAACTGATGCGAAATATAAGGACAATATTTGATATAAAAATAAAATAACTAAATCCAGCCCATTACTGTCCCACTGCTGGGTACGGGCCTCGGAGAAGAGTTAGGCCTTAGTCCACGCTGGCCTAGTGCGGGTTGGCGGACTACACACACCATCGAGGACTTTATGAGGCCCTCTCAGGTGTGCAGGTTTCCTCACGATGATTTTCCTTCAGCGTTAATGCAAGTGATAATCAAATTGCGATCCGCACATAAATTCGAAAACTCAGAAATGCGGGCCGGGTTCGAACTCACACCCTCCTGCATGGAAGGCAAGCGTTCAATCGCGAGGCTATCACTGCTATTTCAAATCAAATCAAAATAATTTATTTGTTATAAACATAAGTAAAAGTTACAAACTTGGTGGAAAATTAAAAGTTTTTATGTAGGTACCACTAATCACTATTTGATTTAAAAAAGGAACTTCCTGTTTGATTTAAGAACTTTAAATCCAATAATATCTAGTCAGACCCAAATTAAAAAGAATCTAATATTCAATTTAACATTAGATTTCCTAATTCACCACCACATTTAACACCTTAAAATAACAACACGCTGTACGAACAACGTGAGAATTAATTGCGTCAAAATATGAGCGTACGCAACGAGATCTAGCGAATGCATTCGATGCGGGCTCAGTATTCGCGTGACCACCGGACAGGCAATACGTCACCCTATCATTTAATTTATTTCTCTACGAGATGGGCTAACGACATATCTTTGAGGAAGGTGCGACGCATAGGTCAAGTGCATGGCCATGGTTTGCTAGCTCATGGCTGAAGAAGGGGAAGAATATATTCAAAATTAAAGTGGAATCTAAAAGGCATATTTTTTTGCGCTAAGAATATTTTCTAAAATAAAGCCTTAAAATAAATGGAAAATTCAAGTGAAGATTTTTTTTATCAAGGTAAGAAAAACTTTTGCTAGTTTTTTTTAGAGCTCTTTCCTTGTGTGGTGCTGTCTGTTGTTGGTTTTATGAAATGGTCATTCTCACCTACTTAGGTAAGTCGTCGGAAAAATTATTACACATCAGTAACAGTTAGTCACACTACAGTGAGCTTACACTAAGAAAATACTTTAGGAAAAAACGTAATACCTACACATCTCTCAAAGGTATAGGCAGTGTACTGGGGAGACCCATTTTTCCGATGACAGATTCCCATGATTACATGTCTCCATGTATGGTATGGACCTTACAGATTTACTGGACAAAAGTCTAAAATCACAGTGTGCTAATGGAATCGTGACTTTCTATACCACCCATTGCTCAATTGAGGTGGAAAAACTACCCAAGCATAATTATTTAGCTGGGAACTATAGCTGCCCACCCTCTGGGTTTGTACCGTGCATCTCCGGGCTACGGGTTGACATATTATATCTCCGGTTTAGACAGGGTGGGCCCGAAATACGAAACTGAACTACCGGAAAATACATTTTTTTTTTTTTAGCGTGGTAAAATCATCAAATGAGTCCTCCCACCCCGGGCAGGGCGGGAGTGACTGTCAGACTTGTACTGACTAAAATCCACGGTGTTCCTTCAATAGCCCTTTACGTTCCGGGGTCACGGTAATGAGATAAGTCCCGCGACCACCGGAAAATACCTACTTGGGAAAAAAAATCGCTTTCCCCATTACTAAAGCTTTTGTCGCACGCGCTTTATCCCTGATGGGGAATTTCAACATGGTCATGGACAACCGTCGGATCAGGCATATTTGAAAGTTGGCAAATCTACTGGGAACAAGGAAAGAGGCATGAGTGACGTAACATGAGATCGTGGGGCGCAACCTGAGCAGTCAGCCTCGACACCACCACTGCTGACTTGCTAATCTGTCTACTACGGCATGAGCGATTCCCATAGCGTCGTTGATGTCCCATACCGCGTACCTAACACTGTTAAATACCGCGTAACTAACACTTTTAAATATCGCGTAACTAACTCTTTTTAATACCGCGTTATTAACACTGTTAAATACCGCGTTACTAACACTGTTAAATACCGCATAACTAAAACTTTTAAATACTGCGTAACTAACAATTCTAAACACCGCGTATGTACAAAAAAATTATCAAAATTGAGTTTTCGCGTCTTTTAATTGCCATTCCAAATTAGCTACCTACAAACGTGAAAACTCAATTTTGATTTACTGTTTATTTCGCTCAAAAAGAATACAATTATTCACTGCTATGAGGAAAAACATAATAATTAAGATAAGCGACGATTCTCTTGGTAGTAAACTAAAATTAAGTTATAAAAATGATAAAAACTTACACTTCATTTAATGTTCAGATGGTCTTTTAAAAGTTGGAAGTGATTTCGATTCCTTAATAACTTTAGGTATAGAGTTATGGAGTTCATTTTACGTGTGTACCTAGATATCGCCTGTATAGGTACATGAAGCAATTAAAATAAATCAATAAGATAGGTATAGCTCGTGTCGAATCGACACCAGAATGATTTAAGTAGCTATATTGGTATACAGGAATACTAGTAAAGTTCACTTTGTAAGTTTTAATAGCTCTGTGGTTTTAGTAATCCACTCTGTTAATAGTGAAGAAGATTATTAATACAAAATAAGTTGTTACAGCGATTGTAGAACAATAACGCACAGGTTAAAGTCCTTGTATAAATGTATGTAAACAAGACTATAGATATAATTATCACAGGTACTTAAAGTAAATAGTAGCGGTGACGCGTATTTATCGTCACAGTTAAAAATAACAGATATTTAAAGACAACAGATAACACACTTCAATTCACAGCGAACCTTGCTTGTTATTTTGTTAAATAACAGTTTTGCTCTTACTTTTACTAAATGGATTAACGCTTGCTAGAAAGAGACACCTAGTATTTAATACATCAACAGATATCAAGTACTTAGTTGGTGGGTTATAGTGTGTTAGTACGAAAATAATAGGCTGTTATTTAGTAACAGATATTTCATTCTGTTATTTTTGTGTAACAGTAACAGAGATAATAGGTAACACAAGTTATAACCCATCGCTAGTAAATAGCTGCTACTTATGTATACAGTTACACTATTACTTGGTATTTCTGAGTTCAAATTGTTATAGTTGAATGTTAATTATCTTATGGCCCTCTTATAGTACGGTTAATTACGGTAAATACAAAAATAAACTTTATTCGTAGTAAATTGGGTTTATTTTATGGTGCGTCGTGTAGTGCGTCGTTTAGTGCGTCGCGCGGCGGGCGGTTCGCTTGAACTGCACGAATTTATCTATTTTCATTTTATAGGAAAAAGAAAGAACTATGTACTATATAAAAATCTGTTCTCAGCATGACTTGATATAATTTTTCTATGATTTCATAATGGAATTTTAGCAAGGTATACATTTTACTTAGCGATTCAGTGTCATTTTTATGATTTTTTTTTATCCACCCAATTATTATTACGACTCATGTTTCTGTCTTCACACAGCACTTGATTATACGTTCAATTTTGACAAAAAGGATTTTGCTTTTGCGCAATATTTATATTAGTTAGATTTAAAGAGAATAAAAATGTCAAAATGTACCTGACCTTAAAGATTTATTTTCATTTAAGGTGACCAAACAAGCAGGTAATACAAACCGGTCGATTCACCCTATAAAATCGATACAGATTTGCACTCAATAATAATTTCTTAGTACAAATACAAGTCCACTTTATTGGACATAGTTATTGCCCGCGGTTTCACTCACGCTTTTAATTTTTATCAAAATAAGATATAGCCTATATCACGCAGAGACAGTGTAGCTTTTTATTACTGACAGAATACAGGATATTTTTTTATGTAGTGCGCATAATTTGTAGAGTGATTCAGTCTCTGTTCCTAAACGCAACCGCAGTATTGGGATACAGTTTAAAACAAAATAGTTTTGATTTTTTATGGCTTGCGCTAGTAAATTATGCGGATCCCCCATATTAAGTCGAATTTACGTTTTGTTTTAAAGTTTATCCCGATACTGCGGTTGCATTTAGGAACAGAGACTGAATCACTACAAATTAGACGCACTACATAATTATGAGGTAAAAAACATTTAAAAAAAAAGCGAAAAAAAAAAAAAAAAAAAACACGCGTCGAATTGAGATCCTCCTCCTTTTTTTTGAAGTCTGTTAAAAATAATATTATGTATAGCGTTTATAAGCATGGAGGGGTTCATGATTCCCAATGTCATCTGTACAACCTTTGCCCATAATATTATGTCAGAGATAACCCTTTTATGATGACAAATTTTAATATTTCTCAAAGAGTATTTCTTTATTGTTTTCAGGTCTTCCCGATGGCGACGTTCATGCATTGGTTTATAACTGCATAGTAGGACGACATTGCGGATGATTATGGTAACAAAAAGTTTGTTTATTTTAATTAAACTTTACTAATGTTTTGCGTTTTATTTTATAACTACGAGCTTTAACATAGTACCTACCTACAGAATATTCATTTTCGGTATAATTTTAAAATCTATATTCTAATAATTACAGTGCCACAAACTTATCTGATCCGGTGACCAAAATTGGAACTAACGTCACTTAAGGTTCTTGCTACGGAACCAAAATGACTTCATAATGTCATTTTTGTAGGGAGATGACATTGGTAAAAGCGACGGCAGCGACGCCATGACGGGGTCAGATAAGTTTGATTACCTATCTTTTCCTTTATTAAACTTTACGTAGGTTTTGCGTTTCATTTTCTGACCACGAACTAAAACAGTACAAGATATTGATTCTCGTTATCAATTTGATTCCATGGAATAGAATAGAATAGATCTTTATTTCATGTAAACTAAATACAGGCACTTGATAAAATGTCGAGACTACGTGCGCAGTTCCAAATAGTAGATCCTATGGAGAAAACCCGGCTCGAAACTCCATGGAAACTCTTTTAAAATAATAGATTACAATCTTGATTATTATAATGTTGTATTAAGAGCTTCGAGAATAATGTAATTTAGAATAGAATAATCTTTATTTGTGAAAACATAGGTACATAAATAGGTCTTTCAATTAATGGTGTGAAGTTTCCAATGTAATTTAATGTGAATAAAAAAAATAAGATTAGGATAATATCTAATGCACAACAAATATAGGTACAATAGGAATATACAAGCTGACCATAGTTATTCATATTATAATTAATAAAAACTTAAAGCCAAATAGCCGGTAATAAATTGTCCAACGCTGTCTGTACACTATAATAATAAGTTTTTAATGTCAAGTAGATGATTGCTCAATTATTATTCGTCATAATAACAGCTAATAACCTTTCAAATATTATACATACACTAGACTAGTTAATTACCGGACATATTGAAGGAGGGTATTGTTCTTATCATTATGAACAACTTTTATTATGGGACCAAACCTGAAATCTCGAATTAGGTGTTTCATACATTTAGTCGAGTAATATAATTTTTTATTCTCGCGATTTCATGTTTGGTCCCATTGTCATGGTTTGGTAAAAGTTGTTCACAATGATGTGTACAATACCCTCAATATGTCCAGCGTTCAACCAGTCACAAAGTATTACATGGTTTACGTAAATTCACACATGACATACCGTGAGATAAAAAAATAAATAAAAAAGACAATACATCATAGTCATTACAGCTTCACGCTTGAAGGATTTTAGGATTCCCTTAGTTAAATATTATTGCAATTTCATTCCATATATTTAAGCGTTTTAATGTTACTAAATACGGTTATTCGGAAATAGTCCCTATATAAAGTCGAAAGGGGTTTATTGTACTCATCATTATGGACAACTTTTCTAAGGGACCAAACCAGAAATCGTGAAAAAAAATCTGCTGTTCTATGAAAATAATTCAATATTACTCGACTAGTTATTTCTTTTCGACTTTTCTCTTTTGGTCCCATAGTAAAAGTTGTTTATAACGAATAGTACAATAACCCCTTTCAGCTTATACACCCTTTCCGATATGCCGTAAGAGGCGATTAAAACAGATTGGGGAAAAAAGGGAATGAAACGATTTTTACAGGATCGGCAACGCGTCAGTGATGCCCCTGGTGTTGCTAGTGTCCATAGGTTACAGTAACCGCTTACCATCAGGCGGGCTGTAAGTATGTTTATCACAATAGCGGTATAAAAAAGAAAGAAAGAAAGAAGAAGAAAGACTGACGAAGCCGAATAGAATAGAAGATTTTTATTTGTCTTTCAAATTACATAGGTAGCAAGGAGATACATCATACAAGAAGGTAAAAGACAAAAAGGTCTTGGACTCAGCATAATAGCTGGCAGCGCGAGGCATGCACAACTGCTGATATTCTGTCCAAGCCAGTCATGCGTTGAATAGAACACAATTTAGGTAGGTTTAGGTATATCAACTGCCTAATTATCGAAATTGGTTCCGCACAGAAATATCTCTGTCATTCCCACAGAAATATTATTAGTAAAGCTATCGCAATTATAGGAAAGAGAAAGTACGGAGGAAATATAAGCTTTCCCTTTCCATTCAGCCATATTTGTACTTACAAAAGATATAAAAGATTAATTACTCCTTCATCTTTATACATTCAATACAGGGATGTCGAACCTTTCATATCTACTTGCGAATGTTTTCAAAGATAGATAGATAGTTTCTGTGGCCGTAACGTGCCAACAAGCAATTTTAGAGTATTTGGGACAAAACATTAAAATTTGACTATTTCTTGTCACGTGCCATTGTTGACATGCGTGCGATCGGTGCCACAAGTACCGTAGGTTTGTCATCCCTGCACTAGAGTAATTATTTCAAAAAGACTATAGAACACGCTTTAGTCATCCAAACTGAACGTGTATACAAAATTTCAGCTCAATCGGAAACCGGGAAGTGGGTCAAATTTAACTTCCAAGATTTTCTTACATAGGTTATAGTTAGTTACAGGTGAAGCTAATAAAAGCGTGTTAAAAATGACTCGTTAAACGGATGGTTCTAAAAGTAAAATCTGCATGACATGGGACAGATAGGGGACGTCCTTGACAGGGAAATATAGGAAGCTGTCTGTCTGTAGGTACATCACTACATCCGGTTTAGTTATAAATGTAACAAAAGATGTACCTGTACAACCTTGAAACATAATTAAGGTCATTGTTGACATAGCATTGCAGCAACTTATTAATCTTTTTCTAAAATTTTATTATAACTGAATTTTATTAATGGTTTAATTTTATTGACATGTAAGTTTATAAAATTACATTTTAAAATTAGTCCCAAATACTAAAACGCTTTAGTTTAAGTTGCTCTTAACTCTCGTGCTGTAACTGCCACTTTAAGGTGGACAGTAGCGACAGAATGACTTTTAAGAGCGTCTTAAAATTGAATTGAATTGTGTTTTAGTATTCGGGGGTTAGTCTATTAATAAAAACATAAAAGAAAAAAATGCTGGCGGGGTCTGCTCATATTACTATTCGTTAACAACTACTTCAGTATAATTTCAAGCATTACCATTGAGCATGATAGACTTTTCCAAGAAGTTCCTGACGCCTGCACGCTATCTCTACATTCATGGATTTGAATCAAACGATAACGGATTACATCACTGATAGATTCTTTAGATTATAAGATCTTATGTCGTGCAGCCTATGATTTCTACAATTTTAGAAGTAAGTACCTAATCAGAATCCTAACAAACATAGGTAGTGTTTGCTGAAAACGTTGTAACTTTTATCGGAAAAGAATTTTCCGTCGAAGGGATTGAAACGTCATGCCAATGTCATTCTTATACATTTTTAATGGCATTTCTATTTCTGGGCGATGGGCAATTGTCATCTTATCTTGGGGGGCCGAAAGGACCAACGACATCGCAGCAGACCGAGGCGAAAATGGCTGGACAAACTTGACTTGAAGATTGGATATTTCTCTCCACTAGCGAAAACCAGAAGTGTGAAGGCCTTTGCCCTCCATTGGGACAACACAGGCTGAAATAATAATCTTGGGGGAGATCGGAAATCTGTACCTAAACGTAAGTAAGTGTTGATAGTCCTGGTAATTGGCCCGATAAGGCAACACAAAGAGAGGAATAGAAGGCTATGTTCTAAGGCTATGTTAGGTTCTTCTCCATTAGAAATCAACACTTTGGAACGAGGCAACTAGAGTCTGAATATTCATATGTGCCTGAATTGGTTTATATGAATGAAAAAATATTCGATTCGATTGCTAACACTGTTAAGCAAATATTGGTGAAGGGACAGTCTACACAAAATACAGTTGCCTACAAAGCTAATGTTGATAAAACAACAATTATATTCAAGGTGAGCGAACGTTTACAGATAACTAAGACATTTATAACTCTTATGTGCCACTTTGTAGAAAACATATTTACTATAAACGAAGACAATCAGGTTACGATTGTAACAGTGTCAATTGAAACAAAGAATTAGGAATTATTACTAGAACTCAATAAAGAAGAATCTAGATATCTTGTGGAAGTACGTATTTGAGAAGCAAGGTCTGCTTTCTATTGTAATAATTGCAACAATAATAGATAAGAAAGTTTCATTGAAGGAATCATATTTTTTATTGGATATAGGTAATGATTTTATTTAACTGGTTGGGATAATAGAACGTTAGTGATTGCTAAAACGATTTACCTAACTTTCATCTGAAAAAGATGATAATCTTCCATCTAAGGGATTGCTATGTCAATAAATTATCACAATATTTAAAGCTCACGGGATCCGCAAATTTCATTCTCGAACATATTTATTGGAGTTTCTATTTCTTGGCGATGGGAAATTGTTATCTTATCTTGAGGGGCCAAAAGGACCAAAAGGGCCAAAAGAACAACTGAGTGGGTCCTAGTAAATGCTAGTGGCAGACTGAAGCGAAGACGGGCTTGACTCCTACCAAGAAGACTGGTCCCTACTAACAAAAACTAGAAGTGAGTGGAGGCTTTTTCCTTCCTGTTCAAGTTTCTGATTATAATTGAAAAGAAGAAGACATCACCGACCCCAAATAAAATGGGATAAAGGTAGGAGTAGGATGATAGGTAAGTAAGATAAATTATAGAAATTACAAGACCCAAAAATAAAGCAAAAGGCGAAGAAAAAATGCGGAGTAGTTTTTTTAATGGGTACACTAATATTACACGCATTGCTCGTGAACGGGTGCCATACCATGGGATTCTTATTTAAAGGAAAATCATTATTATTATCCTATTCTAATTTATTTTTATTCACATTAGATTACATTATTCTCGCAGCTCTTACCACAACATTTTACTAATCTACATTGTAATCTATTATTTTAAGAGTTTCCGTGGAGTTTCTTGCCGGTTCTTCTCCATAGGATCTACTATTTGGAACCGCGCACCTAGAGTCTCGACATTTCATAAGTGCCTGTATTTAGTTTACATGAAATAAAGATCTATACCACACCTATTTCATAGAAATATAAGAGTCAACTGAGGAATCATTTAACCACACGTTATTTAGATCAGAAATGCAACATGCATACGGTAGTTAGATACGGTACGAAGCCGTAGTCATTATATCACAATTGGTCCTTTATTCGTCATTTAGTTTTTGTTCGACACAAAAATGGAACATGATTTAGTAACATGTCCGCACAAGACTTAAGCAATGTCAATTCAAAGACATGGTTAAAATAAAAATCAGCCAAGTGCAAGTCGGACTCGCGCACGAAGGGTTCCGTACCATTATCTATAAAAACGAGCAAGAAATCACGTTTGTTGTATGGGATATTTATTTTATTCTGTTTTTTAGTATTTGTTGTTAGCGGCAACAGAAATACAACATCTGTGAAAATTTCAACTGTCTAACTATCACGGTTCATGAGATACAGCCTGGTGACAGACGGACAGACAGACAGATAGTCAGACGAACTATAGGTACGTATAATAGTTTCAATGCACTCTTTGAATCATCGCTGGCAGCGGCCTCTTCATAAGGATTGCAATGGTTTGAATTTAAAATAAAATGTATCAAGAAACGCGACAGCCAGACACATCTATTTTTGTTGTACAGAACTATGTTATATAACTAGTTATTACACACGGACACCTCAAAAAAATGGGCACAGAAGTTCCAGGCAATACAAAAAATATAGAGTTTTTTTAAGAGAGCGGTGCCACTGTCTAGCTTCCGTAAACAGGGACCGAAAACCGCTATAGATTAACCAGGTATTAGAATTAAGGTTACTTCTAAGAATACGGTTACCGCTATCTGGGTTACCAAGATAAATAAACATGTTACCTCTTTTAGGTAACTATTACCTAAAAGTGTCCGGCGATATACACTCTACATACGTACACTCACAGGCGCTGCCAACCCTTTGACTTTGTGCCGACGGCACGTGTAAAATAGAGATAATTAAAAAAAAAAAAAAAAAACGGTATCTGGTATTAATACCAGTTGTATGCAATTTGATGGAACTACCTTAAAAATGAAGGTTACCTTTAAAAATAATAAAGGTTGCCACCGAGAAATACAGGTATTGGTCATACCGGTCTGCGCAGGAGTCACAAGCTTGTCAATCTGAGCCTGGTTCGTTATGTAAAGTGTACCTTTTGTATCTAGCTACTCAGTGTTAAACAAGTTATCTTCATTGTGCAACCTAGTTGTAGGATGTCCGCGTCTAATAACACACGTCCTGCAGTAAATCTTGTCTGTTTGTCCGTCCTTTAGCTCAGTACAAGGTCTTGGACGTTGGCCATTTATGACGTCAACATGAAAAGACCTCTAAGTGGATTCAATATGGAAAAAGAAGACGGAACTGCTTTATTGGTCTATGAGACTGACATTCAGAGACGACAGAAACGAGTCTAAGCGTGAACTTACGCTTCCATCTGTCAAACTTACAAACAAATTTTGACAGATGGAAGCGTAAGTCACGCTTAGACTCGTTTCTGTCGTCTCTGAATGTCAGCCTTAGATCCTGGGTTCAATTCTCTAGTCGAGTAGTGTTATTAGATTTTTCTGTCAAGAAATTCTCAGTAACGGCGCAGAACTTGGTGTTTCGTTCGATAGCTATCGGCTCGTGCTCTTTCCCATGGGACTTAATAATAGCATTGGCGAAATTTGGGTTTACAGTACACCTCTGCCTAACCCAGGAATAGAATAGAATAAAGATATTTATTTGCAATGAATGTAGGTACAAGAAATGAGGTGTAACGTTTTGTTAGCGAATCCTTGTATTCTGCCTTAATCCCTATATAAACTTTTACATATTATGTATACATCTGTTATACTAAAAGATAAAAGATATCATAATGTAAAAATGAAAGAAAACATTATTTATTTATAAACTCCAGTTACTTGAGAATTGGAGCGACTACATTTCGGAATAACCTTTGAAAATGTCAAAATGAAAGGAAGGTCAATTCTTAGCACGTTTACACAATATTCGATACGATATCGAATCGGATAAAGTGGAAAATCTCTAATGGAGAAGATGACGGTTAGCGCAGTGGTTGAGCGATTAGCTTTCTACCTTAAGTGCCGCGGGTTCGATCCCCGCACGTAACAAATTTGTATGATCTATACAGGATAATTTGTAGTGATACAGTCTCTGTTCCTAAATACAACCGCAGTGTTGGGATACACTTTAAAACAAAACGAAAATTCGACTTAGTATTGCGGACACGCATAATTTACTAGCGCAAGCCATACAAACTCAAATTTTTATTTTGTTTGGAGTGAATTTTAGTACTGCGTTTGCATTTGGGAAAATTTAGCGCGCTACATAAAAAAATATCCTGTAGAAAGTTGTTCTGGGTCTCGGTGTGTATGCATGTAAGTATGTTTGTAAACTGTAGAATAGATCATTATTTCTTGTAAACCAGATACAGGCACTTATGAAATGTCGAGACTAGGTGCACGGTTCCAAATAGTAGACCCTATGGAGAAGAACCGGCAAGAAACTCCATGGTAACTCTTTTCAAATAAATAGATTACAATCTTTATCAGTATAATGTTGTGGTAAGAGCTGCGAGAATAATGTAATTTAATGTGAATAAAAATAAGATTAGGATAATAATGATTTGCCTGTGAATAAGACCCTTGATACAAGAGCAATATTGGTGAGGGCAAAGTTAAAAACAAAAGAAGGTGAATATTCTCAGAACAGACAATCAGATATTCTGAATGAGAGAGAATACGAATAAATCCTTATAATACACGTGTCTTATCTCTTTAGTCATATAATTAGCTCATATCACGCGAAGTTAGGATGTGTACCCGACAATGACTCCATTATACACGAAGATTACCGTGTCTAGATATAGTTACACAGGTATTAGAGAGTTCCTGTAACCTTACCTGGAAGTAACTGGTTCAAAGCAATAGACCAGACCGATAGACCGTAGGCATTAATACCGCCTTTGTGCTATATTAATACGTGAAGAGAAAACTTTGTACCCCTTTTTAACCATATTGCGCGCACGGAGGAATATGAGATTTGGCATAGTTAAAGTTTATATGGAGAAGGAGTGCGGAAAGCTAAAATTTATATCCAATATTACGGACGAATTTCGACCACTGGAAGATCACTAGTTTATTTATAAAGCATGAAATTAAATAAATTTGTTAGGATAAATGTTACCTTCACGTCTTTATTTTCATACAAAAATCATTTCAACACACACAAGTTCTTTTATAATTATTATTTATTTAATTCATATTTAATTAATGTATTTTCTGTACACGTAGGCACACATAACGTCACTCGATGTGGCTCCCGCTGAAAACCAGCGCTGTCGGGCTGCTTGCAGCGCGGCAGCTTAAGCTGAGCGGAAGCCTTTTTGACACAGCTGCGACGTACAATCCATTTTTTATTTAATTTTTTTTTTGTTTTACATGTTTTATTCTTTTATTTTTGTTATATTATCTTTAAAATTGTTTTTGTGCTGTGTCAAATAAATACATTTTCTTTCTTTCTTTCAGGATCTAAGAAAATGTTTGTAGATTTTTCTAGATAAAATGTGTTGTTAAAATAAAGTATGTTGATTTTAGTTGTTATTTTATTTAACTGTTATTAATGTCCATCCTTGTAAATTTAAGACAGTTTAAACTACCAACTTATTACCCTTTTATTTATTTTAACACACTTCAGAGACGTTTAGCGGTTACCTATTACCTAATTAGAACTACTAAACCGATTCTAAAAATTCTTTCACTAATAGAAATTTACACTATCCTTGAGTGATATAGGCTATATTTTATTTTGATGAAAATAAATCGCGCGGGTAAAACCGCGGGCATCAGCAATATTGCAAATTAAAGTTGCACAGATTTGCAACTGATGATTATTATGTTTTTTCCATTAACGATTATGTTATTTAAAAGTAAAATTATAGTTTATTTCAATGCCATTGAAATCGAACTTTTTATTGTTGTTGTTCATAAAAAATAAATTTGTTCATTGCACTTAAGTTTATTTCCTGATAATTTTATTTATCAAAGAAAATACGCTAGTATCACTACTTTATTTTAAATAATTAAGTATTATATTATCATGAAATAAATATTTACAAAACACATTAAATAAAACTTATATAAATATTGCAACTTCAATAAAATATTATGTTTCTTAACAAAATACTGACAACATTACAATTATATCACATTTTGAAGGAATAAGTAAAAATATTTACTCAGAAACACCAAATATGAAGCCTATTCAGCATCTTAGACAAGATCATAATCTCAGATTGCCAAGAAATAATAATAATAAATCCAGCCCATTACTGTCCCATAGCCAAGGGCCTCTTCTCAGAATGAGAAGGGTTAGGCCTTAGTCCACCACGCTGGCCTAGTGCGGGTTGGCGGACTACACACACCATCCAGAACTTTATAAGGCCCTCTCAGGTGTACAGGTTTCCTCACGATGATTTTTTTACCGTTACTGCAAGTCGTAATAAAATTCTGATCCGCACATAATTTCTAGGTAATTATCAGATCAGTAGTAAAAGTCGTTCATAATGTTGAGTACAATGACCGCCTTCCGGGTAACCTTGTATACATTTTATTGACTTTTTTATTTCATGACGATTCGAGATTGATATCTTATTTAAGAGTGCTGAACTACGACCAAATTCTATGAAACGGTAACTTTTTCACAAAACACGAGGGTCAAGTACGATTTTTTTAACGTGCCTATGGTAACGTTAACAAATTTTGAATAAAAAATACAAGTCTAATCCATGATAATTTTTGAAAATGCATGCTGTGTTTTGACGTTTTCATGAAATAAGTGTGTATGTTGCATAAAATTAAACAAAAATGGGATAGAATTATTGTATTTTTTAACCCCCGACAAAAAAGAGTATCCGTGCATCGTAGCTCCAAAAGAGATGGACCGATTTCAATGCAGTTTTTTTAATCAAAAGTTAGTTTAATCGGTTACCATCTTAGCTATGTTTCATAAAAATCTGTTCAGCCGTTCAAAAGTTACAGCTTTTTTTCTAGTTGGAGTCAGGGATTTTTGACGCTTAGGTTGTTTATTCAAAATTTGCTTACGTTAACTTTACGATACGTTAAAAATTCGTGCTCACAGGACTGAAATACGGACATGTAGTTACGAATTTAACATCGAAAAGCAGAAATTTCGTTGGTAGAAATGAAAGTAATGCTACTTGTTTTGCTTACAAATAGATATTTACGACTTAACAAGAGACAAATTAGTTCATGAATTTGATCGTACAAAGTCTTACACCTTACGTCTAAAATTGTTCTTGCTTCTATGAAGAATTGTGACAAGAATTACTAAATAATTTAATAACTTAGATATTAGCCGTTTATTCCATTAGCAATCAGCCTCGTTTGCCGATGAAATAACAATCTTAAGATAACACTTAAAACTAGTAATAATGTTTATAAAAAAAACGGATGTAAAAAGACCCTTAAACGTAGGCGAGAGCTACGAATTTTTTCCATCATCATGAATTTCTTTTTTTTGTATTTGGCCATACCTGGGAACAGCCTGGGTATAATGAAGATCAAAGTCATTTTTTTCTGTCATTATCAAACTTTATTTCGCGCTTATACTCCCAAACCCACCTGTCCAGTTCTCCAAGCACTTAGTAGCCTATTGCGCGCATTACATTGCGTGCTACAGAAAATAGCTTACTTTTAAGACTTAAAAATAAAAGTCATTTGTTAGCAATTATTATTGCACCATCTTACTTGGTTTGATTTACTGTATGCGTAGATTTCGGCATCATTAAGGATCTTTTTACACCATGTATGAAAATGTTTGTTATTTATTCATCAAAAGAACTGATTCCTGAAATTCTACCCTGTATATTCTGGTAGTTTGAAAATCATTCGTATAAAATATAAGACTTTGTTACATCATAATTTTTTACGAGGCTTTACGAATTCTTACGGACTCGAGGCAGAGTGCTTTCTTCGCTATTTTCACGAGGCAGACCGTATTTCATTATATTACGAGGCAGCCTCGCCTCATCCAGACAATTTAATTTTAATGTAAAAAAGACTTACGTTCTATTCTAAATGTACGTTGTACTTATACGTAGATAAAACTAAATAGGTAATAACTAATTAAGAAAGATAATGGAATGATCTTACTTTTAGCGGGTCTCATGATGCGTAGGATTGCACGCCATAAATATAAATTCATATAAAGTTTGATATCTGGAACAAAAGAAAAATAAGATTAATTACACGTCAATAAAAAAAATAGGGTTTCGAAAGTCGCTCCGTGTAAAATACTAGTGTACAACTGTATAATTACAGATATAATATCTGTAATTTGTACACATGAAAGCAATAAGTTTTAGTTTGAGTAATTACACCCTGTATACAGTTGTACACTAGTATTTTACACGGATTTTTGTAGGTTTCAACATGAAACCCTGGTACAGCAACTTATAACTATGTACTTAGCTACACGATTCGTTCGTTTCTCACGATTGTATTGAAGTTTATGACCAGAGTCGATGTTCATTACCATTTTCGTGACGCGGTAGACCCGCTGTTCCTAAAGGTGAGCAAGGTCCCCAGTGCGAGGAGCACCTACTGCTAACACTACGCCAGTAGTAGTGTCGGCAACGCGCGAGTGATGCCCTCGGTGTTGCAAGCCTCCATAGGTTACGGTAACCACTTACCATCAGGCGGGACGTATGCTAGTTTTCCAAATAACAAATAAAAAATAAATCCTTCGACACTTACCTCACCCAAGAGTTCCGGCGGCCAAAGAAGCCAAAATCACTAGAATGGCTGTCGCAACTCCGCTGGCCCCGACATGCGCTCCGTACACTGCGCCGGAGTCGGCCACGCCCGTCCCGAACGCGTCCGCTGAAGACATCGTTTCTGTCAAATGGCCAACCGGTGAGCGCATGCGCTACCAGTGGGCTCATCTAGCTAATACTAGGGTTTTGTTTTGGCAAGGAAATATAAGTGTCGAATTGTATTGTAGTTGCAAAAGATTTTGAGTTGATTTTCAAGGACATTAGAGAAACTTACATATAACCTATATTAATTGTTCTAGATAATTATTAAGAGATTTAAAACAGTAAGTATTTCAAAAAAATTAAGTTAATTATTCATTAAAAAAAAATGAAAGTATTAGGCATTTCAAAAGAGTAAAATGATTTATTCTTTTAAAAAAATTGAAAGAATTAGGCATACTCTAGATTAAAAGATAAAATGCATCTTAAATAAGAATTAAGAATTTTAAAAGGACCTAATATCTATTTACTATAATATGTTTAGTGCTGCTACAACCGTCTATTTTCTAGCATAAAATTCATTCAAATTAGCACCGAAAAATAACATATACTTAATATATTAAATTTTATTATACTTTCTACTGATAATAAATAATTATTTCTAGTTGATATATTGCTAATAGATATTCTATTCATCTAATATACCACTGATCGGACGTGCTAAGCAATACTTGAAAATACATAAATATCATTATTAAAATTAAAATCTACCAAAAAGACACCTTAAATACCAAATATTAAAATACCAGAAGAAACAAAACCCGTGTAATTAGTCTAAAATTGCCCACCAACGCATGCAGTGAATAAAAATAAATAATATTAATATTAACATGTTTCTTAAAAGTGCATTAAACTTAAATGAAAAAAAAAAAAAACAATATGGCGGTCAATATAACGCAAAGAACGCTATGGTTAGTATAATATAAAGCCATGAATATATTTTAATATTTTCTTAACCAAAACATTTAATGCACTTATAATTTATATGCATTGACGTCGAAACACAATAGAAAGGGCTCAAAAATGTCTGAACTAAATGTAGACTAAAACTCGAAAAAGTAGACTACTCAGGCGTCAGTCTTCATTTAGGCGAGCGAGCAACTACACATCTATGTGTCAGTTTGGTACCTACATTCGAATTTCCTATGGTAAAATTGTTGCAAGCTAAATAAGGCATTGTGATGACAACATAGGATTTAAATTAGCGTCTTGGTACTTATTTCTAAGTTTATGTAACCTTAGGACACTTTCGTGAATTTTGTAATAGACCTAGTCTATGTGTTTCTACGTCAATGGTTATCGGAAAGTATTAAAATAATCACCATACAATGATGAAAAGCCAAAGTATAATATTAAAATAATCACCATACAATGATGAAAAGCCAAAGTATAATATTTAGTAAAGCAAAAATATAAAGAACCGCTGAAAAAATTATAAAAAATTAATAAAAATACCAATTATTTTATAGTTCAACCATAATAACAAACGTATTGAAAATAATCGAAGTATACTATAAAAAACAAAAATATAAACCATAATATAAAAATTAAAAATAGGTTTGTTTTATTCTAACATAACTATGCCATTTAAAATTAAAATAATTTTAGAATCGAATTTCGATTTAATCTCATATAATGGCATAAAAATGTAAACAAACAGTTCCACAAATAAATTATGATATAATCCCATACATAATACATTAAACACTACAAACACAACACACTACAAACACAACACACTACAAACACTACACAGTACAAGCACAACACATATTTGTATGAACAACGTACCTATGGCACCAACTTCCACGGTGAAAATGTAGGGTGAACAAAAAAAAATACACGATTAATGAAAGCGGCAACACAAAGTGACATCATGTTATTGCAAATGAAATGACTTTTAGTAATGATTATGATACGCATGTCATCCACACATCTCATACACGCATCACACACAAAAACGACCATACGCGGAACTTTTTGTTTGTCCCAGGCTGGGCACGAGCCTCTTCTTAGAATGAGAAGAGGTAGGTTTTACTGATGCGGGTTGGCACCATTGACCACTTTTTTAACCCGCTCAGGTGTAGAGGTTTCCTCACGATGTTTTTCTTTCATAGCTAACGCAAGTGATTAACAAATTGTGATGCACACATGAATTAGAAAAAGTCTGAGGTGCGGGCCGGGATCGAACTTAGACCCTCCTGCATGGAAGGCAAGCGATTAACCGCTATAGTACGATCGCTTAACTTAAGCGGTTCGTGTCTGAATTTGAGGTAGTTTCGTGGTGCGGGGGGAGTGTGACACACGCCTACTATTGGCTAAGCTAAGCTTTATGGTGCGTATCATGGGCCTGTGACTGACATCTCGCGTCACCCCCCTCCCGCACCGCGCAACTTCTTCATAAACCAACCGTCTCAGTTAAGCGGTCGCACTATAACGCTATCACTGCTTCTAGTGAAAGTATCAACATTGGTTAATCCAAACACACACTCGATCGCGGCATACATTCTTATTTAGGTATTCATTCAAAATTAAACCTTATTCCCCACACATAAAGCACACAATAGCATACCTCCGTATCTGTTAAGCATGGCCATGATAACTCCATTGGTCCATCCGAAGCCTGTCTGTAGTACATACTCTCCACCGCCGCCGTAGCCACCGAAGATTGTAGCGTCGTACTGCAAAATAGACGTTATTGTTAAGTAAAGAAGGTTTACATTGGGTTAGCGTCATATTGGTAGAAGCATGAGGTGTATATAAAATTAATCTGGAAGGGTATTAGCTCGAAAGGGGGATATTATACTGATCATTATGAACAACTTTAAACATGGGACCAACACTAAAATCGCGAAAAATAACAGCTGTTCCACACATTTAGTTGAGTAATATTGAATTATTTATATTGAACAGCTGATTTTTTGTCGCGATTTCTGATTGGTCCCATAGTAAAAGTTGTTCATAATGATGAGTATAATAACCAGTTTCCGGGTTTATACAAATTTCCTGTTCGACTAACCTTGTATAAAAAAATAAGGTTTTTAAGAATCCTTAGTCATTCTGATGCCTCAGTCCTAACTTAAAGTGATAGGAACAGCATCATACTTAACGACGACTTAGAATTGAGTAGCGGATGACAATTCAACGATTACACTGCCATGTATACCATCAATACAGGGTGGCGTTCACCAGCGATATATTTTAGGAAGTAAATTTGTCAGTATGTACAATTTTTTTAAATTAAATTATTTAATTAAAAACACTTCACAATTACACATGGCACTATGACACTCTCGCTTGTTGTTATTTAAGATAAAAGTTAATAATTACCAAAACTAATTCTTGATTAATTAAAAAAAAAATGCTTTCCTTCAATATTGCAGGTGAATAAATACATAAATATTTGAAACATTGTGGTCATGGTAATTAAAAATATCTTAAGGGATGTACATTTTTTAAGGATTTCAAATTCTTTATGTAATTTCTTAAAAAAAAAAAAAAAAAAACTTTTTTTTTTCTCGGGTTTGTCATGAGCAGGTTAACCCTCTGGTGCCCGCTTATCATTGAATTTTGGGACATGTTGTATATATCGAAAAAATTAAAACTATAAGATACCTTCTCAAGCATAGCAGTCTTCTGCTTCCAGACCTCGAAGTTGGAGCGAACCCACTTGGTGGCCATCTCGCTGGCCAGCCTCGTGGCCTCGGGCACGCCTGTGTTGGCCAGCCCCATCACCACGATGTACTGCAGGGGCGGCCAGGCGTTGGGGTAGTCCCACTGCTCGCCCGAGTGCTCGAACGTCGTGGGGACACCGCCGTCGTAGATGTCCACCTGAAGGGAGAAACGATTGTTCTTTAGTCACGGGAACCAGACATCCAATTGAAATATAATAATTAAATAATCCATACTAATAATGTGGAAAGTATGTCTGTTCGTTTGTTCTTTTTTTAACCGACTTCAAAAAAAGGAGGAGGTTCTCAATTCGACGCGTAGGTTTTTTTTTTTTGTTTGTTACTTCAGGTCTCTCGACTGGGTGAACCGATTTTGATGATTTTTTATTTGAAAGCTGGTGCTTCTCGTGTGGTCCCATTTAAATTTGGTGAAGATCTGATGAAGAACTTCGGAGATATACAATGGAACTCTTGAATGAATAACAGCATACTACTAGAGATTGTTGTAATCGCATGTTTATGTATTTTTATGCCACTCAAAATAGAAAAATAAAATAATCTTTAAAAAAAAAAGTAAAAACCGATTTCAAAAAACTAAAAAGTATAAAATAATTTTCTTAAAAAACATAACACCCAACTATTATTATTAGCCTATTAGCCAAATGTTTAAGTACCTAATAAAAAATAAAACAATATTCAATATATCTAATTATTAAAACATAAGTCGGAAAACCTACCACACAATTCATAGGGGCTGTACAAAACATAAAATCCTCCGCCTCACGAAATCCCAGAAAAGTTTAAATACTTATTTTCATTACAAAAACCTTTACTAATTCAAAAACTTTAATTGACAACTATCTACGGGATAGTATAATTCTTAAATCCCACAAATACTACGATCAATGAAATAAGGATAAGTAAAAAAAAAGATCATACAAAAAGAACGGATTGACCCCGACGTGATTTGAACACGCAACCTTCTGATCTGGAGTCAGACGCGCTACCGTTGCGCCACGGAGTCGTATGATCAGAGCGGCGAAAATGCAGTTCTCAATTCAAGACATGACTCATCTTGAAAATAGATACTTGTTAAATAGTCAGTGAATGACTGAGAATGATAATTAAAGCGACTCTGCAATAATTGTGCCGATTGTATACAGTCAATAATAATATGAATTCAGATTATGAATTCAGAGAGGCATTCCGGATGTGTGAATCCAGCCTTAGTATCGTATGTCCATTCGTCAAATATCGACAGACAACAGTGAGATTCGAATCGAGATGCAACATGTTCTTACATAATAGCTCCCCTGGGTTCAAATGTGGGAACATGATGTTATTTGAAAGAAAAGAAAAATCATTTATTTGGACTTGACATCAGACAACACAGTTCACAAACATAAAAAAGTAAAAAAAAAAAAAAAAAAAGTAACAATAAAAACAATGTACTGTCGGAATGCCAGTACTAAATGGGTTGCCAACTCAGCATTTGCTGGGAATACGAACACCCAGCGCTGATTTTCAGTTGGTATTTGGTGGACTCACCTTAACTTTGTCCAGATAATTCACAACTCTGTTGACATAGTAGTCCTTCCTGGCGATGTCGTAGGTGCCGGCCCACAGCGGGGAGATGTTGGAGGGATAGAAGTAGTCCCGCCGCCTGCCAGACTCCAGACTGTAGTCCAGCCACACCCCCACATCCTCGTGCCATAGGATCTGCAAGGAATTATACGTATGTTAAGAGGATATTCCCCACAAACCACGCGGCCGCTATAATAGAACTGAGGGCCTAAAAAGGCCACATTGAGCAATTCATCTAATGATCTGCTTAGAATAGAATAGATCTTTATTTCATGTAAACCAGATACAGGCACTTATGAAATGTCGAGACTCTAGGTGCACGGTTCCAAATAGTAGACCCTATGGAGAAGAACCGGCAAGAAACTCCATGGTAACTCTTTTCAAAAAATAGATTATAATCTTTATCAGTAAAATGTTGCGGTAAGAGCTGCGAGAATAATGTAATTTAATGTGAATAAAAATAAGACTAGGATAATAATGATTTGCCTGTGAATAAGATTGCCATGGCAGTTACAAGCTGACCAGTTCCGACAGACGGCACCGACGGGCTTAGTAACTGTCAAACTGATGATTACTGAATATGAACCTTATGCGGATGACATTAAGAGTCGTCAATTAAGTAGATATTTTGACATTCGTAATATGAATCATATTATGATTCATCTAAAGCAGCCTTTTTAGCCCCCCAGACCTTTATTTCATGTTAACCAAATACAGGCACTTATGAAATGTTGAGACTTTAGGTGCGCGTTTCCTAATAGTAGGTCCTATGGAGAAGAACCGGCAAGAAACTCCACGGAAACACTTTTAAAATAATAGATTACATGATTAGTACAATGTTGTGGTAAGAGCTGCGAGAATAATGTAATTTAATGTGAATAAAAATACATTGGAATAGGATAATAATAATGATTTGGCTCTAAATAAGAATGCCATGGCAGTTACAAGCTGACCAGGCCCGACAGACTGCACCCGTTAGGGTAATAGAGTTAGCTGTTGCCGTCTCTATCGAACGTCACCAGCCTGCGCGCGCACAGGTGAGATAGCACTCATTTTGTAACATTTCCGCCCGTAATTTTTACATTTCGTAATTTGATATTTCAAATAATACGGTAAGTAAATATGCTTTTTTCGTAATTTTTCTGTATGTGCCTTTTCTAAATTAATTTATTTTCTTTGACCACCAATTCTTGGAAATCTATTAAGTTTTCAATTTAATCGGACCTTAATCGAGCGGAGGTTATTATTAACCCCCGACAAAAAGAGGGGTGTTATAAGTTTGTAGTGTGCATCTGTGTATCTATGGATATGTGTATGTGTCCGTGGCATTGTAGGTCCAAAACGGATGGACCGATTTCAATACAGATTTTTAAAAATTGAAAGCTAGTTTAATCGAGTATGTTAGCTGTGTTTCATGAAAAACAGTTCAGCCGTTCAAAAGTTACAGCTCTTTTTCTCGTTGATGTCGGGACTCGTTGATGTCGGGAGTTTTTGACGGTTACGTTATTCTCTTGTTGTTTTATTCTTGTTACTGTATGTGTGATTGTGTGTGCTTATTAACAATGGCGCTTGCAACAGTGCCGAATTATCGGGAGCTCGCAACAAACTATAAATATGGTAAATACCCCGTTCTTAAATCTAATAATAATGTTAATGACCATGACTGTTTAAAAATTTAAATATGTAGCTTGACTTGCGACCCGTCTCCGGCTTCGCACGGCTACAGTTTCTCCTACTATACTAACATTAAATATGAAAGTGTTATACATATAAACCTTCCTCTTGAATCACTCTATCTATTACACTATAACGACACCGAGTCTGCAATGCCGATTTAAAAAATTATATATGTTTATGAAAAGTTTTACTATTATAATTAATTTTAATTGTTGTTTTTGGTTAATTATTTTTCATTTTTTCTTAATATTTTTTATGTTATATTTTATTGTTTCGGTGTCGGTTACTTTGTGATGTCTAATAAATGTTTTTTCTTTCTATTAAAAAAACCGCATCAAAATCCATTGCTAATTTTTAAAGATCTAAGCATACATAGGGACAGACAGACAGCGGGAAGCGACTTTGTTTTATACTATGTAGTGATATGTAGCCATGCTTATAAATCCAAATATTTTACCTGTTCTATAGCCTCCATGAACCGCGCGTGCACATTCCTGTAGTACTCCGCCTTGTCAATATTGCCCAGGCGCGTGTGGAAGTCGCGGAGCAGCTGCGCGTTCCAGCACAGGATCGCGTTCAGGTCCACCGGAATGATGGAGCGGGTCTTCAAGTTCGTCAGGTTGCCTGGAAGGAAGATCAGGTTAGTTTGGTTTTAAAAGTAGATTGGATTTTATTAAAAAAACAGGGGGCCTAAAAAGGCCACATTGAGCAATTCATCTACTGATCTGCATAGTAACTGTCAAACAGATGATTACTGAATATGAACCTTATGCGGATGATATTAAGAGTTGACAATTAAGTAGATATTTTGACATTTGTAATATGAATCATATTGTGATTCATATCAAGCGGCCTTTTTAGCCCCCCAGATATAAGATCTGGGGGACTAAAAAGGCCGCTTCATGTAAACTAGATACAGGCACTTATGGAATGTCGAGACTCTAGGTGCGCGGTTCCAAATAGTAGATCCTATGGAGAAGAATCAGCAAGAAACTCCACGGAAACTCTTTTAAAATAATAGATTACAATCTTGATTAGTACAATGTTGTGGTAAGAGCTAATAATATAATTTACATTGTTTTAAACACATTCGAGCGTATGGCACCCGTGGGTTGCCAGCTGAAAATTCAGCGTCAGTTCGTAGCACCTCGTGTTGCCATTTGACACTATGGTGAACTGAGGCCCTATTGGCATGAACATACTTTTTCTATTAATTTTAATTATGCTAATAAACGCAATTTTCTTTTATTTTTAGACTAAGAAATTGTATCGAATCAAGTGGAAATCAAATAATCTTTATCAATCTTATGTCTTGTCTTTTTATCAATTTTATTATGGCAAAGTACCATTTAACAATAACAGACTTGGCTTGTCAATTCCTACTCTTATTTAAGAGTGTGATGGCTGTAAAATCTTTTTTTTTTAAATCTTTTCTTATATAAAATAAGTATTTTTTCATGCTACTATCTAAGAAAACTATACTTTTCTATACTTGTCTACAAAATACAATCCAAAAACAATTTTAGCTAAGTTACTCAGTTAGATACGTATATCTATAAAGGGGATTGTTAGTAATAGACTACTCTATGTTTGTATAATGTTGAACTATCTAGAGATGTTAATACGAAAACAAAAACTGCATTAATTATAATCTTTTTTCAAAACGTGTGAATTATGTAGGTAGGTCCCTTATTAAAAATTGTTCATAATGATGAGAACTACAACCCCGTAAAAGGAGCTCTAATAGAGTAGGGCCTTATATTTCTATCAATCATTCCATAATGTGATGATGATGATCATGCTTGGATCATCGCGGTGAAGACACACAATAGGAATCGTATAACATACCACCGACTTGACGATATCCATTTATCAAAAATATATGATCCATCTGTCGTTGTAATTCTGTACAAAATAAGGACAAAATATTGAAGAATAATTATACATGGTGGCTGGTTGAATAGTGGAAATATTGAAGTAGGTTATTGTACTAATCTATGTGAAATAAAGAAAAAAAAAAAAAACTGCAGCAAAAACGACACACATACAATACAGAGCAGTATCCATACCAAATATTTGCCATACCAGCAACAAAACTATGAATAGGTAAGTATACCGACCAGGGACGGATACCGATATTTTAGAAATATCGATATTCGGCTGTAAAATACCGATATTTTACAAATATATCGGAATATTCAAGTATCGGTAAAATATCGATACAAAATATCGCTTTTTTAAGTACCGGTATTAAGTTATCGATATTTATATCGATACTCAATACCGATTTTAATATCGGTATTGATACAAATATAGACAAATTAAAGTATCGATATTTATGTACTGAAATTAAATATCGGTACCGATATCGATAAAAAAATACCAGTATATCGGTATTATATCGATATTTTTATATCGGTATAAATAAATATCGGTAATCCGGTCCCTGATACCGACTGACCGCAACACAAACAAAAACGTAAAAAGAATTTATAATCTATGCCGTGCCCAATCAATAATATTCTTGCCTATTAAGCACGACACAGAACAACATTTACTATGGGACCAACACTGTAATCGCGGAAAAAATATAAAATGTTCCATTCAAATAATTTAAAATTACTTGAGTAAATGTATGGAACAGTTAATTATTTTTTCAGGATTTCTACGTTGGTCCCATAATAAAAGTTGACTATAATGATGAGTACACTACCCTTCATCAATATTTCCACCGATCAACATGGCATGTGCAGGTTTCCTCGAGATTTTCCTTCACCATATACGCAAGTGATAATCTAATTCCAATCTGCATACGATTTCGATTTCGAGGTGTGGGCACTGACAGAAAACGTTTAAACAAAAAGTATTTGTCCCAATTTAAAAACGTAATTTCCAAATCTCGGGGGGCTCGTAGCTACATAGCTACCGCGCAGATCAGTCGATCAGCGAGGTTAAGCTGCGGTTGCCGCGGTCAGTCCCTGGATGGGTGACCATTTCTTCGAACATCGAGACCCCGTGCCTCGGATAGCACGTTAAGCAGTTGGTCCCGGTTGTCATACGAATACCTTTGACAGTCGTTACGGGAGTCAGCAAACCAAAAAAGGTCTGACAACCAGTCTAACCTTAGGGTATCAGTGTCTCCCAGTAATTGGGTGGCGGAGGTCAGATGGCAGTCGCTCTGTATAAAATACTGTTACTCAGCCGCAACTGGTTAGACTGGGAGCCGACATCAACGTAGTTGGGATACAGGCCAGGCAGATGATGATTTCCAAATCCTAAAATAGTACCACAATAGATATTCTAATGACTATAATTACCTTTGTTAGTGCCGTTGAGAATGAACCACCGGGACGAGAAGTCCCACCCTGACTCCGCGGCCGCTTTCAACTCAGCGTACAATTCCTCTCTCTTGTCCGTTGTGTCGAAGTGTCTGGAATTAAACACATTTGCCGTACAATGAGAGGTCAGCTTATAACGAAAATGTCTGCCGTGATTCTTTAGAAGGCAGTCATCTGACAATTAACCGATTTAGAGTAAATTGGGCGTGAACATGAAAAAAAGGCGCATCGACCTATCTAACTCTTTTTTAAAACGTTTTTATTAGCTTCATTTGAACAAATAAAACAATAACTATATAACTATATTTTTTAACTATGTAAAAAAATCTTGGAAGTTAAATTTGACCCACTTCCCGGTTTCCAATTGAGCTGAAATTTTGCAAACAATTTTAGTTTGGATGACAAAAGCGTCTTATTTAGTTTTTGAGATATTAGCTTCCCTTTAGTGGATTATAAAAAAAAAAATGAACAGTTTTCTCGATTTTTTAAAAGTCAGTGTTGTCAGAAGGATGCCTTATAAAGAATCACGGCAGATGTATAGCTTGATATGTCATGCGTACTCCATTTTATGTATTTTTTATTAACCCCCGACAAAATAAAGGGGATTATAAAGATTGTAGTGTGTATCTATATCTTTGTATCTGTCTATGGCATCGTAGCTCCAAAACGGATAGACCGATTTCAATGCAGTTTTATCATTTTAGCTATGTTTCAAGAAAATCGGTTGAGTCGTTCAAAAGTTAGAGCTCTTTTTCTAGTTGGAGTCGGGGGTTTTTGACGGTTAAGTTATTATATTTAAATTAAACATACAAAAGACTTAAAATCTTCAATACATACTTGGCGACGTCAACATCTTCCTTGTAGCTCTCCGGCCGGGGCCCCTGCGACTGATCGAAGTACCTAGCCAGCTTGTATCTGAAAACAAATTGTGTCAGAATTAATATTTACAAAGGAAGGCAGACTTTATGGCAGTCTAACTATACATGCAAATTTAAGACTGACCTATAGGTATTTAAAGAAAGAAAGGGCATCGATTTTGATTGGCCAAAATTGCGCGACGAAGCACCACAAGACGAAACAACTTATTAATGTGATTCTGGCTTCAGAACCAAGTTTTAAGGTCTGTTCACACGACGCGTTGCAGTGACGCACCGCTAAGATTATGCAGTGCGGGGCCGCAACGCGTTCACCACTCTCCGCCTCGTCTCTCTGGTTGCAAGTCTGTTGTGCGTGCGGTGCAGCGTCGGAGCGCACCGTGTGGCATAACATGGATATTTCTATTTAGGACGCCGCAGCGGCACCGCTCTGCTTCCGCAATGCATCGTGTGGACAGACCCTTAAACCGGGCTTTCACTCCGTTTACCACGCAACGGTAAACTTCATAAAAGTGCTTCCACCAACAAAGAGTCTACCGGAGAGGACTGACTTGTAAAAATAGTTAATAATGAACTCGTTTATCATTTCTCTTTTGCGGTGGAGGGCAATTGTCAAAACTCTTTCTTAATGAAGGTAAAACCTATTTTAGCTAGTTGGGGTCCATTCCGTCCAGCTATTACTTGCTCATTACCCTTTCGCAGTGGAAGCCCGTCTTTAGCCAGGCTACATCAGCGCAAAAGAGGACGTTTCTGTCCATCCTTTTGGGTTTGCTCTACAGGGTCCTACAAAAAGAGTAATTCTAGCCTTCTCCGGCGTCATACATGACTTCCGGCCGAGCTTTCAGAGCCGGCAGAGTCATTTTGCTTCTACAAAACGAAATACTTACCTATGCCCATCATGGTCGATTTCGACGGTATGGTTCGTCATCCAGTAATCGAACTCCCTGTCCAGCGTATGTATGTGCTGCCTCAGGAACTCCTCGTCGTTCATGTCTTCCATGATGATCTGAACCATCGGGATGAGGAGAGGCGGTTGGGATCTGAAACGTGGAGATAAATTACATCAGTTTTAGTTGGAAATATCTGCTTATCTATTAAGTAAGAACATGTATAGAGAAGAGATTTCAAGGAGACAGAAATGTATTATTATATCATAAATAGAATATTTATAATTATCTTCATTAATAATTATATATTAATAAACATACATGTTATTATATATTTGATATTATATTTTTTGTTTTACATGTTTTTAGATTTCTATTAGTAGGTTAAAATAAAAACATAATTATGTTTATGCGCTTAGTGTGAGGCAAAACCGTGCTGTATAATAATAACGTATCCTTGGGACCCCACGATACAGGCTTGCGGCTAATAAGATCTGGGGGGCTAAAAAGGCCGCTTTAGATGAATCACAATATGATTCATATTACAAATGTCAAAATATCTACTTAATTGACGACTCTTAATGTCATCCGCATAAGGTTCATATTCAGTAATCATTTGTTTGACAGTTACTATGCAGATCAGTAGATGAATTGCTCAATGTGGCCTTTTTAGGCCCCCTGACTTCACTCACAATATACAAAATACATCGATTGTGTAACTTCTCTTACATGTAATGTTTGTTGTATTTTTGTAAATAAATATATTTTAATTTTAATTTTTCATTTCATTTTCAATATACCTCATGGCGTAATATATCCGGCCGCCGTTGGGTATGAAGCCGATCCTCTCGACGATGTCCAGGAAGTTGGACACCATGCCCTTGGCCGTGGACCTCATCTCCGACAGCAGGAGCCCCTTGATGATCCAGTACGAGTCCCAGTAATAGAACTCACGGAAACGACCACCTGGAAACATATGACGTATAGGTATAATTATGGTTATATCTGGGGGCACGGCAGTGCCCCAGCCAAGTCTCGAGCAAAACGGGCACGGCCGTTACCATCTTTTCTCGATGCGATTCGCGGCTGTTTCGCCCCCCCTATATCTTCGACGTGGACAAAGCTACGAGTTTAGGTTTTCGGTGAATAATAGTAGGCATTAGAACAAGCTTAAGTTCGAAATTACATGCCAATTGAATTAATAGTTTAGGAGTTACGATCGATCAAAGTTACACCATTTTGTCACTCACTGACTCACTGACCGATCATCAAAAATCTAAGGTACTTCTAGCAGACTTAGAAACTTCAAATTTTGCACCAAGATAGTTCATTAGCCACATATAAAGGAAAAATTAAAAGAACATTAATTTTTTTTATAAAACATTAAAAAATAATATACCATAGAAAACAATTTTATATTTGCGGTTTGGCAAGAACATTGTGTATGGATTTTGACTGCATTGTTAACTTTGTTCGTTGTTTAAGTATTCAATTGGATGAATAAATACATAGAATAGAAAAGAATAATATAAACTGTGGTCAAGCATACGTGGCCCTTTCAAGAGTGACTAGTTTGGGTGGATTACATTTAATAAATGTGAATTTTAGTAGTATCAAAGCTCAGGAGATAGCAATAGCTGAATATAATCGACTCCGTAGTATATATCGCCCAGACTTGTCTACCTTAGAAGTAACGAAGCCTCAGAAAAGAAACAAAAGTGATAGAGATAGAGAATGGGTTCTAAGCAAAGCAGTACTGAAGTCCAAGAAATTATGAGGTCACCTAAAAAAAAAGAAAGAAATACACTTACAAAAAATAAATGAGATCCCAACAAAAGCATTAAATGTAAAAAAATGCCAAGTCTCTCGATGCAGTCTTTCCATCGTAAAAAGTTTTGAGATCTCATAGAAGCCAAGTCCTATTCAAATTATTTTGTAGTTATAAATCAACATTTAGTAATTGTATCAATAGTTTTCTTTATATTATAATTATAGTGACTTGGCAATGAGCACAAATTAAAAGCTGCTTGCTGCCTGGAATTATGTGCAAATGTTACTGACGAGACCTGTGATCAGATTATCCTGCGCAGTTTACTAGTCTTGGTTGAGACTGACTGCCGTTGCCGAAATTCGGTTGGGACGACACGGATAAACCAAAAGAAAATTAATTTTGTGATATTAATGTTTACGCATGCGGTGTGTGACTTTCAACTCCTCCAAATATGCCGTTTTATTTGTTTCTTCTTGTGCTCATTGCCAAGTCACTATAATTATAATATAAAGAAAACTATTGATACAATTACTAAATGTTGATTTATAACTACAAAATAATTTGTATAGGACTTGGCTTCTATGAGATCTCAAAACTTTTTACGATGGAAAGACTGCATCGAGAGACTTGGCATTTTTTTACATTTAATGCTTTTGTTGGGATCGGTATTATCCATAAATGTAGATAGTAATAATAACTTTATGGTATTATCACTTTGCAGTGCAAGTCTCTTTATAGTATCGAATATGTAATAGGTTCCTTGCACTTGATGTCGACACTTGTACATATATCATTAACTGTGCCAACAATTTTATTTTAGTCCTACCTGCGCTTTCTTGCTATTTACAATATTATTATGAATATTTTATGTTTCTCTTAGTAAGTGAAGGAATGTATTCTTTTTTTTGAGAAATAAATGTCTTAAACCATGATAGTACACATTGGGTGAAATTAGACGATATTTTATCAACGGGAAAAATAGAAAAAAAAAAAACTCTAAAAATTCACTTAATTATCGACTTTTTTACTTTTTTAAATAAAAATGTTTATGATTAGATTTTGCATGGTAAATAAAAAACAATACATAAAAAACTGTCATCAAGTTAAAAATTTAGTTTATTTGAAGACATACTTTTAGAATTTTTTGTTTTCAATATTTTTTGAAAATAAATCCCTATGCTCATATTTTTTTAATTAGGTACATTTTATTTATCGTCACCTGTACATAGCAAATTTAAAAAAAAAAAAATTGTTAATTTTTTTTCCATATTTCCCGTCGGTACCATAGGGTATAATTTCACCCATTTTCATATAATTATGCACTGTATGGGGACTAACAGTATGTCAAATTGAGGCTGTTTACAGGCTTTTGGATAAAGCCTCATAAATATGAGTTGACAGTTGCTTTTACTAAACTACTGCTTCAACCGCATCTGGTTGTGGACTGATAGCCTTAATATCCTCGAGAAAAGACCAAAATACTCACCAGGGACAATGACAGGGTTGTCCACGTATATGATGGAGTACAGATCCTGGTTCCGCTTGACGTCATCCTTCATCTTCCTGCCCAGCTGCAGCCACAGGCGGTTCAGTTCCGAAGCCCACGAGTGCAGGAAAGGATCCTTGATTTTTTGGAGAAATGCTGGAAATTGAAATAGTTAGAAGTCAGGACAGTTTCTTAGTATGGACCAGAGGATCGAGCACGAATGTTTTTGACGTGACGTTATGTTAACGTAAGAAAATAACCTAACCGTCAAAGCCCCAGACTCCAACTAGAAAAAGAGCTGGGACGTTTGAACGGCTGAACAGATTTTCATGAAACATAGTAAGTAAGTAAGTAAGAAAATGTTTATTTTCTAATGTGATGATGAGAAATAGTAGATTCACCATAGCTAAGATACCCGATAAAACTAACTTTCAATTAAACAAAACAGCATTGTAATCAGTCCATCCGTTTTGGCGCTACGATGCCACAGACATATACACAGATACACACTACAAATTTAAATTTATTTTATTTTTAGTTAAATCTGGCTTAACACTGACTGCAATTATAGTCTGTTAATTGATTTATAAAAGCAGGTCCTCTCACCAGGGTTGTCCTTCCAGTCCGTAGGCCGCCATTCCTCGAACTCTGATCCTTCAGGGTCGAAGTTCTGATTGACGAACTCCTGGATGTCAGCCTTGGTCGGATGTGAACCTGTCCTGAAGAAATATTCGTATTATATAATAAATGTATGTAATAAACTCCCTCTTATATATTTCTTCTGCTAGATGTCGTTGTGACATCTGCATTTAAAATCATCATCATCATTCGCCTGCCGTTATCCCATTTTATTTGGGTCGGCACAAGATTTATTTTTCTTTCATTTGCAAACCTCATACTGCAAATTTTTGGCTTCAATAATAAGGTAAATTACTTATTTAACTATTCTTGCTAATTCGGTAATACGAAAATCGTCACGACACACGATGTGGCTCCCGCTGAAAACCAGCGCTGTCGGGCTGCTCGCAGCGCGACAGCATAAGCTGAGCGGAAGCCTTTTTGACACAGCTGCGACGTACAATCCATTTTTTATTTAAGATAAATATTTTTGTTTTTTTTTTGTTTTACATGTTTTATTCTTTTATTTTTGTTATATTATTATCTTTAAAATCGTTTTTGTGCTGTGTCAAATAAATACTTTTTCTTTCTACTTTCTTTCTTTCAAAATTGCTGAAGCGCATTACTTTACTCAAAGAACTAAACTTTTGACGCATAGCTTAGAGCTCTATAAAATATGGGAATTAAAAATAAAGCAAGTCATCACCAAGTGGAAGCAAGTGATTACCTGGTCATCATCTCCCTGAAGTGGTCCATTGTGATGTTGGCGGACACCTTGAGCTTCATGTCCACAAAGGTCTTGGAGTCGTTGTAGAGGCCTGCCATCTGGACCGTGTCTAACAGCGGCCCGTGGCAGTAGATCACACTGGAATGACAAAAATTAACTAATTAGTCTTCATTTTGAATTGGATATTTCGTGAGGAGAATATACTCGTACGTCGCCGTCATAATAAGAAGTATTCTTGAAAGAAAATGAAAACCAATATCTTAACCAATAGGTACTTATATTTTTAAGAATTTTATATCTAAAGAAAACTTTGGACCCCTTTTTAAGCATATTGCGCGCACGGAGGAGTGTGAGATTTATCATAGTTAAAGTTTTTATGAAGAAGGAGTGCAGAAAGCTAAAATTACGGTCGAATTTCGACCTCTGGGCGACCACAAGCTATATTTATTATTACTCTTTTTTTTATCAAATTTTTATTGAGGCTTCAGTTAATGATTGACATTGTAAAATTAATTTATTGTAATGATTGATTATTTGTGGAGTTATGTTGTTTTTGTCTTTTTATTATTTATAACAGTGTGAATATGATGATGATGATTGAGTTACCTAAATGTATGGATTTTAATAGTCTGAATTAAATGAATTATATATTATATATAGTTCACCGTAGTGACTATGCCAGCCTCGTAAGGTCACTCTTAAACAATAAATGACAAAACTTAACATATATATAGATACTTAAATTATAGTCTCTTTTTGCGTCACGCAGTCGGGTAAACATAAGAACTTTTGTACCATGCTCTTGCAAATATAAATTCATTTCATTTCATTAAAAAGAATGATTTTTGATTTCCAATACTTGCATTGTATGGGGTATGGGAACACAGCGACGGGTTCATACTGTAAGATGCTTATTATTTTTTTTTAGCTTGGTAAAATCATCAAATGTGTCCTCCCACCCCGGGCAGGGCGGGAGGGACTGTCAGACTTGTACTGACTAAAATCCACGGTGTTCCTTCAATAGCCCTTTACGTTCCGGGGTCACGGTAATGAGATAAGTCCCGCGACCATACTGTAAAATGCTAAGCTTTCACCGTCTATTCATAGCTTTACCTTTAGCCCTGGAGGTAGACAGAATGTAAAATATGCGCCGTGCTAATAGGAGCCTTTGTACAAACTCTTCTTTCAACAACATTCAGTCGAGATTTGTTATCACATTACTTAGTTAAACACGTACGATTTTACTTGTCACGAATAACGACATTAACGACTGCATGAATGCTAATGTTTATTACTGTCTGTTGTAATAAATATAACAATAATGTCACATAAAAGAAACTCTAGGTTTTTAACCACACTTTGTACTTACAAATTAAAAACAAAACAGCATTACAATTACTAAAGAAAATTACACGCAAACAGCTAAGTCTTGACAATTTAAATTAAAATATCAATTGGCTGAATTATTATTATAGGTATGCAAAATTGTTGCTGGTGTAAATATTTATCTTTACTAATATAATAAAGAGAAAAGATTTGATTTTTTGTATGTTTGTTTGTTTGTAATGGATAAACTCAAAAACCACTGGACCGATTTTAAAAATTCTTTCACCAGCACTTGCTACATTATCAGTGAGTAACATAGGTTATAATTTATAAAGATATCACGCGGGGGAAGGCGCTGGCGGAAGCTAGTAGTCTATATAAAAAAAAATGTTGTACCCCTTTTTAACCATATTGCGCGCACGGAGGAGTGTGAGATTTGGCATAGCTAAAGTTTATATGGAGAAGGAGGGCAGAAAGCTAAAATTACGGTTGAATTTCGACAACATGGCGACCACTAGTTGCGATAATTTGTCAAGAAACTATGAATTTTTTCATGATTCCTACTCATTTGGGGGCAAGGAAAAAGCCTCCACGAGTGTCGAAACCTTAAATCGTCTGGTCACCCACCCTGCAGTCAGCGTAGATACCACAAACAGATTGAACTAAGTCTGTGGTAGATACCACCATTAAATAGATAAATAAATCCATACCCATTACTGTCTCACTGCCGGGCACGGGCCTCTTCTCGGAATGAGAAGGGTTAGGCCTTAGTCCACCATACTGGCCTAGTGCGGTTTGGCGGACTACACACACCATCGAGGACTTTGTGAGGCCCTCTCAAGAGTGCAGGTTTTCTCACGATGTTTTTCACGCAAGTGATAAGCATATTGCGATCTGCACATCAATTCGAAAGGTCAGCGGTGCGGGCTGTATCGAACTCAGACCCTCCTGCATGGAAGGCAAGCATTCTAAAGCTAGGCTGCTTATTCATGATACCACCATTGTTGACCAACAATTTTTTCAGACAGTAGAAGAATGATTACTCATTTGCCTATTATCTTTAATTTTGTTATACCAAAACCTAAATTTATTGGTTGGTCCTGGTTGGTCCATGAAAAATTAAGGTGTCATTTAAACGATGATTAAACCATAATCAACTAAAATAACTGTTGCCATCTCTATTCATTAGAACACAGCTGACAAGGACAGGTATAATTTGTTTAAAAATTACGACTTTTTATAAGAGGACATAATGTATCAAGGTTACGCCAATATGTAAAGGTAACTGCTCGATTTACGAGTGGAACACAATGATAAACGTTGACTGCATTGTGAATTTTTGATCTATTTTTAAGCATATTTTTCTATTAATTAAACAAAGATAAAGATAAGAATTAGCATTGCCAGTCAGCATGGCAAAGCTGCCAGTTCAGTATGGCAAAGCTGCCAGTTCAGCATAACCATTCTGTAAGAACAGCTTAAGTCCATGAAAGAACTAATGAAAGGTGACCTTACAATGTCACTAAAGCGGAAACTCATGGACATATGCATTCTTCCCATTCTTACCTATGGAGCTCAAACTTGGTCTTTGACGAACCTCCAAAAATCCAAACTCAAGATTTTCCAACGTGCAATGAAGCGCAGTATTTTAGGTGTAAAATTAACAGACCATGTTCGAAACACCACACTGCGCTCCAAAATACAAATCATTGACGTAACTCAGAAAGCCGCAAAACTCAAGTGAGATTGGGCTGGCCTCGTCTGCCGTATGCCTGATGAGCTGTGGGCCAAAATTGCCACTATGTGGAGCCCTGACATAGCTAAACGGCGTTGCGGCAGACCACGAAGGAGATGGAGAGACGAGCTGGATAAAATTAATAAGGAATGGTCCCCTGGCTCTGGACCGGAAGACATGGAAGTCATGGGGGGAGGCCTTTGCCCAGCAGTGGGATGATATAGGCTAACAGTAACAGTAAGAATATCTCGCATCTCGAATCTCACTTGTATTATTGGTTGGTATTTGACGAAATTGACAAGATCGATTGATTGAGGGGCTCGTAGCTACATAGCTACCGCGCAGATCAGTCGATCAGCGAGGTTAAGCTGCGGTTACGCGGTCATCCCTGGATGGGTGATCATTTCTTTGAAAATCGAGACTCCTCCGTGCCTCGGATAGCACGTTAAGCAGTTGGTCCCGGTCGTCATACGAATACCTTTGACAGTCGTTACGGGAGTAAGCAACCCAAAAAAAAAGTCTGACAACCGGTCTAACCTTAGGATATCAGTGTCTCCCAGTAATTGGGTGGCGGAGGTCAGATGGCAGTCGCTCTGTATAAAATACTGTTACTCAGCCGCATCTGGTTAGACTGGGAGCCGACCCCAACGTAGTTGGGATACAGGCCAGGCAGATGATAATTTGACGAAATTGACAAACCGAACCGTGAACCGTGTTTAAATTGTAATTTAATTAAGTTAATTTATTAACGTGGTGGCGTTGTGTGTCGGGTCGTTGAGTTCCCTTCATTGTGGTCGAGCTTGGCAATGCTGACGCATGCGTCATGCTCGTGAACGAGTGCCGTCTGTCGGAACTGCCATGGCAATTTTATTCAGAGGCAAATCATTATTATCCTATTTTTATTCACATTAAATTACTTTATTCTCGCAGCACTTACCACAACATTGTACTGATAAAGATTATAATCTATTATTTGAAAAGAGTTTCCATGGAGTTTCTTTCCGGTTCTTCTCCATAGGATCTACTATTTGGAACCGTGCACCTAGAGTCTCGACATTTCATAAGTGCCTGTATCTGGTTTACATGAAATAAAGATCTATTCTATTCTAACGGGTAAAAATGTGTAGCAAGCGAGCTAGTATCAACAACACAGTTATTTCTCATTTACATAATATAATGTAGAATCACTGACACATTGAGTGTCACAGCAAGGCTGACGCGCGCTTCCGGCACCCATTCCCGCGCACGAGCACCCTTGATCCATGTCCAACACATAATGATGTGGGGCAATTCTACCGGTACATTTAATTACCGTCGGTAGTTTAAACTAGGAGCCAGATAGTTGACAACTCTCTTCATCTTTTTCTGTAATGGTAGCATAAGCTATCTTTTGGGAATCGCTAATGTCGTAATGGAAAGATTAGGCAGTCAGGAATGGTGGTATCGAGGATGACTGCCCAGGGTGCACCAGACGATCTTAGGTATCCTGAATCGTGAAGGCTTTTTCCTTGCTAAGAATAAGATAGGTACTGCTATCACAAATTCCAAATCACATGTGTGGAACTTCAGCACAGGAGCCCCCCCCGCGCCCTTCTTTGCACCCCCATTGACCATATGAAGGTGCAAATTTAATGCGGAAAGCAGAGAACTGTTCTGACCCGTCCCCAGCTTCGCACGGATGCAATTTCTCTACTATCTTTCATTAAGAAAACTTTTATTTTTATTTTTGGGAATTACGTAGGTACCTACCTACTAAAAATATAATAAATAATAGTTTAAAAAAAAGAAAGAAAACGCTTTTGTCATCCAAACTAAACATGTATGCAAAATTTCCGAACAATCGGAAACCGGGAAGTGGGTCAAATTTAACTTCCAAGATTTTTTTACATGTTAGTTAAGTTACAGGTGAAGCTAATAAAAGCGTTTTAAAAACAGTCCGTATGTCGCATTTCCGCCGAAAAGCCTTGCACTCAGCAGCGCTACGTCAACAACACAACAGCGCTGGTTTTCATTCTAAGCCTTATTGATGTTATCACGGTGATTATTGTAGAACGTGTTCATAAAGTAAACATAATATAAGATTTATATCTTGTGTGGAACTTTGTTTAAGAGGCTGATTTGCGCTTCCGGCAACGCATCCCGCCTAGCCTTGATCCACTTGATCTATTTCCAACTGATAATAAATTATATAGGGCAGACGTGCTGTCCGTAGATATTAGATATATGGGTCATACAGTACAGAATAGAATAGATCTTTATTTCATGTAAACCTGGTACAGGCACTTATGAAATGTCAAGATTCTAGGTGTTCCATATAGTAGATCCCATGGAGAAGAACCAGCAAGAAACTCCATGGAAACTCTTTTAAAATAATAGATTACAATCTTGATCAGTACAATGTTGTGGTAAGAGCTGAGAGAATAATTTAATTTAATGTGAATAAAAAATAAGAATAGGATAATAATGATTTGCCTCTGAATAAGATTGACATGGCAGTTACAGGCTAAACAGTTCCGATGGACGGCATTATTTCATAAAAAGTATATAAATAGACCCAGACAGACTTACATAAATAATTTATTTGCTATAACTTTAATCTAACCGTCAAAAACCCCCGACTGCAACTAGAAAAAGAGCTGTAACTTTTGAACGGCTGAACAGATTTTCATGAAACATAGCTAAGATGATACCCGATTAAACTAGCTTTCGACTTTTAAAAACTGCATTGAAATCGGTTCATCCGTTTTGGAGCTACGATGCGACAGACAGATACAGAGATACATACTAAAAATTTATAAAATCCCTCTTTTTTGTTGGGGGTAAAAAGACTTGGACCCTCAGCGATCATCACAGAGACATCGACAAACTACGTATAGAAGATGTCTCCATTGATCAGGGTCTGTGTCATGATGATCATAAATGAAACAATGGTCACGCATATTACTTTGGACTAGTTGTAGTAAGTAATGATAACAATAGTGATGAAACGATTACGATTACAATGAATCGTAATTGATGATAATCATTGCGATAATATTTTAAAATTAATTTTGTTTAAATTCTCATCGTAACAACCTTTGTAAACGTGCTTGATTGCATGACGTATTCACTTGTTTCCCGCGGTCGCAAAATGTCTAATTAATAGATACAGATTGTGCAAATTTATTTTAAGAATTTGGTAACTTTAATTTCTGTTTTGATGTTTTAAGTTTTAGCACTTCCATGCTTTTTAACTAAAATTCAAATATTCTTGATTTTAAATCGTGCTTTATTTAAAGTTTATAAAAGTTTTCGATAATTCATTGACTTTCATAACGATCTAATAATAACAAGAATGTACACCATACAATAAATGAATCCAGCCCATTACTGTCTCATTATTGGGCAAGGGCGTCTTCTCAGAATGAGAAGAGTTCTAAGACCTTATCTCACCACGATGGCCTGGTGCGGGCGGACTACACACACCATCGAGAACTTTATGCGGCCCTCTCAGGCAGGTTTCCTCACGATGTTTTCCTTCACCGTTATTGCAAATGATAATCAAATTCTAATCCGCACATGAATCCAAAAAGTCAGAGGTGCGAACCAATGACATTTTACAAATAGACGCGTTGCCCGCGCTCTATATTGGCAAGATAAATGCAAGGTAAATGCCCTGCACTGACTGAGAGAATGAGCATGCAGCAGCTACTGCCACGTAACTAAACGTCTATATTCATCTTTTTCTAACAACCGACATGGCGTATGGTGGCTTTCATTTTATTTCCCTTTCTTCGCACACTGTATAATTATATGTACTGCTATGTAGCTATAGTAAATTTTACGCCATTTTGTAGTGCATTAATGTTGGTGTATGGCCCGTCTATTTGTAAAATGACATTGGTGCGAACCGTGTTTGAACTCAGATCTTCCTGCATGGAAGGCGAGCGTTCAACCGCTATTATTGCAATGTACACTATATTTTTATTCTCTTCTTAGTATAGTATAGCATGAAAATAGACGATCCTTACGTAATTCAGTGAGATAACTACGTATTTTTCAATAAAATATACACGATACACGTGCCACGGAACGTGCAGGATTATATACAAGCTAATAAGTTATTATGAAATTGTCATCTTATCATAATATTATAAAATCCATTGTATGAGGAGACGTAATAATTATAATTTACTAGTTGTACTCCGCGGTTTGACCCGCCGTTTATTTTTATTTCTTTTTGCTCGGCTCCTAAGGTTCTTAGCGTGATGTTAAATAGCCTATAACCTTCTGTAAGAATTGAGGTATCAAATGCAAAAAAAAAAAAAACCGACTGGTAGTTCTAGAGTTAAACGCGTTTAAACAAACCAAATCTTCAACTTTATTATCATTATATATGTAGATATAATATATACATTATACATGTATATTATATAGATATATGCAGATATTACACCATTGGTATATAGTACCTACAGATAATTCGAGGGTGAAGAGCAGAAACAGCCAGAGAAACAACTAAAGCCAAGGTATCAATCAGGTGAAGGGTCATTTGCCTCACATAAAGAACATGCAATACAAGGCGATACGATGTCGCCAAACAAAATTTTATGGATGATTTAGAACTCTCAACAGAACACCTGCGCAAGCGCATACGACTGAATTAACAGACGTAAAACTTAGATGTGACAATTGCGCTAATAAAATGACAACAGACAACATAAGATCGTATGTACAGGCTACAAAAAGTTTCCTCACATATGAAGAACATGCATTCTCAGGCATACGTTTTCACCAAACAAAATTTTATAGATGATTTAGAACTCTTCAACAGAATAGCTGCGCATGCGCATACCACCGTTTTAACGGACGCATAAGTCAGATTTGACAATTGCGCCATTAAAATGACAACAGACAACATTAGATCGTATGTATTATGAAATAAAGTTACTCACCTATCACAGGCTGGAGGTAAATTGCTCCGGTCAGCCGCAGCAACCGCGAGCATCGCACCAAAGATACACCACATTTTACACATCTTCACTTATATATCGACAAACAAACTATCGAACAACGGTACCACACTAACTTACACTAATATCACTCAGTTAAAAATTAAAAGGAACAAAATTTCACTACTTATAATAAAGTTTTGGCTTGAGTCTGGTTGTGTATAGTCTTTTACGTGTTTAGATATGTGCTTAGGATTTTAAATGGCTTCCTTCTGAATGGCTGGATGGTCATTTTGGGCGGTATACTGGCGGTATAGCTTCAAATCTTAGAAGCCGACATGTCAAACCTGAAACAAAACAGAAACAATTAGATACATTTAATACTATACTTAAAACAAATGAAGATTTAAGGCCTCATGTAGGTATATGTATAGGTAATTGTGCTAAATATTTGCTAAGTAATAATGATGCTATAAACATGGTCGATGTATTTTTGTATAGTTTTAGATATACAAGTGTCATTGGTTATTCAAAATCAGTTTTTATTGAGAAACATCAGGATCCTCAAATTTATCAAAACAAAGCCTTACCGTATCCTGATATTACTACTAATGACATTATATTCGCAAACAATGTTGGTAAAACCAAATCTAAATCATTGAAAACTATCTAGAATCTCAAATCAACGGCCAGTCCGGTTCCAGCGGCGGATGCCGATTGTCTGTTCACAATTGTGCATTGTATTATGAGTCGCCACAATGCGTGTGACGTATGCGTCAAGCGTGAAGCGACTGCCGCATATAGGACTAAACGTAGTAGTTATACATTGTATAGGACCGCCACGTGAGTTGTGACGTTAAATCCAGCTTACAGACTCGAGATCAATAGGCTGATGTCGTTTGTATGCCCACGTGTTTGATACACGCGGGTTGTCATGTGAAGAATGAATTGTAAATAGGATTTTCGTTTCATTCAGTAATATTATGATAAATGTAAACACAATACTAGGTAAGTATAGCTAATTTGGAATCCTTGAAAGAATAGTGGTACAGAACAATAGAGAGAGAAAGGGCAACCAAAGTAAAAACAATTTTAGAAACAAATAAAGTAGGTAGGTATACATGGCTACGAAAACACTGCACAAAATACAAATATCAGACGAATTGAAATAAAGGACATTGACATTAAAATTCATTAAACATTAAAATAACATGAGCATGTTAATTCATTATCCAAGAAAGATTAGAGTAAATTGATACTGAAAAGGAAAAAGCAGTTTTCGTAGGATAAGCTGAAATCATAATGGTAGTAGCCACATGTGTCAAGGTTGAAGGTCATAACAGTTCGCGCGTAGCAACTAGTTGCTTATTTACTGTTTCACTAAAAGGTTTTGGTCTTTGTCGTCAAGTTTAAACCCAATTTCCCAAAAAACGGTTTCAAATTGAACCATGGGAATAATGTAAAACCGTCTTGCTTATGATCTCTTTAGCATTGAGTAAAATATAACCAACAGACGCAGTCACTCAGCGAGTAATGAAATACATTCGGTCATAGCTTGCAGATTCGCTAGTGATGAAATCAAATCCCATGATTTGTGCGATTTTTGTGTGATTGTAAAAAAACTAAAATTGGACATAACTTTTGAACCGAAAAAAATTGCACCTACATTCTCAGGGTTAAAAAGTTTGGAAATGACCTTGCCAACCCCCTATTCGATTTGATCCATACTTCCAGGGACACCTGTATATTTCCCTTTCACTATTATTACTAAATCAGTACAATACATCTATGATGACGTGAACCACATCAGCATTACATTGCATAACCGTTGAACGTGCTCGTGGTCAAATAGTTATTTTAGCAGCTAGTGCAAACATCATGTCCTCAACAATAGACTGAATTAGCAAAACAATAGGATCGTATCGTGTTTAACACTCGTCGTTCTATAAATACATGTTGCTGAGCTTTGCATTGTCGGACGTATCCTGTTGGAGGTAAAGCCAATAAAGTTTAGGTGTTGAAATATTGTGGGATATTAATTATTTTATTTTAATTAGTTTTTATGTAGGTGTGATTCAGACGTATTTCCCTGTATGGTCAGTTTAGCGTAGATTTAAAACATTATAGTACCTATGGTTTACCTATAAATAGTCAACAACAATTTATTACTTATAGCAAAATCTGCACTCTCGACCTTTTCTGTTTTTTATTTTACCTTGAATAATATTCTATCTATCTAACACGCTCTATTTCTTTAAGAACTCTTAATCAAAATTATCAGCTCCTAAATTAGCTCGGATTTCCATATGGAATTCTACTTCTTTTTTATGGTCTAGCTAGATCAACACATTATAATCTTTAAAAATAAAACGATTAAACTTTTAGAGCTTTATATTCCCAAATACAAAGGAATCAAAGTCAAAGGTTTTTATTTCAACTGGGCCTTTGCAGGCACTTTCAAAACGTCGTGATTCTAGATGCACGGTTCCAAGTGGTTTGGTCTTGGAGAAGATACCGGTAAGACAGTCAATGGATACTCTTTTCATAACACAAATTTACAAATACGATGCTACGCCTTTTATTACAGTCTCTTTCTCTTGTTAGCAGGACCACAGAGTACTGAATTACGCAAGGACTCCAAAAATAAACTAATTGATAGAAAAACTATTAATAGAGGTCACAGAATTCGAGGCAGAACACCTTTCAAGGTCACTACCTGACCCCAGTGAAGGGTCCTCTGAGCTCCAATGTGAGTCGGTAATGAGAGACAATTGTCCAATCAAATAAATTGTGATTGACAGATTGGCAAACTGTAGTGCAGGAGAAAATGTGGGATGCAAACAACATCCTGTAAATATGCTACGCTTGTTAATCAACGAGGTCCTGTGTGGGATACAAGGCCATAATCTTTCTGCAGGTGCCTGAAGAGGCGGCGAAGGTATAACAGATGGAAATACAGAAGATAAAGACACAGAAATATCAAGTGGAATTTTTAAGAGACATCTTTCCTGAGATCTTTCTTGGCTTTAAATTTTGATCATCATCATCATAAAATATTGTTCCTTTTACCAAGATAGCTTTTTATTGTAGTTCTGGATTTTCCAGTTTTTACTTATCTACCTGTAACTTATCATGTTCACTTTTTACAGGTTTTCTATGCATTCAGACTTTGACTTGGTGGTACATTGCATACAAATTTTAGACTTTTTTTTTTTAGACTTTGTTTTTGGTAAACCAAAAACAAAGTCTAAAATTTCAAAATGTCAAAAATTTGTATGCAATGTACCAAAACTCTTGATTTATCAAGAGTTTTGGTACATTGCATACAAATCTATTGCTACATTTTATTGCAGAAGTAGGGAAATATTTTTTATCTACAACATAATTATTATTCGCACGGCTTCATATGAAACTATATATTTCCAGTATAACCTGCCCTCCTACTGTATAAGCTTTCCGTACAATGACAGGTCAGCTTATACTGAAAATGTATAGCTTGAATGTAGCCGTGCGTACTGAGTTAAGGAAAAATAACGTCAATTTAATAATAGTTATAGAACTTAAATAAGGTAAATTACTTTATTTTAGTATTTATATTTATGGCATAAATCAATTTGACGCGACTTTTACTGTACGGGTTTTTGCCGTAGCCAGATAGTAAAATTGATAACTTTATGCATTCCGTAAATTCCCATGAGGCGAATCGTTAATTTTTATATTATAATACTATCTCATGGGGAATTACGCAATGGTATTGTCCCTGTGTTGTCATGTACAAGTACACGTACCAGAGCTGGGAGTTCTTGAGGGAATATTAAGTTCGTAATTCGTTCCATCAAGCTATTTTCCCATCGTCTGTTAACAGTTGCGTCTGCACTTGAAGTGGACATTTTTAGGGAACATAAAGTTCGTAATTCATTCCATCCAGAGGCTATTTATTTATTTTATCATCGTCTGTTGGCAGGTTGTGTTGAAGAAGCTTGGAGTTCTACGCCGTCTTGAAGTTTTTTCCCTTTACGCCATCTGGTGCAAAGCAATATAGGAGCATGATCTTCCACTACTATTACTTGTTCACAGTGCCAAGAGCATGACATGTGGCAGGTAAATAGTTGGAAGACAAGATATTTTTGCATTGTTCTTATCGCCAGTAGATACGTTACTTTCAAACCACTCAATATCGCTTACGTCAGAGCAACGAACAAAGGTCGCTATTTAGAAACGCAAGCAAATTCTAAAATCTCCTTATATATGCGGAACAAGCGAATGACGCCATCTGCCGAACAATAAGCTAGCAATTGCTGTTTGTATCAATTGGAAAATTGACCTACCTTTAGACAATCTTGGCCGAGGAGACACTGTAGAACATTCTGGATACTTTGACAAATGTTTGGACCAATATTCGCTCAAAATTTTCTAATAATAATAATAACTCTTTCGCTCCCGTGAAGAATTTACTGCAAGACCAATACAATCAATAGATCCAATAGATTTTAAATGTAAAATTAATTCCTGAAACTTTCCAGTTGCTGTACAAGTCATGATGAACATTCATTGTTTATTAATACTCAGACGCCATATTTATTTACCACAAAGGGCACTTATTCTGCCATCGTTGGTATCAATTACGGCACGTTGTGTCGTCACTTCCAAAAATAACGTCTACTTTGAGGGATACGAGGCGATACGGAAGGAACAGTTGTCCGATATAAAAGCGGATGGCGTGGAAGCCAAAGACGGGAGTTGTCCATCGTTTATTAGCTAATGCTTTGGATAAAGAAGAAAAAGAATTTATTAAGGACACCAAATAATAAAAGGAAAAAGAAAGAAAATAATATGATTTATTGTGCCAAAGGGACCGCAGGTCAGCGTAATGTCAGGTCTTTAGCAGGCAGTAATACTGGCTACCTGACGCTAGTTTTCAGCTGATTTTTAACTCACATGAGAGAACCGTTGTCTGACTTTTACGTAGGCTTTTACAGTTGCTTAATCTAGATTATTACCGTGTCAACTAAGTACATGGTCAAGGTTAAAAATCTAATATTGGAGTATCAACAAAAACCCTGTCATTTGGTTCACATTTGCTTCAACTGTCACCTTATTGTATCGGTACAATACCAAGTCGTTGAGGCTAGACTTCGTCCATTCTTCCGTGATGTGCACTTACCAATTGACTGACCTCACGTGACTCCATCAATACAATTGATATGATACAGTAGAATGAAAGTGGAGAATAACTCTTGGAATGGTACCAGTCTGTCTCTAAGACCTTGTAAAATGGAACAGAAAGATTAGAAGAGAAAAACAATATCAATAGCATTTTGAGGAACGAACTTCGTAAAAGAAGAAGGCAGCCAATTCGTTCTGGAGACTTTATGAAAAACTTTCCATAATCTTTACTATGTCTCTAAAAGAAATTAGCTTATGAAGGTAGATCATATCAGAAGAATGCACAATAAATTTCCCGTGGTTTCGAGTTTCAGAGATCAAAGTATAACCACTGTTTGTAGACTAAGCATGGACACTCCGGTATATCATGTCATTGAAGACCAGTTGAAATTAGTATTTAAGCCATTACATTGGCATTAAGAGGCCAACAGCTAAGGCATCGAAAGGACGACCAAGGAGGTCTTAAGTTTTACGCTTACATATTGACTATTGACGTGATCTGTACGTTCTTTATCTGAAGAGCATAGTCTGAAGAGAGTTTATAATTACCATTGAGGACTTTAGCATTAGTACGTCACATGTTTGCATGATAAAAATGTGCAGACGCAACACGCCATCTATTAGTCAATCATCATATCGATTACCAGTGCAACAGAAGGCTTGTTTACTTATTATATACTTTATTTTACACCTGAATGTATTAAGTTTTTAAGTGTACGAGATTATAATAATATAGTAGTACAATGGGCAGCCTTATCGCATAAAGCAACTGCTTCCAGACAATCTTTGGATGGAATACAGTGACACAAACAAGTTACGGGGCTAATAATACTTACAAAAAAAATCGATTAAAACATATTATGCAAATATAGAACGAATGAATATAGTAGAAATATAATATACACATATGATACACATATATTGATATATATGTTATCTATGATCAGAGAGAGATAGGGGAGCACTTAAAAAATAAAGCAAATGTAGCAAAATTAAAACGACAAGTAATGCTCCTTCACTATCCTCTTAAATACCTACTGGCAATGACTGAACACGTTGCACGATTTGTGAAAAGACTTGCCGACGGCTTGTTTATCATTAGCATTTGAGTCATATCTCTCTCCCATACTTGTGCAAGTATTTTGACGTAACCAATTGTCCATCTCACGTGACAGCCCCACCCACGGACGACATGGGGCCTTGAACTACGTCCCCATCACACCACTCACCTGGCCCCACTCCAAGAGATCACACGGTCACACCCCCAAATAATGACGTCAGAACTAATTATAAAGTGTTGATTGATTCCAACATTTCTAATGAAGCAAAATATGATGAAACATTAAATAATATTTGTCCGGATGGTATAGAATTTGATGATTATGCAGTAGAAGTGTCATATGCACGGTTATTTGAAAATAGTAAGTAAGTATGACTGGTTGAACGAGGGAAACATTGAAGGAGGGTATTGTACTCATCATTACGAACAACTTTTACGATAGGAACAAACCAGAAACCGCGAATTTTTTTTCACTGTTATTTATTATGGCGCGTTTATATTATTCGGTTTGGCCGTATTCGATCGCAGCCCGTTTGCGGTGACCGACTAGTGTAAATTGTTGCCTATAAAGTTCGATCACAAACTGAAAGAAACGCATTTGGCGACCGACCGAATGTAAACGCTCCATTATTAGGTAGGTACTTAATTTTTTTACTGGAAAAATATATATGGGGAATAGCACAATATTTCCAGGATAACCCCATATTTCCCTGGTCTGTACCTACTTATCGCATCCAGGTCTTTCCCGCTATTCTTTGCAGGTCATCTGTCCACCTGGCGACCTGTCTTCCAACACTTCTTCTACCGTCTATCGGTAGCCATTCTGTGAGGGCTCTACTCCATTATGTTTTGCCAAGTGTCCTGCCCATCGCCATTTCAGAGCCGTTATACGTTGTACGACGTCTTGAACTTTAGTCCTGCGTCGAATTGCCGTATTCCAGACTCTGTCTCTCAAAGAGATACCTAACATGGCACGCTCCATGGCCCTTTGTGTTTTGTTTAACTACAGAATAATAATTTAATTTCAAATGTAAGTCAGCACTAGTTATTTTAATATACAAATGTCGCAACGTAGGTTTATCAATGTATGGCAAGTATCGGCAAAATGTGTCCTAGAAACCTAATTTGGGACCAAAGGAAATTCTTTTACTCTGAAATTATTTCGAAATAAACGACTTTATTCTTTTTTTTCTTCATTATTTCAACTCGATCACTTTCACCGTTAAACATAGGCTAGGGACGATGGTGTAAGTTACTTACTTTTAATAATCTCTTCGATCGATTCTCTTTTAATAATCTTCGACTGTGAGCTCTTATGGGCACACTGTTAGCATCATCGATCAGCGATTGTTCGGAAGCTAGATATATAACAACTGAATGCTCCATTCCGCACACATTCGGATGCCAGTCGCAGCGAGCGGGTGCTATTATCCCGCCCTATCTCCCTTTTATCTTTCCAACAGCCGATCAATGCAGAATCGATAAAATCGCTAAATCTTGCGATTTTTATACCACGCTCAAACACAGCGAGTCGCTAAAACGCGATTTATTAATGCAATCGCAAAGTCGCTAGCCGCCGATGCTGTGCTGTGGCCCTAAGAGCCTTTGGACACGTAGAGCGCACCTAGAGTCTCGACATTTCATAAGTGCCTGTATTTGGTTTACATGAAATAAAGATCCATTCTCTTATTCTACAAAACTCCATTTTTGCGCGCATTAGACGCGCGTTAGACGAAGCTTAAACGCGCTGCAAACGCGATACAGTGTCACCTGTTTATTTTTCAATAGCCATTTATTTGCAGCGTTCTCGATGCGCGTTTACTGCGACAAAAATATCGTCATGTGGAACGACTCTAAGATTTACAGTACCTACTAAAATTTCTGCTGTCTTTGGTATTCATAATTTTAGTTGCGAGTTAAAAATAACAGCATTTCTAACTTTATTAATAGCTTACAGAATTACGAAATTGAGGGCAGTGACTTTTCAGTGATATATGAGGTTAATGGCTTCTTGAAGGTCAATCTACCGTTTTGATCCCACTCTGTGGCTAAATGGGGAATTGGAGACTAATTGACAGGAGTATAAAGTGGAGTATTCACTAAGCAACTTAATTTTTTGTCATATTTCAGCCCAATATATTTATCACCATGACAACTTTACTAAAGTAAAGGTGTTTTTCCTCCAGCGAGACAGGCGAGGCTTATCCCATGGCCACCCTAATTACGTAAAAATCACCTGACAGCCACGCGACAGCAGACAGAGCGCGATTGGTCGCGAACTGTCAACAAATTCGTATTATGTACGGCATTCGTCCTCCTGTGGCTACTTGTTGCGTTTGCAGCGCCGAGTATGCACTTTTTAGTTCGTTTATTGTACACAAGAGGGCGAACCCGTAAGCGGTGGCTGTCGTGTCGCTATCGGAAAATACGTAATACCAAAGTGATGTTTGACAGCAGCTATCGCGCGATTTACGCCTTTCGCAAACTGTCTACTACATCGGTAATTCGACCGAGCGTTCGACGCCAAACGGCTCTAATATATAAATGCTGATAAAGTTATTATATTTGCACCGTTTTGAATCTGCGGCTGCAAAGGTGCTTATATTATGCGTGGCACGTGATAATTATATACAATCTTAATCTATCATAGATGAGTGAAGGTAATGAATTGAGTAATGTTGCTCAATACAGCGGAAAACTTCGTAAACAGATGACAGATTACTGAACAAATGAACCAACTTCCGCCTACTATGTAATTTTAATACAAACATCATTGTGATCTAACGTTTTATTTTTAACATTTTCACGTAGGTACCTGTGTAGAGGGTTCGTAGCTACATAGTAACCGCACAGATCCGTCGATCAACGAGGTTAAGCAGTGCTTGCCACGGTCAGTCTTTGAATGGGTGACCGTTTTTTCGAACATCGAGACGCCTTCGTGCCTTGGAAAGTGCGTAAGCAGTTGGTCCCGGTTGTCATATGAATACCTATGACAGTCGTTAGGGGTCATCCATTAATCACGTGATTTTTTTAGCAACTTTTTAACCCAATAAATAACGTTTACGTTAATTTTTATTTTATTTTTCTCTCGTGTGTTGTCACTGTCCGTGCTGAATAAATGTATTTTCTTTCTTTCTTTTTTCTTTCGAAACACAATCTGCTGTTCCTTACAGTATTTTTTTATTTATTTATATCGAACAGCAGATTTTTGTTCTCGATTTCATGTTTGTAAAAGTTGTTCATAATGATGAGTAGGTACAATACCCTCCTTCAATTTTTCCCTCGTTCAACCATTCATCGTGTTACTAATCAAGATTGTAATCTATTATTTTAATATAGTTTCCATGGAGTTTCTTCTCCATAGGACCTACTATTTTGAATCGCGCTAGACTTGACATTTCACAAGTGCCTGTATCTAGATCTATTATATTCAATGGGGTGTTTAAAAAAACCTGTTATTCTTCACCTTTCCTGCTAATTACTGTTAGCTTCTTACATTGATTACGTCACCATGTTTCTATAAGTAGCAGGCCTTGTTGGCGACCGCCAGGCTATTCTAACTAATTACAACACAAATTTGGCATTAGTCTAGAGAAATATGCGTAGGCCATTGCCTGCCTAGGTATATTTCTCTGCTATTGTCTCCTTTCTTTGCCTTGTTTATGTCTATCTTGGAGTTTCGGCCTGTTGGGAAGGTCCTTGTCAGGGTTTTAGTCAACAGATTTAAGATTTGAACAGAATGTTCGAGACGCTCTCAGTGGGATACCGTTGAGCGTCATGTGTCGGGTCGTTGAGTTCACTTCATTGGTTGAGCTTAACTATGATGGATGAGTCATGCTCGTGAACGGGTGCCGTCTGTCGGGTTGGTCAGCTTGTAACTGCCTTAGCATTCTTATTTAAAGGCAAATCATTATTAAAATCCAATTCTAATTTATTTTTATTGACATTAAATTACTACTCTCGCAGAAGAGTTTCCGTGGAGTTTCTTGCCGGTTCTTCTCCATAGGACCTACTATTTAGAACCGCGCACCTAAAGTCTCGACATTTCATAAGTGCCTGTATTTGATTTACATTAAATAAAGATCTATTCTAATCTATAAAGCCAGACGCCTGGCAACCCTATCCGCGACTAGCCGCTTAGTGGAGCATATGTACGGAACCTTAAGTCCACGTGAACTACAACTGATTGCACGCTCAATTTCATCCTTATCTTCGCAATTTACGCTCTCAAGAGTAAGGTCATCGTTACCTTTATCTGTCCGTCCGTTACCATTTTCTGGCTTGCTGACCTCTTGTGGCTCTCGGAATCCATGATTCCACCATATATTACCACTTTATCGGTATAGCTACGTATAGGTTAGAGGTAAATGACCTGACATCAATTCATTTAAATTATTACTACTTCATTTATTGCGGAAAAGTTTCAACATATTTTAGTATAATTTTATTCAGGTAGACATGTATAATACTCATGTTTTTGCATGACGAAAACCACAGATAATAGAATACTACTAAAACTACTATTCACTAGTACACAACATTCGCGACTGAAATCACAAACTCACAAACATCCTTTTCACATTTAATATATATTAGTAGGATAAGGTTGGTTCAGCCGTTGAGTCGTGAAAAGGTAACAGACAGACAGATAGAAAGACATAATGAATTAAAGGTAACATGTAATTCTGAATGGAATAATGCGAACCTACAAAACAAACTATTATGAAGTTTGCGTTCCTCTGCTGATTTATATTGAATAGCGGCGGTTAATATAGCGTACTTATCTACCAAGGGGGTTTAAAAAAAAAAAACAATCCTGTACTTTCGAGTTTATTAATTGCAAACAAAAATTCAAACCTTTTCTCTTTATAATATTAGTAAAGATGAGGTCTACGATGGAACAAGCACACCCAGAAGAATCACTCTTACCTTTAAAGGTTATCGGGGATAATTACGAGTCATCAACTTAGAACATGGAAACCCTAGATATCCATTATAACATGTGTAGATAAGAAATGGAATCAATGCCAAGGCCTTAGACTTAGAACAATACCTTTTAATTTACTTTCACTGCACGAGGTTACTATTTGCAATACATTATGTTCGCATTTCTGTTAGAAGGTCGTCTAGAGTTCTGTTACAAATATATTAACTTCGTAACTCTCGTTTTTTTAAACTACAGAAGCGTTATATGTTTGCGCTGTACCTAAAAAAACTGATAGACATAAGGATTGCGAAGGTCAGATGCTTGCTAATCCACGGATTATCGATGAAGGAAGTACGAATATTTTTGATAATGAGTGAACAAATACTTCCTATAGGAAATGTGTGAAGTCGAAAAACGCTTTTTGAAGCTTTGGAATAACCACAATCTTACAATTTTGGGGTGCAAAGAAACAGCTTCTATGAGTGACGATACCCGAGATCGTCTGGCGCACCCTGGGCAGTTAGCCTCGATACCATCATTGCTGGGTGGCGATTTTGTCACCTTCATCCTTTAAGGAGTTTCTACTCATCATTATGAACAACTTTTACTACGGGACCAACCCTGAAATGGCTAAAAATTTGTTAGCTGTTCCATAGACTTATCTTCACATAACTTGATAAAATGTATGGAACAGCTGATTTCTTTTCGCGATTTCAGGTTTGGTCTCATACTAGACGTTGTTCATGATGATGAGTAGAAACAACTTTTTATTAAAGAATGCAGTTGAGTAAATCGCCACACTGTATTTTCGCAACAGCATGACCGATTCCTATAGTTATAACTCGTGCCGACACGATAGAAGAAGATTGTATCTTTGCTTGTGTTTTCGCGGACCAAAAGACCAGAACCGATTCAATTCAATTTAAATGGCCTAAGCCAGAGTCACTGTACTAACTATTCTCCCAATATCACCTTAGCATAGCATATACTTAGCTATACCTATTACCACATAACCACATTCAAATTATATTGTTAAAGTAGAAACTACGCTGAGTTGTCAGTATGCGAATTTGTCATGTTAAGAAGTTGACATTGTGGGTAGTTGACCTTATGCAAATTCGTCATTGTGAGATATCAATATTTTGAGAAGTTGTCATTACTTATGCGAATTTGACATTCTATGAAGTTGTAATTGTGAGAAGTGGACATTCGTCCGATTGTCATTTTGAGAAGTTGTCATTATGAGCTGAATCGGTTTTAGGTAAGATGAGTGTGAGATTGATATAAAAGGTGGATTCAAACTTAAAATAAGAAAAGGGGATTTATGTAACGCAATAAATTACTGCAGAATTGCCACGACAGGTCCATGCAAGCATGCGCGTAGTGAGGGGGCAAGGCCCTCCCTACAATACTCATTGCCCAACCTAAAAATCTTTAGTATTGAAGAATTAGAAATAGAAGAAATAGAAATATCTTTATTGACACAAAACAATTGACGAAATATACTGTTTTCATTCTTTTTATATTGAGAAAGATTAAAAACCATTCCACGTAAAATTATTTTATCATCTCAGAAAACCGTCGTTTATCAAATATATAGAAATCATCACGAGCCTGTTTCCGAGAACGGTAGTATTACTTACAAACCTTGTCGTTGCTGAGCTGCTGGCCGGCTGCCCCCCCTAGAAAAACTTCCTAGCTACGCGAATCCTAGCTACGCGAATGCTTGTAGGATAAATCAAAACATCAACATAAAAGATAGGTACCAATATTCTCATAGGAACGTATCGGGTTACTAAACTTTTAGAAAACAATTATTGAATAAAGTTTGGACAAAAACGAACCACACAGCTAACACGTGATTAACAATGATCTTCGATATCAAAACCATGGTTCATTGACTCCATAGTCTACAGTATTTAAATGCCGTTAAAATGCATCATTCCGTGTCTGTCGTGTCAAGTCGGCCGACAGCTAGGCCGAGTTTACGATGGGTGGTCCGTCTGGTACACATTGGCTATCGCTTTAAAATAATAAAATATCTTATTGATTCATAGACGTAGAATTAGCTTCCGTTAGCTCGATTTCGCTAAGGGTTCCACCAATATCACCTAAAATTTAAAAATCCGCAGGTGATAGTAAAATTCTGTAAGTATTGACGTAGTACTCAATTAATTGCTAAAATGTTAATTTCCATGATATTGACGTAATGTCGACGTATTTTGAACTTAAGTCACCCCCGTAATTAGTACTTACGTTTCGTTTATATCATAATCTACTACGTGTATCAGAAATGCGTGGTCATATTTAAGGGTGTGGATCAGACCATCAAAACTGAACAATTTTCTCTATGGGACAAACATCTAATAATATTAGCTAGCTATTATTTCATTCGCTATTACGATATAATGGCCTAATTCTGTCCATTTTTGTTTTTTTTTATAACGTTGCCCCTCACTAGGATTTCTCCTGTATCGAGGGTACAGTTTACAAACATACATGTCACATGCACACACAACCAGACCCGAAACAACTATCTGTAGATCATAGAAATATTTATTCCGTGCAGGGATCGAACCCGCGGCACGTCGCGCAGAAGGCTAATCGTTTAGCCACTGCGCCAACCGCGTCGTCGTCATTCTTTACTAATAGAATATAAAGATCTTTAGACTCACTTCCCGGTAATAACGCCTAAACAATTTCGCAATCCATTTTGACAGTACCGTCGCTACAGATCTTTGAGATATGTAGATGACCTTGGCAAACTATTTCCGATTGTAAAAAATTACATTTACAACAACGATTCATCAAATAGATTATGAACATAGAAGGTCCCTAACTCCCTACCATTCTATTTCCAATCCCTATAAGGGGTTATTGTACTAATTTTTATGAACAACTTTTACTATGGGACTAAAACTGAAATCACGAAAAACAACAGTTGTTCCATACATTTACTCGAGTAATATTGAATTAATTGTATGAAACAGTAGTTTCTGTTTTCGCGATTTCTTGTTTGGTCCCGTAGTAAAAGTTCTTCATAGTGATGAGTACTATAAACCTTTAAAGGGATTGGAACTAACGGTAGGACCTTTTATAGAAGACCACAGAGTCAAGCCAATTTCTATCCAAGACATACATCAGTCTCCATGAAGGTATTCCTCTGCATCATTACGATAAAGTTTTGGAAACTATGCCTAGAGGCAAGTAAGTCAGAATCGCTAAGGTTTGTAACATTGTTGCTACCAATGAACTTCATTATCATCATCATATCGCACTAGCCCGTAAACGTCCCAAATGATATTGGTCCTCTTAGCAAGTGCTAAAAGAAACAGTCATATTTGCAAATGAACTTAAAACGAAAATGAACGATGAATTTGTTTGTGTTAGAAAAATGCGCCCGAGTTTCAGCCCGAAACTCACTAGTGTGCCAAGTACGCATTTTTCACTCGGCATAATGTGAGCTTACCTTAAGTGACATAACAAAGTCTATATATAGAAAGATATGTCTGTCTGAATGATTGGTCATGCTGAGAATCAGCGTGGGTGTTATAACAAGCAAATTAGATTGAATTAGTTCAATTTGCGAGACCTGATAGGAAGCACGTATGAGTCTTGACGCTCTTTGTAAATGGGGTGAAGCAGACATCGCAGATAATATAATGGTGATTACTGCTTTGGTGACTGTGAAAGAGCTTGAACTTAGGATTGATGATGGAAGATCAGCTGTTTTTAATTTCAGACAGTCAGTAAATAAAGCATCGATACCAAACACTTTCACGTCTCAGATTGAACTAACGGGAGTTAAAATTAAAGTGAACTTGGAAAGACATCTTCAACAGAACACAGTTGATTGATGAGACTGTTCTTTACTTCTACAAATTCCGCTTGTCTCATAACAATGTATTATTTTGAGAAGACACGACTTCACGAGACTTATCCCACGTGTTAGACCTAAATATAATCAAATCTATTCTGCAAAACTATGCGTTTAAAAAAATAAAAACACGAGTAAACATCGTGATTGAAATAAAGACTATTCGCGTCGATTTAATGTGAGAGAAGTAATTTATTATACAACAAAAAGAAAGTTATCTGATCTTTAAAAAAATATCCACTGGTATTAGACGCGATTTAAAAATGAATACAGACTCACACTGATTCTTCAAGGAAATAGAATTGAGCAATGTCCATGTTATGTATGAGGAAGTATTGATCTGTCAATTAAGCACTGAAAACTTAGACCAGATATTTCTACGTCGGACTTCTTACTAGCGTATTTTGAAATGGGTTGTTTGACATGAGGTCAAAAAATCTTTGACAATTTTCAATAGTCTTTAGCTTAGGTTCCTAATACCTAGTTAAAGTTTCACCATGGATTAAAAACCTATCTAATGGATGTATGGTCCCGAGTGCTGTAATCATTTGTTAAACTATGAACTTAATGATTTCTGAAACTGGGCCTGTCATTGTAAAAGAACACATCTGAATGGCGCCATCACCACTAATCTCGCCAAACGTCACATTCAATGTAAGAGCGGGATCTTTATCTTAGATGTAAGATGATCACCGTTTGAGAAAATGACGAACGGCAGTTGCACGAAGTTTTTTCCACATGCCGTGTTAACACAATTGTGTCCAGTTGTAACTAGAAATAACCAGTCTCGTCGTCGTGTGAAGATCAAGGTGTTACTTGTATGAACATAGCTACTGCAAAAGAGCAACGAGGTTTATTTGCTTAGTAGAATCATCCTTTTATACCTACAGTTAAGATATCGTAATTTCTTAAAATCTAACTAATTATACCGTATCGTATACTTCCTTACGTTTATTATTCACTATTATTTCGTTCAATATTAATAATATTGGAATTATTAATGACTTCTAATGGCCTCCCAGTTGATATTCGACCGTAATTCTATATATAATTTTTTGCTTTCTGCACTCCTTCTCCATATAAACTTTCAACTATGCCAAATCTCACACTACAAAGTTTTCTCTCCACGTATTAATATATAGATGACACTACCACCGATCACCTATAGTCTGACGGAATATTTAGGCATCAAATTATACAATTGGTATTTGATATTCAAATACATATTAGTTTAGGTCTCCAACCTATCTGGCGATGATATTAGCCTTGAATTATTATTTTCTTTCAACATTGTCCGGACTAATAATTATAAATGTTCCTTAACAAAATATTTAATGTTCTTAGAACATTTATTGAAGTGACATCGGCATTTAGCACTGACCCGTCAACACTTAACCTATCCATAACGATTAATTAGATGTCAATGCAATTAGTAGCACCAAGCTCTTCAGACAGTATTGATTTTTTTGTATCTGCTAGAGAATTAGTTCCCATGGATGTTACAGTAACTGTCATTGACCGGGACAAAAATATTTTTTCAGGTAACACAAATTTTTGCCCAGGAACTTCACGACCTCATTCCTTTTCCGTTCCATCATCGCACGACCAGGCGTGAGTTTCCATCCCTTTGTCGTTGATATTCCACTTATAAGCACAAAGCTTTTGGCTTCATATTTTCTCATGCGAACGGCCAAGGAGTGGAATTCTCTGCATTTGTGTTCCCCGATTCAAATAATTACGGAGTTTTCAAGACGAGAGTGAATAGGCATTATTTGAGCTTGCGTGATTTATCCTCGGCAGCATCGTCACTTACAGCAGGTGACGTGCTGCAAAATGCATTAATTGTTTTTATAAAAATAAAAACCTTTCGGTTAATTTTCCTATTGCGCCTCCGCCTATTGCTAGGGTCCGCGATCATCTGGTCACTAAAAGATCTAACCTATCTATCTATAGGTTTACATTACTACCGAGAGCTAGTTTTTTATACATAAATATGTAAGCAGGAAGACAAGCAGCTCATACAAGATTGTTGTCTAATTCCCAAGTCAGCAAACTAAACCTTCATTATCATAATAAATACAGTTTGACCTTGAGGCTGGCGAGTGCGAATAGGTAACCGAATTAATTATAATACTAATGTTGTGAATTGATGTAAAGCAAGCGTATTCACGTGGGACACACATGCTGCCTATGCGAATATTATTACTATTAGCGTCACTGTTGGAATGTTGTTTTAGCATTACGTCTTTAATTGTAAGGCATACAGAATACGTAGCTCTACAACCAATCCGATACGAAAAATCATTTATATATCAATGTACGTAAGCACGGCTACATATCAACCTATACATGTCCAGTATAAGCTGACCTCGCATTGTGTATGCTTTCCGTACAATGAGAGGTCAGCTTATACTGAATTGTATAGGTTCATATATAACCGACGTACCTAAACCTATATATAATTTTCAAACGGATTTTTTTGTCTCAGAGAGGAGTATGTTATGTATGGAGTAATAGAAAGAACATTAATAGGCTGATGACCAAACACCATTATTTTCGAGTGCAACATCTTCGATTCTAAAGATCAGAAAATCAATGTGGTCAACCCCATCCAAAGGACTAATTTTTATTAATTTTACGGAAGTATCTGGCATGACTACCCATTAAAATCAAAGGTCGTTTGCAATTTATAAATATTTCTGAATAGTATTAGTAACACCTTGAAATCATGCGCAGTAGTGCTGATTTTAAGAATCACTACAATAGCAAGCATGTTTTACAAGCTCTGGAACAACACGCCTTCATATAATGACACCTAGTACTAGTTGCATGTTATGCATGCAATGTCACAGCACTCACATCACAACACATGCACAGTGCGTGCATTAAAAAGTTTAAGTTTGAGCACAGTCACCGTCATAGTGACTATTATCATTTTGTAATTTTAATTTCTGGCCTAACCGATTTTTATTTTAAAGCATTTGGCACTTCTGCTTGCCTTGTATGTCTCATCTCTTATATCATCGGCTAAATGTAAGAAAACAAGAGTAGAACTCCGCCTTTTCGGTAAATATCAGCGTAATGTAAGATGTACATTTTCACACTTGGCTCAGAACTGAAGCAACTGCATTTTTTCAATGGAAAGTGATAAATTGTACTTGACTCTAATAACAGCTTACATAATGGCAAAAATAGAGTTTCTATATTAAATCTGTTCGAAATCATCCACGCCCTTACAGTTGATGCCAACGTTTTGGACGCTGAATCATAAAACATAAGCAGTTGTATAAAACAAACCCATATTGTATATCCATAAAATCTAGCGTTCAATCTTATTTAGACAATGTTTTCATTGATATGTTGGGAATATGATAAGGTTTAAACAAAATAAGGTTAAGGATTCCAGACTAAAGAAAGAAGGCAGCTCCATAAACCCAAGATATCGCCTCGTCGATGTGGAAAGAGTTACAAGCATTTAGCCAGATTCTCAAATCAACGAAGATCTAGACCAAAATAGTAGTGATATTACGAAATGGAGCACCAATAGGTTTGTATACCCGCACCTCGCTGGTTAAACAGCTAGGAAACTGTAGATACGGATACAAGGCCGTAGAGGCTGGACTCAGCAGTAGATAAATAAGGGCTAAAATTATGTTGACATTCCTATTGGTAAAATCAGGTGTTCAGATCATGCGCTCATCAACAATCAATCATCCGAGCAGTTCACACAAAGATAGCAGCTGATATCAATACCGATCTTTCCATGCCAAGAGCAAGGAAATTACAAAAGACACGTTCGTTATGGAATAAATATCCGTAATTGAAAAATGCGGCACGTAGTTGGTAGTAATTTCCGACCGGTGATAAGGTGGGTGTTAGACGGACATATTTAATCTGTGGCCACGTGCGCCGGTCACGTGGGTTCGTTATGGTTAAATTATAACCTTTTATTGTATTATTGTAACAAATATTAGAAAAGTTTGACCGTGATTTTGATTTGCATGACGTTACATAATGTGTGACGAGTTCAATTTTAGAAACAGCGAACAAACGTTTTCAACCAACTTCAATTATGTGAAATTACTACACTACACCGATGACGAAAAGCTGTGGTTTCCTTGGGGACCACATCCAATTTATAGCACACAATAACAATTCTAGCTATGACAAAAGAAAACAATAGTAAAACCCAATTACTCACGTCGTTCAAATTAGGATTCAAAGCGGGACATCAAGGACCGATCATAATATAAAGACTGAACTGGCGACTAAGAAATCAATTACTTTTTTAATACGAACCGAACCTCTAGAATCCTATAATTAAAATGGAAACCAGTTCATTACATTTCGCATCAACCGTTGACATTCAGAAGTCAAGGTGAGCAGCACTGGCGGAAAAATCCAATTAGAGCCGCGAATGAGACTCCTGATGTCAATTGATAGACCCTGATGATGTCAGTGGCTCTCAAAGTTACTGCTAGAGTAGAGATCCTGTCTATATTTGCTTAGCTGAATCTGCATAAGGGTAACATTTATAAGGGATGTGTAAGATAAATTTTAATTCAAAAGTTTTAGTTAGTCTTTTCATGAAATCTTTCTGATTTGAAAATAATACTCCAATCGGGATTTTTATGACTAAGGACAAAAAGCGATGAGTGATTTAACACATATTGACGGATCACTTTATAAATGATCTTCCATTCAAATGGAATGTCATCAAGATATTCTGTGGAGGCACATGCTTAGCATTGAATGTCTACAGGCTGGTATGATGGTTTAGGAACTAAATAAAGATAATTAAGAATTTTTTTTTAGCACTTCTTAATTGAACTCCTCTTTTATCCCAGATATAGTAATAGCTACGATGTTTACAAAGAACCTTAGATTTTTAGATAATCTTATTACGAGTTTTAAGTCATCTTACGTGTCATCAGTATCACTCTATTCCCAGGCATGAATGACCTGTTACATAACTCTTACGAATAAAAAAACCGTAGCAAAAAAGACTAGTCAGACAACTAGAAGAACCAGAATATGTATTGAAATATTAGCATCGCGCCAGCGAATTCGTGCTTGTAGAAATAATACACCAATATCTTTTTAGAATCTTAATAAATAAGAATCAATATCTAGCTTGTTTGAAGGCAGGTTGAAAACAGACATAATTAAAATATTATTTTTAAATAAGTAGAATACTTTTTTTTTTTTTTTTTAGCGTGGTAAAATCATCAAATGAGTCCTCCCACCCCGGGCAGGGCGGGAGGGACTGTCAGACTTGTACTGACTAAAATCCACGGTGTTCCTTCAATAGCCCTTTACGTTCCGGGGTCACGGTAATGAGATAACTCCCGCGACCATAAGTAGAATACTAAGCTAACTTTTCTAGCATCGACACAGAAATCATCTACTTTTCTGCTCTATCTGCATTTGTATTAAGAATTGTATCAACATAATAAATAACATAATATAAACATATACCTATATGAGAAGTAATAAAAACCTATGACTGACATTTACAAGCGACAGTATAATATTGCTATTTAAAACACATTATATGACTTGTTCTGTCACGCCAATATTGAAGAAACAAATAAACAAAGCTGATTAGGTACCATCTTATGTTGGCACGTTGACCACCATGTGAAAGGTCTTATTCACTGTTTTACCATAAACTTATTTAAATTCAGAGTAAAATAACCTAGAGTTTAACACAACTTTTTTCTAAGAGACATGGTGAGCTAATAATCTTTTGGTATAAATCTCAGTAACCTTACCAAACCAACCGGAAATAACCCCTAGTTCGTTTGCCCCCTATACTATGTATAAAAAAGAGAGTAACCACCTACTGCATAACACACAGCAAAGTGTTAAAACATTCTTAGGACCGCAACAATAATTAAATATGAAATTATCCGTCAGGAATATGACATGATCAGAAATCACGGGACACTGGACGCGGCCTTGGTAGTTCAAGCCTGTTAACCTGTCAAGGTTGTCTGCCAGACTATCTGGTAGAGATTGATAATGGTTGACTGCCGATATGAGAATAAAAACGAGAGCACTTAGCATAACAATAATAATTAGTCTGCTCAGACGTGGGAAATAAAAATAACTGTAAAAAATCTTAATTCTACATGGTTCTGTACATCTGTAATTCTGTAGTGCTTTGGCGAAAATTTTAAGTCGCATTAACCTATTACAGATCATAGGAGATATGTAACGAAATAGGGCAATTAAAATACAGGCAGCAACCACTGCGTACGGCAGGTAGGAGTTTAATTATTCAACGTAAATGAGGATAATAATTACAATACAAAGTTTTCGCCGGGATAAAAATAACTTTTTTGATACCTTCGAAAATACCTAAGGACCATAAAATATTGCGAAGGACCAAAAATGTAAAGAAGTAATGGAGAATTGACTAAGCGACAAGCAACACCATGGACCTTTTAAATTGACTTAGGATGTTCAGTCACAACTTCACAAGCAACTAACAATGTAGGTACATAATCCGTCATATAATTCGCACATTAGCGAATAGAGCAAACATTTCATACAGAAAAGGTGTGTCTCTCTCAAATCAAGATACTGGCCATTGCCTTGATAACAATATATCTAGATATAAACGTTAATACAAGCGTGGCCACTACTGTAATAAATAATACTTGACGGAATGCATTGGACTTGGCTAACCTTGAATGCCAAGTGAAGCCACGAAAAATTCGCCAAGTCTCAGTTCTTGCAATTCAGAGAACATAGCGTCGTAAAACAAATTCAAGATATGTTGTAGTGCAATTTTATTAGTTGAGATTAGCACAATTAACATAATTACATCTACAGACAGTCGACAAATATTTAAATACAGAGAAATATCAACATGCGATTCGTCACCTCGTCAAAGTAATTAACAAATGTAGAGCATATAAAATTCTTGCAACGAAACGTTGTCTATCAAACACCTTTCAATTAAAATACAAGATAGCTCGGTTTGTACATTTGTCAGAAAGAAAAAAATACTGCAAATTCGTTCAGTATCACTTCAAGGGTAAAGAACGGTGTAGTGTGCCAAAACCGTTTATTTCTGGACTACAAAGTTCAGAACACCAAGATCACGGTTATACAACCAGTATAGACGAAACGTTCAACTTACCCAAGAAACTTGATCGAATAATCACAACACAACACTATCCACTGTATTATAATTAAAACGACAACTTCGCGAGAATTAAAATTCCTCGAAACCGAGACGTCCGCACCGCGTGACGGTCAGATATCAACTGAATGACTCTTTCGCATTGTGTTATGTGTAGCTAGCGGCCATACTTTAACACACAGGCATGTTGGATGAAAGTGACGTGTGTGTATATGCCTTTTTTTGTGTGTGCAAATCAGTCAACAAGTTATTATACCTTGAATGAAGCATTGGTGTATGCATTTACAAGTAGACTCTAAATTTTTTGAAAATTACAGCTGTGTTGGTAGGTGAAAATTTTGTGGCTGTAATTATTCTATTATGTAATTTGTGACAGCTTAGCAACAAGAATTATTAAAAAATAATAGTTTCGCGCCAAGAAATGTGAAGATAATTGTTTATGGTGTAAGAAGAAATACTTTTTTTTTGTGGAAACACTCCACAGTGTTGCGTATTAGCGGAGACGTCATTTGACATTTATGGGATGCTAACTTAGATAGGCTTTGAATATTCTAATGCAAAATTTAAATTTTCGGAAATCCAGACTTTGTCAAACAATTCTATTTCATGCTGGTCCATAAAATAAATGATGAATACTACTAGGGAACGGTTTTTACGCTGTGACCGTGACACCACGTGGGAATAACGTGAGTAAAGATTGCAATATTAGTACGCAAGTACTTAGTTGACTGCAATTGATTTCTTTAAACTACTCTACGCATAGTAAAGGATTAGTTTTCTGTGAGATTTATTGGATCAATAAGCAGTAAAATAGCCCAGATTACAGGAAGGCTAATTTAGATAACGTAATTTTTAAATCGGTAATAAGATTCTTCACCATCTGCAATATAGCATCAAGTTTTCTTGGGTTTAGAGCCTGTTGATTTCAGAAATCTAAAGCAGCGGCTTCAGAACTTAAAATTATAGTAAATACTATAGCAGATCAATAACTATTCTAAATATGAGTAGCTGGTAAGTATTCTGTCATAAATTCTTCGATAACTTAATTTATACTATGAAGCTATGTTACATTATAAATCGTAGCGTAAGGATACAACTTCATCAAAGTAAATCGCATGGGTTGTACGTACAATATCAATTAATAGATAAATATTGAGATATGGCATGGAATTAACAATTCACAGACTTGCCGACAGGTTCACATATATAAATGGGTAGACAGAAAAGATGGCAAGGTTAATCTTATCTTAAACAAATTTCGTATCAGCTATTTTGGTAGATAATTTATATCATACGGAAGACACGATACTTCTGAATTATTATCAATTATGATTTGCAGAATGATACAAATCTTTTTTGCAAGTAACAAAGCCACTAATAACACGTGTATAAGCAAGTAAATTAACTATCATTCATGAATGATGTATCCGAAACTTTTGATTCGCCAATACTTATGGGACTTCCAGAGGAAAGGACCAAAGGACCAAAAAAAATCTAAATGAAAATTTCCACCTGTAAGATGCACATACTAACAAAATATACTCGTACATTATTATACTGTCAGGCAAAGTCTAACCTTTAAAATACATGCGATTTCTGAAAGCTAATTCTCCGTTTATCTCAAAACAAATTCGCAAAACACGGAACGCTACTAAACTGCAGTCTGACGTCACACTCATTGGTTGGTGTGTCGCCCGTTCCGCTCTCTGATTGGTCTGTCAATGTCTTACGATCGTAAGACGCGTGCGCTACTTTGAAACGTGTTTCATTTATAGACTTTGTTATTTTATTGTTAAATTATATTTCTTTTTGTGCACTGTTACTTAAACTAGGTCTGTTAGGATATCTCCGAACAGCTCGCCAACTCTTGAACCTAAAAGCTTTCTGACGGATTCATAAGATTTAACAACTGATCTGAGAAGATGGTATTTTAGTTCAGTGCCAAACATTGCAATATAATTCACGGATCGAATTGAGACTAAAGCATTTAGCATTTGCGAGAGCCATAAGATAAACACCATCAGCAGCTAAATATGTTTCTTATTTTTCTGACAGAGACGACAAAACTTACTAAATGTTTTATCATTTTATAAAAACCGTAAAAGATTCAAAGCCTGAAAAGCCTTAGTAGCGAAAAGTCAAGATATTAATAATGACAAGCACTCATCAGGACCTACCGCGTAACTAAAATGGTAATGAACATGAACTCTGATAAACTTCATAGCAATCGTGAGAGACTTATCTAATCTGTGGCAAGATACTAATATTATAGATAATATCTTGCCGCAGATTTTGCGTTAGGAATATACGAGTAACTCTATAACATTGCAAACAAGATGCCGCCCGCTGTTCCAAATTGTTGGTTTTGGCATGATAGATTACATTATAATTATGTTTGAAGTTTCAGCAAATTAACACAATTTATATTTCGTGAAGTGATAAAGCGAGCGATAACGGTTATATTCGTGTTTGCTATATCGAAGGGACTGAACTAATTGAACACATTTTAACACACATGGATGGATTACCAACTAAATTAAAATTCTTGTAGAACACTAAATCAAGCAATGGTACTGATTCCGTTGTTTAAAAACTAAACACATTTAGTCTCATTATATCTCTTTCTAACAAAAAGCATGTGAAAAAGATGGATGATATTTAGTCCTTTCAAATCAAATTAGTCCACGACATGAATTTAGTCGCCATAGCTGGTCCCATCTAATTTCCCGAAATGACTAAATTGACAGTTCTAAATTATATTATCCTTTTTCAATTATGTTTATTAATAATATAAGTGTGATTAAAAATAGCACGATGTGCAAAAGAACCAGCATGTTGAGTTTAGGCATTAGGATTGTTATTAGATTAATTTGCAAATAAGACAGTAAAAGAATACAAAACAATAAATTGCAAAATCATGAACTGAAACGATCTAAATAAGTGTAATGTCAAAGTTGGTTTTCTAATTAATCATTCCGTGTAATCAAATCTTGACTTTACGCTCAAGCTTTTAGGTACAAAATTATGTTAGAGCTATTTGAGTTAGCTGCAGTATCGTCAACGTATAATGTCTTTTGTCTTTGAAGAACTATAGAAGAAAATGCATAACCCCTGCTTTTCCTCATCATCGCTGTGGAGTGTGGCTCTGCACCCGTAGCATGACTATTTCTATTTCTAGTCTTCCAATCTTAGAGTATTCATCTTCCAATAACAAAAGCTCTTTCTATCCATCTCGAAATCTAGACTCGCGTTTCTACGTAGACAAAGACAAAATATTATTTCCATACCAACGGGGAAGTAGTTAGTGATGTAGTTATTCTACCAAATCCTACTAGAGTAGAAATGTTTCTACAATCTGTCATTGACAAAAGCCGTTTCTATGGTGGTCGTGCTATGCCTGCTGGGATCATCATACCACTAGAATGCATGAATTTTTTCATATGGGAAATTGGAGATACCTTCAAAAGGCCCCCCGACCTGGAGCTTTTATCACACTGACACTTCCATAATTCTACTGTGGGGTCATTTGCTGTCCTACAATGAATGCATTTACGAAAACTAACTGCAGTTAACGGCACTCTTTTTTAAGTTTTTATTTTGTTATGATGGCAACGCGTCCTATTGCAAGGGACTTAATAACAGCCTCGTGAAATGTGTATATAACGGTATATTTCCGCGGTCCGCCTAACTCTTTGAGAACTGCAAGCGTGATGGTGTTTTATGCTAAAGAATCCTATATATTATACATTTAGTCATTGTTATTATTTTTATCTTGTTGCGTTCTTTTTTGGAATGTTTTAAATTTTTACTTTTTGTGTCTTAATTATTTCTTTCTTTGTTTCTTTTCTTTCTTATTCTTCGTACTTAGCAACTACTCAAAAATTAACTCTTCTCCCTTAGACCACATCATAGATCAAGTCCTCTAATTGTTGTTTGATAGTTCATACACGTGCCTGTTAAAGACTATGCTCCGATTACAATCATTGTCATAGGTAGAAAACAAACAAGAAATGTGCGTCATGCCTTATGCTACAGGCTGTTTTGATGAAAATGAAACGTAGTACCTTTTAGTATTTTTGTATTGTGACAGCGAGTGTGGAATTGTGGATACAGATGCCTGTCTTGTAGACAACATGCAAATTAACTAAGACTTCTTTACAAATTATGCTTCTGTTGTTGCGAATAAATATTGATTAAATAAAGTTGAAAACAAAGTTGCAATTGTTGTGAATATGATTCATATTAAATTTCAGCAAGTGTATTTCAATTAAGCCTTTGAACGCCATGTCGGTCACCCTTGGTCAAAAACAATCAATATTCTATTGTATCTGTTGCCGTAAATGTATTAAACGTAATTTTGTAGTAAACAATAATATCTGGGATCACCGAAATACAGAATTAGCAAGTTAAAGTGGTAGTGGGCTGACCATAATCTGTTGAAAGACTGGTGGTCATTGACTCCTTGCAGACGAGTCCTTGTGTGGAGACCGCGGATCATGAGAAGCGTATGGAATGCTGCTTAGTTAGATGGAGTGACGACCTGGACGGCAGATAATAGAGTAATAAATTTAAATAGTAGAGCAAATAAAACTCAACCCGATAAAATAAAAAGGTCCTAAAAATCATCTCGGAAACGACCGCATCGGACAAAATATAAATTAATTAAATTATTCCATCGACAAATCGCTCAATTGCGGCCAAAGTTTATGATATAATTTGAATAAAACGCTCCATGACCCGTATCGCAGATGTGGGCAATAAGTCTGCCAGGCCGAAATGGGAGTGGGCGGGCCACATTTGCAGAATGCACCCAGAAAGGTGGGCGAGGATTGTCACGCGGTGGGTACCGGAAGGACGTCGCCGCCGAGGGAGGCCAAAAACATTTGGACTATTTTCTCGAGGATTGGCCAGAGCAGACAATGAAGAAAGAGGCGTGGAGGACCATAGGGAAGAAAATTGCCCAGCTTGGGACATCGTACGTTAAAAAAGTGAATAAAAAAATTGAAATTGACATAATCACCCACCGTGCTTGGCCAACGTATTCGTTATCACAAACGAGATGCTGTCCATCCTCTTGACATAATTCCTTAATAGCTAAGCCCTTACCTAACCTAACAGTAGCTTTTTATGAGACCCATGGGTGGAGGAAGGGTGGACTAATACAATCACAAAACAAAAACATACTGTATCAACCACAATTTAAAAGATTGATTGAGGGAAACGAGCCGTTGCCTTAATGACCCGACAACCTGGCCACTTAGACTCCATGGTGGCCTTTGACCAACGCATTATTGCAGCACGTGGGTTTTATACTGATGCAATTAAAAGCAGTCTATTTCTGTAGAACCTAGACATTTAAGGTCAATTATTCGATTCTCTAATAAGACGAATAGGGATGGGTTGGACATTAATTAACAGTGTGAGATTTGCTCCGAATCTGGAATGATATTGTGTAAATCATGACAAAGGAAGACTGTGGTTATAAGCGGAAGACTAATATCGGAGAAGATTAACTAGTCCATGATAACAGTAATGTCAAAATCAAAGTTTTTTATTTCAACTGAGCCTTTGCAGGCACTTTCAAAACGTCGTGATTCTATGTGCATGGTGGAACTCTCGTGTAGCTTTTATGATTAAGTATATTTTTTTAGTCGGAAAGGGTACCTACTGTAAAGGTTCAAAACCGAAAGGGGAACAGCAGATTTGTTTTCGCGATTCACTATTGGTCCGATAGTCAAAGTTGTTCAGAATGATGAGTACAATAAGCCGCATTCGGATTTATATGCCTTTTCTGGTTAACCGAGTATAATGACAACATATCTATACAGTCATTGCATTACATAGTTGTATAGGTATCTGTATACTGTATAGGTTATCGTACCTCGATGACGTTACAATAATAAGGTAAATCACCTTTTCCATAACCTTCACCTTGAACTTGGGACACAACAAAGATAAGATTATCAAGTTAAATTTAACGACAGACAGTACTTAGCATTAAATAATATATTCAACTTATTATCAATTAAGCTGTACATTCACAAACACACACATACAAACAGCGGCCATGACAGTTCGGCGCGCCTCTGAATCTGCGGCCGCTGATTGGCTGGCCGGATCGCGCCTCCATGACGTCATTGACTCCGGCGCACACATTTTATCGAAAAACTACAGCCACATTAAAGGCGATAGCGATTTATGAATAGTTGTTTATTGTTTACCCCTATCTTGGCATTGTTGCAAGTTTCGTTCGAAAGGCAGAGATATATTCTGATCATCAAAAGTTGTTTAGTGCATCAGCTGGCATGCAAGTTGTAAATATTACTCAACTCTTGGAGAAGTTAGATCTAATCTAACAATCATATAACTTTTTAAACTAACGATCCGATTGGATGTTGCAGAAGTCAACTTGGAAAAGAATTTGAGGAAGTTAGCCTTTATATAAGAAAGTACATTTGAACAACTACAAATATCACAAACCCGGTCTCAAGTGCCTTGAAAATAAACTCTACTTCTGTTCACCGTCAAATCAAATCCGTGTATTTTTCCATGATGAACAAACCCGACCGGTTCTCTCAGCCAAACGGGATTACAATAGGAGGCAACGACATGTTACGGCAGGTCGTTTTGAACAGTTGAAATCTATCGTCATCAAACAAGCCCTTTATATTTGGGAACGTGTTCATTTGCCTTTTCAGATAGTTTTATGTACGGATCCTGAGTTGTAAAGAGCAAATAAACTAAATTCAATATGAGAGGATTTCATATACATGATTAGCCAACTTTAGGTCGTCTTTAACAAAGAGATTTAAAATGTTCAGATACTTGTAAGTTAAGTTCCATGACTAGTTAGTTAGTTAGTAGTTTACGTTAGTTTCAGTTTAGGTAGTAGTTGTACTACGTAAAATCAAAACAAGCTGAATCATAAGTATGACGAAGTCCGTTCTAAGTATGCTAATGTGTAATTCCAAGTACTTTCTGAGGATTCATTGCATTGACATTGAAACGGATTCTTTTTGCTACCTAATTCATAATAATTTCAATGTGAAGACTCTAGGTAGCGTGATAAGTAAAAAAATATTAGGTATCTATAGATCGTCATGGATGACATCCAAAAACCAAATTGACAAGCAATAGCAAAGATTTGCGGAGATAGTCAATCTTCAGTGATAGAGGACTAGAGACACAAAAAACAATAAAAATACAATAAGCATAGAAACTCAAGTACAAACATTTTAAACAGAAAACAAGCTATGCAAATCGATTTTAGGGACACGTGAATCATATTTATATAATAAAGTTAGGTAACCGAATGCTAACTCTCCTTTTATAGTAATACCTAGTATTAATCTTTATCGTTCATTCCAACTGCACAATATAATGTAGCCCTGGCTCTTTAACTAGGGTGACCTGTATGACAGGAGCGAGTTCCTTCCCTGAATACTATTACCACTATACTAATATTAATATTATTACTATTTACTGGACTAAAGATCAACTAAAAATCTATGTTAGCATAATTTATCCCAAGATAACTACCATGGAGCAAAACTCGCTTCAGCACTCATAACATGGTCTATATCTTTTAGAAAGTGGCTGACCTCGTGCGCGCTTATCCGCAAACAGGTTGCAATAGACTGATACAGCAAATAGGACGCAGTAGTTGCAGCTAAAGGTCTTATTATAAAGTGTTTAATTAGGTATGAGGAAATAGTTCTTGTTCAGATCTGGGATTATAAAAACGGCTACTCACATCAATCATGATAATAATATCGTATTCAATGTAGGTACTAATAATCGGCTTCTTCATTTATAAGCACATGAAGAAGAAAACTAATAGCAAAAACATAACTAAAACACCTGTATTCCCCGAAGAGGCCAATTACGGTGTAAATTCACAATCACTTCCTAAACAATCCGCCATGTTTCCTTATGATACGAACCATATATAGAGGTTCTCTAAAGTAATGGAGATATTTCTTGTCAGTAATTAACAGTATGTTTTAATTATTTGTATTATATCGATTGTTATAATCAAGAAAAACGGGGTCCTAAAATAGAACCCTAACTCACACCTTAGTTCATTATACATTTATATATGGAAGACAGTTAAATATTACAAAACGTACGAACTGTTGAAGTTCGTAAAGTTAGAAAATAGCAAAAGAAGTCCTGCAGCGAGATAGTGTCCGAGGTATAGGTGCAGATCCATGCACTTAACAAAAGTAACTTCAATTAGGTCGTTATTAGCTCTGTCGCAAGCCTTACAGAAATCAAGGTATTGCTGTTAAAGTCAGTAATTTCTAGAAGCTTTATTTGAATTGGACTTTTGAAGCATAAAATGTCGAGAATTTCGGTGCACAGATCCAAAGGGTTAGTTGGTATTATGGAGAAGACTGGCGAGAAATTCCATAATGCTGGTCTTATAAGTGGAAAAAACATCCCTTTTAATCTTTTATATCATGCTATTAAACTAAACTGCATCCCATCCCAAAAATAAAGCACTTTTTCACCTCTTACGAAACCATGCGAAGACGAGTCTGCCTCTTATGCAGCAAGTAGATTGCAACATGATAGAGATATGCCTAGATAACTAGATCCTTTGATACTAGAAGTTAAAACAAACGTGTCGTTATCAGCAGCCGCGGTTTTATTCCGCGTAGCACGCCATCGATAAACGAAACGTGAAATCCTTTACTCGGATACATTATTTAGTAATGCGATATGGGGAAATAATGATATGCATGGTTTCGTTATACCACTTATACCTACGGTGGAATAGTTTATTTATCTACCTACAACCACAAGTCTCGAAAAACTTAATAGCTTTTTTTTAAGGTACATCAAGATTTTGGTATGCTTGAAAGTTGGAACGTTATCTTGAGGATACTGAATGCCAAAGGAGTAGAGAACTCGAAATGGGTGAGTGATGGTTTCTTGATATCAATGACTACGTGACAATGACAAAAATATATCTAAATAATATGGCAGTCACTCGTTTTTGTATATTACATAAATCTCAATTTTGTATATCACATACATGTAATATACAAAATTGTAACAACCTTATTTTAATAGATCCATCCGTGGAATTTCTTGCCAGTTCTTCTCCATAGAACCAACTTTTTTGGAACCGTGCACCTAGAGTCTATAACGTTACAAAAGTGCTTAAGTAATATTTGGTTTATTTTAAATAAAAACTTTTCTATTTTATACTATTATTACCAAGCTTACTTATTACGCCGCGCAGAGATGTAATATTCTCAAATGGCACCTTAGTACGAAGGCTTCTTGCAAATTTTCCACAAACATCCAAGCTATAAAAGAATACACAGTTTTCTTCAACATGGACATAAGGAGTATTTATCAGAGTACTGTTAGTATCGTAAACTGCAGATGTCAGAGATCGATCGCTGTAGTGTACACACCGGCAGTTTCCGCTAGGAAGGTGTCCTACTGTAAACATTTTGATGTATGGGCTCTTCAAATAACAAGGGGCAAATGAGTGTGGATACTTTATTTCTTTACAGAAAAGTGTGGGGTATTTAAAACTTGGTTGTGGTCTGTACATTTCGATGGTGGAGCAGGTCAGGTACTATGTGAAAGCAATTTCGAAAGGTAGAGTAAACGGACAGATAGGTAATAAAATGGGTTTAGGCTTTGCATGTATTATTTTTCAATTAAAGGTAATTCTCTCAAGTTCTTAAACTCAATGAAGGCTGCCTTCACTTCTGCAACTGTAAAGAAGATTTTTGCAAGAATGATGTTGCTAACCATGCATGTGATACAGAAATCGGTAACTTCCGTCATCTCTTACTTCGATGACTGCCTGGCAACTATTAATTTGGACCAATGCTGATCAAGCAGAAAACAATCTATTGTTAATGCACTCCAAAAATAAATCAGTACAAATTAGGTCAATTTGCATTGTGACAACAACAGCAAAACCTGACCTTGAGTCAATCAAAGATGATAGCGACAAAAATACTGAATCATAAATATACAAAGACAAACATGAAAGTAATTGACTCCAATATGAACCCAGGAAACGTGGGCGTGTGTCAGTAATTGATGACGTTTTAAAACATGTCACGAATCACGATTCTATTACGTCGGGAGACAATAATGATATTAAAACGAAAATTTCGTGATCCAGAATTAGGCTGGAGTTACTGCAAGCTTAGATAAGAAAGAAGGAAAGAAAACTCATTTATTCGGACTAGACATCAGACAACACAATGCACAAACATAAAAAAGTAAACTATGTCGTGTCGTCGTGCCGTGTTTTATGCCAAAACTGGAACAAAATCAAAAAATCGGGAACAAATCCAACTTTTTACCGTTTTATCTGTTGATTTTTCGTTTTAGGTGCTTCCAAGGAGACAAAGAATGGAGAAAACTGATTTATCCTCGGTAAAGTCGGAGACAAAAACATCTCTTTATTTATTATTTATTTGTATATTCTATATTGTACACCAGTAAAACAAATATTATAGACATAAAACTCGCACGAACAAAGGTAAATTGTACAATGGGCGGCCTTATCGCAAACGGCGATTTCTTTCACACAACCTTTGGATGGACAAGACTTTCTTTACTGTTTTCTTTCCCGATTTTTCGTTTTGTCTTCTATTGAGGAGACTAAAGGTGGAGACAACGGGTTTGTCCACCCGTAGTGCTAGCCCTACAGGTGTACATGGTATCGTTGGGAGAGAAATTATCCTCATTTTTATCGCATATTTAACAACTCCAACTTAGAACTATATCACAGTTTGTACCCAAATTGTCACCACTAACACAATAAAGATGGCTCCCACCTACTAATTTAAGAATACATGATGCGTAGTATGATCACATTATATTTGAAATTGATATTAATGTCCAACCTGTCTGGCCTGAAATATGATATATGACTGGGAGACAAACAATTTGATTCAGACGGACGTAAACGCTAGCCTTGGTGCAATAAAATAAAATAGGAATACTTATGCTACCCATGAAAACTAATTTGAATCTTATTACAGACAAGATAGAGGCAAAATTTGCAAATGAAATTGCTTTTATTGCAAAAGCTGACAATACAGACCGCCTATGACGCAAAAACAATAAATTACTTACTATACTATATAAAGTGTTTGTTTAAACAATGTTGTCTCTAATTACAGTAATTACTACTTTCGCACGTATAGGTTAGTTTGTTTGGAAAACATTCTGAGTACATTACTAACTAATAAGCAGTATATCATTACATTCTTAATATTCTTATCCATTATTCTATTCTTATTCTTCTTTTTAAACGTAAAAGAATCGGAAGTAAAAATGGCTGCCTATAATTGCTTACGTTTTCTTGGCTCATGATTGTGAATCGCTTCAATTACCAATATTATTCTAGTAACTACTACTAAGTTTAAGTTGACCAATCAGGAACTGGCAATTGGTATGTGAACAACAACCGTGAAGCGTGAAATCTTTCAGATGATCATAAAAATATTGTCATGAAATCTAACTGTTGATAATGTTTATCGTAGAGGTTATAAACTTATTAGATTACACTAAAGTTTGACGTGAATTGAATTAGGTTTGGTTACGATGTAATAGAGTCAGAAAAATACAGAAGCAGTCAACACGAGGATTTTACGTCGAATGACGATTCATCAGAGTAACGGAGCACTTCAAATTGACCCCACTTTTGAAGTGTCGTCTGTATTTTCAGCACTGAGTCAGCAGATGCGTTGCACACTGACAGTCACGTAGGCAGTTAGGCACACACTTCCACTGAACAAATAACGCGTAAGGGACTTTACTCATGACGCGACGCGACGCGACCGATATCGCATCGATTGTCGACCCAAATTGCATGTACGTCCTAATGGAGCGACGCGATGCGATTCGACTGATTTGTGTCGCCCACCAACTATATAACTGACTTCAAAAAAGGAGGAGGTTCTATGTTCGACCGTATGTACTTTTTTTTTTAATGTATGTTCACCGATATCTCCGTCAATTGCGAACCGATTTTGAAAATTCTTTTTTTGTTTGAATGGGTATACTTTCGAAGTAGTCTCATTTAGATCTTATGAAGACCTTCGGAGATAGACAATGGAACTCTTCAATGGATAACAGCAAATCATTCGCGATTGCTGTGATCGCATGTTTATGTGTTATCTATGCCACTCCAAATAGAAAAATAACATAAACTTTTAATAAAAGTAAAAACCGACTTCAAAAATCTATAAAGTATAAAATAATTTACTTAAAAAACCTAACAGCTTCTGAAGTCGGGGTCTTTATTTCTTCAATGCACCTTAGCTTGGCAGTGGTACTTTGACATCCCTTTCGTGGACATAGCGTCGTAATTTCGACATTCTTTCCACATCGTTCGCCGTTCTAATGACGCTTCCCTTGTGTTCTTATGGGTGACTTGAGTGTTAAGTAGGTACCTACTAGTATTGATTAAATTGAAAAAATGATAAATTTAATTGGAAGATTAAATAAATGATCTTTGCTGCTCTTTTTTTTAAATATTTTGTAAATTCAGGACGAATTTTAGCCGCAATTATTATTGTGGATTTGGTTTGTGAAAAGAGTATCCATGGAGTTTCTTGCGGATATCTTCTCCAGGACCAACCCACTTGGAACCGTGCACCTAGAATCACGACGTTTTGAAAGTGCCTGCAAAGGCCCAGTTGAAATAAAAATCTTTGACTTTGACTTTGTTCGACGGCAGCAAGGCATGTTAAAGAAGGTATGCCGTCAACCTAGTTAAAATAAGACGTCAAATGTTGTAAATAAAAAATTGTAGGTTCACACGGCTACATATCAAGCTATACATTTCCAGTATAAGCTGACCTCGCATTGTATAGGCTTTCCGTACAATGACAGCTCAGCTTATACTAAAAATGTATAGCTTGATATGTAGCCATGCGTTTACCACTATTGCTTTTTCTAGCAACAGTGTTCCATGCTAATTTTGTTGCATGACGCTGTTAATATTGTGGTAGGGTGTAGTTATACCTCCTACCCTTTTAATTCCGCTCCCATTAAGGAGTTATTGCACCTACTCATCATTATGAACAACTTTTACTATGGGGCCAAGACTGAAATAGCGAAAAGAACAAGAGCGGTTCGATGCCTGTTCCATATCTATCAATAGTTCAATATAATGAATGGGTTGGTCCCATAGTAAAAGTTGTTGACAAAGATTAATACAATAACCTCAGAAAGGGATCGGGATTAAAAAGGTAGGATGTTAGGTATTTCAAGACATTTTAAGACAACCTACATACCGACATATAAGTAATTAATTAAAGTCGATACTTAGCTATGTATGCGCCTCACGTTTAGATATACCTATGTACTTATAGATAGATTATTATAGTATACAGTCCACTGTTTTACCCACTATCTTAGTTGCAAATAAATGCTCATTGTCAACACACGTTCGTCTAATTTCACTCACACTTCCCGTACAATATTGAACCTTAACCACATCATCAAGACCTTGTATAGACAGGGATGATTTTCAATTTCTTGTAGGTACAAACTGAATAGAATTTTACTCAGTATTTTTTTTTATTAAATTAATTTATTATTGATACAAGTACCTACCTAGTTGCGCAACTGAAATCGCTCATCGACATACCAAACAAGAAATCGCCTGCAGGTCGCAAAGGAGTCGAGCGGTCGCGCGGCCACGTACATTTCATGCGATATCGCACGCCATGAGGACGTACAAGCGACTCGACGTCGATCAGACCTGTGAGCGATATCGCCATATCGTACGATTTGGTCAGTAAACATGTGCGACCGTTCATACATTTTCTATAGGTCGCAAGGTTATGCGATATCTGACCGATGTCGACAATCGATGCGATATCGCGTCGCGTCGCGCCATCAGTAAACACGCTAACTCGTCACACATGCTCCCGAATGACGCAAATATCTGACCAGGTTTGGTCAGATATTGAAATAGAATCTGATAAAAGAAATTAATTATTTAGGATATTAGAAAAGAAACAAATGGCCCAGAATCATGGTTGATAAAAATCTAAACATACTTAAACAATTAAAAAATAAATGAATTATAAATTAATCACATTTTATTGATTTTAATAATTATTTCAACGCTTTTAATTTGGAATTCAGTTTTTAGATAGTACAGCTTAAAAAAAAAACACATTATTAGTTTGGTTTATAATAAAGAAAATCAACGTAATAATGATGTAGAAAAAAGCTTAACTATTTAGCTTATTTATTTATTTTATTTATTTATTTCATTTTAATCGTTATTTAAAATCATCTCAGCCCTACCCAGAATTATATTTGAAATACATGACCTTTAATCCTGATACTCCACCGAAGAACAAGAAAAATACACAGGTCAGGAATAAAAATGGAGTAACCAGAAAAACAATAAAAAAAAAACTTCATAATTATTGTCCCGAGACTTCGCGGCATAATTTCAGAAGTTGATAAAACTTATTTTACTAAAGTAGGTAGATTTCTAACTGGAATACGTCAACACTTCGACAACTGTTTGTCCCAATACGCGTACCGATTACGAATCATAGACTGACATGCAGAGACGACAGAAACGAGTCTAAGCGTGAACTTACGCTTCCATCTGTCAAACTTACGAACAAACTTTGATAGATGGAAGCGTAATTTCACGCTTAGACTCGTTTCTGTCGTGTCTGAATGTCAGCCTTAGAGTATAGACTAAAGAATTACGAATAGTAATCTCAACTGTCATACGTAATAATAAATCACAGTCAAGTCCTAAACATTACTCAATTCGGGTCGCACTTGCTACCTGTGAAAACAAACGCGATGCCAAATCCTGGTGGGTAAAAGTTCGATACGTTATAAAAAGATTGGTACCGTCAGCGATAGTAAGTCTATGTGTATACGTGATTAGTCACAGGTAGCTAAACTCGGAGTCCATTTGAGGGGCTCGGCATGGCTTTAGCACAGATACATTCTAGACTAGATCCTTATTTCATGTAAACCAGATACAGGTACTTATGAAATGTCGAAAATCTAGGTGGGTGATTCCAAATAGTAGGTCCTATGGAGAAGAACCGGAAATAAACTCCATGGAAACTCTTTTAAAATAATAAATTACAATCTTGATTAGTACAATGTTGTGGTAAGAGCTGCGAGAATTATGTACCTAATCTAATGTGAATTAAAAATAAGAATAAGATAGTCATGATGACGACACGGTTGGCGCAGTGGCTAAGCGATTAGCTTTCCGCGCTAAGTGCCGCGGGTTCGATCCCCGCACGGAACAAATATTTGTATGATCTACAGATAGTTGTTTCGGGTCTGGTTGTGTGTGCATGTGACTTGTATGTTTGTAAACTGTACCCTCGATACAGGAGAAATCCTAGTGAGGGGCAACGTTTTTAAAAAAAGAAAAGAAAGAAGAAAGAATGATTCAATTTTTGATTGCCCTTTCGAGGCTGGAGAGCGAGACTCCACCGGCACCGTGCCTAGAAGCACTCACGCACAATCGGTAAAGAAAGAAAATATACGTTTATTACCACAAATATAAAAAATAAAATACAAAACAAAACACGTAAAACCAAACAAGTAAACATAAAAAAGTAAAAACGAAAAATAAAAACTTACCTACTAAATTAAAAATCGAGTTTTTTTTTCTTTTTTCATTCTTTATTTCACCTATTAGGTTATATGTGACATTGCTTGCCTAAAAGGTCTCAGCTCAGCAAAGTGCTGCACCTAGCTGCAAAGCTGATTTTCAGCTGAAGCTTCAAGTGCAAAGAGTGTAAGCAAGTATAAAGAGCTCGGAGTCTCGGATGGACCAATTCGCACGCAAAACGCGATCGATGCGTAAAATCGATATTGTTAATAGAAACTCACAATAGACCTCAGATTCTCTGTTAAGCTCACACTTTAGAATTGATAATAACAAGATTTTTTTAGTGACAGAAACAGCATCGATTAATATTAATTACAACAAGTTATGTTAAAAGGTTATAAATCCTTTAAAATCTAAAATAGAAGTCAGGTGGCGTTTAATAGATCCGGGACGGCAAATTACCATTGTTGAACGACCATTCTCATAGGCTAACTCTAATGTAATATTGTTCAATTAATAAAGGTTTGTCTATACAGCTAATGTCACAAAATGTGTATAGGTGCAGGTTTTAGGGTTGATCCCATGGTAAAAGTTGGTCATAATCACAGAACACAGTGTTCTGTGGTCATAATTATCATCATTCTCCTGCCCTTATCCCATTTTACTTGGGGTCGGCGCAATATTTCTTCTTCTTCCATTCATCTCTATTAGACGTTAGTAAAGTTGATCATAATGATGAGTAGACTATAAAGGTAGGTTCTTGTTATTATAATATTTATAATCTGTGCCCGTACGTACATCTAGTCACAGATTCCTTGTTAAAACTTTAAAAGCGCCTAACAAGCGTCTTTAATTTCCCGTTAGTAACAGTACAATGCGAAAAGGCTTGTCGGCTTCACATTTCATTTCGTTCACTTTGCGCGACTTGCATTCCTGCTGCGCGGGCGCATACGTGATGGAGGTCGTGTGCGCCAACCAATCGGAACGCGCCGCAAAGGGGCACGGCAATGACGCACGACTTACGCAACACCATACATAATATTTACAACAGGCTTAATTGTTGTACAAGGAAAAGATGCGATTTTTATATACCTTTTGCGGGAAATCCGATGACTGTTAGTGCAAATATAATTATATTAATTAGGATTATTGTTTTTAAATAAATTTCAATAATGTAGGATTAGCCTATACGTAATCCTACACTGTTAAAATTTATTTAAAAACTATTATTAGGTAGTTATGGTTTTACCCCGGTATTTTTTCTATTGTTATTTCAGATTAAGTACCTATTTATGTTATTTTAAAACCTTTTTGTATTACTATTGTACCTATAGTTTGCAATCATAATTATTGATAGGTACCTAAGTAGGGAGGTAGGTACCTACCGCATTTATCAACTTATTTGAAGCTGGTGGGCTGAAGATAGGCTCCACTGGTTCACCATAAATACACCAAACTGTACACGTACCTAGGTGTACTATTCTACAATTTCATATAGGTAGGTATTTTTTCTTTATATCATTATAATCAACATTATATTTCACATGCACACATACACCCATAGCCGAATCAACTATCTGTAGATCATACAATTAATATTTGTTCCGTGCGAGGATCGAACCCGCGGCACGGAGCGCAGACAGCTAATCGCTTAGCCACTGCGCCAAGTGTATCGTCAAATTTAAATACTCAATAAAAACTAGAAAAATAAATTGGATAAAACAAAATATCCTTACCTACCTACTAGCTACAGACATAATCTCTTCAGGGTAACTTGCAATCCCGATAAAGTTCTAGCAACGAACTACAGAACTATGATACATAAGAACTACAGAAGTAAGTACCTATGATAATCATAACTTATAGAATAGATTAAAAGATGTTTATGATTACCTATCAAAAGAGGTACAGTGCCACATACTTATCTGACCCAGTCATGGCGTCGCTGCCGTCGCTTTTACCAATATCCGATCATCTCCCTACAAAAATGACATTTTGAAGCTTTTTGAAGTCAATTTTGTTCTGCAGCGACGTTAGTTCCAATTTTGGTCACCGGGTCAGATAAGTTTGTGGCACTATAGCTCAACAATTCATAAAGGATCTCTGTAAAAAAAGTTGTTCTTTTTTTTTCATAATTTATCACCAAAGTGCTCTGACGAGTGACGCCTCTATAAAAATATGAATAAAAAAAAAAAAGGAAGCCTGATTTCTGCAAAGAAAGCTGTTCTGTTATAATTGATGCAAATAAAAAATATGATGTAAGTTAATCTCATAATAATCATTTGCTTCTTAAACTTATTATGTAAGTAATAAATAAACAGATCATAAGCACTATGGCCAATAATATTTATATATATATTAATAAGCAATAATGGCTTATAACTACTTTGTCAGTATTCAGGTGTTCACTCATTAGCTAATATGAGTTAAAATAAGAGACTTGCATACAAGGATACTGATCAGTGGCGAAGAGTCCATACAACCCGATTCCCACCGGCTTCCCTTTAGGAATTGGTTAGTGCATAGACCAACGTAATATGATATTATTTACTCATCCAACTGACAAAAAAAGGCTTGTTATTCAGTTAGGTCGAGCTCTTCTAGACATGATTATAAGAGACGGTATGGATTTTTATCTTGCAGCTTTAATTACAGCAATTTTTAGAAGGCGTTTTTGGGAGGGCTTCCCCTTTTAAAACTGTCACCCTTCGCCACTGGTACTGATTGTTACCGTTTAAATGCTGTATTTAATATTATTATTTTTTGTACAGAAACACTTCAGTGGCATCCAATGTGCATGGAGCTGTCACTAAAATGTTTCTTTACAAAAGTTTATTTATTAATTTTCCAATATAATATAACAATATATCAACATCAATGTCTTAAATCAATATTTACATAATTATAATAGTTTACAATAAATGTCGCAATAAGATCACGGAAAGTGACTCACTGAGAAGGGCTACCATCCGTCCGGATTTTTCTGGATCTTTAATTATCGGATTTTCTAATAAGATGGAATGATTTAAATGATTGTTTAATTTTCCTACCTACTTAAAATAAAACATGTATGAAATCAGTCATCAATCTACACTAAAATATATAGGTAGGTAGGGTAGGTACAACAAGTTCAACCAGTCAATTAGTCTGATATCAACTTAAAACTTAATCAACTTTACTAGTAGAAAACATAAAATATTTATCCCTGTAAAATGGGAGCTGCGCATGAGATTTGTATCATTTAGTAAAATAAAAAAAAATAAAAAAAATAAAAAATACCTGGAATTTTTTTGAAATGGCCAGACTTTTTTTGAAACATCCAGCTTGGGACGTTTTAAATTTAGAAATGGTAACCCTATGCCTAAGCTACCCTAGGCAGTCCCGTTGCAATAGATGGCATGAACAATTTTCAATCAGAGCTCAGGTACCGTAGCATCTAGTAAATACCTATCATTCATTTTCCTGCTTTATCCCATTTTATTTGGGGTTGATGCTTATTTGCCTTTTTCTTCCATTCATCTCTATCAGACGACATTTCCAGATGCACTTCCTTCACATTCATGTCATGCTTCACACAGTCCATCCCTTTTCATTGCACTTTCTCTTCTCTAATAGCCATCAATATTCAACATTCATACTTACAACACTCTTCTTATAAAAAAAAACAACTAACATTATAACATGGTTCTCATTTCTCCGCATTACATGTCCATACCACAACAACCGGTTACTACCTATGCAGTGAATAACTGAAGGTCTGTAAATGGTACAGAACTTTAGTTATACTCTAGATTCCGAGTTACTACCCTAATATTGGGTAGTTAGTCATCAATGTAATCAAATATAGAAATCGCCAATTGTGATAAGACCGCCCATTGTACAATTTTAAAATGATTAATTGTGATTATAATGTTGATTGCTCCTTTTTTTATCAGCTGTACAATAAAGAGTTCCTATTTCAATTCTATTATATTTGATGTAGTAGGAAATTGCAAAGCTTTTAGCTTCACAAACTTTCAACCTGCACTTCAGTGCATTCCGACACTGAACAACAGATAAGATAACAATCTATAGTGGGATTATTAACTGGTTAAATGCTGCAGTTGTAGACATAATAAAATTTTGCTTGTCACATCTAGATACACATTTGGCATATGAGTTAAACTATTCACCAGCTTGCAATCCAAAAATATTGACTGCAAGTGATTGGCCATGTGGTTACCAACAACTTGCCTAGTGTGGTTTATCTATGCTCATGCCATTACTTTTTTTTAGGAAAAATTATTATGTCTAGTGGTGACTATGATAGGCAAAGTGCCTGGCATATTGATAGAACTCTTTAGATAAGATGTGAATAATCAAGAGGGCAATTGGCAATATTGTAGGCAGACATTAAATTAAGATTAAAAAAAGAAATTGCAGGAATGTCAGAAGAAGGTAAAGGAATCGTCGTTAGGCCAATAAAAAAGTATTTTGTTTAAAAAAACAATGTCAACCTTAGTCCACCACACTGACTACAGAAACCATTGAGGGCTCTATGAGGCCTTCTCAGGTGTGCAGGTGTCCTCACTGTTTTCCTTCACCGTTTTATCGCAAGTGATAGTCAAATTGCGATAAAAATTGGAAAAACTATACCTACCTACCTAAAAACATTTTATGGCAGTTTCGAGTATACGTGTAAAACTTGCAATGCACATATTAAAAACAAATACCTACTTACAAGACAAATACATAATAAAATAAAATTATTATATACACTGGCTACCTACTTACAACTTTCAAGCCGCCAGGAAGCAGTTCGAAAAACAAATCAAATTAGGTAACTATAAACAAAACACAATCAGATTGTTGGTTCGGTCACAAATGTTATTGTTACTTGATTTTTAATTCACTTTTAATTGGTAAATATTACTTTCATTAATACCGAAATACTTAGTTGAATATTTACAGAAAAACTTAGAAGAAACGAAATTAATTTATAACCACGAATCGACCCGATAGTCGATAATGACATTGACAAACAGCTGGTTGAGTCAACTTGAGTTCTGACAGACGCTAGACGTGGTGGCGCTGTTCACTCGATATAATTCATGGCACAATGAGATTTATTTCTTCTATTTTAATTTAAAATTTTACTCTTTATTAGATAATCTGCCATAAGAAAACATGTAGGTATTAATTAACACCATTTAAATGGAATAGGTAAGTAATTTAGTAAGGAATCATTGGTTTATTAACTTTTGGGTGATTTTATTAATTCAGTAGCAGTAGTTTTACTGTACATTATAGAAGGATAATATTTATACTACAAGACCTAAATACCTAGTTGTGTAATTTATAAAACCATTATTTTGCTGATTCAATATGGAGTACACTAATGCAGGTTTGCTCTGCCATCTATCGGAAATATGTTAAATCACTGTAAAGTTATGAATTATAAAAATCCCTTGATTCTCTACAGATGGCGCTACGATTATTACAAATTGAACACCAATATTATATTTTAGGTAAATCTAAGTAAGTAGATCAAAATATAGTTCCGATCTAATATCAATGTCATAATTTTTTGTTTTTATTATGGAAACTAAGAACTAAGGTATTTACATACATAGACTAAATATTTACAAATAAATAAAAAAAATATTAAAAATTAAAGATAAATAAAAACAAAGAGTAAGTAGATAATATTTTAGATCTATTATAGATGTATACAAGAAATAATAAAAATAGCATCATATTTTTTTTAGTTTTTCTTTAATTGCTCTTTATAATCTATTCTACTTCCATAATAATACAGTATAAATTAACAATCAATACATAAAAAATATTTTACACTTATGTAATTTATTAAAATGATGAATTTCAATAATATAAATATTATACTGCTAAAACTGGTATACATACATAAAATAATAATTTTATAGAAATAATCATTGTCCATGTTCATGCCAAGAATCCTACTATTTTAATAGAGATTCTGTTTTTTCTACCTAAATAATAATTTTTAGCTTCTTACGCTTTGCACGAAGTTGGTACTCTGTACTGTTCAACTTTAGGAACGCCAGATACCTGAGGGTTCTGTCCTTGCTGGATTTGGTTTCTGTATGAACTGAACTGCTGGTCTGCCTTCGACTGACAGATCACCTGAGCAGCTTGAACCTTGTAGCCTTCTCCGTGGCAGTGGGATTGGCAAGCAGGTAAGGGAGTAGTGGTTATGCAGATCTCCCCATGGTTTTCATGGTACTGCACCTGCTGTTTCAACTGGCACTGACCGCGCTGTTTCAGGTAGCACCTGGTCCTGTACACATTTTGGGAACCCCATTCCTCGTCTCTGCGCTGCACGGCTTTCAGCCACTCGTCATCTGAGCGGAGCACCGCGGTGTATTTAGGAGTTGACTGGTACGCCATTTGTTGAGCTTCCTTCTTCAGTTCCTCGGTCTTAGGGTCGCTGTTCTCGCCTTCAAGGGCGTATGAGGCTGCGTAATGCTCAGGCCGGTCAACTAGACCATTTGGTGTCCAGAAATCATCGCGGCTCTCGCCACTGTTCTGACCGCAGATACCTCTCGTGGTAGTACGGTGGTGCTGGGTGGTAACAACCAGTCGCTGTCCATCATACATCATACGGAGATGTCCATCGCGGATGTTGAGCATGAGAACACCCTCGGGGAGGGTGAAGTACTGCAGAAGTGGAGCCTCCTGAGCATCATCCCAGTAAATAGTCAGGTCGCCTTCAGAGATCTTCTTGCTATTGGTCTTCACCTGTACGTTAGCCTTATGGGACTCCGAGGGTTTGATTTCAATCTCCAGGTCCTTGCCAGTGTCGGTTCTAGAAAAACAAGTATATTATTGTTAGTGAAATAGGAAACTGGGTACCTAGATGTAGTCATTCCGGTTGATTGGCTATCTACTTTATTGGTCTAGTGGTGACTAGCGCAGCTTCTGGTATCAGGTTCTGGATACGATTCCTTGGGCAGGAAAGTGTTATTTACTTTTTTTTCTTTAAAACTCTCAGCGGCATTTCAGAGTTTGGAATTGCATACGCCAGATGGCATTGGGCTCGTCTTCTATTCCATGGACTTATTGAAGGCATTGGCTAATTGTGGGTGTCTAAAAATGCACCACTGCCTTTGCGGAATATAGGCTGTTGTAATATATTGATTACCGTTATTCTGATATGTTATGTTTACAAACTGAATTAAACTCACTTATAAGAGATGTAGATCTCTTGCTGCTTCTGGCTGGGTCTCCTGGCGAGGATTACCAGATCGTCCCACTTGCCGAGGCTGAAATTGGGCTCCTCCTGCATCAGCACATGCCAGGAACGGGACAGCTCGTAGTCGTAGGAGCGGTTGCCGAAGGTCCTCACCTTGTTGGAATCGATGGTGCAGAAAGCTGTTGGAAATTGGATGATTTTATAATATGGGTAATATGTTAACTATCGTCTTCATTTCTTCTATTAGGGAATGAGTTAAACTTTAGAATGTACATTATTTTAGACTAGTCTGATCTACTTTTAGAAGATACTAATTGTACTATGTCCAATAACCTAGAATACTTACGCTGGTATTGGTAGTTGGTCATGTAGTTGTTGACGCGCTCAAACATGCTGAATGGCGAGTACACAGATATCACATAGGGAGCGAACTTGGGGATGGGCACATTGTCGATGCGAACCACACCAGAAGGCGAGTTCATCTCAAAACGAAGACTGTTATCGATGTAGGAAGTCTCAACCTCAAACTGCAGTTTGCCTTCAGCAACTCTCTTCATTGGGTTGATTTCAGTGTTCCAGGTCCATTGCTTCAGGATTTTGTAGGCTTGGGAAGTCAAGTTCATGTAGAATGGGCTCACGTCTTTGTAGGTTACTGACGTCTTGAAGCTATCAGGAGCATGGGCCTTGATCAGCATCTTGTGGGAAGCAAGCTGATATTGGTTGCCGTTATCAATTTCTTGTTGCGCCAGCTCACCTAAACAATGATTCCTAAGCTGTTCAGTGTACCTCTTGGTGCGTTCAGTGCTGCCCTGAATGTGAATGTTTCCTTTCTGACCGTACTTGATGTCGGCTTCGTAAGTCATTTTCAGGTCTTTTTTCAGAGCATCCATGAAGTTCATTGCTGATATTTCAGGTTTGTTCACTTTGAGAACGGCATTAATCTGTTCGTTTCCGTGCTGGGCTGAGTTTCTACCAGCGAAGAATGCGTATTGGATCTTAGCGTCGACAGGGCTGTTAGCGATGGCGGCAGTTAATACATACTCCTGTTTCTGCGGACCCTCGAAAGTAGCGCTTACGTCTACAACATGGGCTTTAGCACTCTTGATGCCGGACGAAACCAGTTTGACCATCTCCTCGCGACGAGTTCCGCTGTTGGGTGTGACGTCATTCCTGTTGTTAGCTTTTCCCAGCTCACCACTTTGTTTCTGGTTGTAGAATTGGTCTGTAAAGATATTATTGTTTTTGTAATTATTATAATATTACTTGCCTTTAGCAGAGATAGCGTGTATTTTTCGAAGAAGTCTAGATTCTGAAATGAAGGCTCCACAACATTATTTTAAAGTAAAAGAACTAAAAAAAAAATTGTTTTCTTTCTTTCTAAAATATTAGTACGGCAGGTAAGTATTCAAGTCTTGATACGTACCATACACAGCAGTTAAAGTGACGAACTTAGTCTGAGATTGCTTTCCGAGGTATCTCAAGTTGTAGTGAGTTAAAGCGATATCCCTGGGAGATAATAAATTACTCCAGCTCTGGAACAGGTTGCCAGCGTTTTTGAAGTCCGACGAAAAAGAGTATCCTTGAATTTGGAAAACGGTACCAGTCTGCTGGCCGAATTTCACATCGGTGGATGATACTTTCCTAGAGCGTTCTACTAATTTGGTTTCAGGGTCTAGCGAAACTGGTACTAGAGAATCCTTCTTCTGGTTGGTAGTGTATGGCCAAATGCTGAAATGACCGATTGTGTAGTCTTGTTGTAAGCGCAGAGGTTCAATCCTTATTTTGGACTCTCCAGATTTAATCTCAATGTTTAGTTTAATGGGTACATTAACTTGGTATTTATTGACAACTCCAGCACTAGAAATCTGATCACCCAGGGTGTCCATGAATCCTACGCTTCCATCAATGTTACTAGCGGCTGTCAGTTGGAGTTCTTTTTCCATGACTGATGACACGCCCTTGCCGTTTTTGGGATCGCGATCAATTTTACCCTTAGCCTTGCTCTGAATGTTAATAACGACAGGCTCCTTATATTTGTAGATGAAAGGCATACCCGTAGCGATGGGGAACATAACAGATACTTGATTTGAGTTGAAAACTTTAGTGTAACGCTTCTCGACACCCTTCTCTAATTCTTTCATATACTGCATGATGTCTCGCAACAGTATTTTAATCTCTCCTTGCTCGAAGGTAAAGAATCTTTCTTGGTTGGATAGAGCATAGAAGAAAGCTCCTTCAACAGGACTTTGGGGCTCACGCTTAATGTTCAACATTTCCGAAATCTTCTTAGAAGAGTATTTGTGGTTAGCGTCAGATGTAAGAGGCTTGAAGAGCATTTGTTTGATGTAATCAATGACATCCTGAGCGTCGGAGAAAGATTCACCAATCTGAAATAAAACCAAACCTTTAGAATAACAGATTGTATGACTATAGCTATGATTAAACAAGGAGTTTACTTTTCCTTTTCTTTAAAAAAAAACTATGGGCACCTAGGAGTGATTTTGTGCCGAAGGTACAGTTTGCAGATAAATCTTGCATGCACGTACATATAATGATTATAATGAAGCTCAAACGCTTTAACTTATTTCGAAACTTACCATGTTTTCGACGGCCCATCCGCTGAGTTTGTTTGTCCATGAATATTTCTGGTACTTAGGTATAGCGCTGCTCTCGCCGCCGATGTATGAGGCCGCCCAGAAGTAATCCTGTTCATATTCATTATCATAACCCTCACTGAAGTATTTAGTAGAGTAGCGGATGCCAAGATTCTGTGGTGTTAGAAGGCTCTTAACAGCTTGAGCTGCTCTAGACCTGGAATATAAAAAAAACATTAAATTAATTATTTTGTTTGTCAGTTGTGACTGCGTCTGACCTTTACAGCAAACAATTGTGGTACTGTTAACAAATATAAATGTACAAAATACAGCAGATTTAAAAAAAATCTCTACTAATATTTTTCATAGCTAATTCTAAATATTACTTACAGATGCCAGTGACGGGGATCCTTCAAGCTTGCAGCTGTTTCGATACCGTTCTTAAGAGCAGCACGTACTTGCACGCTGGGGTCATCATTGGTCATCTGGGCCATCACTTGCATCATTTCAGTAGTCGGGTGAGCCATAAATATGTTAAGAATAGCAGCCACTCTTACTTCGTAGGGCTCAGCAGTGTTTCTCAAGAGGCTGTAGAGCACAGCACGTACATGTTTGTCCTTCAGTTCAACGAGAGACCTAAGCTGAACCACCATTTGAACTCTGAGGTATTTGGACACTTCAATATGACCCTCCAAGTAAGGAGCTAATACTTGTAAGATCTCACGGTGACCCAAGTTGCCGATAGCCTTAACGTACACCTGGGCCCTGCTTCTTTCGTTATTTTCGATAGCTTGCTTCAACTGCTCAGAGAGACGAGGTAGGATACCATCGACCACAAATCGGTCATGCTTACGGCTAAGACGGCCATACATATTAGTAGGATAGTAGGAGTGAGCGGTTACATTGTTTACTTGACCCATGCGAATGAATTGAGTCGCAGCGATCAAAGCAGTGGTGTTAAGATGTTCCTGTTGTTGAACTTCAGGAGACATGGCAAGTTCGAAGAACTGGGCCATAATATCCTTGGTAGGATAGCGAAGTGTTCTAGCTAAAGTGGAGATCACCTGAGCCGCTTCTTCGTTCTGAATTTTTTTGCTCATTATCCAAACCTTAATTTGTTGGAAGGCAGGTGGTGTGCCAGCTTGGACGACGGCATCACGGTATATCATCCACATATCAGCCTTAACGTTATTGTTTGAAGTTCTGCCAACCTCAATGCCGCGGCTGGTTTGGAAAAGTTGATCCTTACTCATTGAAGCAATTAGACGAACGAGAATATTAAACTTGCTGAGGAAGTCAGATTTAGGCATATTGTTCGGATTCTGTAGTTGCTGAGCGATGTCACGGAGCAGTACCTGGACGTTCATTGCGTTTTGTTTCTTATCACCGCGTGATTGAACACTCATATATAGAGCAGCATACGCTGGTTCGTTTATATTGGGAATATCATCGTTGATGTACGCCGATGATGAGTCACTGGAACTTGAGGACTTCCAATCCTTGTTATAGTCTGTCTGCTGTTGGTTATCTGAACGACGGGATCTGCTTTTCGGCTCTCCTAACTCCACATGTACGTGCTCATGTGATTCAGAAGACTCAGATGACTCTGAGGACTTGTCATGGATAGCCACTTGACTAGTGCTCATTGCGTACAAAAGTGTCTTGATTTGACGGCTTCCCTCGGGCTTTTGCCATTCAGCACCACTGTCCTGTTCTACAGACACCAAGGTTAATTTTACGTTGCTGTGAACCTGCGCTTTCTGTTTGCCATATAAATGGGGGTGCACGTCAACTGAGCTAGTTGTTTCAGCTTTGTAGATCGGACCCTGTTTCCCAACAAGGAAGTGGGACACAGTAGAGTGCGAGATAAACTGTTTTTCGTTCTTGCTGTGAGCAGTTCCAGTCCATTCTGCACTTTCAGGTACTCCGAAATGGTAAGCGACACGGTGGTGGCAGTGACCATAGTTCTTGCTCTTGGTAATTTCCATGGGATCCTCTTCCGAAGCGAATTGCGGCAGTTCTCGTCGCCATTCGGCGGCTACAGGTGAAACTGAGTACAGTGTTTCACAATCACCAGTTACGTCAGTCTCCATCTTTTTGAAGAGGCCCTGTCGGCGTTCACTGTCATAACTATCCTGGCTGTTGTGCATAAGGTGATGGGTAGATAAGTCGACTTGGAGTGTGCTGATCAAACCTTTGAGCATGTTCTCGTGAGAAAGCGAGAGTTCAGAAGGCACGCTGAGAGAGAGCACACGGCCGCCTTCAACTGATATTTCAATATGTTTCTCCAGGTTTTCTACGGCCTGGTACTTGAGGTCAGAAGGGAGGGCCATGTTTTTCGGCAAGTGCTGGTGGAACTTAGCATATTGAGGGTTTTCCAGCTTAGCCCAGAGGAGTCCTGGGGACTTGACGCGGACGATGAACTGGGCCTTGAATGCGTTGCCTGAACTGGCGCCCTCTTGCAGATGGGCCAGGGTGTGGAAGTTCACGTCATAGCGGTATAGTTTGCCAGATTGCCACGGCCATTGTTTTTGGACTTCAGGCTGCTGTTCGCTCAGACTGCCTGAGGAAACGACGGCTGCAAAAAAATTATGACTGGTTTTAGGACAAAAATAATGCTAAAACAACTCAACTTGACTTTACTTTTTAACTCAAATTTGGGTTAAGCTCGCCTGTGTACATACCACGCATGGTACATACCATCTCAATTGTATTTGTCTTTTATCTCATTTTCGTGTACAATAAAAGAATAAAGAATTAAAAGTAATCTATCTACTTTTAGGAACTGTTAAGAAACGAAATTATTTCTATAAGAGTAAGTACGGCAGCCTGATTACGGACGCAGCTGACAGTTTGCGACAGGCGTAAATTGTACAATTGTTGCTGTCAAACATAATTTTTTGTATTGTACGTAATACCAAAATGCTTTTTGACAGCAGCAATTGTACAATTTACGCCTGTCGCAAACTGTCAGTTGCGCCCGTAATCAGGCTGCGGGTTATTGGGATCTGTCCATTACATTTAATCAATAAGGTACCATAAAATAAATAAATGTGTAAATCAGATTAAAAACATAAATTGAATCACAATAAATTATATAAAATGAATAAGCAGTGATAGCCTAGCGGTTGACCGCTTGCCTTCCATGCAGGTGGGTCTGAGTTTGAACCCGGCCCGCACCTCTGACTTTTCGCATTCATTGTGCAGATTAAAATTTGACTACCTATCACTTGCGATAACGGGGTGAAGGAAAAATATCGTGAGGAAACCGGCACATCTGATGCTGGCGCCTCACATCGCTATTCGTGTTCGCGTATTCGTCTTGTTCGCCCAAATACGACGATGTGTAGTCACTCTATTCGCTTATATTTGCCTATATTTGCACGAATAAGACGAATACGCGAATACACGAACATCGTATCCGCCGGGTTGTCGGTTTTTGGTCACATATCAAAGGATTGCGAATATACCGAATATGTTCGTATACCGTCCACACATGGCTTGCTCAGTAGAGCGTGGTGCGCGACAGCGACGGACGCAAAGACTACAATAGTATATCGGATGGACGGACGTGTTTATCATAGATAATATATTAAGTTTAGTACTTAGGAGTTTTAATACTTCTTTAAACAGAAAATAATAAGCCGCTGCTGCCGTCAACAGGTCCATCTTTGCGTTCAAGAATATAGCAAAAATATTCGTGAATGTTCGCCATATTCGCTGTTCGTGACGATGTGTGGACGGTGTGTTCGAGTTATTCGGACTTCTACACGAATATAGCCGAATAAACGGCGAATAAAACCCCGAATACCGAATAGCGATGTGAGGCGCCAGCATGAGAGAGTCTCATAAAGTTGTCGATGGTGTGTGTAGTCCGCCAACCCGCACTAGGCCAGCGTGGTGGACTAAGACCTAACCCTTCTCATTCTGAGAAGCGGCCCTTGCCCAGCAGTGGGACAGTATTTGTCTGGATTTATTTATTTTTATTTGAATTGAATCACAAATCTGACAATGAATATTAAACATTAATGTTACTTCAGGATTATCTACATAACATAAAAAGTAAATAAGTAAGTAAGAACTAAAAATATAAATGAAAATTTAAAACTCACCGATGAACGCCGCCAGTACCAACAACTTCATTACTAAACCTCAGGATTGTCACTAGGTACTCGATGGTTCTTAGAGAAGTGTACTTCTGATCTCACAACGAGGGCCACAAGCTTATATAGGTACCAGATTTCTACACGTGGACCTACCCAGGACCGACCCTGATCCTATTACAAGATAGCTACAATGTTGATCTATTATTGAAAATTGATTAAGTAGATTACTACTTTGTTTAATTGTTTATCTTTTAGATGCTAGACTAGCTTATGTCTTGGGTCTCGGTTGCCGATAGAACTACCAATTCTATTCGATACAAAATGGTACATAATATGGTGATTATTTATTTATTTAATGCTTTATGCACAGGTAAAAATAACACTGCACAAAGGCGGACTTAATGCCATAGGCATCAAGTCCGTCATTCTTCTTATTATGAACAAAATAATAAATATTTACAACTCGGAAAAATCAGAGCTGAGATGAATCTGCCGACGTCTTGTCATGGGAGTACTTACGTACTTTAATTTTAAACGAGAGCTTACTGTTAGCCATTCTGATTTTAAGGGGGAGTGCATTCCACAGTAGAAGTGACTGAACGAAGAAGGTGGAATGAATAAAGTCAGAACGATGAATGGGACAGTAGTTTCAAGCGTAAGAGAGGCTAAGAGGTTCGTAAAGGAACCTAGGCAGTGTAATCTTTTCTAAAGTGCGTCTCAGACTTTATTTAGCACTTTATGCACTGTATTACCACAGTCAGGCAATGCAGTGTCTATTCGAGGAACTTTATTTTAATAATTAGAGAACTCATAAAAGCCATATGTAATTATATTTATCTGTTTTTTGAAAACGTTTCCCCACCACGCTAAGATTGCTTCTGTATCAGGTACAGTATACAAACATACATGTTACATGCACACACACTCAGACCCGAATCAACTATCTGAAGGCCATACAAATATTTATTCCGTGCCAGAATCGTAACCGCAGCAATTAAGTAAGTAAGCAATAATTACATTTAAACTAATTAATATTATAATGCATATTATCTTCTCTTACAGGATAAATATACCTAACATACAGAAAACTCAAGGAAAACTGCAAGTACAACCGGATCCTTAATTTCCTGCAAGAACTTTGGCCTTGGTCTATTCAAAATTCCATCTACTGGACCAGGAAACTTCGGGTAAGAACTATTTTAGTTTAATGTTTTATTTGTTGACTCTTCTACCCGTAAATCACCTCCTGACGATTATGTAAATCTAATAGCCACGCTGAAGAAGTTACAAGAAAAAATATCGAAAATGTGTCATGTTACAAATACTGTACAAGATAATTGTACTTCTTCATGATTATTCCTACTCATATTTTACTATGTATTTAACTTTATTAAATGCATTTACCTTATTAGAAAACATTGTTTGGAGGAGCCATGGGCTAAAGTAACCACAGAGTGGGTCCCGAATGGCAGGAAACGACAGCGCGGCAGGCCCAAAAGGAGATGGCGGGATGAGCTGGACATTTACATAAAGGATTGGCCCCAGATTGCAGCTGACCGTGAGAAATAGAAAGAGGGAAGGGAGGCCTTTGCCCTGCAAGGAGGACATTAAGGGCTCATAATAAAAAAATAAAAAAATGGTTGGATGTCCATAAGTTTTCCTTTAAAAGGGGTAAGTACCTTTAGTTTAATGAATTCCCAGACTATTTTCATATTAGTATCTTAGTTACTCAATACAAAAATGAAGTTCTACGTCTTCTTTCGTATCAATAATTCTTTGTTTCTATGTTCGGATCTTGGTGTAAATAGTTTGGGGCCAAATAGTTACAACTGCTGTCTCTTGTAGCATAAACGACATAGATTGCCGTTATAATTACTTAGGTACTTAAAATTGTACTTGCCTAAAGCTTAAAGTTTGCCTGCATTACCTAAGAATGATTTATTCGGTGTTTTAAGGTTGTCTTTAAATACTTTATGACATCAGACTTGAACCTACTGGCGCATTGACTGGGTGTCTTCTATGCATGTATGTGTGTGTACCTAAGTGCACACTATATTAATTTTTCGGGCGACAGAGGGTCGGAGTATGTGGCAGCGCCCCGCGGATTTCCAGTTGTTGTTGTTGAGTTACTGGTAATCGCAGTGTCCTTTAGCTAAACTTGGTGATGTGAGGTGACGTGAGGGAATGTCATACATTTCCTCACGCCTGTTCATTGGCGATCAGTAGAGAACTTTTACAGGGTTATAATAGGCTCGCGTGTTTGTGAGTGGTCGTCAGTTCGACATTTTTCAAATGTCACAGCATTATGCTGATAAAAGGCCCAATTTTGGTGATCTCGTGCAGGTAGCTCCAATATTGAGTATTCTAGAAATTTTCTTAGATAAAAAAATTGTGTCATGTCCTGTGAGAGTCCAAAATAAAACTGTTTTTTCTTCCTTTTTCATTCTATATTAAGTTTAGCACGTCAAGAAAGGGAGAAAGAAAACCCGGAATAAAACTATATGTTTACTGCAGTTCTCCTCCCGATTTTCGTTTTGTCCTCTGTCAAGGAGACAAAAGATGGAGATAACTGGTTTGTCCACCCACCGTAAGTAAGTTATGGTAAGGGATCGACAGGTGGTACCTACAGTCCGACTTATTTCACTTGTCATGGTCTTGTGTTCTGGCTAAAGGGTAAGAGGACTAGGAGCGGGAATACGATTTCCTGATTTGTCTAATAAGTCGCAACTCACAACAAGACCGTAATTTTAGCTTTCTGCGCTTCTCATCCATATAAACTTTAACTATACCAAATCTCATACTCCTCCGTGCGCGCAATATGCTTATAAAGGGGTACAAAGTTTTCTCTTCACGTATTAATATCTAGATAAACAAACATAAACTCTATTTTCCATATACAAAGGCAAAGTAAATAGGAAAATTTATGAAGAAAGTGTATCGATACCTAACAATGTTGCAAATGATACCACGAAGGGGGTAACGAACTTATACACGGGTCCATAAAAGTCAATGAAGACATGCTTATTGCTTATCAATCCCATCTAAATATATAAAAATGTCTCTATCTGTCTGTCTATACAAGGTCGATCCTTTAAGGAGTTATTGTGCTCATCACTATGACCAATTTTACTATGGGACCAAACTTGAAATCGAGAAAAATACAGCTATTCCTTTGTAGTCAAGTAATATTAAATTATTTGTAGGGAACATCAGATTTTTGTTTCGCGATTTACAGGGTTGGTCCCATGGTATGAGTTGTTCATAATGGTGAGTACAATGACTGCGCACATAAACCCTCACTGGGGATTTATAAACACACCATTGCTCTAAAGATAAAAGAAAACTTTGTGGAGAAACCAGCACGTCCTAGACCCACAAAATTGATCAAAGTCCTTCTCTTGCAGAGGCCTCCTAAGCTCCAACAGGAAAAACATTAAAGGCTCATGAAATAGTCAAGCAGGGACAAGGGTCTAGCTAGGCTTTACAAAAAAAATCCACGTTTTCATGTTGAATGCCTAAGTTTAGGCTGTTAAGCTTATCTTGACCACATTGTAAGTGTAGCGTCATTTCAGTAATTATTCTCTGTATCACGCAAAGTGTGTTGTTTCTTCACGTGCTGATTATGAGTCTAAATAATACCTACATCTTACCACCAAGCTATCAGTGTATTGCGTGTTGTTCATACCGCATGATGGGTTAAAGTTCGAAATTGCAGTTTTATTAGGTTATTGACCTTAGGTACCACGAGTAGATACAAACCTAGAACTTGGTACCTACGGTATCCTTGTTTCATTTCCTCAGTTCAATTAAAATGTGCCTCCAGTTGAGTCTTCTGACTTGCGCGGGATCCACAATAAAATTTACTTCCTTGTGCACCAGCAATATACAGAATATTTTTTTATGTAGTGCGCAATGTTTGCAGAGTGATTCAGTGTACGTGCCCAAATGCAACCGAAATCCAAAAATTCAATCCAAAAAAAAGAAAAAAATTGATTTTGTATGGCTTGCGCTTGTAAATTATGCGTGTCCCTCATACTAAGTCGAATTTTCGTTTGGTTTTACTGCGGTTGCATTTAGGAACAGAGAGTGAATCACTCTAAAAATTATGCGCATTACATAAAAACATATCCTGTATTGAATTTTCGTTGTACCTACGTTATAATATTTGTCGGAATATGAATTCGAACATTCCAAAATTCCAACATCTTTTATGATTTAAAGTTTAAAAAGTTTTTAATTTACATACGTCGAGGATAGTTCAATACTGCGTAAATAGCATTAGTAAGTATGGAAAAGAGATCGGCAAGTAACGGTTAAAAAATTAACAATAAACTCAATTATTCAATTCAAATCAATAATGCGTAATAAAATTATTTATTCGATTATTAATTGACTTAGTGACATATCGCGAAAAAATAATAATCTGCTGTTACATACAAATGGATGCCTTAGTTCTAAAAGTCACTAAGTCCATTTTTATCAATTTTGAGTTAGCCAGTTCAAATTAATTCTATTTTTTTTCTGTATCGATTGGTCTAATCCTTTTTTCAAATAAATGACGTACCTATTGTTTTATTTTTTTCCAAATTTATTTACACAGCCATTACTTTTAAATATTATTTTTTTTCACTTTATATGATCATAATATTTATGTATCTCAAAACGAAGAAAATGGAGTCAGTGACTTTTAGAACTAAGCTATCCAAATAGGTTATTTAATATTAGGTAGGTACTTGATTAAGTATGGAATAGCAGATGTATTTTTCGATTTTCAGGGTTGGTCCCATACTAAAAGTTGTTCATAGTAAGGAATTTTCCCGGTTTTTATTTTACATTAACATATTTTGTTAACCCAGGTTTAGTATGATTTCCAATGAAACCGCGTTATTAAAATAACTTGTCTATTTTATTATAAATAGATATTCTTTGTGGTTCATGTTACATTTCGTTACAATACAAACTTACATAATCGTTCACAATAAATAAATGGAGCGCATGAAATTTCAACATACTTCATAAATTATATTCATCTCATGGTCCTATATACGTGCTAAAAAGTCATATTATAGATTGCTTTACTAATAACTAGAATTTTATATCCTACAATGCTTTAATGGAGTCATTTTCGGCCTTACTCCACTCGGCATCAGACCGGAAGATGTTGGTGTACTTAGTCACAGGCTGGTAAGCCTTCAGCTTAGCTTCCTTCTTCAGCTCGGTGGTCTTAGGGTCGCTAAATTCACCCTCTAGGGAGAAGGATGCTCCGTAATATTCAGGAAGGTCAACCAGACCATAAGGTGTCATGTAGTCATCGCGGATTTGGGAGGAACTTTGTCCGCAAATGCCTCTGGTTGTGCTGCGGTGCTCGTCAGTGAAGATGACCAGCCTTTGGTTGTCGTACACAAGACGGAGAGCTCCATCTTTGATAGTGAACACAAGGACGCCGTCAGCGAGAGTGTAGTACTCCAGGAGAGGAGCGTTCCCAAGGTCGTCCCAGTACGTGGTTAAGGCGCCCTCAGACACCTTCTTGGTGTTGGTTTTAACCTCAACAGCTTGCGGTTTGATATCAACCTCGACATATTTTCCGTTTGTAGTCCTACAAAGATAAAAATCGTGTGAGAATCATATGAAAGTCTTTTGACATTTTTATCATCAATCATTTGAAATATAAGAATTTTCGCCATAAATAAAATATTTCTCCCTTGTAAGACCAACATGATAAACAGTATTGAAGAACCTATCCAATTAATCACTAGCTAGAGTGCTTATTGTAACTGGAATATGACAAAATCCTATTATTACAGTATGTACAAGTGTTGGTTACCACGTTGACACGAGAATTTATATTGTTCTGATCTTATGTTATACATCTGCTTATATAAGGTCCCAAATTATGAAAATGAGACCACTTAATGGTTTCATGTTGTTCAGTCCTATATTAATATTTATTAGAAGATCTGAATTTCTATTTTAACGTAAGAAAAATAACTTACGTCAGAAATAAAGATACTTACTTGTAAGAAATGTAGACTTCCTCCTGTTTCTCACTAGGCCTTCTTGCGAGGATGACCAGGTCGGACCTCTTGCCGTAGACGTTGGACTCGTCCACCATCACCACGTGCCAGGAGCCGGTGAGGCTGTAGTCGTAGCTGCGGCCGCTGAACGTCCAGACCTTGTTGTCATCCACAGCGCAGTAAGCTGTAACAAACATATCGATATTAAAAAATATATTTTCAATATAAACGTTAAATAGTAATAATATGACAACAATACACATTTAAGTATTACTCACGCAGTTTTTGGTAGCCAGTATACAAGTTGTAAGAACGCTCCCAGTTAGTGGTGGGTGCGTAGATAGCCATAGCATAGGGATAGTAGTCCATGCCCTCTACGTTGTTCAAACGGAGCACTCCGTATTTGCTTGTGAACTCAAAGTTGATGTAGTTGTCGTAGTAGAACGCCTGAGATACGATTTCTACTTTACCGTCGTCGACCGTCTTTAGAACGTCCTCCTCCTGATCCCAGGAATACCTCTGTTTGAAGAATTCGTAGGTATTGTAGGTTAAGTTCAAGGCAGCAGGGGTAAGATTCTTGTATGTCACTGTACCCTTGAAGTAATCAGGAGCGTGCGCCATTATGATCATCTTGTAGCAATCCTTCTGGTAAAAGTTTTGTTTGCTGGTTTCCTGTAGGCATTGCTTTGCCAAGGGATCGTTCGATAACTTTTCAGTGTACGCCTCGCTGCGCTCACCGAAGCCTTTAAATTGGACGTTCAGGTCGTTTCCGAATTTAATGTCGGCGTCGTAGGTTGCCTTAATTTCATTCTTAAGAGCTTCCTCAAAGTTCAGTGGGGCGATTTTGGGTTTGGTCATTTTGAATACAGCATTGATCTGCTCGTTGCCACGGGCGAATACAGCGGCTTGAACCTTGTTGTCCACGAAGCTGTTAGCCAAAGCAGCGGTGAGCACGTACTCTTTTTTCTGTTGTCCATCAAAAATGACGCTGACGTCCACTATTTGGACTTTAGCGGAGTTGATGCCTGCCGCAACACGCTTGACCATCTCTTCGCGTCGAGCTGCGCTATTAGGTGTGACGTCATTGGTGATTGCAGCTGGTCCTATTTCACCGCTCTGTTTTTGGTTCCTCAACGTGTCTGCAATTAAAACACCCCATTAGCTTTTACAGAATTTGTAATACTTTAATATATTTGATTGCTCTGTAAGCTTATATGGATCAAAAGTTGTTTTAAAAACGTGTGAATTGTTTTTAATAAAAAATAATTTTTCAGAAGTGTACGTGTTAACTTAAAACACTTACCGAAGAATAAAGTGCAAGTAACATTCTTGTTTTTGGTATCCTTAGCAAGATATTTCAGGTTGAATTGAGTCAAAGCAACATCCTTTTGGTACAACAAGTTGCGAACGTTTGTCAAAAGATCGGCATCGTAAAAGTTGTTGGGGTTCTTATAGTCAGAAGAATAGGAGTATCCTTGCAGGACGATGGCGACACCAGTCAGTTGAACCAAATTTAGGTCGGTGGACAGAACTTTAGCAGAGCGCTTGATTAGTTTAGTAGATGGGTCCTCGGAGACAGTCAACGGGGAATTCGTCTTTTGGAGAGCAGTATAAGGCGTCACGCTCATGTGAATGAGGTTGGCGTCTTGTTCAGGAAGCTTGAAAATTAAGTTACTTTGATGGTTGTTCAGCCTAGCGGGGATGTAGATTTGGAGTTTGTTGATAACACCAGTGCTAGCGAATACATCACCAAGAGTATCCAAGAAGCCGACGCTACCGTCTAAGTTTCTCGCATACGTGAATTCCAAATCATTACCAAAAGTCTTGTTCATATCAATTTTAAAGTTAAATTTTCCTTGAACGTTGAAGACAATTGGTTCGCTGTATTTATACATAAAAGGCATACCCACAGCGAGGGGGAAAGTGACAAACACTTGTTTATGGGTCACCACTTTAGTGAAACGACCCTCCAGTACAGTACCATCCATTAACTGTTGCACATTTTTGAAGGTGCCTTCAATGAAAGCCTTGAGATCTTCTTCACTGAAAGTGAACAATTTCTGTTGGTTCAAGTTATTAATGAAGTAAGCGCCTTCAAGGGGTTTGCGAGGTTCGCGTTTGATTTTCAGTACTTCAATGATCTTCTTAGCGGAGAACTTGAATTCAGTGTCAGTTTGAGGGGGAAAGACGTACGGGCGTACGATGTAATCCAAAAGTTGTTGCATGTCGGAGACGGACAATGTGTACTAGAAATAAAATGTCATAATATATTACAACGTGTAAAGCAAAGAGTTTAATATAAAAATAGAGTTAAACAAATTTTGATTGGTACTAATGTTAACCTCATTCTTGATTGTATGATGGCTGTACTAATCAATTTTTTGTGATAAATACACATTTATTTATCTTATTTTTAATGTGATGACGTGATCAATTGATAACTGTATACTTTGAATGGGATTATTATGTGTTGTTTAATGTATTCATATTTTAAGTATTATAATTACCCAGTCTTCTTCAGTCCAGCCAGTACCTCTTAACCTCAGAGCTCCTCTGTGATACACAGGCAGATAACTGTTCTCACTACCAATGTACGACAACTCCCTGAAGTGGGAGAGCTCATCGTTGCTTGTGTACTCGTCGATCAAACTGTCGGTCGAGTAGCGGTATCCGTATTTCTCTTTCGAGATGACACTCTGAACGCCTTGGGCGGTCTTAGCGCTGGAAATTAAAATATAATAATTAGCATATTATAACATGTAATTTAAAAAAGTACATGTTACTGTAAGTTTGGAAGATATTCATAAAACTAATAATCAATTTTATTTTAATACCTCAAATATTTACAGAACTAATTACTGCACCTAATTTTTCCATACAATAATTTAATAATAATATTTAGATTCTTATATTAATTACAATTTAACATTAAATGAATGACTTACAGTTCTGCAAAACGCGGGTCCTTCAGTTTGGCGGCGAATGTAATGCTGGTTGTCAGTACGGCGCGAACTTGAGTGCTGGGGTCATTGTTGGTCATGTGTGCCATTATTTGCATCATTTCGAAGGTAGGGAAACCCATGAAAATGTTCAAGGCAGCAGCTACCCTAACTTCATAAGGCTCAGCGGTGTTCCTCAAGATGCTGAAGAGTACAGCTCTAACGTATTCATTCTTCATGCTAGCCAGCGTTTTAAGGCTGATGACCATTTGGGTGCGCAGGTACTCGGTTACTGTGATGCGACCCTCCAAGTAAGGAGCGAAGACCTTCAAGATCTCTGGGTAAGCTAAGTTACCGAGAACTCTTACGTAAACCTGGGCCTTGGTGTTATGACCTTCCTCGACAGCTTGTTTCAGTTCTTGGGACAGACGTGGAATGACTTTTTCAACCACAAATAAGTCTTCCTTGCTGTATTGCATATATTTAGTAGCAGCCAATAGAGCAGAAGTGTTAAGGAACTTCTGCTGCACAACTTCAGGGTTAATAGCGAGTTCGAAAAATTCGGTTATGATTTCTTTAGAATGGATGCGGAGAGCGCTGGCCACAGATCCGATTACCTCAGCGGCTTCCTCGCCTTGAATCTTCTTGGTCAAGATCCAGGCCTTAATTTCTTTGAAGGCAGCAATCGTGCCCGCTTGAGCAACGGCATCACGGTAGATTACCCACATGTTATTCTTAGCGACGTCCTTTGAAGACTTAGCGACTTCGATGCTGGTAGTCATCTGAGATAGTTGCTCTGAGTTCATGAATATTAGGAAACGAACGAGGATGTTGAATTTAGAAAGGAAATCGGCCTTTGGCAGATTATTGGGGTTCTGCAGTAAAGGAGTCATTTCCTGTAGCAATTTCTGGGCATCGGCAATGTTCTGTTCACTAACTTGTGTGTACATTTTCTTATCCACCGTAAACAAAAGCGAATCGATTGTGCGGTATTCTGTAGATTTTGTCCATTCAATTGTACTTTCCGCCTGGATGGAGGAGAGGGAGAAGCCAACATAACTGTAGACCTCAGCCTTCTGTTTCCCGAAAAGGAGAGGATTGACGAAAACAGAACTCAAGGTGTCTGATTTGTAGATTGTACCTTGTTTACCGACGAGCATGCGAGATTCAGAAGTGTGCTTGATGAACTGTTTCTCACTGTTTTCATATGCGATTCCCTTCCACAGGGCGCCTTCTGGCACGCCGAAATAATAAGCAACACGTTTTTTGCAAGAGCCGTAATTCTTGCTCTTGGTAATCTCAATAGGGTCCTCTTCAGATATCTACAAATTTGGGCAATTCACGACGCCACTCCGCGGATACCGGTGAAACAGAGTAGAGAGTCTCACAGTCACCGGTGACGTCAGCTTCTGATTTCTTGAAGAGACCTTGGAAGGTTTCCTTATCATAGCTGTTTGGGAAGCTATGGACATGGCCATAAGCCGATAAGTCTACTTGCAGAGCGCTGATCAGACCCTTTAGTAAGTTTTCATTAGCGACAGATAGTTCTGAAGGCACTTTTAGAGAAAGAACACGGCCGCCATCGACAAAAATCTCGAAAGGCTGGTTGATTTCCTGGACTAGTTGGTATTTTAGGTCAGAAGGCACAGCATTCATGTCCATCTGACCTTGGATTTGTGCGTATAAGGGGTTCTCTAATTTAGCCAAAAGCTGGCCTGGAGCCTTGACGCGGATGATGAACTGGGTCTTGAAGGCATTGCCATTGCTATTGCTTTGATCGAATTTTGTCCATGTGTAGGAGTTGACATCATAGATGTAATCTTTCCCTACTTGCCAAGGCCAGTTCTGGCTCTCTATTACCGGATTCGAAGTAACAGCGGCTGAAAAGAATTTATTTTTATTTTTATGTAATGTTACATTTGTGTTTATTGTTGAGTGATACGCGCAGCTACATATAACACAGGATAATTGAAAAAATAACTGAAATCTCTTACCGCTAACTTTGCCTTTTCATACAAAAACATGAAAATTCTCTGTCAAGTTTGTATATTATAATGAAAAAGAACACAAGACCCTTTGATCATTTTGTAGTTTTAGTAGCTACTATTAGCTATCCTGTGGTCATTTACGTATATTTTACACACGATTTGCGTGTGAATAATCTGCTTTATCATACAAATTATTCAATGTTACACCACTAAATGTATGGAACAGTAGAACTTTTTCCACGATTTCAGGGTTGGTCTCTTAGTAAAAGTTGTTCTTAATGATGAGTACAATAATCCCCTTTTGGAATTGTATACCCTTTCCGAATAAAATTGTATATATAAAGACATAATATTGAATAAAGCTTCATAGACAAATTTTGACATGAAATAAAAGTTCAATATTCTTTTTGTGAAGAAGTATTGCAATTCATATTACAGAAAACCAAACAGTAAACTCACCGATAATCGCCGTCAAAACCAACAACTTCATAGTACCAAGTCCTTGCAGTGATCGTGTTCAGTGTTGCTTGCAGCGAACACTTCTGATACCCCAAACTGAGTTACACCACATTATATACTAAATTGCGTTCTTTTTTAGGTATTAGGTTTCAGACCGACCTCTGACCTCACTCGATAACCAACGTGTCAACGATTTAGGTAAGATGATCGAATGTGTAGCTGAGCCGAATATATTTTGTTTTGTTTTATTATCGTTTTTGCGCATTATTCAGCCTATCAAGTAGACCCATCACAAATGAGAAGTTATGGGGATAACCATAAAAGTTGGTAAGAAGATTGGTGACTTTCCTAGGAATTTAGAGAAAAGAAAATTTATTTATTTAGTGGCACCGACCGAGACATCACATGGAATAGTTAAAACTAAAGTTAAGTTAAGAAAAAGAAAAAAATGTGTGGGCCTCACGGATGCATGAAAATGGTTTAGGTTAGCGTAATACCAGACGTCCACGGATAACAAATCTCTCAAGAAACAATGCGGCATCTGATAGAAAATGCCCTCTAGGCTTCAAGAATTATGTTCCGAAAAGAGGAGGTTACACCAGATATTGATTCAAAAAGGAAGAAGAATAAACGCCGTGGAATTTCATTTTTAATTGCATTTTTAGTCCAAGTGTACTTTTTGCTGAAATTGTACTTTTTCTTGAAAATGTTGTAAAATTGTTTTTCTTTTCTGTGGATTGTGTAAAATTTATAACCATTTCATTAAAAACAAATCATTGCAATGAATTTTACAACTTAGAAACCTAGGAGGCTCATAATTTGCCCAGAAGATCAAAAATATAAGGTGGCCCTTATTTTGTTTTGACGAGTATATATAATAGTGTATACTAGTGGTCGCTCAGTGGTCGAAATTCGACCGTAATTTTAGCTTTCTGCACTCCTCTACCATATAAACTTTATGCCGAATCTCACACTCCTCCGTGCACGCAGAACAAAGTTTTCTCTTCACGTATTAACTCTTTGAGTGCCGATTCTGATTAATCTAATAAGTTCGGAATCCGATCGGAACTTAATTGATCGGAACGGTACTCGTATATGGATAACCAAACCAAAACAAAACAAAAAAAATACAAAGAAATTAAGATGTGCGTATACCCGCTTGGTATTCTGATGGGAAGATATTGCACCTTTCTGAAATGTCTACGCGTAATCAATGTTAATGGGGAGCAAGGAAAAAGCCTCCACGAGTGATTAGCGATGGGTTATAACAGCCAAAATGTGTTACCTGTTATCTCTGTTATTGTTACACAAAAATAACATAATGAAATATCTGTTACTAAATAACAGCCTATTATTTTCATACTACCACACTATCACCCACCAACTAAGTACCTACATAAACCTGTTTACCTATGTATGAAATACTAGGTGTCTTTCTTTCTAGCAAGTGTCAATCCAGTTAGTAAGAATGAGAGCAAAACTGTGAATATAAGATAATTGGCATTGGCAGTAGCAATTTTTATCTGTTATTTTTATCAGTGACGATAAATACGCCTCACCGTTACGAGTGATGAAACATGAGATCGTCTTGCGCACCCTGGGGCTGATTAAGGCTGATAAGCCTTAATTATTCATTGACCTGAGTAATGGTAGATGTTTTTGAAAATAATATTAATAATCTCCACACACATTTTTAAAATTACTAGGGAATATATGCAACACCTCTAAATCCTATTCCTTCCATAGAATACAGCAGGGGAGCAGACAGTGTCATATTATGCCTTGGTAAAGTCTAAAAATACGCCCCTTAGTTGGAATCTAGTGGTCTAACAATAGAGTCAACTTAGCTTTTTTGAAACAATATTGGTTTTAGCAATGACATTTTAACAATCAATCAGCAATGACGTTATGTAAAATCTCATTGGTTTTCAGCAATAATGTTATTTTTTAAGGTAAGTACCAACATTGCTTTTATTATTATTGATGAGTGTTTGGCATTCTTCTCGAATTTATAATAGATACACACCTGTACATTTTTTGTAACTCATATGTCCGGTTTCGATACCAATAAAACTTCATTTTGGAGTTATTATTTTATTGTAAATAGAAGATGCGTTATCTTCTCTTTAATTTATCTATTTATTTTCTTACATATTCGTAGTAATACTTAAATACTAGTTTAAAATATATACATGGGGCGCAAGTTATCACTTGCACCTAATATTTCAATACATATCATAAATACAATATTAATTTTGATCGTGGTCCTGAATACGTGCCATTATTGTCTCATAGAGGTTATTCAGTACATATTACAGTCTCTTTAACTAGTAATACTAGAATTATATCATTTACAGTCCTTTAAAGGACTCATTTTCGGCCTTGCTCCATTCTGCATCAGACCGGAAGATGTTGGTGTACTTAGTCACGGGCTGGTAAGCCTTCAGTTTAGCTTCTTTCTTCAGCTCGGTGGTTTTAGGGTCGCTAAATTCACCCTCTAGGGAGAAGGATGCTCCGTAATATTCAGGAAGGTCAACGAGACCATAAGGTGTCATGTAGTCATCGCGGATTTGGGAGGAACTTTGTCCGCAAATGCCTCTCGTTGTGCTGCGGTGCTCGTCAGTGAAGATGATCAGCCTTTGGTTGTCGTACATAAGACGGAGAGCTCCATCTTTGATAGTGAACACAAGGACGCCGTCAGCGAGGGTGTAGTACTCCAGGAGAGGAGCTTCCTCAATATCATCCCAGTACGTGGTTAAGGCGCCCTCAGAAACCTTCTCGATGTTGGTCTTAACCTCAACAGCTTGCGGTTTGATCTCAACCTCCACATATTTGCCGGTTTCAGTCCTACAAAGATAAAAATCGTATGAGAATCATATGAAAGTCTCTTGACATCTTCATCATCAATAATTGGAAAAATAAGATTTTCGCCATAAAAAAATATTACTCCCCTGTAAAACCACCACGATAAACATTATTGATGAACCTATCCTATTAATCATTAGCTGTAGTACTTATTTTAACTGCAATATCACAAAATCCCATTTATTACAGTATTTACAGGTGTTGGTTACCACGATGACGCGAGAAAATATATTATTCTAATCTTATGATAGTAACATATTATTATATCTTTTGAAATTAGGTCCGAAATCATGACACTGACATCACTTAATGGTGTCATGTTGTTCAGTTACATCTTATTACTTATTGGAAGATCTGAATTCTATTTTAAAATAAGCAAAATAATCAGAAATAAAAATACTAACTTGTAAGAGATGTAGACTTCCTCCTGTTTCTCACTTGGCCTCCTTGCGAGGATGACCAGGTCGGACCACTTGCCATAGTCGTTAGACTCGTCCACCATCACCACGTGCCAGGAGCCGGTGAGGCTGTAGTCGTAGCTGCGTCCACTGAACGTCCAGACCTTATTGTCATCCACAGCGCAGTAAGCTGTTACAAACATATCGTTATTAATATTCTATTTTCAAAATAAACGTTAAATGTTATGTATTAATATGACAACAATATACATATAAGTATTTATTACTCACGCATTTTTTGGTAGCCAGTATACAAGTTGTAAGAACGCTCCCAGTTAGTGGTGGGTGCATAGATAGCCATAGCGTAGGGGTAGTAGTCCATGCCCTCTACGTTGTTCAAACGGAGCACTCCGTATTTGCTTGTGAACTCAAAGTTGATGTAGTTGTCGTAGTAGAACGCCTGAGATACGATTTCTATTTTGCCGTCGTCGACCGTCTTTAGGACGTCCTCCTCCTGGTTCCAGGAATACCTCTGTTTGAAGAATTCATAGGTATTGTAGGTTATATTCAAGGCAGCAGGGGTGAGTTCCTTGTATGTTACTGTACCCTTGAAGTAATCAGGAGCGTGCGCCAGCATGATCATCTTGTAGCAATCCTTCTGGTAAAAGTTTTGTTTGCTGGTTTCCTGTAGGCATTGCTTTGCCAAGGGATCGTTCGATAACTTTTCAGTGTACGCCTCGCTTCGCTCACCGAAGCCCTTAAATTGGACGTTCAGGCCGTTTCCGAATTTGATGTCGGCCTCGTAGGTTGCCTTAATTTCATTCATAAGAGCTTCCTCAAAGTTCAATGGGGCGATTTTGGGTTTGGTCATTTTGAATACGGCATTAATCTGTTCGTTACCACGGGCGAATACAGCTGCTTGAACCTTGTTGTCCACGAAGCTGTTAGCCAAAGCAGCGGTGACCACGTACTCTTTTTTCTGTTGTCCATCAAAAACGACGCTGACGTCCACTAGCTGAACTTTAGCGGAGTTGATGCCTGCTGCAACACGCTTGACGATCTCTTCGCGTCGAACTGCGCTATTGGGTGTGACGTCATTGGTGATGGCAGCTGGTCCCATTTCACCGCTCTGTTTTTGGTTGTTCAACGTGTCTGGAATAAAACAGGAACATTAGTTTTTCAGAATTTGAAATACTTTCAAATATTTGATTGCTCTGTAAGCATAAATGGGTCAAAATTTGATATAAAAACGAGTGAATTGTTTTTAATAAAAAATAGTTTCAGAAGTATATGTGCTAACTTAAAGTACTTACCGAAGAACACAGTGTAAGTTACATCCTTGTTTTTGGTTTCCTTAGCAAGATATTTCAGGTCGAATTGAGTCAAAGCAACATCCTTCTGGTACAAAAAGTTACGAACGTTTGTCAAAAGATCGGCATCATAAAAGGTGCTGGGGTTCTTATAGTCAGAAGAATAGGAGTATCCTTGTAGGACGAAGGCGACACCAGTCAGCATTTGACCCAAATTTAGGTCAGTGGACAGAACTTTAGCAGAGCGCTTGATGAGTTTAGTAGATGGGTCCTCGAAGACGGTCAACGGGGAATTCATTTTTTGGAGAGCAGTATAGGGCGTCACGCTCATGTGAATGAAGTTGGCGTCTTGCTCAGGGAGCTCGAAATTTAATTTAATTTCATTAGACTTAATCTTCGTGTTCAGCTTAGCGGGGATGTAGATTTGGACTTTGTTGATAACGCCAGTGGTAGCGAATATATCACCAAGAGTATCCAAGAAGCCGACGCTACCGTCTAAGTTTCTCGCATACGTGAATTCCAAATCATTGCTCAAAGATCCGGACTTGCCCATGCCAATTTTAAAGGTAGCTTTTCCTTGAATGTTAAAGACAATTGGTTCGCTGTATTTAAACACAAAAGGCATACCCGCAGCGAGGGGGAAAGTGACAAACACTTGTTTATGGGTCACCACTTTAGTGAAACGACTCTCGACACCAGTGATTAACTGTTCCATATTTTTGACGGTGCCGGCAATAAAAGCCTTGAGATCTTCTTCATTGAAAGTGAACAATTTCTGTTGGTTCAAGGTATTAATGAAGTAAGCGCCTTCAAGGGGTTTGCGAGGTTCGCGTTTGATGTTCAGTACTTCAATGATCTTCTTAGCGGAGAACTTGAATTCAGTGTCGGTTTCACGAGGCTCGACGAGCATCTCTACGATGTAGTCCAAAAGTTGTTGCATGTCGGAGACGGAGAATGTGTACTAGAAATAAAATCTCTTAATATAGCACAACGTGTAAAGCAAAGAGTTGTATATAAGAATACAGTTATACAATTTTTTATTGGTTGTAATATTAATAATTATTCTTGATTGCGTAATGGCTGTACTTATCAATTATTTTCTGTGATACATAAATATTTATTTATCTTATTCTTAAAATGTGATGATGTCATCAACTAATAACTGTTTGCTCTACAAGCTTTTTTATTGTATTATTATGCGATTATTACGAGTATGTGTTGGTTAATGTATTCATATTTTAAGTGTAACTAGTACTCGCCTAGTGGTTGAAATTCGACCGTCATTTTAGCACTCCTTCTCCATATAAAATTTAACTATGCCAATTCTCACACTTCTCCGTGCGCGCAATATGCTTTGAAAGGGGTACAAAGTTTTCTCTTCACGTAATAATATATAGATAATTACCCAGTCTTCTTCAGTCCAGCCAGTACCCCTTAACCTCAAAGCTCCTCTGTGATACACAGGCAGATAACTGTTCTCACTACCAATGTACGACAACTCCCTGAAGTGGGAGAGCTCATCGTTGCTTGTGTACTCGTCGATCAAACTGTCGGTCGAGTAGCGGTATCCGTATTTCTCCTTCGAGATGATACCCTGAACGCCTTGGGCGGTCTTAGCGCTGGAAATTATAATATAATAATTAGCATTATTATGACGTGTAATTTAAAAAAAGTACCTGTAAGCCAATTTTATTTGAATACCTCAAATATTTATGTAAGTTATTATCACTGCACCTAATGTTTCCAAACATTTATGGAATAATAATAGATACTTCATGATAATTACAATTTTACCATAAAAAAGATTATACTTACAGTTCTGCAAAACGCGGGTCCTTCAGTTTGGCGGCGAATGTAATGCTGGTTGTTAGTACAGCGCGAACTTGAGTGCTGGGGTCATTGTTGGTCATGTGTGCCATTATTTGCATCATTTCGAAGGTAGGGCAACCCATGAAGATGTTCAAGGCAGCAGCTACCCTGACTTCGTAAGGCTCAGCGGTGTTCCTCAAGATACTGAAGAGTACAACTGTGACGTATTCATTCTTCGTGTTAGCCAGCGTTTTAAGGCTGATGACCATTTGGGTGCGTAGGTACTTGGTTACTGTGATGCGACCCTCCAAGTAAGGAGCGAACACCTTCACGATCTCTGGTTTAGCTAAGTTACCGAGAGCTCTTACGTAAACCTGGGCCTTGGTGTTATCACCTTCCTCGATAGCTTGTTTCAGTTCTTGGGCCAGACGTGGAATGACTTTTTCAACCATAAATAAGTTTTCCCTGCTGAATTGCATATATTGAGTAGCAGCCAATAGAGCAGAAGTGTTAAGGAACTTCTGTTCCGCAACTTCAGGGTTAATAGCGAGTTCGAAAAATTCGGTCATGACATCGTCAGAAGGGAAGAAGAGAGCGCTGGCCACAGATCCGATTACCTCAGCGGCTTCCTCACCTTGAATCTTCTTGGTCAAGATCCAGACCTTAATTTCTTTGAAGGCAGCAATCGTGCCTGCTTGAGCAACGGCATCACGGTAGATTATCCACATGTTATTCTTAGCGACGTCCTTTGAAGACTTAGCGACTTCGATGCTGGTAGTCATCTGAGATAGTTGCTCTGAGTTCATGAATATTAGGAAACGAACGAGGATGTTGAATTTCGAAAGGAAATCAGCCTTTGTCAGGTCGCTGGGATTCTGCAGTAAAGGAGTCATTTCCTGTAGCAATTTCTGGGCATTGGCAATGCTCTTTTCACTAACTTGTCCGAACGTTTTGTCATCAGCCGTAAACAAAAGCGAATCGATTATGCGGTATTCTGTAGATGTTTTCCATTCAATGTTACATTCCGCCTGGATGGAGGAGAGGGAGAAGCCAACATAACTGTAGACCTCAGCCTTCTGTTTACCGAAAAGGAGAGGATTGACGAAAACAGAGCTCAAGGTGTCCGATTTGTAGATTGTACCTTGTTTACCGATGAGCATGCGAGATTCAGAAGTGTGCTTGATGAACTGTTTCTCGTTGTTTTCATAGGCGATTCCATTCCACAGGGTGCCTTCTGGCACTCCGATGTAAAAAGCAACACGTCTTTTGCAAGAGCCGTAATTCTTGCTCTTGGTAATTTCAATAGGGTCCTCTTCGGATACAAATTTGGGCAATTCACGACGCCACTCCGCGGATACTGGCGAAACAGAGTAGAGAGTCTCACAATCACCGGTGACGTCAGCTTCCGTCTTCTTGAAGAGACCTTGGAAGGTTTCTTTATCATAGCTGTTTGGGAAGCTATGGACATGGCCATAAGCCGATAAGTCCACTTGCAGAGCGCTGATCAGACCCTTCAGTAAGTTCTCATTAGAGACAGATAGTTCTGAAGGCACTTTTAGAGAAAGAACACGGCCGCCATCGACAAAAATCTCGAAAGGCTGGTTGATTTCTTGGACTGGTTGGTATTTTAGATCAGAAGGCACAGCATTGATGTCCATCTGACCCTGGATTTGCGCGTATAAGGGGTTCTCTAATTTAGCCAGAAGCTGGCCTGGAGCCTTGACGCGGATGATGAACTGGGACTTGAAGGCATTGCCATTGCTATTGCTTTGATCGAATTTTGTCCAAGTGTAGGAGTCGACATCATAGATGTATTCTTTCCCGACTTGCCAGGGCCATTTCTGGCCTTCAATGAGTGGATTCGACGCGACCGCGGCTGAAAGAGAATAAAAGTTATTTTTCATGTGTTGACCTTTGAGTATGTGGTGACGTAAAAACACTACATAGGTACTTTGTGTGCTTTATTCAAAATGCAAATGTGAAACTGTTGATCCTTAAAATATTCAATTTCAACATCATTTTCGGTAATTTTGTTTTTGACATTGACCCTCGAACAGATAATTTGTATTAATAGATATCATTATCTTATGGGTCCCAATCAATTTTATGGTCTAAAAACAGACCATTAGTTCTTTTCCAGCGCAAATCTCTCAACAACCATAAGATATCAGTTTTTTTTTTAAATACATAGATAAAAATCATCTATTTTTCTAAGCAGGGTATGAATTGTAATTTTGATAACAACTCAATATAAATTAGGAAAAATAAAAATCAAACATACGTTTTTACTTATAAAGCACAAAACACCAGTTATGTCGAATTCCCTTACAAATATTGCATGTGAACGTGAACGTTAGACGGCACGGAAAACTCATGGTAGAGGTAGATACTGTTTTAATTATACTATTAAACTTTATGCACTATAGATTATTTTATACTTTGTACCTAAAATATAAAAGCTATGTAATTATTTTTTATTTTTATTTCTTTTATTCAAATTTTTATTGAGGCTTCGGTTCACCGTAGTGACTATGCCAGCCTCGTAAGGTCACTCATAAACAATAAATGACAAAACTTAACATATAGGTACTTAAATTAATAATGACTACGACAAACTACTTTCTTTAATTAAATAAAAAGAAAAAGAAGAAAGATTCTTTGTTGGCTCTTCTCGCCGGAAACACAGGTTTACCTAGTTCAAGCACACGTATTATACATATAATATAGTATATTATGATCATCTAAGTAAGACTTTGTATTTGTTAGTTCAACTTTTTTACGACACTATATTTTAATGACTAAATTATTTGATTTGAGTACCGAAAAATAGATTTACAGAATTAAGTAAAATTTTGAATTTTCTTTTTTAAATATAAAAGAAATAAATGTATCATTAGTAACTTACCGATTATCGCCGTCAGTACCAGCAGCTTCATAGTACCAAGTCCTTGCAGTGATCGTGTTCAGTGTTGCTTGCGGCAAACACTTTCTGATGCCCCAAACTGACTTACACGACATTTTATACTAATTCGCGTTCCTCTGTGCGTAGGTTCGGCCGACCCCTAACCTCAACCCAAACATCTTGATAACCATTTCATTTTACATTTAGGCGTCACAATAGATCTTCGCAGTTCGCAGTGACAAAGGGGCTTAGTATTCACCTCTTCTATTAAATAAATAAAATAATAAATAAAATAAAATAGTCATAGTTATTGTCAAATGTGTGTCTGTCATTAATATTATTATTGTTTTATCATAGTAATAGCCGCGGGTCTACCGCGTAACTAAAATTGTAATGAATATCGACACTGGTATTAAACTTCAATATGATCGTGAGAGCCTAAACTTTGAGCTAACTTGTATTTTTTATATATGTAATATATTTAAATTAGATTACAAATGATACAGATTGTAACAAATGTAGGTAAATCTAATATAAATATATTTATATTAGATTTACCTACAATTGTTACACATTTTCATACTAAAGTTACATGCACAATAGTAAAGGTCCGTTGTGTACAATATCAATCGGCAAACACAGCATCCATTTAAAAATAAATACAATCGGTTATCAATAAAAAAGTAGTTTTCCTTAATGCTAGTAAGTAAGTAAGTATCGTGCAAAACAATTACATAATTATAATATTTTTTTTAAGAATATTATTTTATGACGATCCTATAGACTTGGTTCCTATAGCCATTAAGAGTGGAGCCAAAAATGTTCAAACTCAAACTCTTTATTGCTTTCATGTGTATCTAATTACAGGTGTTATATTTTTGTAGGTTTCAACATGAAACCCTGTAAGGGTACAGCAACTTATAACTATGTACTTAGCTATAATAATTATGTATAAGTAGTATATGTAGTGTTTAACTGACTGTCAAACTTATTGAAGAGCCTACAAATTCTGGGGATTGGGGAGTTAAAGGCTAAAACTGTTTTCCGACGGGGCGGGTAAAATAACTTAATTGGTTTCCGCGGGTATTTGTGGGGAATGTTGAATTTAATTCTAGAAACTAGTTGTGTACAATCGCTAATTGATATTTAAAAGCTTATATAAGAATAGGAGGTCGAGAGAGTCCCTACGCGTTTCAAGCGGTTTCATATTGAAGAATTCTAAACGTTTAGCATAACTACGTTTCCTTTTTGCAATGCCTTTCGAGTAAGCCAGATGATTTAAAAACCACTTCTGTATTCGTTCTAGCCTAGCCCAAGAGTGTGTGTCGCTTAGTGGGGACACCAAACAACCGAACAGTACTCCAGTACACTGCGAACGAAGCAATTGAACAACAATATTTTAGTTTTGGGCTGGGAAAATGGTTTTGCGTTACTGATGATGAAACCAGTCAGTGTTACCAACTCTCAGAAATATTTATCCCCAAAGCTAAAGTTAAAAACCCCTAAAATCCCCCAAAAAAAAAACAACTTTGTAAAAATAATAAATAAATTGTAATATTATACAATAATTGAAATATTTTCAAAATATTTAGAGCCAACTGCGTCACAATCATTATAAACTTTACAGTAAAAGTCAAGAATAAAAAAATCCCTAAAAATACCCTTAAAAAAATAAAACCCCTAAAAAAATCCCAGCCCACTTATTTACCCCCTAAATTTGGGGGGAAAACCCCTAAGCTGGGAACACTGAAACCAGTAGCTTTTGCAGCTTTTTATATTGTAGTGTCCACGTTGTTGTAATCTATGATCAATAAAAATAGTATTGTCTATGAGAGGTATGAAGACTCTCTCTCTATGGTCGACCTTGATACTTGTACGTATGTGAGATATGTGGTGCCTAATAAATAATATATTTCTAAGATAAAAGGAGTTTCCCTGAACTACAAACCATCCTGAACGAACCCCAAACATGGTGTCAGAGTGGTTCTAAAAGGACAAAGAAGAAATCAAGAAAATCGTAAGTTGAAAACGAAAATTTATTAGCAGTCACCCAAGTCACCAATATGGCGGACAAGGCGTTCTTTGTTCAACTAAAACCGCTTGTCATACAAAACGGAGATAACGTAGCAGAAAAATGGAAAAAATGGAGGCTAAGATTTGAAATTTTCATGGATGCTAACGATTTATCTAAAGTAACAGATTCGAAAAGGACAGCAATTTTCCTAAATGCTATTGGTGATGACGGCATAGAAATTTTTAATAGTCTTAATCTGGATAGAAATACAACAAAGTTTGATGAAATTTTAAAGAAATTTGATGAAAAATTCAGTCCTCATATAAATGTGACGGTAGAAAGGTATAATTTTTTCACCAGAATGCAAAAAACTGAAGAATCTTTGGATGAATACCTAACTACATTGAATAACCTTGCCACCACATGTGAATTTAATAATTTAAAAGAAGAATTAATCAAGGACATGCTTGTAATAGGCATGATTAGCACACACATAAAAGAAAGACTCCTACAAGAAGAAAATCTTACAATTGAAAAGGCGATGAAAATAGCAAAAAGTCTAGAATTGTCTCAGGAGCGATCAAATAAATTAACCAACCAAGAAATTAAAAAGGAAATTGTGCAAGGGATCAAAGAGCAAAAACAAAATTATAAAAATAGAAGTCGGTCAAGATATAGAAACAATAGTTATAAAAGAAACAACAGTCAAGGAAGAAAACAGTCAAACAACAGGAATAAATCGTCAGACAGGAATTGTACTAGATGTGGCCAGATTCACAAATATAAATGCCCAGCGCAGGACAAAATTTGTAACAATTGTAAAAAACAAGGACACTTTGCTAAATTTTGCTTTTTCAGGAAATCAGACAATAAAGTTGGTATTATTTCTTATGAACAATCAATGTCAAAAGATCTTGAAAATAATTTTCTTATAAATTCAATTCAAAATTCTAAATCTACAAAAAATTGGGAAATAAATGTATATTGTAATAATTTCAAACTTATATGTCAAATTGACACAGGTGCGGATACAAATGTCATAAGCAAGAAAACATTAGACAAAATTATGTCCAGTCCTCACTCTAAAATTAATATTTCAAGAACAAATAATAAACTCTTTTCATTTTCAGGACAATTAGTGCCAAATTTAGGTACATGTATTCTTAACTGTAAATTGGAGAATGGAATAACCTCAAAACTCTATTTTGTTGTTGTTGAATATGAATGTAAAACAATAATGGGTTGGAATTCATGTGAAAAATTGGGTATTGTGAAAAGAATATATGGAATCCAACAAAGGTCAGTACAAGAAATTGTTTCTAAATATGCTAAAACATTTAAAGGATTAGGTTGTCTACCATACAAAGCCCATATAGACATAGATAGTAGTGTTCAACCTAAAGTCTGTCCAGTCCGGAGAATACCTTATTCGTTAGAAAAACGTCTTAAAGAAGAATTAGAATATATGGAAGAACTACAAGTCATAGAGAAAGTCGATAAACCAACTAAATGGGTAAACTCAATAGTCTTAGTCGAAAAACCAAATGGTAAATTAAGAATATGTCTTGACCCTAGAAACTTAAACACAGCTATTAAACGTCCTCATTACCCATATCCAACATTCGATGATTTAAGGTCTAAAGTAGCAGGTGCAACAATTTTTTCAAAATTGGATGCAAGTTCAGGTTATTGGACTATATGCTTAGACAAGGAAAGCAGTGAACTCTGCACGTTCAACACTCCATACGGTCGATACAAGTTTCTAAGACTGCCATATGGAATTAACTCCAGTGGTGAAATTTTTCATAGGACTATGAATCAATTATTCGGAGATTTACCAGGTATAATTATATTTGTAGATGATATACTTGTTCATGGGTCTACTGTTCAAGAGCACAATGATTGTCTAGAATCGTTATTCAAACGAGCGTCTGAAGTCAACTTGAAGTTCAATGAATCCAAATGTCAATTTGGTATGTCTGAAATTTGCTATGTAGGGCATATTTTCAACAAAGAAGGTGTATCACCTGATCAGTCAAAGGTAGAAGCAATTTTTAAAATGCCAAGTCCAATGAATGTCAAAGAACTTCAAAGATTTTTAGGAATGATCAATTATTTAGGTTCCTATATACCAAACCTCGCAGAAGAAAATTCTTTGCTGAGAGAATTGCTCAAAAAACATAATCAGTGGCAATGGCTAGACCAACATGAAACACAATTCAAAAAATTAAAGTCAATGATATGTCAATATCCAGTCTTGGTCCATTATGATATGAAAAAACCAATTAGATTGTCAGTTGATTCATCACAACATGCAGTAGGTGCAGTTATTTTACACGACAAGAATCCTATAGCTTATGCTTCAAAGTCATTAAACAAAAGTCAAATTAATTATGCACAGATTGAAAAAGAACTCTATGCAATAGTATTTGGTTGCAAAAAGTTCCACCAATATTTATATGGAAAACCTATACACGTTGAAACTGATCACCAACCATTAGTCACACTATTCAAAAAACCCTTATGTGAAGTACCAACAAGATTACAAAGAATGATGATCACTTTACAAGCTTATGATCTCATTGTGTCTTACACGAAAGGTTCAGAAATGTATATTTCAGATACATTGTCTCGTGCTCCAGTCAAGGATGATAAGTTTAATCAAGAATTAATCAGTTTGGAAGATTTGGATTCAAATATTAATATTCACATAAATTTGTTAACTTCTAATTTAGCCATTTCTCCAGAAAAACTTGAAAAAATCACAAGTCACACTAAACAGGATTTAGTTTCTCAAAAATTAATAGAATACTATAAAAACGGATGGCCTAAATGTAAGGAACATTGTCATAGTTTAACATTACCTTACTGGAACATAAAAGAGGAAATTCATGTAATTAATGACATAATTTTAAAAAACAATTCAGTTATCATACCTAAGCCAATGCGTACAGGAATATTAAATATATTACATGAAGGTCACCAGGGTATTGAAAAAACAAAAAACTTAGCAAGAGGTGTAGTTTATTGGCCAAATATCAATCAGGACATTGAAAATAAAATTAGACAGTGTGAAACATGTTCAATTTATTCTGCAAATAAATCAAAACAACCAATGTTGATTCAGGAACAACCTTTATTTCCGTGGCAGAAAGTAGCTACGGACTTATTTGAATATAAAGATAAGAAATACTTATTGGCGGTAGATTACTATTCAAATTACATTGAAATTGCAAATTTAAATAAAGATAGTCGAACATCTAATGTAATTGCACACCTAAAATCTATTTTTTCACGTCACGGCATTCCAATGCAACTAGTTTCAGATGGGGGTCCACCATACAACTCCATTGAATTTAGGAAATTTTTACATGATTGGGACATTGAACATATTGTCTCAAGTCCATATTTACCAAGATCCAACGGCTTGGCAGAAGTTTCTGTAAGAATAATAAAAAATATATTAAGGAAAAGTGATAATTCTGGATCTGATCCTTACTTAGGTATTTTACAATATAGAAATACACCGAGAGGAAATCTAAACTCTCCAGCACAGCTTCTAATGTCTAGAACATTAAGATCTCAACTACCTAACAAAATTAGTCACTTACAACCCAAGATTGTTAAGCATTTGGAACATAACAAAAAGAAACAAGAAAAGATTCAAAAAACTAAGTTTTATTATGATAAAAACTGTAAAAATTATCCTGAGTTTCAAATAAATGACCAGATTTATTTTAAGAAAAACCCTAAAGATATTATATGGACAGAAGGTACTATTGTGTCTACAACAAAATATCCAAGATCATTTATTGTCAAAGATTGTAATGCCACTTACCGTAGGAACAGTCAGCATATTCGTTCTAAATACAAGCCAAAAAGTCAAATGTCAAGTCAGAAGAAAGTTTCTCAAAATAATAACAAAAAAGTCAATTTTAAGAACAGTGCTAGTCCTAGTCAATTAAATTTAAAACAAAATAAGTCAAAAAAAATTTGAAGAGGAGGATGATAGTTATACATACATCTTCACTTATCATGAGTCAAGTCCTAAGTCAAGTTTACAAAGTCATGAACTGAGCAATGATTCAGATTCATTCTTGTCAATAGATTCAAGTCATTCGTGTCAGTCAGAAAAACAGTCACAAAATATAATAAAATCAAAGTCACCTGTACCTGTAAATGTTGATGATTCTTCTCAGTCTGAAAGTACATCAGAAAACATAGTAAAGTCACCTATATTTGTTAACGTCAATGAATCAATAGTCTCACCTAAAAGTCTACACGACTATAATGAATATGATATCGAAAATACAATGTCTCCACTACATGGAAACTCACTTCAAAGTCCAAGTGAATTAAGTATTCCAAGTAGTGTAGAACAATCTCCTTTACCAGGCGACGTTAAGGTTGTAAATGCTGAAAAACAGTATAGTTCTAAGGGAAGATTGTTAAAGAAAACACAAAGACTTGATTTATAATGTTTAATGTATAGTTAATAAGATAAATTCACAATAATATTCAAATAATGTAATTCATTTAAAATTGTAATTTATTGTAATGTAGTTTATATTATTGCTATGTCACCTGTCAAACAATAATTTGTTAATGTCAATGTCAGTGTAAATCTGTCAGCCTTTTAAAAAGGGGCATGTTGTAATCTATGATCAATAAAAATAGTATTGTCTATGAGAGGTATGAAGACTCTCTCTCTATGGTCGACCTTGATACTTGTACGTATGTGAGATATGTGGTGCCTAATAAATAATATATTTCTAAGATAAAAGGAGTTTCCCTGAACTACAAACCATCCTGAACGAACCCCAAACACACGTGAGGAATAAATGTTAGTTTTTTATCAAGAACTACCCCTAGATCTCTAATAACTTCAACTTTGTTCAAACACTAACCATTCACGCTGTAATTTGACTCAATGAATTAAAGTTTTCGAGTAAATGTAATTTGAGAGCATTTCTTATTATGATCACACCACTCTAAAAGCCTGTGTACCTATATCTTCTTGAAATAAGATAGATGTATTGTACTATTTTATTATTTTATTTATTGAAATATTGTTACGGGATTCGGGAATCAGCAATCCAAAAAGTCTGATAACCGGTCTAACCTTAGGGTATCAGCGTCTCCCCGTAATTGGTTAGCGGAGGTTAGATGGCAGTCGCTCTGTATAAAGTAAAGATATTCAGCCGCATCTGGTTAGACTGGGAGCCGACCCCAACGTAGTTGGGATAAAGGCCAGGCAAATGATGATTTATTGAAAAAATTCACAATTTGTACGCCAATAGCCTATGAGGCCTTGAAGTTAATTAGTATGCTTCAGGGTAGTGGAATTTGTGTCGAGCTTCAGTGGATTCCCTCACATATTGGGGTTTCTGAAAACGAGATAGTTGATGGTCTGGCCAGGGCTGCAGCTAATGATGGTGTACGGGTGGTGTCTAAACCTTTCGCTAGTGAATTACTGACAGAAGCTAGAATATTGTGCAAGCAAAGGTGGGAATTTTCATTTAACCAAACTTCATCTACAAAAGGTATCTGGTATCGTTCCATACAGAACACACCACCTGTCGCACCTTGGTTCGCTGGTGCCAGCCTTTCCAGAGAAACAATGGTAACGGCTTTTAGGTTGCGTTCTGGTCACATTCCATTGAATAAGTTTTACCATCTGGTGGGTGTTAAACCATCGCCTATGTGTGACATATGCGATAAGGTTGAAGACTTTATACACCTTTTGGTGGAGTGTGACCAGTATCGCAGTTTGAGATGTCGGATTATACCCGACTTAGATCTTCGTAACGGAAACCTAAACATTATTTTGGCAAAACCAGTGTCGCAAACTTGTAAAAAGTTGTTCTGTTACGCGAGGCTGTGTATGAGGGCCAGGAGACCGTTGAATGGCGAGAGTTGATAATACGATTATCGTAATATTAATATGCGTTTCCCCATGGGGCTGGCATAGTCACATAGAGCGACTGAAGCCCCGAAAAAAAAAAAAAATGGCATAGTCCCACAAAACCGTGTGATCGATTTGACTGCGGGATCAGTGAGTCTAAACAAGTTAGAAAAGACATTTAGGTAACAAGTGCTCAGTAGCGGCATTGAGATCATTTAGTTAGTTTTTTATTCATTATCTCAGGAACGCGTGGAGATATCGAGTTGAAATTAATATCAAATACACAAGTCTGCAATCCCTTGGAATTGGAATCAAAAACGTTTATGATACCTACTTCCCGTTGACCTAGAATCATAAAATTTGGTAAAAAGCAATGTCTTATAGCATAAGTAATGGAAAAAATCCGAAAACGTTTGTAGTTACATCACAATTATTATTATTTTACGTTTATATACAAGTATTTTCTGTTTTTAAACTGACAGCGACCTATGTCGATGTATGGGGACAACAGTTTTCAAACGGCAAAGTTAAATTTTTCCTAATAACTTTTTATACGTCTAAGGAAGGTACGGAACGGAATCCCTAGAGCGCTAGACCGACTCGCACTTGGCCGGTTTTATTTGTTCCTATGCTAACTTAATAATGAAAGTTATATACACAGCCAAGTTGTGTTTTTGAAATTACGATAACAATTTGAGCCCCACATTTTCAAGGCCACTCAGCGGTATCTCTACATGACCCTGTGCTCATCTAGAGATGTGCTGAAATCTGGATTTCAGGCTGTCATTTCATACAAATATCTATGTAAGTTAAAGGTTGCTCAAAGTAGACATCACCGCTGAGAGCCATTCCAAAATCACATAGTAGCAAAACTAACAATAGCAATATTATTTTTTGTGAAATTTTATTGAGACTGTTGTACTGTCCCGTGTAGTATAAAACTAACTTGCTTTCTTTCAAAACTCTTCCAAGAAATTTCATTGAAAGACTGCTGTACCCAGCTGCCTAAAATTTCACCTACAGATTTACTCGGATGACACTGAGACCACTACTGGTTATAACGAATAATCGAATAGCGAATACTCGGCATTTCCTATGGCGAATAGTCGAGATATTCACCATAATTATTCGAGATCAAAACCGGTACTAGAATCTGTATTATATATCTAACAATAGCAGGACTCCAGCTGTCTAGAACCTACGAATTTTTAGTATTCCATTACTACAACGATTTGCCTTCACGATTTCTAAGAATACAAGGATATTTTTCAATTGTTATTACAAAAATCACTACCCCATTTGAAGCAAGTTCGCGAAGCGATATCTGACAACTCCAGCTAGTTATTATATATACCTATATTATTCTTATTCAGAACGATTATTTTCCGAGGCAGGACTCATTTATAACAAAAATTGTAATAGGCTGGACCCTAATCGTGCAGAAAATTTGTTTTACTTCATCATAATTTACCCCCACTAGATTTTAATTATTAAACTTATTTTTTATTGATGATTAGGTTAGGAGTGAATGTATGCAAGTAAATATAGTTGGATTCTTTCTACATCTGTCTTATTTTTTTCTTCCAATATATAAGCCAGGCAATTATTCGCCATTGTCAAAAAATAGCTACTATTATTCGATATTCGACGAATATCGAATAATAGCTACTAATAAAATACAATACCCTTTATTGCACACCAGTAATAGAAGAAAAGATACAATTATTAGAACTAGACTAATAGCGGTATCTCTAGGTACTGCTAACATGCTATGATCAAAAATCACAAGCATCATTAATTTTAAATATGCAATTACTTCTTTGACCATTTGTATACCTTTTATCACTACGTACTTCTATAGGTAGTTACTAGGTAACATTTAATAATCAATTTTAGTTACTGCGAGTTGCAATCTATATTTATTTATTTATATTTTTATACCCAAAGGTGGTATAAATGGCTGGTACTGCTGTGAGACATTATCTACCAGTCAACCATTGGCTATATTGTATTTCTACAGTGTACCTATTATAAATTGTCAATACGGTGTCAAAATTTGCTTGCACATGCACTGAGGCTGCGTGATGTATAACGGGCCAGCCCCTCTCGCAAAGAGGAGGCCTGAGGGCTGACTCCAGAAATGAGAACATTAGCAGGCTAACGAGGTTGATGACTGAATAAATAATGTCATTTTAAAGGTCTTTTCAAAAATCATAAATTAGTTATTTATGAAATCTTCGGACAAAATAGTATTTTTATTCAAAAGACCTATGCAAAATTCTTTCTCCTACTTTTCCAGAATCATGTAATGAATCCATGGTATCAGTTTTCGTTACAATATCACTTACATCCGTATATTTTTTGTAACCCATGTATCCGGTATCGAAAGCAATAAAACTTCGTTTTGGAATTATTATTTTATTGTAAATAGAAGATACATTATCTTCTTTTTGTTTGTATATTTATTGTCTTACATATTCGTAGTAATACTTAAATATTTGTTTACAATATATACATGGAGCGCAAGTTATCACATGCACCTAATATTTCAATACATATCTTATATACAATATTATAATTTTGATCGTGGTCCTGAATACGTGCCATTATTATCTCATAGGAGTTACTCAGTTCGTATTACACTCTGTTTATCTAGTAATACAAGCATGTTATAACTTACAATCCTTTAATGGAGTCATTTTCGGCCTTGCTCCACTCGGCGTCAGACCGGAAGATGTTGGTGTACTTAGTCACGGGCTGGTAAGCCTTCAGTTTAGCTTCCTTCTTCAGCTCGGCGGTCTTAGGGTCGCTAAATTCACCCTCTAGGGAGAAAGATGCTCCGTAATATTCAGGAAGGTCAACCAGACCATAAGGTGTCATGTAGTCATCGCGGATTTGGGAGGAACTTTGTCCGCAAATGCCTCTGGTTGTGCTGCGGTGCTCGTCAGTGAAGATGACCAGCCTTTGGTTGTCGTACACAAGACGGAGAGATCCGTCTTTGATAGTGAACACAAGAACGCCGTCAGCGAGGGTGTAGTACTCCAGGAGAGGAGCTTCCTCAATATCATCCCAGTACGTGGTTAAGGCACCCTCAGAAACCTTCTCGGTGTTGGTCTTAACCTCAACAGCTTGCGGTTTGATCTCAACCTCCACATATTTGCCGGTTTCAGTCCTACAAAGATAAAAATCGTGTGAGAATCATATGAAAGTCTCTTGAAATCTTCATCATCAATAATTGGAAATATTAAAAAAATCCATAAAACTTTTTTTCTCTGTGTAAGACCACCATGATATAAACAGTGTTGAAGAAACTATCCCATTTGTCACTAGCTGGAATACTTACTGTAACTGGAATATCACAAAATCCCATTTATTACAGTATGTACAGGTGTTGTTTACCACGATGACGCGAGAAAATATATTATTCTAATTTTATGATAGTGACATACATCTTCTTAAATTATAAGGTCCGTTATTATGACACTGACATCACTTAATAGTGTCATGTTGTTCAGTCCCATCTTATTACTTATTGGAAGATCTGAATTCTATTTTATCATAAGCAAAATAATCAGAAATTAAAAAAAATAGTTACTTGTAAGAGATGTAGACTTCCTCCTGTTTCTCACTAGGCCTCCTTGCGAGGATGACCAGGTCGGACCACTTGCCGTAGTCGTTGGACTCGTCCACCATCACCACGTGCCAGGAGCCGGTGAGGCTGTAGTCGTAGCTGCGGCCGCTGAACGTCCAGACCTTGTTGTCATCCACAGCGCAGTAAGCTGTTACAAACATATCGGTATTAAATAATCTATTTTCAAAATAAACGTTAAATATTATCTATTAATATGACAACAATATATATTTAAGTATTTATTACTCACGCATTTTTTGGTAGCCAGTATACAAGTTGTAACTACGCTCCCAGTTAGTGGTGGGTGCATAGATAGCCATAGCGTAGGGGTAGTAGTCCATGCCCTCTACGTTGTTCAAACGGAGCACTCCGTATTTGCTTGTGAACTCAAAGTTGATGTAGTTGTCGTAGTAGAACGCCTGAGATACGATTTCAATTTTACCGTCATCGACCGTCTTTAGGACGTCCTCCTCCTGATCCCAGGAATACCTCTGTTTGAAGAATTCGTAGGTATTGTAGGTTAAGTTCAAGGCAGCAGGGGTAAGATCCTTGTATGTCACTGTACCCTTGAAGTAATCAGGAGCGTGCGCCAGCATGATCATCTTGTAGCAATCCTTCTGGTAAAAGTTTTGTTTGCTGGTTTCCTGTAGGCATTGCTTTGCCAAGGGATCGTTCGATAACTTTTCAGTGTACGCCTCGCTGCGTTCACCGAAGCCTTTAAATTGAACGTTCAGGTCGTTTCCGAATTTGATGTCGGCCTCGTAGGTTACCTTAATTTCATTCTTAAGAGCTTCCTCAAAGTTCAATGGGGCGATTTTGGGTTTGGTCATTTTGAATACGGCATTGATCTGTTCGTTGCCACGGGCGAATACAGCAGCTTGAACCTTGTTGTCCACGAAACTGTTAGCCAAAGCAGCGGTGAGAACGTACTCGACTTTCTGTTGTCCATCAAAAACAGCGCTGACGTCCACTAGCTGGACTTTAGCGGAGTTGATGCCTGCTGCAACACGCTTGACGATCTCTTCACGTCGAGCTGCACTGTTGGGTGTGACGTCATTGGTGATGGCAGCTGGTCCCATTTCACCGCTCTGTTTTTGGTTGTTCAACGTATCTACAATAAAAATGGAACATTAGTTTTTACAGAATTTGAAATACTTTAAAATATTTGATTGCTCTGTGGGCCGAGCACGAATGTTTTGACGTATGGTAACGTAAACGTAAGCAAATTTTCATTATAAAATACGATGAATCTATCACATTTTTGTTCAGTTTTATGCAATAAACGCACTTGTTTCATGAAAATGTAAAAATGTTGCATGTATTTCCAAAAAAATATCATGGATTAAACGTGTATTTTTGGTTCTAAATTTGGTTACGTTTACGTTACTATACGTCAAAACATTCGTGCTCGGCCCATTGTAAGCTTTTATATGGATCAAAAGTTGATTTAAAAATGGGTGTGTTAACTTAAAATTCTTACCGAAGAACACGGTGTAAGTTACATCCTTGTTTTTGGTATCCTTAGCAAGATATTTCAGGTCGAATTGAGTCAAAGCAACATCCTTCTGGTACAAAAAGTTACGAACGTTTGTCAAAAGATCGGCATCGTAAAAGGTGCTGGGGTTCTTATAGTCAGAAGAATAGGAGTATCCTTGTAGGACGAAGGCAACACCGGTTAGTTGACCCAAATTTAGGTCAGTCGATAGAACTTTAGCAGAGCGCATGATGAGTTTAGTAGCTGGCTCTTCGAGGACGGTCAACAGGGAATTTCTCTTTTGGAGAGCAGTATAGGGTGTCACGCTCATGTGAATGAGGTTGGCGTCTTGCTCAGGGAGCTCGAAATTCAATTTGATTTCATTTGACTGAATCTTCGTGTTCAGCTTAGCGGGGATGTAGATTTGGAGTTTGTTGATAACGCCTGTGGTAGTGAATACATCACCAAGAGTATCCAAGAAGCCAACGCTACCGTCTAAGTTTCTCGCATACGTGAATTCCAAATCATTGTTCAAAGATCCGGACTTGCCCATGCCAATTTTAAAGGTAGCTTTTCCTTGAATGTTGAAGACAATTGGTTCGCTGTATTTAAACACAAAAGGCATACCCGCAGCGAGGGGGAAAGTGACAAACACTTGTTTATGGGTCACCACTTTAGTGAAACGACTCTCGACACCAGTGAGTAACTGTTCCATATTTTTGACGGTGCCGGCAATAAAAGCCTTGAGGTCCTCTTCGTTGAAAGTGAACAATTTCTGTTGGTTCAAGGTATTAATGAAGTAAGCGCCTTCAAGGGGTTTGCGAGGTTCGCGTTTGATGTTCAGTACTTCAATGATCTTCTTAGCGGAGAACTTGAATTCAGTGTCGGTTTCACGAGGCTCGACGAGCATCTGTACGATGTAGTCCAAAAGTTGTTGCATGTCGGAGACGGAGAATGTGTACTAGAAATAAAATGTCTTAATATAGCACAACGTTTAAGGCAAAGAGTTTAATATAAAAATAGAGTTAAACAAATTTTGGTTGGTACTAATATTAACCGTATGCTTGATTATGTGATGGCTGTACTTATAAATTATTTTCTTTGATAAATACATATTTATTTATCTTTTTCTTAATGTGATGTTGTGATCAACTGCAATGACAACTGTATTCTTAAGAAGCTTTTTTATTTTATTAGAATGGAATTATTATGTGTTGGTCTGTGTTGGTTAATGTATTCATATTTTAAGTATTATAATTACCCAGTCTTCTTCAGTCCAGCCAGTACCTCTTAACCTCAAAGCTCCTCTGTGGTACACAGGCAGATAACTGTTCTCACTACCAATGTACGACAACTCCCTGAAGTGGGAGAGCTCATCGTTGCTTGTGTACTCGTCGATCAAACTGTCGGTCGAGTAGCGGTATCCGTATTTCTCCTTCGAGATGATACCCTGAACGCCTTGGGCAGTCTTAGCGCTGGAAATTAAAATATAATAGTTATCATTTTATAACGTGTTATTTAAAAAAGTACCTGGAGTTATGGAAGTTATTAATATTATAAAACCAATAATTATCAACTTTATTTTCACATTAAAAGAATTATACTTACAGTTCTGCAAAACGCGGGTCCTTCAATTTGGCGGCGAATGTAATGCTGGTTGTTAGTACGGCGCGAACTTGAGTGCTGGGGTCATTGTTGGTCATGTGTGCCATTATTTGCATCATTTCGAAGGTAGGGAAACCCATGAAGATGTTCAAGGCAGCAGCTACCCTAACTTCGTAAGGCTCAGCGGTGTTCCTCAAGATGCTGAAGAGTACAGCTCTGACGTATTCATTCTTCATGCTAGCCAGTGTTTTAAGGCTGATGACCATTTGGGTGCGCAGGTACTTGGTTACTGTGATGCGACCCTCCAAGTAAGGAGCGAAGACCTTCAAGATGTCTGGGTAAGCTAAGTTACCGAGAACTCTTACGTAAACCTGAGCCTTGGTGTTATCACCTTCCTCGACTGCTTGTTTCAGTTCTTGGGACAGACGTGGAATGACTTTTTCAACCACAAATAAGTCTTCCTTGCTTAATTGCATATATTGAGTAGCAGCCAATAGAGCAGAAGTGTTAAGGAACTTCTGTTCCGCAACTTCGGGGTTAATAGCGAGTTCGAAAAATTCGGTCATGATTTCTTTAGAATGGAAGCGGAGAGCGCTGGCCACAGATCCGATTACTTCAGCGGCTTCCTCACCTTGAACCTTCTTGGTCAAGATCCAGGCCTTAATTTCTTTGAAGGCAGCGATTGTGCCTGCTTGAGCAACGGCATCACGGTAGATTACCCACATGGTATTCTTAGCGGCGTTCTTTGAAGACTTAGCAACTTCCATGCTGTTAGTCATCTGAGTCAGTTGCTCTGAGGTCAGAAACTTAATCAAACGAACAAGGACATTGAATTTAGAAAGAAAATCCGCCTTTGGCAGATTGTTAGGGTTCTGCAGTAAAGGAGTCATTTCCTGTAGCAATTTCTGGGCATCGGCAATGTTCTGTTCACTAACTTGTGTGTACATTTTCTCATCCACCGTAAACAAAAGCGAATCGATTGTGCGGTATTCAATAGATTTTTTCCAATCACTTGTACTTTCCGCTTGGATGGAGGAGAGGGAGAAGCCGACATAACTGTAGACCTCAGCCTTCTGTTTACCGAAAAGGAGAGGATTGACGAAAACAGAGCTCAAGGTGTCTGACTTGTAGATTGTACCTTGTTTACCGACGAGCATGCGAGATTCAGAAGTGTGCTTGATGAACTGTTTCTCATTGTTTTCGTAGGCAATTCCCTTCCACAGGGCGCCTTCTGGCACGCCGAAATAGTAAGCAACACGTTCTTTGCATGAGTCGTAATTCTTGCTCTTGGTAATCTCAATAGGGTCCTCTTCAGACACAAATTTGGGCAATTCACGACGCCACTCCGCGGATACCGGTGAAACAGAGTAGAGAGTCTCGCAGTCGCCGGTGACGTCAGCTTCTGTCTTCTTGAAGAGACCTTGGAAGGTTTCCTTATCATAGCTGTTTGGGAAGCTATGAACATGGCCATAAGCCGATAAGTCCACTTGCAGAGCGCTGATCAGACCCTTCAATAAATTCTCTTCAGGAAGGGGAAGTGAAGTGGGCACTTTCAGGGAGAGAACACGGCCACCTTCAACGATAATCTCGAATGGATGGTCAAGTTTCTGGACTGGTTGGTATTTCAGGTCAGAAGGAACAGTGTTAATGTCTATCTTCTCATCCTGGATTTGCGCGTACATTGGGTTCTCCAACTTGGCAACTAGTCTGCCTGGTGTCAAAACCCGGATAAGGAACTGGGCCTTGAAAGAATTGCCATTGCTGTTACTCTGTTCAAATTTGGTCCAGATGTATGAGTTTACGTCATAGACGTACTCTTTTCCGACTTGCCAGGGCCATTTCTGGCCTTCGATGAGCGGATTCGACGCGACCGCGGCTGTAAGAGAATAATAGGTATTTTTCATATCGTGTTTACCTTAGAGTATGTGATTTCACAAAAACAATACATAGGTACTTCGTGTGCTATATGGAAAATACAAATGTAGAGTTGTTGATCTTTAAAATATTTCAATTTCAACAACTTTTTCGGAAACGTTGTTATTGAATAGATATTGTTTTATTATCATTACGTTTTAAGATCCGCTGTGAATTTATTGAAAATTCTAACTAAAATTTTCTTATGATTGTTTGCAACGAGGCTGCTCTACGTAACATTTTTCCGTGATCCCTCTACCATGAGTTTTCCGTGCCGTCTAACGTTCACATTCACATGCAATATTTGTATGGGAATTTTTTCAGCGCCTCTATCGGTATAAATAGTGAACTAAAGTCACTATACAAATATTGCATGTGAACGTGAACGTTAGACGGCACGGAAAACTCATGGTAGAGGTACTGGGAACGTTGAAAATGTATTTAATATTATCGAAATGAGTCCAGTACAATAGAACTCGTACCGCACTGTTCCGCACCCTCAGTTTGCCGATGAAGATGAGTGTGCTTCTAGAGATTGACAGTGATAGTAAACGAAAAATTATTCAATAGATTTAAATTTAAATAAATTTAGATTTATTCTTTTTAAATACAAAAGAAATAAATATAAAATAACTCACCGATAATCGCCGTCAGTACCAGCAGCTTCATAGTACCAAGTCCTTGCAGTGATCGTGTTCAGTGTTGCTTGCGGCAAACACTTTCTGATGCCCCAAACTGACTTACACGACTTTTTATACTAATTCGCGTTCCTCTGTACCTAGGTTCGGCCGACCTCTAACCTCAACCCAAACATGTTGATAACAATTACTTTATTGTCAAGTGCGTGTATGTGATTAATATTATTATTGTTTTATCATAGTAACAGTCGGTAAAGTTCCGTTTCTCATCATAAATAAGTAATTTTTGTAAGTAAACTGTTTAATTTTATTTTTTATTTATTTTGCCAAAATAGTTTTATATAATCTTTGTAATTTTCTATTCTTCTTCTTAGCGTGTCTATGGCAAATTAAATATTCTTGGCCCAGTATTCCGCCACGCGAATAGCAGAATCAGTTGCAGACATAAGCTCCTCACGCGTGCAGGTGTTAGGGCATGCGGCACAGGATGGAAGGTGGGCCATGGTTTGCGGAGAGACACCGCACTCGCACTGCAGGTCAATTTTCTATTTTTGTAAGTAAACTTCATAATTTTCTATTTTTGTACAGATTTATAATTTGCAGGTACCTAATTACTACTAATTATGAGTAAGCAGGAAAATCAATTTTGCATGCCGTTTATACGGCGAGATATGCTGTACAAATTACAACATAAATGTAACCTTAATGTAACCATATTTCATGCAAAGCATGCAGTGACTTAATAACGTAAATTTTTAATTAATTATGTAATAATTTGCTAATTGTAATACTAATTAATTTATAACTAAAATTGAAAAATATTTGTACGCTTTGTATGGCAGAACATATTGGAAACTTCACACCATTAATTGAACGACCTATGTACCTATGTTTTCACAAATAAACACTATTCTATTCTATTCAAATAAAAATTCTTATTCTTATTCTTCTTATTCTCGCGAAGACAAGTCATAAGCAGGAACCATCATCATTATCTTTTCCAAGTGAATTGAACACCGTTTATTCCTCATTCTTCGTCTAGTTAAGCTTGCCTTGATTGGTCATAAGGTTTAAGCTAATCAAGATGTTGTTTTAAACAGTATTTTTTATACGCAATGCATTATTGAGCTGTGTTATTGATATTAAAAAAAACGTGTGCATATATTGTTTAGCTGTTGTTGCTGTTGTTGTTGTTTTGTTGTTTGTTTGTTTTGTTTGTGTGTGTATTGCTTATCTTATCTTATCTAGGTTTTGAAAAAACGTCTCTCTAGGATTTTTCCTGTATCGTAGTATAGTCGTAGTCGTGGTATAGTTTATAAACATGAACTTTACTTGACACACACCCAGACCCGAAACAACTATCCAATAGGCCTTACAAATATATATGTTTTTTATTTATAACAAAAAATAATAATACTTAGGGTTCGCTCTGTTTGTCATACTAGACATCTTTTTGAAATTGAGAAAAAAACTGTTCCATAATAATAATTTAATATTACCTGCCCAACTCTACTAAATATATGGAACAACTGATTATTTTTGTCGTGATTTTATTGTTGGTCCCATAATAAAAGTGGTTTATAATGATAAATACAATAATCCCATGAAGGGATCGTCGCCACTAAAAAGGTCTTCTTTCTTTTCTTTTTAAAAAAAACATTATGATTTCTCCTGTATCGAGGGTACAGTTTACAAACATACATGTCACATGCACACACGCCCAGACCCGAAACAACTATCTGTAGGTCATACAAATATTTGTTCCGTGCGGGGATCGAACCCGCGGCACGTAGCGCAGAAAGCTAATTGGTTAGCCACTGCGCCAACCGTGTCGTCAAGGTCGGAAAGGACCTTAAACATATAAATGATCCGTGCGGGAATCGAACCCGCGACACGATCGCTTAGCTGCTCTAATCGTGCCGTCACAAATATAAATAAAATAGGTATGACTGTAGTTAGCATAATATTACCTATTAATTTATCTTAAAATTATTTTTTGTTTTAGAATGGTCACATTTTTCTTATCATTTTTTTGTTCATATAGGTAATAAGTTGACTTAATAATGATTATTATATACACAATAAATTTTGTTTTTTGAAATTAGGATAACAATTTTAGCCCCACATTTTAGAACCACGCACTGCTCAGCAGTAGAATAGAATAGATCTTTATTTCATGTAAACCAGATACAGGCACTTATGAAATGTCGAGACTCTAGGTGCACGGTTCCAAATAATAGAATAGAATAGAATAGATCTTTATTTCATGTAAACCAGATACAGGCACTTATGAAATGTCGAGACTCTAGGTGCACGGTTCCAAATAGTAGATCCTATGGAGAAGAACCGGCAAGAAACTTTATGGAAACTATTTTAAAATAATAGATTACAATCTTGATCAGTACAATGTTGTGGTAAGAGCTGCGAGAATAATGTAATGTCAATGATCTCTACATGAGCACAGATTTCAAGCTGTTAGATACTTTTGGGCTTTTTATTTTATATGTTTTCTTTGTTATTGGTTTTATTTATTTTTTGTTGTGCTAATAAAGTATTTTTCTTTCTTTCTTTCTTTCTTTACTATGTATTATCTCTATGGTTATTTCATACAAATATCTACGTAGCTTTAAAGACTGCTCAAAGTCGATATCGCCGCTGAGTGTTATTCTAAAACACGTTGCAGCTAAAATTACAATAGCAATATCAATTGCTATCAATTTTGTTTATATAAATTGCTATCAAGCAATTTTATTTTTTGTATAATTTTATTGTGACTGTAGTGCTGTCCCGTGTAGATTAAATTTATTTTTCTTTCTTTCTTTCTTTCTTTCAAAACTCTTCCAAGGAATTTCGTTAATGAAATGATGCACCCAGCTGCCTAAAATTTCACCCACAGCTCCACTCGGATCACACTGTCCCACTAGACCACTAGTATTTATATAGAATAATCGAATAGCGAATACTCGGCATTTCCTATAGCGAATAGTCGAGATATTCACCATAATTATTCGACATCAAAACTATATTATTAAAATCTGTAATAATTAACAGTAGCAGCCTCCACCTGTCTAGAACCTACATTTTTTTTGTATTCCATTATCACAATAAACTAAACTAAACTTAAACTTGTTCTGTCAGCCACTTTAGGTTTCAGCTGAAAATCAGCGCTGTAGTGTTACTGCAGCATATGCTGAGCTGAGGCCTTTTGGTCACGCAATACCACACCGAGCCTAATATAATGTCATAGCTTACATTTGTGTGCGCAAGTGAGCCTGCTGCTATGTGCAATTATAGCTGTGTCACTCCCGGCTATTCTGTTTCTTACTGTATATGGTGTGATTTAAGTATGTATTGTGTTGACCAATAAACCTTATTTCTTTGTTTCTTTCAATGATTTTTCTGCACGATTTCTAAAAATACAAGTATATTTTTCGATTGTTATTACAAAAATCAGTACCTCTGCAATCTTGCGAAGCGATACGTTACTTCTCCAGCCAGTTTTGTTTATACAGAACGACTATGTGCCGAGGCAGGGCTCATTTATGAAATAAAGAAATTATTTTAACCCTAATCGTGCAGAAAAGTTAGTTCTTCTTCATCACAATTTACCCCTACTACATTATAACTATTAAAATTTATTTATATTCTTGATTAAGTTAGGACTGACTAGGTTAGAATGTATGCAAGTAATAATATTGGCGGGATTTTTTTTTTCTTCCAAAGGAAAGCCCGCCAAATTATTCGCCATTTTTAAATAATAGCCATTATTATTCGGTATTCGACAAATATCGAATAATAACATGCTATGATCAAAAATCATAAGCATAATTAATTTTAAATATGCAATACCTATTGTATTACTCCTTTGACCATTTGTAGACTAACTACCCGTCTAAGTACGTAGTGGTACCACTACGTACTTAGACGGGTAGTTACTAGGTAGCTTTTATTTATTAATTTTAATCGAAATGATCTCGAGCTGTATCTAATCTATATTTATTTATAAAAAGCACTAAAATGGTACACAAGTTGGATACTGCCATGAAGCATTATGTACCAGTCAATCTTTGGCCATATTTCAGCTATTGAGAGTTCCCTGTGGCCATTTATGATCCCGGGGCTAATCTGGCAGCTCCTGTGTCCTCAGATATTATTGTAAATTTGTTTTATGATAAGAGTATCCATGGACTTTTTTGGTTCTTCGTTTTTGTAAACTGTACCTACGATAACGGAGAAAACACAGAAAGGTTTAATTTTTTAAGAAAAAAAATTACATGCCGACGTTTTGAACTCGAAACTCGATAAACATAGTCCTACCAAATACCTAATAAGATAGCGAAGTTATCAAAAATATTCAAACCGACTTTAATTGGTTCAAATCTCATATTATTTTCATAAATATCTATCATAGTACCTAACTACACAAAAATATTGTGTGATAGCGTAATGATATACATTAATTAGTTGATAAGATTGACCCCTAACTACAGTAAAAGTTCCATCAAAATCGGCCAATTCTTACACTTATAATATTCATCATAATATAGGTACCTATTTAAGTAAGACTTCGCATTCGTTAGTTTATTTTTGTTGCGAAGCCATTTATTGAATAAATTATTTGATTTGGTCATACACAAAAAATATACGTTGCACTTCTCTTGCTTCTGCTCCTATGCTCCTAGATATCCTCTAAGGATCTAGGAATGATAATAAATAAATCCAATCCAAAACAATCCAATATTACTAAACTATATGTATGGAACGGCAGATTTCGCGATTTCTGTGTTGGTCTCATAGTAACAGTTGTTCATAATAATATGGCCCACTCCCGTCAACGCGGGCTATCTTTCAACCTAGAGTTAACTTGACAGAACTGTTAATTTTGTATGAAAACCAAAGACAATTTAGAACTTTAACTCAGGTTTAAGCCCACTTACATCAACATGCGCATGCGCATGGCTTAAGGTAGGTATCACCAATTAGTTCCATTTTGGGGTCCGTTTTTATAAATAATATGACCGTCATGGTCTGTTTCTACTTTTTTACAGCAGATGAGATTCTAAGGCAGGGATTGTAAAATTAATATTTGTATGGTCTAACAAATGTTTGTTCCGGATCCAACTGCGTGTGAGTTAAACCTATGTTTGTAAACTGTACCCATGGTACAGGAGGAATCCTAGAAAGAAGCAACTTTTTTGCAAAGAATAAATACACCCTATTCATCTGAAATGCATTGACTGACAAAGGACAATGAGTAATCCTGGACCAAACTCTCAACAGTGATGAAACCTATGCCATGTGAGAGCTTTTGGGGTATTATTTAATTCATTCTATGGCAGCCAAGTCGAAATCGAGCGCGAACATGGTGTTTTGGCACATTTTCAATACTGAAAAACTTGCTTTTGTTTTGCGACTACCGGCTCCTTATTTGACTCCAATATCAGCTTATTTGTGTCTATCTGGTAGGGATTATCGATATTCATCGATGGTAGATTAGGGGGAAAACATCAATGATTGTACATTAAAAAAAAATAGTCCTCAAAAGTATCGACACATAGATGTTACGAGAATAATATCGGCCCATCGATATACAGGAGTATATCGATGGGCCGATATTATTCCACCCAATTCACGCTAGTTGACTAGGAAAGTCAACTAGCGTGAATTGGGTGTATGTACTAGATTTCGCTGACTATGTACTAGGTTTCAGAGACTGTATCATAGATTTACAATCACTGGGCTATGAAGCACACTTTCCTCCTACAAAGGATAGAAATGAAAGCCAATTAAGGACAGAGCAGGCTAATAAATTGAATAGTCAAACGAACTTACCTGTAAGTGAAGTTCGACGGTAATTATACGAAGTTGTTGTCATTAGCATTAAATATTGCTTGTATTGTTAATAATTATAGGTCTAATATAAAAAATGTAGTAAACATTTATTGCCTCTCTAGAGTCCAACCAGGCGCTGTCTTAATTGTATTATATGCAAAAATAAATCGAAATAAAAAATTATCTATGAATTCAAATCTATGATACAGTCTCTGAAACCTAGTACATAGTCAGCGAAATCTAGCACATACACCCAATTCACGCTAGTTGACTAGGAGTAGTTAAATCGATGGGCCGATATTATTCTCCTCAAAATTGTCCTCAAAAGTATCAACACATAGATGTTAATCTATGTGTCGATACTTTTGAGGACAATTTTTTTTTTATACATTCATCGATATTTTCCCGCTAATCTACCATCGATGAATATCGATCATCCCTACCAGATAGACACAAATAAGCTAATATTAGAGTCAAATAAGGAGCCGGTAGTCGCAAAACAAGCAATTTTCTCAGTATTGAAAATGTGCCAAAACACCATGTTCGCGCTCGATTTCGACTTGGCTGCCATAGAATGAATTAAATAATACCCCAAAAGCTCTCACATGGCATAGGTTTCATCACTGTTGAGAGTTTGGTCCAGATTCCATACAAATTTGCCCATGGTCCTTTGTCGTTGTAGTTGACATCACACAACTTTTGAACGCAAAACATACCTTACGAGGCTGGCATAGTCACCACGGTGAACTGAAGCCTCAATAAAAATTTGAATAAAAAAAAAAAAAAAAAAAAAAACATAACTTCAAAATAAGCAATATTTTAATTGATTTTAATTAAAAAAAAACGATGTAGCTATAATCCTAAAATTTGAATTGAATTGAATAAAAATATATTCAACACTGTCCGTGTTTTAAAATTGATTGCATCATATTGTTTTATCGACTTGTGCATGGTAAACATAGTCTTTCTTTTGGAGACTCCAGGTTGTTATAAAATGAATAGGTAAATTAATATAAAATTGTCCTCCAACTGGTGGGAGAGAGCCCAGTCACGGACGAGCTCTACAGGGCTGTACGGGTGAGGGGTACGGCTCCTCCTCCACTTGTGGAGGAGCCGTAAAATGTGACTGTTCCTAGCCACCCCAGGCCGATGAAAATTTAGTTTTTCCTATAGTTAGGAGTTAGGAGTATTTGGTTGTTTTAACGGATCCTCCACGGGCCAATCACTATGGAAGTTTAGCAATGTCCTTTTTGTTTCTATGAGTTATTATATTCAATTGAGTATTTAATATTCAGCTTGTGAATATGGATCAAACTTTCTTATGTATTTTTATATTATATAGTATAGGATCTGGGGGTCTACCGCGTAACAAAATGGTAATGAACATCAAACTCTGGTAATAAACTTCAATACGATCGTGAGAGACTGGTGAAACATGAAGATGGGAATCCTAACTTTGTGATCGATATTTTTTTTACAAGGTAGCTCGATGTTTAATCTCTGACGATCGTATTGCAGTTTCTTCCCGGAGTGTGATGTTCATTAGACCAGTTGGTTCAGCTATCAGTAAAACTACCTTATTTAATTTATTTTCTATTTTATTATCTTAATTTAGATTTTCCTTTTAGTTCGTTCATAATTACCTTAAATACTCGTAGTACCTAATATTTAATAGTAGTTTATGAAACTGTTTCATAATTGGGGGTATTACACACGAGTGTTTTAATACCTTGTTATGTGCAGTTTCATACAATACTTTATCTATACTCATGTTAACAAATTACAAAGTAGATAAACAGACTAATGGCGCTGAAACAAGTCGCCGCGTATACGCTATAGGCGGAACACATTGTCTGTGGTGGCGCGCGCTAGATAAAAATTGAATTGAAATCTCATTGGTGGATCCGAAGGGTACTTACTATAATAAAAAAAAGTTACTTTATAGCATTGTTTTGTTAAGGAAACTGTATCGTAATAAAACTTTTTAATTTTATTATGTTGCATGTGCATAAAGTCTGTCAATTATAGCACAACCTTTGAATTTATAATTAGAACTTTACGATATGAGTATAGATAAAAAATATTATTATAAATACAAGGAGCTAACATATCCTTACATGTAATATTTAAATACATAATCAACAGTAAATTGACTCGGTCTTGATACAATAATGCATAAAGGTATCTATTTTTGTATTCAGTCATAACTTACAGTCCTTCCCAGCCGCATCTAATATCTAAATAGTTTGTCGTTTTCCTAGACTCATATTTTCAGTTCCTAATTTTGTTTTATATCAAAAAATGTTGGTGAGACACTCAAAAAGTTAGGTAAGGCGGTTTTCCTGGGCACCCCGCTTATAATTTTCTCATTTATTTCCTTTTTTAAGATCTGAATGTTTATGGCGAGGCCCACAAGGGCTGCATCCAATGGATATAGCTCTTTGACCTACTATATACGTGAAGAGAAAACTCTGTACGCTTTTTTAAACATATTGCGCGCACGGAGGATTATTTGACATAGTTTAAAGTTTATATCGAGAAGGATTGCAGAAAGGTAATTTTTTTATAATTATATGGTTGAATTTCGACCACTGGACGACCACTAGTTTATAAAAATCTTTAACGTTATTCTTAGTACACCAAATGTGTAGCTTGTTTTGCAAAGTTACTCAACGCTGGATCCGGAATAGGCCATTGCGGGGCTGCCGCTGAGGGCTCCTGCCGAGGGCCCTGGGCTTGTACCTTACGTGGCCATTCGGTATAGACAGCATTGTCAATGCTCCACTCGGCATCAGAGCTGAGGATAGTGGTGAACTTAGTCACGGGCTGGTAAGCCTTCAGTTTAGCTTGCTTCTTCAGTTCGACGGTCTTCGGGTCGCTGAACTCACCGTCCAAGGAGAACGATGCTCCATAATACTCGGGGAGATCGACCAGACCCCAAGGAGTCATGTAGTCGTCTCGGATCTCGGTGGAGCTCTGACCACAGATACCTCTGGTGGTATTGCGGTGGTCATCGGTAAAGATAATTAGTCTCTGGCTGTCGTACATGAGGCGGACTGCTCCGTTCCGGATGTTGACTACGAGAACGCCGTCAGCAAGGGTGTAATACTCCAAAAGAGGAGTTTGTGTAACGTCGTCCCAGTACGTAGTAAGGGCACCTTGGGCAATCTTCTTAGTGTTACTTTTAACTTCAACTGTTGTAGGCTTGATCTCAAGCTCCAAAGTCTTGCCGGTTTCGGTCCTTAAAAATTCAGAAATGTTAATAAAAATTTATTGCTTCTGTATCAGGTACAGTATACAAACATACATGGTACATGCACACACACTCAGACCCGAATCAACTATCTGAAGGCCATACAAATATTTATTCCGTGCCAGAATCGTAACCGCAGCAATTAAGTAAGTAAGCAATAATTACATTTAAACTAATTAATATTATAACCCATATTATCTTCTCTTACAGGATAAATATACCTAACATACAGAAAACTCAAGGCAAACTGCGAGTACAACCGGATCCTTAATTTCCTGCAAGAACTTTGGCCTTGGTCTATTCAAAATTCCATCTACTGGACCAGGAAACTTCGGGTAAGAACTATTTTAGTTTAATGTTTTATTTGTTGACTCTTCTGCCCGTAAATAACCCCCTGACGATTATGTAAATCTAATAGCCAGGCTGAAGAAATTACAAGAAAAAAATCTCGAAAATGTGTCATGTTACAAATACTGTACAAGATAATTATTGTACTTTTTCATGATTATTCCTACTCATATTTACTATGTATTTAGCTTTATTAAATGCATTTACCTTATTATAAAACATTGTTTGGAGGAGCCATGGGTTATAGTAACCACAGAGTGGGTCCCGAATGGCAGGAAGCGACAGCGCGGCAGGCCCAAAAGGAGATGGCGGGATGAGCTGGACATTTACATAAAGGATTGGCCCCAGATTGCAGCTGACCGTGAGAAATAGAAAGAGGTAAGGGAGGCCTTTGCCCTGCAAGGAGGACATTAAGGGCTCATAATAAAAAAATAAAAAAATGGTTGGATGTCCATAAGTTTTCCTTTAAAAGGGGTACCTTTAGTTTAATGAATTCCCAGACTATTTTCATATTAGTATCTTAGTTACTCAATACAAAAATGAAGTTCTACGTCTTCTTTCGTATCAATAATTCTTTGTTTCTGTGTTCGGATCTTGGTGTAAATAGTTTGGGGCCAAATAGTTACAACTGCTGTCTCTTGTAGCATAAACGACATAGATTGCCGTTATAATTACTTAGGCACTTAAAATTATACATGCATAAAGCTTAAAGTTTGCCTGCATTACCTAAGAATGATTTATTCGGTGTTTTAAGGTTGTCTTTAAATAGTTTATGACATCGGACTTGAACCTACTGGCGCATTGACTGGGTGTCTTCTATGCGTGTATGTGTGTAAGTGCACATTAAATTTTATTTTGCGGGTGACAGAGGGTCCTTGTATGTGGAAGCGCCCCGCGTATTTAAAAAGAAATACGTGCCTATTACAAGATAAGATTTATCCAAGTGTTAAAAATAAAATACAGATTTTAGCTGGTGATCGCAGTGTCCTTTTGCTAAACTTGGTGATTATGACATTCCCTCACACCTGTTCATTGGCGATCAGCAGAGAACTTATACAGGGTTATAGCTCGCGTGTTTGGGAGTGGTCGTCACGCGTCAGTTTGAACCTCACCCGTTGCACTGTTGTCTCGAACCCTCCTCAACTCAAGCGCATATTCAGAAATCCAGCGCTGTGACATTTTTCAAATGTCACAGCATTATGCTGATATAAGGCCCAATTTTGGTGGTCTCGTGCAGGTAGCTCCAGTATTGAGTATTCTAGAAATTTTCTTAATTAAAAAAATTGTATCATGTCCTGTGCAAGTCCAACATAAAACTGTTTTCTCTCCTTCTTTTTCTTTCTATATTTAGTTTAGCACGTCAAAAAAGGGAGAAAGAAAACCCGGAATAAAACTATATGTTTACTGCAGTTCTCGTCCCGATTTTCGTTTTGTCCTCTGTCAAGGAGACAAAAGATGGAGATAACTGGTTTGTCCACCCACCGTAAGTAAGTTATGGTAAGGGATCGACAGGTGGTACCTTCAGTCCGACTTATTTCACTTGTCATGATCTTGTGTTCTGGCTAAAGGGTAAGAGGACTAGGAGCGGGAATACGATTTCCTGATTTGTCTAATAAGTCGCAACTCACAACAAGACCGTACTTTTAGCTTTCTGCGCTCCTCATACATATAAACTTTAACTATACCAAATCTCATACTCCTCCGTGCGCGCAATACGCTTATAAAGGGGTACAAAGTTTTCTCTATACGTTTTAATATCTAGATAAACAAACATAAACTCGATTTTCCATATACAAAGGCAAAGTAAATAGGAAAATTTATGAAGAAAGTGTATCGATATCTAACAATGTTGCAAATGATACCACGAAGGGGGTAACGAACTTATACACGGGTCCATAAAAATCAACGAAGACATGCTTATTGCTTATCAATCCCATCTAAATATATAAAAATGTCTCTCTGTATATATCCGACTGTCTTTACAAGGTCCCACCTTTCTAGTCCCGATACCATTAAGAAGTTATTGTGCTCATCACTATGACCAATTTTACTATGGGGCCAAACTTGAAATCGAGAAAAATACAGCTATTCCTTTGTAGTCAAGTAATATTAAATTATTTGTAGGGAACATCAGATTTTTGTTTCGCGATTTACAGGGTTGGTCCCATGGTATGAGTTGTTCATAATGGTGAGTACAATCTGCGCACATAAACCCTCACTGGGGATTTATAAACACACCATTGCTCTAAAGATAAAAGAAAACTTTGTGGAGAAACCAGCACGTCCTAGACCCACAAAATTGATCAAAGTCCTTCTCTTACAGAGGCCTCCTAAGCTCCAGCAGGACAAACATTAAAGGCTCATGAAATAGTCAAGCAGGGACAAGGGTCTAGCTAGTCTTTACAAAAAAAGTCCACGTTTTCATGTTGAATGCCTATGTTTAGGCTGTTAAGCTTATCTTGACCACATTGTAAGTGTAGCGTCATTTCAGTAATTATTCTCTGTATCACGCAAAGTGTGTTGTTTCTTCACGTGCTGATTATGAGTCTAAATAATACCTACATCATACCACCAAGCTATCAGTGTATTGCGTGTTGTTCATCCCGCATGATGGGTTAAAGTTCGAAATTGCAGTTTTATTAGGTTATTGACCTTAGGTACCACGAGTAGATAGAAACCTAGAACTTGGTACCTACGGTATCCTTGTTTCATTTCCTCAGTTCAATTAAAATGTGCCTCCAGTTGAGTCTTCTGACTTGCGCGGGATCCACAATAAAATTTACTTTCTTGTGCACCAGCAATATACAGAATATCTTTTTATGTAGTGCGCAATGTTTGCAGAGTGATTCAGTGTACGTGCCCAAATGCAACCGCAGTCCAAAAATTCACTCCAAAACAAAATAAAAATTTGATTTTGTATGGCTTGCGCTTGTAAATTATGCGTGTCCCTCATACTAAGTCGAATTTTCGTTTTGTTTTACTGCGTTTGCATTTAGGAACAGAGAGTGAATCACTCTAAAAATTATGCGCATTACATAAAAACATATCCTGTATTGAATTTTCGTTGTACCTACGTTATAATATTTGTCGGAATATGAATTCGAACATTCCAAAATTCCAACATCTTTTATGATTTAAAGTTTAAAAAGTTTTTAATTTACATACGTCGAGGATAGTTCAATACTGCGTAAATAGCATTAGTAAGTATGGAAAAGAGATCGGCAAGTAACGGTTAAAAAATTAACAATAAACTCAATGATTCAATTCAAATCAATAATGCGTAATAAAATTATTTATTCGATTATTAATTGACTTAGTGACATATCGCGAATAAATAATAATCTGCTGTTACATACAAATGGATGCCTTGGTTCTAAAAGTCATTATGTCCATTTTTATCAATTTTGAGTTAGCCAGTCAAATTAATTCTATTTTTTTCTGTATCGATTGGTCTAATCCTTTTTTCAAATAAATGACGTACCTACCTATTGTTTTATTTTTTTCCAAATTTATTTTCACAGACATTTCTTTTAAATATGTTTTTTTTTTCACTTTAAATGATCATAATATTTATGTATCTCAAAACGAAGAAAATGGAGTTAGTGACTTTTAGAACTAAGCTATCCAAATAGGTTCTTTAATATTAGGTAGGTACTTGATTAAGTATGGAATAGCAGATGTTTTTTTCGATTTCAGGGTTGGTCCCATACTAAAAGTTGTTCATAGTAAGGAATTTTCCCGGTTTTTATAATTTGTTAACCCAGGTTTAGTATGATTACCTATGAAACCGCGTTATTAAAATAACTTGTCTATTTTATTATAAATAGATATTCTTTGTGGTTCATGTTACATTTCGTTACAATACAAACTTACATAATCGTTCACAATAAATAAATGGAGCGCATGAAATTTCAACATACTTCATAAATTATATTCATCTCATGGTCCTATATACGTGCTAAAAAGTCATATTATAGATTGCTTTACTAATAACTAGAATTTTATATCCTACAATCCTTTAATGGAGTCATTTTCAGCCTTGCTCCACTCGGCATCAGACCGGAAGATGTTGGTGTACTTAGTCACGGGCTGGTAAGCCTTCAGCTTAGCTTCCTTCTTCAGCTCGGTGGTCTTAGGGTCGCTAAATTCACCCTCTAGGGAGAAGGATGCTCCGTAATATTCAGGAAGGTCAACCAGACCATAAGGTGTCATGTAGTCATCGCGGATTTGGGAGGAACTTTGTCCGCAAATGCCTCTGGTTGTGCTGCGGTGCTCGTCAGTGAAGATGACCAGCCTTTGGTTGTCGTACACAAGACGGAGAGCTCCATCTTTGATAGTGAACACAAGGACGCCGTCAGCGAGAGTGTAGTACTCCAGGAGAGGAGCGTTCCCAAGGTCGTCCCAGTACGTGGTTAAGGCACCCTCAGACACCTTCTTGGTGTTGGTTTTAACCTCAACAGCTTGCGGTTTGATATCAACCTCCACATATTTTCCGTTTGTAGTCCTACAAAGATAAAAATCGTGTGAGAATCATATGAAAGTCTTTTGACATTTTTATCATCAATCATTTGAAATATAAGAATTTTCGCCATAAATAAAATATTTCTCCCTTGTAAGACCAACATGATAAACAGTATTGAAGAACCTATCCAATTAATCACTAGCTAGAGTATTGTAACTGGAATATGACAAAATCCTATTATTACAGTATGTACAAGTGTTGGTTACCACGTTGACACGAGAATTTATATTGTTCTGATCTTATGTTATACATCTGCTTATATAAGGTCCCAAATTATGAAAATGAGACCACTTAATGGTGTCATGTTGTTCAGTCCTATATTAATATTTATTAGAAGATCTGAATTTCTATTTTAACGTAAGAAAAATAATTTACGTCAGAAATAAAGATACTTACTTGTAAGAAATGTAGACTTCCTCCTGTTTCTCACTAGGCCTTCTTGCGAGGATGACCAGGTCGGACCTCTTGCCGTAGACGTTGGACTCGTCCACCATCACCACGTGCCAGGAGCCGGTGAGGCTGTAGTCGTAGCTGCGGCCGCTGAACGTCCAGACCTTGTTGTCATCCACAGCGCAGTAAGCTGTAACAAACATATCGATATTAAAAAATATATTTTCAATATAAACGTTAAATAGTAATAATATGACAACAATACACATTTAAGTATTACTCACGCAGTTTTTGGTAGCCAGTATACAAGTTGTAAGAACGCTCCCAGTTAGTGGTGGGTGCGTAGATAGCCATAGCATAGGGATAGTAGTCCATGCCCTCTACGTTGTTCAAACGGAGCACTCCGTATTTGCTTGTGAACTCAAAGTTGATGTAGTTGTCGTAGTAGAACGCCTGAGATACGATTTCTACTTTACCGTCGTCGACCGTCTTTAGGACGTCCTCCTCCTGATCCCAGGAATACCTCTGTTTGAAGAATTCGTAGGTATTGTAGGTTAAGTTCAAGGCAGCAGGGGTAAGATCCTTGTATGTCACTGTACCCTTGAAGTAATCAGGAGCGTGGGCCATTATGATCATCTTGTAGCAATCCTTCTGGTAAAAGTTTTGTTTGCTGGTTTCCTGTAGGCATTGCTTTGCCAAGGGATCGTTCGATAACTTTTCAGTGTACGCCTCGCTGCGCTCACCGAAGCCTTTAAATTGGACGTTCAGGTCGTTTCCGAATTTAATGTCGGCGTCGTAGGTTGCCTTAATTTCATTCTTAAGAGCTTCCTCAAAGTTCAGTGGGGCGATTTTGGGTTTGGTCATTTTGAATACGGCATTGATCTGCTCGTTGCCACGGGCGAATACAGCGGCTTGAACCTTGTTGTCCACGAAGCTGTTAGCCAAAGCAGCGGTGAGCACGTACTCTTTTTTCTGTTGTCCATCAAAAATGACGCTGACGTCCACTATTTGGACTTTAGCGGAGTTGATGCCTGCCGCAACACGCTTGACCATCTCTTCGCGTCGAGCTGCGCTATTAGGTGTGACGTCATTGGTGATTGTAGCTGGTCCTATTTCACCGCTCTGTTTTTGGTTCCTCAACGTGTCTGCAATTAAAACAGCCCATTAGTTTTTACAGAATTTGTAATACTTTAATATATTTGATTGCTCTGTAAGCTTATACGGATCAAAAGTTGTTTTAAAAACGTGTGAATTGTTTTTAATAAAAAATAATTTTTCAGAAGTGTACGTGTTAACTTAAAACACTTACCGAAGAACAAAGTGCAAGTAACATTCTTGTTTTTGGTATCCTTAGCAAGATATTTCAGGTTGAATTGAGTCAAAGCAACATCCTTTTGGTACAACAAGTTGCGAACGTTTGTCAAAAGATCGGCATCGTAAAAGTTGTTGGGGTTCTTATAGTCAGAAGAATAGGAGTATCCTTGCAGGACGATGGCGACACCAGTCAGTTGAACCAAATTTAGGTCGGTGGACAGAACTTTAGCAGAGCGCTTGATTAGTTTAGTAGATGGGTCCTCGGAGACAGTCAACGGGGAATTCGTCTTTTGGAGAGCAGTATAAGGCGTCACGCTCATGTGAATGAGGTTGGCGTCTTGTTCAGGAAGCTTGAAAATTAAGTTACTTTGATGGTTGTTCAGCCTAGCGGGGATGTAGATTTGGAGTTTGTTGATAACACCAGTGCTAGCGAATACATCACCAAGAGTATCCAAGAAGCCGACGCTACCGTCTAAGTTTCTCGCATACGTGAATTCCAAATCATTACCAAAAGTCTTGTTCATATCAATTTTAAAGTTAAATTTTCCTTGAACGTTGAAGACAATTGGTTCGCTGTATTTATACATAAAAGGCATACCCACAGCGAGGGGGAAAGTGACAAACACTTGTTTATGGGTCACCACTTTAGTGAAACGACCCTCCAGTACAGTACCATCCATTAACTGTTGCACATTTTTGAAGGTGCCTTCAATGAAAGCCTTGAAATCTTCTTCACTGAAAGTGAACAATTTCTGTTGGTTCAAGTTATTAATGAAGTAAGCGCCTTCAAGGGGTTTGCGAGGTTCGCGTTTGATGTTCAGTACTTCAATGATCTTCTTAGCGGAGAACTTGAATTCAGTGTCAGTTTGAGGGGGAAAGACGTACGGGCGTACGATGTAATCCAAAAGTTGTTGCATGTCGGAGACGGACAATGTGTACTAGAAATAAAATGTCATAATATATTACAACGTGTAAAGCAAAGAGTTTAATATAAAAATAGAGTTAAACAAATTTTGATTGGTACTAATATTAACCTCATTCTTGATTGTATGATGGCTGTACTAATCAATTTTTTTGTGATAAATACACATTTATTTATCTTATTTTTAATGTGATGACGTGATCAACTGATAACTGTATACTTTGAATGGGATTATTATGTGTTGTTTAATGTATTCATATTTTAAGTATTATAATTACCCAGTCTTCTTCAGTCCAGCCAGTACCTCTTAACCTCAGAGCTCCTCTGTGATACACAGGCAGATAACTGTTCTCACTACCAATGTACGACAACTCCCTGAAGTGGGAGAGCTCATCGTTGCTTGTGTACTCGTCGATCAAACTGTCGGTCGAGTAGCGGTATCCGTATTTCTCTTTCGAGATGACACTCTGAACGCCTTGGGCGGTCTTAGCGCTGGAAATTAAAATATAATAATTAGCATATTATAACTTGTAATTTAAAAAAGTACATGTTAATGTAAGTTTGGAAGATATTCATAAAACTAATAATCAATTTTATTTTAATACCTCAAATATTTACAGAACTAATTACTGCACCTAATTTTTCCATACATTAATTTAATAATAATATTTAGATTCTTATATTAATTACAATTTAACATTAAATGAATGACTTACAGTTCTGCAAAACGCGGGTCCTTCAGTTTGGCGGCGAATGTAATGCTGGTTGTCAGTACGGCGCGAACTTGAGTGCTGGGGTCATTGTTGGTCATGTGTGCCATTATTTGCATCATTTCGAAGGTAGGGAAACCCATGAAAATGTTCAAGGCAGCAGCTACCCTAACTTCATAAGGCTCAGCGGTGTTCCTCAAGATGCTGAAGAGTACAGCTCTAACGTATTCATTCTTCATGCTAGCCAGCGTTTTAAGGCTGATGACCATTTGGGTGCGCAGGTACTCGGTTACTGTGATGCGACCCTCCAAGTAAGGAGCGAAGACCTTCAAGATCTCTGGGTAAGCTAAGTTACCGAGAACTCTTACGTAAACCTGGGCCTTGGTGTTATGACCTTCCTCGACAGCTTGTTTCAGTTCTTGGGACAGACGTGGAATGACTTTTTCAACCACAAATAAGTCTTCCTTGCTGTATTGCATATATTTAGTAGCAGCCAATAGAGCAGAAGTGTTAAGGAACTTCTGCTGCACAACTTCAGGGTTAATAGCGAGTTCGAAAAATTCGGTTATGATTTCTTTAGAATGGATGCGGAGAGCGCTGGCCACAGATCCGATTACCTCAGCGGCTTCCTCGCCTTGAATCTTCTTGGTCAAGATCCAGGCCTTAATTTCTTTGAAGGCAGCAATCGTGCCCGCTTGAGCAACGGCATCACGGTAGATTACCCACATGTTATTCTTAGCGACGTCCTTTAAAGACTTAGCGACTTCGATGCTGGTAGTCATCTGAGATAGTTGCTCTGAGTTCATAAATATTATGAAACGAACGAGGATGTTGAATTTAGAAAGGAAATCGGCCTTTGGCAGATTATTGGGGTTCTGCAGTAAAGGAGTCATTTCCTGTAGCAATTTCTGGGCATCGGCAATGTTCTGTTCACTAACTTGTGTGTACATTTTCTTATCCACCGTAAACAAAAGCGAATCGATTGTGCGGTATTCTGTAGATTTTGTCCATTCAATTGTACTTTCCGCCTGGATGGAGGAGAGGGAGAAGCCAACATAACTGTAGACCTCAGCCTTCTGTTTCCCGAAAAGGAGAGGATTGACGAAAACAGAACTCAAGGTGTCTGATTTGTAGATTGTACCTTGTTTACCGACGAGCATGCGAGATTCAGAAGTGTGCTTGATGAACTGTTTCTCACTGTTTTCATATGCGATTCCCTTCCACAGGGCGCCTTCTGGCACGCCGAAATAATAAGCAACACGTTTTTTGCAAGAGCCGTAATTCTTGCTCTTGGTAATCTCAATAGGGTCCTCTTCAGATACAAATTTGGGCAATTCACGACGCCACTCCGCGGATACCGGCGAAACAGAGTAGAGAGTCTCACAGTCACCGGTGACGTCAGCTTCTGATTTCTTGAAGAGACCTTGGAAGGTTTCCTTATCATAGCTGTTTGGGAAGCTATGGACATGGCCATAAGCCGATAAGTCTACTTGCAGAGCGCTGATCAGACCCTTTAGTAAGTTTTCATTAGCGACAGATAGTTCTGAAGGCACTTTTAGAGAAAGAACACGGCCGCCATCGACAAAAATCTCGAAAGGCTGGTTGATTTCCTGGACTAGTTGGTATTTTAGGTCAGAAGGCACAGCATTCATGTCCATCTGACCTTGGATTTGTGCGTATAAGGGGTTCTCTAATTTAGCCAAAAGCTGGCCTGGAGCCTTGACGCGGATGATGAACTGGGTCTTGAAGGCATTGCCATTGCTATTGCTTTGATCGAATTTTGTCCATGTGTAGGAGTTGACATCATAGATGTAATCTTTCCCTACTTGCCAGGGCCAGTTCTGGCTCTCTATTACCGGATTAGAAGTAACAGCGGCTGAAAAGAATTTATTTTTATTTTTATGTAATGTTACATTTGTGTTTATTGTTGAGTGATACGCGCAGCTACATATAACACAGGATAATTGAAAAAATAACTGAAATCTCTTACCGCTAACTTTGCCTTTTCATACAAAAACATGAAAATTCTCTGTCAAGTTTGCATATCAGAATGAAATGGAACACAAGACCCTTTTTTGATCATTCTATAGTTTTAGTAGCTACTATTTGCTATCCTGTGGTCATTTACGTATATTTTACACACGATTTTCGTGTGAATAATCTGCTTTATCATACAAATTATTCAATGTTACACCACTAAATGTATGGAACAGTAGAACTTTTTCCACGATTTCAGGGTTGGTCTCTTAGTAAAAGTTGTTCTTAATGATGAGTACAATAATCCCCTTTTGGATTTGTATACCCTTTCCGAATAAACGTGTATATATAAAGACATAATATTGAAAAAAGCTTGATAGGCAAATTTTTACATGAAATAAAAGTTCAATATTCTTTTTATGAAGAAGTATTGCAATTCATATTACAGAAAACCAAACAGTAAACTCACCGATAATCGCCGTCAAAACCAACAACTTCATAGTACCAAGTCCTTGCAGTGATCGTGTTCAGTGTTGCTTGCAGCGAACACTTCTGATACCCCAAACTGAGTTACACGACATTTTATACTAAATTGCGTTCTTTTTTAGGTATTAGGTTTCAGACCGACCTCTGACCTCACTCGATAACCAACGTGTCAACGATATAGGTAAGATGATCGAATGTGTAGCTGAGCCGAATATATTTTGTTTTGTTTTATTATCGTTTTTGCTCATTATTCAGCCTATCAAGTAGACCCATCACAAATGAGAAGTTATGGGGATAACCATAAAAGTTGGTAAGAAGATTGGTGACTTTCCTAGGAATTTAGAGAAAAGAAAATTTATTTATTTAGTGGCACCGACCGAGACATCACATGGAATAGTTAAAACTAAAGTTAAGTTAAGAAAAAGAAAAAAATGTGTGGGCCTCACGGATGCATGAAAATGGTTTAGGTTAGCGTAATACCAGACGTCCACGGATAACAAATCTCTCAAGAAACAATGCGGCATCTGATAGAAAATGCCCTCTAGGCTTCAAGAATTATGTTCCGAAAAGAGGAGGTTACACCAGATATTGATTCAAAAAGGAAGAAGAATAAACGCCGTGGAATTTCATTTTTAATTGCATTTTTAGTCCAAGTGTACTTTTTGCTGAAATTGTACTTTTTCTTGAAAATGTTGTAAAATTGTTTTTCTTTTCTGTGGATTGTGTAAAATTTATAACCATTTCATTAAAAACAAATCATTGCAATGAATTTTACAACTTAGAAACCTAGGAGGCTCATAATTTGCCCAGAAGATCAAAAATATAAGGTGGCCCTTATTTTGTTTTGACGAGTATATATAATAGTGTATACTAGTGGTCGCTCAGTGGTCGAAATTCGACCGTAATTTTAGCTTTCTGCACTCCTCTACCATATAAACTTTATGCCGAATCTCACACTCCTCCGTGCACGCAGAACAAAGTTTTCTCTTCACGTATTAACTCTTTGAGTGCCGATTCTGATTAATCTAATAAGTTCGGAATCCGATCGGAACTTAATTGATCGGAACGGTATATGGATAACCAAACCAAAACAAAACAAAAAAAATACAAAGAAATTAAGATGTGCGTATACCCGCTTGGTATTCTGATGGGAAGATATTGCACCTTTCTGAAATGTCTACGCGTAATCAATGTTAATAAGGAGCAAGGAAGAAGCCTCCACGAGTGAATTTAGCGATTTGTTATAACAGCCAATTGTGTTACCTGTTATCTCTGTTATTGTTACACAAAAATAACAGAATGAAATATCTGTTACTAAATAACAGCCTGTTATTTTCGTACTACCACACTATCACCCACCAACTAAGTACCTACTTAAACCTGTTTACCTATGTATGAAATACTAGGTGTCTTTCTTTCTAGCAAGTGTCAATCCAGTTAGTAAGAATGAGAGCAAAACTGTGAATATAAGATAATTGGCATTGGCAGTAGCAATTTTTATCTGTTATTTTTATCTGTGACGATAAATACGCCTCACCGTTACGAGTGATGAAACATGAGATCGTCTTGCGCGCCCTGAGGCTGATTAAGGCTGATAAGCCTTAATTATTCATTGACCTGAGTAATGGTAGATGTTTTTGAAAATAATATTAATAATCTTCACAATATGAGCCTAATTTTTAAAATTACTAGGGAATATATTGAATGCAACACCTCTAAATCCTATTCCTTCCATAGAATACAGCAGGGGAGCAGACAGTGTCATATTATGCCTTGGTAAAGTCTAAAAATACGCCCCTTAGTTGGAATCTAGTGGTCTAACAATAGAGTCAACTTAGCTTTTTTGAAACAATATTGGTTTTAGCAATGACATTTTAACAATCAATCAGCAATGACGTTATGTAAAATCTCATTGGTTTTCAGCAATAATGTTATTTTTTAAGGTAAGTACCAACATTGCTTTTATTATTATTGATGAGTGTTTGGCATTCTTCTCGAATTTATAATAGATACACACCTGTATATTTTTTGTAACCCATATGTCCGGTTTCGATACCAATAAAACTTCATTTTGGAATTATTATTTTATTGTAAATAGAAGATATATTATCTTTTCTTTAATTTATCTGTTTAGTTTCTTACATATTCGTAGTAATACTTAAATATTTGTTTACAATAAATACATGTGGCGTAAGTTATCACTTGCACCTAATATTTCAATACATATCATAAATACAATATTAATTTTGATCATGGTCCTGAATACGTGCCATTATTGTCTCATAGAGGTTATTCAGTACATATTACAGTCTCATTAACTAGAAATACTAGAATTTTATCATTTACAGTCCTTTAAAGGACTCATTTTCGGCCTTGCTCCACTCTGCATCAGACCGGAAGATGTTGGTGTACTTAGTCACGGGCTGGTAAGCCTTCAGTTTAGCTTCTTTCTTCAGCTCGGTGGTTTTAGGGTCGCTAAATTCACCCTCTAGGGAGAAGGATGCTCCGTAATATTCAGGAAGGTCTACCAGACCATAAGGTGTCATGTAGTCATCGCGGATTTGGGAGGAACTTTGTCCGCAAATGCCTCTGGTTGTGCTGCGGTGCTCGTCAGTGAAGATGATCAGCCTTTGGTTGTCGTACATAAGACGGAGAGCTCCATCTTTGATAGTGAACACAAGGACGCCGTCAGCGAGGGTGTAGTACTCCAGGAGAGGAGCTTCCTCAATATCATCCCAGTACGTGGTTAAGGCGCCCTCAGAAACCTTCTCGATGTTGGTCTTAACCTCAACAGCTTGCGGTTTGATCTCAACCTCCACATATTTGCCGGTTTCAGTCCTACAAAGATAAAAATCGTGTGAGAATCATATGAAAGTCTCTTGACATCTTCATCATCAATAATTTGAAATATAAGAATTTTCGCCATAAAAAGATATTTCTCCCCTGTAAAACCACCACGATAAACATTATTGATGAACCTATCCCATTAATCATTAGCTGTAGTACTTATTGTAACTGGAATATCACAAAATCCCATTTATTACAGTATTTACAGGTGTTGGTTACCACGATGACGCGAGAAAATATATTATTCTAATCTTATGATAGTAACATATTATTATATCTTTTTAAATTAGGTCCGAAATCATGACACTGACATCATTTAATGGTGTCATGTTGTTCAGTTACATCTTATTACTTATTGGAAGATCTGAATTCTGTTTTAAAATAAGCAAAATAATTAGAAATAAAAATACTAACTTGTAAGAGATGTAGACTTCCTCCTGTTTCTCACTTGGCCTCCTTGCGAGGATGACCAAGTCGGACCACTTGCCGTAGTCGTTGGACTCGTCCACCATCACCACGTGCCAGGAGCCGGTGAGGCTGTAGTCGTAGCTGCGGCCGCTGAACGTCCAGACCTTGTTGTCATCCACAGCGCAGTAAGCTGTTACAAACATATCGGTATTAATATTCTATTTTCAAAATAAACGTTCAATATTATTAATATGACAACAATATACATTTCAGTTGCTGTACTTGGATTTAAGGGCTTTCGTTTCTTTTTTTTACTTTGTTACTATCTGTGGAGACTTTTTAATGGCTTTTTATTAACCATTTAAGTTTTTATTTTTTATGTAATTAGCTGATAGTCTTCCTAAAAGTTATAAATAAAATAAATAAAATAAAATTAAGTATTTATTACTCACGCATTTTTTGGTAGCCAGTATACAAGTTGTAAGAACGCTCCCAGTTAGTGGTGGGTGCGTAGATAGCCATAGCGTAGGGGTAGTAGTCCATGCCCTCTACGTTGTTCAAACGGAGCACTCCGTATTTGCTTGTGAACTCCAAGTTGATATAGTTGTCGTAGTAGAACGCCTGAGATACGATTTCTATTTTACCGTCGTCGACCGTCTTTAGGACGTCCTCCTCCTGGTCCCAGGAATACCTCTGTTTGAAGAATTCGTAGGTATTGTAGGTTATGTTCAAGGCAGCAGGGGTGAGTTCCTTGTATGTCACCGTACCCTTGAAGTAATCAGGAGCGTGCGCCAGCATGATCATCTTATAGCAATCCTTCTGGTAAAAGTTTTGTTTGCTGGTTTCCTGTAGGCATTGCTTTGCCAAGGGATCGTTCGATAACTTTTCAGTGTACGCCTCGCTGCGCTCACCGAAGCCTTTAAATTGGACGTTCAGGTCGTTTCCGAATTTGATGTCGGCCTCGTAGGTTGCCTTAATTTCATTCTTAAGAGCTTCCTCAAAGTTCAATGGGGCGATTTTGGGTTTGGTCATTTTGAATACGGCATTGATCTGTTCGTTACCACGGGCGAATACAGCGGCTTGAACCTTGTTGTCCACGAAGCTGTTAGCCAAAGCAGCGGTGACCACGTACTCTTTTTTCTGTTGTCCATCAAAAACGACGCTGACGTCCACTAGCTGAACTTTAGCGGAGTTGATGCCTGCTGCAACACGCTTGACGATCTCTTCACGTCGAACTGCGCTATTGGGTGTGACGTCATTGGTGATGGCAGCTGGTCCCATTTCACCGCTCTGTTTTTGGTTGTTCAACGTGTCTGGAATAAAACAGGAACATTAGTTTTTCAGAATTTGAAATACTTTCAAATATTTGATTGCTCTGTAAGCATAAATGGGTCAAAATTTGATATAAAAACGAGTGAATTGTTATTAATAAAAATAGTTTCAGAAGTGTATGTGCTAACTTAAAGTACTTACCGAAGAACACAGTGTAAGTTACATCCTTGTTTTTGGTATCCTTAGCAAGATATTTCAGGTCGAATTGAGTCAAAGCAACATCCTTCTGATATAAAAAGTTACGAACGTTTGTCAAAAGATCGGCATCATAAAAGGTGCTGGGGTTCTTATAGTCAGAAGAATAGGAGTATCCTTGTAGGACGAAGGCGACACCAGTCAGCATTTGACCCAAATTTAGGTCAGTGGACAGAACTTTAGCAGAGCGCTTGATGAGTTTAGTAGATGGGTCCTCGAAGACGGTCAACGGGGAATTCATTTTTTGGAGAGCAGTATAGGGCGTCACGCTCATGTGAATGAAGTTGGCGTCTTGCTCAGGGAGCTCGAAATTTAATTTAATTTCATTAGACTTAATCTTCGTGTTCAGCTTAGCGGGGATGTAGATTTGGAGTTTGTTGATAACGCCAGTGGTAGTGAATACATCACCAAGAGTATCCAAGAAACCGACGCTACCGTCTAAGTTTCTCGCATACGTGAATTCCAAATCATTGCTCAAAGATCCGGACTTGCCCATGCCAATTTTAAAGGTAGCTTTTCCTTGAATGTTAAAGACAATTGGTTTGCTGTATTTAAACACAAAAGGCATACCCGCAGCGAGGGGGAAAGTGACAAACACTTGTTTATGGGTCACCACTTTAGTGAAACGACTCTCGACACCAGTGATTAACTGTTCCATATTTTTGACGGTGCCGGCAATAAAAGCCTTGAGATCTTCTTCATTGAAAGTGAACAATTTCTGTTGGTTCAAGGTATTAATGAAGTAGGCGCCTTCAAGGGGTTTGCGAGGTTCGCGTTTGATGTTCAGTACTTCAATGATCTTCTTAGCGGAGAACTTGAATTCGGTGTCGGTTTCACGAGGCTCGACGAGCATCTGTACGATGTAGTCCAAAAGTTGTTGCATGTCGGAGACGGAGAATGTGTACTAAAAATAAAAATATTATAGTTTAAAAAAAAAAACTAAAGAAAACGCTTTTGTCATCCAAACTAAACGTGTATGCAAATTTCAGCTCAATCGGAAACCGGGAAGTGGATCAAATTTAACTTCCAAGATTTTTTTACATAGTTACTTAGTTAGTTACAGGTGAAGCTAATAAAAGCGTTTTAATAAAATGTCATAATGTATCACAACGTGTAAAGCAAATACATAGTTGAATTTAAAAATAGAGTTAAGAAAAATTTGATTGGTAGTAATATTAATATTATTCTTGATTGCGTAATGGCTGTATTAATCAATTATTTTCAATTGCAATTATTTTGTGTGTCTGTTTATTTTCTGTGATAAATAAATATTTATTTATCTTATTCTTAAAATGTGATGATGTGATCAACTAATAACTGTTTGCTCTACAAGTTTTTTTATTTTATTATAATGGGATTATTATGTGTTGGTTAATGTAAGTGCTCGCCTAGTGGTTGAAATTCGACCGTCATTTAAGCACTCTCTACATATAAACTTCAACTGTGCCAAATCTCACACTTCTCCGTGCTCGAAATATGCTTTAAAAGAGGTACAAAGTTTTCTCTTCACGTATTAATATATAGATAATTACCCAGTCTTCTTCAGTCCAGCCAGTACCCCTTAACCTCAAAGCTCCTCTGTGATACACAGGCAGATAACTGTTCTCGCTACCAATGTACGACAACTCCCTGAAGTGGGAGAGCTCATCGTTGCTTGTGTACTCGTCGATCAAACTGTCGGTCGAGTAGCGGTATCCGTATTTCTCTTTCGAGATGATACTCTGAACGCCTTGGGCGGTCTTAGCGCTGGAAATTATATTATAATAATTAGCATATTATGACGTGTAATTTAAAAAAAGTACCTGTAAGCCAATTTTATTTGAATACCTCAAATATTTATATAAGTTATTACTGCACCTAATGTTTCCAAACATTAATGGAATAATAATAGATACTTTATGATAATTACAATTTTACCATAAAAAAGATTATACTTACAGTTCTGCAAAACGCGGGTCCTTCAGTTTGGCGGCGAATGTAATGCTGGTTGTTAGTACAGCGCGAACTTGAGTGCTGGGGTCATTGTTGGTCATGTGTGCCATTATTTGCATCATTTCGAAGGTAGGGCAACCCATGAAGATGTTCAAGGCAGCAGCTACCCTGACTTCGTAAGGCTCAGCGGTGTTCCTCAAGATACTGAAGAGTACAACTGTGACGTATTCATTCTTCGTGTTAGCCAGCGTTTTAAGGCTGATGACCATTTGGGTGCGTAGGTACTTGGTTACTGTGATGCGACCCTCCAAGTAAGGAGCGAACACCTTCACGATCTCTGGTTTAGCTAAGTTACCGAGAGCTCTTACGTAAACCTGGGCCTTGGTGTTATCACCTTCCTCGATAGCTTGTTTCAGTTCTTGGGCCAGACGTGGAATGACTTTTTCAACCATAAATAAGTTTTCCCTGCTGAATTGCATATATTGAGTAGCAGCCAATAGAGCAGAAGTGTTAAGGAACTTCTGTTCCGCAACTTCAGGGTTAATAGCGAGTTCGAAAAATTCGGTCATGACATCGTCAGAAGGGAAGAAGAGAGCGCTGGCCACAGATCCGATTACCTCAGCGGCTTCCTCACCTTGAATCTTCTTGGTCAAGATCCAGGCCTTAATTTCTTTGAAGGCAGCGATTGTGCCTGCTTGAGCAACGGCATCACGGTAGATTATCCACATGTTATTCTTAGCGACGTCCTTTGAAGACTTAGCGACTTCGATGCTGGTAGTCATCAGAGATAGTTGCTCTGAGTTCATGAATATTAGGAAACGAACGAGGATGTTGAATTTTGAAAGGAAATCAGCCTTTGTCAGGTCGCTGGGATTCTGCAGTAAAGGAGTCATTTCCTGTAGCAATTTCTGGGCATTGGCAATGCTCTTTTCACTAACTTGTCCGAACGTTTTGTCATCAGCCGTAAACAAAAGCGAATCGATTGTGCGGTATTCTGTAGATGTTTTCCATTCAATGTTACATTCCGCCTGGATGGAGGAGAGGGAGAAGCCAACATAACTGTAGACCTCAGCCTTCTGTTTACCGAAAAGGAGAGGATTGACGAAAACAGAGCTCAAGGTGTCCGATTTGTAGATTGTACCTTGTTTACCGATGAGCATGCGAGATTCAGAAGTGTGCTTGATGAACTGTTTCTCGTTGTTTTCATAGGCGATTCCATTCCACAGGGTGCCTTCTGGCACTCCGATGTAAAAAGCAACACGTCTTTTGCAAGAGCCGTAATTCTTGCTCTTGGTAATTTCAATAGGGTCCTCTTCGGATACAAATTTGGGCAATTCACGACGCCACTCCGCGGATACCGGTGAAACAGAGTAGAGAGTCTCACAGTCACCGGTGACGTCAGCTTCTGATTTCTTGAAGAGACCTTGGAAGGTTTCCTTATCATAGCTGTTTGGGAAGCTATGGACATGGCCATAAGCCGATAAGTCTACTTGCAGAGCGCTGATCAGACCCTTTAGTAAGTTTTCATTAGCGACAGATAGTTCTGAAGGCACTTTTAGAGAAAGAACACGGCCGCCATCGACAAAAATCTCGAAAGGCTGGTTGATTTCCTGGACTAGTTGGTATTTTAGGTCAGAAGGCACAGCATTCATGTCCATCTGACCTTGGATTTGTGCGTATAAGGGGTTCTCTAATTTAGCCAAAAGCTGGCCTGGAGCCTTGACGCGGATGATGAACTGGGTCTTGAAGGCATTGCCATTGCTATTGCTTTGATCGAATTTTGTCCATGTGTAGGAGTTGACATCATAGATGTATTCTTTCCCGACTTGCCAGGGCCATTTCTGGCCTTCAATGAGTGGATTCGACGCGACCGCGGCTGAAAGAGAATAAAAGTTATTTTTCATGTGTTGACCTTTGGGTATGTTGGTGGGTGACGTAAAAACACTACATAGGTACTTTGTGTGCTTTATTCAAAATGAAAATGTAAAACTGTTAATCCTTATTATATTTCAATTTCAAGAACATTTTCGGAAACGTTGTTTTTGACATTGACCCTCGAACAGATAATTTGTATTAATATCATTATCATAAGGGTCCCAATCAATTTTATGGTCTAAAAACAGACCATTACTTCTTTTCCAGCGCAAATCTCTCAACAACCATAAGATATCTGTTTTTTTTTTAAATACATAGATAAAAATCATCTATTTTTCTAAGCAGGGTATGAATTGTAATTTTGATAACAACTCAATATAAATTAGGAAAAATAAAAATGAAACATACGTTTTTACTTATAAAGCACAAAACACAAGTTATGTCGAATTCCCATACAAATATTGCATGTGAACGTGAACGTTAGACGGCACGGAAAACTCATGGTAGAGATAGATACTGTTTTAATTATACTATTAAACTTTATGCACTATAGATTATTTTATACTTTGTACCTAAAATATAAAAAAAAAAAAAAAAAAAAAAAAGCTGTGTAATTATTTTTATTTTTATTTTTTTTATTCAAATTTTTATTGAGGCTTCGGTTCACCGTAGTGACTATGCCAGCCTCGTAAGGTCACTCATAAACAATAAATGACAAAACTTAACATATAGGTACTTAAATTAATAATGACTACGACAAACTACTTTATTTAATTAAATAAAAAGAAAAAGAAGAAAGATTCTTTGTTGGCTCTTCTCGCCGGAAACACAGGTTTACCTAGTTCAAGCACACGTATTATACATATAATATAGTATATTATGATCATCTAAGTAAGACTTTGTATTTGTTAGTTCAACTTTTTTACGACACTATTTAATGACTAAATTATTTGATTTGAGTACCGAAAAATAGATTTACAGATTTAAGTAAAATTTTGAATTTTCTATTTTAAATATAAAAGAAATAAATGTATCATTAGTAACTTACCGATTATCGCCGTCAGTACCAGCAGCTTCATAGTACCAAGTCCTTGCAGTGATCGTGTTCAGTGTTGCTTGCGGCAAACACTTTCTGATGCCCCAAACTGACTTACACGACATTTTATACTAATTCGCGTTCCTCTGTGCGTAGGTTCGGCCGACCCCTAACCTCAACCCAAACATCTTGATAACCATTTCATTTTACATTTAGGCGTCACAATAGATCTTCGCAGTTCGCAGTGACAAAGGGGCTTAGTATTCACCTCTTCTATTAAATAAATAAAATAATAAATAAAATAAAATAGTCATAGTTATTGTCAAATGTGTGTCTGTCATTAATATTATTATTGTTTTATCATAGTAATAGCCGCGGGTCTACCGCGTAACTAAAATTGTAATGAATATCGACACTGGTATTAAACTTCAATATGATCGTGAGAGCCTAAACTTTGAGCTAACTTGTATTTTTTATATATGTAATATATTTAAATTAGATTACAAATGATACAGATTGTAACAAATGTAGGTAAATCTAATATAAATATATTTATATTAGATTTACCTACAATTGTTACACATTTTCATACTAAAGTTACATGCACAATAGTAAAGGTCCGTTGTGTACAATATCAATCGGCAAACACAGCATCCATTTAAAAATAAATACAATCGGTTATCAATAAAAAAAGTAGTTTTCCTTAATGCTAGTAAGTAAGTAAGTATCGTGCAAAACAATTACATAATTATAATATTTTTTTTAAGAATATTATTTTATGACGATCCTATAGACTTGGTTCCTATAGCCATTAAGAGTGGAGCCAAAAATGTTCAAACTCAAACTCTTTATTGCTTTCATGTGTATCTAATTACAGGTGTTATATTTTTGTAGGTTTCAACATGAAACCCTGTAAGGGTACAGCAACTTATAACTATGTACTTAGCTATAATAATTATGTATAAGTAGTATATTGTTAACCACAGCTCAGAATATAGGGGTTCGCAATAGAAAACCAAACATTATTAATGCAAATACATTTATTTCCATTTCACACAAGTTTTATAATACCACTTTAACAATGTTAATAAGTTTCGTACTTACATTTCAAATATTCAACTATGATCCACCACGGTTATAACAATATTCTAGTCTTCACACCTCGACGTCTCGAACAAGAATGCCGTCCGCTGAATGATCGGTATAAAGAATGACTTTGTGAACGAACAAGATGATTGAATTAATGTTTTGTTGAGTAAAGAGGGTAGCACACTTGTCACACCAACTTCGCGTAGCGTGGGGTGTTACAAGTGTGTTCCAAGCTTTAATATTTGATTAAATAATCAGTGTTACCAACTACAAGCTAACAGCTCGGCCATCCTGTTCGGAGCGTGTCCTCGCGCTTATAATAAACTAACCATAAACATAAATAAATATAACATGAAAATCATAAAATTAATCTTTGATTTACACAACAAAACAAAATACAATTAAATTAATAATAAATTACTATTCTTGGTGTAATCACTATTGATTTAATATATAATTCCAAATCTGTTACAAATCAATTCTCATCTAATTAAATTTAATCAACAAGTTATTCCATAAAGGTATTACATTACTTTTTATTACGGTTGTCATAATAACAAATCTACTTTTCTACTTCATTCTCATCAGTGCTATTAACATTAATTTCATCATCACTACTCTCCAAGTCTCTACAGAATGTTAACCAAGGTTGAATTTTATCAATGGCTACCACGGCTTCGTATCGACGGCCGTGTCTGCGTGTCATAGGGGTGTCCTCAATAATATATCTCTCATTGGGAAGCACTTTCATTACACGATATGGTCCTTGGAATTTAACTACCAATTTTTGGGATCTGCCATCATGAGGAACTTGCCTCTCAACGCGAACTAAATCTCCTACCTTATACTTTTTGCCCGATTTTCTATGTTTATTAAACCTCTCTATATCTTTCAACTGCTGCGCCTTTATGCTATCGCTTGCCCTATCTCTTAAATTATCTAAGTCTTCATAGTCAATCGCATTGGTTGTATCCGATATAACAGGACTCAAGATACCTTCTGACCTGCCAATGATATTTAAGCCAAATAATAATTCGGAAGGACTTTTTTTTGTAGTTTTATGTATTGTGGTATTGATACCTACTTGAATGTCATAAATGTAGTCGTCCCAGGTTTTGTCATCTTTGTTATGGGTACAGGTCGAAAGTGCATCTAAAATGGTCCTATTAAAGCGTTCAACTTGCCCATTTGCTCTGGGTGTTGCAACGGCATTAATAATATGTTTAATTCCATATAGTGTAATAAATTCTTTAAAAGTTTTACTCGTAAAACTAGTACCTTTATCGGTTATTAGACGAATGGGAACTCCGAAGTAACTAATATGTTCTTTTATTACGCGTATACTAGTGAGAGACTTAGTATTTTTGACGGCGGTTATATTAACAAATTTTGTAAAGCTATCAACTAATACTAGTAAGTAGCAGTTACCCCTTTTACTCTTGATAAATGGGCCTAAGTGGTCTGCATGTACGGTATGGAAAGGGACACTAACTTTTTCTATTGGATGCAGTTCGCCTTCACGTTTACCACCAGGAGTCTTATGGTGAGCACATTCTAAACAAGACTGCACGTATTTCTTAATAAAACGACGCATTTTAGGAAACCAATAATGTTGTTGGATCCGCTGTAAAGTTTTGTCAAACCCGTAATGTCCTATGTCATCGTGATTTTGTTTTAATATTTGCCAACGCACGCCTTTAGGAACTAACCATCTTATGTCATCACCTATTATGCGATATACGCGACCGTTCCTCATTTTATAGTTTTTGTGAATATCCATGACCATGTCTGCAGTTTTATCCTCCAAGATATTTTTTATCCTTTGTACCTCCTCATCCGAATCTTGCACGGTGGCTATCCAGGCATGATCGGAACTTTCAGTACTTAGGACGTCTAATATGTGGGTTTCGGGTATGGGAGCTGCAACCGGTCCGCGACTTAGTGCATCTACATGCGTCATTCGAGAGCCGGCTCGGTATTCAATAGTACAATCAAATTCCTGTATTTGGACCCACCAACGTGCAACCCGCGGAATCAGATCACGTTTTACTAATGTCGATCTTAAAGCGCTACAATCGCTATAAATTGTGAATGGTATCCCCAATAAATACACTCTAAACCTGCTCAAAGACGCTACAACTGCCAAGGTTTCCAGCTCGTATGAGTGCAACTTACGTTCGTCGGGGGTAGTTTTGCGACTGAAGTATGAAACAGGATGAAACAAACCTACGGAGTCACTCTGTAAGAGTATACCTGCAAGTCCGTCCTTACATGCGTCAGTATGCAATTGAGTTGCCGCTTTGGGGTCATATAAAGCTAATAACGGTCGTTGCGTGAGCAAAGTTTTAACCAAATGGAAAGATTCTTCCTGATCACTACCCCAAGCCCAGACAAAGTCCTTTTTCAGTAGATTCGTCAACGAGGATGTAATGATAGCGTAGTCTTTAATAAATCGTCTAAAGAACCCCGATAAGCCCAGGAATTGTCTTAATTCGTGTATATTTTTAGGTGTTGGAAATTTTAAAATTGACTCTGTTTTCCTACTTCCCGGACGAATGCCTGTTGAATTTACTTCAAATCCCAAGAAATCAATGGTATCCAAGAAAAAGTTGCATTTGCTAAGCCTCAGTGTTAATCCCCCCTGTTTGAGAAGTTTTAAAACTTCCTCTAATCTGCTCAAACCCTCCGAGACATCTTTACAGGGAATTAGGATATCATCCATATAGACGATCGCATATTTGATTTTGGCGTCATAAAGGATTTTATTAATTGTTCTTTGAAAAATAGATGGAGCATTAACCAGACCGAATGGCATGCGATTGTACTCAAACTGGCCATCTGGGGTAACGAAGGCCGTTTTATGGCGAGACTCTTCACAAATAGGAATTTGGTAATAACCAGATGCTAAATCAAGGGACGTAAATAGTTTGTTGCCTGCCAATAGGTCCAGTTGGTCCTCGATACGTGGGAGAGGGTAGTGATCTTTTTTTGTCTTTCTGTTTAGAGCTCGATAATCGACGCACAAGCGTTTTTCTCCCGTCTTTTTCTGGACTAGAACTATAGGACTAGCGTAGGGTGAAGATGATTCTCTCACTATACCATTATTCATCATTTCTTGGACCATGTCGTTTACCAACGTCCTTTCAGAATGAGACAAACGATACGGTCTATATACGATAGGTTCCTTATCTTCTAGCTCTATAACCATTTCCGTCACATTAGTAAATCCGAGATCCTTTAGGTTTTTAGAAAAACAGTCATGATAGTCATTCAATAGTTTTTGTAACCGTAAACGTTCATTGTTACTTAGCCTTTCACTGCACTTAATTAGTTCATCAGAACTGGGAGAATTGAAAGACATTTGATAGCAATTCAAAACTTCTGAAGAATCATAACATTTGCTTTTAATAGATCGGGTCAATAAAGAATTCTTGGAAATGGTTATGTCACCTTCAGATACGTTATACACAAGTAGGAAACCGTTTCCATCTTTGATATCATATTCTCCTGGTAAGAGATAATATTGTGTTCCTTCTAAGCCGCTAAGAGAACCACGTACATAGACGTCCCCATTAAAGGATGGTTCAGATTTTATGGAAACTACGCGCAAGGAATGCTTTGGAATGCAAACAGTATCATTGGACAGCAAATATACTTTCGTAGAAGCAATTTTTTTAAATATCAGTTTTGTTGGGGTCTTAGTAATTATAAGGTTGGGCATTTCAGTAAACGAGTGACCTAAAAGGGCGGGTTGACTTAGCACATAATCTTCGACAACATAAATGTCTATAACCTTCCTAATGCCTTGAACTTCAACATCAGCAGTTACTATGCCTAATGGGGTAGTTAGGTTTGCACCTATGCCTCTAAGTACAGGAAGATTAGGAGGGTATTCAATATTTATACCAAGTTCCCTAGCTTTACTTACTTTAATTAATGAACATTGGCTTCCCAAATCTATGTGGCATTTTACTACCTCACCATTAATTTTAATATCGAGGATGTACTTGTCAATAGACCTATCGGTTGTGCATAACTCTGATACCTGTTTTTCATTATTGCCCTTTGGTTGGGTTTCATTTTTAATAGTATCAGCGTTAGGCTTGCTTCTATAACAACTAGATGCTTGATGTCCTAATCTATTACATGACGAACATTTAATAGGGGGTTTTTCGCACTTAAAACTGGGATGGCCAAGTTCATTACAATTAAAACAGCGTATGTTAGAATTTGTCATACCCGGTCTATAATTCTGGGTCCGATGGGTCGTATTCGTATTACTAGGAGTAGGGATTTTGCGATCATTTCTATTTCTAGCATTACCTTCGTATCCTTCTCTATTCTGACCTACTTTTACCGTTCGAAAATATTTTAAAATTTGTTCAGGTTCACTAAATTGGGCCGCTTGAGCACCTACTCTAATTGCACGGTCATCTACCCCATATAATACGCAATCAACTGCCTGTTTGCCATAAATTTTACACCTGTTTATTAAATTTAGTTTCGCGTAATAATAGTGCTCCAATGATTCACCGTATTTAACTCGTTTAGCTAACATTTCCGTCAAGAGTTCGGCATAGTCCTCGCGACATGGGAATGACTCGAATAGTTTCTTCTTCCATTCACCCCAAGTATGTAAGAGAGACGGTAAGCCTTGGTACCATGTTTTTGCCACCCCCGTAAGCTTAGGGAGAGCGTAGTGAATTATTTCCTTTTCCGACCATCCGTATATTTCGGCACATTCCTCAACTTTAGTGATCCATACTAACATTGTCTGTTCTTTACTTAGAGGGTCAAAATCTGGTATAACATTATTTATAAATGACAGCTTGGGCTTTTCCGAACTCTTGACGGATTTTAAAATAGACAAAAATTTATTTAATATAACATTTGTTTCAGATTCCTTTTCTTTCCTACTAGATCTAGAAAATTGAGCTGACTCACGGTTATTCGAACTATCACTGCTATACTCTGTATGTCTTGAGTTTCCTCTCTTCCCTCGTAAATTCTTCCTGTATTTTCTAGTACTGTCGTGGGTTGTACCGCCACGTGACGAACTATCCGACTCGGTGACGATATTTCGTCTTTTTCGGTTCCTAGCTGAACTCGGCCTCCGGTCTTCGCTCCTTGTCATCGATCTAGTAGTATTCAGTTCCTTGTCTCGACACTCGATATTCCTGCCTCTGCCCTCTAACCTGGGCTCATCCCTGCCCTCCAACCTGGGCTCATCCCTGCCCTCCAACCTGGGCTCATCCCTGCCCTCCAACCTGGGCTCATCCCTGCCCTCCAACCTGGGCTCATCCCTGCCCTCCAACCTGGGCTCATCCCTGCCCTCCAACCTGGGCATTCCATCCTTATTCATATTGAATAATCCTTTTTTTTCAAGAAGTGTATCTGAAACTTACCATTGGAAAGCTTAATATGTTGTTCTTAGGTAATATGATAATTTACTGTAGTAGAGGATTTTGACAATAGCAGCCAAAAACATAATTTTTACGGAGACAGACAAGGTCACAACCAAGAACCTGAAGAGAGTAACCAGCGTTAACATATTTGTCGTTTCAATGGATAATCTAAGTTTCGACTTTGTATGCCAATTATGGTGATCGAAAAATTATAGAATACTTTTAAAACACGCTTCTTTCCAAAAGTCCACGTCTAAAGTCAGAAAAAGAAGATAAATATACTTGCATTCCGGATAAAAATAAAACAAAACCATCCACTCAGACGGTACAATTGTGAAAGGAATCTGTATGTAAGCGCACCATGTCTCAGAAAAAAAATACTGACGAAGAGTAGCCTCGACCAAGCATTTCAGACCAAAACATAATGCGCTGCTAGTATCGACAACACTATCAGGGAGTGCCCTGATCAAGTGTTAAGATCGTTACCATTCTAAACAAAATCATTCCAACGAGGGTAATACCATTGTAAAACAATTGGCATGTAAACACACCGCACCCCAGGAAAAAAATACTGACGAAGAGTAGCCTCGACCAAGTATTTAAGACAAAGGTACGGCGCATTACTGGCGCCGATAACACTATCAGGGAGTGCCCTGACCAAGTGTTTAGATCATTACCATTGACATACCAACAATTTCACACCCGTCTTGTGGACGTGAAGAAGAAAATTATGAGAATTCTCTTACGATCCCACTTCTGAATTGTTAACCACAGCTCAGAATATAGGGGTTCGCAATAGAAAACCAAACATTATTAATGCAAATACATTTATTTCCATTTCACACAAGTTTTATAATACCACTTTAACAATGTTAATAAGTTTCGTACTTACATTTCAAATATTCAACTATGATCCACCACGGTTATAACAATATTCTAGTCTTCACACCTCGACGTCTCGAACAAGAATGCCGTCCGCTGAATGATCGGTATAAAGAATGACTTTGTGAACGAACAAGATGATTGAATTAATGTTTTGTTGAGTAAAGAGGGTAGCACACTTGTCACACCAACTTCGCGTAGCGTGGGGTGTTACAAGTGTGTTCCAAGCTTTAATATTTGATTAAATAATCAGTGTTACCAACTACAAGCTAACAATATGTAGTGTTTAACTGACTGTCAAACTTATTGAAGAGCCTACAAATTCTGGGGATTGGGGAGTTAAAGGCTAAAACTGTTTTCCGACGGGGCGGGTAAAATAACTTAATTGGTTTCCGCGGGTATTTGTGGGGAATGTTGAATTTAATTCTAGAAACTAGTTGTGTACAATCGCTAATTGATATTTAAAAGCTTATATAAGAATAGGAGGTCGAGAGAGTCCCTACGCGTTTCAAGCGGTTTCATATTGAAGAATTCTAAACGTTTAGCATAACTACGTTTCCTTTTTGCAATGCCTTTCGAATAAGCCAGATGATTTAAAAACCACTTCTGTATTCGTTCTAGCCTAGCCCAAGAGTGTGTGTCGCATAGTGGGGACACCAAACAACCGAACAGTACTCCAGTACACTGCGAACGAAGCAATTGAACAACAATATTTTAGTTTTGGGCTGGGAAAATGGTTTTGCGTTACGGATGATGAAACCAGTCAGTGTTACCAACTCTCAGAAATATTTATCCCCAAAGCTAAAGTTAAAAACCCCTAAAATCCCTCAAAAAAAAAACAACTTTGTAAAAATAATAAATAAATTGTAATATTATACAATAATTGAAATATTTTCAAAATATTTAGAGCCAACTGCGTCACAATCATTATAAACTTTACAGTAAAAGTCACGAATAAAAAAATCCCTAAAAATACCCTTAAAAAAATAAAACCCCTAAAAAAATCCCAGCCCACTTATTTACCCCCTAAATTTGGGAAGAAAACCCCTAAGTTGGGAACACTGAAACCAGTAGCTTTTGCAGCTTTTTATATTGTAGTGTCCACGTGAGGAATAAATGTTAGTTTTTTATCAAGAACTACCCCTAGATCTGTAATAACTTCAACTGTGTTCAAACACTAACCATTCATGCTGTAATTTGACTCAATGAATTTAAGTTTTCGAGTAAATGTAATTTGAGAGCATTTCTTTATATTAAATTGCATGCTATTATGATCACACCACTCTAAAAGCCTGTGTACCTATATCTTCTTGAAATAAGATAGATGTATTGTACTATTTTATTTATTGAAATATTGTTACGGGAATCAGCAACCCAAAAAGTCTGATAACCGGTCTAACCTTAGGGTATCAGCGTCTCCCCGTAATTGGTTACCGGAGGTCAGATGGCAGTCGCTCTGTATAAAGTAAAAATATTCAGCCGCATCTGGTTAGACTGGGAGCCGACCCCAACGTAGTTGGGATAAAGGCCAGGCAAATGATGATTTATTGAAAAAATTCACAATTTGTACATTAAATTGGCATAGTCCCACAAAACCGTGTGATCGATTTGACTGCGGGATCAGTGAGTCTAAACAAGTTAGATAAGACATTTAGGTAACAAGTGCTCAGTAGCGGCATTGAGATCATTTAGTTAGTTTTTTATTCATTATCTCAGGAACGCGTGGAGATATCGAGTTGAAATTAATATCAAATACACAAGTCTGCAATCCCTTGGAATTGGAATCCAAAACGTATCCCGTACCTACTTCCCGTAATTTGACAAAAATCAATGTCTTATAGCATAAGTAAAGGAAAAAATCAATCAAATCAAACAATTATTATTTTTTACGTTTAAATTCTTATTTTCTGTTTTTAAACTGATAGCGACCTATGTCAATGTATGGGGACAACAGTTTTCAAACGGCAAAGTTAAATTTTTCCTAATAACTTTTTATACGTCTAAGGAAGGTACGGAACGGAATCCCTAGAGCGCTAGACCGACTCGCACTTGGCCGGTTTTATTTGTTCCTATGCTAACTTAATAATGAAAGTTATATACACAGCCAAGTTGTGTTTTTGAAATTACGATAACAATTTGAGCCCCACATTTTCAAGGCCACTCAGCGGTATCTCTACATGACCCTGTGCTCATCTAGAGATGTGCTGAAATCTGGATTTCAGGCTGTCATTTCATACAAATATCTATGTAAGTTAAAGGTTGCTCAAAGTAGACATCACCGCTGAGAGCCATTCCAAAATCACATAGTAGCAAAACTAACAATAGCAATATTATTTTTTGTGAAATTTTATTGAGACTGTTGTACTGTCCCGTGTAGTATAAAACTAACTTGCTTTCTTTCAAAACTCTTCCAAGAAATTTCATTGAAAGACTGCTGTACCCAGCTGCCTAAAATTTCACCTACAGATTTACTCGGATGACACTGAGACCACTACTGGTTATAACGAATAATCGAATAGCGAATACTCGGCATTTCCTATGGCGAATAGTCGAGATATTCACCATAATTATTCGAGATCAAAACCGGTACTAGAATCTGTATTATATATCTAACAATAGCAGGACTCCAGCTGTCTAGAACCTACGAATTTTTAGTATTCCATTACTACAACGATTTGCCTTCACGATTTCTAAGAATACAAGGATATTTTTCAATTGTTATTACAAAAATCACTACCCCATTTGAAGCAAGTTCGCGAAGCGATATCTGACAACTCCAGCTAGTTATTATATATACCTATATTATTCTTATTCAGAACGATTATTTTCCGAGGCAGGACTCATTTATAACAAAAATTGTAATAGGCTGGACCCTAATCGTGCAGAAAATTTGTTTTACTTCATCATAATTTACCCCCACTAGATTTTAATTATTAAACTTATTTTTTATTGATGATTAGGTTAGGAGTGAATGTATGCAAGTAAATATAGTTGGATTCTTTCTACATCTGTCTTATTTTTTTCTTCCAATATATAAGCCAGGCAATTATTCGCCATTGTCAAAAAATAGCTACTATTATTCGATATTCGACGAATATCGAATAATAGCTACTAATAAAATACAATACCCTTTATTGCACACCAGTAATAGAAGAAAAGATACAATTATTAGAACTAGACTAATAGCGGTATCTCTAGGTACTGCTAACATGCTATGATCAAAAATCACAAGCATCATTAATTTTAAATATGCAATTACTTCTTTGACCATTTGTATACCTTTTATCACTACGTACTTCTATAGGTAGTTACTAGGTAACATTTAATAATCAATTTTAGTTACTGCGAGTTGCAATCTATATTTATTTATTTATATTTTTATACCCAAAGGTGGTATAAATGGCTGGTACTGCTGTGAGACATTATCTACCAGTCAACCATTGGCTATATTGTATTTCTACAGTGTACCTATTATAAATTGTCAATACGGTGTCAAAATTTGCTTGCACATGCACTGAGGCTGCGTGATGTATAACGGGCCAGCCCCTCTCGCAAAGAGGAGGCCTGAGGGCTGACTCCAGAAATGAGAACATTAGCAGGCTAACGAGGTTGATGACTGAATAAATAATGTCATTTTAAAGGTCTTTTCAAAAATCATAAATTAGTTATTTATGAAATCTTCGGACAAAATAGTATTTTTATTCAAAAGACCTATGCAAAATTCTTTCTCCTACTTTTCCAGAATCATGTAATGAATCCATGGTATCAGTTTTCGTTACAATATCACTTACATCCGTATATTTTTTGTAACCCATGTATCCGGTATCGAAAGCAATAAAACTTCGTTTTGGAATTATTATTTTATTGTAAATAGAAGATACATTATCTTCTTTTTGTTTGTATATTTATTGTCTTACATATTCGTAGTAATACTTAAATATTTGTTTACAATATATACATGGAGCGCAAGTTATCACATGCACCTAATATTTCAATACATATCTTATATACAATATTATAATTTTGATCGTGGTCCTGAATACGTGCCATTATTATCTCATAGGAGTTACTCAGTTCGTATTACACTCTGTTTATCTAGTAATACAAGCATGTTATAACTTACAATCCTTTAATGGAGTCATTTTCGGCCTTGCTCCACTCGGCGTCAGACCGGAAGATGTTGGTGTACTTAGTCACGGGCTGGTAAGCCTTCAGTTTAGCTTCCTTCTTCAGCTCGGCGGTCTTAGGGTCGCTAAATTCACCCTCTAGGGAGAAAGATGCTCCGTAATATTCAGGAAGGTCAACCAGACCATAAGGTGTCATGTAGTCATCGCGGATTTGGGAGGAACTTTGTCCGCAAATGCCTCTGGTTGTGCTGCGGTGCTCGTCAGTGAAGATGACCAGCCTTTGGTTGTCGTACACAAGACGGAGAGATCCGTCTTTGATAGTGAACACAAGAACGCCGTCAGCGAGGGTGTAGTACTCCAGGAGAGGAGCTTCCTCAATATCATCCCAGTACGTGGTTAAGGCACCCTCAGAAACCTTCTCGGTGTTGGTCTTAACCTCAACAGCTTGCGGTTTGATCTCAACCTCCACATATTTGCCGGTTTCAGTCCTACAAAGATAAAAATCGTGTGAGAATCATATGAAAGTCTCTTGAAATCTTCATCATCAATAATTGGAAATATTAAAAAAATCCATAAAACTTTTTTTCTCTGTGTAAGACCACCATGATATAAACAGTGTTGAAGAAACTATCCCATTTGTCACTAGCTGGAATACTTACTGTAACTGGAATATCACAAAATCCCATTTATTACAGTATGTACAGGTGTTGTTTACCACGATGACGCGAGAAAATATATTATTCTAATTTTATGATAGTGACATACATCTTCTTAAATTATAAGGTCCGTTATTATGACACTGACATCACTTAATAGTGTCATGTTGTTCAGTCCCATCTTATTACTTATTGGAAGATCTGAATTCTATTTTATCATAAGCAAAATAATCAGAAATTAAAAAAAATAGTTACTTGTAAGAGATGTAGACTTCCTCCTGTTTCTCACTAGGCCTCCTTGCGAGGATGACCAGGTCGGACCACTTGCCGTAGTCGTTGGACTCGTCCACCATCACCACGTGCCAGGAGCCGGTGAGGCTGTAGTCGTAGCTGCGGCCGCTGAACGTCCAGACCTTGTTGTCATCCACAGCGCAGTAAGCTGTTACAAACATATCGGTATTAAATAATCTATTTTCAAAATAAACGTTAAATATTATCTATTAATATGACAACAATATATATTTAAGTATTTATTACTCACGCATTTTTTGGTAGCCAGTATACAAGTTGTAACTACGCTCCCAGTTAGTGGTGGGTGCATAGATAGCCATAGCGTAGGGGTAGTAGTCCATGCCCTCTACGTTGTTCAAACGGAGCACTCCGTATTTGCTTGTGAACTCAAAGTTGATGTAGTTGTCGTAGTAGAACGCCTGAGATACGATTTCAATTTTACCGTCATCGACCGTCTTTAGGACGTCCTCCTCCTGATCCCAGGAATACCTCTGTTTGAAGAATTCGTAGGTATTGTAGGTTAAGTTCAAGGCAGCAGGGGTAAGATCCTTGTATGTCACTGTACCCTTGAAGTAATCAGGAGCGTGCGCCAGCATGATCATCTTGTAGCAATCCTTCTGGTAAAAGTTTTGTTTGCTGGTTTCCTGTAGGCATTGCTTTGCCAAGGGATCGTTCGATAACTTTTCAGTGTACGCCTCGCTGCGTTCACCGAAGCCTTTAAATTGAACGTTCAGGTCGTTTCCGAATTTGATGTCGGCCTCGTAGGTTACCTTAATTTCATTCTTAAGAGCTTCCTCAAAGTTCAATGGGGCGATTTTGGGTTTGGTCATTTTGAATACGGCATTGATCTGTTCGTTGCCACGGGCGAATACAGCAGCTTGAACCTTGTTGTCCACGAAACTGTTAGCCAAAGCAGCGGTGAGAACGTACTCGACTTTCTGTTGTCCATCAAAAACAGCGCTGACGTCCACTAGCTGGACTTTAGCGGAGTTGATGCCTGCTGCAACACGCTTGACGATCTCTTCACGTCGAGCTGCACTGTTGGGTGTGACGTCATTGGTGATGGCAGCTGGTCCCATTTCACCGCTCTGTTTTTGGTTGTTCAACGTATCTACAATAAAAATGGAACATTAGTTTTTACAGAATTTGAAATACTTTAAAATATTTGATTGCTCTGTGGGCCGAGCACGAATGTTTTGACGTATGGTAACGTAAACGTAAGCAAATTTTCATTATAAAATACGATGAATCTATCACATTTTTGTTCAGTTTTATGCAATAAACGCACTTGTTTCATGAAAATGTAAAAATGTTGCATGTATTTCCAAAAAAATATCATGGATTAAACGTGTATTTTTGGTTCTAAATTTGGTTACGTTTACGTTACTATACGTCAAAACATTCGTGCTCGGCCCATTGTAAGCTTTTATATGGATCAAAAGTTGATTTAAAAATGGGTGTGTTAACTTAAAATTCTTACCGAAGAACACGGTGTAAGTTACATCCTTGTTTTTGGTATCCTTAGCAAGATATTTCAGGTCGAATTGAGTCAAAGCAACATCCTTCTGGTACAAAAAGTTACGAACGTTTGTCAAAAGATCGGCATCGTAAAAGGTGCTGGGGTTCTTATAGTCAGAAGAATAGGAGTATCCTTGTAGGACGAAGGCAACACCGGTTAGTTGACCCAAATTTAGGTCAGTCGATAGAACTTTAGCAGAGCGCATGATGAGTTTAGTAGCTGGCTCTTCGAGGACGGTCAACAGGGAATTTCTCTTTTGGAGAGCAGTATAGGGTGTCACGCTCATGTGAATGAGGTTGGCGTCTTGCTCAGGGAGCTCGAAATTCAATTTGATTTCATTTGACTGAATCTTCGTGTTCAGCTTAGCGGGGATGTAGATTTGGAGTTTGTTGATAACGCCTGTGGTAGTGAATACATCACCAAGAGTATCCAAGAAGCCAACGCTACCGTCTAAGTTTCTCGCATACGTGAATTCCAAATCATTGTTCAAAGATCCGGACTTGCCCATGCCAATTTTAAAGGTAGCTTTTCCTTGAATGTTGAAGACAATTGGTTCGCTGTATTTAAACACAAAAGGCATACCCGCAGCGAGGGGGAAAGTGACAAACACTTGTTTATGGGTCACCACTTTAGTGAAACGACTCTCGACACCAGTGAGTAACTGTTCCATATTTTTGACGGTGCCGGCAATAAAAGCCTTGAGGTCCTCTTCGTTGAAAGTGAACAATTTCTGTTGGTTCAAGGTATTAATGAAGTAAGCGCCTTCAAGGGGTTTGCGAGGTTCGCGTTTGATGTTCAGTACTTCAATGATCTTCTTAGCGGAGAACTTGAATTCAGTGTCGGTTTCACGAGGCTCGACGAGCATCTGTACGATGTAGTCCAAAAGTTGTTGCATGTCGGAGACGGAGAATGTGTACTAGAAATAAAATGTCTTAATATAGCACAACGTTTAAGGCAAAGAGTTTAATATAAAAATAGAGTTAAACAAATTTTGGTTGGTACTAATATTAACCGTATGCTTGATTATGTGATGGCTGTACTTATAAATTATTTTCTTTGATAAATACATATTTATTTATCTTTTTCTTAATGTGATGTTGTGATCAACTGCAATGACAACTGTATTCTTAAGAAGCTTTTTTATTTTATTAGAATGGAATTATTATGTGTTGGTCTGTGTTGGTTAATGTATTCATATTTTAAGTATTATAATTACCCAGTCTTCTTCAGTCCAGCCAGTACCTCTTAACCTCAAAGCTCCTCTGTGGTACACAGGCAGATAACTGTTCTCACTACCAATGTACGACAACTCCCTGAAGTGGGAGAGCTCATCGTTGCTTGTGTACTCGTCGATCAAACTGTCGGTCGAGTAGCGGTATCCGTATTTCTCCTTCGAGATGATACCCTGAACGCCTTGGGCAGTCTTAGCGCTGGAAATTAAAATATAATAGTTATCATTTTATAACGTGTTATTTAAAAAAGTACCTGGAGTTATGGAAGTTATTAATATTATAAAACCAATAATTATCAACTTTATTTTCACATTAAAAGAATTATACTTACAGTTCTGCAAAACGCGGGTCCTTCAATTTGGCGGCGAATGTAATGCTGGTTGTTAGTACGGCGCGAACTTGAGTGCTGGGGTCATTGTTGGTCATGTGTGCCATTATTTGCATCATTTCGAAGGTAGGGAAACCCATGAAGATGTTCAAGGCAGCAGCTACCCTAACTTCGTAAGGCTCAGCGGTGTTCCTCAAGATGCTGAAGAGTACAGCTCTGACGTATTCATTCTTCATGCTAGCCAGTGTTTTAAGGCTGATGACCATTTGGGTGCGCAGGTACTTGGTTACTGTGATGCGACCCTCCAAGTAAGGAGCGAAGACCTTCAAGATGTCTGGGTAAGCTAAGTTACCGAGAACTCTTACGTAAACCTGAGCCTTGGTGTTATCACCTTCCTCGACTGCTTGTTTCAGTTCTTGGGACAGACGTGGAATGACTTTTTCAACCACAAATAAGTCTTCCTTGCTTAATTGCATATATTGAGTAGCAGCCAATAGAGCAGAAGTGTTAAGGAACTTCTGTTCCGCAACTTCGGGGTTAATAGCGAGTTCGAAAAATTCGGTCATGATTTCTTTAGAATGGAAGCGGAGAGCGCTGGCCACAGATCCGATTACTTCAGCGGCTTCCTCACCTTGAACCTTCTTGGTCAAGATCCAGGCCTTAATTTCTTTGAAGGCAGCGATTGTGCCTGCTTGAGCAACGGCATCACGGTAGATTACCCACATGGTATTCTTAGCGGCGTTCTTTGAAGACTTAGCAACTTCCATGCTGTTAGTCATCTGAGTCAGTTGCTCTGAGGTCAGAAACTTAATCAAACGAACAAGGACATTGAATTTAGAAAGAAAATCCGCCTTTGGCAGATTGTTAGGGTTCTGCAGTAAAGGAGTCATTTCCTGTAGCAATTTCTGGGCATCGGCAATGTTCTGTTCACTAACTTGTGTGTACATTTTCTCATCCACCGTAAACAAAAGCGAATCGATTGTGCGGTATTCAATAGATTTTTTCCAATCACTTGTACTTTCCGCTTGGATGGAGGAGAGGGAGAAGCCGACATAACTGTAGACCTCAGCCTTCTGTTTACCGAAAAGGAGAGGATTGACGAAAACAGAGCTCAAGGTGTCTGACTTGTAGATTGTACCTTGTTTACCGACGAGCATGCGAGATTCAGAAGTGTGCTTGATGAACTGTTTCTCATTGTTTTCGTAGGCAATTCCCTTCCACAGGGCGCCTTCTGGCACGCCGAAATAGTAAGCAACACGTTCTTTGCATGAGTCGTAATTCTTGCTCTTGGTAATCTCAATAGGGTCCTCTTCAGACACAAATTTGGGCAATTCACGACGCCACTCCGCGGATACCGGTGAAACAGAGTAGAGAGTCTCGCAGTCGCCGGTGACGTCAGCTTCTGTCTTCTTGAAGAGACCTTGGAAGGTTTCCTTATCATAGCTGTTTGGGAAGCTATGAACATGGCCATAAGCCGATAAGTCCACTTGCAGAGCGCTGATCAGACCCTTCAATAAATTCTCTTCAGGAAGGGGAAGTGAAGTGGGCACTTTCAGGGAGAGAACACGGCCACCTTCAACGATAATCTCGAATGGATGGTCAAGTTTCTGGACTGGTTGGTATTTCAGGTCAGAAGGAACAGTGTTAATGTCTATCTTCTCATCCTGGATTTGCGCGTACATTGGGTTCTCCAACTTGGCAACTAGTCTGCCTGGTGTCAAAACCCGGATAAGGAACTGGGCCTTGAAAGAATTGCCATTGCTGTTACTCTGTTCAAATTTGGTCCAGATGTATGAGTTTACGTCATAGACGTACTCTTTTCCGACTTGCCAGGGCCATTTCTGGCCTTCGATGAGCGGATTCGACGCGACCGCGGCTGTAAGAGAATAATAGGTATTTTTCATATCGTGTTTACCTTAGAGTATGTGATTTCACAAAAACAATACATAGGTACTTCGTGTGCTATATGGAAAATACAAATGTAGAGTTGTTGATCTTTAAAATATTTCAATTTCAACAACTTTTTCGGAAACGTTGTTATTGAATAGATATTGTTTTATTATCATTACGTTTTAAGATCCGCTGTGAATTTATTGAAAATTCTAACTAAAATTTTCTTATGATTGTTTGCAACGAGGCTGCTCTACGTAACATTTTTCCGTGATCCCTCTACCATGAGTTTTCCGTGCCGTCTAACGTTCACATTCACATGCAATATTTGTATGGGAATTTTTTCAGCGCCTCTATCGGTATAAATAGTGAACTAAAGTCACTATACAAATATTGCATGTGAACGTGAACGTTAGACGGCACGGAAAACTCATGGTAGAGGTACTGGGAACGTTGAAAATGTATTTAATATTATCGAAATGAGTCCAGTACAATAGAACTCGTACCGCACTGTTCCGCACCCTCAGTTTGCCGATGAAGATGAGTGTGCTTCTAGAGATTGACAGTGATAGTAAACGAAAAATTATTCAATAGATTTAAATTTAAATAAATTTAGATTTATTCTTTTTAAATACAAAAGAAATAAATATAAAATAACTCACCGATAATCGCCGTCAGTACCAGCAGCTTCATAGTACCAAGTCCTTGCAGTGATCGTGTTCAGTGTTGCTTGCGGCAAACACTTTCTGATGCCCCAAACTGACTTACACGACTTTTTATACTAATTCGCGTTCCTCTGTACCTAGGTTCGGCCGACCTCTAACCTCAACCCAAACATGTTGATAACAATTACTTTATTGTCAAGTGCGTGTATGTGATTAATATTATTATTGTTTTATCATAGTAACAGTCGGTAAAGTTCCGTTTCTCATCATAAATAAGTAATTTTTGTAAGTAAACTGTTTAATTTTATTTTTTATTTATTTTGCCAAAATAGTTTTATATAATCTTTGTAATTTTCTATTCTTCTTCTTAGCGTGTCTATGGCAAATTAAATATTCTTGGCCCAGTATTCCGCCACGCGAATAGCAGAATCAGTTGCAGACATAAGCTCCTCACGCGTGCAGGTGTTAGGGCATGCGGCACAGGATGGAAGGTGGGCCATGGTTTGCGGAGAGACACCGCACTCGCACTGCAGGTCAATTTTCTATTTTTGTAAGTAAACTTCATAATTTTCTATTTTTGTACAGATTTATAATTTGCAGGTACCTAATTACTACTAATTATGAGTAAGCAGGAAAATCAATTTTGCATGCCGTTTATACGGCGAGATATGCTGTACAAATTACAACATAAATGTAACCTTAATGTAACCATATTTCATGCAAAGCATGCAGTGACTTAATAACGTAAATTTTAATTAATTATGTAATAATTTGCTAATTGTAATACTAATTAATTTATAACTAAAATTGAAAAATATTTGTACGCTTTGTATGGCAGAACATATTGGAAACTTCACACCATTAATTGAACGACCTATGTACCTATGTTTTCACAAATAAACACTATTCTATTCTATTCAAATAAAAATTCTTATTCTTATTCTTCTTATTCTCGCGAAGACAAGTCATAAGCAGGAACCATCATCATTATCTTTTCCAAGTGAATTGAACACCGTTTATTCCTTATTCTTCGTCTAGTTAAGCTTGCCTTGATTGGTCTTAGGTTTAACAAGCTAATCAAGATGTCATTTTAAACAGTATTTTTTATACGCAATGCATTATTGAGCTGTGTTATTGATATTAAAAAAAACGTGTGCATATATTGTTTAGGTTTTGAAAAAACGTCTCTCTCTAGGATTTTTCCTGTATCATAGTATAGTTGTAGTCGTGGTATAGTTTATAAACATGAACTTTACTTGACACACACCCAGACTCGAAACAACTATCCTATAGGCCTTACAAATAAAGTTTTTTTTTTATTTATAACAAAGAATAATAATACTTAGGGTTCGCTCTGTTTGTCATACTAGACATCTTTTTGAAATTGAGAAAAAAACTGTTCCATAATAATAATTTAATATTACCTGCCCAACTCTACTAAATATATGGAACAACTGATTATTTTTGTCGTGATTTTATTGTTGGTCCCATAATAAAAGTGGTTTATAATGATAAATACAATAATCCCATGAAGGGATCGTCGCCACTAAAAAGGTCTTCTTTCTTTTCTTTTTAAAAAAAACATTATGATTTCTCCTGTATCGAGGGTACAGTTTACAAACATACATGTCACATGCACACACGCCCAGACCCGAAACAACTATCTGTAGGTCATACAAATATTTGTTCCGTGCGGGGATCGAACCCGCGGCACGTAGCGCAGAAAGCTAATTGGTTAGCCACTGCGCCAACCGTGTCGTCAAGGTCGGAAAGGACCTTAAACATATAAATGATCCGTGCGGGAATCGAACCCGCGACACGATCGCTTAGCTGCTCTAATCGTGCCGTCACAAATATAAATAAAATAGGTATGACTGTAGTTAGCATACCTATTACCTATTACTTTATCTTAAAATAATTTTTTGTTTTAGAATGGTCACATTTTTCTTATCATTTTTTTGTTCATATAAGTTGACTTAATAGTGATTATTTTATACACAAAAAATTTTGTTTTTTGAAATTAGGATAACAATTTTAGCCCCACATTTTAGAACCACGCACTGCTCAGCAGTAGAATAGAATAGATCTTTATTTCATGTAAACCAGATACAGGCACTTAGGAAATGTCGAGACTCTAGGTGCACGGTTCCAAATAATAGGTCCTATGGAGAAGAACCGGCAAGAAACTCTATGGAAACTATTTTAAAATAATAGATTACAATCTTGATCAGTACAATGTTGTGGTAAGAGCTGCGAGAATAATGTAATAATGTCAATGATCTCTACATGAGCACAGATTTCAAGCTGTTAGGTACTTTTGGGCTTTTTATTTTATATGTTTTCTTTGTTATTGGTTTTATTTATTTTTTGTTGTGCTAATAAAGTATTTTTCTTTCTTTCTTTCTTTCTTTACTATGTATTATCTCTATGGTTATTTCATACAAATATCTACGTAGCTTTAAAGACTGCGCAAAGTCGATATCGCCGCTGAGTGTTATTCTAAAACACATTGCAGCTAAAATTACAATAGCAATATCAATTGCTATCAATTTTGTATAAATAAATTGCTATCAAGCAATTTTATTTTTTGTATAATTTTATTGTGACTGTAGTGCTGTCCCGTGTAGATTAAATTTATTTTTCTTTCTTTCTTTCTTTCAAAACTCTTCCAAGGAATTTCGTTAATGAAATGATGCACCCAGCTGCCTAAAAGTTCACCTACATCTTCACTCGGATCACACTGCCCCACTAGACCACTAGTATTTATATAGAATAATCGAATAGCGAATACTCGGCATTTCCTATAGCGAATAGTCGAGATATTCACCATAATTATTCGACATCAAAACTATATTATTAAAATCTGTAATAATTAACAGTAGCAGCCTCCAGCTGTCTAGAACCTACAAATTTTTAGTATTCCATTATCACAATGATTTTTCTGCACGATTTCTAAAAATACAAGTATATTTTTCGATTGTTATTACAAAAATCAGTACCTCAGCAATCTTGCGTAGCGATACCTTACTTCTCCAGCCAGTTTTTTTTATTCAGAACGATTATAATTATGTGCCGAGGCAGGGCTCATATAAGAAATAAAGAAATTATTTTAACCCTAATCGTGCAGAAAAGTTAGTTCTTCTTCATCACAATTTACCCCTACTACATTATAATTATTAAAATTCATTTATATTCTTGATTAAGTTAGGACTTAGGTTAGAATGTATGCAAGTAATAATATTGGCGGGATTTTTTTTTTCTTCCAAAATGAAAGCCCGCCAAATTATTCGCCATTGTTAAATAATAGCCATTATAATTCGGTATTCGACAAATATCGAATAATGACATGCTACGATCAAAAAATCATAAGCATAATTAATTTTAAATATGCAATACCTATTGTATTACTCCTTTGACCATTTGTAGACCTTGTACCACTACGTACTTAAACGGGTAGTTACTAGGTAGCTTTTATTTATTCATTTTAATCGAAATGATCTCGAGCTGTATCTAATCTATATTTATTTATAAATTTATGCACTAAAATGGTACACAAGTTGGATACTGCCATGAAGCATTATGTACCAGTCAATCTTTGGCCAAATTTCAACTATTGAGAGTTCCCTGTGGCCATTTATGATCTCGGGGCTAATCTGGCAACTCCTGTGGCCTCAGATATTATTGTAAATTTGTTTTATGATAAGAGTATCCATGGACTTTCTTGGTTCTTCGTTTTTGTAAACTGTACCTACGATAATGGAGAAAACACAGAAAGGTTTAATTTTTTAAGAAAAAAAATTACATGCCGACGTTTTGAACTCGAAACTCGATAAACATAGTCCTACCAAATATCTAATAAGATAGCGAAGTTATCAAAAATATTCAAACCGACTTTAATTGGTTCAAATCTCATATTATTATATTATTTTCATAAATATCTATCATAGTACCTAACTACACAAAAATATTGTGTGATAGCGTAATGATATACATTAATTAGTTGATAAGATTGACCCCTAACTACAGTAAAAGTTCCATCAAAATCGGCCAATTCTTACACTTATAATATTCATCATAATATAGGTACCTATCTAAGTAAGACTTCGTATTCGTTAGTTTATTTCTGTTGCGAAGCCATTTATTGAATAAATTATTTGATTTGGTCATACACAAAAAATATACGTTGCACTTCTCTTGCTTCTGCTCCTATGCTCCTAGATATCCTCTAAGGATCTAGGAATGATAATAAATAAATCCAATCCAAAACAATCCAATATTACTAAACTATATGTATGGAACGGCAGATTTCGCGATTTCTGTGTTGGTCTCATAGTAACAGTTGTTCATAATAATATGGCCCACTCAACGCGGGCTATCTTTCAACCTAGAGTTAACTTGACAGAACTGTTAATTTTGTATGAAAACCAAAGACAATTTAGAACTTTAACCCAGGTTTAAGCCCACTTATATCAACATGCGCATGCGCATGGCTTAAGGCAGGTAGGTATCACCAATTAGTTCCATTTTGGGGTCTGTTTTTATAAATAATATGACCGTCGTGGTCTGTTTCTACTTTTTTACAGCAGATGAGGTTCTAAGGCAGATGACAGGATGACAGGGATTGTAAAATTAATATTTGTATGGTCTAACAAATGTTTGTTCCGGATCCAGCTGCGTGTGAGTTAAACCTATGTTTGTAAACTGTACCCATGGTACAGGAGGAATCCTAGAAAGAAGCAACGTTTTTGCAAAGAATAAATACACCCTATTCATCTAAAATGCATCGACTGACAACTTGTCCCTGTAGTTGACATCACACAAGTTTTTAACGCAAAACATAACCTCAAAATAGTTAATATTTTAATTGATTTCAATGAAAAAAATACATCAAAACTGTCCGTGTTTTAAAATTGATTGCAACATATTGTTTTATCGACTTGTGCATGGTAAACATAGTCTTTCTTTTGGAGACTCCAGGTTGTAATCAAATGAATAGGTAAATTAATATAAAATTGTCCTCCAACTGGTGGGAGAGCGCCCAGTCAGGGACGAGCTCTACAGTGCTGTACGGGTGAGGGGTACGGCCCCTCCTCCACTTGTGGAGGAGCCGTAAAATGTGACTGTTCCTAGCCACCCCAGGTCGATGAAAATTTAGTTTTTCCTATAGTTAGGAGTTAGGAGTATTTGGTTGTTTTAACGGCTCGTCCGCGGGCCAATCACTATGGAAGTTTAGCAATGTCCTTTATGTTTTTATGAGTTAAGTATTATATTCAATTGAAAATTTAATATTCAGCTCGTGAATATGGATCAAACTTTCTTATGTATTATTATATAGTATAGGATCTGGGGGTCTACCGCGTAACAAAATGGTAATAAACATGACTCTGGTAATAAACTTCAATACGATCGGGAGAGACTGGTGAAACATGAAGATGGGAATACTAACTTTGTGATCGATATTTTTTTACAAGGTAGCTCGATGTTTAATCTGTGACGATCGTATTGCAGTTTCTTCCCGGAGTGTGATGTTCATTAGACCAGTTGGTTCAGCTATCAGTAAAACTACCTTATTTAATTTATTTTAGATTTTATTATCTTAATTTAGATTTTCTTTTTAGTTCGTTCATAATTACCTTAAATACTCGTAGTACCTAATATTTAATAGTATCTAGTTTATGAAACTGTTTCATAATTGGGGGTATTACACACGAGTGTTTTAATACCTTGTTATGTGCAGTTTCATACAATACTTTATCTATACTCATGTTAACAAATTACAAAGTAGATAAACAGACTAATGGCGCTGAAACAAGTCGCTGCGTATGCGCTCTACGCGGAACACATTGTCTGTGGTGGCGCGCGCTAGATAAAAATTGAATTGAAATCTCATTGGTGGATCCGAAGTGTACTTACTATAATAAAAAAAAAGTTACTTTATAGCATTGTTTTGTTAAGGAAACTGTATCGTAATAAAACTTTTTAATTTTATTATGTTGCATGTGCATAAAGTCTGTCAATAAAGTACAATTACGAGATTGAATTCATAATTAGAACTTTACGATATGAGTATAGATAAAAAATATTATTATACAATAAATACAAGGAGCGTACATATCCTTGCATGTAATATTTAAATACATAATCAACAGTAAAATGACTCGGTCTTGATACAATAATGTATAAAGGTATCTATTTTATTCAGTCATTACTTACAGTCCTTCTCGGCCGTATCTAAATACATAGTTTGTCGTTTTCCTAGGTACCCGGGCCTCCGACTCATATTTTCAGATGTTATTTTTGTTTTATTATAATTAAAAAAAATTGGTGAGGCACCCAAAAAGTTAGGTAAGCGGTTTTCCTGGCCACCCCGCTTATAATTTTCTCATTTATTTCCTTTTTTTTTAAGATCTGAATGTTTATGGCGAGGCCCACAAGGGCTGCATCCAATGGATATAGCTCTTTGACCTACTATATACGTGAAGAGAAAACTCTGTACGCTTTTTTAAACATATTGCGCGCACGGAGGAATATTTGACATAGTTTAAAGTTTATATCGAGAAGGATTGCAGAAAGGTAATTTTTTTATAATTATATGGTTGAATTTCGACCACTGGACGACCACTAGTTTATAAAAATCTTTAACGTTATTCTTAGTACACCAAATGTGTAGCTTGTTTTGCAAAGTTACTCAACGCTGGATCCGGAATGGGCCATTGCGGGGCTGCCGCTGAGGGCTCCTGCCGAGGGCCCTGGGCTTGTACCTTACGTGGCCATTCGGTATAGACAGCATTGTCAATGCTCCACTCGGCATCAGAGCTGAGGATAGTGGTGAACTTAGTCACGGGCTGGTAAGCCTTCAGTTTAGCTTGCTTCTTCAGTTCGACGGTCTTCGGGTCGCTGAACTCACCGTCCAAGGAGAACGATGCTCCATAATACTCGGGGAGATCGACCAGACCCCAAGGAGTCATGTAGTCGTCTCGGGTCTCGGTGGAGCTCTGACCACAGATACCTCTGGTGGTATTGCGGTGGTCATCGGTAAAGATAATTAGTCTCTGGCTGTCGTACATGAGGCGGACAGCTCCGTTCCGGATGTTGACTACGAGAACGCCGTCAGCAAGGGTGTAGTACTCCAAAAGAGGAGTTTGTGTAACGTCGTCCCAGTACGTAGTAAGGGCACCTTGGGCAACCTTCTTAGTGTTACTTTTAACTTCAACTGTTGTAGGCTTGATCTCAAGCTCCAAAGTCTTGCCGGTTTCGGTCCTTAAAAATTCAGAAATGTTAATAAAAATTCAGATAGATATTAGCAAAGAGTCATCTTCAATGAAAATAGTAGTTTATGAATCTGTTGCATAATATAAAACACGAATATGTGTTCACACGAGTGTTTTTAATACCTAGTTATGTTTAGTTTCATAGAAACTACCGAATCTACTACTGGATATCGTTTTTACTACTGGAAACCTACTTTTTTCATGGACCACTATAATGAAAGTCAGGAGTGCCGTTCTAGCGTGATTGATAATGGCATTCTGGATGACTGGTGTTGAAACAAACACGTAATGGGTGGGTTCCGCTTTGTTTAACCACCGATACTAATAATATCCCATCATAACGTCTGTATTCACTGTAGGGGGCAGAGTTGTGCTATAAAATAAAGTACTAACTTGTAGGAAACATAGACTTCCTGCTGCTTATCACCGGGCCTCCTTGCGAGGATGACGAGGTCGGTCCATGGGCCGAAATCTTTGGACTCATCCACCATCACCGCATGCCAGGAGCTGGTGAGGCTGTAGTCGTAGCTGCGGCCGCTGAATGTCCAGACCTTGTTGTCATCCACAGCGCAGTAAGCTGTAGAAGCCATAAGAAAGGACTCATTGAAAATATATGACGGCAAAACATCGTTACGTGAATGGAATGCAATAACTTGATAATAATTTTACTCACGCAAGTTTTGGTAGCCAGTGAACCAGTTACGGGAACGCTCCCAGTTAGTGGTGGGTATGTAGATGGCCATAGCGTAGGGGTAGTAGTCCATGCCCTCTACGTTGTTCAATTGGACCACTCCGTATTTACTTGTAAACTTAAAGTTGATGTACTTGTCGTAGTAAAACGCTTGAGATACAAATTCAATTTTACCGTCGTCAACCGTCTTTAGAAGGTCTTCTGTCTGATCCCAGGAGTATATATGTTTAAAGTATTCCAAGGTATTGTAGGTTATGTTCAAGGCAGCAGGAGATAGATTCTTGTATGTCACTGTACCCTTGAAGTAATCAGGAGCGTGCGCCAGCATGATCATCTTGTAACAATCCATCTGGTAGAAGTTTTGTTTTCTGGTTTCCTGTAGGCATTGCTTCGCCAAGGGGTCGTTTGATAACTTTTTAGTGTACTCTTCGCTGCGCGCACCGGAACTTTTAAATTGGACAGCTAGTCCGTTTCCGAATTTGATGTCGGCCTCGTAGGTTGCCTTAATTTTATTCTTCAAAGCTTCCTCAAAGTTCAATGGGGCGATTTTGGGTTTGATCATTTTGAATACGGCATTGATCTGTTCATTGCCATGGGCGAATACAGCGGCTTGAACCTTGTTGTCCACGAAACTATTAGCCAAAGCGGCGGTGAGCACGTACTCTACTTTCTGTTTTCCGTCAAAAACAGCGCTGATATCTACCAGTCTGACTTTAGCGGATTTAATGCCTGATGCAACTCGTTTGACTATCTCCTCGCGGCGAGTCACGCTGTTAGGTGTGACATCTTTCATAAGGGATGCTGGTCCCATTTCCCCGCTCTGTTTCTGGTTGTAAAGTGTATCTGTGAATAACATAAAATTAACAATAGTATTAATTTATTTAACTTAATTGCATAATTCACTGGCCTTCTCCAAAAGATGTAGGGATCCAGTTCGAGAAGCAGCCAAATACTAGTTTAAAAAAAATTGAATGCCATTTGACCTACGTAAGCAAGATTGGGAGATATAGAGAGTTAAATAAATCTATACACAACTCCTGGATTCAAACCTACGATCACTAGGTCTCCACTGCTTTTATTTTAGTATCATAAATTAATATTTTTACTCACCGTAAAATACAGTGTATGTGACTGCCTTGTTTGGTGATTCCTTAGCCAGATGTTTCAGAGTAAAGGTAGTCAAAGCAACGTCCTTCTGGTATAGCATGTTACGAACGTTCGTCAAAAGATCTGCGTCCAATAAGCTGCTTGGGTCCTTGTAGTCAGAGGAATAAGAGTATCCTTGTAGTTGGAAGACAACACCAGTAGGATGACCGACTTTCAAGTCAGTAGACAAAACTTTAACAGGACGCTTAATTAACTTGGTAGCTGGGTCCTCAGAGATAGGCACCAGAGAATGTGCCTTCTGCAAAGCAGTGTAGGGCCACACGCTCATATGGATTAGATTTGCGTCTTCCTCTGGTAGTTCAAATTTCAATTGGATTTCTCTAGACTTGGTCATAATGTTCAAATTGGCAGGGATGTAGAATTGCAGTTTATTAACAACACCAGCACGAGCGTACACGTCTCCTAGTGTATCCAGGAAACCTACACTACCGTCCAGGTTCCTCGCATAAGTGAATTTAAGTTTAATTGATCCAACCATATCCTTGTTCTTCTTACCCATTTCTAATTTATTTTGGCCTTGGATAATAATTGCAGTCGGTTCGCTGTATTCAAACATAAAAGGCATACCCGCAGCAAGGGGGAAACTAACAAACACTTGTTTTTGGGCTAGCACCTTAGTGTAGGAACTCTCAAAATCGACGGACACTTGCTCCATATGTTTAGTATAGTCCTTAATTAAAGTGTTAAGATCATCTTCGTTCAAAGTGATAAGCGTCTGCTGGTTCCAGTTATCAATGAAAAAGGCACCTTCGAGATGGCAGCGGTGTTCACGCTTGATGTTTAGTATTTCAGCAATCTTTTTGGCTGAGAATTTGAAGTCGGCTCCATTTGATTTTTGAGGCTTGTTGATATACATCCCTGTGATATAATCCATAAGATGCTGCATATCAGAGACAGACAGTGTAAACTGAAATAAAGAAACTTTATGTTATCGTTTAATATTTGGAATTATGACTTTGGGATGTTCATAAACAATTTTTTGTTTCTTTCGTGTTGTTTTAAGTTGCACAGCTGACAGATTCAATAGGAAATGACTCTGTCAGGTACACATCGTTCGAAATCATTGTCATAAATGAAAATGACAAGCACTCCGCTTGTATAATCCTAAGAGACTGGACCTTGATATGCCAGTCAGCTAAAACACAACAAACCTGCGCTTACCCACGCCTTTAGCCAAGAAGAAGCCAATAATAAAATAGGTATATTATAAAATAAATATATTATATTTACCCAGTTCTCCTCGGTCCATCCAGTGTTCCTGAATCTCAAAGCTCCTCTTTGGTACACTGGTAGAATATTGTTCTGACTACCGATGAACGAAACTTCCCTAAAATGGGAGAGCTCATCGTTGCTTGTGTACTCGTCGATCAAACTGTCAGTCGAGTAGCGGTATCCGAACTTTTCTTTGGAGATAGTGCTTAAGACAGCCTGAGCAGTTTTAGCACTGAAAATAAAAATAAAATAAATAACAGTTTTAAAAGCTTGCTTTTATATTAAAAACATATAATAATAGCTGTAGACCGCAGTATCACCTGCACGCTTTATTTCTATCAAAATAAAATGAAGCCTATCATTCAGGGATAGTGTAGCTTTCTATTAGTGAAATAATTTTTAGAACAGGTTCAGTAATTCCAGAAATTACCCCCTAAATATATGCAAACAAACAAACTTTACCGCTTTATATTAATAAGTATAGATATCGATACGGCTTACTATAGTATGGATTAGTAATTATAGTATGATTAAGAAGGTTCTATCATGAAAAATTTATAATTATACTTAAAACTAATACTCACAGCTCTGCAAAACGCGGGTCCTTCAATCCGGCGGCGAAAGTAATGCTGTTCGCCAGTACAGCTCGAACTTGCGTGCTGGGGTCTACGTTTGTCATGAATGCCATTATTTGCATCATGTCAGCCGTTGGGTAAGCCAAAAAAATGTTCAAGGCAGCAGCTACCCTGACTTCGTAGGGTTCGGCGGTGTTCCTTAAAATGGTATAGAGCACAGCACGAATGTATTCAATCTTCATGTTAGCCAAAGTTTTAAGACTGATGACCATTTGGATGCGAAGATACTTGGTCACTGTGATGCGACCTTCCAAGTAAGGAGCGAAGACTTTCAGGATGCCTGGGTGAGCTAAGTTACCAAGAACTCTTACGTAAACCTGGGCTTTGGCGTTATCACCTTTCTCGATAGCTTGTTTCAATTCCTTGGATAGGTGTGGAATAACTTTCTCAACTACAAATAAGTTATCGTTACTGAAACGGATGAATTTAGTTGCAGCTAATAAAGCAGAGGTATTTAGGAACTTCTGCTCCTGAACTAGGGGGCTTATAGCGAGATCGAAGAATTCATTCAGAACTTCTTTAGTAGGGTGACGAAGAATGCTCGCCATAGAACTGATAACCTCAGAGGCTTCACCGCCTTCAATCTTTTTGGTCAATATCCAGGCCTTGATTTCTTTAAATGCTGCAATTGTGCCTGCTTGTGCAACGGCGTCACGGTAGATTATCCACATGTTATTCTTAGCGACGTTCTTTGAAGACTTAGCGACTTCAATGCTGTTAGTCATCTGAGTCAGTTGCTCTGGGTTCATGGATATAATTAAACGAACGAGGATGTTGAATTTGGAAAGGAATTCATTCTTTGGCAAGTTGTTTGGGGTCTGAAGTGAAGGAGTCATTTCCTGTAGCAGATTCTGGGCATCGGCAATATTCTGTTCACTAAATTTTATGAAAGTTTTCTCGTTCATCGTAAACAAAAGCGAATCGATTGTGCGGTATTCATTAGCTTTTTTCCATTCAATGTTACTTTTCTCCTGTATAGAGGAGAGGGAGAAGCCGACATAACTGTAGACCTCAGCCTTCTGTTTACCGAATAAAAGAGGATTGACGAAAACAGAGCTCAAGGTGTCTGATTTGTAGATTGTACCTTTTTTACCGACGAGCATGCGAGATTCAGAAGTGTGCGTGATGAACTGTTTTTCATTGTTTTCGTAGGCGATTCCCTTCCACAGGGCGCCTTCTGGCACGCCAAAATAGTAAGCAACACGGTTTTTGCAAGAGCCGTAATTCTTGCTCTTAGTAATCTCAATAGGGTCCTCGTCAGATACAAATTTGGGCAATTCACGATGCCACTCCGAGGATACCGGCGAAACAGAGTACAGAGTCTCGCAGTCACCGGTGACGTCAGCTTCTGTTTTCTTGAAGAGACCTTGGAAGGTTTTCTTATCATAGCTGTTGGGGAAGTTGTGGACAACTCCAAAGGCGGATAAGTCCACTTGCAGAGCGCTGATCAAACCTTTCAATAAGTTTTCTTCAGAGACCGTAAGTGAAGAGGGCACTTTGAGCGAGAGAACACGGCCACCATTAACGATAATCTCGAATGGATGGTCCAATGTCTGGACTGGTTGGTATTTCAGATCAGAAGGTACAGCGTTAATGTCCATCTTACCCTGGATTTGCGCATGCATTGGATTTTCCAACTTGGCCACTAGATAGCCCGGTGCGAGAACTCGGATAAGGAACTGAGTCTTGAAAGCATTGCCATTGCTTTTACTCTTTTCAAATTTGGTCCAGGTGTATGAGTTGACATCATAGATGTACTCTTTTCCGACTTGCCAGGGCCATTTCTGACTCTCCGAGAGCGGATTCGACGTGACCTTGGCTGAAAGAGAATAAGAGGTATTTTTCACCTGTGATGATGCAAAAACGATACATACTTTGTGTACTATAATGATGAAAATATGGTTTTTTTATGAATTTAAATTTTGGCGAATAACACACGCAGCGATCCTGGGCCACCAGCCGCGGCGAAGCGCGGTCGATCTTATCAATATTGCTCCGCGCGGAGACGCGGTGTTGTGTGCCAAGCCTCGGTGGATTAAGTACCGAATGGTACAAGATTTGAGGCGGCGCCACACCAGGCCATGTGCTATGAGCCTTTAATGTAGACTTGCTGATCTTTAAAATATTTCAAATTTGGTCTAGATGTAAGATGTATAGGGGTAATCTTTACCTAATTGCCAGGGCAACTTCTGGTCCTCCGTGAGCGGGCTGGACGCAACGGCCACTGTAAGGAGATCGTATAATAGTTAGATTTCATGCGATAAGATAAAACAATAACCAAATACATATTTATGCTTAGTTCACAAAATAATAGATTATGATAGATTAAGTAGTTTTTCTGGAAAAATACACTCGGGAGCAAAGAATCCGGGTCACCAACATAATGAACCTTAATATCTCGGAAACTAAGAATGATAGCTCATTCAAATAAAGAGTATATTTTAGACTATTTAATACTACACAAGTTATAATACGCTTCGAGAGCTTGAAATTGCATTGATAGAGGTATGTGAGAATATTCCCCAACATCGCCTCAGACACTTTGTGCCGTATGAACCGCATGACATCTATATTGACAACACACGGAGGTAATACAAAGTACTAAAAGTGAGAATATGATATAAGTTTCTATAAAAAGTGAGCATATTAAAAAAAAGAAATATTTACGCATTTTAAATTAATGTATTTTTAATAAGTAAAATAAATAATAACTAAGGAGTTTTATTAATTTTATTTAAGTAATAGATATTAAGTAGTCTATAAAATACTTTTAATTTGATTGTCCTAACATTCTTAGTTTCCGAGATATTAAGCTTTATTTAGTGACCCGGATTCATTGCTCTCGAGTGTAATATAGACGGTGGAAAGGCAAAATTGACTAAGCGAGACTTTGGTCGATATTAAGATATACATATAAAATATTTTAAAAATCATGTTACATTTACGTCACTCACCAATAATGGCCGTCAGTAGCAACAGCTTCATAGTTCAAGTCGGCAGCAGTGGTCTTGTTTAATTTCGCTTAACTATGCACAATTCTGATCTTCTAAAATGCAGTACAAATGCTTATATACCAGTGCGTAATCTTATGCATTATGTTTCAGATTGACTTTTAACCTTACGGATAAAGATAACCTATTTGCTGTCTTGCCAACAACTAAGTAAGCTGTAGGTCAGATTAAAACAAATAATCTGCAAATGTTTGGACTATGGAATTAACTCGGGGCTTCTAAAGGCCTATTCAGACCTAAGCGGTATTCGCTACCGTCTGCGGCAGAGAAAACCCAGTGAGTACCTATGCGGTAATATTACTGTTCACACCAAAACGGATTTCGCTATCCTTGTGGGTAGAATAACGCGCGATAGTCGAGTTTCGCTGAGAGAGGTAAGAAATTTTCGCCAGTTAGTCATTTCTGAGTCGCCAAAGAATATATGTACATACTAAATACCTGAGCGAAACCCGCGCGGTATGTACCGCTACCCACAGCGGCAGCGAATATCGCTCAGGTCGCCCTAGTCGCGGTACTTGATACTAAATACCAGAGCGAAACCCGCGCGGTATGTACCTCTACCCACAGCGGCAGCGAATATCGCTCAGATTTGAATAGGCCTTAAGCTCTAACAAAGCGAAATAAGATAAAACCTAACGCACGCTACAAATCAACAATTGGAAAACGCTGGATGGAAAAAAAAAATCCACTTATATAGTAGTGATAGCCTAGTGGTTGAACGCTTGCTTTCCATGCAGGAGGGTCTGAGTTCGAACCCGGACGTTCATGTGCGGATCATAATTTGATTATCACTTGCGATAACGGTGAAGGAATATATCATGAGGAAACCTGCGCATCTGCGAGGGCTTCATAAAGGTCTCGATGGTGTGTGTAGTCGCCAACCCGCACCAGGCCAGCGTGGTGGACTAAGGCCTAACCCTTTTGACTACAGGCCCATGCCCAGCAGTGGGATAGTAATGGGCTAGATTTACTTATAGAAATTTTCATATCTGGGACAGGTGCTAAGGCATCACAGATCCGAACTTTTGCAACTCATCATGATGGGAAAAGTTGCTGGAAAAAAGGAAGTCGTAGGAAAAAGTCATGGTTGCGAAACATCCGAGAATGGACTGGGATCAAAGAAAAATATGAAGAGCTGACTGCCAGACTCTACTAGTTAGAGTGGCACTACAGAATGAAGAAGAATGTATGAGCATATTTACCGCGTGGCTTTTTATTGCGAGGTAGTCCACTTAATATTGGTAGGGAAGACTCATTTTTTTAGTATACAATTTTCATTTATTTTTAGTAGGTACTTTGTTTTTTGACTTTATCGGTCTTAGCGTATGCTCAGCACAATTTCAGCGTGTTATGACTATAAATTCTAAATCAAAGTATAAGTTAAGTGTATAAATAAGTTTAGCAAAGTAGGTATAAGTAAAGTCTGAGCAAAGTCAAAGTACGCACATAGATCTCAGGCTGACATTCAGAGACGACAGAAACGAGTCTAAGCGTGAACTTACGCTTCCATCTGTCAAAATTTGTTCGTAAGATTGACAGATGGAAGCGTAAGTTCACGCTTAAACTCAATTCTGTCGTCTCTGAATGTCAGCCTAAGTCTTACCGCCGAATTCTCAAACACAACTCAATTATAAGATGCTCTTAAATGTCATTCTGTAGCGGTAGTCCACCTTAAAGTGACAGTGACAGCATGAGTTTTAAGTGCAACTTATAATTGAGATGTGTTTGAGTATTTGGCGGTTAGTCCCTGATCAAACAGAGACTTATTTCTGTGTACTCTTTTTCTTCCATAATTTTTGCACATAGGTACATACCTAATATTTTATTTCTTTGCTAACTTATGTCTAGCGTTATCTTTTTGAGAGTTACGCAATACAAGTAGTATCAGTTGGTACATGAGTACTACACTACAGATAACGAGAAAGTTTTTCTACAAGTTTCGCCAGATAATGTAATTATAATTTGACTTTAAGCTTGAACCTGGTAACAATCTTAGGAGATAAAGATGACTATTATTTAGAAGAACTTGTGTAACATTAGATTGTTGACCAATGTACCTTTGTGGAAGGAAAAATAAAAAACTTATTATATTAATATATTATATAAAAAAACTTTAAAAAAATAATTAAAAAAATGTAGGTACCACGTTATGGTACCTGGCTGACAATTTTCTAACAAAAAACCCTTATTATTGTTTTTTTCTTTTCGTCCCAAGAAAGTTGAGTCTTGTTAAAATGCATATAAATAGCACTCACTTGAACACTGGCTTTTTTCGCAGACCGCTACCACGATAAGAGAAGATTCTTTTACTTTTTCTTTTTTTTCTTTATTTTATACCATCTGCCGCATGCCGGAGGAGCTTTGCGCAAAAACAACCAACACAGTGCCCAAATAGCAAGAAACGGCAACGCGGCAGGCCAAGAAGGAGATGGCGTGATGAGCTGAACTTGTATCTAAAGGGTTGGCCCCGTATTGCTATAGACCGGGAAGGGAGGCCTTTGCCCTTCAGTGGGATACTACAGGCTATTAATAATAATAATTTATTTTCACAATGCAATGTTTAATAACTTGAGTTTGATATCATACTGCGACATGCAACCATTGACCTGTTGGAAAAGTCGAGTCATGGGCTTATCTGTAATTAGTAGGATTTCATTAATCTCAAAGACAGTAGGTACTGCGCTTCACGCGTGCTGATTCAAGTCATTCAGTGCAATGCGCATGACCTTTATCATTGTTTCATTCTTATCTCCGGGCATATAAAAATAAAATAAATATAATATCTCAGGTGATAGTAGGTACCTACCTCATCACACTCCGTTGTAAACTCGAGCGGCTACTGCGCAGCCAATCTAACTGAAAATCAACGTTGTTGCGGCCAAGCATTGAAAAACAGCTTTTTAGTACAAAAGACCGTGACTTCAATCTAGAAGAACAACTCAAGTCGTCAGGTGAGCTGGACCAGTTTAACTTGGTATGCCCTAAAATTTCTACTTTAGGTATAAAACCCAAAAGAGACCTCTTGGATAGCAAAAATAAATGAAGAGCGACAGAACAAAAGTAATAGACATAAATTACATGGCACATGTTTTGACCTTATAATTTTTTTAATCCTTCCCAATGCTGGTGTTAAATCGAAACAAAATTAGTTCACCTTGGTATAAAAATCACTTTATAAAGGATTAATTAATGAACAAAAATAATTAAAAACGTATTTTATTTACGCTTTTTTTTTTACCTTTGTTTATTTCTGTCGTATAGACATGAGCTTTCAAATGAGAATTATTCATGCCGTGGTAAAAAGATTGACCAGTCAGCAAGGATCGTAAGGGAGCTGGCCATCACAGTACCTACTTAGCACATAAGGACAACATGGCACTGTCACAATATAGAAACAGAAGGCCAGCACCCTAATTACCTAAAAATCATCTGACAGCGACCCGACAGCCACGCAACAGCAGACGGGGCGCGATCGGTCGCCAACTGTCAAACTAATTCGTATTATGTACGGTATTCGTCCGCCTGTGGCTACTTCTCGCGTTTGCAGCGTCAAGTTTTTCTGTATGTTTGCTATAAGGTTTCAATAAAGGTCTATTCAAACTTGAGCGATATTCGCTGCCGCTGTGGGTAGAGGTACATACCGCGCGGGTTTCGCTCAGGTATTTAGTATCAAGTACCGCGGCTAGAGCGACCTGAGCGATATTCGCTTGTAAATAAATTACAACGTGACTGACGTGTATATTCTTTGGCGACTCAGAAATGACTAACTGGCGAAAATTTCTTACCTCTCTGAGCGAAACTCAACTACCGCGCGTTATTCTACCCACAAGGATAGCGAAATCCGTTTTGGTGTGAACAGTAATATTACCGCATACCCACTGGGTTTTCTCTGCCGCAGACAGTAGCGAATACCGCTTAGGTCTGAATAGGCCTAAATGTAGATATTTTTGACGAAATTCAACTTTGTTTCATGAGGGTAGCAGAAATTCTAAAGTTAAGAAAATTGAGTGGAAAGCAGAATCTATCACGGGCAGGAATCGAACCTACGACCTTCTTGTTCAGAACACCAGCCGATCTAGTTTCTGAGCTACCACGATCCCTGCTCGCAGTATCGAATGTTCATTCCAGTGTGCGCCTGTTATCGATGAAGCCGGCCTTCTGTGCCCATCTATGTTGTGGCACTGTTCTCAAGTCATGGAAAACGTAGGAGAAAAATTAAACGAAACATTGTTACTTATATTTAATTGAGCATTAAAATTAACGACAGCAACTGTCTACAAACTTATTTCATAAAAACTAGATGTTCAAACATCTTAAAAAAATATTATGAGCAATTAAAGAGATCTCAAAACGGAAAATATTTATGTAATCCTAATGCGAGATTCTTTGGAAAGCATGCATTTGTACATTTTAAGAATAACTTAATAGTAAACAATGAGGCAATGACGTCGGTAAGCCCACACTTCCTTCTCCAAATCTCGAAACTATGATGGAGCTGTGATTACCCCATTCAATAAATCTATATTTTCAATCTTTCCTTTTTTTTTAAAAACGTTGCCCCTCACTAGTGTTTCTCCTGTATCGAGGGTACACCTTACAAACATAATTATATGTCACATGCACACACACCCAGACCCAGAACAACTATCGATAGATCATACAAATATTTGTTCCGTGCGGGGTCGAACCCGTGGCACGTAGCGCAGAAATCTAATCATTTAGCCACTGCGCCAAACGTGTCGTCAATTTAGGAGTGAAAGGACTCTTAAGTAATAGAATAATATCATCAAGTACTCCAGTGTAGTGTAGGTCAAATGATGATAGGTCATGATGGTCAAAAAACAGTTTTTCGGTGGGGTAAAATAAGCACCATGAACCATTTTACCTCATTTTTGTAACAAGTTTTACAGACGGCATTGTCTTATCAAAATAATAATGTTTTAAATGAAATACTTTACAATATCTTACACTAATTGAGCAAATATAGGTGCAAATGGAACAATTTCTTAAAAATATTTAAACAATAAGTACAATAAAATGTAATTACTTTAGGTCTTTTTAAGGAGATCTATTTTACAATACAAATAATTTAATATAACTTATACAATTATTACTAGATATATTTAACTTGAATAAAATCAAAGTATAATCCAAAACGTTTAGGTCAGTAATAGTTATTTGTTATACAAGAGTGCAAAGTTGCTTTTTAACCGCGTGTTCAATTTTGATGACCGAGCAAGCGAAGGATTCTAAAATTAGAATCCTGAGCGTTAGCGAGGGAATCAAAAGAGCACGAGGTGAAAAATCTTTGCACTCGAGTGCAACACGTAACTTTTCATTCCACCTCAGCGAGGAAATGACTAAATGCAAAAAAAAAACGTTTAATTCACAAACTTAGTGCACACGATGTTCTAAATTCAATTTACTTTATCCTCTAGAGAATAAAAACGGCTTTTCCACTCAGATATTGAAGATTAAAAATACTCTTTCCGAGATGGTGGGATGAAAAAAATATTATGTAAGTAACGAGTATGTAGTCGTGTGTGTCGACTCGAGCGAGTCGACTGAAATTTTATAATAATAAAAAAAATACAACAGTAAAGTTTGGATTTCGAACAAAAAAAAAATGTTTCCACTGTTACTGTTAGCCTGTATCATCCCACTGCTGAGCAAAGGCCTCCCCCCATGACTTCCATGTCTTCCGGTCCAGAGCCAGTGTGGACCATTCCTTATTAATTTTATCCAGCTCGTCTCACCATCTCCTTTACAAAAAAAAACGAATCGCACATAATGATGTATAAAGTTACTATTATTACCGATGAAGGCTTTCAAATTTCGGTGGTAATTTATTCTGCAAAGCGGGCGAGTGACCTCACAGACAACCAATTTTTTTATATATCTGTATGTTCTGGTAGATCTACGTTATCTTTAATTACTTCAGTAATTAGTAGCTTCCCTTAGTTCAATCAAAACAATAAACTTGACCTCACGTTGGCTAGTATAAACATTGCAGACATAGTATCTGTCTCTAAGTACACAGACATTATTATTTACAAATACAAATGTTATTAATTTACTACTATCTTACAAAATTACCTACATTTGGAATCAATGTTTTACTTAAACGATTGTGTGATCGCTAATAAAATAGGTACTTAAATAGTTTTGTTGTGTTTTTAACACAAATCTTAATACCCTAATGTTTGTATAATTATTTAAACTAGTGTAACGAATTTGAGCCAATCATGTTCCTTCAGTCTTTTTTTGAGCTTCAATTAGTTAATTAATACTAATTATTTTATTAATATTCTACCAATTTTCACTATCAAAGGAGCATTAGAACAAGTTATATAATGTGCAATAATGCGATAAAAGAACAAATGGAGTCTTTTAAATATTTTGAGCAAAAACACAATTTTTTTGAAGTAAGAGATAATAATAATAGATTTCAACTAAGTAGATAAAATTCTAATTATATTTACAAACTAAACAACTTAAAAATATAAAAATAAAAACTATTTTGAGCACAGGTTGCCGATAGTATTGTACATATTACATTGCGACGCAGCCCAAAGCGAGATGGTCCAACCAGGTGTCGGAACAACTGGACGTACCGGTGAACTCCATCAAGCCACAGACTGAAGCAAATGGAGATCAAACTATCCAAAAATCATGGGAACGATGGACATAGGAAGAGGGATTAGCTAGACAAATGAGTTAGTGGGATATGCATTGACCAAGCATTTCGGAACAGGTACTCACAAACTTGCCACATTGCTGGATGTTATGGAAAGCACAAAAAAAGGTTCGATAGAACTGCAAGAAATATTCATGGCAACAGAACTGTACCCTATTGTAGAAGTAGGGTCCAAAACGGTCGCTTTAGACGAAATGATTCTCATTACTAATAAGAAAATGGCCGCTTAATTGGTGATTCTTAATAAATGATCCACGCAAGATTCATATTACGTTATCATCCGTTTGCACTTACTATGGAGCTATTCGTTGATGAATTGACTTTTTAGACAAAACGAAATAAAGAGCGATATCTTTAAAAAAATCTAGAGTTTCTGCAACCTCGGCACCGTCAGCTTGTCCCTAATACACCGGAGCGTTGTCAGCTTAGCTGGTGAACTTGGTACTGTCTGCTCCTGGTCTGGCTTCCTCAGCGGTCTGGACGGTGGTATGCAGGTTCGTGGCACGTTGGTGATGTGAGGATGTGTCTTCACGTGCTTCCGAAGGGAAGATGGATCTGTATACCTCTTGCCGCAACCGATCGCTCCACATGCGTAAGGTCTCTGGAAGAACATTATAAGATAAACCATCTCATCACCTATCTACCTGGCGATAAAGAAATTGTAATTTCAAACCCTTTCCATTGCAATTTTATCAGAAGCAATTATTAAGCTGATTAAGTCGTTCAGTTTCACATGAATACTGGTAATTATTTCCAAGATAATACTAAATTAATTGACCCTGGCCTATGAAAGGATTCATAATAAAATTTCTTACTATGTCCATTGGTTAAAAATGGTATCTTCGTTGCTAGGAGAATAAATATCGAGACAGTTGATATTTTTTCTCATTGCGCAATCTCTAAAATTCCAGCGTTTTGAAAATATTTAAGTTGAACTCGCGACCTTATGGCCTACCAGTCATCAGTGATTTTGGTTTCCTTCAAACTAGTCACTAATCGAGTGCTGATAAATAATATAAAATGATGTAAAATACTAGTAATGAAAAGTGTAAAGAATAGCAATGGCATCAGCATCTTGTTTACTAACAACAACATACTTATGATCATAATTCCATTTCCCAGAGATTATGGCCATATTTTCCTTGGAAATCGTTGTGCCTAAAGACTTAAAGAGCCTATTGGCAATAAGACATAATTATTAGTCCCGATCCTTTTAAGTTGTTCATAATGATTAGTACAATAACCATTGTACTAATCATTATGAACAACTTTTACTATGGGACCAGCCTTAAATCGTGAAACAAAATATCAACAGCTCCATACATTTAGTCACGTAATATTGAATTATTTGTATGGAACAGCAGTTTTCTTTTCGCAATTACATGGCTGTTCCCATAGTAAAAAAAAAACATAATGATGCGTACAATAAGCCGGACACGGGACTAGAAAGGTAGAAAAGGTACAAAAGATAATACTCACAGCATTAAAATGTGTCCTCTGATGTTTGGCCCTGTCTGAAGAGTTGGAGAAAGCCTTTCTGCAGTGTGGCGCAGGACACGCGTATGGACGTTCGCCCGTGTGAGATCTCACGTGGATCTTTAAGTTCTCGAGTCGGGAGAAAGCCTTGCCACAACCAGGGTGCTAGAAAACCACATATAAAAATGTACTATAAGGTGAAAGATAAAACAGTTGTCTATCAAACATCTTTGTTGTGAATATCTTTGATATCTGTTTGAGAGTCAAGAGGTCTTAAGGGCGACCTCTGATTGTAAATCTGTTATACACTTGGATAAGTAATTTAAACATAGAAAATGTTGTATTGGTTTCAGTGCTGTCAATACTAAAGTTTTTGGGTTTCTTTAACGTGCTTACTGATTCCCTTGATTAATTATGATCAGATATTTTTTTATTAACAGGTTATTTTACACCAGTATTGATGGTCAAAAAATAACTGTTGCGGACACTCGAGTTTTATCCACGAGTTTTGACCTAGCACATTTAGTTGAAGATAATTCATAGCAGCTAAAGATTGGAAGTAGGAATGTCGGTAGACCGGCCGCGGCGGCGAGATTAGCGGACAAAATTATTGCCATCACGGATCGAACTTGGATAAGATGGGCGCGGGAACGTGGAGACTGACACATTCAATAAATAATGTAATTATAATATAATGTAATGGACAATGTAATGAAATAGATAATGCAATGAAACAGTATTGCTCTAATGGTATGTTATTAATTAGAGATTCTATAAATAATGCAATTACAATATATTGTACTGGATAATGTAACGTAGGTAGCAATAATTGTCATCAATTCGGTGCAAAATATATATATGCTTATAATTATGTCCCTGTAATTTGGCTGATAACTTATATGATTAGTAGATAACAACTGTAAATGTAAGTTGGTTAATAATAAATAAATAAATTCATAGAGAGTGAGCGAGTGGGTGCTGTTGAGAATTCATAGGAAAATGAGTATGCAAAAGAAGATAGAGTTAATACTTACATGGCACCTGTTTGGCTTATGTCCTGAGTGGACGCGCATGTGTATCAGAAGCTTGTAACGCGCATTGAAAGGGCGACGTTCACGAGCACACTCGCGCCACAGGCAGCTGAACTCGTCGCCTGGATAAAAACACAAAACTAAATTGAGCTTACTACAGTTCCATGATGTTTCCGCTTATATTTGATGTAAATGTAATTTTTCTACATAAATGCGACTCAAATTACCTTTATATGTGTTGACGTGAGCCCTCTCAATGTGTTCTACTAGCGAGTTTTGATTCGGATATCTTTCGTAACATTGTTCCCATAAACACACTCTGTCACCTGAAAATGCGATAGTTAAATTATTTGGGCTAATAACTTGTATAATATATAGCAATTTACTTCTAAGTAACTTGATTGCGAGTTGCGAGCTGTTATATTATTTGCAAAATCTGAAGTAATTCTAATAATTTACCTTGAACCTTATCCTTTTCAACCTTCCTTTGATTTTGCGTTTTACTTTCAGCAGCATTAACACTATCATCCGTCTCAAATGTCAGACCAAAATCGTCTAAATTAACAAACAATTCATCTTCATCAAAATTTTCTGAATTTTCATCGTAATAGCTTGAACTGTTAACATCACTCTCAACAGATTCTGATACAGATATTTTCCTTTCATTTCTATCAAAACTGAATTCGTTGCAACTCGTGGGCGTATCCGGTAGTGTGTATTTCCTCTCTTCTAAGTTATAAAGAATGTTATTTGGATAACTATAGTGTTCTAAGCTATTTATAGGGCCAACATTATGTTGGATGGGAGTAACATTATTGTACTCTGGCATTTGATTGTCTTCAATATTATAATTACAATAACGCTTAGAAAACACCGTATCTATTGATGGTAGAAGATTCTTCTCTGATGTGGCTGTCTGCAAATATTCTTCATTCAAATCTGGCGTTAATCTACAAGATTCACTGTCTTCTCTGCAAAGCTCATCAATCAGTGATTCATCATCTATGTAGTCGGTACTTGCTCCATACATTTTGTTTTCTTGACTTTTATAAGTATCCATTTTGCAATTTTTATCTTCAAAGTCAATGCCATCTAAATCTAAGAGGACTTCCTTAATATTCTGTTCATTAATATTGCTGTCAATAACTTCATCTATAATTTCGAAATCAGTTTCATTATTTGTTGGTGCATTCCAATTATTTAATACTTCAAAATCAAAACTTTCCTCGACTCCATACTTAAAATTGTCTGTTTTCTTATTTTTATTGCTATTTTCAAGTTCTAAGTTGAATTGTGACATGTAATAAGCATGTAGGTCTGTAACATTGTCGTTTCTTTCATTAAACATATCCTCATCCTCGTAACAAGGTATGATATCATATTGCGCCATGTTCATAGGTTCATTTACCTACAAAAGTTCAGTAATCTCTATGTAGAGGTGTTGACATGTGGTGTTTACTCGTAACTTTGCGCATATGGTTTTGCTATTATTATAAAAATAAACTTTCTCTGTGTATGATCACGCGTGGCTCGAGCATCTGCGAATTATAAATTTAATCGTCTCTTTAGAATTATTATTTGGTCGCCACACGTGTTACTGGGCTGACTTATAGCCTATTATTATTAAAGTTAGGAAGCATGAAGATGATGCAAAAAGGGGTTTATTTTTAAATATTGAATGGACATCTTTTGGTTTGAATCACGCTGAAATTTATGATTCTTAGATTTTTGATTCAATCTTAATTTTATTGCCAAATGTTTCGGGATACTTGTGCCTAAAAATAACCTACTTAGATTTTATAAACATAGCTTTAAGTAAAAAAATTGTGTTTAAAGTAGCAGACGGAATATTCGCTGGTTTTGATTTTACTAAAAAGCAAAGACTAAGCAAGCAATTCTCACAAGCAACCGATAATTATTGTATACAGATTAAACAGCGAGATATTAAATTGAAAAAAAAAATGGTATTATGTTTTATCTTATCATTGTAGAAATAAATATTCACAGTTTTTTGACCCGTTCAAGCAAGTACCTAAGTAGATAAAAAATCGTTTTTGCATGAGTTATATAAATATTACAAAGATGAATTGAAATATTCTTCTTATTTTTCTTGCAACATTTTTTCATAGGAATTGATATTTTTACCCGACCATATAAAAGCACAAATTTTAGCAAACTTAGTGTTCATAAATGTGGCTTCGAACACTAAGTACTGAAACGATTCTGTGTAGTTCAGCATCTTTTAGAGCATCATGGAATAAATTATGGCGAATAAAATAAATTAGCAGAAAAATAAATGTCTTTCAATATTAGGATACTTGAATTTTTTTTTTAAATACATCTTTTTTATTAAAACGTGTAGAGAAAAAATTGTACCCCTTTTTAAGCATATTGCGCGCACGAAGGAGTGTGAGTTTTGGCATAGTTAAAGTTTATATGGAGAAGGAGTGCAGAAAGCTAAAATTACGGTCGAATTTCGACCACTACATACTTATATGTCTTATTCTCTACTCAGTATTATCTAATTTAAAAGGATACTTGTATTATAAGATTGAATCATATATTTGATTCTGCAAAAATATATTATAAATAAAATAAACTTAAAAAAAAACATAAGTACTGACAAACATAGAACATCCTCCTTTTTATAATAGAATAGAATAGAATAGATCTTATTTCATGTAAACCAGATACAGGCAATTATGAAATGTCGAGACTCTAGGTGCACGGTTCCAAATAGTAGACCGAGTTAGTTTTGGAAGTAGTTTTGGAAGTCGGTTGAAAACTACCTCTGTATTTTATTTTATCTGTGATTGACTCCACTTACATACCTACAAAAGCGTTATCTATATGATTTGTATACCTACGTAGGTATCTATAATTTATTAATAAAGATGACAATTATTTATCGTAATAACCTCTAGAAGATTATCGTAAGTAATATAATAATATTAATAATTAATATTTTTCTCTTTATTGTGAGGAGATTATTTCTAATTGTCAAAATTAACACGAATTAGCAAGGTAAGTAACTAAAGGAACCTACTTATTTATTACATCTCGCTTTACAAGTAAGCTACTTTATTTTTTCTTTTTCATGTGTCTGTGTGTACATAAATAATTAAAAAAAAATACTAGTATCTAGTATGTACTGAAATTCCAATCATTGTTAAAAATTATTGTGAGCGGATAATAAATTAATATATCATATTTGTATGTATGTTGTATTATGTATGAAGATACAATTGAATCATTTGTATTCGTTTATATTTCTTTTAAGAATAACTAAAACTTAGGGCCGTGTTCACCGACAATATAACTGATGTTTAAAAATAAATCGGCCGATTAGCCATACAAAAATTTGTGTTTAAACGGCTGATTTTGCTCTAAACGTTTGTTATGTTGTCGGTGAACTTAGGCCTTTGTAAAGTGAACAGGTACCTTTTTACTTTAGTTTTATGTTTTCTCTGCTTTGAGTATGAGTGACTCAAAGTTTCTCTGCCTAAATAAAGCACTTCGTAGATAGATACATAAGAATATTCCGTAATTTTATAAAATTACATTCATAAACCACAAACAAACGTGCATTTATTACTACTAAATACTTAATTATTACTCACTTAAAAAAACTGCGAAATTCAAAAACACAAAACTTCACAATTTTGGCGCGAACTGTCAAACTGACACATAACCTAACTTTTTAAGTGCGCACGAGCACACGTCACCAGGACATCGACGGGAATAGTACGGGAGCTAACTGAATCATGAAAAAACTCCTTACTGAAACCATACCAACCATAAGACGCCAAGGAGATGTTAAAGTATGGAAGGATTTGACGTATAACATGGAAGTGACATTAAACAAAAGCGCGCTTGTGCCTAAACTGGGTGTGAGATAAAAATAATTTTCTACTACATAAGTATGTGCTCTTTTGTTCTTCTTTGGCTAAATACTGTAAATAAATTAGTAAGAAAGCGACTAAAATTAAGAGAAGTATGTACTTCACTCTATAGTATAAAACAAAGTCGCTTCCCGCTCTCTGTATATGCTTAGATCTTTAAAACTACGGAACGGATTTTGAAGTTGTTTTTTTTAAAAGATAGAGTTATTCAAGAGGAAGGTTTATATGTATAATACTTTCATATTTAATGTAAGGATAATAGAGAAATTGCACCCGGGCGTAGCCGGACCCCGCTAGTAATTTATCAAATACTCCATGCATAATTTTTAACTTTTTTATATATGAATTATCATTAATTCATCATCATTATCATATATGTAAGATATTACATACCAGTACTTACCCAATTTATCATATTTCATAAATTACTATAAAACACACAAAAAACAAAAAAACAACAGAAATGTTTTTATTTTTTATTTTAGAAGATGCCCGTGCCCATCTTTTTTGCAGTAACGGGCCGGATTTATTTTTATTATAAATTAAATTGAAGTGTCTGTTTGTAATGTCAAAATAACAGCTTTTTACTAAATGCATAATATGAAAGTATGTACGTACAGTAGGTACAAATAACAAAAAAATCAATTTTTAATATTTTTTTCTGTCTGCCTGTTTGTTCCGGCTAATCTCCGAAACAGCTGGATCGATTTTGACGGGATTTTCACTGGCAGATAGTTGATGTTATAAGGAGTAACTTAGGTCACTTTTACTTTTAATGTAAAGAAAAAATAATTTTGTTAAATTCCACGCGTACCAAGTCACAGCTAATTTATGATATTTTAAACGGCTCAAATAATATTTACCCAATAAAAGACATCACAAGAACTACACCATCTAGTTTCTTTAGTTCGTAGTTACAACATGTGCTTTTCAGAATACCAACTTCAACTTCGGTCAAAACCTGCTGAACTAGAGTTACAAATGACCTTATTAACAACTGTATACAGTTCAAAATCCGTCAACAATTTATTTTACTTCGTGCAAAAGGAAAAAATTATTACGTAGGATGTGTTTTACTGTCTTTTGGCGCCAACACAATTTTATTGATTAGGTTGTCAATATATTTTTATTAGAAATTATTTTACTAACGAAGCCGTGGAGGTAAGCATGTTATTTTATGGTAATGTGGAAACATCAAATCAATATCAGAATATGAGTACAGAATTATGAAGATATAGTACCTACCTACATAAAGTTTTTATGGTTCGAAACATATTCAGCCTGCAGGCATGCAAAATACCGGATAGTCCGAAAGGATACAGCCAAAAAGAAAGAAAGAAAAAACATTTATTCAGCAGGACATATTGACAACACAAGAGAGAGAAGAGTAAAGATAAAAAATAACACTACAAAAAGACACAAATATGAAATGAAATATAAAATTCTTAAATATATAGGTAGGTACTAGCTGACCCGGCGAACTTCGTACCGCCAATAAGAGAACTGTGCACCTACCTACCTACCCTACCTACCTACCTACCCTACCTACCTACCTACCTACCCTACCCTACCCTACCCTACCCTACCCTACCCTACCCTACCCTACCCTACCCAGCTTTCTCCTTCCAATTATAACAAACACAACAAAAAAATAATTAGCGAAATTGGTCCAGCCGTTCACGCGTGATGACGTGACCAAGGGAAATAGGGATTCATTTTTATATATATTATAGATACTGTCAAGCACATAGATTTAGGATCGAAAATATTCTAAGTTTATGGTCAAGCATGCCATGCCGAAAGGGTAGCCAGCTCAGCATTTGCTTTATGAGTTTATTATACCCACCATTATGAACAACTTTTACTATGGCACCAACCTTGAAATCGCGAAAATAATCAGCTGCTCTATACAAATGGTTCAATATTACTCGGCTCTGGAACAGTGGATTTTTTTTCATGAATTGTGATTTGCTCCCATGGTAAAAGTTGTTCATAATGATGAGATGATAATGTTCATGATTTGTCACTTGTGTTTATGTTCTGTTAGTTGTTAAACTCCTAACATGTCTTTAATTATTGTTATTTGGTATAGGTACCGTTTTAATTAAAGTAAATAAATAAATAAATAAATGAGTATAATAATCCTTTTTCGGCTATAAGTACACTTTCCGACTAACCGTGTCTAATATGCACATAATCATATTAATTATTATCAAAGCATGAACATAGCAAAACTATCATGAATTCAACAAACAATAAAATCATAAATTACATAACAATAAATCTTGTATCGTCTAATGCTTGAGATTTTAAAGTAAACAGTTTTTTTTTCAAGATAACACTTTTTTGAATACTTAAGTTCTTGACCTCTAAGCAACTAACGTATCCAAAACGTGAGCCGTTGGTTATCATACCAAATGACCTATCATTGTGACCGTAATTATGTTTTTCGAAATTTTATTATAACAAAAATTTTGTAATCTATTTAAGAGAAAACTTTGTACCCCTTTTTAAGCATATAAGCATATTGGAGGAGTGTGAGATTTGGCATAGTTAAAGTTTGTATGGAGAAGAAGTGCAGAAAGCTAAAATTAATATAGGTATTATAATGTGGTCGAATTTCGCCCATTGGGCGACCACTAGTAATAATTATTTTCGTACAATTATTAAGACTTTTCTCGCGATCAAATGCTGTTTCACGATTTTTACAAAAGTGCCCATCTGTCAGCCATTGAAAATGCACATTCATTTTCTTTTATTTGTGTTTAGAACATTTATTATAAGATCACAAAGATAAAAAATATTATGACATATAATAAATAATAAATTATTAAAAGATAATATATATTAATATCACACAATTATTATAAGATCTGTTAAAATACCATATTTCAGGCAAATAAAGAATTTTATTATTATTTATTATTATTATAACACATAACTTGGCTCATTAAATAATTATATCTTTTCAAAATTGCTCGTTAATCTTGAGTAGTCACCTCTTATTAATTTGAATCCCAAAACTCGTAAATGCGGTGGCAAAAAATTTGAAACTCCTGTAAAATTAACATAAATGTGTCTTGATACTTCCAAAAAGCCGTCGAAGACATAACGACGGCTCTCGTCAATTTTTTGTCTTTTGAAAACGTGTATTTTACAGGGTTTTGTTCTAGAACTTACAATATTTTGGAAACATTTGCGTCTAAACATAAATTAAATTAGGGATAAGATATTGAAATGTGTGTGTTTGACGGTACCGTTGGCGCAGTGGGTAAACGATTGGCTTTCTGCGCTACGGGCCGCGGGTTCGATCCCCGCACGTTACAAATATTTGTATGATCTACAGATAGTTGTTCCGGGCCTGGGTGCTTGTGATATACAGGGTGACTGGTAAATCGAGGGAATCATTGAAGGAGGGTATGGTACTTATCATTATGAACAACTTTTACTATGGGACCAAAGAGGAAATCGCGAAAAAAAAATCAGCTGTTCCATATATTTTGTCGATTAATATTGAATTATTTGTATGGAACAGCTGATTTTATTTTCGCGATTTCAGTTTCGGTCCCATAGTAAAAGTTGTTCATAATGATGAGTAGAACACCCTCCTTCAACGATTCCCTCGATTTACCAGTCACCCTGTATATGTATGTAAACTGTATATAGAATGGAACAAGGTATTATACAAAAAAAAAACTAATTTGAAGTTTTTTTTTTTACTAATTTATTTAATACGAATACCATTAAACAGTGTAGCTTATTAAGTATGGCTGCTATCGCCTAAATGTGTATGTTGAAATAGAATATCACGGTTACGATCTTCTATCATCGCAGCATGAACCCATGCTCATGCCATGGTGGAAATATTAGCCAGTTAGTAAAATTGTTGGCTTCATACAAAAAGGCGCGTGAGCTAGATTATGCGTAGTAGATGCGATGGCCAATACAACAGTAATAAGTATTATAAACAATAATATAAGCATGCCTACTTAATCATTATTATTTCCAGAGTCGCTGACGTGACGTCAACACCGTCTCTACCCTCATAGACCATGTCAACACAGGCAGAGTCACTCACCCCAAAACGAACAAAAAATCTTTTAAATTTACTCAAAATATAAAATAAAAACAAAAAGAGTACATAACTCTTCATTTCATTTGAAAAAAGCAACGGTTTTATCATCAATTCGAACACTACCGTTTAAAAAAAGAAGTGTGTGTGTAAGTGCGCGCACGCAACGATGCATCGTTTTATTGTCGCTGCAGTTGCGAGACACGTGTGGCGAGATGAACCATTTGTTACAATAATCACTAGTTTTTGTTTAAATTATTGTTGGAGAAAGACTTTCACTGCAGTCTGTGGTTTTTTTATATGATCAAAATATATTAGATAGTAATTTGGTTATTTTTATGATTCCTTACCTATACATATTATAGATCTATGGAGTTTGTTATACCTGCATGTGTAATATTTAAAAAGGACACCTGCTTATCATTATGAAATCGCGAAAAAAAAATCCTGTTCCATACTAATAATTTAATATTACTCGACTCAATGTATGGAATAGCTGATTGTATTTCATGATTTCAAGTTTGGTCCCATAGTAAAAATTGTTCATAATGATGAGAACAATAACACCTTAACAGATGTCCGATGTCCTCCCTCTCTCCCCTGGGTATTTCCTCACAGGAAGACCGTTATCTGCACTACCGTCTCCTAATCTGCTGGACTCCAAATTCCAATTGTGAGAGAGGCTTTCTGCCACCAAGTATAGTCATGACAAATGCAGATTCAGCCATTTCTTTAAAACATATTAATTGTTATAAAGTCCATGACCCATATTGTAATTACTTTGCTAATAACAGTGAAGGAAGCAAGTAATTCAACCAAATGTATGATTAATTATCTTAAAACGTATCACCACGTTATTTTAAATAGGACAAATAGATCTACGAGAAATGCTTGCACTTGTTGCGGGAATACGGCTCTCAAAGTTTTTGATAGATCTATTGTTAAATAATAATTATGTTTTAAATTTTGGACTGTTCTGATAATATTAGATTCTGATTAATGAATACAATAGAAAAACATTTTATTCGACACTGCACATAAAAATAAAAATAGAAATAACTAAAGCAAACACACCCAGCAAATGCTGAGCTGGCAACCCTTTCGATATGGGCGTGCTCGTCGGTGCAGTAAAATCAACTTTATTATATTATTTATCCGTGTTTGTTTGTTATTATTTCTTATTATTTTTTTTGTTTCTTTCTGATCTCTGTGTTTAAATTTTATATTATTTTATTTCTGTACTGACGATGTGTCCTTTATCGAATAAATATTTTCTATTCTATTCTATTTAAAGAGATAAAGAAATAAAGATAACACAAACATGAAACAGGCACGAACAAAATAATTAGGTACGAAATTAAATAATATAAATTATACTTCTATTTTATATTTAAATTACATTATTAAATATTTATTATTTAACTATTAATTTTAAAAAAATCTTATTTCAAATTTATTTTAACTTAATTAATAATTACTTGTTAGATTTGAAACGTAGCTTTTAGAAACTTGACAAAATTATTGAGATGAGAGAAGACAGCGGCTCCTCCCCTCGTCCTCTCCTTCTTCTCTCTTGTCATCGTAAAAAACATTATTATTTAATTTTTATCATGCATTAAACCGTTGCCCTGCTATATAGGTTAGGTATGCAAATGTAGGCTAGGCTAGGGATCTCGTCACTGATAAAGTGATAGAATAAAATAAAATAGAAATATTGATTTGCTCAGATTGTTGGTATCACAAATGAGTTGTTAAAGTAACAGATATGGTGAATCTTTGTTATTTCATAGATACAGACACAGTTAAAAGAAAAAGATTTCCTATTAGGTATAGAATAGAATAGATCTTTATTTCATATAAATCAGATACAGGCACATAAGAAATGATGAGGCTCTAGGTGCACGGTTCCAAATAGTAGGTCCTACAGAGAAGAACCGGCACGAAACTCCATGGAAACTTATATTCTTGATTACTACAATGTTGTGGTAAGAGCTGCGAGAATAATGCAATTTCATGGGAATAAAAAAAAGAATAGGATAAAAATAATTTGCTTCTGAATAAGATTGCCTTGACAGTATTACAATCAATGAAATGACAAAATAAGTAGGTAGAGGTACTAATTAAAATTGCCGCAGACAAGAATATTCGGGATGGACTCAACGTAGACGACAGTTATTTTGTTTGTAGTTGTCGTCAAAACTCTAGTGTCCTCACTGGCAACAACTACCAACCACAATAATTCTAGTCCGCGGTAGTTTGCCGGACAAAAAGTCCGTCGTCTGACCCCCGTCTTATATTGTATTTGTACCGATAATAGAACTATAGTTATTTTTAGAGAAAGTTCCTAAATAATTGTTGAGAGCCATTGATCGTCGCGGTGGTACACCAAATTAACACACTCGTGCGCATCTGGTGTGCTCAACTGCGGCCCGCTAGATTTTATAGATATTTAACAGAACATTGATGTATCTAAGTAGTTAAATACTATGTAAGGGTAGTAAAAATACCGAGGCATCTAACCGTGGCTGTAAAAATACAATGCTTCTGTGCTAAAAACAGGATATCTTACAAAAGTTACAAAATACTTAGTTGTGCAAGATTTGGTAATTTTTTTAAGCATTTATATTTTGGCTAGCTCATCCCCAGAGTCCGCTGTGCTGTATTGAAGTGGAAGTTGCGTTCATTTTGTATCTTTTTTTTTTATTAAACCTTTTTCCTCTGCGACCCTCGGTTGGTACCACATGAGATAGGTACAAAAGTAAGCACGCGCACATGTGGACTTACAGAAATAAACACAATACTTGGTCTTAGTAATTGTGCCACACGCCTGTTTCGGCGTGCGGACAAAAAGACAACACCATTTTTTACATAAATAAACTCTCTTTGAAAATTATAGATATGCTCCTCCATTTGTTTATGTAACTGTAAGATAAATTATAATTGATGGATATTGGAAGGGTATGGTTAATATTATAATGTGTTTTATCAAGATTGTCTATTGGTTGGTCTTCGTCAAACTGATTTGTTAGAATCCCTTATATTTTATTTTTTCATAATGTGCCCCGTATTTGAATTGTATGTTATGGATCAGAATGCTGGGCCACAAAACGTACGGATGAAAGGCCGGAGATGCGAATGTTGAGAGGGATGTGTGGTGTAATAAGAGTGGACAGAAACATGAATACAATCTAATTTTTTCCAGGGCAACTATTAATAAAATGTGAAAGTTTTTGAAGATGTTTGGAAATGAAGACTGATATGGGTAATTTAAATTTAAGATAAATAACATTTGTTTTTATTCATGTAGACCATACATGTACTTGGACGAGAAAGTCGTTATAATTCTAGTGGCTAAGTAAGGAATAGTGTTAGGTAACATGACTCAAGAGTAGAGCAGCACTTCCCTTATTACCGGATCAAGATAAGCGGAGAAAATGCAGTTAGTTAGGTATCTTATTGATTGTATTTCTCCGCTCTGTTCCAATCCAGCGTACAGGAAACCTCAGGATTCCGGAAGTCATTAGGCAAAAAAGAGGAGTCAATCGCCTATCAGAATCTTAGAATACGAACAGACATAAGGAAAGTATGAAATAAGGAAGCGTTGCCGGTTTTGCTAATCTGATTTATGCTTTGAGTATCTAGACGATTTATGAAACCAGAGAGAATTTTTTTTTTTACTAATCGGTATCATTTTTTTGAACGAAAGTCATAAAAAGTAGAATTAGGATTTTAAGTAACTATCTAGAATAATTCTGTTAGCTAAATTACGTCGTGTAGTTTTAAAATAGTACAGACTCATGCCCAAAATATTTCCACTCTAGGAAATCTATAAACAAAACTGACGCAACCTGAAAAAAAAAACGTTTCTCACGTGTTTCGAGTGACAACACCAAATCATAGCCACATGCAAGATCATTACTCATCTCTATACAAAAAAAACTCTAAATAACACTAAAAAGTCGAAAAATACTAAATTAACCCCTAACTTTCCATTTCGAATTGAAATGACATTTTTTGTAAAAAAAAAAAGAAAAAATATCGTGCTCGTCTTAACCCATTCGTAGACATGTGCACAAAAAAGATTTTTTTTCCCAGAGTTCAGTAACCAGATAGGGATTAAAAACTACAGTTATTTTAGATTTTTTGTCGGTTCACTAGTTTTTAGGCGCGTACAACTCCAGTTATAATTAAGAGCCACATGTCTTGTTAGTGATGCGCATTGTTGCAGATGTCGATGTGACGCAGAATGTCGATGTCGATTAAAAGCGTATTAATAAGTGTTGAAATTTAATTTAATTTAATATTATCATCAAACATCGTATTCATCATTACTACTTTTTAGTTACTGCGATATTTACTTGAATTAATTAACCACTTACCACCTAATACTGCCACCTAACTTTATGCTGAGCTGTGGCCATTTTGGCACTTCGGCACAATGATGTAGGTATACTTAATATAAACTTAATTTTAATTGTAGATCGTTTTAGTTTTTCTTTTTATTGTATTTGATCTATAAGTTCCAATAAACACGTCATTTTCTTTATATTTGATCGACTGACTAATTGATTGACAGTTAATTGACTATTATAATACCCAGCATAGGTATTGCAGACTATAATAAAATGGCTAGAGACATCAAAAATGTAAGGAAGGGTATGTCCACTGTCACAATGCTGAGCATGTATGTTAAATCATACCATTATCATGACTTATTATTTAACATTTATAAAATCACCCGTCCGTGATCAATTCAACCACTGGTTATAAAGCAATTTCTTCACGAACGTATCTGTAGCGACACCTATCCGCCACATAGAATAACTACTTAGCAAGGCAGCAAGCTAACTAAAGCGGCGCATAAATATGAATTCGACCAATCAGATTACGAGGCCTGCATCGCGCAAGGAATAAAGATTATCGTATCTAACACATATACAACTGTCCGACTGCGACATCAACCGTCGAGTTTCGTCCCGCCAGGCAATATCACCTCGCCTGGTCGGAGGATCCTCCCTTTTCAATGGATGAACACCATACCTCGTTCCTCCACATATCTTAAAAGGCAAGGTAAAGCGTAATTAGTACCTAGATGAGTGATAGTTTTCAGCACACATAAACACTTAACATTCTCTCTTCCAAAAGTCTTCATGCCTCAAGGTACTTAAAACAGGTTTAAATTTTTATCGATACTTTCGAACTTAGCTACATCCCTAGTACACTTGTTTCATATCATAAATCAAGCGAGCTCGCGCTTGCGACGTATCGATTATATTACACACCACATTTCAGTAATAGTTTTATTCTGTTTATCTGTTCAACCTGTGCACCCTTTGATATAAAAAATAAATAAATTTTATGGTGTAGAAAAAGTTGTTCCAGTACTGTATCCACCATATTGGCCTTATAAAAGAGTATTCATGCTCCATTCCACTCCATTCCACTTTGGAACCGTGCACCTAGAGTACGTTTTAAAAGAGCGTTTAAAAAAAGGGCCAGTTGAAATAAAAACTTTGGCTTTGATAGAACATCAATGGGCTCACTGAAATACCTACTTAGTTTTCAACTTAGCTGAAAAAAAAAGGTTTTATTTCATGCAATAACTTAATAAATTCTTCAATATAGAAATTTTACTATAAAAAAAAAAGAAATACGAATTTCACTTCCAGCCCTAAGGAATAATACATGTTGTCATGGATCGTCTCGCCAGCGTTATGCCTTCCTCGGCAACGACGTCCTACTTCTGGGGGTCTACCACGTAATCTACCGCGTAACAAAATGGTAATGAACATCGGACGCTGGTAATAAACTTCAATACGATCGTGAGAGAATAAACTTCAAGCTATCTTGTAAAACAATTACCGATCTGAAGATGGGAGTCTCAACTTCATGATCGGCAATTTTTTTATAAGGTAGCTCGAAGTAAGGTAGTTTTTGTTACGCGGTAGATCCGCTGGTCAGCGCTCATCAGTATGCGAACATTATAATTATGTCAGCACATTGAGAATATCGAAGTTCCAAAATTAAATTCTTAGCCGAAGTTGTTCGACGGTTGATCGATCCTGCCCGAAGATTTCGCCCTTGACTCCAGTACTGTTCCATCGCCCGTCAACGCCAGCATAGCAGCTGTAATCACCGGGCACTTTGGGACGTAATGTAGGAGTGCTTGTCATATTTTTGGGGGTGTTTGGACCGTATCCTGCCGTGTTGACGGGTCGCCAGAGCCTCGTCGGTCGAAAGCAGGGTGTACTACGATCAGGTGAGGTTGGCTTGGTTTCCTATGATATTATTAGGATCCCCTTGAAAAACATATTATCTATCAGTTAGTCATCATCATTAAAAAATATCCCAGAAAGATACTGGAACCATAGTTTTACATTATTAATCAATGGATATCATCTCTCTATTTCAGCTATCACACATCAATTTGATACGTTCAGTAACGCAGCGGACACGTCACTCAACGGATACGAGCACTTTTTTATTTTCATAATATTAATTATAGCAGGCCTCAGATACGCGCATGCGCGACAAATGTGATCGTTACTGACTCATGACTAGGTATAATGTTAGTACCTAAGGATGCAGTTCTGAAGTCGTTTAATTATGATACACTAAGTTTCTTTCTAAGAAATTGTATATATATAAAATTGTATATATGTAAATAAGAATTGTATGTATAGTGTAGTAGGAAACAAGTATAATCACGTCGGGGTCACCACTTTGCTGTTTTGTATGTGGTACCACTTTGGTGTTGTGGGTGTGGTATGGTTCTCTAATAAACCTCGCGCTAAGAACACGCTTTTCTTTGCCACCCTTCTGACCAAACATACACCAAAGTGGTACCACGTACAAAGCGGCAAAGTCCTAGGGCAATTAACAGAATTATATTGAAGTGTGTGTTTAAATTACAGAAAATTTTTAGGCTTATCTCAATCTCGTTTCTCTGTATAGGTAAAGAAAATCTCAGTTTTTGTATAGAGCAGTTTTAATAATTTTTTCTCTGCTATAGAAATTAACCGATCATGTAATGCAATTACCAAAATGATTTTAAAGAAATAATAAATGAAGTACATAAATATCAGTTTCGAATGTTTTGTAATTGCCGGGAAAAATAGAAATCCCTGTCGCTAACATTTTTAAAGATTGATTTACATAGATAATATGTTTGCGTTACTGGTAATGCGATGTGTGTATATCGATAAAGAATACGATTATTTTTTTTACTTGTATGTTCACAATAAAACACAGTATAATTGTAATGATTTCGTTTAATACAACACTAAGTAAGTATAATTTACAATGATCAATAAAAGTATTCGTGTTGGCTCGAGCATAAGCAGTCGCTTCACTGAACATAAGCACTCTTTCTGCTGACCATCTACGTAAAACGGAACGCAAATAAGAGGCGATTCACACTACACCGCCCGAATCCGCAACGATCGCATCCGTTCCGGTGCGAAAGACTAACATCGACGCAAACTTAATAATTCTACATAGCAAAATAATATTTTATTCGTATACGGTGTAGTGAGAAACGTTAACAAAACAGTTTTTTAAACGCGCACCAATGTTTAAATAATAAAAGAATAATGTCATAAGCTTAAACAATTTTCTCAATTCCAAAATTATAAGGTTTAAAGTTTTCGTGCACAGGATTTAAAAAGATATAAACATAACTATTGTACTTAACTGTTAAGGTCGGTTTACATGTGTAGGTTAAAAAAAAACAAATGTTACTCAAGATTTGTTGACACAGAAAATTCAGTCCGCAAATAATTATGTCCCACAAATATTCTTGCATGCATGTTACATTATCTGATACGTATTACGGAATTTATATAGATGTATAATGTATATTTTAGACAATATATGAGGAAAATGGATAATTATCTATGTATTAACTACAGGTTTGTGACGAATGCGTGTGAAAATTGGATTTACAATTAGTCGGATTACGATAAAGCTAATAATTTTTTTAATAGATTTGAGGCGGCGGGTATCTGGTTGATTAGGCGGATGTGTATTGCTAATAATTTAACGTCTTTTTTTCTTCTATTTTTCAGTGAAAATTGCTGTCATCGTAGCCCGACTTCGAAAGTATTTTTTTTTTTGCAAATTATTTTATATTTTAGCAAAAAAAAAAAAAAAAGACAACTGACACCTACTCGAAATCGCTATGTATACGTTTTTAATCCCAAAGTTATTGCGAATTCGAATATACATTTAACATACTCATTTTACAGTTCTACGTTATAAGTATACATACAATGTGTGATATGGTTATTTTCACCTTTTCCGATATTTCTCGAAAAAGTAACAAAAACCCAACTTAATACGCTCTTAACAATATTTTATAGTAAATGCAAAATCGAAAAATGCACGAAAAACTAAGCTTTTTTAACAAAAACAAAAACGATTATCAGAATACAGTGATTTTTTTAACTACTAAGTATTTATTCTTCTAATTTTTTTCTCTACAACATGAACGATTTAATATGCAATAATTAAGTGAACGTTTACACTCGTCCAAATTCTTACCATTTTTTCAAAAAAGATTATTTTTTACAATCCATGATAAATATTTACATTCTAAACTTACTCTAAAACAATTCCTTGGAATCAACAAAGTAATAAAAAAATGGTACCATTAAAAAATCATGGCACGCCATTGAAAATAAAATTACTTGTTTTATCTTTACATCAGATCGTCAATCACAAAAAAAAATGTAAAAAATATAGCGGTCTCTGGTATTTTTGAAAATAAAAGTAAATATTCTGAGATCTTTCTTCTATTTCTGTAGCACAAAATGTCGAAACAACTGAAACGCTTGGCGTATATTTAAACTTATTTTATCATACCAATAGTTACTACTTATTGTTCTTATTACTTGTATATTACAAATAATGATTAAATATTTTTTATTTAAATATTGATATGGACCTTTTAAGGTTATTTATCGTTGAATTCAATGATTATTTGCGCAATCCGTTCCATCTAAAATCTTTCTAACACTTACACACTATAAATATTACTAACAAGTAAATCTACCTCAGCTACCAAACCTAAGGGAAATTAAAATAAAAAAAATCGTAAAACCTATAATACTTCAAAACCCCGTTAAAACCGGGTCAATTAAAAAATTAAAGAAAAAAATATTTGGTTAACTCTAACTTACAATTCCTCATTTCGAGATCGTCCGTATTTTTTTATTATAAAAACTTCCAACAGTGAACACATTACACTTTCTAGAACACCGTTTCTAATAACTTGAAATAGATCTACACCCGTAATTAATATAGTATTATATACTGTGATAATAAACGCCAAACACTCAAGTGTTTGTGTGGTTTACACATAGTTCACTTAACACTGTTTACACTTGACAATTAGCTTTGGATACGAGTACACTTCCCGTGTATATGCAGCGCCTCTTCTACTTTGGATAAAGATGGCTCCGTTCTATATTGCGTTGAGTACATGCTCTCTACGCGTATTGCTGGTTACTCCTTTATTTGTCAGATCTCTGTTCGTTGAGCGACAGGTTCTCAGCCTCGTCCTTGATGTGGGACATGGAAGGCCGATACCTGTCCTCGGCCCGAGGGTAGTCGTCGTAAGGACTTGTCTCCCCGGAGCGGTTGCTCGATGACTCTTTGTTCGAATTTGAGTAGTCACCTGAGGTAAATTGAGAACAATTTTGATAATTTCGTGACTTACAGAAATGAGAAAACTTTTACTAGGTACAAAAACTTTAAAAGCCTTTCTTTGTTGTAAATATATTTTTGGAATATTTAATTTATATTATTTATAAACCATACTATAATTTCATTTTTTTTGACCACTCCAAATCACATATTCTAGGGTGCCAAATGAACTAGAAAATGTATTTATTTGGTGGATGAAATCCTTACCTTTGTTAGAATAATCAGATGCCTGCATCTCATTCTTGAGCGCGTAGATATTAGGCTTGACGTCCTGAGGGTCGCTGGTCAAGTCCTCCGCCTTCACATCATGTGAAGAACTGCTGCTACCATATCCATTCAGCAAAGGAGGCCGGCTGACAAGAAGAATTAATACGGTCGTATAGAAATTATATTGAAAATCAGCCGTACGTGAAACCGGATGATAATACTGAACATATTAATATATTAGAAAAGAAGAATAGAATAGAAATACTCTTTATTGTGCACCTGATAAAAAAGGAGCAATTAACATAATAATTACAAGAGAATGAGAAGAAGAAGATTATTATTATCTTCTATTTTGCCGAAAAAAGTCCAAAGCAAGCCGTTCTTTATCAAATTTTGGCCATTCTATCTCCAAGTGATATCATAAAAGGTGACAGAGGCATATGAAGAAGAAAATGATTGATAATACCATATTGTACAATATTAAATTCTCCGACGGCGGCAAACGGTATTGTTTGAGTATTTAAGGCAAAATTACCTGTAATCATCGTGCGAGGACGGATAATCCTCAGTCTGCATCATGTGGTCCTCACCGGACATGTACGATAGGTTGCAATCCTCCATCATGCCCTAAAAATAACATTATTAAACTTGTTACATCGGTTTAAATGTTAAATTGTAATCGAATTTTTGAGGAACTAAATCGATTAGTAGGTTAAGACCGGAAACAATAAAGTTAACGTACTAAGCGAAAATGTTAGTGATTTGACTAGTTACATACATTGCACCATACCTGCAGGTTTCTCTTAAGAGCTTCACTGTACCCGTGTGGACTGGTCATCATTGGAGGACTTTGAGCTCCCATAAACCTGAGAGAACATAAACCAGTTATAAAATATGCAAATCATAAAATAATATTCAGCTTTCAAAGAAAATTTACAGCATTATTTATTGAAAAACTTTGATACTAAGTGAATTCATAATTAATGGAGCTGATCACTTAATAAAAACAAAATTAATAAAAAATCATACCCCGGCCATTTCAGACCTCTTCCAAATCAATTCGTAACCATTAACACTATTTATAGTGATTTCTGTATCGTGTATATCATGTGGAGTGTATAATTTTGAATTAAAGTCCAATTTATATGAAAAGTGTCTCAGTGAGTGTGTGTATGTGTATGAAAGAGAAAGATAAATAGAATAAAAATAGAAAAATGGAAAAACGCAAGCTGATCGAAAAAATGTTAGTAAAACTTATCTAGCATGCGACAAAAATGCACAGGCAAAGCATAAGAAGCATAATACTTACCACAGGGATTACATGCACAAATGTTAAAGAGAGGGAATAGTAAAAGATTAAAATATAATATTTAATCTTACTTGGGTATCCAACGACGATCCTTTACAATAATTTGTATTAGATGCAATGCATGCAAGTCATTGTAGAAATAAACATTGTTTATAATCATCGACATAGATCCGGAGTTTCATCAAATATCAATAAAAAATATTCCATGTAATTACATCAGCAAAATATGATATAAGCTAATTTATTAAACAAGTTATTTGTTGTAAAGTGATGTTAAAAACTATTGCAAAACAATCGGCTATAGCTTCGCACTCTAGGAGTCTATAATACTTGTGTGTGCCTATATGTCTCTCTGGATGATATTATTATGGTTTGATCATACACAAAATTTGTACTTTATAATTATTTTTCTCTACAAAACTGCAATATAGAAGCAGGGCTCATCATTTTAGATTAAAACTGATAATATTTGAATTAAAATGTCATTGACCATATTAATTCGAACATAGTATGTATTAACAAATTTTCTAATAAAAATCTAAGTTCTGATGATATTTCAAAGAAATAAAAGCACACACAGTGTTCATAATCCGTTATTATAAACACGTCTAGTTACAGACTAACATGACATGTTAAATTAATCTAAGCTTACACGGTGATACACTTTACAATAATGGTCAGAAACATCAAATCTAGTGTGGCTACCGAGGATTATCTCTTTTACTCTAATATTCTGATAATTCTCGGCTTTTGTTCTCTCACATACATTAACGCTATGTGGACGCGATCGTCCAACGACTCACGTTTTTATATAAAAAGACCTCATTCAATCACATTTTTAGTTTTTGAGCATCAATAAATACAGTAATTTCGTCAGAATTTTGTGTAACTATAAAAAAATCTTATGACATCTAAATATATAATGTATTCTTAGCCAGCTTTTTTGATACTGATGTTCATAATTGAAATGCTTATATCATAGAAAAGAAAAGAATTTAATAATCTTTATTGTACACCGTGTTAGTTAAACTTCAGTTTTCTTCATTATAACTATGATATCATTTACAAGGGCTATAGGCCCTGCCCTCTATTAAATGGGACTCATTAACCGTAACCGTAAAGTAGGTACACCACTGCCTAACCCTTCGGGGAATAGAGGCGTGATGCTGTGCCATGTATAATTTGGACATATAGCAATATAACTATCACCTATCGATTTAAACTTGATTCAATTATGAACATCACAAAAAGCGTAACCAAGCAGATTCGTTGGACGGTCGCAAGTGTGTCGCGGCGCCCTTACTGTGGCGGGTTGTGGGCGGCGGGCCCGGCGGCCGGCTCATACTTCCGCGGTCTGCCTCGACTCAGGTGCCGTCTCTTCACGAATTCAGCGTCGTCCACCATCCAGAAAGAGCCGAAGTCATCCTCGTACCGCACGAAACATTTGTGGAGTGACAGGTTCGTCCGGATAGCGTTCTATAATTGCATCGCCGTTTAATATCTATCACAGTAATCCAAAAATCTCCAATCATCTTATATTAACGCTTGTGCTTTCATTGCTAAGAATTTGATTATGAAATTTCGAAAAGTAACATTGAAAGCACAATCAGATCGTCGTGGAATGGAGGAACACCGTACCATGCAGGATATGATAGCCCCAGAAAACCCTGAAGGATGGACAGGAAAGGAGGTTAATAGGCAAGCGAGAAAACGTTATTCACCGTTGTGCCGAAACCCACGTACACACACATAAATCCTAAATACAGAAAAAATTACATGACCTCACAAATTGGTGACATTATAACTAGCAAGTTATAATGTCACTCACAATTATCAAGAGCCCACTACACAAATAATTACATAATTATTAAAATCTGAAACGAGATGAAAACGTTTATTTACACAATAAGAGTTAGATACATCGCTAGGTTAGATAGAAAATATGTAAGAGAAGATCAAAATGTACCGAAAACTGTGAAGTGTATGTATGTGCAGTATTAGTTTTTGAACTAAACTTTGTATTTTGACCATGTTGAGTTTTCGACACTATTTTCATTATTCTAGTAATTATTTTAAAGTACTCCTTATTTACTTTTGGAGTCAATTTAACTTTTTCAACATCATCTCAACCCATTTTTTTTTTTTTTTCAGTGGGCACGAGACAAAAAGAAATTTTTTTGTGTGAAAATCGCTTGTGTTGGTTTCATTTACTTAGTAGTTGGTTCGAGTTTTGTATGTAAAATGATTTTTTTTTCTGTATATAATAAACAAGAAACTTTAGCGATTTCTGTATTTGGCCGAACAGTAGCAGTGGGAAATATGTTTTTTGTTTATAGTGAAGTGTATACTGTTTTTTAGAGATTGTAAGTAAAGGGTATTTTATTATGTAAAGTGTGAACAAAGTTTGAAAGTACATTCTGGAAGCTGTTGACAGAAATGTGTCAAATTGAAATTGTGCATAGAGCGTGAGTTGTTAAACGGTGATCTCTACGGTTAGAGATAAGATTTGTTCATAGAAATGCATCTAGAGTTACTGTACAAGTTAGTTGAAGTGTTAATGCTTGTGTATGTATAAATTTTACAAGTAAGGTGTAAAAATTGTAAGTTTATACTATAGAATAGTATTTAATGTATAGTATATCTTATGTGCCTGAAAATTGGGATGTCTCCAATGTTTTCTGTAAAGTGGACAGTAAGTCTGAATTTGGTTGTAAAGTGTTAGATTCTTCAATGTTCTGTGTTGAGCCGACAGTCAGTAAAAGAAGTGTAAATGGTAAAAGTAAACCGTATGAAGCTGTAAGTAAAGTATTGTCAAAAATATGTACTTGAGTAGTTTTAGTTGTTATAAACATAGTGTGTAAAAGGTTTAGTGTAATATTGGGATCAGTCTTTAGTAGAGTAAGAATAGGTCTGCATGGCGGGAGTAGTGATGTGATTGCCCAAGTGTGAAATGTAGCAATATCAGAAAAGTAGTACTGTAAAGTATTTATTGTCTCAAATGTAACGACGAAGAGAGAGATACGTGAAGATTAAATGCAGATTGTCTTCTAAAGTATCCATACTAGAGAATATCGTTAACATTGTTGTAAAATGAAATATTAGAAAACTTTTAGGTTTAGTTTGTTGAGTATGATTTGATATTTCACAATGCAAAGTGAAATATAAAATCGAGTGAGTTGGAGTAGAATTGTAAATAATTGTGGTATATTGTGATACTCGTATATAATTGTAATAGTCAAGGTTTGTTGTGATAGTGTAAACTGTATGACTGAAGAGATAGATCAGAAGAGTAGTGAAATGTCTCCAAAACGTCCCAAAGTGTATACTGTAATGTATGTGGAATAGAGATTATAAAATCCAAAGTGTAAAGTAAAGTACCAAAAGTGGCAAACCGTAAAGTGTTAAATGCAAAGTGTACTGTAATGTCTCAAATCTAGAACAGGTCTGCATGGCTGGAGTTCTGTACCCGGCGTGCATGGGCGGCGGGTGCGCGTGCGCGGCGCGCTGCGGGCGTCGCTTGTAGAACTCCACCTCGTCCACCGTCCACACGGCGCCCTTCACGTTCTCAACCCGCATGAAGCATTTGTGCAGCGACAGGTTGTGTCGCACCGCGTTCTGTGTCGCCACTCAACGCGTCTTTATATGCTCCAATACCAATGACAATGCGCTATGTTTTGTGATTGGTAGTTTGTTTTTGTTTTATGGTGCGGAAATTGTCCATTTAAGGGGTTTAGACATTGTGCCGTTAGAAAATTTTATAGAGATAGAATTCGCATATTCTAAATGTTGCATTTTTCGATTTAAATGTAGTATGAACTTGAAATTCTTTGCTAATGGCATAATGTTGATAATTCTTTTTAGTTTCTTTAAATTTATGCCATAGCGCATCGTCGTAATCACAATTATTTAATAATAGTACAAGTCAGAATATCTTAAGTAGAACTATAGAATAATAAAATACATCTATAAGCTTCTTAATATAATATATCGAAACTTCAATCTTCAAGTGTATATAAGCAAACAATTTAGTTAGAAAACCAAAAAAATACAATAATATAATCATTAATAGAGTTCAGTTAGTCTTTGCCCAACCACAGTTGAAGATTTTAGTTAAAATATGTATAAGTAAACATAATAATAAACTACATTTACCTTGTCTCTTTGCATTTCAAACAGTTTTTCGTTCAAAAAGAAAATATTAGTTGTATGGCTAAACTACACAATTGCATCATAATTTCTTGCTTTTGAAAAACTTTGATTGACAATATTATTATTTATTTTATTAGATTCTTTCATAACTTTAGTATTATCCTTAGTTTCCAATCATGTTAATTCAACATCGTTAAAAAGTGAAATATCTAGGACATACCTTCCATGTGGCTGCATTGCGCCTGAAGTAGCAGAAAGTAGACTGGAACCAGTTGTAGATCTCGTTCAAAGTCAGCTGCTTGTCTGGAGATTCTATTATAGCCTGGAAAAGTACATAGAATCAGTTAATACTTATCATGAGTCCAGTTCCGTTATAATTTGTTTATGGATTAAGACTAAAATTAATGATATAAACTCTAAAGTATCGTATCATAGAGAAACGAGTAGAATGTTTGATATTTTCCATTCATTCTGAGATTAACGGTAGGTAGATTTCGATTACGGAAGTAACGGATAACACTGAAATTACACTTATTTAATGTGGTCCAAATTTGAACCCTTGGGGAACCTCTTTAGCTATATTTATGAACAAAAACTTAAACTTAATATATCAAAACATTTTGTAGTTTGTACAGTTAAAAAACTATATTTTTTTTTATCTTTTGAATACTAATCATCAATTAAATTATTTATTCTTATAACTTTGTTCAGTATACGTTTATACTAACACAATTAAAAGCTGTTATGAGTACAAACCTGTCGGATAAGCGAAGCGTATGTGAACGGCGGCCGCACATCAGCCGATTTGTAAAACTCGCGGTTACGCTGTATCTCTGAAAATATAGATATAGAAACCATTAAATCATATATACTTACTAGAGGTCGCGCGGGTGCGCGGGCCGCATGCGGCCCGCGAGGGCTTTATAGGTGGAGCTTGTAACATAACTTAAAAAAAATATGATTTTTGATTTTGTATGGCAGCCATTTTTTTTTGTATAGAAACCATCTTTTTTTCAGCGGCTCGTCAAACGGCCCAGGGTTCTTGACATTTTTAGTTCCGGCAGTATGGGTGTGCGACTTGCCGTTTTTGAGATCCGTAGGGCAGTTCCGGTCAGTGTTCCACTTTCAGGTCATTTAGGACTTTTCCTAAACTCACAGGACCCCCCTCTATACGACTCCCATACATCACTTTTACCCTCCACGGCTCCTTCTGGGAGAACAATTGGGTGAAAATCCAAAATGAACATTTGTTTGGCGGCCATCTTGAAAAATGGCGAAAAAAAAAATTTGATCCCGGATTATGAATCGGTGCCCCCGAAAACCCCCGGATGCCAATTTTCAGCCGGCTCGGAACATATATTTTTTTGGTCGCCATTTTGAATCCGCCATCTTGGATTTTTATGACCCCCACCGGAAAGCCCCCGTCGTCCTCTATGACATTTGGTCGAGCACCCCCCCACTATCTCCAACGGTTTCGGAACGGTGACCGTTTCAATTTTGTATGGCCGCCATCTTTTTTTGTATGGAAGCCATCTTTTTTTCACCGGCTCGTCAAACGGCCCAGGGTCCTTGACATTTTTAGTTCCGGCAGTATGGGTGTGCGACTTGCCGTTTTCGAGATCCGTAGGGCAGTTCCGGTCAGGGTTCCACTTTCAGGTCATTTCGGATTTTTCCCGGACTCACTGGACCTCAAAGTTTACGACTCCCATACATGACTTTAACCCCCCACGGCTCCTTCTGGGAGAACAATTGTGTCAATGAGTGAGTCAGTGAGTCAGTCAGTGGTAATCGAGCTTTATATATATAGTCAATAATTTAATATGCCACCTAGAATAAAAATTAAAAATAAATTAAAGAACCAACAGCCATTTTGTTCCAAAACAGTATTTTATTACCTTGCTGTACATCTAATCCAGCTCTTTCGAGCATATACGGAAGACCTTTAGGACAGAAATAACAATTTTACAATATACTTTTCATAATGACTAATAAAAGTAGTGATATCCTAGCGGTTGAACGTTCGCCTGCCATGCAGGAGCGTCTGAGTTCAAACCCAGCCCACACTTCTGACTTTTTGGATTCATGTGCAGATTAGAATTTGATTATCACTTGCGATAATGGTGAAGGAAAACATTGTGAGGAAACACGCGCATCTGAGAGTGCCTCAAAAAGTTCTGGTTCGATGGTGTGTGTAGTCCGCCAACACGCACTAGGCCAGCGTGATGGCCTTACCCTTCTCATTCTGAGAAGAGGCCTATACCCAGCAGTGGGACAGTAATGAGCTGGAATACGAATACTTCTCGTAGATCATAATAGATACAGGACGACTAAGACAGGTCAACTGGTTCAAAATAAAATTGTAATCATTCGGTAGCTGTTTTGAACTATGATCTCTTCTTTTAATCTATGGGATGTTCTTCTTCATTATTTTTTTTAAAAGAAAACGTTGTCCCCCCCTAGGATTTCTCCTATATCGTGGGTACAGTTTACAGACATACAATAGGTGACATGCACATACACCCAGACAGTTTGTTATCAGTTTGTTATCAGTGTCGTATATTTACCTCCTGCAATGGCAACCCCTGACTTATCAGAGACACGACGTCGTACTGGTCCTGGTGATGCAGCTTCAGAGGCACCACCTGCAAGTTAGTATACAATCAATGAAGTCATTCTTTGTTAATTTAATTTCATCTGGCATGATCACATCGATACGAAACGATCGTATTTTTGTATAAGACCGATGATTATGGCATTATAATCAAGAACCGTGCATTTTAGTACCATATTATGTTCAACAGTTAAAAATTGTTTTTTTTTTTTTTTTTTCCAATATTTGGCAAAAAAATATTTTGATGGCAATTGTTTCGTGAAACGATTCATTCAGCTGCATCTAAAAGCCTTGGATATCGTTGAAGTGACGTTCGCTGCTCTGATTGCGAGTCAGTTGCAAGCTGTTATTTTGTATATAAAATTATAGTTTATGCACCTAACTACTACATACCGTGCGGATGCTTGGCCTGGTGATGCGTGGTGTCCCTAGCAGCATGCAGGTGTCGCATCATGGCGGCGAGGCGGTCGCGCTCTCGTCGCAGCTGCAGCTCCAGCTGCGCTACCACTTGCATCTGCACGCGAGCTTGCGCGGCTGATCTGTCATCTAAAGTGTGAGCGGCTTCCAGGTGCCTGAGGGACAATTTGGCGTTTCAATAAACCAATCAGATTTTACTTGGAATTTGGCAAATCTTAATAATACAAAATAACCACGCTAGCGATAGTTGGTATAACTTCGTACAAATGCTCTACTAATTTTTAAATGGACTCAACCTTCTTCATGGATGCAACAAAACCAAAGGCTTGGTGTTGAAATCCAACCTGAAAGTGATTTCTTTCAAACACTGTATGATGAAGCTGATGATTGAAAAGATTACTCACTTGAGGAAAGCCTGGTAGTCTTCAGCGAGAGCATCGCATCCGGGCCACTTGCATACGCCGCGCCCGAACAGTGGATGCTCCTCCATCTCACTGCCCCACAGCATGAGGCCTGATCAAGAACATACATTACTCTCAAGCATCGTGTTTGAAGATAGGAGCCAAATAAGAGATAGAAAGCGTCATCATTCATTCGAAATTATCTGTGACGGTGAAAGTTAAAAATAATGTTTGTCAAGAAAAAGCAAAAAAGCTATTGAGGGCGCCACTTGTAAATTGTTTTGAATAAGACTAATTAGTATATTATTAGCTAAACCTTCCTTATATCAGAAGAAAACTGCACAGAAGCTGGCAAATAAGTATTTTTCGTTCTAATTATTTTCATGTCTTGATATAATTGTTGATGGTTACTTCACAACAAAATATGTAGTCACAATATCTGTTTATACACATTCGATTCGACGAAGGATAAGATCGATATAGAAGTGCTCATTAGCTTCCCGATTGTGATTAGGTTAATAATTATGTAGGTACCTGGCGGCGCATTGGGTGGCACGGACAGTGGCCCGTGCATCAGGTATTGACGCTGAACTGCCTGCAGCTGTTGAACCAGCTGCTGCTGTTGAGCTCCTAGCTGCTGTTGCAGGGAACCTGGGGGAAATGATTCTTTAGTTTATTGTATGCTTCATATCTCATGTTTGCAAAAATAAAACAATGGTCTCTACATTCAGTATAACTGAGGATTTTAGTGTCTGTATGATTAGGGAACTACACTTCTTCCAACCGATTGGTAGTAAAATCAAATAATATCATACGGCTGTTACTTTGTCATGATCATCATTGTAGCCTTTTCACGTCCACTGCTGGACATAAGCATCTCCCATAAATATCCACGTCAAACGGCTGTGAACCGTTTGCATCCAAAGACTCCCAATGAACTTCACTAGGTCGTCCGTCTATGTAATGAGGAGCTGTTCCACGCTCCTCTTTTCGATCCGTGGCCGCCACTCGACAACCTTCTTTCTCCAACAGTTGTCAGTACGCCAAGCAATTTGGTTTGCCCATTGCAACTTCAGCTTGCTAATCCTAAGAGCTATGTCGGTCACTATAGTTCTTCTACGGGTTTCCTCGTTCCGGATTTTATCGGCTGTCACCTATCAGGTATGCTGAGATGGGAGCCATTTTTGGTCTCGTTCAGGTTGCTTTGATTATTGTTTTTCTATTGTAATTTTTTATGTTTTATTTGTTGTTTTATTTTTGTACCTTTTATACTTTTATTCGTTCCTGGCGAGTCCAGAATAAAAATGTTTTCTTTCTTCTTTCTTTCTTTCTTTCAGGTAGGTAAGCATCTTCTTAAACGGTCTTTGTAGAACGCATTTATTAAACCACAAGTTTTATCTTCCAGATAGTTTTGTACTAACCTGGCGAAGCGTCCGGCGGCGGCAGATGAGATTGTGACAACAAGTTGAGATTGATCTGGTCCTGCAGTCGTGACTGCTCCAGTTGGCGCTTAGCAGCCTCCGAAGTCATGTGCTGAATATTAAAGGACCATATTATTTCCTTAGTATAACGTAAAGTATAAGAAATTACACCCATAGTCATGCTATGGGATAATTTATGGCACTTAAAATTGTACTTCCATTTCAGGTTGTGAAATATTCCTTCGTTTCTGTAACATACCTGCTTCTGCATGTGATGCTGATGGAACAGCCGCTGTTTCATCAGCGCCTGCAGTTGCGTATGCTGGTCGAGAAGCTGCATGGCCAGCAAGTCGGGTGCCACCAGCGGCAGCGGCGAGCGCGTCCCGCCGACTGCGCCCGCGCTTCCGGCCGGCGACACCGGTGCAGGACTCGAGTGCGCAGAGCCCTGGGGAGAGGTTGGGGCTGATGCCTAGAAAGATTCAAAGATATCAATACGAAGTATGGAAAGGACGACAGTTCCCAACAAAAACCTTGATACTCAGAGGTATACTTTGAAAAAGAACTTTGGGTTTTACTGTTAAAGGCATGTATCACGTATTGCCAAGAAGTTAAATACTGAAAAATATATTTACGGGATACCTGGTATTCCTGTTCTTGCCAAAGCTGAATAAGATGGACATCTAGATTTATTAAATAAATTGGGGACGGAACCAGTTGAACACGATGAGGAAAATTTAAGTGAAGATGATAGAGAATCGATTAATTGTATCTGGATCAAAAAAGAATTTGGCGTAGCTGGCTCTAAATAATTTAGGATAACGCTTAGTAGAAGACGTACTCTGAGCATGCTTACCCGTGCGAGAGCAAGCGGCTCATGGTCGCGAGGGGGCGAGGCGCGGCGTGGTGGCGAGCTGCGCCGGCGTCGCCGCGCCGCCTCGCCGCCCCACCTGCCGGACTCCTCCCTAGAGACAAATCAACTTCTTAACAAACTGGTATTATGTGATTACTCTTCACATCCATCCAAAATCCAAAGAATCGTTTCCTGTGGAAGGATTTTCTACTTGTTCCTTATTGGATTTCATTTTGTGAGAATTATTTGAAAAATCTACTGGCATGGCACCTGAAATCTTTATTTATGGGTGCCACACTTACCTTTTTTTTTTTTTTTAAATATTCATAATGAATGGGCCAAGGATAAAATAATGGATGACCAGTAGCATCCACTTATTTGCTTATAGCTCTCGATGGGATTTTTAGCTTTTTTGGCAGAGGCCTGGAAGAAGAGAAGACTGTCCAATCTTCGAGTAAAACTACGTACCGGTCCAAACACCGGTCCAGCTCGAATGAGTTGATGAGCGGCGGCTTCGCGGCGCCACCCGGGTTTGAGTTCAGTGCCGACTCCGGACCCTGGGAACAACACAAAAACATGATAAGAATAATGCTTAATAATGCAGCTCCAATATTTCTTCTACTCTGTGCTGCGTGTCCTGTCATCTGCACGCGTGATGAACGAATAATGACCGTAACTGAAGATGTAGTCCGCGTGACGGATATTGGACTAACTAGATTTAATATACCTATGACTGGCTACGAAGGAGTGTAGGGAAACGAAGTGATTCTCAAGCGAAAACTAAAGATTTTACAAGCAAGCAAATTACAAGCATACTGTTACAACATACAATTAATCAAGTATTTAAAGGAGATATTTTTCAAGAGAAAAGTTGGATATACCAGGGATGGCAACTGAAGGATGCAACAAACCAAGATCCTTATGCTACATATAAGAAAATTGTAAATAACTGTCGCTTGGAAACTTCGCGATGCAGGGTTATTGACGTCATGCAGTGCACGTGTTGCTTCAGAAACTCTCTAGTTCTAAACAATAGTATCTTGGAATAAAATACTATCTTCCATGGAGTAAATAATTCGGATCAATCTATGGATACTCTAACTTTCGATCAAACAATGAGAAAGTTCTTATAATCTATACAACGAAAGTATTTACGAGTAATATTGCTATTAAAGGAAATACAAAATACATTTCAAAATCAAATACAGTACATAATTATAAAATTGACTTCATCTCACCCAGTAATGATCTTGTGGTTCCATAAGAATTTACAATCATCATCAAAGACATGAAACACTAAGTTGAAACTACCACTATTTGCTACAAACTATTGCAATAGATTGAAGCCGACATAGACCAAATAGAAAGACAATAGAATAATAGATCAGAAGCAGTTTTCACCAAACGCAACCTCGTCATACTTAGCAAAATGTTATTGTTACTCCTGTTAACTACTATCGGTCGAAGCGCAAACATATTTACAATATGAGGTCACCGCTGCCCGTGGTGAGATTTGTTTTCATAAATAACTAACCATATTATAAACATGAAACCTCACATATTATAAACTAAGATACATTTTTTCATAAACATCCTTTACTTAGAAAAGAAAATAAGGTCTAGGATGGGTGGCTTGGCTTAATTTTGCTATTGTATTGTAGAACAATGAGGATCAGAAGAAGGTATCTAAATATGAGAAGGTACCTCGCTCAAAATGATGCCACCTATGACATGGAGCCTACAACCGTCATTGATATAAGAGGACACGACGAAACAGCCCTACCTAACTCTTGGACACAACACGACTGATATATCTATCATATTCTATAAGCGCACAAAGGAAATTTCTAAGTCAAGAAAAAGAAAAATGTCTGCCAACTACAAGAATTAAGAATTGCGTTGACTTTAGAAGAATAGCGTAAGAATGTCATAACAGAAACCGCATGCAACTTGAGTTGACAGATGTTTTACAGGAAGACAATTCACGAGCCAAAACATTTAATTTTTGACCCAAATATGAATGATTAGTGATCCGTCCATATCCAACTTATGGCCGTATCTCCAAAGTTTAAAACACTCAGAATACTCTAAGAACTTAGTTGGCAGCCAAGTCTACCTGTAATCTGATACTAGAAATGAGAAGCCCTGTTCCATAGACATAGGTTTATGTATAGTTAATATGTGTAATCGATGTGTAACTCATATCATATAACGTTATGACGATATCTATTAGAATCATTATCTACCTACACTTCTAAATTATAAATTCTTCTCTACCGCAGAATCTGAGATTAAGTCGTAAGCATCCTACTCTAGATGGCGCCACTCACACTTAATGTTAAGTATTGCCATAAATGGGAAAATGCATTTTTTTATCTAAAAACCAACTTTTTAATAATTACTGGGTATCTAAGTGGGACTTGACAGTGATGTAACCCACAAATGGTAATAATTTATAGTCTCTATTTAAATAATGTCATGCTTTAATGCATAGGTATTTAAGCTTTTCATTTTTCAAGACTTAGAAAAATAAGAAAGATTCTATAAGATGCTGGATTTGATTGATCATAATCTCGTACCTACCTACATGGAACGCAATGATTACCGATCTTTATACCTCCCGACAAAAAAGAGGGGTGTTATAAGTTTGTAGTGTGTATCTGTGTATCGGTGTATTTGTGTATCTATGTCTGTGGCATCGTAGCTCCAAAACGGATAGACCGATTTCAATGCAATTTTTTTAAATCAAAAGCTTGTTTAATCGGCTATCATCTTAGCTATGTTTTATGAATCTGTTCAGCCGTTCAAAAGTTACAGCTCTTTTGCTAGTTGGAGTCGGGGGTTTTTGACGGTTAATTATTTACGTAAGAGGAAGTCGAAGGGTTATATTGAACTCCAAACTATACGATGTTCCTTCGACATATCGTAACGGAGTCAAGGCGCTCGCGCATTCACCATACCCCTAGCAGATGATTAACGATCTTGAAAGGTTGTCAATCATCCCGCTAAGCAAGCTAAAAGAAGTAGGGCATAGCAGGAGTTTACCGGAAGTACCTCAACCTTGCAGAATATCGTAGCCAAATAACACTGCTCTTTTGCAGTTGTTTTTCTAACGGTGTGCAAGGTCGCCAGTGCCCCTTGGGGAAGCGTTGTGTTGGCACTGTTGGCAGTAGGCGACGCTATTAGTAGGGTTGGCAGCGCGCGAGTGATGCCCCTGGTGTTGCAAGCGTCCATAGGTTACGGTAACCGCTTACCATCAGACAGGCCGTATGTTTGTTTGCCACCATAGTAGTATAAAAGAAAGCCTAGTGAACATTGATCATCATCTGCTTTGCTCTTTTCCAACTTATGTTGGCATAGCAAGCGGATGACAGTCGCATTATAGGTATTATCATTTCACTGGTCGATGCAATCAGTAGGCACTACTTACAGTTGTTAAGGTGACATTCAATTTATTCTTTCACACAGATCATTTGATAAAACGTGTTTATATTATTAAAACATACGTGCAATAAACAATAACATATATTATATAGAATTACAACAACAAAAATACGCTGCGTAGGTACTATACTTATGTATTAAAATATATTATGAAATAAATCACGTTCGTTGCTTATCTACGTGATGATTTACAAACAGACAAACAAAACTTTGCAGAATTTACACATGTTTATGTATAGTTATGTAAGATGATAGATTTATTGATGGAGAAACACGTGATTATCAAAATACTTTCGTAACGTTTAGAGTGATTTTATATTTGTAGGTTCTTCCCCTGTTACTGGGACTTCAACCATAGTCCATAAGTATTGAGAAATAACTACGTTAGTATTATCAATAACTAGTTGTGCGATTTTTGAAACAAGAAAATAGCCTTTGACCTTCCTTATCTCTACATGTAGTATATAAAATAAAGTCGCTTTCCGTGTTTGTCTGTGTGTCTGTAGGTATATCAGCTAACTCCTCCTAAACCACGCAACGGATTTTGATGCGGTTTTCACCATCAGTTAGATAATTTATCACGGAAGGTTTATATGTATAATACTTTCATATTTAATGTAAGGATAGTAGAGAAATAACACCCGTGCGAAGCCGGGGGGGGGGGGGGGGGGGGGGGGTCGGTGGTGATATTTATAATACTTGGAATTTATAAAAATTGTTTTACATATGCAGTGTAGGTAGTTAAGCTTTTATTTATTATTACTATTACTACTACTACTACTACTACTACTACGATCATCAACTCTCTGACGAGTCTAATGCTTGCTGCTCACTCACCTTCAAGCATCGATGTCTATAGATATGCTTAGTGAACTCAAAAAGTGAGACGTGTCAACTACTCCATTTTCAGAAAAATGGAGTAGTTGATCACCAGTCAAATGCCGTTTACAAACATAATTATTTATTTGTTTATTGAATAAAAAATATATAATAACAGTAGCTATTCCATTAGTGCATGTATCGCTGTTCTATTTAAATATAAGTCGAATATTATTGAATTTAGAATTTGATGTCTTCAAAAAATACGTCTCATTTTTTTAGCTTCTATTTGTATGACAGAGCGTATCTATAGACATCGATGCCTTCAAGATTAAGACTTTGCTCGTCTTTCTACTGTCAGCGACACTTAACTTATTTAATTTCGATATAATCATCATTCTCCGTGCGTTAAGATCGCTCACTTTCCCCACTATAAACGCACACATAAAGAAATGCGCATACGCGTTTGTTTAAAATGAACGCTACGTTTGACTCAGCTCAATTGTTTACTTATCGAGTTACTTTGTTTTGTTTTTTTAGGGAAAACACAGTGCGACGCGGTTGAATGCCAGCCTGTTAGGAAAACAATAACATGGCCGCGGTTCGTTGATAAACTAAGCAAATAATGTACCTACACGACGTGCGCCTAGAAGAAATTATGCGACCACCGGATGTTTTAATTTTTTACTTATTTTTGCAAACAATAAATCTCCTTCCTCTTTTGTTTGAAATTTGTTGACACTCGGATTAGCGCACCAATGTAGCGCACTACAGTAGCGCACTACAGTAGCGCAACTCGGTAGAGCTGGCACAAATACACGCGATATTTAAGATTACCTACCGCAGTCCACATCTACAGGCATAACGCTCCCTTTTTAATACGCGGTAGAACGTAATCTATTAATTTCACTCTGTCAGTCCAAACACAGACAATCGCTAGAACATAGTCTTGTGTCAGCTGGCTCTGAAATATGTCAAAATTTAAGGGAATTAACCATAAAATTATTATTACTAGTAATAATAACTTTATGGAATTAACGGGCCCAATGGCCTTGAAATGCTGGAAAGGGATAGCATATATAGTCTTTGACTGCCTCATTAGTCCAGTGGTCACAAGCATAACTGCTGTGCGTGAGATCTTGGGATCCATTCCCAGCTCACGAATTCCTCAGAAGTTTAGGAGAAGTTAGGATGATAACGGTCATAATTATATCTACTACATACGGAAGAGATTTAATAATTTTCTTCAATCGGCACAAATTATTATAAGATTTTTAATCTAAATTAAACATTGGTTTGTAATTAGTAGAAATATTTCACACAAAGATCTAACTATAAGCAAACATATCTGCTACAGCAACTCACAAACGCAAATAAAATATGTTGAGACTAGTATACATAAATTTACTAAAAATAATTATATATTCATAGACTGTAAATTGTAAAAACAAAGGTCATTCAAGCGATAAATTTTTTTGACATAAATATGGATTTTTCATAAAATACTACTTTTTAAAACAGTTCTAAATCTTACCTGTCTTACAGCATACAACATCTCAAATTCTTCTTTATATTCTTGCGTGTTCACAAATTATTATGAATTATTTTCATACACTTTTACTATATTTACGAACACGTTTTTATTTTACTAACTATCAGTCATATTATTTACCTTTGTATAAGTATATAATTCACTATATAATATTCTTTCTCTCATGTTATAATACTGAGTAATACATAACTAAGTTTTTCTGAAAAAAAAAAATATACGTTTTATATAGGTACTGCTGGCACTTTGTTAAAAATAATAAAATTAAAAAAAAAACACGTGAGTGAAAATTGTTTTTGAATGTTCCTTTTTTATTTTATTAAAACTACCTATTTTTTTTATTCGTCGAACAAAAGTAATACTTCATAAACCTGACTTAGCGTGTTTCAATATTACTTTTTATGACGAAACATTGAACATATTCTATTAATAAAAAAAATAAGTGTTACGGTTTAATCTATTGGGTGACATTTTGAAAAGTAATATACCTACTCTAAATTGGTTCTTTTAAATAATTATGCCGATATTGTAATTCCGTAACATTCCACTGCTTAGTAAAGGCCTTTGGCATTGAATTAGAGATAAAAATTCAGTTTTTGTCAATACAGTTCGTGGCAAAAAATGGCCCACTGTATTACAAAGGAAAGCCAAAAAAAATCTGAATTGTGAAATAGATTTCTCCAATTTCACAAATATTTTTTAGTATATTTTTGTGGTTGGCGCTTGGCTCCACGAGTCATGGCATCTGAGATCGACGGGTGCACCCTGGACATTCAGCCTCGATATCACCACTGCTGACTGGCTAAGTTTAGTGGATAGCTTAGCTAGGCAGCAATGGTGGTATCACGTCATGGGTACATGGTACATGAGTAATTTCCATGCGATATCTCGCGTTGCATGGACAGAAGATCAGTAGATTTTAAATTTTATTTTAATTTACCACTCCTTATTAACCAAATCTAACGTTAGGTACGTTAATAAGCAAATACCTAAACAACATATACCAATAATTATTACCTATAACTGTCTGTTTCTGGACCCATACTAATTTCACACTAATAAATAAAACAAATTATATTTTTTGTTAAACATAACTAAAAACTCATTAATTATTACAATCCCAGCGAATTTCCTTGATGTTACATTTGAATAAATAACAAAAAGCCTTCATTGTCTGAAATCCGTAAGTTTTACCTCTGAAAAGCGCCCGCCCGCCCCACTGAACAGTGACGGCGGCGACATCAAAGAGCGACCGACCAATGAGAACGTTCCGCTGAAAAGAGGCACGCCCACCCGCTATAAAGAGACCGCGCCGCCTTTGATCTACACCGAATTTTATATAAGTAATACAGGCTTATGTTAACGGTACAGAGGATAATATTCTATATACCTAATGTTTTTAGACACTGTAATTCAGTTGAAATTGTCTGAAAAGAGCTGAAAATTTGAAGACAGGTCATTCTTTGTAATATACGTTTTTGATATGGAGTGATGAGTAAAAGACGGTTACTTTAATAATTCACTGGTCAACAAAATTTTGTAACAAGAAAAGTGCTTACAAATCTGGAATTACTTACCTACCCTCATTACAACACCATATTTTTGATTTGATCAGGTCTAGTTTTTGTGTTACAGCTACTCGCCGTAAAATTGAATATTTATCGCTTTGACTTATATTTTTTAATTCGGAGTATGTTTTATTTAAATGGCGTGATAATAATAATGCTAATTTAATTATTCTATTGATATTTCAAATTATAGTTTTTTAATATAATAAGAACATAATATTACAATAAAATTTTATTTATTTATAGTTTTATTTAGTTATCCTAGAGAAGTAAGAAAATAAAAAAGGTTAACAAAAGCCGGACGGGCCGGACGTAGTCAAATTTAGTCGGTTTTTTTTTTACCAAAAAGCCTATTACTGTCCGGTTTTATCTGGACAGTGATAGGATATGCCCAGAAATTAAACTACCTATCTGTATTTGGTCACTAACGTCGACTTATGTCTAAGTATACAGGATATTTCTTTTGTGATTCAGTCTCTGTTCCTAAATGCAACCGCAGTATTGGGATACACTGTAAAACAAAACGTAAATTCGCCCCATACTTTCATAGTTGCATTTAGGAACGACACTGAATCTCTTTGCAAACGCACTACATAAAAAACTATACTGTATTATAATAATTAGGTATATTGAAAAATTATACCCTCAATGATATCAACTAAATGGCGTTAGGTAAAGCTTCAAATCGTTTCTGGACAGCATTTTGGACCAGATCCTGGCTTTTTCCTTTAATTTTTTTAGACACAATTGTTTAGGAAGTTTGATGTTTGTCAGTCAGTCACGGAACTGTTTTATATTAGTTATATTTAAAACAAATAATCTGAATAAATTATGTATTGAAGTGCTATTTAAAATTTAACTAGATTCTCAAGGAATTTTGCAATGATTAGCATGATACCTACGTCTTTAAACAAGTTTAATTTATAATACATAACAATTAACTTCTTTATCTACCAATTAGTCTAATATAATCTATAGGTCAATAAAATATTATTTTATGACAAGATATGATTTTCATAGATCAAATTAATTATATTGTCGTCAAACTCACGCGCGGATACAAAATTTCGTTTAATTTTTAATTTTTGTGTGATTTTACCTATATTCCAGAAAATTTGTTCTAATATTATTGATAAACTTATTTGTTATTCATGTAGGTAATACTTGTACTTGACTTATTACGGAAATCGATGAAGACGATTAAGACGATTTAAAATTTTTGAAGGTGGTCTTAATAATGTGTTTGGTCGGAGTCAGGGGGAGAAAAACCCATTGCCCCCCTCTGTATCCGCCCCTGGTAACACTTGCCCAAACAGAACGATGATTTTACCAAATTCTGCAGTGATTTAAACAGAACAACATCTCTCGCATGATTTGAACTTGCAGGGCTAACACGACAAAAAACGGGAGAGAGAAAATCGGGGACAAAACCATCTCTTTACTGTTTTCCCTCTCGATTTTTCGTTTTGTCTTCTGACGGGGAGACAAATGGAGAAAACTGGTTTGTCTGCCCACCGTGCTAGTCCTGCAGATCCAGCAACTTTGTTGTCCCCCCAGCAACGCCCTAAGCCGAGGTTCGAGTCCCACTATGGGCGCCATTAGCCTTGTGGTTGCTTAAAAATGAATTTTTGCCTAGCTCGGGGAGCCTCAAGCGGAAAGACCAGAAGGTCTCCAACCTTCTGGTCTTTCCGCTTGAGGCTCCCCGAGACCACCGAGAAAAAATGCGTCATGAAAAAAAATCGAATGGTTTGGGGTTACTTATGTAGTATAATTATTGGTCTACAATAATTATAGATAGATACTTACTAAACAAGAACAAAACTGTACTGGTTGTCTTACTTCAAAATTGTTCATAATTTTCTTAATAACAGTATTCAGATCCATAGTACTCAAGTTGGATAAGTCTATCGAAAATCAAAAGAAGTTATAAGGCAATAAATTTTGCAGTAAAACAAGATGCATCTCAAACATTAAATAAAATTTGCGTACACATTCCTATAAGGTTCGCCAAATATTTCACAGCGTTAAACAATTTTTTTTATTATTAATAATTTATTTGATGAAACATATACCTACCTAAAGCTAAATTTTTATTCAGTTTTAAAAAAGGAAAATCAATTTGAAACGCAGTAAGTTTTGATTAACGATCGTAGGATATTGTTATTATCACAGTAGATAAAGATAGTGCCCATGTTTTTTAAATGGTAACCTTAATTTGACATGGATAATTCTGATTATTCCTAGATTCCTCCCACTTTTTCAGCCAAGTTGGCACGAGCTATCCATGGGAATCACTCATGGAGTAGTAGCAAGATTAACCAAGCAGCTATGGTGGTATCAAGGGTGACTGCCCAGGTCTGCGTCATTCGTGGAGGCTCTTTCTGTCTCCCCACGAGAGTAATGAGTGACTAAGGGAGTATAGTCGTAAACCATACCCTAACTTTGAGCTACCCTATAAAAAAATTACCCAGGTGAAGATGGGAGTCCCAACTTCATGATCAGTAAAACTTTTACAAAGTAGCTCAAAGTTTAGACTCTCACGGTCGTATTGAATTGATTACCAGAGTCGATGTTCATTACCAATTTAGTTACGGTAGACCCGCAGATCAAACTGCTTTGGATGTTATGGTATTCTTCCAACAATGTTTTCCTTTGGAGCAAATCTACGAGATAAGGCACTTGAAGCCAGTTGAAATAGTAGAGGCAAAAGAATTGATAGGAAATTCTGAACTTCTAAATAAACTACTAACTAATACTACTAAATAATAATCTACTATTTGGAACCGCGCACCTAGAGTCTCGACATTTCATATGTGCCTGTATCTGGTTTACATGAAATAAGGATCTATTCTATTCTATTCTAAACACTGCTTATTCCACGAAAATAGAAGAGAACACTTTGTACTCCTTTTAAAGCATATTACGTGCACGGAAGAGTGTGAGATTTGGCATAATTAAAGTTTATATGGAGAAGGAGTGCAGAAAGCTAAAATTACGGTCGAATTTCGACCATTCGGCGACCACTAGTATGAATAATTATTAATAAATTCATTTTAAATATTTATGAGAATTCGACTCTGACGCAAAAGCTTTTTTAATAAGCATGAGAAGAATAAAAAAGATCAAGTTACCTATTTTAAATCAGATATCCTGTTTATTCTATGATATATTGTTAAATAGAACTTATTCTCTCATATATTTTTAAATAGAACTGCAGTTTCATATTGTTTATTGTGTATTGTTTCCCTTTTGTAGTATTTACTGTAAAATGGATACTATTAACATAATATTATGTCGATAGTGGAATAGTAAAATGGCTAAAGTGACACTATGTAGGCTTTACAGGAGCACACATTAATTAATATTATTCTGTACGAAAAAAAATCATATTAATTTATCTAATGTATAATTTTCTGTAAACCGTAAGTATATTCTAGTAAATGATACTATGATTTAGGTACCTATAAGAATATAAGTTTTACAGAAAATTAAAGAATATTTTTAAATGTGCCCTTTAATGTTTATATATTGGCGCTTTAGCCATTTCGTTTTTCCACTATCGATGTAATTCAAATACTATAATAACTACATGTAACTATACAGAATTTAGATTTAATAATTATTATAATATCCTAATATTAATACATTTGCATACCGTAAGGTTATAACGATATTTTCGTAAAATTGTAACAATGACCTATATTTCGCTAATAAATTAATTGAATTGAATAATTATCAGGAAATTGGAGGAAATATTGTAAATATTGCACTAGAGACTTCTCCCGTAAATTGATAAAGTGACGGATTACTATGCTCGGCAGATAATTGAGTGACACGACCCATGAACGCGGATGCCTATCTATATATTACTAGTGGTCGCCTAGTGGTCGAAATTCGACCGTAATTTTAGCTTTCTGTACTCCTTCTCAATAAACTTTAACTATGCCAAATCTCACACTCCTCTTATAACGCCGAACGGAACAAAAGTGTCAACAATACAAGAAAGCTAAAAAGAGAAATAAATATTTGGCTAAAAGAGATTTAAGATAATTTATAAATGCTAGATTTTTATTAAACCTTTCATTATATTTATGGGAATATTTCATCATAAAATTAAATTAGGTTTTCGACGCAAAGATTCCAGATTTCCCTAAAATTGTGGCAGCTTCCAACTCTACTAAGATCGTTGAAAGATTGATTAGTTATAAGTTAATTTTAACCTTTAATATAGATAGTAACATTAAAAAGTGATGCTTGTTTATTTCCCTTCAATAAATAGGTCTTCCCCTTAGGCTTTTTATCTTCTCGTGGCTGCCGTAAAAGGTGTGATGTGTCTAGAATCTGGACAGCACAGCAACATTTTTATGAAATAATAACAACATTCTACGATCTATTTGTGGTTGTTTACGTATAAGTTATTTTTATGCTGTTATTATGCATCTATGATTGTTAATGTCAGTGTCAACAATTGTTGGTAAACCTAAATAAATAAATTTCCAATCTGGTTGCCAAGCATGGTGCTTGTGGACATGCTCATGAGGTCTACAAGGTGGCCCACGGTCAGAATTGTACGTGTACCGGCTGATGATGATGGCGATAAACATTGGAATGATGCCAACCTACAATCAAACTAACTTAATTAATAATAAATAAATCCAAGCTATTATTGTCTCACTACACTTACGTTAGGCCTTAGTCCACCACGCTGGCCTGGTGCAGTCAGTGCGGACGAGTGTCTGCCAACCGACTTTGGTAACATTTGATAACTTAGGTAACAATTATTATTATTAGGTGTGTAGCTAATAATTAATTATTCTGGTGGTTAAAATCTTGAATACGCAAATAGCTTTAAAGCTTTCGGACATTCAATAAATTGTATTTCAAGAATCAAGAAATTTGACGTTTCGTCAGGAACTTGTTTCGTTTGATAAAATTTATTCATGGAAACAGCTTGTCGATACGCTATTTTTAATAAAGTCCTAAATATTACATTTATTATCCTGAATATGATAAAACTAAATTAAGCGAACATAACCCTGGAATAAGAATACAGGGTGTGTGATATCGTAACGAAAACTGATACCATGGGTTTAGTACATGATTCTGGACCAATCAGAGACAGAATTCAGAGCCGATCTTTAAAAAACAATTTCGATTTGATTCCCAGTTCTTTTAGTTATAGTTATAAAAACTGTATTAACTGTTTACTCAATACATACTGAATCCATAGTAGGTACTTATAAGTTTTCGTTATGATGTTTTTCCATATAGAAACTTTCATCAATGGGTTTTCCTTTGAAACATGTTGAAAATCCCTTCCGAAATCGAAATTGAGAGTCGGAAATACGAAAAGCGTGAAATACGTTATCACGTATGAAACACGTAGTGTCCAATAAATGAATAGTTATAGTATTTAGAACTTTCTTTTGTCCATCGCTTTTGTTTTACCTTTTCCTTTCATAGCTTTTTTTATGCTTTTCAGCGTAAAATTTACTAAGACACATCAAATTTTGAATTAATAAGCTAACATTTTAACATGTTTGCTATAAATTTTGCTTGTTTTATTTATTTAAAATGCTTAATTTACAATAAACAAAAAGACCTCTTAATACCGTAGTGGGTTTTGATTATACTTTTTACTATATTCAATTATTCATATATTAAGTTAATAAATACAAAAGCTTTATGAAAATTTGAATGCAATAGGTATCACAATTAAAACTTACACCGTGTTAATTTCACTTAATTCAGTGGCAAACACCACAGGTCGACTACCATAAAATTACCACCATATTATTACGAGAAAAGATATACACGAGAATAATAATACAACAAGAAAAACATTCGAAACAATTATCCATAAAAACTAAATAAATGTCATTGGAAACAATATCCACAGATTTACAATAATTAATATAACACCCGCGAAAAGTTTCAAAATTGGAATGATACAATCGCTTTTCCGCGCGTCTCTTATCAGCTGTCAAAAGTGGCGCTGAAAAGCGGGCGGCTGTGATTGGCCGGGCCGCTGATGAGCGACACTGTGATTGGTCGCCACGCGGCGCACATGAGCGACTCACCACGTGCTCATAAGTTCCGCCGAGGAAATTCAAACTTTTCACGATACGCGAAGTATTGCGTTCGATGATTTTGAATTATATTCGCGTTCTGATTGGTTTTTTGTTTTAATTTAGATATTCAAATGTTAAATAAAATTGGTTATTTAACAGTTAAGTAATTGTGGGTAAAATTTTTATGTAATAATAAATTCTCATAAAAAAATATCTTCTTTTTTTGCTTTTTGTATTATTAAATCACTTTGGACGTTAGATTAAAGCTAACGTCAATTTAATATTTTGAGAAAAAGCCTATTTCGGTTATTTTAGTATAAAAATCATCGTAGCACAGTTTCGGAAAAAGTCAGCAAAACGTTAATTTAATGTTAAACCTCCTTAATAAAATTTAAAACCGCGTACTCTAACGATAAATCACTACCTTATAAACTTACGCGCTCGCCAAAACTCCATAAAAACTCATTTCACTCACGGCAACAACAAAAAGATTAACAAAAAAAATAAACAATTAACAAACAATAAAAACTAACACTGAACAGCGACGCAGTATACCACTCATGAGTACCGGTGCACTGCAGTTTCAAATGCAAATTATTTACACTCCTGCAGCCCGATGCATCGTACATAAATTTTACTAAAACCAACCACTCGACGCTTTAAACTAACTATCCCAACCCTATAAGGAGTATACTGTTTATATTTAAAAAATATTTGCTTGGAAAAGCGCGTCTAAACAATACACAACAGCCTGCGACGCCGCAGCATCAACAATGCAAGGGCGAAATAAGCAAGAAATATTTAACTACCGAAGAGGGGTGGGGCGGGCACTGGCCCACAGTATTGGAGCTACGCCTGTGGTAGTTATAGTTTACGTGATACACAGCTCAAATACAAATAATATAAACATTACAGCGGAGCATGCGCCGTAGCACCAGACAGGGACGAAGCGACAAACACCGTCAAAACTAAACGCTTACTAATAACATTTTTCAGCGATTCGAGAACGTCACAAGTAAATTTATTACTTTGGAACTAACATTCGTATCATAATAGTAGTGTTGGATCACATTTTTATAGATTAATTTGCATATTTTTGACAGACGCGTCGTTGTGAGACAACGTTGCACGCATGCGCGCCGCCGAGGCGCAAGAATGTTATTGACGATGCAAAATGTTTATTTTTTGACGCAACATCAACGCTGGCTGTTTCTGCGTGGAACGGAACGGTTGCAGCCATTTTGGAAAATGGCTTCCTACCAGTTTATGCAAAATTGTTTAGAATCGTAAATAAAAATTGAATAAAATATGGGTTAAATGTTGGTAGTGACACGATGAAAGCTGAGGTAATCCAAGTAAAGTAAAAGATAAGAATGTAATCAGTTTTCAGCGAGGCAGTCGCGAGTTGAGCTGGATTTATTTCAATTATAATCCGATATGAAAGCTCAACGCATGCGCGCGGCATAATTCACACCGAAGTGAATATGGAAATGCATGAAGTTTAGACCCGTAGGGCGAGCACGAATGTGTTGACGTATCATAACGTTAACGTAAGCAAATTTAGAATAAAATATACACCTTTATTCCATGATCTTTTTTGAAAATACATGAAGATAATGGGATAGATTCATTGTATTTTATCATCAAAATTTGCTTACGTTAACGTTACCATACGTCAAAACATTCGTGCTTGCCCCTCAGATCTATTTCGATAAAAGTACAACAAGTAGGTATTTAGATAAGCAACTTACATTACCTGTGAAGCAGTTTTTTGTATGTTGTACATGCGTCGGATATTACCAACAACAAAGAATTTAAGTAACTATGCGATATTTCATTTAATTTATGACCCAGGTGGCTAATTCTATATGTTTTTTTAATTTTATTTTTTTATCGACATTATTCACGGCTACGAAGTCGTTAGGTTAGTTGAGTTACAAACCAGACAGCTATCTGTTACTTCCATATTAATTATTGCCTAATTATAACTATTTATAATTGGTCTTTTTATCTTCATTGAAAAATCATAGCATTAAGAAGCTTATTTGCAAGAAATTGAAATAAAAATGTCCTACCATATTCATCGTATGCAAAATTTTACATATTTATCAATTTGTTGTTGTCCTATTCACATATTAATCTAGCTTAAATTTCGATAAAACTCTTTTTTATAAAAAAAAAAAAAAATTACCATGTTCTACGTAAAGTTGTTTTCATTTTTTATATAATATTGAATTTTATTATTCATGTTTTACTGTGTCCTTATCAGGTAGAATAGAATAGCACATCCCACACCCACAGCCCTTTATAGCACATCTAGACTTCTCCCATAATGCTTCAAAACATCCGGCTCTTTGGCTAACGAAACCTGTTCTAACAGCTGCCATGACAATCTTATCAAAAAATTCTGATTATCTACCTGATATTGTGATCAGACTTGTTTAGTCTAGAATTTTTTCTACATTTCATTATGGTAATAATACTATTAAATACCTAGTGTTGCAAAAATTTAGTTAAAAAAGGAACCTTGGAGTTTCTTGCCCGTTCTTCTCCATAGAAAATCAACACTGGAACGTGCTAACTAGATCCTGACATATACATAATTTAGTGCATGCAGTGCTCTTCTTTAAGTAATGAGGCACTTAGACTTAAGTTTGAAATTTTTAATTGTAGATGTAGCGGTGTGCTCATTGTTGAGGAGCCAAATTGATAAATAAATACGGAAGGTATTTAAAAAAATATAATCATCGATCTAATTTATCCTAGCTGCCTTCGTTAGTCTCATCTTAAGCCTTATCGTGGTCCAGTACTGCAATCTCAGAGATCTTTAGGAAGATCATCAGAGCTTCGTTCAGCTGCACTTCATGAATGTACCGTAGCCTGGTGGAGTGCGGTTTCCCCTCACACCTCAAGCTCTTCAAATTACTTTGATAAAAACTCATAACTTAAATCTATAACTATCCAGTATATAAATCGCAAAAATGTTTGAGTCGTGACTATCAAAATTAGCTCAACTACTAGTTCAGGCAAGGCCGTTTGGTTCCGCATTATTTGCATATACGTTTATATCAAACAAACAAAAGCCTCTTAAATGTCATACGCATTCAAATATATTAAACTTGTATAGTTTCAGTATTATGTTCTTTTTTTATGTATTTTTTTGTTTCAAATAAGTTGCGTGCGACCTTTTCATTATCTCGCCATATAAAAAAAACCTTTTGCTTAAAAGACAAAATACATTTTTGCCGACCAAATAATTTTGAAAGCAGTTTCTTGAATTGATATGAGAACTAGAGACATGATTGAACATGATTTTTTTCCATTCTAACCTTTTAAAGTACGCCAATCCACAGTCCCACTGTGTACAGTGTGGTGGCTAAGACCCAAACCCGAAATGGGCAGTTTTTTTAAAATTATTATTATTAAAACCTTATTATTCTTTAAACATAACTGATATGAATGAATAATAGCTACAACAACGGATTGACGCGGATTATTGCTAACTCTATATTTGTCGAGCTAACAAAGCAGGCACCAAAATCAAAGAAAAGAACAAAATTATATTACATAGAATATAATAATTATTTAAAATGTTTACCAAATTTCATCAGAATCACTCAAGTTTACACGCTTACTGATTTATTACATTCGCGAAATATATTTTACTATGTTTTACTAATGACCATATTAATAGCAATTATTATATCAAATGCGATGACATATTTATTTAATCCAATCCAATGTGCATTAGAGTTTGACAGTTCAGAAATATCGTAAATAGCGCAATTCGATTTATTAGCAGAATGTAGAGTAGAGTTGTTTTAGTATCTACACTTTAAATATTATGTAGTCTGCTATTTTTTACTCTATATAATTAGCTGCTAGCTAATTAATAAAATGTCTTCGATCATAACGATTGTACATGTAATATCCATTTGCAAAGAAAATTATAGTGATATGCCACCGAAGTACGGTGTAAATGCGGTCAGTATACCAATGGGGCAGTGACACTTTTATTGGCCGATGATTTAATGGCTATCGATTGTGGCTCACTATTCATTCGAACAGAAAAAATATATTTGGGGCCCCTTATTTATTGGGAGCTGCCAGAGCCTGCTAATGACTGAACAAGAAGATTTCAGGATTTAGGCGCCATTTTTATTTCGTGTAAATGTCGTAAATTATTCAACTTCGAACAATAACTTTACGTTTAATAAATCCAAGATTTACGTTAGTATAAACAACAAATAACATTGTGAAATAAGAACACAAATAAATGATTTTTATGAGAGGAAATTAATAATATTATATTGGCCGGTTCAGTTTTAAAATTAAACAAGATTTTGTTTGGCATCATTAGTCTTCTATGCCAGTAACAGTAAAAATCTACTTATAGTAACGACTTTAAAATAAAAGATATACCTAATAAATACAAAACCGTGCTTTTCAAAAATCGAACACGAGATTGAAGAAAATAAATTTAAAAAATCAATTACACTGAATCGCCGATATTCTCGACACGCAGAACTAAAAAAGGTTTCAGTGTAAAAAAAAAAATTAATTAAAAGTTTTCAGCGTTGAGTTTTCAGACGCGGACTGATGAGCGTGTGGGCGTGCGCCCCGCCTACTGAAAAGCGACGCCCAGCCGCGCTGTACAGCGACCTCCTACCTCGCCATGTCTAGGAGATGACTGTAACTCCAAGATGTTGAAAAAAAATATTTACTATAAACCATACTTATACGTAGTGTATAAATTTTATTTTTTTAGATTTTTATTATCGAATAAAAATTGGAATATATCCATTTTCATGATGTTGTTCTTCTTACAGGCGAAAAGCTAAAACAAAAGGAACTGTTTTTATAAAAAAAAATATACCTACTTGGTATACAATCCATTTTTTCATTGATATAGTTACGAAAATGTTTAAAGCACAGATGTGTTGTAATTTTTTATGTTAAGCAATTCGGTATAGAGCGGATTTAAACGTCTTTTTAATGATAAAAATAACATTGAATTTAAATAAGCATTTGACACGTGTATCGATACTGATTTCGATTAATGCCTACGTAACTAATTAGTTAAAAAGCAAGTTCAACTGCTTTTTATTTATAGTAATTTTTCGCGGTCTTGACATTTTGAAAATATAGCTCCTTAGTTATTTTCGTGTCTCGAAATGTAATTTTGAGCATTTATCTCACTAATTAATTGGTCATTGGCAATAACTGAAAATCAAGTGGGGGAAAATCAAATCAATCAATTAATTATGTGCCTCGTAGCAAAATGCGACAAAGAATAAATAAAGAAGTAATTTTTTTCCTTTATTTTTTTATTTTTCATCGTCACTCTTGTTGACATATTTTTTTTTGTAACATCTCTGTACATATTTTTCCATTACAAATAATTAATAATAATTAGGCTGTGTACATATTTAAGTTTATATCCTGTATTTATGTAAATAATAAAGGTATTGTTTACGTAAAAAAAAATATACAAATTTTTGGAATGACAATTCAGGATAGTTCCTCCGCGGTATTAAAACTGGTTCATTCCTTAATCTTGCTCAACCATCGTATTTTTCTCCTTCCGACATAAAAGGGAAGAGAAAAATATGGGAATGGGAGAAAACCATATTTTTACCGTTTTCTCTCTCGATTTTTCATTTTGTCTTCTGTCAAGGAGACAGGGCGGAGAAAACGGATTTGTCTACTTGCCATGTTAGCCCTGTAGGGCTTCTCTTTCTCTCTTCTGAATTTCTCATCTTTTAATGAGTTTTCACCGACTGTTTTATATGATGGTAAAATAGTGTGGTATCTATAGATAGTAATTTTGATAATTTTTATTTATTTATTATAGGGCACGTCAACAAAAACACAAACAATAAAAAGAACAATGACAATGGCTAAATGCTATTACCATAAATTACAGAAATGCACAACATTTTTTTTAACTTTAAAATCATGAAAGTTTATTGAGATGTTATTTAATTTCTGTACCCTACCTCCCCGTCTAGCCCTAATGGCGTAGAAATCGTAATATAACTGTGCTCCTCTAGTCCGGACAATAAACTCTATGCTTACGTATTATATGGCGGCAAACTATCGCTGTATTACTCCTGCCACCCCTTTCAGGGGGTAAGGCAAGTTTTTCTACCTTTCAGAGCTTAATACTATCTATGGTTTAGTGTAGACTGTTCTATGATGGAACTTGTAAAACAGTGAGCTATTAGAGTACTTACAGATACATTCTGTAACATGTTCGAACGTAAATTTGGGAAGGAACGTGTGTTCTATGATCCTTATATAGCGCAGCGACAAATGTGTTACATTAAATAAATCCACATAATTTTGGTATCATGTCCTGCAGCCGTACAGAAAAAATTGCGAATTTCACGCAAGTTATTTTTTGTATTTCACTTTGCTATCATTTATCTAGGTGAAAGGACATCGAAGTAGAAATTTATGTCACCTATTACGGGCAAAATAAAATATCTATGCAAGAAGCTAAGGGTTGAAAGGGGTAAAAAGTACAACTAATCAAATGGCAACTTGACAATAAAATAGCTTTTATTGCAATTTTTAATGGTAATGGCTGTGGGACGTCAAAATGTCGTGATGAAGCAGATTTTTTACGATTATTATAGGAAAAGAAAACACGGTTGTTAGACAATTAATTTTGATTAAAATGGTCGGTTAATCTTTGGATTATGACGAGATCTCATTTTCTTTTTACATGATGAATAAAATAGAATACCTAGATCAGATACAGGCATTTATGAAATGTCAAGACTCTAGGTGCGCAGTTCCAAATAGTAGGTCCTTTGGAGAAGAACCAGCAAAATAGAAATAAATTAAAAGACGAGTAACAAGAAGTAGGTAAAGGTTATATAAAACCGAATTCAAAAAACTAAAAAGAATAAAATAATTTTCTTAAAAAATTTAACAGCTTCTTAAATCGGTGCCTCTGCCAAGCTAGGTGTATTGAAGAATTAAAGGCCCCGACGAAGGGTCCGTAATGTTTCTTTCGGCTATAAATATTCTTTTTTACTAACCATGTATAGATACTTATGCTAATATTCTTTTTGTACGACTCTACAAACAGATTTTAGTTATTAGCCTTCATAGATAGGAGCCTAAAAGAGGTTTTAAATATGAAGTGATCGAAAGAACAAATAGGGGCTGCTCACCCCCTGCTGCTTAGCGTAAAGGTTATACGTCAACATGCCAAGAGGTCTGTCTCGATTGTAACATTAACCCTCTGAAGTAACTGTTCCTTTTCTTCCTTAATTTTGGGATAGATGCTAAAATCAATACTTAACTGTCCTGTGCTGTCCACTGTGTCCATTACACTATTACAGTATTTTAGGTTATCGTACTAACTCTAAGCTACCTCGTAAATACAATTTTCTTCAAAAACGTTCTATTTGTTCCTTAGATTGATAAATTATATTATTTCTTCCTCTTGGAAATTTTGTGGTGTTTTACACTTACGCGGTTTTCAATGCTGAACGACGTTATGTGCTTCCAAATACCAAATAGGTATCGAGTGGTAGGTTTCAGTAAAAAAAACATGAACGTGGGACCTGGGACGACCAAGCGAAAAATTCCCCGCTGGAGTGACTAGGACAGAATTGCAAGTTACGTAGAATTAATAGATGAAAGATTCGTAGATTTACGTACCTACCACCTATTTATTGAGATGAAAAGGATAATTAAAAGTTACAGTGAAGTTCGTAGATTGGCAGGAAAGACGTACTTCTCATACTTATAATAATAAATGATTGTCTTTACGATCAGTCCGAATACCCCAAAGTATGACAACCAGTGAGACATTAGGATAATGTTATTTCCCAGTAATTGGGTTTCGGAGGTCAGAAAGCTGTTAAAAATGAAGTTTAATAATTAATATAGCATCTACTTACCACTGGAGGTAGTTGCACCATTGGTGTCTGAAACAAAAATATTGTATTTATTAAAAACGGAATTAAATAACCTGACCATCAAAGACCCCCGATTACAACTAGTAAAAGATCTGTAACTTTTGAACGGCTGAATAGATTTTCATGAGACATAGCTAAGCTGATTCCCGATTAAACTAGCTTTCAATTAAAAAACTACATTGAAATTGATCCATCCGTTTTGGAGCTACGATGCCACGGACAGATTCACACTACAAACATATAACATAACGACCGTTTTTGTCGAGGGTTAAAATTAAGAATTCCACAATTGGATTAGGATTACATATATATATATAGAATATAATATGTATGTATTCTATATAATTAATAATATACATATTTGAGCAGCAAAAGCAAAATAGAGGGTAAATGTAATGAGGCCACCTGTGTCGAGTCCCTCGTAAGATAAATATATTGGCAGGGCTTTCAAACCATAGTATCGTTTGTTGTGTTAGTTAGGCGGTTAGACTACTACGAGTGTTGCTAATGACTAAAGCATCCGATCAATGCGGTGTCAAACTATGTTATTTCATTTCTACAAACATAACACGTTACAAGTTCGAATAATCAATAAAAAGATTATAAAAGATAATATTATTATGGAATTAGAAATCGATCAAGGACGTTAAAATATGATTAGGAACTAATTTGATGACTTATATTTTGATAATACCCATTCACGATAAAATTATTTATTTTCCTTTCAAAATGAAGACTAATATTACAAAAAAAATCTAGGTTATATCCACGAACTGCCAACGCTATAGCTAGTTAATGTTGAACCCAGAATCCTTGACCGTTCAGGAGATAACATCATACATAAATACATATAAATAGATACCTACATTTTTGATTCGCTGACAAAGAGCTCTGTTGACGCACCACCAATAAATAAATACGTCATCGGAATACATTAAATAAGATAGTTAATTACTGCGGATTTCCTTGTAGTTAATTATTAGATCATAATAATTAATTTGGTTTACTAATTTGAGAACTTTGAAACTGAACTTTGTCAAACTCTTCTACGATACGTTGTTCTGACACTATGAAACTCCGAAATTACGATACTGGAACAGTATGATACTCCGACCCTAACTCTGCTCCGACATCAATACGTTCGGTTCTGATTTAGTCAGAAGAAAATCTGTGTCGGAGTTCTATGCTATCGGAGTAAATCAAGTAAATAGATAGATGATTTTTATTTGTCTTTTAAATTACTTATAGTAGGTAGCAAGGAAATACATCATACAAGAAGGTAAAAAACAAAATGGTCTTGGACTCAGTATAATAGTTGGCAATGCAAGGCATGCTCAATTGCTGATATTCTGTCCAAGCCAATCATGCGTTGAATAGAACAGCTTTTATAGTATTAGAGAGATAGGTATATCGATACGTACAAATGGTGTAATATAATGTAAAAATAAATACATCTAAGGATAAACATGCCTAAATTAATAGCGTTGGAACAGCGTATGTTGAAGAAGAGTTTGTCGATGTTCAGTTTTTGAATGAATCTGAACAGAACAGGAGGTATTTTACTATGAGCTGTCTGGTTTTGCATTCTAGCACTGTAGACATACTATGGCAATCCACAAGGTTTGCAAAGTTAGGGGGACAGAGTCGATTTTGCACAGATGGGCCAAGATCTACCATGTGGAAGTTCGACAAAGCACCCGTTATAATTATTGAGATAATCGACTTCGCCATTCAGCCTAGTAAATCGATCTTAGCAGACTATGCCTACAGGCTCTGTGCAAAATCGACTATGCCCGAGTAGTGCTAACTCTGCACCGCATTACGAACGCACTAAGCCTAGATCTACTGGAAATGTCTGCGTCTACAAATTTCCAAAAGCTGCTGTTCTTATACACATTTTATATTCTTTTCATCGGATTCACTGCTTTTGGATATTGAAGGTTGAACAGTCAGCAGTTTCGTGCCAAGATTTCTGTTTCAAGCTACTTTCTCTACCATCATTTGTAAATATGCCTGCAAATATTCACTGTACACGCAGACAAACTTGTCTTTATTGTAAATGTGTTTAATAAATAGGTAGTTTAAAGATAGTTCTGTTGTTTTTGTTTGCCTGCCTTATCTGTACCAGTGATAGGCTTTACTGTAAATAATGATAAGCACATACTCATGAAGATAGTGGCTAAATCGTCTCAACTAGCTCATCATTTAGTTTCGCTCGCCAAATGTAAAACTTATTGCAAATATGTAAAGACAATTTCGAATTACAGTATCTTACTATCTGTGGGCCAAGCACGAATAGTTTGACGTATAGTAACGTAAACGTAAAAGAAAAAAAAAAAAAAAAAAAAAAAAAAAACTTGAGCAAATTTTGATTATAAAATACAATGAATCTATCGCATTTTTGTTGAATTTTATGCAACATACACACTTGTTTCATGAAAATGTAAAAATACTGCATGTATTTTCAAAAAATATCATGGATTGTACGAGTATTTTTTATTCAAAATTTGCTTACGTTTACTTTACCAGACGTCAAAATATTCGTGCTTGGCCCACTGAACCAACAGAAGAGGTAGCGCCTACGAATGGTCTACATTAAATCAAAAATAGTTCGAAAATAGAAAGAAAGAAAGAAAGAAAGAAAAAATGTTTATTGCCACATTAACAAAAACAAAGAAAACTTAAAACTCTAATACACGTCTTAAAATTATGTAGTATGGCAATAGGAGTGGGCTCAGCGGATGTTGAACCGTGTGCAGCATGGCTACAGCACGGATCAACGCTGGTTTTCAGCCCGCCCCTTAGTCTCTACTTAACTTATAATCCATGGGTGCGGGTGTTCAATAACATCTGGATGAAATAAAGTAGACTTATGGATAAAACAAAACAAAAAAAAAGCAGTAAAAACCCAAAACAACAATAAAATAAAAATAAAAATCCACACTTGAGAGTGCTTGAACAAGGTAAATAAATAAATAAGTATATTTAGGTCGCTAACACAGATCAGCATCAACAAGCGAGATGAAGAACACAGATCGCAACAACCTTTTTTCTACTATATTCAGTGGTATTAAAGCTCCGCGCTTATTTGCTTCTTTAACAATCACTTATTCATAGACAGTCTTATAGTTATTAAAAACAGGTATTTTTGGTTTTGTTTTTTACACAGAATATTTTTTTATGTAGTGCGCATAATTTGTAGAGTGATTCAGTCTCTGTTCCTAAATGCAACCGCAGTATTTGGATAGACATTAAAACAAAACGAAAATTCGACTTAGTATGGGGGACACGCATAATATACTAGCGCAATTTTTATTTTGTTTGGAGTGAATATAATACTGCGGTTGCATTTGGGAATGGACACTGAATCACTGCAAATTTTGCGCACTACATGAAAAATATTCTGTATTTAGGTTTGCGTTTGACCGCCATCTCACCTCATGTTAAGCGATGATGCAGTCGAAGATGGTGCACGCTTGTCTAGAAGTAACCAATTCACGCGTGCCTTAAAGACTCCTAAGGGGTCATCCATAAAGTACGTCACACTAATTTCGTGATTTTTTGACCCCTCCCCCGTCCTTGTCACAGTTGATCACATTTGTGAGACCCCTCCCTAGTGTGACGTCACATGTTTTGCAATTCTACATCTAGAAATTATTAAATTAAAACAGCAGTTCCAAACCGGGAAGTGGGTCAAATTTAACTTCCAAGATTTATTTTTTACATAGTTACAGGTGAAGTTAATAAAAGCGTGTTAAAAAAGCTTATATATTTTATAGATTATTGCTCTACATCAGTAACTTATCTTTCGTAAGTACAATCGCCTATATAATAGGTACATGAAGGATTCCAACGTGATGATTAATATAATTTATAGCAACAAGTCCCTACACGTATGCAGTACATATTTATAACATGAATAGTTCGGTAAACAACATAACCATTACGCCCGAGACCCGTGAAGGGACTGGCAAAGGTGTAGTACGACGATAAAAGTTATACGCCTCGGCAACCTTCGTATAACGTACGATGAATAGAATAAAATAGAATAGATCTATATTTTATGTAAACCAGATACATGCACTTAAGAAATGTCGAGACTCTCAGCGGTTCCAAATAGTAGGTCCTATGGAGAAGAACCGGCAAGAAACTGCATGGAAACTCTTTTAAAAATAATAGATTACAATCTTGATTAATACAATGTTGTGGTAAGAACTACAAGAATTATTTATTTATTTATTTTATGCACAGGTAAAAAATACACTGCTCGAAGGCGGACTTACTCGTAATGCCATAGGCATTTTCTGCCAAATAATGTAATTTTATGTGAATTAACAGATTTGCCTCTGAATAAGATTGCCATGGCACTGCCATGATGATATTTAATAAATGGGGATAAATTAATATATAAAGAATAGGTGAAGGTACAATATTATTATATGTTTATAAATAAAAATTATCATAAAAAATTATAATTATATGCTGTTGATAAAACGCCGTATCGTATAGCTCTCAAAATAAAATGTAACACATTTCATATCTGTAGATTAAAATGGAAACCTTTGACTGCACTGTCTGTTATTATTTTTCGCCTATTTCTAATTGGTCGATACGTGACTACATTAAGGCTGTGTTTACACCAGAGCTGCATGAGGTAGTTAAGTGGTGCAAGGGGAAAATATCCACCAATAAGATTACTGCAAACTTAAAATGAAATAGTCCTATCGATGGATTTTTTCCCACCGCATGGCTTAGCTAACGTCGGTCGCACGCAGCTTTGGTGAAAATGCAGCCTAAATGTGACCAATCAAATTGGAAAATCCCGTCCATCTAATTTAGAACAATGTGCTAATTTCAATCCACATGCCGCAATTTTATTGCCAATCTAGTCAGCTTGATCTTCAAATTGTATCGTGTGTGGTTTTATGTTTACTTGTAAATTCAGCAAATGTTTATGAACGGACAGAAGATTAAAGAAAGCTTTATTTCTCTGTTTTAAATACTCAAGAGGCAGAATTTAATCTCAATAAACGTAATGTCGCGATATTTATAAAATAACATTGGTTTGTATCGACTTGCCTGTGTATGTTACCAATCGATTTTCTTGTTTATAATAATCGCTGAAAGCGAGCGATTATCGATACGGACTCGTATTGTTTAGATTTTCGCTCTTCTCGCTTATATCGAGTTTACTTTCGTTAAAATTGTTTTTTATAAACATCATGGGTGGCGAGCGATTTTTATTTTACTTGTTATTGTTAATCGATAAAGGTGTTTTAGGTGCGGTAGTGGTTTTAAAATTAAAAATAAATTGTTTTGAGTTCGAGATGTTGTTTCTTTCTTTAGCTCAGTACTTCTGTTATAAGTTTATGCAGTCAAAGTCAAAGGTTTTTATTTCAACTGGGCCTTTATGGGCACTTTTAAATCGAAACACTAGATGCACGGTTCCAAAGTGGGGACCGGCAAGAAACTCCACTCTTTTAAAATAAATCTTTTTTATAAATGTACCAAATAAACAATAAAATCACAGAAATTTTTAAAATACATCACCGTTGTAACATCTAGAGGCGCTGTGCTCTATTTCAGATTAATATTTTCCTAAACTACTAGCGATTACAGATTTTTAAACCTAAAATAAAGATACTGTTTATATTATTATATTTATTTTGTAGTTTTGTTCTATTCTCGTACATCGCTGTCTACATTTCAAGTTTCAAATTCTCCTCTCGCAGGTCTGCTGGAAGAGATTTTATTTGTGAAATAAGCAGTACCTGTGTACTTTGTTCTCCTATATAATGTTTTCTGTGTCTTTTCATGTGTGTACATAATTCATTAAATAAATACTGTACTTTTTGGTACATACTATGAATAAAAAAAAAAGGTTAAACAATTTCATTTTCTCTCAAGTCTACAAGCTATTTCATGGTAATCGCTCATGCCGGAGTAGAAAGATCAGCCAGTCAGCAGTGGTGGTATCGAGGCTGGTGCCCAGGGTGCACCAGACGATCTCAAGTGTTGTCACTCGTGGAGGCTCTTTCCTTGCACACCTTGTTAATTAAAAATAGCTAATCAACTTAAGAAAAAGGTATTTTGTAGATTGTTACCATAAGATGAATCTTATGATTCGAGCTTAAACATAGTTAAATTTTAACGTCTGACATTTACCTATCTACACTGGACTCACACGGTGGGTATTGGCAAATCCCTCTATGAGGAAGGTGCATCGTGATCGGAATCGATCCAATTTTGACAATCGAGAAATATTCATTGCGTTGTTCCAGTTGTCGAACAGGGTGATATTAAAAGCATAAATGTAGGTTGTTGAACTATCAAAATTGAATTGATTCCGACTACAAACGTGTATTAATTTTGATAACGCTACTGAGTACAGCAGCAGGGCCACTAAGCCGATGCTGATTGGTAAACAAATATTTTTCCTGTTCATCTTCCGGATACTATAATCATTCTTTTTTTTAATCAAAATTATGTGTTTGTAAATAATAAAGCTTCTGAATCTTGATTTAATAGAGTTTTAAAAACGATACGCTTGTAAAACTACGCCAGACATATTTTCACTTGCCGAACGAGCTTTTTGGGTATCCCGGCCAGTCTCATTACACCGGCAAAATCAATATTCAATATTTATATATCTACATACATATAATCACGGCCATCATTTCTAATGGATTAGACAATTAAAGTTGACATACTTAGCATTAGTGACTTAGGGAACTTAATAAAAAGTAATCGGAGGAGTCTGTGCTTGAGCCCATAATTATAATTTCCTAGTCAAATGGATGATGAAATAGTCGAATCGGAAGCTCACACAACAGAATAACAGACATAACAGAGTTTGCTAATGACTTTGGATTTGGATACATCACAATGATGGAAATATGGAGATGTCTGAAAATCGGATATTGTATTACCGAAAATCTTATAGAATTTCGACCTTCGGGACATTTTTTGTGATCGAACAATAGGTACCTACAGATATTTGGGCCAGGCCTTCATCTGAAGTAGGTACTCTCATAATACATTAATAAATATTTTTGTCTTTTTCCTTAATTTCCTCCGACCAAAGTGGAAACCAAAGTTATTTTTCCAATAAAACATATCTACCTATCTAGTAAAAAAAAATTGGAAGCTCTACAGAGGGGTGGAACATCAAAATATGTTTTTGATGTAAAATATGCACAGTCATCTGATGAGATGGGCAGATCAGAAGGAAGCAATGAAAAGAGGCCGCTATTATGAAAAGCTGAATATCAAGCTGTAAATTATATTTTCATTAAAATCGACGCTTTTATTAAAAATAAATGATTGGTATGTAATTATACTTGAAAAACAAGATTCAGAAAGAATTAAGGTTTTATTATACCAAACTCTTTGCAAAGAGTCTAGAGTTATACCAACTGAACTCTGTGTTGTCATCATCAAATGATGAACTAAATAAGCTAAATGGATTTGAAGTTTTGTGATAGCTAGCACAAGCATAATAGGTTCTTTATATCATAAACATCGATTGAATCTATGTCTGAGAAATAGATCTTTTACAAACTAACTGAGCATTAAAATCTGTTTAGCAGCCGTAGCAGTGCGCATAGACTTTTTAATTGAATTCTTATCTATAGAATAAAGCGACACATTAAGTTTACCCCAAATAAAGAGATGGAGGCAGGAGAATAATGATGATAATAATGAGTTATCTACCAATTTTAGCCTCTTATTATTTCTCCTTCAAATAAATGATTAAATCACCGACCACAAAGAATATTGTTTTAGAATTTAGATACATACAAGACCACAACGACCAAAAATTTAACACATCTTATTTAGATAAAGCGCCGTTATTTGTAAAGTCACAACCACTTGCTAACAATCACGTTAAACTAAACAAAGGTGCAAAAATAACTAAAGAATAGAATAAACTAAGTAATTTATTTTTTAAATTTTCCAATGCTTATGATAATTTTGTTACTATGAAGAAAATGCATGACATTAAAGTAAGACCTGTCTTGAAACCAGTGCCTAATAAGGAAGACTTAGTTGTTAAATTAGAACAATATTAAGTCGATATAATATATAACTCAACCCGTGGTGTAACATGCGATTATATAATTTCAAGCACAATATCTTCATATTTTATTTAACAACTAGCTTCCGCCAACGACTTCGCCCGCGTGATATCTTTATAAATTATAGCCTATGCTACTCAGTAATAATATAGCATACTGCTGGTAAAAGAATTTTTAAAATCGGTCCAGTAGTTTTTGAATTTATCCATTACAAACAAACAAACATACAAAAAATCAAATCTAGTTTAGACTAAAGCTTGTAAAATTACACTTAACACTACTTTGTAAAACTCATTAATTTATTACCTACTCAGTAGGCGATAGGCGTCAGATCAAAAAGATGTAGGTCATTATCATAGATTATTTATTGAATTAAGTACCTACTTAGGTATTTATTTAAAAATTAAATACAAAATAATACTCTATTAAAAACTTGTAATTTTTAAACACTGATTAAATTATACCTGTCCTTGTCATTTGTATGCCAATCAATAGACATGGCAATAGTTTTAAGAGTTAGGTTAGTTTAGGTTATTTTTTATCCACACTGTTCATAAAAAAGTCTCACTAATTACAGTCCATTAAAAGTGACTATAAAAGAGGAAAAATAGGCACACAGATATTTCATACCTTTCATACTCCATAATAATACACACTATTTATCTAACTTGCCAACTTATACTAACAATCAATAAATCTACACATACAAATTATAGATTACAGATTACACTCACCGCTTCATCTAAGTTGTCACCATAGTCTTCATCCCTTTGGAGACACATCCAGAAAACACAAATTCCAGTTCACTTCACTTCATAAAACAATTAAAGTGTATTGGACCTAACACGAAGCCCTGCGGCACGCCACCACAGTACTCTCGACCAGACTGACGCAGTCCAGCTTCAATGTTTTGAATACAATCTGTAACAGAAAAAAAAAACAATAATAAAACTTTACTTGCAAGCAGTTTTGGATTTGTGTACTGTGGTATAGATTTGTGTGCTGTGGGCAGTCGAAGGTTTGATGAGAATAAGTTTAATTGACTCAAATCTTAAATTACAATTATTTGATTGCTAAAAAAACATCTTAATTATCATATTCTCTGTCCTGTAAGTTCACGCTGAGATTGAATGAAAACCACATTGAGAAAAAATCATACAACCAGGAAAGTATCTAATTGAAAAAAGGAATAATTTCACTTATATCTCTTTACTAAATCATTCCACTACTCGAAACAATGGTTGCCATCTTAAACGATGATAATTGTCTTCTGAAAACAACAGCATATCGCATATTGCTATCCAAATCAATTTTGCAAATTAAGTTTATGTTAACTTAATCCATGTGTGAAATATGTTAAAATATTATTTGATATGTAAATATGATACTATAATCTTGTGTTTATGATGATTTGTGCAAATTATTATCTGTGTCTACGTCAGTAGCAAAACAGAATTAAACTTAAGATAAAAATTATTTAAATCGTATTCAAATAAATTTACAAAATCAACCTTATTAAAATAGCGTGTTTAATCATTCAAAAATCGCCTTGATGAAGTTCACTTGACTGGATTTATATTGTAACATTATTACCGCAGATTAAAACACCTGCTCTGATAACTTCTTACTTTTCACTCGATTGGTCTAATTTAGTAACATTAGGAGCTATAACAATACCAACAGCAACGCAGCTGTACTTCAAGACTACTAACATTCACCTACAATAGTTTAACACAAACAATAAGTAGTATTTTTAAATATTGCCTGGCAATCTTTGCCTATGACTAATTTCTCGACAGGCCATAACATAACACATACAAACCCATACAATTAACCGGAAATTAAACCCTATTCAAATGATAATAAAGATGAAAATGATTATGAAATTGATGGGATATAGGACGTTACGTGTTCTGAAGAACAATTGGTTGTAAAATGACACCTGAAGGCGACACTAGCCTGAAACAAAATATTTTGTTTCTATGGTCAGTCTAGCTAAGCAAAACATTTTTGTTAATATCCTATTTCATAAACATTAGAGAGACCAGCAAAAGTGAAAAAATGCAGACCTTTATTTTTATAAATCCACCTTCACCTCTCCTTTTCTTAGATTTCCACCGTTATAACAAATATTATCAAGATAGGATTACTATAAACAGTAATGATAAAAGACACGTCTATCAAAATCTTAGTGCTACTTGGAATTCAGCTCAATAGACAAATAACAAAGTGCATATTGAATATGCATACACTGACTAGACGTGTGCGCCGATGCTAAAATCTCCGGCGGCGGGCGCCGATCAAAAATCGGCGGCGGCGGCGTGTTTTCGGCGTGATTTCGGCGCGGAGAATCTATATGAGAAAACTTTGTGGGGTACAAAGTTTTCTCTTTTTACGTATATTGCGCGCACGGAGGAGTGTGATATTTGTCATAGTTACAGATGGGGTAGGAGTGCAGAATGATAAAATTACGGTCGAATTTCGACCACAGGGCTACCACTAGTTTTAATAACACTATCTAGCTTGTAGAATAGATTTTATTAAAAATACAAATATAAATCAACAGAAAACAGCAAAATGATTGTATTTTTAAGTAACGGCTGTCCTAGGGCTGTCTTGCCGTTGCAAGGCAGGCATTACTTATAATAATGCTGTAATTGTCAAGAAGAAATATAATTTTGTCAACCCGTGTGGACCTTTTTGCCGTCACCGTCCAACCGGCAACAGAAAACACCCGCTCGCTAGGCGTGCTTGTAGCAGGCACTAATGAAATGAATGCTCGTCTATCTTGCCAATATTTAATAACGTTTCCGTCTATTAAATCACTGGCATTACAAGATACTGAATATTTCAGGCATTCTTTTCACTCGCTGGCATTCTTTTAATTCTTTGATACAGTTGACTAAAAAATCCACTCTTGACGTATGGTTACTTTCCATGTAATGGTCTATTTCTTGTAATTTGGTAAATCGGCAATCCCACGTCCGGTCGGTTGTTGACAACACCGACGAGTTCAATGTCGCTGTAGGATTGCATCAAGGGTCGGCTTAAAGTCATTACCTCTTCCTGTTGATAATGGATGCTCTGACATCGGACATAAAGGAGGAGGCACCCTGGTGCATGCTGTTTGCCAATGACATTGTTCTCGTCGGTGAAGATGAATCTGAGGTCCAGATCAAATTGGAGAAATGATACCAAAAACTGGAGAATGTTGGCTTGAAAATCAGTAGAACTAAAACTGAATATAATATTTTCTGTGATTTCAGCAGTCTCTCCAGTTTTAACGCCATATCGTTCTGGATGGTGTAGCCTTAACAATCTGCTCCGATTTTCGGTACCTCGGTTCACTCATGCAAAGCAATGGCGAAATTGACCGGGTTCTCAAGCATAGAATTAACGCAGAATGGATGAAATGGTGGCAGGTCACGGAAACAATAGTTGACTCCCGTATCCCCCATAAACTAAAGAGGAAAATTTATAAGACGATGATAAGACCAGCTGCCTTGTATGTATCGGAATGTTGGGCGACGAAAAGGACGAATTAAAGGCAATTATTGCAGGCAGCGGAGATGAGAATGTTGAGAGGGATGTGTGGTGAACAAATTGGACAGAATCAGGAATGAGTATATTAGAGGAAGTGTGAAAGTCGCACCAGTTACAGAAAAGCTGCAAAGTAACCGATTGTCGCGGTATGGACATGTAATGCGGAGAGATGAGAATCATGTTACAAGAGGAGTTGTAAGTATGAATGTTGATGGCTATCAGAGAAGAGGCAGACCAAAGAAAAGATGGATGGACTGTGTGCAACATGACATGAATATGATGGAAGTGAATCTGGAAATAACGTCTGATAGAGATGAATGGAATGAAAAAAACATATTGCGCATGTCAAAGACCAAACTTATGACTAATCGCACCAAAAGTAGGTTAGAGGTAAATGGAGAAGAAATGCAATATGTCCAGGAGTATATCTACTTGGGCCAGATAGTCTCCTTCCAGTCCAGACAAGACAAGGAAGTCACAAAACGGACTGAAAATGCTTGAAAGAGCTACTGGTCCATGAAAGAACTAATTAAGGGACACCTTCCACTGTCACAGAAGTGTAGACTCATGGACATGTTAATTCTTCCCATTCTGACCTACGGTGCTCAAACTTGGATTTGGACTAACATTCAGAAGTTCAAAATCAAGGTTTGCCAGGGTGCAATGGAGCGTAATATTCTGGGTGTTAATTTAACGGATAAGGTTCAAAACACCACACTGCGCTCCAAAACGCAAATCACTGACGTAGCTCAAAAAGCCGCTGAACTAAAGTGGGATTGGGCAGCCCACGTCTGCCGTATGCTGTCGGGCAGGAGAATTATGATGGTAAATCGATAATCTAGCAAAGCAGCTGCTACGATGATGTTGGTAATTGAGTATTTCCGCCATATTTCTTTTCACGTCGTCTAATCTAGTCGCGCCGATTTTACGCCGAAGCACAAATCGGCGGCGGCGGCGTCCAAAAAATGTCGGCGGCGGCGGCGGATCGGCGCGGCGCACACGTCTAACACTGACATCATAAAAAAATTAAACCCCGACAAAAAAGAGGGGTGTTATGAGTTTGTAGTGTGTATCTGTGTATTTGTGTATCTGTAGCATCGTAGCTCCAAAACCAGTAGACCGATTTCAATGCAGTTTATTAATCGAAAGCACATATTATAACATAGCTAATTAAAGATGATACCCGACCATCTTTAATTAGCTATGTTTCATGAAAATCTATTCAGCCGTTCAAAAGTTACAGCACTTTTTCTAGTTGGAGTCGGTTTTGACGTTTAGATTATAATTATGTTTTCATGATTTCTTGGAACACAACACAATAGATTAAAATGATTATTAGTATCAGTAAATCTTATGCAAGTATCCAAAGTAAAACGACCACTATCCTCCTATTTATAGCTGTAAAGTTTCAAATTTCACTAAAGAGCGATTCTCATCAACACTAAATCCGATCGCTTGCTGTCCAAAACACAGTAATAAAATAAACAAAAACTGTTCGCAACCATCAACAGTAGTAGTTTGACACACGATAGCTCAAAACACAAGCTGTCCCGCAACTGAATCATAACACGACATGTTTAACTTATGAAATGCAAACATCATCCAATTTTGATATTATATCACATTTCTTTAAAATTTTCTGAAGTATCTTTGGAGAAGCAACAATTGAAGTAAATTATGAATAGAGAGAACTTTTATCAAGGACGCTAGTAGCCAAAAGTTCAATGGGATTTTATATTTTCGGGACGAAAAACATAACTTTTATATTCCTCTAAATAGATTTCTGTTTTCCAAATACTATCCATCCAGTTGGAGTATAATATTCGTAATTATTTCTTTCATTTTAATGTTCAATTTCCCACCTATAACGTCGTCGCGTCCCAAAATATTTTATTGGCCACAGCGTTGATGGCAACCGAAGTTGTTGACAAATAGACAGATGAACATCAGAAGGACACAAAAGAAATCTGACCCTTCAGGTTCTATGTAATAGTCCAATAAACAACTTTCCGACTGTCCAAGACCCTACCACAAAGTCTTTAAAAAAAAGGCAAAAGACATTTCTGAACGAGCTTTTAAATTTGAAAAATAAGGTCCTGTGATGATTTTACTGAATATAAACAAATTATAATCTACCGCTTCTGAGATAGAAATTGAATTTGATAGCCGAGATTCTGAAAATTATTGTAGTAGCATCAGCTTTGATTTTTTCAATTCTTACGTACTATTAAGAATCATAAAAGACGATCTTGGATTACCATGTGAAAGCAAATAGTAATTATAACACGATGGCTTTGACGAAGTAGTTACGAAGACTTCTGCCAAATTATTTGATCATGTTATGCAAGAAAGTATATAGGTAAATGTTGTATTCGAACTCTAACCAATAAACAGAGATAATATTCTCTGACACACCTGCATAACAACGGAAATTTAATGGAATATGTAGATATTGAAACAGTTGGATTTGCTGAAGAAGAAAATCATGTCCTTAATTTAATTCATATAAAGATTGATCTTATTGCCTTCTTATAATTCATAAATTGATTGATCACATCACATAAGTTATAAATATACCTACCACCTTATTTACATTTCATCTTTATAAACATCTTTCGTTTATTATCAAGTTTTGATTCGTTTTGTATAAACATGCGCCATTAAATTTTATCTAAATCTATAAATAAGAATTGAAATCAACGCCATCTCGTTATGTATTACAAAATTAAATAGCATGATAGTTGGCTACGAATATGTTATAACAGCGCCATCTAGGGTAGATAACCTGTAACGTTTTTTTCGAACGACGTCACGCCTGTTGCATACGATCAACCAATTGTTTACACAATACAAAAGACCCCTTGTTTGTTTTTCGCTAGACGTTTCCTGGTTTGTTTTGTGTGTGAATATGTGTTTGTGTGTGTGCGTATGTTTTCACAGCCGGCTCTGTGTTCGAGGACGGTACACAAAATGTTGTTGTTTGCACGGCCCGAGTAGGTAATAAATTCTCTGTCTGACTTACGTACAGATATTTTTATGCTTTAAATATTACGATGGTTATGCTGTAAGATCAAGCGATAGATAATGCTCTAACTAAGATTGTTAGACATTGTGAAAGGAAACATTACTATTGTAATAGCGATATGTCATAACATAATGCATTATTGTTAACTATATTTGATCTAGTTACTTATAACAAAGTGCCTGCCGCTCGCCATTGAATTGCAGGTAGCCATTTTAGGTTTCGTTAAGGATAACGGAAGTTTTGTACGATAAATTATTTTGTTTATCCGTTAGTCAAGTGTTAATTTGCTTTTAATTGTTTTGCAAATGCGTCAAGGTGCAATTTATTTGTCAATAGCATGATGCAACATTCATCCTTGATCAGAACAGACTTCCTCGATAAACCTCCTCTTGGTGTAAGGAATTACCTATATCAAATGGACAGACAGATTCATCTGAACACCGATAATATCATTCTTGAGGTTGAGTCTGGTTTCCAGTTATACATGAGTAAAGAAACTACTTTAGCGGGATTCATTCTGGATCAACCAGTTACCGTGTTGACTTAAACAGCAGTGAAAAGAGATGTTCCCAAAACACTAGATGAAATACCTATAAATAATTATTATTGGTCACTGTAACATTAAACTACAATAGTAAGGTGTCCCCCAAGGAACAAGTCCTTGATAACATCAATGTATCCCACATGAAGCAATAAACGTTCTGATTCTAATTACTTCATTAATTTTAAGTTTATTGGTTGCTGCTTTGTAAATTGAAAAAATGTTTACTCGCCTAATAATAAATGCCTTGCATATGACAACTCGAAACTTGCACTGCTAAATAAGAAAGAAAACTGGTTTGTCCACCCACCGTGCTAGTCCTACAGGAATCAGTGAAAGAGCCGAATATCATCTGCAATTTTCAAGATTATTATGCGTAGTTTCTAAGCACCATTTCCTCATATTTGGAAAAAGGCCTATTTCAAGTAGTTCGCTTCTAAGGAATGCAGGACTATTTCTTATTTTAGAAGACTCACTTTCACCCTTCTTTTCGCCTTTTTTTCAAGAAGAATAAATTTTAAAGTAGTATTTCTACCTTGTGCCATAAACCCTATATTGTCCCAATTTCAAGCTTCTAGCTTATCCGTTTGACCTGTACATTATTATATCAGTAATTCAATAACTTAATCAGCTTTTAATTTTTATAAATAGGTACATTAAATTCTCAACTATTTCTCACCAGATCACCACATAAAAACTTATATGTAACCAAGATTACGCAATGTCGTTACATGCAGTATATCGAGGGAAACCACTAACAATACCATGGGAATATGACCGCCTTTCCTACATTGTTCTCGTATTTATCATGTGGCATGTATAACAAACAAAACAATTAAATTGTTTATAGCTTGTTTAGTTGCGTGGGTAAGCTGGATTGTAAGCTTAAAATTTGTGGTAGATATTTCGTTCCATCCAAAGGTAGTCTGTAAAAGTCTCTTATTGATCAGTTTGTAAGCTATTAGGTTAAGATTAAACGTATTTGGACTAATTTGGAGTAACAAATACCCTTGCGAAAGTGAGGTGTCCCCCAAGGTTCGTGTGCCTTGAGGGACACCCAGTAAACAGATGATTGTTGATCCCGTTGAACCAGGAACTAGGCATATCATGGATGGATTAGCTGTTCGTGTAATCGTGTTATCTTTATCACGCAAAACGAATGTAAGCTAAATAGACCCTGATATAAATCGGGAAACGACGGAAGGAAAATCTACGTAAGCAATTCTTTATTTCAGAGAATTTCTAACATTCCAAAAAATTCTCAAATGTTCCTGTCCGATCGAATATTAAGAATCAATAAAACTAGCCCAATACAGGATGAAATTTAAAACATGCGACAAATCAGAATGGGAGGATCAGTAACAGTTTGTCATGTGAATCTAAATAGTAAAATAAAAATCGTGTATATCGTCCTAGATGGTACAAAGTGCAATGTTTTTATTGTCTTGAGGTAGACAAGAATTGTCGGCGTTTCAATAAAATAAAAATAATATCAAAACAAATAAATAATTAAAGTATCAATTTAGTTGCGCTCGATAGGTAATCCATTATTCCATTAGTTTATACTTTCATTATGTACTGTAGTGTTTTCGCAATATTAAAAAACTTCTTCATTTTCTATAACTTCGGAACTGGTCAGCTTTTATATGACATGACAATCTTATTCAGAGGCAAATCATTACTATCCTAGTCTTATTTTTATTCACATTAAATTACATTATTCTCGCAGCTCTTACCACAACATTGTACTGATCAAGATTGTAAACTATTATTTTAAAAGAGTTTCCATGGAGTTTCTTGCCGGTTCTTCTCCATAGGGTCTACTATTCGGAACCGTGCACCTAGAGTCTCGACATTTCATAAGTGCCTGTATCTGGTTTACATGAAATAAAGATCTATTCTATTCTATAATGTCATGCTTTAAATTTTCTTTGTTACACTTTAAATTATTTAAATTTGTCGGTTCTTTTCACTTTCATCCTGTAAATTATCTTAATTATGTCAGTCAACAAAATCTAATAAGTTAGTTCAGTCGTGTGCAACACATTACAAGCAAACATTATCCAGAATCTAGATATGGTAATATCTAACTTGCCCTGCTTATTCATGCTAAAAGACTGATATCAATTGACGCACACAATCAATCTAAACCTAATTTTATTCCACTCTAAAAATAGGAAAAAAAAAACAGCCTTGTAGGTAGGTACTATTTGTAAAATTTATATTGATTTCCATCTGGCTATAGATAAGATTAATCTTTTGCTTATCCAAATTATGTAAACCAGTGTTTTGATAAATATTACACGTGAGTGATGCAAATAAGTAACTACTAACTAAAACTGAATGACTGAACATATCAAGATCTGCTAGAAAAAAGCCTCTTCTAACTTGAGCTTCAACTCCCGGCTCTCCATCTTTGGCATCCAGTCTTCCTCCGTTCTATTCTAGATCTAGGTAGTCTATCTAAACACCTGACAGATGGAAGCATTCAGTGACAAATTATCCTTCATCATCATAAACAGCTTCTGGTCTGTTTTGGGGGTCGACTTCACTTAAACTTACGTACGATATGGGCATTCTAGGTTCAAGGGAATATAAATTAGGACCTTAGTTACGCTTTGGAGTTGGGATTGGGACCAATAGACCAATTATATTATGTGAAAAACTAACTACAAAAACTTTATTGTAACTTAGCTAAGTTACAGTAAGTTTGGTTAGTCGGAAAGGTACAGCTGAAAGGGGTTATTGTATTCATCATTATAAACAACTTTTACTATGGCACCAACCAGAAATCGCAAAAAAAATCTGCTGTTTCATATAAATAATTCAATATTACTCGACTAAATGTATAGAACAGCTGACTTTTTTTCGGGATTTCAGTGTTGGTTCCGTTGTAAAAGTTGTTTATAATGATGAGTAAGTACAATAACCTCCTTTCGGCTATATACACCGTTTCCAACTAACCTATAATACTTTTTTGTGTTCTGCTTAATCTGATGATAGGCATGAGGAAGTATTGATATCCATAAATTCAGATATCTATATCACTGATTAATTATCAAAATTGTAGTATAATTAGATTATATTATCCACACAATATCTAAATAAAAATATCTTTGTGTCTTTTATGAAAAGCGCTTAGATAACTCTAGAAACACTGGTTCAATTTTGAAGGCAAACTTAGAAACTACTCGGGAAGTTTAATAGCACACTGTCTTGTTTGTCAAAACAACAAACGATGATAAGTAAAGAAAGTACATACAACTATGACGACGATAAGACAGTGAAAGTAGTAACATTTTTGGTATCTCATAACCCTTTTAAAGTTCAGGGTTCATGTGTCACCCACTGACCCTGAATTGGCTTGACTGTAAAAGTGTTAATCTTGAATTGCAAGAAGGAATAAGTCATAAAAATAGAAACATTCTAATAGAGAACAAAGATAAAGCCGTAGAATCGCAAAATGTTCTTCAACCTAACGATTCAAATTTTACTTAGCTTCAAAAATCGAATATCTATAAACAAAAGTACCTCAATTTCGTACCATAACAACTTGGTGAGTCTCTGAGAGCCTAATCAATGTCACTCTTTACAAAATAAATAAGAAATGTCTATTCTCATTGATCATAGTGACTTAGTCTTCTGGTTGACTCTACTAACGACTGCTACCCGAGCCCTCAGCGCAATCTTAATATACAAAATAAATGTGAAAACAACAAACAAACCTACTAACACACAAATCAATATACAAGTAGATATGAAATGTTAGCGAAAACACAAATATTATTTACACAAACCTACGTAACCACTCACTGATATAGATAAGGATTTTATGTGAAATAAACATTTTTATACATCACTTTGTTATATAGATATAGCAAAGACGTCATAGACGAAGGGCAGATACTTTTAAAAGACTTTTAAATGTTCAGAAACGACTTCAACGATCATTTTATTCAGCCCGTAGCATTCAGCTGCTTTCAATGAATAGAATAGAAAAGTTTATATTTAAAATTAACCAAATACTAGGCACTTTTGAAACGTAAAACTAGGTGTGCGGTTCCAAAACAGTTGTTCCTATGGAGAAGAACCAGCAAGAAAAATCGACGTATATCCTCAATGTGTTCTATAATAATAAAATTGTTGCAGTAAGCGATCAAAGGGAGATGATGAAATAGTGATCCAACTCGGTCAAAGGATTGGTGATACATTCATTACAATTATGATCACACTTATTGTCTGTTACAGACGATTTAAACAGTGTCTTAAGTAGAACATCTCTTTTCATGTCTATACAGTTTAATATGAGTTTAATACAAGAGTGGCACAAACAACCGCGTACTTTCCTTGTTGTACTAAAAGGTAATGATCACTCATCTTCTATGATCATAATTGGAAAGGAAGTGGGTTGATTCTTAATAAGCCTGCAAAAGATAGTAATTCAATTGACTTTAATTAATACAAATAATAACATTATGCATTTAATTGACATTAATTTAATACAAATAATAACATTAGCAGATTTTATCACAAAGATGGTGTGATATGTCAAAAAAAATCTTTATTGCTTTTTTATGACTATAAAGTTACTAAAAGCCTCGAAAAGGTAATTGATTTGATTAAATTATTTTTTTAATTATGTACTTAATTCAGAATCCAAAAAAGCTGTATTTTTTGAATAAATTGAATAAGGACTAACATTATAATGAAGATACACTATATTCTGCAAAATAACTCTATTCTAGTATTAGAGTTCAAAACAGGGTATTTACCAAGTTTATATCTTGTTTTGAGTTCCCGATATTTCCGATAAGAACTCTAATACTAATGTTAGTGACCATGACTGTTTAAAAACTTTTATCTCAAAGTCAAAGTCAAAGATTTTTATTTCAACTGGGCCTTTGCAGGCACTTTCAAAACGTCGTGATTCTAGGCGCACGGTTCCAAGTGGGTTGGATCTCTATTCTATTCTAAATCTAGATGATTTTATAGAAACGAAAAACGGTATGTTACATATCGAATGTGACAGAATGAAAGACGAATCAGAAATACGTTACTAACAACCGAATAATATAGAGGAAGGAATGGAGAGACACACAACAACATACCGACGTTGGTACAAAAAATCGATGCAGAGACCATTTAATTTTAGAAGTGCCTACACAGATCTACGTGTAAGATAATGATAGTGATATTACCTCAAAAGAAGATATATTTTTAGAGAAAACTCCATGCAAATGCGATATATTAAATGTAAAAGACGTTGTTATTGACCAGTGGAATAACAAGACATCAGGTGAATATGAGGAATAAGGACAATACTAAAGACTGCGTAGAAGGAAGGAAGATTATAATATAAAAAACAACACAACTTTCTACAAATGATGTATACAACAATCATCAGTGGGTTTTTTTACTAAAAATCTCCAGGTGACTAAATGCCATGTTTTTAAATATTACTATTATTTTGGGTTGCACTTTATTTCTATAGATCCCTCCAACTAAACATCATAATTGCTTGTTGTAAGAGTGAGTCCGGGTCTATGGTTCAACGGGTACCTAACATTGGAACTCACCAATCCAATACCTTACCCATTGGACTATTACTGGAAGGACGCATAAAGCCAGCATTTCTAATTTTATAGTTAAACAGAAAGATATTCGAAATATGCGCGACATACGATGGAGGACGATAGCGTCAAAAGTATTTTATCTCAAAAAAATGCTGCACAAATGCTGGTAATATAAAAAAAACGATAATTTCATACCTAAGTAATTTATAAGTGATATTATTTATCCAATTTTCAGTCTAATCCATAGAATAATCCAGAGCATATTGAGTACAAAACGAAAAAGCATAAAAAATTAAGGTACCTTTGTGATTTATTTTTTATGGAGTGAATTTTATTATATTTTGTTTTCGGCCAATGTGAGACCTTGTGAATAAAATGACGTATCCATATTTATATTTTTGTCATGTTTAAAGAATAATACAAAATGTAAGTGGCACTGCCTAAATCCATGGGGTATAGGAGATATAGGATGCAGTACTCAAAATGTATTGACGATATACCCAAAATCGATTAGCATCGATCACAACAATACTATGGGCAATCAATGAGTTATTCTTATTACACTGATTTAATTACTGGTTATAAACTCATTAATTGGCATAACTTTAAAGTTGATCGAATAACATTGAATTTCTGGGTGTTTTTTGAGCCCTTTAATAATCGAATCCAGCATTACATTTTGCTTTATGAGCCTTTTTAGCCATTTGAGCCATGTCAGTCACCCGTGACCACAATCAACAGGTTTTCTGTTGTCTGCTGCGTATCATTCAATGTAATAAAAAGGTGTTTTTGGGTAATACTTAGCCAAAACTGCAAAGCAACCGATTGTTGTGGTATGAACTTGTAATGCGGAGAGATGAGAATCATGTTATAAGAAGAGTTGTAAGTATGAATGTTGATGGCTATCAGTGAAGAGGTAGACCAAAGAAAAGATAGATGGACTGTGTGAAACATGACATGAATGTGAAGGAAGTGAATCTGCAAATTAAGTCTGATAGAGATGAATGGAAGAAAAAGACATATTGGGCTACCACAAATAAAATAGGATAAGGACAGGAGAATGATGATGACTTAGCCAAATCTGGAAAAGGTGAGGGTGATGGATGAGATAGAAATCATTAGAAATAGCTGTTTACGAGACTCCGTCCGCGGGAACTCAGATGTTGCGACTTTTGAAAGATAAATATCTTATGTTCTTCTTCATTATGCACACTATGTCTAGGTCAAATAAAAAAAATAATAAAAAAAAAAATATATATTTAATTAAATTAAATTTCGAGATGTTTCGTCACGAAAAATTTAACAAAATTACTACTACTACTACTAGTTATTTCCGCATTTATATTATTAGTGGGTTAAACGCAATTTTCCACAAACGTCAGATGAACCTGAAAATCCTGATTCCAACAGCTTTCTTGTTAAAATTATAAACAGTATCGCAGATAGGCTCCCCCCAAAAATTGTGGTTATTTTTTATGAAAACAAACAATACAATATCTTTACTTTTATTTTTTATATTTTTAGGCGCCGTCGCACATCTTGTACAAATTAGCATGAACTAAACTAAACTTGTTAGAATTTTGTGTAAGCGCAAAATTTCTAAATGTACCTGTGCTCATATGGGGACTGCTAGTGCGCCCCCTTGAGGTCTGCGCGGCCCTGGGGCCAGTCCCTAGCTACAACACTGATTTTAAATTCATGTTTTCAGATGTCAAGCCATTGTTTAAATGGCATGCAGATTACCAATAATTATGCAGTGTGTAATTAGGTATTATACAATCCCCTGTCTAACAAACCTTTCGGAGAAACACAAAGATTTGTAGATGTCTGAAAATATATACAATGAATTGAGTAGAATAGATTTTATTTCATATAAACGAGTTACAGGCACTTATGAAAGTCAAGACAACGTGCACCATTCCAAATGGTAGGTCCTATAGAGTAGAACCGGTATTAAGCTCCATAGATAGATGAAGATAGGAATAGAAGAATAGGTGTTGAGAAAAGACATGATCAGTTTATGCCAGATTGTCTAATTGCCTCTGCAAATTAAGACTTAAGGAATCTTAAAGGATTTTTAATTTATGATGGTAAATTAAAACACGAATAGATGCCTCCTAAAATCTATATATTAATACGTGAAGAGAAAACTTTGTACGCCTTTTTGAGCATATTGCGCGCACGGAGGAGTGTGAGATTTGGCTTAGTTAAAATTTATATGGAGAAGGAGTGCAGAAAGCTAAAATTATGGACGAATTTCGACCACGGGCGACCATACCTCTTAAAATATGCAAGAACATAATGTTTGTCCAGCAGGACTAGAACGGTGGGTGGAGAAACCCGTTTTCTATGCTCTTTGTCTCCTTGACAAAAGACAAAACGAAAAATCGAGAGAGTAAACGGTAAAGAGATGGTTTTGTCCTCGATTTTTCTCTCTTCCCTTTTTTCTCTGCAGAGATTTTTAGGTTTGCTATGTATTTACCTATGTATGTTTGCTACAAAATACCAAAGAAGGATTCTTTAGACTTATTAGTGGAGATTTTCTTACGTTTGGTCAGAAATGTCTCCAAAGGATTATTATATCAAAGGTATTGTTAGCAGTATCCACATATACGCTGTTAACATCCTATTTCAAAATTATCTCAGGATAATAATTTTCATTAAAAACCGTTTATTGACAAGGACTTCAAAGCTGATATAGTGCCATAAACTTATAGAATCTGACCCTGTAATGGCGTCGCTGCCGTCGCTTTTACCAATGTCATCTCCATACAAAAATGACATTTTGAAGCATATTAAGGATATTAAGTCATTAAGCCGTAGCGACGTTAGTTCCAATTTTGGTCACCGGGTCAGATAAGTTTGTGGCACTGTAGATAGCTAGATGGCTCTAATTTTTCGATGTTAAACAATATTACAGCAAAAAATTAAAATATTATGTTGTGATATTTTGCTGTGTGTTTCAAGTGTTTATATTGAAAAAGTTATGTAACAATAATTTAAATACAATCATATCTATTTGTCAGTCGTTACAGCCAAAGATTTTAAAGTTTCATTTCTTATAAATTACGAATACTATAAAATAAATATGTAAGTACAGTCAATAACAGAATGAGCGTCTTATCTTGTAAACAAACATGATGTCAGAGAACCATAGACAATGAATAGTGTTGTGATAGTGATTGATTGGTTCAGCAGGATCAATTTTATGAATAAAATATTATATCAATTTATTCTGTTGTAGTAGATTGCTTGCTTTTCGCGGTTTTTGGTATAGATTAAATTTTAAGATTTTTTGTATATCAAGGACAACAAATGTAGGTTTTTATTTTGTTAATGTAAAGTTTGACATCTGTTATAGATCAGACAAAATTTTATTGCTTTCTTCTATAGGGAAATCATGGTAGCACCCCGGTGTATTATGCAAAAAAACAGGCATAAGTACCTACCTATAATTTCTTAACGACGCCTACCTGTTTTTTTTTTCTATCGAATGTGTTGTTGAACCGTCACTAAATATTTCTACTTATTTTTTTTTTCTCCTACACCAAAAATAAATAAAATTGACAACAAGCAGCTCTAATAAAATCTTAACAAAATTACGACACTCATTTGTTTCATGCTCACGATTTTTCGCAACAATAGGCTGTATAGCATTTAATGCTAAAACCATTAATAATAAAAAAAAACAAGTTTTAATAATAAATCGTGCTCTATGAAGGCACGCGCCAATTTCAGAATGTTTAGGAAGCAAAAGGAGGTCGGAAGCGTTGCTGATAATAATTTATTTAGATTTCGAGGCCGCTTTATTATTTAGACTGTTTTTGTTTTATCAGTAGGAAGGCGCAATTTTGCGTACATGCAAAACTTTTAGAATAAACACGTGTTGAACTATTTTGGTCTGACGTAATCGGCAGTTTCGAATTCGGAATTTGAATTATGCATTTGTTTTATTAGTTAGATAATATTGTAGAGGATATATTATATAGTATAATTATGATAATTTTTAATAAAAATCACATTATAGTTTAAAACTTAATATTTAATAAATTAAAAAAAAACTGTTAATAATTGAGTTACATTTTTTTGCTTGTTTTTTTTTCTAATTGTTAATTAAAGTCACTTCATTATTAACTTAATAACGAATAAATAAAAATAAAACTGTTAAGCAATTTTTAAGCAAGAAAATCCACGTGACTATGTATAACCAGAAAATAATTATAAACAATCACGTTTCTACACCAAAAATAGGTAGTAGATACATTATTCTTCAACAAATTAACAATAAAAGAATCAAGTGCCTTCGTCTATTTAAATAAAATTATTATTTACCAACAGCTAACAATAATGAGGTCGCGTATTTTATTTTAAGTATCTACTCTTGATTTAAATTTATTTAGCCATTGTATTATAATGAAAAATGTAAAAAAAAAATGGCGTCCACCTTCTGAAGCCTCTATACGAAACCTGAGAAGTTATTATTTATTTTGGCTACATAATTATCAAGAAACAAACCACACCTGTCTGTGCTATATGTACATACATTACATGTACTGTGTGTTTGTTGTATATTTTTGCAAGGCTCGGTCCGATAACACTATCGGCCCGTCACGCCTACACGCACACACGCACACACATACAAACATAAACAACATACGCGTTTGTTAAAAAAACAGTTTATACTGATCATCGTTTGTTGCTAAGTTGCCTAAAATGTTTTATTTGTATAGAACGATTGTGGCTTCATGTAAAATTATTTGTATAAAATATTCGCTTATTTTATATTTAATTATCGTATTTATCTATTGTGGTATCTATGCAATATTTGAGTAGGTACGTATATCAAAGGGAATTAAGTCAGAAGTAACCGTTTGTCGGTATGAGCAGGGCATGAAATGAGGAGAGGTGAAGAATGAGTATAAATAATACTTAAATAAATAAAATAAAAAGGTTTATGTCAGAAACTTGTACAACTTTTACAGTTAATCTTACATAGGGACTTCCTTTTATGTAAAAGATACCTGTGATAGGAGATCCCGCTCTTCAATGACAAATTATGAAATGGTAAAAGTGTTGTACAAAAAGAAAAAAGACTTAAATTACAAGTAAAATCTCAAATTAAACAAAACAACACTTGAACTACAAACTACTTGATGGGATGGATATAAGAGAAGAAACAGACCCAAGAAAAGATAGAGATTATGTGAAGTATGACAATGGCTAATATTGCTAATAAGAAAGTTAACTCTAATGAGTCTGAGATGGTAATACAATACAACTTTACTGAATACCAGAAAGAGAAATAAAGATAAATAGACAAAGAGATGTAGGGCGTTATATCGCACTTGGCAATGACGTCAGTGTGATACACATGAATGGAAGAAGACATTGCGCTGGGAGGCAATTTTCGTTTCCCGCAAGATCATCTCGGATTCTGCGAGATCACCTCAATTTTGAGTTTGTACTTCGAGCGCTTTTTGACGTTTATGATGTCGTTTACGTTTCGAACAGTACCGACCAGTCGAAGCAATTTGAGCGGCTTTGCTTCGAGAAATATCGGACCAACTTTTCTAGCAACCAACCGCTCGAGAAAAGGTCGAATTCGAACTCTTTCTCCAATTCGAGACAAGTTAAGTACTTCGATTGTATGAGAATTGTCCCCTGATACATAATAGGATAAGGACTGGAGGATGATGATTGTGATACGTAACATTGTCCATAGATTGTACACAATTTGTAGAGACAATTGGAAACTTGAAACTTTTTTCTTCATTCTATATAGTTTTGTCTTTGGAAAGTTAAGATTTTAAGCATTATTAGCGCGTTATTATTCTCAGATGTTGGATCATCACTTTTGTTCATTTTATGTATTACTTAGCTGTTGCACACGGCTTCATTCGCATCCTAGATGAAGGATTTCTTGTAGGTACCTGGATAAAAGTACCGTATATGTTAATCTAGGATATAGTTTGTCTTTGTGCTAAAATTCATCCAAATACATTCAGCCGTTTATGTGTCATTGAGTAACAAACATGCAATCGACGATACCTAAAATCGAGATGGTTAAAGTATAAGACAAGTGGTTAAATTTATTATAAGACAAGTGGTTAAATTTATTATAAGACAAGTGGATAAATTATAAGACACAAGGGCGTTCAATTTCAAATACGACGTGGATTCTGACAAATTTTAGTTAGGTACCTATATGTATTTCCTTTTGTTCCATATTGTTATTAAAAAAAAAGCAATAAATCGATCCCAGATCAAACTTCAAAAAACCTAAGTTACAAATGGAGCGCTGGTAGAATTTTAAGAACTAGGTACCTATTTATGGGTGATACCCAAGAAACAGAAAATATATTAAGGGGAAAAATTGGTTTACAAAATTATAAAAGATAAGCAGCAATCGTTGTTGACCTTAACCTAGCAATTAACCAACAAATAATCATCGGAGGGTTTTTCCCAGTGAGGCACACCGCACAAGCACTTGTACGCCTACAATTAGCTGATGACGTTTTATTAATGCAACGGGACGAATCTTTCCCTATAAAGTATAATCAATACATAAATATCTTTAGCGCTGATGTTTCATTCACCAGTTAACTTTATCAGAGAATAAATTTGAATTTTTGACAGCTTTCCTATACAAAATCTGTCAAGCGTCAAATTTATCCGATGGATATAACATTAAACTGGCGATTGAAAAATAAGCCCTTAGTGATCTCTAAATAATATTTATTCCCTACTTTAGCTGACTCTGCGTCTTGATAATTCAATGGAAAACCTGTCAGTATTTACCAAAAGAGATAAAAAAAGTCATCAGTCATCAAAAATTGGTGCTGATTATGATGTGCAACAACATGGCACTAATTTTAAACATACAGTACCCATTGATGACTGTATTTCTTATTAGTTAGTTATTAATAATATACTTACTAACAGGAGCTGTGAATATGACTAGGGGCCCAATTTTCGTAATTAAAAATGTTTAAAATATAGTTCCAATCTCGTTCCGAACTCATTATTCCTGGTATCTAGAATTTACAAAATGTAATTTCGTAATGCAAGTAGCATTACGAAATTACATTTTGTAAATTCTAGATACCAGGAATAATGTTAAAACACGACCAATGTCATAAATGTCACAAATGGTATTCTCCTACACTAACAAACAACGTCAAACGTGAAATTATACATATTGCAATAAGGTCGAAATATAATTAAAGGCAAATCGGTATTCTGCTAACATTTTGAACCGAAATTGATACTCTCGTCCTTACATAAACGTCAAAAATGAGATTGAAATGAGTCTGTAAGAAGATTGAATTCAAATCATACTGACATCGGACTGAACTTCAAGAGTAGTGGAATACCGAATTTTTTGTCAATTCATAATAAAATAATTTATAATCTCAGTTCGGTCAACTTTCAGTCATACTGTAAATTAATTACGAGAATTGGGCTTCAGAGCATGTTCACAACTCCTGATATTAAGTTATTGTTATTTTTATATAATAGAATAGAATAATTATGTTTTATTGCACACTATGAGAAAAAACAAAAGAAAACAGTGTTTTGATCAATGTACAAAGGATGGTGTATAAAGAATTGTCAACATGTACGTATTTAAAAGGTTTTATTTTTAATACTATTTTACATTGAAATTAATTTTAATCCTATCCATATCATTTCTTGCTATACTTTGCCTTGGGGTGTTAGGAACACATTTCGGTAGAGTTAAGAAAATCTATTAAAAACGAAGATGGTAATCGGTTGAGTTTAGAATAATATAGTTTAGCATGAATTAAGAACAATATATCCAATGGGATGAGACTAGGGCTTCCAATACCGGGATCCCGGTATTAACCAATACCGGGATCCCGGACATTTTTTGACATTTATCAATACCGGTATTGATATGCCAATACCGGGATCCCGGTATTGGTGATTTTATATTATTTTCAGTAGAATCTATACAGTGACAATCTTGTTCTATTGCACATTATATTTCCAAACAATTTTAACTACAAACAGTAGCAGTAACACTGCTTTTTTTAATTCAGTCGTGGTTTTTTGTTGATGATACCTTAATTATAAGAAATGATAAAAATATAAATTATGAGTGTGATTTCAAAGATGCATTGCAACAAGCAATTGACTAGCTTAAACAAAGTAATTTAACATTAAATTTAAATAAAACTAAAATTATGCAGTTTCAACAAAGAGCTACCACTCCTAGTATTAATCTAACTTTCGATAATAATAGAATTGAAGAAGTAGAACATATAACATTTCTAGGTTGACATTGGACTCTAAATTGACTTGGGAAGAACATGCATCAAGCCTAATTACAAAATTGAGTAGGTTTGCCTTTGCTCTCTATAAACTTAGGAAAATAGTTAATCAGACAGCTGTCGTAACTGCGTATTATGGCTATGTGGACTCCATATTACGTTACGGAGTCATTTTGTGGGCAAATTCCTGCCGAAAACATGACATTTTTAAAGGACAAAAGAGGTGCATCAGTTCCATATGCAATCTTAAACTGAAAATTGTGTGAAAAGATTATAAAAACGCATGGCGGATCAACAAGTGAACTTCACTGGGCATCTTATTGTTACAAAATCAACTTCAGGTGAAGCTTCTACGTCAACTGTGTCTCGAACACAAAATGATCCGCCATCTAAGAAAGCCAAACTTACAGATTATTTTAAAAGTTCTGACTCAATGGAAATGTTAGTGACCAGGGGGCCTAAAAAGGCCCCATTGAGTAATTCATCTACTGATCTGCATAGTAACTGTCAAACAGATGATTACTGAATATGAACCTTATGCGAATCACATTAAGAGTCATCAAATAAGTGGATATTTTGACATTTGTGTCATATTGTTGTGATCATCTTATGATTCATCTAAAGCGGCCTTTTTAACCCCCCAGATTAGCAGCAATAGACGGTCTACCATAAAAAAAATTATTAACTTACTTAATGTTGATTGTAGAGATTTTGTTTGAAACTAAAAGTTATTATGTAAAAAAAGTAATTTTATATAAAAAAGGTGTTTTTTTTTTAATGAAACTTATTAGGAACCAATTTTATAAAAAAAAATATTATTTGAAAAATTAGAGGTTAATACCGGAATCCCGGGATCCCGGTATTGAAAAAATCCGGTATTCGAAACCCCTAGGTGAGACGTCAAAGGATGAATAAGGAACAAACCATACCATTGGTTTTCTTATAAGAATTAAGAGGACGCGTGGTCACCAAAACATTTGAAGAATAGGTAGGTATTTAAGAACGATTTTATCGTCTTATTCGAAGCTTTGTATTTCCGTTTCCTATTCCAAAATTAAATCAATTTTTATGTTTTTTTCCAGCTACTGTATTGGAAAATATTGTTCTATATTTGAAATAATCAAAGCATATTGAACGTCTGATTCTGGCGTTCAAACTATTCTCCACCACTCAATAAGTCAAAGTTATCGAAGTATTTAAATTTCTCAGAATAAGAACGCAAAAGTTGGCCAATTAACGCAAAAATCACGGTCGAATATGAAGGCTTTTTAAGTCATGGCTCTACACCTATGTCTTACGGCATTAAACCTCAATGTGGCCCAAGCATTAATGACACTAATATTATTATTATAATTAATGTGAAAGTTTGAGAAGTTGTTTGGATGTATGTATGTTTGTTACTTAATCACGCAAAAACGGCTGAACGGATTTGGATGATATTTGGCACACAGATAGACCATGTCCTATATTATCACATAGGGTACTTTTTATCCGGGTACATGCAGTTCCCCGAGGATACGAGTGGAACTGCGGGCAACAGCTAGTAGTTAATTAAATCCAGCCCATTACTGTCCCACTGCTGGGCACGGGCTTCTTGTCAGAATGAGAAAGGTTAGGCCTTAGTCCACCACGCTGGCTTAGTGCGGGTTAGCGAACTACACACACCATCCACAACTTTATGAGGCCCTATCAGTTGTGCAGGTTTCCTCATGATGTTTTCCTTCGCCGTTATCGCAAGTGACAATCAAATTCTAATCTGCTAATCCGAAAAGTTAGAAGTGCGGGCTGGGTTTGCACTCAGACTCTCCTTCATGGAAGGCAAGCGTTCAACCGCTAGGCTATCACTGCATAAGATAGTTATTTAAAGATAAGTAATATAAATAAGTATTACCATTATTGCTAGTACGGAAATCAAGTAAGTGAAACCAAAAAATAATTTCGTACCAATTCAAATACATACCAAATAGAACGCACAGTGTGTTTCAATGATAGTTTCACAGGAAATTATCGAGCCGTGCGTAATTTAACTTTAATATGTAACTAAATAATAACTGTACACGGTTATATTTACATAATTATGATTATTTTCCTTACAGGATGAATAATGAAATTACCGTGATATTTTTAGGGCTACCAGTGATAGCCTAATGGTTGAACGTTTACCTTCTATGAAAGTTCTGAGCAAGACCCCGGCCTGCACCGACGCGGTGCAGGCCGGGGTCTTGACCCCGGCCTGCACCGACTTTTCGAATTGATGTGCGGATCAGAATTTGATGACTTGCGTTGACGGCGAAGGAAAACATCGAAAGAAAGAAAAGAAAGAAAAAGTATTTACTTGACATAGCACAAAAACGATTTTAAAGATAATATTATAACAAAAATAAAACATGTAAAACAAAAATATTTATCTTAAATAAAAAATGGATTGTACGTCGCAGCTGTGTCAAATAGGCTTCCGCTCAGCTTAAGCTGTCGCGCTGCGAGCAGCCCGACAGCGCTGGTTTTCAGCGGGAGCCATCGTGAGGAAACCTTCACATCAGATAAAACTGCTCCATAAAGTTCTCGATGGTGTGTGTAGTCCACTAACCCGCACAAGACCAGTGCGTTGGACTAAAACTTAACTCTTCTTATTCTGAGAACAGTGGAACAGGACTTAACCTGAACATATTTTTTTGTATGTATAAAACAACGCAGAAAATCTAAACTTGGGAATTTTATTTCGGGCTGGTTTCCTAGTATTTTCCTTACTTCCACTTCGTAAGCAGTTACTCATCATCTGCCTAGCCTTCTCCCAACTACGTTGGGGTCGGCTCCCAGTCTGACAAGATGCAGCTGAATGTCAGTATTTTACACAAAGCGACTGCCATCTGACCTCCGCCACCCAATTACTGGGAGACACTGATACCCTAAGGTTCGACCGGTTGTCAGAATTTTTAGGCTGCTGACTCCCGTAACGACTGTCATAGGTATTCGTAGGACAGTCGGGGCCAACTTTCCAAGACATGGAGAGGTCTCGACGTTCGAAAAAACGATCACCTATCTCAGGAATGACCGCGGCAAGCGCTGCTTAACCTGATCTGCGCGGTTTGAAGCTACGAGCACCTTCTTCGTAAGCAGTTACTAAGGGTTATAATTATCACGAAATCATTCAGGATATTAAATAATTAATAATGCCATCACGGAAAGAGATTGATGGCCTTTTCTTAACCGGAAACTACGTCATTATTAAAATAACCTTAAGTTAATCTTAGTTAGAATTATACATACGTCATATTAATGATAATTATGTTGATTTTACGCAAATTTTAACTAACTTCCGGGTTTTTTACGTCAATAAGTATAAAACTTCTGTTGGAGGAGTGGTAGCCGTTGGAGCAGGCAAGTCCTTGAGGGGAGACGACCAGAGGAGGGTAGCTGGGTCAGACTGGATGCGGAAGGCGGAGAACCGGGTGCTATGGCGCAAATTGGGAGAGGCCTATGTCCAGCAGGGGACTGCGATACGCTGAGCTGATTGAAGTAGTGTAGTGAAGAAGTTAGGCAGTCTCTTAGTCCTTCTCACAATGAGAAGATTGCCATGGCAACCAGTGATTAGATGACAAATCCATAGAGATAATATATATATACAATATAACTATACTATTTCTATGGAAAAATCAGCTGTTGCATACATTTAGGATTTGTATGGAACAGCTGTCTTTTTTTGCGATTTCAGTTTAGATCCCATAGTAGAAGTCGTTCATAATGATGACTACAATAACCCCTTACCCTTTAAGGGGTTATTGTAGTCACCAATAAGAACAACTTTTATTATCGGGACTAGAAAGGGAGAACTTTATATATACAGCGTAGTCTGAAACTCTGAACTGACCTTTTTAAGTTGAGTAGAGACCTTTGGCTAGCGCGTTGAGCTATCTCAAATAAATTGATTACCAGCGGCCCATCCCGTTTTTCGCACGGATGGACATTTATTTATATTATACACAATATCATCAATAGTTTTCGCAGCGCAATTTTATATGTCATTTTTTTACACCTTGGGTTACATTATTGCAGTTTTAATAGGGACCCCTATTTAAAAAAAAAGTAGCTTATTTTACTCAGTGATAATAGAGCATTCTACTGGTGAAAGAATTTTTAAAATCGGTCTAGTAGTTTTTGAGTTTATTCGTTACAAACAAAAATAATAAAATACTAATCTTTACTCTTTAAAATACTAGTGTAGATACTTGCTATTGTCCCACTGCTGGGCACGGGCCTCTTCTCGGAATGAGAAAGGTTAGGCCTTAGTCCACCACGCTGGCCTGGTGCGGGTTGGCGGACTACACACACCATCGAGAACCTTATGAGGCCCTCTCAGGTGTGCAGATTTCCTCACGATGTTTTTCTAATAATCAAATTATGATCCGCTTGCTATATTGCTTGATTATTATCTATATATATATTTGCTGTTCATAATGCAACCCTTTTTCCGTTACAAAGTTCTTACCTATGCATAGTAAATAGTACTTATAATATTTCTAATAGCCTTTATGGCCACAAAAAGAACGATTTAAAATACTATAAATAAACACTAATCAAAGATTTAAAATATAATAAAACAATTTTCAAAGTTTTTCGAAATAGATAATTTACTTATCTCAAACCTTCAAAAATACTGTTTCTATATTGAAATAAATGGAAAAAATATAACGTAAGGGTTTCGAACCCTTGTTTTTATAATTCCAACCCCCGTATTTGCCTTTCTCAGTCTCGGCGCGACATTTTTGTCAACCTCTTTTTTCTTAGAATCCTTTGTAATACGAGTGATAAACTGATTTTGTACATGTGTGTATTTTCATGATAAATCTATACCAGACAGGCAGAGAGAACGAGTTATTTTATTAAGTTTTTTTTTTAATATTATGTACACTCATTGATCCTACCTAATCAGCACCAGGTGACATAAATATTGTTAAACGGAAACCGATCGAATTAAGAGGCATTATTTTTAAAGAAAAAAAATGTTTTAATGTTAATACCTAATTTTAATACCAAAAAAAATGTTTGCCGGGTGAGCAGGGCTACTTTGGCACTTAAAAAATGTAACGTGAAAAATTATCAAAAAAATATTCATAAAACGAACTAGAAGTTACCTATTATTAAAATTATTTATTACCTATCTATGTAGAGATGGTTATGGTAAACAAAGGATTACCTATAATGCTTTGGCCTATGGGTGATGACATGATTATAAAATAATGGGCTTGGGCAAAGTAAATAGATAGGTAATTGACTATTAAAAAAAAGATTAACGCAGTAGGTAGGTGCTACAGTTCTTCGTAGTACTGTTTTAATGTTTTTTTTTATAAATCACTTAACCTTTTGATTTGCCATTCTTTGTTTTTTGATGTTAACTAAACATAATACTTGTACGATTTGTTAAATGTCAAATCTATTGTCGTTTTGTGTGGTTGGTACTCGTATTTATATATCTACCTATATTAGAATTTTTATTTTATGACTTTGAATTTACGTCATTTTAAATACGTGTAAAACTAAATATTTGCTCTGTAGGTACATTACCAATAAACGCTCACCTAATTTAAATATTGATCATAATTGGGTAGTTTTATAAAACTGATTTCCTAGTTTTCCTTGTCAACAGTGTTCTTAATTACTTTGGAATTATATGTTTATGCCACCATATAGGTAACATTTTAATTTATTTACATACTTATTTATTTTTGACCAACTAACGATTGCTTTCAAATTCACCTTCTTTTATAATATAAGCATAACAGATAAGTTTACAGTATAAATACGTTCAAGTAGGTAGATTGATTTTTTACTACTAGGCTAGGTACTTATTTACATAGGTATTTAAAAATCAATAAGGACATCTCTTCATTTTATACGAGGACAACGCACTTTAAAAATAATGTTTAATTACATTTCGCGTTTACATAAAAGATTTGGTGTCGTGATGACAAAAATCAATATACCTAGATAAATGCGGAGACGTTCGATACGTGAGTAAATATAATATTATGACGTCTCTTGTCTCACCATTTTTTCCTAATGCCATAAAAGGTGCACATAAATTAAAAAGTCAACTCATCAAAGTTCGTCTTCGCCTAAATACATGACAAGTAACCTCTCCCTCCCTGTCTCCCCTCTTACACAAAGTGACAATAAGTCGCGCACGCACACACGTGTATTGTTTGTACACTCACACATGCCCAGAACCGGCTAGGTATTTGGTTTCCCGCCACCGGCGCGAACACGCACACAAAACACGAAGAGCAAACAATACAAACACCAACACACAAGTAAATTTAAACTCACCTCAAAATAAATCCATTAGAAAACACACTTGTTCAAACAACTAGCGCTTAGCCTCGAAAACGCGTTGAAAAAACACTCGCCAGCATCCGATGTGTGCTTAACACTTTTCCAAACTTTCTGTGCAGCCTACTTCTTCGTTATCACTTCGCGTTCCCGCCAAAAGTTAATTCAAATTAACAAAACTTCCAAAAACCCGCCGAACACATTTAAAACTGTCAAAACAGCAACTACATTGATCATTATTTATCGAAGTTGATAATCAAAACTATATCTTGTTATCTTTATAATTAGGTCTTCGCGCCGAATGTCTTCATATCGCGGTACGAATTCGCGAACATTATTTTCACGGCCGAAAACGCTTCCGCAATTCAATTGCGAGTTATAATCAAACACTATGGCGAAATAAAAGAAACGACGACAAGTGGCCCCACTTATTAACACACGTTGCGCGGTAAAAATAAACTATGATTAACAACCATTAAGATTCGCGGAGACAACCGAGGCACCGGCGAGCGTGCGAATAGGTTATGAAAAATAAATAAATTGTAAATAATGCAGAAAAAAATGCCTCGTTACAATGAGGACCTGCCAATAAAATCGCGAATTTGTTTACCGCGTCGCTATTTCGGTCGCTAGAGACGGTTCCGATATGAATAATTATTATCGCCGGCGAGCGAACATCGACGCATAGTTGTCGTTTCATAAAACGTGCGCGTTAAAACTGAGTCGAAAGGCTCGGCCCGTGTCGGAGCATAGCGCCGAATAAAATAAACAACAATATACCTAAATAAGCGGGCGACGGGCGCGGCCGAGTGTGCGTGCGCGCCGCTGTGTGCGTGTGTAAACAAGGGGCAGCGCGGCTTCAATGACATCCTCGCCCGACAGCCACGGACTATATTCATTATTAATATTTTTGCAAATGTCAAAACTTTAGTTTGTCTTAAAATGCTACGGAATACTTGCGAAAGTGCCATAGTTTCTACGTCATAAGGAAAGATTGGAACTTCCACTTTGAGGATCTGAAAAGGGTACTTATTAACGGGAGCTGATTTGAACACATTTAGCGTAGACCCATGACTCCATGGGTCTACGCTAAATGTGGTCAAATCAGCTCAGCATGCATATTAATTGACTTGGATACTCATCCAAGTCAATTAATATAAATGCAGACTTGGAATGAGATCGAGCTGTAGACCTATAAAAAAAGCTAGTTTGATGTTGGAAATGCTGACATGATAGCCAACAATCTTACCGAAAAGCTGAGAAGAGAAAGAATTGCAAACCTGGGCTACTTGTGAGACTATGCTAAATAGGACACAGGAGAACTCTGTTCAACTTGGAGATTAATCCAACACACTTAGTTAATAAAAAGGTACTGGCGGCTTACTATGAACTCTTATAGCAGGGCAGAAATTGAACTACCCTGACATTCCCAGTATAAACTGACCTCACACTGTATAGGCTTTTCGTACAATGAAAGTCAGCTTATACTGGAAATTTCTAGGCAGTTCAACTTCTGCCCTGCCATAAGAGGTCGTAGTAAGCTGGATGAATCCACATAAAACCGCAAAATACATAAAGACTAAAGATTCTATAAGCTGGTTTGGTTATCGCGTGAAGAAAAACGCTTGGATGCTTAAGCAATCCATCCCACGGGTTCTAATGTTCGGTGTTCAAGCGTTGTTACGGTCTGTATAGTGCTAGTGCCAGATTCTAAAAAGATCTGGTTAAACTTCTTAAAAGACCTGGAAAAACTTCTTTAACACCAGTCACCGTCGATGGCGATGTGATAGGTTTACTTGAGAAGTCCCCCAGAAAACCAGTAAAGACTTCACAAGAAAAAAAGCTCTTACGCAGAAGTTCCTCAACTGAAAAGGGATGCCCTGCCAACTGTTTTATAGGTTATCTAGGCGAGGTTTCGAATGCCAAGTTGGTGGGCTATTGGACCTTCATTTTATGCGTATCCAAAGTTTTAAACGCCTAAACAAGGTAGGACCTGTACTACAATCAACACAAAAAATGGCTAGCTACATCCATGGTTCCCAGAAGTGTAACTCTGGTCACCAAACATTGTTATCCTTATTTAATTTTTAGTCAGAGACCTTGTACACACTACAAAACAGCTACGAGTCAAAATTCTTTTAGGAAACTAAACATATAAGAATTGGCAGGCAACTCTCAGAATATCTATTCCATCTAACTAGGCTGATTCTCTTCTATCTATTTCTGTGTTTTTAGAAGGGATTAAATAGCTACTTAGTTTTGTGGTCAAACTCATTAAAAATTATTAGAAAAAAATATTGATCGTCAGAAAAATATATGTATATGATATCAGTATTATTATTATCTTTCTATTCTCGTACCATAAAAATACCTAAGTACGAAAGGCGATAAGAACACTTATTTACAACCCGAGGAAGCAAACTATACTTGTTATCTGAAAGAAGTATCCATAACGCTCTCTTGTGATGCTCTAGGATAACGCAGTTATAACTATAAAATCTATTTTTACAAATAATCCACAGAAACCTTCACGTGGAATAACATTAAAAATATTAAAACAAAAAAAAAAATTACAACCACATCCACATTTCCCCAATCGCCCCGCGAGAATAAACATATGACGTCACCGGCGGGTAAACAAACAAACAAACACATGCGCGCCGCTCATGTTTCCTTAATACAATTATTATTTCGAATGTGGAACGCGAACGAGGCGGACGCTGTTCGCGATTTATTTTTAAAACTAGCTGACCGCTTACGATTTACACCCTTTTTATAGTAATTATTATTTGTTTATAACTTTTTACATTTCGAACTTCTCTTTGTTGTAGAGAACACTTGTTTTTGATATTCCAACATATTTTTTTGTAGTTTTAAATTTTAGGTCAAGCTGGAAGCGGTAATGCGGTAGTCATTTTTTTTTTTTTACTTGGGAATGACTATGGCTCATGCATTTTGATGCTAGGAGCATTCAAAAATGACTGTGTCGAATAGTGTTTAATTATTCATAAAACTGTGATAGATTATGAATTGGTAGTCTTTTAATTTCATTCAATCTCCGTCAATTAATTTTGAATTAATAATATTATTACTGTACTGTAACTATAAATATTGCATAACTTCCCAGAATAACAAATGATTAGCCCCTTACTAATAAAAACTTGTAATTTATAAACACTGATTAAACTATACCCGTCCTTGTCATTTGTATGCCGATGAATAGAGATGGCAAGAGCTAGTTAAATAAAGTTAGTGAGGGGGTTACAATTTAGTAGTTAATTATTTAACTATTAATAAATAATAAATCCAGCCCATTACTGTCCCACTACTGGTCACGGGCTTCTTAGAACGAGAATGGTTAGGCCTTAGTCTACCACGTTGGCCTGGTTGGCGGGTTGGCGGACTACACACACTACCAAGAACTTTATGAGGCCCTCACAGGTGTGCAGGTTTCCTTACGATGTTTTCCTTCCCAGTAACGCAAATGATAAACAATTCTGATCCGCACATGAATTCTAAAAGTCAGAGGTGCTGGCCGGGTTTGACCTCAGACCCTCCTGAATGGAAGGCAAGCGTTCAACCGCTAGGCTATCACTGCAAATTAATTATTCAACTATTAGATTTAAATAACTTCATCGCTATGATAGGTTACACGACTATGAAGTTTATGCAACACTCGACAGTTGGCGCCGTTTGTAGCCTCTTTTTTTTTTGTTTATGTTTCTTGAATATGGTTGCCAGTTTTGGCTGCACTTGCCCAACGAGTACAATACCTACCACCATTCTGCTTGTAGACTCTTGTATGAGTAATATAATTTACGCAAAACCGCAATTAGAATATCTAGTTAAAAGCATAATTCAATCATTAAAACTTAAGTTTATTAAAGTTAACTCGGTATTATTTTAAAGATAATACGTTTTAAGCATAGCATTACTTACTGCATTTAAAATTGAGTCTTATTTTCTTGACGCAAGATTTAATTTTCTTTGGCAATCAAGCGACGGTTAGGCGAAAATCATATTTCTTTAAAACTATATATTTAAAGTTACTGAAATTCGGTAGTCAATATTATAAACAAACTGTAAATTCAAGTTTTAGGTTTATTCAATAAAACCGTGTAGAGCTATGGCAACTCATGAATAACGGTATATAATTTTGAACTTATACATTTTAAATTAATATGTATTATGATTTTGTATGTATAGGTAAAAGTTTTTTAGTTGTCACGGGAAAGAGATACATGGTTCTTGTGACCTTTGCCCAGAAGAGAGCTTAAGATTAAAAAAATAAAAATTTGTAAATATTTTTAAAACGAATCATCACCGTGACATTATTTATCTCTTCCAACACAAACATAATTTTAAAACTAAACATTTTTACTAGTTGTTTCAAGGTTGCTCGCGCTGCCCACCTTGTTTGAAGTTAAGCGTGAATTTATTATTATACATGTACACGTAGGTATTGTGTTTAATTCGCATTTAGCGGTAGGTATTGAGTGTGTTCGAAGTCATTAAGAAATAATTAATACAGTCAGCATCATTGTTTAGTCAATAATGGTGGTCGATTCTGATGCGTATTTAACTAAACTAAACTAAAATAAGAGCATTTGTCTGTCTCTATTTCAATAGAAAAATAAATTATCTTCAGAAAAGACTAGGTGTTCCACAAGGTATTTCTCTGTATTTTGATGTCCTATGATCACTAACCCGTTTGCTAAGCTTGGTGATTATGGCAGAATTCTCCCGAAACCATTTACCTATTGTAGCGTCGAGAGAAACTCAAAGGACAATGGGTAAAAAATTCTGGACTATGGTCCAATTGTCCACTAGCAAACTTAAATAGTATGCAACTTAATGGGTAATTTACGGAAAAAAATGTATAATCCTAAAAGATCCAACTAAAACATTATATTCTTTCATAAAATGAGATAATCCGGAGAAGAACCGGAGTCACGAGCTCACGACATGGCTTGCAGAATTAGCAAGTTGAAATGGCAGGGGGCTGGCCATGTCTGTCGATGAACCGATAGCCGTTGTAGCCACAGAACACGTTGTAGCAGATGAGTCCTTGAGTGGAGACCGCGAATCGGCAAACGTAGTGGGGGCACCCCCCAGCCAAGTGGACGGACGACCTGAGGAGGGTAGCTGGGTCAGACTGGATACGGAAGGTGGAGAACTGGGTGTTATGGTGCAACCTGGGAGAGGCCATGTCCAGCAGTGGACTACGATAGGCTGAACTGATTCATTTAGATTTTTAGATGAGGCTTTCTTTGTAAATATTTATGTAATTTTTATTTTTTTCTAAATAAACAATTTTTTTTTTTATTGGTTCCAGAAAATAATGGCTCGCTACGCCCTCGATTTATGAGTTATTAGGTTAGTTACCTGTTTATTTATTTAATTATAACACAGTTACTATAAATATTACTAATAAATTTAATTCCATTACCCGATACGATATGACAATTAGTTTATGTTATTGAAACAACAGGTAAAATATACAAATTAAGATTATTTAGGAAAAAGAAAAACATTTTAATTAGTCTGACACATAAATACTCACTCAACAGGAATACCAATATGATGATTAAACCAGTAATTTAATTAAAAGCCGTTTATATTTACCTATTTATTTCTGAGGAATTGTTTGGTATGATGCCAACGGCTTCTCCTCCACCGGGCCTCCCCTGGGAACTGGAGGTTTCACCTAGTCGAGTACAGACCGCCTGGGTGGCGTCCACTAAGGCTAGATTCACACATCCGGAATGCCTCTCTGAATTCATAATCTGAATTCATATTATAATTAAGAAAGCCTGGAACTGCACCACACACATTCTGATATAATCAGATTATGGTTTTCTCAGATTGATCTGTAAGGATGAATCCAATGTATTCGTTTGCGTTTTTTTATTTATTATTTAAAGCTAAAATTCGTGCGATTAGTATTAATTCCTCTTTCATATCCAAGACGTTTGCCTGGGCCCAGAAACACGAGACTACTGATTTACCTGAATTTTTAAGATATGTGCGGGAATTCTAATTATGAATTCCGACTTTGAATTCTGACCTCTGAGATCTGAGAGACTGATTCTGAACTCTGAGAGCCATTCCGTCTGTCTGAGCCGCCCAAAGGTTTCCCTACAGTATCACCCGCAGTAACACCTTGTTAGCCTGTCCTTCCACCTGTTCGTACACGATACCGACGACTCAAGCCCACGCCCGGCCCATAATTTTATGGGCCGCGAATGACTCCTCAATTTTTTTTTCTATTAGGAAATCCTCAGTTCCAGCTTGGAGCTCGGAATTGCGGCCCTTCGATTATTATAGGTTTTAAAGTGCTACACCTACAAGGGTGGGGACGGTGTCCATACATTTTTGAGCATTGTTCTTTCATATATATATGTATTCAAAGTCGTTTAGACAAAAAATAACAAATCAAGAAGGAGATGATTAAAAAAAAAATTACGTTTTCATTTTATTTTCATCCAGTCAATCTCGTAGCCGCGTGCTACGGCTTGCTACGAATCTACGATTTATCTGAAAGAGTATAATCGACTTACCAAAAATTTCATGATAAACTTTAAAAAAAAAGTAAAAACCGACTTCAAAAACTAAAAAGAATAAAATAATTTTCAAAACTTATCAGCTTCTGAAGTCGGTGCCACTATCAAGCTAGGTGCATTGAAGAATTATAGGCCCCGACTTCAGAAGCTGATAAGTTTTGAAAATTATTTTATTCTTTTTAGTTTTTGAAGTCGGTTTTTACTTTTTTTTTTTAAGTTTATTTTATTTTTCAATTTTGAGTGGCATAAACAATACATAAACTTGAGATTACAGCAATCGCGAGTGATGTGCTGTTATTCATTTGAATGACAATGAGACAATGGAACTCTTGAGAGTTCCATTGTCTATCTCCGAAGATCTTCATCAGATCTTCACCAAATTTAAATGGGACTACTTCGGAAGTATACCCTTTCAAACAAAAAAAGAATCATCGAAATCGGTTGGCGTGATATTGAGTTAATCGACTATTTGTCGCGCACATACTTAATGTAAGACTTATGTGGTTTTCTCATGGATCCCATTGTCAGAACTGGACCAAATTAAAATGGGACCACACGGGAAGCACCAGCTTTCAAACAAAACAAGAATCATCAAAATCGGTTCACGCAGTCGAAAGTTATGAGGTAACAAATAAAAAAAATAAAAATAAAACATACACGTCGAATTGAGAACCTCCTCCTTTTTTTGAAGTCGGTTAAAAATGATTGTATGGTTAGGTCATTGTTTAGATCAATCTATCTATCTACACATATATAAAAAAACTTGACCTGACTGACTGACTGACTGATCTATCAGCGCATAACCTAAACCGCTATGTCAATCAAGAACACAGAAAGAAGATTCTTCTGTATTCTGCGGTCAAGAACTTGAAATTTTGACAATACCTAGGTTCCTTTTATGACGTAAGCATCCACTAAGGAAAGATTTTTAGAAGTTCCACCTCTAATTGGCTAAAACAGTTTGTTTGAAATACAGTCATTATTGAGGTTTGATCTCAGAAAATTGGTATTTGGAAAATCAACCCTTAAATAAAAAAAATAGGAGTGAAAATTTTATGTAAATTCTGTCATGTTTTAAATAAATCCGTAATTATCTACTTCCGCGCCATCATAGCCGTGGGCTACAGTTAGCCCGATATATAATTAACTTCGCGAATACCTAATGTTTATTGCTTAATTAACGAAATTAACAAAACACATACAATGAGGAAATAGGTAACTTCAATAATTTCCTCAATTTATCAAAAAAAAAAAATATTTAGCGTAAGTTAACAGCTTATCGCATGGGGCAGGTGTTGTGCACTGTTAACCATTTAGTCAACGGTACAATCCCAGTTACGGTTACCATCATTATTATGACAAGCGTTTGCAGCATTTGACAGGCAACAGGGAGTTTACTACAAACTCTTGTAGCAGGGCTGAAATTGAACTGCCCAGACATTTCTAGTATGAGCTGACCTCGCACTGTATAGGTTTTTCGAACAATGAAAGGTCACTGGACATGTCTGGGCAGTTCAATTTCAGCCCTGCTATAAGAGTTCGTAGTAAACCCCCAGCAGGGCTAACATGCGACGCGTGAGATAATTGTCGTTCGAGATGACAAAATCGCTCGAAATCGATTCGTTTGTCGTTTGCCGTAACATGCACGCCATGCTCGAGACGTTATCTCGTCGTGACTTCAGTTTCCTCGCGACGATAAACAGATGTAGCCATGTTGTAAAAACATTTTATTTTTTAATCTAGCAACATCGGTACAGATCCTTTTCATTCGTTCTATTTTACGTCCACCTCTTTTATTATAAGACCATTTGTGTGAAACGACTTTATTTAACGTCATTTATTTTCTATGACATTGACATTGGTGACAGCTGACAGTAATTTTGAGACATTTTCCCCACTTGTTGCCCTTTAATATCGCGAATCCGACCAATAGTTACAAAATTTGAGGGCTATTGAGTAATAATAATACTTGTGACTTTAGTCGGATTCGCAATATTATTATTTTGCGATTTATATTGCGCAATTCGGACCGCAGGGTAAATCAACAAAGAAAAGACTGCAGTTTGTTGATGTTGAGTATTTTATTGATTTTACACTGACGATAAGAATCTAAGAGAGGATTCTTTGGTCATTGGTATTTTAGTAATAATTCAAAGATTTAAATTAATATTGAGTGGATTTATTAATATATTATGGCGTCATCAATACATAAGAAAGCGTAAGTACTTAGATTTGACTACATAACTGCATTTCGAAATTAATTGATGTAATCAAACTCACAACCAAAGGAACTGTATTGTTTCATATTGATGAGGAGTATTATAGCACAAATATTTTTTTTGTGTGAGTACATGCGCGTGCATGTACGCGCACCCTGAGTTTGCGGCCGGGGACTACAAAACTCCAAACGGTGCTGCGCAGAACGATCTTCATATATGGTTAAAATTTAATTATAATACGGCACCGCCATGTTATTTTTGCGCTTCAATTACACTTTAATCGTCTTCTCACGCTTGTCGTCGATGAAAATTATCAACGACAAACATATCGTTTTAAAGTGTCAAAAATCGAGAAAAATAAGGTGCCATGTTAGGGTTTGTCGAGAAAATATCACGAAGTCTACATTTGACTGAACGAGATGAGTTTTTGTCATATTTTTGTGCTGCCATGTTAGCACCGGTAGACATATGACATATCTCGTCTGACGGACGGGATAACGCGACGAGAAAATTATCTCACGCGTCGCATGTTAGCCCTGCAGATCACCAGAATAATGCTATATGTGACAACAAGACGCATTTAATACACTATAGGTTGTTGCTGTAATTAATGTTTTTTTTTTTGTAAAGATAACGCAAACGATGTATTTATAAATAGAATATTCATTATGGAATACTAATGTTTAGTTGATACCACTTTCTAAGCGTTCTGGTAGTCTTGTTACCACAATATTTTTCTTGGTGCGCAAGCACAATATTTGAAAACTGGTGCTTCCCGTGTGGTCCCATTTTAATTTGGTCCAGGTCTGACAGTGGGATCCATGAGAAAACCATATAAGTCTTATTAAGTATGTGCGCGACAAATGGTCGAATAACTCAATATCACGCCAACCGATTTCGATGATTCTTTTTTTGTTTGAAAGGGTATACTTCCGAAGTGGTCCCATTTAAATTTGGTGAAGATCTGATGAAGATCTTCGGAGATAGACAATGGAACTCTTGAATGAATGACAGCACATTACTCGCGATTGCTGTAATCTCATGTTTATGTATTGTTTATGCCACTCAAAATTGAAAAATAAAATAAACTATGAAAAAAAGTAAAAACCGACTTCAAAAAACTAAAAAGTATAAAATAATTTTCTTATCAAAAACTTAACAGCTTCTGAAGTCGAGGCCACTGCCAAGCTACATAGGTGCATTGAAGAATTATAGGCCCCGACTACAGAAGCTGTTAAGTTTTTTAAGAATTTTTTTTTTACTTTTTAGTTATTTGAAGTCGGTTTTTACTTTTTTTAAAAGTTTACTAAAGCTAAGAAAAGCAATTTTTCAGCGCTTTGTCCTTTCAAATTGTGTCTTCGGAGTCTCGGCCACGGCCGAAATTCGCCCAAAATATTCGCCGAGAACGAAACGTAAATTTTAGCCGAAAACGGCCGAGACCGATACTGAAACCGAGATCTCGGCCGGACCATATGAATTATATTTATACATGAGTCATTTATATACCGAAAGTATTCTATAGCAAATTAAAATATTATGAAAACACATGTAGATAACAGTTTATAAATGAAAGAATGGCACGAAAAACGGATACCTAAGTATATTTAACAGTATTAGGTAAACAAAATTTTGGTTACAGGTTACAGCGATATCACCCAGTAACCTATAGTTTTGTTTTTTGACTGTTACTATGCCAGCTACCTAATCACGATGCACGCTCGTAATCGGAATCGACTCAATTTTGACACTACAACACTGTTCATTGCGTTGCTCAAATTATAGGGCGTAGTGGTTTTAAAAGCATACCGCGCAATGTAGTTTGTTGGACTGTCAAAATTGAATCGATTCTGATTGCGAGTGTGTATCGTGATTACCCTGCAGATCGGAGACTGCCCAATGACTGTCACACCGCCACATATCAAAGGATATTGAATCAGCTTCCTCCACTTAACTTACCTATGTACACTGCTTATTTATCTAAAACATAAAATTAAAATATAATATAATAATAATATATTGTATATATTGTCATAGTTATTCATATGACAATCGGGACCAACTGCTTGACGTGCGTTCCGAAACACGAAGGGGTCTCGATGTTCGAAGAAACGGTCACCCATCCAAGGACTGACCACGGCAAGCGCTGCTTAACCTCGCTGATCGACTGATTTGCGCAGTAGCTATGTAGCTACAAACCCCTCTTCAAAAGTAAAAGACTATAGCTTTCGAAATACGTCCGGGGAACAGCTTCGATTCGTGTGTATAAAATTATAACCAACTTATGTAGGTACTTGTAGTCACGAAAAAATTAAATTCGCAAATAGTACAACAATTCATGGTCATATAGTCGTATTTACTGCATACAAATTTTAACAGCCGGGAATCGAATCTCGGCCCGTCGGCTGACTGCTAATGAACTCAAATTTTACGAGCATTCTCGCTTACATAATATGACGTAATTTCAGTATGTATTATGTATAAGTATGTATGTGATACACCATCCATTGGTACGATTTACTCGCTTCAAATAATTTGGTATAATTAAATTTGCTTCTATGAAAGATCAGTAAAAATCGCGCCAGTATTTTTTTTTAATAATTATAGTGAGCGTGAAATATAATACCTTGGTAAAATAATTGCTAATACCATGCCATGGCTTTAGTAGGTAGGTATGCAAGTGGATTGTCAGAAGAAGATTTTATTCATCAAAAGGAAGGTAAAAGTCTTGTTATAGGTACCCGAAACTACCCCGACAATTAAATTAAAAAATAGGTCATATAATATGGCTAGTGACAAAGCAATCCCTGACGTTAATATGAGTATTTCATTCAAGTTCTCGAGCCAAATGCAACGAATACGAAGGCGAGAGACCACTTAATTATTCCGTACCAGTGGCTTGGCGACTAAAACGCACTTAAAGCCCAAACACTTCTTAGATCAAAACGCCACTACGTGTAGATATGTACATATTTCATTCGCGGATCACAAACATAGCCTTACTTTGCTATGTCGGGTAAATAATTGTTTCTAATAAATGTATAATTTGGCACGTGTATGCGTGCTCAGCCAATTCTTATTTGAACTTGTTTTAATTTGTTAATGTATTTTTAAACGTTGTTTTTGTTTCCAAGCTGAAAGGTTTTAAGGAAAATATTTGAATACAGAGGGTATTAACATCAGTCTGACGTGTGCAAAGGGTGTTGATCACCATCATAAATTCAAATGCAAAACATTTGCAAGCATTTTTTCTATAGCTTTTAAGAAAAGAGCGTCATCGAGTAACGATATAAGACTTACTTAAGTGCGTCCGGCGCCCCCAGCTCCCTAGAAAAGGTATCTAAGTGCGTCCGACGTACCCAACCTCCCTAGACAAGTTATCTAAGTGCGTCCGATGCACCCAGCCTTCCTATTACACAAATTATCTAAGTATGTCTGATTCCGATACACCCAGCCTGCCTACACAAATTATGTAAGTGCGTCCGGCGCCCCTAATCCCAAGACAAGTTATCTAAGTGCGTCCGGCGCCCCCAGCCCTCCTAGACAAGTTGTCTAAGTGCTTCTGGCACCCCCAACTTCCTAGACAATTTATCTAAGTGCGTCCGGCACCCTCAACCTCCTAGACACTTTATCTAAGTGCGTCCGGCCCCCCAACCTCCTAGACAATTTATCTAAGTGCGTCCGGCCCCCCAACCTCCTAGACAATTTATCTAAGTGCGTCCGGCACCCCCAACCTCCTAGACAATTTATCTAAGTGCGTCCGATGCACCCAGCCTTCCTATTACACAAATTATCTAAGTATGTCTGATTCCGATACACCCAGCCTGCCTACACAAATTATGTAAGTGCGTCCGGCGCCCCTAATCCCAAGACAAGTTATCTAAGTGCGTCCGGCGCCCCCAGCCCTCCTAGACAAGTTGTCTAAGTGCTTCTGGCACCCCCAACTTCCTAGACAATTTATCTAAGTGCGTCCGGCACCCTCAACCTCCTAGACACTTTATCTAAGTGCGTCCGGCCCCCCAACCTCCTAGACAATTTATCTAAGTGCGTCCGGCCCCCCAACCTCCTAGACAATTTATCTAAGTGCGTCCGGCACCCCCAACCTCCTAGACAATTTATCTAAGTGCGTCCGGCACCCCCAACCTCCTAGACAATTTATCTAAGTGCGTCCGGCGCCCCCAGCCCTCTTAGACAAATTATCTAAGTGCGTCCGACGCACCCAACCTCCCTAGGCAAGTGATCTAAGGGGGTTAGGCAGTAAGCCCCCGTTACGAACTTTGCTGGCTACCTGTCCTTTTTACCACAAGACGAGCAAATTCCATTACTTTGCCAAAAGAAGATACTCCATCGAGAAACAGTGTGTCTATGGTGTGACACCACAGAAGATGCATCATCCTGTCCTGCCCGCCGTCTTCAACACCTGCAGGAAGACCTGTGTAAGGCCACTGACACAATGCTGTGCTTCTAGTCCTGGACAAACATACTTTCATTAAAGCAATAGATTCCTTTCATCGACACGAAGAAAAAAATCAATTGTTATTTTATTGTTCTTGATAATCTATACTTATAATTTATTAAATAAAATTAAAGTACCTACAGTGAGTTTTTGCATGTTTCACAAGTAAACAGATAAAATTTATTTGTTTTGATTCAATTTGGCCTTGATAGATACCTACACTGCCTTGGTGGCTATCTAACTAGATGGTAAGAATCAAGTAAGCATGCAGGCACTGTCACTAGGTACGGATTTTACAAAATAGGTAGGTGTCTAGTAACCATGTGTGGTATTCTGGGTACCTGCTCAAAACAGCTAGGTACCTACGAAGGTAGACGGTTCCTACTGCCTACCTAGTTACAGACTGCCTGCAACATATAGAATACTACCTAGTTAATTTACATGTAGTTATAATAACTAAGTAGAAAGGTGGGCCGACTCCCCAGGTAGGTAATTATGGGGACTAAAGGCGAATTGAGCCTAACAACTTTTAAATATTGTATTTATAATAATAGAAATCAAAGTATAATTGATATTTAAGTCTTGAACACAAATTGATTACTCAATGCTTTAACCACAGATTAATATATTGCTTTAACAGTATGAACTGAGAAGGTATGAACATAATATGAATCATAATTTCCTGCCATGACTCAGTCATTACTCGATAGGTTTGCCATCTATCGGACTATTCTGTAAACTTTTATAACCTCTTGAGTTGTGAAAGTTTCATGAGTCACGTTACAAACTTTACGTAAAGTGACAATAGATGGCGGAAGTATACCTAAGACTCAAATAAAATAATTTTTAATTGTATGCCTTATTATTAATTATTTCATTTTATTTAAAAAGCATATAGGTAATTTAAGACAATAGTAAATTATTTTGCATATGTATTTCAAAACGATTAAAAAACTACTGATTTAATAAAAACTTGGCTGTTTGCAACGTTTGTCTTTGCATGATTTTGTGTACGAATTTCTATTGCACAAAAAATTAAAAAAGTGTGAGTGTGAGGTAGCCAGAAATGGCGTCGCAAGTTGTTTTTTATTCGTAATCAATGTGTTTCTAATCATTATTTATGATTCTAAAAGCTATACTTGTTGTTAAGATAATACCAAACAGTTCCGTCGTTGTTTAATTGACGAACAGTGGTTATTTTGACGTGATTACATCTTAGCCGTCGGACAATGGCGTCCTCCAACGAAGCGAGAGTAGCCCATGTTAAAGTTAGTGAAAATCGCGATTTCGTTGACGAGTACTGTGGCTCCAGCAGCTTAGAAGAAGCCGGCAAAGGTGCTAAACGTCGTCGTACCGCATTTGACTGTAAAAAACTTTCACAACAGGGATACGGGACAAGTATGTCAACGGACTCCAAACATACACGATCCTTAGAATCCAAAGGTAATAATCCATTCTATATGTACTTACTAAGCTTACACTCGTCTCTTTGGGTTATTCAATAACGTCTATAAAGTAGTTTCTTGTATTTTCTCTAGTAATATTTTGGTGGGAAACATGTTAACCTCTCATTTGGCGAATTACATCATTAGTGCAGAGGTCGTAGGTGTTTATAAACATAACACACGCTTTCCATACGGTATTACTATCTTTTTACCTGCACATCATTGTTCTTTTCCTTCTTTGACCATATTTGAGGGGAATAGACATGGTTCTGTACACTTTTAAGGCCCTTGCATCACATTATGACCTTGTATTTGCTAATGTAGTACTTTCTATTTGTAGTAATAACTGTACATTGCAAGTTGACTATTATTTACTGTACAATAAGCATAACTCATTTATCTTGATGTTCAAACATGATTTTATGTGAATATGTTGTGTTGTCTTTGAATTAGACTTTTAGATCCGGTAAATTTTTTACCATGCGGTGGATGTTATATTCTTAATTTTACTGAATGGACATTGAGAAAAACTGTTATCATCTTTCTCATTATTCCACCTTCAGTTTCATTCAATATTTTCAACATTTTCTCCACTTTTGCATATATTTTTTTTAATAAATTGAGAACCACAAGATTTGTTTAATTAATTGTTTTCCAACTGCGGGATAGACACAACATGATCCTTTCACCAATTCACATGTCTAACTTGGTGATTATTAAAATATATTAACACCACCTTATTACAAATTATGATTTAAAGCATATCTTGTAAAAGTCAGCGAGTCTACCATGTAACTAAAATGGTAAAGAACATTGACACTGGTAATAAAGTTCAATATAATTGTGAGAGCATAATACTTCGACCTACCTTGTACAAAAAATACCAATCATGAAGTTGGGACTCCTATATTCATGATCAGTATCTTTTGTACAAGGTAACTTATTGTGTAGTCTCTGACAATCATATTGAAGTTTATTACCAGTGTCGATGTTCATAAACATTTTAGTTATGCCGTAGACCCCCCAGGTTATTATGATAGCTATGATAGATCTCATTTTATTATATGGCAATACAATACAATATGAAATATTTAATACCTGGGTTTTATTAGACTCGTTTTAAAAAAAAAAAATTGCAATAAGGGGGTAAGTTTGTTGTAGCAGAGTCTTGGGATAGTCTACTTTCAGAAGATGGAGTATAAAGGCAAATAATGCTATTACTACTCATTGTAATGAAGTTCTTTTGATTTACTAAAGAAAGTAATGGAAAGACCTCCCTTGAGTGACAATACCTAAACACATTTACTGCTAGCATATAATACAGGACATCCCTAAAATCCTTCCATGGTAAATGAGCTATTACCATTTGAGAACTCTTGCCTCTTAGGACCATATCACATGATTCTGCTGCGAAAAGTAGCTATGTGCTATAGCCCTTCGCTGCCATGGCAATCTTATCAATCAACCCATGATAAATTAATATTTTCACGGGTGGCTCAAAAACCACATGAAATTACACTAAAAGTGTTTGATTATAAAAAGAAATTCAAATATTATTCTAAGTTTATTTATTTATGTACACATGAAACACTAAGTAAGAGTACAAAGTACAAAGAAACTGCTTGTTTCACAAAAGAAATGTCTTCCAGCAGACCTATGAGAGGAGAATTTAAAACACGAAATGTAGACAGCGATGTACAACAATAGATCAAAACTACAAATTAAATATTAAAAAAAAATAGTTTATAAGTGTATTCAATTTACAATTTACTAATGTATATTTTTATTCCCTGCACCAAACAAAAAGTCTTAGTGGTCCTTGGTCAAAAATAACACTGCTCTAACAAGATATAGCTAAATATTAGTATTTTAGAATGAGGAACTGCCAACTAACCTCTGCCACCAATACCGCAATAACTGAGTTATGAGTTGTGAGTTATGAGTATACTTTATTCACAGTAAATAGGGTCAAACTTAGGCTGCTGACTACCCAGCATTTCTACAACTGCCCACCTTTTTTATAATCTAGAATTGTAGTTAATTTACAAGTGCTTCAGAGTAGTGCCAACACAAACTCGTTATTCTTTGAAGTTCTACTCAACTTGTAAGGCAACATGCCAAAGAAACACATCAAGATAAATTATATGAAAATATTTTCCACAGTAGTAACGGTTCATAAGTCTGTTTCTGTTGGTAAACATTGTATGTGGACTAACAAATTCTTAGCCATTTATGCGTGATTGAGTAACAAATGTCTCATGTTTTTAATGTTAAGTATTGGTTAAAATATAGTACAAGACAATAAAAATACATCAAGTGTAGAGCTGGAGCTCATTGATTCCTAAGTGCGAAAGGAATAGAAAATAAACTGCAGCCGAGCGGAACTGAGGGTGACGCCAGGGCATATAATATTTTTTTGAAAAATTACTGTAAAATAAAATTATTTACCTATGACTTTCACTGAAAGAATATATTTTTGCAGTCTTAGTAAAAGTTATCAGACTATTCAGTAACAGACGTCGTTAGTGATGGTCATTTGGACCACTTTTGCCCATAGTCCTTTCAAGTCAGTTCCTAAATATAGAAAGATCACAGAAAAATAAAATTATTTACCTGTAACTTTTGCTGAAACCATATATTTTTTGCAGTCTGATATTCAGTAACATAGATCTCATTAGTGATGGACATTTGGACCACTTTGTCCCATTGTCCTTTCAAGTTATAGTTCCATAATTCTCATCATACTTGACTCACATCTTCCTTTATTCAAGATTGTCTCTAAGATTTATAGCCTGGGATTTTCTAAGCAGCAAATCTTTACCAGTGATCAATTTTGTTATGTACTCAAGTGAAGGTACATTATAAAACTGTCAGTATGAGCTGGCAACACAGAACGAGAGTGAATTGTGCTACATGATTTAATGGATTTAGTGAGTATATAATAGTGGCGACGAGGAAAATCGGTATAACGGTAAACAAGAAGTGAAATTAGTGAAAATAAACATAAATAAATAATATAACTATGGGTATCAAATTTAACGAATTTGACTTAGCACATGGGTGTTGGCAAAATTATATCGAAAGATTTTGTTATTGCCTTCAGGCTAGTGAAATCCAAGATGATACAAAGAAAAAAGCGAATTTATTGGCGGTTTGTGGCCCTGATTTGTATGACTTGGTAATTTCTTTGATTTCTCCGAAAAAAGTAAGTGAGGTTAGTTTCACTTTGATAATAGGCACTTTAAACGGCCATTTCCATCCGAAACCCAACGAAACCGTAGAATCATATAAGTTTCACACTAGAAACCAAGAAGACGATGAAAAGATGAGGAATTATATTGCACAATTGCGGAAACTAAGTATAAATTGTAATTTCGCTGATTTAAATCGTACTTTAAGGGATAGATTGGTATGTGGTATATTGGATAAAGATATTCAAAAGAAACTGTTACAACAAAGTCAATTAACATTTGAACAGGCGTGTGACATTGCATTATCACATGAAACTGCAAATATTGATGCAAAGGTCATCATACAATCGAGTCCAAGCACAAGCAGTCCAGCACAGGATACGGTGGAACCTATGGACATAAATAAGGTAATTAGTAAAAAAATACCTAATCATGAAGGGAAACCAAGTTGTTCTCGATGTGGAAAGTTTCATAAAGGGGAATGCAGGTTTCGTTGGAGCAAATGTCATCATTGTGGCAAAACAGGACATGTAGAAGCAGTTTGTTTTACTAAATCCAAACAAAAGCAGAAAGACAATTCCGAATGTAATGGGTTGTATGAGGTAGGCATTAATAATATTAGACAAGGGAAAGTGGATCCATTCATAATTAGAGTGTTACTTAATGGCACCGAATTACAAATGGAGGTGGATTCAGGCTGCCCATACACCATAATTAATGAGGCCACAGCCAGACTCATATGGAAAAATAAATTACCCAAATTAGAAATATCAGATATTGCATTAAAATCTTACACTGAGGGTAAATTAATATTACTTGGACAAGCGGCAGTACAGGTTAGGTATAGGGAAGTCATTAAAAGTATGGAAATACTGATAACAAAAGGTAACGGGTCAAGTTTGATTGGAAGAAACTGGTTTGCTGATTTGGGAATAATTATACAAGGAATAAATTTGGTAAAAGTATCGGCAAGTGAAAAGGGTCATATCACTCAATTAGTTACTAAATATAAACAGGTATTTGAGCCAGGGCTAGGCAGGTATACTGGACCAGTGGTGAATATAACACCGAAGGAAGGCTCTGTGCCAAAATTTCTAAAAAGTAGACCGATTCCATTTGCAATAAAAGAAAGAGTTTTTAAGGAAATTGACAGACTAGTCAAAGAAGGAGTGTTAGAACCAACAGCACATTCTGATTGGGCAACGCCAATAGTTCCAGTATTAAAACCAAATGGAAGAGTCCGATTATGTGGAGATTACCGGTCCACAGTAAACGCAGTTACAAACACTGATTCTTATCCACTACCTACCCTCAATGAAGCTTTTGTGGAGCTGCAAGGGGGGGTAATATTCTCAAAGATTGATTTAGAGCAAGCATATACACAGTTGGTGGTGGATGATAAAACAGCTGATTTACTTACCTTAAATACACCTAAAGGACTGTATAAAGTGAAACGTTTAGCTTTTGGAGTCAAAGCTTGTCCCGGGATATTCCAGAGACTAATGACTTCTTTACTGGCAGGGATCCAGGGCATAGCTATACTGTTAGACGATGTGGTAATTTGTGGAAAGGATATAGAGTCACACAATGCTAGATTGGATATGGTTTTACAGAAATTACAGGAAGCCGGTCTTAGAGTGAACAAAGGGAAATGTATGTTTGCCGTACCAAGAGTGAAATTTTTGGGCTATGTGATAGATGAGTCTGGAATACATCCATCTAAAGAGAAAATTGATTCTATTGAGAAGACTCCTGCACCAAAAAATATAAAGGAACTACAGGCATTTTTAGGACTTCTTAATTTTTATGACAGATTTTTACCTCACAAAGCAACCACTGCTGAGCCTTTATATAGGTTATTGGAGAAAGAGTCCGCGTGGAAATGGGGTAAAGAACATCAGGCAGCTTTTAAGATATTGAAGACAATGTTGTCTAGTGACGATACTTTGGTTCACTATGATGGCAAGAGGAAGTTAATTATGTCTTGTGATGCATCTCAATTTGGACTTGGAGCAGTTTTAGAGCATGAAATGGATGATGGGACGGTAAGACCGATTATGTTTGCATCAAGAACATTGAATATCCATGAGCGGAACTACGCACAGATAGACAAAGAAGCGGCTGCGATAATTTTCGGATTGAAGAAATTTCACCAGTATATAAGTGGTCGGAAGGTAGTTATTAAAACTGATCATAGACCACTATTGGGCATTTTTGGAACCGGTAAGCCAATTCCCAACATTATATCGCCAAGAATGTTGAGATGGGCGTTATTACTGAATTCATATGAGTATGAGATTCAGTATGTAGAAGGGAAAAAGTTAGGGAATGCAGATGCCTTAAGTCGTTGGACGTCAGAAGAAACAGGTACTGAAGAAGAATATTCTGGGGTACTATTAATAGAAGAGACTCCACTGGAGCTGGATTTCACTGCAATAGAAGTGGCAAAATTCACAAAAAAGGATAGAGTATTATGTAAAGTATTATATTGGATAAGAAATGGATGGCCAACAAAGGTAGACATAGACTACCAAATGTTTTGGCAGAGGAGAGAAGAATTATCGGTACATAGTAACTGCATATTATGGGGTAGTAGAGTTGTGGTGCCGGAGAAGATGCGATCACACATCCTAGAAGAGTTACATAGAAATCACGATGGTATAGTCATCACAAAAGCATTAGCAAGAAGCTATTTTTGGTGGCCTTCCATGGATAAACACATAGAAGGAATAATAAAAAATTGTATTACCTGTGCAGAGAATCGAAACATGCCAACTGCGGTGACTCATCAGTGGATACAACCTGATAAAGCTTGGTCTAGGCTAGGCTACATATAGACTATGCGGGACCATTTCAAGGAAAATCTTTTTTGATTCTGATAGATGCATATTCAAAATGGCCAGAAGTTAAAATAGTCAATGACTTGAGTAGTGCCACTTTAATCAGGACGTTGAGGAACATTTTTGCAGAACAAGGTTTACCGGACTGTATTGTAAGTGACAACGGCAGGAGTTTTATATCGGAAGAGTTTAAGAAGTACCTGAAGAGCCATGGTATTAGACAGATATTGGTAGCACCGTACCATCCTGCTTCAAATGGGCAAGCTGAACGTACAGTTCAGACAGTTAAAAATAAATTGAAGAAAATAACATCAGAACCGTGGCATGTGCGTTTGCCTAATATACTGTATGGATTACGAGCCACACCTAATAGTGTAAATGAAAAAACACCAGCTGAACTCCTGAACAACCGTCGTTTCAGAACCAAGTTTGATTACCTAAACCCTTTATCATATAAAACTAAGAGAGAGAGTGTCATAGAAAAAAATGAGGCGATTAAATTACGTTGTTTCGATATTGGTCAATCGGTATATGTTCGGAATTATGGTAAAGGGCCTCGTTGGTTACTAGGAATAGTAGAGAAGAGAGTAGGAGTGTGCAGATACATGGTGCGATGGAACGGAAGACTGCTACTAAGACACATTAACCAGATGCATAGCAGTGGGGTGGCGAATGATACAAGGAAATCAAAACAGATGTCACAGCCGGATATAACAATAAATAATAGCGATGATGATGAAGATCACATAGTCATACCGTCACCACAGAAATGGGCTGACATAATTGGAATATCAGGGCCACAAGATATTGTAATGCCTGAGCACTCAGGAGAAGGAACTAGGAATAAGCGGGCGTTATCTGTCTCACCACAATCATCTATGTCAAAGAAGATAAGATCTGGGGAACGATACAGCATAGATTCTAGCCTAACAGATGAAGATTCTGTTTATTCAGATGTGTATCCTGATACAGAATAGACACCGTAAAATTCCCAAAAAACCCATAAGATTAATATAGTTAATACCCATAGTATAATAAGTATCAGTATAAAAATAAGGTAGGAACAATAAATCGAAAGTGGACTTTTTATAAGTGTTAAATAGTGCATGAAACTGTTTAAATGAAAAGTGAAAATTACCGTGTTAATGGACTATCTCGGGGGGAAGGCATGTTATGTACTCAAGTGAAGGTACATTATAAAACTGTCAGTATGAGCTGGCAACACAGAACGAGAGTGAATTGTGCTACATGATTTAATGGATTTAGTGAGTATATAATAAATTTAAATACAGAGAATATAACGATACTTTTCCTTATACTTGTAGGTATATTGGTAAGAAATGTATTCACAGAACCTCTCAACCTGCGACAACTCACAAGTCAACTGGGGGGCTAAAAAGGCCGCTTATATGATTCATATTACGAATGTCAAAATATCTACTTAATTGACGACTCTTAGGCTGACATTCAGAGACGACAGAAACGAGTCTAAGCGTGAACTTACGCTTCCATCTGTCAAAATTTGTTCGTAAGTTTGATAGATGGAAGCGTAAGTTCACGCTTAGACTCGTTTCTGTCGTCTCTGAATGTCAGCCTTAATGTCATCTGCATAAGGTTCATATTCAGTAATCATCTGTTTGACAGTTACTAAGCAGATCATTAGATGAATTTCTCAATGTGGCCTTTTTAGGCCCCCTGATTCATGTATGTGTTGCAGGGATATTGTCAAACCAGTGATATTAAAATGTCACTAGTGAAATTATAATTGCACGATACTTTGTCAACCGCCTCCATTTCTCACAATTTCACAGGCTCATTTCAGTGATATTATAATTCCACTGGATCCACACAGTGATATTGCAATGCAGTAATATTTTGCCAATTTCACTGTATGTGCAAGGCCTTAAATTGTGAGATGGTCAATTATTGAATTCTCAGTAATATGCTAGATGAAACAACTGCTATTACCACATTTTAATGAAGTAGCATTTATCCAACTCATAAACACATTATTTACATGTGATGGTACTCGCATCTACAAATCCTATTAATAGTACACAAGTTATTTATGGAATTAATAACAAGTAAACAGGCTATAAAAATCTTATTGATGTCATAATGCAATGTTAATCCATTTAGTACTTGTTTTTAATAAATTCATCTCAATTTTTTTTTTAATGTATGCTATGGTACTGCGGGGATGCATTTGGGATACAACAAGCTAACAGCAACAGTATGCTACTGATACCTACAACATTTAACAGGAATGAGGCACACTCCCAAACACCCCCACTAGTATATTGAGTTAAAAGCATAATACAATAATCGAAACTTAAGATTTTTAAGCCTATTATTTTTAAGATAATATTGTTGAGTTTAGCATTATTTAATGCATTTAAAATTAAGTCTTCACACTTTGAAATAAGATTGAATTTGCTTTGGCTCAATCGACCGTCAGTTTGACGAAATAAATAATTTATGAAAAAATACCTGCTTTAAAAATTACTGAAGATTCAATAGCCGATTCTTAGCAGACTACTAGCAGGGTGTGCGTTTTTTATATTACATGTTGAATAAGAGTCTAAACCTAGACTATTTTGAACCATAGTAAAGTAAAGACATAGGACATTATTTTTCAGTTGGTCTTTTTAAAGCTTTATTGCATTTATCAGTTACCAAAAAAGTCCTGGACTCTTGGTGCAAGCAAGAGCTTGTTGAGATGATCTATTTATATATCCCTGTCTTTAACACATCCTGTATATGGTCTGGTACTCCAACATCATCCACCATTTTATATTAATCATGAATTAAATACAAATATTTCTATTTTCGCAGGCAAGAAGCGCAAAAACAGCGAAAGCTCGGGCTCGAAGGAGCTCTGCGTATGGGAGGAAAATGCTCGACCTTCAAAACAAAGCAAGATATGGCCGGTCTTCGATTCTGGAGGGTACGGAAAAGGCGCGGTGTTCAAACTCAACGTCTTGAAGAAATCACCACCAGGAAAAAACCCTCTGCTTTTCAATATCAATTCTAACGAGGACTTCGAACTCGCTGAAATTAACCGGGATCCCTTTAAATCCGACTGGTATGGCGGACTTCATGCGTGGTGGAAGCAGGCGCAGATATCAAACAAGATGGCTGACGATGACGTCACCAAGAAGATATTCTCCTCAGTTTCCCGACAGCTGCGAATCATCAATACACACTTTCAGAGGTCCATGTGTAAATATAAGTACCCAAGAGTTACTAGACAGAATGTTTTACTTGAAAGTACAGGTTTTCGAAGACCAGCTACTTATTTCAACATGTCCATGAAAGCGATAAGGTTCCAAACGACACCTAGAAGGCAGTTACCGTGCTATGGTAACCTGGAACTGCCTCTAAAAATGAAACAGGAGATTATAAATTCACACGTCTTTCCTGCAATCAGGAGCTTGAAATCTGATAATGTGAATGATGTAATGGTTAAAGTGGAAAATGATAGAGTTAAGATGGAGAAAGAACGGGAAAGGGAGAAGGAAAAAGATCGTGAGAGGGAGAGGTGAGAAATTTCTCTATATTTTAACTTATTATTATAATGTTGAACCCAAAGGACCATTCCAATCATTAGAAATATAACCTAATCGTCAAAAACCCCGGACTCCAATTAGAAAAAGGGCTGTGAGATTAAATTAGCTTTCAATAAAAAAAAACTGCATTGAAATCGGTCCATCCGTTTTGGAGCTACGATACCCATACTACAGACAGACATAAATAGTCAGATACACAGATACACACTACAAACTTATAACACCCCTCTTTTTTGTCGGAAGTTAAAAATACATGGCCAATCAGAATTTAATTATCACTTGCGTTAATGGTGAAGGAAAATATCGTGAGAAAACCAGACTTGAGAGGGCTCCATAAAGTTCTCAAGGAGTGGGTAGTCCACCAACCCACATCAGGGTAGCGTGGTGGACTAAGGCCTAACCTAACCCTTCTCATTCTACCCACATCACGTATGGGAGAAGACACCCATATCCAGCAGTGGAGCAGTATTGAGCTGAATTTATTATTATTATGGCCAATTATATCTATTTGGAAAAATGAAAATATATCAAATGTTGGGAGTCGAAGTGATAAAATATTCGGCGGATTAGTAAATCTTTGTGAATTCTAAATAATATAAAGATAGATTACAGTATTATTACTTGAGCACTTATCTTCTTGGATATCTATATCTTGTTTGATTTAGTGTGGGCCGTTAAAATTGCTGTACTGTAATCTGTTTGATTAAATTGTGTACCAAAAAGGAAGAATATTCTAATTCATAAGAATATTATTATTTGCATGAAATATGGTTACATCAGTGTTACATTTAAGTTGTAATTTGTACAACATATCTCGCTGTAGAATATAATTAGCAAGAGTTTAAAATCAACTATTACTCAAAATTTGTACGCCACACGGCAAAACAGTGTATCTATATTGACCAATTGTAACATCTCACACATTATTGTAACCCACCTATATTTACAAATAAAGCATTCTGATTCTGATTATCAACGGCATGCAAAACTGATTTATCTGGTTTCTAATTAGGGGTCATTCCATGGAAGATGACACCTGACAAGTAAAAAGTAAACTTGCTATATTCAATTACTTGTTAGGCTCAAAGTATAGTATAAGGATCATAGCTGATGGAACAATATGAATTATCATTATTAAAACTCTCAATACATTTTTTTTTCTTAACTGAACATTGACACTCAAGCTACAATTATATGATATTTATTTAAACGAAATTGGCAACTCTTTTTTGGCTATTTTGTTTAAAGCAATCATTCTAATGTGTAATATTAGTATACATACATTATTCATCTTGTGTTTGAAGCAGAAATAATCAATAAAAGTATAATATTTTTTAAATTATTGCTACTTGAAGTGATCAATGTCTTCTGTCCCACCCGTCCCATGAAAACATGCATTAGTTTAATTAAACCAAAAACTATAAAAGCTATCAATTAATTACTTTCCAGAAGAAACAATTAACCTTAAACCTAACCATTAAAATTACTTTTGACACCTAATTCAATCATGTAACCGAGTTATTAAGCTTTGAATTGCTGTCCCACCCGTCACTGGAAGGGTGTTAAAATTCATAAAAGTTAAATAAAACCTTTTTTTAGTATATAATATACTAGAATCTGGATTTTAACTAGTTTGCAATATAAATAGCTTTTAATAAATTGAAACAACAATGTGTAAATGCTTTAATAATAACAAAAAAAAATGTTTAAGTCAGATTATCCTATTATTTACGTTATTTTTCTATCTGTGCAGTGTCATTATTTCAATTTCTGTTTTAAGTTGCATGTTATGGATGAGAGACATAAGTCTAGTTAAAAAATTATTTATAGCCCCATAAAAGAGGACAACTAATACGAAAAACCAAGGTCGAAAGAGAAATTAAAGTGAACAAGGATGAATTACAAAAGATATTTAACTAGAGATCTGTGGACAGACAGAAATGGGCTAAAATGAAGGTCTTGATTTGAAAAGAATAGAATTTACAGTTAAAATAGCTTAGAAAAACTTCTATTCATTAGTTTTACAGATATGGTGTACCAAGTTATCAATAAGTTGGCTGCATACCATATGTTCCTAGAAAACCGCACAAATAACTTTGTCAAAAATCTTTGTACTGAAATAAATTATGATTTTTCCATTTCTTTGATGACTATTATATTCAAACAATAATAAAATGACTGCACAAGACGAGCATTTGCTTTTTCCGATACACATTTGGCAGATTATTCATTGAATTTCTTACTCGTCCCACCGGTCACAAATCCATGTCCCACCCGTCACAATTTTAAAGGCTCATAAAAAAATATAGACTTGCATTTTTACATATTTCTTTCGAAATATTAATAGCTACATTATTCAACTATCGTACAAATCCAAAATGAAGGCTGAAATTGGCCTAGTTGATCTGAATTTCATTGACAACCACATGTATCTAATGATGGTAGGGATTTTCGTGTACCACCCGTCACAGTTAGAAATCAGTGATTTTAACTACCTTAAAGGCAAAAACTTAGATTTTTAACTGCACTATCATATAAAACAGTTAACTGGGAATACTATCACACACTACATAATGTAATATATACTTTGGTAACGCCTAGAAATATAAAAGTGTATCAAAAAATGGGTCAAAATGTCCCACCCGTCACTATGGAATGACCCTTAGGTAATTGCTAAAATTAATATTTCTACGTTAGGCACTGCGCAAACGTAGACTCTTTAGTGTCTCGTGTTGGATACAAGGTTTATAACACAATTGTGAATAATAGGGTATAAAAAAAATCTCATGTCTACAGGTCGTCCCACTCTCGCCACTCATCATCAACTTCATCATCCTGCCACCACTGCCGCCGGCGCGCGCGCGTCAAGCGCTGCTCTATCGGCGTGCAGTGCAGGCGAGACAGGGCGGCGGGAGCACCCCTGCCTAACGACAGCTGGGGACCGCTGGCTGACAACCCTACTGTTAAAGAACTCAAGTACCATAGGTAAGTGTCTTGTGTGAACCCTGCCATCAACAAATTTACGCATTTTCAGTATAAGCTGACCTCTCATTGTATGGAAAGCCTTTACATTGCGAGGTCAGCTTATACTGAAAATGTATAGCTTGATATGTGGCCGTATGTATAATGCTATGAAGACTTCTAATACTTTCTTCAAGGATGGTCCGCATTCATCCATTGATTTGACTGTTTTTTTGTGTACGGTCATAGAACGGACCCATCAGAATACCAGCGCTGTGACATTTTCTATTTCTAAATGTCACAGCATTATGCTGAGATGGGGGCCATTTTTGGTCTCGTCCAGGTTGTTTTAATTATTGTTTTTTCTTTTGTTATTATTATTTTTATTTTTGTACTTTTGTAATTTTATTTGTTCCTGGCGAGTCCAGAATAAAACTGTTTTCTTTCTTTCTTTCTTTAGAACGTGATACTAAATACTCGGTTTCGGCGCCGCTCTGTATGTTCTAACAGTAAAATTATGTATTTATTTTTGTCAACAGGCTGATGCGAGTAGAGACGCACCCTAACGGCGGTGCAAGCGTGTTGTACCTCCAACAGCGTGACGTAGACATGCTCAGCGGGCCTCAGCAGGAGGTACTGGCTAAGGAGTTCCTCAAGGTGAGCAGTACTATAAAACCCAACCTATTGGTTCCCATATCATCTTCTCGCGTCTTGTAAGAAAGGTATGGCATAGCGGGAAGTTTTGCTCAAAATTGGAGCTGCCCGACTGGGGAAGTATGGTACTTGCAAATCTATATGAGCCCTGAACTGAGCTCTGAACTCCCTCTCCCTCTAGCACATATAATAAGCGTACTATTATAGGTGCTAGAGGGAGAGAGTTCATAGGGCTCATAAAGATTTGCGCGTACTATACCTCCACGTACCTCCACCTTGCAGAATATCGTAGTCAAATAATACTGCTCTTTTGCAGTGTTGTGTTCCTAACGGTGAGTAAGGTCGCCAGTGCTTCTTAGGGATGCGTAGCTAGTAGTAGGGTCGGCAACGCGCAAGTGATGCCCTTGGTGTTGCAAGCGTCCATAGGTTACGGTAACCGGTTACCATCAGGCGGGCCGTATACTTGTTTCCCGCCTAAGTAGTATAAAAGAAATACTTCGTCTAGGTTCAAATTCATTTAAATGGTGTAAATACAATAGGTAGTGTTTATTGAATTATTAACATGTTATATAAATCGGATTTCTTATTTTCTATTTAGCCTACATTTTGGCATATGAAGGAAAATAATATAACAAAAAAATCTGTAAAATTCATGTCTACAATTTAATGTCAATTTTATAAAAAATGGCTTCCGCTAGCGGCTTCGTCCGCGTGATATCTTTATAAATACTAGCATAAGTTACTCAGTGATAATATAGCAATCTGCTGGTGAAAGAATTTTTTAAATCGGTCCAGTAGTTTTTTAGTTATATAATTATTTTTTTTTTAAACATTGCCCCTCACTAGGATTTCTCCTGTATAGAGGGTACAGTTTACAAACATACATGTCACATGCACACACGCCCAGACCCGAAACAACTATCTGTAGATCATACAAATATTTGTTCCGTGCGGGGATCGAACCTGCGGCACGTAGCGCAGAAAGCTTATTGCTTAGTCAATGCACCAACCGTGTCGTCAAATCAATTACAAACAAACAAACATATTATACATAGATTATTATTTACAGGATAGAAGTATAGATATAGATTTGTCAATTTTATACTAATTTAATATTTTAAAACAACTAAACAAGTGGTGCCCTAACTAATAAGTCCATTATTTGTCGTACAGCTCGTATTCTCAGAAGACAGCGACGGCTGGGCGCACTTCGTGTGCGGCGTGGTCCGAGGAGCCGCGGCCACGTTCCCCTGTCTGCTGCAGTACCTGTCCGACACACACCCTAACCTCACGGTGAAGGCCGGAGTCCTAGCCAGGGCTTCTGACATAGAGACTACTACAGTCAACCGGTACTATCAGCAGGTAAGCGATGGTGACGTTGTTTCAGGCCGTTAGAATAGAATATTTGTTTATTTGCATAAATTGTAAGTACCTATATTAAAAAAAAAAATTATTAATTATAAATAAAGGTGTTAACAAACTTTTCTGATCCTAGTACATTCTACCTTAATTTAGGCATGCAAACATTAGGATAAATTAAATGATCTCAAAATTAAATTAATAATAACAAGAAATAATAATATTTAAAGGATGTCACTAAATGTCAAATACGAAAAAATATATAAAAAAATCATTTTTTTAATAATATTTAGTTATACAAAAAATGTCATAATCGTTGAATTCCCTTCATTATGGTTGAGCTTAGCGATGCGTGCATGCGTCATGCTCGTGAACTGGTACCGTCTGTCGGAACTGGTCAGCTTGTAACTGCGATGGCAATCTTATTCACAGGCAAATCATTATTATCATATTTATTATTCTCGCAGCTCTTACCACAACATTGTACTGATCAAGATTGTAATCTATTACTTTAAAAGAGTTTCCATGGAGTTCCTTGCCGGTTCTTCTCCATAGGACCTACTATTTGGAACCGCGCACCCAGAGTCTCGACATTTCATAAGTGCCTGTATCTGGTTTACATGAAATAAAGATCTATTCTATTCTAAGACTGTCTGACGCACCCATACAAGATCATGAAATTCGTGAGCGAATAACGTAATTTTTTGCCGTAAAAATGGTATGTTTTCTGTAAAATTATATAATAATGATTCAAAAAACAATAAACGAATTGATAACATAACATTTACCGACAACGATTATCTATTAATTATTTTGTTTCATTTTTATTAATGACCACCAATTCTGAGAAATCTATTATGTTTTCAATTTAATCGAACCTTAATCGAGCGGAGAGGTTGATATATCTTGTGCTATTTTCTGTGTGAGTCCAAAATAAAACCATTTTATTCCTTTCTTTAAATTCATCTACTACAATGTATTACAATTTTTTTTTTTTTTTCTATGTTTTTGTATTTTCCTGTGTCTTTCCGATTTTATTTTTCCTTCTATATGTTTGTTTTGTCCGCAGGTCCAGCAGTCGTACGCAGCCGGCACGTTCCGCTGCGGGCCGCTGCACCAGATCTCGCTGGTGGGCACGGTGCACGAGGAGGTCGGCGGCTACTTCCCCGACATGCTCGATATGCTGAGCAACTGCCCCTTTCTTAACATGGTGAGAGATGGAATATCCGCGTAAACTCCCTATTTTCGGCTTTAGGGGTCATCCATAAATTACGTCACACTAATTTCGTGATTTTTTTACCCCTCCCCCGCCCTTGTCACGGTTGATCACATTTGTGAGACACCCCCCACCCTAGTGTGACGTCACATATTTTGCAATTTTACATCTAGCAATAATTAAATTAAATCAGCAGTTCCGAAATTAGTTTTAATTCCATTGAAATTATTTTTTTAATATGATTTTAAAATGTGACGTCACGAAACTTAGGACCCCTCCCACCCCTTGTCACATAATGTCACACTTCGTCGACACCCTCCCCCCCCCCCCCGTAACGTGTGACGTACTTTATGGATGGTCCCTTCGGGTAATTCACATCTGCGAAGTCTTTCTATCGTGGAGACTGCAATCCAACAATACACACTATTATCGGTGCGCTCGCGCAAACATATACTGTAATGATTATATCTACATCATCAAAATATTATCGTTCTCACTCCTGCGACTCTGATGACCTTTCTAAGAGAGGAACGATTTAACGACATTCACGAAAATATCCGAATATGCTAATGTATTCTGCGAACCGACACAATAATTCTCAAATGTATGCTCTTTTGTCCAGACAATGCCGTGGGGCCCAATGTCAGCAGTGGAGATGGAACCGCAGGAGTCCAACGACGGACCCATCCTGTGGATCCGGCCGGGCGAGCAGCTCGTGCCCACTGCTGAGCTTGGGAAGAGCCCCATCAAGAAGAGAAGGTATGTAAAATTGTTCTAAATATTGTGGTATTTTGCTCACCTATTGTCTAAAAAAATTATTTATCAAAAACTGGACTAGGTTCTATATCTGTGATATGCCCAATTTTTTTTTCTTAATACTTGTGTTTAATATTCCGACATTCATACCGGGAATTTCACTAAATCCCTAGTAAATTAGCTAAATTCCATCTTTGATTACAATACTGCTTTGTCATGCTTACATTAGTAAATAATTATATAAATATTATGTTAAAATATTGAATTTACCTACAGGGCGGGCATAAACGAGTTACGCAACCTCCAATACCTACCACGTTGGAGTGAAGCGCGCGAGTTCCTGTTCGAGGACCGGACGCGCGCACACGCAGACCACGTGGGGCACGGGCTGGACAGGATCACCACGGCTGCAGTCGGTAAGGCGACATCATCTGTAACTATGTAGCGACATCTATTGCCACGTAGAATCGATAGAGACTTAGGGGTCATCCATAAAGTACGTCACACTAATTTCGTGATTTTTAACCCCTCCCCGTCTTTGTCACAGTTGATCACATTTGTGAGGACCCCCCTCCCTAGTGTGACGTCACATATTTTGCTATTTTACATCTAGAAATTATTAAATTAAAACAGCAGTTCCGAAATTAGTTTTATTTCCATTGAAATTATTTTTTAATATGATTTTGAAATGTAACGTCACGAAACTTAGGACCCCTCCCACCCCTTGTCACATAATGTCACACTTCGTCGACCCCCCCCCCCCCCCTCTAACGTGTGACGTACTTTATGGATGGTCCCTTAGCAAAGACCGCAAGCTAACTATAGTGGCGCGTAAATATGAATTCGACCAATCAGATTCCGAGGCCTGCATCGCGCAAGGAAAAAGATAATCGTATCTGACACATATACAACTGACCGACATCAACCGTCGGGCTTCGGCCCGCCAGGCAATATCGCTTCGCCTGGTCGGAGGATCCTCCCTTTTCAATGGAGGAACACCATACCTCGTTCCTACACACCTATTTCTAAATTTTCTGTACTCATCAACATCATCAATCTATTATGGCCTATCTGCACGAGCTGCCCGACTGGGGAAGTACCTCCACCTTGCAGAATATGGTAGCCAAATAACACTGCTCTTTTGCAGTGTTGTGTTCCTAACGGTGAGCAAGGTCGCCAGTGCTTGGAGAAGCGTCGTGTTGGCAGTAGGGCTCCAGCTTATTGCCAACATGACGATAGTATTAGGGTCGGCAACCCGCGAGTGACGCTCCTGGTGTTGCAAGCGTCCATAGGTTACGGTAACCGCTTACCATCAGGCGGACCGTATGCTTCTTTACCACCATGAAGGTGTATAACCTAACCGACAAAAACCCCCGACTCCAACTGGAAAAAGAGCTGTAACTTTTGAACGGCTGAACAGATTTTCATGAAACATAGGTGAAATGATACCCGATTAAAGTAGCTTTCAATTAAAAGAAACTCCATTGAAATCGGCCCATCTGTTTTGGAGCTACGATGCCACACATACACACTACAAACTTACAACACCCGCCATTATTTTTTGTCCGGGCTTAAAAATAAAATATATCAGTTCCACCGCCAACCAGCAGCTACCAGCAGCAGCCGCTAACTTTCAGCTAACTTTCTCAAATAACGTACTGACTTATATCTATTTTTCGCAGGTGTTTTAAAAGCGATCCACTGTGGCGACGAATCTGACCGCGGCAGGATTACTAAAGACGTGGTCGCGTTCCACGCGGCCGACTTCAACAAGTTGGTGCAACTGCTGGGACTGGACCTTTACGAGCCGCCGATATCGCAATGTGTTACCTGGTAAGTGAAAGAAAGAAAAAGAGTTTATTAGCACAACAAAAAAAAAAGCAAAATCAGAAAACATAAAATAAATGAGTTATTGTGCCAAAAGGCCGCAGCTCTGCATAACGTCAGGAGGCAGTGCTACTGGCCACCTGTGAGTGAATTTATGTACTGCGGTTCCATTTGGGAACAGACATTAAATAACTCTGCAAATTTTGCTCATTATATAAAAAAATATCCTGTATGAAATTCATGACGTAACTTTTTGTGTAATGTATTTTAATACAAAATTTATTTATTTTACTAATACTTACTTACAATTGGATATTAGTCTAGATCTAGATTAATCATCATTTCTTATCTATCTCTAGGTTGGAAGAGGCGAAGTTGAACCAGCTGCGTCGCGAAGGCGTGCGCTACTCCCGGCTGCCTCTCTGCTCCGATGACATCTACTTCTTACCCAGGAACATCATCCATCAGTTCAGGACCATCTCTGCTGTCACGTCAGTCGGTAAGTCACATTATGATATGCCACCTTAAACTTTCATTTTACATGGAAAGTATAGACAAACAGAGAGCAATAACCTACAGGGCTAATTCATATAATTTTATGACGCGCCGATCATATTGCAGTGACGCTCGAACTTGACGCGAGCGTATCTCACTGAAGCTAAGAGAATACCAAATGCGTTATTTTGATCAAAATTTTACTGCAACTACGCGGCAACTGCACTTCTTTAGTTACGTGAATTAGCCCACAGGTCATTAAATATGAATATTTGACTGTTATTTTTTATCTGTAAAATTGAAGCTTTTCCAAAACACTTAAGCAATAGTCTAAAAATAAGTAATATAATATTAAAAAATTGCCTTCGTTATAATTATTTTAAATTGCTTTATAAACAGAGATTGATTACTGACTTGTGATGTCATAGTAAATTGTGACAGTTTCATACATATTTCCATATTGTGGAAAAAGGATGGATAATGCGTCATATAGAAATTATGAAAGCTTAGTTTTTATTTATTTTGTCAACTCTTCTCTCTTTTAAAACATTGTCCCTCACTAGGATTTCTCCTGTATCGAGGGTACAGTTTACAAACATACATGTCACATGCACACACAACCAGACCCGAAACAACTATTTGTAGATCATACAAATATTTGTTCCGTGCGGGGATCGAACCCACGGCACGTAGCGCAGAAAGCTAATTGCTTAGCCACTGCGCCAACCGTGTCGTCAAACCACAACTATGGTGTTCTTTATCTGCCTATTTTAAGGGAATGTAAAATATTACTCCATTTTTAATGTAATCAATGTATTCTCCGCAGCGTGGCATCTACGTCTGAAGCAGTACTACCCGACATCGGAAGCGTCTTCTCCAGCCGAAGAGCGACCTGCCGACCCCATACCCGTCACCATCAACCACACGTCCGGTAAGTTTTACGTATATGCCTTACAATGTAACACACAATCTATCTTCCTTTTTAACCCCCGACAAAAAAGAGGGGTGTTATTAGTTTGTAGTGTGTATCTGTGTGTCTGTCTGTGGCATCGTAGCTCCAAAACGGATGGACCAATTTTAATGCAGGTTTTTTATTGATAGCTAGTTTAATCGGGTATCATCTTAGCTATGTTTCATGAAAATCTGTTCAGCCGTTTAAAAGTTACAGCTCTTTTTTTAGTTGCGAGTCGGGGGTTTTTGACGGTCAGGTTTTTCTAAGGTTATATTTACATGAAAGAAAGACATTTTATTCACATCCAAAATTATAAGATTGCATGTCTGTACTCTTGTTCTGCTCCCTTTTAGTATCGATTTCGATCCCAAAATCAAATTATTTTTTACCAGAACTTGGCCACGTCAACCACATTGCCCGTGGCCTCCTACAGGTCTTCAAAAGCGCAGGTGTTTCTTTATTTCAGACTAGACAGTGATGTACTATTTTTGTTTCAGAAACGAAAAAATCTGCAAAGCACAAAGCCGGTGTCATCGAGATGCGAGCACTAAGCGCAAAGTTCCACCAAAAGTTGAATCAAAAGACCGCGCTCAAACTAACCCACAACAGAAAGAGCGTAGAAACACCGGCCAAAACAGATAAGAAGGCGGAGAAGTCAGAAGGAAAGTCAGACAAAGTTGAAAAGTCTGACAAACCTGAATCAAAATCTGATAGGCCTGATAAGGCTGAATCGAAGTCTGATAAGTCTGAATCTAAACTCGAAAGATCAGACTCTAGGGTGGATAAATCAGAATCGAAGTCAGAAAATACTGATTCAAAACCACATGAGAAAGTAGATCATAAATCTGATAAACCAGAAGCTAAAGACAAAACCGATGTTAAATCTGACAGAACAGATCAAAAATCTGACAAATCTGAAAATAAAACAGACAAATCAGAACACAAGGCCGAGGCCAAGGTTGATAAAACAGAATTAAGGCACGACAGATCCGACAAAGAGAGGTCAGACCAAAAATCTGACAAAACAGAAAGAACAGACTCAAAATCAGACAGAGTTGACCAAAAATCAGAAAAAGCAGACAAGTCAGACAGAACAGAAAAATATGACAAAAACCACAGGTACAAGGATTCTGACAAGCATCGTTCAGAACGGTCTGATAGATCGGACAGGTCAGACAAATCAGATTTAAGGCACGAAAGGTCCGAAAAGGACAGATCCGATCATCGTCGGCATTATTCATCACGTCACAAGTCCTCACACCATAAGTCAGACCGACCGAGAGACCACAAGAAAGACCACAGAAGTTCTGACGACAGGAGGAATGACAAACACAGAGACAGGTCTGAAAACAGTAGGGATAAGTCAGACAGCGGAAAGTTACCAGTTGAAGTGGTTCATCGGCCACCGGATTAAACTGTGAAATAGTGACATCCTGAAGTGGATGTTGTTTTGTGAAGGATTTTGACAGTAAGTAATCATTATAAGTTAATTTTTAAGATCTTTGATCACTTTTGAATTGTTTCGGAGAGGATCTCATGTTTATGTTTGATGTATGGAAATCGGTCCAGTTGGAAATGTCACTTAAAATTATTATTGACTATTTATTCGTATGTTGTAGTATAGTTATTATAATCGCGTCAACCCATTGCTGTGTAGTTGCGGAGTGATCGAGAATATTAGCCATTTTATGAAATGACTAGGCACTTTGTATAATGCCGTCTTTTCGACAGGCCGAGTGACGAGTTAGTTATCGCAAAATAGGGAAATTTTTCATGTTTTTCAAGTACAATTAACTTCCATGCATTTCATAGTATGGCTAATTTTGTCGTCGACATGTAACATAGAACATTATATTTGAAGGGGCCAAAAACAACACAATTTTGCAAAAAATATCACTTACACTTGCCAATGTATTGCACTTCAATATATTAGATATTCCTAGAGAAATCGCTGAAAAAAAGGAATATTTCAGAGTCCTTCATGAAATAACTCAAACTTCTTAGCACTAGGTTAACTGTAAATATAACATTTTAAGCGGTCTCTTAGAGGCTAAGCAGAAGAGAATAATGGAAGATGCGCAGTTTTAGATTTCTGGTTTTAGTTTTAAATAGTCGTCTCAGTACATCAAACATAGGCGCGCGCGCACAGACAGCTATGTAGCCGCGTAGCAGTGGCGAAGCGTGAAAATTTTCATAAGGGAAGCCGTCCCAAAAAAGCTCTCCAAAAAAGCACACTCATCAATGAATGCTGCATACCGTCTCTTGTAATCTATATATATAGAAGAAGAGCTCGACTAACTGAATAATAAGTCTTTTTTTTGTCAGTTGGATGAGTAATGGTCTATGCACTAACCAATTCCTAAAAGGAAGTTGATGGGAATCGGGTTGTATGGACTCTTCGCCACTGCCGCGTAGTATTTGTATGGACAAACCGCGCAGAGACGAACCGTGCGCGCTTACTCTACTACTGCTATTTGAAATCATTCTTTATTGGATTTTGATACTATCAAGCAGGGACCGAAAACCGCTATAAATTAGGATACAGGTATTGAAGAATTACGGTTACTTCTAAGAATACGGTTACCGCTATCTAGGTAAATAAACATGTTACCTCTACATTTAGGTAACCATTTTAATACCGGTAACCTAGAAATGACCGGTGATATACACATACCTACACACACAGGCGCTGCCCGCCCTTTGACCTTATGCCGACGGCACATGTAAGATAGGGGTAGTTTTTATTTAGTTATCCGGTATTAATACTAGTATTCTATTTCATTATACTCCATTTGAAATAAGATTAGACACGTTTAACAAACCCTTTTACAGTGTATTCAACCGATTTTGACTTCTATTCCGGACGCATAAGGATGGCATTAAAAGCAAAAACGTATTTACGGTAACAAATGTTTAATGCAGCTGTAATTTGTCAAGTCACCAACGTAATAGAAGTCAAAATCGGTTGAATAAAGTGTAAATGGAGTTATTTAAATTTCTAATGTTATTTCGAACGGAGTATAGATTTTCTTAAAAATTAAGGTTATCTTTAAAAATACCGGTAATAATAATAATGGTTGTAAGCGGTATTGGTCATACCGGTTTCGGTCCCTGCTATCAAGTAGAAAACTGGAAAGCGTCTAATTATGGTAAAATTTTACTTGTGTGAAATAATTAGCAATAGTTTTTCATTTGTTAAACACAACATATATGAAGTTATGATCAATTTTTATCATTTCTACCCTTCTTCTTTTGATAGCTATAGGTTATTGAAACGTTCTTATAGCTATTTTTTTCTTTTGCATTCAATCTGACATTTTTAGCTAATTGCCCTGGAAAAATATTGAATAATTTGTTTTCAATGAGAGTAATATTTTTTTCAATCACATAATAATATGATTAAATTAGAATCGGTTATTCCCAGTGATAAATTATTTATTACAAAAACATAATAATCTTTCCAAAGCAGCTATTATTTAAAATTAAATTGGATGGATTTATTTAGAGGCACTGATCAGAAAGGTTTTTAATTTTTGTTTGTTTTGCTAATTGAAGAACTTTAATTATTTGTTCTGTGCAGAATTTAAAATTACTGAATCAATTGAAACTTATACTGAAATTGGTAAAAAATATCCTAATATTTTAAATACAGGATGTTATATTATTAGGTGCGGATATTTTAAAGACTGTCGATTTACGTCTGAGCATATTGGGCAATGATCTAATAATAGTTGTGATACAGATTATTTCTTCTGAACACAGCAAATAATTGATATTTCCCGCATAACGTATTCATATGTTTATAACACGTACCATATTGCCAATAAAAAAAATCCCAAAAAAGTTTCACCAAAAAATCTAAAACTGCGTCGCGTATGTGATTTGAGAGTTTTAAACGAAGCAGTAAATGAAAGAATATTAATAAATAAACATAAGTAAATTTTAAGTAAACATAAATTTAATCACACATATTTCTAAAATTGCACTAGAAGAGTAAATTACATATTATTACCTGGATGGAGTAAAGTAGCTACCGCCGAAATCTAGACTTTACTAGCATTGCGTACTGCGTTAGTGACAACATAGAGTAAACATGTAAACAAACTTGTAACTAAAACTAAGCTTAAATACTAAGGGCGACTTGCACCAAAGTTATTTAAGCTAAACACGTTTGGATATCATTCTCTCCCTTTCTATTTGTATACTGTGAGATAGTGACAGACTGATGGCTAAACGTGTTTAGCTTAAATACGATTTAAATGACTTTGGTGCAAGTCGCCCTTAATAATGTCCGCTAAATACAAAAAAGAGTTAGTGTAAAAATATGCTGATTTCTGTTTTTCGCCTCTTTATAGGATGTGAAAATACGGTCCTTCTGCTAGGTCAAAAATAAGGATCAGTACTTTTGATCGTAAGTTTATGAAAATGGAGTGGACTCGAGAATTTCTTGACAACATGTCTAAAAATATGGGAGTAAAAAATAATAACGTGGTATGGATGAACGCAGTGTTGCTAGTGCTAAATTTGGCGGTACGCGAATATTACTTTTTTTAATGTTTTTTTTTGGTGTTTTGAGTTTTGTGACCACTGGTTCCTATTTCTTCAAATTTATTTCAAAAATTATAAACCACTATGTTCTTACTAGAAAAATCAGTTTTTTTTTTGTAGATTTTATTTTCTGGGAAGAAGTAATTGTTATCTTCCTCCTGGATATGTAATGAGTCATACGTAATAGTAATTATAAAATAGCTACTATAATATTCCTAAAAGCATTCTCCAGAAACAAAGTTCTAAATTAATATTGCAGTGGTCACACACAAAATTCCATGAATAAATCCATTAAAATTATAAAATGGTAGTGTTCAGATGTTCAGATTCTGTTATTAAATATTTTAGCCGCTCCATAGCATCTTATTTCTTGCGAAATTGTGGTGCGAACTAAGACAAACATTATTTAATTATGAAATAACATATTTGGTTAACATACAGCTGTTATTCTTTTAGAAAATCGTTTGATTATTTACAAACGTAGCCTAGAACTGAAATCTTAGGTTGCACCACTTCTCAAACAGATAAATATTAAAATAGTTAATTAATTGTCCATTTAAAAGCCCTTAATATCTGTTACTTAGACGAAGACAGTATTATTAATATTTATAGCGAATTCTAGAAACGAATGTAGAACACTCCCTGCATTTCCCACGAGAGAAAAGCATAAATCCCAAATATTTGACGATATACCTGATTTTAAGTATTTTATTAAAGTGATATCTATCGGTGTCCTTTGAAGATGTCAATATAATCATAGATGGCGCTAGAGGCAACTCGCGCCATTTTTTTTCCGGACTGGATTTGCAAATTACGATAACTGTTTGTGTTTGTTAAAAAATGGTGTTTTAGTTAGGTGTCAAATAAAAGTTCTGATAATGGTAAACGACATTTTCGTTAGATTGAACATTCTTCAACGATCCTAATTGTATATTTATTCAAGAGTTCAACAATAGATGGCATGACCTCATCACAAGGTATAGAAGTCTGTGGGTTCTTAAAAAACTGGCATGCAACATGTAACAAAAAAAAAATATTACCAGAAAATAACTGCTATTTCAACAAACAGGCAATGTGATTACATTTCCAATAGCAGATATGGTACGACTTTGATGTGTTCCATGCTCGAAATTAACGTTACTTGTTCGTTACAATTTCTGGACTAAATAGGGACTAATAAATTTGCCCTACCAGGGGGCATAAAAGGCCACATTGAGCAATTCATCTACTGGGGGCTTACTACGAATTCTTATAGCAGGCCTGAAATTGAACTGCCCAGAAATTTCCAGTATGAGCTGACCTCGCACTGTATAGGCTTTTCATAGAAGGTGGTGGTAAGCCACCAGATCTGCATAGTAACTGTCAAACAGATGATTAGGAACTGAATATGAACCTTATGTGGATGACATTAAGAGTCGTCAATTAAGTAGATATTTTGACATTTGTAATATGAATCTAATTGTGATTCATATAAAGCGGCCTCTTTAGCCCCCGAGATTGTTATTAAAAAAATCCATCGCCCGATGACAATTGACATAAAATATATTTGCGCAAACATTTTGTCGCTTAGTTTTATCGTTAATTTTTTAATTCTTAATTTAATAATAAGAAAATTTTGCGTATTTATGTTCGCCCAGCTTGTTTGCGATCGAATGTACATTTTGTATATTTTATACTGTATAGATTAAGTGTTATGGACTAATAAATGTCTAGATTTACTTATGGAAAAGTGTAAATTTGCGAAAGAAAATAAAAAAAAGTCTATAATGTTTCGACTAATGCATAATATAAGCAATATTTCGGAGAGAAGTGATATTGGAAGTTCAAAAAGGCTTATCAAACGTCTATGATGAATAAGAGAGAATATTTTGGATTATAAACATGTTTCCCATAAGTAAACCTAATCACCGAAAAAATGCTAAGAAAATGGAAAACTCTGAACCGCTAATACAAAAGACATTTCAAATGTTGCCGTTTTGTATTTTGATTTTACAATAAGCAATGACTGGCAACAGAACGAAAAATGGCGTGGAGTAATCAGAGTACACTCTGACATGGTTTTTTACAACATACCTACTTCTAAGTTTCATTAAACACAAAGCTGTGTTAATTCGATCATAAATGTGGAAAAGAATGAATATTTTATGAGTCAGTGTTGGTCAGATGCGAGTCAAAGTCGAAATCAAACGAAATGCAACAGAAAATGACACTGATTTCTTGCCTTATAGATTATACGGTCAAATTACGATATCATTATTATTGATGTCAATTGTAATAATTTTACTACTTGCCACTAGATGGCGTTGATTAAATAAAACGATATTGCTGGGATCTCTAGCTGTTTTATAAAGAAATAAGGTTATTTTGGCACATTTGACTGGCTTTGGACTGAACTCAGTCTCTCAAGTCTGAACTGCAGACACATGTGATTGATAAATATTTAACATATTTATGTTTAGGAGGTTAATTTATTGTTTCACGTTCCCTATATTTTTTTTGAAAATAATAATTAGATTATAAATATATTTGTTCGTTTTATTTCATGCTCCTTGATTTATGTCTATTGTATCATTAATGGTACTGTTTATTTATTTAAAATGCTTCATATACAATGTACTGTTCATTGGCACAATAGCAACTAACAATATCGCCTGAAAACCGAGGATCAGGACCTCAAACGTCATGTATGTATTATTGAATGTATGTCTGCACCGAGGCACCCCCTGTAGCTTGATTATTCCTTTCCCATATTTTAGGACTTCTACTACTGCCCTCTAGGGGTGGTGCCTCAGTTTAGACATACATTTTATTGAGTTTTTCATAAAGGGATAAAAAATAAAACAAAAAATATTTTTTGTTATTTATTCATTTCCTTACTCTCGAATAATATAAAAAATCGGCAAAACTTTTTAAGTACAAACAAATAAATATAGAGAATCCAATATTCAGTCACATAGTAAAAATACCTAAAATACATTTCAAAATGTATCTATTAATAATAAACATGCGATATTATAAACAATAGTAATAATTATTAAATAATACGAGCTTATTAGAACATCGAGATGGCACAGAGAGACAAAATTATAACTATATTGTGGCAAAACCAAGAAATATACATTGCCAGGTAATAAAATCACTAGATGTGATTGGCAAGATCGATTTGACTTATTTTTACGAAGTTTAATATTCGAATGAAATATGTAAACTTGTATAAATAAGATAAATAAAGAATTCCTCATACATAAGATATATAAATGTATATCTTGTCGAGTATTCCTATAATTCTCTCTACAATAACGTGTGACTAAGCTTAAAACAACATGTTCTCACATAAAGTTATAAATATTAAATTAAATAATGAGTCATGAATTACAGTGTGATAATGACAATCTGTCGAACAGTAATCTATAAATACTTTATAAAATTTTACCTATTATTGAATAACTACTTAACATGAGATACATTTTGTAGATTTTTTCTAAAAGACTTCAATAATTGCACGTTTACGTTTACGTTTACGTTTACGTTTTAAGGCACAAGAGTTGAAATGCGTTCCCTATCAGTCATTTTACCAAATGTTAATAAATATATTTCTAAACTAGTGTATATATAGTCAATTTGATAGAATAGGTTACAACCATTACTTATTGCTAGAATAAAATAATTGGCAAATAGTATAATAGGAGACTTTACAACGTATAAAGGTTAATATTGCTTTGGTTGGTTGGTAGTTGACTCACTCGATGGTCACTGTGAACATATAAAAACATAGTATTAAAATTCGCGTTGTAGATAACGAAAGATCTTTGTAATCTGTTTACTTCTTATTTGGGACTTATGCTGGGCGCACGTCACAATGAGACACTTGACCCTATTCAAGTGAGGAAAAAAAATCTAAACAACATTTACCTACTCAATAAAAATATTTCAAAACATTAATTTGTAATAAAAATGTGTGTTAATCTACTTATAATCTAACCGGAAAAATCCCCCGACTCCCAACTAGAAAAAGAGCTGTAACTTTTAAACGGCTAAACAGATTTTTATAAAACATAGCTAAGATGATACAAGAATAAACTAGTATTCATTTTTTAAAAATGCATTGATATCGGTCCATCGGTTTTGGAGCTACGATGCCACAGACAGATACAGACTACAAACTTATAAGTTTGCACCCCTCTTTTTTGTCGGGGGTTAAAAACACATCTTATTGAAGTAAGTAGATACGTTGCGAATATTTCATTGCTTATTTTCGTAATTAGACTACAAAAGGACATAGTAAGATTGTTTATATTTTGTCTCGAACCGTTGAATAAGGTATGTAGGGGCCACAAATCTGTAAATCTCTACATAGTATAAAATAAAGTCGCTCTCCGCGTCTGTCTGTCTGTGTTTGTCTATCTGTCCATCTGTATATCCGCTAACTCCTAAACCACGCAACGGATTTTGATGCGGTTTTCACCATCAGTTAGATAATTTTTCACGGAAGGTTTATATGGATAATACTTTGATATTTAATGATAGTAGAGAAATTGTACCCGTGCGAAGATGAGGACGGGTTGCTATTTTTACTATAAAACTTGATAAATAACTCACCACAAATCTGTTGACTTTGGGGACGAAGGTTTTCGATACGCTTGATGTAGTTACGTTCATGTTCTCAAACTTCTGACGCAAGCTGCAAATAAAATTCGTTATCAAGACATAATTATAGTTAGGTTTATTATTGAGAAAAAAACCATTCATGAAATTAATCAAAAAGTCAATCAACATTTAGAAAAATATCATAAAATGAGTACCTACAGTATTTAAATTAAAAAAAAACAATTAGTAAAAATACTGGCTATATTAAATCTGGTGACCAACCTATTTTCGGAATTGGATAAATATTAGTCCTATGTACGAACATGGTATGGCGTTCTTCCATTGAAAAGGGAAGATCCTTCGACCAGGCGAGGTTGAATATTGGCCCGAAAGTAGTTGCAAACTTTCATAGTGCGATGCAGGATTTGCAGTTGTCAGTTGACTACGACAGATGGCGCTGGAGTAGTTTTCGCCATGTAGCTCATTAGCCGCTACAGTAATATCAAGCTTGCAGGTTACCTCTTGGCAGTTTCGAGCTGTGACTCGCCCTCGTCGTCCTGCTCGGCCTGTCGCTCGATGACGACGGCGGAAGGGGATCGTTGTGGTTCAGACTCGGACCAGTTCTCGAAGCGGTCGCGGAAGCTCTTCGTGCGAGCTAGCTGTTGCGCCTGAGAAACATAATGCAGGTAGTAGTTTTATTTCGAACGTATAATTGTTTTGTTTGTCCAACATGCGTTCTTTTGGCAAATATTATTAATTTATTTATCTATGTTATGAAGGCGTAAAGCTACAAGGAAGGCAGACGGAACCCGTTCCAGGGCAAGATATATGATAAATAAGATAGGAGATAATAATATGGCGCCTGACCAGGAACCATGTTTTGTAGATGTGGGTCAATATCTGTAAATGAAAATTTTTGTCAATTTTGGTGGCTAAATATTTTCTTCAGTTTTTTGAGAAAATAAGTACCTGTAAGTCCATTAAGTGGACTTTCTTTTCTCATACCTTTCTCAAAAAACTGAAGAAAATATTTAGCCACCAAAATTGACAAAAATTTTCATTTACAGATTGACCCATGTGTGTAATTGGGAACATTTTTGTTTATTTTTCGTCGCCACAATATTTAACGTTCATTATTAATAGCCAGAAACTACTAACTACGAGCGATTAGTGTGCTGTATTATTGGATTCACTACAGTTTACAATTAAGACTTCTCCGTACTTATAAGCAGGGACTTGAAACGTTACTAAATATAACGTTATTTTTACGGTACATAACGTTATAAGCCCTCCCGTTTTAGCATACGGGATTTTGCGTGTGCTAAAACAGAGGGGCTTATAACGTTATTAAAATAACGTTACGTAATGTGAAAATACCGAAATTTTGAGTAAAGTTTCAAGTCCCTGCTTATAAGACAAATAATTATCATACGAAATATTTTTGAATTCAATGGAATATTCAAAGCATTGCTTCTATTAGATTCCTAATGATTTGGGAAGGCTTGTATGCTAGCGTACCTGTTTTAGTGCTTCGTCCCTCTGCCTCGCCTCGAGGTACACCCTGCGCCTTTCATCCTCGCTGTCCTCCTCTTCGTACTCCTCGGAGGAGTACTCTTCAGAGGAGCTCTCTCCCTGGTGGTTGTTCTCGCCGGGAGGGGGCGGGGTGAACCTCTTCAGAGGCTTGGGACCTGTAAGATAACAATCACGTATTACATTATTTGATAAGAATAAGTCGTGTCTGTGATCTTTTGCTGACAACCCGTAAACGTTCACTGCTGATAATATGGGCCTATTTATAACCGGTATACTAAAACACATAATAATTATAATACTCTACTAAAATGTCAGAAATATTTCCATAAACATTTAGGCAGATTAGTAATAACATTTGTTCAATAGACCACAGGAAGTCACTGCCCATTCTCTTAACATGTAGCCGCTACGCTGTGCCCATTATGCCCAGCGCTGGGGAACGTACCTTGCTGGTCTTCGGGCTTGTTCTGCTGGTGCTCCAGCTGTCGGAACACGGAGATCATGCGCTGTGCGGTGTGACGCGCGGCCGCTACGCTGGTGTCCACTCCTCCCTCCTCGCTTCGCACCACGCTGGGCTCGTGGTACACTTCAGGGGAAGGGGATTTTGGGCGCTAGAAATAAAATAATCGTATAAAAGTAGGATAATAAAAAAAAACTTTTTTGTCTATACCTAAACGAACGACCTTTTTAGGCCCCCTGATCAGAGGGCCTAAAAAGGCCACATTGAGCAATTCATCTACTGATCTGCATAGTAACTGTCCAACAGATGATTACTGAATATGAACCTTATGCGGATGACATTAAGAATAATCAATTAAGTAGATATTTTGTCATTTGTAATATGAATATAGTGATTCATCCAAAGCGACCTTTTTAGCCTCGGAGCATACCATTAAATGACAAAATTATAGTTTAAAAAAAACGAAAGAAAACGCTTTTGTCATCTAAACTAAACGTGTATGCAAAATTTCAGCTTAATCGGAAACCGGGAAGTGGGTCAAATTTAACTTCCAAGATTTTTTTACATAGTTACAAGTAAAGCTAATAAAACCGTTTTAAAAAAGGAGTGTAGTTAACAGACCTGTATCTGCCGGGGCGGAGTCATGCGGAACTCCTTGCGTTCGCTCTTGGGCTTGTAGGTCTCGAAGAACTTGAACCGGTCGGAGATGTCCGACGTCTCGATCTTCACGTCCTCCTGCTTGTCGCCGGCGCGGACCACGTCTTTGGGGATAAACGGCTGAGGAGCAATGGACAACAAAGATTTAAAACAAAATCATTCATTTGGGGCGATTCAAGTATTACTTTTATTTTATTTGATTTATTAAGGGATAATTAACAGCTACAATATACATATAACATAAAAGGTAGTTGAGTAGTATTAACAATATTGCAGCCCACTACATTATCCGCATATTAACAAAATTTTAATTGGGTAAAAAGTGCTACTAGATTAGCATTACTAAATAAAAAATTACAATTAAATAAACGTGATTAAATAAATCCTAAAAATTACGTAAGCACTACAGGGTCTTTGTTTTGCTTATTTTTGATGACATGGAGGGTCTGGATGGTGATTACGTCAGCAGTATTTATTTATTTACGTTTTCGGATTTTCACAAATTTTTATCGATTTTTTTTTTTAAATTTGCTTATTCCTATAATAAATACTAAATCAAGCTTATACTTATTTTTAGTCTTATAACTGCTGCTCATTAATCAATAAAAAAACTAGAACACATTAAAACGTAACGTTTACGTAAGCAATGGGGGGGAGTAAGAGCTTTGCTTACTTTTGCTGACAAGGGGTGGGGGGAGTTAATAATTGCAATAAATCTGCTTACGTAATACTTGGACGGTATCGATCATAATTATAATATTATGATCTCTTTTATATTTTTTTGTTTGTATTAATTATTTGTAAAATTATTTAAAAATATCGAAAAGTATGTAAATAAATTGAATAAAGGGAATAATAATAATTCTTTATTTGGGACACTAGATCCATAGGCACATCTTACAATGTTATAAGCAAAAAAATGGGATAACGTATCGTCATCGATCACTTACGATCTCCTTCCGCTTGGGCACGTCGCTGGGCGGCGGCGAGGTGGGCGGCATGCTCTTGGCGTTCGCGTCTAGTTCCAGGAATATTGAGCGAGACTTCTTGCCTATACCTGGAGACAAAACATATAATAATTATTTATTTATTTCAGATAATCAAAATCCATATACTAACATTTAAACCCAAACATCATTATCATAATAAATAGTACATAAGACAAAAACATAACATAACAATGTCAAGAACATAATCCAATAAAAAATAAATTATATAATAAATACATTAAAATTAATTTTATAATATCAAATTATTTATAATTATGAAGTACACACAACATTAATAAAATAATATATGCATATGCATTTATAATTATACAAGGCTAGTTGTCAAAGAGTAGCAAAATTTTGAGGAGTTATTGTAGTCATCATTATGAAAAATTTTGACGAAGAGACCAAGCCTGAAATCACGAAAAAAAATCTGCTGTTCCACACATTAATGGCCATTTTCACCAACAAAATAACAGATGTTTACATATTAAATCGGTCGATTACCATACAAAAAATTCAGGTTTAAACGACTGATTTTGTACTAATCGTCTTGGACTTGGGCCTTAGTCGATTAACATTGAATTACTTGTATGGAACAGCCGATTTTATTCCGCGATTTCAGGGTTGTTACCATAGTAAAATTTGTTTATAATGATAAGTACAATAACCGCTTAGATATCGAGACTAGAAAGGTAGATTGTATGTCACAAACTTAGATTATTGATTGGTTGTCGTGGCCGCTCCGACAACCAATCAATAATCTAAGGTCACAAAATAAACATTTTTGACGTTGGCTTTGTTTTTTTTTTGCCTTTCTTCTTTTCAACTTTTGGATGGTACAGTATGACGTTAAAGTTACAGAATAGTTTGGTATCAATTTTTTCTCCTTTTTATCTGCAATCAGTCTCTGGACTATAAGTGGATTTGTTGAGAGCAATGGCTATAGCAGAAGTAGAGGCCAGTGCCTTTCTTCATTAATTAATTAGAATGTCAGCTCTTTTTAGTCTTCTGACATCATTTGTGGTACCTACCATCATTGAAGAGCGTCCTGTCGTCGATCTCCCGGTTCCTGGGCGGTTGGTTCTCATCGTTGAACACCTCGCCGTTCTCGAACCGCTCCTTGATGGCGCGAGACTTCTCCACGTTCAGGTCCAACTCGCGGGATATCTTGTCGGCTGACGTCACACCTGAGGAGGAAACAGTAATACAGTAAAAAAATCCCGGTAAGTTGCCAAACCCGTGTTACAATGGGTGTGTTCAGTTTTTACGGCGGATGACGCTCGACGACGCACTGATCCGTTGAACCGATTTCAATGTTCAGTTTCAACCGAATTCAGTTTTTTTAAATCGAAAGCTAGTTTATTCGGTTATCACCTTAGCTATGTTTCATAGAAATCAGCTCTTTTTCTAGTTGGAGTCGGGGGTTTTTGATGGTTAAGTTATGTCCTATGACATGTGATCCTGATGTTCCTATGTGTTATGAAACTGTTGCATATTTTCATTTCATTTCACAAACAATTTACAATTGTATTTGAATATATACACACGACAAAATAACAGTAAAATAATAACAATAAAATATGACAATAGAAATTAAAATAAAATAACCCATAAATAACACAGTCATCATAATTTCGTAATAAGATTTTAAATAATTATACACTACACGGTCAATGATTATTAAAAATGTCACAAATATCCCGCAAAAGTCAGAACAATAATATTTAAAATAATAGGACATGCTGTCGTTATTTCGCAATTTCAAGGTTGGTCCCATAGTAAAAGATATTCTCAATGATGCGTGCAATGAACCGTTAAACCGGGAGTTCTGTTTGAATATATAAGGTGTATTCAATTTTGCAACGCGGCAGGCCCAGAAGGAGATGGCGTGATGAGCTGGACTTCTATGTAAAGGATTGGCCCCAAATTGCTATAGACCGGGAAAACTGGAAGGAGGGAAGGGAGGCCTTTGCCCTGCAGTGGGATACTACGGGCTTTTAATAATAATAATCAATTTTAGAAAAGATCTAAGTATCATAATGTCTTACCTTGTTCGCTCTGAAGTACTGACTGTTCGTACATCTCCTTAATCTTTGCTTGCTTGCCCTAAAACAAAATACAGCAATAAGTGATTGTCTATGCGATCACTAGTCTATTAAATGAACTGCACGTTCAGCATCTTCTGCGGGTCTACCGCGTAACTAAAATGGTAATGAACATCGACACTGGTAATAAACTTATATACGACCGTGAGAGATTAAACTTTGAGCTACCTTGTCCAAAAATTACCGATCATGAAGATAGGAGTCCCACTCCCAACTTGATGATTAGTAATGTTTTTACATGGAAGCTCAAGGTTTAGGCTCTCACGAGAGTATTGAAGTTTATTACCAGAGTCTGATGTTCATTACCATTGTGTTACGCGGTAGACCCGCTGGTATTGCCTGTATGACTTCAGACTTTTTTTAAATGTTGCCCCATCAAAGTCTGTTTTTTATTTCAACTGGGCCTTTGCAGGTACTTTCACTTTTTTGCTGTCCGTATTAAACCCTTCCTTCATATTTGGACGAGTAACTTTTATGTACCATTCCTTATGCAAGGAGGTAGTCAATTCTGTGCTACGTACCATGAACAGGCGGCTGCGTATGTTCTGTATCTCCTGCTTCCTCTCCCGATGACGTTCAGAGGAGGAGTGTTGTCCCGTCTCGAACTTGCCCACAATCTCGCTCATGTTACAGAAGGAGACGGGTTGTTCGCGAGTCGCTGTGTGCTTGTAAGATTTCTTCAGATCCGAGTCTTCATCTGTAATAGTTGATAGGAAGGTTTTACTTGCTATATTTTTTTTTTTAACCAACTTACATTTACAGTTATTACTAACCATGTAAGTTATCAGCCAAATTACAGGGTCATATAAGCATAGATTCTATACAATTTGCATCGCTACCATAAAGTTATTATTACTAGTGGTAAAGTAATAATAACTTTATGATCGCTACCTACGTTACACTACCCAGCTAATATATCGTTATCGTCGTAATTAATCGAAGGACCATAGCACTAGCTAATTTTTGCAGCTGAATCGCGCATTTTCGCGTTCATTTGCTGCCTTTCTTTTTCAAAAAGTGAAAAACGAACGCGAAAATGCGCGTTTCTGCCGCAGAAGGTAGCTAGTGTAAGCCTAAGTGTATAAAAAGTATAAGTGTATATGTAAAACTATTTGTGATGTTTTGTGATTTTAAGTGTATGTCCCTTGTTGGAGGTCCTTATTATTAAATAAATAAATAAATAAATAAATAATCATCCAATTTTACCCAAAAATTAAAACACTGTCAAAATGGCCACAATATGTAGTAGCATAAACATCTGGTTTGTTCCCACTAGTTCTACTAAACAGTCCTACGGTAGAACTAATGGGAATTTTTTTTCTCATTAGTTCTACGATAGGCGTTGTTAAAATTCGATGGATATCACCGTCCTTCAGTGTCAAAACCAACGGAGATTTTACATTTTAATCATATTGTAAACTGTACACCTGAAACACACTTATAAAGTTTTCGATGGTGTGTGTAGTCCGCCCGCACTAAGCCAGCGTGGTGGACTAAAGCCTAAGCCTTCTCATTGCGATTCTGAGAAGAGGCCCGTGTCCAGCAGTGAGACAACAATGTGCTTTATTTATAGATATTGTAAAAATCTTCGTTGGAATACGAAAAAAGGGTACCTAGGTACCAACCAAAAACATCTTTGTATAACCTAACCGTCAAAAACCCCCGACTCCAACTAGAAAAAGAGCTGTAAATTTTGAACGGCTGAACAGATTTTCATGAAACATAGCTATGATCTTAGATTATTGATCAATAATCTAAGGCTATGATGTTATCCGATTAAACTAGCTTTCAATTTAAAAAACTGCATTGAAATCGGTCCATCCATTTTGGAGCTACGATGCCACAGACACAGATACCCTCTACAAACATATAACCCCTCTTTTTTGTCGGGGGTCCAAAATATAATAAAATAACTCACCATCTTCGTCGTCCTCCGGCTCGCTGCCGCTGTGTTCGACGGGCACTCCGTTCAGGTAGTCATCGGTCACACCGACGTCCATGCCCTTCGCTTTGAACCTGGACAGACAACACAATACTGTGTGACACTCCTATGATATCTGCTTAACCTCTTCTCTCCCTGTTGATCCGAACGCACGTAAGCTGACAGTCTGTTAAGTGATAAGTATCAAGGAATACAGGATATTATTATAATTAATGCGCATACTTTACAGAGTGCTTCAGTGTCCTTTCCCAAATGCAACTGAAGTACTAATTACTATACTAGTACTAAAAGTAATTCACACCAAAACAAAAAAAAACAAAAAATTGTATGGCTTGCGCTAGTAAATTATGGGTGTCCTCCATACTAAGCACTAATGTAACCTAAGCAGCGAGTCTACCTCGTAACAAAATGTAACAGGTTTTCATGAAACATAGCTAAGAACTATCCGGATCAATACTGCGGGACACTGTCCGCATATAGACTTGATAACAATAAAACATTCATTGTTTCTCATCGAATGTTCCGGAAAGTGTTAAACTAGCTTTCAAATAAAAAAGACCGAATTGAAATCGGTCCATCCGTTTCGGAGCTATGATGCCATAGACACACTACGTCAATCTTATAACACCGCTCTTTTTGTGTCGAAGGTTAAAAGAATCCTCTCATGATGCGGCTCGTATATCGCAAAGAAGACTTCATTAATACGTAAGTACGTAGGTATTTAGACTATACGTAAAATAAGTCTATAAATACAGTCTCAAACACACAATATACCATTGCCCGACTATATCGAACTCTAGGTGCAAAAATTCAAGATCGATAACCATCGAAATTAATAAATAAAAACACACGAAAATACCTCTGCATATCGCCAAATCGCACCCACAAAAAATATTCCTAAAAACTACTTATTTTGCACACGTTTTCAATACTACTTTATAATAGTTATCTTAGAAATTATTTTAAACAAAATTTTCGTTCGCCTTTCACGGAACACCGACCACAATGTGATAGCCATCAGTTCTTAATAATTACCAAATTAATTTTACATGTAATACACGCGATTCTCAGCCTTATTACCAAGAGATAAGATGTAGGTAGAGAACAAAATGGTTCGCTGTTATAAAAAAGTTATAGAACATGCTGGGTGACTGAAAAAATGTTCGGGTAGTACGTTGTTGATTTTGATCGACAGTATTGATCTGTTTTGAATACATTGCTTGTTATATTTGACATTGGCCGAATCATCGATAAAATGATGGAGCCACAAATCTAAAATTCGAATTAAATTGATTATGATATAAAATCTGCAAGTACTTTTTAATTATTTGAAAAAATATTTTTTCTATAATGTACATATTTATGTTTTATGTACGTATTTATGTAATCTCCATTACAAAATATGAAATGCACGTTTCTTATCATTACATTTTAACTTTTTTAAAGTAAAAACCAATTAAAATACTGTATTTAGTAGTGATAATTATAGGTTGTGACATACGCCTACAAAACCAGACCTAAAGCACGGACATTAGGTACAATTTAAGCATTTAAATTATAGTTTTTAACGACTGATTCAATCCATCTTATTACAAAAGATGGTTTAAAAGCAAGTCTTGTAAAACTCAGGTTTTAAATAGCCCTGTCTCTTTTTGTCATATGACGTTAGAAAGTGACGGATATATTTAAAAACTCGGTTTTACTAGACTTGGGTTAAACCATCTTTTGTAATGAGTGGGATTGAGTTTTCAACTCAAATCATTTCTTGAAAAACAAGCAATGTATAACTAACAAATCGATACACTCGCCGCCAAAGTGTTTCCCGTGAGTTCTCATGGGTAACAAAAATAGAACATCTGAAATCAACTGCTCTGACGCAAACGTGTACGCGGAGTGAATCATTTTGATACTTTCATATTTAATTTATATAATATTTAGTTTTGGAGAGCAATAATAATCTTTTTGATGTTTTTTTATATGTTATCAATTTGATATATAAAAATGTTGCAGATATTTTGAATAATAAAAAATACGCGATATTATTTCGCACTTTTTTTTTTTTTTTTGCTTTTTTGATTACCTTTCTTAATTTTATTAAAACACTTTTATTAGCTTCACCTATGTAAAAAAATGTTGGAAGTTAAATTAGACCTACTTCCCGGTTTCCGATTGAGCTGAAATTTTGCATACACGTCTAGTTTGGATGACAAAAGCGTTTTCTTTAGTTTTTTTTTAAACTATAATATTTTTATTCTACACAAAGTATGGAGTATACAAAAAATACAATTTACAGATATATGCACAAAGACAAGCTTATCTCAGAATGAGTTTTCCTTGACTTGGTCGAGACCTCTTGTATTATCTTTGAGAAAGTCTATATTACATTAAATGTTCATCCTGCAAGTAGTATGCTACATTTTGATTTGAGCTGTGTTAATTTAACTATGTATAATTTAAGAGCGTATTTATTTAAAGATATTGTGTAATTCCAAATGAAAAATATTTATCCGCCTGCGTGTAATTTAGCGACTTATCTCTTGGTTGAATTTTACGACTGGGAAAATAAAGTAGAATGAGCGACATTAATGTTTTTTTACACGAAAACGCTTTTTTCATATTACTGGATACTATGAATATATTCTTGATCGTGGTAAACATTTTATTTAATTTCATTTTGTATCTTCAAGGCCGGTTCTTATTAATAGGTCCGATAAATAACTCATGAAAAATATTTAGAATCCAAAGGCAAAGTGAATAATTGGCGATAATAGTGATTTATTTTGACGACACGGTTGGCGCAGTGGCTAAGCGATTAGCTTTCTGTGCTACGTGCCGCGGGTTCGATCCCCGCACGGGACAAATATTTTTGTATGATCTACAGACAGTTGTTTTGGGTCTTCGGGTCTGGGTGTGTGTGCATATGAGATGTAAGTTTGTAAACTGTATACAACTATCTGCAAGCCATACCAGTGGCGTGCACAGACATTTCTTATTTATTTATTTAACAATTAATGCACACATAAAAATTAAAATACATGAGAAATATGAAGCAGGAGCATAAAGTACAAAGATACTGTTTATTTCTAAAGAAATTTCTTCCAGCAGACCTTACAGGGTAGGCAAAAACATAGTGTTGTATTGTCACGTTAAATGATAGTTTGTGATTGACCACCTCACCCTAAGACTTAAATTAACTGACATTACAGACATATTAACGTTTGTATTACTTAATACTTAATTCATTAAGGTAGGCAGTGTCTTTTTAAAACGCTTTTATTAGCTTCACTTGTAACTAACTAACTAACTATGTAAAAAAATCTTGGAAGTTAAATTTGACCCACTTCGCGGTTTCCGATTGAGCTGAAATTTTGCATACACGTTTAGTTTGGATGACAAAAGCGTTTTCTTTAAAAAAAAATTAAACTATAATAATTATTGTCTCTATGGAGTGCACGCCACTGTAAATGTTTCTACTCACTTGGCTACTTTGGAGAGGATGGTGGCGGACTTCTCACGCGGAGCTCTGGGTTCTTGGGGGAGAAGCTCTTCGGGCGCGTTGGCTTTGCGTTCGAACACTTCGAACCTCGACTTGACGTCCAACTGCGAGAGCTCTTCTAGTCCAAGGTCTGGTTTGTCTGATGCTGTTAAACAAATATGGTTTGTTTATTTTTGCGAGATATCATTTTAGTAAAGGATGTTAAAACTTGTGGCGGGAAATTCAATATTTTTAGATTTTTTAACCCCCGACAAAAAAGAGGGGTGTTATAAGTTTGTAGTGTGCATATGTGTATCATAGCTCCAAAACGGATGGACCGATTTCAATGCAGTTTTATTTAATCGGGTGTCATCTTAGCTATGTTTCATGAAAATCTGTTCAGCCATTAAAAACTTACAGCTGTTTTTCTAGTTGGAGTCGGGGGATTTTTTTGCTATTTTGCTATTATGTAAGAGATATTTTTGAAAAGTAATTTGGTTATTCGCTACAATAATAATTACAACGAATTTTTAAGTACTTATTTATTAAGCTGTAAATGTGGCCTAAATTAAGAAAATGGTGTGCCTAGTATATTAGTATTTCTTGTGACTTTTATTTAAATTCCATGAATACTATATAACAAAGTTGTTTTAAAGGCAAACAATCATTTGAATTTATTTAAGTAAGTACCTATATAAAAACAAAAAGTCGTGTCCCAGCAATTAATTCATTAATTATTATTATTTTTGCACATTGTAACTAGGTTCAATGTACTGTTGGCGTAGACTTCGGTTTCATTAACCCTGCGGTCCGAATTGCGCTAAAAGTGATAATATCACGAATCCGACCAAATTCACAATTATTATTATTACTCAATAGCCCTTATATTTTGTGACTATTAAATTATCACTTAAATCGCAATTCGGACCGCAGGGTAAGGGTAACACGCTGTATATTTAAAATCACACAACTGTTACTAACCTCTAACGACATCTGGCGGCAGTTCAACCGGATTACTCTCGCAGATGATCATCTGATGCTTTTTGGGGACAGATGCTGTGGAAAAACAATGTTTATAGTAATTTATTCAGAACAGAACATTCATTTTGCTCATAGTTAATAATTAACTACAGAAAATAAAGGAGTTTTTGAATGTTTACGTAGTTCCGAGCATATTAATAAAAAATAAAAATAAATTATATTAAAAGATTGAAAATTATTATTACCGTCGGTCTCGTCATCATCATCGACTGGTTTGGGCTCGAACAGGTGCTTGAAGTGCGGCTTGCAGTACAGTGTCGTGTGGTCACTCTGGTAGGTCTCAACTCTATAAAGTAAGGAGAAAGAGATTACAATACAGTAAATTGTCTCACTATAATGTCCTATTTTTCTATTTTACATTGGGACCAACCCTCAAATCGCGAAAAATCAATTAGGTGTTCCATACATTTATTTAAAAATAATTAAATCCAGCCCATTACTGTCCCACTGCTGGGCACGGGCCTCTTCTCAGAATGAGAAGGGTTAGGCCTTAATCCACCACGCTGGCCTAGTGCGGGTTGGCGGACTACACACACCATCGAGAACTTTATGAGGCCCTCTCAGGTGTGCAGGTTTCCTCGCGATGTTTTTCCTTCACCGTTATCGCAAGTCATAATTAAATTCTAATCCGCACATGAATCCGAAAAGTCAGAGGTGCGGGCCGGGTTCGAACTCAGACCCTCCTGCACGGCAGGCAAGCGTTCAACCGCTAGGCTATCACTGCTTCTTACATACATTTATTTAGTCAAGTAATATTGAATTATTTGTACGGAACCAATGACATTAGAGCAGATAATAATATTGAGGGATGCGAAATCGCAAAAAAATGAGGAACCTTCACATTATAAGGACGAGAAAAAGGAGTCTTCATCAAACCTATCACAGACCACTGCTGGACTTAGGACTGTCTCAAGTTTCGCCACAAGATCAGGGTCCTCTGCTTTCCGCATCGAGTCCATCCCAGCTACCTTCTCCAGGTTGCCGGTTCATCTGGCTCTTTATGGAGTTTCTTGCCGGTTCTTCTCCATAGGATCTACTATTTGGAACCGTGCACCTAGAGTCTCGACATTTCATAAGTGCCTGTATCTGGTTTACATGAAATAAAGATCTATTCTATTCTATTCGGGAACATCACATAAGACCGCCCATTATGCATTGTTTTACACTGTTTTTTTTTATGTTCGTGTGCAATAGGTATAGCATATTATTATTCTATTCTATTCTATTATATGAACTTACGTGAGCTGCTTATTGCACTGCACACATCTGAAGCATTCCTTATGCCAAATTCTCTTCTCAGCCTTTATACGCTCCATGGCGTAGACGGGCCGCGCGCACTTCTCACATTGCGGGATCGAGTCTGCGTCCGACGCAGCCTTCATCTTCTTATGTAGCTTCTCTGAACTTTTAGACTGGAAAGAAAACAGTGGAGTTTTAGATATTACTAGTAACACTAAGGTGGAAAACTATCATACGGCCCGCCTGATGGTAAGCGGTTACCGTAATCTATGGACTCTTGCAACACCAGGGGCATCACTCGCGCGTTACCGACATCATGTTGACAATATGTGTCAAGCTTACTGCCAACACGACGCATCCCCAAGGAGCACTGGCGACCTTGCTCACCATTAGGAACACAACACTGCAAAAGAGCAGTGTTATTTGGCTACGATATTCCGCAAGGTGGAGGTACTTCCCCAGTCGGACAGAGACTATTTAGAGCAGAAACTCCCGCTATGCTCTAGCTTCTGTAAGCCAGGATTATCAAAGATTTGTAACTAAATATTAATGAAAAATAGCATTGAGGCTTGAAGAATGCTCAATAGTTTTGGAGTTTGAACTCGTAACCAATTTACTACGTTCAAAAAGATCATTTTTTATAAGGTTTTCTTCAAAAATGAACACTTTGGAATCGAGTAAGTGACCGAGTCTGCGAATACTGAGGTCAGTCAAGCATTTGGTTTTCTTCTTTAAATCAAGTTTTATTCGATGATTATAAAATTGCACCAGTGATGCATGTCGTGTTCTTCCGAAAATACAAAAAAATCTTTTAGTAAGTTACACTTACCACCGATATAGTCCCTTCGTCCTTATGCCGTCTGGACTTGGTCTTCTTCTTAACCGTCCGTTGCTCGGAGACCTGGACCTCCTGGTAGCTCCTCTGGACCCTCGACTCTGTCTGGATGAGAGTCTGAGACGACTCCATGGTCGCTGTCGCCGTCGCTAGTGCCATTGATTTGTGCTCTGGAGAAGAGGAGATTATAATGTCAGGATTTTGCCAAGATTTCCAAAAAGAATAATAATTCTAAAAGGTAGGTGTGGAAACTCAAGTTTAAATAAACTAATTCGTAGTTTTGTCATAACGTTTTGCTTAGATTTTAACCCCCGACAAAAAAGACGGGTGTTATAAGTTTGTAGTGTGTATCTGTCTGTAGCATCGTAGCTCCAAAGCGGATGGACAGATTTCAATGCAGTTTTTTTAAACGAAAGCTAGTTTAATCGGGTATCAGCTTAGCTATGTTTCATGAAAATCTGTTTAGCCGTTCAAAAGTTACAGCTCTTTTTCTAGTTGGAGTCGGGGGGTTTTTGGCAGTTGGGTTAGTTATAGAAAACATTAGACAATCTGAGACCCTAGTGTAATTTCTTTTAACAAAGTCGAATTTATGCATCGACACCGTTCTGCGTGCCGACTGGCCCGCTCCGAGGTCTTCACCAATCGAAGCATCGAACGAGGTTGATGCGTAACATCGAGAATCTTACAACAGGGCTCCAGCTGGAGGTTTATCCGGTTTCTGGACTTCCGATGATCGCGTTCCGTCAGTGAAGCCATTATGGGATACCGTCGAATGGCACCACATAGCAACAGTAACGTCGAAAATCGCACATCATGGAGAGACTGCACCAGGAAGCAGTCCGCACCATTTCTTACACCACTAAGGTGGCAAACACGCATACGGCCTGCCTGATGGTTAGCGGTTACCGTAACCTATGGACTCTTGCAACACCAGACGGTGGCTAGCACGACAAAAAAAGGGAAAGAGGAAATCGGGGACAAAACCATCTCTTTCCGTCTTCTCTCTCGATTTTTCGTTTTGTCTTCTGTCAAAGAGACAAAGGGCGGAGTAAACTGGTTTGTCCACCGTGCCGTGCTAGTCCTGCAAGGCCTTGCAAACGTGCGTTGCCGCGAATTCACCCGTTCTAGCAGTTGCCGACACCTGACTTTCACTACCGTCTGTTTTAATAACACAGAACAAATACACGCAGCGTACATGACAATATTTATATTAGATTTGGGCTAAGAAATTTTCGTTGGTGTCATAAGAGTGAAGTGAAGGATTATAATTATATTGAAGGTAAACACGGTTGACGCAGTGGCTAAGCGATTGGCATTCTGCGCTACGTGCCGCCGGTTCTATCCCCGCACGGAACAAATATTTGCATGATCTACAGATAGTTGTTTCGGCTCTGGTTGTGTGTACACGATACAGAAGAAATCCAAGTGTGAGGAAAGTTTAAAAAAAAAAAAGAAAGAAACGAAAACAGGTAGTTAAACGAAACACTAGGTCCAACAAAATTCAAGCATAGGGCAACGTTTTAAAAAAAAAGTGTGACACACGCCTACTATTGGCGAAGCTAAGCTTTATGGTGCATATCACGGGCCTGTGACTGACATCTCGCGTCACACCCCTCCCGTACCGCGCAACTTCTTCATAAACTACGTCACCAACCGTCACAGTTATGCGGTCGTACTATTAGTTAAGATTCATTCCAGATCCGTTTGAAGGCGATTTAAAGAGATGAATGAAGAAGGTGAGATGAACCAGTAGTACCTAGTTATGACAATACTGATTCCAGGAGCATTTGAAGCAAAATATCAGACACGTCTGAAGGATAGACATGGACAAAAAGTTGATTAATATTTAGAATGGTTAGCAAAAAGGTGCATCATTTCTCTTAAGTCTTAAATATTCATATCGTATGGAAGTGAGCAACGTAAAAGAAAGTAGTTCAAGTACCTACCTGTATTTATTTTAGCGAAAGAAATTAGCATTTTTGCGCAATTATGTTGCGGAAATAGACCTTCACTAATAACGCTAACCTTAACTTTGGCTAGATTTAGAAATGAGGTCATTTAGCTCTATTTTTTCGCGAGATCATTTGGCTACGATTTCACGCATTCTGTAAGTTTTGTCAATGGAAGTTGTTTTTTTATGACACACTGAAAGACCTTGAATTACAAATATGTAGAAAAAAGCAGTATCTATCCGGTAAGAATATGCCATGAAAATAAATCTTCTGGGAGAAGATTAAAACTTTCGGAGCATCATAAGAATAAAAATCGGATCAAGAACTTAGCTAATCTCCGCTCACGTGGTAGTCTATTGGTAAGAAATACCTTCTAGTTCATTGTGAACCCTTAAGATTTATTCCAGTGAAAGTCCCATCAAAATTTATAAAGGATTTTTTATGTTACGAGTACCTACAATCAGACAAACCATCATCAACTGTTTTATTATACAACGGGTATCAGAAATGCGTCATATTTAAGGGTGTGGATCAAACCATCAAACTGAACAATTTTCTTTCTGGGAATATCATCGTAATCCCGAAAAAATAATCAACTGTCCCATACAAAACTTCAATATTATCTACTCGACCCAAACGTATGGGACAGCTGATTATTTTTGCGCGATTACAATGTTGGTACTATAGAGAAAGTTGTTCAGTTTGATGGTCTGATCCACACCCTTAAATATGACCACGCATTTCTGATAAACGTTGTATGTATAGTTATGGATGAAACCCTGAAAGCGCATTATCTAATAAATTCTTGAACAATCTCATGCGACAAAGATCCCGACAATAAAAATATGAAGCTAAGATCGACAATCAAAAACACCATAAAACCGCAATATCGCAAAATCTCACGTCACTTAACGTGCTCACACGCGGAATTAAAAACATATTAATCTGGGAATCAAATTAATTCATTAGCGCGAATCTCCGAAGCGCGACGATGATTTCTAATGCCCCATCGTCGCGAAGACACGCGAACGTCCGGCGTCCATCAACAAGTAATGGAGTACCGTTTTGTTATGTTATTATGTTTTGGTGCTTATTGTTGTCGTTATTCAGAATTTGTTGAATGGCTGGGGAAAATTAAAAGTACAGTATTCGATGACTCAGACTGTTCAGTATCTGGATCAGTTAAGTAATGGAATAGGAGTCAGTATATTTTGAGCTCTATTTTGAAGATCAATACAATTATGAATAATGTACAAGTGTACATTTAATTTCAGTTGTTCTGCACCGGCTTGTTTGTTCAATAAAATCTACGAAGAAAAAATTTAGAAGCGGTGTAGATTGTGTTAATGTAGGACCTGATACAATCATAAAAGGAGCTCTAAATCTTCAAATTCAGAAACGATTGGAAGTCCAACCAAATCCTCATCCAATTATGGAGTCACTGAAATTTTTGTAGAAATCCAAGACCAAATAAAATAATATTAAGTAGATACTTTTGGGAAAGATATAACAATAATATTACCAAAAGAAACAGGAGCCATGATGAGCATTTTCGTTCGATTTTCGTCACAATTTTTCACCAAAACACTGACACAGAATGCCGTTCGAGAGAATATCACAATCACAATTTTTTCAACAAAATTCCTTTCTTACTTGCTCTCTCGGTCGCTTTCTTATAACTGAGAGTATTTCATCTAAACATATGATATTTATACGCGTAACGAGTGAGTAAAAGAAGAATTTTCGTAAATTGATTCATTGATGGCGTACAATTGGAGTATTATTACTTATGATGTGTTTTACTCATTAGTCTGTCATCTTAGTGGGTAGTGAGTAGGTGACGAGTGGGTGACGGATGCATCAGCAAGGGATGCTGCATCTGACTATAACAAACTAAGAGGAAGGATAGTACACGCTTCATACAACAGCTGCAACACAACAGTATCCCGATCTATTGTCTGAATTCCTAAACATTCAGCCCGACATTTAAGTATCCAATTAAATAATATTTTGAATACTTAAATACTACAGAGCATAATATTATTCATTAGGGTTGACGAATGCAGTTTCGTTTGAGGACTTCCTTGGACGTTAGCACAAAATCGTTTACTGTTATTTCATCCGTGGTTATTTCTGATTTTATTTTTATTTTTAAAAGTTTGATTCTTTTTTCACCTTTATGAACAAAACATTAGTATGTTTTGTTCTTCTTGTTTTGTGTTAGTATAAAAGTTTCATTAAGAATCCTTTCGCAACACCTGAAAATGGCATTTAAGTTTATGACAAGCTACTTTATATTGTAAGCACCTTATGTAGGTACATTTGGTTGGCAAAAAAATACTTTTGAATCTTTGAAAAAAAAACACCGAATAGATCAAGAGTCAGTAGACCTTGGATCTGTGCGTCTTCCAAGATTTTTGACCATTAGTAGGACCATTAACATCGATTACTATTGAACCTACTCTATTTACATTCTCTATCGTAGGTACCTAGGTTGATTGATGTGGTTCAAAAACGCTACCAGCTATTTAACATCAAAGGTCACTGCCAGGCAACTCTTCAAGTAGATTTGCAGATATATGAATACATAATCTTCCGAGTTTAAACCTAAATTCTACTAATTCCTTTCGAGGCAAAAGCATGACCACAGCAGGACGAATCACCGAGTTTGTTTCACGTGGGCTAACTCGTAAATGTTTATGTTTAGGGATTTTTGGCGCCATTCCATGTTCCCGAACCGTTTTTCACGTTGATTTAAATTTCTGCTGCGTAATTCTTGATTATGCAAAATTGTATGAACAGGAAAATGTTTACTGTATTTTTGGCCTTAGTTTATGATTTATTTGCTTGTTGCACTTTAAAATAGATCATGCCATCATGTTCCGTGTCATAAGAGACAACTTAGAGATTATAACTGGAGAATGAACATCCAATTCTAATGATGCGTGTCTGCGGCCAACAATCCACCTGCCAAGTCCAGTGACATTATTTAGCAACAGCTATGACATTAGTCTTGGATATGCAAGTCATGAAAGTGTTTCCTTAATAATCTGATGTCATTTCTTGTAAGATGTCTTCGTAAATGTAATTACAATGACGCTTTATATTACAGTCCTGTATCGTAAACATGGTTCCAAACATTTCCTACCAAATAAATTGTTACTAGTCTTCCAAATGTTTAACTACCAAAATAAAATCTGGCTTACATAAAGATTTCGTCGTCAAACATCAGAGCAATATATTATAATGAAAGAAACAAGCTAACCAAAAGCATTCACACAATATTTATGCAACCGTTTATAGGTTACACATTCCCGTCCACCCGGTGAATCAGAACAAGAGCATGGCAACACTAAAAAGTCAATTTTCTATATTTAGCCCCGCCCCAATTAAACATGGCGCTTAGAAATACGACACCTGTTTTTCTTCAATTAAATATTGGGTAGCGAAAGGATTTAGGTAAAAGCTTCTGTGTTTGAATTCTAAAATGTATCTAGAATAGTTATTTATAGACATTATGTGGACAGTACTGCTAATAACAGTGATATGTCGTAAGAGACGGGAATAAATCTGGGATTCAGATGATTTGTTTTAATTTTATTGTCTGTCGGGATAGGTAAGCTTGCATTTCACCAAAGTTTTGAGACATAAAAATGCCAAATTTTTCCTTGAAAATGAAGGGTATCTTTTTGGAAATATAGAGTAAAGATTCCATAAATTATTTTAATTAAATGTCTTGATAATATTTAATCAGGATTTGGCACTTAATGATAGAGAGAACATAATATAGATTGAACATTTTTGGTTATAATTTCTTGTGTTTACCTGGTAATTTTAAATGCATCGCAATTTTTAACGTGAATCTTATAAGACTCTAACAGTTAGGAAATTCTTGTTTCATTTACAAATTACAACTACCCATTCTCAGAAACAGATTGAGTTGTCAAAGACCGCTTGTTTAAACAATTAATTGGAATAAATAGAGGAAGCGTCTATAAAGTAGCACTAAGTGGAAGTATGAATGGAACTGCCTTCCTTTCTCAAACTAACACAGTCATATTAATTATTTGATAGATCATAGCCCTTACTACAGTATTATATAGTAGATAATGTTAACACTTTCTGGCTAATACCAATAGACCTTAATATAAACATATGGAAAGTAAAAAGGACTATGGATTATAACAGCTTAGTAATAATTATAGTAGCTTTATCTGTAATAAATTACTTTACTACATGCAATATATGACACCAAACACCGAACCATATAAAACCTTTGTTTTTTTTTGGTTTACTTATATTGACGATACAGTTTACTCTGGTGTTTGTTTAACTAATGCTATAACCGCAAATGATTTGCAAAAAATATTCCAGCATTAAAAAGTAATTAAACTTTAAAAGAAATGTGTTGTATCATACAAAATACAGGGCAGTCGTTTCTTAGAAGCCAGTGTTCGGTTAATTCGTGAAGATTACGGTTAAAGCGAAATGTCGGTCAAACGGCCATTATAAACATCGGCGCCATTTAACACCGTGAACAAAATGTCTTCTTCTTTTAGTTACGTTACTGATTTATTAATTTCCGTGTTCGTTTCGCAAAGAGGAAACTTCAAGAATCGATTGGAAAATGTCGGAGCCGGGTTACCTCCTACATCTTTGTTTTTCCATTTTAGTTTATTATTAGAACTTCGTTTTCTAGTTATAAAAATCTTTACTCATACTTAATCTTCCGGGAATTACTCTTTAGAAATTATTCGTATTATGATTTTATCCACAGTACTTTTTGTCTAAGGCAGAATTTGTAAGTAGTAATTTGGCGATTTTCATAGGATTATTATGCGTAAGTATCAAGATACCAAAAATGATAGCCAATAGTAAATGTATATCCATCAATGATTTGAAATTGATCATTCTAGAACATCGCCAATCGTAGAAAAATTAACACCATTCGATCTCGAACACGTAAGGAAAATTGTTTAGAAAAGCGGCCATCTTGGGAATTGCTGCCTTGACCAGGTTGCTACTTGTTTTTCCATGTTTATATTCAACGTTAGATTTCACTGATCGTTAATTCTTAATACCTTCGCTGACATATCGCCAGCTTATTAGGCTTGAGCTAATTTCGTGTTTATAGTACTAAATTGTGAAGGCCAACGAATATTGACTTATCGTAAGATTAAAATAAGCAAAAAATAAAAAAACTATATACTATCGCATTTTTCTTTAATTTTACGTATCACACTTGAGTTATGGAAATCTAAAAATTCGAAAACGTAAAATATATCATAAATTAAACGTGTATTTTAGATTCAAAATTTGTTAACGTTAAGATACAATAAAAACATTCGTGATAGGCGCTCTGGCAGAAATGAAAAGATTTCCTAATAACCGATATGGGCCTAGGCCCTATTGCTACAGAAGCATCTTCTGTAAACACGAATAAAGAGCTACCTACCGCATTTTCTACTGAACGAGTAGAAACCGCAGGTCAAAGTGCAAAGTTCTAATCGATTTAATTCAAGGAATACTCGAACTACGCGACACGTAAATTGAATACATCAGCATCTGTACATTCATGCAAATGCGAAAAGCATGGAACTATAACGTACGATATCAGTAATTTATAATCATTTTCTGCGTGTTATGAAATTACAGAACACATCGTCTGATGGTCACGCAAAAAAGTTCATATCTTGATTTCAATCGCCAAATGACTAGAAACGTTAGTATTGCAATGCTAAGTGGAGGTTAATCAGGCTCGAATCAGAAATCTTACATGATCTACAAAACCGACTAATTAAATAAAGAATTACTCTAATTGTTTACTTTCTCTGGAATATTCGTGATCTCAATAAGAACTGGCATTGCATTTGTTCTAGAATATCCACCAATCCCTGACGGCTCTTCATCCAGGTTTCAGATAATGTGCGCAATGGCAAGTGAAAGCATGTTAATATCTGGAATCGCTTACGACTCGTTCGCTCCTCATATAATTCGAGCATTCTCTCCTCTGTTTATACGTATATTTGGACGTTGAGTGGGTGTAATGCACTGACGTGGCTGTAGCAAACACATTGGATTCACACGGATTTTATGTGGAATTGTCTTGATACCTTGCATGCGTGGATTTAAATTTATCGGGAGGAATTCAGAAAGATTTGAATCGTACATGAATCTGTTGTGGCAACCTTTCCAAATACCCATAACAATACAGCAACAAATGACAAACAATGAAATATAAGAAAATGGCAGTTGACGCGTGGAATTTGTGACAAAGACAGACAATAAGAAATCTGCAAGTAATGGCAATAATGATTAGATTAATGTAACGGGCTTTTCAGATTGAAATTTTATGAAACGTAATTTGAACGTTTTATTATAGATTATAGAAAACTTTATAGCTTCTAATGAAGCTGTCGTATTTATTATTTGAACTCATTTTGACACTACGCTCATATATTAGCAGCCCTTGGAGAGGAATATATTAGAATGGCTAGTGATCATTTTAACATCTCCTTTAATTGTGTAATTTGAGAAACTTAAGGTGTAATGACAGTAATTCTCTGTTCTTTAAATTATATAGCTGTGCAAGTATGTCTCAAGGATCCCAGAGGTCACGGGCCATGACCGTGTGCTTCTACTCAGCTAATCTTAAATGATGTTTCACAGATGACTATTCATGCCAAGGAAAGGTACAAGAACGTAAGCTCACATTGATTTTTTGAGGAATATGATTAATTTGCACTTTTTATTTTTCAGAGAATCCTATAATTCTTTTATGACGAATATTTCAGTACGAGAATTGCGAATTTTTGGTAAGGCAGATCGATTCCGTTACCCAAAATACCTATGGCTTCCGTTGGTAAATCTGCTTTCATAACTCAAAAAGAACTTGAACAGTCAGTAGATCTACAACACAGAAGCAGATTAAACCAAGATTTATCATCTGTTCTTTGGCACTTATTACTCAGCTAAATTAAATCTGAGACACAGTCTAGTATATGGCCAATGTGCCGAGAGAATGACCGTGTTTGACCAAGCTAGAGATGTCATAATTTATGCCTGAAATATTATTGCAATGCTCAAACAGAGGCAGTTGGCAGTCTTGAAACATTTCCCTTAAGTAATTTTATGACAGTTGCATTATTAAAATTTATAATGTTTTATTTGGTGATTAACAAATTACAGTGTAATAGCAAAATGGAAAATTAAATAAAATTACCTACCTACATTAAATTTAGTTTGTGGAACCGAAACCCATTTAACGTTAATTTCTTTATCCAAAAACTAAGGCTTAATTTTTTTACTTTCGTCAAATCCTCTTTTGATTATCGAACAATGGTTTGGGGAAGGTATTGCCAATGCTAAAAACTTCCTTTGAGTTGGGGAAGATTTTGGCAATCGTAAGAACTTCCTTGCATCAATTTAGGAGGTAGCTTATAATTGACAATAAACCATAACAAAAAAACAAACAGACTAATATATTTCGTAACAGGAAACCCATTTGGTCACGAGTTTCATTTACAACGACATTTACAAGGGAGCGAGCACTTAAAAGCTTTCAAATATGTCATGTAATAAACTTGAAGCATGTGCCAAGTGAAGGCGGACTGTGAGGCATTTCCCTTTTCGCGTTATAAACTAGCCAATTAGAATATTTCTTTGTAATTTGTAATTACTCCTATATCAATAGTGTTTTCTTAGTTTGCGTAAACTTGTTTATACCTAGTTTCTGTATGCATTGAACTTGTTTATAGTTTCTGTATGGATTCTATCTGTTTGTGAAGTCCGGTGATACATTAGTCCTTTGACAGACGTTTTGAATAGATACGACGATGAAATTTGGAATCGGACTCTCAGAAAATTATAGTCTATGAAAACAGAGTTACCAACTACTCAAAAAAATCACCTAAAAACAATACGAAATACCAAAATAGCCCTAAACCGAGCCGAATAACCACAAAAAAACCCTAAACCTATCCAAATAAAATTAAGTTTCATTAGGATGCCTAGAGCCCCGTAATAAAATATGACTTAGCTGTTTAGTTTTATATTTTTTATTTAAATTATGCTTTTTAGTTACATTTCGTGTTTTTAAAAGTTAGCTTTTAAAAAAAAGTAGCTTTTAAGTTAAAAATTGCCCGCCAAAATAAAAAAAATAATTCACACCTAGACGCTCAGAAATCAGTCTATGATCCAACCATTAAAATTACGTTGAATCTCCGAACGAGCGCAACTCTCACAGAGCAAAATAGAACTGTTGACATTTCAATGAAAACTGAAGGCAATAATCTAAATCAAAAGCAGTGCCGGAATGGTATTCAGTAATTGATAACACAGTTCGCACCTGAGAGTTTGGCACTAAACCCTCTGGGCTAAATTAAGACGCATACCACGAACCAAGTTATGATCTAATTAAGAGTTCAGTAGCCGAACACCCATCCTGCTCCGTGGATCTGGTCTTAGAAGAAGTTATAGGACGGGCACCTGCCGCCGCTGACATTCCTTATACAAAATCTAGAGTAATTACTACAGATTCTAAGCTCGTATCTGAATCAAACTTACATTGTTGCTTTGATTCTACACATAAAATACTACTGAAATCTCTCCAAATCTGTTATCTGTCAACAAATTACCTCTAAAACATTGTATCTCTCTGAAATTAAATGTCATACTTTGATTTTACAAGCGATTCGCTCATGTACTAAATTTTACCCGTCATCGCGTTGCATTTTCGCGTGCGGCAACACCGAGCGCACCTGCAGCGATGCGCGGGCGCACGCGAGATTCGATTGGCTAATTTTAGCCGCACGAAGCGGTTATGTCACAGCAGACAATGCTTCAGCACTTCATCTAGTTGTTAAAATATATCACAGCTTGTTTTAACACTTCCTCGTAGGTTGCGTCCTGTAGTTTTCCTTGTCCCAGTTGAGGTGATAAAATTAAATGAGTGTTGTTAACGTCCTTTGATCAGTTTTATATTCTGTATTTATTTGTATCAGTTACATGTGTTCAAGGATGTTGTTGTGCTTATTATTATGAGGACAATTATTTTCATTCGTTTTGTTGCTTTGATTTCATATTTATTTAATTTACATATTATTTGAACGTTCATTAGGTAGGTATCATAATAACTCAAACTACCTAACTAAACTTCCTAGATGGTCACCTGGAAAATACAGTCAATGTTTTACAGTAGACTATTATAAATATTATTATGTGTGTAGAGTTCCACAGCAAAGTCTAAGATAAATGAATGATTTTTATCTATGAACCTATCGGTCCACGGACGCCAGATGAGATCCTAGTCACAGTGAATGGACACTAACTTCTTATTAAGGATGCCACGCGCCCATCAATCCTTGTTTCAAGTCAAGCTACATGCGTTTTGGTCTAAAACCCTCCAGACACTAACATACTCGTATATCAACGTGTTACGTAATATCTTGGAAACTATTTATGGAAACACATATTTCGCTTATTTTCATTCTGCCAAAGTTATATTTAAGTTTCTTGATATTTGATCCGCACATTTTATGTTGAAGCTTCAAAGGCGTTTTTGGGTCAGCAAGTTGGAATATCAATGTCAAATACAAAAAGTCCATTAAAATGAATAAGGAAGAGGAAATTAACCTACTGGGAGTCCTCTTTACTCCATTTTCAGAATCAAGCAAATCAATGTCATAATACCTATCTGATTTCATAATGATTTGTTTCATCCATTTTACACCCAACACACAAAGATCAGTAGTAACTAGTAACACTGTAGAAAAACTGTCCACGATCCACTTTTCTACCATAAAGCAAACAGTTGTCAACAATAATCGAAACAGTTAAACACAATGAAAAACGTTTGAGTTAATCCGTGTGACTTGTGAAGAATAAGAACAAACCTTAGTATTAGTTATTGTATTAAGTACATAGCTGTGTAGACCGCCACCCGACACCCGTTTCATTGTACTTAGACCACACAACGATTATAGAATGTAGGTAGTTCCGTTTGGACAAAGCTGTGACGATGATTCATCCGATAACTGTAGAAGATAGTACTATTTGGCAGTAGTTAGAGAAATTACGAAACGAAACATCGCGATAATTTGGGAACACAAAATTGTAGAGTAAAAGTTTTGTATTTATTTTGGGGAAATAGTTGGAATATCAACACATCGCTATGGCTGGAATTCCATTATTTTAGTTACCAGAAAATATTGCATAAGCACGATGACATTTCACTTTCGATGTTTCTTTTCAAATATTTCCAGGCTTTACAAAGTTTGCCAAAAAAATGTCTCCGTGACTTTTAGCTTTTAGGAGTCATTGCAAAAATATACACAATTTTATTTATACAATCTTAATTTTATATTTTATGACACGATATCAATTTTGTTATTCCATCTGGAACTGCACTGCACTCTGCTATTGAAATGTATTCCGAGAATCTATTAAACTTCACATTAACAAAGAATAACACTAATAAAACAAAGCTTTGTTTATCCGCTGTCAAACTGCACCAACTTATTTTTAAAATCATAAATGTCAAGAAGCGACGCGGGCACCCACAAGTGGGTCATGTAAGCGGTTCTTGAATTCTTCAAGATTCGTGATGAACGAAGAATGATCGTAAGGATAGAAGGGCTAAGTCTGGCTTTAGAATATCATTGAGAAGTAGTATAATCAAAGTCGTGTCAATGACACAAGGTTTTGTGTCATTGACAAGACTTTGATTATACTACTTCTAGAGGGTAATGTAGTGATACAGATGGAGCACATAGATACTACTAATGCAGTACCTTCTCAATCGGGTAAATTCAAAGTGGTCTAAAAACGGCATACCAACTTCGGAATGAGTTCCTAAATTTTAGCTCTACTATTTCCAGGGGCGTGCACTCCATAAAGACAAAAAGACACCGCGATAAATTATGTATTAAATAATGTAAACGTGAATATATCTGTAATATCAGTTAAATTAAGTCTTAGATAAGGTGGCCAATCACAAACACTATGTTGGTTTTGCCTCCCCTGTAAGAAATGCATGTGCCCGCCACTGACAATTTTAGATACCTGGCTAAACGCTAAACATTTCAGCTAACTTTTGGAACAACATTAGCCTAGTAGAGCTTGAAAGACTCCTTTGTCTGAAAAGAGGCCATGATTTATGACTAAACTAACCGCAGATTTATTTATGATGTTTAATTTCCCGTAAACAAAACTATTTCCTCAAAGCGCTGTTTTCAGCCTCATTAAAATTTGCAATCAATAACAAATGTTTTGTTGAAATATTTCAACTAAATAAAATTATTTGTACATAATCGTTTCTATGATTCCTTGTTTCAGATTGTTGGCCTTTTGTTCAAGTGGCCATGACTTTTAGCGACATTTAATTACTCAAAAACAAATTCTTTTTAAAAAGTGTGTCAACTATTCTTTTCTCAAACAACATAATTAAAATCTTGGACCACATAATGGCTGTTCTGGGTTAACATTACTTTTCAGAATCTGTCATGGCACTAATATGATAGCCCCCAAATGTGTAAGAAAATACGTCTTTACAGAATGTTGGCAGATGATCTCAAGAGGACTTTGGGCCAAGGTGACACGCCAACCATGGAAATTCAACGCAACATTGGCTGATGTTATCGTATCGTTCTATTTAGATGAATGATTATTATTTTGTCTCCAAGACGTTTTGAAATGACAAGACAGTGTCTGCTAACCAATGCGAGCTACAGGTAATTGTCAACAAACTTAAATGAATCAGTACAACAAAGCGCATGGAAATCCAACCAAGTGAACAGTATGTAAAAATCGAGTTAAAACAAAAAAGAGAAACAAATGGTTATAAAATACACCTAGATAGGCAATGAACAGAAATGAGATTCGATCACAAAGTAGTTCGTCATTGTATCAATGTGCGAACGTCAGACCGCTGTTTGTTCACTGAATAGACCTACGGATTAGGATTCTTCTAGTATAGAAACTTGAAGAGTATGCTAATGAATTACTGAATTAGTAATTGCCTAACAACCTACCAAATTATCATGAAATGGCAAGAGCTTCTAGCTACTTGCTCGTGTTTTTGAAAATGCATTCGGTATCGATGCACATCGCGTAACTTGATCTTAAAATTAGGTAAAGACAAGTGCAAACATGTGTTACCTACCTCCTTCAGAAATTCTTGACGTATCACATTTTACGAGGGAAAGTGAAGTATCAACACATCCGACAAAAAAGAACATTACGTTACATTCCTGCATTGACATGTAAATTGGAAACTACACCGTTGAACGAGTATCGATTATTCCAATAATTATATTCTAGATATTAAAGTACCCTGACAGACAATTTGTCACGTATTACCAGCCGAGTACTGTTTTTATAAGGTTGCGCACCATATTTCGATAAGCACGTGAATTCTAGGTGATTAATTTAGTCCAAGCGTTCAGAATCAATGTGAATCATAATTAGAACAAAGTAATTGTGAAAGTGGTAAGTAATTTTGCTAGAGAAATAGTCATTGGAAATGAAAAAGAAAAATATTTCACGAAATAATAAAAGCATATTGCATTAATACATATTGTTTTTTGTGAGAAAAGTAATATCCCGGAACTTATACAACACAGCGTAGACGGAAACTGCTTTTTTCGAAAATAACTTACAGATACTTACATAAGTTCTCATTAATCATCAAAATGTTAACGTTTAAATATTTCAAAATACAAACAATAAACAGGAACTGAATTGACAAAAAAAAAACAACGAAGTAAATCAGTTGTTCGGAATAAATTGAGAAAAAACTCCACGCGAAACTAATCATGCGAGCAATTTTCACTACTTTGCCCGATCACTTGGAACAGAACGATGTTGCCCGAGAAGTGGATGACGTTATAGCAAATTACACAGTGATTGGATATATTTATTGCGGAATGAAGATTTTTGTCGGACGGATGTCATCCATGCACCGAATAAGAAGCAACGTAATAAAAGAGAAAAACTCGGTAGAGCTCAATTAATTAAGGCCAAAAGCAAAAGCAAATTAGAGTCCAAATTGCCAGTATGTAAATAAATCCCCAGGTACAGTCCCGGGATACATACAACTAGTTAGAGCTAAGTTAGTTAAACTGAACAATGCCGGACACGACAGATGAATTGAACAACATTTCAAAACGGTACAGGATATTCGTTTTGAAATTACTCTCTATATTCTGAGGGTTCAAAACGTAAAGAACTGTGTATGGTAATAAACTATAATTTATTCCACAGGTGAAAACTTCTAGCCATCCCGATTAGTAAAAATATCAAGCACAATCATTAGCCTAACACATAACTTCATCACTATAAACTTGCACATTTGGACTACTAAATTAGCACAAATTATTCTACTACATAGTTATAAGAACATGACGCTTCCTGCGACATTTATCACATTGTTTATAGACGGTAAAGCAAACAATATTGATTATAATGAATGTTTGCAGACCTAATTCAATCACAGTTACCAATCAAGCCAATTGTAAGCCTTATTGACACGATCATTAAGTTGCAGAATTATCATGGTGCAACCTAAAAATATTTCTCAAAACTGTATCAGAGGAGAAAAGAGAATAGGTTTTTAAAAAATAAAAATAATCGTCGCCATTTTGGATACGGGTGCAAAAAATTCGGGATGTTTCAAGCTATTTCGCACCTGTTCAAATATTTGGCTATAATTGAAACGAGGCGAATTATATCTGACGTAAGTGGATTATTTACTTTTTTTTCGTAATGATTACCAGATTCTTAAATATGCAAGTTTTTCTGGCATATTGGTGAAGCGTACTTCGGAACGAAGTTTTTTCCATATCAGGTTCATGAACAATACCAGATTCTTCATCCAGACCAAGACCATACGGCGACCATTCTGACGATTGACGTTTAGTTTCATTCTTATTCAAAGACAATATTTTTCCTAAGAAATTTAAGTTGATCACAAAAAAAAAAATTGAACATCGTGAAGTCTGCATGAGCATGAATGAACTTATCTGTTTAATATTAATATAAACTTTCTTCAAAAAGTCAGTTGTTAATAATCATTTAGTGGTTACGATTGCGTATGAGTATGGGTCTTTGTTACGCCGAATGCTTGGAAGCTGACGTCATCCTCACTTATTGTTTTTTAGCTTGCACACTCAACCAAAGTTAACGTATCTCAAATTTGATCATTAAAGGCTATTTTAGGTCGTCAAAGGAGATTGGCATAATCCACATTATTAGATTTCGCTTTTGACATCTCTCTCCGGACATTTAATTCTAGAGTTAGTCCTCTTCTTCATTTATCAGTATTCTGTACATACCCCTGTCGATTTTAATAAGTACCTAGTTAGCTTAAATATATTGCTTTCTTTTTCTCTTTCAACTCATCAATCATAATTTATCATCTCGTAAGTTATATCGTAAATCTTAATGATCTTGGCATTGCATTGATGGCATTAATTTCTCAAAAGGGCCTCTTTTTGCTCCGATTAGAAGCCTAATTACTCTTGTTTAAAATCTCATTAAGAAATATGTTCAGATTCAAGGTTGCACAATGAATGATCATATAAATGATCATTTTTTACTTTATGATAATACTTATTACTACATGCTTTATCATCCCCTTTCTCTAGTAAAAGAACTATCACAAATATAATTATTATGATAAGCCTTTTTTTTTATTGTATCTAAGAACAGTGTGGCCTATACAATAATATGCAATCTGCGTTTATTTCTTACCGAATCACTTATACGCCGGAAATCAAAAAAAATAAAGGTTTTCATAATACCCGTGAAAACAGGGCAATCAATGATTAATGAATCTCGTTTTCATTTCGTAACCCTCACAAGCAACGTAATGTAATATCAACAAGACCTTTTGTCTCTCTTCCTGTTTGGCGTTAGTTCACACAGTATGTATTGTAATCGAATTATAAATTCCGATAGTCCATTCACCTGCGTAGGTACCCTTTTCGATTATTTGGACCGCCGAAAAAGTTGAACAAGCATTGTGTAGTAAGGTCTAGTGCAATTTAGGAAAGGCCATTTCCAACAGTGGACAGCGAGAACCTGAATTGGAAGTATGGCAATTACTAGGTGAGATAACATCTTCGAAATAATTTTACCTACATATACCGAGATTAGACACTCCATTTGCTCGAAAGACGGGGTCAGTACCACTCACGCAAGTTTTGAAGGAAATTAGATATAAAACGCTTGTTTCTAACATTTACAGTACAGAATCAGATCCGTAAATAAAGATGAATCTCTAAAAAATATACAACTTTTTAACACAATATGTTTCAACCGCTAATAACATGTTTACGTAAAACGAAAGGCAACTGACAGAATTAGGTTGCCATGGGGGCCGTAAGTAGGTTAGGAATTCGTCACCATGAACTAATGGGTCTTCACATCAAAAGCACGACACGGCAGCGGTTTTGGAAGCCGGATTTTATTTAAGCTGCGCTGGCGGGATCTGCATCTATCATCGTCTTTAGTTTTATAACCGGTGGGATACCATCAAGTCATCATAAAGCTACCAGTAACAGACGGTTTAGTGTTATTGCTACATAAAAGACCTGAAGAAAATCGAAGGAAATAGCGATAAATGGATCCGTCCGAAGAAATACACTCTACCAAGACCAAGCAGGCACTAGAGCTTAGAATAGAATAGATCTTTATTTCATGTAAACCAGATACAGGCACTTATGAAATGTCGAGACTCTAGGTGCACGGTTCCAAATAGTAGATCCTATGGAGAAGAACCGGCAAGAAACTCCATGGAAACTCTTTTCAAATAAATAATAGATCTTGACAATCTTTATCAGTACAATGTTGTGGTAAGATCTGCGAGAATAATGCAATTCAATGCGAATACAAATAAAAGCTTGATGATGTTATTGCTACTCAACATGGATGCACATTGCACATAGTTATTTTGGTAAGAGATTCGTTTATCTACCCCGTTAAATACTATATTTTAGGATATAAATGTTCAATTAGCTAGGTATTATTACCACACAAAGCCTTCAGTTAACTGGGAAAGTTTAAATTTATTGATATGCGGGCATTTGTTAAGATGACATGATAATTAAGGACAATTACGACGAACGTTGCATCATAAATATTGCACCATACCACGGATCACAGAAGGATATGCAGTAGAATCCTTCTGTGCTGTGCTGGTGATTATAGAAATAATTGCTAACGACGCTCATGACCGTTCGTTTTACCGATGCAGTAGGAAGCCTAGATGTTATTCACTGGTGGAAGTTTTCGGGCTGTTTCGTATTCGCAAATTGGAGATGACCAAGAACCATCAAATCTTTCTCCGAAGCACCCTGGGTAGGCAGTCCCGTTACGAATCTTGTTGCTGGCTATATCTTTCCATCAGATGAGCATATTAGAGATCACATACGTAAAATCTCGCACGACTCGTAAGAATCCACTTTGTAAACACAGCCAGGTATTAATATTGCAATAAAGTTTTAAGACTAGTCAATAAACAACATTCCTATAGCTATGAAGAATATTGGCAGTAAACTATGCTGGAATTTCTGTTGCCAAGAACTTTGTTTGTGTATGAATTAAAACTAAAATAACCGAATCACGTCTGCTGATTGCCAAAGGCTAGAAAGAGATGAAGGTGTTGTTTACCCAGAAGTAATCGACGTCAGAATCAGGATTCAATTGATAGGGAATAAGTGTTGACTCGAGGTAGCTGGTGTGGACTGGATGCGGAAGGCGGAGGAACGAGAGATGCGGTTGAGGCACAAATAGGGAAAAACCTATATCCAGCAGCGGCTCCCGACAGGCTGAGTTTATTGAAGTGCCCACTCTCTCTTACGTTGAAACAGACGAGTCTAGGTAGAAACCACGAATAGGTAATATAATGTGGGATCCCAAGCCAGACGGACTGACGACCTGGAGAAGACAGTTGGGACAGAATGGATGTGGAAGGCAAGAAATCTGATGTTCTATTTTAATTTGAGGGGCCTATGTTCAGCAGTGGACAATGAGAGGATTGACCCTATCATTAGGCTTTTTAGGCTGAATTGATTAATTGAGTCCTCACTTTCATTGATCAGACATACATCAAAAAGAGATATTTTAAAATCAAAAAACATTTGTTGACTCTGGTTATCACACCTAGGTGCTATAATGGTCAACAATAATTTTCCTTAACATTGAAATTAATTAGTTACACAAAGCCCCGCCATAGGAACTAAGAAGATTATGATACAATGATTAAATCCATAAAACCTGGAAACCACATTAAAAGAAAACAAATAAGGATTCCATTACATTCTAATTCCAAACTTGACATTCAAAAAAAGAACAGGAGGTAATCATAATGTTGTACAATTTCTAATGCAAAATATTTGTTCATTTCTAAAAGTAAACTATTAAGTAAGTGGCTTCTTTTCTATATAATTGAGCCTGTCCATATCTTATCAGTATGTAATCCCGGGAATGCAGCTATCCTAATGGCTTTTGTTATCACACAAATAACTACTGTAAGGTACACTTTGTGTATTATCTGTTACCGTGTAACATTGGGATGGTTTAAGTCTATCTAAGTTGCCATTCATAAAAAAAAAAAGTCTATCTAACTAGGCAAAAGAGAATTTTATAAATGTTTTAATTTTTAATTTCATGTTCTTATTCCTGCGTATGAAAAATGTAAGAATGCATCAGTGTCTGGGTGAATCCTGAAAACACCAGACTATATTTTCTGAGTCCACAAGCAAGATAGTGCATACATAAATTTTTTGCCAGTTAAATAAACAACTACTGTTTTAACTATAATTAATATACAATATCATAAATAAATCTGTCTATATTTAAAATATATTGTATCAAATTAATTTAAGTTCGCCTGTATTTAGACATTACGATGGTAAAAATATAAACAAAACAAAGCTAATGAGTTTCTATTCCTAGGAAAAAATAGACATGTACTTGAAAAAAAATATATTTTTAAAATATTGTGTAACTCAACCAGGCTATTTAGGCTAAGGTAAAACAATATATTATTTTCGGTTACCTGACCATCACCTACTAACACATTTTACTATTGACTCATACTTTGCCAATCATTTTGTCTATTTTGAGAGACATAACGCGCGGACGTATTCCTCTAAAATTCAACTATTCGCGGGAAATGCCATCGCGAAAGGTTCCCCGACCCCGCCCTTCGTAATAACATTGGAATGGAATGCACAGATGATACAACCCACAAAGGCCTTATTTTCACTTTTTTCTTTTTTTAAATAAAACAGTAAGGCATTTCCGGGAATAAAGTGTTAGTAAACGTTTATAGGACAGTTAAACCCTCTACGTGGTGTTGATTTAATAATTTAACTAAAATAATATAATGTTTATGTCAAAAACTTACAGTTTCCTTTCAATCACAACATAAAAATAAATATTTTTATTGAAAAATTACACACACGTTCACTGTGTTCACTACTTCACTTCGAAATGTCAAACTTTTTCTGGTTTGGTGTTGCTACTTTGGGAATTTGGTTTACCTGAATTTTATTATTGTAAAATAGTAATTTTCCAACATTTAATTATCTTCGTGTTTTTTATTATTATTTTTAAATCAGTGTGAAATATTTTTCAAACTTGGGTTTGTTTGTAGTGATAGTTTTGATAAATAATATAATATTGAATAGAATAGAACCCTTTGCGATGTTGCCATAACAATAAATACAAAGTCCCCAGGCGACACATCTCGCGGAATTCTCTACCAGCTGAGAGGTTCACGTTACCTTTTCTAATTATTATTAGCGGTGACTAAAAATAGGTCAAATATTTAAAAATGCTTGTTGGCACGCACTGCCGCTGAGAGTAGTCGTAATCGCATTCGCGAAGTGTTGTGTGGAATAAATGTTGTGAATGATATAACCAACTGTTATACATACAAAACAAAAGTTTTATGTGTACTTATAGGTAATTTAGGTATTGTTGAGAAGTGTATTATGTATGTCTAGATTGACAATAAATCAATTTTACATAAATATTGTTGATCCATCTCTATTTAAAATTTCATATCAATCATGAATCAAATTTTTTTACGACTCGACATTATACCTTTTGTATCGCGTTCCTATTTCATTTCACTGCAATAAAGCCACTGTTTTACACGAACCGGGACAAAGAGATAAAATAACTATATTTTATTACAGTTTATAAGAATAACTTGATATTTATAGATGTAGCACCTCGCGTGTTTATTAGTTACTTCACACCGGCCGGTATATTTTTACGAGTTCGTAGACCGTTTCGGAGTTTATTTGCGATCAAAAAACTACCTATTAATTTTAATTTAGATGCATGTTGACTAAATTATTAGTACGTAGTACAAGTCTATTATCCCTTCAAGAAATAACATCGAAGCCAATGCAATAGAATACTGATGCATGGAAGGAATCGACATGATACATGAGAAACCAAAAGCCTGCTTAAAGTAGGTACCTACCCCAGATGCAGTAAACTTTATTCGGATTTTTTTTTAAACCTTTAGGCCTGGTTTCCCGCGAAAATTAAGTGAATAAATATCTGTACGTGTATCGAGCTGTTAACATTTTATTTGCACTCGATTTATGAGCGCTAATCGAAGGAAATGGCTAATAAAATAAACTTAATTAAGCAAATTTATTCATTTGCGGAATCCAGACGTTTGTACAGTTGGTAGGTACAGTTCTACCAAGTGAAGTGGCAGAAAATGGAACTACAACAAATTCAGACGATTTGACAGTTGAAGTCTCGTCAAAAATGATTTTTCTTAGCCAACAGCGCCATCACTCAGTTCTCGGATAACGTGGTCGAACTGTAATTATTGATCATGATACGCCAATTTTTTTATTTATTTTCAGGTAAAAACAATGAAAATAAAAAGAGACAGAGGCAAATGATTATTAACCTATCCTTATTTTTTATTCACAATAAATTACATTATTATCGCAGCTCTTATTACAACAGTTTACTAATTATGATTGTAATCTAGTATTTTTTAAAGTTTCCATGGATTATCTTGCCGGTTCTTCTCCATAGGATAGGACCTACTATTTGGAACGTTTGGAACAAAGTCAAAGAACCGCGCACCTAGTCTTGACATTTAATTTTATAAGTGCCTTTATTTGGTTTACATGCAATAAAGATCTATTCTAGACACATCTGTAAACATCGATCTTAGGCGGTTTGAGTTACATAAGCTTAAAAATTTATTTGAATTTGAAAATAAATTGTATCGTTTATGTGTTGAATTCGTGGGAGAGCTTTAGGTATTGCTGTTTATAATTACCTAGGTACCACCTTGGTTTCAATGAAATATGATTATTAATTCTCAAATTATTGTAAAACATTACTTAGTTACGTACTAATAGTTAGTATTCTTTGACTTAGTGCTGTGAATACAATATAAACAAGTAGCCATTCATATCCACTATATATTTCCTTTAGACAATACGATGGACGCACTTTACAAGATGATAAACTTTTCATCCCTAGTGCTTTTTAAAAACATTTCCATTGATAGGTAAGGTACTACATTGGTAGGACTTTACACTGTCTCATATATTTTTTATAAAGTAATAAGTATTTACTCTATACCTTTTTATTTCATCAGCTTATCACAGTCCACAGCTGGACACTATAGCCACTCCAGTCCTGCTACCCATGTTATGGTGTGGTTGAGGTTTAGGCTTAGATACTTCCTTCAATAACCACCTTTTTTTTTCTTTTTTTCGATTTCTTGCACTAATTTTATACTCCAGTTGGAGACTGAAAAGGATTCTCCATGGTCAATAATCATGAGTTAGGTAAAGCACATAGCTACAGAGAGTCCATGATCTCTGTTAATAGCAAAAATATAAAAAGGAATAAAAGAACAAAGAAACAGTAAACATTTTTATTGTAAATATTTTTTATTGTTATCCCCTTACACACGCGATGCACTCAATGGCTATTCAAAGCGTTCATGAAAACCCGCAATGGCATTCAAGCTAGTATCGGCTGATTAATTTTGAAATAGGCACGTTTGTTATGTTAGTGGTATAAGATAAGCATTGCGAGTTTTCAATATGGCGAAATTATACAAGCATGTTACTACACAGCTACATCTTCAGTCGGCTCTTATAATGCACTTAGACACTACAAAACTGACGTTTTCATTCTATTGAGCCCGATACCCAACGTAATTTGTGAAAATGATTACAACATAGATATTAAAATGCCAAGTACACGGTGTTATACAAATGTTTATTTGTTTTTTGTAAGACTGGTAGGTAAAGAACCGCTGTCGTTCATAAATGGGATAGAAGATGTATGTAGTACTGGCATTAAATTATAAAACATTAAATCGTCCTGATTCATAAACAGGAACAGTAACAAAATCTCACTGCCAACAAAACAAAAGGTACCTATACAGATGTAACATTGGTTAATATATTATCATTATTATGAGCACTACTTTCGTTACATGATTACTGTGCCGATACAGTTCTATTACGTGTTATATCTCGTGTTATCATAAAATATTAGGAATAACTACATTCAACTCTTTACCAAGTCGTACGGTGCTGGACTTAAGTATTCACAGTCAATATCTCAATATTTCATTATACTGCGGTTATACTCTTTCACTATATCTTCAATTACTGTCAAGTCCTACTTATCTGACTTAGAACACACACTTTGTAATTTAGCCTTAGTAATATAATTTTGGAATCTTTCAAGCTTTATTTTGATCCAACAATGAATAAACGAATGAAGGGAAAACAAGTGAGAATTCTAATATAGATAAAATGAGACAAGTATTCTATTTTCCAAGCCGTTCCGAACAAGACATTAGTAAGGCGAATTAGGATAGCGACTAATCGCTATATTAATTATTAAAATTTCATCTAAGAACTTTAAAATTTCTCCTAGTTCAAAAATTTGTAAGGTGTTTAGCGTAGAAGAATATTATTTTGTTAACAAATATAACTATTAATAGTATTTTTTTATAAATAGTTATGTATTATTTTGACGACTAATCAAGGTAAAGTGTCGCTAGATTGTCATTAGAATCTAGAGAGCTTTAAAATATAGAGAATTATACTATAGCGAAAAGTGGCTAAATTGTTAATTTAAAGATGCATTCTTATAAAAAACAAATCTACCCAAAAAGCGGGGACTTTTCTTATTACTGGCAATATTTGATTTCGAAAAATAAATAAGCTGTACGTCATTTTTGTATTTTTATAAAAATGCATTGTTGATATAAAGAGATTAAACCGATGTTTCAAAAAGTGGATTTGTTAATTAGAAAAATACTGTTTCTTAGGTATAGAAAGAGTTGCATTGAAAACTTTGCGCTAAAGTTAAAGTGCTTGTCGCTCGTAAATAGAATGAAATGTGAATAACGCATAGATATAGTTTTGCAGGAAACAATGTTAAAATCACATTGAAGATTATAACAATATTAAAAGATATTCAAAACGTAACTTTTATAAATCGAGAAAGGATTCCTTACTTTCACACTCTCACAACCCATTCCCGTTCTTTTAATCATTTTTAATTACATATAATTTTGTAAATAATTACAATACATCGCGTTAAATATAACCGAATATAACCTTTGCCAAAGCGATATGTTTTCTTATTGTAGCATTTTGTGTATGTATGCGTTCGTAATAATTTAATATATATTTTTCGAATCATGTTTATCAAATACTACTCTTAATATACACACGTATGTATTACATTTTAATTTGCTTCCAATAAACGAATAATTTTCCCCTAACTGTACATAAAGCCTTTATCAAACAAAACCTAAATCTCGTTTATACTAAAATCACACTAAGCTATGCAACTGGCCACTTATTTTTAATTCCTAGCGCGTAATACGCCACCTTGATCAGATTTATATAATTCAAAATGGCGAACATTCTATTAATCGAATGCAAACGAATGTTTTTATCATCATCACAGAATAGTTGAGTCTTTTTGTTAATGCATCAAGGATATATTTTTATGAAACAAACATGTTTATAAATTTTATCAAAGGGATTGGGGACCTACCCAGTACTATTATAATCTCTTTAAATTTAAAGGTTGGTAGTGACAGAGATTTAAACGTGATTCAAGACTTTAGCCATGTTTTCATTGAAAATAAACACTTATGAATATACTTTTTATATCCACCCATTTTAAATTCTAGTAGGTAGTCCAATAAATTCTAATTTTTTAAATCTATATTTATGCCAATATAGAACATTCATAATTTATCCCTTGTATTTCAAACTCTGTGCATTAACAAAAAGCTCTCTTATCTCATCTCACATCGATATATAGGCAAAGAAACATATTTTATGACATATTTATTGTAGTTAAAACCAGGACGATGCGCCGCCAAGTTTCGTTGATAGCTCCCCAATACCACGGCCGAAGATGTTACCAACCTAGAAAAGAGAACAATTTTATAGCATGGTAAATGATTTATGTTGAGCAACGGTTTTGGGGAAATAATGTTTTGCATAGTGCAACACTGTTGAGCATACTTCAGTATAGCTATTATAAATTTATAATACACTACGCCACCCTTCACTACCCCTACATTAGACCTTATCCGTCCAATAGACAGCAATAAGTGGTCGCAAAAGAATATTGTCAACACGTTTCGTAAACGGATATAAATGGATTAATGATCGCTGTATTTGATAAAAGCACAAAGGAGGACCCTGCAACCCATCCTCTTGACGTGGGTGTCGCTCATAATGGCAATATATGACACCCACTAGTAAACGCGGTTGATTAACTATTTGCCGGGAAGTGGTAGTATCACGACTGTACAAAGTAGGGTTTTGCCTAGGCTAACTAGCAGGCGTTATACAACGCAGTACTTTAAACTTTATGCCCGAAAACAACTCTCTGCTGATACATATTTTGATTCAGACAGTGAGACACACACTAACAAAAGACGTATCCTTCACTTTTAAAACGCTGTCATGGATTATTGGCGACGAGTGGGGTTACAGCCACTTTCTTCAACAGCAAGATATAGATATTCGTAGATTCGCATTGGTAGTCTGATCTAACAATTGGACCTGTTAACTAACTGATAAAAGTTTCTTTCAAGCACAAAAGTGGATAGGTATATTTTTATACAATCGCCTGCATATCGGTCCCATCCCAAGAAGTCTTATCTCTCTGATAGTGTGTCAATTGTAACTTTTGTATTTACTGAAGTGTAACGGTCGCTATGGCACTATAATACCAATCGATTACTAGTTTTGGATCAGTGCCAAAATACCTGGGTCTTAGTATGAATACCTAGCATGCACTCAATATCAACATCCAATATTATGAATCCAATTCACTGTCAAATTGCTCTATAACAGCTCTATGAGAATTAATACGGTGATGAGAAATATTCTGCCGTTAGCAAAGTCGTAGGCGTAGAGTGCCAGCCATGGGTTTGATTAAACGACTCATTTTTCTTTTGAAGAATATGCACGTATTTCATGAAAATCCTCCTAAAATTTCAAAATGAATAATTTTGTCGGAATATTCCAGAAATTTGCTCAATTACAACTTTGCCAATCGTTTCATGGACTTTTATTAATAAAGTAACCATCATTGCCTTTCGGTTTGATGGCATTAAAGACAGTAGTTGCGTAGATAGTTACATAGCATAGCATTACATCCACCTAGTATTATTTTTAAAATATCTGACACTATGTAATCAGTTCATTGGCTGAGGTGTGCAAACATTCTCAATTCTTACGTGAGTCATTGCGATACATCTATTTATAATCTTGATCAGACGTGATCGTAAACGATAAATGTCTCGTGAAATAAATAGGATGCTTATTTACTTTGTTAAAACATTTTGTCGGTAGCAATGACCCTTTGGTGGTATGGCCTTGAACATTGATGGTGAAAAAATATCAAAAAGTATTAATTTAATGATTTTTGTGGAGTTTGGTCAGTTCAGCTGGAAACTCTGGTCTACCCACTGGCAGCAACATCGACGCCCTGAGGCAAGCCGAAGACCGATATACGTGAAGGGGCTCAATACTGAGGGAGCACGAAGAAGAAGTGAATGATTTCTAGCAGCTGGAATGGAAAGACATAGTTGTATGTTTTTAGCGCTTGGCTTATTTATTTCATTCAGACAGCTGCATTAATTGGATACCCTTCACGTACTAAACGCGTAAATAAGAAACATTGTGTTGCTACGCTTTATGCGGTAAATAATAAGTACCGGAAACCTAACCTTCACTGAATGTTTGCCAAATCTCTCATCTCATATTTCTTTTTCTTACCTTTCCAACAACAGCAGTAACGTTGCCGAGCTTGGCGTCTTCTGTGAGCGCCTCCAGCTTCGACTTGCCGCTCCTTGATCCCTCCTCAGATCCTCCGTCGTCTCCACCACTATAATATAGCAAAGAGGCTATATAAATCACTGGGAATTCCAAATTATGTTGAATAATAGGAAAAATTATGTTATTTGAGTAGGTAAGTATTCACGAATATTCCAAAAAGAATGATCGTTTAAAAAAATACAGTCATTAATTATAGAAAGCAAGGTGTCGGAGACTCACTATTCTAGTGCGTTCCATCCTAGTATAGTCACTTTATTACCAAAGATCAGACATATATTTTCATCATACAGCAAATGTATTCAGTATTTTATGATTAGACATTTAGCAGTCGCAGCCATTGCCAAAACGTTGTAATTCCACATATAAACTCCAATATATCATCACAATGACTGATTTATGAACATAACAGCTCCAAAATTCCAAATGTAGGATAATTACCTAGAAAGGTCAATTATGTAATGAACATCATATTTGATTGTTGCCATTATTACTTCATTTAAGAAGTCAACGTCATGGCTGTATCCTTTATGCAACTGTGTTGAGGTCGGCTTCCAGTCAAATCATGCGGCTGTATACCAGTAATTTAAAAGGAACGACTTCTATTCTGACAACCACAACCCAGTTACTGTGGATGTCTAAATATTTAGACCGAGTTGTCGGATTTTCGTGAGAGAGCTGCGTAAGATGACTCTAATAGAGGCCTTGGCTTAATACCTACATGGATGAGGATTGTATCTTTGTATGCTAATAAAATATTATAGTTTAAAAAAACTATAATATTTTATTAGTTTGTTAGTTAGTTAGTTAGTTACAGGTGAAGCTAATTTAAAAGCGTGCTAAAAATCACAAAGTTACAGTGATTTAAAATTACCTAGCGTCTTGTTGCGTAAGCAGCAGACTGCACGTGGCCTCTTCCGTGTGCATCCTAGCGGCCACATTCTGGTACACCTTCGAGTTCAACTTGTCATCGATTACGCCTTGGAGCTCGAAGTCGCTATACATTTTCTGAAAGAAAGCAAACATTTCTCATGATGTAGAAAATAAAGTGATTAAATTGAAGAGGAAGGGAATTTCTTGTAATAGCAGGGTACAGAATAACGTCGGTCGTCGTATAATATGTATGAGTAAACAGAAATATGCAATTTATTTTACCTAATAAAAAAATATTACCTCATTTTCAGGCAAATTTTTGTAGCGTTTGTAACACTGGAGCCGGTATTTTTTTAAGAAAATGTTGCCATATTATGTAATGAATTTCCCCTAAATATTTTTAACAAAATCATATTTTGTGGTCATCCAGCTGATCCACAGCTCATCAGGAATCAGGATATTTACCTTCAGTATGATAGACAAACAGGCGACCTGCTGTGGGTGTAGCGCGGGCCTCTCTGCCAGCCACGTGTTGATAAGTCCCACCTGGATGCCGTACCAGTGCTCAAAAAGCTGCAGTATCCAGAGCTCATCCGTTACCTAATCAAAAATAGTAAACATAAGACAATGCTCGAACTCCATTGTGTTTATGAACAAAAAATCCAGCATAACATGGCACGAACTGCATACCTATGGCCCGTTTGGCACAACTACTGATTTTATTTTCTGTGTTTTTAGCATTTATGTGCCAATAAACTTTATTTCTTTCTTTTTTTCTTTACCTATCTATGTACTTAATTATGTTATAAATATGGGAGTGAAACTGTACCTTCGATCTAATTTGATCCATAGAGTTCCTCATGAAGTTGACGTAGCCCTGCCCGATGTCCTTGCCAGAACCGGACACGTTGGCTATCGTCAGGATTGAGCCGATCAAACTGGAATCAAAGGTAAAATTGGTAGGAATAAAGTCTATATAAAACATCGATCAACCAATCGACCGATCAATCGTGATAAGATATTTGGCGAAGAATAGAAAAAACCTATGTGTTACCTATTTTAATAGGATTCATAAGGCGCAGATTACCAGTAGTTAACACTACGCTAACTTGAAAAAGTAGATTTTACACCAGAGTCAGTTGAAGCGTAGGACATATCGGGTGATTACAAAAATTACATTCACTTAGCTTTGTGTTTAGTTAAAAACTTCTTTCTTTTTTGGAATTTCTCGATGATTTATTTTGTATAATTTATAGTTCATATACCTACGATAAACAATTTGAAATTAAAAACGGAAATTACTCAAAATTCAAGTTACGTTGTGTTCGTTGCTGGTATCGAATAACTGTATGAACACTGAACCAATGTAACCAATGGTCACAATAACTTGAGGATCCCTGGTCCCTTCCGGAACCCTTGATAAGATGTCGGTACATTCGCAGGCATGTTTTATCCCCAACGCCACATCACCAGATGACTAGATTTACTAAATAAGATATTAATGGTAATCTAACCTTCCTTCGTCGAACCTAGCAATCTTAGCGAGCGTAGCCTCCAGCACAGCAGACAGCCTCGTAGTCATACCGGTGGCCATCGCCTGCAGGCACGACTCGATCTGCGCGTCCATCTTAGTGTGGTACTGGTACTAGGAGAGAAAGTGAAGAATGGTAACGAACAGCAGCCTAACCAAGACCACTGCTGCTCCAGAAAAAGGAGAGAGTGTTTGTAGTAGGAAGTTGTTGACTTCAATATCCTCTGCCACCAATGACGTTGCTGTCTGTCATGTGACCTCTTTAGATAAGGACAGTCTCTGATCACCAAAGAATAGAAACGTAAAATGTTACAGAAATGACATAGTTACTTACTATACATTTCTAACCCCCGACAAAAATATGGGTGTTTTAAGTTTAGTAGTATTTATCTGTGTATCTAAGTATCTGTCTGTGGCATTGTAGCTTCAAAACGGAAGGGCCGATTTCAATGCAGTTTTTTTTATTGTTATCTAGTTTAATCGGGTATCATCTTAGTTATGTTTCATGAAAATCTGTTCAGCCATTCAAAAGTTACAGCTCTTTTTCTAGTTGGAGTCGGGGGTTATTGACGGTTAGGTTAAAAATAAAAATACAGATGGACGGAACCATTTTTGTTATATTTGCTAACTTCAATTCAGTCGAATGAAGTTATTCTCGGCAATGAAGTACCTACGCGGATGATCACAATATGACGTCCGTCCACTTGTCATCATACTTAAAATGCACAGCTACCTAATAAGCTGCAGAATGGTTACATGAGTCGTAAGGTCAAAGCCATACATTTTCCTAACATTTCTATTCCCTTGCGATTGGATATTGTCTCTGTTTGCTTGACTCAGGAGACTATATTCAAAGTTGTTCAGGTATCCCACCATCTGAGTGTTGTCAGAGCCTCATTGATCACTGACAATGCACTAACAAATGATATTGAGGTTTTAAAAGCTACATAATTATGAGTTTCCTCTTCACACGTATAGCACTTAAATTGGAGAGCTCGAGATGTCGGCTCTTTATCATGAAAATCATCAAACCTTTAGAGAATTTTTCACAGTTTCAGATACAGACATCTTCCATTGGAAGTAAGTCAAATAGCAGTGCAAACATAATCGGAAATGGATGAAATATGAAAAGTATTGTTAAACATCATAATTATCTCCTATGATCCAGTGATCATAGGAGTATCCTTTTCTGCTTCAGCGGATAAGGGAGGTGGACACAAAAGGCTTTGTTGAAGACTTAAAGCAACATTTAGGGCGCCCTATAGTGCTCGTGACACGGATTAGGACGATGCTGGGACACAGCGATTGGTTTTGATAATTAGGGACGTACATATTTCTAAAAGTTTTGCGATTAACTTTCAGTAGAATTCTTGTTCCTTGAAATATGTACATCGCGGAATTACATATAAGCTTTTTCAGGAATTGGATCTTATAGAGTACATCCCTAATTTTGTACACAGACGTGCAACACACATACGTGCCCATGCAAACATTTATATTATTAAGAATATTAAACTTATTAATATAATCAGGGACACGTTAAAAGCTCCAATGGGTCGGCTCAGCCAAGGGTAGGAGTCTTCGACACATGCCAGGGCAGTTGCTGAGCTGTTTCGCAGCCTTTTGAAGGATGGTAACTTCAAGGTCATTAAGGATATGCATTGGTAGATATTTGTCATCAGACGTTTGAGGTATTTATTGGAGGGTAGATTAAAGGTGACGAGAAGATTACAGAAGATATCATCAGGACAGGAACTTACTGATGTCATGATTCTGTGTTAACATAAAACTGTTCTGGAAAAAGTCATATTAAAAGCAATACTTCCAAAATGCGTTATTAGAGTGGTTTTTGGAGGTGGACAAACTATGGACGATTTCGCCAACAAAATCAAATGTCTTCATTTTTTAATTTACATGCAATCCAATCAGTTTTATGCTCGTCTGGGGATGGGAATACATGGGTTTACATGCAAGAAGTAGTTTGTACATACTTGCTGCTTCTCAACTCAGGTAGCCTATTGGGTCATGGAGTGTCTAGTGATGGAAGTGGTCTATAGTTGTGTAATTTTCTGTTGATGCAGGAGTCGGGAGTTGCGATATCTATCGGAAGTTCTAGCTCTTCGGGATTGGAAACGATGCTCCGTTTTCCTAAACTAGTGACATTTGAAGTAATGGTTAAGCTCCAATAAGCTCTGGCCAGTTGTTTTTCGATCTGATCAGCGAGTATGCGGATTGCTTTTGACTTTCTTTAGCACTTGGTAAAGGCAAGCTGTTTATGCAATATTCTTCTTGTCTCGTTCCCTGTCGGTCACTTTCAATTGATCCAGGCTGTACGAGACATTATGCTTTCAACGCAATTCTTGCAGAAGGATCTTGAGTAAACCTCAATTATATGACATGTCTGATTGCATGAGCCAACAATACGCCCGTCCAAGATGCATGAATTCGTGCCTTCTTTCTCTAGTATTACAGTCCATCTGCTTTTCTCGTCGGGTGTATTACGGGATGAAAGTACATCTCCTGGTACCTATTTCTCCACTAACGAAGAACGGTAATCAAATTTCGTAAGCTCTGTCACTATCCCTTCTCATGCGATAATGTTTGTGGCGATGTACACGTGTGCATGTTGCAAATCTTGATTAAATCAGCCTATCACAGTCCACTGGACATATGCCTGCCTGACCCTATATAGATGTGCCACAAAACCCAGTTTTCCACATTCAGCAGTTTCTTACTGGTATTCAATCTATTTGGTTGAATTCGTTGCGCTAACTCTATTTGCCAAATTATCATATACTCTGGCAACTAGAACTCGCGCGACAAGTAATTCAAGTCCCGACATCAATCGAAAACAATGATTCATTTGTTTTATTTTCATTTCAAAAATCCTCCATTTTCATTTAAACTCCTCCTGGCTCCTCTTCAGCGGTACCTGCTTAGAATCAGACAAAAGTACTCACAATATCTACCCCTTCAACTGCGCATAACTTCAGTGCCTGGTTCTTAGCGTCAAGGGCCACGTTGACCATGGCGCACGTCTCCGCTGGCAAGATGTAGTCCGTCGACATGAAGGTCACGCTCTTCTTCAACCAGGACTGAAAGAAAATTATTTTCAAACTAACATTCTTAAGGGGTGAAATATAAACAGACTGATACACCTTGATAATTTTATTCCTATAAATAATAAAAAAGTATTGTTTCTAAGAACTAATTATGTAGGTAGATCTTGGGCAGGTTTTCACCATTTTCAAGGAAAACTCACTAAACCGTCGTTTGTATCATATCACATACCGTGAGCATAAGTCTTAGGTCCAAAAGGGAACTCAGGCCGCAGCCAGTGAAGATCCTAGACCAAACACTGCAGCGCGTTTAGCTTCCAAAACAACTCCTGAACATAAGCCTCACCTGGAACGAAGTTTCTGTCCTTTGTATGCAAGTCTCCATCATGTCACACGCCATGAGCTTCAGTCTCTGCTCCAGGTGTGAGCGGAACTCCGGCTCTGGCCAGTGAAGGTCCCTGATGAAGCACTGCAGTGCATCCAGCTTCCAGAATAACTCCTCGCTTGTTGAACAGCCGTTGCTATTGAAGATATTAATGTTTTTATCAATACCATAAAACTGCCCAACTTTGCCTAGACTACTAACTTTGCCTGAGGTAGAAAGCCTTCAATTACTGAAGTACTTGTCATAATAATGGCAGCTTAGTCCAGCAATGTTGTGGGTAAGTACAAGGCGAAGTGGCTCCTAACTCAGGCGCGCAGATTTACCGATGTTCTACTAAGCAAAATTAAAAATCTAGGCAAAGTAGGGATGTTTCACCGGTACGGAAAAAAAAGACAGTTGATAATTTTTTTATTGAATTGGAGTAAACTGCTAATGGTAAACAAGTACATTACAGTATAGTACGCATTAGATGTGTGCGCCGATGTCTGCGGCGGCGTCATCGGCGTCATCGGCGTAGATGGTGAAAATCTTACTAAAAACAAAATATGGCAGACTTATTCGCCAAATGACTGTGACGGACGAAGTTATCGGCAAAACGCGCTATTTAAATTATGGTCATATAAAAATGGTATTTTATTGAATTTGTGTAAAACAAATACGTCGAAATAAACCAATAGGCATATATTAGACATTTCTAATGTTTAGTTTACTAGTATATGTCGGTATTGTATCTAAAACAACCGTATCCGTCCGACCATACACACATCTAGTACGCATTGTAGCAAAATGTCCAATTTCTTCAATTTCTATTCATAACCTAAACCTGTTCTTACCCCTTGATCTCCCACCGTTCCTTTTCGAACCCTTTGTGTAGTGACTGTGCAATGGAGGACTCCATCAAATCCACATATCGCACTACAAGAGGAGCAAATGTGTCTCGAAGGTGCTCGTGGAATCTTCCACCTTTCAGGTTTTCTAGTGAAAGACAATAGGAGGTTCAATGAAAAAAATATTTTTAGTATATTTTGAATGATTTTGATACCATTTTGATCGCTTTTTTGTGAAGCAATGTGTGTATCATTTTCTTTAGCATTATCTGTCTTATTAACGTACTTGGAGCATAGGTAAAGTAATTTCTTAGTTCCAAAGCAAAATCATCTCAAAGTGTCATCCTTTCATTATAAAGAAATACTATCTGTGTACCATTTTGCTGTTTTAGAACTCACCATCAGTCCTCAAATAGTCATTCAAGATCTGGAACAGGGGAAACGAATCCCAGGTATCTGGAGGTTGTTCAGCCAGCACCCTGTCCATATCTACGCCAAACAACGCCCAGAAGATCTCGGCATGCTCCACCAGCAGCTCGGAAAACCACGCGAATGCCTGCGTACAGATATATACAGTCCTTTTAGAAACCCAGTTTAGGTATTTTTGAAGATTTCTTGGGTAGATTTTATGAAGAGAGTAAGTTAAACAGTTGTATCAATTTATGGAAGAAGAGATTTTCTATAAACAATGTTTTTGCTTATTTAGATGATGTTATAATTTTCGTTATAACTGTTGTAAGAAAGAATTAATTATTGTTATTATCATATTTGGAATTGGTATGTTTAATTTCACGTTTTGTTCATAGTTAGAACGTTTTTGCATAAAAGTCTCTTGAAAAGACGAAATACGAGTAATATTTTTTCAGATGACGCAAGGGATTCAAAGTTAATCTTAAATAATAATTTAAAGGTGTTATCATTATATGATAATGCAACATCAGATGCAAAAAATTAAACGCATACCATATAAAATATAGCATGCCTTTTAAAAATCATGACAATTTTTTCTATTTTATATTATCATAAAAATATTGATTTGTATTTAAATCTAGCCGTAAAACTACGACTAGTAAAACTTATAATTAATTTCATTACAAAACTTACCCTATGGGTGGGATCAAAATATTTGCAATTTATATTTACAAATATTTTGATAATACTTTACAAGATCAAAAGGACACCATGCAAAATTCAACAAACAGTGATAGTAACATTCTACTTCACTCACTAGAAGCTGGATAGAATAGAGTACTGATACTAGTAGAGTATTATATGATATGTGCAATGCCTAACGGTACTGAAGATCTAGATGTGTACTGTAATGGGTAATATAGGAGGTAGAGTTCAAACGAAAATGATCTTAAAAGGTGCTCTGATAAAGTTGTAAATCCCTCTATTACGCATTTGATATGTTTAATGCTTAAAGTGACCGGAATAATTATAATCCCAATTCAAGCACATTTTAAACAATTTTCACATAAACAAAAAAAAAGTTAGCAAAATGTAAGCATAGAAATCGTATAAATAATAAAAAATAACGCACTACAGAAGCGAAACTCTGTTGTAATGTGCCCAATGTGTCGTATATCCTACATATGTAATGTTAAAGCGGTTTTTTCCTGTATCTAATGTATGTTTCGTGAGTCGGAGGTCGGAGTAGACTGTAGAAAAAAATATACAAAATTCACTTTTCATTGCAGACATAAACGACTGAAAACCCTGCCAATTGGTTTTGAAGATAAATTCTAAAAAAAAACATTTTTGATTTGAGCCCATAATGAAAAGTTTGATCTCAGTCAATCAAAATCGTCTATATCATTCGTATTTCATGCAATGCTTTCGACTATCGAAGTAACATTAAAGCATTTGCCCAAGCGAGTCAAACTATCGTTTATCGAGTCTACTCCTTTTATATTGTGATCAAACCAATCAAAGTGAAGTATGACCAAGATCAAGTGAACAAACGATCGACAAGTGATTCGTTCAGCCGAGCAACAAATCAAATTCATGAGTAGTTACATTTTGTTGACCGCTAGAGTCCGGTTTTGTGTTATAAACCTGCGGAGAAATAAAATATAAGATAGAAGTGGATAATAAAAGTCATAGTTTTATACTTAGCGTACATCAAAAGTCGGAAAGTGAACTTATATAGCATTCACTCGACGACTAAGCGACACAAAATATAATATAATTTAGGAAAACGAAAATATATTCTCCAATAGCTAATCAAGTACACGATGAAGACAGTACAAAATTTTGAAAATTATGATTTTATTAATATTCTGAAAATGCATCGTGTACCGACGATTGAAATGAAAATAATGTATTTCCGTTTCAATGTGTTGAAATAAATAATACTGCCTGACATTCCCCACACTAACAGCGACAGGAGAATAGGATGCTATCCAGTCAACACTTATACATTGGTCAAACATTTCAATGCGTACATAAATAAGTTTTTCAGCTTCATTATCTTCTAAATACGAAATTGATTCTCTCAAAATGTTGATGGAACATACTCGTAGTTTTCATGATCGTTATTATTAAAAGCTATCTTATAACCTTAAGTACCACATTAAGATATTTCACCAAAACGGAAACCACGACATTCAGGATAGACATAGACATTATTTAGCAAAATTTAAAGAGTATAACTTTAATATTGTCCTTTTTAAATGTATCATCAAAAACTTTATCAATATATTAAAGTTACACTCTAAAGTTTGCTTTTCAGGTGTTAAATATTTTTTTTATACATTACCTCAGCGTAATGTTCTTCGTTTTGTTGTAGAAGATCTACACACAATTCTGCTAAATGAATTAGATCTTCCAGTTTTTTTGCAGGTGTGACCATTGTTTCACCTCTTAGATCCTCTGTAAGGGAAATATTAATATTGACCTGTCTTTTAACGGGTGGCACACATGGTTCAAAAAATACTTCATTATTACTATCTCGTCGACATAAAACAATCCATAATAAGGAAGGACAATAAGTAGATGAGAGTTAATTTATTTGCAATAATTTCCGTTCAATTGGTTTTCTTTTGCAACGTCAGAAACAGTACAATTAATGTCATGCAGCTAGAAATAATGATTACCTTCAATATTAGCCTTCTGACTAAGCTGCGTGTAGTTCAAGAGTGCCGCATTCTCCAAACTCGTCTGTATCATTGCTCTCACTTCTTCAGGGGCAACTGGCGTTACCACATCTTTCATTAGAACCCGTTCCAAGAGCGAGAGGGTCGCCTGAAAAGTATTGTGTATTTTGTACTCTCTGGTCTACAAGTTATACAGGAAGAGTTTCAAGGTACGAGTATGTAGGGTTTTTCAGATCACTATTTCCTAACAGTTCTTTATTTTAATTACTTTTAGATCCATTAGCAGCCGAGAGTAGACTAAGCGAGTCAACATCGAAATGAAGGATGAATAAAAAAGAATATTGGTACTTTACTCGTCTTCTAAGTGCATTATAGGTTAGAAGCACTTTCAATTGTTTCATAGTCCATAATGATTTAATTATATTATGACAATGCTTTTTCTTATAATTACCTAAGTAGATCATTGTTTTTTAAATAATAAAGAATTTTATTCTTTTACTATGCGTGTTATATTCGATTCTAGAATCGATTTGATATCTCAACATACCTTCAGCGCCCCTTCAGGCCGTCCAAACGGGAACGCATATCTGAAGTTGGTGATCTGATGCTGCAGCAACGCCTTCAACCGTTCTTTTATCTCCGCAAACTTCTCCTTCTCCAGCACGGTGATGCTGCCCACCCCGTCCGGCCTGCCAGTCAACGTCGCTGTACTGTGAACCACTTCCGGCGTAGGGCTTACTCTAGTTGGGCACAAGCGGGATATAGGGTAGGCTGTGAAATCAGCAGCTTAACTACTAACTAACTTCTAAGGTACAAATAAGTGTGTCTACTTCGCTATTTTACGTATTTAATATTTATTTAATTTCATAAAAGGGAGAGTGTGAATTCATTTGTTTCTTCTCTGCCTTGATTTTGATTGCGTAACTTATAGTTGTTTTAAGTTTAATAACTTGGTGTAATGTTTTTTTTTTAACCTCGATCTTGTAAACCTTTTCTTTGTGGCTATCACAATTTTCTCCTTTTATCGTTTTTTCAGTTTTAACGACTATTTGGATCGTTTGGGAAAGTGTGAACTTGTTTTTGTTTCTTAGCCCCGCGATTTCATCTTTTTTTTATTTTGATCCTGTGAAGGTTTTGTAATAAAGTCTCGATGCCTTTAATCAATATATTTATTACTTTGCCTTATGTTTAGTCAGGGTTAATCCTGATTATATAAATAAAGTGACAGATTTATTTAAATGAAAATTCACTATGAATCGCAATGACTTGCGCAATTTGCTAGAATCCAGTATTTATGCCATGAATTGTTACCTACATAATAGTTAACATTCAATATAGAATATTGATTACCTTCTACGATAAAATAATTTAAATTCAGTCATTCAGTTTATTTTTATCAATGAATGACATTTTTGTATAAACAATGTTCTTTTAATTCTCAACTGCTGACTCCAGGAGCCCGAAATGGTAGATACGTTAGTTAGGTGAAGCAGGCATAGTTAGTAAGCACATTTAGTAAAATTGCATAGTCAAGTTAGTAAGGTACTAATACATAGTTAGAAGCAACATCACACTCATGTGAGGCGTAGGTGAGGTAGGTCGTGGTTGTTCACTAGTTTTGGTATTTCTGAAGCTGTTTTTGACTTGTATTAGAGTTACGGAGATTCTTCTATTTTAAATTTTCCATTCTAGAAATTTTATTTGTAACTTGTAACCCATAGTAACATACTAATTTCCTGCAGATAAATGTTATTTTACATGTAAGAGTAATCCTGTAATGATTTCATTATTATGTTATTTGAAATAATTATCAAATATTTCATAGTTTGCTTGTTCAAATATTTTTACCAAAATTAGCTCTTCTAATGATTTGTCAAATACAGCTTCTTTACTATCCACTGATCACTGCTAAATCACATACACATACAGTTGCGGACCTAATACATCTCCTTGTGGGACACCAAATCTAACACATTTATCATTCAATACTAACCATATTTACAAATATTTCTACAAATGTACAATATTCTTACATAGTTTGACATAATACAGTTCTTCTTTTACAACGTTTTTTGGTCAATAAAGTTAAAACTTCTGATAAAAACATTATAGTAAGGACATATTTGATTTATCGTTTCAACAGGTTCTATCATTCTATCAAGAATATCATCATCATTATAATCTTCTTTGATCTATTATGGTCTACTTCAGACCATAGATTTGACAAAGGTTTCACCAAAATTATTACAAAAATATTATAAATATACTATTATTTACAAATATTACAGACAATATTTAATCCATCTACCTACCTGTTGCCATGGACATGGCTGGCGCAGAATGCGAAGGAGTAATGCATGAGGGTTGGGTCTACAGTTTGAGAGCCACTCTCGGCCACGTCCAAAAGATCGGACAGGTAGCAGAGATGTCGGTAGCAACCTCGAACACCATATCTAGCGCAGTACTCATCGAGGACGAACACTTGGCCGGGAGAAAACCAACCCTGGAAAGTAGGAAAATTAAGAATAGTAAATTTTAATAATAATAAACTTATTTCACTAAACGAACACTATTACCAAGTACAGCTAAGTGATACAATATTATAAAACTAACAGTTTCTTATGGATTTCGTCTTTATTAAATAAATATTAACTTTTAGAGAAATTAAGAATTTAAAATATTTTACGTTGGGCAATTGTTCTTAATTTCTTATAACAATATGAAAGTTAACCTTGTGTTTCGAGCAGATTTATTTTGGATGATGAAAAAAATATACTCACCAAAGAACAGTAGGGGTCTTGCAAGCGATACTTCAACGTTAAAGACTGCAGCACACAGAACAACTGATGATGGTCGTACTGACACGGGTCTGCCTGGATGTAGTCCTCCATTCCATGTTTACGAGCTTTATCTGCATCTGAAAGAAGGTCATGTCTTTGAAGATGATTTTCGAAATGAGATTCTTATAGCTTGAATTGACCTAAAAAAGAAGTCGGTTAATGAAATAAAATCTATAAACTGTACCGCGTAAGTTATAACAGACACAACTTGTCACTTTGTTATCCAGTAGGTTTATGTTAATGAAATGAAATAGTTTATTTTGCAATTCGTCTTTTTTATATACTATTAAAAGCTGCTTTACCCGATATGGTGAGGTTAGTATTATATAATAAATCTAATATGAATTTAAAATTAGCGATGGGAACTAAATCTGGCTGTCATCATCCAGAACATCAATAATACAAGACATTTCGGACTATCATTGGTCCTTCGATTCAAAAATAGTCTGGTCCTTAGATTTTTGAAGTAAAATATGTGTAATATGTGGCAATGACCTGGGATTTTCCATAACAACTTTATGAGAACATAGTCACGGGTTGTAACTTGTGAGTATCAATATTGCTAATCAGTTTTTTATTACACCTTTGACGTCAAGCATCAGGTATGCTAGAGTTATTAGATAACGTAGTTATCTGATTAGTAATAATATAGAAAAGTTACTTTCTGTAACTACACTACGTGGTATGTGGGAATGGCAATGGCCGTGTCTGACACTTCAGGTGTTAGGTATAGACCACGTTAATGTTAACGGTACACTTAACTGCCATCTCATGGTACAGCTACAGATAGCATCACGTCTGTTTATCTTAAAGGGTTAGATGGAGGTGTATTCATAACAGAACGTATCATGGACTACGCCAATGCCGTTAATAAGATCTTATGTCACTTAATTAATATTGAAGAATAAGCCTTGTTTTTTTTCTTGGGAGTCACGTAGCTGTTATTTCCAAGTGATTTTTTATCACAAAAGATTTTTTTTGACTTATGTGGATTACTACTTATACCAACTTGAAGTGTAGTTTGATTTGTTTTTAACTCACCTCCCATAATTTTATGGTGCGTGTCTGACGTAGTAGGTGGCGTAGGTTTGTGACTCTGTCCCGTAGCTCTGTACAGCGCCATAACCCATAGATGGCATTCGTTCTCATCAGTTACTCCCATAAGAACAGACTCGCCGTCGCGGACAGCGTTCATGAAGTATTTAGCACCTTCCAATTCTGCAAAGAGATTTACGGTAGTGGCTTCGCAGATTTTTTTAGCCGTTGAAAATATTTCAATATTATAGAAAAAAGAAAATTGATTTAAGTTTTAAATGATTTGATAATTCAAAGGAACATTTTCATAAATTGCTTCGCTAGTTATCCCCGAAGAGTTGTACAAACTCAGTGGTTAAGACCCATTACTTTGGGAATCAATTACTTTAACAGAAAACATAATTGCAGTTTTTGTGTGACCCAGGCATCGAACCTAGGCTTTCAATTCCCATGACAATGAGGAATTGCCAAATAAATCTCGATTTAAGTTTATTTACATATTGTGTATTTTAAATTGTCAAAGGTCATTAGGAAGAAAAGTTAATATAAGTACTAATTAAGAATAATATCACAAAAAATGTTCATTACCTATTGTTTTCTTGTTTGCCTTACCTTGTCCGACGATCAGCTGAGCTGTAGAACAAAAAACATTTTAGGAAACTAATACATTTACCTACATCTATCGTACAAAATGTTTGAAGTAACAATAAAAATGAGTACTGTACCGCTTGCTAGCTCAATGTAGTCCACTGTGAATCCATCCAGTTGCATCATTTCAGCTGGTTCTGACTTCTTATCTTTGTAAGAACATAACGCGAATGTGTACTGACTGACTTGTACGAGCACCATGTATCGACGCTTCCATTTACGCCATACGTTCTTACCGATCACATGAAGGTAGCTGGAAAAGATTAAAGTTCATGTTAGACACGCACTTGACCAGAAAAACAAGAATTATAATTATTCAGGGTATATATTTAAACATGCTTTAAATTTATGGAACAGTAGATTAGTTTCTCGGGATTTCATGGTTGGTCCCATAGTAAAAGTCGTTCATAATGATGAGTACAATAATCCTCTAAAGCAGGTGAGGACATCATAGGCACCATGTAGAAGATTTTCAGACCTTGCGAATGCATTTGGAACTGTCTCCTTATCCATCTATCCAATCTACATAGTTCAAAAGATGTGAAATAAATAACTTTTATGGGAAAATGCATTGGATCATTTTACAAGTTAGACATCTTACTTGAACGCACTATGTAAAAGTTGACTCATAGGTCAGTGAAAATACCGAAATAACCTGAAGTTCCACAAGGAAGTATACTTGGTCCTGCACTACATTTTAAATAATTAAATTAACTTTAAAAAAACTTGTTATACTTGTTTCAAGTAACTGTAAAATTGTATTGTTTAGTATATTGTGTACTTACCCACAATGTTTCATGTTGAGGGGCTTATCCATTCGGCAGGCGATTTTAATCCTCAGGTCTTGATCAGGCAAGTTCTTTGGTACGTTCATGCGATGCCATTCAGGCGCCTGTAAATATAGAAAAGATAGTTATAATATTCGATATCCTCCATCGAAATAGAATTGAGTCTTGAGAAGAAAAATAATGTACCTTACTACTAATGCTCGTTATGATAAAAATATAAGCAGTTAATTATTGTCATTAATATTCACCTTACTAGATAAGGGTGTAGGCCTAAGCACCACTTTGCCCAGCTCTTTGTCTTCGAGAGCTAGCACCCCAGGGTTCTCAGTATACAGCTTCACCTTCACGGCAGGTAGCGGCTGTGTCGTACTGAAGTCACCTTGCGTGTCCCACCTGTTTTTGATAAAAAGTATTAGTAAGTGAACTTATACACGAGTGTAGTAAAGTCGAATGCATGACTGATTACTAAAAGCGAAACGGTCTTTTAGCATAGGTTGCAAAAAGGTTACGGTGAAGAAAATAGATTGTTCACGTTACAACAAATAGTTAATGTTGCTAAAATAATGCCATAAAATCATGCTCAGGAAAAGGTATTTCAATCTGATGAGTGCACAGAATACTGAAACAATCCATCTTCTTTAACACCAGCAAAATTAAAATTTATTTGTTTAATTTTTAACTGTAGGTATTGAAACACTCAGCCGACAAGAAAGACTGATGTAGACAAAAAAAAAACAAACTCACGACCAACCAATATCATTTGATCCCATGTCCGTTCTAGAAAATAGGTAAATTGTGATAGATATACTAAGTTAAATATAATATAATTTCTTTACTCACATTGGCTTAGAGGCTTCGGCTTGGTCTGTCTGGAGTTTGTCTCCGCCTTCAACTTCCATAGTGCAGTAAACTATTCTATTTGGTGCTAAAGTCTTGAGACCTTTCACCTCCATAACAACAACCTAGAATTTGTTCAATATGATATTCATGAGATTTTAATCACAAGATCATCCATGGGAGAGACAGCACTACGTTAAAATACACAAGCTATATTTCAATCTTACAATATAATTAACTTATTACAGTTGAAAATAATAAAGATGTAAAAATTAAACCTTATTTAAGAAAATAATCAAAATTAAAATGTCGTCACTATACAAATTTCATATTTATTATACAGTCATAATGTATGCAAAAATATGTCAATAAATATCATAGATTTTCTGTTACAGAACTACAATTAGTATTTACATCATTCCCCGACGTTACCTCTATTTGGAATGTTAGCACTACATCCATTTTCGTCAGCTGTGCATCGACGTCGCCCCCATCTGCTTCGCCCGTCAGCTTGTTTGCAAGAGACCCTTGCGATCTGAAACACAGCTGCTTACTCAACCTTGGACTCGGATCCGGTCCAGCGTTTGATCTAATCACCATTAAGCAACCATTTCAAATTACCACCACCAAAGATTTTGATAAAAAATCGATCCCAAACAGATTATATTTAATTACAAATATTTAGGGATATACATATATGTAATTGAATAATTATATGAATTAGGAGGTAGGAATGGTATATCCAGAGTTATTGAGGTAAGGGAAGCGATTGTTACATTCACAAGCCCGTAGGAATGCATGGTGGCATACAATATGAGAACCCATCACCGATACCAAGAATGATTAAGCATACAAAAGGATAATATTACAAATACGTCGGGACACGTTATCTATTTCTAAGGTAGGTTTTGGTAAAATAGTGATTATGTGGTTTATTTATAAAGCTGAAGTTATGTTTATTAATAAAGAGACTCCAGTAAAAATTAGAAAATGGGCGAGTAAATTATTAATGAAATAAAACCGATAGTGGATTTTCAAACCAACAAAATTATACATAATTGGTCTCAATAATTGTATCGCATGAAACGAAAATAGTTTAAATTAATTGGTATATATTGGCTAGCGTTCTAACTGGAGTCTCTTTAAGTGACTGGCGTAATGAAAAGTATATTATAAATGTATAAATTAGAAAGCTAAGCCCTATCGAAGCTTGAAGCATAGTAATATCATTATAATATAATGTAACATAATAGAAGATAATATAGGTACTGAATTAGGAAAATAATATGAAGGAGAAAAATGTGAAACAAAAAGTTAAAGCAGTGGGTTACGTTTAAAAGCTTACGAGCCTAAGTTTAATTTACATTTGGGGTATTGTATCTACATTTCAAATGTTAAGCTATCGCTTAGGTGTTTACTGTAGCTATATTAAGTCTAGATTTATAATATCTTTATCTACATTTTAATTAACTATAAGCTTATTAAAGACTTCTGGCAGTGTTGTGGAAGCTTTAATATATCCATTGTTGTCATTGATTTTAAATTCAATAACTTCTTTGATTGGACCACGAGTTCTTTTATCTAGATTAATAATATCAGCAGTAAGCTCTACTCTATTATACTTTTACTTAGCTACAGTGGTCCTGTTGACAACATTAGGATTGCAAACTGTATCATTCATGTAGGGAATGTGTTGGGGTCCTGCTACACAAGACACGTGCTTAAAATTATCAATTCTGTACTCATTACTTGTACTTCCTTTAATATTACCGTCCAGTTATGTGCCAGGGACAGAAAAAACCAAATAGAAATCAACAAGTAGAAACAATGAATGTCTGGATGAACGTCTGAAGATTTTGAGAACTTTCGACGATTGATTTGTCTAACCATAAATGTGCAACACTTGAGTGCAAAAGTAACAAAATCATTCAAACGTGAAAGTATATCAAGATGAGATAATTTCTTTACTTTTGCATCAGTAACATTTGCTTGCTCTTCATGACACAATTGGGTTAAATGCAATGCTCAAAGAATTAATGTTTGATTGATATCTTGGATTTTTCAAAATATTACAAATGCTGAAAATTCTGCATCCCATGACAGTTATTGTATTTGCTAGTTAAACTCAAGCAAATGTTACATGAACTGATAAATGTGTTCAAACACCGAATCTATGCTAACGGGACAAAAAATGGCGACATTTGAGATAAAGGTATAAACGTTGCATCCAGATGAGATTATCAGTTGAAATCAAACTTTTCTAATAGTGAGAAAGATGATTAACACGATATTAAAACAGTTATTTAGTTTTGTTTTGGAGATGTTAGTTCACATGATCTTGAGCCCGCCATACATTATAAGAAATAGAAATAGAAATATCTTTAGAAATAGAAATAAACCTTAATAATAATCAGATTTGTGTGATTATAGCAAACTTTTTATTGCTGGTTTTGATATTGTATGGTGGACCCTATGATGACGTTTTACAAATCCTTCGTACAATTTTCAATGCAGCCGGTAAATCTAGTGATTTACAAATCGTTAAGATTTATCATGATGAATATGCTGATAGATTGAAATGTGTACGACAGGCTTTGGATAACACACATATACTAAAAATACACACACCGAGTTAAAGCTTCATCGCAAAGAAAATACTTTTAGAACCGAAAATCGGAAATTAACTAAATGATTTTTACCAGCACATTTCTTAACTGTAGTAGTTCCATGATTTTTAACTATTCGTATTTTCTTTGCGTTAAGATTATCCATATATTCAACAACCATCCAAGTCTGATTGACCATTGATCAATTACTATGATTTTAATTGATTTTTTCAATAAGTATTCTGGTTACAATGAAGAAGAATCAAAATATTTGAGATCCAGCTATAATTTCATCCCTTGAGTCATTGACCATTGATCTATCAACAGCATACATTGACCACATCCAATATAGACAATGCAATGAAATCACATCCATTGAAACATATAACAACACATTCATTTTTATCGGCCTCTTATACATTGCATAATACAAGGCCCAACTTTTCTAGTCCTGGTCCCTTTATGGGATTAGTGTACAACCCTGAAATCGAAAAAATAAATCTGCTGTTCCATAGTCGAGTAATATTGAATTATTTGTATGGAACAGCAATTTTTTTTCGCGATTTTAGATTTCGTCCCATAGTAAAAGTTGTTATTAATGATGAGTACAATAACCCTTTTAAGGGATCTGGACCAGAAAGGTTGGAACATCATGATGTTTAGAATTTCAAAAATGCAACAATCAATGTAGAAGAGCCCGGTTATTCGTATAGTACCTACAATTTTGATTACATTTTTCGAGCCAAATATTTATTTATTTTTATTCTATACCGAAACAAAGTGCGTTAGGAATACAGCTTGACAAAATGAAAACCATTATCAGTCCTAACGCATTCTGCCGGAATTTGTACCACCTCTTCACACGTACACATTTCATTCAATATTTATTTTAAACAACAGTTTCTCAATATTTCCATCGGTAAGCCATTAACTACGTGTGAAAAAGTTTCTATCCCATTTTCATTTCTACATTTCCCTTTCTTTTATTTTTCCCCAAAACACTGACCTGTGATTATACCGCTTGATTTTATGGAGACCGTATTTAGAGTCGGCCCCACCCTTTGACACGGGGAGGGACTCCAAGTTGGCCATCAGCAGGTTGATGGACGACTTCAACTCTTCAATGTATAGCGACTCCATCTCTTTCAGCACGAACTTGGGCATCAACTTGCGGTTCTAACAGATCATTTTCATTTAATTCTTGTACTTCAGCCAGTTTTAATTTAGAATCATAAATTACTCACTAGAAAATATTTAATATTATATGAAATTCCTGTTTTCATTTTACCTTTTCCATTTCGTTAACTTTCTGCATTCTACCATCCAATTCTCTTCTGATAGCCGCTGCTTGTTCGTCAGCTGAATCCAACTGCAAGACAATACTGTCATTATAAATGTTCTTCTCATTCAGACTTATTTCAAACTAATATTTAATGGGGAATGGAAGGCAATCAAGGTCTCACAGCTGAAAAAACAAAGAAATATCAAACTGCAAATTACAGGTTCCGATAGAATTATTCAATTAATAAAGCTGTACAACCACGCAGTTCGCTCGTATTCTTTCTTCGAGATCAAAAAGATATTACTCAATTATATAAATTATGGTTTCTCCTAATATAGCCAATTTAATTAACCGTTTGAGGTCAGATGAGCTTAATTATTTCTAATGATCACAAAGGCAAACACGAACGCTTTGATGTGAATTAGTAAAGCCTCCAAAAATATAATAATAATATTAATTTCGTAGCTTGAGGGTTGTTGTATACGTGAAGTCTATGTTGGCTTTGACCACGTCTAAACTGTGACGTCGGTAAAGGATGAATACCTATTTAATATTCTACAGAATGATAGCATTGTGAAATTAATTTTACATGCGTAAAAATATTCCACTTGCATTCTGTTCTAAGTAAGAGCGTAGACGAAAACGTAGACGAAGCGTAGAAAAGTTTTATTTGATCATATTTTATTGTTAAACTAATCACTCTGCTATTTCTCACTTTACCAGACGAAGATACTTACAAGAAGAGCGTTGAAAAGCAATTGATGTTCAAACTTCTTGACTCCAAGAATCTGTTGGAACATGTCGTAGAGCTGCTCCTTGCTGAGGATACACTCAGCGTTTAGACTCTGTTGCTGCGCACGCGACGGTCTCTTCGACTCGTCATCTCCAGGTATGCCTGAAGGTATATTGGTTTTTACGAGACTAAATAACAGTTGTTGAAAATGTTGGGTTTCGGCGTAAAAATTAATAAAAAATACATATAGAAAAATATGCTATGGAAATATCAGAAACAAATTGGTCGTAGAAAGTATGTCAGATAAATAAAGTGTAGACCATGTTACCAAAAACATGATTTAGTACAAAATCTAGAACTTAGTTGAGATAAAATCAATTGAAAAAAATGTTTTAGTTTTTGTTTCAAAGTTTCTAAATTCAATGATGTTATTTATTTAACACCATTGATTATATTTGTCTCATAGATGTCTTAAACTAAATTATTTCAAAACTCTGCTCTCTCAACAAACAATCACAAACAATGACGGTGTCTTAACATGGAAAGCCAAGATTGTGGTATTGGACACATCAAAACATGCAGTGCACTTATCCATAAACTTACCTTGGAAATCCATAAACCTTCAAGTAATGAAATGTAAAATATACATAAAGATGTTGTTCTTACAGAATCGCGTGTTACTGTAAAGTTTATAAGTGTAAAAATGGCGAATAATGTAAATGAAAAATATAATGTCGAAAAGTATAAAACCTTGATTTACAGATTAAAATCGTCAAAATCAAAGCCTTTTAGAATTGAAAAAGTGTTTTTAGATATAATTCGATTGTAGAAGATAACGTTAAAGCATAATACAAAAACACATCGTAAGTAACTTGATGAAAAAATATATGATAATGATAAAAAGTTTAGTATACAAAAAAGTAAATTTTGAAAATATTCTTATCCTTTTTATAACCGTAAAAAATGCCTCGATGTAAAACGAACACTAAATCCAAGCAACGGCACAAGACGTAAGCGAATATAATTATGGAAAAAGGAAGGAAACAAATGAAAATCTTGTCGAGTGATACCTGTTATTCCTGTTCAGGATGTGTGAGAGAGACATGTCGTGAGAGAAAGGGAAAGAAACACAGACAGTGAGACAGACACAGGCACACACATTGTCAGGTACATTTAGTTCCAGGACTGATGTTTCACAAACTCATAATTTAACTATTTACGAGTTTTGTTATGCATACCTTAGTGATGTTGGTAATGAACTTGTAGTAAATTAACCATTATACTCTTAACTTACATAATACCTTTGAATTATTCTCCATATTTGTTCAATCAGTATCATCACAGAAGTATGCGTCTAGCAATAATAGTAAGACATGTAATTCTACTCAAACCTATACAAATACGACTGCATTTATTTTAGTGAAGTTTGTTGATTGTTTATTATAGCTTGAGAATATCTCGAAATATGTATTTTCGTGTTTTTGATTAAGATATCAAAAATTGTACATTTATAATGGATACAACCAGCAAACCCCATTATAACTGTTACATTTTGAATATATTATAAATAAACATACCTACTTAGAAATTGAAATTTTCTTCACTGAACTAAACAATTTTAAAGGTTTGGCTATACAAAATGCAACAATCTTAATTTAGATATGCTTGATAAAATACATTCATAGGACGATGATTACATTAGGGTTTAGTTAAAATGGTTTTACGGTTATTTATTAAAGTTAATTCTTGTTGTATTTCGAAAGGCTAATATAGAAACGAACGACTTTAATTTCCAATCGTTTTTTTTTTTTGCAAATTAGGTACCTATCGAATACAAAATCAAATTAAAATGATTCTAAAATTATACAAGAACTAAATTGTTTAAATATATAAATAATAGATACGTTCCCGAATCAAAATGAGATATTTTATTAACTCGATTGACTTAAGAATAAAATATCTAAACACATCTAAATATCTAATCAGCACACAAATTATTTCTTGTGTCTACGGAGCCAATTCATTTTCAATTTCGAAAATAAGTTTTAGTATTATTATTTCTTTAGTTATATTCGTCCTTATTCCTAGCAAAAAGTTGTTTAAATCGGTTTGACGACTGAGCCAACGTACCTACTTTTCATGACGTAAACGAAACAAATCTAGTAAAAGTAATTACTGTTCAACTTTCAATATCTCCACATTCTCCACTTAAAATAAACGTTTGTATTTCAAACATACAATATAATATTCACGAAATATATCCACATACCGGGGCCGTCTAGTGAAAACCTCATAAAATAGAAATTCCTTGTTTTAATTATTTTTTTGTTGGGAAGAAAATATCGTCATGCGTTTTATGAATGAATGTGTAGACCTCTAAGATGCGTCTAACGACATCTATTGATGATAATGGAAACATAGAATTACATTTACACTTCACATTTTTTTAACACGCTTTTCTTAGCTTCACCTCCCTTCCCTTCAAAACTTAACTAACTAGCTATTATTATTTAATTATAACTAACTAACTATGTAAGAAAATCTTGGAAGTTAAATTTGACTCACTTCCCTGTTTCCGATGGAGCTGAAATTTTGCATACACGTTCAGTTTGGATGACTAAAGCGTGTTCTATAGTATTTTTTTAAACTCTAATATTTTTTTCATCAGAAGGTTTTTATCTTCTCTTGTAAAATTACGTTGTCTGCAATCACGAGGTTTTCACTGAACGACGACGATACCTAACCTAACCTAAAAATAAATTTATTATTTTATAGATCTTTCATTTGCTTGATGAAATAAATTGAAACGAGTTTCCACGAATTGCCTTAGACTGCGGGCTTGTTAATGGATTTATTATATTTCCGAGAATCTTACTCATTTTACGAAATCATTTATACTTTTCATATCGCTCTGCTATTTTATATTGTTTTTTTATAACGAAAATACATTAGGGGTAACTTTATTTTAATATCTATTAAAGGTTATTTCTTTTGGACCGATACCCGAGTGTCTACAGCTAATAAATTAACTGTTCCATCTTAATTTAAGGAATGTGAATAATTATTCGTATTTAAGGATATGAATTCTATGTTAAAATTTGTTTTATCGTCTTTATTATGTGAATCGAAATCCAATTATAGATCATGTTGATGATCTAGGAAGGCTCACGTAGACGCAAGCGCTACACAAACATTCAAAGGCACATTGCAAACTCAAGCACATCAATATCTGATGCCTCCTACACTGCAACATGCTCCCGATCCTTCACTCCAAACTTAGCTGCCGTCAACGAGAAGAAATTTCTTCAGAAATATTATAGGATTTTATAGAAGCATCATTAGTTAGTTGAACAAGATTGTGAAAATGATTCTATAATTAGTTAAATTTTAATTTGACTGTCAATGATAAATAAAAGTCATAAAAATTATTTAAATTACTTACTTCAGCTTCCAGTATCAGATTTCGTAGATTTCTTACATTGATTTGATTTCTAGTTATTTTCATCTCGGTACAAACGTTACAAAGAAATCAAATCAACGTTATAAAAAGCAGTTATTAAAATAGCGATAAAAATAAATTGTGTTATTGCATAAGCTGAAGGCGCTACTAAGAAGAGGCGTTCAGTCGCTATTTGCAACCATTTGATCAATAAAGTATCGGATTTCTCGTCGCCTACGTGCTCCATTGACAAATTTGTTTCCCTCTTGGAAGAGCTTTCGCTTCCCTCTATTAACTTTTGCGATTTGAGCTCAATTTCATACTGCCTGGGACATTTTTATACAAGTATTTTTTCAATTACATAACTAAAGCGTGATTATTATATTGGAAAACAGACGGATAAAAATTATGTCGTGACATTATTTTAAATGGCTCAAAAGATCTTTGTTCCCTTTTTTGTTAAAGGAGTTATTACAAGGGGAACAAAGAGGATCAGTTTGAAGAAATTCTTTTTCGTTTTCGTCAACTTTAGCTTTACCTTTGAGAAAAGCGAACGTCCATTGTTGAAGCTGATTTATAAGTGTAATTTAAACCTGTTTTATATCATTACGCGTTCATAATTGATTATTATAAGAAAAAACATATTCTTATCATCTTTTCTTGTGCCTTAAATTAGGTTTACAACTGTACTTTTTTATATTTCGATCTGTTTACCTTTAAAAATGAAATCGTATGGATGTAACGCTAGATGGTGAATAAACACACAATGATCATGCATTTTATTTGGATGGGTATTAGGTTCGCTCTTCTCAACTATTTCCACTCTTATAATATCGAATACATCATTAGACTTACCTGTACCCTTCATGATACAATCGAACTTGGCCAACCATGATGACAGAACTGTTTCTTTACTTAATCCATCAATTTCTGGGAGAGACCTGTAAAATACACGTTGAGTAGTAATAGTCCAACTGCCTGAGAAGAAATATAGAGAGAAAAATACCTATTCCGAAATAAATTAATTAGTTATTATTTTAATACACACAACCAATATAAGCATCTGCTTTCATTCTATTATCAAAATTAATTTATTAGTGACATAGAGATAAATATCAAAACTTTAACAATCTGTTGAGTAAAAGAAAAAAGAAAATTTCGATAGCATGCAATCCCAAAGTTGAGATCCATCCTAACATTCCAAACCTGACTCTCTTCTCGATGTTGTTCCTGAAAACTTCGCGGAAGTCGTGGTGGGAACATGCTCCTGACTTGACCATCTGTTCGACTCGTTCTGATTTAAGGAACACGTCGTGATAAGATTGGACTGCGTTTTGGAACGCTTCGTCTGCCAAGATCTGTGTCTCGCCCTTGAGGAAGGCCTAGTTGAATAGAAACGTTTTTAAAAATTATTTTGGTATTGCAAAAGTGGCCCAAAATGTTTGACAGCTGGTCTATCCTCAGGACTTTCAGTAATTGGGTGGCGGAAGTCAGATGGCTATCACTCATATACATCACATCATAACAGGCTGGAAACACCAACCTCATCATAGTTGGGGAAATAGCTTGGCAAATGATGAGGTGACTCTGGTCTTGTACGTAGCAAAAATTCTCAGCAGTTTTACGAGTAAATAAACGAAAAAAATCTTGATGTCGAAGATACATTGCACATCATGTTGGAAACGCATAAACCACCAATCTTTCATATTCTACTATTTCATCTAGATTTTACCTACAATAATAATAATATTATTATTGTAGCTTTCATCTCGAATATTAATTTTATATATCTGAAAACATCTTCTCTTTTATTTATTAGATTGGTGCTCGTAACTAGACAAGGATCTTTTTCTACATTTGCCTAAAAAAATACTCAATGTTAAGAAAAGCCAGTATTTTTGTTCAATTATACATAATATTAAAAGAGCTGATCTAATTCCTTTGTATTCTTGAATACAAAAAGGTTAACAAGGCAAAACGATGTAAAAAAGCCCTTACAATGTGAATTTTGATATAATTACGTCTTTATTGTGGTTTATAAAAAATCTAATATTTATATTCAAACCATTTGGCTAATACTAATTCATTTAAGCCACAGATACAAACCAGTGATCAATAAATTAAATATAGTAACTAAATGGTTCTAAAATACTTTCATGGTATTTTAATCGTTCAAGTGTTCGTATTCGGATCCTTGTTGCCAAATAAAATAACAATCGTTATCGTATAATTCTTATTGAAAATTATTTGGTATATGTAGTTGTACCTGAAACCGAGCCTGAATAGTTTCCAGCTGATGAGGAGTTAGCTTCGTATGTCTTCGGGTCATATCGGTCGGTTGTTTCGCGTTGAACGGATGAGCGACACATCGAGATACAAAAACGTATAATTGGATACGTTTCTTTTTGTCTTCTTCTAGTTTTTCTATTTTTTCCTAAGAAAAAGAGCAAGCTACTTACTAAAACTAAGAACTTATATTATGACAAAAGTTAATCCTGTAAACTTATATTATTTAAATTAAAATTGCTGTTGACTTCAGGTCTTATAAAAATATATTAATAAGATGACTTTGACATACCTGAGGGTCTTGGTCTTTATCAGAATGGCTAGCACCAGACGGACTTGGTGAAGGGGCAGGTGCTTCCCCAGAACTCGCACTCCCAGTCGATGTCCTGCGCAAGAATGATCTACTCGATCTATAGCATTAAGTCATCAATGTAAGTGAAATAAGTCTTTATACACTGATATTTTCTTGTGTATATCCTCCATCCTTTACTCTGTGCTTTCAAACTGTTCTTAGATCTAATCCTTCTTGATCAGTGTATATAGACTAATGGTCATGTTTGACACTACAAACTATTAGCACTATTGCAATTTGATAATATCCTTAAGCAAGTTCTAGAATATTATTTTCTACGATAATCTAAATGCTGTTTGATAATTCAATATCAATTTTGATACCCATTTCTAAAAAAACATTAGATTTAAATATGGGCATACTCTACGAGGTTAGGGTTAAGGAAAGGTTAATAATGGAAATAACTATTCTAGAGTAGCATCTAGTTTGTTTCTAGAATGTTTCGTGAATGGAAATGGACGTGAGTTAGTATTTTTTACGATAGTTTTAGATACTTACGCATGAGGTGGGGGTGCTAATGCAGCTGCCTCTCTTTGCCTTGTAGCAGGATGTAGAGGTGCTGCTAGTGGTGCCGTAGTTAATGGACTTGGACCTTTACAGAAACATTTTGTAAATGTATGACGTTTCAATTGTTGTAATTGTTTGCATAGTTTAATTTGTATTTATACCATAATCAAGAACCTTGACAAGAAGGACTGGAAAATTAAAAATGAGATCATAATTCGAAACAAGTGTATTCTTGGCTTCTACTTCTAGGCCTTCAACTAACAATGAATGTTTCTCAGTTGAATTAAATGAATGAATGAAAACTTTCATACCCCAGTTACTAAGTTTAATTGAATCAAACTAGAATGGATGCTATTGTAACTATTGTCAAGCCTATTCCATATTTTAAGTTCGTCTTATTATAGTTGGTGGCCTTTAAAGCTTCAGTTTACATCAGTTTTGAAATATTTCTGTTGATTACCTGGCAGGCCAGCTGTGGACCCTCGGGGTAATTCAGGTTTCCCTCGTACCGATGGTCTACCACCGGCAAGGGAACCAGGTGGCATAACTGTTGTTAAAAAAATACATGGTCATAAATTCTTAGTTCGCAAATAAGGCAGTATATTATACGTACGCCTTTCTGGTTTGTCAAACGCAGGGTCAACTCTTATTATAATTTATTAACCTGGTAATTTGGAGGGTTGCTTCTTGTGTTCATCTTCACTATCTTCCTCCGAAGAGCTGGGGTCAATCATGCTGCTGAGTTTGCTGTTGGAAGAAAATACACAATTTATTATGCCAATAAAATATTCAGTAGTTGACATTAGTAATGTCAGGATACAATAAAACCGGTTCGAAACTAAATCAATACATACTTCGTTAGTAATTCAAAACACATCCTAAATGCGGACCCTATACAAACATTTATGAACTGCCTCATAACATGCGATCCTAAACCCTCAGGCTAGACTAATAAATATTCCTACATCAATAATAACTAATATACGAGTCGAGAGTCAATATTGGGATAGTGAACATACGAAATTAACATCACGGCTTTTTCCTATGGGGGTAGGCAGAAACTTTAGAACGCCAAGTGTACAAATACTTCCTATACATAATATAGGTAGGTACTATAGTAGTGCCGTCAAATTTCTTAAGTTGTACGAGCTTCCAATTATTGTTGCTACAGGAAGAACAAATATAAATGATTTCTCTAAATAAAATTACTTCTATATATGTATAAGAAGTACTGTGAATATCTTTCTAGGTTACGATATTAATACCACAGACTGCTTCGGTATTGACTCGCATTTGAAAGGCTTTAAATGCCCTTTGAACTAATGAGACGGATATATTCCGGTTACACAAACAGTTTTTCTTTTGCTGGAGAGATTTTGAAGAGTACTAGTCCACGAAACATTTCTATTAATATCAGAATCATCATCTTCATCGTAGCCTAGCATTTTATGGCCACCCCAAAGTGGTCTGTCAGTCAAAAATAATTTAAGAATATCTTAAATATTTCTGCTCATAAAACTAACATTATATTTGCCTCCAAATCTCCGAGTCAAAGCTATCGCCTATAAAATGAGATTGAATACCAAATACATCAATTTATAATACATAAAGTGTATGAAACATAAAATGCGGGGCAAAATAGTAGCTACGTTATACATGTAAGGGTTACGAGACTCATACATTATTCACGAAGCCTGCACGACCATTATGTCTGGCCATGCTTGAATTACTTTCTTAGCTGTGTATATCGGTATGAGTGGTGAAACTCAATGGGTTATGGTAATAGATAGTTTGAAATCTACACCAACGTTTTTAGGGTTCATAAGTATTTCAAGTTCAGATGAATCATCATCTGCCATTTCAGCTTCAGATTTTGGACGTAAAATGTCTAAGATAGCTGGTATGATGTTAATTCTTTGTGACTCACTCAAAGTCTGAAAACGTCGAATTTTAATGATCGAAAAACACGGGAATTTATCTGTCAATGCGCTTATTTTTACCTCTCTTGACATTTTTTCGTTTATAGAATAATTTTGGGCTCAGAATTCCATACAAAAATTAACCCTTCAAGCTTAAGTTGATGAAAATATTATGCTTCTTACACAAAGTAGGTCGATATTTAAAAACATTCTACCAAAGCGACCCAAGATGTATCGAAACAGAATACTAAATTATCCATCACGATGACACTCGATTAATCCCCTACTAGCTTATCTCCCATACCTCCTAATACATCATCCACGATTCTATATTGAATATCATTTCCCTCGCGAATTATCTTAAATTGATAGGCTTCCCAATTTTCTATATTTAGAATGTTCTAATCTTGATTAGTTTTTTCTTCTTTGGAACCTTCTCCATTATTAGGCAACTGTTTTGATGTCAGATGTTTTCAATGGTCCTTTGGTGACACAAAAAGATAAGGAATCGAATTTCAAGGCTTTGTTAGTTAAAACAGAATGTTCAATTTTATTTAGACTTATTTTAAAATGAAAGGAAACATGTTTTGTGTTGATGAAATAAATTCGGAATTTTCAAAAGCCTTTCTTAAGAATTGACCATAAAAACACAGCTTTTTTTCTTATTCTTCTTTTATAAAGATACCATAAATAGAAACTACAAAACACCATGTCTCTTTCGCTTCATACCTATCCATACATATTTAATTATTATATTTCACCATAGGTACAATTAGGTACTAAGCATATCCTTATCTCAAGGTAAGGAAGCCCATTTATCGTCACTATAAAGACGCCAATTGTTTATAAAATGGAAGATTGCTTTTCGACCTTTTTTGCCCGCAGTTCCTCGTTGCCTCAATAATGCTTTGTCCATTACCATAGAATGCCGATCCAATATCGGCTGGATTCAATAAATAGAGCCCCATTCAGTACAATTGAAGCTATATATATTCAATTGCATTAAATAAAATGAATGCAAATGAAAATAAAAAGAAATGCAGGCTAAGCCGCAGAAAGCACAGTTTTCATTGAAATTGATTTAATTCCTTGTTTCAGTTTTATATCTGACTGTAATATCGGTGTCTAAAGAACAGAAATGGACTTGAATATTAATAAGTTGTTCTTCTACATTAATTTTCACTTCCATTCCAAGATACATATTAATGAATTAATATTTCTCCACACTAAAATATTCATAGACTCCAAATTAAAATGTTTCTGCTTCAAACGAACCGTTTTTTTCTTTGATCTCAATAGATTCGGTATTTACTCATTTATTCATATGAATAGCTAGATATAACATTTCGTGTGAGTGGTCACTCTCAGCTCTGAAAAGGCTTTTAATACGCAATACTGTTTTCCTGTTAGCCCTTTCAAACAATTAATTATTCAAAACATTTGTTTCGTTGTTAGGCTACAAAATTAACGAAGCCAAAGTTTAGGTTAGTGTGGGTAGTTAGAACCCAATTTGTGAGGTTGAAAAGGCTAGTCGGGCGGATTAAGGGAAGGCGAACAAGAGACCATGTTCAATTTCAATTATTGCAGTTCGTTACACACATCTTCCAGAGTTATTAGTGGAAACGGTGAATCGGAAAACGTAGTGAGAAACTCTAGTCATAATTCGACCAACTAAAGAAAAGCTAGGAGATACGAGAGTTTAATGTCTGGTTGATGTATCACTACTTGGACAAGGCAATTCACTAAAGGTTAGTTCAAATCCATCTTTAAAAAAAATTGAGCTAACACCATCATCTAATTTACCACAAATCCAAACCACGGTTTTCTATTTCTTGGCTACAATATTAGATTTTCACAAACTAAGTACTGCAGGGTTTTAATGTGCAATTATATTAGTTATGCAGGTGGGTTCAAAACAAGCCCATTTTCTAACATTCTTTTTCAAGTCGTATCATATGCTATCTTTATTTTCGTTCAATTACTTCCGCTTCCGCTCATTTCACAATGCTTGTCCTACATAAATACGAGCAAAGGAAAATAATCAAAGAATATTTTTAACAATGGACCAGTAGTATCGCTAATGGTTTCGCATTTTTAGACGTTTTGCTTCACTTTGTAGTGAATCCGTTAACGTGGTGACGACAGACCTACTTCGCTTATTTAACAAGGCTTTTGTCCAGTAGTGGACTGCAAAAGGCTGGCTACTTGAGTATTGAGAGAAAGAGAAGAGAAGTAATCTATTATTTTAAAAGAGTTTTCATGCAGTTTCTTGCCGGTTCTTCTCCATAGAACCTACTTTTTGGAACCGTGCACCTAGAGTCTCGATATTTCATAAGTGCTTGAATCTGGTTTTTATGAAATAAAGATTATATTCTATTCTATTCAAAAAATACAGTCAAATGCCGTAAGTTTGCCTGCAGCTCCAAACTTTGACTACGATAAAAACTTGCCAATAGCTGTTCAGCTAGTCTATTGGTTTAGAAATGTTGAGTAAGGAACAGGGGTTAAGATAGAAGTACAGGTAAACTGTCATAGTTTTACCGATATAGTAAGCTAAACAAAATTTATAGTAAAGGCAATTGAATATAAGCAAAATGTTTTCTTGTTTAATCTACCAAGATCGTTATGATAAGTTTCATCATCAAGACTTTTCATGGGATTAAAGAAGCTTGCTTAAATAACAAGATAATAATTATCAAAGTTAAAATTACAAAAGTCATTGTACATTTGCTTACCTACTATAACGAGTATGATAGTTATCTTAATCATCAAACTACATGTTGTGTTAGAAACAAACTTGATAAGATAGAATATGAGGGTCTGTAAGTAATAGAATATTTAAAAAAAAATGCCAAGCTTTTAGGTATTTTATCTACCTTTAAATAAACTAGGCAGTCTACCCTCGTCTAGTTAAAACATGTTTAAACATTAATAAAGGACGACGTGTTCCAAAACTAACGCGTTACGAAACTATATTTTTATAAAAAAGTATTTTTATGGGCTAATTTTCATGATATACTGAAATCCAAATCAGTTTTAGAACGAAATTCTCAGAATGACATCCAATCAGTTTTAGAATGATATTCTCAGAATGTAATTACTGCTAATGATCTCACTGCATTCGTTAACATTAACATGATTATTAACTCGACCATTTTTTTTATAACCTTTATAATGACGAAGTAAATTTTCCATATCAATTTTTTTTTATTCAATATCTTTATTTCAGACCACAGGAGATCCATAAGGTCATCATATCAATCCATAGAGATCAAATGACACACCATAAGCTGAGCTGCATCAAAGACCGCTACAGAATAATCATGGCTGGAAACACCATAATTATTTAAATACCCTTATTTTTTTTTACCGTCCAAGTTAATGAGCTTTGATAACCACAAAGCCTATACGACTTTAGCAGAAAACAAAAACATTGTTACCACAACACAATGGTGACAATGGTAACAGTGTAATTAAGGAACACAATGACATGAGCCTTCTTATTTACGATCCCGGTAGGAGGCCTACAAAAAGTCTGTTTACAAATTAACTTCACCTGGCTAATGACTTTGAGCATTTTTAATTGGTATTTGAGAGCATTCTTTCTTGTTCGTTACAAACGAAAATCTCTTCTGTTAATTTTTTAAAGGTGTTTAGGTGTTATATATCACGTAAAGGTACTATTTGGGGCAGATTTTTTAATCGCCAGATCTAGCGATTTATCTGAACTAGTATAGTATTATATTATGTGTCCGAAAGAATAAATTTGATGACAGCTTCTCTATACAGAATCTGTCAAGCGTAAAATTTAATCGATGGAAAAGCAAATTTTTTAATCGCCAGATAATGTTTTATTATCTGGCGATTAAAAAATTAGCTTTTAAAGAAACAATTTTATAATCTTGCATAAGCCTAGTACCATAGAAAAAAATATTATCTATCATCATCAGCAGCTCATGCAGTCTAAATAAATGTGTTTACCCACCATGAGAGTTATAGGAGCATATCAGGTAAAAAAAATACCATCACTCACTAAATGGACTAAATCGTCCACATAAAGTAAAATTTTATTTGTTTTCGAAACGAGCTGGTCCTTTCCTAGCACTGGTAGCCGTAACGGTCCTGATCCTTATACGCTCCTATTACGGCCATAATATGGTATGGATAGTGGACAGAAACCTCAGGTTTCTATCGATCCTCTACACGATTAGCTGAACTAAACTCGTCGGTTTATCACCAGACACATCGAAACAAATTATTCAATCCGCAGCAGACTTTTACATAGCTAGCTATGCCCGCGGTTCCGTCCGAGCGGAATAGGGAAGCGGCGATAAAAAATATCGCCAAAAAAAAAGTTTATTCTCAGATAAAGCAGCCCATTATAGCAAATTTTGTTAGTAATTTTTTTGTTGGTAGGAAAATAACGCATCACTGCTCCACACTGCAAGCTTACCGGACCAACTCAATAATGTAGTTCAGTAAATCTACGAAGCAGAATAGTGTCAGTTCTGTCGTCGATCATTTCCAGGACGCTATTCCGTCTCCCTCGCACTCGCCGCATTACAGACGCTACTTTCTTGCGATTATTGCGTAGAAGTCGTCGACGCTGGCTTCCGTAAACATGCCAGATGCTATGTCCTTCCTCATCATGCACACTATTTCCTTGTGTGAAAGATCGGTTCAACTGTTCAGTTGTGAACAGGTAACAGACGGACAGAGAGACAAAGTTACTTTCGCATATAAAATACAGGATAATTTTTTATGTAGTGCACATAATTTGTAGTCTCTGTACCTAAATGCAACCGCTGTATTGGGATACACTTTAAAACAAAACGAAATTTCCACTTAGTATGAGGGACACGCATATTTAGCTAGCGCAAGCAATACAAAATCAAAATTTTATATTATTTTGGAGTGAATTTTAGTACTGCGGTTGCATTTGGGAACAGACACTGAATCACTCTATATTTTGGGCACTACAACATAAAAATTTATCCTGTATAATATGTAGGTAAGGATACAGATAGTGCCATTCTAATATATGATACTAAGACGCACCCACTCTTCTTCCTAATCGCTTACAATACATGTGTGCAACATTCCGCTAGTGTTTTAGTTTTGTCGATACACACTAATTACCTATGAGTGCACACGCACACTACGATGAATAGGTAGACTAATCACGAGAGAGCATTACGGTCAACTGGAAAGATATGTCAAAAATTTGTGGGGGGGGGGGCGTTTTCGTGGAGGGCACTATCTGTAGCGTCGCTCTACCATTACGAGACAAGCCTTACGCTGAATTACGTAACAACGGTTTGGTTTTTATGATCCCGCTGGGAGGCCTAACACAGTACCTACATTATTAGGTTCTGCGTATCTCAGTTAGGATCGGTCTAGATGTCAGGGGCAACCAGAAGCCCTAGTATAAGCAAGTGGGCTAAGTAAAGCATATCGATATCCCGTAGCTATTTGATTACGAAGGCCAGATGGCAGACGCTCTGTATCAAATAATAATTAAACTATAGATACCTATACGAGTATGGGGCGATTGCTGGCGCCCGCAAGCAATAGATTTATTTTTTCCACTGTCTGTCTATGTTTCGTCACTTCACTGGGTGAGTACTTGACTTGACTTGAGAAAAGGCTGTGATGATGAGACTCCAAAATGACTCTTTATGAGCTGATATGGGTTTATGTTCTATGTCTTGACTCTAAGCTACAGGATATTTTTTTAAGTAGTGCGCAAAATTTTCAGTCATCCAGTGTCCGTTCCTAAATGCATCCGCAGTAAGTACTAAAATTCACTCCAAAACAAAATAAAAATTTGATTTTGTATGGCTTGCGTGGTATATAAAAAATATAATATTATACTTATGGAAGGACATCACGAAACAATAATATCCTTTTATTTTTTCTAAATTAAGAATTCTCTCTTTATCTCTATTACTTTTACATGAATTCTACACCAAAAAAACTGTAATGTTTTCTACATTACAGTTTTTTTGGTGTAGAATTCACATGACAATTTGTATTAAATTTTTGAATCTTTTGTTTATTTTTGAAACATTTGAAAAAAACTATTTTTGGTTGATTTTTCGCTCGCCGCCTTCTATTGTTGTTTCATTTGCTTACGTAAGGAAATATATGCTGCGATCCCTTTCTGGCATTTCAAGGCCGTTGAGCCAGGTAATCCTCTTAACCCAAGAAATAAACTAATAAATCGTGCAGGCTTACATAACACCAACAAAGAAGCTGTCGTTCTCAAAGACATTTCCGCTACAGCCACAAACTAAATAAATTATGTTTATAGCTACCCTCTGCCACATGAGTAAATATACTCCGTGGCAACGGTTACGAGACAAAAGCTAATGCTAACTGTAATTATATAACACAAGTCTTGTTTTTTACGGTCCCACTGGGGTCTGACAACAATACATACGTGGATTTTGTAGGTTTATCCTCAATGTTGCTTTAAATAGTCTTTCAACGTCTTTTAACGTTTTTTAACCTTCTTTGTGAGGTCTCGCATCATCTATTTATGTCTATAAATTAGTTAATCCAGTGATTTGATCGATTTTTATTCGTGTTCTCATTCCGCCATTAATTTATGACGATTCTCTATTTAAATTCCCTTTGAAATTACTTCTATAAAATAACGTCACTTTCCGCGTCTGTCTGTTTGTCTGTATACTCGCTAACTCCTACTAAACCATGCAACAGATTTTGATGCGGTTTTCCCCATCAGTTAGATAACTTTTCACGGAAGGTTTATAATAAATGTAGTATAATACTTAGGATAGTAGAGAAATTGGACCCATGCGAAGCCGGGGACGGGTCGCCAGTAAAATATAATTTGGTGGTGCCGTTCGTCGCCACTTATTTCTATAGCTATAGCATCGCTCTACATTTACGACAAGAGCCTAAAAACCGTAATTTTGTAACACATGCGTCTTGTTTTTCACGGTGTCCCTCTGGGAGATGTCAAGCCTTCGCCACTTGTAGGCTATCAGCCTAAATCCCTGTTGAGCTGAACAGAGTAGAAGGGATCGTGTGACGTGTCCCGTTATCCCCTTTGGGAAGGATTAAATTATATTTCCGGCAAATATAACGGTAGAACCCTGCTAATTACGGCCATATAATTTCAAACTAAACACAATGAAATACCTATAAAGTAACCCTCTCGCCTGATCCCTTAATGATTATAGCAGTATCTCGTTGAAAAGTATTGATATTCAGCGGCATCTGGTTAAAGGGGCAGCCGATCTCAAAATTCACTGTAATGTAAATGAAATCAATGTTACGGATCAACAGAAACAAATAATAAAAATAAATATATATATGTATATACCACGTGTAACAAAAAATCTATTTTTTAAATGTTTGTCTGTCTATTTGTTCCGACTAATCTCCTGCTAGACTGATTTTCACGGGACTTTCCCTGGAAGATAGCTGACGTTATAAGGAGTAACTTAGGCTACTTATATTTTAGAAAAAGAAAAAGAATTAATGACCCGCGCAAAATGCAGAAAATTGTTGAATTCCACGCTGACGAAGTCGCGGGAACAGCTAGTTAGTAAATATAATAGCTACCAACGACAGATCGATAGCGGCTGCAATAAATTTATTTCTGTCGTCGACTTCAGACGTATTAGAAAAAGTAGGTAACTGGAACACCTTTGTTCATACTAAATTCAACGCGTTAACAAGGTTCCTATAGCGGCTTACTGGTCGATACTAGAGTGAGTCCGATATCATGTCACATGTATAAAACATCGATATTTCAAAATTCATTCCGCATGCCGGAGGAGCTTTGGGCAAAAACAACCACACAGTGGGTCCCAAATAGCAAGAAACGGCAACGCGGCAGGCCCAGAAGCAGATGGCGTGATGAGCTGGACGTCTATCTAAAGGATTGGGCCCAAATTGCTATAGACCGGGAAAAGTGGAAGGAGGGAAGGGAGGCCCTGCAGTGGGATACTACGGGCTATTAATAATAATAAAATTAATAATTTCAATATCATTTTGTCATGCAGTGACAACGACAAAATCATCCATGCCTAAAATCATCACTCGTTAATGACCAGCGTATACCGCGTACCTAAAATGGTAATAAACATCGACTCTGGTAATAAGCTTCAACACGACCGTGAGAGACTAAAGTTTGAAATACCTTGTAAAAAGAATTACCGATCATATATATGGGAGTCCCAATTTTATGATCGGTAAAAAAAATACTAGGTAGCTCGCAGTTTAGTCTCTCACGATCGTATTGAAGTTTCAAGACCACCAGAAGAAGACCAAAGTCGATGTTCATTACCATTTTATTTATGCGGTAGACCCCCTGGACTGAATGAACGTGAACTTCGGTTTTGACTGTGATATGACAATGACAACATGACAACATGGAATGCGTCAATGCGGTGATAGTTACAGAAAAATCATTGATGATTTTGGCATTATTTCCGTCATCGATATCATAATATATCATCGGGTAGTCATTGATATCGAAGAATCATCACTTACCTAGCCCATCTCTAGTCGATAGTAACAACTAATGCTAATGACTAACATAGGTACCACGTTGTAGTTAAAGGAGGACGTTAAACCCGATAAATATTACAATAAACCATGTAGTTATAACAAAATGTAATTACATAATAATTTTCTTAAACCTATGTTTTCGATAAGAAAATGAAAATGTACATAAAGAAAGAAAGAAAGAAAAATAATTTATTAGCATAAAATAAACGGAAGACATAAAATTCAGTTATTGTGCTAAAGAGGCCGCGGCTCAGCATAATATCAGGAGGCAGTGATACTGGCCACCTGACGCTGGTTTTCAGCTGCAACTCACGAGTGCCATACGCTCGAAACTATTAATACTATATCAGCTCAAAGATAATAAAAAATAAATTACGTTCAATGAAAATGAAAAAAAAAAAAAAAAAAAAAAACCTTACCTTATCTTACCCGATAATTTTTTTTAAAAATTCCGATCGACCTAAATGTTAAATCATCAACTCCAACATACACCCGTCCTTCAACCACTTCTCGTGAATCATCAGCTTAAGAGGAAATGCGGGCGGTGTTTTATCCATACAAACGTATTCCCCAATATTCTCTCTGGATTTCGTTACCAGCGCATTGATTTTTTTATATGATATAGAAATCGACCACTAGCATGTCCCTACGTTTAGTTATTTTTAATTAGTTACTTCCTATAGGAGGTGTGACCCCCCCAAAATTCCATAAAATTGCCAAGTTTGAATGCCATAAACAGACGCTCAATATGCAAAGTTTGATAGTGTATTTCAAAAAAGCAAAACGCACAGACAGATTTTTTTTTACCCATACAGTACTTAGGTGAAAAAAACATAAAAGTTGGTCTACTTTTGGAGTATACACGGGAATACAAAACCTCGATTTTGACGATTTTATTTAGGACTGATCAGTCTGAGGTGCAGTTGTCCCTTTCGCTTTCACTCGGTGAACGGCATGCGCCAGCGATAGCGATAGTTTTTTAAAAGAATAACTATTCTTCATTATCTATTATCATTATTTATTTTAAAAAAAACTTGTTCTTCTTTTTTGTTGTTTTTTTTAATTTGGCACTTTTATTTGTTCCTGGTGAGTTCAGAATAAAACTGTTTTCTTTTCTTCTTTCTTTATTCATTTTTTTCTGCGACCACATTTCCTCTTAATAATTCCACTAGTGAATCTTAAGCCTCCTCTCTAAGAGGGTAGCGTGAAAACAAGTGACCTCAATTTCCGGAATCACTATGAAAACAATTTACCCAAAATGGGTCAAACCTTAAAGGAAAATTAGCAGTCGGAGCCAAGCTATCATTTTCCCCCGGAGACTACTAAAGTTATCAGTTTTATTGTCAATGGAACAACCCAGTTGGCCTTTGCACAATTGAATTAAATATAAAAAAAAACTTGGCAGTCCCGTCTATGGCACAATTTGCATTAATTTCTTGATTACAATATTGAGTTACTAACTGTAAATACTTATTAGTAAGTTGGCAACGGTCAAGGTTGGCAACTATCCTACTCCTTATACTTAGAAAGTGTTTATTACTTAATTCACTAAACGGGAAGAGGTGGCCTCTTCCCGCTTAGTGAATTAAGTAAAAACTAATCGAATATCGAATCAATACTAATGTCCTTATTTCGTCCCTCCACGAGTTAAACTTAAGTGTCTAGCATACGAAAATTTATAAGGACTAAAATGTCCTGAAAATGAAAATAAAAAATCTAGGTACGAAACTAACTACAATAATGATAAAGGCTAAGCATTTCTTTGTAGGTTCAGTATTCTATTATAAAACATGTATCAGAATTGCGTGGTTTTCGCGATTACGATGTTGGTCCGATAGAGAAAGTTGTTCAGTTTGATGGTCTGATCCACACCCTTAGGGACTTTACTCATGACGCGACGCGACGCGACCGATATCGCATCGATTGTCGACCCAAATTGCATGTACGTCCTAATGGAGCGACGCGATGCGATTCGACTGATTTGTGTCGCTCACCAACTAGGTATATAACTGACTTCAAAAAAGGAGGAGGTTCTATGTTCGACCGAATGTACTTTTTTTTAATGTATGTTCACCGATATCTCCGTCAATTGCGAACCGATTTTGAAAATTCTTTTTTTGTTTGAAAGGGTATACTCTCGAAGTAGTCTCATTTAGATTTTATGAAGACCTTCGGAGATAGACAATGGAACTCTTCAATGGATAACAGCAAATCATTCGCGATTGCTGTGATCGCATGTTTATGTATTATCTTAGATGCCACTCCAAATAGAAAAATAACATAAACTTTTAATAAAAGTAAAAACCGACTTCAAAAATCTATAAAGTATAAAATAATTTACTTAAAAAACTTAACAGCTTCTGAAGTCGGGGTCTTTATTTCTTCAATGCACCTTAGCTTGGCAGTGGTACATCCCTTCCGTGGACATAGCGTCGTAATTTCGACATTCTTTCCACATCGTTCGCCGTTCTAATGACGCTTCCCTTGTGTTCTTATGGGTGACATGAGTGTTAAGTAGGTACCTACTAGTATTGATTAAATTGAAAAAATGATAAATTTAATTGGAAGATTAAATAAATGATAAATTCAGGACGAATTTAAGCCGGGGCCGCTGCCGCGGCCCCATTTATTATTGTAGATTTGGTTTGTGAAAAGAGTATCCATGGAGTTTCTTGCGGGTATCTTCTCCAGGACCAACCCACTTGGAACCGTGCACCTAGAATCACGACGTTTTGAAAGTGCCTGCAAAGGCCCAGTTGAAATAAAAATCTTTAACTTTGACTTTTTTCGACGGCAGCAAGGGATGTTAAAGAAGGTATGCCGTCAACCTAGTTAAAATAAGACGTCAAATGTTGTAAATAAAAAATTGTAGGTTCACACGGCTACATATCGAGCTATACATTTCCAGTATAAGCTGACCTCGCATTGTATAGGCTTTCCGTACAATGACAGCTCAGCTTATACTAAAAATGTATAGCTTGATATGTAGCCATGCGTTTACCAGTATTGCTTTTTCTAGCAACAGTGTCCCATGCTAATTTTGTTGCATGGGTGTGGTTATACCTCCTACCTTTTTAATTCCGCTCCCATTAAGGAGTTATTGCACCTACTCATCATTATGAACAACTTTTACTATGGGGCCGAGACTGAAATAGCGAAAAGAACAAGAGCGGTTCCATGCCTGTTCCATATCTATCAATAGTTCAATAAAATGAATGCGTTGGTCCCATAGTAAAAGTTACCGTAAAATAAAATAAAAATCAAATTTTATCTTGATACGCCTTGTAACGTTTAAATTGAAACAACAAAAATAAACATCTAATCTAAACTGACGAGCTATTCATGAAAGTACTCGAACAGTTTTGTTTATCTAAAAGGTATCTTGAAATCCTAAGAAGATGGGAAGGCAAGAATCCTATTACTGAAAAGATCCTTTGTAATGGAAAAAGAAGCTATAAATGAAGGTTTGGACCAACGACTGGAAATGAGATCTCCTTTGGTTAGAAGTAATCGGACCGAAGCTGGGAATGTCAACGAATTTCTTTGAATTTGCTGTAATCATTGCTGTTTATATTTTGTAACTAGTAGTTGACACACTTCCAGCTGGGCACCACACTACTTAGTTTTTTGTATTACGAATTTACACGTAAACGAACGTATACAGACATTCTGCTTTTTATTTTTATAAAACAGAAATATTATATAGATTGACGCTAGAGATTTGGGAAATTGACGTCTTGCGGCGCAGCAACATAGCAGAATTTAGCCAACGTTATAACACGTAGTACGCGTAAAGGTAAACTTTTGATGGACGTGATCACACGTTGCGTCGATTAGTGTTTTCTTATTTTGCCGTTTTATGACTTTGCTCAGCCGAATGTGTTACACACACATATTCCATACAATTAGTCGAATAATATTGAATTATTTGTATGAAAAAGCAGATTTTTTATTCGTGATTCCAGTGTTGGTGCCATAGTAAAAGTTGTTATAGGAATCGGGACTAGAAAGGTAGGAAAAAGGTATGCCTTGTATATAATTGTATTAAAAGCATATTTTAAACCATATTATTTTATGTATAAGACTGCACCTACGAGCCTGGCATAGTTATTGTTACACTATTATTTTAACTAGTGGTCGCCCAGTGTTCGAAATTCGACCGTAATTTTAGCTTTCTACACTTCTTCTCCATATAAACTTTAACTATGCCAAATCGCAATATGCTTAAAAAGTGGTACACAGTTTACTCTTCACGTACCTATTAATTATATAGATTTTTAATTGTCCTAGTATTTAAGTGTAAACAGTATGTTTGTTGGTGAACCTAACTAATAAATTGAAATAACAATAAATCATTCCTACCATTATAGGATTGCATTGTAAGCTCTATAAGTTGATATTTGTTTACTAGAGTATTTTACTACCTATATTAATTAATATATATAATTACATTTAATATTTAATTTAAATCCAATTGATTCTAATATGTCTGTGAAATTGTGATAAAGATATTACCTATATCTCATAAAAAATAGGATTAATTGTCGTTATCTAATAATTTATAATTTTAATGTATTCTTTTATTATATTTGCATGCCATTATTATATGGCGGAATGTGTTTGCACTAAGATAAGATATTATGTACCATCTTTTATACCGCATTTTAAGCAAATAAACTGATTTGATTTGATTTTTTTTTTAAATCTTATTCTGTTTTCAATCCGGAAGTGAAAAACTTTTCACACAGATTGATAGGCATGGCATAGGTAATCTATTTTATATCTATACTACTAACTGGTCAACTTGTAACTGCCATAGCAATCTTATTCAGAGGCCAATCATTTATATCCTATTCTTATTTTTATTTACATTAAATAACATTATTCTCGCAGCTCTTACCACAACATTGTATTGATCAAGATTACAATCTATTATTTTAAAAGAGTTTTGAGTTTCATGCAGGTTCTTCTCTATTGGACCTACCATTTGGAACCGCGCACCTAGGCTGACATTCAGAGACGACAGAAATGAGTCTAAGCGTGAACTTACGCTTCCATCGGTCAAAATTTGATCGTAAGTTTGACAGATGGAAGCGTAAGTTCACGCTTAGACTCGTTTCTGTCATCTCTGAATGTCACTAGAGTCTCGATATTTGATAAGTGTCTGTATTTGGTTTAAATGAAATAAAGATTTATTCTATTCAATACGTCACACCTGATTAATTCAGACTCTGAATATTATTTCTAAAACACTCAATTATATAAGCAACAATGGAAAATAACCATGAGCAGTTACGTTATAATTTAGCTGAACAATTTCCCCATAAGGGGTCATCCATAAAGTACGTCACACTAATTTTGTGAATTTTTAACCCCTCCTCCGTCCTTATCACAGTTGATCACATTTGTGAGACCCCCCCGCCGCCCTAGTGTGACGTCACATATTTTACATCTGGAAATTATTAAATTAAAACAGCAGTACCGTTAGTTTTATTTCCATTTAAGTTATTTTTTAATAATTATGTAATAAATCAATAATTGCCATACAGATTACAAGTTGGAAATATTTTTATTTATTATTTATTTATTTTATTTATTTATGTACACACAAGGAAACATGGTAATAAAAATGTTACAGACAAATGAGCACAATGGAACTACTTATTTCTAAAGAAATTTCTTCCAGTAGTCCCGCGATTGGAAATAAGGATGATAGACACGTAGACACAGTGTGTAAAAATTACAAAGTAACTACTTTAGACTACTTAAACTTATGGTATACTAAACTAAACCAATAACTAAATACCAATACCAATACCAATACCAATTTTAAGTTTTCGTTAATAGTTCAAATTTGGCATTTTAACACTTAGATGTATTCGATTTTGAAATGTGACGTCACTCGAAACTTAGGACCCACCCCTTGTCACATAATGTCACACTTCGTCGACCTCCTCCCTTAACGTGTGACGTACTTTATGGATGGTCCCTAACTTGTCCACACAATAGTTACGTGTTTTAAAGAAATTAATAGTACCAATTCGTGTAGTGCCATGCGTCACGATATAGTGCCATTACGTGGATACTTAAAAAACTATGAAAACTATAATACTTTCGTTTTAACGGTCTGCTGAACAAACTGATAACAGTGTTACTCTTTGAAATTGAATAATGTGGGTTATTAACTGCTAATTGGTCTAGAATAAGGGTCTAGAGGCGACGAGGTCTTGGTACGAGTATTTAACCGTTTCTTGTTTCAGGTTTCAATTTCTTGCCGATCTCTTCCCCATAGGACCAACGCATTTGGAATCGTGCACCTCGAATCACGACCTTTGTAAAAGCCCAGTTGAAATAAAAAACTTTGATTTTGACAGATAGATATTTTCAAAATCGGAACGTGGATTTCTCACAGGAATAACAATAGCTCATAGAAATAATAAGTAGGGCTCCCTAGTTAATAAGTCTATGCAACAGCTATTGAAAAACCTAGCTAATGTTTTAAAACCGACTTATTTCCAAGGAGTTCCAAGCTGATTGGCTCGGCTTATGACTGAAGAGCGGTCGATACAGAGTCTAACAATAGGTTTAATAGAATTATCTATTAAAAATTCACAGGTTTTCATACTACCCCACAGCAAGGTATTTATTCTGTATGATCGATTTTGTTCCAACAATAATCTAATGGATCATTAAAAATGCACATGTCATGTTCGTCGTACTAGCGTATACATACTATATACTTAATCCACTTTACTGTATTAAAGTTGTTTTGTTTTGAAGCTGTAATTATGACGTAACAACACCAATTTAGTGGATCAGAATCGCTCGAAGATCAATCATCAACGTTGGCGTCTTTTATTTACACAAGTTGATGGTAAAAAATATTGAAAGTTCCTATTATGAAAAAAGGACACTTCCTTTTAGGGTTTATTTAATTAACTAATTAACAACTTTAACAATGGGTCCAACCCGGAAATTGCGAAAAAAATATCACCTATTCCATTCATTTAGCCCAGTAACATTGGATTATTTGTATGAAACAGCAGATTTTTTATTCGCGATTTCAGGGTTGGTACCGTAGTAAAAGTTGTTCATAATGATGAGTACTATAACGCTTTAAAGCAGATTTGTTTGCCACCTTACTGGTATAAAAAAAAGGGTAAGTATGGAGTTTCTTGCCGGTATCTTCTCCAGGACCAACCCACTTGGAACCGTGCACCTAGAATCACGACGACGTTTTGAAAGTAAGTAAGTAAAGGCCCAGTTGAAATAAAAAACTTTGAAATTGAGTACACGTTGGCACTGTGGCTAAGCGATTAGCTTTCTGTACTACGTGCCGTGGGTTCGATACCCGCACGGAACAAATATTTGTATGATCTACAGATAGTTGTTTCGGGCATGTGACATGTGTGTTTGTAAGCTGTACCCTCGATACAGGAGAAATCCTAGTGAGGGGCAAAGTTTCTAAAAGAAAAAATCTTTGCCTTTGACTATGTTAAATGTTTTGTTTAACATTGATAAAACAAACAATCTGGCTACTCTGCGAAGGTTTCGCAGGTATATTGGTCGCTAAGTTACCAACACGGGGAACGTTCGACCTAAACTTAATTTCCATTATGCAAAATAACAATGTCCTAAAACCAGGCTACTTCTCTAAAGCACTACGCAAAGACAGAGCTGTTTGAGGATCAAATTTTGATAGAGAAGTTCTACGGGCCATGTTTGCTAGAGAATCGTCTAATCCTAATACCTGCAGGATTAGGGTCACGTGTTGAATTATAATACTCGCATCGGCATCGAATAAATTTTGACAGTTTCAGAATGTTCATTGCATCCCTCTTGCATCGGGTGCGGGGTAGTACCTACCTAGCAGTCTACTGGCCAAAGATTTTGAGATTATTATCATGAGACACTGGCTCATGTATAAGCCAGCAGCCATGCTTATCTCAAATAAATAATTTATGTACCTACCTACTTTTTTATTTTTTTTATTATGGATGTGATGTGCTACCAGTTGAACACTTGCTTTCCATGCAAGAGGGTCTGAGTTCGAAACCGGCCCGTACCTCTGACTTTTCGGATTCATGAGCGGATTCTTTGATTATCACTTGCGATAACTGTGAAGGAAAACATCGTGAGGAAACCTGCAGATCTGAGAGGGCCTCATAAAGTTCTTGATGGTGCGTGTAGTCCGCCAACCCGCACTAGGCCAGCGTGGTGGATTAAAGCCTTCTCATTCTGAAAAGAGGCCTGTGCCCAGTAGTGGGATAGTATGAGCTGGATTTGACTCTACATCAATTATTACTTAATTGCCGTTTCGAAATACCACAGAACTGCACACTACGGCAGCTCTCCGCCACCAACTTGGCGTTCCCACTAATTTCTAAGGTTTATTATAACTGGGCTTAACGAAGCCTTAATCGCCGATTTATTTCCAGTTCATTAACTCTAAGAAGATTAGCAGTCTATTCTTTCATTCCTAAACCCACAGTTAACTAGACTCGTTTAGCTCGACGCAATAAGCTTAAAAAGCCTTGATTGGCCCGCTCAGCGTGATCCTAGTGAGCCAATTTAACCGTTAATTGTAGACTATTAAGTGTTATTACTGCCAAGGATGGTTAATGAAGATATACCTATGGGAAATTATGTCGAGAGTAGCTTTTAGTGCGGGTGGTGCAGGGAACATAAGTAACAGAGACATACTCAATTATCATTATAATGTAGTATGTTCATAGAAATAATAAGTAGGGCTCTAGGGTCTGTTCTAAGAAGTCACATCGGCAAACTTCGTAAAATCGATCACTTCCGAATTGAGTGCGTCTGCAAGACCACGAATATTTATTAAGGTAAAACATGATCTTTGCGTTGACGCAATAAGTTCACGTAAAATAGGCGTGGGCAAAGTATCATTTTTGGGATTGGAACATTTGCATCTGACTCACTGAAAAGATCCGAAACACTGATATGTTTCATTTGTATCATTTGGCTCATCGGCTCAAAGGATATAAAATGGCGTGTAGGTACTCTTTACGGGAACCGACTCACTGATACGGATAATTGAAGTATGCAAAAAACTAGCTTATTTTATTTGATACGTAAGCGTCTTAGTGGTAATTTTTACGTGGATGGATAAAGACAACGAAAAACTGTGAGAGTGTGAGTGATACACATCTAATTTTGTATCTCTTTCTGACTTGTATATATTGTAATTATGTCACCCACTCTCTCGCGACTCTCGAGTCAGTAGTCAAGTAACTCAGTATCTCAATCCCTCTCTTGCTCACTGCTCAGCCGCCTCGCAAGCGATGCGTAGCGTGGAAAGATTCAGATCCAAATGATACGATTGAAACGTTGTTACTGAACCAATCTTTTGTATCTTTTCAAAGATCCGGATCAATGAGTCGGTTCGGTAAAGAGTTACACACGCCAATTGCAAAATGATCTAAGCGAGCGACTGCCATTGGTTGCTCGATCAGGTACCTACATAATACGTACATGATCGAGCAACCAATGAAAAAAAATATATCGATGTTACTTCTTAGTTGTGTAGTACCACGGTATATATATACTACATACAGTAACTCAGCTAAGACGTTTTTGTGACATCGACAAGCGGAGCGCTAGGGATGTCACTAATATTTTTGGAAAATGGTTTTTATTTTATTTAGTTACATTTACCTACTGCAAACATAAATTAATACTAGTATTGGCCCAGGGCTTCGCTCGTAAGTACGTAAGTAGTATGTGAACTACATATATGACGATATTTAGACAGGAATTAAAAACATGTGATGATTCTTAAAAAATAAGATGGGAATGGATATTTTTTAATAATTACGATTTGTTCCTGGTAAAATATCCTAAGCGTTAAAGTATTCTTCAGAAACACGATAATTCAGTGCCGGTTTCTTTACTGAATCATCTCGGAAAATCAAACGAAGCAATTTGGACCGGCTGAAAAAGATAATGTCATCACTATCAACTATCCCACTTTACGCGGACCCTCAGATATCGATTTTGAAAGCAATTGGTCCAGTAACTAAAAGATAAAAAACGCGGCAATTTTTTTAAATTCTAACTTTAAATAAGGATTTAGAGGCCATATGGACTCTGAGATATCGATTTTGAAAGCAATTGGTCCAGTAACTAAAAAGATAAAAAAGGCGGCAACTTTTTAAAATTCTGACTATAAGTAAGTATTCAGAGGCCATAGGGACTCTCAGATATCGATTTTGAAAGCAATTGGTCCAGTAACTAAAAAGATCAAAAGGCGGCAACTTTTTAAAATTCTAACTATAAATAAGTATTGAGAGGCCATATGGACTCTCAGATATCGATTTTGAAAGCAATTGGTCCAATAACTAAGAATGTCCAAATTGGCGGCCTATTTTTAAATTCCGACTTTATATATGGATTTAGAGACTATACGAACTCTCAGATATCGATTTCGTATATAATCGGTCCAGTAATAAAAAAGATCAAAATGGCCGCCATTTTTTTTTATTTCTGACCATAATTACGATTTCAAAGAAGACACGCATTTTCAAAGCAATCGGTCAATATTGACAACAAATTCGTAGAGAAATAGTTGAACATTCATTATACCTTTCGATATCAGCGGGAAATTTAAAAAAAGCTAACTGCTAATTTTATATTGAGGAGTTCAAACAGCCGTAAACACTAAAATATAGTCCTGTCAATATAATTAACATAGGAAAATATGGGAGCAACACAAATCGTGACCGACTTTGTCTCGAAGTAACACCGACTGACAACCTTTGAATATTTCGCTGTTACCTTACCGAACCTAACCAAGAAATCCCTGTAGAGCACACGTCTCTGTGTGTGTTTGAATTCGGAACGTAAGTACGTAGCTTACCAACTGTTTACTATATATTTAAACTGTGGTAGTACTGTACAAGTTTAGACAAAAAACGGGTCCTAAGGTAAATAATATAATTAGAATGGGTAGGTATACAATGAATTATGTAAATAAGCATATGGGTAGGCAGGTTAACTAAGTTATAGCAGATTTTGTATCATAAAAACAACAAGAACTAGCTACTTTGTTACCTTTGAGTATCTTACTCAAAGTATGTTACTGATGCATTCTCGATCACTGAATTTATTAGATTAATACGCATAGACGAGTTAAGTTACTTAAAGACTGTTATTATCGCCTTTTAGAACAAAGTTTAAAATAATAATATCAAGATTGTCATAAAAAAAATCAAGATTTTTGATACATTTTCCCCCTCTCCAATCTGCTTAAAAATTGAGCAAAAATGTTCCGGCATCAAAGACCGTAACATTACATAAATAATGCCAAATTTGGAGCCCTCCACTCAAGGAACACGGCAGGGTTTCCCATCATTGAATCCCACTTGCGTGAAAGATTACCATCAAACTCATTTGCTGAACAGCTTAGAAATACACAAACATTCGTTAGCATATATAAATAAGTTGTAAGGTTTGTAACATTGAGTTCATCGTTACAATTCATAGAGGTCGGAATTCTAATACCAAACTTTATGGTTTGAGCTTATTTTCTGTTCCGACGATTTCGAAGTTTTAGCGCAAGCATTTTAACTGCTTCATGCTCGTGAACGGGTGGCGTCTGTCGGAACTGCCGTGGCAATCTTATTCAAAGGCAAATAATTATTATCCTAGTCTTATATTATTCACATTAAATTACATTATTCTCGCAGTTACCACAACATTGTATCTACTGCTCAAGATTGTAATTTATTATTTTAAAAGAGTTTCCATGGAGTTTCTTGCCGGCTCGTCTCCATAGGATCTACTATTTGGAACCGTGCATCTAGAGTCTCGACATTTCATAAGTGTCTGTATCTGGTTTACATGAAATAAAGATCTGTTCTATTCTACTTACAGCCTACCAGATATTTCTGTAAAAAGAAAATATTTCTGTACGAAAAAAGTTTACCTCCCATGTACCTAAATATACGGGCGATACGTGTGAAAAAATGCTACGTCGAAACAGCCATAAAATAAAACATCTGACGGTCGCTCTCGGAAACGAAATTGCTTCATTTCTGTACTTTGTCTCCCGAAAAAGCAAACACATGACTGTGCAAAAAAAACTTAATAACCATACGCAAACAAATTAAAAATGGCAGAAGAGTCTCGGGGTTTTGGCGAACCGAACCATTGTAGTCTATATTTCGAAACAACTTTGACCTTTGACGCTCTTTTCTAAAAATAGGCTAGACTAGATCTTTCTGAAGTGCAGTTTCCCAGGCCGACTGCTCAGTGAATTTACGAAGAGTCGTATTTTAATCCCCTTAACTTAGCTCGGCTCGATGCCAAGCACTTGAAGGCTTGAGAGCACTACGCAGTTTCGGGTTTCTTTCAAACATTTTAGAGAAACGTTGATAAAATGAAATAAGAAACTCCGAGTTTAGTTAGAGAAATAATTTTTTTTTATGAATCATTATGATTTTGACTAAGTACTTGAGATGGAAGTCTTACAATTTACTGAAAAAGCAATTCTTGAAATAAATCTTAACTGATATACGGTTAGTAAAACATAATACCCATTGACCCATATTTTTATAAATAGGCTAAAACATAAGCAAGAAAGAGAAGTTACTAAAGAATAAGTTAAACTGGCAGCCCTTACACGAATCAATAAAAGATCGGATAATATGTCAGCTTAGTTACCTACTTAATATTAATGGTTTACTTCGCCAAATCCGGGGACGAAGAGGCTTTCCCTAAACTAAGTTCATATAAAAATCACAAGAAGTATTAGAGGATGGTAGTATCGTATTTGAAGTGTTCTTAAAGATTCGTAGCGCAAGCTACGCGTGCTACGAACCTCTACGATATGTCTACGATAATTTGTTTAATCGAAACACAATAAATTTTAATGTGTTTTTGTACACCAACAGTATTCGGATATTGTATTATTTTCGTATACCAATATAGCTATCTACTGCATAACAAAGGATACGTTTATTTGTAAACATTATATCGAAAGGAAGTGAGATAACGACGGAATATAAACGCGTAAAAGCGAATAAAGTCACTTTCAAAACTATTTATCTGCCCCAGTCAGTCGGATTAAATGAATAATTTATTCACATACCTAACTAATATGCTAAACATGAACGACTCTCGCTATTTTTTCAAGGACAGTACGCGAATTTGACCTTGTGGTGTGGTAAACCTTGAGTTATTCAGCCTTAATGACTCTAATCTCAATATAGGCATACAAAGTCAAACCCATTACAATAATGTACTTCCGTTATACGACAGATATGGCCTTTTGCAACTTATTATGATGGGCAAAGTCGCCGGCAAGAGACACGTTGGTCGCAGGAAGAAATCGTGGCTGAGGAACCTTCGGGAGTGGACTGGAGTCTCTTTTTTGTTCGTAAATAGGAGGAACAGTTATAGACGATGACCTAAAAATTTGGCCAAAGTGGTTAGGTTAGTAAGTACTGTTTTACGCTATTTCGATAGCATAAAACTTGTGAAATGTATTCAATGACCTCCGATTTTTGAGTACACAAGTCTCGATAGCAGTCTTCGCAAAATTATTCAGTTTTTATCGAAATTCACAGTATGTGTTCAAGTACCACACGTTCCTACTACATAACTATAGATATAAATTTATAACTTACCTTGTTACATAAAACTAAAGAAGCAGGCCACGTATCTAATCATCTTTATAACAAAACTACGTTCCAAGAAATACAAAATCCAATTTGTTGGACAATAATTCGATTTAAAAATAGTTTATAATCTCAAAATTCACTTACCACTAACCAGATCTTCTGAGCGCTCTGAACTTTTTAAAGTCTATCCACACACTGACATAGCTTTTAAATTACGTTTTTAAATTTAAAATATCACGTTTTTGTCTATATTCTATTTACAATTTTATTTACAGTTATCCGTAATTTGCGGAGTGATACTGGGGTTTGTAGAAACGTCAGTGGTGTCGCATATGTTTTGCGCATGCGCGGCGCAAGATGGCGGTCGCGAGGCGGGTCGATAGCGCGCGATAACGTTGCCGAAGGCTGCGCCACCATTGCCGGGTGACATTGTGCTAACGGGGTATCATAAAAACGAGGTCACCGTTTCGTATTAGCCCGCGCTTCCGTGGTACAGTGATACCAGGATATTTGTTGCCATTATACAAAAAAATGATATTTTAGTGCTATTGGCATCTGCAGGGTTAAATTGTTTATTTGTTACGAGGATTTTTTAAATTTGTTTTGCTGCCACTTTAAAGTCACTGTAAAGCCTTCTTCTTCTTCATTATAAGTAACATATTTTAAGTATCTATTCTATAGAAACTGTTTAACTGATGATGATGATGGTACCTTCCACCCGGTTACCGTCATGCAACCACTTCTGATAAGTAATCAGAAGTGGTTGCATGACGGTAGATGACGATGAATAACCCACATTTGCTATGTAGCGACATCTAGCGCTACAATATGAAACTAAGTAGCACCGTAGCAGCCCAACTAGATGGGTCGTATATATACTATACGAATTCCACCAATCAGATTACGAAGCTCGAATCACGCAAGTAAAATGATCATCGAATCTAACAGAGTTTATATACAACGTGTAACAGAATTGAGTGGGTGTAGATTTAACCATCAAACTGAACAACTTTCTCTATGATTACATCGTAATCGCGAAAAAATAATCAGCTGACCCATACGTTTAGGTCGAGTAGGAAAATATTGAAGTTTTTTATGGGAAAGCTGATTATTTTTTCGCTATTATGATGTCGGTAAATAATACATTTCTGATAGGTACATGTTGTACAACTGTCCGACAACAACCGTCGGGCTTCGGCCTGCCAGGCACGTAATCACCTTGCCTGGTCGGAGGATTTTTTTTAATTGGAGAAAAACTATACTTCTTTCCTCCAATGCTACAATGCCTATTTATCAAGCACCATAAATCCTTTGACACTAAACTTGATGCAGCAATTCTTTTATCTCCAGACTGGCAAGGCTACAGCTGACTGCTAGATAGCTTTGCTATAGGCTATGGCTGAACCACACGAGATCGGAATGTAGTAGAAGTTTGATCATCATCTTTTGACCTTCGAAGCAAGTCAAACACAGGTGCTTCGCTTGTGCATCATGCTTCCAAAAGTTAGCTGGCTATAACGTGCTTTTCTCTTCTCATTATTATCATCATTTTAACCTACCCACAGCTAAGTGGTCGCGGGACTTATCTGGTCGCGGGACTTATCTCATTACCGTGACCCCGGAACGTAAAGGGCTATTGAAGGAACACCGTGGATTTTAGTGAGTACAAGTCTGACAGTCCCTCCCGCCCTGCCCGGGGTCTCATTTGACTCATTTTATGATTCATTATGTTTCATTTCATTTCAGTTTCATTATGTTTCATTGATTTCATTATGTTTGGACTCATTTGATGATTTTACCACGCTAAAAAAAAAAAAAAAAAAACCACAGCTAAGTACAGAATTGGCCTCCTCTCTGAAACATTCTTGTGTTTTCCGCACTCAAATTCCATTCACCCATAAAAAATCACTCTTTTACAGCCAGAAAATTAATAAAACAAAATACAATAAAAATAATTTATTCATCATCAACATCTGACTTAAGATATCGCACTTCTGGATCTCGCGTGGTGCGTCCACGAAGCCGCGCGAGCGCCGCGTAACCGCGCGTCGTGCGCAACACGAAGAACGCGGCAAACAGTGCGCCGCAACACACCACACATACCAGTAACACTGTGATTGCCACTGTTGCTCCACTCATACCTGGATAAGAGAATGAAGGATCAGTTAAACTGATATGAGGGATAGCGAATAGCGATGGCAGATGGAATCCATCATTATAACATTACACAAATAGAGGGTTCAAGTTTTCCATGTCCAAAATTCCGCGTTCGAAACATAATTATTGAAACATCTTCCTAAAAAATCCTAACCCCGTTGATGCTATGTTCAACCATCTGGACAAACTAATCCGCGTACCTGACAAAGAACTGTGAACTGACCTGAACGAAAAACACAGAACTCTTGACAGCTTTTAAGTCTTCAACAAAAATCGTTGTTGTGAGAAAGGTGTTGGCAGAGGAGTCTTTGTCATGTTATAATATTGTTTTATCTAAGAATACAAAATATTACTTGTGGATTTCAAGATGACCATTTTTAACCCCCGACAAAAAAGAGGGATGTTATAAGTTTTTAATGTTTATCTGTCTGTGGCATGGTAGCTCCAAAATGGATGGACCGATTTCAATGCAGTTTTCTTAATTGAAAGCTGAAATATTCGGGTATCTTCTAAGCTAAAAAAAAAAGAGAAAATCTGTTCAACCGTTCGAAAGTTACAGCTCATTTTCTAGTTGGAGTCGGGGGTTTATAATGGTTAAGTAATTTTGACATCCTTTTTAGAACATCCTCATTTGTAAAACTTCGTATCTTGGAAGCCATGATGTTATCACCACGTCTGGATTTGGCAGTAGATTAGTGATTGTAATATGATTTTATTTTATTCAGGTAGATTCTGCTTCCATTAGTCGCCTCTCACGATCACGAGTATTACGGAGTTTATTCATTAGAGAAAATTATGAACTAGGTAGTAAAACGTTGGTACCTACCTTTCGATGTTTTAGCGACAACTTTATCAGTTGTAGCTTTTTCTGTCCTGTGATCTTTATCATCAATAACTTCTTCATGGTCCGTGGTTCGAATAAAGAAAATAGAAGTCGAAGATATTGGAGTCACTTCAAATGTCAGTGTGGTAGATTTTTTAACAGGTCTTACAACCCTGGTTCTAGGTGGAGATAGTGTTAGTGGTCTGGTAACTCTAGGTGTAGTTGTTGTTAATTTTGTAGGTGATTTAGTTGTTGTAGTAAATGTAGTTCGTCGAACAGTTGTCGGTCTTATATATCTAGTTGTGGGCCTCTGAGTAGTTGGAGTTGTGGTTGTAGCGGGTGACGAAGTAGTAGTTGTGGTTGAAGTAGTAGTCGTCGTAGAGGAGCTAGTGGAGGTTGTAGTACTAGTCGAGGTTGTAGGGGGCAATGTTTCAGTTGTTGTGGCGACTAGCTTTTGTGTTTGCGGTAATGCTACTGAGGTACTCGAAACTATAGTTGAGTCGTAATCGAGGGACCGATTGTCATCTGAAATAGATTTGAGAAAGACATTTTAAATTAATATTTGATTACACAATACAAGTGCTATTCCTGGAATCTTTTAATGAGTCGCCAGCCAAACTACCGGTACCATCGTATTGGCCCGTAACGTAACGCGCACCGTTAAAGTGTTCGAAATAAGCCTGCTTATATGTTTATTTATTTATTCCTGTATAGTGGGTGCGTTAACAAACACAAATCTTCACATGCACAAACATCCAGACCCGTAACAACTGTCTGTAGACCATAGACCATACTTTTTTTTTTTGCGTGCGGGTATCGAAGCCGTATCCCAGCAATCGATCGCTCAACCACTGCACTAACTTTGCCGTCGAATGTTGATTAGTATTACAACACCAGCTAAACAGCTGATGACGTACTTCCTATTTGCCCACACACGTGGAGTAAGACGTAGCCTGTTCTTTTCACGGTATCACAGGGAAAAAATATGCTGTAGGCTTTGTGGCACATCTCGGGAGAAGACCATATCCAATGGATTGGAGTTGATTGATACACAAGAAATACTTACTGCCAGTAAACTCGCAGACGTCGAAGAAGTCAGGGCAGCAGTTCTCGGTGACGACGCACACGAAGCCGCAGCCGCAGCCACGGTGGCTGGACTCGTGGGCGTACAGGTTGCAGCGGCCCACACAAGACTCCACTGAAAGGTTAACCGATCATCAAAATGTGTCAGATAACGCACTAATCATTGTTTTTTAAGGAGGTTTCTGTTTAATAGCGGATTATTTGAACTTGAATCCTATGCCTAAAGTAACACGACACGAGCTCGTGATTTGCAATAACTTTAAATCCACTCGCGGATACTTCAAAAAGCGGGACTTGTACTAGTACAAAATCATATCCCGAAAAATGCGCCCGAGCTCTTCAAACATTCCGGACACCCTAAGTGATCGACACTCGTTAGATGGAAGAATCTTGATATTGACGGAAAGACTCTTCCATGATTCAAAGAAAAAAAGAAAATCTTGATGTGTTGATAGCGGTCACTCCTTGACCTTGGATATGAACTGAGAGGTAGCATGTGCCAGAGATTCTACTTACCCAAGATAGGGGGTGGAGTGGTGGCCGCATTCATAGCTCTAGTGCAGTTCTCTCCATGCTGTATGGAGACGTCGTCGATGGCTATGTCACTCATGAAACTCTCGCCTCTGATGCCTTCGATCACGATCTGATGATGGAAAACACAGTTTAGATAACTACAGGATATTTTTTTTATATAGTGCGCATAATTTGTAGATTGATTCAGTCTCTGTTTCAGATCAATCATGAAGTTATGACTCCTGACTTAATGATTGGTAATTATTTTACAAGGTAGCTCAAAGTTTAGTCTCTCACAATCGAATTGAATTGAAGTTTATAACCAGAGTCGATGTTCATTACTATTTTAGTTACGCGGTAGACCGCTGGACTTTTTATGGCGCTGACCTGGAAATCATCTGAGTAGTCTGACAGCATGGAGACACTGCTGTACCACTCGTTGCCCTGGTCCCCCCACTGCTCGAATAGAAGGTAGTTCTCCTTCTGCGCGCTGGACAGCATCTGATACATCGGCACCTTCTCAGGCTTCTGGTACACGAGGAGACCGCCCATGCTCCTGAAATGGAATAAATATGCAAATATTCTCTTTATCCAAGTTACTCACTCTAATTAATTACTTAATGGTATCGATTCTGTTATTTATAATTATGTCTATGGTTATTTCTTAATACTAGTGGTCGCCCACTGGTCGAAATTCGACCGTAATTTTAGCTTTCTGCACTCCTTCTCCATATAAACTTTAACTATGCCAAATCTGACACTCCTCCGTGCGCGCAATATGCTTAAAAAGGGATACAAAGTTTACTCTTCACCAAGAATATTAAAGGTTCTTGCTCTTCACGTATTAATATATAGATCTACTAACAGTATCAGTTTTGAATAAGGATATTTCATAGGTATCCCCTATTGACCGTCGACATAAATTAGCAACTATAAGCCTATACCTATAAGCTATACAATAGTGATACAATGAAATCTCGCACCACCTGAAAAATTCGCTGAGGCCGCCGCCCCTGGATTGATAGAATACTAAAATAATAACAACGAATTTCTTATGTTGAGAAATCACTGGATTGCGTGCTTGTGCCACAATGAATAAGCCCACAATTCGGAATTAGGTATGTCTGACTATCCATCATTGTTAGGAAGGTCAAAAGTTCTTAACTCTTTAATCCTATAGAAATATCATAACTTGAAAAACGAAAACAATTTTAGTCATTTTTCATCTTTCTACTGAAAGATGAAAATTGCATTTGTACGGCGTAATTATGAAAAAAAAATAACAATCTGTGGTATTCGGTATGGCTGTGACTTGGATTGGTATAAGTACCTAAGCTAAACAGCCGCGCATGATTTTTTTGCGCATTTACTGCCCTTATCCCATTTTATTTGTGGTCGGTGCAATATGTATTTTTCTTCCATTCATCTCTATCAGACGCATAGGGCCACCTACAATGATCAGACGTCATTTCCAGATTCACTTTCTTCACATTCATGATCATCATTCACATTCAGTTCAGTCAGTCTAACAATAACTCCAATATGTTAGATAGGTAGGTAATAGGACAATTATTTATGTACTGTTTTATCGTAATAGGTACCTATAGCAATGACTAAAGAATCCTCTCTATAGGCACAAGCTAGCTCGCGCGTGTTTTTGTATGCAGCCGGTTTAAGAATTTATATTTACCTCCCAAACATATGGTAGTAGAAAACGAAACACCCGTTCTTGGCTAGATCTGCCTCATACACCGGTGATATCAGACGAGCTGTGTCGTTTTCAACTCGACCTGTACTCTCGATGTACATGTAGTACCCTGAGACAATAGAAAGGAATAAACATGGCAATACGGAAATTGAAAAATAACTATTCCAATTCTCTTTTTAAAAAATGTTGCCTCACAAACGGGTTTCCGCTGTGTTGTGGGTAACATTATAGTCCGTAAAATATAGCTTGATACCTACGACAGCTGACATCGAAGTGGACATCAAAGAATAAACGTCTCGGCAATAATAATTTGAATTATTATTTATTTTATTTTATTCATATTCACAAAACTATGAAAGAACATTCTATGTATAAATACCTAAAAAATAACATCCCATTGCAAAATAATTTTAAGTGTCAAGCAGTCAAGCTACATAGGTATAGTTTACGGACTATAGGTAGGTATATAAATCTCACATGCAAACACACCTAGAACACGTAAAATGCGGTAGGCCAAAGAAATATGGCGCTGTAGGTAAACGATTGGCTTTCTGCGATACGTGTAGTGAGTTCGATTACGCACGTAACTTGAATATTTGTTTTGCCTATCGATCATTTCAGGTGTGGTCAAAGAGTATGTAATCACGTGTGGTTGTGTGTGCATATAAGATGAACGTTTATAAACTATACCCATAACACAGGGAAAATACAAAAGGGGTAACATTTTTTTTTAAACTCACCCGTTCCATTTCTTCCAAGAGTATGATCATACGCAGGTCCAGTTTGTAGGAAGGAGCTGGGAGTCTTCTTGTTCCACCTCCTCCAATCGAAGTCATGTAGCTCATCCAGCTTCCACCCACAAATACCTGGTTCCTCGAAGTCACATTCTGTCGGACTTTTTGCTGATCCATCTGGATTTTAGAAAAAAAACTGTTAGAAGTGGTCGACGGCTCTACTTATAACTTACTATATTTATTACTTAAAACTTACTATATACTATATTTATTTATTTTATTAGACAATTTACATCTTTCCGATTTATTTTACTAGAAAACTTACATTCCACACATCCCATTAAAAAAAATGCAGAATGCTTGAACGCACGGCTAGGTACCTACGGGCTAGGTTCAAGTTATATATTTTCAGTAGATATCAGCTGACCTTTCATTGTACCGAAAGCCGATGTGAGGTCAATTTATACTGGAAATCTTGATTCTTTATACTGGAGATCTTCAGTGTGAGGTCAATTTATACTGGAAACTATGTAGCCGTGTGTACCTACCTACCTAAGTCTGCCAAAAAAGGAAAAGGGAATGACGAAGAGAAAAGGACAGAGATTCTCGCTCCAGAAAACCATAGCCGCAGGAATAGGCTTGTGTTTCATCAATCATACCGTAAGTGGGTTCTTCACCTGTGGGCCGAGCACGAATGTTTTGACGTATAGTAAAGTAAACGTAACCAAATTTAGAACCAAAAATACACGTTTAATCCATGATATTTTTTTGGAAATACATGCATTATTTTTACATTTTCATTAAACAAGTGCGTTTGTTGCATAAAATTGAACAAAACTGCGATAGATTCATCGTATTTTGTCATCAAAAGCTTACGTTTACGTTAATATACGTCAAAACATTCGTGCTCGGCCCACTGACCACCTTCTTTGGTAAGATAAGAAAAATAAAAAATACTCCCCCAAAATATAGTTTCCCGATCGAATGGAGATGTTACCAAGTAGTCAAAATTTACCACAATTCGGGGTAATGCGCACACATCATGAGCACATCTTCTATCTACTAATATACTTATATTTGTCTGTTCATCTTTCTTTCTTTTAAATAAACATTATATTATTACCAACGCATGCAGGAGCTGTTGAGTTCCATTGTCTTCCATCACAGTACACTACCGGAGACCCGACGAGCTGATGACCGGGCAAACAGAAGAACACTATCCATGAATTGTTATGGGATGTCATATTCACTGAATTCTTCACTTCTTCTAAAGGTGGGCAGCCCGATTCTTAAAAAGTAAAAAATAAATATTTTCATAGATACAATGTAAGAATTGCAAATTTTGTATGTATTTCATAAGGGTACCTGTCGTGTTTCTAATATTTTTAGTGTTAGAATAAAACCAGTAAAGTAGTGCTTTGCTACTACTATTTGATATTACAGATTAAATATGAGTTTCAAGTAATGGGATAGCAAATTCCAATTATTGTAGTGTGTTATGTGAATAAATGGACTGATCAAAACACTTTTGGCACATTATATTGCTGTCACTATAACCCAGTAAGTTAAAGATCACTCAAGTCAAGATCATCATGACGTGTTCACTGTTAGTTATTTACAAATTAGGATAAATTTGTACTAAATCTATGATACTTACTGACACAAACAGGTAAGGGCACATCCCAGTGTCCATTCCTACAAGTAGCATATTTGTTGCCCATCAGCGTATAACGGCTGACACAGGAGAACTTGGCGAAATTCCCTCTCTGCCTCACCCGAGCTCTGCCGTGTGATATTCGAGGAAGGAAACATGGCTGCGATGTAGGTCGGTAATATGAGAATTCTGTAATGAAAAGTAATTTGTTTGAGTATGCAATGATAGGTTCTTGTCACTGTGAATACCTACACATAATTATGTCACCACAATGGTGATCAGAAAGATCTATTCTATTCTAAAGGAGGTTATATTGTACTCATCATTACGAACAACTACTCTATGGGACCAAATTAGCCCCTTTCAGCTTTATGATAATATTATGTTCCGGCTAACCTTGTATGCACTAGGCATACAAGGTTAGCCGGAATAGCGTGAAATTCATGTTCACAGAGAATTCAACCTCTCCGGTCGATTAAGGTCCGATTAAATTGAAAACAATAGATTTCTCAGAATAGATCGTCAAAGGGCAGATGATTAAAATTAAAACGGTTGAATATCCATATAAAAGTTCATACTAAACGGGTGATTTTGTCCTAAACGTTGTATTATAATTATTGATGAAATTGGGCTGTACACTGTTGTCAGTTAGGTATGAAACGGTATTTAACAGATTTTTTTCTCTCAACTAATGAGTGTAACTCCACCTACGCTGTTATTTCCATGAGGACGGAAGTTTGATGTCACGCATACCGTCAAGAGCGTGCGTCCGGCCGATAAAATATATAAACCATATTTTTAATAAATAGATAAGTTTATATTATTGTTTATTTATAATAATAAATGGCTTAAGATCTGTTTCCTGAGTCCCAAGGTAGACAAAATAAAGATACAAACTCAGTCCACATCTCAATGGTTCAATGTAAAACAACGTCTAGAGTCTAGAGCAGAGGTAACCAGACTTTTTTTCTCAGAGACCACTTTCAAAATTTAGCTGGTTCTGGTGGACGGGGTGCAGCTACATTTCTACCATATTCTTAAAACTGGACAAAAAAGTGAAGATTGGATCTAACTATGGAAGTTTGTCACGCCAACGTAGACCCCCATCGAGTCTCCCGTGGACCCCTGGATCACTTTGGGAAACACTGCAGTCTAGAGAGATCTGAGATAAAGGCATAACTTCACCATTATCCAAAAATACTATGAATTATTGCGTAATGGGTACATTAGACGAGACTACAGCATAGGGTTCTTACATCCATAGGTTTTACACGGTCAGCCATGCGCGATTTTTGCCCCTGGTGTTGCAAGCGTCCAAAAATTACGGTAATCGCTTAACATCAGGCGGGCCATATGCTGGTTTGCCACCTTAGTGGTATAATATAAAGTTATTATTGACCAGTTAAAAAAACTGGGACTGAACTGAAAGACAGCCCCTGGCTTTGTATAGGCTTAGATGTCGCTAGGAAAAAGAACAAGCAACCAGAGGGCTAATTCACGTAATTTTAAAACGCGCCGATCGTATTGCAGTGACCCTCAAACTTGACGCGAGCGTATCTCACTGAAGCTCAGAGGATACCAAATGGCAGAATAGTCGACATCAGCTCAATTGCCATAACAAAAGAAAATGAAGAAGATTACCAAATGTGTTGTTTTGATCAATATTTTATTGTTACTGCGCGGCAACTGCACTTCTTTAGTTACGTGAATTAGCCTACTGGCTAATCATAGTTAGATATTAGCATATTACTTTGTACATACGCATATGTGTAACGCAAATATATACCTAGACATTTCAGTATAAGCTTTCCGTACAATGAGAGGTTATACTGAAAATATATAGCTTGATCGGTAGCCTTGCGTACATGACACTCTTGGGTATTTTACAAACAGGATAGCTTTAAAATTTCCTGTAGCTAATTTTATACAATGTCAATAGCATTTTTTTATAATTACATCATAGTAGGTTTTGCCCAGGTTAAATACAAATCAATATTAAGATTTACTGTCACAACAATTGTAAGTTTTCCTGCTATGCGAATAATAATAGCTGTATCAGCTACATAAATAGATAAATTATATAAATCAGTGGTTAACTTTATATAACTGACAGTTTTTGTAGCAGACGGTTTTTTAGCCGATTCCGAAAGGGTTAGAGAGCAGTAGTAACATCGTCCTTCTACAGTTCCAATGATGTTATTGCCTAGTTGTACCTATCGAAGGTTTTCTTTCGATAAAAAGCCTTTATGAGCACTGATGCCTGTTCTGAACCCAGGATCTCAAGTTCGCCAGACGCGTTTGTACCTAAAATCGCAGCAGCAAAATCCACCGATGCAGATGTTGATATCTATACTATAATAAAATCGTAGAGGTCGAAAAGTGAAAGAAAAAGGGAGACTAAGCAATAGAATAAGAATCAATAATTTTTAGAATTTTTGTCTGTTTGTCCGTCTGTCTACCTGTTTGATACCTCATCACGGGAAAACGACCAAACAGATTTCAATTAAACTTTCAGTTAAATGGGTATAAGTCTAACTTAACAACTGAGGTATGTTTTATATAAATGTTTTTTTTTTTTTTGTTTTTTTTGTATAATTGAATTGAATTGAATGTTTCATCTCAATCGGTTGATTCTGAGATACAGCTTACAGATAAGTCGTGTTGAGGATAAGTCCTGTCGTAAATGAGTCCTGTCGTATATGAGTCCCGTCGTAGTAAGGCTTGTCGTAGTAATGTTCGTCGAACTTTAGTGGCATCTACGCCCTAGTCTACCAACGTTGTTTTAGTTACCACAATAATTCAAAATTAAAGTCACGATTAGTCGTCAATTACTTTCGATTTCTCCATATAATTAGAACAGTTACGTAGTTATGAGGGCTATGATCAGCAATTAGGGTACGTGTTGAAGCAATAGAAAAGATGACCCATTTTTCTGGAACAGGTGTTGTTTACGAGGCAATTAACGATTGTGTTGCAATATTATAAATAATTAATCATGTATTATCCTTATACAGCTATATCTACAGCAGGAAATTGAGTAGTTACAGCTATTCTAGGAAAACATAGAAATATGTAATAAACACAAGCTTTATTATTAATTGAAAATATTTTCTTATCTATATACATTTTGTTTGCAATTTTACCTTGTTTACAATCATCAATAACAGCCCATAAACTTCAAACATTGAACTCCTGAGTCCTGACCGACCGCTACAAATGAACATGATTTTTATCAGTACAATAATATTTGATTCAAACACTAATTCGATACGCTTGGCCACCGCTTAGGATCACCAGTTGCTTAATTATATCAGTCAGGGTTACGAAAATTTTGAAAGGATATATAAACGTATTACGTGTAGTTCTAGGGTACTACTTCCACACCTACCTAACCCGCTTTTTTTTAAATTTCGCAGTTACAATGAATTGAAAACGTATCTTTTCAATGACATTTACCCGACCTACCGCCTGGCTTTAGATAGCTATCTCATAGGATTCAAAAAGGGTTCTTGTAATTTCCTTTCCAAACCCATAAACATATTTTTCTTGCAGCTCTGACACGTGACTCACAACCCACATAAGTTCAAGCGGATGGGTAGAGCCGTGATAGCAACGGATGTGACAGAAACCAAAAATCAGTCACTGTATAGAGTTTATCAAATACTGAAAAGAGTCAAACAGCAACAGCTATTCTAAAAATAGTAAAGGAATGTTTGGTAATATACAATAAAATATAATATTTATATCTACTTTACTAGCGACCCGCTCCCGGTTTCGCATGGGTGTAATTTCCGTACTATCCTTACTTCTAAGAGTCCCTATCAATTTAAAGTATTATACCATCCTTCTGTGAAAAATGATCTAACAGATGGTGAAAACCGCATCAAAATCCGTAGTTAGTTTAGGAGGAGTTAGCGACTAACGGACAGACGTGGAAAGCGACTATTTTATACTATGGATAGATGGTGGATTGGACACCAGAGATTCAAAAGATACATTTAATTACAAAAACCGGTCATGTACAACATGACGTGACATGTATTTTCTTCCTTTGATATTGTCGTCGTTAGTAAAGAAAAAAAAGAAAAAGTTAGTACATCGTATAATTTTCTAAGCTTTTTGCCAGAGTCAGTTAATCAGCTTATACAAGGGCTAACCCACAGAACACAGAAAAGAGGTGTGAACACAGAAAACCTCTTTCTGTGTTCTGTGGTTTCCAGTCCCGATCACTTTAAGCGGTTATTTTACAGATCATTATGAACAACTTTATATATAGGATCAATTTATTGACGACACGGTTGGCGCAGTGGTTAAGGGATTAGCTTTCTGCGCTAGTTGCCGCGGGTTCGATACCATAATATATCGAAATATTTGTATGATCTACAAACAGATAGTTGTTTCGGGTCTGGTTGTGTGTGCATGTGACATGTATGTTTGTAAACTGTACCCTCGATACAGGAAAATCCTAGTGAGGAGCAAAGTTTTATGAAAAAAAACTGAAAACGTGCAACAAAATTCTACTGCTTTACACATTTATTCGAGTAATATTGAAGTAATTGAATGTAATGTAAAAATTGTGGAAAGAACAATTAAAACGTGAGCATGAATCGAACCATGAGACAGTAAAGGAAGAATTTTATTCTGTAAGCAGGGGTTGCGGTAGCCTGGTTGGCAAAAGCGGCTGGTGTACTGAACCAGAAGGTAGCAAGTTAGAGTCCTGCCCACAGTCTAAATTCTCTTTCCGCAAAAAAACTCTAATCCCATTTACACACACAAATTCCCTCCGTTCCCGTTTTTATGTACTCAATAGACAAAGTATTGAATTGTTGACTGCCGATCGAAAGCCCGTAGGGTCAAATCTAACCCAGATATTACAACATACATATATTATTTTAAATATTTATTTAACTAACAATATAAACTTACGCGCATCAATAAAACTGACTGTAAAAAACAATAATAACCATTTTAAAAACATTTTGCACTTTAATACTACTACACAAATGTAGCACAATATTTATTTGTTATATTATTATAAATAATGTTCACGTTACTTCATATTTTTAGACTAGACTGGTTGTCGTTACGTACACATTTTAAATGCTATTTCAGTTATTTATGTTGTTTGCATCGGACCCTACCCAAAGAGCAAGTTTGGTTGCAGATGGCGCATTGAGTTGGTATTATGCCTACCAGCAGTACCGGGAGTTTCGTAGGTATCTACTTTGATAAAGAGTTATATTTTATAGATAATGTTATACATAATAAAGAATTTTCTTTTATAAAATTATCATGTAGTTAGATATTTTAACACAAACTAAGTATCTTTAACTTCAATAAAATATATTTAAACCTAACTTGTGCCGAGTCGCCAACACGACAGAAGAAGAATATGTTTAGCAGTAGAAATTCGTATATTTGGTATCTATCTATTTACTTTTTTTTTCTATATAACTCAATAAAATCTGAAGTTAAAAGTAAAAAGATGAGAAGAGTTTGGATTTTTAACCTTTTGGGGTTTGACGCAGTTGAGTAAAAATATATAAAATGTAGTTGTAAGGGACAGTTGCCTATCTGCTAATTTTATAATCGTTGCTACACGGGATGCGCATTTATCAGAAGTCGCTTCCTCTAGACTTTCCACCGATATTCCATTGAATACTATCAACCTACAATGGTATTTTGTACAAACAGATTAGTGCCCAGTGGCTAAATTATTGTTATCTTATCGCCAAACAATACTGTGTAGGTTTAATGAATCATTTTGTAAAAAAAAAAAATGAATTGAGTCAGTAGTCAGTGTATGGCAAACAATAATATCAGTGCTGTCATTGATTAAACTTTTGGGTTATTTCAAGGTTCCAAGGGACATTCCTGTTCGGGCACTGTCGGCTATCGTCGTGCAACTGCGGGACTTGGTGAGCCCAAATGGGCTATTTCTCTTCAAAGTACTTATTTATGTCCCTAACACAAATCATTATCATCTCTCCTCTACTTTGACTTCTAAATAAATATGTATGCCATACAAATATTTGTTCCGTGCGGGAATCGAAGCCGCGACATGTAACGCAGCAAGATAGCTGATGCTTAGCCCGTGCGTCCATCTTATTTATTTATTTATACTTTATGCACTAAGTACAGAGGCGGACTTAATGCCGTAGGCATTTTCTACCAGTCAACCTAAGGGTGATGCAGAGAAAAAAGTATGGTAGGTGCACGGACAAGATAATTATACTAAACAAGTAAATTATGCATAGTTAGTTACTTATAACTATTTATACATAATTTTTTATATAATATACACTACGTATTATATATACACTATTATACATAAATAAATATATATATAATTATATATACATAAATATATTATAAGTAGTAAGAAAGCGGAGATGATTCTGCCAATTTGGTGCGAAGATGTTCACGCACTTTTTGCTTAAAGGAATAGCGACTAGTCGCCGTCCTGATTTCCTGAGGGAGCGCATTCCACTGTAAAATAGACTGGACGAAGAAAGAAGAGTGTACAAGCTCAGAGCGATGACAGGGACACTGTAGGAGACGACTGCTCGAAGAACGAAGACTTTTTTCGTGATTGGAACACACATACGAAAAGTGAGAAGTAAGATAAGTAGGGGGAGTGGAAGAGTCGAGAAGGGAGAACAGAGTAGTCAATGCTCTCATAACTCTGCGCTGGCGAATAGGGAACCATTTTAGGAGTGATCTTGTCTTCCAGGAACCAGTTTTTCTCTAAGCCTTGCCAAGTTACTAGCAAATTGTTCTCTAATTGTAGACACAGGTCGCCATGATTGTAAGTCTTGAGAGAAGAATCAATCAGTTAACTCATCCTTTCGCAGTCCCCGACTGGACGATGAATTCTAACAAAAACGAACCATATTCTATTAATCTGTATAGACCACAATAGGTACCTATACTGTCCAGGAGGTTGTAGATTGAATAAGAAGTACCTACCAACCGACATTCAGCCATGCTTACCCACACTAGCATTTTTTAACTTTTTTCATTCACTTTTGTAGTTCATAATATGCGAACATAAGCCTTAGGATGCAGGGCTTTTATATAATCGTGAAAAACGTTGAAGCTAATTCAATGAATCATCATCAGCCGGACAACATTATCTGACTCGAAACTTCAAAATTAACTTCTCTGATTCATATAATTCACATGAAATTTATTATCAGTTTCCGCTTACTGCCTATTTACAATGTGGTAATTTTACAATGCTGTTTTAATGCAAGTGGTAGTTAGGAAAATTAGATGATGAAAGTTGTGTATGTCTCGTAAGGGTAAGCAAGATCTAATTTATGGCAACACTGAATAAAATCTGTCAACATTTTTAAATAACAGCACGTTCCAGAACTAATTTTGCATGCACTATCTGTTTCGTCTACTTTCTAAGATTCGAGAGAGATGAGTCATAATAAAATGCTATTGATACTGGTATAGTCGGAATCTGATATTCTTGTTTGACATTTTGTCAATTTGTTTGATAACAATGAGAAATTGTGGTTATTCCTAATTTACCAGATAAAAAACTGACTAAAACCAGAAACATGAACGGTATATGTAGATTTTGTTTGAATGTATCTAATCAGGAAATGTGCAAGTTAACTGAGGAATGCATTATTTCTAAAATTCGGTCATGTTTGCCGATACATGTAAGTGAACATATAAGTAGCGTTTTTTATGCAAAAGTTTGTATGTAATTACAATAAAACAGAAATTATAGTTAGATTTATTGCTCTAGTTTATCTTAAAAATTTATGTCCAGTCCTAGACCTAAGAATTTGTATGAAATTTTATCAATAACACTACACCTTGTGATAGTCTATTTTTTGTCGAAATCGAATTCTTTTAGATATCAGCATCATTCTATAGTCCCCGGCGAGTTATTTAGAAGTGCCACATTTTGCTGTGTGTGTTACCACAACATTGTACTAATCAAGATTGTAATCTATTATAAGTTTCCGTGGAGTTTTTTGCCGGTTCTTCTCCATAGGACCTACTATTTGGAACCGCGCACCTAGAGTCTCGACATTTCATAAGTGCCTGTATTTGGTTTACATGAAATAAAGATCTATTCTATTCTATGGGTTGAGCATAGTGCTGTTTACTAAACTCTGTTCTGCTACTCCTTCCAATATTTGGAACTAGAAATTGAGCTCTGAACTCATGCTCCCCAGTCATGCTTCATAACCAGAAAACCTAATCATCTGACCATATTTATACTTACTAAATTCACACCAACACCTCAATAAAAGTTGCTAAATAGGTTTTTTTAATAAGATAAGTTTATTTATTTATTTCTTGCACCATAATTCCACCACAGTTTCTTTTTTAGTAAGTACATAATATGTTAGTGTTAATAATTTCTTAATGTTATTATTATTAATATTTTACTTGTAAGAGTAACAAAGAAATAATAATGATAAAATTCATAGTAATATTTTAAACAACTAGATCAAATGAAAACCGCACAACTCAGGTTCCCAAGATACAGGTTTGCCTAGTTTGGGAACCACTTTCAAACTTCAAATGAGACAAGACAGCTAGTTACTTTTGAAGATACTTTACTTGATATTAATTATATTATGTTGTCTGTAAAACATGAAACAATGTAAATAAACTTTATAATATATTAGAAAAAGATTTTCTTCATGGGTTTTCAAATCCCGGTATTCACACCCTGAGACCCTCCTGGGTAGAGGAGATATGGGTCCCCTGATACACAACAACAAATACAGTATCCCCTAAAACTTTACCCAATACAACATGTAACGGAATAAACGCAAGACCTCAGACACGCCAATTAGAATATTAAATTATAAAACTAAAATAACATCTGTAATTTAATTTAGTTAAACCAAACCAAATCACATAATATAAAATAGTTGTCCTGACTAAACGTAAAACGTTTGAGCATACTATTCTCTACGCACACACTCATAGCAACTGTTTATAGCAGCGAGCGCACACCAGCGCACACCAGTTCGCCCGCCATCAGCTGGCTAAGCACTGCAAGTGTAGTCACTAGGTACGTCAGTTCAATGACCGAAAATTATGATTCCATCTTTCCATCACACTTTCACAGGCTTTGGACTGGCGGTTTTTACGATTGTATTAAATAATCTACATTAGCAATACGAATCTAAGATATTAGGCTTAGTAACGGGGATGTATTTTTAAACCAAGCGACATTTTGCCCGACTGTGATGTATCAGTAAAGTAGGGCGGAGCACCCGGGCGGCGGCGCCCGCGCCGCCAACCGCGCGCCCCCCGCCCGCGCCGCCGTCCGCCGCGCCGACACGTTTTTTATCTCAGACGCGTAACTTTCGCGACATTACCCTCTAAACCCTGATAAGTCGTGTTTACCGTTTATTACGTGTAAAAAACTTTCAAAGTCGGCGTGTTTAAAAGTTTTGAATCATAATATTTACAGTAATTAAAATAAAATCGTATTAATAGGTACTTACAGAATTTACACTAATTTACACTACTTCTTCGTCCCATTTTCATAAAACTTTCAAAATGATCACCGCCTTGTTCGATGCACTTTGTAGCACGCTTTCTTAAATTTAATTTTAGTTTGCTAAGAACCTCAGTGTCATTTTTCACTATCACAAATGCGTGTTCGATTTTTTGTTTGAGGTCATCGACACTTGTTGCCTCGTTTACATACACAAGGGATTTTATTCGACCCCACAAATAAAAGTCTAACGGCGTTAGGTCAGCCGATCTGGGAGGCCACTGTACAGGTCCCCCACGACCAATCCAACGCGTGCCATATTCCGCATCAAGATGCCGTCGAACGGTCCACGTGAAATGCGCGGGAGCACCATCGTGTTGGTAAAAGACTTGTCGTAAAAGTACGAGAGGGACGTCGTCTAATAACACCGGCAATGTCTCCTGCAAGAACTGTAGGTAGGTATCTCCAGTCAACCTCGGTAGAAAAACGGGGCCGAGTACGTGTGTACCGATGACGCCCGCCCACACGTTTACAGAGAATCTGTGCTGGAATGAATTCACACGGCATGCATGTGGATTCTCGTGCCTCCACAAATGTTGATTATGTTGGTTGTACATCCCAACACGAGTGAATGTACTCTCGTCGGTCCAAATAATATTTTGTTGCCAGTTCTCCAACACCCATCTACAAAACTCTAGACGTGGCAAGTAGTCGCTCGGCGTTAGCTCCTGACAACGTCGTAGGTGGAACGGGTGTTCTCCATCAGCATGTAATGTTCGCCACACGTACATGTGACTGCAGTCGAACAATGGCGCTGCCTCTCTCGTGCTACTCTCTGGATGCTCGTCGAAATAATCGAGAATGTTTGCTTGCAAACGAGTACTGCGCACATTTGTCCCTCTATCCAAGGCCGTGTTAGGACGAAACGTCCCGGAGTCCCTCAGACGCTGAGTTGCACTTAGCATCGTCCTGGCGCTCACTCTGGTGCCATATCTTTCATTCATCACTCGACAAGCTAACTCGACATTATCGTCACAACGAGCCAGTGTCCTCACCATCTCCGTGTACTGGATATTGGTATAAGGGAAAGCCATCGCGCGCGTAAACAATAAAATGAGATAAAATGTGACAACAACAACGAAACACAACCACTGAAACATGTCAAACATGTCAAACGTCAAAGGGGTAGCTGGTAAATCGACATCGGCTCAATTGCCATATCGAAAGAAGAAGAAGAAGAAGAATGCATCTCGCTCTTTCACATTATTCTTACTATTGCAAAAAACATTTTGGCATTTCTCAACAAAACTTTGTGAAATGCGAACTACAAATTCTGTCGTGCATTTAAATAAGCCTTATTGGTTGGTAATAAGGGTTAAATTTCCTTAAATTAACTATTTTATTTAATGCACACTACCTCAAATGTAAAATGCATTGATATTATTTACGTGTGTGTATGGATATCAGAATCTATGAACGAACTACAAATTCGCTCGTGCATTCAAGAAGGCTTTATTACTTTGGAATAAGGCTTAAATTTTCTTAAAGCAAAGATTTTATTAACTTGTTACGACGCGGTGGTTCTAATTTAAGATAAATAAAAGATTTTTTAGGGAAAAATTAACATATATAAATTATGATGGAAATCGATTCAGAAGCCGATTCTGAACAAACAACTTTCAGGTCTTGCGTTTATTCTGTTACAGGTTGTATAGTTGTGTGTATAGCTGCTTGTTTTCGTAGTATGTATTTATAATGAGGCACCATAAATATGACTATTATTTGATTATTGACCTTTATTCAATTTTTAATACACTTTTTCATATTTTTAAATAATTTTACAAGTAAATAAAAAAATAATAATAAAAGCATTTAAAAATATAAATGAGTAGTAGGCCACCGGCATCGGGAACAGGGTCCAAGCTACCGGCGGCTAGGGCTGCAGAGAAAGGAACCTCCTCACAATGCGTGCCGTGTCGAGGAGTACCGCTTTCTGTATCAAGCCCTTGATCCAGCCCCCCAACGAGAGCCTCATAAGATGTTGGTCGAGGCTCTTGGCAACTAAGCCATTGGCCGTCACAACTATCGGCACTTTGATTAGCTATGATTATGATTGCTGAGTCCACTATGATTATTATTTTTTTTTTTTTTTTTAATTACAGTTTCATGTTCACCTTTCAGATATCAATTGATGAATCACTTCCAAACCAGTTATGCAAGGAATGTGTTTACAAAATAGAACAAATACATGTATTTTGTATAAACATCAAAGAAAATGAACTAAAATTACAACAATCTTTAATTAATGGTTCCTCACAAGATTATTATTCAAAACTAACAAATGATATTCATGTTAAAGAAGAAAAAAATGATCACAGAATATTTTGTGAAAGTAAATATTTCAAAAATGAAGATTCTCATGCTAATGGAATATTGGAAGTAGAAATAAGTATAGACAAAAGAGAATATGAATATGGTGATATGAAAATTGAAGAATCAGCAGATGATGATTGCAACCAAACAGCTTGTAGTACTGATGATGAAATGACACTGTCTACAATAAAAAAAGATCAAGAAATTAAAACAAATACACCAGAAAAAGCTTCTAAGAGAATAAGAAAAGCAAGATCTCAAAAGAATTCAAAAAACAAAAGTGTAAAAGAAGAACAGAAGCAAACAGATCTCAATACGGACAACGTAAAACAATTTACTTGTTTGACATGTCGCAAACTGTGTGGCTCTCAGTCTGAATTAATAAAACACTATCACGATGAACACTTGAATAAGTCACAAAGGACCGTAAAACAGAAGTATACGGAAAATGAATCTGATGGTAATATTACGTACAAGTGTGACAGCTGTGACAAGACTTGTAATACTAAGAAAGATATCGTAAAACATGTGGCAGTTCATAATGAGGAGAGACCTTTAATCTGTAAGCTTTGTGGTAAGAAATAGACTTTATTATTCAATCAAAACTAGCCTAAACAATACACAATGTCAACTCAACGTGTACTCAACTGAATGTCACTTTCCACAGACATTTCTGTCTACCTCCTGCCTTATGTATCTTGGTTGTTGGTACATCTGGTTGAACATCTCTTGCTGATTGCTGATCAAAAATATTGCTATCTTTGGCAAACTAATTGGTGATCACAGAATGCTTATTAAGAGTGCCTGAGAGGGCATCCTCTTAGGCACTCTTAATAAGCATTCCGTATTAGGATATTTTGTTAATAGATTTTGAATTTAACTTCATAATTTAATAAAATAAACTTTAAAAAAGAAGTAAAAACCAACTTCAAGAACCTAAAAAATATAAATTAATTTTCTTAACAGCTTCTGAAGTCGGTGCCACTGCCGAGCTAGGTGCATTGAAGAATTATAGGCCCCGACTTCAGAAGCTGTTAAGAAAATTATTTTATATTTTTTAATTTTTTGAAGTCGGTTTTTACTTTTTTTTTAAAGTTTATTTTGTTTTTCTATTTTGAGTGGCATAAACAATACATAAACATGCAAGTACAGTAATCGCAAGTAATATGTTGTTATTAATTCAAGAGTTCCATTGTATATCTCCGAAATTCTTCATCAGATCTTCACCAAATTTAAATGGGACCACCTCGGGAGTATACCCTTTCGAACTAAAAAAGATTTTTTTAAATCGGTTCACAATTTGCGAAACTATCGAAGAAAATACAAAAAAAATACATACAGACGAACATACTCGTAGAACCTCCTCTTTTTGGAAGTCGGTTACAAACCAGTTTTGTGTTAGCCAATGCCTTTGTGTCGCAAACTGTAATGTTGTGTATTGTTTAAATAATAGTAATATTCTTCCCTGTCTAACAAAGAAAATCATTCTTGTCTTGTCTTCCTTGCTCAGGCAGGATGTACAAGACAGTAACAGAGATCATCCGCCATGCTCGAGTTCACAACGGCTTCAAACTGCAGTGTTCTTACAAATGTGGGTACGTCACTGCTTACCATGGCGCTTTGAAGGAACATGAGAACAGACATCTTGATGTGTACAAGGTATGTTATAACATGACCGAGTTTGTGTCAGCAAAAAAACAATTTTTGCCAGAAAATTATCATAATAAAAAAAGCCTTAAATATAGTTTGAAAAGGCTTGAAAAAGCCTAATTTCTAAGAACATATTTTCCAATCTCTAACGGTTATTGTATATACCATAACCGCTCCCTGTTTAAAACTCAATCCCCAAAGCAAGTTTAGTAAAACCCAGGTTTTAAATATATCTGTCACATATTAACATTAATAAACAAAAAGAGACAGGGTTATCCTAAAACCTGGGTTTTACTACACTTGTGTTAAACCATTTTTTGTAAAGAGGAACCTGTAAGCAACACAAATGTATCTTGATTTCCAGTACACCTGTGAGAAGTGCGGCAAAGGTTTCTACGTCAAGACCTGGTATGAGCAGCACCAGAACATGCACAATGGACTAAAGCCGTTCGTCTGTGATATTTGTGGCCTTGCCTTCCATATGGCCAGGTTAGATAGAATGACTTATACTTATCATCAGGCCTGAATTCCACGAAGAATGGACACTCAGCAGGAAGGTGGCCAACAGGGGGCCTAAAAAGGCCACATTGAGCAATTCATCTACTGATCTGCATAGTAACTGTCAAACAGATGATTACTGAATATGAACCTTATGCGGATGACATTAAGAGTTGTCAATTAAGTAGATATTTTGACATTTGTAATATGAATAATATTTTGTGATTCATCTAAAGCAGCCTTTTTAGCCCCCCAGATCTGATTTAACTGTGTTAAAATTTGTGTCTCGAGTCCCGCCTAATGTTTGGCGAGACGCTATTTTTAACCCCCGACAAAAGAGACTGTTAAAAGTTTGTAGTGTGTCTTTGGCATCGTAGCTCCAAAGCGGATGGACCTATTTCAATGCAGCTTTTTTTTATTGAAAGCTAGTTTAATCGGACATGAAAGTTACAGCTCCTTTTCTAGTTGGAGTCGGGCGTTTTTGATAGTTAGGTTATTCCCGATTTAACTATGTTAAAATGTATGTCTCGCGTCCCGCCTAAATGGCTGGTGGGACGCTATTTATCCCGATTTAACATGTACTACATGTTTACGCTGATTTAGTTCCTGTCATACAAAGTTTAATTTCGGTTCGCCTAACTAGATGGCGTTGTGCTGATGACGTAGATTTCTAGACGTCGGTGTTAAGATTCTCCGGCAATTAGCTATAAGGTGTGACAAATTGTTATTATATTGAGAAAAGAGAAGAGATCATCCCTGAGTTCAGTTCAATATAGTTCAAGGTCTCATAACAGGTGTTTTATTAAGTTTCCTAGTGCTACCCTGTTCGAGATCCTGGATCAGCCCTCGACCCCTAGGTCTTAAACATGGTCCTAGTCGAGCCGGATCGGATTGCAGTGTGGTGACTGAGTCTGGAAGACCAGTCGTGGAGTACGCGTCGACACAGTAGTGGATCGCTACTGATGGCGCTGGGTGCTGGTGAGGCACCAGGGTGAAGCAGTCCAGTTCAAGAAGAGGCTGGAGTCACGGCGGATCCAGAAGCGGAAGTGGAAATCCTGAGCATCGGCAGAGCTGCGGTCACGTCGCGAGTGAGGTCAAGAGTGGCAGCAGACTGTACGAGCTGTAGCGACTTCAGGGACTTAGCACAGCGAGTGTTACAGTGTGAGTTCAGTGGACTAATGTGAGTACATTCAATTTGTTTAAATAACTTAGAAAATTCGAAGAATTCAAGAGACAGTCAGTCAGTCATTTGGACTTAGAAAAATTAATGAAAAATTTTAGACTTAGAATATTTCAGGCAAAAGTGTACAAACGGGGAACCTATGCCCGATTTTTTCTAAGTGACTTTTAGTTCCAAACACTTAGAAAATTTTCAAGTGTTTAAAGTCTTGGAACATTTTATGTTGTGGTAACTTTTATAATTCTCAATTTCTTCTGTGACAATTTTCTAAACACTTAGAATAATTTAGATTAATTTTCTATTGATAAATTATTTGTTTGTGTTAGAGAAACTTTCTGTACTTCGTGATTTTGGTACTTTCATACTTGGGTAATAGGTAACTTAGTAGATGTTATTAATTAGTTCAAAATGGAGTCATTAATAAAGTTACAAATAGATACTAGAAAGAGCATTGGAAGGGGGAGGTCAAATTTTAAGAAATCACCTAGGGAAAGATTAACACAGGGATACGTAGAAACAAGATTAGAGACTTTAGAAGAACAGTGGAAAGAGTTTAATGATACACATAAGAGAATTATTGAAAGGGCCACAGCAGATGATATAAAAGGTACATATTTCACTTCAGAGTTGTATGATAAAACTGAAGACACATATATCATGTACAAATCAGAACTGAAAGACTGTAATTTAAAGGTTGTCACGAAAGATTCCTGTGAACATCACATACAGGCATCTCCTAGTGGTAATAAAACGTTCAATGTTAGGTTACCAAAGATCAATATTCCAACTTTTTCTGGAAAATACGTCGAGTGGACCAGTTTTCGTGACCTATTCATGTCACTAGTGCATAAGAACAGTAGTTTAGATGATGTTCAAAAAATGCATTATTTAAAGGGGTCTTTATCGGGAGAAGCTGAGCAACTGCTTCGACAAATACCCATTACTGCGTCTAATTATAATGTATGTTGGACTCAATTAGAACATAGATACAATAATAAGCGACATTTAGCTAATTGTATTTTACAACGTCTGTTCAGTCAGAAACGTGTAGGTGTGGAGTCAGCAGTCACGTTAAAACATTTGCTGGACACCACTACTGACTGTATGAGTGCATTAGGCAACTTGGGAATTAATGTGACCACCTGGGATATAATAGTCATTCACATAGTCGCGTTCAAACTTGATCAGGAAACCCGTAAGCAGTGGGAGTTGAAGGTTGCCTCGGATCCTTCAACTGAGTTACCTACCTTAGCTCAATTTAAAGTTTTCATAGAGAGTAGGTACAGAGCACTTGAATTCATTGAACCTCAGAAGGCGACAGGACAGGCTAATTTCAACCAATCAGTTAGTCATAAGGTTCATCTAGCGACACATAAAGCAGATGGAGCTTCCAATTTACGTTGTGAGTTATGCTCAGGAGATCACAAATTGTGCTTTTGTAAGAAGTTCATAAATTTGGATTTAGATCAGAAAAGGCAATTTGTATCTAAAAACAAAGTATGTTTTAATTGTCTTGGTGGTAACCATATGGTGAGTCAGTGTAAAAAGGTTACACCTTGCCATGTATGTAAAAGGAGACATCATACTCTTTTACATGCAGATAGTACAAGTACAACTGTGTCAAAAGTTCGGGAGGACAAACCAGGTACTTCTTCTGAAGACTCTAAAGTTTCAGATGACAGTGTTCCACTAGTTTCGTGTCTCTCTATAAAGAAAATCGCCAGCCCAGGTCAAGTTTTACTAGCCACAGCGCTAGTAAAGGCTCAGACTGCAGCTCACAATTTTCTTATTGTACGGGCCTTGTTGGATCAAGGATCACAGGCTTCCTTTATAACGGAAGCAGCAGCACAGTTTTTACGGCTAAAAAAGAGTCCAATTAAGGGTATAGTTTCTAGTCTTGGCAATGACAAGAAGATTGTAGCCAACTTCATGGTGACATTGGTGTTACAATCTTTGTCAGAGTCCGGTTTCGAAATAAAAGTTCAGGCTTATGTTCTAAAGAACATAACTTCGTATCTTCCAGAGAGGCAGATAAAACCAATCAGATGGCCAGATCTAGAACATCTGGTATTAGCAGATCCACACTTCAGTAAGCCTAACAAGATAGATATCTTGTTGGGTGCTGATGTGTACAGTACGGTTTTGAGGGATGGTGTGAAGAAGGCTCCAAACGGGTCTTTTGTAGCACAGTGCACCAGCTTAGGTTGGATCCTTTCTGGGGTGGCCTATCCAAAAGATCAGGTCAATAGTACAAAAAAGGTTAGCAGTACAAGTAAGATCACGGCAATGCATGTGCAGATTGATCCCAATGAGTTTCTGAAAAAGTTCTGGAAAGTTGAGGATCAGTTGCCAAATGCTGAAAAAATACTTACAGATCAAGAGCAAAGGTGCGGAGAGGTTTTCGCATCTACAACTAAGAGGGGTACAGATGGTAGATATATTGTAAGGTTGCCATTCGAGGATGAAAACCGGTTATGTGTTAGTGGCAAAAGTAGACAAATAGCTCTGAAAAGATTTATTAATTTAAGGAAGACGAACGATAGGCAGAAATATCTACAAAAGACAGAATTAGAAGAAGCATTAAGGTGTTGTATAAGACACAGTCAGAAAAAGGAGTTTAAAGAAGAGTACACACAGTTAAAAAACAAGATGTCTATAAAGTTAAAGGGAAGTAAAATTAGTTCATTATGTCCATTTATAGACAAGGATGATATAGTCAGAGTTGGTGGTAGATTGCATGAAGCTCCCCTGTCAGATCTGGCAAAACATCCAATTATCTTGCCTCATCATGCGCATCTTACAAGGTTGTTAGTAGCAGATGCTCATGAACGTACATTACACGGGGGTCCTCAGCTTATGATTAATTATTTAAGATCTGCGTATTGGATTATTGGAGTGAAGAATTTAGTTAAACAACACGTGCGCAAATGTGTGACATGTGTAAAACATAAAGCTAAGGCAAACACTCGACTTATGGGATCACTGCCCACAGCGAGATGTAGTCCCACAAGACCATTCCTTCACACAGGGTTGGATTATGCAGGTCCGATCAATATTCGGACAACTAAAGGTCGAGGTCATCGCTCATATAAGGGTTACATTTGTGTGTTCATCTGTATGGCTACACGCGCCATACATCTTGAAGTCGTGAGCGATATGAGTACACAAGGGTTTTTAGCAGCATTTAGGCGGTTTGTCTCTAGACGTGGACACTGTGCTCAAATATGGAGCGATAATGGGTCCAATTTTATTGGAGCTGCTAGAGAACTCAAGGAGCTGTCTGATATACAGCAGAATATTGCTGAGAGTTTGGAGACTCACGGCACAGTTTGGCACTTCATACCTCCTCATGCCCCAAATTTTGGTGGGTTATGGGAGGCGGCCGTGAAGTCCACTAAATTTCATTTAAAGAGAGTCATAGGAGAGTCAACTCTCACCTACGAGGAGATGAGTACATTACTCAGTCAAGTCGAAGCCTGTCTGAACTCCAGACCCATGACGGTTATTAACGGCGAAGATCTTGATGAACCAATGCCATTGACTCCGGGTCACTTTCTGGTTGGTGAACCATTAGTCACTGTTCCTGACGCCAACTATGAAGGTGCTTTTATTAGTCCTTTGAATCGATGGCAACTCCTGCAAAAAATGTTGCAGAACTTTTGGCGGCGTTGGTCTGCCGAATATTTAACGAATTTAGTTCATAGGTATAAATGGTCTTTTCAAACACCAGAACCAGACATCGGTGATGTAGTGCTTGTCAAGGAATCCGACCTTCCACCTGCTCGTTGGTTACTTGGTCGAATCGTTGAAAAACATCCCGGTCCTGATAATATCACTCGCGTGGTCACATTACGTACCAAAGGATCTGTTTTGAAGCGACCAACCTCTAAATTATGTGTCTTGCCAGTCAATGATAGCTCAAATGTATAATGTTTACAACTGTTATTAGTTGTTAAGTTCGGTTCTAATTATATTTCGTTATTATTATGCAATGGTTGTTAAGCTGTTGAGTTCTTTTTGAGGATAGTACGTTTGTAATCTTAAACTATTCTTGTTTAATTACCTACTGTTAAGTTTTGTTTATGTTAGTTGTTTAATTTATACAACTATTGTTTAGTCTATAAGTTCTGATTGAGGGTTAGTACATTCAGCGTTATAAGACTGTTTTAGTTCATAAGTTTTGTTAGTACCACTCATCAATGACATTATTCTAGTGTAGAACTTGGGTAGTTTGTTTTACTACAGAATTTATTACTAAGGACATGTTCGTCAATAATGTCCATGGTGGGCGGTATGTTTACGCTGATTTAGTTCCTGTCATACAAAGTTTAATTTCGGTTCGCCTAACTAGATGGCGTTGTGCTGATGACGTAGATTTCTAGACGTCGGTGTTAAGATTCTCCGGCAATTAGCTATAAGGTGTGACAAATTGTTATTATATTGAGAAAAGAGAAGAGATCATCCCTGAGTTCAGTTCAATATAGTTCAAGGTCTCATAACAGGTGTTTTATTAAGTTTCCTAGTGCTACCCTGTTCGAGATCCTGGATCAGCCCTCGACCCCTAGGTCTTAAACACTACAAATTAGAGTAAAGTTCAGACATGTTCAGAACTTTTTGATAAAGTAATAAAAAATAAAAATCTTCTGAAATGCGCCTGATCCTAAGACAAATATTAGTTTAAAAACAAAAAAATTGGGTACAGTCAGATAATTATGTTATCTGCAAATTATGATTTGAATATTTTTTTTCCATAAAGTCCCGACAATTTCATTTTCATAGTTGGCCAGCCTACTCAGCAGTGTCCTTTGTTGTTCCACTAACAACACGCTGGCTAATATTAATGACAGAAAGCCACAGAGTCTATTGAAACCTGCTCTTGCGATCATAAACGATGAGGCATAGTTCGAAGGCCTTCAGAACTTTTCAGATTACTTTGTCAGTTCTTTTTCTTCATGTTATCAATATTATTTCAGATATCTGTCAGCTCACAGGAGCCTCATACATCCGCAGTCGTCTAGTGTGAAACGTTACATCTGTGTGCATTGCAATCAAAAGTGCGACAGTGCTAACAGCCTGGCTATACATTTAGAGGTATTTTTTCTAAATTTCTTATATTTGTTGTACTTATGTGTTGTAGTGTTTCATAACTTCTCATGATCTTTCAACGTACAATAAACTCTGTTCTGTTTTGTCTTCTACACCATTGGTTCAATACCAATTAGCTTGGAAAAAATACCCAAAAAAGGTATTTAAAATGTTTGTTTATAAATCATTTGCCTTCCTTTCGCTAAGAATAGTTGTAATTCGAAAACAGGGAAATTGCATGCATTTTTATGTTTAGTTTATAGTAAAGATCGGACGCTTAATAACACAGTAAAAACAAAAAGATTTGCATGAATGAATAAAATATCACTTTCAAATGTTCGCGCCAAAACACAGCTTCACGTGACATGACGTCATTGCATCGATCGTTCATAGCGTGTGAATATGGTTACCAAGGAAACCAAACGAATGACGTCATAAATTCGATGATGGTGTTTGAAATAACGTTCCGTTTTACGTGATTTATAATAAAGATAATCTATAAAAAAGGTATAATTTTTTAATAAATCTTTCATTCGAGGATTCCGGGATTTAGACGGATAGGTTTTAAAATAATGGTGCCACCATCTTGACTAGGTTTTTTTTACTAAGTCTGCATCCAGTCTCCCGTCCAATATTATTTATTTTATTCTATAGGAACACGGCATAAATAAAGAGAAAGAATTTCTCTGTGACTTTTGTGGCAAGATTCTGGCGAGTGCTGACCAACTGAAATACCACCATAGGATGCATTCAGGAGTGAAGCCATATTCATGCAGGTACGGTATATCATACTCACCATCCCATCAGTAAACGTCCACGTTGTGATATGCAAACACATTTACTTTTGTAATTTTCGTGATCAAACAGACATTTTACAGGTTTATTAATTTAGGTACTAGTGTTCCCTCGCAGCTTCGTCCGCGTGGACCTATGTACTGTACAAGGTCTTGGCCGGGGCATAATACATTTTGTAAACGTCTCCTTTGTAGGAATGCAATGTATGTATAGGTCGTGAGCGAGTCCTTATCACAACCTTTCTTGAGGGCTTGATCCGCGCCTGGAAATCTCCTCTCTCCCCCTCCTCTCCCTTGCTACGCCAATGCTTAGTCGCCCCTTCTAACACCACGTAAAGAGATAAGTTGGAATATTTAAAAAGACCACACAATTGCTAACACCACTATTATAAACTTTCTAGTATATGCAACAAGACCTTCGCGAAAAAGTTCAACGTGAAAGTCCATATGAGTTCACATTCCGGTGAAAAAACGCACGCATGCGCACGGTGCGGGAAACGATACACGCAGAGAAGCACGCTCCTGAGACATCTTAAAAGGTACGTAGATATAAAAATATACGAAAAAATATAATTTAAGATTCTATTCTATTCTATTTTTCAATTTGGTAAGTGGAAATTACCAACCAACCAAAAATCTTATTTTTCTTTTTGTGGTTCTTTTGTCCCTCTTTGGGACAGGCAAGGGGAGCTGAGCCCATACAGCCAAAACCAACCAAAAAATCTCTCAGTTAAAAATCTTTTTAAAACTTTTAAACGTGGATTTTTTTTTTCATTTCCCTACCTTTTCTACCCTCTCGCCTTTTTTGTGATAGGAAGACTTACACATCTCCCTTTTTTCAGGCATCACAGCGGTTCCTCTCCAAAGTGCACTGGATGACGGGGAAAAACAGCTAATTATGTATTAGCTAAAAGCAATAAATGCGTACTAATTGTAATAAAGAGCTCAGTACAATAAATGAAACTTGCATTCCAATAACATTTTTTATTTTAAAATAAAATTTGTATAGTACTGCAGCCTTTATCTAGACTGCAGCAGAAATATGATTTTGACTTCCTTGCACTCACTGTATTAATTAATAATGTAAGTACATAAGTGATGTCCCGAAACCAGGGACAATTTTTGTCCCAGAAAAAATGTTGTCGCAAGGAAGTCTCCACTTTTTGTCTCTGTGCCTCGAAGTTTAGGTGAATTAGCACCAGCTATTCCGATCACTGGTGATCACCCGGACGATTTTTCGTCGTCGAGCGTCGTCCGCCGTAATAACTGAACACACCCATTGAATTACTGAACGTAGCCTTTGACCACCTTTGACCTTTGAGTTGGTGGACATATCAGTGTTCCCAACTTAGGGGTTTTCTCCCCAAATTTAGGGGGTAAATAAGTGGGATGGGATTTTCTTACTCTTGACTTTTAGTGTGAAGTTTATAATTATTGTGATGCAGCTGGGTGTAAACGTTTTGAAAATGTTTCAATTATTTTATATTAATACAATTTATTTATTATGTATACAAAAAAAAAGGGGTATTTTAGGGGCTTTTAACTTTAGTTTTAGGGATAAATATTTTTGAGAGTTGGTAACACTGATTGAAATAATGTCAATTTGACAATTCACAAAATGACAATGAAATATCTCTACTTCTCACGACTTCTCATGATTCCGTAATTATTTATTAATTATCTCGAAAGTATAATTTAAAACGTCCTATAATTTTGTGTTTACGTGAAGAATAAGAGTTTTATAACATGTTAGTGGTGACGGACCTGTGATAAACTTTATTTCTATACTATAATTCCCTTCACAACAAACTGTTGCTATGACGGAAGGGCAACGCAGTGAAAAACTAGAAATGATCACTCTTCACAAGATATTATTTACTATTTGTGCTTTTTCCTTCATCTATAAGTATTATACCAGTACTACGCCTTTTGTAGTACGGATTACGGACCCGAAATTCAATATTTTGGGGCCTTATAACACGACCCAAGTGCAGGTTGAAGATAACTACGATCAGTTGATAGATATTCATAATTTTTCCTTCAAAGTCAACCCACAACCATGTAAAGGCTATCCTGCTGGACTATTGTTAATGGTCATCATATCCTCGAACCCAAATAACCATGAAAACCGAATGATAATACGAAACACTTGGGGCCGAAATCTTGATTCGACAAAAGTCGTTTTTCTGATCGGCGAACCAGAAAATATGACTTTATCTAACCAAGTTGAAAAAGAAAGTACGAAATATGGGGACATAGTTCAGGGAAACTTCATAGATGTGTATAGAAATATGACTTACAAACATGTGATGGGATTAAAATGGGTAGCGCACCATTGTCCGAAGGCTAAATATGTTTTGAAGACCGACGACGATGTAGTGGTGAATTCTCGAGAGATGAGGCACTTTCTGGCGAGGGAATTGTCACCATGGGGTGCTAGAGATCTGATAACATGCCAGGTTTTGGAACATGCTAAGGTGCAGAGGTCACAGCGATCAAAATGGAAGGTGACGTCCAATGAATTTGCCTCTACGTACTATCCTACTTACTGTGCAGGTTTGTTGTATTTAAATCTCTGCAATAATGTAACAAAAACTCTAACATAAAGATGCCAAGTAATTTACTTATTAGCTAACAAGTGGCCAAGAACAATATTGGAAGAATGCATTATTAAAAACATATGTTCCTATCCGCTCCTGAAACTGAGCTCCTTATCCGGGATATTGCGAGGTACTATTCGATGTATCCCACGGCAAATACGTCATACTATATATAACTCTCTTGTAAAACCACACATAGATTACCTAATTGAAGTATGGGGAACAGCTGCTCGAACAAACTTAGATTTAATTCAGATAGCCCAAAATAAGCTTATAAAAAAACTGTTTCACTACGATTTTCTTACCCCAACACAAAAAATATATAAGGAAACGAAGTTGATGAACATTGCACAAACCTACAAATACTACACCTGCATATTAGTACGAAAAATATTACATAAACATATACATACACAAATTAACTTTACAAAAAAACAGCATAGAATTCAATTACGAAGTAGGAATGATATATATCTACAAAAATCACGCACAAACTACGGTATAAAAAGTATAATGTATGAAGGAGCAAAACTATATAATCAGTTACCAAAATCCATAAAAGAATTAAATAATATGCAAACATTCAAAAAGCATCTAAAACTTCACACACAAAATAACATCGCAACAAACAAAACGTAACAATGACATCTTAATTCTCCTACTTGACACAAACCAATGCCACATCTAGGTACGCTTGCTCCATGTTAACTGGTATGATCGAAACTATTTGGATCTACCCACTGGCAGTGACGTGCACGGACATTTCTTGCAGGGTAGACAGAAACAACTTAGTGTTGTATTGTCTGGTTAAGTGATGTTTGTGATTCACCCTGAGACTTAAATAAACTGATATAACAGATATATTAACGTGTGTATTACATATATTACATTTGTTAGAGTTAACTGTTTCTTTTTGAGTTCATGAAGTGCGCGCCACTGCACACTGGACTTCTCTTTTGGTGTGAGGATTTTGTTTTTATTTGGTTTGCTTGTGTTAACCGTGCCTAATAATTACTGTTACCGCCAACATTTTTAAACTATTAATATTAATTTTCTCATACAAGTGAATGTAATTCTTTTGAGAAAATAAAGTTATCTTAAACCTGATATGTGAAAAGAAAAATTAATTACCGCAAGCAGCACTAAAACCTGCGGCCTTCTGTGGAGGAAGATTTTGATACTACGAACAGGGATCACGGTAACTTGGTTGGAAAGAGTGGTTATTGTATTGAACCAGTAAGACAAAGCTTGTGTCCTGCTTGCTATCAAAAAAAGCGAAAAAAAAATGTCTCCTTTTTGTCACTTATTCAATTAAAGTCTGCCAAGATTGAAACTTCATCCCCAGATCTTGAAAACTTGCAAGCAATGTTCCTTTAAATTCATGATATTATTCAAAGTCAAAGTCAAAGTCAAAGATTTTTATTTCAACTGGGCCTTTGCAGGCACTTTCAAAACGTCGTGATTCTAGGCGCACGGTTCCAAGTGGGTTGGTCCTGGAGAAGATACCGGCAAGAAACTCCATGGATACTCTTTTCATAAATCAAGCTTAGGTACTACACAACAAATGTGGGGCCGCAGGAGCGGCCCCGGCTAAAATTCGACTTCAATTTACACAATATTACAATAAAAAAAATAAAAAAAGAACAGCAATGATCATAAGTACCACTATAATATTATAATTATACAATACTAGTAGGTGCGTACTTAACACTCAAGTCAGTCACCCAATTAAGAATAGGTACCTACCAAAAAGGTACAAGGGAAGCGTTAAAATTAGTGTGTGAAGACAGGAAGCAGTGGGTCACCAGGGAAGCCGCATGTGCAGAAGATAATCACTTCCATACATCTCTATCGTCAACATAGTCTTTGATCCTGTAATAGGCCTTCCTTATGAGGATAAGCTTAACACGAGTTTTAAACTTTTTATCAGTAAGCTCGGTAATACTTTTTGGGAGTTTATTATAAAAGCGTACACCGTTACCTAGAAATGATTTGTTTGTTTTGGTCAATCTAAATTTAGGGACCACTATTTTGTACTTATTTCTAGTATTCATTTTATGAATATCGCTATTGATACTAAACATATGCAGGTTTCTTCGGACGAACATAATATTCTCCAAAATGTACTGTGATGGCAGTGTTAGAATGTCGGTGTCTTTGAAAAAGTCTCGTAAAGACTCGCGTGGGCCCATGTTATAGATCGCACGGATCGCCCTCTTCTGCAATATAAAAACCGAATCTACATCAGCCGCTGATCCCCACAACAGAATGCCATAGGACATAATGCTATGAAAATATGCGAAGTACACTAATCTCGCCGTAGCTGTATCGGTTAACTGTCTAATTTTTCTAACTGCAAATGCCGCAGAACTAAGTCTTTTGGACAGAGCTGTGATGTGAGGACCCCACTGCAACTTGGAATCAATTGTTATCCCTAAGAATACGGTTTCATTAATTATATTTAGTTCATTTCCATCAAGCATTAAATTTAAGCCTACATGAGCTACATTTGGCAGTGAGAACTTTAAACATTTTGTTTTATTAGCATTTAGTAATAAGTTATTAGCTGCGAACCATTTAGAGAGTATAGTTAAGCTATCTCTAATGTGTAAGACTTCCCTATCTTTTCTACTTATTTTAAAAATGAGGGAAGTGTCGTCCGCAAATAGTATTATATCCGATATTTCGCTCATTATATATGGGAGATCATTAATATAAGCCAGAAACAAGAAAGGGCCAAGGATTGAGCCTTGAGGCACACCCATTTTAACCAAAGAGCCCAAAAGAGTATTCTAAATAACATTAGAACTCAATACTTACACAACATAATTACTTTTTCAGGTTGGGCTATCCTGTATTCACAAGACGTAATTTCACGGTTACTGAAAACAGCTCAATCCACGCCATATTTCTGGATAGACGACGTACATATCACCGGAGTGATCGCAGACAAGATAGGTGTTGCCCGGACTCCACTGTCCAGTCTAATCTTGACCCAAAGAAAGGCCAACATGCTGAAGATGTTGGGAACAAAATATGTTGGTCCGTTTTTATTCGGACCTCCTGATTTGAGCTCGGATAAAATCATTGAGCTATGGAAAGCTATTCCTGAATAGCTGAATGTATGTTAGGCCATTTGGTATGTAATTCTGTAATACTATTGTCTAAAATCATTTTGGCAGTATTAAATTATTAATGTTAAGTCCTACTTATGCATAGTATGAATAAGTAGGACTTAAAATTAATAATTTTCATACAAGTAAGTGCAAAGTAGTTGTTAGTTGAAAACAGTATTATTTCCAAAAAAATCATGGTTACCAAAGATTTTATATTATGTTTTTTAGCATGTAAAATTGGATCAACATTATAAAATGTTGATTACATACCAATGTATGGATTTCATGACAGATCTGTAAAAGTGTGTGTATGGTTTAATTATCTGCATACTTGGGGGAACGAAGATTAAGAGCTCTTTGAATGACAACAGCGTGGTTGACTTGGGTGTGTCGCTATTTAATTACTTAAAACAATTAATATATTTTACTATTTATATGCTTTAGCATAGCTTCAATGTAAGTATCTACCTATATATATATTTAAACCATTTTAATGTAACCAAAGAAAACATCAAGTAGCAATTTAATTCCGAAATTACGTAATTTTAGATTTCAATTCGTCATTTGCTATAAATGTTATTGTTTATAATTGTTATTATTAAATATTAAATTAAGCTAAACACGCTTTTTAATATGTACATTTATGAAAAAACGTGTTAGTTTAGCTTTAGTTGAGAATGTTAAATACTTACCTAGAATAAACATTATATTATTCAAATTTATTCCAGCCGTGTCTGTTTTGTAAACACTTAGGTTTAAATTGTGATATTTATTTAAATTTATAATGAAGTACCTATTTAAATAACTAAACAATAAAATCTTCATAAAGTTCAGTTTTATGTTAGTAGGTACTCAAATCTTAAACTGCATTTTTATTTTGTTCAATGTACCTATTCTTATTTCTCAAGCAATACAATATTGTAAGAACTCTGTTTATTTTTAATTGACTTCCAAAAAAGAAGGAGGTTCTGCTAAATTCGACTGTATTATTTTTTTGTATGATTGTTCAGCGATATCCGACAATTTTATTGTTATTCGATTTTAATGAGTCTTTTTTTTTAGAGTATTTTCCCGAGTTGGTCCCTTTTTAACCGACTTCCAAAAAAAGGAGTAGGTTCTCATAAATTTGGTGAAGATCTGATGAAGACCCTCCGAGATAAACTACAGAACTCTTCAGTGGATATTAGCAAATCACTCGCAATTGCTCTAATCGCATGTTTATGTATTGTTTATGCCAATCAAAGTAGAAAAATAAAAACTGACTTGAAAAAACTAAAATGTAGGTATAAAATAATTTTCATAAAAATCTCAACAGCTTCTGAAGTCGCTCCGGGGCCTTTAATTCTCTAACGCATCTTAGTTTGGCAATGGCACCGACTTCAGAAATTATTTTGAAGTCGGTTTTGACTATTTTTTTGAAGTTTACTTTAATTAACATTCGGTACCTACCTTTTTACGTGTCCCATAAGATGGTCTAAATTGCAAAAGGTAGATAGATACTTACCTATATTATTATAAACAAAGAAGTGGATTTATATAAATAAAACAACATTTATAACAAAATCTAGTCTATTTGTACAATATGTCATCTTACAATTAATGTCTTAAGTATTTGATAAGTAAGGACTAATTAACATAATTATTTAATCTCACTATGTAAGTAGGTATATACTGAAATATAGTCAAGTATTATACTTAGAAATTCTATGAGAGGTTTATAAACAGCTTAGTTGGTATATTAGTTAGAGGTCGAGGAGGGTAAGCAGGCCTATAGCAACAAACCATCTAACACCGTCTATCCGTCTGTGCCATTTAACATGTCAATAGCGGATATTCACACCTCCTTACCAAGTATACGTCACTAAACGATAGCGACACTCATTATTGTTCGCCGAAACGAGGGAAGATATCACAATTAGTACTATCGCAAGTGTATCATGGTACCGGTCGCCTAGACATGGTAGGTCTAACTCTGTACACGTCATGAAAGCCAATGGTGTGTCGATTCTGTAGCGATGGAACATATTCGAGCTGATACATTGAGGAAACACCATAAAAGGCACCAGCTTGTGGCGGGTTTTTTTTTTTTTTCAATTTTTGGCTATTTTGCATAAGTATCTAATTGTAAAATGTTTGAAAGGTAATATTGTGGTTGCGGAAATAATAGGAAAATTGAAATCTTTGATTAACTATATAAATGGTGTACCTATAGTAGTATTTTTTGCGACTTTTTTATTCGACGAATATCTACTATTTAACAATGTTATTTTAGAGGCGAACAATCATTTGAATGTAGATAGGTATTATGTAAATGTACTAAATGTGTTATTCCCGCAAACATCAAAATTATATGTATGTTATTATAATGTTATCTTAGGTAAAAATGCAAAAAAACTGCAAAAATATGGATTTTCCCGCCCTGCATGCTATATGACTATTATTGACTATCTCACCATAAGTGCCAAAGGTCTAGTAGATCAAAGACTTGTTTCAAAAACAGATATTCAATCGCCTATAATCTAAGCTCTGATTGACTTGGATTAATTATTTCTTTTAATTGTTCTTACAGGTCTTATACTAAATATTTGGTACCTACCTACTGAAAAAATTGGTATAAAATGCCATGAATGACTCTTAGTAGATCTAGTTTACAACAACGCCATCTTCTTTAGTAATAAGCTTTATTTGTGCCTCCGGATCATTATTTTTCTTCCCTTTAAAACTGTCTTCTATATCTTGTAATGTCCTGTCTTTAGTTTCGGGCAATAATACGTATATCACACTTAGAAACACCGTCAACGTAGCTGAATACACTAAGTATGCACCTTCTACACCTACGGAAGAATATAAATGTGGTGCTGATTTCATGGACACCACAAATGAAGGAGTTAAAAATGAAGTAGAAAGGGTTGATCCTAAACTCCTATAAGCTAATGGAAATACTTCACCGCATATAACCCAATTCAAAGGTGCTAAACCTAAACAGAAAGATAGGGTGTACAAAACCATTAAACTCATTGGAACTATGTCTAATATCCACGGAGCTGTAAAAACTTCTGCTCTTCTTAAATACACAAATATGGAAATCGCTGTCATAGATAACACAGTCATCACTCCACTTGAGAACAAAATTGTTCTTCTTCTAAAGTATTTTAGTAAGAATATAGCTAAGAACGCACACACTGTCCTCAAAAGGTCTATCACAGTAAACTGCCAAGCTACGTCTTTGGGGTCGTCTTTATCCAAAACGACTTGGAGAATTATATTTCCATACGCAGCTACCATATGCGCTCCACCAAACTCGAATACAACCAGCATACTTATAGCTATAATAGCTGGCTTATAGAACTCTTTCTTCTTGAAAATCTTTACAACATCATTGATAGCTCCAACTATTTTCTTGGAAACGTTGTTACAAACATGATTTTCAGCATATTCTGTTCTCTCTTCGGCTTTGTTCGCTTTCTGCGCGTTGATCATGGCTTCTAATTCCTCTTGTTGTTCAGGTCCTTCACCACGAACCCATCTGAAAGCTTTCCGTGCTTCAGCAAACTTTCCTTTTGAGACCAACCAACTTGGGGACTCTGGAGACAGACTGATGATTGCCATGGCTATCATTGGGAACAAAGCGCACACTGCTGCAGTCATCTTCCAAGTTAGATGCGCTCCCCAAAGATGCGATAGAAATATTCCCATGCCAAGAGATATTGCAAAAGTCCCTAAAAATGCTCCTCTGTACTTTGGATCCGTATATTCAGCGACTAGAATAGCTGCTAAAGGAGTTCTAAGTCCCAAGGCAAGTCCGTGCAAAAGTCGCGCTACTATGAAGAGAGGGACAGAGTTTCCGAAGATGAAGACGATCCAGCCGAGTAGAGCTGGTAGTGTGGAGATAAGGTGCGCTCGTTGACGTCCGAACCTGGTCATCAGGACTGGAGACACGAAGTTGCCAACAATGCCCATCACGCCGACTACGGACGCTGGAAATAGAAAATATCTACGGTTACTAGGCAATCAATTTTCCAAACCCTGGGAGATACCTAATCTATTAATGATTATTTCCTTCAAATATTGTGTCGCTCTAAGCTAATAAGTATATATTTTGGAGACAGGGTATTTTACCCCCAATATAATGTTATTGTGTTTTTAGATTTGTGAAAGGAATTTGTATTTTCAGAAGGATCTTGGCTATGACCATAAATCCTATAGTTGCTCCCAGTTGCGCCCTTAACTCATCGACTGCGTTCTGTGCCGATTGGCCCACTTCGAGCTCTTCACCAAACGGAGCACGAAACGCGGTCGCTACGTAAAAACGAGATTCGTGAAAGAAACTTACACTGTGGCCACAGCACCCGTAGCATGACCATTTCTATATATCTTCCAAGAATAGACAAAGCTCATTCTACAGGATATTTTTTTATATAGGTAGTGCGCATAATTTGTAGGGTGATTCCGTCTCTGTTACTAAATGCAACTTAAGTATTGGGATACCTACACTTTAAAACAACGAAAATTCGACTTAGTATGGGGGACAAGCATAATTTACTGGCGCAAGCCATACAAAATCCAATTTTTGTTTTGTTTTGGAGTGAATTTTGAATCACAAAGCAAATTTTGCGCACTACCTACAAAAAAAAAAACCTTTATTTTGCTAGCTTATATTCTTTGGCTATGGGAGATTGTTACTTTGTCTAAAGAGCTGGCAGTAATACCAGTAATACTCAATAGCTTACCTATCCAAGAAGTGTCATGGTCTGTCAGCGTGACAGGCCCTCCATCTCTGCTGAGCTGTGCAAACAGCACGGCCGGGTAGCCGTGTGCGCATCCATGCCCGGCTATGTTCAGAGCCGCACCGCTCACCACGAACGCCTGAAACACATTATGTATTTATATAACTGGGAAATACACTCTGATGGAGTTGAATAAGAAAAGAGTTGCTATTGTCGATGGGTATAGGCAGCCCGCTAGAGCCCGCGAAGCAAGAAAATTATCAAGTAGGCAAGTATTCTGCGTTCAGAGTTACATTACAAAGAACCGAAAGTCGAAGGGGATTATAGCTACTTAAAAATGAGATTAAAATCAAGTTATGGACAATCGTCAATTTCTCCGGTCGACCATCCCTAAGGTTAAAGTCGTTTGCACCCAGCGACCAAACGGAGAGTTACAAAGCCGCAGTCGTTCAAAGCATTTTGCTTGCGAAATTTATCACCGCAAAGTATCGTAACTGGAGGCCTACCACGAATTTTTTGACGTATCGTCAAATTTTGAATGAAAAGTACAATAGTTCCACGTAACATACACGCTTGTTTCATGAAAATCTAATAATAGATAGGTACTGAATAGTGCGTATTTCCAAAAAATATCATGGATTTAAAGTATATATGTTTGATTCAAAGTTTGCTTTCGTTAACGTTACGATACGTCAAAAGCATTCGCGGTAGGCCCCCTGTGCACTAGGACCTCTATTCGGAACGTATGCAGTTTCTAGAAAAAAAGTTTCACAGCCTACTAACCGCTATCTCAACCCAATGGCTAAAGAGGATTATTTAGTCATTGTCTCAACCACATTAAACAAGTAAGTAAGACTAGGTATGTACTAGAAAACTTCGACAGACTTATTGTTTTTTTTATATTAGTAGAAAACTTCAGAACGTATATTTTGGACCATTTTCTGTGAGCGCAAACCTTACACTACTGGAACTATGGACCATTTTGATGACGAATTTAAACGCAAAAGAATTGTTTATTTATCCTTGATTAAAATATATGGAACACCGATTAAAAATAAACATTGCATACAAATTAACATGGACGCCGGTATTTGGCAAGGTGTGCATGGAGCAGCTGCATAGAAATCATGTAGGTAAGTACCTATTACTTACGCACCTAATAGAAAAATTGGAAAGCGTGTATAATAATTGATTGAAGCAATTTCGTTTTCGTTATGCGCTCATAACAGCAAAACATTGACAATAAGGGCCCATCCACACTAGATACTTTTAGCTGCAGAATTGCGCGTCTTCGCGTTCGTTCAGTGTTTGTAAGTAAAAGGCAGCCGACGACGGCGCGAAAGCGGGCATTTTTGCTGCTAAAAGTACTTATCGAGTGTGAACGAACGCTAATTGATAATCGTGTGATTCTTTTATACACAACAATGATATAAAAACATGTTCTGATGATCTCAGATTATTTACTCGCGCGCAAAGTTGTGTGAAACTTGTTGACTTCGTCCACATGATTCCCAGCAAAGAATACGTCATACCCTCTTCCCGCGTGGTTGTCGTTTAACGTGAATATGGTAGTCAGTCATAAGGTTGGATATCATGGAGTACAATAACCATGGTATAATAATGATGATATAATGATATGATATAATATAATGATGGTACTCCATGTTGGATATACAGTGGATATATACAACAATAAATAAGGTGGGTATTGTACATTTGGGGATAGAAGCAGTTTTTTTTCGCGATTTCCACTTTGGTCCCACCAGTCTTGTCAGTCCAACTTTGGTGGGAACAAAGTGGAAATCGCGAAAAAAAATCTGTATCCGGTCATCCTGTATATCCAACCTTATGACTGACTACCATATTCACGTTGTACGACAGCCACGCGGGAATAAGAGATGACGTATTCTTCTAACAGTAACATTACCCAGATAAAATACAATTATAATATTTACCTGTTTCAAAAAAGGCTTCATCGCACCGTGGCTTCATACAGGATATTGAATCTGTAATTTAAAACACTGATCAGCTGGAAACGTATTAAGTAGACCTACATAAGCTTATCGATAATACTTCATAACTTTGTCTGTAATTCCAACTTTGCCAAAAGTGTGGTGTGTTTCCGGTCGCCTCTAAAACTGGTGACAATAACCTAATAACCTAACCGTCAAAAACCCCCGACTCCAACTAGAAAAAGAGCTGTAACTTTTGAACGGCTGAACAGATATTCATGAAACATAGCCAAGATGATTTGCGATTAAACTAGCTACCAATTTCAAAAACTGAATTGAAATCGGTTTATCCGTTTTGGGAGCTTCGATGCCACAGACCACAGACATAGGTATAGGTACACAGATACACACTAAAACTTATAACACCCCTCTTTTTGTCGGGGGTTAGAAACAGAAGCAGTCCCTTCCTCTCTTATAACAAGAGTAGGAGCTTGTTCAAGCAATTTCTCACTACTCGGGCCGAAGAATGTGAAAGCGCACTCGCGATCAAGCTCAGATCTAAAGAGCGTACTTATACTTTGCTTTAGAATTATGTACTTTGTTTATAGACTTTTAGACTTTGTTTATTGACGATTTTTTTGTTTGTTGATGATTTCATTTGATTTGACTATGTCGGTCTTATCGTAAGCCCAAATTCAGCGTGTTATGACCATAAAGTTATTATTACTAGTAATAATAACTTTATGGTTATGACTATAAGTTACAAATCAAAGTACTTACCTACAAGCAATTTTTTTCTCACGATTTTAGAATTGGTCCCATAGTAAAAGTTGTTCCTAATGATGACTACGATGGGTTATAGGGATGACTAGAAAGCTAAGACCTTGTTTATCAAACAATACCGCCAAAAACATGGACGACCGGCCGTGACCGCCTGTTTTCGATTTAATCGATTCTATTTATTCCCAAAGCACATGGAAGTAGAAATAGATCGATATCCGAACATTACAATATAGGTTGTCTACGGCGTAATTTAGCTTTTTTTTTCACAATAGCTGTGTAACCTTGGATTTTCCAAGTAATTCCAAGTGCATTTCCGTAGTGTCGTGTTTGCACGAATTATTACAAGTATCTACCTAATAACGATAAATTCTTATTCAATAAACTTTTGCAATACGAGATTTGATTTAACACGTTTTTATTAGCTTCACCTGTAACTAACTAACTATGTAAGAAAATCTTGGAAGTTAAATTTGACCCTCTTCCCGGTTTCCGATTGAGCTGAAATTTTGCATAGACGTCCAATTTAGATGCGTGTTCTATAGATTTTTTTACTATTATTTTATGACATGTTTTAATTTTGTTGTTTATTTGACGATTCTCTTGTGGCTTATGTATGTGCTTGTATTGTATAACTTATAGTGATACTTTCATGTTTTTTGTTGTTCGTTTTGTATTCTTTTTTTGTCACATTGTGTAAATTCAGATTAAACTTTGGCCGGTGCCGCGGAAACGACCCCAGATATTATTGTAATAATGTATATATTATTTTAAAAGAGTATTCATGGAGTTTAATTTCCGGTATCTTTTCCGTAAGACCAACCGACTTAGAACCTAGAATCACGTTTTGAAAGTGCTTGCAAAGGCCCAGTTGTAAAAAAACTTTGATTTTGATTTTCTTAGATCCCTGTATTTATTGAGCAAGCGCATTCTGCAAAATATATAAGTTAATATCTAGATTTTAGTTATCCTAACCTAGTAGTTTATTTATCATTGTTTTAATTGGTCGCGGGACTTATCTCATTACCGTGACCCCGGAACGTAAAGGGCTATTGAAGGAACACCGTGGATTTAAGTCAGTACAAGTCTGACAGTCCCTCCCGCCCTGCCCGGGGTGGGAGGACTCATTTGATGAATTTACCACGCTAAAAAAAAAAAAAAAAATTGTTTTAATTGATAAGGACATTTAAATTAAATATTATAAAGTAGTAATAGTACCAGTAACTAGTAAGTATATTATATTCTGTGGTAGTAGGTACCTCTACCCACCTAATTCATCAGGAAGTTAGAAGTAACCAGCGCTTAAGTGAAAAAAAAAAAGATGTTACAATCAATTAGCTACGATGATCGGAATCGAATAAAAAGAACAAGGAATTAAGAATCAGGCTTACATAAATAAATGTAATATTCACCGCTATTAATTTAAGAAAAAAACTTAACCCTGCCGTTGCTGTCGTGCAGTCGGGTAAAAAAGTAGGAAGGAGTCGTCTTTTATTTATGGTTCATTGCGCCTGTAAATGTTTGCAGCAAGTAGATCATAGTTCTCGAGGTGATCATAAAACGATTCAATGAATTGTCATGAATATTGCCATGTTAATTTTTATTTACTTTAATAAATCAGGATTTGCATAAAGGTGATAAGTAATTAGTTGATTAATTCAAAAATATATTCAATACGGCACCAGTTTTAAGGGATTATTATACCTACTCATCATTATGGGACCAACCCATAAATCGCGAAATCTGCTGTTTCATACAAATAATTAAATATTACTCGACTATGAAACAGCTGATTTCACAGTTGGTCTCATGGTAAAAGTTGTTCTCAGCTGTTCCATACAAATAATTCAATTTTACTCGACTAAATGTATGGAACAGCAGATTTTATTTTCGCAATTTCAGTTCAATACTACAATAACCCAAAATGCAGGTGTTCTGATAAAATATACAGGGTGTAAATAATTATTAAATATCTTAGATTTGTAAAAATGAACATAGACAATGATTCAACATTGTTAATGTAACTAAATTCTTAATTAATTATGTATACACCAAGCCAATCTTAATTGTATTCGTGACTAAACGGCAAACGCTTGTTTAGATACTATCATTTATGTGCTGCCTGGTGCCATAGAGACGCGGCGTGATTTTATATACAAGTCAATAGTTACTGCTAAGAATAGCTATTTTAACATGTGCTCGCAGTTCTCGCAGTTCTTACCACAACATTGTACTGATACATATAGTAATCTATATTATTTATTTGAAAAGAGTTACCATGGAGTTTCTTGCCGGTTCTTCTCCATAGGATCTACTATTTGGAACCGTGCACCTAGAGTCTCGACATTTCATAAGTGCCTGTATCTGGTTTACATGAAATAAACATCTATTCTATGTATTTATTTTTAAATTATGGGCAACTAGTCCCGTCCACGGCTTCTCACGGGTGCCATTTCTATACTATCCTTACGTGAATTAGGCTGACATTCAGAGACGACAGAAACGAGTCTAAGCGTGAACTTACGCTTCCATCTGTCAAACTTGCGAACTAATTTTGAAAGATGGAAGCGTAAGTGTTTTGCGATCCGCATATAAATTCTCAAAGTCAGAGGCGCAGGCTGGTTGCGAACTCAGACCCTCCTGCATGGAACGCACGCAACTACTAACTACTACTAAGTTTAAATTGTACTCTTTGATCACTGCTATGTGCTAATAAATCAAATATTTTTGTAAAAATCTGCATTTTTAATACCTACCTACTTATGTGCGTGCGGGGAATTAACGATTATTTTAAATATTTTATCTCGGTAACAATAAAAACGTGGAGGTTCGGATTACGTTGTTGACTCAGCCACGACTTGCAGCTAATTTATGCGTTAATTAAACGGCAACTTTACAAACACACATAGATATTATAGGTTCCTTGAGGTTCCGTGAATATGCTAAACGTATTCCGTTGCTAAGGCTGGCATTCAGAGACGACAGAAACGAGTCTAAGCGTGAACTTACGCTTCCATCTGTCAAAATTTGTTCGTAAGTTTGACAGATGGAAGCGTAAGTTCACGCTTAGACTCGTTTCTGTCGTCTCTGAATGCCAGCCTCAGTGTCTCTGTGATGGATAGCTACTGGAAATTACCAAGCTGAAGTTCTATAATAAAACAAAAGAGTTACTTCTTGAACGCTTTGTGGAGAATCTGAATTCATGGGAGTCTTTATGTGATTCAGTTTTGTAATTATATTATTTATCCAGATAATTTTAGTAGACTGTGTAAGGGGAGTTGCATCTGCCAATAAACTGTTTTACAGTTTGGCGGAAGTACAGAATTATATGTAATTTGTTGTTTTCCATAAATAAACAATTTTTTTTCTTTCTTGTTTCTTTCTTTAGTCGGGAAGAAGAAAGTTCTATATTTCAATATTTTATTTATTTAAATGTGTTAGTTTTCCACTATTTCACACAACCCTAATAAAAAACATGAAGTGCACAGCACTACGACAGTTAACTGCCACGATGATTTCGAAAGATTGCATCCTTTGTGTTAACATTATGTCGCAAATAACTTGTTCTCAGACTCGGTGTAATTACACACCATAACTAATTAACAATACATGCTTTAAACTATTATTTTTCTTATTAACCCCCGAAAAAAAAGAGGGGTGTTGTAGGTTTGTAGCATGTGTATCTGTCTGTGGCATCGTAGCTCCAACACGGATAGACCGATCTCAATCCAGTTTTTTTTAATTGAAAGCTTTTGATCGCCAGTTCCTGGAAATCTATTATGTTCGAGTGCCGATCGGCACTATTGCGAATCGATTGCTCCGGTAAGTATCATCTTAGTTTCACGAAAATTATTCAGCTGTTCAAAAGTTACAGCTCTTTTTCTAGTTGAAATCGGGAGTTTTTGACGGTTCGGAAAAAATAACTGCATTGAAATCGATCCATCCGTTTTGGAGCTACGATGCCACAGACAGATACACACTACAAACTTAAACACCATTTTCGTCGGGGGTTAAAAATGGAGAGGGCCGCATCAGCCACACTGTTATGACCAAGACTCATAAACGAATCACCAGTATGTTTCTTAGCGCTGAACTCGAAAAGATTCACTCACTATAATTCCTTCCGCTGTAGGTAAATGAACTCAGCCAATTTCTTTCACAACTATTGACCTCAAATTTAAATAACGTTCACCTTGTGAACTTCGCGTAAGCGACCGTTCTGCTGAGGATTTTTTTTTATTTTGTAATTTGCCATACTACGAAATTTAGGAGAATTTGGAAGAAAGTGAACGATGCAAATAGCCTAAAACAGCGCTGGAGAGCAGAAAGGACTTGTGTTGGTGATTAGATGCTGTTTTTCTTCTCTTTCCTCATCTTCTGAACTTCTTAAGCCGAGCTTCCACTGCGAAAGGGCAATGAGCAAGTAATAGCTGAACGGAACGGACTCCAACTAGCTAAAATAGGTTTTACCTTCCATTAAGAAAGAGTTTTGGCAATTACCTTCCACTGTAAAAGAGAAATGAAGAACGACTTCGATAATAACTATTTTTAACACGCTTTTATTAGCTTCACTTGTAACTAACTAGCTAACTATGTAAGAAAATCTTGGAAGTTAAATTTGACCCACTTCCCGGTTTCCGATTGAGCTGAAATTTTGCATACACGTTCAGTTTGGATGACTAAAACGTGTTCTATAGTTTTTTTAAACTATACCTAGCTAATTTTTTTTTTACTTGTTCAGTCCTCTCCGCTAGACTCTTTGTTGGTAGAAGCACTTCTATGAAGTTTACCGTTGCGAGTTAAACGGAGTTCATACGGAGCCCGCTCCGCTGCCAGTGGAATCCCAGCTTTATGCGACGTAAGTAGGCATGTACCACAGACAACTTAGCCAAACTTGGGCTAAGTTGTCTGTGGAATATCTATCCTATGTTTATTGGAGAGAGGAAGGAGATTCCTATCCAGAGAGAGGAATCTCCTCTCAATGCGTGCCGTGTCGAGGAGTACCGCCTTCTGTATCAAGCCCTTAATCCAACCCCCCAACGAAAGCCTTATTATTATTATAAGCCTATGCTGCCCAGTATTGGGACAGCATAGGCTATATTTAATGTTGATAAAATAAAATGCGTGGATGAAATCGCGGGAAACAGCTTGTTTATAGAGGTATTTGTTTTTTTGTAGTAATCTCTAGATCGAAAGAACCGATTCTAAAAATTCTTCCCTGAAAGATATAGGCTATTTATTTCAATTCGATAAAAATAAAACACGCGATTGAAACAATAGGCAAAAACCAGTTGTATATTTGTTTAACTCTGGTTACGTGTGGTTATATTTACATGGATGTTATTCAATAAAACACAAAAATACAACTAAATTAAATTGACCGAACCGGGAAATTCATTAACCTATTAATAACTATTAAAAATAACAACCATTTAGCTCCTTACAAAACGTATAAATGAGGTTTTAACAAGACTTCAGATCACGAATCAAGCACGACTAATTATGAATTGTTAGTCATCGTCTCTGAAGGCAAAACATTTGAATAAATACAATTAACAATAACATGAAAATTTTGCATAATATTTAATTAAAGAATTAAACGTTAATTGTAAAAAATTGGTACCTAAGTATCTTTGCTCGCATCGATTCCCTTGTTAATTATAGACAGTACTTAATTAGCATAGACGTGGCCACTTACTGGGCTAAAACGATTTAATGTAAGTAACTATTGACACGACAAGAAGAAAAACTGTTCGGCGTTACACAAATCACGTCCACAAGAATACTGTCCAGGATAAATCATATTAGAGCGACGCTGATGCTGCAGGGCCTGATCTAGCTAATAACCAAATAATAATAATAAGGTAATAAGTTAATAATAAATAGGGGTATATCAATTTCGGGGTCTAAAAACAGAAAAATCTACTTTTTCAGCGCAAATTTCTTAATAACCATAAGAAATCAGATTTTTTAATGCATAGTTATACATCACCTATTTATTTATCTAATAAGTCTACGAGTTTAAATCTTTATAACAACGGTAACTTCAGCTTAAATTACATTATTCAGATGTTTATGTTTTATGATATCAAAATTTTTTAAATATTCAATACAGTTATTTTCAATAATTTTTTACGCGTAGACATCGGTTTTGCACATGATTTTATAGGGATTTTTCAACGAGGACCAGATTTTTAGTACTAAATCAATAAACTTTAAAAAATAAAATCGTAGGTTGCTTAAACTATATGCCCAGTACTTACGATTTTTCTCAGATTGTTATTCGTTACCAGGAAGCTAAAAAAGCGATCGAAAAACCTGGTGTTTCGTGCTTACGCATAAACGTGTGGTTGATTTTAATTTTTCCTATTTGATATTGAGTTGTTATCAAAATTAAAATTAGTAGACTTCCTACTTAAATAGATGATGTATAACAAAGCGTTAAATAAAAATATTATAGTTTAAAAAAAACTATACCTAGAACATGTTTTAGTCATCCAAACTGAACGTGTATGCAAAATTTCAGCTCAATCGGAAACCGGGAAGTGGATCAAAAACTTCCAAAATTTTCTTACATAGTTAGTTAGTTACAGCTGAAGCTAAGCTAAGCTCGGTTGTTGAGAAATTTGTGCTGAAAAAGAAGTAATTTTCTGTTTTTAGACCGTGAAATTGACCGTGTGATTATATTGGCCGCCCTTTACAATGACACCTTATAGGTAAGTCATAGATAAGCATGTTATTCCAGAGTTGGTGCAATTTTTAACCAATGGAAGCCCCAACTTTATGATCAGTAATTTTTGTATAAGCGTAGCTCGAAGCTTAGGCTCTCACGATCGTATTGCAGTTTATTACCAGAGTCGATGTTCATTACCATTTTGTTACACGATAGACTCGCTGGTCTGAATGTTTTGTAATTGTTGAGAAAAATTGAGGTCCAGGCCGCCAACATTTTGAAAGAAAGAAGAATCATTTATTTGGACTAGACATCAGACAACACAGTGCACAAACATAAACCAAACCCCAAACCAAAACCAAAGATCATCGCCGCATCGCATCGTTGATCGTCGCCTTATCCAAAGATCAGATGGCCATGTGCCATGACTATGGCCATGGCCATGGAACCTAACAATATCTCTCCTTTATTTCCAAGTAGTTATAATGTATTCCTACTAAGAATAAAAGAAGATCACAATTTATCAGCTAATACCATCATGTTCGTTGCTGGAGTGATGGTTATCAATAGTTCAAGGTCATATTCAAAACTGATGTCGCTGGCTTTAGGATGTTGCATTCAAAAACGTATTGTTTTTACTAAATTGTTTTGATACCGGCTTCTCATCCTAAAATTCATCTGACGGCACAGTTGCGCAGTGGCTAAGTGATTAGCTGTCTGCGCTTCGTTTCACGGGTTCGATTCCCGGGTCTTGATGTTTGTGCATGTGAAGAACCTCCGGGTGCATATACCATTTAAACACCCGACAATAAAGAGCGGTATTACAAGTTCGTAACTCCAAAACGGCTGGACCGATTTCAATGCAGTTTCTTTTAGTTAAAAGCTAGTTTAATCTGGTATCATCTTAGCTACGTTTCATGAAAATCTGTTTAGCCGTTCAAAAGTTACAGCTCTTTTTCTAGCAAGAGTCAGGGGTTTTTGACGGTTAGGTTATCCAACTAACCTTGCCCTATTGATCCAAGGTGATAGCCTGCCATAATTTCTGAGACTAGGTACCTAAATACCTTGTGACAAGTATATAAGCTTTAAATATTATATCTGCATTTACCTCCCAGTGTCAATACATCAAGATAAAACGATGCTTGATAGATTTCAGCTCTTTTTTATTATACTCGGTTATTGTACTCATCGTTATGAACAACTTTTACTGTCAAAGTCAAAGTCAAAAGTTTTTATTTCAACTGGGCTGCTGCTTTCAACTGCTGATGATGAAATTAAATACCACCTAGCCTTGCGTCTTTTTAAATTTAGGGTGCGATTTACGTGACACACCAATTTGTCAATGGTTTAAAAAATCATTATGAAATTCATGCGACCATTATAAACCGTGTCACGCGACAGAATGGAGCATTGCTTGTAATGACACTATGGTTGCGTATACGCATGATTAGTATGATAGGTGCATGTGGAAATGATAGCCGAAACAGCTGTTACGATGCATTTGGCATCTATCATAGGTATTAAATTCATCAAGCTATGTAAATCCTGGGTTGCAAACAATAGAATTTTTATGGTGTTTCCTTCTCTCAGCTTGAAGCGGTTAGATGGTATCCAGTATAGAAATACCTACCTTTTTTTAACCCCCGACGAAAAAGAGGGGTGTTATAAGTTTGTAGTGTGTATCTATGTGTCTGTCTGTAGCATCATAGCTCCTGAAATAATGAGCCGATTTTGATTAAGTTTTTTCGTGTGAAAGGAGTCTTAATAGAGAGTGTTCTAGCTATGTTTCATGAAAATCTGTTCAGCCGTTCAAAAGTTACAGCTCTTTTTCTAGTTAAAGTCGGGGGTTTTTGACGGTTAGGTTATTTTATAGGTAGGTACCTAATAATGGGGTAACCGCTATTTACTTATTGGCATCGATATTTATGTTGGTATAGCGGGTATAAAGACTAGTTTTTTTTTTTTTTAATCTTTGCCCCTCACTATGATTTCTCCTGTATCGAGGGTACAGTTTACAAACATACATGTCACATGCACACACAACCAGACCCGAAACAACTATCTGTAGATCATACAAATATTTGTTCCGTGCGGGGATCGAACCCGCGGCACGTAGCGCAGAAAGCTAATCGCTTAGCCACTGCGCCAACCGTGTCGTCAAAGTTCAGTTTAATAAAGTCCTAACGAGGATTCGATGAGTTTGAAAGAATGTTAATTTTTTAGACAAAACGCTATATTTGTTTTAAAATCAGCATATCATTGCGTCATTAGGGGATGACAAAGCGGAAAGTGGAATCAAAAAAATAAATTCAGGTCGATTACATCAGAAAATTGGCATATCAGCGTCGTTACGGGAGGACCAACCGTAAGCGGAAAAAAAAAACCAGCCAAGTGCGAGTCGGACTCGTGCGCCGAGGCGAGGGTTCCGTACAAATTTGTAGCTATGTAAAAAAAAATTCTTTTGTGATCTACACCTGTACAGTTTTCGGAATTTTCCCTTTACTTGTGCTATAAGACATTGCTTCTTGCTAAATTTCATGATTCTAGGTTAACGAGAAGTACTCTATAGGTTTTGATTTCCGTCCGAGTGACAAAATATGCGGTATAAACGGCCGTATCTTTTGATTGCGTTGATTTAGAAGAATGATTTTTTCACATCTCCAAGGGATTGCTAACTTGATTATTTGATATTAATTTCAATTTGATACCTCCACGCGTTCCTGAGAAAAAGCGTCTTGACAAACAGACAAACAGACGGACAACGAAGTGATCCTATAAGGGTTCCTTTTTTCCTTTTGTGGTACGGAACCCTAAAAAACGACGATGACCGCATAAAAATAATGAAAAATAAATTTCTCGGTAGGTATTTTTTTTACGATTAATTGCTTTTATTTTACTCAGTCTAATTATTAATTATCTAGTAATTGTCTAGATTTTTAATTAGACTGAAGTCATTGAATGGATTATTTAATTATTATAATGAATGTTTCGTAATCAAGGACCGTTTAATTAATTGATAAATTACACGTAGGTACATCGAATGAATGGATTCATTTTCCAAGAGTCTTCTAGAAAATGATTTTATCAATATACCCAAGTATCATAGCGACATTATTTTCAATTGATTTAATTATTATTATTCGATTGATTGATAAATTCGGAAGAAATTGATGTCTAACGGCTTGTGTTGTGTTGTTTTACAGGAACAATTAAATGAAGAATTTAATTAAGTATTTTGAATAGAGGTATCTACTCAATAGGTATTAAATATTTTTAGGTTTCTTTTTCAAAGGAGAAATATTGGAACCCTCATATATCTTGCGCATTTGATTTATCCTATTCCCGTATCTCATTTAGTAGTTAATACTTATACCCCCTTTTTTTTTTTGTTTTTATTCAGGTCCCGATAATTTTTTCATAAAAAATTGTGATCTATTTATAAAGTTGAAAAAACATACCATATAAAAAAATATCACTGAATTAAATCTTACATACACTTGCAACACTGATATCTTTAAAGACTCATCCACAGAACCAATGCTGATCAACTAAACCAATACTGATATGCGTCCACGCTTTTAACCGCAAGCTTTTTTCTTCAATCATGACCCTGACATTGGAAAATGACTAGTTTATTTAGACCTTGAAATGTACGGAAATATTATGACGCGCCGGGTCTACGCAAGCTGGATGTCTTGCGGTTCACGACAATCCATTGTGCCTAGGCTTTGTAAATGGAACTTGTTACTTTTAGGTATAACATACGGCCATTGCTGGACGAAGGTTTGACATGGACGGACAAGAACGATCATGGAGGAAAAATTGCATGATCATTAAGTTTGGTTGACTTGGTGGTAAATAGGTATATAGCATATATAGGTACCTATCATCAGATGAAAAATTTAAGCTCTTGTTTTTTTTTACAATAGATAATAATATTGAAAAATAAAACCAAAGCTACATATGGCTCTAGCTTCCACACCAGGATTCCCTGTGTCGTGGAATTTCGTGGAAGCCAAAGAGAATATGTATAATAGTTGTGGAAGCTAGTCTCTTTCGTTTGGACATTTACATAGCAACCTTTTTTTTTTTTGGTTCTTTTGTCCCTCTTTGGGACAGGCAAGGGAAGCTGAGCCCTTACAGCCATGCAACCATAGATAGGTTCTAAAAAGTAAACCAAAGTTTTAACTTATTTAAATTGACATAAAAAGTGCTTAGCTTGTAATGTGTATTGTGGACATGTGTGTTTAAATTTAAAGTTACTGTTATAGTAGGTATAAGGGGCAATCGAGTGTGCTGTTCATCCAATGGTAAGTGATCACTGCCGCCCATGAACATCCGCAACACAAGAGGAGTCACCGATGCGTTGCCGACCTTTTAGGATGGTGTAGGCTCTTTAAGACATTCTCTGACAAGGGGTGACTGAAACTCATAAGACCTTCGGTTTAAAAAATAAACAAGTACGTAAACCAATCGTAAGTTGGATTAAAAAACAGCCAATTTATCCAGATCCCTCAAAGTATGGAGCGTTCAAGTAACTGCCATCCAATTTATACTGGAACCAATTCACATATTTGCACGTTCTAGTTTGAAAATAATATCTAGGAACTAATTTATTGGCACAAAGATCTTTTGTGTAACGAATGTTAATTGACAGGGAAATATTTACGCACGTATTTTATATAATTTAAATAGCAAGTGATAAAAACAACAGTGGAGGTACAGCGGTAGCGGCCCTGATACTAAGACGGTTAACACATCCAAAAATAAGAATTCCTGAAAAACTCTGATTATTGATCGTCTACTGATTACTCAGCAAGTTTCCTGATTTTAGAGGTGAGAGTGACGTGTCACGTGATCTTTTATGCGCTATGCGGCTTCGTCGGAGGCAGAGAAAAAAGTTTATTTTGTTACAAACATGATGTGACTCAATAAATCATCAATAAATATATTTTCAATTATGTAAGTATTTACCTATTCTTTCTTTGTCATAAATTCCTGACAAATTCAATTTCTTCCTTATTTCCTGACAGAAGGCGAGGGCTGGTAACCCAAGCCATATAGGTACCACTCGGGGCTCATCCGAATCCTGCGCACTTTAAACTTTTTTTTTGCTTGTTATATTTGTGTAGGTATACTATCTTTTCTGTGTGCTTAGGCTTAGTTGTACAAGTCCTACTTTTCTAGTCCCGATCCCTTTTAGAAGTTACTGTACTCATCATTATGAACAAATTTTACTATGGGACCAACAATGAAATCGCGAAAAAATATCTGCATACAAATAATTCAACATTACTCGACTAAATGTATAAAGCAGCAAACTTTTTTTTCACTTTAGTGCGAGTCCTATAGTAAAAGTTGTTCATAATGATGAGTACAATAACCCCTTAAAGGGATCGAGACTAGAAAGATAGAACCTTATAATATACCTATTGATATTCATAAAACAGACCCGCGTCCAGAAGTGGGTCATTATTGGACTGAATCATTAATATTAAATGAATTGGTCTCTATTATGTATTTTGTGGTCTTCATTCCTATAGGACTAACGGGAGAGGGAAAAATCGGGGACAAAACCATCTCTTTACCGTTTTCCCTTTGGATTTTTCCCTCTCCCATAAAAAAAAATCGCCATCAATCTTAAAATGATTAATTGTAAATATTAAGTTAATTGCTCCTTTTTTGTCTAGTGTACATTATCTTAGAGTATTTCTATTCTATTCTAAGGAGACAAAGAGCGGAGAAAACGTGTTTTTCCACGGAAAAGTCGGGAACAAAACCATTTCTTTACTTTTTCTCTCTCGATTTTTTGTTTTGTTTTCTCTCAAGGAGATAAAGGTAGGAGAAAACGAGTATGTCCATCCGCCGCGGATGCAGGTTATAAGACAGGAGTTTAGAAAAAATCATATTAGATAAGTAATTATACTGCCGTGATTCTTTAAAAGGCAGTCATCCGACAAATAACCGATTTTGAATTTATTGGGCGTGATCAGGCAAAAAAGGCGCGTCGACCTATCTAACCCTTTTTTCTGTGTCTTATTTAGTTTTTGAGATATGCTTCCTTTTAGTGGATTATAAAAAAAGAAAAAGAAAATATATTTTGCGATTTTCTCAAAAATCTGTGTTGTCAGAAGGCTGCCTTATACAAAATCATGGCAGTATATTCTTAAAATACTTAACTTCAGTACTTAAATCTGAAAGATTGTGAAAATATTTAGGCGTTTAAACCATAAAGTTTAATAATAACTTTATGGTTTAAACTCAAATATAAGCGGCTGTACGGATTTGGTACACAGATAGGCCATGTACGTAATCACCTAATTAGGTAATGAGTCTAAAGGGCGTTGGACAACCAAGAAACCCTCAACAGGTACTGTATCACCATTACATGATGAGTTTACTCATTATTAACCCATGATTAAAGTAGGCCAAAGTCATACATTTACAGTTTTCCGAAGTCATTCGCCCGTAATTGTAACAGTTTAACCTGATAACCTATGATTTAAACCGTGAATCGATTTTGGCACACTACTGTACAAAACGTAACGGCTAGATTTAAATAAGTTATTGCTATCCACAATCCATAAAAGAGAAAGACAGAGGATAGACGCATTCGAAATGTGGTGCTGGAGGCGGATGCTCCGAATTCCATGGACAGCCAAACGCACAAATCTGTCTATCCTTTCCCAACTTGATATCAAGACCCGATTGTCCACAGTTTGCTTACCTACAGCGTATTTTATCCTATTTCGGCCACCTAATGCGAAGAGGAGATAGCAGCCTTGAAAAGCTGGTCATTGTTGGTAACACCGAAGGCAAGCGAGCGCGAGGCCGGTCGCCAACACGATGGTCCGACCAAGTAAAAGAGGCTATGTCCTCAAGCAAATTTCAGCAGGTGGTGATGGCAACTTTGTATCGGAGTAGATGGAGGCAGATTGTCCGCTTGAAGGGGTCCAGTGACCACGATCCTCAGTAATGAGGGACTGACTAAAGAGAGAGATTGCTATATACAACCGAGTACTTGTTTGATTTGGATAGAGCCTGCAAAGATAATGAACGTGTGAAGGATTTAGATTTCCTTGATCTAAGAGACCAAGCCAGTAACAATGACAAACAATAACTAATAATAATTACTACCTAGATACTCGTTGTAAAATATATAATAAGGTAGGTAATAAAACTTTATAGGCTGAATGATGTCATGAATTGATTGTCAATGTCAACATTTGTGAGGTTGTCATGGTAACGTAGGTATCCTACGCGTGCGCACGCATAATTCGGGCTAAACACGATCAGTCAAAACTGAACCTAAAAGATTTGACTCGATTTGACTGAAAGTTTGGGGCTCACGCGAAATCCTAAGTCTACAGGCTCACGTATGAATAGGTGTTCCCACATAAAGAGTAATTTATAACTTATTTCAGCCTTATTTTATCTGCGAGGATTTTGGCAAAACCTTGTCACAACGTCTTTTCCTGTGCTTCCGGAGGGTTAATTCAGGTAATTTTTTGCCGCGTCGATCATATTGCAATGACGCTCGAACTTGACGCGACCGTATCTCACTGAAGCTAAAAGAATACCAAATGTGTTGTTTTGATCAAAATTTTACTGCAAAGTGCGCGGCAACTGCACTTCTTTAGTTACATTAATAAAATTAACCCACAGAACTCTCTCCCTATGCTCACCTATGAGCAAAAACTGTGCATAAGCACATGTAAAGACAGACAGTAACTTCGAATTTAATGCAAAAATGCAAAAGAAAGTTTAGCGGTAGTTATATAAATATGTAATTCAATTAAAAAGTTATCGGTTATTTTTAGATATCGCATGGCTTTTTGCGACATTTAAAAATTGGTAAGTAAGTTACAGGCTGTACATATTTAAACCATAGACTTATTAACTAAGGGAGCCCTACTTATTATTTCTATGATTTAAACAGGAAAAGGACAATGTCAAAAATATGTTTAGGTGATATTAATTGTTATTTTATACTGCTTTTAATGTATTTTCTTGTAATGAATTTGATTTTTTTGAAATGTAATGTAAATTAATTTCACTCGTGGAGACTCTTTTCTTGCAACCCTTGAACATAACGGTCAGGGACTATTTCCATCTTCCAAGATCCGCCGCATTTTGGCTGGCGCTGGAGGGTATTGTCTGACCTCTTATCAAAATCCTTTAGTCGCTTTTTACGTAACTTAACAGAAGAGAAAGGGTCCCCTATACTTTATAAGGAATCACATGGCCAATGGATATCCTAAGAGTACAGGCAGAAGTATCTAATGTTAATTCGTTCAAATTTTATTTACCGAAAGTGGTGATTACGTGACTTTCTGTCTATTGAACGAAGATAGAAGATGAGGACTTTAGTTTAAAGAGAAAGTTATTAAATAAACATTAATTTTAGTAAGTTGAACGATACATGCCGAAAACTAAAAGTTTTCTTCACAATAAGGTTGCCTGATAAAGATAAAATATTGCAATGATAAAAAAATATTAATGAGATACTCAGTTATTAATTATTATAAAAATATTAATTGAAAATTTTTACGACTCACGTCAACAAATTCCTTCCACATTTTTGTAGCATTTGTCACAAACATCCATTTTTACACATCAATAATAATCAATCAATTGATTATTTAAACACATTTTTAATAGACATCATAAAATCCAAGAATACGGAAGACAATTCAATATAATATTAATTTGATCATTTTTTTAACTCGCGGGCAATAGTGCGGGGAAAGCTGACGCGCGTCGATTTCTCCGTAGCCTTAACATCGACTGACTACGTCGAGTGTTGTTACGAAACTCCTGGCTTTTATCTAGTGATGTTATGTTACGTGTTATTGTTGTAATTTTTTTTCCTTGACGCATCATTTTTTCCCCTTTTTTACTATAATGGTGTATCAATATTAGTTATTATCATCTCATTACTAAATGATTACTGAGTTGTGTAAAAATTTTACTTAGCTGACCTATTTATCTGCTTTTTAATAAATTCAAAGTATTTACACGATAATAAGTTTTGCCGTGGAAAAAGTTAATGCATAATCGATAGTCGATGGATTCACAGAAATAAATTCACATCACTAGCGCTAGATAAATGGCTAAGATGGTATGTTTGTTGTCGTGTCACGTAAATGTTATTGTGCAAAACGCAAGCGTCATAATTTTGCACAACGAGAGGTTAGGTGACATAACGACGATGAATAAATGAGTAATGACTTAAAAAACCTGTACGTACAGTCAGCAACGTTGGAAACTTTCCGATTACCCGTGACTACCCAACGCGAAAGGGGCGGAGCGAGCGGCAACGGCAGTGGGGTTGTGGTGGATAGTTGATATTTTGCCTTTATGATTTTTTTCTTATGTCATGTGTATTTTTTTTGGTGTTTTCATATCGTTTTTTTTTTTGTTTTTTTGTAACCTTGTTTATTTATTTATTCGTTATTGCATACCTATTTGTTATTGTGTATGTATGTTGTTATGGATAATAAATTTAGTTTCTTTCTTTCTTTCCTTTGGTCGCCTTCCGCCTAGAAGATCAATGTAGAGGCGATATTATACCAATATATATGATGATGTGCGAGACGAGAATTGAAATATTTGTTGGTATAATATCGCCTCGCCCGCGCGCCTTTGGCAAAGCACTTTCACAGGCTCGATTTCCGCATCTGCAGAAACTATAATTCATAATTTGACGGGTGAAAGGCTGTTTGTTTAAGCGACAATTTTAACTAAACTAAACTATATCTTCGTTACATACTTTTTCTATTGAAACAGAAAGAGACAAACGGTCTTAGTTTAGTTGAGTCCCGCCAAAGTGCGCAATAGAATTATCACCAAAACATTATCCAAAAATGGTTTATTAAGTCATTCAATAATTAACAAAAAAAAATATTGTCACAAAAAAGATAAATACTTAGTTTTATTCCCTAGATTAGACATTAGGATTCCCTGTGTCGCGGAATCTAGGGAATCCTAGATCCCCCCCCCCCCCCCCTAGACATAGCAAATCAAAAGAATACGACACTCACACTATCATGAGCTGGGCTGATTTCGTTCCTTTCAATTTGAATGTCAAAGTCAAAGTTTTTTATTTCAACTGGGCCTTTGCAGGCACATTGAAAACGTCGTGATGCTAGGTGCACGGTTCCAAGTGGATTGGTCCTGGAGAAGATACCGGCAAGAAACACCATGGAAACTCTTTTCAAAAAACAAATTTAGGTACAATAATATCTGGGGCCATCTAAAATTCGACCTGAATTTACACAATAATACAAAAAAAAAGAACAGTACCTACAGATCATATTATTATGTACCACTATAATTTAACAATATCTACAAGTAAGTAGGTAATTATTTTATCGAAAACAGAAGTTTGTTGTGTTGACTGTACATGAGTACGCGGCTTGGGATCCAAATGAGAAAGCGGCGAGACAGGGTTATTCGTTCACCATCCATCGACATATTGACACGGTGAAATTTGGACACGTCCGTTATTGGGAAGTAATGGAATACAAACTATTATATTAGGCCTTCACGCGAAATGTTTTGTATGATGTTATGGTATGTTATAAGGTACTTATTAGCAGCGTAACCCAGTTGCGGCAAAGCAGTTCAGTTACTGGTAATTTTGGGGTTACACTTGGAGAATAAGTGGTAGTACTTTCATACTTACAGGTAATTACTTATATTATGTAAGTATTTCTTAAGCAGTTGTTTGTTTTCTGCGATTATAGTAGGGCGCAGTCGAGCGATAGCCCTATAACGCCAAAAATCAAAGAAAATACATTTATTAGACATCACAAAAACCAACACACACTAAAATAAAATAAAAAATCAATAAAAATCATAATTTTATTGAAAATTTTAATTATTTACAGGAATATTCTTGACCAACAGACATAAAATAGCAGATGATTCTCTTTATAGACCTAGAAGGGCGCTGCGCTGCCCCTGTTCCTTAATTTTCGGCATTCTTTTTATAATTATAGTACAGTCGCGTCGTCTTATTTATCTCACTCAGCGTTGAACAAACGCCTTATCTGGTTGGAAATTACACAAAAAACAACGAGTACAACGCAGTCGCGTCATTATCTGCCTAGCCTTTTCCCAACCATGTTGTGGTCGGCTCCCAGTCTAACCAGATGCGGCTGAATATCAGCATTTTACATGAAGCAAACATCTGACCTACGCTACCATCCGCTACCCAACTAGTGGGAGACACTGTTAACCTAAGAATAGACCGGTGCGGGCGCCTTGATTACGTTAGAAAATTCAGACAACCACAGCGTCCAACAAACAATGCATCCCTTTCTCGCTAGACGTTTTCATAAGAGTATAGTGCCACAAACTTATCTGACCCGGTGACCAAAATTGGAACTAACGTCGCTACGGAACAAAAATGACATCAAAGTGTCATTTTTGTACGGAGATGACATTGGTAAAAGCGATCGACGACGGCAGCGACGCCACGACCTGCAGGGTAATCACGATACACACTCGCAATCGGAATCGATTCAAGTTTGACAGTCCAACAAACTACATTGCGCGGTATGCTTTTAAAACCACTACGCCCTACAATTTGAGCAACGCAATGAACACTGTTTTAGTGTCAAAATTGAGTCGATTCCGATTACGAGCGTGCATCGTGATTAGGTAGCTGGTCAGATAAGTTTGTGGCAGTATATACGGAATACGACTTTTTTTTTTGCGACAGAAACTGTCATATTTATCATATACGTAATCAGGCGGCAGTTGTCAGACACCGCAGTCGCGTAGTCGTTCGAAAATAATACAAAACATTTACAAAAATAGTAGATACGTTTTATATTTTGTATTATTTGTAATTTTTGTAAATAAGAGCCGCTGCGCTGATTAATTAGCCGTAAACCGGTTCGCGTTCTAGCAACCAACCATGAACCAAAGGATTACCTACCTACATTGGTGCCGATCACAGATATAGATCTTAATCTTTATCTGTGGTGTCGATTCTGTAGCGCACTTTAATAAGAATAAACTAATTAAATTAATTAATTAATTAGTATTGTCAAATGAAATGCGCAGCAGAATCGAAACTATCTATTGTTTACTTTTTGCCATAAACTTATACTCTTTTTGCATGGGAGTCAGGATCCGTTCGAATTTAAATGTGTACATAATTGTATATTTCCACTTTTAAATGTGTACATAATAGTATATTCCACTTTTAAATGTGTACATATTGTATATTCCACTTTTGAAGGAATTTTATTATTATATTTTACTTCTCTTGTCTATCTTCTCTACATACTTACATATAAAATAAAGTCGCTTTCCGCATCTGTCTGTCTGTATATCCGCTAACTCCTACACCACGCAACGGATTTTGATGTGGTTTTCACCAACAGTTAGATCATTTTTCACGGACGGTATCTAAATATGTATAGGATCGTAGAGAAATTGCACCTGTGCGAAGTGGGGGGCGGGACGCTAGTAATATTATAATTGTGAAAGTTTGTGGAGGTGTTTGGATATTATTTAGATTTTTTTATTTTATTTTTTTAAATAAACTTTGCCCCTCACTAGGATTTCTCCTGTATCGAGGGTACAGTTTACAAACATACATGTCACATGCACACACAACCAGACCCGAAACAGCTATCTGTAGATCATACAAATACTTGTTCCGTGCGGGGATCGAACCCGCGGCACGTAGCGCAGAAGGCTAATCGCTTAGCCACTGCGCCAACCGTGTCGTCAAATGTCAGATGTTTTGGTATTTGTTACTCAATCACGACAAACGGCTGAACGGATTTGACTGTTTGGCACACAGACCATACTTATAGGAAATATTTTATCCGGGTACATATGATGTTATAGTTCCCTTGGGATGCTAGTAAAATCAAGGATAACTGCTAGTATTGACGATTCTCAACCCTTATAGTGCCGCGGCCCACCGAGACAAAAGATAAAAATAATAATAATTATTTGTTTTCGTCGAGAGATTTATTTTTTATATTTTATAGCGCGCTCACAACAAACATGAAATTAGACTAAAAAATCCTAAAGAACTCTAAAATAAAATAACCGGCAAAAACCCCCGACTCCAACTAGGAAAAGGGCTGTAACATTTGAACAGCTGAACAGATTTTCATGAAACATAGCTAAGATGATGCCCGATTATACAAGCTTTCCATTAAAAAAACTGCATTGAAATCGGTCCATCTGTTTTGGAGCTACGATGCTACAGACACAGATACACACTACAAACTTATAACACCCCTCTATTTTGTCGGGGGTTACAAACAATATTAATTAATTGTTTTCGTTGAGACGATACCGTTAATAAACAAATGTAATTTTTTTATAGCACCCCATATAGGCTTGCAATTGCAACAGACATGAAATTAGACTAAAAAATCCTAAAGAACTCTAAAACATAATATCGTAAAAAAACGTTATATTATGCGTCTACGCACGACTTCGCGCAACGAAACTAAAAGGAAGTATTGCGAATTGCGATGTTTTATAATATTTTTTATAAATTTAAGTACTACCTACTTACTTTTTTTTTGCTGTTATATGTGCCTATTGGGCAGGAAACACTTATCAGTGTATCATTACTTTATTTTACTTTTGTTGTGTTTATTGCCAGTTTCGCGTTTTATTTTTAGGTTTAATGTTTCATTAGGTACCTATATTTCATGTTGCAAAAACAAATGCTAAAAATTTAAACACTAGATGAATCGGATGTAGACTTCTTCATAAAGAACAAATTGCTATACTAAATAATTATTTTAAAAAAAAAATTGTGCCTTTCGCTGCTTCTCACCTGAAGCCCAATCCTCGTAATTAATTTACACTATGGCTGAAAGTTGACCAAACTGAGATTATATTATGAATTGACAAAATATCTGTATTCTACTACAGAATAGAATAGAATAGATCTTTATTTCATGTAAACCAAATACATGCACTTATGAAATGTCGAGACTCTAGGTGCACGGTTCCAAATAGTAGATCCTATGGAGAAGAACCGGCAAGAAACTCCATGGTAACTCTTTTCAAATAAATAATATAGATTACAATATGTATCAGTACAATGTTGTGGTAAGAACTGCGAGAATAATGCAATTCAATGTGAATACAAATAAGACTGGGATAATAATGAATTTCCTCTGAATAAGATTGCCAACGCAGTTACAAGCTGACCAGTTCCGACAGACTACTCTATACAACAACAATAACAATTTTTTTTGCGATTTCGGCTTTGGTCCCATAATAAAAGTTGTCTATAATGATGCGTAACATACCCTCCTTTAATGTTAACCGTTCACCTTACATAGTTGCACACCTCCATAGCATACTAGCAGTCCAATTCGTTACCCGATGTAAATATAACCTAACCATCAAAAACCGACTCCAACTAGAAAAAGAGCTGTAACTTTTGAACAACTGAACAGATTCATGGAATATAGCTAAGATTATTCCCGATGAAATTAGCTTTGAATTAAAAAAAAACTTCATTGAAATCGGTCCATCCGTTTTGGAGCTACTATGCCACAGACAGACACACATAAACCTCTTTTTTGTCGAGGGTTAAAAATACTGGTTACTTACTACGCCACCATTCCAAAAACCTACTTTTTACTAAATTCAAGTGTAAGCAATGTCTTTAAAACTATTTCTTGCATGATTCGACCTATATGACGATCTTTACAATAACAGAATGACTCTGTAATTTGCTCCTAACCGTGTTATTAGGTAAAATAAAAAGAGTAAATTCGAGTCGGGTCTTAAGTTAAAAGTTCCGTACACATAATAACCTAACCGTCAAAAACACCCGACTCCAACTAGAAAAATTGCTGTAACTCTTGAACGGCCGAACAAATTTTCATGAAACATAACAAAGATGATACCCGATTAAACTAGCTTTCAATTTAAAAAAATGCATTCAAATCGGTCTGGCTGCTTTGGGGCTACGATGCCACAGACAGATATTCATATACACAGAAAACTTATAACACCTTCTTTTTTTTGGGGGTTAAATAACAACCTTCCTTCCTCTTCTAGCTTGATACTCAGTGCTATGGTGATGGCAAAATATGCTAGCCACAGAAACCTGGGAACTCCTTGCACCTAAAAGGAGGCTCTGTTGGCTTCAGGCGATGAGCAGACATCGAAATTATTGTCCGGTGGACAAGAATGACCGTGGTTGGTAGTTCTTGCCAGTTAGGACACTACAGTTCTAACGACAACTACGAACATAACCTAACTGTTCTGTTAATTGAAAGCTAGTTTAATCGGGAATCATCTTAGCTATGTTTCATGAAAATCAGTTTAGCCGTTAAAAAGTTACAGCTCTTTTTCTAGTTGCGAGTCGGGGGTTTTTGACGTTTAGGTTATATTTATCTTACATCGACTACCTACCTAAAAGTGTTGTAAACAATTTTTTACAATCGTTTTTAGTCTGCGTTAGATTTCTCCTTGCTGCGCTATCGAATATTATTGATGTAACTTGGTAGTAGGTAGGCACAGTAAAGGCCTACGCTCGATGTACTTTCTCCTTTTCACATGGCTTCAAAATAGTTAAAACTAAATGGTGTGTTCTTTGGTGTCACGATGGAATGGACTACACGCAGCAGTGACGTGCACAGATATTTCTTACAGGGTAGCCAAAAAAATGTATCTTTCTTTAAAAAAAAACGTGGCCCCACACTTGGATTTCTCCTATATCGAGGGTACAGTTAACAAACATACATTTCACATGCACACACACCCCGACCCAAAACAAATATCTGTAGATCATACAATGCGGGGATCGAACCCGCGGCACGTAGCGTAGAAAGCTAATCACTTAGCCACTGCGCCAACACTTACAACATAGCGTATGACTTAAAACTGATTTAAAAGACCATGTTAACGTTTGTGATACATAATACTAATTAATTTACTAGGGTAGGCAGTGTCTTTTTGTCTATAATATGGAGTGCACGCCACTGACACGCACTATACCACTCATGAGTGAGGTTTGTTCCCACTAGTTCTACTAAACAGTCCTACGGTAGAACTAATGGGAATTTTTTTCTCATTAGTTCTACGATTTGTCTTGTTACAAAATAGTAGAACTAGTGGGAATAGAAATTCCCACTTGTTCTACCACAGTTCTACGGTAGAACTAATGGGATTTTTTTTTCTCATTAGTTCTACGATTTATCTTGTTACAAAATAGTAGAACTAGTGGGAATAGAAATTCCCACTTGTTCTACCACAGTTCTACGGTAGAACTAATGGGATTTTTTTTTCTCATTAGTTCTACGATTTATCTTGTTACAAAATAGTAGAACTAGTGGGAATAGAAATTCCCACTTGTTCTACCACAGTTCCTAATGGAGGGGATAATTTCATTTCTTTTTGTGCGGAACACTAAAAATCCCGAGCGTACCAGAGCATACTACAAAATTACATCACAACTCAATGCGTCACATAAGAATCAATTTATTTCCATTGTTAAATAAAAAACTATACCTTTAAAGAAAAATCGAACAAAACAATTTAGTATCTAGGAAGTGGTTCGGGTAATACACCTCATTCAGGGTCGCACTAAGATTTTACAACAATAATTGGTTTTTGTCAAAAGAACGAGTCAATCAAATCAAAAACATGATAATTTGATAACAAATTAATAACGGTTATAATATATTCTATTCATAGACTTGTTTTGACGTTTATTTTAAAATATTTATAGAAATCAATCAATTTTTTGATATTTTCGATTACTGGGTCAACGTTTAAATATTAGTTAATAAACACTAAGGCAAAAGACGGAACTTCGGCAAGCCTAAACTTCGACGGGACTCATCTGCGATAGAACTTATCCTCAAAAACATGAAAATGTACCCTTCTAGCTATGATCCCTTTAAGTACCCTTATTGTACCCATATTGATGAATGGGTGCACCGACGCCTTCGATGTTTTTGTCTTCGAAGTTCACTCAGTGCCGTTTTTGTGGAAATTTTTACTAGGGAACCAACACTGAAATCACGAAATAAATGTGATGTTCCATACATTTAGGGCCATGCTCACCGACGACATAACAAATGTTTAAACTGAAATCAGCCGTTTGCTAGTACATAAATTCACTGTAGACGGCCAATTTTGCCTTAATCGACTGTTATCTTGTTGGTGAAAATGGCCCTCAGTTGGCTAATGTTGAATGACTTATTTGTATGGAACAGATGATTTTTATTTTGCTATTCCAGAGTTGGTCACGTAGTAATAGTTGTCTTAATTAGTGAAGTGGCCTGTGGCCGTTCTAATTAAGAAATTCGTGTATAGGATTCATGGAATAAAAATTGTGAGCAAAGTGCAGTAATTCATGAAATTCATGACGTAATTTGCGACAGCTAGTCGAGTCAGATGGTACCTATATCATGTATCAAAATTTGGTCGAGCAGAAGGGTTAAATAAATGTGTGAAGAACGGTCCCCATCCAAGGACTGACCGCGCGTGGCAAGCGCATCTAAAACTCGCTGATTGATCGATCTGCGCCGTAGCTATGAGCCACCACTGCATCTGCACCGCACCGGTCCGAAGGGCATATCCATTTAGTCATTATGCTGTAAATAACACCATGACATAATTTTATTATTATTAAAGCAATATCTATTACTTAGTTAATAAAATCTAATACTTATGTCTGGCAAATACCTTTTTACCAAGTATTAGGTACCTACCTAATTAATGGTAATAAATCTAGTGTTATAAATCTTATTGGCGTGTATTATTAGTAATTATTGTAATGCGATAACTACACGCTGTTTAATTAATTGCATTTATTATTTTATTGCAATGATTATTAATAGTACGATACAACTAAGAAGTCGCATTAGCAAACTTCGTATAGTTCGATTTTTTGTTATTAGGACTGTCAGTTACAGATTAATAATAACAATAAATAATAAATTACAGTCTCAAAATATACCTAAGGAAAAAGAAATAAAATTATAAACAATTTTGATAGAAGCTTCGCATTTTGAAGAATAAAATTGACATTCCTAATAGCAACAAATTATTCAAGACCACGACTGTTTATTAGTACTGCTGCAGTAAAACATGATCTTAACGCTGATGCAATAAGTTGTACAAGGCTGCCTTTGTTCGATCATTTACATCGATGTAACTTCTTAGTTGTGTCGTACTGTATCTATATTAATCGAATTAATCATGTTGTATAATTGACGCAGGCGACTAAGCGATTGCCTTTTGTGTGTTGCGGGTTCTATTCCCGCACGGAACAAATTTCATTGGTATGACCCAGATAGTTGTACCGGTCTCTGGGTGTGTGCGTTTACAGGCTCCATTCGAGCCAAGTACTCGGTTGTAAGTTTAATGTGTTTTTGAACTGTAGGTAGTATAGTACGATACGATAAAGGAGAAAACTATCAAGGCTCATGTGTCACCGAGGAAGCACGAGGGTATCAGAGGGCCCTAGCTCTTTAATGTCGCTCCCCCCCCCCCCCCCCCCCGAGATGGATCTTTGTGAGTTCCCGACGTCCACTCTCAGGTGCTGATTGCGGACCACCTGCACCGTGGTGAGTTTAGACGGTATGAGTTCGGTACACCCCTCCCCGGGAAGTGTAAAAAGTCAATAGTACCTAATCTTAATTGCTAGGTAAGCTTAGCAGATGAATGAATCCCAGGGAATATTAAAGGCTATCCTGTCCCAGCATCTCAGCTACGTTCCAATAAAATAAAAACACTACATACTGTATTTATATCAAACGCTGTTGATTGGGTTTTTACACAAAGACTGTCTAAAAAATGACATTCTTTATTATTGCTGCTGCCCATCTTCCTCGACTTATTTACACTGACGGAAGAGAGGTTGCGGCCTATTTTTACCAAGGAACCGGCTTACGAATTTTTAACAAACATCTTGGTGGCGCCATCTAGCGGGAGCCATTGGCACTTTAGCAGTAAGACTACGCTTTGGTGTTGCCAAAGGAACCATGCTTCACCCACAATTAAATGGAGTTCGTGAATTTCCTGGATATCCATAATGTTATCTACTGGGCATAACCCGCTAAGTAGTCTTGGCTAACGAAAGCTATCCCAGAAAATCGGCGATAAATTATAAAATCAAAATATAGTAATTTAAAAAATCGGAATTGTATGAACTCCGTTTATACATTACAAGCAGTGTATAGCCATTAGCCAGTGAGGGCAGCTTCAGATTTTGTAAACTGCCGCCATTTTTCTGGGACAGCTTTCGTTGGCCAGACTATAATAACTAAAACGGTTTAACCCTATTTGGTGTTTTAAGTCGTTGAATAAAGATTTTACATTTCGATGACAGCTGGTTGCAATACAAGCTGTAATTTACGGACGCTAAACGCGCCACGCCACTGCTAAAATAAACGCAAAAAGGAGGCAAATATTCTAAATCTATGGCTTTCTAAGGAGTTTTATTTTTATGATGGTCACCCTAAATCGACGTGGAGAGAAAAAAGAACAAATTTGTCTATTCGCCATTAAAATGGCGTCATCGAAGGAAACCTATTGTTTGTGTGGTCAACCTTATAATATTGGACAATTTATGATAGAATGTGATTGCTGTCGTGAGTGGTTTCATGGCAGGTAATGTGGAAAATATATAAATTTCATAGTGAAAGTATCGTTGTGTGTTAAAAAAATTGCAATGAACATAGCCAGTGTATCCGCGTTCGGCCATCTCTTGAGTGCGTGCGAATGTTTTACTCAATAGTTCTAATTTTTCTCTTTCCTAGCTCGATTTTCACGTTTTATTAGGCTCGACATGGTTTATATTTAATTATCCTAGGATTTTGTGGTAATTGCCATGAGTTCTTGTTTGTTTACACCAGTAGTCGTCATGGGTTCATCAAATGCGTTTTTCCGCCTTGCATTCTTTGTGTTTATTTATATTATTTTACTACAACTAGCGTGTTTCTTCTAGTGAAACCGTGCATTTTATACTAATTATTAATATTGATCATGACTTCGTCGTGTTCATACAAGGGTGGAGTGGCCCTATGCAATAGTTGTGAAACCCCTAGAGCCCTAATTATATGCCAGAGTATGTATGGAGTCAGAAAAAATGTTGCACTTAGGGGACTTTGACCGCCCCTTAGCATTTTGAACACAGCATTTTTCATAGTAAGTCCACTTTAAAGTAATAACAAACTAATGTTTTTATGGATATTGGTGATAAATATGTACTGTGAGATGTAATTGGGTACTATAAAAACATGTACTTATTACCATAGAGTGCACGGTGTGTTGATGAAAACCGAAACAAAATAATGATGAAATATAATTATTTTGATACCATTAACATACTGTAGAAGAAATGTATAATTATACAAAAAAATTGTAACTATTATTATAATAAAAATAAAAATGTAAAATATTATTTTTTGACATAAGTTTGTACATTGTTTTTGTTCTATTTCTCATACAAATATTCATTCCGTTTATACACAACAGTTTACGACTTATGCCTAGTCTGCTTGATGGAAAATCTTAATAGAGGGTCATTCCATAGTGACGGGTGGGACATTTTGACCCATTTTTTGATACACTTTTATATTTCTAGGCGTTACCAAAGTATATATTACATAATGTAGTGTGTGATAGTATTCCCAGATAACTGTTTCATATGATAGTGCAGTTAAAAATCTAAGTTTTTGCCTTTAAGATAGTTAAAATCACTGATTTCTAACTGTGACGGGTGGTACACGAAAATCCCTACCATCATTAGATACATGTGGTTGTCAATGAAATTCAGATCAACTAGGCCAATTTCAGCCTTTATTTTGGATTAGTACGATAGTTGAATAATGTTGCTATTAATATTTCGAAAGAAATATGTAAAAATTCAAGTCTATATTTTTTTATGAGCCTTTAAAATTGTGACGGGTGGGACATGGATTTGTGACCGGTGGGACGAGTAAGCAATTCAATGAATAAACTGCCAAATGTGTATCGGAAAAAGCAAATGCTCGTCTTGTGCAGTCATTATAATATTGTTTGAATATAATAGTTATCAAAGAAATGGAAAAATAATAATTTATTTCAGTACAAAGATTTTTGACAAAGTTATTTGTGCGGTTTTCTAGGAACATATTGTATGCAGCCAACTTATTGATAACTTGGTACACCATATCTCTAAAACTAATGAGTAGAAGTTTTTCTAAGCTATTTTAACTGTAAATGCTATTCTTTTCAAATCAAGACCTTCATTTTAGCCCATTTCTGTCTGTCCACAGATCTCTAGTTAAATATCTTTTGTAATTCATACTTGTTCACTTGAATTTCTCTTTCGACCTTGGTTTTTCGTATTAGTTGTCCTCTTTTATGGGGCTATAAATCATTTTTTAACAAGACTTATGTCTCTCATCCATAACATGCAACTTAAAACATAAATTAAAATAATGACACTGCACAGTTAGAAAAATAACGTAAATAATAGGATAATCTGACTTAAACATATTTTTTTGTTATTATTAAAGCATTTACACATTGTTGTTTCAATTTATTAAAAGCTATTTATATTGCAAACTGGTTAAAATCCAGATTCTAGTATATTATATACTAAAAAAAGGTTTTATTTAACTTTTAAGAATTTTAACACTCTTCCAGTGACGGGTGGGACAGCAATTCAAAGCTTAATAACTCGGTAAAATGATTGAATTAGGTGTCAAAAGTAATTTTAATGGTTAGGTATAAGGTTAATTGTTACTTCTGGAAAGTAGTTAATGCATAGCTTTTATAGTTTTTGGTTTAATTAAACTAATGCATGTTTTCATGGGACGGGTGGGACAGAAGACATTGATCACTTCAAGTAGCAATAATTTAAAAAATATTATACTTTTATTGATTTTTTCTGCTTCAAATACAAGATGAATAATTTATCTATACTAATATTATACATTAGAATGATTGCTTTAAACAAAATAGCCAAAAAAGAGTTGCCAATTTCGTTTAAATAAACATCACATAATTGTGGGTCGAGTGTCAATGTTCAGTTAAGAAAAAAAAATATATTGAGAGTTTTATTAATGATAATTCATATTGTTCCATCAGCTATGATCCTTATACTATACTTTGAGCCTAACAAGTAATTGAATATAGCAAGTTTACTTTTTACTTGTCAGGTGTCATCTTCCATGGAATGACCCTAGATATATATATAGAGATAAGTACTTATATATTTTTAAGTTAGCAGTGTATAGTAGATACAAGACTTACATTGCTAAATTAATGGATTTATTTGTAAGGAGGATCTTACAATTACTTTTATATATTATACAAGCTCATAATCTAACTTAAAATTAACACATGTCGTGTTAAAATTGGTCAAAAACAGCTTAAAAGCAAGCTAGAACCTCTTACTTGATCCAGATCATGAAAATATAAAATATTATGAGCAGAAGTTAGATATCAATATTTTATAGATACAGTAATCTACATGTTATGAATGTTACTGTTATATAGCTATTAAATGTTAATTAAATCTCCGAGAATCATTTAAATGAATAATTCAGACTAGTATAGTTGAATAGTTAATTATGTCAATCATTTGCATTTAAAATAAGACATAATTAATGTAATCAGAAGAATATGCATTTTAAACCTACTTTGATCTTAGCTAAGGAATTATTTCAGCTGAGTACAGAATGTGAAAAATATTATTTTTTAAACATCATACTTTGTCGGGTATTCTTCTACAGATTGTCTTTATTGGACATAGGAAGGAATTTAATGATCTTTGATAGGTTTCAGCTTATAGAGCAACTAAATGGATTGGGAACCTGTGATTTATTCATTTATTTTTATCTATTCTAAATTTCTAAATGTTTGATAGATTTTCCAGAAAGTTTAGTGCATTCAACAAATTTCTATAGGTACACGATGAGGCTGACATGCCATAAAGGATGAAAGCCTCCAACAAAATAAAGAAATAAAAAACATCTCTATATATTCACTTTTAAAAGAATATAATTCAAATATTGCAATTACTGAACAAAAGTGCAGTTCTGAATTCCTAATTTACTTTCATCAAAATACTCAGACCACTCTTTGAGTTGCCAGTTTATGTAATAATATTTTTGTTTCAGCTGTGTTGATGTGAAAATATATCATTCCGATGACATAGACAAGTATCACTGTCCAAAATGTGCACAGACGTACGGACCTTCAGTCTGTGAGTATCTCGCTCTGGCATCCAAACATTGCTTTAAATTGTAAAAATATTTTGTAGAAATATTACCCGTGGCGTGCATTCCTTAAAGACTAAAAGACACTGCCTACCCTTATAAATTAAGTAATACAAATGATAACATGTCTGTAATATTAGTTAATTTAAGTCTCAGGGTGAGGTGGCCAATCACAAACATCATTTAAACTTGAAAATACAACATCTAAGTGGTTTTTGGCTACCCTGTAAGAAGTGTCTTTGCATGCTACTGCATATTACATAGGAATTCTATTAATTTTAATTTTTAATAGCTTCAAGACTAGCAGACTTGATGGCAATTATTTCCCTCGGAACGAAAAAAGGCACAACTTACTTTTTTTTAAATTGAGTTTGTACATGTATCCTGTATTCCTGTTTTTTCTGACCTCGAAAACGAACTAAACTCAATTTTGATAAAAAAAGTTAGTTGTGTTTTTTTTCTTTTCAAGCGAGGGCAGAATCGTGCTGTCAATAATAAGCGAAACATTAAATAACTCTCATTTAATTTTAGTAAAAATCCCAACAAACAACCATCGCGCGGACCGATACGAGCTGGGTGCGGAGACCAGACCCTCACAAGTTGGTACTCCAGCATGGGTGCGAGCGCTGGCCGCCCGCCCCCTGCGACCTGCTCCCGCCGCTCTGCAGCGTATGAGCCCGCACCAGTTCACTGAGGACTTTGTCAGAGACAATGGTGAGTAATTATCAAGGATGATGATTTATCATCCAGCCTCCTCTACTGATTATACAATGTGTATCAGAAATGCATGGTCATATTTAATGGTGTGGATTAGATTATAAAACTGAACAACTTTCTATATTATGTTCTAAACAATGAAACGTTTTTTTCTATTCCTGTAAAATTGAGTTTTGGCAGATAGAAGTTATTGTCACTTCATCATCGAAATATAAAATCTTATGAATTAATACATATGCCAAAATAATGTATGACCTATCTACAGGCTTTACGCGACCAGTTACATTCACCACTTCAGATGGGCTGGATATTAAGACTCCCAACCCTGGCACATTTACAGTCAGATCGGTGCTCAGGTTTTGTGGGGCACAACTGGAGGTAAGTTTTTTTTTAAATCTTTATTTGAAGAAGGTTTGTTCATACACGAACATGTCATCTCCATAATGCAACAAAAAAACTGGAGGTTATTGAACTTTTGTTTTGTAATAATTCAAAAATTGAAACCCCCTTACGTTTTTCAATTGAAGATTTTTTACACTTGACATGTTTATAATTTTAAATAATTCTAATTCTGTTAAATATATTATAATCAATCTATCCAAATTAACTTATGTGAATAATAATTTATAAATATTAAAAATTGATTGTTTTATAATTTAAACAATAATCTTAGGTTGAAGTGATAGACGTTCGGAAACAGTCGACACTGCGTATGCCGCTGGGTGACTTCGTGGACTACTTCGAGACTCCACCTGAACATCGTGATGAGAAGGTGCTCAACGTGCTTAGTCTGGAGTTCAGCGAGACTAAGTGAGTGAAATTAAACTGTATTTAATTAATGCTAGCAATGTTTATGTACTTAGGTTCAACTAACTGAATGGCGCAAACAAGTACGGTCAACATTTTTAAAAATGATGATTCGAATTTCAAAATTTATGAACAAAGTTTATGTTTAAATGATTTACCTGTTCATCATTTGCTTTTGATGTTGATGGTACTCATGATCTTAGAGGATGTATTTTGTTTTAATTTCAAGTATAGACTATGAGCCCTCGTTATGCGATAGTAGCATGAGTGAGGAAGTATGTCCTTTGTTATTACTATCATAATCACTATACAATTTATCGATTATATCAGTCTACAAAATATATGAATAATTATTTTATAAGAGTTTCATGGAGTTTCTTGCCGGTTCTTCTCCATAGGACCTACTATTTTGAACGGCGCACCTAGAGTCTATTAAATTTAAAGTCTACTTGAATTTGAATTCATTTCAATCCATTTACTGTATTAATAACATTAATTATGAATGTACTCCAGTGATGTCAGAACTGGTCAGCTCGTAACTGCCAAGGCAATCTTATTCAGAGGCAATTCATTATTATCCTAGTTTTATTTATATTCGCATTGAATTGCATTATTCTCGCAGATCTTACCACAACATTGTACTGATAAAGATTGTCAAGATCTATTATTTATTTGAAAAGAGTTTCCTTGGAGTTTCTTGCCGGTTCTTCTCCATAGGATCTACTATTTGGAACCGTGCACCTAGAGTCTCGACATTTCATAAGTGCCTGTATCTGGTTTACATGAAATAAAGATCTATTCTATTCTATTCTATGTCCCGAAATCTGGGACAATTTTAGTCCCAGAAAAAATGTTGTCGTAACTACGTAAGGGAGTCTCCACTTTTTGATCACTGATCATCATCGAACTAAAATATAATTAATAATTATAATGATGTCTCAGCATGTCCCGCGCGGTGGAGCCGCCGCAGCTGTCGCGCTCGCTGGACTGGGCGGAGCGCGTGTGGGCGGCGGCCCGCTCGCGCCCGCCGGCGCCGCAGGTGCGCAAGTACTGCCTCATGTCGCCGGCGCAGGCCTACACCGACTTCCACGTGGACTTCGGCGGCACCACGGTCTGGTACCACGTGCTGCACGGCCGGAAGGTGAGCACAAAAAGAAAAAAAAAAGAAAGAAAGAAAAACATTTTATTTTTACACAAATAAAAAGTAAAAAATTAAAACACAAAAAAAAAGTAAAAAATGAAGACAAAAAAAAGTAAAAAATTCCGCAAAACACGTTCCGAACATGAGTAGGATTCTTGGATTCTTTGAACACAACGCGAACTGCTTGTCACTTCTACACATTGCTACCTTACCTTACCTTACCTTACCTTGCATTGTAAGCTTTATACACTCAATTTTCCATGGAATAGTACTGATTTCTAAGATACAGGTGTTTCACCTAGTTTGGAAGTCAGGAGTTAATGTAGGTTTGGCAGCCTAGTTTCTTACACTATTTGTACTCTATTTGATAATGATATAACTGTATTAGGCTATATTCTATTTAGTCCAAATAAAAGTTATTATTATTATTGCTAGGCAATAGCAAAAAGTAACAGAGTTCCACCATCAGGCAATGTGGATTGGTGGATATCACAAGTCTTCGAATTTTTGGTTTTAGGAGCCAGTTTCCTCATTATCTTCATTTTTTGTAAGAGCAGTGATGATAAATAATGCATATTAATACTGTGAAAGTAACTCTGTTTCTCTGTCTGTTTGTTACCTTTATACGACTAAATGGCTGTATCGATCTTGACGAAATTTAACAATGAAATTGTGTGCATCATGAAGAAGGATATGGGCCATTTTTTTATGTCATAGACCCGTGGGCACAGTTAGTAAATCATAAATAAATCTGACCCTAATCTTTGTAGAGTGATTCGGTCTGTTCCTAAACGCAACCGCAGTATTGGGATACACTGTAACAAAAAACGAAAATTCGACTTAGTATGGGAGACACGCATAGTTTACTAGAGCTAGCCATACAAAATCAAATTGTTATTTCATTTTGGGGTGAATTTTAGTACTGCGGTAGGAACGGACACTGAATAACTGCAAATTTTACGCACTACATAAAAAAATTCCTGTATGTGACCCAATATAGAATCCATTTGTCCAATATTCCAAACATAATATTCAACATCACTTACCTTCGCAATTTACTATATGTGGAAATCTGTTATTGGCTTTCTGTTTATATCCACTACCGCTACAACTGTATGGTTAACTGTAGATTTTCCTTCAAATAAATAAATAAATAAAAATATCTTATTCCAGATATTCTACCTAATACCGCCCACATCCACCAACCTGGCCCTGTACCAGCAGTGGAGCGCCGCCAACAACCAGAACGAGCGCTTCTTCGGCGACATGGTGGAGTGGTACGGCACGGCGGAGCTGTCGGCGGGGCAGACGCTGTTCATCCCCAGCGGCTGGATCCACGCCGTGCTCACCCCGTGCGACTCGCTGGTCTTCGGCGGCAACTTCTTACACTCTTATGCGATTGAGATGCAGTTGCAGTCAGTATTTCTCTCATGCTTTAAGATTAATTCTATACCGATCTAAAAAAGCTAAGGATTGATAATGCTACTTTGTTTACTTAGTTAGCAAAATCGACTCCATTCACCAGGGGGGCTAAAAAGGCCGCTTTAGATGCATCACAATATGACTCATATTACAAATGTCAAAATATCTACTTAATTGACAACTCTTAATGTCATCCGCATAAGGTTCATATTCAGTAATCATCTGTTTGACAGTTACTATGCAGATCAGTAGATGAATTGCTCAATGTGGCCTTTTTAGGCCCCCTGTAATTCAATGAAAAAAGTGTTCTTATCTTGAAACTAGTGCTTGATAGTGTTCCGTGCGTCATAATAGGCGTAAAAATAAAAACATTTTCTTTCTTTCTTTGATAAGTTTAATGCAGATCTTTGAGAATACCATGGAATATGTCTCAGTTTTTCTTGGAACCTGCGTTTAATTATTCAGAATAGAAAATAGTGCGAAATAACTACTACCACTACACTAGAAGTAGGTTGAACTACAAAGGGTTAGCATAATGGTACATTTAGTCGAGTAATATTGGATTACGTGAATGGATTTTTATTTTACGCGATTTTTAAGTTGTTCATAAGGAGTCATCCATAAAGTACGTCAAACTAATTTCGTGATATTTTAACCCCTCCCCCGTCCTTGTCACAGTTGATCACATTTGTGAGATCCCCCCTTTCCTAGTGTGACGTCACATCTAGAAATTATTAAATTAAAACAGCAGTTCCCAAATTAGTTTTATTTCCATTATTTTTTTTTAATATGATTTTGAAATGTGACGTCACGAAACTTAGGACCGTTCCCACCCCTTGTCACACAGTGTCAAACTTCGTCGACCCCCCCCCCACCCCCTTAACGTGTGACGTACTTTATGGATGGTCCCTAATGATGAGTACAATAACGCCGGCAAGTGTCTTGTTTAAAAATACAGCCTGTATGTATAGAAACTTTTTGTCAGAAATAAATGATCAAAGATATAATGGAATAAGCTCCCAGAAGACGTCGTCTCAACTGCCTGCCTGATAAATAAATAATAATATAACTTGGTTCTTTTCGTTTCAGAATCTACGAGATTGAGCGTCGCGTGGAGACGCCCACCATGTTCCGTTACCCACTGTTTGAGCCGATGCACTGGTACGCGGGGGCGCATCTGCTGACGATGCTGAGGCGACACAACGAGGAGTCCCAGGTATTCATCGCTTAGCTTCTTGGCAGCTCTGGGCAAATCTATAGAACAACTTAATAACTAGTAAACAACCGACTTTTACTTCTATTACCTACGCAATAGATGTCAAAATAGGTTGAACGACACTGCAAGAATCAACAATTACGAGACCATTCTGATACGATTGAAATAGCAGAATTAGGGCCCTGAACTGATGACTGCTTTCTGCACTCCTTCTTCATATAAACTTTAACTATGCCAAGTCTCACACTCCTCCGTGCGTGCAATATGCTTATAAAGGGGTAAAAAGTTGTCTCTTCACGTATTTATTTATTTATTTATTTATGCATTAATAGTAAACTTACAGCATACACCAAAACGCTTACTATCTTAATTTAAAACTTAAGTATAAATTTACATTAAGAGTAATAGTACCCATATAATCATGGAAAATGTCGACATGTTGGAACTCGTGGACAAATGCATTTATAAGACAGAGCGCCCTCGACGTCGGCGCGTTGAGTGCGTGGTGAGTTCGCGATACGGGACATGCAAACAGCCGGTGCCGTCGCCGACCTGTACGCACATATCCGTCAGGGACAAACAGTCCCATGCCACCCAGTACACTAGGATTGTTAACCCTGTTGCGCAGCAGCAGACAGTAATGGATAACGAGCTGCAGCTGCCGCCTACATATACATATAGACGAGAGGTCGCAAAGTGGTCTTAATTCGACCGTAATTTTAGCTTTCTGCACTCCTTCTCCATATAAACTTTCAACTATACCAAATCTCACATTCCTCTGTGTGCGCAATATGTTTAAAAAGGGGTACAAAGCTTTCCCTTCATGTATTAATATAAAGATAAGGAAAACCCTTTGGGTGCAAGGGGAGAGCCGATGAGTGTCGAAACCTGAGATTGAGTGGCACTTCCTAGAGATTCAGCCGCAGTACCACCATTTCTGAAATAGAAAACAATACAAATAGAATACAAACAATAAATATTTGCTAGAAACGGTTGAAAGTGGCCGTGATGACCCCTTATTAATAATGCATAATACAATTAGAGTTTAAAACGGGGTATTTACCATGTTTATATATTGTTTTGAGTTCCCGATATTTCGGCACTGTTGCAAGCCCCATGGTCACGGATAAACTAAAGGTAGGTATTTGCGACAACGAAAACGTAACAGAAGGAGGGTAGACCGTATTGTCTGCCAATAAACATGCACCCGCAAATACCTTTAGTTAATCCGTGACCATGGCGCTTGCAACAGTGCCGAAATATCGGGAACTCAAAACAATATATAAACATGGTAAATACCCCGTTTTGAACTCTAATACTAATGTTAGTGACCATGACAGTTTAAATACTTATATGCATAATTATATTAATAATTTAATACTTTGCAGGATGAAGAATTCACTTTAAGTGAAAGCAGTGCGCGCCTGACGCCCGTTGCGTTGCCGCCGCTGTTGCTGCGCGGCATCAAAATACTCGCCAATGCGCTCAAAGAGTGGCATGCGCTTAAAAGTGTAAGTAAATTTAAAACGCCTTTTAAAACCTTATTTAATTATATTTTAACTGCGCCAGCGTTTTCTTAATACCTCTGAGAAGATCGAAACAAATTCAGGGTTAAGTCTAGATGTCTTTCATCTAATTTGTAAAGAAAGAAAATAAACTTTTATTATCTACAGAATAAAACTAACCCCAAAAAATACATATGAAATAACAAAAAATAAAATAATAATAATAATAATAAAACATTGAAAAATAGAAGTAGGATGGACACAAACAACTCATAGGTACCTACAATACTTAAAAAAGATTTTTATTTTATTTTTTATTTGACGAGGCAGGCTCGTTTTATTTATTATAATAGGCCTTAAAAAAGAACCTGCAGCTAGCTGCAGCAGCGCTCATTTTCAGCTGAAGCCTCCGATGGCTGACGGATAGTAGGCGAGTAAAATCACTTATAGGCACAATATTCCTGAATTGCAATTCTTATTGATATTGCTGTTTATGTGAGAACAATGTAAGGAAATCCTCTGGACCTGTTATTTGACGAAAGGCCACACCGTTTTCTTGCTCACGTAGGACAATGTACCAAATCATGATAATTAAATATAAATTTTCCCCTCAACATTAACATAAATTATTTCGTATTACAGACAGATGCAGCGAAGCGTGACAACGTACCAAAATGTCTGAACTCTGGCCAGCTGGTGAGGGAACTGTGCAAGGAGCTGAGAACCTTGGAGAAACGCTCTACTACCACCACTAGTAAAGATAAGGTGAGGTCATCCTACCCTTTGGTTTGCAGACTAACCAGCCCCCCCCCCCCCCCCCTCTCCCCATTTGCAATCTAAAAGCTCTAGAGCAATTTCTCAAAGAGGAGTACGCGAGCCCCAAGGTGTCTTATTACAATAAATGGTTTAACGCAAGTCTTGTAAAACCCAGGTTTTAAGATCGCCCCATCTCTTTTTGTTATATGACGTTAGAAAGTGACGGATATATTTAAAACCTGGGTTTTACTAAACTAGCTTTAAACCTTCTTTTGTAATAAGGGGAGAAGGAGTTTGCCAGTTGATCGTAGGGGGTTCGCTGCAAGATTTAGGCTATGGCGGCTGGGTGACTGGCAACGAAATACGAAAATCGATTTGCTGCTGAATCAGAATTAAGATTGAAATTGACCAAAATTGTTCCTAAACTCTACTCAATTTGCAATACGACACAAACCTTTAATGTGATTTAATTAACAACAACATCTTGCCACTTATTACCTTCTGATAAAAATCCGAATAAAACTCCAAATTTTCTTCTACACTGTAGCATATTCATTCATTCATTCATCATCATATACATCTACACACATATAGTAGCATATATTCATATACAGCTAGATTTCCTTATTTTCTTTTTTCAAGGGGTTCACAATTTTCTGGGAAAAATAGGGGTACGTAGGCCAATAAGTCTGAAAAACCCTGCACTAGAGAAAGGAAAGCTCGTTTGATTTACAGATATAAGTCGAATGTACCACATAGTTTTATTTCTGGGTGGCATTTGGACCAAATCCTATTGTAAGAAATATTTCTCATTATTCAGGATTACAAAATAAAGAACCATTCGTCACCCAGCAAGTCGCACTCCAAGAAAGCACAGGCCAACTCGAAGAAATCCCTCAAGCTAACGCTGCCGAAGCCTATCATGCACATGGCACAGAACGGAGAGTTCGTGGAGGAGAAGGTGTACGCTGACAAGTTCTTCATCGATAATAAGGTATGTTATGTATCTTCCGTCAAACCAAAATAAAAAAATTGTATCCACATGCAATAGTCCTCAGGCCAAGCACACTCCAAAGCGCTTCTCACAGGCTTCAACAGAATGTTTATGGAACAAGCGCTTTCCATGAACAGGAGCCGAATTAGGATCTTGACAAGAACCCTCACTGCAAACTACAAACTGCAAACTAAACAAGCATCTACAAAAAATAGGCCTTTGTGACTCCACAATTTGCAGATTCTGTCGCGAGAAGGATGAGACGCCCATACATATCCTATACGAGTGTGACGTAGTACACCACACTAGAAGCTAGCACCTGGAGGGCACCTAATCTCACCAGAAGAGATTAAATCCCTCCACCCCAAGAACATAGTCAACTTCATCATTGACTTACGGCTGGGGGAAGTGCTGTAATGAAACGAGAGGCGTCACAATAGATCTTCGCAGGTCGCAGTGACAAAGGGGCTTAGTACCCTACCTCTTCTATTAAATAAATAAAAATAAATCCGCATGCAAATCTTTCACCCTTCGTGCTTGACTCAATGTGCTCGCACGGCAACGGTTTGAGGACATATATTATCTAGAACAAACTTCGATCATTAGAAAATAGAGTCGCCAGCAAAATAAATAAGATTAACATAGTTTATGAAGATAACATTACTGTTCGACAGATTAATAATATACAGGATGTAAGTTACATCGTAACGAAAACTGATACCATGGATTCAGTACATGGTTCTGGACAACTAGGTATTTTCAAAAAATTGCGATTTTGTTCGCAGATTTTTTAGGTAGGTAGTTATAAAAACTACGACAACATCGTAAAATTTTTGAAAAGATCGATGCTTTATTTTTATGCTGCGGTGTCCAGAATCATGTACTGAATCCATGGTATCAGTGTTCGTTACGATGTCCCTTACACCCTGTATGTTAATTCAGTACATTTTGTAGTGTAATTCTACGTTGCCATACGATTCATTAGACGGGTCCAGACCGGCCAAGCCGCCTCGCGAGGCTGCCTCTGTCCTCGAGGACTACCCGTGAAGCCGGCTCACGGTGCGCGGCCGAGCCATATTCGGGCAAGCGATCAGTTGTAGTGTGACATGGCGTCGTTGTCGTCGTCCATTTTGGTCGGGCAAATAACGATCAGTACTGACCATAGAAATATGATAAACCTAGAAGAGTAACTATTAATTGAACTTTTCAAATGTAGTGGTACTATTTTATCAAATACACGCGCTTATGAGATTGAAAGAGACAGCTAGCTGTAATCGATTTGTCATTCAACTCCAAATGAAGCCGGTTTTTGAAATTTCATAACTAAAGGACTTAGCGATTTTCCTTAGGAATTGGTGACCAGACTGGTGACCATAGATATCGTAATACGGCTACATAATGATTCTGTTCTATTTGACGAGCGCCGAGATCATATATATCTGTGTCTTTTTAACTCATTACGCTGCATATTAGTTAGAAAGGTCACGCCAGCGCGTTACAGTTTAATTATATGTCAAAAAATTGTTACTCTTCTAGGGTTGTAATATTTCTATGGTACTGACCGTCCTGAGTGGGTGAGGCAATCAGACTGAGGCGCCTTTGAGCACGGATAAGAACCGATACCGCTCGGGTCGCGCGAGGCGCGTTCGCACCGACCGAGCGTTGGCCTCGTGAGGCGGCCTCGGACGGTCAACACCCGGCTATAATGTTCAATCTCAAGTCAAGATATATATATTTTTCACAGCCTGCCGAAATTGATGAAAGTGTCGCAGAGGTGGGTTGAAAACGGATATCATTGCAATAATTTAATTAAAGTAATGATACCTCTACCCGTTATTAATTTATGTTTGTGTTATAATAGGTAGTTACAGTATGGCTTTTGTTATAATTGCAAAGGTGCTAAAACCAGCATAGTTACAGCCTTATTTTGTTATTATTGTATTATTTTGCTATATTTGTAATATAATGTGTAATTTAATAAACTGAAAACATCAATATAGTTTGTTGATAATCAATCAATTGGTTTCAGTAACTATTAATAACAGTTTCTTTTTAAATTTCATTTGGAATTAGCCAGACTGACGGTCGATTGAGCCAAAGAAAATTGAATCTTATTTCAAGGGAATAAGGGCCATAGCACACTAAGATTATTTGCAGCATTTTGCTTACAAAAAATGTATACGTACGCGAAAGGCGCGATTCTGCTGCAAAAAGTAGCTAGTGTTTTATGATCCTAAGTCTAAATTAAGCTCAACACTATTTTGTTAAAAAACTTAAAAAAAACTTTTATTTATGCTAAGTATCTTGCTTTTAATTCAATATTCTATTTAGAGTGTGTTAGGTTTTGACTTATTTATTACAAGCTTATGCTGTCCCAATACTGGGCAAAGGCCTCCCTCCCTTTCCTCCACTTCTCGCGATCCCGCGCTGCTACGGGCCAGTCTTTAAGGAAGGCGTTCAATTCGTCCCGCCATCTCCTTCGTGGTCTGCCGCGACCGCCGTCTTACTGTCTCAGGACACCAATTCTGTGCTATGTGGGACCACAGTTCGACCGGCATACGGCAGACATGTCCTGCCCAGTCCCACTTAAGCTGATTTGACTTAAACTTAAAAATTCTTACGTACCAACCCTTTTCCAGGAAGTGATATACCAAGAAAGATACGTAACACAAGACGTGAAATTCGCGAACGGGATGCAAGAAACAAAATACGTAGTTGAAGGCAAAGAGATGGTGTTGCCAGACAAGGGGTACGCCTACCAGACGTTCGAGGACGTCGGGTATCAGGAGGGGAACGGGTACGTGGAGAGACCCGACAAGAAGGCTGCGACGTTAAAGATTAAGATGAAGTAAGTGGATTGGGGTTGACAGGGGCCCTAAAAACGCCACATTGAGCAATTCATTGACTGATCTGCGTAGTAACTGACAAACAGATGATTACTGAATAAGAACCTTATGCCGATGACATTAAGAGTTGTCAAATAAGTAGATATTTTGACATTCGTAATATGAATCATATTGTGATTCATCTAAAGTGGCCTTTTTAGCCAGCCCCCCAGAACATTAAATTCACCAGATTATTTAAAATCTTATTTTTCAGCAACTCCCCCTCATCATCACGAGAAGACGCGCCCCCTCCCTACTCCCTGCCCGAGCATTCCATTCTCAAGTCGCATTTAATCCGCTCAGAACGACCCACCCTCAAGCCCATCCACCAGTGGACGATATCCAAGAAGGATATAGGGGACTACCACGAAGAACAGATACTGTTCACTAACGAGAACCTGCAGGCTAATGTCAGGATTGATGGGCAAGAGATGAATTATGGACCAGGTGAGTATTTTTGTCAAGCGATAAGACAGACAGACGTGCTGGAGGACTTTGTTTTATACTACACGTAGAATTTTCATTGGTTTTGGAGACGAAAATTCCTTGTCAGAAAAAAGAATTGTATTTACAAGATCAAAATCGATATAAGATAAAATAAGATGCAAGTTAAAGAGCTCTCCTTATCTCCTATGTTGCGGGGTAAATTGCGCGGGCGCGGGTAGTCGAGTGCAATGTTGCGAAGTGAATTGCGCGGGCGCGGACGTGCTTGACTTTCATAAGGCTGTCCGCTACTACGCTTTCTCACATTTTTACTTTTTTTTAATGCTCGTTTTCTATTTACTATTAATATGAAGAGGGATTTGGCTCTAAAACCAACGAAAATTCACCGTGTATTTTTTGATAATACCTTTGAGGAACTATGAGGTTCTTTCATACCTTTAGTGTATTAATAATATTAAAATATATTCACATAACCTGTTCAATAACAGGCATGTATTCAGCGGAAGACATTCAACAAGACTACCAGTACTCAGAATCAGCGAAACCCGGTTCCTACCAGCCCGTATACAGCTACCAGCAGCCTCAACACATCGCGTACACTACAGTGGACAACTACCAGCGATATGAAGAAGTACCCACTGTGCACCAGGTATTTAAGACACATGCCAGCTTCAAAATGACGACCTTCATATTTAGATGTACTAAGTCAGAATACTCTATTGTTTCTCCTGTATCATGGGTACGGTATACGAACATACATGTCACATACACACACGAATCCAGACCCGAAATAACTATCTGTAAAACATACAAATATTTGACCGTGCATTCAATAAAAAAAAAAAAAAAAAAAAAAAATCGTTGGCAAGTAAACATTTAAAAAAGAAAAAAAAAAGGTTTTCGAAGTGATACAGTTTTATTTATTTAAAATGCTTCATGTACAATGTACAAAGGCGGTCTTAAGGTTCCGGCGAACGGCGCCCGCAACTACAATTCGAAGCGAGTGCAAAAATCGGCATGAATATTGCTATCTCTGTTCGACTTGAGGCGCGCGCGGGAAACCGTGACGAGATAGCACCAGAGCCATTCAGGATTTGTTATAAATTTGATCGTGTTCCGTAATACCATGATAAATTAATATAAAAATAAAAATTATTATTCGTATTTTGACATTATTACAGATGTTTATGTATAGACCATGTTATAAATGTTGTTATTTTTAATACAAAACAAATAAGAAGGAAACATGTCATTTACGCCGTAAAAACATGCAAAATGCAATTCGCTTACATTTCGTTTTAGGAACCTAGATAAATACTAACCGAATCTGAATAATATCATAGTATGGTGGAAATATGCTTGAATTATAAATGATTTTGGTATTGCGTTTGTATGGGCACCTCATCCTCCGCCGGCCTATCAATGCCGTTGAACAAAAGTTGTTCAGGATCATAATACAAAGTTACAGCTATGAGGATTCGTGTATTTTTCCAATTACATTGTATTGCGCGGTATTGATTTATAGGACCTCCAACAAAGGCTACACAGACACATGACATATTAAGGAATTTCATTGGTTATTTTATTGATAACATTTGTTTTAATTATTTCATATAATTATATAAACCTTGCCAACAGCAAACAGCGAGCTATAGCAACGTGCCAGTACAAGAGACAGTGAACGGCGAATTCCACCACAATCAGTTGCCGTCGTACGACGCGGCTATTGCGCACCAATACACAGCAACTACAAACTATGTAAGTGTAAGTACTAATCAATAAGGCAACAAGGAATTATTATTTATTTATCCCATCAAGCGATATAAATAGAAAGTTCATTGTTTGCTTATGAATTAATAACAATGGTTTTTACACCAAGACAATCTTCTTTACAATGGGGTTACGTTTATGTTAGCGACGTTATACATATAATACTTCGTTTGTATGTAAGTTGGTATCGGTTGTAATTTTAATTTTAGAAAAATGTCTATAAATTTTAGTTTTTTATAAACAGGAGGTTCAATATTCAGGAAAACTTCCTTTGCAGATTGAAAAAAAAGCAGTTTTAATGCGTTTCAAAAGCTAGATGGAATTCTAAGAACATTCTTTTTATCTGTAATGAAAAATGATATAGAGAACTTTAAAAAAATCACCCCCTGTATAAAGAAAATAAAATTTTATACCTTTCCAGTGGTAGACAAGTCTCTAATCTACAATCGCTAGAAAATGGAAATGCCAGCAAAATATACTGAAATTGACATAAGCTTTCGAATAATCATTTGATTCGTAACTGTCAATCCCATACATTTTGCCGGCGTTTGTAGATTGCTACTGTGGGAGGCAGGAAAGCGAACTAAACCTCGAGTACAGTTGAATCTGTTCCCGCAGGTGGTGGAGGAGGCGGCGCCGGCGGCGGCGGCGGCGCCCGTGCGGCGCTCGGAGCGGCCCGTGCGGCGCCGCGTGTCCAACACGTACGACTACGAGGACTGCGACCTGTACATCGACGACGCGCCCGCGCCGCGCGCGCGCCGCCCCGCCCCCCGCCCCGCCCCCCGCGCGCGCGCCCCGCGCCGCCCCGACCCGCACAACGGTGAGCTGCGGCACTCAATCATACATCAAATTATGCCTAACTTGAAGCAAAGGCGAACTTCAGACTTGCTTGCCAAAAATAATTTTATTTTCCGGCAAAAAAATATATATTTTAGACTTAATTTCCACTAAGCGAATAGTTGCGGGCAGCTGGTCACAAGCGATTGCTATTTATTCAAATAAGTCATATACCATTTGCGCGACTGTGGCTGAGAAATTGTCTCGACAGCAAAAAAACGCTACTGGTAGCCACGCGCGACTGCTGCTTCAGTAGAAAATTGCTCAAATAATGGGAAAATAAGTCTTATTCCTTTAGGAATTAAATAAATTTGAAAATTTTATTTTTCTTTATTCTTTATTAAAATATGAACTACTACTATTGAGAATTTGACTTTATTCAATTGCTTTTTTCTATATTTCAGCATCATCAGCAGCAGCTAACACGAATAGCAACAACTACAAGCAACAAGTAGCGGTGCGGCCGGCACCCGCCAACGGCATCGAGTCACTCATACAGGCTTCTGTACTAGCTGAGGAGGAGGAACCCGCGGCCGAAACGTTAGTATTCAAAATACATAATAAGTTTTTTTAAATTTATTTATGAGGCATTATTCATTATTTTTCCGTAAAATGGAATATGTCTGAAACTGTCACAATTTACTATTAGATGAGTTTATGACGTCATAAGCCAGTATTGCCAGATTTTGTCTATAAATCAATTTAAAATAAATGTAACTTAGGCATATTTTTTAAATAAGAAATTTATTTTTACATTATTTTTTGGATTTTATTTTTCTGATAAAAATTAACAGTTAATTACCGTAATCACAGGGAGCCGGAAGACGCAGCAGTAGCAGGCATGCTGAGCATCAGCTCGCGCTTCACAGCGGCGCCGCGCACGTTCGGGCTGGCCAGCGACGGGCCGCCCGAGCGCGCGCGCAAGCCTCCGCCCGACCTGCTCCACGACGAGGAGGACGTCATCAAGGAGGTGCATCGAGACGACGAGTACGGTCAGTAAAGTAAAGTTAATAAATTTAAATGTGTGTAGGGAAAGTTTTTAGCGATTTCTGACATTTCTAGTACTCTAACCTCAGTTGGACCAATAGAGTCTTTGATCCTTATAAGGACAGGAAATTCAAATTATTCCGTACGTTTTCAGTGTATCCATCATTAGAAATGAGTTCAGACGAAGATGAAGAGTGGACGGCATCAAAACGTCGAAGAAATTCACGGAACAGGGTAGACTCGCGGTCCAAGGCTGAAAAGTGAGTAACTGTTGAATTTAGTGGACCCTGTTAAGCAAAAAAAATCCAAACATTTTTTGGAAAACGCGAGTTATCTACGTATAAAAGAAAGAAAAAGTTTTTATTTTTACGCCCAGTATGACGCACGAAACTTAATTTTACCCTTACGCTAAGACCACTTATTACTAAATATTACCATTGTTCTGCTAAGCAAAACCTAATAAAATTAATTGAGTGGCAACACCGAGTGACCGAGCAAAAATAAAATATGAAAATAAAAATTAACCTCATAACTAGTAGTAGTATCCATAACTAGCTTCCGCCAGCGGCTTTGCCCGCGTGATATCTTTATAAATTATATCCTATGTTACTCACTGATAACGTAGCGTTCTGCTGGGGAAAGAATTTTTAAAATCGGTCCCATAGTTTTTGAGTTTATCCATTACAAACAAACAAACATACATTCAATCAAATCTTTTCTCTTTATAATATTAGGTTAGATAATACTCATCTTTCATATAATTATGCACAAAAGATTTTCTTAATGTATGTCCTTTTGGGTAGTTTGGGATTTAATTCTCTAGAGGTAAGACGGGCGTATGACCAGATGATCGTCATCTGCAAAATTTTAAAAGGGATGATCGATGCCCCCGATCTTCATAACCAAGTCTGCCAGCTATTTGTCCCTAATAATTACAGTCGCAGCAGAAAACATAAATTATTAGCGGTCCCTTCATGTCGAACTGTTGCGCACTCTCAGTCACCCATACCCCGGACGATGACTGCGCTCAATGCTCTCCTGGACTCAAACCCAGACTTTGATTTGTTTGCGGATGCATGGAAGACGATTCTGTCGGAATGTATGAAGTATTGTGAGAAGAATGCATGAATGTGTTTCTTGCGATTTTTAATAGTTGTCTTTATATAGTTTAATTGATATTGGCCGTTCTATGTAAAGTAAAATAAATAAATAATTATGTTATGGCCTATTACAACTACCAACTTTCAAATAGGTACTGTATCATACGATTTTTTTATTCTTTGACTAACGTTAAACTGCCTTTACTCAAAAATATAAAACGTTGGTTGGATTTTTTCTGCTTAACAGGGTCCAGTTTTAATGAAGCTTTTTTTCCATACACACACATATCCTATACATAAACTCATTCCCATAAACTCATTTTTATTACCATGTTTCCTTGTGTTTCTGAACTGATAAGAATACCTGTCATTGAAGATATCTTTTCTAAATAATGTGTTTCACAAGTCGACATTTCATTTTCTTCGAGAGCTTTCAATTTCTTTACTGTTTCCACAATTTTATGTTTTGTTACCTCATTGTTGATACTTCCTGAAAAGTAGATACACCGTGAAAAATATTGCGATTTTTATAAATAGTCGAAAAGTATCAAGTTGTTTGAATAGAAATTTAAAAAACTAACCTAATAGGGAAATGATTGAACCCAATCGTCGTATTTTCTCTACAGATTTCCGTTTCAAATCACTTTATACGTCTTTATATTTGTCAATCATAGTAAATAGAAGCTTCCTCATCGAACTTTTGATCGTTTTCGGCATTATTTTAAACATAACCAACAAAAATAAGATGCATAGAAACACCAGCAGGGCTAACATGCGACGCGTGAGATAATTTTCTCGTCGCGTTATCCCGTCCGTCAGACGAGATATGTCATTATGTCTACCGGTACTAACATGGCAGCACAAAAATATGACAAAAACTCATCTCGGTCTGTCAAATGTAGACTTCGTGACATTTTCTCGACAAACCCTAACATGGCACCTTATTTTTCTCGATTTTTGACACTTTAAAACGATATGTTTGTCATCGATAATTTTCATCGACGACAAGCGTGAGAAGACGATTCGAGTGCAATTGAAGCGCAAAAATAACATGGCGGTGCCGTATTATAATTAAATTTTAGCCATATATGAATGTGATCGTTCTGCGCAGCATCGTTTGGGGTTTTGTAGTCCCCGGCCGCAAACTCAGGGTGCGCGTACATGCACGCGCATGTACTCACACAAAAAAAATATTTGTGCTTTATTACTCCTCATCAATATGAAACAATACAGTTCCTTTGGTTGTGAGTTTGATTACATCAATTAATTTCGAAATGCAGTTATGTAGTCAAATCTAAGTACTTACGCTTTCTTATGTATTGATGACGCCATAGTATATTAATAAATCCACTCAATATTAATTTAAATCTTTGAATTATTACTAAAATACCAATGACCAATGAATCCTCTCTTTAACTTCACTGTAAAATACCAATGACCAAAGAATCCTCTCTTAGATTCTTAACGTCACTGTAAAATCAATAAAATACTCAACATCAACAAACTGCAGTCTTTTCTTTGTTGATTTACCCTGTGGTCCGAATTGCGCAATATAAATCGCAAAATAATATAATTGCGAATCCGACTAAAGTCACAAGTATTATTATTACTCAATAGCCCTCAAATTTTGTAACTATTGATCGGATTCGCGATATTAAAGGGCACCAAGGGGGGAAAATGCGGGAAAATATCTCAAAATTACTGTCAGTTGTCACCAATGTCAATGTCATAGAAAAGAAATGACGTTAAATAAAGTCGTTTCACACAAATGGTCATAAAATAAAAGAGGTGCACGTAAAATAGAACGAATGAAAAGGATCTGTACCGATGTTGCTAGATTAAAAAATAAAATGTTTTTACAACATGGCTACATCTGTTTATCGTCGCGAGGAAACTGAAGTCACGACGAGATAACGTCTCGAGCATGGCGTGCATGTTAGGGCAAACGACAAACGAATCGATTTCGAGCAATTTTGTCATATCGATCGACAATTATCTCACGCGTCGCATGTTAGCCCTGCTGATGACAAAGTACGAAACGTCAATGTTACAATTTTGACAATCCTAAATTGTTGCCAATGCCATAATAAAAGTTTTGAAAATAATTCGTAGTCAGCTTTCGTTGGCCAAATTCTAGTAAAAGTTTTATATTAAAAGTTTATTTTATTCTTTTTAGCGCATTAAAAAAAAGCAAAAGCAAAAAATTAAGAAAAAGCGCAAAAGCTTGTTTAAAAAAAAACTTCCTTTTATTTATTTATATATGGGTTGCGCCACAGCCTTTTTTTCTGTCTTTACAAGCCATACGTGCCTGCAGGTACGAGCGCTAGTGCTGGTGATGCTTTCTTCCGTTGCGGACAGACAACAACACGACTGCTAATGCGTTTAATGAGTGACATTATTATACCTTAGCTGCAGTCGACGTGGACACGATTAACAACCTTATTTGCGGTCCAAAAACACGCCATTCATAGATAGCGAAAGGAACTCTACAGCAGGAACGTTCGCAATGAGCACGATGTGTTATTGAAGTGCAAACGAATTTGTAATCGTTTCCACATCGACTGGGGTTAAGGTACAGTTGAAATGTGTGGGGTCCGCAGGGACGAGGCGTGGTCGCCGCGCGCGCGTCTGGGCCGCCTCGTGCCGCGCCTGCGCACTGCGGCGCGCGCGGGCGTGCGGCGCGAGTGCGTGCGCGCAGCACTGCACGCCGCCGCCGCGCGCCCGCACCCGCACAAGCACGACGCGCACGCCGCACACGCCGGCGCGCCGCACGCACAGGTACTGAGGCACACCTCCGACAGTATACCCACATGTAGCGCGCGGGTGCGTGCGCGCAGCACTGCACGCCGCCGCCGCGCGCCCGCACCCGCACAAGCACGACGCGCACGCCGCACACGCCGGCGCGCCGCACGCACAGGTACTGAGGCACACCTCCGACAGTATACCCACATGTAGCGCGCGGGTGCGTGCGCGCAGCACTGCACGCCGCCGCCGCGCGCCCGCACCCGCACAAGCACGACGCGCACGCCGCACACGCCGGCGCGCCGCACGCACAGGTACTGAGGCACACCTCCGACAGTATACCCACATGTAGCGCGCGGGTGCGTGCGCGCAGCACTGCACGCCGCCGCCGCGCGCCCGCACCCGCACAAGCACGACGCGCACGCCGCACACGCCGGCGCGCCGCACGCACAGGTACTGAGGCACACCTCCGACAGTATACCCACATGTAGCGCGCGGGTGCGTGCGCGCAGCACTGCACGCCGCCGCCGCGCGCCCGCACCCGCACAAGCACGACGCGCACGCCGCACACGCCGGCGCGCCGCACGCACAGGTACTGAGGCACACCTCCGACAGTATACCCACATGTAGCGCGCGGGTGCGTGCGCGCAGCACTGCACGCCGCCGCCGCGCGCCCGCACCCGCACAAGCACGACGCGCACGCCGCACACGCCGGCGCGCCGCACGCACAGGTACTGAGGCACACCTCCGACAGTATACCCACATGTAGCGCGCGGGTGCGTGCGCGCAGCACTGCACGCCGCCGCCGCGCGCCCGCACCCGCACAAGCACGACGCGCACGCCGCACACGCCGGCGCGCCGCACGCACAGGTACTGAGGCACACCTCCGACAGTATACCCACATGTAGCGCGCGGGTGCGTGCGCGCAGCACTGCACGCCGCCGCCGCGCGCCCGCACCCGCACAAGCACGACGCGCACGCCGCACACGCCGGCGCGCCGCACGCACAGGTACTGAGGCACACCTCCGACAGTATACCCACATGTAGCGCGCGGGTGCGTGCGCGCAGCACTGCACGCCGCCGCCGCGCGCCCGCACCCGCACAAGCACGACGCGCACGCCGCACACGCCGGCGCGCCGCACGCACAGGTACTGAGGCACACCTCCGACAGTATACCCACATGTAGCGCGCGGGTGCGTGCGCGCAGCACTGCACGCCGCCGCCGCGCGCCCGCACCCGCACAAGCACGACGCGCACGCCGCACACGCCGGCGCGCCGCACGCACAGGTACTGAGGCACACCTCCGACAGTATACCCACATGTAGCGCGCGGGTGCGTGCGCGCAGCACTGCACGCCGCCGCCGCGCGCCCGCACCCGCACAAGCACGACGCGCACGCCGCACACGCCGGCGCGCCGCACGCACAGGTACTGAGGCACACCTCCGACAGTATACCCACATGTAGCGCGCGGGTGCGTGCGCGCAGCACTGCACGCCGCCGCCGCGCGCCCGCACCCGCACAAGCACGACGCGCACGCCGCACACGCCGGCGCGCCGCACGCACAGGTACTGAGGCACACCTCCGACAGTATACCCACATGTAGCGCGTGGGTGCTTAAATATTTTTTGGGGATTTTCTGGGTCAAATTATATCAGTTTTCAAATAGTCAAATCTCCAGTACTAAGTACATCTGATACCTGATAGTTTTACACTTTAAAGATTCCGCACTATGCCGGCTAGCACGGTTGCATGGCCGGCGGCAGTTCTCTAACCCGATGGGCTTGCCATACACACGAACCATACCCGCACGGCAAACCCTTGACGGCCGTACCGCCGGCATAGTGTACACGAGCCTTGACATTTAGTTTCATCACACGGATTTTGTAATTATAAAGCGCATGTCATGTCAAAATCGGGTCTCATACCGCACTGTGCCAAGTTTTAAACCACAGAATATAACGGTAATTATTGTTCCCAGCAGAGCGCGAAGCGTGCTGTGCTAGCAACAAAAAGCAGACGGCCGCCCCCGCCTGTACACAATACGCCAAATAACAAGAGTGAGTATACTTTAACTTTACTAACAACAAAAAAAGAGCTGCACCTTTGAACGGCTGAACAGATATTCATGAAACATAGCTAAGATGATACCCGATTAAATTAGCTTTCAATTTAAAAAAACTGCATTTAAACCCGTCCATCCCTTATGGAGCTACGATGCCACAGACAGACAGATACACACTAAAAACTTATACCACCCCTCTTTTTTGTCGGGGGTTAAAAAGAGACTGAGCTATCTTAAAACCTTGGTATTACAAAGACTTATTTTAAACCATCTTTCAGTCAGTCTGCGCCTTTACTCGGACAGCCTCGTATGCCAGTTTCAGGTTTAAAATATACTAATATACAAAAATCTTCCAGATGCAAGACTGAAGAAAGGGATGAAGACAGCGAAGCAGCGTCTCGGTAAAATCCTTAAGATACACAAAATGATATATTAATTATAATTAATTAGTTTAGAGTACGTGTGACAGACGGACGGATGTAGATGTATATTTTATATATGTATTGTATATTAGCACGGACCAATACGTGTTGCGGTCGATCGGTTAGTAGTTAGCTAATCGATCGATCATTAGTTGAGTAAATGGATCTTTTTAAGCGATTTGGTGGTATGTCAGGTGGAAAATAATCGAGATGGACGCCCAGATTTAAAATTCAATAAATTGTATCTGACAAGGCTTTATCTTAGATTCCCTTCGTCTTTATTAATGAACTTACTCTCAGTTAATGGTATAAAAGGGCAGGTCAAACTTAAGTGAATTACTCGAGTCAATCTAAAAACTTATACAACGACTGTTTGCAAAATCATCGCGAACCGATCGTGTTCTACATCCGGGGATTCGCATCAGTTTGGCCGTTCCTTTAGTCTGGTCCATTACTCTATTATTTCCACCTGAGACGCCATAAACTTACAAGCTTGACTCATAATAACCCAGTGGTGAGCTCTAAACTGCGTTTAACCCGTGTACACATTGTTAAAATGCGTTATCTAGGGTGTAATATAAATCATGTAAATTCCATAAACTATGCGCTCTACTGCTCATAGACTCCGCAGGTTTTTCTATTCAAAAACAAAAAAAATTGCTTGACCGTTAACGGCGTTCTAGAGCTCCTTCGTAAGGTTGATGACCCGCGCGGAGCGCTAGTGTTTTTTACAAGAGCTAATAACCCGTACTGGGTGATTTACACGATTCTTGAAACATTCGCTTTAAAAATATCTTGCATCAACTTCATATCAGAATGAATTTTATCATACTGCACTTTGCTATAGTACGACCACTTAACTGAGACGGTTGGTGCCGAAGTTTATGAAGAAGTTGCGCGGTGCGGGAGGGGTGTGACGCTAGATGTCGGTCACAAGCCCATGATACGCACCATAAAGCTTAGCTTAGCCAATAATAGGCGTGTGTCACACCCCCCCGCACCGCGGAACTACCTCAAATTGAGACACCAACCGTCTGAGTTAAGAGGTCGTACTATAAAACGTATCGTTCGAAAAAGCCTTATAACGTATTCTAAAATTAAACATAACGCATGTTTATCAGTGTGAACGCGGCTTAAAACGTGCACACAGGTTTGAAATGTGATTTTATATTTAATAACAATAGAATTAGAGTGTATTTTTCTCAATCAGTAGGTTTGGGATTGATATCGGATGTTATTGGTACAGCGGAAAGTTTATTTTTTAATTCACGACAACTTATCTTAGTGAAGTTAGAATTAGGTTATTTAAATACCAAATGTCAGGTTCGAAATATCCGCAAATAGGTGATTAATTAACCCCCTAATAATAAAAACAAATAATTTTGAAACACCGATTAAATTATACCGGTCCTTGTCATTGGCATGCCAATGAATAGATATGGCAATATACTTATGAGCTAGTTTAGTTAAATAACGTTTCGTTGGCATTTATTAGTACCCTGGGATGCAAAATACGAGTGCAGTCCTTTTTCATAGCTGTCCATAAATTTATACAATCTTTTTAGATACAATACATTTATTTATTTATTTATTTAAAATGCTTCATGTACATTGTACAAAGGCGGTCTTAATAAATGAATCAAACAGAAAGTTATTTTAAAACTATTGTGTATTTAAAACAAGCTTAAACTGACGTGACTTACGTTGTGGTGATACATTTTGCAAACAAAATGCTTTGAACGACTGCGGCCCGCTTAGAGACGTAACTAACGTTAAGACGCCGCGGGCGTAAACGATTTTAGCCTTTAGTATAGTCGACCGGAAAAATTACCGATCATACCTTGTGTTACCACTTGATATATTAAGAGACATACGATGATTGTTTACTTATTAAGACAGCTAAAAAAACAGACTGGCACCAAAGTGCCTTAAAAATGGGAATTGCTATTTTTTTTATTTGCAAAGGACAACATCAATTATAGGCTGATGTTGATGCCGCATAGTCCGAAAATGGAGATCGATTTCGACGATTAGTAATTCCTGGTAAATGTAGGTATAACTTTCAGCGCCCTTCGGTTATATCATGACTAAATATGACGCCATTATCGCGGTAGTTGCGTGGTTTTTTATCCTATCGCGATAGCGTTTCAGGCAAAGTTCTTGACATGGCATATCCAATATCAGCCTAAATTATTTTTGAGTAGTAGTATTGCTCTTAATGTAAAAAAAATACCACTGCCTTCATATCTTCTGCTTATAAGAAAAGTATGTTGATATTACGTACTTTTAGAAAAATAGACTTTCCGCTCGTACCAAAATAGTGTTTCGAGTAAGATCTGATTTTTCAGTTTGTCTATTTGTCTATAAATTAATATTTGATTAAGCAACTTTTTGCCTTTTTGATATGCGCTATAGTGACATGAAGTGATTGTTCTAAATTGAAGCCATTTCTTTATATTACAAAATAAATACTTAACATTTTGATTGTTTAAAAATGACGTTAAATTATCGAAATTATACATAAAAACAATAAAAAATATATACAAAAAGACATTATTTTTCACAAAACAAAAAAAAAACATAAATTGTAAAACCAACCACCGAATAATAAATGTAAATAAGAATGAAATGAAAATAAAAGTAAAAAAAAAAATTACAAAAAGTAAAAAATATTGCTTTAGCTACTTTATGGACATTTTTGTTATGTTTTTAGTGATAATAGACGTAAGATCGTGTTTCAATGTTATTTTGTTGTATCAGAATAAATGCGGATGCGAGATGAATTTATATTTGTATGAAATCAAGTGCAATAGAATTATATAAAACTTCATAGAATGACAACTGCAATATAATAGTATTCTTGGAGAAAAACAAAGTACGATACTAAAATAGCTAGACATGGACCAAAAATACTAGAGAATGATCACAACATAATATATATCGATAACAGCAATTAACACTACGCTAACTTGAAAAAGTCGATTTTACACCAGAGCCAGTTGAAGCGTAATACATATCGGGCGATTACAAAAATTACATTCACTGAGCGTTATTTTCAGTTCTTTATTTTTTGTAATTTCCATATGGTTTATTGTGTATTAATATTTATGGTCCATCCGATAAACAATTTGGCATTGAAAACGGAAATTGCCCAAAATTCAAGTTAGCGTAGTGTTCATTGCTGGTGTCGATTTAAAATGGATATTGTTTCTAGTTGGCAGCTGGAAATGTGATAAAATTAAATTCAAAATATAATAATTTCAATTAATTTCAACGACGTACCCTACCTACTATACCTACCATAATATAATAGCCCATAAACATTCTATTATTTCTGGTATGAATTGAATCTTTCGTCCATAAAATACTGTATGCATTATGCAGGCCATGTTTAGTTCAGATCTTTTCTATAATTTTATTGCACACAAATAGTTTTGCGTCTGTATAAAAAGGCTTGTTCTCATTTGCAAAAAAAAAACAGGGTGTGTTTTTAATAAAATATTTTATATTCATAGTTTTGTCATGCCATGTCATTCTCATGGGAGTGTTGTCCATATTGTTTCTCGCGGTTGCGTTATTTTGTGACATATAATAAAACGTATATAAACACGTATGATATAAAGATATATAATATTTATATTTATACCAAAAACTGATATCTCAAGTATTTTTCTTATAGTACAGTAACATATTTTTAGTATGGACCCATTATTATTTTATTATATGGTACGAAATATGTATTGAGTATCAACATTGACCGGGCTTTTAAAGGCTATGATAACGAAATGTCGAGATCGCCCGGTGAATGCGTGTAGCGATAATATTAATATGGATAATTATGTCTGTCAGTGTATATTAACCCTTTGAATTCAAGGCCCATATTCTATGAACTTTCGTTAAAAATTGTGGACACTGATAATAAAAATATAGTGTTGAGAAAAGTCAGGTATATATTGAAAGGGTCTATGGTTTAATTTCTACAAAATACGTTAATGCACTATTCAGTCATTACAAGGCGTCTCGTTTACTATAAATAAGAGCAATATGGATTTTTTTCTTAAACAAGCTCAAAAGCAAATTCTAAATACGATACACTCAGCAATCTAAACGTAATCTGACCAAATAGGAATATTTCATAATATATAACGCAGAACATGACCTCTTACGTCCTGGCCACGGAGTACCAGCAACACAAAATGCACATGCCACGGTAAGTAGCGATCACCTCGAATTCTACCGCTGCTCAACTGTGGCATGCGCATGCGCAGTACTATTACATCCAATCGATTCAACGCGCAGCTAAATTATATTCGCGTAACTGCCGAAGTGTTTCGTGGCCGAGCCGTTACATTGTGATCACTTTAGCGGTTCGAACAATTTCTTTTTGTATTACTATTATCATTGTTTTGTGTGTGCTGTGCGGACTTGTGAAGATAAAAGATAAAACAATACCGAGAAAAAAAGATTCTCTGTGGTCTAAGATAAAGTGTATTAAAACGAAAATACCTAGTAGTTTATGGGCTCGGATAATATTATTGGATAATTATCAGATGATTATCGAATATTTACCGGATAATTATCGGATAGTTATCAATGAATATTATCGTGATAATTTGCAACACTGATTTTAGGTGTACAGATAGTAATAAAAACTAAAAAACTTGTAACAGTTTACACAACTGTTGTGATATCATTGGACAGCGGCCCCCAAACTAGACGGTCGCCTGTATCTTGGGGGTCAGATGAGGTAGCATAGTGAACGAGACACCATAACCACGTTTATTTACCAAGCCTTTGATGTTTATTAACTTATTATGATGTTTTCTCGTAGGAGCACTTTAGATTTAACTGGAAGCGCCTTCACGCTATAATATAGTGTTTATTATTGTATATTTGTAATGTGTATCGGTTAGCTAGGTTCTCTATAATTGTTAGTTAGAAGGAATTTAGTAAAATTTTGTATTTATTTAGAATAAATTATTTAAATATTTGACATAAAATAAAAAATATTTGACTTATTCCTACGAGCATAAATTTTGCTCAGCTGGAAGGGTCAACGGAAATACAAGTGACGTGTACACGATTTTTACATTTTTGGATACCAATCTTTATAAAAAATTGGTTTTGAAATAAGATTCATTTTCCAAATATTTATTGGAGTATTTGCAATATAAAATAATAATAATATGACATGTTTTCGCAATATACATCGCATAAAAATTTCTTGTTTAAAACAGACAGAGAAATAATAATAATATTTAATAATAAAGTTATAGAAAACCCAGCTGCCCGACTAGAGTGAGCGATTGATATACATATAGTAGGTATAAAAGATATATTGTAAATTATGAATAACTGGATGTATATTGTTGTGACACAGGAAAGAGTTCTCTAGACAAAACACTTATCTATTTGTTTTATTTCACACCATTTTAACGTACCTTCCCAGGTTCAAAATATTACATGTCCTTAGATGGGTTTCAAGTTAGCTAAATTAATAGGAATCTGATTTGGAAGTTTAACCGTAAAGATTTGTCAAAAAGGCGAAACAAATCATCATCACACCGAGATGGCAGCGAAGTGGCGACGGCGAGCAGTTACAGTACCAAAAATTACCCAGCATTATAAACTTTATCTTCATTACTAAAATACATAGTATCGCTTGGGAGGCACGAAAAGGTAGACCTATCTAGCGGTCACAAAATCCGGTCAAAGCGGCTGCCGCTTCACTTCTGCCCTCCCCCTATTGCGTCGCCCGCGTCTGTACCAAATCACAATGGCTCTAGGACCTGCGGCCGCTGTGTGGCTGCCAGAGAGGCCGCCGTGTGGCTGCCAGAGAGGCTGCCGTGGGGTTGCCAGAGAGGCCGCCGTGTGGCTGCCAGAGAGGCCGCCGTGTGGCTGCTAGAGAGGCCGCCGTGTGGCTGCCAGAGAGGCTGCGGTGGGGTTGCCAGAGAGGCCGCCGTGTGGCTGCCAGAGAGCCCGCCGTGTGGCTGTCAGAGAGTCCGCCGTGTGACTGCCAGAGGCCGCGCGCCTTCGCTAGGTGTTGATGCCTGCCTGCTGTAATCACTGCGTGCGAGTGGACCACTTGCCAAGTCCAGCCTTCTTCTTGACGTTTCAATGGTTCGGTTTAGATCGATTCATCCCAGTAGGTGGCCTATGACGTGGCCGTTGTCAGTAGTTTAGGTCTTCCATGGTGCGGATATACGATCACTTTGGGCATTGAAGTCATTGTGGCATTGTCTATCCTGCTTTGGTTTCAGACTGACGAATAATTTATGATCGATAAATATTTTAACTATTCAATTTAGGTCAAAGTAAGGCACAATTTATGTAATTGGTAGTAGGTACAAAAGTGACAATTTTAGTATTCAGCTATAATTTTATAAACAATATTTTGATGACACCGTATTTTGCAAACGATGCTTTTCTGAAACTGATTAGTGTACAAAAATTAAGTAATTCTTTATATTTTAACGTCATTATTACAAACTGCATTATGTTTCATACAGTTCTGCCAAATATCTTGAACTTAGTGATATTTTAGTGTCACAAAGGTACCTAAATAATTAAAAAAATCATAAAAAAAATAATTCACTTCTGAGGGTGTTACTACACCTTCTGTTAGTAAAAAGGGAGTTTTCTATCTATATAATCGATCTCTAGAACTACCGAGTGGGGTTTAGTTAGTGCGTGAAGTGTTTTGTTTATACCCGCGATGGACAAATAATTTAAAATGCGTATTACCATAATCGCGCTCCTAATACAATGTTCTCTTATCAATGGAGTCAATATAACCGAAACTACAAACAAAATAAAATCGTTACTAACAAAATATAAAAATAACAGACCTACAAGATGCACCGGATTCGACAAAATAGATAGTTTTGTTGATAAAACGGCAAAATTTGTGGAAAAGAACGAAGGCTTGGGCGAATTCTTGAAGAGCTTCAATGTCAGTCAGTGTTCGTTGGACAGAACTGCTGAGTATGTGAGGAGTCATATACTGGACGGACTGATCATCCATGAGGATCTGCCTGACTCTCATTGGCACGAATATAAGGTAAGTTAGTAGCTACCTACGGCTGTGTCCGTTACTCCGTCCGCGTAGATAGATTTTTCCTTAGAGTATAAAAGTATAGAGCAATCCTATAGAGTGTGAACACTGAGCACGGGTGTGAACAATGCAGCCGAAATACGAACTCCGCGGTCGAACGATTGCGAGTTAAGTAGGTGCCCGGAGCGAAAAACGTAGTTTTTTGCCGTAAAAATTGGTGAATTTTTCTGTAAATTTATGTAAGAATGGTTAAAAATAACATTATGAGCGAATTGTTAACATATATTTTCACCAATTTTTCTTGTCTTTATCGATACTTTTACCGAGAACTAAGAACGAACGACACTTGCCTACGTAGATAGTAATAGTGAGTGAACGTTCCTTGGACAGCTTGAAAAATCTAACAACCTAAGGATATCGGGTAGGGCATCTCTTAAGTGATTGATTTTGCGAAGATCCGATGACAATCTCTCTGTTTGAAATTCCTTTCTTGAGAGGTCTGCGGTCCAGCCTTTCCACAGAAGAAGAATAGAATAGAAATAGTTATGCTTTATTGGACACCAACATAAAAATACATACAATAAAAACGGTATAAAACAATGGGCGGTAGCGATCTTTTCTAAACAACCTTTGGATGGACAAAAAGAAGACAAAAAGTTATGAATAAAATGGAATGGAAGACATTTGGATTGTAGTAAAAACCGACGGAAAGAAGGTGCGCCTTGTTACTGCAGAAGAAATGACTTGTTCTTATTATTTTTCCTTTCAGTCAGTCCACAAAAAAGTGTACAGAACCCAGCAGCAAGAATTGGAAGCCCTCTCTAAGTGGCGCAACAATCTCCGGAGAGTGGCGCAACATAACCGCGACTTTTTGCTCGGGAAACAATCGTACTCGCTCCATTTGAACCTTTTTGGAGATCTGGTAATATCAATTTAATATAATACTAAGGTGTAGTAATCTAACCGTCAAAAACCCCCGACTCCAACTAGAAAAAGAGCTGTAACTTTTGAACAGATTTTCATGAAATATAACCAGATTAAACTAGCTTTTAATAAAATAAAAAACTGCATTGAAATCGGTCCATCTGTTTTGGAGCTACGATACCACAGACAGATACAGACTACAAACTTATAACACCCCTCTTTTTTGTCTGGGGTCAAAAAACTGTCAAAATATGCAATAAGTTGGCAATAAGCTGAGAGTCACGTATTCTTCCCATCGTTGTCAATTAAGTAGATATTTTGACATTTGTAATATGAATCATATTGTGATTCACCCAAAGCGGCCTTTTTAGCCCCCCAGACGCTTATCAGGCTACGTGGTTTTATAACCGCTCTGCAATCATCAAACGATTATACATAACCACAGAGCACTTAGCGTACCTACATATTATTTAATCCAATACTGTACATTAAAGGCTCAATTAATACGAGTAACTCCATGAATTCTATAGTAGTTAATCAGAACTAATTAACGAGAATATAGTTTAGACTAGGGATGGGTTATGTAATCACTTGGATTAATAACTTCTTATAACAACACATTAAGTAGGCATATGGATAAACCTAATTGAATTTAAGGTTTGTTAATAGATTATAATCTGTATGAAATCCGTTCATTAATGTGTTTAATTCAAAATCTAATTATCCACACCCAAATGATTAGAATATGGAAATAGTTATTTGTTATACAAGAGTGCAAAGTTGCTTTTTAACCGCGTGTTCAATTTTGATGACCGAGCAAGCGAAGGATTCTAAAATTGAATCACGAGCGCAGCGAGTGATTCAAAATTAGAATCCTGAGCGTTAGCGAGGGAATCAAAAGAGCACGAGGTGAAAAATCTTTGCACTCGAGTGCAACACGTAACTTTTCATTCCACCTCAGCGAGGAAATGACTAAATGCAAAAAAAAAACGTTTAATTCACAAACTTAGTGCACACGATGTTCTAAATTCAATTTACTTTATCCTCTAGAGAATAAAAACGGCTTTTCCACTCAGATATTGAAGATTAAAAATACTCTTTCCGAGATGGTGGGATGAAAATTTACTTTATCCTCTAGAGAATAAAAACGGCTTTTCCACTCAGATATTGAAGATTAAAAATACTCTTTCCGAGATGGTGGGATGAAAAATATTTTTTAGATTTTGTATAACATCACAATGTAACCTATTGATTGGGAGCAGTGTGAGGAGGTCCCAACTCGAGCATCGAGCCTCTTCCCACGGTGCGTCGGTGTGGGCACTGGGCTCGTGCGTGTTCATCTGTGATATCATGCACCGTGGAAAGCCACCTTTAGATGAGGCCATAATGCCAGCAGTGTTTGCAACATGAATATGCTGATAAATGAACGTTATAATTTCCCTGTAATCTGGAAAGGTGTTATTCTGTCGCACTACATTTCCTAATTTAGGACCGTTACTATTTATCGCCACTGCTTTCTATAAGAAAGAAAGAAATGTAGCGACATCTATCGCCACATAGTAGAACTACTTAGTAAGGCAGCAAACGCACAGTGGCGCGAAAATATAAATTGACTAATCAGATAACGAAGCCTGCATCGCGCAAAGAAAAAGATAATCGTATCTAACACATATACAACTGTCCGACATCAACCGTCGGGCATCGGCCCGCCAGGCAATATCACCTCGCCTGGTCGGAGGATCCTCCCTTTTCAATGGAGAAACACCATACTTCGTTCCTCCACAGAAATAAGGTTTATTGGTCAACACAATACATGGTTAAATCACAACATATACAATACAGAAACGAACAACCCGGGTGTAACACAGCAATAATTGCACACTGCAGCAGGCTCACTTGCGCACTTATGTTTCTGCTATGACATTAAATTAGGCTCGGTGTGGTATTGCGGGACCAAAAGGCCTCAGCTCAGCATATGCTGGAGTAACACTACAGCGCTGATTTCCAGCTGAAACCTAAACTCCCACTATCTCCTTCAAGTCCAAAGCTTCGTTTAGATCTTCCTTTTCCTCGATTTCGATTTGATTTTCTCTTTTCTTCGATTTTAGGGCCTATTAGGTATGGCGTGTACTTAAGGAAACATAGTTTTTGTGTGTGACAGCTTTAGCTTCGTATCCCAAAATGGCTTTTTGCTTTTAGGATGTAAAAGAGTATTTCAATAAGTTCCTGAAGCTGTTCCATACGTTTCCACTGTTCGACCCAGCAGAGGACCATCACAAAACAGCGTACCGCAAGAGTTTGCATTGGATGGTGCCTGACACGGTGAGAAATTTAAATCATGATACATTATACAACGTGTGTCAGAAATAAGTTGTCATATTTAAGGGTGTGGATTAGACCATCAAACTGAACAACTTTCTGTATGGGACCAATATCTTAATCGTGAAAAAATAATCAGCTGTCCCATACAAAACTGCAATGCTTACTCGACCAAAATGTATGTAGCTAAATTCTGTCTACCCCATGTGTTAGGACTTCTAAACTATTGCAGGCGAAACCCTAGGATTTGTACAACCCACAAAAAAAAGTTAGATCCGGTGCCTCAATCTTAACGCTAGAAATACTGGATCTAGAAAACTACATGGATTTATATACAGGGTGGATATTTAAACAGGACACCTGCTTTAAGGGGTTATTGTCTCATCATTATGAACAACTTTTACTATGGGATCAACCATGAAATAGCGAAAATCAAAATCTGCTGTTCCATACAAATAATTCAGTAGAGATAAACTAGGGTAAAAATTATGGCGCGCCCCTTCAAAATTCAAAACGTTTCAAAGTAGGATTTGTAGTTAAGTATTTACAAAGCGCCACCAAGACTCACAACGCATGTGTGCGTACCTACTGAGACGGCCGTCAAACAAAAATAAATCCCAAGGATTTGTTGCTCAGTGGAGATATGACTAGAAACATTGAAACAGTAATTTGGAGGGGCGCGCCATGTTATCGTAGTTTATCTCTATTATTTGACTAAATGTATGGAACTTAGAAGGACTTTTGGTCCAAAATATTAATGCAAAACATTACGTAGCTTGATGAATTAAATGGTGCGACTGTGGTAGTTGTAACCTGCATCTATCTACGCTTCTCTTCTCATCTCACAGTTTGACTGGCGCAGTAGAGGCTTCCGACCTCGCCTCGAGGAGCAACACAAATGCGGTGCGTGCTACGCGTTCGCTGTAACCCATGCGTTGCAAGCGCAGCTCTACAAAAAACATAGCTATTGGGGAGAACTGAGGTAATGTTTATACTCTCCTCGTTTCGTAGTCATTTGCTAGATTTCTTTCAAAGAGGAGTGTCTTCCGATCTTGTTTCGAAGGGTTCAGTGACGTGCACAGACATTTCTTATAGGGTAGGCAAAAACCACTTACCTACTTACTCTTACTTTTGTATCTATTGTCAAGTTAAATAATGTTTGTGATTGGCCCCTCACCCTAAGACTTAAATTAAGTTTTTTTTTTTTTTTTTTTTTTTTATTAAAAAATTGCCCCTCACTAGGATTTCTCCTGTGTCGAGGGTACAGTTTACAAACATACATGTCACATGCACACACAACCAGAAACAACACAAAGACAACCAGAAAGAACAACCCGAAACAACTATCTGTAGATCATACAAATATTTGTTCCGTGCGGGGATCGAACCCGCGGCACGTAGCGCAGAAAGCTAATCGCTAAGCCACTGCGCCAACCGTGTCGTCAATATTATCAATATTACAGACACATAACATTTATAATACTTAATACTTAATTTATTAGGGGACACAGTGTCTTTGCATCTTTATGGAGTGCACGCCAAAGCCGTGACCCATGTGTTGCAAGCGCTGCTTTACAACAACCAAGAGTATTGAGGTAGACTGAGGAAACATTATACTACTACTAGTATGATTATAAGATTATTCCCTTCAGTCCTCAGCAGATAATCGACTGCAGTTTCAAGGACGGCAACGCGGGTTGTGACGGGGGCTCTCTGCGGGGCGCGCTCCGATATGCCGCCAGAGACGGACTTATCAAGGAGTCACAGTACCCTTATGTTGGGCAGGTACGTATCTTCAGTCAAACTTGGTACCATTGCTGGGCAAATGTATACGGGAAAACTTTGCTATTTTGTCTGTTTCCCTAATGCTGGGACTATATTAGCGGGATACGGCGAATATTCGCGTTACTGCGACAAGTGTGGCCGAGCACTTCGTCGCATCGCGAAGTATTCGGGCGATGCCCAATGCTTATGACGGCACTGTATGTAAACTGGCGCGCATCTAGGGTTCTCTCGCTTACGTGGCTAAACGTCGCCACTTCAGTTGTAGTCCAGATTTTGAGCGGAACGGATTTCCGGCCGCACAACATGTGAACACGTTGACTGCTTAAATGAAGACAAGAATATCACGTAGGTACCTACCTATACCCGTAAACGATGTTATTGGGGTTGCATTTGGTAACGGACACTGAATCACTCGGCAAATTTTGCGCACTACATAAAAAAATATCCTGATTTATTTATTTAATCATTTATGAAAACACACATGAAAAGACACAGCAAACATTAAAATAGGAAAACAAAGTACAAAGGTACTGCTTATTTCACAAAAGTAATCTCTTCCAGCAGACCTGCGAGAGGAGAATTTAAAACACGAAATGTAGACAGCGATGCACAAAAATAGATCAAAACTACAAATTAAATTGATTAAAATAAATATAAGTAAAATTCATAGTTACTTCAAACAAATACACATAAATATAAAAATATAGTTACATAAATTAATACAAATACATACATAAATTATATTCCTGATATTATATTTGCTGCAAATTTTCAGAAAGGAAGTTGCCAATACAATAACCATTTGGTAAGAGTCCGCGCTCGAAGATGGGCGACTTTGCCGGCTGGAGACGAAGCGGCGATAGAGAAGGCCCTGGCTACAATCGGACCTTTGGCCGTGGCTGTCAACGCTGCGCCGTTTACCTTCCAGCTGTACAGGTAAGACCTCTTGAGTAGACTCTTGGATAGAACAGGGGGGCTAAAAAGGCCGCTTTAGATGAATCACAATATGATTCATATTACGAATGTCAAAATATCTACTTATTTAACAACTCTTAATGTCATCCGCATAAGGTTCGTATTCAGTAATCATCTGTTTGACAGTTACTATGCAGATCAGTCAATGATTTGGTCAATGTGGCGTTTTTAGGCCCCTGTCAACCCCAATCCACTTACTTCATCTTAATCTTTAACGTCGCACCCTTAAAGGAATTTTTCAAGGATTTTTATACTCCAACTCTCTTTTGTAAGTTTGATTTAGATGAATTGCTCAATGTGGCCTTTTTAGGCCCCCAGTTCGAATACTAAAATTTAATGAAATCAAATCAAATTTAATTTCTTTATTAAGTAGGTACAACAAAAGATCTATTGTGTTATAAGAAAAATAAGTTATAATCAATTAATCTTGTCATTGGTTAAGCACATTTTTATCAAGCGTGGTTTAAAAAAGACATAAACGAACATACCTAGTAGGTATTACAGCTCTGTTATTCTATTCGCTTTCTATGACCATTCTATGCTCCGCAAGGGTACTCTTTAGGTTCAGTTTAACCAGGAGAAACTGGCCTTTCTGACCATATATGGTATGGTCAGAAAGGCCAGTTTTTAATCAAACAGAACATTTAAACGATAGAAAATAATAAGCGTTTGAATTCAGAGATGCATGTGGCCCGATTTCATTGACCGCCAGTGAAGATGTATAATTAAGCGTTAAAAGAAACTGATATCTTATGGTTGTTGAGAAATTTGTGCTGAAAAATAAGTAATTAGTTAATTTAATAAGTTATTAGGGGCTGTGACACCATCTCTCTGTTCAAAAAGCGTCTAAAAGTACACTTCCTTTCATTATCGAAATAGTTAGTTTATTGACGACACGGTTGGCGCAGTGGCTAACCAATTAGCTTTCTGCGCTACGTACCGCGGGTTCGATCCCCGCACGGAACAAATATTTGTATGACCTACAGATAGTTGTTTCGGGTCTGGTTGTGTGTGCATGTGACACGTATGTTTGTAAACTGTACCCTCGATACAGGAGAAATCCTAGTGAGGGGCAATGTTTAAAAAAAAAGAAAAAAAAAAAAGAAAAAAAAATGTTGTTATTGTTTTAAACATAATTTGGCTATATTCTAACTTAAGTTTTTTATTTTTTTTTGTTAATTTATAACAAGTATGCACTTCCTAGCCTGAAGCACAGGTTTAACATACATAGTTCAGGCAAATAAGCAACTGTGATTTATGTTAATGTAAGATACCTATTGTTAATTGTATTGATCTTTTTTCTAAATAAACAATTTATTTATTATTTTATTATTATTAGTTTTCATTTATATATTCTATATTTATTTATATTATAATAGAATAGAATAGAATAGAAGATTTTTATTTGTCTTTCAAATTACATAGGTAGCAAAGAGTGTATCTCTCATATAAGAAGGTAAAAGACAAAAAGGTCTTGGACTCAGCATAATAGCTGGCAGCGCGAGGCATGCACAACTGCTGATATTCTGTCCAAGCCAGTCATGCGTTGAATAGAACACAATTTTTATAGTAATAAATAGGTATATCTATACATAAAAATGCCGTAATATAATGTAAACAATGAAATGGATGTACCGCAAACTCTATAATTGAGTCCCAGAAACCAATGATTGCTTCATTAATAACCATCTGTAATATATGTATTTGTAAGAGTTTGTGTGTATTTATGTAGGTAAGTATTAAGTATATATTTTATTACGATGTAATATAATGTCATCAGTTTTATTTAGTTATCCTTTTGTATTAATTCCACACTATAGTCTACATTTCTTTTTTCAACCTCTCCTCTCGCAGGTCTGCTGCAAGAGATTTCTTTGAAATAAGCAGTACCTTTGAGTCATCTTTCCTATTTAATTGTAATTATTCTTCTTTCTGTGTGTACATAAATTGGTAAATAAAATAAATAAATAATTTTCTGTTTCTAGACCGTGAAATTAATTTTCTTTCGTCTCCAGGAGTGGTATTTACGACGATTTCTTCTGCTTCCCCTGGCCGTTGAACCATGCGATGCTTCTCGTGGGCTACACGCCACAGTACTGGATCCTGCTCAACTGGTGGGGCAAGAACTGGGGGGAGGAGGGCTACATCAGGTGAGAAAATGTTTTACACATTGTCCCATACATTTGGTCGAGTAGGTATTGAAGTTTTGTATGAGACAGCTGATTATTTTTTCGCGATTACGATGCCGGTCCTATAGAGAAAGTTTTTCAGTTTGATGGTCTGATCCACACCCTTAAATATGATCACGTATTTCTAATAGGTACACGTTGTATAGGTACCCTAATTTTTTTATTACTAGAATCGTTATAAGGAGGAAGATGGTTATAAGGAGTTGTTTCTATATTCATCTTTCTAGACTTTCTACACAATACATCTGTAATTACGCGACCATCTTTGAATATTTTTCTGTTATATATTTACTTTGTTATTTAGGTCTGACTTAATATTTTTCAGAATCAGAAGAGGTCTGAACAGATGCGGTGTGACAAATATGGCTACTTATGTAGAACTGTAAATGATAATTACATTAATTTGTAACAAAAATTGTATTTTTATTTCGCAAAATCTATCACTATTAGTACCATGTCAAATATCGCAATATTTTATCATGACGCCTCCATTCTCTGAAGGGTTAGGCAGAATTGTGTTATGTGACCAAGTTTCGCCGATCCATATGTCGTTATTTAAGTCCCATATAATGGCGAGTTTATATTAATGGGGAACTTACATGTAATTTAACTCCCATCAAAAAAGAGGGGTGTTATAAGTTTGTAGTGTGTATCTGTGTATCTGTGTATCTATCTGTGGCATCGTAGCTCCAAAACGGATGGACCGATTTTAATGCACCTTTTTTGAATCGAAAGCTAGTTTAATCTGGTAACTATCATCTTAGCTATGTTTTATGAAAATCTGCTTTTTCTAGTTAGAGTCGGGGGTTCTTGACAGTTAGGTTATTATTTTAAATTTATCATAAAGATGCTTCAATAAACAGTAAAAACAAAAAAATCGTAATATGCACGAATAATTACAATATCACAAATAAAAAAATTACTTTCAAATGTACCAAAACACAGATTCACGTAACATAACATGACGTAATTTATAATAAATAATAAAGATAATTTGTAAAACGGTATAATTTTTGAATAAATCTTTCATTAATGCACTGTTTACTATTTTTATTATAGATTTTTTTATCTATTTACCAGATAGGTTTGATGCCAACGACAACTTTTTAACCGACTTCAAAAAAGGAGGTTCTCAATTCATCGGTAGGATTTTTTTGAAACAAAATAATATTTGAAATGGTATGCCCTCGAGGTGGTCCCATTAAAATTTGGTGAAGATCTGATGAAGACCTTCGGAGATAGACAATGGAACTTAACAGCTTCTGAAGTCGGGGCCTTTAATTCTTCAATGCACCTAGCTTGGCAGTGGCACCGAATTCTGGGAGTCTGTTTTTACTTTTTTTTAAAGTTTATTACCATTGCACCTCTCTCCATCGGCGGGGAGTTTATCAGAGGCACACGAATCTCGTACCGTTTGGTTTAAGAGGAATTTCCTCCCACAAACGTTCAGGTTGTGGAATCGGCTCTCCACCGAGGTTTTCCTAATAAACTACAGCACGAGGTTCTAGAAAAATCGAGTGGAAAGATTCGTACAGGACCGGCAACGCGCGAGTCATGTCCCTAGTATCGCAAGCGTCCCTAGGTTACTGAAACCACGGTTCACTGTAACCACTTACCATCAGGCGGGCTGTATGCTGGTTTGCCGGATTAGCCTATAAAAATAAAACAAACCAATGCTATTGGTTTGATTTTAGAAATTCCAATGGACGACTGGCAGTTCAATGTCAAATAGGTACTTATAAATACACCATCTTCTTTCTTCTTATTTTAATAATGCAAAATTTATGTTAAAGCTACCTAGACTCTATGAATGGTATAGAATTCATTTCAAATATAAAATGAAAGCTGCAGTAGATTAAAAAAATGTGTAATATCAGGCGGCGCGGCGACGCGATGCGTGTGTGTCAGAGTAGCCGAGCGCGCCAGGTCATGTCAAGTTCATGATCTTCGTGCTTCGTGCCATTCATAATCATAGAGGAATAAAGATTTTATGCAAACGGAAAAATCGATTATTTTGAATAATTTTGAATTCGTATAAAAAATGTTGATAGAAAAAGTGTTTTTTTAACCTATAGATTTATCTACATCCTAAAATATTTTGCATTATTAAAATAAGACCTTTATATATACGCGCTATATTTTTTTTGCTTACCTTATAATTCTATCTCAGTAAAATATTGCTCAAATAAACCTATTTTCAGAGAGCAACGCGGAGAATAAGGCTAATTCGAATGGTCGCTCGGAGGAGTTAAAATCTTAATTCATTTATACCAGTTTTCTCTATTCACCCCGCAATGGATGGTGAACTATTTTGCCGCGTTCGTTTGCGCTTACTCTGTGGCTTAATTTACAAGGAATAGCATTTAATAGAATAGATTTTTTGCGAAGCTTCCTGTTCTATTATCATGTGCCTTGCGATCATGGAGTCGGCGTGTACCAAACCCGTAGCCAAGAATTTGATTTGGGGGGGTTGAACCCCGAACAAAAAACTTTATAAAAGAAATGTTCTGGAACCGTCTCTGGATTGACCTCAATATCACGATGTAGATACGCTCATCAAGACCAATCCAGTGAGACGCGACTTACCATGCTGTTTCTCAGAAAGTTATCAGTCTACGCAATGAGATAAAAGTGCGCTCTAGTATAGCCGTTGACACAGGTACTGTCACAAACATGGACAGTAAACTGTGAGTCATGGGAGACATCATTCGCTCACGGTCAAGGTTTCGCAGGGGTTTGAAACTCCCAAACCCCGCTGGCTACGGCCTTGGCATGTACCTACTCTCACATAATTATGATATGCTCAATAAAAATAGGAAGACTACTTATTGTAGTCGCATAAAAGTATCCTATATATGAATCCAGGATTATGTTCTAACAGTATTTTCCCCCTGAGATGTATGCGGTGTTGCACTGCAATATCCCACACAGGCACAGAAATTGGGAGAATTTTGAACTCCACAAATAGCGCCTATAATATTAACTCGATATCTCTTATAAATTGCACCAAACAGCTAACTTAATTGAGTGCAGTTGGGAAAGTGGTCAGAGAGGCACAAATGCGATTTATCTGTTCGCGAGTCACTCACTACGAAACACTAATATACAGTCATGACTTTGTGCATAGATTTGATAGATACCTATAGCTTTGCTGCATTTGCTTATCCTAACTTAGCGTCTGAAACACACCATAGTACCACTCCTCCGTGGTACGACCGCATAACTGAGACGGTTGGTGCCGAAGTTTATGAAGAAGTTGCGCGGTGCGGGAGGGGTGTGACGCGAGACGTCGGTCACAGGCCCATGATACGAGGTCATCTGGGTCATCTAGCTTACATCTGCCAGCGGAAGAATGCGATTATGCGAGAGCGTATACGAAGGACCCAAAACGCGAAAAGGAACACCGTGTGTTTTTAGTCTTCATCGCCATCCCCGCGCCTTGATAACGTAAGAAAAATCTGACAGCCACAGCGACCAAAAAACAATGCATCCCTTTCTCGCTTATAGACGTTTTCATAAGAGGATACGGAATAGGACGTTTATTTGCGACAGCAACTGTCATATTAATTATCATACGTAATCAGGCGGTGGGTGGAATAATGAGTTTTTTACAGGAAAAAATAAATAATAAAGGGGCTAAGACACGTTAGACACCGCCTAAGGTAGATACGACAATAGAACTGTCAATTATATCACATAAGTAGGTATAGTCCATAGACTTATTATATAGGGGGAGCCCTACTTATTATTTCTATGGTATAGTCTGTATTCAGTACGTAGATACCTACCTACCTAAATAAATATTTGAATGGGATAAGGTTTGATTAATTATTATTATTGATCGGTCCACTTATTTGATTTTCCTGTTTTGAAATTATCAGTTTTGCTGTGGCTTTTGTGGTTAAATAGATACTAATAAACGCTATTTATGGTTATTTAATTAATAACAGGATGTCATAACTATAGACTTAATTTCGCTTATTATTGTAACCAATGATATAAGTAAAAGCTAGGTTACCTACACAACATTTGGCTATCACAAATAGCTAAAGGGCACACTAACGCACACATAATGTAGGTATAGGTACCTAATATGTAGGTACATAGAAAATAGAATAGTGTTGTCCATAAATAATAGTGTAAAATCGGCTCCGATCCCCATGTCGGAGGAAAACGCCCAAACAGGAGTTTAGGGTTATAGTCGGTAAGAGTCCGGCACTACCCAAGCTGCATCACACGTGACCACAGGGGGTTATCATAGAACATTTTATTTCGTCGTTCGTCTCTATGGCTCAATTATAGCTTTTGAAAGCTACCTCAACCCCCCCGACTCATACTTCACCCTTTTGATGCCTGTACGATTTATGACGTCACAAAAGTCTATGGAACGATCGTGACGTCAGTTTAACGTCATTCTGCCCGCCTACCCCTGCGGTCCGAATTGCGATAAAAGTGATAATATCGCGAATCCAACCAAATTTAATAGTCACAAAATATAAGCGCTACTGAGTAATAATAATGCTTGTGGCTTTGGTCGGGTTCGCGATAATATTATATTACAACTTTTAGCGCAATTCGGACCGCAGGGTACGACGCCGTCAACCGTGAACCGCCATTGCAGTTCAAAGTGTTTTATTTAAATAAATACCTAGCTTTTTAAGCATTACTCTCAATTTATGTAATATTCCTTGCAAAGCCGCAAATTTGTACAATTTATGCTGTGTTGTGGGTTGTGAGAGAAAACGAAAGAACTTCGCGTTTTTCAAAATACCAAAATCAGAGACGGGACTCCATAAGGATCAAACTTTGTACATCAAGTTGGAACATCTACGGAATTTGAGTCCCCAAGATCTTGAAAGATACCTACCTACTTCGTGTGTGCAGAACATTTTGACGAGAAAAGTTTTACAGTGTGCTATTTAAAAACTCGTCTTCATCAAAATGCAGTTCCAAACTTATTTATTATGTGAGATAACGTACGGAATGCCTGATGGAATTGGTAAGTACCCGCTGCTATTATTTTATAAAAAAATGCTAAGCACAAATGCGAAAACGCATTCTTTAATATTGTTGTTGTTATAGTTGAATCATTGCATCCCACTAACAGTCAATGCATTTGTATGGGTAGACTGATTTTTGATCTAATTCTATAATAAATTGTTAACAAAACATTAACATTTTCTTGATTCCGACCTATGTATACTCTTAACCCTTTGTATTTCCCCTAAGATGACCCACTGACCGAATTTCTATTCTGAGAAATCTTTATTTAAGTTGAATAATTAACTATAGCTACTTACATGTATTGTTTCAGTAAATGTGAAAGTATCCTTGGATTATGATTAAACTAGAAAGAGGAAGCAACATGATCATTCCTACTGTAAAGTTAAAAATGAAGAAAAAGAAATGCAGCCCCCCCAAACTGGTATGTAAAATAATGATTTGAATCATTTTGAATTATATAATTTCTAGGCTACAGCATTACTTCAGCTTTACATGTTATGAAAGTATGTACCTATGGTATGCAACCACCGTCCCCAAAAAATCTTCTATCAAATTCCATGAAGTAGTTACAAAAGTTTTAAGTGAATACATGTGTTTTAGGTATATAAGGTGTCATTATTTTATACTATTTAGTCATAGAACAGAAAAATAATTATGCCAAAACGAAGCCAGTTTTATACATTCTTAGGTAATATTATTGAAATAAAAAACAAAACTATTTTTATTTTCAGAATTTATTCCCATGCCTTCAACTTCCAAGCACAGTTCCATCTATTGAAGATTGACCAACAACAGGTAAACAGAAACTTCAATTATTGATGCTCATTAACCAGCCTTCTTATTCTATTTCTTTTTTTTATGTTCTCACTGCTGGGACACAAGGCCTCCTCTCAGAGAGAGGAAGTTGGACTTGTAATAGCTTGATTACATGAAACAAGTTCATATATGCCTCAATTCTACATGCTCATATGAACCGAACTCTCAGCCTAGTGTTCTTACTTGGCACTGTACTCATTACATACATTGAACCCATAAGTCTACTACTAGGCTACCACTGCTCCTGAAAGAAATCACAAAACAATATACCTATTTTCTTTTTTCAGATTTCTTACCTTCATCCTCTGACTGAAGTTCATAAGGAAACCACTGGCAACAATACACCTATAGCAAGAGGTAGGACCAATGATTTATTTACTTTATTATGTGTGGGTCATAAATAATCCACTCACACAATACTTGGGTATGTGTTAAACTAGAAAAATTCTTGTACCTAAGATGGATGTACTATAGTGTCATATTATTCGAATATTAATAATTGGAATGATCAATAAACTGTATGAAAACTGATATAGAACTTAGTTAACATGGTGGTTATGGCTGATGGCTGCATGGACAAAAAATCATGATGTTTTGACCTAAAATAGAGAAAAGGGCAAGAGGATGATGATTTTCACATAATTGTTCCAGAATTACATAATTATAATAAATAGGTACTTATTATTCTTGTCTTATAAAAGTTGTTTTTTTCTTCTTGCAGGTCATTATGCTGATGGCAATGCAGTCAGCAAAACACTGAAGAACACAGCAGAAATCGTGTATTTTTTTGATGCAGTTTATAGGCTTTTATTAAATATAAAACAAAGTTAAAAAATTATAAATGAGTCTTTTCTTTGTTTATTATTATTCCTGAAATAATATTTCACTTAAAACATTAGGGAGCTACCTCAAAATTATGAACCCAAAAGGGGGGAGGGGGGGGTTTCAAATATATTAATGAAGCTTAAAAGGCTTGATTTCAAATCAGTACGTCAAATTGGCTGAATTTTCTAAAAAAGTAAACATTTGTCAAAGTCTATAAAAGAGGTCCACAGATAACCAAAATGTTCGATTTTTTGTTCGGGAGTGCTCCGTCTGATGCGTTAGCATCCCTATATAGTTTGTGCACGTGACGTAGCTTGGGTGTCCATGAGGATCTCAGCCTCCTGTCATAAAAAAATATTGTAGTTAAGTCAGGTAGCTGACACGTGGAAGTAGGGCGGCTAGCTTATTATCGGTAGCATTTTCGGTTGTTTTGGGGCACATAAAACCACATACTCGAACACTATGTACACGTCACGCCCTCGCGACACTGGCTAATTAGCACAGTTTTACGTGCCAGTCGAGGAGCACTTTTAACCAATCTAAGATTTTAACCACAATATTTTTGACGTAGGTAATAGGTAAGTATCTAATTGATTGACAAACTTTTTTCAGCATTTATTAGTCTAGTAAGGTGTATGTAGGTAATCTGTGAGTCTAGGTGTAAATGTTTGGATGGATAATTTTACTCAATTACCTATACATAAATGGTGGCACTGATTTGGCACAAAATCTTTTGGTAGGTAAATCCTCATGTGAAACCGCGGGAATAGAAATATTCTTCTCAATTTTCAAAATTCCAAAATTGAAACATTAATACTTAATAATTAAACCATAATTGAACCCTCTGCAGCAAGTTATCTTAAGTACGGAATTTCCAACTGTAGTCACTATTAAAAGAAACGAAGCCCCGTCGGCAGTTAGCCTGGCAAATTTAATTTTCCAAGCTTGTGGAGCCAAAATTTATTTAACAGCCACAAGACCTAGGTTTCAGAAAGCGCTTTCCTGAAGACTAACGAGAAATATTCTTATAATTAACGTTGAACAAACCGCTTTTTCAAAGAAGATAATAATAAGTATCTGAGTTTTGTTTCAGGTTTTTCTCAATTATCTATATTTAAATACAATGCAAACAATGACATTCTCAATGACGTTGTAAAATATTATTGATTTTTATACGTCGAATTTTATGTACCTACCTACTTTGTTACCTATTTATAATCGTAGGTGAATCCATAGAGATAATACATAGTACCTATAGGTGAATCTTAATGATAAAGGAACATAGAAATAGTATAGGTACTATGTATTAACTCTATGTAAAGGAATCCTATTCATTTAGTCCACAGACATTTAATATTAAAAAGTCATTGTTATTTTTATATTTCTTTTTGGAACGTGTTTTAATTTTTTTATTTTTTTTTTGTTTCGTAATTTGTGTAAAATAAATTGCTTTTCTTTCTTCTAGGTAGGTAAGGTTTGTTAGTTTTAGCGTAAAGGGGTTCTTAATCTGAGGTTGCAGTAAGTTTATTTGGATGACATTTTGATGTTGTTACAGACTTTTAATTTTTTTTTATTTCATTCATTTGTATTGATTCACGGATGATTTTTTAAAGGTGTATCAGAATGCGTGGTCATATCTAAGGGTGTCTATCAGATCATGCAGGGATTTGAATTATCCGGTTTTTCCCTGATCCTCAACAACCCATTGTATCATCCATACCTATTACAAGAATGTAAATGTAATATAAGCTTAAGAATCATTACATGAATTAATGAAACAACTATCGCACATAAGTACTTCTCACAATAAATACATCATGAATACCGACTGTTGCACACGTACCACATATCGCAATTAATTATTCTCGCCATATTATTGTCACCGTGCACAATTCCAAAGTCCGGGCTGCTACTGATAATTTCTTGACAGGAAAATCGAATAGGTACTTATGAACCATATTAAAAAAAGTGTAGGTACATGTAACGTAACAGATACAAAAGGGAAAGAAATAAAAAAAGATAAGTATAAATTTAATAACTGTTAGGTACTGTTACTGTTAGCCTACTGCTGAGCAAAGGCCTCTCCCCATGACTTCCAGCTCTAAAATTTAATAAATTAAATAATAATAATTTAATAAAAAATATTGACTATACTACCTTTGAGATCTCTAAGTCAAAAAATTCCATGTAAATGAATGTCACTGCTGACCGGCGCCTGTATAATAAATACATTCAATGAGACACCCGGATGACATCAAAAATTTAGAAGTAGATAAATAGGTATTTTTAACAAATATATATTTTTTAGACCGTTTATTGAAATTTTAGACATGAAAGAACACCACTAGTATCTATTTATTATAATCGGTACGGAATGAATATTGTCATAAATTTTATTTTTTATTCACAATAACTCTTGCGACAAAAATTCCTTCAGACGTATCTACATTATTTTTAATATGACCCTATAATCTGCCCCACCTGGGAGTCGAACCGGAACACGAACCTTACGCTCAGCATGTCCCGCTTGCAAGCCAGTCAAATTGTAGCACTCGACATGAATTCCGTTGATGCAATCGCAAAACCATGCTCGGGTAAACTGCGTTTTGAAAGGTTTTATGAAAATGTGTTGTTTTTCGAAACTGTCTGCCGTCCACAGTGTACATACAAGCTGACATTTTTCAAACACGTGCCTGTAGAAAGTATTGAAATGAAACAGACTGAATTCCGGTACAAAAAAATTTCGTCAAGCGTGAATCGATGTAGGTGGTACGGATTCTGAATAGGAAAATACGGATACAACTTTTGGGTACATTATTTTGATGTACAATCGGCAATTTTTCCGATTAGTAACTCTAACCGGGCCGCAGTCGTTCAAAGCATTTTGTATGCAAAATGTATCACCCACGGCGACCACCGCAACGTATCATGACTGCCTACTATCTACCTCAAATTAATCAAAATAAACATCACAAAAAAAGAAATATCTTAGGAAAAAAAAAACAGCATTATTAACTACTTTTTTTACATAAGCAGCTGCAAACCAGCGTTGGGTGATCAGTATTACCGTACTGACACCCAACATTATGCTGAGCTGCTGGCCCCTTTGGCACTAATTTATTTATTTATAAAAAAAAAACCGTTTTTTAGCATTTATGTGCTAATAAACTATATTTGTTTCTTTCTTTCTATGAGAAATCACCACAGAACACCGAAACCTTTTTTCTGTGTTCTGTGGAAATCACGATCTAAAGATCTTTATGATTTAGATAGGTACGAGTAGATAAGTAGATACCTATTTTCGCAAAAACTTTAAAACCCGAGCGTAGTTATTCTTATTCTTTATTATACACAAAATACAGAATACAAAAAAATATACAATTTATAGATATATGCACAAAGGCGAGCTTAACTCTATGATGAATGCTACTATTAGCTAATATTTGTATACACGATATTTTTTTATGTAGTGCGCATAATATGTAGACTGATTCAGTGCCCGTTCCCAAATGCAACCGCGGTACAAAAAATCACTCCAAAACAAAATAAAAAATTGATTTTGTACCTATGGCTTGCTCTAGTAAATTTTGCGTGTCCCCCATACTAAGATGACTTTTCGTTTTTTTTTTAAAAGTGTATCTGCGGTTCGATTTGGGAACGGAAACTGAATCACACAGCAAGTTTTGTGCCCTACATAAAAAAATATCCTGTATCAACACGAAGGAGTTGAAATTAGACTCCCGATTTAAACACACTAGCCACTTTTTGCAGTAGAAGAGAGCGATTTGGTATTATTGTTCTTTTTAAAAACAAAATGCATCATCGAAATCCCGCGTTAAATGATAAATCATGAATCAATTCATTGGTAATTTCCATTACCTACACATCAAAACCATTAATATTTAATACAATTCAAAATAGTGACTAATTAGCTATTAAAAGACACATACATAAATACATATGACATAATTAAGTTCACTTCAGTTGCAAACGATAATTGTAATTAAGTTCACTGCTCCTTTTTATCTGGTGTACAGTAATGAGTACCTATTCCTATTCTATTCAATTCAATTTATTGTTAATAATAAAATAAATAAAACATCATGCATCAATATAAATCCAGCCCATTACTGTCCCACTGCTGGGCACGGGTCTCTTCTCAGAATGAGAAGGGTTAGACCTTAATCCACCACGCTGGCCTAGTGCGGGTTGGCGGACTACACACACCATCGAGAACTTTATGAGGCCCTCTCAGGTGTGCAGGTTTCCTCACGATGTTTTTCCTTCACCGTTATCGGAAGTGATAATTAAATTCTAATCCGCACATGAATCCGAAAAGTCAGAGGTGCGGGCCGGGTTCGAACTCAGACCCTCCTGCACGGCAGGCAAGCGTTCAACCGCTAGGGTATCACTGCATTAATAACAAAAAAAAACTCTCAACCCGTTAAAATCATAAAACGCTTCCTCGATAAGCCAGTTATATCTCATTTCAAAGACTGGTAGCAGCAGACGTCACAGATCACAGTACTTGGTGAACAGATATAAACCGAATGTTCCATTATATTCAATGAGTTATTTATTTTACTAGATTTAGCTTGTAGGCACTTCCTACTAGTTTTTTAGCATCGTATATGCACTTAAGCACTATTGTTACTAAAACAAAAAAGTACCTACTAACAAAACTATGGACTGAAGTCTGAAAATAAACTTTATTTTATTTTATTTTTTATTTATTATATGTATGTATATATCCCCGTGTGTCATGTAACTAATTTTAAATTACGTATACCTATATGGCGAGTTGCATTATTACTAATGATGATGTAAGGTTAGGTACTGCTGTAGAAAACGGCTAGTGTGATACATGCCTTACGTGTTTCAAAACTAAAATAAAAAAATAAAACATACCTAAAAATATCTATTAAAAATAATGATACATAATTTATACTTATATTTTTCTCGGTTTTGTTTTGTTTATAGTACCTATATTATTTTATATTGTTTGAAAGTATGTTTGTCTTTTATTTTGCACTTGAGTCTATCCTCTGAACCTTTTCTTAGATTTACTTTTTACACGGTTTGCTGTAAGAAAACTCAATTTTGAATTAAGCTCGCCTGTGTACGTAATGTAATGTGAATGTGAAACGTATGTATATAATTTCCTTTTATGTATTGTATTGGTGCTTAAGTGGACAATAAACAATAAGAATTATATAGTTTAATCATAGAGTTTTATTCGAATTTAATATCTAGTTTATTTATTTACCAGAAATATACCAATACATTTATGCCAACGAGCCACAAACTAAGCAAAGCTTGTATCTTGGGGCGCCGGAGTCTGGAGTACAATTTATCATAATAAGCATGGTTACAGTTTATAATTACTATATGAAGGTTGAGTCTAACTTTTCCAATCACAAGGATCCCTAAAAACCCACAACTGTGTGCAAACTACAGTTTTTAATAAAAACGTTTGGAAAATAAAAAAAATGAATCAAAGCTTTCAATCTAGGTTTCGACTCTTTTATTTTTGTTAAGAATTCTAAAATCCTTTATCTGCTTTTAAAACGATGCGGACTGGTTTTGTGGGTCTGTCTGAACATCTTTATATATTTTGTGTTGAAGCTGGTTTTGGAAGCAAACAGAGGTATCTAGACAAAGTTGTCGACATGGTTGGCGCAGTGGCTAAGCGATTAGCTTTCTACGCTACGTGTCGCGGGTTCGATCCCCACACGGAACAAGTATTTGTATGATCTACAGATAGTTGTTTCGGGTCTGGTTGTGTGTGCATGTGACATGTATGTTTATAAACTATACCCTCGATACAGGAGAAATTCTAATGAGGGAAAATGTATTTTTATAAAATAATGAAGAAAGTTAATCCAAAAGTTGACTTCGTTAATTGTTAATTCGCTACGTATAAAATTAACTTTGTTAATCGACATAGCGTTAACTTTATGAAAATTTAACGCAAGTTAAAGTTATCCGTTAAAAGTTAACCACCTAATGTACTGATGTATTATTGTATATCTATATAACGTGTATCAGAAATGTATTATGGTTTTTCAGACAATTCGGTAATTTATTATCTAGATTCGATTAGCCATACAGTACCTACGAATTTTACTATACAACTACTGTGATATTCTAATCGAGCTGCGAAATATTTTTATAGAATATCTATGCAGCTGTTAAACAAGCCATGCGGTCCGAATTGCGCTAAAAGAGATAATATCCCGAATCCGACCAAAGTCACAATTATTATTATTACTCAATAGCCGTTATATTTTGTGACTATTTACCTAATTTGGTCGGATTCGCGTTAATAACACTTTTATCGCAATTCGGACCGAAGGGCAAGTGATGATCTCTGATGAGATCCCCAAGTATAGAAAGTGCAGCATTCTCGTAACAAATTGGTCAAATATTTCATATTTTTCACAGAAATTACTCTAAAGTTCGTAAGTAGTAAAACGAATCCTAGGTCCTAACTTACTTAAATGGGTCATTTCTTATTTTTATGGTTCCCAGTTTAATATAACATTAAGCGAGAATAACGGACTTTGCCTTCTGTAGAAATTTTGAGTAACTTTTTTATTGCTCATTTATATCGTCGAAATAAAATTGTTTTTAAATGACACGTCTTGTTTGCGATATTATTTGATTTTAGTACTCTTAGAGAAGTTCCTAGACGTAAAGAAAGTAAAAGAAAGAAAAATCATTTATTAAGCACGCACATATTGACAACATAAGAGAGAGAAGATAGATAAAAAATAACAGACGTCAAAAGTTGACAAATAAGTTTTTTTTTTATATAGGTATAGGTATGCTGTGAAGCATGCCATGCCGAAAGGGTAGCCAGCTCAGCATTTGCTGGGCGCAGAGAGCCCAACGCTGATTTTCGTAGTTCCGACGTAAGCGCGTCTTCACATTATCATATATAATATTTATTTATTTATTATAAAGACATCTTATTGCTAACAATCTTAAGTCTAAGCACAATAAGACATTACAATAATTTAATTTAAAAATAAACACATTTGATAGACGGCAAGATTGATTACATTTGATACACGCGGCAGACCGCGAAAGAGATGGCGGGACGAACTAGACACATTCAGCAAGGACAATGATAAGTTATGCATAATAAGATCGAACACGACATTGATGCACAATAGTATATTTTGTTTGGCGCCAATAGTTTATAATAAAATCCCCAAAACCATTAAACAATTACCCACAACACTCTTTAAACTACAGCTTAAAAAACTTCTCATAGCCAAGTGTTATTACAGCTTATCAGAATTTTTGAATGATCGCAATTAATAAAATAAAATATTAAACCTGGGTTAGACTGCGACAGTTCTCTGTATTATACATTATTTCGTTTCCTATGTTGTATGAACACAGAATTTATTATTATTAGATATTAAGTAAATTTTTTTTGTTTTTGTTTTTTTGTACGCCTTTAATGGCAAAACATGTAAGCACTTCCTCAAACTTAACACCTTATGCACTTGTACTGTTTTACTCATGTTTTACAAAATAAATATATCTTTATCTTTATCTTTATCTTTATCTTTACTGGTCATCACTGGCACAGGATAGAACAGCATGGAAATCAAGGGGGAGGCCTTTGCCCAGCAGTGGGATGATACAGGCTAACAGTAACAGTAACATTTGATAATAACAAATTTTGAACAAGTTATGTCATCCCAATAAAATATCATAGCACCTAAAATGTAAATGATGTCTGATTTACAATAATTATGAAAGACTGGTTTAGATGTTTTTTACAATAATTCAACTCCTTTAATGCTTCGAATTTGTTGAATCCAAATGTCAATCTTACATTCCAGCACTTTGAATTTCTTGTTTTTCATCTGTAATGTGCATTAGCTGTCACATGGATTTGCTCGTGTCGTGGTAGAAAGTTTAGTCTGCAGTCAACAAGGCTGACTATCCTGGGTACCAGGGGAATGTATACAGGTATTGCTAGTCTACGAGGCTCTTTGTGCACTAGAGATAAGGCTAGCATAATACAAAAAAAAAAACAAATCCACAAACAGTGTTCTATGAAAAACACACACAGAACCATACTGGCGGCGCGGCGCCCAGCGCAGCCATGCTATCGAGTATTCAAACTTTTATGACAGGAAGTTGCGTCAATTTCCCGCGCATTTCCGGTGGCCGCAGTCCGGGGAGGCTTTTCAATTATTCTGTTATTCCAGCCTCCGTTTACAGGCTGTAACACGAATCGGTTTTATATAAGCAACCGAAATAAAACATGTTTACAAGTCTCTTAACCTCTCGTTAGAATTCGAGTTTATTATTTTGTTTCTGTCGATTGTAGGTGCTCTTAATACAAGGCTACTTTTCAAAGGGTACGTTACATGCACTGCACTACTCGCGAAGTTGCTTCGACGAAGTACTGGTCGAAATTGACCGAAGTGCGAAGTACACGACTATACACTCATGCTACCTCACGAGGAGCTCCTTGAGTCCTTTGACTCGGACGCAAAAACCGACAACGATCGGAAGTCGCCCGAAGCGAGCCGAGGATGCACGAAGTTGTTCGAAGTGCCTCTCTACATTCTCGTCCTCGCCCAACTTCGATCAACTTCGTGAGTACTCACTAAATAGGAAGAAGAAAAAGGGAGGTTCGAATCGATAACATAATTATTGACTTATAAAGTAAATAAATAAATATTTTCTAGTTGTAATAAATAGTAACCTGTGGATAATTGCAATTACGCAATTATTTTAACCTAGAGATTAACAAAGTAGATAATATTCATATCCTCGATCAAGCAAAGCACGCACACAACCGCTAAGTAGGTACCCCCTACAAAAACTAAGATTTAGGTGTTATAAATTCAATAAACAATCATTTAAAATGCACATTTGAATTGATCTTTAAATCTTCACATAAAAATTGAAAGTAACCACAATTTACATAATTTTAAGCTACCCACAATTTTTTTCATATTTGTATGTAGGTATCCATCTTCGTCTTTTCTGCTGCAAAAAATAGTCTATATTTAGCCCTCGTCATGGGTGCATTCATTGTTCGTGGTTCACAATCGCCTGACTCCCAAATGCTGGATACCGCCTTCTGCATGATCCTACTGCTCGTCAACAGGCGTCTCGTTGACTCGTCGTCATCAGAGTTGCGTTGGTCACCTCTGACCATAATTTTTGAGCCATCTCCGCGACCTTGTTCTTTCGCGTTACATAAAGACTCACCGAAGTGTGTACCTAAGTGACGTGATTGCGGTACAAAAGCCTCCACGAATGACGATAGGTACCTGGGATTCACGTAATTTTATGACGCGCCGATCATATTGCAATGACGCTCGAACTTGTCGCGAGCGTATCTCACTGAAGGTAAGAGAAGACCAAATGTAATGATTTGATCAAAATTTTACTGCAACTGCGCGGCAACTGCACTTCTTTAGTTACGTGAATTAGTCCACTGGGTACCACCATTGCTGACTGGCAATTTTTTTAACTACAGCATGATTTCAATGTGATATTCTGTTGAAACGAGTGAAGAAGAATTGAAGTGCTTGTGGCTACGCTTTAGTGAACCAGTGTATCAATAGAAAGCAGAGAAGAAGCGTTGCCGAGACTAGTACTAGAACGAGGAAACCCGCCTCTAAGGTCAGTCGTAGCTTAGTTTAGTACAGTTTCCTTTAGCTTACAGTACTGGTTATTATCCTAGGTATCTGCTAACTAATCACAAGCGGCCGCGGTGGACCTTGAGAAATATGAATGTCTGTGTTTAGTCAGTTGAGGAGTAATGGTCACATTTGAAGCTGAGATCTATAGTGCGTATATAGGTAGATACTATGACTTTTCTCAAACTTTACTTACGTTAAACTTTGCTAAATATAACGAAACGCAGTGGCGTGCACAGACATTTCTTACAGGGTAGGCAAAAACAATTTAAATTCAAGTTAAATTATGTTTGTGATTGGCCACCTCACCCTAAGATTAACTGATATTACGTTTGTGTTAATTAATACTTAATTTATTAGGGTAGGCAGTGTCTTTTGATCTTTATGGTGTGCATGCCACTGACGTTACGTATAAGCTAAAGTTCAACGCAAGTAAATTATGAGCAAAGTCAAAGTACGCACTATAAATCTCAGTCTAAGTCACCCGCGCAGTCTAACTGTCAGACTCGTTTCTGTCGTCTCTGAATGTCAGCCTCAAAGCCTATAAACTTGTTGCGCGGATAAGTTTTTTATTTTTATTTTTTTTATTGCCCCTCTCTAGGATTTCTCCTGCATCGAGGGTACAGTTTACAAACATAGTTACATGTCACATGCACACACAACCAGACCCGAAACAACTATTTGTAGATCATACAAATATTTGTTCCGTGCGGGGATCGAACCCGCGGCACGTAGCGCAGAAAGCTAATTGCTTAGCCACTGCGCCAACCGTGTCGTCAAAATATCTCAATTAATACTTTACAAAAGTTGTACCTGAAGCTTTTCAATTACTCTTAAATCGCTTTCATGGCATTATCTACTAAATTCCCGAATATTTCTTCAAAACATCCTTACGCGCGGGCAGGTGAGTCTTCAAGGGGTGTCATGGCAAACGAAGGTATAACAAATGTTATTTTTTTCCTCCTTCTGGTCGTTTATCAGCCGGCCACTGGGAACGGTGACGGCTCGGGTGTAGGGTGCCCATAATTCCGATTTTTATCGGACGTTTATTACAGCAGACTACAGTCCAAAGGATAAATCATAAGATGTCTGACTAGAACGCGCGAGTGTTCGAACCCTATCCCGCTCATTACAAAAGATGGTTTAAAGCAAGCCTAGTAACACCCAAGTTTTAAATATATTCGTCACGTTCTAACGTCATATAACAAAAAGAGACGGGGCTATCTTAAAACACGGGTTTTACAAGACTTGCTTAAAACCTTATTTTGTAATAAGACTGTAACTGTTGCACTATTGAAGTGAAGAGTTATTACCCGACTACGGAGAGGGTTATATGTTTGACCGGTATGTATGTATGTACATCTGTTCTCTCATAACTTCTGAACTACTTATCATAATTCGACAAATGAGGTATCGTTGGAAGCGCCTTAATTGTCCTCTGGTTATAAGCTATGTGAAGTTACATGAAATACGACCACGACTATCCTCTGAACATCACTATGAATATGTATATATTAATATTTTCTTGTTTCATACCTTTTCAGTAGTCGGGTTTTAGTTTTTTAACTTATTTTTTTTTCCATTTATAGTCATACCTGTATGTTATGTTCTACAGATAAATCAAAATTCTAATTAAACTGATAAAATTAGTACAATTCCCAATGACTAGCTTTCGCATAAAATAATGTCCAATAAAATTAGGCTTCATCCTGATTTTTAGTTTTCTTTGTAGCCACCCTACTCAGGTGAAAAAATGATAGAAAAAATTCGACCCTACCCAACTCTGGCTAATTTCGAAAAATTGTTGTTCATTTTCTGGTGACGCGCAAAAAATGAGGAACGAAGTAGTGTTGAAATTGTATTGTTCTGTCATGCCACGGGAATTAATAAAAACAAAGCCTTTTTTACAGTGCATGTTTACGAATTCAATACAAAAAAAAAAACTGTATTACGGAATGAAGGTTAAAATACCGATGTACGTTACACAATGTATTATAAACCCCATTTTTGTTGCATCTCGATTTTATTGTAAAAATCGATAGTTGTAATCGTTTTGAGCACGAGAGTAAAACTCCGGCATTGATACGGCAAGCAGTTTATTTTATAAAAAATCACAAAGTTCACCTAAATCCGACTCCTAAAAATGACAAAAAAATATATTTAAAAACAATTAAACTACTTATTTGAGAGTTGATTACAGTAAATAATTATACATATAATACTACTTTTTTACACAAGTTTTCGTCGATTTACTTTCAATAAATGTAGAGTTATCACATTTTTTCACATTTTTCTTTCTCTTTTTTTTTCCACAATAATGCCGTATTAGATTATGATTTCTAGACTAAACAATTGTATAAACATGCCTTTAGCGATAGTATTAAAATCACAATCTAATTCCGCGTAGTACGCGGAATTACCAATACCAATTTTATTATGTGTGTTTCATAATGTTTTCAGAATACCGATTTGGCTTCAATCAACTATCGACCTCATTACAATATAATTTCAGACAATAGATATGCTAAGACACTGACAACCTTCAACATCACCAAAATCTGGAACTCTTCTTGATATTTCATGTCTGACGTCCTCGTTCCGGACACATTCCAGCATAATATGTAAGACATCCTTTTCTATCCCACACTCCGAACAAAGCGGGGATCGCACTTTTTACTTACTTTTATTTTATAGAGATGTATGGAAGTTATTATCTTCTGCACATGCGGCTTCCCTGGTGACCCACTGCTTCCTGTCTTCACACACTAATTTTAATAACGCTTCCCTTGTACCTATTCTTAATTGGGTGACTGACTTGAGTGTTAAGTACGCACCTACTAGTATTGTATATAATATTATAGTGGTACTTATGATCTTTGCTGTTCTTTTTTTTTTTTTGTAATATTGTGTAAATTCAGTTCGAATTTTAGCCGGGATCGCTTCCGCGGCCCCACATTTTCACATTTCAAAGAGTATCCATGGAGTTTCTTGCCGGTATCAATTCAATTCAATTCAATTCAATTTATTTCATAACAATTTAACATTGTGTTGAAACTATATAAATATAAACATTCAAATTACATTTTAAATTAAACATTAAATACACACATATCAATTAACTATAACAGGCATAGGCATAATAAAAACAGTCAAAACAAAAACCCATAATACATGTCAAAAATCAATAAGAATTCATAATAATATGTCAAAATCAATTAGATGTCAATATCTTCTCCAGGACCAACCCACTCGGAACCGTGCACCTAGAATCACGACGTTTTGAAAGTGCCTGCAAAGGCCCAGTTGAAATAAAAATCTTTGACTTTGACTTTCTCCAAGAAAGCATGTGGCCCGAACGAAGTCTAAAGGCTGTCATGTTGTCATTACATTTCTATTTAAAGTGCAGTAGGTATTCAAACCACGGAGACATCCAAGGTTCATTTTGTAGCGGTACCTACATACTATCTCAATATATAAAGTATCACTTAAGTTTAGTCGCTTTTATTCAAATGCGGTCCACATTATTATTGTAATATGGTTTTCCTCTGATTATTCCACAAGCCACTCACCGTTTTAATTAATGAAGGTAAAAATATATATGTAGGTACCTACATATATATTTTTACCTTACCGGTAGGTTTTGACCAGCTGAGACACGTTTTAAATGCATTGTTAGTATATGTTCGCGCCAGATTGCTTAGCAATAAAGTCCCTCTTTGTCGCTAAAAACGAAAAAGAGCTAACTTAAAAGTAAGCTATCATGTCGTAAGGATAGGGTACTGGAGAGGGTATATGAAGAGAGCTGCATCAGCTACACCGACAAGAGCAAGGCTCTTCAATTGGAAGAAGAAAACAATATAGCAAATTCTCATAAAGATTGTACCAGGTCCATTTCAAACCTTATGCACCATAGTCAGTGCAATTTGTAAGATAACACGAATGGGTTTTTAGCTAATGCCGCTCAGTTGCCTGGGCCTGATAATCCCTAAAAAGAATTCCACGAGACTGTGAACATCCAGTACATAGAATATGGACACTAAAATAGTCACACTATCCCTTTTTATGCCCTTTTATAATAAACGGTGTATAAAGATATATCAGGCTTAGACGTTAAAAAATGTGTATATTGATGATGTTATTTGTTTTTCCTTTAATCATTAATTAGGTACAATCAAGCCTACAAGACAAATAAGTAATTTTAATTTAACTTAAACTTAAATGTGACTATTATGTCTAACGTCTATTGCGCATTCCTAGGCGGACTTTACTTATACTTTGGCTTATTTATATGTATGCTTAGCTGAACATGCTGAGATCGAGTTGAGCATACGCTAAGACAATAAACAAAGACTAAAAGTCATTAAATAAAAAAAAGTAATTAAAAAACAAAGCCAGACCAAAGTCTAAGTACGATCCATAGATCTCGGCCCTAGAGTTTGATAATATGAAATAACTTTGTTCGTGTGATTTATAGTTACCCCTAGTTTGGTCTGTGGACAATAATGTACCTACGTCCACAATTTCCCAATAAATAGGATAGTATTCCTACAATGAGTTTGGGTTTAGTCCCAGGTTTGTAGTTATTTAGGTACAATAACAAAGTTAAAGTCAAAGATTTTTATTTCAACTGGGTCTTTGCAGGCACTTTCAAAACGTCGTGATTCTAGGCTAGAACAAAAAAGATTTAATTAAGTACTTAATCATTTTTGTTCACATGTTTCCTTAAACGTACGTCATACGAACAGAATTATATGACCACTGAATACGTGAAACGACACTCGCCCAACAGCCACCGTTCAGGTTGCGCACGCGACTCACCATGTCTGTTAACGACACCAGCGTTTTAAACTCTACACACACAAATTCAACATCTATTGGGGGAATTGTGTTCTCTGCTGGCCTGTGTGCTGAGCTTGCATTGTTGCTGATGTCTACAATAACCTTCATCATCGGACTCTCGTCATGGATAATAATAAGAAAGTTCAGACATTTCAAGAACTATGTCTTCCTCAGTATTATTTTGAGCAATATTATGAGCTTAGTGGTGCCTATTCTTTATCGATTGTGCAAGAAATATAAGATTACAAATGAAGTTGTACTTCATTTAGTTGCAATTCCGTACTTATATTTTAAATTGACAGTGAATTTTTGGCTTGTTGTCCTGTGTTATGTGTTCTACGTAGACTTTGTGAAAGTGTTGGGCGGTGACGTGAAGAGGAAGTATCTTATGAGTAGTATGTTCGCGTGGGGAACGCCTTCTCTTAGCGTTATTTGGAATGTCTTTGTGATGCGTTACATCGATAACAATGCGAAAATATCGATAGCGATATTCTTAACGAGTGTCTATGTGCCATTGATAGTAAATTTGTTTATTTATATCAGAGTTGTGTACGCGTTGTTAAAAATTGATGATCATGGTACGAGTGATCGGTGTCGACGCATTCAAGCCGCAACTGTGATATTCTTTGTGAGTGGTCTGCTGATGCTCTTGGTGCCATTGCAGCGGCCCTTCCCGGTTCCAAATATCGTGGTTTTGTTGCTTGCTGACATGCAGATCTTTGCGACAAATGTGTACTTCTTAGCTGTTAAAATGAATCGTGAAGTTTGGAAAAGTTATTACGCTAAGCGAAAAAGAATGTTTAATTTAAAAGTGTGACTTCGTTTATCGTTTGTATTGTTTTAAAAAAAGTCATCTGATTCAAACAAATAATTCAACTCCACTAAATGTTTTGAATAGTGTATTTATAATAGAATTATTATATTACCTACTATTATCATTTATCTATATTTAATCACTAGCTTCCGCCAGCGGCTTCGCCCGCGTGATATCTTTATAAATTATAGCCTATGTTACTCACTAATAATGTAGCATTTTGCTGGTGAAAGAATTTTTAAAATCGGTCCAGTAGTTTTTGAGTTTATCCATTACAAACAAACATACAAAAAATCAAATCATTTCTCTTTATAATATTAGTTTAGATAATAGGTACATACCTACATAATTGCTATAGAGATGGACTGTTAGGAAACGTATTCCTTACATACTCAACGGATTGCCCGAGGGCATGAGAAACGAAACCATTAAAAGCAAAAAAACAGAGTTAAAAAATAACCAAACTCAAACTCAAACTCAAAATTTTATTGCGTTCCATATATTACAAAGGTGGACTATGAAATATAAAATTGATCATTATGGACCCTGTCGGGCACAGCAAAAATTAGGAGAGAGGAAGAGGGCTACGTTGCAAAAATTTGATTACCTATATAATAAGTATAGAATTATATTTGTAAGTAAGTTGTAATTATTATGTAAGTTGTGAGTGTAATTTTATTTTTTGTTTTACAATTTTTTGTCATCGAAATATTCCTCTAAATTTGTTTTATTTTCCTCAATAATGTCTTTTGGTAGTTTGTTATAGATTTTAATAGACATAGCTAAGGGACTAGACGAGTGTATTTTAAGTCGGGATGCTGGTAAATTCAATCTATTTTTGTGTCTTAATGTATATCTTGTAACTTTTTGGATTTTATCGTGAATGTACCTACTCAGAATATACACTTCTCATCAAAAAAATCGAAACACTACCAACATTTTCTTTCTGGCGACAAATAACCAAAAAATAGGAATAATTCTTTTAAAAAAAATACATCATTTTATAGCTCGCAGTTTTACCTTTTCAGTGGTGTATGAGAGTTCCAAATTTGAAAGTAATTTTTTGAATTTTCAACCGATATATGAAATGGAACATTATTTTGAGGCAACGCGTTTAATCGGAGTACAGTTAATTGGTGTGTAATAAACACAAAATAACGATTTATTTTAAAACTTACTGTTGGTAATTTGATTATTCGGCTCTATGATATCTGTTAACAAGATTTTTTGTCACCACACAAAGATACTTCGCCCGCAGAAGCCGCCCAAATCGTGGCGTTGCTGAATTTGGGTCTTAGTCAACGTGTTGTGGCTGCAAGACTACATCTAACCCTCTCGTCTGTTCATAGAGTGTACAAACGCTACCAGGAGACTGGTTTATTCACGCGCCGCTCAGGATCTGGTAGGAATCGGGTCAGTTCTGAGCGAGATGACCGATTTATTGCAACAGTTTCTTTGCGAAATCGACGCCTTAACGCTTTTGAACTGCAGCAACAGCTCCGTGTTGGTCGAAGGTTGACTGTGAGTGAGTCTATAATTTAACGAAGATTTAAGGAACGTGGATTGGTACCACACAAGCCAGCCAATGGGCCGAAATTAACAACAGACCATCGAAGAGCTCGCCTTCAGTTTGCACGTGAGCACTTAAATTGGTCATACCTACAATGGAGCAAGGTTCCCTTTTCTAACGAGAGTAAAATTATGCTGTATGCTAATGATGGAAGGAAGAAGGTATACAGAAGAGAGGGAGAACGTTATGCACACTGCTGCAATGAGGGAAAAGTAAGCTATGGTGGTCGTTCATGGACAGTTTTGAGGGGCATTAGTACCGACGGAAAAACAGAATTCCCTTTGGTATCTGGACCACGCCTGCCTGCAATAAACGGTCGTCGTTACATCAAATAATGTCTTGAGGCTCATGTGGTTCCCTATGCACATTTCATTGGCAAAGATTGCATATTCATTCATTATAATGACAGGGCCCATGCCGCAGGAATCGTACGAGATTATCTCAGTAAAGTCAGTATCTCCGTTATGGAGTGACCAGCAAGAAGCCCGAACATGAATTCCATAGAGCACCTTTGGGATGAACTAAAGAGACGAGTTCAAGCAGGAGATCTTGCTACAGAGACTGTTGGCCAGCTCAAAAACGCAATTCAAGAAGAATAGAATAACATTCCACAACATGAAGTCTTGACTCTCAATCAATCCATGATGAAACGTATGGAAGCAGCCCTAAGGGTCCGGGGAGGGAATACAAATTATTGAATAAATTCTACTTAAACTTTTTTTTATTTTCGTGTTTTATTTATTGCATTTCATAAAATCTCCATACGGGTTAGAAGTGACTTGTTAAACAAAACAAGAAGTATATGAAAATTTAATTTGAATTTGGAACATTAACATATGGAATTCAAAACCTTGTACTACCTACTATTAAATAACATTTTCATTTTTTTCCGAATAAAACATTTTTTTAAAATAATCCATTAAAAACATAAATTTGAGAAGTGTTTCGATTTTTTTGATGAGAAGTGTAGATATAGGTATTAGATAGATATACTGAATATTAAAATAGAAAACATTGTTACATAAGTTCCTTTCCTGATTCCACAGTTAAACTGTTTGTGCAGTTTTTGTGGGACATTGTATCTAGTTCATTAACAAATATTGTATGGTAAATAATAATTAAATAAATAATTATAGCTAGTCATGAATGCTGTTCTTTATTTTATTACATCTAAAATCCGGCACATAAGTCCGCTCTGTCGGTATGTGCGAGCCTTGTCAGTCATCAGGTCATAACTTAGATTAAATGTTTTTTTAGCTAAGAAGAAGAACCTAGAAGAACCTAGCAATTTAGCAAATAGTTTCATTTGTAATAGAATTAAGTTAGTTTGTATTAAACCTGCATCCTTGGTACTACTCCTTTCGTTTTCTTTTTAAAAGTACCTACATGTTATTATTATTGTTGCTGTGCCCTTACTGGTTCCATGTTGGAACCAGTGTTGTTGCTGATGTATATTGTTTTACATCTATGGTAGGTATCACATGCTGTGCTGTGATCGAGCAAATTTCTGTATTATGATAACAACACCAGCAATGAACAGTACGCTATCTTGAATTTTAGGCAATTTCCGTTTTTAATGCCAAATTGTTTTTCATGTGGTCTATAAATTACCTAATACAACATAAATCATGGAAATTCCAAAAAATAAAGACGTTTTGAACTAAACACAGCGGTGTGGGTTGCACCAAAGGCTACGTTATTGATACTGTCAAAGTTAACTTTAAGAGTAACATTAACAATGACCATAGAATTTAACTATCTACTGTTGCACCGTCATGTAAAATGTAGGTAAAAGTTAAAGTTAAAAGTTTGACAAAGAAAGAAAGAAAAAAAGAAAAATCATTTATTTGCCACAAAACAAGACACACTAGAATGATAGACATAGGTAATAAGAAGAGGACAGGTGTATAGACGGAGAATACAAGTGACAAGACGTTTTATACGACGCTTCTGACAGTAGTTACCATAGTGGTTACAGATAGTTAACATTAACAATAACAATAACTAGCGAAGAGTGGGCGGTTACGGTTACAGTTAAAATTATGACGTTAGCTAACAATTGTCAAATGGTGCAAATTTTGCTTAAACCGGTACTTTAACTGTAGATTCGATGTTTGTTAAAGTTAGAGTAAGATGGTGCAAAAATAGGGTAAGGAATTTTTGTAAGCGCCCGATATGATGATATGCTTCAACTGTCTCTGGAGTAAAATCGACTTTTTGAAGTTAGCGACTAGTTCAGTGCTGGTGTCGATTTCATTGGGGCTTAAGTATCTAGGTATGTGATTTTAAGAGAACGAGGAAGACTGATCTACCGTGATACAGTACATACTAGTACGGAGGTCAGTGCGAATCAATTTCAAACAACCGCATACGATTACTAATTGATGTAACTTATTTCTTATACAATCGGTACTCTGATTGTACTCACTGCCAAATCTCATATTGTTGGGATTTGTATTTTAAGGTTGTTCTTGTATTTTGCCAATAAAGTTTGTTTTTTTTTTGTTTTTTTTTTTTTTATGAGCAGCAGTGCTTTCGGCTGTTACGATGATTATAATAGAAACTAGCTGTACCCGTGTAGCGTTATGAATGGCCGAAGCCAGCACGAATGGATAACGCCACTCTGGGACAGACAGGGTCTGACGATTATGCGATAATTTCGGGATTGTTCAGCACACATGGAATACAATGACAACCATAATACGCACACGTACCTGGATTTGCCACTGCAGTCGATGAGCGCCCACCTTCGCTTCCTTCACGAGCCGGGATCCACAGGCTTCACAGTTTTGAGTTTCACGAGGTTCACAAATGAGCAAGAGTGCGCGCGCGCGCATAGGTTTTTCGAAAAGTATCGTAAGACTACGGATCGTGTCCTTCGCCGGTGACGCGTGTTGTGTGAACGGACTTCCGGAGCGCAGTGGCGCCACTTTGACAGGTCCGATGCGCATGACAGCCATAAGGATGGCTGCAATTGTCACTGCCCATAGAGCACTGAACATCGATTGGATAAAAGTAGTTGATGGTTCTTTGTGATAACGAAACAACCCGTGACTTTGCCCACGTCAAAGTATGTATTTCACGAATCTCTTCTTCTCTTCTCTATCTGCCTGGCCTTTTTATCCCAATTAAGTTGGGGTCGGCTCCCAGTCTAACCAGATACGGCTGAGTAACAGTATTTTATACGGAGCCACTGCCATCTGACCTCCGCCACCCAATTACTGGGAGAAACTGGTACCTGGTTAGGCCGGTTGTCAGAATTTTTTGGGTTGCTGACTCCCGTAACGACTGTCAAAGGTATTCGTATGACAACCGGGAGCAACTGCTTAACGTGCTATCCGAGGCACGGAGGGGTCTCGATGTTCGAAGAAACGGTCACCCATCCAGGGACTGACCGCGGCAACCGCAGCTTAACCTCGCTGATCGACTGATCTGCGTGGTAGCTATGTAGCTACGAGTCCCTCTTCTCTATCTCTACATAGTATAAAATAAAGTCGCTTTCCACGTCTGTCTGTCCGTCTATCTGTATATCCGCTAACTTGTCCTAAACCACGCAACGGATTTTGATGCGGTTTTCACCATCAGTTAGATCATTTTTCACGGAAAATTTATATGTAAAATAATACTTTGACATTTAATGTAAGGACTAAGGATAGTAGAGAAATTGCACCCTTGTGAAGCCGGGACAGGTCGCTAGTAAATAATTAACTTAAAGAAAGTGTAAACAAACTTCAATAAACTAAAATGTATTCTTTTTTTTATTATTATTATTTATTTATCAGGCAGGCAGTTGAGACAACTGCGGGTCTACCGCGTAACTAAAATTGTATGAACATCGACATCGGTATTAAACTTCAATACGATCGTGAGAGCCTAAACTTTGAGCTAAATTGTATTTTTTTTACCGATCATGAAGATAAGTGTCCCAACTATATGATAGGTAATTTTTTTACAAGTTAGCTCAAAGTTTAGGCTCTCACTATCGTATTGAAGTTTAATACCGATGTCGATGTTCATACAATTTTAGTTACGCGGTAGGGGTGCTGGTAAGTGCCTGTATCCTGCTGTTCCCCACTTGGTTTTATTCTTGCAGTTGAGAATATTTGTCAAGTCGATTCTTGAACTGATTTATATTTTGGGCTGAGACTACGTCTTCCAGTTCCAGTTTCCATAAAAAAAATTACAGCTTCTGTACTTAGTTGGAGCCATTTCCAAGCTAAATGCATGGAAGAATTAAAGGCCCCGACTTCAGAAGCTGTTTAAGATTTCTATGAAAATTATTTTATACGTTTTAGTTTTTTGAAGTCGGTTTATACTTTTTAACTAAATTAATTATTTTATTTTTATGTTTGTTATGTTTATTAATCATGCGATTACAGCAATCGCGAGTGATTTGCTGTTATTCATTGAAGAGTTCCATTGTTTATTTCCGTGTTCATCAGATCTTCACCAAATTGGACCATCTCCGGAGAATACTATTTCAAACCAAAACACACAATTGACGAAGATATCGCTGAACAAATCAATATCGAATTGAGAACTTCTTGCTTTCTTGATGACCTCTGGGCTCTGACTTTTTCGGATTCATGTGCTGCTTAGAAATTGATTATCACTTGCGATAATGGTGAAGGCAAATACGTGAAGAAACCTGCACATCTGACAGGGCCTCATAAAGTTCTCGATGGTGTGTGTAGTCCGCCAACCCGCACTACGCCAGCGTGGTGGACTAAGGCCTTACCCTTCTCACTGTGAGCAGAGGCCCGTGTCCAGCAGTGGGACAGTAATGGGCTGGATTAATTATAATATAGAATTTATTAAGTTTATTATTATTCGCAAACTGATTGGTGGGAGGTATTAATTAGTCCATGGAGTTTCTTGCCGATTTTTCTCCATAGGATCTATACTATTTGGAACCGTGCACCTAGAGTCTCGACATTTCATAAGTGCCTGTATCTGGTTTACATGAAATAAAGATCTATTCTATTCTAGTACATAAAAAAATGATGCATCCAAGAACCTACTGACGGGTGCGGGTACTGGGCCGCCATTCCTGATAACGAAAGTCGCTGGTAGGTACAACAGTCTATCCTTGATAAAATTTAGTATAAAAGTAACCGAAAAACAGGAAATTTTTAAATCAACTCATGTTATATAATAGGTAGGTATCGTCTATGCATTGGTGTTAGATTTAATTAATTTTACCGTAAACTTGTCGTGGGTTTTAATGGACTGTATTAATAATAAACTAACTACCTATAAGCCAGTAGGCCGGACCTAATCACCAACAAGAGTGCACAATATACCGACAACCCAATCAAATCCACCTACCTTTACCGTGGTCTTCGCCGTCGTTGTGAGCCCGTAAGGTAGCCAAGTGTGAACTTTTCTGCACATGAACTCTTCAGTGAAATCACCAATAAACCCCAACACCAATGCCACTTTACCGTGGTCTTCGCCGTCGTCCTAGGTAGCGAGTAGTCACGTGGATAGTAATAAAATTCCAAGCGAGCCCTTTTCGATTAGCTCGCGACCGCCATTGCCTTGTAGTCGCGGGAAAACGGCCGCTGATTGGTCGGCGCGTCCCACGTATTCGCGCCGATGGCGCTCCAGCGCCGCCAACAGTATAAGGCGGCAGATTCGAAAAGGGTGAAGGAAATTGTGCGTGAACATTAATTTTATTTTTATAATACTTAAATGCCTTGTGTTCCTGTTATTTCACTAGTTTTTCCTATCTTTTAACCGGAACACAGTAGATACTACGCTTAAAATAGTAGTTATATTAATAAAACCATTTATTTCGGACTCAAATCCATAAGTGTTAGTAAGAATTTTCCTAAGATATACGTACAGTAGTACCTAATTATCACAATACTTAAAAAATAATACAATTTCCCCGTAACGATTCCCACCCAGTGAGCCTGTATGAGACAATTGTTACGGGCTGCAATAATTTGCAAAATGCTATTGGAGCTACCGCGCAGACTCAGGATTTTTATTTTTTAAAACGTAAATACTGACTTCAAAAAATTAGAAAGTATAAAATAATTTTCTTAAAAAACTTATCATATCATATCAATTATTTTATATTTATACTCATTAGTATTATGAAGTCGATTTTTACTTTTTTTAAGTTTATTTTATTTTTCTGTTTTGAGTGGCATAAGTAATACATACTTAAACAAAGAATACTAATAACAAATTACAGCAATCATATGATCAATGATTTATGCTTTTATTAATTCAAGAGTCCCATTGTCTATCTCCGAAGGTCTTCATCAGATCTTTATGAAATTTAAATGGGACCATTTTGGAATAAACCCCTTTTCAACAAAAAAAGAATTTTACAAATCCGTCTATATATGACGGAGATACAACACAGAACATAAATAAAAAAATAAAAAAACATCTGAATTGAGAACCTCCTCCTTTTTTGAAGTCGGTTAAAAAGTAACGCCCCTCTCTTACGCATTACGGCGTGAAAGCCGTCAACGCGCGCATTCGCGACCATAAGCGACGCACTGCAATGCGTGAAACCACAACAGCATTCTGCAACCATTATTATATTATTATATTGTACACTCAGGACTTTGTAGGCTCATTGCGTATACCGAACCCACAGGCCGCTCGAGTAAAAGGATTGGCAATATGCCCTAAAAAGGTAACTACCTTTATTTACTTCTTTAGTACACCGAGCAAACCCGCGGGCCAGCATGTTGCTCCTTACCGCCAACGCCCTGCGTTCCCTTTCTATATCTGGGTCATCCTTCAAGTCCTCCCTGACTAGATGGCATAAATATCTGGGCCATCTAGGCCCAGATATTTGAAGGTACGCACAATTTTTAGTGCCGTTTCACCGTCCATGATTGGAGGCACTGCTCAAGCTACTACTACTACTGTTACTCTACTGTTATGACGGGAGAAATAAACTAAGTCTTAACCAGTCGAGCTCGAAACGTGGAAAGATCTAATATTATTAATACGTGAAGAGAAAACTTTGTAGGTACCCCTTTTTAAGCATAATGCGCGCACGAAGGATTGTGAGATTTGGCATAGTTAAAGTTTATATGTATGGAGAAGGAGTGCAGAAAGCTAAAATTATGGTCGAATTTCGACCATTAGGTGATCCCTAGTACTGAATTATTTGCCCAAAACGGCAAAAACATCAGTCCTACCTACAAACCTACCTTTCTAGGCCGATACGTTTAAGGGGTTATTGTAAGCATTAAGAACAACTTATAGTATCGGACCAATCGTGAAATCGAGACAAAATATCAGCTGTTCCCTACATTTAGTAGGAATTATTTGTAAGGAACAGCAGATTTTTTTTCGTGATTTCAGGGTTGGTTCCGTAATAAAAGTTGTTCATATTGATGAGTACAATAACCCTTTAAAGGGTTCGGGATTAAAAAGGTAGGACCTTGTATACACTGTAAATGAAAAATGTTTAATATGGATACTGCTATTTTTAATGGTGTCGTGTTTTTGCAGAAATAAATTATTTTTCTTTTTTCTTTCTTTCTTTCTTTCTCTATTATTCTAACTCATTATTAATATACTGAAGCGACGACGTGCACCTATTAGTGTAGACCAGGGGTGGCCAACCGGTCGATCGCGCCTATTAGTCCAGCCGATCGTGGCAAGGCAAAAACCAATTATAAGTTTAATATACATATTCATTTAAAAATTCAAGAAGTATATAATTGGTAGATCACACAGGATTTCGTCAGTAAACAGTTATAGATCTTGGGTCTAATCTGGTTGGCCACCCCTGGTGTAGACTATCGCCGCAATTAAACTTATCATATCAAATTGACTTGTGGGCGTTTCTGGATAATATTACAATTCGTGCTAACGGCCGAGTTTAACCTCAGTTTATAGAGAACCATGGCCCTGCTCACTTATATCATACTAGTAGCCTTCCTAAAAGTCATTTTAGGCGAAGAATGTGCCATTAATAACACGCCAGAACGAATAGCCTGGGAGGTACAGCTGCAGAAAGATCTGAAATGTAACTACCACCCCAACCAACCACCAAGTCTAAACGGTTCGACCTTCCCAATAAACATCAGGTTCATAATGAAATATTTCAACTTGAACAGCAACGCAGAAGTGTTCACTATACAGACTTGGACCTTCGTATCTTGGACGGACGAAAGGCTAAAGTGGGATCCAGAAAAATACTTCGGAATCAACGAAACTGAAATTTCCAGCATGTATTTGTGGACCCCGGGGTTCATACTTTACAACAGCACAGATTCCAATGATTTTGACGGATATTTTTACGTTCACTGTGACGTGAAAAGTAATGGACACGTAATATGCGTGCCAAAGATTGTACACGAGGCGAAGTGCAGCGTCAAACTCAAGAATTGGCCTTACGATGTGCAGGAATGTAGCATGGAATACGGAGCCTGGACTACGAATCGGATCAATATCACAATGAACTTTACTTCACATGCTATGAGCATGCTGGGGGCTGAATTTGGCGCTGAATGGTTCATATCGGATTATAAACAGGAGGAGTATCCCAGTTCTGAAAGACAGTTAAAGATGATCTTTATTTTGGAGCGAGAAGCAGCCGGCTTAGCAGCGATTGTTGTCTACCCATCTGTCATTCTAACGGCGCTTAGTATTACGTGTTTGTTTTTAGATGTTAGACTTAACGTCCGACTAAGCTTCGCCTGCTTTATTTTGATCGGTCATTACTATTTCTTGATAGAGTTAGCGCAGGAAATACCAAAGGAAAGTACCGACCCACCGAATTTGCTCTTGTACTATCGTGGCTCAGTTATTTTAACTGTAATGACAATACTGTTCACATTTATTTTGGCTGCAATGTGCAAGCTAAAGTCAATACCTCAAAATTATATTATAGCTATCAATGACTTCGTTTTTGAGAGCTATGGGAAGTACTTAATATTTCCTAAGTGGAATATTGATGATGTTGTGATTGATAGCAAACGATTCAATGAAGATTGGACGAAATTTGCCAACGTTATTAATAGCGTTTTTATGTTCATTATTATTATTGCTTATATTAGTTTGTACGGCTCACTGATGCCTCGACCCGTTCCTGTTAATTATTAATTAAAATCAGGCGTTTACATACAATGAACATTGGGCCCGCGCATAAAAGTGTCCGAGCCAAAAGAGTTCCAAAACGAAAAAAGAGTTCCAATCGTGCGCCATTCTTTGTTGTGTCAACCGACATAATACACGTCAAAAATGTACGTTTAACTGTATAATAAAAACGTATAAAAACTACTTTAGTAAGGTGAGAAAGAGGATGGTGCATCATATTTTCGGTAAGGACTATTAATATGTAATCATTTAAAAGTAATATTTGGCTTAGAAACATAGTATTTCATTGAAATTACATTAAACATATTACTCCATTACTACTGTGTTCGCGCAATTTTTTTGCTAGAAGCTTCATAAGGTGAAAATAGTGTGGCTGATAAATTGTCGCAAGTAAAATTAAGCTGTTTTCTAATGATTATACGGTTTGAATTAGTATGTTGTTTTTATATTTTATTAAATGTACCTAGACTTATATAGGTTGACTGGGGCACATTTATCGTGAATTTTGTTCTAGACCCACCGTCAACTACATAGTAGGTAGAGTTGAAAACTTCCAGGAAAGTTTCCTTTTCTGAGGAAAGTTTCCTGAAAACTTCAAAAACTTCCGGAACTTTGGAAGTTTTCAAATTATGTTTTTTTATTTATGAAATCAACAAATTCGTTGCTTTGGGATTACTCAGAATCAGTAACGTCTAATGAAAATGATCCTTTAATTTAGTTCTATTTTCTTTTATTATTTTAATTATTTATGGTACCTATTGAAGCTAATTGATGAAATAACGTTTTTTATTCAATCGGATTAAATCATACGAAGGCAACAGGCATAATGTAAACACCGAGCGGTATGACGGAAGTTTTGGAAATATTCATTTTTAACATGTACCCTACCCCGCATCCCGCCCTGTGCTCGCTGTGTTCGAATATTTAAAATCTAGCTAAATGTAACATATTTTAAGCACAAAGTATCCCCAATTACTGTTTTTATAAGTAAAAAATCATTTCTGAAAACTTCCAAAACTGCCGCAGTTTTGGAAGTTTTCGGGAATATTTCCGGTAAACTTCCGGAAAACTTCCAAAGTTTCGGAAACTTTCCGCAGTTTTCAACTCTAATAGTAGGTCAATGGGCGTTAATGATTTTATTAAATAACTCCCTCCCTGCCTTGACGGATCCCGAAAAGAATATTAAATGGCCGACTCGGATGGGTTTTCGAATGGAAATGGCGGTGGCGCCCTAACGTAGTTATATAATTAATTTTAGGCTATTTACTTAACACAAAATCACAAAAATGATGGTGAAATCGTAATCCTTATGAAATTTCCTATATTCCGTGATAACATTAATTATAAACTGGGACTGGTAAGCTTATCAGTTTGTAACTGCCATGGCATTATTCAGAGGAAAATCATTAGTATCCTATTCTTGTTTTTTCACATTAAATTACATTATTCTCGCAACTCTAACCACAACATTGTACTAATCAAGATTGTAATCTACTATTTTATAACCTAACCGTCAAAAACCCCCGACTCCAACTAGAAAAAGAGCTGTAACTTTTGAACGGCTGAACAGATCTTCATGATACATAGTTAAGATGATTCCCGATTAAACTAGCATTCAATTAAAAAACTGCATTAAAATCGGTCCGTTCGTTTTGGAACTACGATGCCACAGACACACACAGAATACAGATACACACTAGAACCCCCCCCCCCCGGCTATTCTGTTTCTTACTGTATATGGTGTGATTTAAATATGTATTGTGTTGACCAATAAACCTTATTTCTTTCTTTCTAGAAACTTATAACACCCCTCTTTTTTGTCGGAGGCTAAAAAGAGATACCATGGAGTTTTTTGCCGGTTCTTCTCCATAGGACCTACTATTTGGAACCGCGCACCTAGAGTCTCGACATTTCATTAGTGCCTGTATCTGGTTTACATGAAGTAAAGATCTATTCTTAGATTATTGATTGGTTGTCGCAGCCGCTCCGGCCGCGACAACCAATTTATAATCTAAGGATCTATTCTATTCTACTCTTAAATCGATCATGGTGGGAGTCCTATGCGCAGCGTTGGATACCCGCAAGATCAGATGCAGTCTCGACGAGACCGCGACAAGAGACACTAGTACACTAGGTACTGGTCCGGGTCGAAGATCGTCTTGTTTCCTTCGGTCTCCGATCCGGACCAGTAGTGTCTCTTGTCGCGGTCTCCGGTCACGGTCGCGGCGCGTACCAGCGGCGGCGCCTTTAGGTATTGTCTGGCCCGCTGAAAATTTTGTCCGTAGCCCAATTAATAACTTTGAATGTAGTAGGTATTAAATGGTCCAAATTTGTTTTACTATTGGATTTTGGTTTTATTATACAACAAGATGGAACGCGTTATTTATGTAGGTTGGGTTAGGTTTGATATGGCGGCTTCGGCGCGGACTTTTAAGAGTACTCGAAGCCCACCTGTAGGTGCCGAAGTGGACCACCGTGGTGAGTTTAGCCGGTAGGAGTCCGGCACACCCCTTCGCCCCCCCCAGGCGGAGGACAGCCCTATGATGGATTCTCACAACGTAAAACAAAAAAAAAAAGTTTGATATGGGGACCATACCGCCAGAACCAATTTGGACCATTTGATATTATCTACTAGGTATTTTGAATGTTATTAATTGGGTCCCGGACAAAATTTTTAGCGGGCTAGATAATAACTAACTCTTCTCAACGTGTCTACACTGAGTGACAGACTCAGATTGAGATTTGACATAAAATACTCAAAATATAAATTAAGAGATGTAGCAGTGCGACCCTTGGACCGATCGATGGGATAATAGTTTAAAAGCAAATGTGACAAAGTCTGGATTGCGGAAAGTCATAATTTAATATACAGAATATTTTTTTATGTAGTGCGCAAAATTTTCATAGTGATTCAGTATTCCTTTACATATGCAACTGCAGTACGAAAATTCACTCCAAAACAAAATAAAAATTTGATTTGTATGGCTTGCGTTAGTAAATTTGCGTGTCCCCGATACTAAGTCGGACTTTCGTTTTGTTATGTGTATCCCAATACTGCGGTTGCATTTAAGAACTGAGACTGAATCACTACAAATTATACGCACTAGATACCTACATAAAAAAATATGCATATTTGGAGCACAGTAAAACTGTCCTGTTGAAATTGAATCAAATCTGCGGCAATTCACAATCCTCTATCAATAGATAGATATAGAGATAGTTTATATATATATATATATATAGATAGTTTTTAGTCGCCAATCGTAATCTTCAAATATGTGGTTTCATGTAATGTCGTACCGCGTCGCCGTCGTCGCCATCCTGTAGATAAATAGAAATAGAAATAGAAATATTTTTATTCACAGGAAACATGGCTACAGGTTGTTACAAATGTTGTATAGGTAAGTACATCATTTATTATAGGAAACATTTATTATAGGAAAAACAACAAAGACATTTTCAACTATACATTTATTAATAATCAAACATGGATTTGATTTATTCATTAAGTACCTATAATATATTTATGTATTTCATAAGAATGATCCTCGAATTACATTAGAAATTAAAACAAAGTCATAGGTGTTTATATAATGGCAACATGTATGTATAATATAACCGGTTCAAGAATCTGCCACGCTCCCTCCAGCAAGCTCACGATGAGTTACTTCATGCATCGTGATATTATCACGACACCTACGCGTTAGTGCTAGAGACCTCAGACTTGATCTATTTACAAAATATTCGTGTGGGATGGAAATAAAACGTCTTTCTTCTCTTAAAACAATTTTAATATAGATACGATAAAATCATTCGCGACAAAAAAAAGAAGCACACTTAGCACACCATACGCCATATTCGAAAAAGTCTCTGTACACCATAGCCAATTTGGACATTTTGGAATTTTATAACATAGACAAAAGTTTGGTTGCCTTCCCAATTAAGTAATAACCACACCACATTCATGCAAAAATTTACGATTACATTTTACTACAAATAAAAAAAACCACCCAATTAAATGAATTATCGAAATAATTTATTTCTACACTAACTTGGAATATTTTGTAAAAAAGGTTATTATGAAATCTCAACAATCATCATCATCTGCCTGGCCTTTATCCCAACTACGTTGGGGTCGGCTCCCAGTCTAACCAGATGCGGCTGAGTAACAGTATTTTATACGGAGCGACTGCCATCTGACCTCCGCCACCCAATTACTGGGAGACACTGATACCCTAAGGTTAGACCGGTTGTCAGACTTTTTGGTTGCTGAATTCCGTAACGACTGTCAAAGGTATTCCGTATGACAACCGGGACCAACTGCTTAACGTGCTATCCGAGATGTAAGAAATCTCAACAATAATAATAAATATTGTAGTTCCAAAATATTGTCAGGGTTCAATGGCCCCAAGATCATTACAGCTATTGGTAAGATATAAATTATAAAATATACCTATTTGACCTCCGAGCTTCAGAGCTCACACAGCACACAGATCACAGCTGAGGTCAGCCTCAGCTGTGATCTGAGTCTGATTTTATTCTGATGACAAGTAATGTTATTTATGTTATGAATAATAATTGCTTATGATGATACCATCATACGATGTTATTCATGTTCAATCGATGTGCATACAATTCCCGCCATAATTCTCGATTACTCCTAACTAGGGGAAGATACAAAGCAATGACTATTATTTGTAAGTAAATTATAACTATTCTTGTGATAAATGAAATATGCAGTACGTTCCATACAAAATATGTTAACAATATGACGTCACTCAATACAAACATTAACGTCGCTATGTATAAGCGACGCCACTTGTCAGTAGGTGTGCTTGCGCTGGCGGCATTTGAACGACGGAACAGATTTGACACAAGTTTTATGTATATAATCAAGTTTATTATCAAAGGTACAATGCTGCTGACGAAAATAATACCCTCGGTGATGAGAACACAATATATTTTATCCGTCTGTCGTGCACTAAAATATAAACCTAGTAAACTACTAATGAGGTACATTACTAGAGGCACTCCCCAACCAAAGAGGCTACTTTTCAGATATCTTCGTGTGATATCATTATGGAAAACCTTAACTAAGTCAACATAAAACATATAACACAACACTAACAACCAATGATAGTAAATTGTTGTAAAGCATCTAATTCCAAAAACACAGATAGATTTGATTCGCACATCCTTAACAAGGAATAGCAATGTCATACTTGTTAAACGTAATAAATTTACTAGGATTAAGTTGAGATAAATATAGTTTTTGAAATGACGAAACTTCTTCAAGATGCACCACGATATCACTCCATATATGAACGCAGCCAATGTAATCAGAATTACACCGTAGTGTATGGCTAAATACAAAAAGTAGTATTTCAAAATATCTGATACTAGAGGGTCTTCACTAACTGTAGAATTCTCCATGCGTGTAGAGTAGTGTGCGCCGGCGCCGTCATCAGACATGACAAGTGCCGCGAGACGAGGAATATCCGTTGAATGTGCACTCTTAGGTCGCGTCTTCACCGAGACACAGGATAGTGATTCACTTTTAGTTTTGATGGCAAAAATACAATTTTAATAATTCAGGATATGCAGTAGTGTGACCATTAAAACAATCGATGGGATAATACCTAGTTTAAAGCCAAATGTGTGTTAACGATGAATTAGAGGAAAAAAACAATTTAATCAATATTTGTTGCACCTTTATTTTATCATAAATTATCCTGTTTGCGGCTCGGGTTCGAGTAGTGGACGATACCTAATGAGCGGTTAAGTTAGAGGATTGACACCACACTGTGGCTTCAACACCTTAGAGGAAGCTCTTTCCGACCAATTCATCAAAGGAGGGAGGAAGGAAGTTCTTTGCCAAGAGTCAGACGGAGCTGATCTTGGCCCAGACGGTGGAGCTAGCGGAAAGCGTGCGCACCATGCTGTCCGCCTGCGCCGGTGCTGCATGGTTCGGTGTGGTCAAGGTAAAGTGTGTCCGACAATCACAAATCAAATCGGTGCCGGTTCAAAAACTATAAATGAAAGAAGTGTAAGTATCATCTCACGTTGCAAGTACGGCGGGCTGTTCAGGCGCTGCTGCTGCAGCTGCTGAGACCCTCAAGCGGCGCAAATACTGTAACCTTAATGGTTGTTACAGATTTGAGCCATTTGGGGTCGAAACGCTCGGGTCATGGGGTCCGAGTGCGCGTCACCTTTTTAAGGAAATCTTTCGCCATCTGGTCGACACTTCGCGTGACCAGAGGGCTGGCTCTTTCTTTGGCCAAAGAATTAGCATTGCCATTCAACGTGGCAATGCTACCAGTCTTCTGGGCACGTTCCCGGATGACAGCGATGCGGAGGAGTACTTTGACGCCGCCTAAGTGTTCTCTCTTTGCTTTTATTTATCTTTAATTTTTAATTTATTTTTAATTTATTTGTAAATATTTAGTCTATGTATGTAAATACAGAAGTGTAATATCAAGGGCCATCTTAAGATATGCTCAAGTGAAGTTTAGAGTGTAACAAGGCAATGATTTAAATCTGCACGAATTCACATTTCACTGTCTATTTTCAGGACGGCGGCGTCTACCGCGTAACTAAAATTGTAATGAACATCGACATCGGTATTAAACTTCAATACGATCGTGAGAGCCTAAACTTTGAGCTAACTTGTAAAAAAATTACCTATCAATTGTTTGGACTCCTATCTTCATGATCGGTATAAAAAAATACAAGTTAGCTCAAAGTTTAGGCTCTCACGATCGTATTGAAGTTTAATACCGATGTCGATGTTCATTACAATTTTAGTTACGCGGTAGACCCGCGGGTCCGATTGGTGAATCCAAATAAAGCCAATCTCCCAAATATGTGGTTTCATTCGTAATGAAATGAAATAAATTTATTTTTGCAAGAGCATGGTACAAAAGTTCTTATTTTAAATATTGTTTCACAAAACTCAGCCAGTTAGGCATGCAAAAGATGACATAGTATTTATGGCATGTATCTAGTAAAGCAATTCTATAAATAAAAAATGATTACAATTAAATGTCGATATAATGTCAACATGAATAATTTAATTAAAGTAATGATATAATGTCAAAAACAATAATATACATATTATTAATGCAATAGTGTATTATAAAGTGTCACAATAAACATCAGAAGCCAATTGTCAGTAAACAAAGATTGCCAACTTAATTATGTCTACATGTTAATAATTTATTATTAGAATAAAATGTCTTGTCTCGTAACCATTTCAACAGTTTATTTATAAATAATTTCAATGACAATTATTTTATTCTATTTGGTATTGCATTATATATACACGTACCTATCCTCGTCGGCACGCTATATACATACAAACATTTATTATTTACCTAATAAAGCAGAAAAACAACAAATTGATTTTTAAACTATACATTTAATAATAATCAACATAAAGGACCTACTCAATATTATACACCTGTTTTGTAGGAATTATTACAATATTAATTACCTAATATAAACAGAACTAATAAAAATAAAAAATCCTAAAATTACTTATAAATTTAAATTAAGGCATATGCATTTTTATAATGCCAACATGTATGTTTACGGTTCAAGAATCTGCCACGCGCCCTCCAGCAAGCTCACGATGAGTTACTTCACGCATGGTGATATTATCACGACACCTACGCGTTAGTGATAGTGACCTCAGACGTGATCTATTTACAAAATATTCACGCCATAATTCACGATTACTTTTTACAATTACAAAAAACACATCCAATGCAAATGAATTAAAGAAATACAGTAATACATCTACACTACTTGGAAGTATAACTACGTTGCTAGGATTATTATGAATTCTCAAAATTAATAAGATATAATTGGTCACCATTATGAGATCGCTTAGTACAAACATCAATGTTACAATGTAGAAGCGACGCCAGTTGTCAGTAGCTGTATTCTCGCTCGCGTTACTACAGCGGAACAGAGAACATACAATTTTTACGTAAATGAAAACATTTACTAATAAAGGTAAAACTAAACTTCCAAGAAGAAATATTAGAAAAATATTTAATACTATATCAACCTTTAATGATATGTTTGTTTCTTCTGTTGATATTAATATTACCACATGTGTAAATAAAACAAATAGCAGTTCTAGTAGAGGCAACACCCAAGCGAATAGGCTGCTCTTTCGATATCTCTCTTGGATTTCGATATTGAAAACTTTAACAATGTCAACGTAAAACATGTAACACATCACCAATAACCAATGATTGTACACTGTTTTGAAGTATACAAAAATATGTATACATATCCATTTTAACACTATATTTAATGTAGTCCTATGTATATTTCTAAATATATGGACACCGATGGAAAACACTGTTAAACTGCAAATATTCGCTATGATTGCGTTGAGATACACATAGTTTTTGAAATTACGAAACTTTTTTATGATGCACCACGAGGTCACTCCATAGATTAATGTAGCTACTGTGAGCACAAGCACAGCGTAGTTTAGCACTATAAAGAAGTCAAAGTTGGAGAGCATGGTGTATTGCTCTATAGTTTATAGGTGAATATCGCTAACAGTCCAGGCGAGTGTCGCGAACTAAAGACTACTCACGCTACGAACGTGCACTAGATGAGCACGATACGTATTTACACCAAGATGCAGCACAAAATATTCACATTTAGACTACAAGTAGGTATTCAGATGTTGAATAAAATACAAAATGTAGGTCTGTAATCAAACAGAACATTATTTTACTAATAAAATATCCTGTTTGCCTCACTTTATCAATAGTTTCGCTGAACTAAGATGTTAGCAATCGTTTTTTAAGGTTCCGGCGAAGTGCCCACAACTACAATTCGAAGCGAGTGCAAAAATCGGACTTAATTTGCTATCTCTGTTTGACTTTAGGCGCGCGCGGCAAGCGGTGACGAGATAGCACTAGAGCCATTCAGAATTTGTTATAAAGATCGTGTTCCGTAGTACCAAGAATAATGAATGAAAAAATGTTTTTTAGATTTTTATTTGATAATCCGTAGGTTGACAATATAAGCTATATTTATGTATAAAAACCATTTTATAAACATTGCTGTTTTTAATACCAAACAAATAAGAAGAAAACATGTCATTTACGCCGTACCTACAATCATGCAAAATGCAATTCGCTTACCTACATTTAGGTAGATAAGTATTTTGAAACACGAAAGGCCTAGGCCACTAGTTATATACTATCCGAATCTGAATAATATCATAGTATGGTGGAAATATGCTATGTAGGAGATCTCGAGGGAGACCTAAAACCAGGTGGATGGATGTAGTGCACAGAGATATGGCGACATGCAAAGTTTCCGACACGGATGTCAAAGACAGAGCGAAGTGGAAGCGAAATATAAAGAAGGCTGACCCCACCACCATGTGGGATTGACAGTCGGGAAGAGAGAGATGGTGGAAATATGCTCGAATTATAAATGATTTTGGTATTGCGTTTGTATGGGCAACTCTCTTCCGCCGACCTCTTAATTTATTCAAATACAAGGTAGAGACTGTTCATACACGGTGTTGTTGAATGAACGTAAACCCTGAATACCTATAGTTTGTCAGTCGCGTGACTTAAAGACAAAAAGACACTGCGTACCGCGTACCCTAATAAATTAAGTATTAAGTAATACAAACGTTAATATGTCTCTAATATCAGTTAATGTAAGTCTTAGGGTGCGGTGGCCAATCTCAAACATCATTTAACTTGACAATTTGTTTTTACCTTCCCTGTAAGAAATGTATGTGCACGCCACTGCAGTTTGTTCATAATTGGCTATTGAACCGATTTCAGTAACTTTTAATATAGGTATTTTTTCCAAAAATTCGCCAACCCAACGCTCGAGTGAGCTAAAGAAATTGGACCTATTTTGAAAAATATTGAAATATTGAAAACGACTCAAAAAAAATACATCATGAGGAAATATGGAAACCAGAGAGGACCCAAAAAAGTTCCCACTGCTGGTAAGAGGACCCAAAAAAGTTCTCTTTCTTGGGTCCTTGTCTTGGGTTTCTTGGGTCTTTCTTGGGTGAACTTTTTTGGGTCCTCTTACCAGCAATGGTAAGTAGTAACTTGAAATGTGTACCTAATTAAAAAAAAATTGATACTAAATTGAAAGAAAGAAGAAGAAAGAAAGAAAATACATTTATTAAGCACGGACAGTGACAACTAGACATCTATGGTGACAACACACGAGAGAAAATTAAATAAAAATTTACATAAACCTTTAAACAATAAAAAATGCGCAATGGCAGATGTGTATCCGGGTTCAGGTCAAAGGTTCGACCCGCACAAGGAAAAATGTATAGGTAGGTATTCTGAGTCGAGTTTGGGTCCGTGATTTGCATATGAAACTAGCTACACCAATTCTCATAATATTTATTTATTTAAAATGCTTCATGTACAATGTACAAAGGCGGTCTTAATACCGTAGGTATTCTCTACCAGACAACCTTAGGGTGATGCAGAGACAATGAAGGTAGATGCACCAAAAAACTAACTTAAATGAGAGGTAGGTATATTAAATTATACTTAAAAACAACTATAATTAGGTATATATAAATAAATATGAATTATTATATTATGCTAAATAAACATACACATATTGTATAAATAATAAATATATAGATACAATTCAGAAAAATTAGTGTCGAGATGAATCTGCCGATGTCTTGTCACGAAAGTATTTACGTACTTTAAATTTAAATGAGAGCTTAATATCAACCATAATTTTATTATCTGCGGTGCATCCGTCAAACTATAAATGACGCTAATTAAGATGAAGCTCTGACATTTGCACCAAGGATAACCACAAAAAAGTACTAAGCCCACGTTATTATGGCCCAGTCTCTCAGAGGTTTAAAGGCTATTTTCACCGACAACATAACTGATGATTAAAATGAAAACGGCTGTTTAGTTTACCCATACAAAATTTCATGGTAAACGGGTGATTATGTCCTAATCATCTGTTATGTTGAATTTGGGCCTTAGTCCCAGTGATAGACACGTTACAGTTAAAGTCTAATGTTCTTCTGTAGCGTCGGCAATATAAATCCACACGGAAAAAACTAATGTTTTTTTTTCTTTTTTTTTCTTTTTTTTGTCGAGGCTTCAGTTCACCTTGATGACTATGCCAGCCTCGTAAGGTCACTCTAATACAACAAATGACAAAACTTAACTTATACTTAAATTAATAATGACTACGAAAAAAAAACTATATTTAATTAAATTAAAAAACAAAGAAGATCTAATTAGAACTAGTCTGTATTTAAAAAAATAATCCACATCAGATCGTCTTAAAAATATAGGATTTCATAAAAATAAAACAAACGACTTTGCAGGCTCCATTCGAACTAAGTACTCGGTTGTTAATAGCAATAATTCGTTTATTACGTTTTTCAATGCAGGGCGGTACAATCCCGACTCGTAAGAAATATTGTCAGAATAACTAACTACGCTTGAAAAACAGGTTTTAAATATACTATACCTCTTACTAAAGCGATGATTAAACATTATTATTTCAACTAAAATAACTGGTTACATCTATTGCCATCTCTATTCATTGGTATACAAATTACAAAGACAGCTATGATTTAAACAGTGTTAAAAAATTACAAGTTTTTATTCAAAATATTATGTTCTTTTTTATTGTTTTTTTTTTTTTAATATTCTGTTCAATTTACTTTGTTTTAAGGTAGGTATGATGGGGTTGACATGTCCTTATTGCATAGAAAGCCCTAAATATAATGTTATTTATTTAGTTATCCCTATCTCTGTCTGCCACACTTACCGGTCCTCTTCATCCTATCCTTTTGATGCCTTAGAATCCAACAGCAATAAAAAATAGTGACTTATTTTTGCTGAAAACACAAAGCACAGTTTTTTTTTTTTTTTTTTTTTTTTTTTTTTCTCTCACGTGTAGATTCTTCATTTAATTTCCCGCCTTTAGAGTGTTTGATTCTATTTGCCTATTGATGACGCACGGTCTCACGGAATAGCGATAATTAACTTGAGCTTGCGCAAGCGACGTCGTCACGCAACTAAGTACACATTTATTGAGATAGGTAAGTAAGGCTTTGACATCCCACCCCATTCAATATAAGAAAATGTCATTCAACCCAAAGAAACCCGATCTGACAGACGCTTGCGCACAGACCGGTGCGGAGCGGTCGCGGCACGCTTATGCGTCACCAACTGCAACGTCATAAAGACGGTAATTCCCATTAGCCCTGTATATAAAATGAAAACATTGCTCGTAAGATGCCATTTGTTAGTGCCTCCAAGACTCAGAGAGGACGCGAGTCGGCAGTGCGCATGTAGCGCGACCAGCGGCGCATGCGATGCTCGCCATGCCTGAGACCTACAGCCACTTACCAGCAGTACCCAACACTACAGCATTTCGACCGCCCCTTGTGTCCGTAATCGTTGAGTACATCGTGTTAGTGCTGACTCTAGCTGCGTTCATATACGGAGTGATATCGTGGTGCGTCTTAAAGAAGTTCCGTCATTTCCGAAACTATGTGTATCTCAGTGCTGTCGTGGCGAGTTTGCTACGATTAACAACGGTATCCATCATCATCCCTGGTATCATACAGATTATCACTATCGATGACAAACAGATCCTAGATGTATGTCGTTGTATTTGTACCTATTTTACGGCAGTGCAGAATTATTGGTTATTGGTGATATGTTATATTTTTTATGGTGATATTGTTAAGGTGTTCACTGGACATGTCTCAAACAGGTATCTCAAGGGCAGCCTGTTTGCTTGGGGAGTGCCTTTAATAACATTTATCATATATTATGTATTCATTTACTATAATGAAAAGTTTTTATCAGAACGAAATTTACTGGATGTTGCAGCCAATTACGTTGAAGTGTTTATTATAATTTCTCCTTTGATTATTAACTGTTTCATTTATATCATAGTTGTAGGGTCTCTGTGTCGCTGTTGTAGTAATACAAAAACAGCCACCAACACCTGGCGTCGCTTCTACATAGCGACGTTGTTATTTGTATTGAGTGACATCATAGTGTTGTCCTCTTTTATATGGGATGTAATGAGCGTTACATTTGTATTAAGAGCGATAATGTCAAAGCTACAACAAATAGCGATTGATTTATTTCTTCCTTTAGTAAGGAGCAATCGGGAATTATGGCATGAATTTTATGTAAATCGAATGGAAAAACGTATGACAAAAAATAAAATTTAAACCAATAGAAGTTTTTTATTTTTTATCTTTGATTTTCGGGCTTTTGAATGTCTTATTCTTGAAGCGTCAAGGTAATAAATAGCAGGGCCGTTGTTATATTAGTTGCGACAAAATCAAGTGCAATCTTTCTACTTCTGTCTAGAGATGGAAAAAATCTTTTCACCATCTATTGTTTTATAAATTAGTTTTTTTTTCAAAAATAGTTAAATTCTATAATTATTACTGTGGAATAAAACACCAAATCAAATCAAATCAAATCAGTTTATTTGCTTAAAATGCGGTATAAAAGATGGTACATTATATTTTATCTTAGTGCAAACACATTCCGCCATATAATAATGGCATGCAAATATAATAAAAGAATACATTAAAATTATAAATTATTAGATAATCAATTGGATTTAAATTAAATATTAAATGTAATTATATTAATTAATATAGGTAGTAAAATACTCTAGTAAACAAATATCATCTTATAGAGCTTACAATGCAATCCTATAATGGTAGGAATGACGTGAATATTTTTTTAAATATTCCTCAATTGAGTAGAAGCTCTCAGATATTAACCATTTCCGCAATATGATACAGAACTTTTTATAGGGTAGATCAACAATCCATTTTGGCAACGAATTATAAATAAGAGGCGCCATATACACGCAACTGCGCCTAAATAGTTCTAATCTAGATGTGATGAATATCAAATATCAATTAAATTACCTACCTATAATGAACCATTGGGTCCACAGTTAAAAGAGTCCGTGCCAAAAGAGTTCCGAAACGAAAAAAGAGTTCCAATCGCGCGCCACTCCGCGCCAGTCTTTGTTTTGTCAACCGACATAATACACGTCAAAAATACCATTCCTACTGTATTGTTAAAAAGTAGAATAGGCTGATAAATTGTCGCAAGTAAAATACTGTTTACCAATGACGATACGGTTTGAATTAGAATGCTATAGTTTTTTATATTTCTTTAAATGTACCTACGCGTGTTATAGCTTGACTTGGGACACATTTTTCTTGAATTTTATTCTAAGCCCGCCGTCTATTTTCTACGTCTCCTGTTTATTTTTTATTCGTGTTTGTTTTTTTTTTTTTGTTTCTTTGTGATCTCTGTTTCAATTATTTTTTTGTGCTGGCAATATATTTCCTTTATCGAATAAATGCTTACTATTCTATTATATTTCTATTCTATTAGTAGGTCAATGTAATCTTCACTTGTGTTAGAATCACCTGTATCAGTATACATTATTATTATTTATTATTATTCTTTATCCTGGTACCTACGCTTGTTCTATCGACATATGAATAATTAATTGTCATTTATGTAAACATCAGTGAGTGTTGTCAATTATTTTGAGCCATTTTATTTTACGAAGGTATTTCTTTGTGCTGTGAGCTGTGGGCCAAAATTGCCACTATGTGGAGCCCTGACACAGCTAGACGGCATCGCGGCAGACCACGAAGGAGATGGAGAGACGAGCTGGATAAAATTAATAAGGATTGTCCACTGGCTCTGGACCGGAAGACATGGAAGTCATGGGGGAGGCCTTTGCTCAGCAGTGGGATGATATAGGCTAACAGGAACTATATCATATTTAACGATAACAATTACCCATATTTTTATTTATGTAATCTTTAAAAAAACGTGTCCAGAAAAAACAAACCGTTATTTTACAACGAAGTAGAGTTATAAAATAACGGTGTTTTTCTGTCTGTATGACTGTAATTTTGTATCTAAGCTATTTGCAATTGTAAACGATTAGGGTAAACTTTCTGTAGATAGAACAAACATTTCATTTTCAATATTGAATCCAACTGTTTCCTGTACTTACATTATCTTCGAGGTCCATGAGCAAATTATTAACTATTTACCGCCGTTAAAAAAATGAAGTAAGAAACCATAGTTTAGTTGGTCACGTACATAAATGAGAAACAGAATAAAAAAAAAAAAAAAAAAAAAAAAAATAATTATAGAAAAAATTATAAAGTAGAAACAAAATAAAAAGTAATAATACAGGAGGTGTGGTTCTTTAGCCTCGCCACACAAAACAAGTTAAGAGAATTATAAGTATTTTTATAATATCCGAAAAGGTTGGCAACGCATCGGTGACTCTTCTAGTGTTGCGGATGTCCATGGGCGGCGGTAATCACTTACCATCAGGAGAAACGGAAGTTCCCCTGCCTATAAACAATTTAAAAAAAAATTGTTTTCGCAGTTCGATAACGTCTTGGCTTAATGTTCGGATGGCCGATTATAATAATAACATATTTTTTATGCTAATATTTCGTCGCCATAGTATCACTGAGGCATGCAGTATTTTAAAGCGTGCTGTCATTTATCTACGTTCCGCTGTGTCGGGTTTTTCACTGGTTAAAGAAATCCTGTTTATCTGGTTACAATTAGACGCCGTCTTTAAAATCACAGTTTTGCATATCCTTTAAACTTACATAGCATTATTCACGATAATTTATTGTAGATATTCATAGGTTATATTTTTATTTATCGCCCTGTATAAAGTAAGTGACAGAGTGTGAGTGCAATCAGTGTGTGTGTGTGCGGACGTTTTTATGAAATAAATTTTGATTTTGATTACTTCTAGTATTTCTAGAGTGTCAAAAATATTTTCGTGTAGGACCATGTAGGACCGATTTGTTTTACTGTCAGAATAAAAAATAAAAAATTTAAGCATGCTCTTTCAAATGTACTATGTCTCGAGTCTGAGGACACCAATTTACCCATTCTCATTAATTGAATCATCACTCAAAAAACCTAGTTAAAAAAAAATTGAGTCATCAAAGTGAATAATTGTATTACCTACCTATTGTTTCCGTGAAGATACTTATTAATGGTTAAGGTATATTTCCTCTATGAGTAAACTTGTTGCCGATGCAATAATAATAAGTTTATTGCATTATTTATTGCCAATAACTGGTACACAACTAGTATTTAAATATATTTTAATAGGACGAACTATGACATTAGATATATTTATTTTAAACTTAGATGATCATAAAAGTCGAACAATCAATATCGATATCCGTGGTAGGTATTAATTTTTCGTCTTCATATTTTGCTTCATCTTTTATACAATAAAATTATATATTTTTAAATACTAATGCCCGCGACTCTCGAGCCGTCAAAAACCCCCGACTCCAACTAGAAAAAGAACTGTAACTTATGAACGGCTTAACAAATTTTCGTGAAACATAGCTAAGATGATACCAGATTAAACATAGGTTTCGATTTAAAAAACTGCATTGGAATCGGTGCATCCATTTTGCAGCTACGATGTCACAGATAGATACACAAATACACATATATACACAGATACACACTACAAACTTATGGCACCCTACTTTTTTGTCGGGGGTTAAAAAGACCAATTTTGCATAAGTGGTTGAATTTTGTAAAATATTTCTTTAGTTCCTGCCAGAATTGAAGCTAGACCAACAAAATCGCCTGTCTTCTGTTTGCCGGCATTGCCCGTAGAAACACATAATATAGAAGGCAAAAACGCAAGAGGTTCGGATGCAGCAAGCCACAGACAGCAGCAAATGGAGATCAACTATCAAAAAAATCATGGGAAGGAGTCACGATCCTCGACATTGAAGGACCGGCATCGGAGGGGAAGTGATTTCCTAGTCCTAACCCCTACGACACACAAGGAAACTACTGGCAATTTTCTAGTTGGTAAGATTGAGTTCCCGATATTTCATGATGAGTTACTACTATTTCCCTTATTATATTAGATTGATTAGATTCAGGTTCAATTTTCCAAGTATGTGATCAGAGAACAGGATTCCTTCTTGGCCTTTGTAATGGACCACCCTATTTATTGAGAAGTCAATTCAGGCTTTTGTAGGAACTTATAAAATGTAGTGATTCAAGATACACGAGCGAGAGACATTAGAAGTCGCGGGGAGTATTTATTGTTGGTTTTCCCTGTCGTCATAAACAATCAGCGCTGTGTCATCTGCATAATTACTGCTTAGTCGTAATATGGGATTTAGGATTGACACAGGTAATTTATACATCATTATAGATTTATCAGGAAGAGGGTAGGCATATAGGGTAGGGTCCTAATATGCTGCCCTACGGTACTCCCAATATTATATCCTAATAATAAATAAATAAAATTTTATTCAAAATGACAATTAATATACCTAATTAAGTATGTAGTTTGTTTTACACCGTACGTTTTTCAATAGGTAGCTTAAAAACATTTCTAGTGCTTTCTATTTCATTTTTTATATTATATCAGCATGGAAACAGAGTCGAATGCTTTCGTCAAATCGAAAAAATCACTCTAGAATAGGCTTGCTCTACAGTTTTCCACCAATAAAAATTTAAAAGCTGCCATGTAATTATATTCAAATATTTCTGTCTGGCCCACCTACAATTAATTATTGAGGAAATTTTATCGGCATGGCCTTGATTTTTTCCCTAGACATATGTTTAGGTAATATATTACGAGTGTATCCGTGCCTCGGAAAACACATAAACCAGATAGTGTCGGTTGTTATACGAATACCTAAAACGATCACAGAAGATTAAAAAAAATTAACAACCGGACTACCATTGGGGAATCTTTGTCTCCCAGTAATTGGGTGGCAAGGCCTGATGGCACCCGCTCTGTGAAAATTCAGCCGCATTTGATTAGATAGACTGGAAGCCGACCCTAATACTAATTGGCTAAAAATAAAAGGCTAGGCAGATGGTGATATTATGCATTTTATTTAAAATAATGCTTAAAATAAAATACAAGTGATCATTTTGGTAATTTTTTTTCATTTTGATATCTTTTTTATGTCGCTTCTTAACATCTAAGGTGATTAAGGCTGACATTCAGAGACGACAGAAACGAGTCTAAGCGTGAACTTACGCTTCCATCTGTCAAAATCAACAGCTTGCGCTCATATTTGTATTCAGAGACGTTCGGAACACGGCTTAAACTTAACGTAAACTAAGATAAGCCAAGTAGTGAATATTGACTACTTAAGACGACACTAGCGCCGCCAAGTGGGCTTAGGTGGAGTTAATATCGACAATTTGAGATTTTCAAGTCCGACTAACCTCATAATTAAGTTATGAGGTTAGTCGGACTTGAAAATCTCAAATTGTCGATATTAACTCCACCTAAGCCCACTTGGCGGCGCTAGTGTCGTCTTGTGATAGATACACAAATACACATATATACACAGATACACACTACAAACTTATGGCACCCTACTTTTTTGTCGGGGGTTAAAAAGACCAATTTTGCATAAGTGGTTGAATTTTGTAAAATATTTCTTTAGTTCCTGCCAGAATTGAAGCTAGACCAACAAAATCGCCTGTCTTCTGTTTGCCGGCATTGCCCGTAGAAACACATAATATAGAAGGCAAAAACGCAAGAGGTTCGGATGCAGCAAGCCACAGACAGCAGCAAATGGAGATCAACTATCAAAAAAATCATGGGAAGGAGTCACGATCCTCGACATTGAAGGACCGGCATCGGAGGGGAAGTGATTTCCTAGTCCTAACCCCTACGACACACAAGGAAACTACTGGCAATTTTCTAGTTGGTAAGATTGAGTTCCCGATATTTCATGATGAGTTACTACTATTTCCCTTATTATATTAGATTGATTAGATTCAGGTTCAATTTTCCAAGTATGTGATCAGAGAACAGGATTCCTTCTTGGCCTTTGTAATGGACCACCCTATTTATTGAGAAGTCAATTCAGGCTTTTGTAGGAACTTATAAAATGTAGTGATTCAAGATACACGAGCGAGAGACATTAGAAGTCGCGGGGAGTATTTATTGTTGGTTTTCCCTGTCGTCATAAACAATCAGCGCTGTGTCATCTCCATAATTACTGCTTAGTCGTAATATGGGATTTAGGATTGACACAGGTAATTTATACATCATTATAGATTTATCAGGAAGAGGGTAGGCATATAGGGTAGGGTCCTAATATGCTGCCCTACGGTACTCCCAATATTATATCCTAATAATAAATAAATAAAATTTTATTCAAAATGACAATTAATATACCTAATTAAGTATGTAGTTTGTTTTACACCGTACGTTTTTCAATAGGTAGCTTAAAAACATTTCTAGTGCTTTCTATTTCATTTTTTATATTATATCAGCATGGAAACAGAGTCGAATGCTTTCGTCAAATCGAAAAAATCACTCTAGAATAGGCTTGCTCTACAGTTTTCCACCAATAAAAATTTAAAAGCTGCCATGTAATTATATTCAAATATTTCTGTCTGGCCCACCTACCTACCATTTTGGTAATTTTTTTTCATTTTGATATCTTTTTTATGTCGCTTCTTAACATCTAAGGTGATTAAGGCTGACATTCAGAGACGACAGAAACGAGTCTAAGCGTGAACTTACGCTTCCATCTGTCAAAATCAACAGCTTGCGCTCATATTTGTATTCAGAGACGTTCGGAACACGGCTTAAACTTAACGTAAACTAAGATAAGCCAAGTAGTGAATATTGACTACTTAAGACGACACTAGCGCCGCCAAGTGGGCTTAGGTGGAGTTAATATCGACAATTTGAGATTTTCAAGTCCGACTAACCTCATAACTTAAATAAATAGGTTTATGTCTCAGATATTTTGTTTCGCTCACTCCAATTGCATTTTGTATATATTGCTATCCTGTTTTAATTTTTATATACGCCTGCTTACACATTTTCATAAAAACCGTAACTTACCGATAAACATTTTGCTATTAAAAATGGCCATAGAGAAGAGAGTCTTAGCTAAGCTTACACTGCGACTCTGAATACGAATTTTGAAGATGCGCTTAGCGACGACTTCGCTTAGAGCGGTCTTCGCCCGTCTTATGTTCATGTCTCTGAATGTCAGCCTAACAGCCACAACAAACAATACAATAACTTACGAGTTTATACAAAAGAATATTTAAAAAAGAAAAACGTGTTCCCCATCTTTACTTAGATTATAACCTTTTAAACTATTAGGTACATTACGTATTTGTATTTCATTACTTTGTTCTGTCTTTCTTTTCTACGTATCTGCAATCGGCTGCCTAGCCATAATCAGAAGCCTAATTGTCGTAATTAATTTACACTATGACTGAAAATTTACAGAATTGAGATTATAATTATTATGAATTGACAAAATATCTATATTCTATTCTGATTCTGACTAATGATTTGAATCTAATCTTTTTACAGGCTCATTTCAATCAAATTTTTGACGTTTATTTATGGACGAGAATCCAATTTTACTATCTGTGTTGGTTCAAAATGTTAGTAGAATACCCTCAGATGAAGAACCCGCTCAAGAATTGATACCGATTTGGCTTTAATCAATTTTCGACCTCATTACAATATCATTTCACGTTTGATTGTTTGTTAGGGTAGGAGAATACCATTTGTGATATTGATCTACTGTATCGGAACTATATTTTGTACACTTTTAATTACGAGAATTGGGCTTCTAATGTTTTCCAGGTGAAACATGGTTTCGGTGATGTTCTATTAAACATCTTTAACATTCAGAACTAGTTTAGTTTCTCTGGTCTAAGTTTTTTATTGGACATTCTATTATAAGTTTGGGATGTATGCAAAGTTTTAAAACCTGCCCAAGCTTTAAGGTTCATTAACCCGTACGCTTTCGCAAATAATACAAAAACAGTTTTGAGTATTTAAAAAGGTATATTTATCCTTGAATACATCATTATAAACTAAAGGTGAGTACTGCTACCGACGACAGCGAGAAATCTTTTGCATTGCACAGTATCTACGTACAAATGATTTACTTTTTGATTTTATTTTAACGTTCTATTATTTAAAACATAATTATTTTTATTCAACTTAATAACTACAGTTATCTACGTTTTGAATTTATTATAATGTTGATACGTCATCCTTCTATAAGTTCTGAAAATATAGGTATACATATTTTTTTGTTTTATTGTAGTATGTAGGTATAACCTTGGACAATTATGTTAATCAGGATTATCCAACTTCAAAGATCTTCATACATTCCAATCAAATATGAATATGATACTGGTTTTGTAAATATGAATAATATTAAAATAATATTTTTAACACAAATTTATTCTCGCGACCAGTAGGTAGAGCTACCAACCTTTATACTTGAACTTATATTTGTACAGTCGGCGACATAAGTAGAAGAATTTTATGTAATTTTGAAATAAATACAAAGAAGATATTCGATAAAGATACGCCACTCTAGGTACAAAAAGTAATGTTAGCAAGTTTTCATTCATAAAAACATTAATTCATTATTCTAGCATTTTCTTAAAGAACTTAATTTCCCCTTCATTTAGCGAATTGACAATGCGCTTATCCATAACCTAACCGTCAAAAACCCCAACTACAACTAGAAAAAGAGTTGTTACTTTTGAACGGCTGAACAGATTTTCATCAAACATAGTTAGCTTTATAGTTAGTTTCATCCTAAGATGATACTCGATGAAACTAGCTTTCAATTAAAAATAACTGCATTGAAATTGCTCTTTCCGTTTTGGAGCTACGATGCCACAGGCAGATACACAAATACACATATATTCAGACACACATGTACACAGATACACACTACAAACTTATAACACCCCTCTTTCTTGCCGGGGGTTAAAAATAACAGAATTAAATTCATCAGAAGTAACTCTTAGGCTGAGATGATCTATAGATCCTACTTAGACTGCTCAAACTTCGCTTTTGAATTAGGTGTTTTTTATTGACTTTTAGACTTTATTGACTTCGTCGGTCTTAGCTTATACCTAGTACTATTTCAGCGAGTCATGAGTTATGACTACAAATATTAGAAAGAAAGAAATTGCGATTATTGGTAAAATTAAAACGCATCACATTTAATAGAAAAATGTACGTTTATGCCAAAAGGGCCTCAGCTCAGCATCAGTCAGATGGCAACACTAGGTGCTACCTTCTGACGCTGATACAATACATAAATGTGCATATTAATTATGCTTAGCAAAGTTTAGTAAAGTCTGAGCTTAAGTCAATCTACGCATAGATCTTAGCCTTAGTGAAAATTGAAAACAAGTTAAAATAGACATGATTTTCATCCATTTTACGGAATATTCTTTACAAAACGATTTATATAAAATTCATGCCATAATTCCCGATTACTCCTTACTAAAGGAAGAAATAAATCAATCGCTATTTGTTGTATTTTTGACATAATGGCTCTAACTGAAAATGCAAGGCTCATTACATCCCATAATAGAGAAGATAACACTATGATGTCACTCAATACAAATAACAACGTCGCTATATAGAAGCGACGCCAAGTGTTAGTGGCTGTACTTGCGCCTGCCTTAGAACAACGGAACAAGGAACATAAAACCACGATATAAATAAAACAGTTAATAATCAAAGGTGAAATTATTATAAGAACTTCAACAGAATCAGCTATAACCTCCATTATAATACGTCCTGTTAACATTTTCGCATTTAAATAGATGACTACATAATATATGATGAATGCTACCAAAGGCACTCCCCAAGCAAACAGGCTACTCTTCAGATACCTTCTGGATACGTTACCATTAAACACTTTTACAATATCACCATAAAAAATATAACATATCACTAACAACCAATAGTTCTGCACTGCGGAAAAGTAGGTACAAATATAACGACATACATCTAGGATCTGTCTGTCATCGATTGTGATAATCTGTATGATACCAGGGATGATGATGGATACCGTTGTTAATCGTAGCAAACTCGCCACGACAGCACTGAGATACACATAGTTTCGGAAATGACGGAACTTCTTTAAGACGCACCACGATGTCACTCCGTATATGAACGCAGCTAGAGTCAGCACTAACACGATGTACTCAACGATTACGGACACAAGGGGCGGTCGAAATGCTGTAGTGTTGGGTACTGCTGGTAAGTGGCTGTAGATCTCAGGCATGGCGAGCATCGCATGCGCCGCCTTAGACGCACTGAAAGTGAAGCACTAATACACGTCCGCACCGAGAGGCGCCAAATAGATACTGATTCACAAAGGGACAGTAGTCCTACAAGTGAAACATTCTTGTTATTTGAACTTGTTTTTGAACTTTAAGGTGACGCAGTGGTAAACTAATCATCTCAAATCGGCTTCATACATAAACGTGTGCGAGCTAGCTTAAAACAGTATTTGTCGTTAATTATAAGACTATCGTTAATTTAAGAATTTTTAGCAGAAAAAGAAAACGCATTTCAGAAATCAGAACGTTTATTGCTTCATGTGGTATACATTGGTGTTTTATACTATGTTGTTTCCAGAACATGAACCCTGTTAGGGCACTGCAATTTTTACAATTATTGTAGGTTTTAAAAAAAAAAAAAAAAAAACACAATAATACATTTATCAGTTTCGTAATTAATATCATTCATTTGGTCAAATTATGTCTTATTTGTAATAATATTGTTTATTCAAGTAAATTTAATATATTCCATTTCTAACTAAAATTAATTATATTATTTATTTATCATTGTCTTTTATTTTATCAGATAAAAAATCCTGAAGGGTATAATAACATTTCCGCACCAGAAGAGAGTGCAGTTCTCTTTTAAATAAATTCATGGTTTCCATGGCTTTTATGGACGTAGGTATTTTATTATATAATTTGACACACATTACATTTTGTGATTAATTTGATTATTTTGTGAATGTAAATGTGATATGCCTATGATTAATATGTTAAATTATTGTGTATATTGTAGTCTTGTACCTTTCGCATGCCGAATGGTAAAATGTGGCTGAACTACTCGTATTATAATAATACTTGACATCATGTACTGTACCCATATTTGCGAAATAAATTACTTATCTTAAAAAAATCCAATTATCATATTGAAGTGTGTTCTGTACAGAATCGTCGTTTCCCTATAGACTGAAAATCTCTATTTTTTAAGAGCAGTTATTGATATCTTTTGTTCTGCTGTAAAAGTTATAACAATCATGAAAAGCGATTATCAAAATCATATCAAAGACATGCTAAATGAAGCACGTAAATATCAGTTTTGCTGAGAAAAATTGTTATTCTTGCCGCCAATATTTTCAATTCGTGGCCTTATAGGGTGTGTCTTCATAAAAATGCTACACGTTCGAGTCTCCCACAAATACGTCAGTATAATTAATTGCGTGACGTATATAAATGTGTCCATTATCTTCAGAGCACCTAGTGTTCAGCGGGTCTACCGCGTAACAAAATGGTAATGAACATCAGAGTAGACCCGATCGTGAGGCTAGTTTTACTTCATACGATAAAAGAGGTTATATTTCAAGTCTTCAAGGTTACATTTTAAATTTGATAATGAGATACCTAGACATAAAATAACATTTATTGACTAAAATACTAAACTGGAATCAGTTCATTGAGTTTTGCATCTCAGCGTAGACGCGCGTTGTCACAGCAATTAATTGAAACTGCGAAAAGAAAAGCGCACGCGAATGTCATCATGTGTGATATCGAAACCATATACAACTTTACACAAAATGACAATTCTACAGAGAGTGAGAGACGCGAAGAGACTCCTGAGTTCATAATCACACACTATTTTCTGTTTATGCTAACTCTCGCTGCGTTCTTATATGGAGCGACATCGTGGTGCATCATCAAGAAGTTTCGACATTTCAGAAACTATGTGTATTGCAACGTATTCCTTGCAGATTTTTTATGTGCTATTGCGACGACATTCTACATGCATGACTTACTTCTGTCATCTATTGAAAACGAGACAACGTTACACGTTTTTAGAATTGTGTACTTTCATCAATGTGTATTCTTTGACGTAGTGAACAATTATTGGGTGTTGGTGATGTGTTACTTGTTCTACGTTGACATTGTGAAGGTTTTCCGAGGGGATATCAAAAGGAGATATTTGAAGAGCAGTCTGTTTGCTTGGGGAATGCCTTTCCTAGCAGACCTCATTTGTACTATAATAGGGTCACTTGCATTAATATTAGAAATTAGTGACGAAACTGCAGAAATAATTGAGGATGTATCTTTATGGCTTAACATTGGGATGTTATTTTTACCGTTGTTAGTAAACCTGATCATTTATGTTGTAGTTATTTGTACTCTATGTCGTACCAGCGCAAGCACGACTATAAACAACCGGCGTCGCTTCTACATGGCGACGTTGATATTTGTATCGAGTGACGTATTGTTTTTATCCTATCTGATATGGGACGAACTATACCTTCCCTATGTCATACAACGGTTGTTAGGAAATATGCAAAAAATTTTAATGTGCGTATATTTTCCAATACTTAAGAGTAATCGGGAAGCATGGCGAAATTTTTACGAGAATCGCATTAGAAGGATTAACTCGAAGGTTATTTAATCCTATTTATGGCTGGTATATTACTTATTGTTTTTACTGTATCTCGTGATGATGATCAATATGTGTCAGGATGATAGGAATAGGTATCAGACTAACATCCGGATCATGTCCAAGTTTATGCACCGTGGTACATAAGAAATATTTATCTCCATCGGGACCTTATATTAGAGTAATTCAAAAGTACGCAGAAGCTCACGAACGTAGACTTCATCATCATGTAAACGTCGAGGCAGTCCAGCTCCTCGACCACACGGACATAGTAAGAAGACTTAAAAGAACAAAACCGTTCGAGTTGGTGTTTAGTGATAGTGAGTAGTGTAATGTAGTACAAGTGCTACCTATAAACAACACATGAACAAACTGTCTTCGCCTTAATAGAGACAATAAGAAAAGTGTTATTGGACATACTCTTAGTAAAATACAGTGTAATAGTTTAATTTATAATTAAATTACTTATTACTTATTCTAATTATGTACGAGCCAATAATGCTCATACAGCGAATTGCATTTATGCATTCGTAAACAATTAACTTTAGTCGTAACAAAACTTCCGTCACGCGCTAATGTGTTAGTAACCTATAATAAAGTGCGACTCATACTATCAAACATACGCGTAGGCATAAACTATTAATAAACTATTTAATTAAACAGTGTCAGTGGTGTGAATTATTTACCTACAACAACTACCCTATAACTGGAGTATCGTCAACGGCGAAAACCCCAACAAATTACAAGGCTAGATTGTAATAAGATTAGGGTGCAACCGTCATCTACTGTGCAGCAGTAGTTTAAAATTTATTGTTATTATGTAATATGCATTAGTTTGTTAATTTATTGTTATTGTTTTATATTTGTGTATATTTTTGTATTTTATTGTATGGGCCAAGTTGCCTGAAATAAATGGAATATTATTATTATTATTATAAACCAGTTCATGGCAAAGTTGCCAAGCTAAGCCCGGATAGGGATAGTCCATTATTGAAAAACCGTTCTCATTGAAAATACATTTCGAGGAATAGAGTTGTTATAATTTTTTATCAAGATAGAAAAATATTTCAAGATTGTCAATTTTTTTGGAGAAATGTGTATTTACCAGCTGCTACCAGCGGCAGCGGTTTTACACGCATCCTAGATGAACTATTTCATGTACAAGGATAAAAAGTATGCTATTATGTTAATCCACTATATGGTCTACCTGTGTGCCAAATTTTATCCAAATTTGTTCAGCGGTTTATGTGATTGAGTAACAAACACCCAAACCCCTGTACCCCCTGCCCCTGTGCCTGTATCTAGTTTACATAGATATATGAGATAATTTTTTGCTATTTCAGTGATGGTCCCATAGGACCAACACTGAAACAGCGAAAATCCATATCTAATGTTCTATACAAATAATTTATTTAATATTACTCGACTTGATGTATTTTATGGAAAATGTGTTGATTTTTTAGTCTTTGTCTCAATATTTTTATGAATTTACTGCTGGTATTGTTATATTAATAAATGTGAATTTTTAATCGATTGCCTTTTTATTTACTTGCAAACAAATCAATTTTGATTTTTGAAATGTTGGAAGGTGCGGCATGACTACATCATAGCTATAAGGCTTACCTACCAGCAATTTAAATGTCATCTTCAAAACAGGTTGGTAGCATTGATTAAGTATATATAAAACTAGCTGTACCCGCGACTCCGTCCGCGTAGGATTGTTTTTCGTATAACTTTCCAGCCGTAAGCACTGATAGCCCAGCAGTTAGCCACTTGCCTTCCATGCAGGGTCTCAATTCGATCCGGCAGGTAATCACGATACACGCTCGTAATCGGAATCGACTCAATGTTGACAGTTCAACAACGTACCGTTTATGGTGACTTGTACTTATTATTTTTGTTTATACACCAAATTGTAAATGTTTTTATTATTAATGATGTGGTTGTCTATAATTGTTACAACACTAGAAAAGCGAGAATTTTATGTAATTTAATAATTGTGTAGTGTCTGTAATGTTGACGATCCATAATCTAAATAAAATAAAAATACATTGCGCTGTTCCGTTGTCGAGTGGAATTATTAAAAAAAATATGAAGTAATTCCCCTCGACAATGGAACAGCGCAATGAACATTCTTGTAGTGTCATTCGAGTGAATACCCATAGACAAGATCGATATTTGCAATTTCCTGCAAAAAGACAACCAAATGTCTAGGCCATGCGATTGGTTCAATTATTGCAGTCTGAACCCCAGTTGCTTGTGAGTGACCAAACTGAGAGGAGGAGACTGCAAGAAGTTTACCTTCGTGCTGGCAGAGCACTTTTTACTCCAGCATTAGAAATTGGCAATCGCGGACGAACACTGCAGTGACAACTAAAAGAGTGTAGGGTGAGTTGGGGGAAGTATAATGAAAGTATGCGAATTAAACTCCCCAACCTTGTCAACATAAAAATTTATTAAGTCGTAGGTACATGTATGCCCGTCACTATAATTCCACTTCCTAAGGTGAATGCGCTGTACTCTCCTGGCTCAGCCTCGAAGTGGTGTAGGCCGCCGAGGAGGTGGCTTGCGGAGTTGGTGACCCGCAGATGGTGACCCGCAGAGATGGTGACACGCGGTGAGCCGTGTCACGCGGGAAGGTGGCACCGAGGTGGTGATGGTGCCGATGTCACACTGGTATATACCAGCGGATAAGATACCGGTATAGTGCACCTGGTATAGGGCAGCCGATAGGTGGCAGCCAGTAACAGGAGCCGGAAAGAAGAAGCCGGTAATCCGGTAGGTAGCACCCTGGAAAATCATTCCAGCGTGTGAATAAAAGTTTCACCGTCACCTCTGATTGTGACCACCCGAAGCGTAAGCAAAGCGAGAAGTACTATTGCGCTAGTAATGGTGGTGCGTGATCGTCACAATCAGAACGGAGTAAAAAATTAAGAATGTGAGAAGCACTAAAGTTAATACAATAAAAAGATTCTAAGTTGAGGGTAAGCGAAGCGAATTACACGTTTAAGAAATGTAGCTGAAGGCTCAAAGATTATTATAAATGACACGTAAAATATAACACATGACTTGCACAAATGATAAAGCGTTACAAGTCAAATATACCTGCAAGAACATAATGTTATACACGAATACAGTTTGTTCAACACTTACCCAATATGGGGTTTATAACACTGATTTTACATACTGATTTTAGTTTAAAAATATATTTCACCAACATGAGTTGTGGGATTGCCTAGGACAACGGGAGAGGTCACGGTCAGAGTCACGCCGCCTTAAAGTAGGGAAGGCGACGCGCCCGTGCCTCCCCCGGTGATGGCAAATCCCGACTGTCGGACCGAATGAATGTAAAATCATCAGCTGCGCCGCGACGATACAGCGGTGACAAAACGAGGTAGGGATGGCTAGACCGGTTTGGTTTACGAATATAAGCGCGCCTGAGTCGCACGCTCGACTAGAACATTCGCAAACCTATAAGTCTATAGCTACGTATGTAACGCTACAACGTTACAATACCCCCCGCGCGCAGTGAAGGATTTTATTATCTCTAAAAATAATAAAATCCGCTAAAATCTTGAAAATGAGTGAGTGTTGGTTTACCTTTTAAACATCATTCATTTAACCAACCTTACATACTTCACGCATACATAAAAGTAACGTCAGTGAGTAGACTAATGTTAACTAACACCACTGACGCAGTAACCCTTACAAAACCCTTAGGTAACTAGTTGCATGAACTCGAGACCCTACCAACACCTAGTAGTTCCAAAATAAATGGCGAAGAAGAACGCGCGAGAGAAAAAAAAAACTTGAAAAAATAATAAAAGTAAAACCAGGTAAATGTTGAACCAAACGTAAAAACAAAACAAGTTACTCCGTCTGTTACAATAAGAAATATAAAATTGAGCAACGTTATGGTTGTTTTCTCCCTTTATAAGACAAAACAAAAAAGAAGTAAAAACAATAAAATTGCAACAATAAAAAAAAAAATTGCAACAGAAAAATAAAAATTATAATTTAGTGCAACTAATGTGTACGAACACCTTAAAGAAATGAACATCCAACAAATATTTAATGGAGTTCAAAAAAACAAGAAGAAAGAAAAAAAATTAATAAAATATTACACAATGATGTCGTTGACTGTACTTGTGAGTAGCACAATAGCAAACGGTTACCGATAAAATATTTAAAAAAAATTAAGAATTTTTTTATCGGTGACTACAAAATTTTATTTCGGAATGTACTCGACAAACAACAAAAATAAATTAAACTTATCAGTCAACGTTTTAAGTTACGTACACCTTAGTTGCTGGCAACCAATAAAACATAAAAACGTTTCACAAGACACACAGAACACCAGAGAAGAAGAAAAAAAAATACCCACCTTAGGAAATAAAAAAAATAGTGACCATAAAAAAAAATATACCACGTTAAGGGCGCCAATGTGACAACTAAAAGAGTGTAGGGTGAGTTGGGGGAAGTATAATGAAAGTATGCGAATTAAACTCCCCAACCTTGTCAACATAAAAATTTATTAAGTCGTAGGTACATGTATGCCCGTCACTATAATTCCACTTCCTAAGGTGAATGCGCTGTACTCTCCTGGCTCAGCCTCGAAGTGGTGTAGGCCGCCGAGGAGGTGGCTTGCGGAGTTGGTGACCCGCAGATGGTGACCCGCAGAGATGGTGACACGCGGTGAGCCGTGTCACGCGGGAAGGTGGCACCGAGGTGGTGATGGTGCCGATGTCACACTGGTATATACCAGCGGATAAGATACCGGTATAGTGCACCTGGTATAGGGCAGCCGATAGGTGGCAGCCAGTAACAGGAGCCGGAAAGAAGAAGCCGGTAATCCGGTAGGTAGCACCCTGGAAAATCATTCCAGCGTGTGAATAAAAGTTTCACCGTCACCTCTGATTGTGACCACCCGAAGCGTAAGCAAAGCGAGAAGTACTATTGCGCTAGTAATGGTGGTGCGTGATCGTCACAATCAGAACGGAGTAAAAAATTAAGAATGTGAGAAGCACTAAAGTTAATACAATAAAAAGATTCTAAGTTGAGGGTAAGCGAAGCGAATTACACGTTTAAGAAATGTAGCTGAAGGCTCAAAGATTATTATAAATGACACGTAAAATATAACACATGACTTGCACAAATGATAAAGCGTTACAAGTCAAATATACCTGCAAGAACATAATGTTATACACGAATACAGTTTGTTCAACACTTACCCAATATGGGGTTTATAACACTGATTTTACATACTGATTTTAGTTTAAAAATATATTTCACCAACATGAGTTGTGGGATTGCCTAGGACAACGGGAGAGGTCACGGTCAGAGTCACGCCGCCTTAAAGTAGGGAAGGCGACGCGCCCGTGCCTCCCCCGGTGATGGCAAATCCCGACTGTCGGACCGAATGAATGTAAAATCATCAGCTGCGCCGCGACGATACAGCGGTGACAAAACGAGGTAGGGATGGCTAGACCGGTTTGGTTTACGAATATAAGCGCGCCTGAGTCGCACGCTCGACTAGAACATTCGCAAACCTATAAGTCTATAGCTACGTATGTAACGCTACAACGTTACAATAATCTAAATAAAATAAAAATACATTGCGCTGTTCCGTTGTCGAGTGGAATTATTAAAAAAAATATGAAGTAATTCCCCTCGACAATGGAACAGCGCAATGAACATTCTTGTAGTGTCATTCGAGTGAATACCCATAGACAAGATCGATATTTGCAATTTCCTGCAAAAAGACAACCAAATGTCTAGGCCATGCGATTGGTTCAATTATTGCAGTCTGAACCCCAGTTGCTTGTGAGTGACCAAACTGAGAGGAGGAGACTGCAAGAAGTTTACCTTCGTGCTGGCAGAGCACTTTTTACTCCAGCATTAGAAATTGGCAATCGCGGACGAACACTGCAGTGGGCTCGAGAAAATTTGCAATATCAAAAATCGTTAAATGTCATCTGTGGTTTTTCTAATGAATTGCGGTTGGATATTCATCTCATTTCGCGAAGAATACGCGGTCGGAGAGTTCCCGGATGTGCAAGCCACCTCCAGCACGCACAGAAGTCTAATCATGCCGAGGTAGAGCAATATTATGGTTGGGGCAAAAATTCTTCTTGGCGAGAGAACAGACCTCGATAGGGTGTAAGGCTCCATAACTGCTAAAAAATACCGCAATTAGATGCTAGGACTACTAACCTACCCATATCGGCTACAATTTCGTCGAGATTAAGACTTTCAAAATCCGTATTACATACTATTATGATTAAGAAATCCCTGTTTAGGTTTCTGAATACTTCTATCGATAAAAACAATCTTTCTGTTATGTCTTATATCTCAATTTAAGTACTGGAAATATAAAAAACTCGTTAGAGTCTCTATTAACGCCATCTAGTTTAAAAAAAGTTTAGTGTCTACTGTCACTAAACAAAGTACAATAAATGAATAAATACAAAAAAATCACTGGGCTCTCATTTGTAACACATAATAGTTATAAATAAAATACTTCAGCTCATCCCCATTAGACAATAGCGCGATAATTTATAGCTTATATGTTGACCAGTCCTTCTAAGATGGATGTTACTGTAAAGTTTCAACTAAATCTGTCCAGTCGTTTTAAAGTTTATCGGTAACAAACAAGCCGACAAACAGACAAAAATTCCAAAAACGTATGTTTCGGCTTCTGTGTCGTTCCTAGTGTAGGTAGCACTTACTTTTTTCCAAAAATATTCAGTGTACAGATTTAGCCTCGTTACGATTTTATTATAAGTCTACGTGTCCAACTGTCCATTATCATCCATATCGAAGTGCGTTATGTACAGAAAATTTACGGCTGAACTCGGTCTCGTTTCCCTATAGAATGAAAATCTCTGTTTTTTAAGAATAGTTTTTGATATTTCTTATTCTACTGTAAAAGTTATACCAATCATGTAAAGTTATTATCAAAATGATGTAAAAGACATGATAAATGAAGCACGTAGAATGTTTTATAATTTTTGAGAAAAATTGTTATCCCTGCCGCCATCATTTTCAATTCTTCGCCATAAATGTCTTCATAAATGATTCGCGAGCGAGTCTTCCTCAAACACTTCACAGATTCAGTATTATTAATTGCGTGACGTAGTTATATTATAAATGTGTCCATTATAGTCAGACCACTTCGCGTTCTAGTCGTGTTGCTAGTTTTACTTCAAGAATGGCTTTATTTTACGTCTTCAAGTTTACGTTTCGGTTTCGGTATTCGGTAATAAAATACCTAGTCAATAATAAAAATTGCCTAAAATACTAAACTGGAACCAGTTCATTGTGTTTCGCATCTCAGTGTAGACGTGTGTTGTCACTACTATATAGCGCGAAGTAAAAAGCGCAAGCGATTCTCATCATGTCTAATAACGACACCATAAACAATTCTACACTAAATAACAATTCTACAGAGAGTGACGGTTTCTCCAAAGAAATAACTCCTGAAAAGCTCGTACACTATTGTCTGTTTGTGCTACCTCTCGCTGCGTTTATATATGGAGTGACATCGTGGTGCATCATCAAGAAGTTTCGAAATTTCAGAAACTATGTGTACATCAACGTATTCCTATCAAATGTTTTATATGCTACTTCGCGGATCTGTTCCACCTATAACTTATTTCTGTCATCTATAGAAAACCCTGTAACGTTATATATAATGAACTATGTGTATTTTTATCAAACTATATGCTTTGAAATAGTGAATAATTGTTGGGTGTTGGTGTTGTGTTACTTGGTCTACGTTGATATTGTGAAGGTTTTTCAAGGGAATATCAATAGGAGGTATTTGAAGAGCAGTCTGTTTGCTTGGGGGATCCCTTTGCTAGCAGACCTCATTTGTACTGCAATGTTGCCACTTGCGTTATTATTACCAATTAGTATCGACAATAAAGAAATAATTATACAGGTATCCTATTACGCTTACGTTGGGATGTTATTTTTACCTTTGCTTGTAAACTTGATCATTTATATTGTAGTTCTTTGTACTCTATATCGTACCAGCGCAAGCACCACTACGAACAACTGGCGTCGCTTCTACATGGCGACGTTGATATTTTTATTGAGTGACGTTTTGATTTTATCATTTTTGATATGGAAGAAACTGGACTTTCCCGTTATCATTCATCTGTTATTAGAAAATGTACAAAAAATAGTAATGTCCGTATATTTTCCGATACTTAACGGTAATCGGAAATTATGGCGATTTTTTTTCGAGAATCGCTTGAGAAGGATTAATTCGAATGCATAGATTTTTATTTATTGTATGTAATTTTTTATTTAGTCCTACTTATGGTTGGACTATTACTTATTGTTTTAACTATATCTCGTGATGATCTATATATCTCGGAATGATAGCTATAAGAATTTGACAAACATCCCGTTTATAGCCAAGTTTATGCACCGTGGTACATAAGAAATATTTATCTCCATCGGGACCTTAAATGACAGTTCGTTCATAAAGTAATTCAAAAGTACGCAGAAGGTCACGAACGGAGACTTCATCATCATGTAATCGTCGAGGCAGTCCAGCTCCTCGACCACACGGACATAGTCAGAAGACTCGAAAGTACAAAACCGGTCGAGTTAGTGTTTAGTGATAGTGAGTAGTGTAATGTAGTACAAGTGCTACCTATAAACAACACATGAACAAAGTGTCGTCGCCTTAATAGAGACAATAAGAAAAGTGTTATTGGCCATAATCTTAGTAAACTACAGTGTAATAGTTTAAGTTATAATTAAATTACTTAATAGTCTAACTAAAAAGCTAGATCGTAATAAGATTAGGGTGCAGCCATAAACCGGTTCATGGCAAAGTTGCCAAGCAAAGCCTGAATAAGGGTAATCCATTATTGAAAAACCGTTCTTATTGAAAATCCATTTCGAGGAATAGAGTTATTATTTGTTATCAAGATAGAATTAAAAATATTTAAAGATTGTCAATTTATTTGGAGAAATGTGTATTTACCAGCTGCTACCTGTGGCAGCAGTTTTACGCGCATCCTAGATGAACAATTTCATGCACAAGGATAAAAAGTATGCTATGTGTTCATCAAGGATATGGGCTATCTGTGTGCCAAATTTTATACAAATTTGTTCAGCGGTTTATATGTGATTGAGTAACAAACACCCAAACCCCTCTACCCCCTGCCCCTGTGTCTGTATCTGGTTTACATGAAATAAAGATCTAGTCTATTCTAAAAATGTGTAGATGTTCACAAATTTTCATATATGATAAAACAAGTTTTACCATAGTAATACTTGTTTTATACCATATATATGAAAAGTTGACATATAATTTTTAATTTATTTGGACGTCTATCTATCGGATTGGCCCCAAATTGCTATAGACCGGGAAAAGTGGAAGGAGGAAAGGGAGGCCTTTGCCCTGCAGTGGGATACTACGGGCTATTAATAATAATATGTTTTTTTTTGAGATATAGGAGATTTATATTTCGCTATTTCAGTGATGGTCCCGTAGGACCAACACCGAAATAGCGGAAATAATTTATTTAATGTTACTCGATTTGATGTATTTTATGGAAAATGTGTTGATTTTTTAGTCTTTCTCTCAATATTTTTATTAATCCCCATTGTAGTATATATTTGCTTATTTGTATAAATTCACTGCTAGTACTGTTATATTAATAAATGTGAATTTTTTATTAATTGCCTTTTTATTTGCTTGCAAATAAATAAATTTTGATTTCTGAAATGATGGAAGGTGTGGCTCGGCTACATCATAGCAATAAGGCTAACCTACCAGCAATTTAGATGTCGTCTTCAAAACAGGTTTTTAGCATTGATTAAGTATAATTATAGCAAACTAGCTGTACCCGCGACTCCGTCCGCGTAGGATTATTTTTCATAAACCCTTCCTACCGTAAGCAGTGATCCCATCAAAAACATACATGTGAAAATGGGAGCCAAGTTCAATTCTCAACAATATGCGTGGTTGACGACTTCGCCAACAAAAGAATTGAGATCTAAATGCGTGCCAAGTTCTGTACATAATCCTGAAATTTATTAATAAGAACATACAACATTCTAAAATAAATTAAAAACACAATTTCTTGATTTTTCTGCGACAACAAAGATTGCTATTTAAAAATAGGTATAACTTATTAAATTTGAATAGTCGAATTATTTACACAAAGCAGATAACTTAGGATAAATTGAAGCTCAAGATTTGACTTGGCTCAATTCTCGTAAAATCACTAAGATACCCGTACCCTATAAGGAACTATTTTTGACGACACGGTTGGCGCAGTGGCTAAGCGATTAGCTTTCTGCGCTACATGCCGCGGGTTCGATCCCCGCACGGAACAAATATTAGTATGATCTACAGATAGTTGTTTCAGGTCTGGTTGTGTGTGCATGTGACATGTATGTTTGTAAACTGTACCCTCGATGCAGGAGAAATCCTAGAGAGGGGCAATAAAAAAATTAAAATAATCTTATCCGCGGAACAAGTTTATAGGCTTTGAGGCTGACATTCAGAGACGACAGAAACGAGTCTAAGCGTGAACTTACGCTTCCATCTGTCAAAATTTGTTCGTAAGTTTGACAGATGGAAGCGTAAGTTCACGCTTAGACTCGTTTCTGTCGTCTCTGAATGTCAGCCTTAGTTCTAGAGATTTCGTGATTATTCAGTGAGTGTATCCTATTCTTTTTTTTATTCACATTAAATTACATTATTTACACTGTAGTAATCAAGATTGTTATGTATTATTTTAAAAGAGTTTCCATGGAGTTTCTTGACGGATACTTGAACCGCGCACCTAGAGTCTCGACATTTCATAAGTGCCTGTATTTGGTTTACATGCCATAAAGACCTTACTATATTTCTAAAAGATATTTCACATATATATTATTTAAAGACTAGTTGTGCCCGGAAGGAAAAGAAAAGTTCATATTATTTAAAAAAGAATTGAAAATTTCGCGGGCGCACTGATAACAACTCAATAAACATAGTAATCGGATGAATGGTATAGGAACGTATGGAAGACGAAAAAACAAACAAACAAGCATTCATTTTTATGTATTCGATTTAATTAGCATAACGAAAACATTATCTCTACCACAGATTTCCAAGAAAAATAGACTGAAGTGACGGGGAATAGATTGGTGCCCAACAAAATAGCACTATTGGTTAGATATCCATAATAACATTCCTCTGTCTATGAACTCGAATCATAATCCATAACAAAATCGATATTTTTACTAGTTCCATCCATCCAAAATTTAAGTGCTAAGCACTTGTCGGTGTAGCAATTTCCATTCGGTCCTATCTAATGCCAAATCTTTTAAATCTTTATATGTTTGTATATTCGCTTTTTCTTTCAGCTGATCAATGTAGTTTCTTCTTGGTCTTCCTCTTTTTCTTTTTGCCTCTATTTTTCCTTCTATAATGTTGGTAATGAACTTATCGTGCCTAATCAAGTGACCAATCATGTTTCCTCGTCTTTTTTCTATGTGTTTCAATATTTGTCTTTTCTCATTTACTCTTCTTAGTATCTCTTCGTTGGTCACTTTTTCTGTCCAGGACACTAGTTACTAGAATTAAATCAATTTGGCGCGGAAGGAGGTTTCTCTTCACTAAATAACGCTTGTGGCGTTATAGTAGGTCGAATAAATGTGGCACACCGGTTTCACAGTGTAGGTACGGCGCATTTTCCGTTATACGCGCGTCTCCAAATTTATGTTATATACGTTTTTAAGTATTATGAATCCTTTGTTTGGCATAATAGATAGTGGCTTAACGATTGGCTTTCTGTGCTACGAGTCACAGGTTCGATTTCCGCACCAAACAAATATTTGTATAGTCTACAGATTAATTAGTTGTTGTGTGTAATTAAAAATTAATTGTTCCGGGTCTTTTGTGCATGTGAGATGTGTTTTACTAAAAGGTCGATTTCTAATATTTAGGTACTATAAGCCCTCGAACCCTAAGTTTCACTACAATGAAAGTCGCATTAAAATCTCGTATTGCTAGTTTTACTTTATACGTTAGAGAAAGCCTTTTCACATCTTCAAGGTTACGTTAATAAATTCCGCGTTATGATACCTAGTCAATAATAAAATTTATTGCCTAAAATACTAAACTGGAGCCAGTTCATCGAGTTCCGCATCTCAGCGTAGACGCGTGTTGTCTACAATTTCGCGCGGAATATAACGCACGCGCACGCGATTTTTATCATGTCTAATAACGACACCATAAACAACTCTACACAAAATAACAATTCTACAGAGATCAGTGACGGAAGTGCAACACCTCCTGGGGACGTAATCTCATACTATTGTCTGTTTGCGCTAACTCTCGCTGCGTTCATATATGGAGTGACATCGTGGTGCATCATCAAGAAGTTTCGAAATTTCAGAAATTATGTGTATATCAACGTATTCCTATCAAATGTTTTATCTGCTACTTGGAGGATATTCTCCTATCATAACACATTTATGTCTACTATTGAAGACAGCATAACGTTAAGACTAGTGAACATTGTGTTCATTTATCAAATTATATGCTTTGAAATAGTGAACAATTGTTGGGTGTTAGTGATGTGTTACTTGTTCTACGTTGATATTGTGAAGGTTTTTCAAGGGGGTATCAATAGGAGGTACATGAAGAGCACTCTGTTTGCTTGGGGGGTGCCTGTGCTAGCAGACCTCGTTTGTATCTCGCCACTTCTGTTATTGATACCAATTAGTCGTGGTTCCGAAAGCATGTATATAATTATGTCTGTTTCTTTCTACGCTTATTTTGCGATGTTATTTTTACCTTTGTTTGTAAACTTGATCATTTATGTTGTAGTTCTTTGTTCTCTATATCGTACTAGCGCAAGCACAACTACGAACAACTGGCGTCGCTTCTACATGGCGACGTTGATATTTGTATTGAGTGACGTAGTGGTTTTATCGTATCTGATATGGGAGCAACTGGGCCTTCCTTATCTCCAAATTTTATTAGAAAACTTTCAAAAAATAGTAATGGCCGTATATTTTCCAATAGTTAAGAGTAATCGGGAATTATGGCGACAATTTGTCGAGAATCGCTTGAAAAGGATTAACTCGGTGGTATAGATTTTTATTAATTGTATGTCATTTGTTATTCTTTTTATTTAATCCTTATAATATAAGGAATACACCAGCCTTCAAGCCAGCCAGTGATGACGATCAATATGTCTCAGGATGATAGCTATAGGAATTTGACGAACATCCAGATTATGGTCATATATGACCTTAAAGTAGAATTAATCTGTAAAGCAATTAAAAAGTACGCAAAAGGTCACGAACGTACACTTCATCATCATGTAAACGTCGAGGCAGTCCAGCTCCTCCACTAAACGAACGTAGTAAGAAGAGTTACAAGAACAAAACCGTTCGAGTGTTAAGTGCTATAATAGTTTAAGTTATAATTAAATTACTTATTAGTCTAATTACAAAGCTAGATTATAATAAGATTAGGGTGCAGCCATCAACCGGTTCATGGCCAAGTTGCCAAGCTAAGCTTGGGTAAGGATTGTTGAAATCTTTCTTATTGAAAATCCATTTCGAAGTAATAGAGTTGTTATAAATTTTGTATCATGATGAATGAAAAATATTTAAAGATTGTCAATATTTTTGGAGAAATATGTATTTACTAGCTGCAACCACAAGCAGCGGTTTTACGGGCATCCTAGATGAACTATTTCATGTACAAGGATAATAATATTATAGTTTAAAAAAAACTATAGAACACGCTTTATTCATCCAGTTCCAAACTGAACATGTATGCAAAATTTCAGCTCAATCGGAAACCGGGAAGTGGGTCTTTAACTTCCAAGATTTTCTTACATAGTTAGTTACAAATGAAGCATTAGCTTCACTTGTAACTATTAAAAATGTATTTATTAAAAAGCGTGTTAAAAAATATCCTACGTGTTAATCCAGGATAAGGTTACAGTAAAACTTGTTTTTTAAAATGTGAAATTTTTTGAGTAATGTGTTTTTTTTTCGCATTTTCAATGTTGGTCCCTATAGTACAAACCCCGAAATAGCGAAAAAGAAACATCTGATGTTCTGTACAATGTACAAAAAATTTACTCGATTTAATGTATTGTATGGAAAATGTGTTCTTTAATTAGTATATTTGTTAATTCCGATTGTAGTAGGTACTTTCTTATATCAATAAATTGACTACTTGTATATACTACATTAATAAATGTAAATTTTTATCAATTAGTCTTTTTATTTACTTCAACAAATAACAAATCAATTTGGTATTTTTTTAGTACCTACATCAGCGGTATTTATCAACGTTAGTTACGCAACGATATCGACTAATATCGACTATGAATAACGTAACAGCAAGAAATAAACAAGTTATCCGTATTTACAACAGAATTTATTAAGTTGGTTCGGATTACTTCGGATGGAGGAATATAGCCCGCAAAGTCATTTTTTTCGCGTATTTTTATCCCTATATGTACCTATGAACTTATGCAGCTGCAGGTTCCCTCAAGATGATTTTCTTCACCGATAACGCAAGTGATCGGTGAAGAAAAGGGTACGAACTAGGGCCCTCCTGCAAGGAACCGTTCACTCCTTAGCTGCTATCGGTGAAGTTACGTAAGTAAGAAGTACGTAAGTATCTACGTCTTGTACAAAAACCACGGAAGATTATGGAAGGTGTGGCATGGATACATCATAGCAATAAGGCTTACCTACCAGCAAATTATATGTAATCTTTAAAACAGGTTTTTAGCATTGATTGATGTTCGTCATCACAGATTTTTGCGTCCGTGGAGTTGGGTTTTCGTTTATTTTGAATTACTTGTTGTTGTTTATTTAATAAGTATTATTATTATTTTTCTATTAATTTTTTATTTTTATTTATGTATGATTTTATTTACCTCCGTCCGTGACTCACTGCAGGGTGCCAACTGAAAACCAGCGCTGGGTGTTCCACACCCAGCAAATGCTGAGCTGGCAACCCTTTCGATATGGGCGTACTCGTCGGTGCAGTAAAATCAACTTTATTATATTATTTATCCGTGTTTGTTTGTTATTATTTCTTATTATTATTTTTGTTTCTTTCTGATCTCTGTGTTTAAATTTTATTTTATTTTATTTCTGTACTGACGATGTGTCCTTTATCGAATAAATATTTTCTATTCTATTCTATTCTATTGATTAAGTATATAGAAAACTAGCTGTACCCGCGACTCCGTCCGCGTAGAATTGGTTTTCATATACCCTTGCGACCGTAAACAGTGATAGCCTAGCGGTTGAACGCTTGCCGTCCGTGCAGGGTCTCAATTCGAAGCGGCAGGTAATCAAGGTTGACAGTTCAATCATCTACATTGCGCAGTATGCTTTTGAAACAATCATTAAAATCGGTTCACAATTGAAAAAGATATCACTGAACAAACACACAGAAAAAAAACCTACCGTTGAATTAAGAATATACTCCTATTTTTAAAGTCGTTAAAAAAAATTCTCGATTCCAATAATGGGTGTGCATCGTGATTACTCAGCCGGCCCGCACTCGGCACCTCTGACTTATCGAATGGATGTGCGGATCAGAATTTGATTATTACTTGCGTTAACGGTGAAGGAAAACATCGCGAAGAAACCTGCACATTTGAGATTGCCCCATAAAGTTCTCGATGGTGTGTGTAGTCCGCTATCTTGCACCAGACCAGCGTGATGGTCTAAGGCCTAACCCTTGTCATTCTGAGAAGAGGCCCGTACCCAGCAGTGGGACAGTAATGGGTCGGTGATATTTATTTTATTTTTACCTTCCAACCCCCATTCTACTGCTTTATGGGTGGATTCTCGTAAAATCAGTCTTAGGGTATACCTATACCCTACCAGGATCCTACCTGCCAGATTTCAAGCTCGTAGGCTAACAGTTCCTGAGATTAGTTAGTGAGTGGTTACTGTTACTGTCCGCCTATATCATCCCACTGCTGAGCAAAAGCCTCCCTCTATGATTTCCAGGTCTTCCGGTCCAGAGCCAGTTTGGACCATTCTTTATTTGTTTTATCTAGCTCGTCTCTCCATCTGCTTCGTGGTCTGCCGCGACGCCACGCCGGATAGATATGTCAGGCCTCCACATAGCGGTAAGTTTGGCTCACAGCTCATCATCAGGCATACGGCAGACGTGGCCAACCCACCATCCCTCCCGAGTTTAGCGGCTTTCTCAGCTACGTCGATTACTGTTCTGGAGCGCAGTGTGGTGTCTCGAACATGGTCTGTTAATTAGATTTTTCACATTCATGTTTAAGATTAAGCGCCCGGAATGGATTGCAATTTACCTTTTTTTTTGTGATAATTTCTCGTTCTTGCTTGTTATATCTCACCAAAGTTTCATAGTAATCAGATACATGGTCTAGGAACGCATAGAAACCGATCAAACAAACAAACATTCATTTTTATATATTAGATTTCTTTACACAACATTATCTCTAAACCGGTACAGCGCCGGCGCTGGCGTATTTTCCGTTATTGGTGCATCTCCAAAGTAGTGTTCTTTATGTTTCTATGTGTTATGATTTCTTTGTTTGACATATGAAACGGTAGATAGATTGTGGCTAAGCGATTGGCTTTCGGTACGACGCGGGTTCGATTCCCGCAACAAACAAATGTTTGTATGGTCTACAGCTTACCAGTGTCAGATAGCAAATGGTGCATTTTCAAGGCATTACGTTAAATGTCCTTAAAATAAATCGTATTCACTTCGTACCAGGATGTCCCGTATATTCATAAAATGAATACTATAAATAAGCACAAAATAGTGATCCCTAAATTTAGATTAACCAAAACAAATAAATTATTTCTCGGGAACGGTGTACGCTTCTATAACAAACTGCCAAAAAGTATTACCGAGCTTACTGATAAAAAGTTTAAAACTCGTGTTAAACTTGTCCTCACAAGGAAGGCCTATTACAAGATCAAAAACTATGTTGATGGCGGAGACGTATGGAAGTGATTATCTTCTGCACATGCGGTTTCCCTAGTGACCCGCTGCTTCCTGTCTTCACAAACTAATTTTAATGACGCTTCTCTTTGAGTGTTAAGTGCGTACCTACGAGTATTGTTTAAATTATAGTGGTACTTAATAAGTACCACTTAATTTAAACTATATATATACAGGGTTACTGGTAATATGACGGCAATCCGTTATAGGGATGTAGGAGAGATCATTTGCAACCAAATGACTCCTGATGACTCCTACGCAAATGTCAACCATTTTCGAGTAATATGTCATTTTATATTTTTTGAAGATATTTACATTATACAACTTTGAACATTGATAAAAAAAAAGCCAATGCATACAATATTTTTATATTATTATTATCTGTTTGCTAACATTTCAGTACATAATATTCAATGATAAAATGACAATTATCTGCAATCGTTTTGAAATCAGAGCTACAAATCGTTACGCATTTTATAATTTTGAGCAGGTCTTGTGACTAAAATGGTCGATTTCTGCAAAATAACACAGAAGTACTTTATCGGCAGAACATTTAGAAAACATGTACAACTTTTCAGCTATCCAACGAGATACAATAATCTAACAGAAATCAGAAATTGAGTGAACAGAATACAATTATTGTGATAAAGACAAAATCAACTTCAACCAAAATTGCATGCTGTCCTTCGCCTGAGGGGGGCGGAGGGGTGTGCCGGACTCCTACCGGCTAAACTCACCACGGTGGTCCACTTCGGCACCTACAGGTGGGTTTCGGGTACTCTTAGAAAACCGCGCCGAACCTAACCTAACCTAACCTAACCTAACTTAAGCATTTTTTATTATTTTTTTACTTAGTGAGAACACATCATAGGGCTGTCCTCCACCTGGGAGGGGGGGGCGAAGGCGTTTGCCGGACATTGGGGTTAAGTCTGGGTATCTTGCTGGCCAAGGAATTGGGCCTCCTCTGCCAATCCATTGATTAGGAAAGTTAGCGTCTAACCATTGGCGAACAGTGATTCTCCAGTCTCCAGTTACAACTAGTACAAAAAAAAAATGCTTAAGTTAGGTTAGGTTTTGGTTAGGTTAGGTTAGGTTAGGTTCGGCGCGGTTTTCTAAGAGTACCCGAAACCCACCTGTAGGTGCCAAAGTGGACCACAGTGGTGAGTTTAGTCGGTAGGAGTCCGGCACACCCCTCCGCCCCCCTCAGGCGAAGGACAGCATGCAATTTTGGTTGAAGTTGATTTTGTCTTTATCACAATAATTGTATTCTGTTCACTCAATTTCTGATTTCTGTTAGATTATTGTATCTCGTTGGATAGCTGAAAAGTTGTACATGTTTTCTAAATGTTCTGCCGATAAAGTACTTCTGTGTTATTTTGCAGAAATCGACCATTTTAGTCACAAGACCTGCTCAAAATTATAAAATGCGTAACGATTTGTAGCTCTGATTTCAAAACTATTGCAGATAATTGACATTTTATCATTGAATATTATGTACTGAAATGTTAGCAAACAGATAATATTAATATAAAAATATTGTATGCATTGGCTTTTTTTTTATCAATGTTCAAAGTTGTATAATGTAAATATCTTCAAAAAATATAAAATGACATATTACTCGAAAATGGTTGACATTTGAGTAGGAGTCATCAGGAGTCATTTGGTTGCAAATGATCTGTCCTACATCCCCATAACGGATTGCCGTCATATTACCAGTAGTATATACGACACGGTTGGCGCAGTGGCTAATCGATTAGCTTTCTGCGCTACGTGCCGCGGGTTCGATCCCCGCACGGAACAAATATTTGTATGATCTACAGATAGTTGTTTCGGGTCTGGTTGTGTGTGCATGTGACATGTATGTTTGTAAACTGTACCCTCGATACAGGAGAAATCCTAGTGAGGGGCAATGTTTTATTAAAAAAAAAATATATATATATATATATATATATAACTTTACCTTTTTTTAAACAATGTACAGATTTAACCTCGTTACGATTTTATTATAAGTATAGACGTGTCCAACTGTCCATTATCATCAGACCACCTCGTGTTCTGGTCGTGTTGCTAGTTTTCCTTCATTCGTTAGAGAAGGCGTTTACGTCTTCAAGGTTACGTTTATAAATTCGGTATTATAATACCTAGTCAATAATAACATTTATTGCCTAAAATACTAAACTGGAACCAGTTCATCGAGTTTCGCATCCCAGCATAGACGCGTGTTGTCACTGCAGTTTAGCGCGAATTCAAAAGCGCAAGCGATTCTCATCATGTCTAATAACGACACCTTAATCAACTCTACACAAAATAACAATTCTACAGAGAGTGACAGAAGTGAAACACCTCCTGAGGAAATAATCTCAAACTATTGTCTGTTTGTGCTAACTCTCACTGCGTTCATATATGGAGTGACATCGTGGTGCATCATCAAGAAGTTTCGAAATTTCAGAAACTATGTGTATATCAACGTATTCCTATCAAATGTTTTAGATGCTATTTCAAAGACATTCTTCTTTCATAACTTATTTATGTCATTTATTGAAGACGCCTCAACGTTAGTTACAGTGAAACTTGTTTACGTATATCAAGTTATATGCTTTGATACAGTGAACAATTATTGGGTGTTGGTGATGTGTTACTTGTTCTACGTTGATATTGTGAAGGTTTTTCAAGGAGGTATCACTAGGAGGTACATGAAGAGCAGTCTGTTTGCTTGGGGGATGCCTGTGCTAGCAGACCTCATTTGTTGTATCTCGTCACTTTCGACATTTTTACCAATTAGTACCGAAATCCTATCAATAATTATACATGTATCTTTATACGCTTCCATTGGGATGTATTTTTTACCTTTGGTTATAAACTCGATTATTTATGTTGTAGTTCTTTGTTCTCTATGTCGTACCAGCGCAAGCACAACTACGAACAACTGGCGTCGCTTCTACATGGCGACGTTGATATTCGTATTGAGTAACGTATTGGTTTTATCCTATCAGATATGGGATAAACTGGGTTTTCCCCTTACCATACGACTGTTATTAGAAAATATACAAAAAATCATAATGGTCGTATATTTTCCAATAGTTAAGAGTAATCGGGAAGTATGGCGACAATATTTCGAGAATCGCTTGAAAAAGATTAACTCGAAGGCGATTTACTAGATTTTTAATTTTTATTTAATCCTACTTATGGCGGGTGTATTAGATACTGAACTGTAACTCGTGATGATGATCAATATGTCTCAGGATGATAGCTATAGGAATTTGACGAACATCTGGATTATGGCCAAGTGTATGCACCGTGGTACATAAGAAATATTTATCTCCATCGGGACCTTATTAGAGTTCGTCCATAAAGTAATTAAAAAAGTAAACAGGAGCTCACGAACGTAGACTTCATCATCATGTAAACGTCGAGGCAGTCCAGCTCCGCGACCACACGGACATAGTCAGAAGACTCGAAAGAACAAAACCGTTCGAGTTAGTGTTTAGTGATAGTGAGTAGTGTAATGTAGTACAAGTGCTACCTATAAACAACACATGAACCAAGTGTCTATGCCTTAATAGAGACAATAAGAAAATTATTGTTGGACATAATCTTTGTAAAATACAGTGTAATAGTTTAAGTAATAATAATTAAATTACATATTAGTCTAATTACAAAGCTAGATTGTAATAAGATTAGGATGCAGCCATCAACCGGTTCATGGCAAAGTCGCCAAGCTAAGCCTGGATAAGAATTGTCCATTATTAAAAACCGTTCTCATTGAAAATCCATTTCGAGGAATAGAGTTTAATTTTTTATCAATGTAGAATTAAAAATACGAGATGTGAGATATATAGAATAAGAGAAATGTGTATTTACCAGCTGCTACCAGTGGCAGCGGTTTTACACGCATCGATGAACTATTTCATGTACAAGGATAAAAAGTATGCTATGTGTTCATCAAGGATATGGTCTATATGTGTGCCAAATGTTATCTAGATTTGTTCAGCGGTTTATATATGATTGAGTAACAAACACCCTCTACCCCCTGCCCCTGTGTCTGTATCTGGTTTACATGAAATAAAGTTCTATTCTATTCTAAAAGTGTGAGATTTATTTTTCACTATTTCAATGATGGTCCCATAGGACTAAACCCGAAATAGCGGAAAAAATATCTGATATTCAACCCGAAAAAAAAACTTAATATTGCTCGACTTAATGTATTGTATGGACGAGGTATTGTTTTTAGTCTTTCTCTTAACATTTTTATAAATTCCCATTGTTGCAGCTATTTTCTTAATTATATAAATTGACTGCTTGCACTGTTATATTAATAAATGTGAAACTTAATCAATTAGCCTTTTTATTTACTTGCAAACAAATCAATTTTGATTTTGGAAATGATGGAAGATGCGGCATGGCTAATATCATAGCAATAAGGATTACCGACCAGCAATTTAAATGTCATCTTCAAGGCAGGTTTTTAGCATTGATTAAATATATAGAAAACTAGCTGTACCCGTGACTCCGTCCGCGTAGGATTGTTTTTCATATACCCTTCCTACCGTAAGCAGTGATAGCCTAGCAGTTGACCGCTTGCCTTCCATGCAGGGTCTCAATTCGATCCGGCAGGTAATCACGATACACGCTCGTAATCGGAATCGACTCAATATTGACAGTTCCACAAAATAATACATTGCGCAGTATGCTTTTAAAATAAACGCCCAACTAGAAAAAGAGATGTAACTTTTGAACGGCTGAACAAATTTTCATGAAACATAGCTAAGATGATACCGGCTTAAACTAGTTTTCAATTAAAAAAACTGCATTGAAATCGGTCCATCCGTTTTGGAGCTACGATGCCACAGACAGATATACAGATAAGTACATATATACACACAATATATAAGTACATATGTACAAACTTATGACACCCCTCTTTTTTGTTGCTTTGCGCTTTTATATTGTCTGAAAATAAAATATTTTTATTTTATTTTATTATTATTCAATAATTTTCTTAAATATCTTAACAGCTTGCTGTAGATTGAAGAATGAAAGACCCCAACTTCAAAAGCTGTTAAGTTTTATTTATATAAGAAAATTATTTTATACCTTTTAGTTTTTTGAAGTAGGTTTTTAAAATCATGAGGGAACCAGCACATCTGAGTGGGCCCCATAAAGTTCTCGATGGTGTGTGTGGTCCACCATCTCGCGCCAGGCCAGCGTGATGGACTAAGGCCTAACCCTTCTCATCCAGAGAAGAGGCCCGTGTCCAGCAGTGGGACAGTAATGGGCCGGATATATTTATTTTATTTTCACCTTCCAACCCCCATTCTACTGCCTTATGAGTGGATTCTCGTAATATCAGTCTTACGGTATCACTGTTAATGTCCGCCTATTATCATCCCACTGCTGAGCAAAGGCCTCCGTCTATTAATTCCAGGTCTTCCGGCCCAGAGCCAGTGTGGACCATTCTTTTTGTTTTATCAAGTTCGTATGTTCATCTTCTTCGTGGTCTGCCGCGACGCCGCGCCGGCTAGATATGTCAGGCCTCCACATAGTGGTAATTTTGGCCCACAGCTCATCAGGCATATGGCAGACGAGGCCAACCTAATCCCACCCCTCCCGAGTTTAGCGGCTTTCTCAGCTACGTCGATTACTGTTCTGGAGTGCAGTGTGGTGTTTCGAAAATAGTCTGTTCTTCACAGTCACACAGATAAAAGTAAGTGCTACGTATACTAGGAATGATACAAAAGCCGAAACATACATTTTTAGAATTTTTGTCTGTTTGTGGGTTTGTTTGTTATCGATAAACTTTAAAACGACTGCACAGATTTACTTAGTTGAAATTTTGCAGTAACATCCATCTAAGGATATATTTTATTATATAGACTATAAATTATCACGCAATTGTCAGTCTAATAAGGATAAGCTGAAGTGCATTATGTCTGTTTAGTATTAGGTGTTACCACTTCACGAATCTTTATGAAATATTACATTTGTATAGTACATAGGTCCGGTCACATTATGTAATATAAATCATCACGCTGTTCTTTTAGGAAGCTAAGCAAAATAAATCTTCGTTTCAGTTTCACAGTTCCTCTGCTAATTAGGTGAATGGTATTTTCACTCGATGCAGTCTTTATTTAATTGAATGGTATTTATGTAGTTGTTGATTTATATGTATGTCGGATCGTCATATACAGATTCGTGTTCAGACATAGTGGGCAGGTATTGGGATACGGGCGATAGAGTAAACTCCTTTCAATGTCTACAATTTATTAAACACTCAGTCTCAGTTCACAATACAACAATGTCAGGAAATACAGTCAAGAATAATATGGTACCGAGATGAACACAACACTGAGCAGTTCCTAGGCTAGTAGGTGCCATGACGGCGTCCCAAAGGTCACTGTTGAGCTTTAGATGGCGCACCCATACCCAGACTCCGCATAACGTCTTGTCAGCGTTTGTGTTTCCTTGTTCATTGTTCGAATCATGGCCGGATGCGACATGTAAATATAAATCATCAACTACATGTATAAACCTTTCTTTCTTTCTTTCTTATGCTCAGTATATATTTTTTACTGTTATCCGTTTTTATTGAAGTGCTTTGTCGCTTACCGACCATATCGCCCAATACAAACACAAACAAATAAATACATTACGACAATTTACCTTACCATTAGCTTATAATATAAGAGTTTAGCTTTGTCTGTCAATGGGTGAGCGACAGCCTTAGACGGAGAAGCGACAGCAAGTATTGAATTACAGAAGCCAATGTCACAATTGACAACTTGTGGTATTCAATTGCGTTCTGAAATTGCATTACGAATCTCAGTTTTGTAATATTTTATTATTCAAGCAACTGAATTATTCTCTGTGTATTATGCACATCGATAGTCTCATTAAATTGTATTATAAAACTACGAAAAGTAAAACAAGTTCCTTGCTAAGCAAAAACAAGATTGTAACAAAAACAAGATGAGGATCCGTCGACATTGATTTCACCGCAGACCCCTGGTCTAAAATAAATGTATAAAATAGTTTGATTCACTAAAATCAAACATGATGAGACGTCCTGGTACGAAGTGAATACGATGCGTTTTGGTTTTTTGATGTCGGTTTTTACTTTTTTAACCCCCGACAAACAAGTAGGGTGTTAAAAGTTTGTAGTCTGTATCTGTGTGCCTGTGGCTCCAAAACGGATGGACCGATTTCAATGCAGTTTTTTTAATTGAAAACTAGTTTAATCGGGTATCATCTTAGCTATGGTTCATAAAAATTTGTTCAGTCGTTCAAAAGTTACATCTCTTTTTAACCGACTTCAAAAAAAAGGAGGAGGTTCTCAATTCGACCCGTATGTTTTTTTTTTCTTTTTTTTTATGTTTATTACCTCATAACTCTCGACTGCGTGAACCGATTTTGATGATTCTTTTTTTATTAAAGCTGGTGCTTCCCGAATGGTCCCATTTTAATTTAGTCCAGTTTTGACAATGGGATCCATGAGAAAACCATGTAAGTCTTAAATTTACATTAAGTATGTGCATGACAAATGGTCGAATAACTCAATATCATGCCAACCGATTTCGATGATTCTTTTTTCGTTTGAAAGGGTATTTCCGTAAGGGTACTTCCGTAGTGTTCCTATTTAAATTTAGTGAGGATCTGATGAAGATCTTCGGAGATAGACAATGGAACTCTTGAATGAATAACAGCACATCACTCGCGATTGCTGTATTCTCATGTTTATGTATTGTTTATGCCACTCAAAATTGAAAAATAAAATAAAGTTTAAAAAATAATTAAAAACCGACTTCAAAAATCTAAAAAGTATAAAATAATATTCTTAAAAACTTAACAGCTTCTGAAGTCGGGGCCTTTAATTCTTCAATACACCTAGCTTGGCAGTGGCCCCGACTTCAGAAGCTGTTAAGTTTTTTTGAATATTATTTTATACTTTTTAGTTTTTTGAAGTCGGTTTTTTTCTAGTCGGAGATTTTTGACGGTTAGGTTATTTATTGACACTACAAGAATGTTCATTGCGCTGTTCGATTGTATAGCAGAATTATTTTAAAAGAATACTGCGCAATGTATACCTATTGTCGAACTGTCAATATTAAGTCGATTACGAATGTGTATCGTGATTACCTGCCGGATCGAATTGAGACCCTGAATGGAAGGCAAGCGTTCAACCGCTAGGCTATCACTGCTTACGGTTGGAAGGGTATATGAAAACCAATTCTACGCGGACGGAGTCGCGGGTACAGCTAGTTTTCTATATATTTAATCAATGCTAAAAACCTGACTTGAAGATGACATTTAAATTGCTGGTAGGTAAGCCTTAAAATTATGATAATCCTAGAAGCGTAGCTATTAATTGAACTGTTCAAACGTAGTGGTACTTTTTTATCAAATACACGCGCTTATGAGATTGAAAGAGACAGCTAGCTGTAATCGACTTGTCATTCAAGTCCAAATGAAGCGAAACGAAGTCGGTTAGGACAGGACTAAGTGATTTTCTTTGAACTATGGCTTTTACAGCCATGAGCTACGTATGCCATGTTATTGTCAGTTTATTATATTTTCGTAAACACAATATTTTAGAATGATCAGTCTGAGATTCACAATAGAAAAATTTCACACCGGTGTTGGTGACCAGACTGGTGACCATTGATATCGTAAACGGCTTCAATAATGACTTCTTTGTTACTGTTCTAGGCTTGTCATTGCTTATCTTACAAATCCCTGTCAAACTTCACCGATAGTAGCTAAGACCGTGAACGGTTCGTTGCAGAAGGGCTTGAATTCAATCCCCGCCCGATCAAAACATCGTGAGGGAAAACCTGCACTTGCACACATGAGAGAATAGAATAAATAGAATAGAATAGAAAGCATTTATTCGATACAGGACATACATTGAGAGATATGAGAGGAAACCAAAAAGGACGGAAGAACCGACTCTGCAGGCTTCATCCGAACTAAGTTACTCGGTTGCACTTGTAAACAGCAATAACTTGATTTGTAGTTGTTACATTATTCCAGTACTTATAGATATCTTCGTCAATAGCTCCATACTGCGTAACTAACATAGTTAAATACCGCTGATGTACAAAAACATCAAAATTGAGTTTTCGAGTCTACCTATTACATATAATTGCCACTCACAATAAGCTAATACGATGATAATTATTACAATAAAAAAAATCATTGGTATATGTTGAAGCAAATAAAAAGATGAAAAAGTTTCACATTTATTAATAACCATAGTAGGTAGGTATTGTACAAGCAGTCAATTTATATAATTAACCAAATAGCGGATAACAGTGGGAATTAATAAATCTTGTCGCTAAAATACAATATCAAATTATTTATATTGGGCATTTGATTTTTTTCCACTATTTCGGGGTTGGTCCTATGGGACCATCACTGAAATAGGGAAAGCAAAAACTCACAAATGTCTCAAAAAATTTGATATCTTATGAAAATTTGTGAACATCTTCACATTTTTAGAACATAATAGATGTTTATTTCATGTAAACTAAATACAGGCACAGGGGCAGGGGGTACAGGGTTTCGGGTGTTTGTTACTCAATCACATAAACCGCTGAACAGATTTGGATAAAATTTGCCACACAGATAGACCATATCCTTGATTAACACGTAGAATACTTTTATCCTTGTACGTGAAATTTTTCATCTAGGATGCACGTAAAACCGCTGATAAATACATAATTTTCCAAAAACATTGACAATTTTTAAATATTATTAATTCTATCTTGATAAAAAAATTATAACAACTCTATTCCTCGAAATGGATTTTCAATGAGAACGGTTTTCTAATAATGGACAATCTCTATTCAAGCTTAGCTTGTCTTGACCATGAACCGGTTTATGGCTGCACCCTAATGTTCTAACAATCTAACTTTCTAATTAGACTAATAAGTAATTTAATTATAACTTAAACTATTACTCTGTATTTGACTAAGTTTATGCCCAATAACACTTTTTTTATTGTCTCTATTAAGGCGAATACAGTTTGTTCATGTGTTGTTTATAGGTAGCACTTGTACTACATTACACTACTCACTATCACTAAACACTAACTCGAACGGTTTTGTTCTTTCGAGTCTTCTGACTATGTCCGTGTGGTCGAGGAGCTGGACTGCCTCGACGTTTACATGATGATGAAGTCTACGTTCGTGACCTTCTGCTTACTTTTTTAATTACTTTATGGACGAACTCTAATATAAGCTCCCGATGGAGATAAATATTTCTTATGTACCACGGTGCATAAACTTGGACATGATCCGGATGCTCGTCAAATTCCTATAGCTATCATCCTGAGACATATTGATCATCATCACGAGATACGGTAAAAACAATAAGTAATGCACGAGCCTTTGAAGGATTAAATAAATAAAAAACAAATGACATACAATAAATAAAAATCTATACCACCGAGTTAATCCTTTTCAAGCGATTCTCGAAAAATTGTCGCCATAATTCCCGATTACTCTTAACTATTGGAAAATATACGACCATTACTATTTTTTGTAAGTTTTCTAATAACATTTGCATGATAATGGGAAGGCGCAGTTTCTCCCATATTAGATACGATAAACCCAAAACGTCACTCAATACAAATATCAACGTCGCCATATAGAAGCGACGCCAGTTGTTCGTAGTTGTGCTTGCACTGGTACGACATAGAGAACAAAGAACTACAACATAAAAGATCAGGTTTACAAACAAAGGTAAAAATAAAATCCCAAGGTAAACGTAATAAGATGCATTCACAAATTTTACTTTATTTTCTATACTAATGGGTAATAATAACACAAGCGAGAATAATATAGTCCAAATGAGGCCTGATAGCACAGGCATCCCCCAAGCAAACAGAGTGCTCTTCAAATACCTCCTAGTGATACCCCCTTGAAAAACCTTCACAACATCAACGTAGAACAAGTAACACATCACCAACACCCAACAATTGTTCACTGTTTCAAAGCATTCAGCTTGATAAAAGTATACAATTCTCAGAACTTGTAACGTTGTATGGTTTTCAATAGATGACAGAAATAAGTCATGCATGTAGAATGTCGTCGCAATAGCACATAAAAAATCTGCAAGGAATACGTTGATATACACATAGTTTCTGAAATGTCGAAACTTCTTGATGATGCACCACGATGTCACTCCATATATAAACGCAGCGAGAGTTAGCACAAACAGACAATAGTATGTGATTATGAAGTCAGGAGTGTCTTCGCGTCTCTCACTCTCTGTAGAATTGTCATTTTGTGTAAAGTTGTATATGGTTTCGATATCAGACATGATGACAATCGCGTGCGCCTTTCTTTTCGTAGTTTCATCAAATTGCAGTGACAACACGCGTCTACGCTGAGATGCGAAACACAATGAACTGATTCCAGTTTAGTATTTTAGTCAATAAATGTTATTTTATGTCTAGGTATCTAATTATCAAATTTAAAATGTAACCTTGAAGACGTGAAATAAAACCTCTTATAACGTATGAAGTAAAACTAGCCTCACGATCGGGTCTACCGTGTAACGAAAATGGTAATGAACATCGACTCTGGTAAAATACTTCAATACGATCGTTAGAGACTACACTTTGAGCTACCTTATATTTTTTTACATTGTAGTTCGTAGCTTAGTCTCTCACGTCGCATTGACGTTTATTACCAGTCTGATGTTCATTACCATTTTGTTACGCGGTAGACCCGCTGGACACTAGGTGCTCTGACGATAATGGGCACATTTATATACGTCACGCAATTAATTATACTGACGTGTTTGTGAGAGAACGTGTAGCATTTATGCAGACCATTTAAGTCGACGAATTGAAAATATTGGCGGCAAGAAACAGATATTTACGTGCTTCATTTACCTACCATATCTTTGATATATATTATTTTGATAATCGCTACATGATTGGTATAAATTTTACAGCAGAACAATAAATATCAATATCGCTCTTAAAAAAGGAGAGATTTTCAGTCTATAGGGAAACGAGACCGATTCTGTACAGAACACACACTTCAAAATGATAATTGGCTTTTATTTTTATTTAATTTTTTTATTCTAATTTTTATTGAGGCTTCAGTTCACCGTGGTGACTATGCCAGCCTCGTAAGGTCACTCTTATATAAATTTAAAGATAGTCTTATTTATTATAAACGACAAATACTGTTTTAACGCAATACGCATAACCTAGCTCGCGCGTTTGTATACAGCCGATTTGAGATTATTAGTTTACCACGAAATAAAGAAGTACAGTCAGGTACTACCTATTCATTTATTTGCAAGCAAATAAAAAAAAAATATAACATGTAGTTACAAGCAGTCAATTTAAATCAAAAGAGTAACAAAATATATAACTTTTCCATACATCATATTTAGTCAACTAATATTGTTTTGTATGGAACAGCAGATTTATTGTTTTACAGTATTTCTCTTTAGTCCTATAGTAAGGTCGCGGGACTTATCTGGTCGCGGGACTTATCTCATTACCGTGACCCCGGAACGTAAAGGGCTATCGAAGGAACACCGTGGATTTTAGTCGGTACAAGTCTGACACTCCCTCCCGCCCTGCCCGGGGTGGGAGGACTCATTTGATGATTTTACCTCGCTAAAAAAAAAAAAAAAAAAAAAGTCCTCTAGTAAAACTTGTTTTATAAAATGTGAAAGTTTGAAGACGTTTACATGTTTGGGTGTTTGTTACTCAATCACATATAAACCGCCGAACAGATTCGGATCAAATTGAGCACACAGATGAGACCATAATATCCTTATTTCTCCAAAAATGTGGACAATCATTTATTTTTAACTCTATCTTAAAAAAATATGTAACAACTCTAAATCGTAATGGATTTTCAATGAGAACGGTTTTTTAATAATGGAAAATCTCTATCCAAGCATAGCTTGGTAACTTGACCATGAACCGGTTTATGGCTGCACCCTAATCTTATAACAATCTAACTTTCTAATTAGACTAATAAATAATTTAATTATAACTTAAACTATTACACTGTATTTTATTAAGATTATATCTAATAATAATACATTTCTTATTGTCTCTATTAAGGCGAATACAGCTTGTTCATGACTGTGTTCTTTATAGGTAGCACTTGTACTACATTACACTACTCACTATCACTAAACACTAACTCGACCGGTTTTGTTCTTTCGAGTCTTCTGACTATGTCCGTGTGGTCGAGGAGCTGGACTGCCTCGACGTTTGCATGATGATGAAGTCTACGTTCGTGAGCTTCTACTTACTTTTTTAATTACTTTATGGACGAACTCTAATATAAGCTCCCGATGGAGATAAATATTTCTTATGTACCACGGTGCATAACCTTGGACATGATCCGGATGTTCGTCAAATTCCTATAGCTATCATCCTGAGACATATTGATCATCATCACGAGATACGGTAAAAACAATAAGTAAAGCACGAGCCTTTGAAGGATTAAATAAAAGAAATAACAAATGACATACAATAAATAAAAATCTATACCACCGAGTTAATCCTTTTCAAGCGATTCTCGAAAAATTGTCGCCATAATTCCCGATTACTCTTAACTATTGGAAAATATACGACCATTACAATTTTTTGTAAATTTTCTAATAACATTTGCATGATAAGGGGAAGGCCCAGTTTCTCCCATATCATAAACGATAAAACAAATACGTCACAAATATCAACGTCGCCATGTAGAAGCGACGCCAGTTGTTCGTAGTTGTACTTGCGCTGGTACGATATAGAGAACAAAGAACTACAACATAAATGATCAAGTTTACAAGCAAAGGTAAAAATGACATCCAAAACAGTGCTTGAGAAAATACATTCATAATTATTAATTTATTTTCGTTACTAACTACAAATAACGCAAGTGCCAACATTATAGTACAAATGAGGTCTGGTAGCACAGGCATCCCCCAAGCAAACAGACTGCTCTTCATGTACCTCCTAGTGATACCCCCTTGAAAAACCTTCACAATATCAACGTAGAACAAGTAACACATCACCAACACCCAACAATTGTTCACTGTTTCAAAGTATAAAATTTGATAAATGTACCCAAGTTTCATTAAATAGAACATTCTGCTTTCATTAGACGGCAGAAATATATTAAGATCGTGGAATATCTCGCTAGTAACATGTAAAATATTTGATAGGAATACGTTGATAAACACATAGTTTCTGAAATGTCGAAACTTCTTGATGATGCACCACGATGTCACTCCATATATGAACACAGCGAGAGTTAGCACAAACAGACAACAGTATGTGAGCTCTAAAGGGGTTATTTCTTTGGGGAAACCGTCACTCTCTGTAGAATTGTCATTTTGTGTAGAATTGTTTATGGTGTCGTTATTAGACATGATGAGAATCGCTTGAGCTTTTGATTTCGCGCTAAATTATAGTGACAATACGCGTCTACACTGAGATGCGAAACACAATGAACTGGTTCCAGTTTAGTATTTTAGGCAATAAATATTATTACTGACTACGTATCATAATACCGAATTTATAAACGTAACCTTGAAGACGTAAAATGAAGCCTTCTCTAAAGTATGAAGTAAAACTAGCAACACGATCAAAACACGAGGAGGTAATGGGCAGACCGACACGCAATTAATAATACTAAATTTGTGACGTGTTTGAGGAAGATTCGCACGCTTAACATTTAGGGCCCGTTCACGCGAGCTACTTTATGCAACGGCGACTAGCGATTTTGCGATAGCATCGATGCTGCATCGCGTTTTAGCGACTCGCTGCGTCCGATCGTGGTTGCTAAATCGCGCGATTTAGCGACTGCATCGATGCTGCATCGCGATTTGGCGTCTCACTGCGTCCGATCGCGGTTGCTAAAAGTATCGCGAGTGAACGGGATAGAGATCGATCGATGCATCTAGCATCCGATCGCTATTCGCCGATGCTAAACGTAGCTCGTGTGAACGGGACTCCGAGTCGCTAGTGGCCGACACAATGCTAAAAGTATCGCGTGTGAACAGGGTAGCGATCGATCGCTGCATCTAGCTTCCGAAAAGCGACTGAATCGCTAGTCACCGATGCTAAAAGTAGCTCGTGTGAACGGGCCCTTATGAAGACACCCATTTATGACCACAAATTGAAAATGTTGGCGACAAAGATAACAATTTTTCTCGGCAATTATAAAGCATTCGGAACTTAATAACATATTAATTATGTGCTTCATTTATCATGACGTCTTTGAATTCATTTTGATAAATGCATTACATGATAGGTATAACATTTATTTTATTTATTTATTTAAAATGCTTCATGTAGGTACAATGTACAAAGGCGGTCTTAACATTTACAACAGAACAATAAATATCAAAAACTGTTCTTAGAAAACAGAGATTTTTATTCTATAGGGAAACGAGACCGATTTATAACCAAATTTTGTTGTACAGAACATATACTTCAATAACTGAGTTTCATATAAACTTTAAAAAAAAGTAAAAACCGACTTCAAAAAACTAAAAAGCATAAAATAATTTTCTTAAAAAACTTAACAGCATCTGAAGTCGGTGCCGCTGCCAAGCTAGGCGCATTATTTATTATTATTATTAAACGCCCCGACTTCAGAAGCTGTTGAGTTTTTTAAGAAAATTATTTTATGCTTTTTGGTTTTTGAAGTCGGTTTTTACTTTTTTAAACATTCATTCCTGTCCAGTGCGCGAGCTAGTAGTGCGGATCTAGTATGCCAGATGGCAGTAAGAGGCTATGTTAAAGCTCACCATACTAACACTTAAGCCGGTCTCCGAATGGGACGAAGTGCAGTACTAAAGCAGTAGAAATAAAGTTATTTTAAGCATTATTTTGTTAAATGTATCATAATATTTTATTTTTTACTATAGTTGCATGTATTGTAATACTATATTATATATGTGTATGTGTATTATAGTACTACTTTTAATTCATCATTGACGATATGAGTGTAGTTTAGACGGTAAGATGTCTGATAGTATTCTCCGCTTTCCCCGCTCGGGGCATCCATGAGGATATATCCCTCGACAAAAAAAGGAGTAAAACACTATAGATACGTTAATAAAAAAGTAGGTATAGTACTCGCAAATCTTTATGAGCCCTGAACTGAGCTCTGAACTCTCTCTCTCTCTCTCCCTCTAGCACCTAAAATAAGCGTACTATTATGGGTGCTAGAGGGAGAGAGGGAGAGAGTCCAGAGGGCTCATAAAGATTTGCGCGTACTATAACTATTCTAGCCTTTTTTTTCTTGTTTCTCTGTGTGTCAAATGTTTGTTTACCTTAATATTTTCCTGTGGCCTGAAGGATACACATGAAAGATTCACGCCGTAGCCATGCATACTTATAAATATATTATCCGAGATTTCTCACTTGTAGCATTTTCAGGAATTTCAGTTTCGTCATACTTCATGTTTATGCATAAGAATTCTTAGAAGTCGCCACCACGTGCCTGAAAGGGTTGCGGATTATTACACCCTTCTCTTAAGTTATAATATAATATAGGTACCGGGCAAGGCTATTAAAAATTAAAATAATTAGTCTAAAAACAAAGTTAAAAAGCAACAAAATGTTCTCAATTTTTTTATAGTCAGGTACGTATATTTTACCAATACGTGAAGAGAAAACTTTGTACCCCTTTTTAAGCATATTGCGCGCACGGAGGAGTAGTGATATTTGGCATAGTTAAAGTTTATATGGAGAAGGAGCGCAGAAAGCTAAAATTACGGTCGAATTTCGACCACTTGGTGAGCACTAGTTTGTATAAATGACCTAATTAGGTACATAAATAATTTAGGTGCTACTATCCACTTTAGCATATTTTGCTTAGTTGAAGGAATTAATAAATTTGGTACTTATACGTGGAAAACTTCAATTGGTAATTTGAACAGGATCATCATAATAACATGTAAGCACATACTTTACAAAATTCCTTGAAGTTAACGCCTGAAGAATTATGCATAACCTAGTACTGTAGCTACAACTTGCTATTCCCTTTTAGGCAGGCGTTAGTATACAGAGCGGGAAACGGTAGGAGCGAAATAAAGCAACGTTGCATCTATTTATTATTTTAATTTTGAAATATCCAACCTCTGTCTAGCCTATAATCAGCGCCTATTATTTATTCATGAATGCTTAAACATAGCGTTCTGCCAAATAAATTCAACGGTTCCAAATAATAAGTGCTATCGGACAGAAAATGATTTGGTATGAAAAATCAGAGATCGAGTCAACCGTTTTGATAAATTCCAATTCAAATACAATCCGATTACATCGCTGATGACGCAACACTGCGAAAGAAGAAATTACTGAGTACCAAGGTAGAAAAATACACGTTTCAAATGATGTGTCCATTAACCTTAAAAAAAAATCTACATATTTCATTTTATTTTTTAAGAAGATTTTTAAAGGCAAACTCCAACGAACATGTCTCTATACTATGATAAGTAAGTACAGTAAGTATAGTAAATCTATGATATGGTATTCATTATCAATTTTTGAATCATCTACGGAGAATTTGGAATTAGTAGGTAGACAGAACCAGAGCAGAGAAGAGTTGGTGGAAACAGGACATGACGTCAGAACTCGTATCTGAATACAGAAGGCCTACCACGAATGTTTTAGACGTATCATAACGTTAACGTAAGCAAATTTAGAATGGAAATTACAATAATTCTATCGCATTTTTGTATAATTTTACGCAACATGCAAGCTTGTTTCATGAAAATCTAAAAATACTGCATGTACATATTTCCAAAAAGTATCATGGATTTAACGTGTATATTTGATTTTGCTTACGTTAACGTTACAATAAGTCAAAAACATTCGTGGAAAATAAAATATAAAAGAAAAGAAAAAATAATATATTATATAATATCATTATTTTATTCGTTTTTATTATAGAAGAGAATATAAAAGTAAGTACACACTTCACGTTAAAAACCTTAAAAACATACTATACCGACAGTTACGTGACATTGCAGCATCACCGTGGACGAATCGAATTCGAACCAAACAGAACCGTAGTAGGTAGAATTAGGGAAGAGAAACATTATACAAAAAAAAATTATTTGGCGACAAAGTGTGATTCAATTTGGTCGGTCGTTGGAAATTAAATAAAAGTGTCATACACTGCATTTTTTCAGCCTTAATTTTGTGTACGCCGTGTGAATTTTAATTGAGTTTTAGGGTCGATTCTACGCTTATTTTCAGTGCAAAGAGTGTGTGAAACAGTTGCCGTAATAACCTAACCGCCAAAACCCCCGACTCCAACTATAAAAAGAGCTGTAACTTTTGAACGGCTGAACAGATTTTCATGAAACATAGCTAAGATGATACCCGATTAAACTAGCTTTTAATTTAAAAAACTGTATTAAAATCGGTCTATCCATTTTGGAGCTACGATGCCACAGCCAGACATACAGATACACAGATACACACTACAAACTTATAACACTCCTTTTTTTTGCCGGGGATAAAAAAGAACCTAACTACTGTGCGTTATTAATTTTGTATCCAAATAAATTATATTTTGTCTTTCTTTTTGTGAATAATTGTGAAGAATGCTTCGTTCCTCTTTTTCATTCTAGGGTTTTTCCGATCCATGGTCAAAGAGTATAGTGCGTATAGTACTGCAAACGTTAAATTTTTCAACCATGATAAAATGTTTAGTACCTACCGGGCTAACACGGCGTGTACAATCCCGTTTCCTCCTCCCTTTGTCTCCTTGACAGAAGACAAAACGAAACATCGAGAGAGAAAATGGTTAATTTTGTCTCCGATTTTTCTGTCGACAAACCCGTTCCCTCTACACCGTGTACCGTGTGTTTCCGTTTCTACAATTTATACAACAGGACAAACCCTGAAATCGTGTAAAAAACTGCTGTTTATTAATATTGCCAACCATCCACAACAAGCTTCTTCCGTCGTGTCTGTCACATGGAAATTTCTCATTCGTAACTAGTGAAGTCGAAGAATTGGGTCAGCAAACTGCGTTTTTAACGGCATTGAAGAAGAAAGAAATAAAGAAAAGCAATATATTTTTACACAAATTACGACACACATAAAAAGTAAAAAAATTAAAACAAATAAAAAAATCTAAAAAATGAAGACAAAAAAAAGTAAAAAATTAAAAACACGTTCCAAAAAGAATATAAAATAACAATTTAAGTTAAATTAATACTGCACAGCATGTGGCATGCCAAACTAAGCAATTTTTTTAACGGGTCCCCTTATAAAAATATTCACCCTTCATCACTGGCAGCCATCTATTATCTTAAAATAATCATAAAAAAAATTAAAACACCTTTAGTTCCCACGGAACAAAAAGGTGAGATATAAAAACAAAACAGTAACTCGAAATAGCTGAAAAATAATTCGCCGTCGCGAAAGTTCCGCTACTAAATATAAATGTATTCAAAACGTTCGGTCCTGGAGCGAATGAGTTAGTAAAAAATTCAGGTCTTCCAACCGCGATCGCGCCTGCCGCATTTCAATTAGAAGAGTTTAAACTTCTGCGCTTCGCTAAATATGTTAGCCTTCTGTTTTGACTGCATTTCCACTTGATTTTCACGTTCGTTGGTATTTATTTATACTAATTGCTAGTAGTTAGTATTAGATTAGATTAGATTTTATTTATTTAAGTCATTTATTTTGCTGAAGTAGAATTGCTAGTGCTATAGGCAGTGATCTAGCTTAGCGGTTCAACGCTTGCCATCCATGCAGGAGAAAAAAGAAAAAATTGAGATGCAGGCTGGATTCGAACTCAGACCGAGTTCGAATCCAGCCCGCATCTCAGGTTTTTCGAATTCATATGCGGATTAAAATTTTATTATCACTTGCGCTAACGGTGAAGGAAAACATCGTGAGGAAACCTGCACATCTGAGAGGGCCTCATAAAGTTCTCCCGCACTATGCCAGCGTGGGGGACTAAGGGCCTAACCCTTCTCATTCCGAGATGAGGCCCGTGCCCAGCAGTGGGACAGTAAAAGGCTGGATTTTTTATTTTATTATTTTAGAAGTGCTAGATGACTTGAACACGATGGCATTTTTAATTCAATAACTTGTCTCGTGCGATGCGCGTTTAGTAGATAACGGACGCACTTCAGTCTAGGCTATTCGCATATGGGATTAAGCTGTCATCGGAGAAATCCGTGGCTGTCACCGTAATTAAAAATTATAGGTTCACAAAATCTCATAGTTAACCATCTACCCGGCATTCCTGCAACACCAACTGGACGTTATGGATAAAGTGAGCATCATGTAGCTCGAGCTACACCAAAGACGAGCTACGCAAAGCATAAACCACAGAACACAGAAAGAGGTGTGTTGTTTTCTATGTTCTGTGGCATAAACTAACCGTCAAAAACCCCCGAGTCCAACTAGAAATAGACCAGTAACTTTTGAACGACTGAACAGATTTTCATGAAACATAACTAACATGAAACCCGATTAAACTAGCTTTCAATTAAAAAAAAGCTTCGATGCCATAGAGATAGGACTATAGAGTATACTGCACCGACTGAACATCACCTTGCCTTTTATCTACCTATACACTTATCCACAAATACACACTACAAACTTATAACATTCTTTTTTGTCGGGGGTTAAAAAGGCTCTGCTGTATGAGTCGCTCGATGTGGCCGACCGAATGCTGTCCCGCAGTATCCGAAGCGGATGAGAGGAGTCTCCAAGAGATGACTCCGGTGTTAGGAGGAGAGGCACCCGGATGATATGCCATCCTATGTGGCGAAGCAGCTACGGAAGCTGCCGAGTAAGAGACCATCCATAAAGTATGTCACACGTTATGGGGGGGCGACGAAGTGTGACAAGGGGTGAGAGGGGTCCTAAGTTTCGTGACGTCACGTTTCAAAATCTCATACATCTGAGTGTAAAATGCCAAATTTAAACTTGTATGGAAATTGATTTATTATATCTATACTTATTTAAAAATAATTTAAATGGAAACAAAACTAATTTCGGAACTGCTGTTTTAATTTAAGTAATAATTTCTAGATGTAAAATTGCAAAATATGTGACGTCACGGTACGGAGGGGGTCTCACAAAAGTGGTCAACTGTTACAAGGACGGGGGAGGGGTAAAAAAATCACGAAATTAGTGTGACGTACTTTATGGATGACCCCTAAGCTAGTAGCTTACACGAAAAATACGTTACGCTTGTAATCGTGAAATGGCGTAAAGGTCGGAAATAAAGGAATCAAACAAATCAAAACAGTCATTAATTTCCTGTCATACTTATTTACATAATTTTTTTTTAATCTACACATCAAATCGTCCAAATTCGTATCATTTACATAAAAATACGTTTTGATAAAATCACATTGAGCAATAACAGGATATTTCATTTCCTATGAAGCAAATGCTTCTATTTACCTGTACCAACGTAGTTCACAAATATTCGCGGAAATTGAAAAATTGGTTTTAACGTTCCTATGCATTGGATTAAAATGTTCGTCAGTTTGCAGTTATTTGCATCTGTTTGACATTGATAACGGAAATGAGCAGTCAAATAATTATTTTTGTTTCCTTTATGGTCTTAGTTTTACTTTTTTTTCTTTTTAACCCCCGACAAGAAGAGTCGTGTTATAAGTGTAACGTGTCTGTCTGTGGTATCGTAGCTCCCAACGGATGAACCGATTTTCGTTTGTTTTTTTTTGTGTCACATATAATTTTGTCCCGAGTGTTCTTAACCATGTTTCATGAAAATCTGTTCAGCCGTTCAAAAGTTACAGCTCTTTTTCTAGTTGGAATCGGGGGTTTTTAAAACGCTTTTATTAGCTTCACCTGTAACTATGTAAAAAAATCTTGAAAGTTAAATTTTACCCACTTCCCGGTTTCCGATTGAGCTGAAATTTTGCATACACGTTTAGTTTGGATGACAAAAGCGTTTTCTTTAGTTTTTTTTTTTATCCATAATATTTGTTAATGGTTAGGTTATTTAATCACACCTACAAACTAGGATTTCTCCCGTATCGCATGCATTCACTTACACACGCAGACGGAACATCTGTAGGCCATACAAATAAAGCAGAAAGCCGATAGCTTAGCCGCCGCGCCAATCATTACCAGTATTTAGGTATATAACCACTTTTTTATATAGCTCTGACCCCTTCGATATCATGGGTACCTAATGTACCTAATTATGAACCTAAGTGAGTATAACATATAACACTTCTATTATGTCCTTGAGTATAAAATAGACTAACCCAAATTACCTGCTGACGGCATTAGGTAAGTACTCTTGAATAAATGTTTAAAAAATACCGCCGCGTCACCTAATGGCTGCTACTGAAAGTAATCTCTTGTTTTATCCACCGACCCTTCCGTAAATTCATCATTTCAACATGCCCAAAAAATTTGAGAAAAGCTGAGGTAAATACATAGAGGAAGTAATCAAGAATTTTACAAAAAATATATATGAAAGGGAGCACAACGCGTTCTGCGGGTCTACCGCGGAACTAAAATGGTAATGAACATCGACACTGGTAATGAACTTCAAAATTATCGTGAGAATACGCTTTGAGCGTTACCTTGTTAAAAATTTACCGATCATGAAGACAGGAGTCCCAACTTCATGATTGATAAAAATAGTACACGGTAGCTCGAAGATTAGTCTTCACGATCGTATTGAAGTTTATTACGAGAGTCTGATGTTCATTACCATTTTGTTACGCGGTAGAGCCGCTGGTCGTTGTGGGTGTATTTTTCGCTCAATTAGCGTTTTCCTTCTTTTAGCCTAACATTATCAGACAGAACGATGCTTGGCGTACTACACATGAAACACGCTATCAATATCAGCACAATGCGTTGTAAAAAGAAATAACCGAATAAAAGATATTCCATCAAAATATTACAGTCGAGAACTACCAAAGATACCAGCGAATCTTTAACAAAGTCACTTTGTAAAGAATTTCGAACAAAAGTAGTACGGTCAACATCAAAAATGATATTTAATGCTCATATACTCAATTAAATGCAGCAAAAAATATTAATTTGTAAGGTGATTGTTAGGTATACAGACACGGTAGAACTTCAATAGATAAATAATGAATTAATTATGCATAAGATTGTTTTTTTTATTTTTTATTAGAAACAAATGTTTATCCAGTTTTTTTGCTGTCTGTACCTTGAGTCTTCAGAATAACTTGCGAATAACTTGGGCTCGGGTCATTACAACTTGTACCGACAAGGTTTTTGTAAAAAGTTTTGTTATTATTACAAGCAGTTTATTGGAAATCATGTAATATGATCGTACCGCCATTTTGTATGACATTTCTGACTGGGTAACTTGAAAGATGTAGGGCATAGCTAAATGCCTGACGAGTAAATAAAAGAGAAAATTTATTCTTGATAATGTGATAATGGCGCCCCCTCTCCAGAGTGTGAGATAAATTGTTAAAAAAACTCGTTAAAATTGGGCTCAGCTTGTGAAGGCGAAGCCACTAGTTTCTAGATGCGACGGGGATTCCCCTAGCAGAGACATCACGTACACTAACTATGAAGACATTCAAAAATCGATACGTTCATAAATCAACTCAGGATTCAGGATGTGTTCAAAAACCATCTGGGCGTTATACAATCAACTGAAACTGAAACTGTCGCCCGGGGCGGTTGCTCCGGTAGTCCAGTCCCCCCCCCCTATATCCAAGGCTGATAGATATGGTTTCCCATCGACGCCCATACATATCCTATGACTAGAAGCCAGCACCTGGGAGGGCGCCTTATCTCACCAGATTAGATTAAATCCCTCCACCCCAAGAACATAGTCAACTTCATCATTGACTTACGGCTGGAGGAAGTGCTGTAATGAAACGAGAGGCGTCACAATAGATCTTCGCAGGTCGCAGAGACAAAAGGGGCTTAGGCTTACATTCAGAGACGACAGAAACGAGTCTAAGCGTGAACTTACGCTTCCATGTCAATTTTACGAACAAATTTTGCAAATGGAAGCGTAAGTTCACGCTTAGACTAGTTTCTGTCGTCTCTGAATGTAAGCCTTAGTACCTTACCTCTTCTAATATAATATAATAATAATGGTTTCCCATCTGTGGGTTTTGTGAACTGCTAGATACAGTCCACTGATGCATTAGAGGTTAAATGTTTCAAAGTCAGTAACGCCAAACGCTACACAATTTCAGCGGGCATTCTCAATAATACTCGGGCACAGGTCCCCAGGGTTTAACACTTGGAAGTGGTTTCAAAGTCCATTTCAGTTTTAATGCTATTTTCCAATTGCAATATCAGTGAACCATAACTTTAGATATTGCTTTTTAGAAGTTTCCCGAGTTATGGACGAAGTTATTTTTTTCGTTGAACCTTTGTGCCGTATTTTTTTTTTCAGATAGTGTTGTTTTCACTTTGCTAGTAATTCCTGTCCAACGCTCAAAATCAGCTAGGCCCGCTATGCTTTTGCCGTTGACCCGCGGGTCTACCGCGTAACAAAAATGGTAATGAACATCGACGCTGGTAATAAACTTCAATACGAGTGAGAAACGAAACTTTGAGCTATCTTGTAATTTTTTACCGATTATGAAGATGGGAGTCCGAACTTCGTGATAAGTAATTTTTTACAAGGTAGCTCGAAGTTTAGTCTCTTAGGACCATACTGAGGTTTATTACCAGAGTCTGATGTTCATTACAATTTTGTTAAGCGGTAGACCCGCCGTTCAGCTTACCGATTCCCACCTGGATGATATTTTGAGGGTAGCACGTAGCAGTCAAATGCTGGATATAAATCAACAAATCTAAAATTCTTACAATCTAAAAACCACTAGTGTTTGTCCAGATTGCAGTGAGTACCATTTTGCACACATTCACAATAATGCAGGTATCTATTAAATAACATAATATAATTGACAAATAACTAAAATCAATGAGATATTACCACTATTACCTACCGACCCACATTAGTTTATCATAAATAGTCACTCTGCAGCTAGTCCGAAATCCAATATTGCATTGACAAGTATATAATTCAACACATGAAGTAGTGTGAGGGGCTCATAGCTACTGCGCAGATCAGTCGATCAGCGAGGTTAAGCTGCGGTTGCCGCGGCCACTCCCTGGATGGGTGACCATTTCTTCGAACATCGAGACCCCTCCGTGCCTCGGATAGCAGTTAACAGTTGGTCCTGGTTGTCATACAAATACCTTTGACAGTCATTACGGGAGTCAGCAACCCAAAAAGTCTGACAACCGGTCTAACCTTAAGGTATTGGTGTCTCCCAGTAATTGCGTAGTGGAGGTCAGATGGCAGTCGCTCCGTATAAAATACTGTTACTCAGCCGCATCTGGATAGACCCCAACATAGTTGGGATAAAGGCCAGGCAGATGATGATGAAGTAGTGTGAGTGTCATATGATAGAGCTACAGGTTGTTCAAAAAGTAATTCTTTAATTTTGATATAGGTGCATACCTATTCTTAATTTTACTATTATGTATGCCCTGTAGTATGGTTTCTTTTCATGTATCTTTGTGGATAAATACATTGGTATGAAACAATTACTCTGGTTTATAGCATAAACATGACATGCATGACATGACATGTTATTTTCCTAACAGTAAAAAAGTCAGCCAGTATTATGTCTGAAAGGTAACAGATTTATACTGATGAAGCCCTTGCACGTCTCATGAAGTAAATTGCATTCTCTAGTCTAAATGCGCTCAAACATATATGGACTGAATTTAAGCATCTAATAAAATCTGCCCATTACCTCTCACAACCGGGTAAATCAACTTGCCTATTTATAAAAAAAAAGGTTTAAAATCACTTTAACAAATTGATTTCCGGAACACCAAAACTATTCGATTTTCATTTATTTTTCAGTTCATAATTAAAAAACAAGTGAAGAATTCCGCTTTTGTGTAGCTTCAAACATTATCTATGTCTAAAGAGGTTTGTCATAATAGAAACAATATTAAGAAATACTAAGTAGGTATCTCAACTTCTCAGAGATTTCAAACTTGTGTGTATTTAAATTTTGCTGAATATTTTTTAACTAACAAACTTAATTTTTACATATTGATCATTTAATTACAAACTGACATAACACCACTAATATTTCTATTTATTATTTTATATATTCTATTTATACATCTATTTATTATTTTGGTAACAGTGTATCTCAACGAGAAAAAACAGTTACCTACATCCTGTCATAGTGAATTGAACGGGAATATTATATTTCCCATTCAGTCACAGTGTTACACACCTGAGTGTGTAGTGTACCTACAACGCAGGTATATTAATTACCATCTTTCTATGTCAATTAAGTTTCAAATATAAAAACTTCCAATTTTGCCGATACTAAAATTTTATAAGCCTCACAGACTTCACGTATCACTTGGTAACCACATAGTAGCATTCAAATGAATTACCTAATATAATTTTCCAATTAATAATAACTTGTGCTAAAACTCAACTTTGTTTTCTTTTCGTTTTTCAAGAAAACAAAATTCTCCAATCATTCATGTTCTGTTTTTGACATGAGTCATTGACATTAAATTTAATGGTGTTACCAATTTCAAGACAAAATTTCTTACCATCAACAAACATCAAACAGCCAGTATTCCACCCTATTTTAATTTTTAATTTGATTTCAAAATAGGTTTGCACTTTATAGAGTCCGAAAGGAAATTGGGAAAACAAAATAATGTGACGATGAATGTTGGAGTCTCGGCGTCATTCTGTTAATGATAATTTTGATGAAAATAGATATCTAATACGAAAATCAAATCAGAAATTAAAATTATCGCATTTAAAAAAAAGCAAGTACTTACCTAATTTTGTACAAGAGAAGTTTTGTTTTGTAAAGTCCAAATTTTGTTATTGTTATACAAAATTTGGATCTAATAACTAGGTAGGTACCTTTTGTACTGCAAAAAAATATTTTTCATTAATTTTGGCAGGTTATGGTTTAAAAGCTCACTTTCAAAATAAAGGTAAAAATCAAAAGAAAGAAAAATCGAAAGCCTGAAAGTTCTTATGTAGGTGTTTAATATAAATACAGACAGTTTTACTAGTCACACATAATTAATGTCCGTAGGTACTACAGAATGTCGTTCAGTGATGATCTCTCTAGACTTGTCTATCATATCCTCAGATAAAAAACCCGCTGTTATTAACATACAAATACGTCATTCAAATGTTGCTAAAGTAGTCAAATAGAGATCACAACTGAGCGTAGTTCTGTACTATTGGTACCCTTATAATTTATAGTTCGAGTGTACTAGATTAATCAGTATAATAATTATTAAGTAAGTAACTTAAACGACAATGTGGTTGAACTTTTACTTATTATTATAATAATAAATTTATCTGTTCTAGACATAGGGTAATTTAAATGTTTAAAGTTCAAAGTCTATCGCGTAATCTGTTAGTCCCCAAAAACCGTTTTAATTAGGTACATACTTTGAGTAGGTATCTAATGTGACGCACAAAAACTAATGATGCCTAATGATGGACACATAATTATTACGTATTTGACAAAGAGCTACATTTTCAATTATGTTTATTTTTATTGTTTTAAATTACCTATTCATACTAGAGACGTTATCATGTTTTCTATTCAAACTACTTAAACTTTTGAAAGCTACCATTCACATGTTTTGTATTATTTAAATGGCAACTCCTCGGTAAACAGTGTTGTACTAAACAAAAAAATGTGAATATTTTAACCGGCAAAATTATTCAAGAATTCCTGAATTTATATACAAAACTATGTAAAAAAGTAAGTGGATGGCATTCGATTAATTTTATTGACGCTTCTTAGTTCTTTTTATATGTATTTCCAAACACGTCGATAGAGTTTACTTCTGTGAAGAACATTTATTTTGGTGTCCCGTAACTCCCTCTAGTGAAAATAACCTCAAACTGCGCGTTGGCGGAAGATGGCCGTCGCGTGCCGAGTGTTGCTCCGAATGTTTACGACGATTTTTTAAGTTTTTATATTAAGAATCGCTATAATTGACAATAGAATGAGTGAAAAAGTTAATTAGGTAACTATAAAAGTGTTATTTGGAGTGTTTTTACGGTGTTTTATGATAAATTTCTGTCAAAAAGTGCGGCATCAGTAGTGTGAGTGAAGCAACTAGTTTTGAGCCAGTGTTTTTAGGAATGTTGTGAATCCAAGTGGATTGTGTCTTTATTACTGGAGTTCGGACTTGATACAACCGCATTTAGCCCTCAAGGTGGGTAATGATAAGTTAGGAAAACTTTTCGAAACTTTAGGTTTGTTTACATCGCAAGGTGCTACCGCGCATGTTCAGTTCATAGATAAAGTTTCTTCTGAATAGTGTTCCTAATTCGAACAGAAAACTTTTTGTTCTTCTTTTTTTTTCTCAATTATTTCTAACCTATTGTTTCGTTAGGTATCAAGTTCTTGTGACTTGGAACGGATTAAATGCTTATTTTTTCCATGTGTATCGTTGTTTTTAAAACTATGAATCCTTGAACTTATTTTGAAATACCTATTATGTTAAGTAGGTATCTAAATAACTTTTTAATTATATGCCCATGATTGTCGAATCTGAACCCGGTAGGTATATTAGGTAAAGCACTGCCTATAGGTACATTTATACAACCTTCATACATTTTTTTTTCTATGGTCATTGAACCGACGTTCGTGATGCCGTCTTATAAAGCCTCCACGGGTTATAATTGCTTTAAAAAGTTTTATGATAAGAAATACTGAACTACTTAGTTATTTTAACTGTGTAAAAGTTAAGTTTTATAGCGAAATAAGTAGGTAGGTAGTTAATAAAATGTAAATACACGGACTTAATTATTGTTTATTTTACCTAAATGCTACATTTATACGGACAAACAAAATTATTCCAGATTATTGCAATTAGCGATAGCGATGGATAGTATGTCGTAAACTACGAGAAAAAACTAAACGTGTTAAAAGTCTGATTTACGACCAAGTAGATAGGTAAATAATTACACTATTAAAATGGGTAGGTACCTACCTAACAAGCTTCTAGTGCACATATTAAGCTAAAATAGGAACCTACCTACAGTACTCTATTTACTAGTAATTTCTTTGAGAATCATGGTGCGATGTGAACGTCGGTGTGCCTTTTTTCCGGTTTATTTATTTATTTAAAATGCTTCATGTACAAAGGCGGTATTAATGCTTTTTCTGTTCAATACTAACTTATGTATTGTCTAGGTACATACAAATAAACGATTTTTTTATGGTTTAACGTCGCGTCAACGAAAATTGCTGAATATGAGACTCCTAGCGATTGGAATGGACGATCATGTCAACTCATAACATATTGCTATCTAATAGGCAGATTGCTGATTGCAGTGTGTTGTTAGAAGCCGTCTATATTGATATTGCCGATATTGATCTAGGTACAGAGACCGGCAAATGTTTTGAGGAGAAGGCGTAGCAGGGGAGGGAAAGTTCTTCTCTAGAATAGAATAGAATAGATCTTTATTTCATGTAAACCAGATACAGGCACTTATGAAATGTCGAGACTCTAGGTGCACAGTTCCAAATAGTAGATCCTATGGAGAAGAACCGACAAGAAACTCCATGGAAACTCTTTTAAAACCATAGATTAAAATCTTTATCAGTACAATGTTGTGGTAAGAGCTGCGAGAATAATCTAATTTAATGTGAATAAAAGACTAGGATAATAGCGATTTGAATAAGAGTGCCAACGCAAGTTACAAGCTGACCAGTTCCTCTCGCTTCATTTACGAAAGTGGAGAGAGAACATAAAAATGGACTATGTCTTGTCAAGGTCACGTTTCAAGATGTTTGGCTGTCACTATTTATAATCCCTTGTTCTATTTTGGCCTGTATTTTAGATGGATGCTCAGAGGTCACTGCTTGAGCACAGAATTGACAGAGAGTGACATTCGGTGTTACCTTTCTGTTAATGCCTGTATTACTTTTTAGAATGATGCTCAGCGATGTTAGTGAATAGTGACCATTTACCAGCAGATTAAAAAAAACTGTATTCTTTTTGGATACAGCTTAGTACAGTTCCGGACAGTTTTTAGGGATATTACTATAAAAAAGTGGATTGAAAAAATGATCTGCCAACTTCCAATGTATAACAGATGGTTTTTTAGCAGACCAAAATTAAAAGAGAGTTCTCTTCGTAAGCAGCTGATGTCTACAGTTCCTGATACAATTGGGCAGTTCTAGCAATGTTACCTTTGAAAAAATTATCTGTTATGCTCACTGACATTGCTCAACGATGATACTACTTGCGCTAAAGAACTGAGTCTCATTTTCACACAATAACGATCTGAAACTATACAAGTAGTAATAGCTGAGTGTCATTCTGAGTGTGTGAGATACGTGTCTATGAAACCCACGGGAAGATACAGAGAGTGTTATGCCTATTCTTTGACGAGAAGCCCTGCAGGGCTAGCACAGCAAAAAGAGAGAAAATCGGGAACGAAACCATCCCTTCACCGTATTCTTTCTCGATTTTTCGTTTTGACTTCTGTCAAGGAAAGAAAGGGTGGAGAAAACTGTGCTAGCCCTGTTGGTCTTCTACAAAATTGGACTTTGTTTATACCACTTTCATTCAAACCCTTTTTAATTACAAATTCCACGCGCCCGCGCGTTTCCAGTAAATTCCATAGAGGTAACATCGAATCAATACAAAACAACTAATTAAAAATATCGCCAATTAACGAAACATACAAGATTCTCGCTTAATTAATCAATGTTTGCTACAAACGTTCGTTTAAAACGGACAACATTTTGTCATCCAATGTTTAATGTGAACTCAGTTTTATTTAAACGCCCCACTCGTGTTCGTTATACAATTTACGGTCGGAAAATTCTTCATTAATAAAATTATATTGAAGAGCCCGCTCTGGTTTCGTACTGTTATGGAAGCGAACATTTTACTTTGGATCAGATAGCCATTGCAAATTAATTACATATATAATATACCTACCTATAATTTCTTCATTTCTAAATTAAACTAGTCGTTAGCTTACGACTCGCGTCTGACTTGTCTCTAAAAGCTATTAAGCTTCAAGATTACTTCAGCCAATAATGCAGTTAACCGCTGGTCATAGTTCCTTAGAAATCGAAATGTACTTATAACAACACTAGCGACCCGTCCCCGGCTACGGCCGGGTGCAATTTCTCTATTATCCTATGAAAGTATTATAAATATAAACATTCCTCTTGAATCACTCTATCTATTAAAAAAACCGCATCAAAATCCGTTGCGTAGTTTTAAAGTACTAAGCATACATAGGGACAGCGGGAAACGACTTTGTTTTATACTAGGTATGTAGTGATACTGCGATGACCAATATCTTCTATAAACATCGTTACTTTAACGGCCATTATGAGGTCCACGACTTCATGTTCAGCTGCAAATGGACGTTTACACGCTGATTATGAATACGTAGCTTCAATGCTAGGTAATCTCTTAAGATCTGGTATTTCTCCTCTACACAAGAACAAGTACAGTCGTAAATTATAGCGTATTATTCAGGTATGTTATTAAAGTTTTAATAACTGTATCCTAAGTTATAACTCGGATACATAAGTGCTTAGAAGAGAAATATGTACTTTAGGTCGGTATGTTAAGTTTATGAATATTTAAAATGGGATTTGTATAATATATATATCTAGATACATTGTATAACTTATGTCTCTGAAGCTTCGTAAACAATGTATGCTACATACAATGCTTGAAGGATATATATCTCAACACACGGTTATTAAAAGTGAACTATGTAATGTCTATAACTTAATGATTTATATCTTGATGTTACTACAGTTTAGCTCATCTTTAATGTTCCTTCCCGCTGTCAAGACATCAACATCATACATGAAACAGGATATGATCGGCGTCGTGTTACGGGATTGAACTATAGAAGGGTTACCTGATCCATGAATATATTTTATTGACAATTCCTAGAGTCCTTAGCAAGTCGATAGCATTCTAGATTATTCTAGAACAAAAGCTAGCTACAATAACTGCAATTAGTAGTATCCATAAGTTCTTCATGCGTCCAGGTGTTAGGTGTATTACTCTTTGAGAACTTGAGATTGATTTTCATCGGCAGAACCTTGTAAGTTGAGATCTTTTAGTTTGTTCATAGTTAATTATACATTGCTACGTTAAATAATATTTAACAAGTACAAGAAAACTCATTTGAAACGTAATTTAAAATGTAAATTCGATAGAAATCGAAACAACTTTGTACTAATACGATCTTTTGAGAAATCACTGCAGTGAGCATTGCATAGTTTTTGCTCGTTTAAAAGCACTCGGGTCTAATCTAAACATTACGAACGCAACTTCTCATGTTGAATACTAATAGAAATAATAAATTAAGAGACTGCCTCTTTGGTCTAGCTCTAGTGGTCGCCAGGGCTGCTGTGTCTGAGGTTCTGAGTTCAATTCGCGAGCCGCGGGAAGTGTTATTGGCTTTTTCTGTTAAAAAATTCTCAGTAGTAACCCGGGGCTTGCCGGTAGATGGCAATATGGTCGTCGCTCACTGTGGATGTACAATAGTACCTACACCGAACACTTCGTGGAAAAAGGCCTAACCTTTGAATCAAGAAAGAAAGACGAAATGACACGGTCGATGTTTTTACAGTAAAAAGAAGTGGAGTCAAAAGGTATTCGGTACGCGGAAATAACAACAAAATATATAATAATTCAATTACTTGCTTATTGCTTTTGTTTTCATCAATTTCGTGTCACTCAAAATATTGGACGAAATTTTCATTTTAGTAATTGCTTATTATTTGTTGAGAGAAAACGTCAAGAAGTTACTGCCTATTATTTGAGCAGATTGGTCACTAGGCCGCTGCTTTCACGCATTTACCTTAGCTTTGTTCTAATGTCTGTTGAAGCGTCCACAAGTAAACCTTCCTATTATACTCCCAGTACGGAACTCATGGCTAAATTAAATAGCTACCGTGCAGAACGATCGATCTACAAGGTTGCCACTCTTTACGTATAGAATTATAGAAACCCAGTCCTTGTCATGGCAAGCAAGTTCAGCCGGTCCCGGTTGTCCTAAGGATACCTTGTGTCTACAATGAGATTCAATATACAGGTCACTTTTTCTGTAAACCTAGAAAATGGTGTGCAGATTTCGGATGGTCGCTCTCGGTCGTGTATAAAATACTGATATCCAGCGACATTTAGTTAGCTTCCAATATAGTTGGGAAACCGCTAGGACGATTATGATGACATTATGATACCAGTATGATAAACACCTAATCCATTAACAGTTTAGTTTCCCCATGAACAAGCTTTTAAAACTAAATTAAGCCCGTCAGCCATCACACGTATACTATACGATCCCTAGTTAATAAAAATATCATCAGAATATCCACTCATGCAGCATAGTTGCATGTGGTCGCATCGCCCATCTGTATTCACGGCATATTTCGTAATAATTGATCATGCATGCATGCTTTCATTGATTGGATAATTTTTATGCGAAACTGCACCATGACAATTGTCTTTGTTGATGTAAAAATGGTAGTTGAACAACATAGGAATACCAATGAGCTCTTTTATTGAATTTGAAATGATTAAGAGTGGCTATTTTTTAATTTGTCTTTGTGAATACTGATTCGATTGAACGTTCGAACTAGAATGTTTTTCTAATTATTCGGTAGATTTTTTGTTCACCGGGTGCTTGTAACATGTTATAAATTTATATCATGAGTTTTTCAGTATTTCCAATATCAACCGTTGGGCTTCGGCCCGCCAGGCAATATCACTTCGCCTGGTCGGAGGATCCTGACTTTTCAATGGAGGAACACCATACCTCGTTCCTCCACAGTGGTGACCCCGACGTGATTTATAAGTACTCATCCATTATAAACAACTTTTACCATGGGGCTAATTTAGAGAAAAGAAATCACCTTTTCCATATAACCCCTTAAAAGGACCTCTGCTAATAAAGAAGGACCTCATATTTTCCCATCTCTATTTAAAAATAAAAAAAATAAAAGCAGGAATGCCACAGACCCACAGTGTATTGTTTCGTTTTAGTTGTAAACCTCAACAACTTTTCCCAAGTTGTTTTTACGACGTACATGAGACGATAACCAATCCAACTGAGTTCCCGAAATCTTTCACTATACAACACGCTATAAAATACGATACGATTTTTGAAGCATTCGAGATGTGGTGTTGGAGAAGAAAGGGGAGAATAAGTTGGAGGATAAAAGTTACTGTATTAATTAAAAGCTAATGTATTGAATAGAGTCAATGAGAAGAGGATACCAATGAAAGCTCAAAGTAGGAGAGGAAAGGATAGGCCAACATAGGCGTCATCATAGTTTTATTAAAAACATAATTGAAGGAAAGATAGATGGAAGAAGAGGTAGAGGAAGGCCACGCATAAGGTACATGAGCCAAATAAGAAAGGTTGCCGTCATGTATTTGAGGAGGTCAAGGAGACTGCAATAGGGGGGGAAAAGTGGAGAGAACAGCATCAGCTACTCCAACAAAAGCAAGGCTCTTAAATTTGAAAAAATTGTTTTTATGTGACTTTAATTCACTACGATACCTACAGAGTAAGTTCCCCTGATAATCAAATGGGACTAACGTTCGTGTATGAATAAGACAAGCTAATACGTTATAACAGTTGTGCAAAGCGACAGCTTTTTCAAAAGGAGTGAAATTTATGGAATTGACAATAATTAATAAAAATTGCTTGGACAGAAGTGGTGAACAGAAATCACAATACCATACAATTGGAAATTGACTTTCTTGCGTTCACGAGCGCAGGTAATGCGGCAGCGGATAGTATTTGAGGGGCTAAGTTTACTCAGACTACAATCAATGTATAAATGGCAGTGATAGCCTAGCGGTTGAACTCTCGCCTTCCATGCAAGAGGGTCTGAGTTCGAACCCAGCCCGCACCTCTGACTTTCCGAATTTATGTGCGGATTGCAATTTGATTATCGCTTGCGTTAATGGTGAAGGAAAACAATTTGAGAAAACCTGCACACCTGAGAGGGCCTCATAAAGTCCTCGGTGGCGTGTGTAGCCCACCAGCACTAGGCCAGCGTGGTGGACTAAAGTCCAACTCTTCTCATACCGAGGAGAGGCCCGTACCCAGCAGTGGAACAGTAATGAACTGGATTTATTGATTACTACTGGTGACTTTTGACCACTAAATGAGTATCTATACGAATGCTAAGCGCATTTGTTCATTTCTCTGTGACAGCTCGTACCCCATACACACAGTTCGACATCATGTTATATGTAAGTCACTCTGGCTTACATTGTGCTAAACCTCGCTAAAGGAAAAAAAGTAAAACAAACATTCGGTAACCTTTACCACCGTAACCTGGCTTTAAACTACGGTTATTTGAAAGCTTCACGCTCTCCATTTTTTGTGAACAAAGCTATCAGGCTCGCGTTACTAATCGTGGTTAGGCGGCAATTAAACAATTAGTTAGCTGTAATGAATGAGTTTTAGTTAAAGGTTCTTGTTCTCACGCGCAACCTGTGATTCAATTGAAGGTGTTAAGCGTCCTTTTTTAATTGATGTTAAGGTTAATGTAGCAGGCTGTGAAGAATTGTTGTCGATATTTTAGAATTATGATACTTTTTTAATATCTTACGAAAATATTACAAGTACTATACTCCTCGAGATCTAAGAAGTCCCTTTTGACAGATTTAAAGAACGATAGAATGTAACTTGACAATGTTACTACGAGGCTGTGAATAAAAACCATTTTGAATATACACTTGATAATAATTATGAAATTATTATAAATTTTTGAGATACGTATAAATTAGCATGGTATATAATTTCATAAGTATTGTTTTAGCATCGAAATATTTTTAATATACATGTTTATCTACTGCCGAAATATCATAAAAATGGTTACGTTCTCAATCAATTATTTTTGAAATAAAGGGATGTGATCACTAGAATCGTTAAAATCGTTTGAAATATCAGTTTAAAATTACGTAGGTATTAAAAACTCTTTAAAGGCTGTATGACACGTACATTATATTATTATGATTAATTTAATTTCTCTATGATCACAATTTGCTTGACACCGGCAGTAATGTCAATGACATCTGTGCAGTTTTTCGAGATTTTTCCGACTAATTGTCCGTTCTCTCTATTTCTCTGATACCTGTGTTTTTGTGATCTGGCTTTGATTTTGGACTGTTCCCGTTTTTTACGTTGACTTAGCTTGCTATACTTGGATTCTAATACTGTGATTTCGGCCGTCCGTTACAATACATTTTTTCAAATTGTCTATTCGATTTCGTACTGTGAATAGTAAATCGCGCAACTTGGTTTGGAAACTACGTGAGTACTTCGAACGTGAATCAATCTGGTGGACCATTATTACTGGTACAACAAGTGGATAAATCATTTTGGCATGAAATTATGGATATGTTTTATTATTCTATGAAGATACCTACAGAAATTCAATTTCATATTAAATTCGGTGCCTACTACATTAATAAATTCATTATCAGATGAATTTTTCTCGATTTTTTATTCATAGTTTTAAACGATTATACACTCTTAGAATTTTAAATCGATATATTATAAAAATCGCTATTTTTGGTTACCGATTTATACGCTTCACATCCCAAATTAACTCAAATGATATGTGTCAAAAGTGGCTTTTTAGATCTCGAGGACTATAACATACATAATTTATTAAATTTTTATTAAAATAAATCTGTGATGTGATTTTTCATAATTGTTACATAAAATTAGTAAAATTTAAATTGATTTGAGAAGAGCATCCATTGAGTTTCTTGGCGGTCTCTTCTCCATAGGACCAAACCACTTTGGAACCGCGTACCTAGAGTCTCAACGTTTTAAAAATGCCTGTAAAGGCTGAGTTGGATTAAAAACCTTTGACTTTGACAATGGTTAGTACAATTTTTATAATGTTTATTATCACTTTCCACACAAAAATATGATGACATTTTCCATTCACCGTAATGTTAAAGCGAAAATTCAAAAGTGTGGTGGAAACAGCAATAACGACGTTAAATGTCGGGCAAAAACATTACTTCCATCGTTCATGGCTTTATTACCCACTTGATTGCGCACTTATTTCGCGACGAAAACAAAATACTCTCAATTATTAGCGAAATATCCTTCAAATGTTTTAACATCATTTTTCTGAACGATATTCGAAATTGGAATGTTTGAATTTTGTCCGTTTTTTATACGTTCGCGCCTTTTTGACAAATTCTTGAGTGGTATTTGAATCTGTTTGCTATATTTTCCATAAATCGACGATAAAGTCGTGTTTGTTTTGGGCTGAGGGTTCCGGGCTAAGGGTTCCGGGCTAAGCAAATGTGTGGTTACTGGTTTTGTAATGTTACTTCGATTATGTTGGGATACGCTTATACATGCTACATATTGAACGATACAGTATCTACCTACATTGTTAGTAAAAGTACTTTGTGGTGTTGTCTATTATACTTATCCCTTAATTAGCTGAGTTTTGTCATGTTAAGACTAACTACGTTAACACTTTACTAATTATGAACTAAATCTCACCAACCCGCTTTCCACTTTGGACGAGGCTATTGTCCAGTAATGGATGGCGAGCTAGTTACCATTAAATAATCCAGTCCATTTCAGTCCCACTGCTGGGCACGGGCCTCTTCTCAGAATAAGAAGGGTTAGGTCTTAGTCCACCACTCTGGCCTGGTGCGGGTCGACGGACTACATACAATGGAAAATCTTTTGGCGTCTTTTCAAGCCTGATTGATGTTATTTAAAAAATATAATATTTTAATTACCTTAAATTTATTTACTGTAAGCTGTGATTTTTCTACTATTAAAGTCAATATAGCCGTGCCTATGAGGGTGGCAAGATCATGACTGATAAAACCCTCTATAATTAAATAAAGATTTTAACCAAGTAGGTCGGGACGGAGTGCACTTCTGCACATCGATTAAAAGTAATATAGTCTACTTTGTACACTTAGTAACGCCCCGGGCTTCATTTTCGATATTGCATTCCGATTGTCTGATCCCACTTTCGGATTGGAATACCCTCACACATTTCCTACGAGCTACAGACTTTTTCTGGATCAATTGCTTGAATCAAAATCGGTCGTCCACTCCGAATGCGAGACGGGAAGTGTTCGGCATCATTGGAAATGTTTTAACCATCTTTACGTAGTTTGATGGGGTTAGGGGTGAGGTATTATCTAGTCCGCTAATAATTTTGCCCGCGGCCCAATTAATAAGTTTTCAGAGTAGTAAGTAGGTATCAAATGGTCCAAATTGTTTCTAGCGGTGTTGTCACCATATCTAACCTATATATAAATAATTACCGCGTTTTGTATTGTTGTCTCGGCCCAATTATAAAACCAATTTGGAATATTTCATACCTACTTCTTTGAAAAGTTATTAATTAGGCCACGGACAACATTTTCAGTGGACACGATAATACCACAACGGTTTTGATCAAATTATTGGAATTGTAAGTCGAATATATAGGCTCAGATTAAAGTATAACTCAAAGACATTCATGAAATGTTCTTATAAGTGCCTAGATTACGCTAACTTGGCCCTCTTCCTTAGTTCCTTTTAGAAACGGTATGATAATAGTGAGAATTTATAATTCATCCCAATTGGAAAACCTACTAGAATCAGGCCACACTAACTCTGCAATGGAATAAGGCTGACATTCACAGACGACAGAAACGAGTCTAAGCGTGAACTTACGCTTCCATCTGTCAAACATACGAACAAATTTTGATAGATGGAAGCGTAAGTTCACGCTTAGACACGTTTCTGTCGTCTCTGAATGTCAGCCTAAATGGGCAACCCCAAAAAGAAGCACTGTAACCTTTACGACATTGTCATGATTTCAATGAATAGTTAACTTGCCAGACTATGTAAGGACGTACGATCTGGTGAGCTAACTCTTCAGTAGAATAATGACAACATTGCAAAGATTTTCATAGTGATTGTTTGCGGTGTTGCCATAATTCTTCTGCAGAATTAGCTTGGCCAGACTATATTTGAGTACTACATTTTGTTCTATCCGAAAGAAAACATGGGGGAATGTAATGCCATCTTAATCTTCATTTCTATCTCTGTTCTATTATTTCATTCGTTTATATTGTTTTTGAAAGTTCGATCTTGTTTGCGCTCAAGCTGCGTAGGTGGAAAAACCTAATCCCACCAAAAACATTAAATGTAAAAAAATGCCAAGCCTCTCGATGCAGTCTTTCCATCGTAAAAAGTTTTGAGATCTCATAGAAGCCAAGTCCTATTCAAATTATTTTGTAGTTATAAATCAACATTTAGTAATTGTATCAATAGTTTTCTTTATATTATAATTATAGTGACTTGGCAATGAGCACAAGAAGAAACAAATAAAACGGCATATTTGGAGGAGTTGAAAGTCACACACCGCATGCGTAAACATTAATATCACAAAATTAATTTTCTTTTGGTTTATCCGTGTCGTCCCAACCGAATTTCGGCAATGGCAGACAGTCTCATCCAAGACTAGTAAACTGCGCAGGATAATCTGATCACAGGTCTCGTCAGTAACATTTGCACATAATTCCAGGCAGCAAGCAGCTTTTAATTTGTGCTCATTGCCAAGTCACTATAATTATAATATAAAGAAAACTATTGATACAATTACTAAATGTTGATTTATAACTACAAAATAATTTGAATAGGACTTGGCTTCTATGAGATCTCAAAACTTTTTACGATGGAAAGACTGCATCGAGAGGCTTGGCATTTTTTTACATTTAATGTTTTTGGTGGGATCTCATTTATTTTTTGTAAGTGTATTTCTTTCTTTTTTTTTAGGTGACCTCATAATTTCTTGGACTTCAGCTACTGCTTTGCTTAGAACCCATTCTCTATCTCTATCTCTTTTGTTTCTTTTCTGAGGCTTCGTTACTTCTAAGGTAGACAAGTCTGGGCGATATATACTTCGGAGTCGATTATATTCAGCTATTGCTATCTCCTGAGCTTTGATACTACTAAAATTCACATTTATTAAATGTAATCCACCCAAACTAGTCACTCTTGAAAGGGCCACGTATGCTTGACCACAGTTTATATTATTCTTTTCTATTCTATGTATTTATTCATCCAATTGAATACTTAAACAACGAACAAAGTTAACAATGCAGTCAAAATCCATACACAATGTTCTTGCCAAACCGCAAATATAAAATTGTTTTCTATGGTATATTATTTTTTAATGTTTTTATAATTTATCCTTTATATGTGGCTAATGACCTATCTTGGTGCAAAATTTGAAGTTTCTAAGTCTGCTAGAAGTACCTTAGATTTTTGATGATCGGTCAGTGAGTCAGTGAGTCAGTGAGTGACAAAATGGTGTAACTTTGATCGACCGTAACTCCTAAACTATTAATTCAATTTGCATGTAATTGCTTGTTATAATGCCTACTTTTATTCACCTAAAAACTTAAACTCGTAGCTTTGTCCACGTCGAAGATATAGGGGGGGCGAAACAGCCGCGAATCGCATCGAGAAAAGATGGTACGGCCGTGCCCGTTTTGCTCGAGACTTGGCTGGGGCACTGCCGTGCCCCCAGATTCTATGTAATCTGGTAGTATCGAGATTGAAATATGATCGGAATGATAATGCTGAGTTATAGAGCACAGGGCGAATTTAATCGATGCTACTTGACTCGCTATGAATGTGAACAAATGCCATGGAATGAGGATCGTAGGACTTTTCTTCTTCATTCCCAGGCAAACATCTTTGACGGTTATCTGATGGTAACAAGCGTTCACCACGGTCCATGAACAATTACAACCTAGTGATTACTGACGCATTGCCCACCTAAGATGTAAGTTAGAATTCTTTGTGTTCCGGTAATTTCATAAAGTTGGCGTGTTAAGACTTCAAGATGAATACGTCAAAAAATCTGTGTCATTCCTGGCAAATAAGATCTCATCATCTCTTCCTATGCGTTGAGGTGACGAGGTATTATGCCAAGAGGATGGATGGCAAAGCAGCATCGTCCATTGAACCTACACACATAGGTACTGCGTTCACCAATCCAGAGTAACGGCAATTTTTCCTCACATGTTAAACATGGCAATTTACGGGCTGGAGAAACCGCTAACGCTGTGCATAGAAACTTCATTGAAATAAATAGGTTTGTAAAAGTATCTAAGTTACTTCCAACAGTGTCAGTACTCATGTACTATATTATTATAATTACCTAATGTTATTATAGTCCGGATTGATGTTTTTCTGAAAATATTTTCATCAAACTTTTCAAAAGCTTCCATCTTACGTATTCGCTATAGACACCCAAATATAAACGTCAACAAAACGAGACTCACTCAAACATATCAAGCTCATATTTGCAGTTACAAAGTAGCTTGAAGCATCCCGGGAACTTTAAATAAAACAGTGTAAAGACATTCTGAACTGCTTTCAAGCGGCGTTTGCGCGTCGCGTCAACATTTGCTCTGGCCGGCCATTTAGTAGTGTTTGCACGCAGAGTAGTTAGCACATGGAGAGATAATAAACTGTCAAACACACATCTACGCTTATACAAGCTATAATAATACAATGAAATGTTCCAGTCTAGCCATAGAGATAGTGGTTTCTGTAAAATCGGCTTAGTGTCCGACGTTAGGAATCCATTTAATTTATATATAAATACTGTTCATTGTCTCTGTATTAACTTGATTAAACTCGTGTCGTCATGTAAGTCTAATAAAAGAACGACATCCTTTACATCCGTTCGAATCGTCCAATGACTCCTTTTCTTCGTTCAACAATTATTTCCACCCGCGCACCTCGCAAATTCTATGAGTAAAATTCGTTGAACAAATATGCGTGTAAGCACTCCATTGACTTATTACTCGGTGGGTCGCACATTAAGTAGTGTTTGCATCAGGCTATGTCATTAGAAACACTCTTTATGACTAACAGCACGTCATTTGTTCCTTGTTTGGACACTGATTTGGATAAAACTGATTGGTTTTGGACTGATTTAGCGGTTAGAGTTGTAAATGTATGGAGTTTAAATCCAATCAAATCAATTTATTTGCATAAAATGCGGTATAAAAGATGGTACATTATATCATATTTTAGTGCATCTACATTCTGCCATATATTAATGGCATGGAAATATAATAATACAATACATTAATATTATGAATTATTAGATAATCTTAACACGCCAATTTTTTTTAATTTCAATACGCACCTATATTTTCAGAGACAATAATATTAGGATTAATTAGATTTAAATTAAATAGATATTAAATATAATTATAATTATAAATTAATTAGGTAAATTAAATTAATGTGCCGCATTTTGTTGACAATGTTTGATTAATTAAGCAGAGACTAATCTGCCTTGAAATATTAATTGTGTTGATGGCTAAGTTGCGATGTTTATTTCTTGGGATTATCCCTTCAAGTTTATCTCTTATGAAAAATTTACTTAGTTCAAGGAAAATGTTAGAAAAGTATCTCCAAAAAGAAAAAAACAGAAAAACTCGTGGGAGATTTTTTGTATAAAATGCAATATTCGATTAAAAGTTCCCGAGTACCGTCTCTTGCAGAGATCGGAATTAATTATTAACTTAATTCTGTATTTCCAATGCTAACAAGACTTTTACTTGCGATAATCTAGAGCACTGCCAATTCGTATTGGGCTGGAGTGCTGGTTAAGACCGTCCTTTTCGAAGGAAGGCCCAAATCTAAACAATCCGAACAGTGAGAACATTAATAGGATAATGATGAGATATTATTACTATGGAAGTATGGATTACAGAAAGAAAATCAATCGAAGCAATAAAAGTCCCCTTGTAAGATTATTCAACGATCGATATATATTTTAACTTCCAACCTACAAAAAAATTATATCTACGTGACGAATTATAAAAGCTTACGTCCGTCTGAAGTCTGAACGTAGCCACATCATGAAAAATCCAATACAGTGGAGAATCGTGACCTGACAGTGTAATAGCCCTGAATAACTGAAACTTATTCTTGTGACGCCTCAAACACGCCTCTGTTGTGATCAAGAAAAATTGAGAGTTGAGATTTCAAATAGCCTTTTCGAGACACTAAGCCGCAGAACCACTCAGAAGAAATAGGGACGCAAAAAAATGGAGCGCTTGACTTGATGTAATGTATTCTTATGAAATTAAACTTAATATAGAAATAATATATAGGTATATAGCGACATCTATCGCTACATAGAATAACTACTAGCAAGGCAGCAAGCTAACTACAGTGGCGCATAAATATGAATTCGACCAATCACATTACGAGGCCTACATCAGGCATGGAAAAGAAATATTGAATTTAACACATATAGAACTGTGTATTTCCGACATCAACCGTCGGGCTTCGGCCCGCCAGACAATTTCACCTTGCCTGGTCGGAGGATCCTCCCTTTTCAATGGAGGATAACCATTCCTCGTTCGGTATCTTGAAAGCTGCACCGCAAGTAGCGAAACAGCTTTCATTTTCACCGGCACTTCTGTAACCTAGCATTGACTACTTATTAGACATAATAAACCAGCTCATTATTGGCTATTCTCTATCGTATCTAATAAAGACTTAAGGTTACTAACAAGAACTCCCGAAGCTACGACCACGCCACCCTGGCGTCAAAGTAATGTCTTCGATTAAAGAATAGGTCATGCGCTTGCTAAAAGAGAACATACATTTAGTTCTAATTAGCGTCAGACTCTGGGAAAAGACTAGGATGAGGAGTATTAAGTACTTATGTTGGTAATATTGCGATCATTAAACTCAATTGGATGGACCATGTATACGTAGCGTCAAGTGGAAACAATGAATCTTGTGCATCGCTTAGAGTTCTTAACTCTCCCATCAATGTCCTATTAAATTTAAACTCCAACCGGTACTGTATTTCATTTTCATAGTAATCTCCACTGCTGCTCATAATAAGCCTCTAAATTAGAATGTTCCAATGAACGTGTGAGCAATAAGATCATGAAAAAATTTCACAGGACATATTTAAGTATAATAAGATATTCCTAAACTTTCCAATGCGACTTTACTTAAATTAACTTACATATTAATAAATTATTGCGTCTCAGCATTAACGTGAATACTTTAATTATTCTTTTTAGAAAAAAGAAAGTCGGACCTTTAATAAGTCGCTTCAGATAGTACAAAGTCTGCCTAGAGAAAAATACGTATTAAAAAGTTCCATCAATAACGTCCAACAAGTTCTTTGATAAGAATTCTGCAAGGTCTCCGCAGACAATAATAAATTACAGAACTTATAGTATTTTACCAGTCACTGTTGGAACTTGCTGAAAAAGAAGTTTCGCTACATCCTTCTTATCTCTACTTAAAACTGGATTATTAACTTCATTAACTGAACAAGCATTCTTAAGTTTTAATTGAGCATTATTCATGATGTTTTCGCTAAGTTACTTAATTACTCATGCTTTCTCGGGGGAATATATTAAAATCTTCAAAGTCAGCCGCGACGCTGAGTTGTAAATAATGCATAATTTACCGCTCCGAATTTTGTATCCATATATCTAAAATTTTCATAATCTCCAATCCCCAATGTTCAGTGTAAGTGTGCAATAAATATTGTATGCAATGGGGCTACAACATGTTATTTGCTAACTCAAAATCCCCTGCTACTGTGCAGGGGTCGTTTCTATTCATAATACGGCCAGAAATTGCAAACAAATCATTTATAGTAAAACAAACTTTACGCCTGTGGTGTTTGGGCAGGATTTTGTTTCAACATTTTCTTAAGTTTCATCATACTAAATTTATGTTGCTTATTACGTTTTACACGCGTGAAATGAACACGTATCAAATGAAAAATGCTATTTGCAACTTTATTTTTGTCAACGCAGGAACTATTTGAGAAGAGAGTTTAGAACGAATAAGGGCCCTTTGTTAGATCCCTGTAGAACCCTTTTGTCGTTGAGGCCGTAAATTATCTATTTAGGTTTGCATTTGGCGATAAATTGCTTTTTATTCGTTGAATCGTAAAAAGAAACATGTCAACACAGTGTTATTAAAACATAATGGATTCAGACGTAAATGAAACATTATTAAACACATGCAACTTCCAATCAAAAGCATCTTTAGGTGCGGTTGTTTGTAGGACAGTTCTATAAGCAACTTTAATAACATTTTCGAACTAAAATACCGATGCTATCCATGGAGTTATTAGAACACGAAGCCCTTTATCTAAGCCATCGGATGTACTGAGAGCCGTTCTGAGTACTTACCTAATCTGTACGGTTGCTATCTCGGGTCATAGGCCAGCAGATACCGTAAGTCGTACGCCAATAGCCTTCCAGCGATAATGAATCGTATAGGTATTGAACTAAGGTTAATTTTCCAATAAATTGGACGGAAAGCGATGTCGGCGTTTCCAACGAACCGCATTTCGTTGAAGAGTACATTTTAAAGAACTCTCTATGCCGAGTTCGACCTATATCCGAATCTGATTGATGATTTCAACCCCTCATTTTATCGCGATCGGCACGATTATTTTGAATCTTATGCTGTTTCAAATACAGTTAATAATAAAGTTAAGTTTTGTTATTAAATTCTGCGATATTTGTTATTTAGTTGCAGCTGTGGAATTGGTTGCGAGATATTTTCGGAGAGAATTAAATTTAGCAGTACACATTAAGACAAGAACCAGGAAATTCTCAAGAGATAAGTAAATTCTGACCTAGTTAGCTCAATTGCTAGAGTTTGCCTCTAAAACGTGGAGTTCTTCGCCTGAATAGTAAGTGAAGTAGGAATTTGCGAGCATTCCTTATCTGTGTCATAAGGATGCTGCTAATAATCTTTTTAGCCTTGCAAATGATAGGCTACCCAATTTACGTCAACAGTATGAAAAAAAGACTTCTAGAGCTTCGATTTGCAAACATTTTTAGATTTAGAGCTACCACTTGCAAATATTTTAAAGTCTGCTTCTTACAATAAGTAAGTATTGAATATCTCACACATTATAACATAATATATTGTATTTATTTGGCCTCATTTGGCTCCACTAAAGCGTAAAATTAGGAAAATAATACTCGTAAAAACATTACCATAGCTTCCGGCATAACGTCGAGTATTTCCTTACCATTTTTTTGGTCTGTCACATCCGTTTGTCCGAACAATTAGCTTGTTCCCTACCCGCCTTTTGTGCCTTCTTTGCATAATATCCCCAAGAACACGACTTAATTTCTTTAAGGACAGATATTGCTTTTTTCTTCGGCCTGAAATTAAAAGAACGACGTCTTTTGTGCTTGAAATCTGAACGTGAAAAGGAGTACTGAACACTTTACCGAGTTAAAAATGCTTCTTAGACTGGAAATTAAAAATGAATTTACGCCGAAACTCGTCTAAAAGCACAATGGACAGAGATAAAAGGACTTTGTAACCCGACTGTTCATTATACGAACCATTAAGTCCATTTTCAGTCGACTAAGACGAGGAGTTAATCTTTGTGATACAAGTATGTTTTTGGTTTTTTAAGCTACCATTTGACACATCCGTCTTGCATCGTTGAATAATGGCTTTGGTCCATTAAAATATCTACTTTGGACGCCCCTAAGCTTCTAAATATAATATAACTGTGTCCCTTGACAGCTAAATGTTTATTTGTGGGACTTTTTTGTTGTGGAATGACGTTTTTTTATGTGTAAAGCGGTATGATACGGGATTCTACATGTTTAGCTTGAGTCGTGTGTTGAGCTCTCGTAATATGTTTGTTTTCTTTAGTTTTTACACCGTGTTTACAGTGCTTTAGACATGGAGTACGTATACAAGACTTACTTGGAGCTTTTATATACTTTGTGCAAAGCTTATAACTGGAGACGTACTGAGAACATATAAATTAAACGTATCAGATAAGTAGATTCATAGTAATATCAAATACATACCTACTAACATGTTTTACTTCTAAAGGTAAACAAAACGGAGACGGTAAAATTGGCAACATTTTGAGCTTAAATATTTCAATTAGCCAGAAGATGTTTGCTGGAAACTTGTTACCTCAGATTATTATTGGTAAACCATTTCCCTGTAGTCAAGGAGACACTTAAGGCGTACTGACGAATTAGTAATTCCTAGAATTTTGATCAAAATTCAGACACATTTGGAAGTTGAAACTTAATTGAACTTGAAGCAATTATTTTGAAATAACGCGCACTTATAAGTTATATTATAACCCTGAACGTTTGAAAACAAACAGTTATTTCCCAGAACCGATACCAAAGAGTATTAGTCATAAGTTTTATTGATATTTGGAATGCTCGTCGTGGTATTTTTATCTTGGTACCAACGTTGACGTTTATCTTTTATTTACTTAAAGAATTCTACCATTTCGTGTTGGACAGTCCAGTCATTGTAGGGAGTGTTTGTTATTTTATGGTAAAACTTTTATGTTTACTTGTCAGCTTTGTGCTTTGGCTTTGAGGTTTGCGCATCCTATATAAGCATTGAACTTGAATTGAGGCATATAGTCGAAGGTAACTATTATCATGAAGATTTTTATGAAATAGCTCCGTACAGACGTAATAGATAGAAAAAAAAGCTCATTTGTATGTATATTAGTAGAGATTTCTTGAAGCACGCAGCAGAATATGGGATTTCGCATTTATTGCTATCTTTTTTGACAGCAATCTTGCGTGCAGGTAACGATTGTAATGAAAAAGATGGGAAAACGTGCTTCAAAAAGTCCCAAGTGTATTTAGGCTCTAAGCTAAGGTCTACACTATAGCTTTTCGTACCTGTGAATTTCATTCAATTTTTTAAAAGTCGTCAGCTGATTTGAGCTATAAATCACAAAATTATCAAAGTTTAGAAAATTATCGGTCCTAGATTATTATAGGTCTACCTTTGTACTAACTTTACGCTCCTGCTTCATATTTCTTATGAATTTTATGTGTGAATTATCGTTAAATAAATAAAATTAATATAGGTACTCAATTTCATAGATAACTGAATTATTAAATTCAGTCTAAGTTTGCGGACCGGTATAACCTAGTTGCAGTAAATTAATTTAGAGTTTAATTTTGCTTAGTTTATAAAGTGATACCTAGCGTTCGCTTCTATCTCTATGATTAAAGTTTTCAGCTAATAAAATTTACAACTTTTGTAATAAATAGGTACTTAAGCTTATTAGATAAGTTGTTAATCGGTTAGACCACGTCTTCGAGACGCTAGAGACCACAAACTTAATATAAGTTGTCGGTATTTTATTACTATTCAAGACTTTAGAAGATCCCTCGAATTCTGACCTTGACTTTGTCCTAGCCTTGTTTGTACATGCACAGGGGTGAAGTCAAAAGCACGTTTAAGCCTGTAGAAGCATGTCCAAACATGCGCGTTCTTGAACCACTATTAAAGCATGACCTTGACGTTTTTGACACTTGCACTGATGCAATAAGTTCTTAATACAACTAAAGTACTAGATACGTATTGTTTATGTACCATGTCTTACCATATTCTGTGAGTATATCGAAGTGACATTAACGTACACAAACGGTTAATTTCGGCCGTTATGTTGTGGCCTTAAAATTGGCGATAATAGTAAAACGTTTTTAAAAACCGTTTGCGTCAGTAGGTAAAACTTTTGTTAAAGGCCTTAACTATCATCTTCTAAATCTGATTTCTTTTGTTTTTTTGCAGAAGTCGAAGCGATAGTGAACTTCTTGAAGCTATTTCTGACGTTATTGATATTATAACCTATTCTATTAGTGTAGAAAGAAATCATGGTTTTTATGATTTCCTCTAGTACTCTTAAATAAGTATTTAGTACTTAATAGACAAAGTAGACTGTGTAGTTTGTGAACTCGTATGTCGTAACCGTAAGTAAATGTCATTCCTATAGCTAAGTGGTGATCCAAAAAATCTATTAAGTACATCATTAGGCTCACCTCAAGGTTAACAATGCAGAAGTATAAATAACATAATGGTTTTATGAAAAACCGAACTACGTTCCTGCCATGACAAGATATGATAAGAATATAATGATATTTGTATCCAGTGATTTGGACGACACAGTCAACTAAAAACACGCTTGAGTTGCTCTGTAAGTAAAGATTTATTTTTGAACAATATCATACAATATTATTACTTAAATAATAGTATGTAAGAACTAATTACAAAACTTTACCTGTAAGTAAAGAAACGACAATTAGTGTTATTAATTGTAATGTCGATTCCTAAATCACATTTACTGAACATTTATAATAACGAAATATGTAACGAAACGATTTTCATTAATGCTTTCTCACGTCACGTAGGTAGTTGACGTAGTTGACTCACAGATTATAAATTTACCACAGATTACTAAATAAATAGCTATCTATGTTTCGGGCTACCACTATGCCGCTTGAAGCGTGGCAATATTTAAATTAAATAAAAACATATTATTCTTTACAAGAATAATCACAATTCAAACATAAATGTGATAATTACAACCAAAGGAAGGAAGGATGGCATGATTTATGACGATGAATGATGGTGTTTTGGAGAATCACCTAGTGGTTAAAAACTCAGAAATCCTACCTACAACCAAACGGTTTGTTGACAAACTTGTTTAATTGCTCTCCCGACTTCAAATTCTGTAAATGGCTCTACTAAACACCTTCAATTTAGAGCGATCACACCTATCAGATAAAACCGGAAAGCGTTTAAAGCTAAAGTTCAATGTAGTTTTCGGGACCTACCATCCGATAGATTTGCCGCCAAACATGTTTGACAGCTGTCGAGAATTTTAAACTCTTGCCCATGCATCATACTCGTCTCGTAAACATTAGTTTTCATGTTGTTAGACTTATAATAACTTAAAGTTTTAATTTAGTTTGATTTAGAATAGAATTTGTAGCCTCATTGATTTTCTTTGGGAGGAGCCGACAGGTTAGTATCACATTAAAGTGGACTTATAAATGATCAAAGATCATCGCTTGTGAGAGGAAAGGTTAAAGCGAATGATCTTAAAAAAACACCAACACGGTGAATCTTTTGCCTATCTTAAACTAAAATAGTTTATTCCTGTATTGTATTTCTACAGTACTGAAATATAAATTTCACTTTAGAAGCAAGTGGTCTGTTAATATCTTGCTCTTTGCTTTGCTTACTGAATACAAAGCCAAAGACTCCTGGACACTATTCAATCAAATCTGCAATTAGCTTTATCTACATTCAAAATACTTGTGGCTTTAACACCAAAGCTAAAATTTCAATATCAACCTAGACTTGAAAGCATTTTAAACTAATTTGCCGATCGAAATATTCCGAAGATGAAAGTAATAGTCTGAAAGCTTATGTCTTCTGGGTACCTGAGTATTTACCTTATAGATACGAAATTCACTATCAACTTATTCATTCATGGATAAGTAGTGTTGCGCTTTGAAGTCCCGGTTTTCGCGGGACGTTGAGATTTAATTGCGCGTGGTTAATAACGGTAGACTGTCAAAATTCTCGCGTGCGGCAGACTCATTCAATTTTGAGGTGATGCGTAAACCTTTTTAATGCATATTCTTGGTATTGCAGATCCAGTTAAGAGAAAACCGTATCACATTGAAGCTTAGAAGATATCATCAAGATATATGACAAAAATAGGGTTTCTTTTCATACGCGAACAAGAAATCCAAAGAGCTCACGCAAGCCGGACGCGTTTAATAGTTCCCCGTTTTAAAGTCAAAGTTATAATACTGTCTGATTCAGCTAGTATAAATCTTCGTTCTTCATACCAAAAGCTCTGAACTGCAACTGAATTAAGATACATCATAAATTCATAAAAACGGCAGTCGTAGTGTAGCATTCCCCCCAGCCGGGTGGCACGACGGCCTGAGGAGGGTGGCTGGGTCAGACTGGATGCAGAAGCTGGAGAACTGGGTGTTATGGCCCAACTTGGGAGAGGCCTATGTCCAGTAGGGGACCGCGATAGACTGAGCTGATTGATAAATTCAGAAATAAAAATTTGTCTTGGTAGTCCCACTTCGAACATCTTAGTCCCAAAATTTACTATGTGACTGCCTTTCTCGACGACTTAACCGACCCCGGTGTGTTCGCCCCGCAGTTATTACTCCCTAAGTACTCGCTATTTTCATAAACTTTTGTCAAAGGAGTTATGGTTTCCTTTCAAATGAGAATCGTTTAAGATTTAACTTTTGAACATTCAACTTTGCGAGAGGTAATTTGATCAGGAAAAATTACTTTAATGTACCTTTTATAATAAATCTGAAACTCTTGTTTACCGATCAAATAAAGAGTCGCAGCTGGCGCAGATGTATGGTGAAAACATGCATGAATAATGGAGGAACTCTATATAGATGTAAGGATTGTAGCAGGAGGTGATCTGTAGATTCTCCCCACCGTTATGTGAAAAGGAGTGACGTTGACTATGTAAAAAAAAAAGAAATCCATTGACTTTGATCATAATGATATCAAAACTAACTATTATCCAGTTTTATTTGCAGTCCAACTTTCATAATTTCAAGAAAAAGTTCATAAATTGTTCCACCTGCACAAATTACACCAAAAACGTTAAAAACAATACACTCAATCCCAACAACGACACCAACACTTAATCAAAAAATTCTCAAGCTGTGGGAACATAAAATCCAACCACAAAGTCTGAGAAAGTGGTATCAATACGTGCCCGTACAAAGGCGTAAAATGAACCGAATAATGAAGAGTATCGGGCAGAAAATTACAAGGCCTGAAGAACACATGTTTCCTAATAATAGAGAGGCGGGGAAGGTGAGGGTTTGAGGCAGGTAAAAGCTTCCTTTTTTATACGGTGGATCGCTTATCGATTGTTTTCTTGAAGGATGTTATTGCCGCTGGAGGTTTTTTGACGAAAGAGAAAGCTTGGACGCCAAGGTTTAATGGCGATGTTAATAATCTCGGTTGAAGAAATCTTTCGGTAATTATAGGAAACATGTCTTTTCAACAAGATAGTCATAGCTTCGCACTTTAATTTGCTGTATTGTGAGTGATAAAAAACTTCTTCTCTTTTAAATACCTGATACCACCCACCACTACCACCAGCGATATTCGCACTTCCGTACTTCACACTTCCATAATACACTCCCGTACGTATAAAAATAAAAAGTCTATTTTCAAAAATATTGGCTGAGATGACGTCATAGTTTATGAAGCAAACATGAATTCCTTATTCAAAAAGGGTAAAACTTTCCATATTATACCTTCATACACGCTGCCACACGATACCTTGCTTTAAACCAGTCTTTAAACGTTTAAAACCCTGTAATTACTCGATAGCGTATTCATTACCTACTTAAAAATGTAAACGGGCATAAGGATTTTCCGCCACGTGTATTTTCCCATAGAAAAATAACTGTGTTGGGAATAAACCGACATAATATGATGTATTTTTAATGTTCGAAGAAATTTGCATGTCAAAGCCGTCTGATATGAATATTTTTACCGGTTCGTGTGGTTGTGGGTAGTCGCGTTTTCAAGTAGCTTTGTCGATCAAAACTGCTAGTATCTTTGTTTTTGGTAAAGCTATCGATTTATGCTAAGAGTTTTTGTAAGTTCTGGCTGTATTCTACTTTTAAAACAGACTTTTAGTAATAGAACTGAACGGAAGCATTTACCCAATTTGGTCTGTAAAAGGCTAATACTGCTAATAATGAGCCTCAAATATAAATTGCCACGAAGTAAGGTAGTGGAATATTATCATGATCTCATCACGTTTGGTTGAAGACTGCAGGACAATGTAAGTACCCAAATGGATCTACCTACCTTATAATTTAAAACTCGTTGAAACTGCCAGAAATTACTGACCCCTAAATGTCCTAAAACAATCGATTTCATAATTAAAGCAGAAATTAATTCGTCTCCAGTATTTTACCATAATTTTGTAACGTTTATGTCATTGAATGAGCAGTTCTAAGAATTGATAATAATTAAACTTAAGTAGACTTTAATTAATAACGTGATTGACAATCCCGCCCATTAATATTCGTAATTATTGAAGTGATTCTGAATTATATATTTAATATTCATAGTAGGCAAACGTTGCGTCTATCGCGCGATTCAATTTCACTCAGAAGTAATTTATTAAAAGCACGTAAGTAAATACGTGAAAATGTCCAGTAATACGATTTATTTACGTACTATAAACGGCAAGTTAAAAGAAAACATTTTGAAGTCTATGGTACCTCATCTATATCAACTGATAAAGGTTCACTACTCATATTTGCGTCGTTTACACGGCTATAAGAAGCGGTCGTGAGAGTATTATTCTTGTGATCATATGTCTAAGCAAGTATAGTGACAAACTAGCACTAGCAGGATCTTGCCATCAAGAGTAACAACAGCTCGAGCTTTTGTCGTATGACAAATAGGGTATAAGCATGAGCAGTTTTACAAGAAAATAAAAATACTTATTGCAATATTTACGTGAATACTACCTACATGCTGCCGTCAGATTGAATAGGCACCGAATGCTCCTTGGAATAAACCTTTATCAGTCCCTTTCGCAAGGTGAGTACCTATCTGTAGGATTTTCATTTTATTTATCACCGCCTCCATAGAGAAAACGATCCCTAGATAACTATAAATATATTCAATGTACAGACAGATCCTTTTACCGTTTATATGTATTTTGATCTTAGCGTATTATCTTCAAAAGGTCGTGAAATTCGGTACGAAAAAAGGAGCAAACAAAATATTTTGAATAATTTTATGGATTCTTCTTGAAAAGTTTTCTTGTCTTTCGGCTGATCTTGACCCGAAAAGTGACGTAAATTCTGTATTGTATTTCCATTTAGAATGTTGTTCTTTGGACTTTTATATGCAGAAGCTATTCTGATCGAATATAGTCAAACTTTGGGAATGTGTTTGTTTTTCCATCAATATAATTATTTGGATGTTATAACTAAACATGTAAAGAAAGGAAAGAAAAAGAGTTTATTAGCACAACAAAAAAAAAAGCAAAACAAAGAAAACATATAAAATAAAATGAGTTATTGTACCAAAGGTCAAAAAAGGTATGTCCTTCTTTAACACTGAACTTGACCAGTAAGGCTTCCCTAGATGGTATCCGCATTTCATGTACTTGACTGTTTCTGGCAAAAAATAGAATACTCCCCTTTGTCCCGATACCCCGATCCTAAAAGGCGACTTAGAGGACTATGTCAAGGGAATTATAGGCAACAGCATCTTCCCGTGCGTTGATAACATTGTGATCACCGATCTGTTTGCCAAGGGAAGTGATTTAGGCGGTTTAGTTACTGCTGTCTTAGGAAACATTCATCGTAGCAGTATGTTCCGCCCATGTTCATAAATGCCCAAGAGGCCCATGTTCTCAAACATTTTCTGGCGGATGTGATTACATCACAAATTGCGATTATATAGAAATGTGAGAAGTAAAACCAAGAAATCCAGACATAAAATTACCTAGACTTTTTTGGCGTCGTTACTGAAACCACGATTTCGAGCAAGACGGCACTCCCCGCTGAGCCATTTGGATGATCTTAGCAACAAAAATATTTCGTTGCTGATCTGTATCAGCTGCCTATCTCCTACAACAATAAACCGAGGCTATAACTGTAATACTGAGAACAACTGTTAAACTTGGCCAATGGGCTGACAACTTACGCGCTAATCTGATGGAAGAACCAACAGGTTTTCCCTGTACGTGACTCCTTAAAAGTAAGGAGATTTATTTTTATATTTAACTAACTGCAGCTATGCCCGCTTGAATACTTAATTATTTTCCGGATTCCAGAGGATAAAAAGTATCTGTAGATGTTCTTTTCCTGCTTTCAAGTTAAAAACTCAACGCCAAATCTCATCCAATTAGGTTAAGCATTAGATAGATTGACGAACAGTAAATTTGATATTCGCAATCAATCATAATACTGTAGAGGACAAGCAGGCTGGGTATCTAAATCGTAGAAAGAATGACATAACATGCAAAAATGTTGTTCCTTCAGAGTTTCTAATAATCCTAATCTACTCGACATTTAGGTCAACCATAGCTACTCACAAAAGTTCACCCCTATATAAAATAAGTACCGTTACATTACCATGCAACCGTATTCTTCCAAAACGATCGATTGACAATACATTAACTGAATTCAAACTACAAAGTACCCGCAATTTTATCGTCAGCAACTTAGTTTTACAGCTCAATAAAGCTTACCACTTCCTTTACTGAACTTAAAAGGTTAACTGGAGGGTAAAAATAAAACTATTTTAACTTTATATGGAGTATCCGTTCGGACCACCGTGTTACTATATGATGTTTAGTTTTAAACTAAGGGTAAGTTGGGTTCAAAAAGATTGTCATCATCATATTTACTCTAGCGGGTAGGCAATGCCGTTGCCAGGCATTTTGGGGAATAACTCCCCCCCCCCCCCCCCCCCCGATACCTCAGACAATGAAATTACATCGATTCGTGATGTTAAGGTCAATCTAGAGACGTTCGTCCAGCGCTTTATCTCCCAAAATAAGTCCGGTCGAGTAGTTTCTTTTTAAGTTTAAGTTAATAAAAGTTTTTATAAAGTTGTTCCTAATTGCCTTTCTTGTTCAAGGTTCAACCGAACAACCCCCCGAACTAAATTCCTAGCTACGCCCTTGCGACTAGAGATTATGTCAAGAACACGGACAGTTATAGCATTCTCCTTTGCGCTAATCACAACATAGAACAAGTAACAACATATAATTCAGTTTTTCCAGCATGGTGATCATGCAGTTTCCCATCATGACTGCTCATTGTAGCGGTCTATGGTCTTAATATTCTTGGGATGATCATCCTTTCTGCTTTGCCAAGTTGAAAATTATACTTCAATAGCAAAAACTCAAAATGTTCCAATTTATTATTAAAACAGAAAGAGCATGTTAAACCTAGTACAATTTGCGAAAGTTAACAGTCAAATACATAGTTGAAACAGGTCCCCAGTTGAAACCTCGAAATTCATTGTGTTTTTACGAGCCTGATACTTTTCAGACAAAAGTTCTTAATATTTTAATGAGTTTCGTTACCTTGCGACAGTCCATTAAATATTTAAAAATCTTTTTAGTATCTTGTATTTAGACGACGTTCTACACTAGGTTTCCCAAGAGCGTAGTCTATGCCGTTACTGATCCACACACCCACGAACCCAGACTTGAAACCAATGTCTGAAGATTCTGTAGGCCTGCAATATTATCTATATTCTAACTTAAGCGTCAAAGCTAAAACCTTAAAATCTAGTTGCTCTCGGTTGTCTTTAAGCTAGGATTTCAAAGTACCGACATTACTTACATACTAAAATATACTGACATCACTGTTACGATTTTACAATAGGTAGTTACCTAAAGATGTCAATAGATGTTAAGGTAAGAGGTTTCCACCCACCAGCACTCGAAAAAGTTGCTGACGCGGCAAAATTGGACAGCTAACGGTACTTATAATGATTCTTACAGTCGTTTTAACAAAAAACCCAAGTCTTCCACTCTATAAGTACTACTTACCTTCATTTAATAAATGTTTTTGTTCGTCATTTCTTTATAAAAAAGTGTCCACTTTGTCTCCACGCCTACGGGTTCGGATAACTAGATTTAAAGACGTAACTAGATTCTTAATTGCTGTTTGGGTTTATTAAATGTAGTCCGGAATTTATTAGGGGAGAGTTCTAATAACATTAAATTCTAATATCTCTGGTTTCGCAAACTGTTTGGTTATATATAATTAAAAATTTGGTTATTTCACTTTTGTAACTATTAGATGGTTTTTAATTTGATCTGTCAGTTCGTCCATTTTTTGGTAATCGTTTTGATTTGATTTGCACCATTTCCCTGTCATTTGTGAGTTGGACATGCTCTCACACAACAAAAATACAATGCATTTACATTCGGCAATAATTATTCCTAGTTTCTTGCAGCTGGTTTGATGATGGAGTCTGAAGAACTGGCTATTGAAAGTTTGTAATTCTTATTAAAATGACATAACTTTTGTACAAAACCAGTTGGAATCGTTCTTAAAACAGTTCCAACAATCTTATCCTAATGTTAAATCATTATGATCTTATGAACCTGTTTTATTACATCCATAGTCCGTTCGATATAAAAGGCGTAGGCGAACTGTTTCCAGAAACCATTTCTTCGAGATTATCAGACAATACCGTACAAATAGAAATAATACAAGAAATATTCAACCTACGGATACCGGGATATATTTGGATCTTTATTAAATTGTTTACAACGTCCCTGACTAAGAATAGACCACTTGGCATCTGTGCCCGTAAGTTTTGTAAAGGCATTGATTTGATAACATCTTATTGTGAGAAAAAATATTTTTCGCTGAGCGTCGTTCCGTTAACAATAAAAAAAAATCGCCGTATCACCAGTAAAAAGACCTCGTATTATAATTATATAGGTCAAGTGGATCAATCGGGCTTATATAATAGGTAGGTAGCAAAAATCTCGAAATAAAGAATTTTTTTATTTTCATTGCTATTGCTATTTCCTAAAAAAACCTTTTATATACATGACTGAAACCATAAAAAATCTGTGTGTAAGTAAATACATGTGGTAAACTTCACATTAAATACAGTACATTCTCTTATCACACATCATCTAGTTTACCGAAATATCTGATTCATCTGCACTCTCTGTCCAAAGAGGTTCTGATAACCGGTACATGGCAGGATTCAGTCCAGACTTGCCTGCTTAATTTCTAAGACCCGTGACCAAAGACATGGTGAAGTCCTAAAATACCTCCCTTATCTTCGATAGGCTTTTAATGATGATACTATAAAGTGTACCTACGTAACTAGCTAATACACTATTTTTGCTTCCATAAGCACGAAAACTATTAGCACAAAGCTCCGATAAAAGCCGTCTTTCAGCTAACATCGGGGAAATATGATTTTGCTGAACCTACTTTTTCGACGACATTATGCTAATGTTTCCTGCCCTACATCTCGTTTGAGAGCGGCTCTCTAACATTAATATGTGTCTTTGACTATGTAAGTAACTTATATCGGTAATTTAAATCCTTTTTATCTCTTTTTGAGAAAAATTTTGGCCAAATCTGCTTCCGCAGGAAAGGAATAGATAAGAACATGATGTCCGGAGAAAAAGGCTGGTGATTTTCGGTAGCTTAGTGAGATATACTGAATGTACGCACTACGCATCTATTTAGAAAGAAATAATTAATTTATTTGATTGCAACATTCAGGTACCACATGATATAATAAAACATGAAGAAACAATAACAAAAAGAAAGAAAATAACAATAATTAAAAAGCTTTTTTAGGCGTGGTCTCAAGTTCGGATTTCTATAAAATATCACTGTAGGTAATAAAAATTGGCAGAAAGTTCTCGATGCATACTACTATGAAAGCATTGGGATGATTTCATAAGTACTAGTTTTCTTATAAATCTAACGATAAGGTACCTTATTCTTTGTTGAAGTAAAATTATCAGCATTATAAAACAGCATCAAAGCTTCAAAGACCATGCAAATCAATCAGCAAGTCTATCAAGCCATAAACTCTAACGTGATTTTAAAACATAACCGAATATACCATGTCGTGCGCCGTAAAGTAATTGAATTGTGCCGCAATAAAATAATTTAATTACACGTCAAACACATTTTGAGCTGGTAATGGCCGCGCTGGCGTCTCTTAACGCAATTAAGACTGTTTTGCATAATCACGAAATATGCGTTGTGTGAATGTTAGACAGTATTTTCATCTGAATGCGAGGTAAATGAGAAAAGAGTATAATAGGGTATGATGTCAAGGTGTTTTAATATGCTTTTTGTTTTAATTTGGGTCTGGGACTTTGGACATCGTTGTGTTTTATCGTAACTGATACGAACATTGCGGAATAAAGGGTTAGGGAAAGTGATGATATAACTGCTGACGCTTTAACCTGTATCTAAACAAGAGGAGATTCGAATCGATATGCGAGATGTTCTTATAGAACAGCTATGACTTGATGACTGATGAGGCTTGGCATGCAGATTGAAAGAAAGAAAGAAAAAGAGTTTATTAGCACAGAAAAAAAAAATTAACATAAAATAAAATAAGTTATTGTGCCAAAAGGCCGCAGCTCAGCATAATGTCAGGAGGCAGTGATACTGGCCATCTGACGCAAAAAAGTAAGCGAGTTATAGTCATGATGCCAAAATCGTTATTACTATTAAGAAATGTAATTTCAGTGTCTTCATGTGATATGATGTCCATATTAAAGATCTAGAACAAATTTTAAAAGCATAGCTTTTGATCTTGATTCACTGGAAGTGTGCATCTGTGACCTAGATCTATTTGATGAGTTGCTGCTTATAAATGTTCAAATAGGCCACACAAATCTATACATGACCATTATCGAATTTGGCCTTGTCCTGAATATCCGTATCATGTCCAAAGAGGTTACAAGTCTTCTATTGAGTCGGTATGAGCTCTCGCATGGGAATTTACTCGTCATGTACAGACAATGTAGTATATAAGTATAGACAAGACTAAATTCTTGTGAGGAAAAATTACTCAAAAGGCTGGCGTCCTCCAGGGGAGAGGCCAGGGAGCCTGGGGTTTTTATCCACTAATACCCACCACTGGTATGGCCGTCTTCAGCACGGAGAGGCTCTGCGAACTCCAAACTACTTTATCATCACAAAATCCATACTTGGTCTTCTGCGTTACCTCTATCATGCCACGTGTGACGCGACGGCGACGACACGACTCTGCTAATTCAACGCGAATGTTTAATTTCTAATTGTGAATCGCTGCGCGTGCTCCAATTCCGTTTGTCACTGGAGGATTAAATGTTAGACTAGGAGACGCAGGTGATGGGCGATTTGGGAATTGTGAAGTTTTGGAATATTAACAATAGAAATAATAATTTTGTATTCGCAAGGACGGATTACAGGCTCGTATCTACTTGTAAATTAACTTTATACCTTCTAACGAGAGGACTTCCGCAGTAACCATCATTTTTTAAAATCTCGAAAGATTACTGGTAAACTTCCTACTGAAACATAGTCCTGTAAAAATCGTTGGTGTTGCTGCAATTCATAACATGATGTAGTTAGTTCTTGATAGACCATATCTTTGTTCTGTGGCATGTAATAATATTATGATACGTATTGTTTAAAATTATTCCAGAAAAAGAATTCAAATCACATTTACTACAAAGTAAATGAATATAAACAAACATTTTCTCAACACATAAAAACCAGCCCTCATTTACAACAGATACGGTATTCATCCTTCAGATCATAAGTTCCCGATGCCGGAAATAATCCAGACGTCGCCTGCTCTCCTACAAAGCGAGTGTTGTGACAACGGTTCTTTTGTTTACACCACGCTAATCACGGATTGAATATTTAACGCGCGACGCGTTCACGCTTGTCGAAAACGCGCCTCAAAAGCAAACATTTTGCAATTGTTTGAGTTACAATTTCGATTGCTGTGGATAATAATAATAATTTTTGGACGAATTTTGCGTGTTTTGTTTGAGATAGACTGTTTCCTTGATTCTGAAAATCTAAAGTTGAGTTTGGAGTGTTTGATTAATTAATTTCGCCAAGAATGTTAGCGCTAAAATCGCTACGCTCTATAATTGTTCTTGCAAAAGAGAAAATAATAAGAGCATAGTATAATCGATATCAATACAGTACAAAGAAGAAAAATAATCAGCGATATCGTAATCAGACCAGATTAGGTGCTACTGCTGCATTGAAGTGTGAATTTAAAGACTTGTAGGTAGTACTTACCTATATTGAAATATTAAACGATCGACGTTTTGAGAGATACCAGGTCATAGTTACATTCCTCAGAACGTAATAACCGAAACTCATTTTTCCTTCTACCCCCAAAATAACAAAACCAGCATCTCCCTAAATTCTTAAAGCAAACTTTAGGTAAATTTTAGTAACAAGCTGGGCACGTTCTGTCAACTTGTCACGACATAAGTGACTCCGGCGTGCTCCAATTATGCTGGCAGACATGTCCACAGTCCTCCAGTGGCTTGAGGGGTTTACGGGAACATCGCACGTATGATTTAGTTAGCTTTGGGACCAATTTGAGCCGGTTTTGAGGTCAAGATGGTGTGTGGAGTTGACTGTTTATGTGTGAAGTGGAAGTTTAGTTTTAGCTCGGTTTTATCAAATGAGCTATTGTTTTGATTCTAGTTTTGTTTTCTTCTGAAGCGTTTAGTGCAAAAGTTATGAAAGTTCAGTCGTGCAGTGCGATTACCAGCATCCCATAATTTGCTGTAGGTGTAACGTGGGAGAGGCCTATCTACAATAGTACGGCGCCATAGGCTAAGTTGACTGATTGAATCGTTATAGATCTTCAGGATTGGAACTAAGATTTAATTTTTATGACTCTTGGTCACGATCAATCTAATTAATATGTATGTATGTAGACAAAGCCCCACAAAACCGTTTTCTCGGTTTTTCTGTGGGAACAAACTATTGATAAGCACTTGTTGACGGTATCCTTACCCCCCTACTAATAAATAATGAGTAGATAGTGCAATTGCCATTTGAAGGGTAACAACATAACTTTTTGCTAAGTCAAGAGTTAGTATAATTTCATGAATTTGTACATTTTTTAACCACCGCCGATCAAACCGTCGTCTACATAGACGTAAACGACGGTTTGACAGGTGTAAATCAAAATGGAATATTCAGTGTAAAATCATACTAAAGCTAAAGATATGTAAATGTGTTGAATATTTTCATTCCGCCATGTATGTGTATGTTTCCTGCTACAGGCGCTCGGCTAATTTCGTGATTCAGTCTACGAAGTGAATTAATTCTCACAATTTTGTATTCGCAACACGATCCGTTTTACGTATACGCTAAGTGTTACACGATTATTTGGATCATCAAATTATTCTGTTGAAATACAAAATATGAACGCTTTAACACTGTTTATTATTTTGGTTGTGGAAGCAGGTAAATTCGCTAAGACTTGAGAGGAATCCGAAAATAGCTTGGCTAAACGAGGTTTATTTATTTTGTGGTTTAATCCTCCATTCTTAATGTTTTTCAGTTACTTTTGGTAATGTTGCAATTTGCAAAGCATAATTTAAATACATGGAAACGCGGTGTTTCGTTTGTAACCCCCGACAAAAAAAAGGGTGTTATAAGTTTGTAGTGTTTATCTGTGTATATGTGTCTGTGGCATCGTAGCTCCAAAACGGATGGACCGCATTCAAAGCAGTACTTTAATAAATCCAGCTCATTACTGTCACTCTGCTGGGCACGGGCCTCTTCTTAAATGAGAAGGGTTAGGTTAGTCCACCACGCTGGTCTGGTGCAGGTTGGCGGACTTAACACACCATCGATGACTTTATGAGGCCCTCTCAGATGCGCAGGTTTCCTCACGATGTTTTCCTTCACAGTTATTGCAAGTGATAATCAAATTCTGATTCGCGCATAAATTCTAAAAATTAGTGATGCTTGCCGGCTTCGAACTAAGTCACTCCTGCATGGAAGGCAAGCGTCCAACCGATCGGCTTGATCATACATGACGTGTATTATAATACCTCGCGCGCGTCAAGTGATTGTCATCTAGATGTCTTGGCTTGCTCAAAAAGTAAGCTTTTATTTGTTTTCATGTTTAAAATAATATCACACTTTACATGCTTATCGTACCAGTCAGCATTGACATGAAATGTAAGGTTCTGAAAGCTATTTAGACGATGTTTACTGTCATGTACACGTTCGAAGCGAATGATAACGTCGCAAGACATGTCATAACATGTCATAGTAGACGAAGGTTGGGAATCTAGATCATGTCTGATATTTTTGATGCCTAGACTTGACTTCGGGCCTAGTTTACCAACAACATAACGATGATTACAGCAAAATCTGCCGTTTACACATGAATTTATATATAACTGCCAATTTCATATTAAACACCTGTTATATAAAGTCCTACATTTCTAGTCCGATCCCTTTAAGGGTTCATTGTACACATCATTCTGAATAAAATACTATAGCAACAAAGGAAATCGCGAAAGAAATCGGCTGTTCCATACATTTAGTCGAGTAATATTAAATTTGGAAGTAGGTATGGAACAGCTGTTGTTTGGTCCCGTAGTAAAAGTTGTTCATAACGATGAGTACAATAATTCCTTAATCTTTCTAGTCCTGAGGGGCTAAAAAGGCCGCTTTAGATGAATCATAATATGATTCATATTACAAATGTCAAAATATCTACTTAATTGACAACTCTTAATGTCATCCGTATAAGGTTCATATTCAGTAATCATCTGTTTGACAGTTACGATGCAGATCAGTAGATGAATTGCTCAATGTGGCCTTTTTAGGCCCCCTGATCCTGACATCAGGATCCGAACTAGAAAGGTTAGGGAACTTGTATTGTTGGCGAATTTTGACCTTAGAAGTTGCTTGCTAGCTTGGAGGACGAGAAATATACCTAGATAATGTGTAAACGATTAAAATAAGTAGATGTATCTCTAGAATATTAGATTTCATGTAGATTGTAATATAAAACTGTAATTATGTAAAGCTGAGTAACTACACTCGCACTTACGATACTCGGCCTTTGACTGAACATCTGTTTTTCTCCAGCTAGAATGAGACACATGTCAAAAACCCCCGACTCCAACTAGAAAAAGGGCTGTAACTTTTGAACGGCTGAACAGATTTTCATGAAACATACCTAAGATGATACCCGATTAAACTAGCCTTCTATAAGAAAAAACTGCATTGAAATCGGTCCATCCGTTTTGGGGCTACGATGCCACAGACAGATACTCAGATACACATTGCAAACTTATAACACCTCTCTTTTTTGTCGGGGGTTAAAAAAGGCATATTTTCGGATGCAGCGTTTTACATAATTATGTATTCATGTTAAACCATTGGAATTAGCAAGAATAAGGCTGCAGGTGCATAGCGTGTAAGCGTTTAGCGCCAACCACGCGCGATCGCGTGCGTTGGACTAAAAGTGAACTTTGAAATTTATGTTCTGCGTTTAATGAAGACTTTTTAATTTTGTAAAGTCCGATTTAAGCCGTGTTATTGTTTTTTTTTTTTTTGCTTCGATGGAACGTTTAGAATTGTATGGGTAATCAACATACCAATTCTCGAACAGGTAATTGGTTTTTATAAATAGATTTGTATCGTAAAGCTTGTGGCACACTAAGAAACCAGCGTTTTCGGGACTATTCACAACCTTCTTGTTTCAAAAAGTTACTGTTAGCCTATCACATCCCACTGCCGGACAAAAGACCCCATTAAAAAGTGAAATTCATAAATTATTTGGTCTTTACTATCCTTTGATCTTCAAAGTCCACTTGAAGTAAACCAAGTTAAAAAGCTGTCAGCCACGAAATTACCGCCCTTCAATTTTTACTTACGATTTATTAAGCACTTTCTATTTTTACTCTCAGATCTAAATAACTTCCTCGTCTAATTCGGCTTTAAACTGTCACTGTCAAGTCTGACAGCTCTACTGCCTCACGTCAGTCGTGTAACGGATATCGGCTATTTGCGCGCCAAATAGATTCATTTGACATGCACCTGTGACGCGCGTCTGTCGCGTCTGTCAGGACTTGTCCACTGTGATCTGATACGCTTAATTAGGCATCGATTGAGCTATTGTTGTAACGGAATCAAGCGTAAAATGTGTTAATATGTGGTTTCATGACTACGTGTTATGTACTGCCTATGTATTAGTACATTGTGTCTTGTAGGATCGCAGGTTGTAAACATCTACATTTAAAGTACAACCAAACAAACGGATAAGTAACCATGCTCACCAGATTTACAACGTGTATCAGAAATGAGTGGCGTCATGTCATATTTAATGGCGTGGATCAGACCACAACTTTCTATGGGACCAACATCGTAATCGCGAAAAAATTATCAGCTGTCCTAAAATTTTAATACAGTTAGGTGCTCGACCCAAACGTTACGTCAATACCTAACCTGTCATAAACTCCGACTCCAACTAGAAAAAGAGCTGCAGCAGCTCTTTTTCTAGTTGGAGTCGGAGTTTCAAAAGTCCGTTCCGTTTAAAAGGATCCGTTCAAAAGTTACAGCAGCTGTAACTTTTGAACGGCTGAACAGATTTTCACGAAACATAGCTAAGATGATATCCGTAACCCGATTAAACTAGCTTTCGATTAAAATAAACTGCATTGAAATCGGTCCACCCGCTTTGGAGGTATGATGCCACAGACAGATACACAGATACAAACTACAAAATTATAATACCCCTCTTTTTGAGTTTGACGAGGGTTAAAAACCACTAAACTGATTTAGGACTAAGGTCCGTATTACAGACCGATGCCCTTATATCGTCATTCGAGGAAGCTTCTTCTTTGAACCTTATAAATTTTGATCAAGATGTTGTCTCATACCCCTGTGACAAATAGGTAAATGTTTTCTTTCTCACTTTCTAAATTATTATCCGTTTTGAGGAATATTTCCTAACGGCGTGAATACAACAAGATCTACACGTCGGACATCTGGAAATACCATAAAGATCTGGTGAAAAAGTGCTGCAAGGCAGACAAGTCCAAGAAGAAAGGCATGTCAAGTGTCGGTTTATCTTGTTACTTTTCTATTACCATTATATTCTTTGCTCATGCATTAATTTCTGTTTTGCGCAACGAATGTAATCCAAAAAAGAGAATAAAGGGATTACGTAAAATTCAAAAACATTATGAAAGTGATGAGAAAACAGGCCGGGCTTTATATCAAAACAGTATATTATGATCTCAGTAATGGCGAAAATAAATAATAAATTATAACCTCATCCGAGTTTGTTCATATAAAATGTATGGACGGAGTTACAAGCTAAAATGTTTATTGTTGAAAAGTAGCAATTAGCAACTGGTCGCTGAAAGCTTGCCTAACGAACTGTTCGATGTAATTAATACTTTTATAGTCAAAGCCAATATTATAATTTGCATTATTGTGCTCTTAATAAAAACGGATAAATATGCATAAGGAAGAACATTAGGTATGTAGCGACATTAAAATAAAAGTCTTGGCTAAGAAAAGTAACTTACTGTTTGATCAACAATAATAATGATTTACAATTTATTAAAATACAAGTAATCATAGAGAACATTATTATCTACTTGAAGTAAAAACCCGGTAATTGTCTCCTAAAATGAACATCAACTATGCCATTACGTCAAGCAATCCAAAATAATGTCAAACAGTTAAAACACCATTTTAAAAACACCAAAATTGTTCAAAAAACAACGACGAGTAAGCAATCATTAAACAACCGTTGCGCCTTCCATTTGTATAATGTACTCACGATATCAAACACGCTTGGGTGCCCAGAACAAAGTGCCCAGATGCATGCTGGAGATAGGCATAATTATTATGTAATTTCTATGGTATTTGCTGTGAATAGAGCCTGTTTAAAGAATTGTAATGTATACTTTTCAAACTGCATTGATTTAGTCATGACTCAAGCGGTTTCAAGCGTTGGGTTCAGTGAAGATTCCAAGATTTTGGTACGGGAGGGGCTTTATTAAGGTCACGTAAACATCTTATAAAAAATTTAAAATTGGAAATCATACTAGGTACCTACTTAAAATGGATTAAGTAAAGATAACTGAAGAAAATTGTACTGTAGTGTGGTACTTAAAAAAAGTAGGATAATATCATATTTAATTTGAGATCTGTCAGGGGGTAGACCCAGATGCTTTTGGGGGGCTTGAACTCCTTAGCCCCCTCCCTGAATCAGCTACTGGTTAAATTCTATTTTCAGGCGGGATGAAGTATGACGAGTTTCACTCTTTGGAAATTCTCTATAGTAGCTTATAGCTTGATATTGTGTCCGGTGTGCCACCATACAGACATGGGCAAAATGTGTAGGTGAACAACAGTAAAGTGAACCTCTTAATCATCACCTAGATATACACTGAAAGCAGATTGCATGCGTGTCGTACTACCTAAACTCACTCGACGGAGTATTCCTAAGATCCCAATGGTATATTTTTTGTACGAAAAAAAAAAAAGGCCTAAAAAGGGCTTTGGCATGTTGGAAGTTAGTGTACCAATTCATAAAAAAGGAGCAAAAGCTAGAACTACCATAGCGAAGTTTTCGTTACATACAAAACGGGTTCGTGGATTTCTTTGACTACAGAGAAGTTACCTAGGTCTTAAAGTTTTCTATGGAATACCTTTCACCTTGAATGTAAATACAGTAACGGCACTTTGACCCTTGACCCCAAAACACGAAAGATACGACCTGCAGAAAACAAAACAAGCTGAAGGAAAGCTCGTTTGATTCCCAAGTGATCACTGTTACTTAATAGAAAGAAATCAAGGGATAGTTAGGAGTGATTTCCTAAAGTAAAGAAAGTAAGTACTTATGTAATCTAATCTGAAATTCTGAAAGTCTTTCAAGCCCTGAGTGAATTACTTTCTTCTAGGCAAACGTGCTTCATCGTCGTCCACATCTTCAGTGAACATCAGAGTGCTAATTCACCTAATTTGATAACGCGCCGATCATATTGCAGTGACGCTCGAACTTGACGCAAGCTTATCTCACTGAAGCTAAGAGAATACCAAATGTGTTGTACTGTGAACCAAATTTTACTGCAACTACGCGGCAACTGCACTTCTTTAGTTACGTGAATGGTGAGATAAAAGGTTAAAAACATTCGTGGTAGGCCCCCAGAAGATCCGCAAAAAAGTACTTGGAGAAATTACGAAGATTTAGTTTTGAAATAGTAGGTCAAACTATTCTGGCGGTACCGTTTTAGTACAAAAAGAATAAAGAAGATTCATTGCGAACCATTTTTTCAGAGCACGGATGACTTTCAGAAATAAAAGGGCAATTTGGGTGGCTATTGAAAAAAGTTCTGTTTGCACAATGATGTAATGAATTTGAAGAATTAAGGTGAACGGACGTTTGTTCGCGCCGAAAGAATCGACCACACCGCGCCAAATGGAAGCGTTTCGTGGCATGCAATTGGCAGAATGCGGGCGCACGGGCCGCTTCGTCTGCATTGTCTGCGCCGAATCTGATGACCACCCGAATTCATTTGGGATTTGGGTAACTTCCGAATTTTTTCGGCATTTTGCCCGATTCCACGCAGATTGGTGAGCGAGGTTTCATAGGATTTCATATAAAAATTCTAAAATTCGTTTCGTTCCGCGCGGACAAATGTGCGTTTACCTTTATCAAGAATTTATTTTCTAAATTCTTTCGTAAGTACTGAAAAGCGTAAGGTACGAAAGAATCATATATTTCCTTCCCAAAATCAGCCTTAGTATAATCTACCTAGTATTCAAATATTATAGGTATTTAGGCAGCTTTGTTTAGAATTCAATTTGCGAGAGTTTATAACAGCAAGTCAGAAACACCCTTAACCCCTATGGAGTGAAGAATTTAAGAGCCAATTCATAAGCACTCGACAAGAGTTTCTGTCATCAGAAAGTACTTTAAACAGAGTTCAACCCTAAAATGCTTATAACACCTACAGGCGGTGAAGCACGTGTCACGAAAGTCATAAAAATGGAACGTTTATATATGCGACATACTGTTTGCGTGACTCCGCCTGCGTTTTGGCAAATTAAGTGATGTCTTGACAATTTGAAAGTTCCATAAAGTGAGTAAATTGGTTGTTTTTGAAATGAATGCTCATAATCACACGGCAGCTCCAACCAACAGTTTTAAACTTAAGTTTATCTTTTGTGTATTTGTACCTAATACGCAATACGAAGCTTGGTCGATTTTGCTCGAGTCTTAGAATCATCTTGGAACAGAATCTTGGATCATGTCGGAATACGCTGAAAAACGATACCAAGATTAGCTATTCAGCAGGTTCATAACGTAATGGGGCTAATTCTCTACGGTGCGAGGAATTTCCAAGCTTTTGATTAGAATAAGAATGTCATAGAAATTTTTAAATGACATATAAATAAAGCAATGTCAATAATTTATTGTAACACAATATCGTGTTCTCAGGTCGGCAAGTTATCTCGCACAATCGAATTTTCTCCTTATTTATATTCACAAATAAGGAAAGAATTTCGACAGTCCAGTGTTACTAAATCCTAATTTCACGTCACAGCAAAACAAACTCGCCGATCGCTGTCGTATTTTAGGCGATGTTACGCCCCAATTTTACTTAGTAAGTAAATTTGCAAGTTGCGAACACGTTTGCGTGTTACGTATTGATACTTTAGCTAAATTACACACGTCATACTCTTTGTAGGTCCTGATAACTAATCGTGCACTAATTGTTTCCCTTACTTTTTGTAGGAAGTTCTAAAGTACCTCTTCTCTCGATCTTTACGTTTTGTTTCCGCTGATTTAAAATCGGTCATATTATCAAGTGATATGATGAAGCCTGTTTTCAGTACTTGCTTTTTATATCCAAGTTTATGGCTTTTAAAATAAGTAATTCGTAATTGCATTTTATTGAGTGGCAATCGAAGTGTTAATTTTGCGTTTTATGATTATTTTTAGATTTCATTTAACTTTTTGTAATTGGAAATATGCTAAGTACTAGTATAGTATCATATTATTATCTGATGTAATTGTCATAGAATTATATTGTAATTTTCGTGACGCAGGTCTGCTGGAAGAGATTTCTTTTGTGAAATAAGCAGGACCTTTGTACTTTGTTCTCCTATTTAATGTTTTCTGTGTATTTTCATGTGTGTACATGAATTATTAAAAAAAATAAGTTAGTAAATATCCTTCCGAAATAGTTTATTTTGAATTGTCCCGTGTCCTATACCTATTTCACTTGTGATAAAATGGATCCACATCCAAGCTAAATATCCATTATAATAACTTCAGTTTGCCAAGTCCATTTTCAAAAACGATATTGCTAATAAATCTAGACCTTGCCTGTTTTATTCGGCAGTAGAATTGGAGTCTTCTAATCAAGGTATGTAGACTTGATCGTAAATTCTCTGATAGACAATTGTCTCATATGATCTTAATTTTAGATAGTAAAAATGGTCTCTGTGAATTCAGCAAAACAAAATTTTTCTAGAATCAACGACTGCCAAATTATCGATTTTATGAGTTTTGCGAGTTGTAAAATGGTTTTTGTGGTGTATTATCTCTCAGGGATCTTGAACCGTAAGTTTAATCTGAACCGTCGTCACAGTAAATTATATATTTATTGTGCCGTCGTCGTCGTGAGAGAAATCCAATGGTTTTCTTTTTCAAAAAGAGTAGGTAAGTACCTCATTAGATAAGCGCTGTCTACTTAGAGTTGCGAAGGATAATAATTATCCTGATAATAATGATGTTGTTTGCTTGCAATACTGTATCAACACGGCCGCGGCGCGACCTCACGTCGGTAGCGTGTATCCGAACGTGGGCAATGTCAGGCAGCTATTTTTTTTTTGCTAATCTCATGTCAAACGACATCGTTGTATGTCAACTTCGTGGCTTCGCTTCGTCGTCATGGTTTTATGTGTGTGCTGTGCGAAATTGCGCAGATGCCTAAATATCAAAAATAAAACACATGTAATGCCGAGAAACAAAGATCCACTGTGGTCTAAGTTTGAGTAATAAAGTAAAGTTAAGTTAAGTAAATTAAGTTTGTGTTCGTCATTATCCCGTACGGAATAAAATTATTTTTCCTTCTTTCTTTCTTTCTTTCTAATAAGTATTAAAACAAAAAATTGTGGTTTATGGGCTTGGATATAACTATTATCGGATAATTAACAGACAGTTTAGCGGGGGCCGCTCCTGCCCCAGATATTATTGTAAATTTATTTTATGAAAAGGGTATCCATGGAGTTTCTTGCCGGTATTTTCTCCAGGACCAACCCACTTGGACCCGTACACCTAGAATCACGACATTTTAAAAGTGCCTGCAAAGGCCCAGTTGAAATATATTTCTTTTACTTTGAATTATCGGATAGTTATATTAGTAGGTACCTAACTAAATAAATATATGAATAAAATAATTATCTTGATAATTTGCAACCCTTTTTCTACTATTTATCTACTAAAGTGGCCCATTCTTTGTCAGTCTTTTCACATCATACTGACATGACGGTTTCCCAACAGTGTCAATATAATTATATCCTATTCACAAAACCATGTCTTTATAATGAGAAGTACCTACCTAAGGTCTTTTACGATACGAACGTATCTAGTAAATATAATACTTCTCAAATTTCACACATCGCCTTGTACACAATTTTCCGTGTTATTAGCTATAAAATTACAGTAATCGCTTGTAAAACAATACACAATATTATCCCATTCATTATCAAATTTCACCCCAAAGTAAACATTTTAAGTGCACCTATCTCGAAAGTAACCTAAAGGACACTTGCCGTGCCTTGTCGTAAAACGGGAAACTATAAAACTTCGAAAAAGCATTACCATATGTGCAAAAGTAATAAAAACACTGTTATTCACAAAACTATGGCCATTCCGATGGTGTCCTGAGCAGTAAAATAATACAGATATGAGAAATTCAGAAGGATTGAAAGATATCTTTTAATATTTCATAGATTTTATAGAGTTTACTGACACCATAGACTATAGAGGAATTTAAGTCACTGACACTTCATTTTACTGCGTCTCGATTTTTGAATCGCAAGTAAAATTAAATATCGCACGGAATTGTTAGAATTCACGAGTGATTTCGACGAGTTTGGAGTTTGCAATGTTTGCAACCGATGACCTCTTCTCTTCTCGGGGGATTCGGAAATCGGGAAGTGTTGTTAACTTTACTGCCAACTATTTTGGAAAAACACGACTTATATTTTATAACTCGCATGTCTTGTATTACTTACTCTGTCGCATTTAGATGGTCAGCTTGTAACTGCCCTGGCATTCTTATTCAGAGGCAAATCATTATTAATATGCTATTAATTTTTTTATTCACATAAAATTACATTATCTCACAGCTCTTACCACAACATTGTACTAATCAAGATTGTTGTAATCTATGATTTGAAAAAAGTTTCCATGGAGTTTCTTTCAAGCTTTTCTCCATAGGACCTACTAGTTGGAGTCGCGCACCTAAAGTCTCGACATTTCCTAAGTGTAATTCCTGTTTCTGCCAGGCTATTTGTATAAACAATTAAGCCTGTCAGAAACAGAATAGGTATCGTCATAATATTTTATTCACACCTAGTAAACATCTAATATAATTCATTAAATTCCATGTCCCGTAAGTTTAATACAAAAACTTAATAGCATATCTCATCAATATCAATTAGGATTCATTACAAAAAAGCACTCAAAAATTACTGTAATATTATACTAATGTGGGCTCATTAGTGTTTGTTTGTTAGTCATCGAAGAAAAACCGAATATTAGTTAACTGGTCTGTCAAAATATCCTGAAGTTCCGTATTGATAATATTTTTATCAACTTCATCAACAGAGAATTACCTAATGTGTCGACAGCTGGGAATCTAAAGACCGTTTCTTGTTTATTTATTGTTCGTATTTGTTATTTTTGTTTCATCTTTGTGTTCTCTTTATGTTTTTATGTGTTGTCAACTTTGTCCTGTGTCGAATTAATGTTTTTTTATTCTATTCTATTATTATGCTTCACGCAGGCCCGGCCCAGATTGGTAGAATGTCACAAAATTTCGAAAGCTTTTCTGAATCTTAATATATTACTTTTCTTATAAATTAAGTGGGTCCAAGCAGTCTGTACAGCCACTTCATAATAAAATTAATAAATTCATATTAGGTAATAATGTTGTTCGTTTCTTTAGTGTGTAATTGCTTGGCTTACCGTACGCATTGGTGAAGACTGTACGGCAAGCAATGGAAATAAATATATAATTATTATTAATGATTATCGCACATACAATACAGTTACTTATATTATAATTTATGTCGTGGAGTATTGCAGTGTTAATTCAAAAATTATAGCCAGGTCAATCGATAATAGTTAATACTAACAAAAAATGCTAAACTTAAGTTCACGTGGGGTTTTCAAATGTCCTACATACGTGACGTTCCTGTTTTAACTTTGATAGATTCCGGTTACCGGTGGTAGTTTAAATTGGATGACGTCATGAGCATATTCGTTAGAATATTTAACAATTCTCTTCTGTTCGGAACAAAGTTTAGGAACACTAAGTACTTATTATTGACATGAATTTTGATAAACTCATGTCTGTCAAATCCATTGAAAATATATTTTTCTGAAGAGGATCCCTAAAACTCAGAATTAAGCATATCTATCATTGTCATTCATATGCAACTACTGTTTTTGCCACCACAAAAATGCATGCTAAACAAAAACGACTCTTAAAACGATGTAATAAAAGCTGTTATTAAGAGGGTAGGTCGTAAATTTATCGTGTGAATTACATAAATAGGGAGCAAATTGTGGGAAAAACATGAAGGTGTCCGAATAATAACTCGGTATGTACAAATTACTCATTGAGAATGACAGCTACCGTGAAAAATGCATAACTATGGCTTGGACGGTGTTATGCATAAAATATGATTCGTCTTTGTTTTAAAATGGAATAAAAATTCAACGGCGCGGCTGCTTGAAATGTGTCAAAACTTTAAAAATATTGTGTGGTGGTTTTAACGCGTTTTTTTAAGAGCAAGTCTTCACTATTTGATAGGAAAATAGACGATTTTTTAAAGATGGCTATGTAGGGGCTGGTTGTTAAAACAAAGTCAAACTCAGGCTTTTATTTTTAATACTGGTTTTCAAGTTAACCGTAAAATTGGCAAAAACTATAACAATATCAATAAACGTAATTACGTACTATCTATACAGTTCTTTACGTAGTAGTTGAGTCAATGTCAATCACAACAATGATCCTATCAGAATACCAGCGCTGTGATATTTTCCAAATATCGCACCATTATGCTTAGATGGAGGCCATTTTTGGTCTCGTACAAGTTGCTTATTTATTTTTGGTTTTGTGTTTTTCTTGTTTTATTTCCTGTGCGATCCTATAATAACACTGTAAATTCTTTATTTTTCTTCCTCTTTCTTAAGCAGTATAGATCACAGTTCACTGCTGGACATAGGCCTCTCGCAAATAGCGCTGCAACTCCCAGACTTCCGCCTTCCACATCCAATCTACTCCATTTCCACCTGGCCAGAGGCTTTCCACCCTACGTTTGCCGATTCTCGGTTGCCACTCAACGACTCGACTGCTTACACTATTAATATTGGATACAAATAAAATACTGCCATTGTTTTCATATCACATAAACCATCCATCGTAATGTATTCCAGCGAATCTAGCTAGCGTATGACGACGCTAATAACTCGGACCCGGTCTCCGAGACTAATTCAATGCCTGATGATGCCATTAGTCCGGGAGCTCGTAATTTTTTCTTATACAAAATCAACGTTTTTGTTTACTCAAACATTCGGTGCACCGGAAGTAATCTCAGATAGGTTTTGTATGTAAGATGATTAGGTATATGAAAAAATGGTATTCAATTAGTTTTTTAGTGTAATAATAATAATTGTAGATGTTAGGTATAGCTAAATATAGACGTTGGACACGGTGTTACAGTAAAAAATGTAATTATATATTTATTGTTGTAATGAACTCTGTGCAAAAGATTTGGCAACAGGAAAATCAATTGAGGGATCAATTCCGAAAAACTACAACAAAGCAAGATCTAAGCAGGATTCAGAATTTTTTTTTAATTGTTTGTCCATTGCATACTCTTATTTTTTTTTTTGTAAATGTCTCTTACTATTTGTTGCCCGCGGTTTCACTCGCATCATAAGAAAAATTCTTCATTTACCCGGATAAAAGGTATCCTAGTTAATCCAGATGTGTAAGTCTACTAGTGTGTCAAATTTCATCGAAATCCGTTCTATTGGTCCACCACGGAACCGAAGCTTAAGTCTCCTCCTCCCTTACGCCATTCTTCTCTGTTTTGGGCCAATCTTATCAGTCATGTCATTTTTAAATCCATCCATCTTTTCTTAGGACTGCCTTTCAGATTATTTCTCAAAACGATGTTAACTATTTTCAATGACCGCTGATGACTTAATATCTCTGACCTACTGGTCATCAGTAATTTAAGTTAATTATGGGAAACTTGGTCATTATTTATGTAGGCCAGGAGCCAGTAATTTGTCATATTATATCTTGGTATGGTACAAATGACCATGTTTATTTATTAACACACCATAGCGACAACGAGTCTGCAATGCCGAATTAAAAAATTATATATGTTTATGAATAGTTTTACTCTTTTAATTGTTGTTTTTTGGTTAATTATTTTTTATTTTTTCTTAATATTTTTTATGTTATATTTTATTCTTTCGGTGTCGGTTACTTTGTGATGTCTAATAAACGATTTTTCTTTCTTTCTTTTTTATTTATTATATACTTTATTGTACACCTGAATAAAACAATTTTGTAAGTAAGGAGATTACAATATTAAAGTAGAATGGGCGGCCTTATCGCATAAAGCGATTTCTTCCAGGCAACCATGCTTGAAGTCTTTATAATTTATTTATTATCTTTTTGTGTCGTTTATCGACAAAAACCTTGTCGTTCTAAGAAGAAGCCCGTGTCCAACAGTGGGACCATAATGGTCTGAGTTATGTTATAATTAGGTATTATTACATCGTTTGAATCAATATTAATAAATGTATTTATTGTTTCACAATAAGTAGGTTACATATCAATTTTATACAAAGTGCACAAGAATGGACAGAAAATGTACTAATGGCACTTAAATAACGTTCCGTTTTACGCAATTTAAAGTTTTTTTTTTTTAAATATTATAGTTTAAAAAAAAACTATAGAACACGCTTTAGTCATCCAACCCATTAGCCAACAAAATTTCAGCTCAATCGGAAACCGGGAACTGGGTCAAATTTAACTTCCAAGATTTTCTTACATAGTTAGTTACAGGTGAAGTTAATAAAAGCGTGTTAAAAAGGAAACCCTGTGCTATAAGTACCAGCAACTTTCAATGACACAGCTAAGTAGTACGAATATATTATACAAAGTTTAAATACGAGTATATAGTAATATATTTACCGTGATTATATTATGGCAATACAAACTTGCAAAAAAGAGTAGTTACCAAATTAACAGATACATTTAGGCTTTAAAGAAATGAAATGAGAAGTAGCTATAGTCCACATCAATTAAAGAAAACAATTTCTGTAACTAATAAACCCTGCATAGTTGGGGTGTGTGCGTGAGTGTGTACCGAAACACATTTTACACCCTCACACATCCCACACACTCACGCACAGACCCCAACTATGCAGGGTTTATTAGTTGAAGAAATTGTACGTACATGAGGCGACTAGTTATTTGACTGGATGGAGAAGATTCTCTGTTTCATCATAGTTAACTTTCACGAGCCAGGTAGTCGTGCTATGCTCCCGGTGAGTACCGCCCTTATTACCGACTGTCAAATTCAGGTAATGCAATTACCTATCTATGGTAAGTGCCTTATTAGTGCACTAATCAACAGCTATCCCGCTCATGTGAGCTCCCCAATGGATTTTCGGCTGAACAACAATTTGATCAATGGTTTAAATTCTATGAGCACGTTTGTTTATTTACTACTGCGCACACAATGAACTGATGTTTGTCAAACTATATCTATTAGTCATCTGATTAGGCCCCAAGCAACGGGTCTACTGTGTAACTAAAATGGTGATAAACATCTACTCTGGTATTAAACTTCAATACGATCGTAAGAGACAAAACTTCGAGCTAACTTGTAAAAAAATTACCGATCATGAAGTTGGGACTCCTATCTTCATGATCGGTAAAAAAATTACAAGGTAGCTCGCACTTTAGGCTCTCACGATCGTATTGAAGTTTATACCAGTGTCGATGTTCATTACCATTTTAGTTACGCCGTAGACTCACTGAATTTATCATCATTACCATATCACCCCATAAATGTCCAGTCCACTACTAAACATGTCCTAAATTACTGCTGTATGAAACTTAACGCACAGTGTTATTAAATATTTGCAACCGTGACAATTGTTGCAATACCATAGACTTATTATCTAAGTAACAGGACTGTGCACTCTGCTAAAACAGCGAGCCACCTGAGATAGTTACCACAGAGTAATTTTATCTTGCTCTATTAGAGTGACCATCATTTTGTGCATCGAGTGAGACGTTGTCATTTTTAATTTTCCTGGGATGACTTGTGATGTAATGACTTGTGTCATGTGTGTGACTGAATTTGAAAAATAAGTTACGCAGATACCTTTAAAAAAATCGATGAATTTTGGAATTATCGGTGTGGGCTCGGTCTGTCATTGTTTAATTACATGTAACTACACTTGTAAATATGGTTAAATATATCTACTCCGCACCGCATTTAGTACCCATATCGTAAACAATAATTATGTAGAATCAATTTTCTAATTAAACAGTTTTCTTAATCTTCCTTGATTTCTACAAACTTAGATATCAATAAAATTCCGTTTTACCAAGGATAGAAAATCTTGGACCATTTATCTAATAATGATAGGTCTGTTTTATTTGCCCACGGATGCAAGGGACGGACGGATGGTTTTATTTAATGTGGTACCTAATAGTTTCACAGCATTGCACTATCACCGCCAATATCAATAAGGTATGCGAAACATGAAATGAATATAATATAAAACATGCAGGTAGCAGTGGCGTGCACTCCGTGAAGAAAAAAGACACCTGCCTGCCTACTAACCTGCCTACCTTAAAAAAAATAGTATTGAATAATATTATAATAATTACATTAATTGTGTATAATATCAGTTAATTTAAGTCTTAGAGTGAGGTGGCCAATCATAAAAAATCATTTAACTTGACAATACAACAAGTAAGCTATTTTTACCTACACCGTAAGAAATGTCTGTGCACGCCACTGGCAGGTAGGTACTTGCTACATTTCGTTTCTACACACGATATTAAATAACATCTCATACATAGCATCACGTCTATGTATTCCCCGAAAGTTTAGGCAGAAATGTAATACTATTGTACATCCACATTCCGCCGATACCGTTGTTATGTAGGTCCTATGTAATAGAAAGAAAGAAAAAAAATATTTTTTTGCACAAAGGACACACAGGATAGTAAAATAAAAAATAAAAACGAAAAAAAACTTTTAACGCAACTATACAATAAGCTTTTAAATTATAGTTTTAAAAAAACAAAAAACACGCTTCTGAAGGTGCCTGCAAAGGCCCAGTTGAAATAAAAACCTTCGGCTTCGGCCTCAACTTTGGCTTCGGCTTCGGCCTCGGCATCGGCTTTGACTTTGACTTCGAATTGCACTTTGTCGTCGACTTTGACCTTGACTTCGATTTTTCGTATTCTTCTCAGCAAACCCTTTCATTTGATACCTATATCATGGGAGTGCTTATTAATTAACTAGTTCGCCATCTTTGGGAGCCTGCCATATTGGATTTAGAATGACGTAACTTAGCTAACCATGCATTGTCATCTAAACTAAACGTGTATGTAAAATTTCAGCTCAATCGGAAACCGGGAAGTGGGTCAAATTTAACTTCCAAGATTTTCTTACATGTTAGTTAGTTACTTACAGGTGAAGCTAATAAAAGCGTGCTAAAAAGACAGGTTAACATAAACAGTATTATTTCGTAGCTATTAATTAGGCATTGCAGTCGGGTCGGTACATTAGGTAATGTCTTTCGTGAACATGACTTATTGAAGTCATCTGGCTTAAAATGATGACTGGCATCGCCACCGAATTTTTCCCAAATTTTATAGTAATCAAAATTTTTAGGATGCCGAAATAGCGAACTAATTATAATTAATAATTATATTTTAAAATTTTTCATTAATTTAATTAATATAGTGAAATCGTAGCACTAGTACAAACCCAAAGTCCGACAGTAATATGTAAATATTGTCACCCTATCAGCAACTTAGACAAATTTTGTAAAATTTCTTTATATTCAAGGTTACCCGTGGAAGGATATTATTACAGCCAGAATATGTTGCAATTCCACAACCTTTCACGCATCACATTCACCATTTTTGTAAATAAAATATTAAAATACGATTAAATATTAATTTAGTACCGTCAACCTGTCACATATTGAATGACACGAGCTTTTTTTGAAGTTGTCATAATACACTAATAAAATCTATCATAAAAGTACGGAGGTTTAGTTTTTTAAATAATAAGATTACGAAAAAAAATTATGATGATAAATTTGTTTATATTTAAATATAAAAAAACATTGTACAACTAGCAAGATAGTAAATTCATTATTTTAATAATTTTTGTGTACGATTCCAATCTTCGTACCAAATCTACTAAAATGTACCAACTTCTATCCTGGCAATTGTTAAAACGAGACACACAGCTCCGTGGTCGCTCTTTCTAGAGGGTCTCGTCTCCTTTTACTTCAAATACAATTCTTAAGCGATTGTGATAAGGTCTGTTTTTCTTTGCGATATTTTGCTTATTGCTTGTTCTAGTTGTAGGGGGGAGCCAAGAATAATGTATAAGGTTCTTGGGGGGAGCCCTACTTATTATTTCTATGTGCAATACCTAAATGCTGTAAAAAAAAAACTGTCAAACGATTAATGACATTGATGTTTATTTGACAGCAGCGATTATTACAATCGTTGCGGGCTATAAGCTGCCCTGTCGATCACATTTAGATCTGGGGGCTGTACGAAAAGCCTATACATTGCGAGGTCAGCCCTTACTGGAAATGTCTGGGCAGTTCAATTTCTGCTCTGCTATAAGAGTTCGTGGTTTGCCTATACTTGTTCACACTGGCAATATTCTTAAACTTATTTATTGTAACATTTTATTATAGCAAGCTTCAGCAACTTTGACTTGTTTAAGCTGATGACGGGGCGTTTCGATCCGTGATTTCATTAGCACCTTATAATAAACTGTGGTTTTAAAACAATATTTAAATTTTTTACCAAAGTGTCTGTGCATTATCTACCGAAATAATCTTTTTCATAAGCAACTGCCTTAATCTATATATAATGGGTTCACATGTCTTGCTTGTAATTGCCACGGGTAGAGTTTTTCGTTCATATTTTATGGTACAGTGAGTTGGGTTTGGCTTAATTCATAAGAGGTAGCGTTTTATTCGACGCAATGCGACCAGTTATTACAAAAAATGTTATATAACAATGTATTACAACATTGACATTTGATGTAATATTATGACATTTTTATATTTATAATTATTGTGATTTGAACAATTTGAAATGAATTTTAATAATAATTTAACTGTTATCTAAGCCTAAATCAATTGATAATGATGTTGCATACCCATGTGACGGCAGAACAATGGAGAACTAACTTCCTTATCAACATCAATGCACCAATTTGTATACCCATGTTTGCAAAGAAATAATTTATTTAAGATCCTTGATAGGTCCTCTCAAAATTTCTTACTTTTGCTGTGCCCGACAGGGTCCATGATTGTTACTAAAAATGTTTACCACCTAAGCCTACATTGTGGAACGCAATAAAGAATTGAGTATTGAGTATTATTTACACATAAAAACCTTGGGCTTCTATATCTACTTCCAAGTTCCTAAAGGAAAGTTAGTTTATGGTCATTATCTTAACTTTCTGTTGTCACCTTTCTCTGATTTAAACTAACCCTTCCCATCCCGTGAGGCGACTAAAAGTGCTTTTTCGCTGGTGAAGCGAGAAGACACGAGGCGAGGCGAGAATCAAAAATTATGTAGGAAAATTTCATTTTTCTCCAAGCGTGTATTCGTTAGAAATTGATGAGGATGTGCGAGACGAGAATTGAAACATTTGTTGGTATAATATTAAACCGTATTGCTGCGCACATAGAGGTTATCTTACAATCTCGCGATTGATGTTTTTGATCGTGCGACACCGCGAGACATCGCGCGAGCTGGCACTGACGGTCTCACACATTGTGCTCTGTGTGTGTTACGTACGTACACAAACGGCGAAGCACAAACAGGCACGTTGCACTCCGAGACCTTCAGAGTGGCCATAGAGAATGCCGCGAGCTGTATCTAAAACAATATCTGTATATATTGCCACCATTAAGAGAAAACTTGTTACCTCTTTTAAGCATATTGCGCGCACGGAGGAGTGTGAGATTTGGCATAGTTAAAGTTTATATGGAGAAGGAGTGCAGAAAGCTAAAATTTATTGGATATAATATGTGGTCGAATTTCGATCACTGGGCGACCACTAGTTTTACGAAAGATGCATGTTTAATTACTACACGCTACCTCTTATAAATTGTTTCCCATGGGCGGGTCTCATCCCATGCCCGTTAGAGGGCGTGCCGCAATGCCCGTTTTGATTAGAATTCTACAAATTAGTTTCTTTAAATTGTGTTTTTGTTATTAAATTCCTTTTTTGTATAACAAATGCGGTTTTTATTCGCCCAGTTTCCTTTTTATTTTTAGATTGAATCTATAATTATATGGTAATTGGATGATATAAATATTTAGAATCTGTTTTAATATTAAATCTGGTATTGGAGGAATGGAACTTTGTTTAACAGATATTGGGAACTTGGTTTTGGCTTGATTTAATACTACTTTTATAATAATGAAATGCTTACGTTAGCGGTCGGTATTGAATCAACGAACGGATCAGAAACAAATTAACTGTTGTCTATTGCGTAATAGAAAAAGGTTGAAAAAAATTGCTATAAATGCCATAGACGAATAAATTGTTTAAAAAAAACCTACTCACTTTCATTTCATCATGATTGATGTTCGATGATAATTTAAAAGTTTAAAATCTGTTGAAAAACGAATGATAATTCAACGGATTTTTTTGAAAAACGGTTACATTGCGCATTGCCACGAAAACCGTCGATGATGGTTTCCAAAATAAAACTTATTTTAAACGTAAACTAGGGGTAGTTTACGGTTAAAATAAGTTTTATTTTGGAAACCCTCATTCTATGTATTTTTCTTTTTGTTGTGTGTACATAAATAATTAATAAATACAAAGGTCGGAAATTTAAAACTCTATGTTCCAAGGTTTTAATAAATAATAATAATAGGTAATAGTTAACTTCATCCTCATTTAATTGATTTTACTATAATAATTATTAAAAAAAAAACTGTATAAAAAGTGTGTACTTAAACTAAATAATAATCATATCATTTTTATTTCAGGTACGTTCATCGTTCATCACAATGAAGCGATACTCAAAGCAATGAAGGAACCATCGTGTGTTTGTGGTCAAGACTACAAGAGGCGTATCTTCAAACCCTTTGACACCACAGGCAATAAGCCTTCCTGCAGCAAACGATAACTTCATCTGTAACAGTGTTGCCAGATCTAGGGGTTTTTCCTCAATCTAGGGTTTTTGGAGGTCGTTGAGGTTTTTTTAGAAGTTTTAATATCACGAAATTAATATAGAGTTTTTTCTGAAGGATTTTCACTAGTTTTACCAACTTCCGAATTCTTTTTCAAAACAGGTAATGCCGACAATTCATTTCACCGAATAGAATAAATGGGATAATAAAACTTACTTATAAGCTGGCAACACATACTTTTACCATCGAACTGTTTTGTCTATGATTTCGGCTAAAAGTCTAGTTTCCACAGCCAAGAAGCTTTAAAAGAAAACAACTGAATCAACATTTTAAAAATTAACTTAGTTTTCATTGTTAATAATACGTAGCTTGTATGTAGTAGTAACTTTTTTATTTTTGATAAATCTGATTCACACGAAACTTGACCGAATAAAAAGTCAGAGGTTTTTTATCTCCCAACATAGGGAAACTAGGAGATTTTGGAAAAAATCTAGGGGGGAAGGTGAAAAAATCTGGCAACACTGATCTGTAATATCTGTCTAAGCGTTACAAAACTAATAAGGACCTCGCGACAAATCCCTGCGAACTTCTCATTGATAACGTCAGAATAGTCCGCGTATTATGAAAAAAGTTAGTCTTTGGACCCGTGGGTACAAGTGATAAGAGTAGGACGATGAAGAGCTTAAAAAAACTAGATCCTCTGATAGGTTTAGTTTTATTACTGGGTATTGGTGTAAGGAAAAAGTCTCCAGTACCTCTACCATGGTCGCGGGACTTATCTCATTACCGTGACCCCGGAACGTAAAGGACTATCGAAGGAACACCGTGGATTTTAGTCAGTACAGGTCTGACAGTCCCTCCCGCCCTGCCCGGGGTGGGAGGACTCATTTGATGATTTTACCAAGTTAAAAAAAAAAAAAAAAATGTACCTCTACCATGAGTTTTCCGTGCCGTCTAACGTTCACGTTCACATGCAATATTTGTGTGGGAATTTTTTCAGCGCCTCTAGCGGTATAAATAGTGAACTAAAGTCACTATACAAATATTGCATGTGAACGTGAACGTTAGACGGCACGGAAAACTCATGGTGTGACGAAACCTGAGTTCGTCTGGCGTATCTTGGGTAGTCAGCTCTTGGTGACTGGTTAATGTTCCCACTAAGGCGTGAGCGATTCCCATGGATATCTCGAGCCGACTCGACAGAAGACTACTATATCTATTGTCTAAACTAATATTATAAAGAGAAGAAATTGTATGTTTGTTTGGTAATGGATAAACTCAAAAACTACTGGACCAATTTTAATAATTCTTTCACCAGCAAAATGCTATATTATCACTGAGTAACATAGGCTATAATTTATAAAGATATCATACGGGTGAAGCCGCTGGCGGAAGCTATAACTTAATAAACTGAGTTGTAAACTCATAAATTAATTAATCACTAGGTACACGGTTTACTTTACCGACTCCATTTAGTACATAGAATATTTTTTTTTAATCGTTTGACAAAACTAAAACCCGAATACGAAATAGCTAACTGAAAAGAATAAAACAAATTAAATATTAGAAAGAAAGAAAATACATTTATTAGACATCACAAAAACAAATACACACTAAAATAAAATAAAAAATCAATAAAAATTACGCACACAGAAAGGATAAGACATAAACAACAAATAAGTACAACAACAATAATCGACGCTTTCAGGCTACCGATAGTTTGTGCGCTGCGTGGCAGGCTCGGTGTGGTAATGTGTGTCTAATAGGCCTCAGCTCAGCATATTGCTGCATGTAACTGCAGCGCTGATTTTCAGCTGAAGCCTAAGGTGGTAGACGAACGATATACATTCATATTTAGTAATATAATACATCAATAGACTTACAAACTTTATGATAATAAACGGGATACACAGTATTTGTCAACTTGCAAATGGTCAGTGGTATTATGTCTGTAATCATTGTGTGTTAGCCGTGGTCGCATGCCTGTATCCTGTGGGTGATAAGAAAGTACCTACCCTATTATTAGCCATCAATCAACTCGGCCTATCACAGTCCCCTGCTGGACATAAGCTTATCCCAAATTGAGCCCCAACACCCGTTTTTTCCCAATAATTTATTCTAAATTACAATTTTATCTTTGACGGACAGGGCGGAAATTTGAGTGATCTTGAGGTAGGTACTTGTTCAAGTTATTTAGAGACAACAAGTCGAGTTCAAAGTGATTTTTTTTTTAGCTATAAAAATGAGTGGCCGGAACGGAACCGGATACGAATGTTCGGCAGAATGTTCGGTAAAAAGTTTTTTTTTGCCATTTAGAATCACCAATATTAACATAATAAATAAATAAATCCAGCCCATTACTGTCCCACTGCTGCACACGGGAATTTTCTCAGAATGAGAAGGGTTAGGTCCTAGTCCACTACGCTGAGTTGGTGCGGATTGGCGGACTACACACACCATCGAGAACTTCATGACGCCCTCTCAGATGCGCTTTCCTGACGATGTTTTCCTTCACCGTTAACGCAATTTCACTGTTATTCGATAGTCGCTAGCAAGTATCGATATATAAATTCATAATCGAGTTATTGATTAGTATTTAAGCTGACTATTCCCGCCGGAATCGATTGCGTAAAAAGCTAACATTTACGTCGCGTTTTCCTCAAATTTGGGCCAAATACACCCTTTTCTCAATAGTATAGGCGTGGTCAAGTTGTGGTCAACGGGTCCCAGTTTATTGGTGTGTAAGGTCCGGCTTACAAATGGTATTAGGAATTTGGGACTATCGGTATCCGAACCTGTTGACTAGGGTTGCATTTTTGGGGATTAATCGTGGATAATGTGGTTAGGTAGCGGCCATTTTGAAAGAATGTATTTTGTGTTTGAAACCAAGTTCTATTGCACTTTGCTGTTATTTGACGGATCAAATCGTTAGCCGAAGATGTGTTTTCGGACACCTACATTTATTTATCAGATAAGAAATCCCATGTTCATCCAGCATGTCCATGTTGTGTGTTCTCTCTCTTATGTTGTCAATATGTCTGTGCCGAATAAATGTTCTTTTCTTTCTTTCTTTCCATGTTAAGCTATTTAAACTCCGTGCTGTTAACGAGAAATTCGTAACAGTAAAACCCTCACCTGAATTAACACGTAGGATATTTGTCATGCGGCAAAATGAAGTGCGTAGTTCCTCAAAAACAAAATGCGTGAGAAAGTTAGCAAAAGTAAGTTGCTAATATTTATAAACTAGCGAACCGAAGCCGGGATCCATATACGGGTACACTTTCTCTACTCTCTTTATATTTAAATATGAAAGTATTATGATCTATATATTAATACGTGAAGAGAAAACTTTGTACCCCTTTTTAAGCGTATTGATTTGGCATAGTTAAAGTTTATATGAAGAAGGAGTGCAGAAAGCTAAAATTACGATCGAATTTCGACCACTGAGCGACCACTATACATACAAACCTTCCGTGAAAAATTATCTAAATGATGGTGAAAACCGCATCGAAATCCGTTACGTGATTTAGGAGGAGTTAGCGGATATACAGACAGACAGACGCGGAAAGCTACTTTATTTTATACGATGTAGAGATGTGTAAGTTTGTGAAGATGTTTGGATGTTTGTTAGTCAATCACGCATAGACGGCGGAACGAATTTGGATGAAATTTGGCACATAGATAGACCATGTCCTGGATTAACACACATGGTACTTTTTATCCGGTTACATGAAGTAGTGCTCCTAAGATACGAGCAAAACCGCAGGTAACAACTAGCCAAACGAATCAATCTGATATTTCATAAAATATGATAGCTCGATCGATTTGTGTTGTTAAGTGTTCTCGTAAACTTGGATACTTTCCTTCTCTTCCTGGTAGTGTTTTATAAGATAAATCCTCCCAAGGGTTCTTCGAACAAGCTATCGTTAACATTAACCGTTTACCAAAGTTTTTAAAAGCTGTTCTTGATTTTTAACAGTTATGTAAAACCGTCTTGAAAAATGGGCGAAATATTATCTAGTATTAGGTAGTAAATTTGAAATTATGTTGACTTAGTAATACTGTAATTACTGTCACAGATTCCAAATAATAAGACTGTACAGCAATTTCTATTATTGTCGTGTTGGAAATTGCTGGTTTTATTTCGTTGCGTACTGAAAAGAGTCAACTGATGCGTTGTTTTTTTTTTTAAATAATGAAGCAGTTTCTTAACTCTATGGAAAAACTAATTTCGAATTCGCTGCCTACAACTAGTGTTTTATTAAAGGTAAGAAAAATTATCAATCGTCGGAAAATCGTTGACGTGAAAGAAAAAACGAAGCCATCTACGCAAATAAAATAATTATAATTTCTGTCTGAGTAATTTTAAATGTCTGTAGCACTCCAATTGTCAAGGTTGAGCACTCGGTTAAAATAATATACTTAATTTAACTTAGGCGTACCTATGTTATTAGGTTTTAGTTTTACAAATTAAATTTATCTATTTTCTGCTTCTTTACCTTTGAAATTATTCATTGATGTTAAAAAAAATCTTATATTTTTAGCTAGCTTTCGTTTAATGTTTGTAAAAGTAATTGAAATAGACAATGGTTTAACATTATAATGTAGCTAAAGTTAAAGTGGAATAACAATTCTTTAATAAAGGCAGAAGCTTGCGACTTTTTATATATTTTTATAGTACTGATAGCCGCTAAACGATTTTCATGTAGGACGAATTCGAACCCGCGGGTCTACCGCGTAACTAAAATGTTAATGAACATCGGCACTGGTAATAAAATTCAATACGATCGTGAAAGACTAAACTTTGAGCTACGTTGTGAAAAAATTACCGATAATGAAGTTGGGACTCCCATCTTCATGATCGGTAATTTTTTTAAAAGGCAGTTCGCGGTTTATCCTCTCACGATTGTATTGAAGTTTATTACCAGAGTCTGATGTTTATTACCATTGTGCTGCGCGGTAGACCCGCCGGCCCTCACCTCTGACTTTTCGAAGTCATGTTCGGATCCAAATTTAGCCCTCCTGTAGATCCTGTGTCCTGTTGAATCACTGTTCATGTTGTATGATGATGATAAGTGAATAATTAACGAAGCATTTGAAGGTGACTTGCTTGTGTGTGACTAGCTTCATGAACACTTAGTAGCTATTAAGAGCATGTTGTGTATGTACATATTGTAATAGTGGTAACGCTCAAAGGCTTAGTTTAACGTTCGCAAACAGTAACTGTAGCTAGTCTCAGTCTAGTCAGTTTTCTCCATCGATGTCTATAGATACGCTCTGTCATACAAAGGGAAGCTAAAAAAATGAGACGAATTTTTTGAAGACGACAAATTTTAAATTCAACAATGTTCGAATTATATTTAAATAGAACAGCGATACATGCACTAATGCAATAGCTACTGTTATTATATATTTTTTATTCAATACACAAATTAATAATTATGTTTGTAAACGGCATTTGACTGGTGATCAACCACTCCATTTTTCTGAAAATGGAGTACCAGACACGTCTCACTTTTTGAGTTCACTAAGCATAACTATAGACATCGATGGTTTTCTCTTATCATGCACCGTTCACGTTATCTCGTAACGTGAACGGTGCGGTTCATATTACTTACGCAAGGATATTACTAATTTATTAATAAGTAATACAAGGCACATTTCAATGTGCGGATCATAATGCAATTATCACTTGCGTTCATCGTCTGCACAAGTGCACACCTGAAAGGGCTTCAAAATATTCTCGATGGTGTGTGTAGTCCGCCAACCCGCACCTGACCAGCAGCGTAATGTACTACGGCCTAACCCTTCTTCAGAGAAGAGACCCTTGCTTAACAGTGGGATAGTAGATATTCAATTGGGCTGTTTTTTTTTACAATGAATACCACAATATCTTGTGGAATTATGTGACATAGGTAGGAACTTTTTACGTAGAAATTTCAGCATGGTGTTCTATCAAAAGATGAAAATAGGTAATAAAATTCCTGACACTTGCATACTAAATCGTTGCATCCTAAACGTTGCAAGTAGTAAATGTAACGTATGTTCCCGTAAATAACGCTTCGGAAGCGGAGAGAAAACAAAACAATCGTGTAACTGAGAACAAGAGTGTTGCACGAATATGGACGATGCGTTCTGTTTGCGACCGCGAATAGTTCCACTTTTCGTACGCAACAATCAGAGGCGGCACTAGGGCCGTGCGAACGGTGCGACCGCACCGGGCGCTGCGTCCGTCTAAGGGTTGTCAGAAATGAGAAATTATAGCGAAATATATTGTATCAATATTTAAAAAAAATCGATATATTGGTACGATTTCAAAGAGAATATTGACACTCTAAAATTTTGTATATTTTAAATATTAGTATTTTTTCTATTTTTGTTTGGTATGTAGTAAAATATTTTGACAACTAAAAAAGTGAAAGCTTTATACTAAAATTAAATTTTTGAAGTGTTACTTGTTTTCCCTGTCATGTAACGAACTGAAAATACTCATATTATCTGATTTCGCCACAGAAATTAGCCTTGTCAAACGGCTCCCGTCGTCACAGCAAACAAAGGGCTCTATAATCCAAGATTAGGCGTGAGGTTAACAGAATGTTTACTCAGTCTTTATTGGTCCTACAAGTCCTTAAATAGGATAAAATTTGATTTCAGTTAAAAAGGAAAATGGATTTTCTCGAAATGGTCAGTATCAGGTCCTAACTTCTAAGTTCTTGCTACGCTCAAGATACTTTATTTGAACCACTTGCGTAAAATTTTACATTTGTAAATATACCTAAATGTGTTGTTGAGCATGCCTACTTCTTAACTGAACTAAAGGCCGACCGCTTAACTTAGTTGGTTGATGTCTGAAGTTGAGGTAGTTGCGCGATGCGGGGGAAGGTGTGACACACGCCTATTATTGGCTAAGCTAAGCTTTATGGTGCGTATGACTGACATCTCGCGTCACACCCCTCCCGCACCGCGCAACTTATTCATAAGCTCAAGCACCGACTGTCTCAGTTAAGCAGCCTGTATGACATTATTTTTTCACATGAATAATGTTATCACAGTTAATTTTGTATAAACAGCTTAAGATGAAGAATTGACTCAAAAACCAACCTTACAATGTTTCTACCATTAACCTACGTACTGGATAACGTATTCTTAACGTAACCAAACAAAAAAAGTATTTCTACATTACATTATAAATAAATAAAATAGGGGTGTTAAAAGAAGCATACCATTCACCAACGTCTACAATTTCTAAATCCATTTTGCTATCCGTGTCTTGTAAATAAACAGACAGCGAGTTGTCGTGATGACACGGCGCGTTCGCGTCAAGATCGGGTAAGTTCGTATATCTTCGTTGGTTGGTTTTGACAGGTGGGATCAAAATGTTACGTACAAGTGGAATAAAGCAATTTGTTGAATCAATTTAGGAATTGGGTCGTTTTTGCATGACGCCTGTTATCCCAGAACAATATAAAATAAATAAATAAAAATAAATTATAATGTACGGATAGTGGGCAACAACTTTAAATTTTAAAACAAAAATGCTCGGAAATTTTTGCCTTTGTCAGGCTTTTCAAATTTCGAAATGGTAACCCTTAGTGACTTGTAATCACATAAAAATAAAAATGAAAAGATAACAACTGCGTCATAATATTGCGACAAAACAATATAGAGGGCGCCTCGTAAAAATAGCATAAAAATAAATGATTTCCTTTATTCAATACAGTTTCACCTTACGTCTGGAGAGGGGTTTTATGGTAAAAAATAACGGAATCCGATACTTCGATTTGTATTCCCCTTACCGCTGGGGGTTTCCGTTGTTTTTTACATCCAGCCTCCCCCCTCTTTCTAATACGAAGGCGGAATGGTTTTAAGATGTAGGATTTAAGCGATGAGCGATTAAATCTATGAAGCTGTAGATACTATTTAAAGTAGGCTTGAATAATATTTTTAATAAAAAAAAAAAATAGGTAAAGAAACAAGAAAGAAAGAAAAATTATTTATTTGGTTGCAAAATTAAGGCAACACATACAAAAAAATAACAAAAAATATATATGATAATCACATAGATATTATATAAAGTACAAGACCTATGTCTGTGTGTATAACTATAACTAGCTTCCGCAAGCGACTTCGCCCGCGTGGTATCTTTATAAATTATAGCCTATGTTACTCACTGATAATAATAACATTCCGCTGGTGAAAGAATTTTTAAAATCGGTCGACTAGTTTAGGTTTATCCATTACAAACAAACACACAAAGAATCAAATCTTTTCTCTTTATCATATTAGTTTAGATTAGACTAAGGAGACAAACAAGGACACGGCCCACTAATGCTAAGCGGTTACCGTAACCTATAGGCACTTGCAACACCAGAAGACATAAATCGCGCGTTGCCGACCCTGAAAAACCTTTTCACTTCCTTTTTAAAGAACCCAATGCTGTTAGTCTTTTGGAAAAACTTAGGTGAGCTGATTCCACAACATGAGCGTGTGTGGGAGAAAACTCCTCAACTACACGGTATGAGACCAGTTCCTCTAGGGTATGCAAATGATCTTCCCGCCGATGCCGATGGCGAGAAGTGCGATGGTAAAAGGTAGCCGTTGGCATCATATCAAACAATTCCTCAGAACACTGTCTGCTGTACAATCGGTAAAACACACATAGAAAGAATAGAATACAATAGATCTTTATTTCATGTACCTAAACCAGATACAGGCACTTATGAAATGTCGAGACTGTGCATGGTTTCCAATAGTAAAACGGAAAAGAAGGGTAAGGTAGGTATATTATTATACTAGGTTAATACCAGGCCATAGCATATCTATTTTTATACAATACCTTAGTCTTATTTACCCCTAGTCGACTTTAGAGATTCGCACATTGATGGTCTCTCAGAAGTGACCCAATATAAAATCTATTTGAACCATTCCGAACATACCATATCATCATATTATCCATAAAAATGACGTCTAACAAGAACCCATTTTAATATGATGTTTGTATCAGTCTTCTTAACAACTATCATGGTCACAGGCCATCTCCCCATCGGCCCATAAAATTGAAATAATTTGGAAGCGACCTTAACTCAATGCAATAGAAAACTATTAACAAGATAGTATGATTTTTTGGCCAACAATAAAAAAAGAGACTTCGCAAGACTTCATAAATCTATTCAAGATCTTATCGAACGTTCCTACTGCTTCTGCATTACCGTCCACATCACTTACCAGCCAGATTTAACCAAGGTCTTCGCTCATAACTTGCCCCTTAACAAAATAGACCCCGGTCAATGTTTATAGAGGAAAAACCTCGGAACAACGGCTATCCGGATTGTAAATAAGCCAAACCCTAGATCTGAATTGCACTTTCATGTCTCCCTCCAACTGGACGTACGAATACCAACTTTAAGAGGAAATAAACGTGTTTTTCATCGAGAATAACGTATTCCATTGACTTATTTCTACCCTCATCTTGTAAAAAACAACATAGGAGTCTTAACTGTACAAATGAGAAGTCGATGCAATAAAAATTTTACGGTGTTTAGGTTGGGTTTATTTTGGGTTGTTTTTATTTTATTTCTTTCGTAATTTGAATGAGAGAAATCCTTAAGCATATCCAGTATCCACGCAATATACGTACCCAAGAGCACAAGGCATTCCTTCAGTTCACTTACGCTTTGGGTCGGCAGCTCATCAGATATCACCACAATGCGGATTTTCGGTGCTGAGCCGATCGCTTGCCAGGTTACTCGCAAGCTCATTTGCCCCGTAAGAAATAAATCTAGCCCATTACTATCCCACTGCTAAGCACGGGCCTCTTCTCAGAATGAGAAGGGTTTGGCTTTAGTCCACCACGCTCGGCTTAGTGCAGGTTGCCGGACTACACACACCATCGAGAACTTTATGACTTATTCGTTTGCCCCATATATGATTAAAAATAATCCTCCAAATCCCGGAACAAGATAACTAACCAATTCGTAGGTAAAACCACTCCTGGACTACGTTTGTGAATGTCCCTCCTATCATCAGCTAAGCCATTTTATTCCAACCAACATTTCTAAACAAAAGCTCAACAAACCTGGTTAAAATCCTGAATCTTACACCTCTTTACCACAATCTGAGATCGGGCGTTTTTTAAACTGTCAGGCGTAATTCTCATTCAGAGCGCGCGCGACCAGGTGATGGTACATAGATACGCGACGTTTTAGGTTCTTGTCGGTGTCGAGATCACACGATATGTAAGAACGGAATTGGGAAGAATTTTCTAGAACAATGTCGGTTTTCTGAACGTGTAAGAGGTATGTAATAAGGATTTTGCAGGACCTTTTTTACCGCACACTAATTTTAGAATAGAATAGATCTTTATTTCATGTAAACTAAATACAGGCACTTATGAAATGTGGAGATTCTAGGTGCGCGGTTCCAAATAGTAGGTCCTATCGAGAAGAACCAGCAAGAAACTCCATGAAAACTCATTTAAAATAATACCTATATTAGTTTACAATCTTCGTTAGTACAATGTTGTGGTAAGAGCTGCGAGGATAATGTAATTTAATGTGAATAAAAATAGGGTAATAATAATGATTTGCCTTTAAATAAGAATACCATAGCAGTTACAAGCTGACCAGACGGCACCCGTTCACGAGCATGAGTCATGCGTCAGCATCGCTAAGTTCAAACATAATGAAGGAATATCACTTGTAGACATTTGGAGAAAGATTTTTGTACTTACCTATTTTCTTGATACTTAGTCATCTTATGAGGTAGCAGTAAGATGGTTTGGGTATCTAGTATATCAAGCAACACAATGATTATTGCCTATTTGGTGTGGTGTTGGCAAGCGAGAGTGCTGACCGCTTACCATCAGGCTGTAAGGCTGTTTCCCACCTTAGTAGTATTATTATTTTATTACAAGCCTGTAGTATCCCACTGCAGGGCAAAGGCCTCCCTTCCCTCCTTCCAATTTTCCCGGTCTATAGCAATTTGAGGCCAATCCTTTACATACATAGAAGTCCAGCTCATCACGCCATCTAATTCTGGGCCTGCCGCGTTGCCGTTTCCTGCTTGCTGCTTTACCTTAGTAGTATAGAAAATTAAATTTATTTCATTTATAATCTTCTACGACTTACCTAACTCAATTCCATCACAATATTTCTTCTTATATGTGACTTGGAATACCCTACTCAATCAATTAGTTCAAGCAAATAAATGGATCTAACCGCATTCAAAAAACCGTATTGCCTATCTAAAACTAAATTAGAATACTAAACTCAATCTACCCGCGGTCCCAGGGTAATTAAAATTAGTTGGTTAAACTAAAACATGCTCTGAATACACGGCAGCCAGCTAAACACGTGGAAATGTAGTAACCACTTGCCGAAGATATAATGGAAATAGCTTTACAAGTGTTGTTACAAACATTGTTGGGTTGTGGTCTAAGTTAAAGGATATAGCCTCAAATCTAAGGGTACTGCAGTAGCAGTGCAAGCCAAGAGAATCAGTGACGATATAAAAAAAAAGAAAAAATAAATTTATTTGACACAACACAAAATCGATTTTAAAGATCATAATTTCTCATTTTAATTTAGATGTGAGTTCTCTAGTTATAGGAGTCCAAGTTTTTAAGAACGGCTGTCCTAATCTGGGCTTCTTTAGCAACTTCTTCAAACAGTTCTCAAACAAAACCCTTTACCTTCTTCACGCTCATGTCTCATCGCCAACGACGTGTCCAGAACACCGCCCGAGGTACTCGACCGTCCCAGCGTATAATTCGATTTAGATAGATGTTACAAAGACTCTGCTAACTTAGCTACGGGTCGCAAAGGCCCCCTAACTAGTTTACCATTACACTGGAAGTGAAAAATGAATAGATAAGTTTTAGTGGAACAGACACTGTGGATTTTGGTTGGAAACTTTTCTTTTGTTCAGTTTTATCTTGTGGAGAGATTTTAGCTTTTTTATGTGGTTATCTATCTCTACTTGTTTTTAGATTTGCGGTTTCCTAAAGCTGGTATGCATAACTAATGCTTTCTTTTCTTTATTTATTTTGTTTGTGTTCTGTGACTGTATATAATAGCGATTAAATTTCTGTACATTAGTAGGCTTAAAACAAATAAATTTATGATATTCCAAAACACTGTTTCAATTACTAAAAGGCTAGTTCCCTAGTGTTAAACCTTCTTCACGCTCATGTCTCATCGCCAACGACGTGTCCAGAACACCGCCCGAGGTACTCGACCGTCCCAGCGTATAATTCGATTTAGATAGATGTTACAAAGACTCTGCTAACTTAGCTACGGGTCGCAAAGGCCCCCTAACTAGTTTACCATTACACTGGAAGTGAAAAATGAATAGATAAGTTTTAGTGGAACAGACACTGTGGATTTTGGTTGGAAACTTTTCTTTTGTTCAGTTTTATCTTGTGGAGAGATTTTAGCTTTTTTATGTGGTTATCTATCTCTACTTGTTTTTAGATTTGCGGTTTCCTAAAGCTGGTATGCATAACTAATGCTTTCTTTTCTTTATTTATTTTTTAACCCCCGGCAAAAAAGAGTGGTCTTATAAGTTTGTAGTGTATATCTGTGTGTATTGTGTATTTTTCTGTGGCATCGTAGCTCCAAAACGTATGGACCGATTTCAATGCAGTTTTTTTTAATCGAAAGCTAGTTTAATCGGGTATTATCTTAGCTAAGTTTCATGAAAATCTGTTCAGCCGTTCAAACGTTACAGCTCTTTTTCTAGTTGGAGTCGGGGGTTTTTGACGGTTAGGTTATTACATCTCCTTCCGAACCAAGGACTTGCTTGTCAATAGTAATAACTTTATTATCTGTTACGTTTTAACTCTGTAGGTGTGGAGTACATAGAACTCTATAGCTTTATCTCATTTCTTGCTTCACTTATAGTCTTCTCTTTCGTAATTTAAGTATACCTACGTTTTACCTTTACTACCATTAAGTCTACTATAACTTAAATCAATTTTCGTTCAAAATAAATTAAATTTGAATTTCTTTTACCGTCCGCTATTCAGTTGGATGGATTTCAGTTGATTGATCTACTCCAAGTAACTTAGTTAGGGTTGCCAAAGCCAGTAACTGGGTTATCATTACAGTATTCTATGTGTGGGTATCGGGTACGCTTATCAAAGGTAACCTGATTGATTTTCGGAATTGTAGTATTGAATATTGTATATTGTAAGGCTTATTTATTGGATTATTTATACGTATCCTTTACACACTGTGTCTACATTTCTTCTTTTCAATCTCTCCTCTCGCAGGTCTGCTGGAAGAGATCTCTTTAGTAATAAGCAGTACCTTTGTACTTTATGGTCCTACTTCATATTTCTCATGTATTTTATGTGTGCATTAATTATTAAATAAATAAATATCACTGGATAACGTAAGCAACCTGGCACGAAAAAAAAACAAAAAAGTAAAATAGTCATCCTATTGCATTAAGTTGTCAAGCATGCCCATGCCGAAAGGGTAGCCAGCTCAGCATTTGCTGGGCGCGAAGAGCTCAGCGCAGATTTTCAGTTGGCACTAGACGTGTGCGCCGATGCCCGCGGCGGCGTCATCGGCGGGGATGGTGAAAATCTTATTAAAACAAAATATTGCAGACTTATTCGCCAAATGACTGTGACGGAGGAAGTTATCGGCAAAACACGCTATTTAAATTAAGGTAATATAAAAATGGTATTTTATTGAATTTGCGTAAACAAATATGTCAAAATAAACCAATAAGCATATATTTAGACATTTCTAGTGTTTAGTTTACTAGTTTATGTCTGCATTGTATCTAAAACAACCGTATCTGTCCGACCATCCACGCCGACGACGCCGAAGCCGGCATCGGCGCACATGTCTAGTTGGCACACGTTGTATAATGGCTATGGGTGAAAACATGGGCCATGAATTTATTAACATTTTAACATTTCCGTGCGCGTTTAGAGGAATGCCAAAGACGAGACGGTGGCCATTTAGACGATATTATTTTAAAAACGTAAATTCCCGCCTATTGTCTATGTTTGTAAATAAATCATGTTTAAAATAAGTCATATGGTGTACTTTTATAAATGTTTTAAATGTTAACAAGTTCATGGCCCATCCTGTATATTCGCCTAAATTAATCTATCTGTATAAGTGTATATTGCAAAAAACTAATAAAGATAATTATTATTGATTCTTAACATACGATTTACGAGCATTAGTAGAGGAAGTGCAGCATATTTGGAATACCAGTTTGTTTTTCGGGAATAAGTAGAAGAGAAAACGGATTAGCCCAATAACAAATACATTAAATTATTAGAAAACTATTTAACTTTAATAATACAGACAGTTAAAACAAACAAAAATTAAGAACCTCCTCAAAATTTTAATTAAACTAAAAATCTCCGAAAGTGTGATTTGACTTAGGCTGCAGGTAATTTGGAATAGGGTATTCCAAATTATATGTGCCTTTTTTCTTTGACTATTAGCTTAGGTACACTTTTTCTTAGAAACTAAAAAATTAAACTTTGCTGTTTGAAGGTCTTGAAGAACTTGAAATAATTGCCGATCTTGCTGGCTTACCGCCTATATTGCTAGTTCTCTTTTTTACTTTGGGCACGGGAGAAATAAGATAGGGAGTAACAAGGGAGTGACTTTGTGTTCTACTAGCAGACAGCCCTGGCTCAGTTTGATCAAAACTCTCCAGTCGCAGAGGGTATCCACTACGAGTGAGTCCGGCATCGTTGGAATAGGTTCATGATTTTGATTCTGTCCTTCAAAATCTACAACAGTGGCTATGTAATCGGCTTCAGTAAACACATTTCGATTAAACGGATATAGGTATGCTACCAACTCTAAAACCATTTGCAGCAATTTCTCCTGTTTGTCCCTTTGATATAGGCTTTTCCAAATAGCTCAACAACATCATAAGGTGTTAAAGGTCTATTATTTAAAACTTATAAAAAATGTGCATAAAATTTGGAACATTCCAAATTATGCTCACTCTTGGTATTCCAAATTAACAACATGGCATACTAACCTAAAAGTACATGTCATATTTTTAAATCTAGAAATATTCATAAAATTAAAACAACACCATAAGCTAATTAGGTCACATAATAGTTTAAACAATTACAATAAAGATTTTGCATATCATAGTAAATGATTATCAAGGATTGCATTCTTAGAAAAAAAGTTTTCTTCTTCTTCTTCTTCTTTCTATATGGCAATTGAGCCGATGTCGACTATTCTGCCAGTGTCAAGTAAAATAGTAATAATAAGTTAAATAAGATATAAAGTAAAGATGGTTATTGATACGCCATCTTGTCCAAAAACATTTAATTATATCAAAAAAAAGTTTTCAAAATAACTGTTTCGTTCCTGTGTGGCTGTCACCAGAAATGTCAAGATGGCGCCCGGTTTTTAGTACTCATTGACATCGTATGTCATGTGCAGTTGTGTTTAAGGCGAAAAAACATAGATGGCATTTATATTAATTGAAATATCCGAGTATTCCAAATTATCTGCAGTATTTCAAATATGCTGCACTTCCTCTACGTTAAAAGCAGCGTGTAATGATCCAGTAGCACATGCAAAACATTTACGTAGAATACGTTACCCAACTCATGCAGTTAAATCTAACTTTCCGACTCGGCTCGTCGACAAGCGCCTTAACTCAGCGCATACTGCAGATAAAACTTTACTTTAAACTTTACTTTAAACTTTACTTTACTTTAAACTTTACTTTAAACTTTTGTACACGATACTCTTTTTACACCTGCCAACTAGATAATCCTGGGATTTTGTCGTAACCGATGGTCATGGAAGTTAAATGCATTGGTTTAATGTTACCGGAGTTTTTGGCTCTATGGTATCGTGGCACGGATGTTAAACTATTTAAACAAAGGAAATTGTGGATTCTAATGCGATTTATCCTAGCGACCAGTCTTCGGCTTCGCACGGATGCAATTTCTCTACTATCCTTACATTAAATATCAAAGTATTATACATATAAACCTTCCGTGAAAAAATATCTAACTGATCGTGAAAACCGCATCAAAATACGTTGCGTGGTTAGCGGATATACAGACAGACAAACGCGGAAAGCGACTTTATTTTATATACTATGTAGAGATTCCTTAATGAAACATACTTTACAATTTTAAATATTTTCATAAAAATAAAAATACAAAAACATTTAAACATAAAAAGTAGTAGCCCACCAGTATCGGGACAGGGTCCAAGCTTCCGGTGGTCAGGGCTGCAGAGAGAGGAACCTTCTAACAATACGCGCCATGTTCAGGAGTACTGCCCTCTGTATCACTATTAAGCCCCCGACCCCAGCTGCCCAACGCGGGTGATGGTCGAGGCTCTTGCTATTAAACCATTGGCTGTAACGACTACAGCTACCAGTGGCGAAGCGTGAAAACTTTCATAGGGGAAGCCGTCCCAAAAAGCCCTCTAAAAAAAAGCACACTCACCAATGAATGCTTCAAGACATCCAAAATCCATACAGTCTCTTGTAATCTATATAGTCATGCCTGGAAGAGCTCGACCTAACTAAATAAAATGACATTTTTTATCAATATAATATTACGTTGGTCTATGCATTATCCAATTCCTAAAGGGAAGCCGATGGGAATTGGGTTGTATGGACTCTTCGCCACTGATAGGTACAATTATGACACCCGACATGTCGACAACCTCGTGTGTTAATTGTTATTTTGGTATAAAGGTTATTTTTCTTTCTTTCTGATATCTACAATAATTGCAACGCTTTGAATATTATTATTGTTAACAACTTTTTGTAGAAAGAAAAATTCTAAAAAATTTAGTTTCAATAAAAAAAATAAAGGTCGCTACACAAGCGTGGTGCGCTCTTTCAATATAATATTATTATTTTTTAAATATTATTGAATTTTTTAAATTGTTTACCTAATAAACATTACATATCGCAATTTTATTTTTTAATTTTGCGGATCGACGTTTTTTTTATTTGAATAACTTTGTATACGAGTAAGTATGCCAGATGTGAAGTATTTAAAAAAATACAATCTGTTCAGTAGGTACATCTGTTATATGATCTAAACAACTGAATGGATTTTTTATTAACATCATATTAACCCCATCACTACTTGTCTACGGTATTATTGACCCTTAGCTCGATAAATAAATTGCCAATTAAAAACAGTCGTTCGTGCTTCGATACAAAAGTGAAAATCGTTGATCGGCTTGCTGTGATCAATTGAACATCTGGTGTATGGAATGATCGTAATTATTCACTGTTTGATGTGGTAAAGTTAATGATAAAGATTTACATAAAACTTACAAGTTTTGTTGGGAATTAGTCATTCAGAAAACATGGACAAACATTTTGTTGTATTTATCATTTTAGTTTATAGATTTTGTAAGCAAAACAGCGTGTGTTTGTATAGAATATTTAATTGAAATTGCGCCCCTTAATGTGCATACAAATAGGTATTTTCATACTGTTATTTTTCGCCCTGTGAATAGCAATTATCTTCACGATTTTTTTTTTGGAATGAAACATTCATTCGCTCTCTTTTCGTTATTCTTTTGAACTCTCACGATCCTCAGGTGACCACTTACGCCGAAAATTACTTTTGTTTACTTATGGCGCTAAGTCACTGAATTATCAAACTTGGCACTTTGAAATCCAATGCATTAATAATATCAAAATCCACAAAAACTCATTAAAAATAACACTTCAAAGTTATAATCGTTCAAACTCGACCGCGGGCCTATCCGACCCGCGAAGTTTAAATTAAACTTGTCACCCTATACGGCGGTCGAGGGTTAGTCGGGTCTTCTGACAAAAAATCGAAGAGGGAAGCTACTGTGGTCCTGTACAAGATTTAATTTTAAATGACTTTCAAGTGACTAAAATGTTTCGTTGAAAGATTGCAGATTCGTATCAGAGAATTTGATTTCTATAATAATTGGATTAAAGCTTGTCGCATAGGTTAATAGGGTTTTTTTTCGCAATTTCATTAACAAATTACGAGCTAAGAGTTTTTAATAGATATCAAAAAGTCTTTGCTTAGCTTTTTGATCAGATATCGACGGGTGCAAAGTACAAAAAGTCGTCTATAAAATGGAGATTTAAAGTTTTTTACATTATCTTACTAAATGAAAAGTACACACGTGCTTTATAATATCATATGCTAAGATAAGTGTCATGGAAATCGACCAATAATATAAAAAAAGCGCAACAATATTTATTTCATAACTGGAAGATGACATTTTTTACTTTGTACCGTCGATATTAGGTACTACGATGATATTTAAAAAGCCAAAATGATTATTTCCGATCCAAAAAAGATAACGACTGTCAGCGCAAATTAGACTGAAGGAAAATGTGCAATGTTCATTTTCAGGGGTGAAACAATTTGTTATGCATCAAAATCTTTCATTGCAAAAATAACGCCGCTATTGTCACATCTTAAGGCCTTAACATTATCTCACGGAACCCAGTTTTTTCACGATTCTTAAACATTCCCGCTCCGTGATGCATACAAAATCAGGGGCAGCCCCGCCAGTAATTCGTTTTTAAAGCGCGCCGATGGGCCCCAGAAATAAGATTTTAATTGTAACGGGAAAATTGAGGTTTGATTGATGTTTTCCGGACTTTTTTTATGAAAGTCGTGGTTACATTCGGCTCAATTACTTTCAGAGGGACAAGTACTTGTCAATTGAAATGACAGGAGGATGACAATTTAACGATTTTTGACAGCTGAATTTGGTTTAGTGACTGCTTTTGTTTCAAACTTAAATATCATAAGCCCATTCATTGATGAACGACTCTTCTTCAGTAACCGCTACAACCAACGATTGTGTTGTTTCTGAACGTTTTTACGTTTAAAAAGCGCTTGTTTGATATGTTTTTCTTTTTTGGTAAATACGTTGCCCCTCTCTATGATTTCTTCTGTATCGTGATTACAGTTTACAAACATACATGTCACATGCACACACACACCCAGGCCCGGAACAAGGCCATACAAATATTTGTTCCGTGTGTGGATCGAACCCGCGGCACGTAGCACAGAAAGCCAATAGCCACTGCGCCAACAGTGCCGTCTGCCGATTTCCTAATACACACACACACACACACCTACTGCACTTTTCGACGGTTGGCAAATAATAATTATCAATTTTTCAGTGCAATTTAATATCCTATACCTATTTATTAGACAGCTATACATATTAATAGATAACCTTCATGAATCACACCGCAAATAATGACGTGTGAGTACACAAAAAACCATCAAAAGTACACCTACCCTCATAATTGATGAACAAATCAAATCTAAATCAAATTCCGATCTCGTTGGGCCAATTAGACCCGAACACAGCGCCGACGGGTTGATCGATTGATTTATGTTACCAACATAATTAGGACTGGCGCGCTGATTAAAATCTATGAAGTTGGTACACGTATTAAGGTTTAGATAAAATGGTTGCTTTAATAGATTTGATTAATATTTGAACCAGTGGTAATTGGTCGCAAATTGTCACGTGTGGGCGCGTGACGAATTAAACATTTACCTTTATTATAATACCAAACTATAATAACTAACTATATAACTTTGTATGTATAAAAATTAGCAATCAAAAGCCTACAGTAAACATTAAATTACAAATTGGTAAGTATTCATAAAATCAACAATCATTGTGCCGATAGTTGTAACGGCTAACAGCTTAATTCCAAGAGTCTCGACCAACACCTCGAGAAGCTCTCGCTAGGTGGCTGGATCGAGGACCTGATTCAGAAAGCAGTACTCCTTGACACGGCGCGCATTGTTAGGAGGTTTTTCTCTCTAGAACCCTGACCACCGGTAGCTTGGACCCTGCGGGTCTACCGCGTAACTAAAATTGTAATGAACATCGACATCGGTATTAAACTTCGATACGATCGTGAGAGCCTAAACTTTGACCTAACTTGTAAAAAAATTACCTATCATATAGTTGGGACTCCTATCTTCATGATCAGTAAAAAAAATACAAGTTAGCTCAAAGTTTAGGCTCTCACGATCGTATTGAAGTTTAATACCGATGTCGATGTTCATTACAATTTTAGTTACGCAGTAGACCCGCTGTTCCCGATGCCGGTGGCCTACTACTCTTTTATATTTTTAAATGTTTTTATTACTGTTTAAAAAAATTCTGTGTCAAATTATTTAAATTTATAAGTACCTATGTTATAAATTTGAATAAAGGGATAAATCATACAGATACCAGCCCTGCACAACTTTCTGCAGACCATACAAAAATAAAACTCCGTGCAGGTATCGAACGCGCAACCATCAGACAGAAGGCCAATCGCTTAACCTCTGCGCCACTTAAGGTTGTATTTTACGACGATTTCTTACTTTTGAGGGGGTGAAGTATCAGCCTAAGCCCCACCCACTAGGGGAGCTCCGTTCTCGCAATTACGCAATTGACGTATCAGACTGTGTGACACACGTGTCACAGAATAGCAATATTAATTAGCAACATGCAGTATGACACCAGCAAATACTTGAAAAATATAAATCCATAATATCGTATACCCAGCGTCCTATATTACGCTAGAAAATCTGTTCCTCCGTTTTGTATTTGTAGATTTTATACCTATTTAACTATCTACTTATAAACTATCAGTCATACCTATTGTGTATGAGTTTATGCAAGTGCACATAATTGTCTCGACCAACATTGGGCATTTTCACACTAAGCCAATAATGCCGTAACGAAACCGATATATCGGCATGACAAACCTGATGACACTGCCAATGTGTGTGTAATATTAGAAGAATAAGCCAACTCAAATCCATGCCTTGAGATAATAACCTACTCTCACCCACACCTGTAGGAGTCGTCCGTTTCCGTATTCATACCTACTTAAGTATGTTCACAGGGTTGCTTTTTTACCAAAAAAGAAATTGCATATTCATAGATCAAAACCATATTCCTAGTTCAGATTCCTCGCTATGTATGCAGATGAAGAGCTTCAAAATTGAAAGAAAGAAAGAAAAAACATTTAAATCGGACTCGCACACGAAATTACATAAACACACAAAAATTCAAATAATGATAACAATAACCCAACCGTCTAAAACCCTCGACTCTAACTAGAAAAAGAGGTGTAACTTTTGAACAGCTGAACAGATTTTAAGAACCATCCCGATTAACCTAGCTTTCAATTAAAAAAAACTGCATTGAAATCGGTCCATCCGCTTTGAGGCTTCGATGCCACAGACACACAGATTCACAGACACATAGATACACAGATACACATTATAAACTTATATCACCCCTCTATTTTGTCGGGGGTCAAAAAAGTCCTGCAAGAGGCCAAAGAAAGTCCCTATCTCAGCATATCCTGACAGTTAATCCTGACAGATAAAATAAATACCGCAGCGCTGGTTTTCGGATGGGACCGTGGTGATGCCACGGACAACCACGATAACTAAAAATAAATATAATTTTTAAAAACGTTTTCTTTCCTTCTTTACATACTATCTATCTATCTCTCTCTAACTTCTAAATTTTATTAACTACGGACATGTATCATTCAAATTCGAAGAATTTACAACAAAAAACCACATAGTAAAAGTTATGAAATTTGGTTCTTGTTCAGAAATAGTACGCATTTCTTTTTTTTGTGGCTAGTTTTCCTAGATTATTATACCATTTTGGAATCTTAGATAGATGCGTCAATTTTTAAAAAAACTTACCATGTTAGTGTCTTTACTTTTTTTTTACACCACGATGAGTGAAAGTGGACCAAAAGTAAAAATCTTTCAAAATTTTAGGGTGAAAAATAATTTTGATTGATTTTTGTGTCAAATCTACAGGCATTCTGGGATTTTTAACGATTGTGGTGGATAGCAGTGCTACTTAGGTTGCCGGTACAAAAAGAAATTCAGAAATATCTGAAACATTGTGGTCATGGTAATTAAAAATATCTTAAGGGGTGTAAATTTTTGAAGGATTTCAAATTTTTTATGTGACTTCTTAAAAATTGAGATTATTTTTAATTTTTTTTTTGTTCTCGAGTTGTCATGAGCTGGTCAACCCTCTGGTGCCCGCTTATCTTTGAATTTTGGGACATGGTGTATATAAAACTTCATACTCTTTGTTCTCAACACTACAAATTGTCGTACTGATTTTTCTATACTACATCCTATAAAATGAATTCTTGACGGAGATGTCAAGAAATTATTTTAGCATATTGATTTTTATAAACGAAATACTTAGATTTTCTGAATAAAAGGCAAGTTACTTATACTTCCTGTTGCTTTTTAATAATTTTTTTAATGATTTTACTGTCATTCTTTCTTTTGGTTTTGAATAAAGTGTAAGCGCAGGAAAGTCAAAAAAAATTGCACAGGTCCGACCTCAATGCGCGCCGAAACGCGACTGATTGATGGCAGAGATGACAGAAATCACGAATTTTGTGGTTTTTATCAAATTGTGACCAATATACGTAATATTATAAAAAAATAACAACCGATTTTGGTTGGTATATTTGCGACCAATATTGTGATGTAAAAATTATTTGAAATAATGTCATGTTTTAGAAATAATCTTGTAAACACTTTTTTATAAGGGGTAACTTTGCGAATTTATTTTATCGAGCCAACTTCATCCAATCATGTATCGGACAACCGTGCAGAGATTGTCACATCTTCAAGTTTGATATATATTTTTTTCAGGACAAAGAAATAAGAATTTCTATTCAAAAAATTGTAAATACAAATCGGTTTTTGCGGCATTCCTGTAAAATACCCCCTTAAGCCATCCAATATTTTTGTGAACTTATTACATATATCACGAAGCACTTGCTGCGAAACATCAATCACCTCAGCGAAAGCAAATTTCTTCCCAAATGCACAAATAACAGAACACAAAACAACAGAAATCACAGCCCATTCAAATATTGACCTCTATAAAGGCCCTTCACCCAAGTGATGAAGCAATATTAACCCTCTAAAAACACCGCTTATTTAATTATACTAATAACTATTAAATGTAGATAACAATCATCAATTAGGTTAACGCCTTGCTTAATTAAAAACTTTTATTGTTGTCATTTGGACGGAGATTTTATCTGGGGTGAGTAGAAGACCAGGTGTTACTGACAGTAAGTTGTCTTTTTAATGATATTAATATGTACTTATAGGTCGTCCGCTGTAAGCGCGACTCTCCCGATGGCTTGCGGGATGCGGGGCGGCGGGTGTGCATGGATATACACGATATACAGGCTGGCGCAATTACCCTTTCTGCTATAGTTAGAGAATTCTGATCTTAGGAAACTTTAGGTGAATTTTGAAGATATTAAAAACCTTCTTACATGTCTGTATAAAGGTATTGTCAACGAAAAAAATTGACATTTCTCAAACAACAACAACAGACAAACAACAAACTTAAGTAGGGCTCGATCGATTATTTCCCAATAGGAATGTTTCCGCCAAACAACCGACGAAATGGTACTTAAAGAATTCGAGAAAAATACAAAATTCTAAAATGATTGTACCTTACACCGATCGATTAAGTTTACCTGCGTATTCAAGTCAAATCTTTGAATATTTGTGCTCAATTTATATCGTAACGAAAATAGCTAAAAAACAACACCATGGCATCGTTAGGGTTGTCACGACTGCGTATTGTAACAACGGTTGCTTTCTTTCAATTTACTAAAAATAACAATCATTAATTTCGCCACAAGGGTGAAATTTTACTATAAGAGGGGGTGATACGCTTTTTCCCCGTATCTGCCCCGTCATCTCGTTTCTGATCCCTACAAACTGATATCATGTTATTTCTATTAATGACTTATTTCCCTTGTTCATTTTACCCCTCTTTTAGATCTTATCTCGTTCATGTAATCGCATTCGCCCCTTGATAAATTATTTGAGGTATTTTTTTATTGTAAGTTTTTGATCGTTTGATAAGACAGGAATTGACAGTTTGTTTTATTAGCGACTATTGTTGAATAATGCGTTGGAAATTGCTAATGACTGTTGTAATTTATTTGATTGATGTATCAATAGCTTTTGAATATTACAAATTAATGCTAATGTCAAAGTATTTCTCTACGAAAAGTATGATACGACACGGTATCGTGACTTCGATTACCGGCTTAAAGCCACGGTTCTAAAGCTCGCAATGAGACAATTCAGTCTTATGAAGCCTAAATAGTTTTTCGGAATTTGAATGTTGTGTAAGTTATTTGCTCATAAGTATAATAAAACACAAAACACAGTACTAGTATTGATGTACAATAGTGCGTGGCAATTTACTATGGGCGTCAAGCCTTTAAAACAAAACTTAAAATTAGTTACACTAACTCAAATTTTTTTGAACACTTTAATTAATGATAGGCACTTAAACGAAACAAGATAACCGATAGGTATCCATTTTAATATAAAATTAATATATCACACTTTCCACATTCTAAATTACGGACGGCCACATTTTTATTGAATTCATTTGTCATTCGTATTTATCCAATTAAATGTAAAAGCTCGTCCCACCCACTAGAAATCGGTAAAAATAATTCAATTTAAACTTATTACATTAATCTACGCCTACGATTTAAATGACCCAATCAAATTAACATTGGTGTGAATGCGCTTTCAATTACGGGAGTGCATCTATTTTGTGACTAACTGCTTTGTGATTGGTCGAAATTGTTTTTTGATGTTGCCGACGTTCTGAAGGGGCAATAGTGTGTCTTTGTTTGTAACGGAAGTTTTAAAGTGTATTTTTCAGTCCGGAAGTTCCTGTAAAGTGTCCGGAATGGTTTTAAACGTTGAATGAGTTGCGTTGTTTCCTGCCGATTAATTTCGAAAGCGTTTGTTTAATGATAAATAAAAACGAGTGAAGTGATAATGTTTATTGTTCTTTTAAAACGACGAGCAATGTGTTCGTTTATTTTAATATCACTTCATAGTATAATAAATATTATAGTTTAAAAAAAAAAAACTAAAGAAAACGCTTTTGTCATCCAAACTAAACGTGTATGCAAAATTTCAGCTCAATCGGAAACCGGGAAGTGGGTCAAATTAAACTTCCAAGATTTTTTTACATAGTTTGTTAGTTACAGGTGAAGCTAATAAAAGCGTGTTAATAAAGTCACGCGTTTGTCTGTCGGTTTGTTCGCTAACAACTTCTTAATTATACAACGGATTGTGATGCGGTTTACACCATCATTTTCAGCATTTCTTCCGCAAGGTTTACATGTATAATACTTTCATATTTAATGTAAGGATAGTAGTTAAATTGCGACCTTAGGAATCCCGCGCGTCACTAATTTAATATAATCTTATCGGTTCTTTTTACCCGACTACGGAGAGGGTTATATGTTTGACCGGTATGTATGTATTTTTGATATCAACTATATTGTGGGTCATAATGCTCGCATGCGCATACATATAGACACGGGACAACTATCTTAGATATCCCAAATATTTGTTACGTACGGTAACTAACCCCAAGACCCGTAGCGTAGAAACCCAATCGCTTAGCGTCTGCGCCAACCGTGCCGCTCGTTGATTTATAGCAGGTTTACTTGTTATGACTTATGAGAGACATCTGAGGAACTTTATTTAGAGCGCTCTTGAGCTTGATCTAGTTTTCCATACTGAGAATAGGCGCACGAGGCCTAGAAACTCTAGCGAACGAAGCCGTGACGACTTTGTTCTTCAAAAGCATTGGCCGGAGAAACCTACGTAAAGAAAAGTAGCACACTACCTTTGTAGATATGTAGGTTAAAGAACAAGGAATTTAATTAGAACAGTTAGGTTTTGACTGTCATTTACTTTTGACTACGATTTTTAAAGCAGTGATAGCCTAGCGGCTGAACGCTCGCCTTCCATGCAGGAGGGTCCGAGGTCAAACCCGGCCCGCACCTCTGACTTTTCGGATTCATGTGCGGATTATTATAATTTGAGTATCACTTGCGATAACGGTGAAGGAAAACATCGTGAGGAAACCTGCACATTTGAGAGGGCCTCATAAAGTTCTCGATGGTGTGTGTACTGTGTAGTCTACCAACCCGCATTAGGCCACTGGGTGGACTAAGGCCTAACCCTTCTCATTCTGAGAAGAGGCCCGTGCCCAGCAGTGGTACAGTAAAGGGCTGGATTTATTTATTATTATTTTTAGCTGCTATTTGCGACGCATGTAGTACCTAATAATTATATTAATGGGTGAGAGAAAAAGCCTCTACTAGTGGCCGTTAGTGGCAGCTGAAAATCATCGTCAGGTGGCAGCACCTGGTGTTGCCATCTGACACTATGCTGCAGGCCTTTTTGGCATAAATATACCTGTTTTTCATTTAAATTTTAATTTTAATTGTGTCAATAAACGCAATTTTCTTTCTTTTTTCTTTAGTGACGGATGAATGACGATACTCGAGATGGTTTGGCCCATCCTGGGCAGCCTCGATGGCATTGTTGACTGGCTTATGTTTCCACTAGTGAGCGATCAGCATGTGATAATAATAACATGTTGACATGACAGACGGAGAAATAAACAATTATTTTTAATCCTCGGCGAAAATGTGGTTATAAGTTTATAATGTGTATCTGTGTGCCTGCCTGTGACATCGTAGCTCCTGAACGGATAAACCGATTTTGATTAAGATTTTTCGTTTAAAAGCTATGTTTTTCTTAGCTATGTTTCAAGAAAATCTGCTCAGCCGTTTGAAGATCATCACCTCTTTTCTAGTTGATGAAGAGATATAATTCTAGTTGGAGTCGGGGGTTTTTGACGGTTAGGTTATTTTGGTTTTTATTTTACTGACTTGTGACTGTCTAATTTGTCTTCAGACTAGTTTTTCCCGCGACTGTTTCGATTTTCGAACATTTTTCTTACAGAAAATCTCCGATTAAGCTTTTCATTAACATTAACAGATACATATATTAACGGATTACAATTTACATACCAGTAAGGTCACAATTTGCGCGCTGGCGCAGATAAAAGCTGTTTCGATCGAGCTTTTAATACATAATTCAGTGTGTACATTTTGTGTTCGTGATGTCGCTGGTAATACACACGGTTACATAGTTCGGAGTGTTGGATCAATTGTAGTTTTGATGGCAGGTTGTTGGACTTAATCATGGAATATCATAACCTAACAGTCAAAAACCTCCGACTCTAACTAGAAAAAGAGCTGTTACTTTTGAACAGCTAAACACATTTTCATAAAACATAGCTAAGATGATACCCGATTAAACTAGCTTTCAATTAATAAAACTGCGTTGAGATCGGTCCATCCGTTTTGGAGCTACGATGCCATTGACATAAGGCACCTTTAAAGTAAAACCGTTACTAAACGAAATTATAAATTGACAAAAATTACAAGTTTATCTTGCAGTTTACGTGTATTTTAGATAGATGGCATTGATAACTTAATTCATGAAAATTTTCGTTTAGTAACGGTTTTACATTAAAGGTGCGATAAATTTTGAATTCTGTTGAGGTAATAGTAGTCAAAATCTATAGGGCAAATAACCGACTTTTACTTTTATTACCTACGCAATAGAAGTCAAAATAGGTTGAACGACACTGCAAAAACCAACAATTAGGGAGACCATTCTGAGACAATTGAGATAGCAGACTTGGGGCCCAAATTTGATGTCGGGAAGAAAACCTCAACAGTTATCTTTTGTGACTAGTAATTCAAACACGTTGGCGTACTTATCCGACCGTGTGTCACATTCACGAGAGTGGTATAATTACCCACTTCTCTTTGATATTGTTATTCATTTTCTAACGTCAGACACAAAAGGCATAGCTGAACTAAATCTGCCACTTTACGCCGCCGGGAATTCTGGATAGAAAGGAACGGTTTATTGTAAAACTAATGTTTTCTGGCAACTCTCAGACTTAATATCAGATTTCATAATCGTATAATGCAGTTGTAGCAATCTGTGTAACTACAACTTCTTCTGCAAGAAGTTCTATTATAGTACCTAATCTTTCAACTGCAACTTCTTAGGGTCGACACACTCGATACTTGTAGCATAGGAGACTAGCGATGTTGCGATTGCATCGATGCTGCGTATTGGCGACTCGCTGCATCTGGCGGAGAGGTGAAGTGAGGGGGAGAGCGGGCGGGGTGGTATAGCATGCCAAAGCCTCAATAAATCGCTGCGACTAACGTCTGAATGTGTGTGGATTGTAGCGTTCAGTCGCTGTGTTCAGCTTCTGAAAAGCGACTAAATCGCCGATGCTTAAAGTATCGAGTGTGCTGTGGCCTTTACTGGTCTATAAAGCGCCGAGCAGACGGACTTTTAGTCCGGCGGACTGCGGCGGACAAGAGATTTTACGACAAAATTTGTCGAGGACTAGAAAATTCGGCACGGACGTAACGCACATGACAGCCATTTTCGTCGTAGTTGTCGTTTGAGCTCTAGTGTCTTCAGTGGCAACAACCACCAACCACGGTCATTCTTGCCTCTCTGGATTTTCAATGGGGGTCCACCATTGGGGGAGGATTCTTCTACATGACTTCACGATGAATTTAATGTGCTTTCCATTCCATTTCCACCTTTTGAAATATACAGATTTATTCACTATTATTCTCAAACATCTCAGCTCGTCATATTTAAGTGCTGGCAACTTGGCACCGAAACGCTGTTAAAAACCGGGACTAGGCTGGCAACTCTGGGGCATAAAGAGCCGATTGCCACGTGAAACCGTATGCCAGCATCACTGTATATTTTATATTGTACTTTTTACACTCGAGGACAAATTTAACCGCGCACCAATTTCAAAGTATCGGAATATTTCGATCAGATAAAACTTTTCGCTTATTCGTTTTGTTTGGGTAGCACATTTATTGTTGGTCGTTGAATTTTTATGTTCGTTTCAAAATTGTGTTGGTTTAATTTTACTCATTTGGAATTTTTTGTAATTATCTGAAAAAGTACGTAGGTACAAAACTCAATTTAATTTTGATTGAAAATTAAGTTTAGCAGTTGTTTCAAGTTACTAGAATATTAATGTTAATTATTATTAAAAAGAAATATGAAGGTAGGTGATGTTAGTTTTCTTTTAGTTTTAATATTAATGAGCACAAAATTAATTAGTTACAAAGAACATAAAATTTCTAGGTATTTTAATAACAAAATTCTAGATACTAGCATTTTATAATTAACATTGTATTTATTCTTCTACGTGTCTATGAAACCGACAGTCTATATTCTGGAGCATTAATAATCCTGTACAACCATTTTCAAACACCGTGTTTATACAACACTTCGGCCGCAAGTGTAGCCACTTTACGACCCGGGGCGCTACACACCGATATCGATAAGTCGTCGATGACGTGCGAGCTTTGGTAATCGATTATTCGATATCGCTTCAACATGTTTTTTATTCGCATAATATAGCAGTGTATTACAGATCTTATCGAGCTGTCACTTCGAAAATGGTTGTTTCGGGAATGTAAGCGGCGATAATGTGTCGGTTGAAGACGGGTTGGGATGGGAATCGAATAATTAATAGACTTTTGTTATCGTAATTGTGAAACTAACTTCATGACATGTTGGAGCTTATCTTACAACTGAACGATTCTCAGCGCTATTTAGAATTTCATCTTTTATTCTATAATGGGAAGCGCTTCTTAAAAAGATTATAGAATTATGTCCATTTGCATTAAAATGTATCTACTGGTATTTATTGAAGTAGTGTATCACGTCGGGGTCACCAATGTAGGGGTATGGTAGATGTAGTTTTTGAGAATGAAGAACTTGTTCAAATATTTAAATTCACTGATACTTACCAGATTACTAATACATAATTACGACTTGACTACATGGTTGCAGAGAGAAGACTGTTGTGCCGCGCTAAAGCAATCGTGCGCCTATGCCTGTTCTTACTAAACCTACATGAAGCTTATGTCAAATTTCTATCCCTTGTAGGCAATTGAACTACTGATATTTTTATTCGATTCAATTCCTGTTTTACTTTTGTTTGAAAATATTTTTGTTTCCAAGCATTTTTTGCTATTTATTTATTTCGAAGTAATTCTGAAGTCACGAGCGATTTGATATGAGCTGTATCATTTTTAAATACGACTTCAAATACATATTGTTAGAATACTAGCATTACCATAGAGAGTCAAGACACTTTCGCAGTAATACATTGGAATATATTCAGCATAAATGTCTGAATAGTTCAAGGATATAAAAACTCTCGATACACAGATCACTGGCTCGTGATCTGTGTATCGAGAGTTTTTATATTTTATATATGTGGACGTCGCCCAGTGGTCGACGTCCACATATTATACAGGATATTTTTTTATGTAGTGCGTAAAATTTTCAGCGTGATTCAGTGTCCGTTCCCAAATGCAACTGCAGAACTAAAATTCGCTCCAAAACCAAATAAAAATTTGATTTTCTATGGCTTGCGCTAATAAGTTATGCGTGTCCTTCATACATTTTTTTATTTTTTTTTTATCGTCAAATGAGTCCTCCCACCCCGGGCAGGGCGGGAGGGACTGTCAGACTTGTACTGACTAAAATCCACGGTGTTCCTTCAATAGCCCTTTACGTTCCGGGGTCACGGTAATGAGATAAGTCCCGCGACTGTGTCCTTCATACTAAGTCAAATTTTCGTTTTGTTTTAAAGTGTATCGTGATTCGTGTATAAAAAATTCAGCTTTCTGCACTCCTTCTCCATATAAACTTTAATTATGCCAAATCTCACATTTCTCCGAGAGCGCAAATGTGTCCCTTTTTAAGTATGCTTTAAAAGGGACACATTTGCGCTCTCGGAGTTTTCTTTCTCTTCACGTATTAATAATCTTGTATAGAAGATGATTCCCATTTCAAGAAAGAGGAACGAGTTTTTATACTTTATGAGCAATCCACGTCGCTTTTATATTTTTTGTAGGGACTGTGCATCTTGTAGTTTTATATCAACGGCATAGCACGATAAGTACCTATAAATACCGGAGACTAACGTGGCACCGTTTAGTGTTGCCATAAAATGTATCTGTATTTTATGACAACTACCCACAACCATATTGCTATTGAATTTTACATTAAGCTTTTTAAATTCATTGCGTTGTTATTGACTATGTTTTCTATGTATTTTAAATGGTCGCACGTATTTTTTACTGCATTATGTACAGTCACGAACACAAATGTGTGCCGACTGCCGATACATCTAGCAACATTTGAAAGTGAATTTTTGAATAGAAGAAGAAGTCAAAGTCAAAATCAAAGAATAAAACAACAAAAAATACGGAAAGATCGCAATAAATATTTGTGTGATCTACAGATAGTTGTTTCGGGTCTGGATGTGTGTGCATGTGACATGTATGTTTGTAAACTGTACCCTCGATACAGGAGAAAGCCTAGTGAGGGGCTTAAAAAAAAATTTGTTTTTTATTTCAACTGAGCCTTTGCAGGCACTTTCAAGTTCAACGATTAGAAAGAGAGAAAGAAAATACATTTATTCAGCACGGACAGTGACAACACACGAGAGAGAAATAATAAAACAGACACTGAGAACAAAAGAAAAAAAATACAGTAAAAGAAAGAAAAAAGTATTTATTTGACACAGCACAAAAACAATTTTAAAGATAAAGTAACAAAAAATAAAAGAATAAAACATGTGAAAGAAAAAAGAAAAAATATTTATCTAAAATAACAAATGGGTTGTACGTCGCAGCTGTGTCAAAAAGGTTTCCGCTCCGCGGGTCCGCGTAACTAAAATTGTATGAACATCGACATCGGTATTAAACTTCAATACGATCGTGAGAGCCTAAACTTTGAGCTAACTTGTATTTTTTTTACCGATCATGAAGATAGGAGTCCCAACTATATGATAGGTAATTTTTTTACAAGTTAGCTCAAAGTTTAGGCTCTCACTATCGTATTGAAGTTTAATACCGATGTCGATGTTCATACAATTTTAGTTACGCGGTAGGGGTGCAGAATAAGCTGATGCGCAAAAAAAAAAAAAACTAAAACGCGCGTAAAAAAAAAAACGCACGCGCGCGGCAAAAAAATACAAACGCGCGTGCAAAATAGTCATCCTATTGTATATTGTTGTCAAGCATGCCCATGCCGAAAGGGTAGCCAGCTCAGCATTTGAATGCTGATTTTCACTTGGCACCCCGATTGATTCTTACGTAGCACTTACGGATTTATAATATCAATATGTATTATCTTAATAAACGGCATCCAACGATCTGTTTATGTCGCCAATTTTTTCTGCATTCAAAATAAAGAACCGAAAATATATCCGGAAAAATTTGGCTAAGGAAGATTGCACCGGCTAATCACACAAAACTTTTGAGTCCGGAACATTTTCAAAATGACACTTATAACCAAAATACTATTACCAAAATGGTTTCGTCGGCCACCCGTGCCAAACTGTTTAATCTCTAGCCCGGGGCAATGCGATCGTCGCCCACCCGTGACAATTATTGCCCGATGTTGTTTTAAATTGCCCAAGTATTATGTTGTACGATTTTATTGTTGCACTTTATTGGTTTTTGAATGGAGAGAAGTTTTTAAACGGGCTATTTAATGATTCGATTTCTAATTTATTTCTCTGGTGGAATGATTACGGTAGAATTAGCATTTTTTGTGGTCATTTACTGTTTATAGAAGAATAGATGCATGGGCTGGCTGCCTTTCACAGGGCTGATAGCTTTGGAGCAGAAGAATCCTTGGGTGAAGACTTCCTCTTAATGATTATTTCTAAATCTAAACTAATATTATAAAGAGAAAAGATTATATTGTTTGTATGTTTGTTTGTTTGTAATGGATTCATTCAAAAACTACTGGACCGATTTTAAAAATTCTTTCACCAGCATAATGTAGCATTATCAGTGCGTAATAGAGGCTATAATTTATAAAGATATCACGCGGACGAAGCCGCTGGCGGAAGCTAGTAAATGATAATAATACTTGTATTATCATACAGTATTTAATTAAACTTGATTATAGTTTGATTCTTTGTAAATCTGTAGTTTTTCTTCCAAATACAGACAACTTTTCGCTGGTGTCGAATAATAGACACTTTTATTCGGTATTCGACGAATAATAAAAAACCTAAACGTCAAAAACCCCCGACTCCAGCTAGAAAAAGAGCTGTAACTTTTGAACGGCTGAACAGATTTTCATGAAACAAGGCTAAGATGATGTATATTATACTTAATCTAAGAGTGTCCTCAATCTGCCTTTATGCGTACGAGTTTCAAAGGTAGTCAAGTGTCTGAAAAACGACCCAAAAGATAAATGACGCTAAACATTTACAGACGACCCAAGTGCTTGAAGACATATAAATATCGCGTGTCTTGGAGCTGTGTTCAAGGACTCTTGTCTCAAGGCTCCACTTTGTCTTCTGAACAGGTTTCTTATGAGCGTAACTGGATTCTGAGTTACCTTTAATTTGTTATGTGGGTTACGGTTGCAGATGGCTATGTTATGTAGGAAGAAATCGTCAGACATCTTACACTAAGTAACGCTCGTGTGCATCGCACAGAGAGAGTGGTACCCGAGGGACCACTTTACAGTTTCCCCCGGGACCTGTCTGGACCTCTCTACAATCTCCTTCCCCCTCCCGAGAAGTGCCCAAACAGGTGTGTCATGGCGCGGTCTTCTAAGAGTACCCGAAGCCCACCTGTAGGTGCCGAAGCGGACCACCTCGGTGAGTTTAGCCGGTAGGAGTCCAGTACACTACCCAGGTCAAGAATAGCCCGATGGATTCTCAACAAGTCAATAAAAAAAGAAGTTAACGCTCGTGTGAACTAGAAATGGGGCTGAGTAATGATTTTACGATATCAATGATAAGCCTAACATGACAATGACAAAAAAATATCGATGACGGGAACTTTGACATAATTATCAATGATTTTTTGATAACTGTCACCGCATTCACACATTGCATGTTGTCATCGTCATGTCACAGCTGAAACCGAAGTTCACGTTCATTCAGTCATGCTCATTATCGAGTGATGATTTTAGGCATTGATTTTTTTGTTGTTGTCACTGCATGACGAATGATTTTAACATATCGATGATTTATAATGTGACATGATATCAAACTCATTTCTAGTGTGAGCAAGTCTTAAAGGTTTAATAGCGTAATGCATGTCTGAACACAATTTTAAAACTACTATTGTTCAAACTTCTCCATTAGAAATTAATGCTTTTAACTAATATTACTTAATGTAGAACGTCAAATTTTAACCCTCAAACGGCGCGCCCACAACGCACCATTACCCACTGGTCATTAAGACCCCCGATTTATAGCTTCATTTTTAATGGTCAGACATACTCCAGTGAACTTCCCTTTGTCCTAATCATTAAGTATTGTATAATAGTTTTTCAAACTCATAAGTTGCTCCGACCGAATATCACGAGTTTCCGATTTTTTTAAGATTTCAATTATGCTGGTTGCATAGTAAGTACATCAGAAGCTCGTAATTAATTTACACTTTGTCTGAAAGTTGACTGAACTGAGATTACCAATATTTTACGAATTGACAAAAATCGATATTCTAAATTAAATTCATTTATTTCAAATTAAACTCATATCACATATAAAATTGCTCACATTTTTGACACATAAAATTACAATAAACAAAAATAAATTAAATTAACATAATATGTTAATTTAATTCTAATTCTAATTGTTTAGATATTATCTAAACAATTAGAATAAGCGAATTAAATTACAACATAATTAAAATTATGACATTATGAATTATATTAAAATTTCAAAATAATAGTTTGTTTGAATTAAAATTATAATCACAATATGTCAAAATTAAAAAACAATAACAAAAAAAAACGATTTCTGTATGATTTGAATTTTTTTGAATTGGGCTTCTTTCACTGTTCACCGACATGCGACACTAAAGCTAAGCATAACGTAAGTACGTATACGTTAGTCTGGTCAAGTAATATTCATTAGGTTCTAAAGCTTACACTTCAAAATAGTTCAAATATTCATAGAATATAATCGCCAAATAACCCTTTTTAACCTAAAACTTGGTTATTCAACCGTCCTGTAAACTAATCAGTAGCTCAACTTAACCATTTAATTATGATTAATACATAGAAATTGCTCTAATATTCTATTTGAATATTAATCGTGTCTAAATACCATTCAACAACTCAGTTAATTAATTCCCACTTTAAACAACAAAGTGGTAAAATTTCTCTACATTTCTATTACGTATTCTGCTACGGTAAATGTGGGGAGATGATAAAATAATAATGGTAATAATTTTATTTGAAACTCGCGGCGTTTGGATGGTTGAGAGCTACGAGCTTCTTATAGCAGGGCAGAATTTGAACTGCCCAGACATTTCTAGTATAACCTCTATAGTATAATATTTTCAAAACCATTCTCCAATTGGAGGAGCCATCGCGTAACAAACACACAAAAAAATAAAAAGATATACAGTCGAATTGACAACCTCCTCCTTTTTTGAAGTCGGTTAAAATAAAGTATCTGGCTGCCTAAAAAGGCCACATTGAGCAGTTCATCTACTGATCTGCATAGTAACTGTCAAATAGATGATTACTGAATATGAACCTTATGCACATGACATTAAGAGTTGTCAATTAAGTAGATATGCGCACAATAACTCATTTTATGTTTTCTTTGATTTGTTTTATTTATTTTTCATTGTGCTAATAAACTCTTTTTCTTTCTTTCTTCTTTCTTTCTTTCTAGATATTTTGACATTTGTAATACGAATCATATTGTGATTCATCTAAAGCGGCCTTTTTAGCCCTCCTGATTTAGCTTTACCCTCGTGTAAACAGTGCCTAAAGGCGTCAAATAGTAATTATTGGACAACGAAACAAAAATAATATAATTTAACGGGCAAGGCTCTATTTGCTAACGAAAAGATGTCCAGTCATAAATGTTTATGGTTCATTGAATTCAGCCCACGTGAAATTTATGCCAAATAAAATATTACGTTTCTACAGGGATATTCTCATTAATGAGCACTGGGGTGGCCATTGTTTCATAATAAGTTGGGCTGGTCTGATTGACAGCGGGGAGCGATTTAAGTGGAATCTTTTACCGTTCAAAAACATGACAGTATCAAAATGTTCTAAAAATGATTTACTGTTGACTGTTATTAAGTCCGCGCAATACCTCGCTGCAGGGACCTATTTCTGCTATTTAATCGTGTCTCAGTCGTATTAGAATGATCTCGTAATTGTTGATTTTTACTATGTCGTTCAACCGATTTTGACTTCTATTGCGTAGGAAATAGTACCTACTCAAAATCTATAACGACACTTAATAACTGGCAAATTTTACTTCTATTACCTACGCAATAGATGTCAGAATAGGTTGAACGTTGCTGCAAAAACCAACGATTACGAGACCATTTTGACACGACTGAGATAACAGAAATTAGCAGACTTGGGGCCTAGGTATTGCGCGAACTTACAGGCTCAAATGTGAGAACGAGATGGTGCATATAGAGTACTCGTACACACTTTATGCTCTGTCTCGCTCCCACGTTTTATGACTCTGCCTGCAGCGAGATATTACGCGGACTAGCAAGCTTTTTTATTCTTTTTCGCATCCTTCATTACTTATTATGTTTTTGTTTATTGTTTTGTCATAATGTTTTTATGTAAATGTGAATCATATTTTCTTCTATCTTTAGCTGTACTAAAAATGATATGGTGTTTTTAAAATACAGGTAACCGCATCGTCAATACGTAGAGGAGTTATGTTTACGCCACACTAGTCCCACAAAGTTACGCCTCCTAAAACCCTGAGGAATTTTTATGCGAGGCGAAACTTTGTGGGGCGAATGTGGCATGAATCGTTATGACAAAAAAACACCAATAAGATCGCTTCATTTTCCTATGCTCAATGCTGATTGGTGAATATTTCCTATTTCGTTGCTCATCTTACTCGCCCATCGCTAGCGAACATTTACAACGGGAATATCTTACTATGCCTATATTTTTAACCCGCGATAAAAAAGAGGGGTGTTTTAAGTTTGAAGGGTATTTGTGTATCGGTGTATCTGTGTGTGTCTTTGGCATCGTAGCTCCAAAACGGATGGACCGATTTCAATGCAGTTTTTTTAAATTAAAAGCTAGTTTAATCGGGAATCATCTTAGCTATGTTTCATGAAAATCTGTTGCGCCGTTCAAAAGTTACTGCTCTTTTACTAGTTGGAGTCGGGGGTTTTTGACTTGAATATTACTCGCTGACAGTCGCACCACACCCTAATGTTCTGTGTTTAATGTTGTAAAGACTACCTACATTAAAGTGGGGATCCGCAACCACGCCGCGTTTTTAGATTCGCCACCGAATACAATTCTTGTTATTTTCTAAAAAAATAACTTTTTCAGATTACTGTTATTTTTGTTTTGGTTTGGTTTAATTATATCTGTCGTTGAAATGTAGATAGAGATTACCTAATGTTAGAAATGCGTCTGTTCATCGTTTGAACCGATCTTTATACAACGTGTATCAGAAATGCCTGGTCATATTTAAGGGTGTGAATCAGACCATCAAACTGAACAACTTTCTCTTTAAGACCAACATCGTAATCGCGAAAAAATAATCAGCTGTCCCATACGTTTCGGTTGAATAGGTATTAAAGTTTTGTATGGGACAGCTGGTTATTTTTTCGCGTTTACGATGTTGGTCCCATAGAGAAATTTGTTCAGTTTGATGGTCTGATCCGCATCCTTAAATATGACCAAACGTTTCTTATACACGTTGTATTTGTCATTAGACTATCGTTTATTCGAGTAAGTGCGTATATCTTTTTATTTTTAACTTTTGTCGACACTGGGATTCCTGCTGTGGTGATTCCTAGGGTGCTAGGTGATTCAGAGACTCAAAACCATCCCAGCGATCGATTGAGTTCGTGAACCAATAAAAAAGAACTTAACGTCTAAATTCAGTACCATGGAAATCCATAAATCATAATTATTATGAGGTCCTGAACCTAAGAGAGAAAGAGATATAACATTTCACAGAGAATACAAAAAGGCACCTACATAGGCAGAGCCATAGAAAAAAACTAGCATGGTTAATAGTTACATATAAATGGCGAATTAAGAAATACAATTAAGCCCTCATTAAAGATAAAAGATAAAGATAAAGATATATTTATTTGCATAGAATACAGGTGTTACCAGATATAACATGTTGTTAACATTGTTTTTAATGTTATGTGAGATACATGATAGTAATGACAATGTTTGTTCTATTTAATTGTATTGAATACGGACCTATTTCTCTGTTACTGTGATACCTAATTAAGTTTTTCGTATTTAGCTTTTATTTTCTAGTCCATTTATGCCTACATGATTGGAATATCCAACAGGAGCTAAATGATAAGACCTTCGCTAAAAAAGTAACACCTTCTATAAGATCTTGTTATAATAATCAAAAATATTTTAAAGTTAGGCTCCATGAATGGTATAGAATTCATTTCAAATATAAAATGAAAGCTGCAGTAGATTCAAAAATTGTGTAGGCATTAAGATCGGGCGGCGCAGCGACGCGATGCGTGTGTGTGTCAGAGTAGCCGAGCCCGCCAGGTCATGTCACATGTGGTCGAGTTCTAATCATAGAGGAATAAAGTTTTTATGCAAACGGAAACATCAAATAAGTTAATTAATTTTGAAAATGTATAAAAAAATGTTGATATTATTTTATTTATTTTTGCAAAAAAAACAGTCTTTGTAGATTTACCTCCTAAAATATTTTGTATTATTGAAATAAAACCTTATATATATCAGTTTTAAAAAGCAGTTATCGCTCTCACGAATTACTTTCAAATAGTGTTGTAATAGTAATAAAATTATTTTCAGTTATAACTCAGTCTTAGTCAGAAGTTAGTTTATTCAAGATCTTGAGACGTTATACATTTGTCATAAAATATCTGAAAGCAAGGCGTTGAGTCGCGCGTGATCTGAGTGTGGGGCCATAGAGTGAGCGATGAAAAACAAGCGGGTTATAGAATAAAATACAGTTTATTGAATAAAAAAAAAAAAAAAAAAAAAACTATGATCTCTTTCCTTTCTTGTTCCGCGTGGTTGCCTGTGTAAAAGCCACCCCACTTTTACTTCATAGTAATTGAGAAAAAATATTCTTAATTTTTCTTTGAGAATTGGTGTCGGAATTAAATCAACAGCACTTAAAAATAATTGAACTATTATTATTGATTGTTAGTTCATTAACTATACCTTATAGCTTTATGCAACTAGAAGATTACATATTTTTTTAAACAAACGATTTGATAAACTACAAACTAAAGCAAAGTATATTTAATTTCTAATTGTGGGACAATGGTTACATTTGGAATCTCACTGCTCGACCATATTATAATTTCTCCTGTATCGTGGGATCAGTTTGTAAAAATATATCTCATATGCACACACCCGAACCAACATCCGAAACAACTACCTATCTATCAACCATACAAATATTTATTCCGTGTGGGAATCGAACTGGCGGCACTCATTGCAGAAAGGCAATATTTTAGCCACGCCAACCGTATCGTTAGATCTCTCTAATAAACATGGCATGTTTAAAAGTAGGTACATTATTATTCTTAACAAACACAAATTGTCTCTACTTCAAATCTTGAAAAATATCGCCATCTTTATAGCCGAACCTAAAACATAATGTAATGACTCTTCGGCGCCGTTTATAGGGCAAGTTTTCTTACGATAACAAATCGCTAAGAATTTGTCCCACTTACTTCTCTTTTATATTCTACTTAAAACTTTTTAGCAGTCTGAGTAGACATTCAAGAACATTATCTTTTTACTGAACATAAAAAAGGTAAAGTTCTCAATTCATAAAAAAATTGTTTGAAGATTTGTTTGAGCGAGATCTTAGATGCGGAGTTTTGAAATTCTTCGGTTCTTTTCCTTTGTCTAGCTAGCTTTGTCTAGCATTTGGCTAATTCTTAGGTCCAACATAGTTTCATTGGGTATTCGTCATACCTATAACCCATATAAACACCCACTGTGTACAGGGTAACTAACTTAAAAATTTCGATTTTGGCGCAATTTTGGAAAAAATCTGGTTCAGATGGGCTGAGTTGCTTGATAAGCCTTGTTGCCTTGTATGAGAGGTAGGGCATAGCGGGACTTTCCCCTCAAAATTGGAGCTCCGTCTGCGGAAGTACCTCCACCTTGCATAATATCTTAGCCAAATAACACAGCTCTTTTGCAGTGTTGTGTTCCTAACGGTGAGCAAGGTCGCCAGTGCTCCTTGGGGAAGCGTTGTGTATGCAGGAGGTTTTTTTAATAATTTTTTACAGTTATTACTGAACAACATTTTTTTTTAGATTTAAGGTTTTATTTTTTACTTCTATATTAGTAACAGTTGTACCCCGAGACACTGTTACTGGGAGAGTGCGGGGTATGAGCGACGATCGGACGCAGCGCAAAGTGCCCGTATCCTCAGCTCCCGATTTCTCGGCGCTCGCACGCGGAATATAGTTTCATACCATTTCGTAATGTATATGTATATATATTCGTAATACCTATCTTCATCTATCTTTTTTTAAAGACATTGCCCCTCACTAGGATTTCTCCTGTATCGAGGGTACAGTTTACAAACATACATGTCACATGCACACACACCCAGACCCGCAACAACTATCTGTAGGTCATACAAATATTTGTTCCGTGCGGGGATCGAACCCGCGGCACGTAGCGCAGAAAGCTAATTGGTTAGCCACTGCGCCAACCGTGCCGTCGTCCGTCGTAATGTCTTTATACCTCCGTAAAAACTGGCGTAGTAAGGTTATGTTATGTATACTCTATGTTTACAAATTTGAATGTCCTATAACGTTCCAATTTACTTCAAATAGAACAATACTGCTTACTAATTAAGCGCTAATCACTGGTTAACGCATGGATTCATGTATTTACGTCTATTTACGTTGCCTCAACGGTGTTACTATTGTTCGGGGTTTCTGTTTGTAAATCTAACTTGTTTGAGCTAAAATTTGGATTTTCATTGGCAGGATGCTATGGGCCTCACGAATAAGGTTATCTACCATTTTGAAATTGTAAAAGTCCTGAAATGAAGTTACTGTTACTGTTAGCCTGTATCATCCCACTGCTGGGCAAAGGCCTCCCCCCTTGATTTCCATGCTACTCTATCCTGTGCCAGTGATGACCAGTCCTTGCTGAATGTGTCTAGTTCGTCCCGCCATCTATTTCGCGGTCTGCAGCGTCGAAATAAAGTTTGGCATTTTAAAAAAATCCGGATATTATAGTCATAAAATTAAATAATTAAATCCACGCGCAGCACACGTTTTACAGGAATAGCAGGTGCGGGAAGGGGTGCGTGTGGAATTCTTTTATTATATTTTATTTTTAAGTAATATGCGAAAACTAATCGTCCATTCATAATTTTCCTTCTAAGTCAAAAATCCGGAAAAATTAATAAACAGGATTAGGTTCGGATGTAAGACTACAATATGTCCGGAAAAATTCAGACGGATGGTTATTACAAATGACATGTAAATTATCTGTGTTTAGTTTAAAAAATGCAAAGACTGCCTCCTAATGTGGAGGAGTCCAAAGAAAGGGAAGTTATCAAGCAGTTTTTCTTCAGTCAAAATATTGTGTGTTTCAAAGGGCATTCATTGCACCCAGCTTTCTATTCGATTCTATTTAGATTTTACTTCTTAAATATTCGAAACGAAAACAACTCAATCCAAATTCCATTTTTAGAAACTCGGTATTTCTAAATCACCGAAAAATTCTGAACCGTAGCTGCGTTCGCGTGTCAATCGCCATTTAACAGCGCAACATAAATAACGTGCGGCCCCGGCGGAGGTCGCCGTCCGACTGAACGTGATTTGTTTGTTTTGAGTAGTAGCGCCATCTTGCGTGATCTACGGGCTTTTAGCGACATTACGTAGCTGCGTGCTGAATGACGTATGGCGATGGCTGACGTTGTAAATTGCGGGGGAGCGAGTTAATTAAATTAAAAAGAGTTTAGATTTAAACTTAATAAGTTGGGTTGCGATTGAATCATTGATGCCTAATTTTTAATATCAATCGGAGTAGCAATGTGCTGTGTGCATGGTACAATATTAACAACTGTCAACCCTTTGCATATTGAACGTCTGTTGATAAGCGTTCAAACTGTACAAAAAGTAACTAATCAAAAAATGTTAAACGGAGGTCGATATCTAATTTTTTTTTTAAACCAATGCGCTTTTATCGTAATCTAGACAGAAAACTAGGGAAAACGTTTGTATGGACATAACTCCGGCCGCGATTTCTCATAAGAACTTATATGATAGTTATTTTTCTACTGTCAAGAAGACAAAAAATACTGTCAAAATGTTATCGTAGTAGAGTTTTGCATATTATTGTTTGCTAACAAGATATCACTTATCCAACATAGATTATAGCAGAAAATATAGCTATGACCTTCAAGCATCCTTGGCTGTTATTACGTCCGACACTCCCGGAGGAGACAGATTTCATCCTGCTTCTAATTTATTGCCGGAATTGGGCGTTAGCATGATAATTTCATATTAGAATGTATTGCTTATTTTGAGATTCACGTGTAGGTAATGTTGTTGCTACGCTTGAGTTAAATTAAACCGATTATTAAGCTTTTTACAAAACGGTGAGTAGTAAAATATATATATACACGTATATATGTATAAAAAAAAAATAGTTAGTAAAATAAAAAAATAAAAAATAAATTATCTTATTTGTCAACTTTTGTAGTGTTATATTTTATCTATAATCTTCTCTCTCTTGTGTTGTCAATGTGTGCGTGCTGAATAAATGATTTTCCATTCTTTCTTTCTTTCTAAAAATAATATAAGGTCATACCTTTGTAGTTCCAATCCCTTTAAGGGGTTATTGTACTCATAATTATAAACAACTTTTACTATAGAACCAAACCTGAAATCGTGAAAAAAAATCAGCTGTTCCATATATTTAGTCGAGGAGTAATATTGAATTATATGTAGGTGTTTCAGGATTTTCGAAATTTCTACTGGTAAGAGGATAAAATAGGAATGAATGATGATGGAATGAATGTTGCTGGCTATCAGAGAAGAGCCAGACCAAAGAAAAGATGGATGGACTGTGTGAAACATGACATGAATGTGAAGGAAGTGAATCCGGAAATGACGTCTGATAGAGATGAATGAAAGAAAAAGACATATTGCGCCGACCACAAATAAAATGAGATAAGGGCAGGAGAATGATGGTGATGGTACTTAATGATGATGAAGGGGATAAAAGTTTGTTTGGAATTTTCCACTATATATTTTTTAGGAAATATTTGTACACCAGAAATGGTAGAATATAAGAAACTTAAAATTATATTAACAACGATTGTAGTACTATATTTTGACGAATAAACTGATCTTTCTTTGTTTCTTTCTTTAGGCTAAAAGTACACATGTATAAAATATCGACTTCCAAGCAAGCAAAGCCGCGGGCAACAGCTTGTTTAGAACAATTGTATGTATTCTCCTATTTAGGTTAGTAGAGTACCTACCTAATCACTTAAGAAAATCGATTTTTAACCTACATTTTCGTCCTTAAAAATTAACGAAACCTACTTCCAATGACCTTGAGGTAGCCTGAGCTTGTCAAATCAATTATTTAAGCCAATTAGCATTATACTAGTAATTTAGTTAATTACTGTGTCTCGAGTCTTGACTCAAACTAGTTAAAATTTTTGAAGTTTGACCAATTTTACTTTTGAGAGCAATTCGTTTGCTCTGTTCTAATATTTTAGAACTGGATAAGTTATTTAATAGGAAAGTTAATGAGTTTATTTTTTGAAGTTTTTAATTAAATTTCTATGCGAATACTTATTCTTTTCTTATTTTATAACTATTATAGAACATGTAATGAAATGTTGTAACTAAATGACCGATGTGTAATTTTTTAACCCCCGACAAAAAAACGTGTTGTTATAAGTTCGTAATGTGTATCTGTATCGGTGTATCTGTCTGTCGCATCGTAGCTCCAAAACAGATTGACCGATTTCAATGCAGTTCTTTGTAATTGAAAGCTAGTTTAATTGGAAATCATCTTAGCTATGTTTCATGAAAATCTGTTCAGTCGTTCAAAAGTTATAAGAGTCCGGGGTTTTTTACGGTTAGGTTACATTCTACAACTATTTAAGAAAATGTAATGAGAAGTTGTAACTAAATGACCGTGACCTTTTTACAGCAAGATTATACTTTATGTGACATAAAATTATATTAAAGTTTAAATTAAATTTTAATTCGCAAAAGGATTAAGACAGAAACATGAATGTTTCTTGTCCCATAAAAGTTAAATACATTCGCAATATAAAACAGAAAAAGTAATAAAAACCTGCATAATCTCAATGTCCTTTACGACTGGAAATCGTTGCCAAGTTTTATGAACGAAACATATCTAGTTTCATAAATATTCTTTGAAATTTCAACGAAAAATTTCATTATTTTTTTGATGGCAACTTCCCTGTCACTTGACAGTTTCATGTTACAAAAAGAATATAAAAGTTACGAGCGAACGACAGTTAAATTTAATCTCTGTGAAATGAGTAAAAAGATTGGGATAACTGTGGGACTTGACTAGAGAAGGGAAGTTTATATTGGCTTACGAGCCTCTTTTGTAAACGGCCTCAAATCAGTGAAAAGGATTTTAGTATTTTTTTAAATGTTGAATGGCATGGTTTTTCAGATTCTGTGTAGTGTCTATACAGCATAATATTTTATGTAATGCCCAAAATTTGCAGTGTGATTATACATATATATCCGTTCCCAAATGCAACCGCAGTACTAAAATTCACTCCAAAACAAAATAAAAAAAATATTTTATATGGCTTGCGCTAGTAAATTAAGCGTGTCCCCCATACTAAGCCGAATTTTCGTTTTGTCTTAAAGTGTATCCCAATACTGCGGTTGCATTTAGGAACAGAGACTGAATCACACTACAAATTAAAGGCACTACATTAAAAAAAACCTGTATAGGTACAGGCTGATGTGACGGAAGCAAAATCCAAACAAAATCCAGCACATGAGAAAGAAGAAAGGAAGAAAGAAAAAGTATTTATTTGACACAGCACAAAAACAATTTTAAAGATAATATAACAAAAATAAAAGAACATGTAAAACAAAAAAAAACAAAAAAATATTTATCTTAAAAATAATAAATGGATTGTACGTCGCAGCTGTGTCAAAAAGGCTTCCGCGCTGCGAGCAGCCCGACAGCGCTGGTTTTCAGCGGGAGCCACATCGAGTGACGTTATGTGTGCCTACGTGTACAGAAAATATATTAATTAAAAAATTAAAATTATAAAAGAACTTGTGTGTGTTGAAATGATTTTTGTATGAAAATAAAGACGTGAAGGTAATATTGTACTACCTATATCTTAAATAGGAACATGATGCGCACACAATAAAAAAATATCCTGTACTCTTATAAAATTATATTGAAATATTTGTCTGTTTGTTTGTAAGTGGGGGGTGATGTCTGGAACTACTGAACCGATTCTAAAAATTCTTTCACTAATATAAAGCTGCACTATCGCTGTGGCTATGTATTATTTTGTTAAAAATTAAACGCGCGGTAGGAGCCACAGGCCACAGCTAGTATGTAATATATCTTAAGTTGTTTAAATTTTAGGTTTCATTTAATTTATCCTAATGTTGCATGCCTAAATTAAGGTAGAATGTACTAGGATCAGAAAAGTTTGTTAACACCTTTATTTATGTACCTACATTCTATGCAAATAAACTAATATTCTATTCTATTCTATTCTATGAGCTCCAAACATTGATGCATTCAATGTCAAACTTGTATAACGACATGTAATTCAATTATACATTTATTTTCTTTTATCACCTAACTTTCATGAATACCAATTTGATATTCTTCTTACAAGTAAAAGTTTCGTCTCATGAGACAACTTTAATAACTCTATAAATTAAATAAACGCGTATTCAGCGGAGATTCATCTCGGCAATTTTACGAGATGGCAAATATTATTGCATACCATGTCTGCATGTTATAACTTGGCAAGTTAAATGAAAACTTACCTTAGCATAGTCAATTTTTACGAAGTTATTAATTTTTGAGTGCCTAGTTGCTTATATGTGTTTGAAAGTCTGCGGGTCTACCGCGTAACTAAAATTGTAATGAACATCGACACTGGTATTAAACTTCAATACGATCGTGAGAGCCTAAACTTTGAGCTAACTTGTAAAAAAATTAACTGTCATGAAGTCGGGACTCCTATCTTCATGATCGATAAAAAAAATACAAGATAGCTCGAAGTTTAGTCTCTCACGATCGTATTGAAGTTTAATACCAGTGTCGATGTTCATTACAATTTTAGTTACGCGGTAGACCCGCTAATGCGACGTTCGCTACTTTGTTCTCGTTGACTGCCACCGCAGCGGACAAATAACCTAACCGTCAAAAACCCCCGACTCCAACTAGAAAAAGAGCTGTAACTTTTGGACGGCTGAACAGAATTTCATGAAACATGGCTAAGATATGATTCCCGATAAAAAAAAACTTTCAATAAAAAAAACTGCATTGAAATCGGTCCATCCGTTTTGAAGCTACGATGCCACAGACAGACACAGCTACACAGATACTCACTACAAACATATTAAACACCTCTCTTTTTTGTCGGGGGTTAATAAAATAGGGGATGAAAGTTTGATTGAAATTTTCAACTGTAAATTATGTATTTTCTACATATTATTATTTACCATATCTTTTTTACCTACACGGCGTTCAAAGTCTTAATTTAAATTAATTTTTATATATTATTATTGCTCAATTTTTTTATTTTATTTTATTTAATAAGGCGTCGGTTGAATAGAAAAATTGGCGTCAGGGATCTCAATTTTTCTTAGCAATTTCAAAACATTTGGAATTTATATTTATGTAGGTACTTCATTTATAGTACGACACAACTAAGAAGTCTCATCGGCAAACTTCGTAAACTGTGCGCGTCTTCAAGACCACGAATGTTTATTAGTACTGCAGTAAAACATGATTTTTACGTTAATAAATTTCAATACGATCGTGAAAGCCTAAACTTCGAGCTACCTTGTAAAAAAACTATCAATCATGAAGTTGGGACTCCTATCTTCATGATCAGTATTTTTTTTACAAGAAAGCTCAAAGTTTAGTCTCTTACGATCGTATTGAAGTTTATTACCAGACTCTGATGTTCATGACTATTTTGTTACGCGATAGACAAGCAGAAGAAATAAAGAACTTTAGAAAAATAATTTTATTCCGTACGGGATAATGACGGCGCCACATTCACAATAGACGAAACACAAAAAAAAAGGAAATAGGTACACTTCTAATAAAAAACAGATACCCAATAAGAATTCCAATAATATTAATTAAAAATTTTCTTCTTTCCAGGTAAATTGACCGCGTAGAAAATCTTGCGCAGAGGTCAGACATACTTTTTAATGAGGTTCCAGAATTAGGACCAACAGGATAATTTGCCGGCAAACTTTAATGAGATCCTCAAGAGTTCAAGATCGGGAGGCAGGAATTTTTTATTAACTTCGAGTTTTATGGAGTATTTTTTTTAAAGTTTTTTTTTCGGTGAATTTTGGGATTTGGGTGGTCTAATTTTGTGTTGCCACGACTGGCGCAGTGGGTAAGGTCGGTTGATATACATGTCGCGGGTTCGATTCCCTATGAAACTGAATATAATTATGTAAGTATGTACTGCGTACAGATAGATATTCCAGGTAAGTGTTCGCATGTCACGTATGTATGTGAGATTTTTTTTAATTGTATCCACAATGCAGACGAAAGGCGTATACCTACTGTACTCGCTTCACAAGAAAATAGTATGTTTTTTTGCGCGCGAAATAAGGAGCTATGTTGGTACTTCGGTTTACCTTTCTTTTTTAACACGCTTTTATTAGCTTCACCTGTAACTAACTAACTATGTAAGAAAATCTTGGAAGTTAAATTTGACCCACTTCCCGGTGTCCGATTGAGCTGAAATTTTGCATACACGTTCAGTTTGGATGACTAAAGCGTTTTCTATTTTTTTTAAACTATTATATTTTATTTTATTATTGTTTGTGGTCATGTTGCTAGTACCTTTTAGCTACTTCATATGTTAGTTTCTCTTTTTAATCGTGTTTAAATTTCTACAAAAGTGTTTTTTAAATTTGTATATTTTGGTTGATACTACACTTTCACTACAGATTTCAATAAATTCCCTTTATAAAATCAGTTCCGTTTACCATTCTACATAATACAAAGTAGATAATAATCATCCCGCGGCTTTTGGCTAAAATAAGGCCAAAGTGGTCTAAAAATTTTAGGCATAATATGAGACAATGATATGAACTTAATATTTTTATATGGCAACTGTACCAAATAATAATGACACTACAGCAATTCGTAACAAAAAATCCACTGAACAAAAAATATGATAATAATTTTAAGTCAACGCGAGACATTTGACAGACTTGATTGATTAAAAAAAACCACAATGGCTGCCGTATTATGCTTATTGTTTTTTTATACTTACTTTTTTCATTTAATGTAATGTGGATTAGTGAATCACGAGTAATATAATTAATATTGACATCACATTTCTTTAAAGTAATTAATGTTACATCATTATAAAATCTTGTTAATTATAGAATTATGACAAAAGCTGTGTCCACCATGAAAGTCGGATTAGGAATGACGAAAAATAACATGAAATAAATATTATAGTTAAAAAAAAAACTAAAGAAAACGCTTTTGTCATCCAAACTAAACGTGTATGCAAAATTTCAGCTCAATCGGATACCGGGAAGTGGGTCAAATTTAACTTCCAAGATTTTTTTACATAGTTACAGGTGAAGCTAATAAAAGCGTTTTAAAATGATGATAAGGTTCTAAATTCGAATTAAGATTTTAAAAGCAGGAAGTGGCCAGTGATGAGGAAGATTGCCAGTATTAGTAAAGTAATAATAAAGGATAACTTCCTCACATAGTTACATACATAAGCATCGATCTACCCCATATGGTAGGTACCCGAACAATGCTATTAGGATGGGATGTTGACATTCAATTTCCCCTGGCTTACAAATCCAATGTACCGGGTAATAGTAAGAAAACAGTGTGTGTACATAAAGCGTTATGTAATTGATAGATTAGGCCATAGTTAATGTTGCCAGGTCCGGTACCTATCAATGCCAAATTTTGGGACAAAAGTTTAAAAAATCAAGATTATATTCATTTTCAATTCGGGACAACAAAAAAATTCGTTACTCCTAGCAATCTTAGCCGTAGTATAGCACACTTGGTACTTTTAGCATGAGCGATCAGCAATTTAGTCACTTTTTGGAAGCTTGACACAGCGACTGAGTTCTAAATGCCGCACAGTGGGTATAGTTTAAAAAAAGTTTTTGTCTTTTGAAAAGTTGACCCTATTTATAGTGAATCAATTGTAATGAAAATACTAAAGTTTTAATAGATAGGTACTTTCATAATAATGAGTTTAAATTTTTAAATAAATCCACATTTTATGATTTCGTTTTAGGTATATGTATAATAAATGTTCAAATAAAAATTGAGACTGAAATTTTTACACAAAATTAAAGACAAATAAATTCGTTCCCCTGTGTCTCAACACAGGATTAATCTAGATAAAATAATGACGTCTGTTTTTCGCATTTAGTTAAAATTTATCTTTTAACTTATTAGTTAATTGCATTTGCACTGGCATTAAAGGAATTCCCTCATTTGCATAGGAAATAAATGCACGCGCCGAGGCAGGGTATTTAGGTATTTACCCTGGCTGAATGTACAAAACAACATTGCTGTTATTATTAGGTATTTTGGAATGTTTAAAAGGGTGAGTTCTTCTAGTAATTTCCTCGTAGGTTATATTTTAATATTTTTCTTATTTTCACACACCCTGAGCTATATACACAATTACACAAGTTTTCGTAAATGGGCAATATTTTATTGAATATTACTTATTTATAATGGAAAATGTCCTTAGTGATAGTAGAAACATATCTCCAGAAATATTATCTTAATAAAAAAGTTATTTTTATTTACCTAGATTTTTTTCATAAGTAAGTCCTGAACGTAATGTGGTGGTACAGTATTTATTCAAACTCTTTTTACAAAATTTTCCATAAATTGATTTTGAAATTATGCAAAAGTAACATTGTAACTTACAATGTTAACACGTTTTCTAAAATTTATTATTCTTTTCTACCCTACAAAAAGTAATAAAAACATTTGTTTACTTTTTGTAACAAAATGCAACACTAATTTGAATGTGATCGCATTATTCAAATGTCAAGGGGAGGGATTTATGTAATAACTCACGAGGGATTCCCGGGATTTTAATTAACGATTATAACTCCAAAAGTTTGAGCAGCGGTGTTGTTTTTCCCTGTAATTTATATTTTTTTGTTCTCCAAGTATATAAAATAGTACATTTGCATACCTACCCTAGGTATGCAAATGTACTATTTTATATTATACGTTCTTTGTTGAACTTTTCGACGAATAAATAACGCCTCAATAAACAAAATTGGGAATTACGTAGATCATAGACCGATTATTGGGGTGCTTGCAAGTTATGGGCAACCAATCCATAAGTAATTGGAATATTCGAAACCGTTGTTTATTGTATTTTGACTGTATTTTCGACTTAAAGAAATCGATTAATTAAATGTTCTTTAGCAATGCAGTCAATCGTCAGAACCAAATTTTAGAATTACAAATCACTGTTGCACTCTATTTTTGACCTCATTAAGTAGGTAGTCTACCAATTGAAGTAAATAGAAGCAAAACCCTATACTAATTCTCGAATTGTAAACATACCAACTTAAATAGGTACGTTTACTTGTTAATTATTGCAAATGACAACCGCAGATAAGAAAATCTATTTACATTATTTCATACAAAATGCAACAGCATAAGTAAGCAACAAAGCGTGAAAACCTATTTATTTAAATGTTCTGTCTTTCGCCTGCGAGTGAAAAGTCTTCGATTATTATGTAGTTCCAGCTATTTTTTGTCCATTACGACGCAACCATTTGTCGCAGTGTGCTGATTCATATTTCGAATTATAATTATGACACCAAAGTACATACATCATCGGTTCGATTTTTAAATAACCAGAAAAAAGAAATTATGCAGTTGTAAATTCAAAATTGGAACAGTAGTGGAAATAAAATCTTTGTTTTACCCAATCAAGAACCAATCTTAAAAAAATGAGGTTAAATAAAAAAAGTCACGCAATGTTTAAATATAATAGGTAAAATGTTTTCATTGTATCTCATACATTGTCATGCATCATAGAAAGTGAGGCAGCCCCAGCAATTTATAAAAATACTTGTATTGGGGTTGCCTCACAACTTGTCTTAGTTATTACTAAAAATAATACTGCAATAAGGGCGTTTTCAGAGATATCGGTAGGTATTTCGTCACGCACACGGATTTGCCCCGCAAGCGTGTTTAACGCATCACACTGTTTCATACAACATTTCGCAACCCCCACGTTCGGGAATCATGCACGATACAGAACTGTTGTATGAAAAAATGAGATTCGTGAAGCACGCTTGCGGGGCAAATCCGTGTGTGACCAAATGTGGGTATCTCTTTAAACAGCATAAACAGTCTACTCTACGTAGAACACGCTTGCGGGGCAAAATCGCGTGCGTGACGAAATACGCATATCTCTAAACAGTCCTTGTGCCTTCGGTCCCTGTAATATTGTTTTTTGTGAAATTCAAGTACTTACGTAATTTTTCTTATAATTTCTTGTTGTTATAGGTTATATACGTAGTGTATGCCCGAATGGGTAGATTTTTGAGTGGCCATAAAATAACTATAAGAGCTACTGTATCATCAAAACTCACACTAATACATACTTTGACTTTGATTCCTTATAAAGGTTTGGTTTCACTATTTCACTAGCCAAAACACAGTCCAAACATTTTATTATGTCTTCGATACATGACACACCTTAAGTATAATAATACCTTAATATTATAAAAGAAACAGAGTGGTTACTTAGGGTGGGCTATTTTCACCCCTGCTATTTAATGGGGATAGCCATTCACGCCCCCCACTTGTCACATAACTTATGGCACTAATGAAATGCTTCCTATTCAGTTCGACACGGGATAGAAGTGGCATTGATTAAATTATTACAAATGGCGGCTAGGGCTGTAGTGTTGATCGTAATAGTGTTATGAAGGAGTACGGTTAATTTGTTATTTGGTGAGGGATTCGGGTGCAGCGTGCAATTTCGAAATACTTTAGTAGGTAATCTACATTAACAATTTTACATCTAAACTAATCCAGTCTTCTTCTGTCGAATCGGCTCGAACCACCACACGAATCGCACATGCCATCAAAGTATTTTTTTTTAATTCATCTGGGCGTTTACAGGCCCTTTCAAAACGTCGTGATTCTAGGTGCATAGTTCCAAGTGGGTTGGTCCTGGAAAACATACCAGCAAGAAACTCCATGGATACTCTTTTTAAAACGCTTTTATTAGCTTCACTTGTAACTAACTATGTAAAAAAATCTTGGAAGTTAAATTTGACCCACTTCCCGGTTTCCGATTGAGCTGAAATTTTGCATACACGTTTAGTTTGGATGACAAAAGCATTTTCTTTAGTCTTTTTTTAAACTGTAATATTTATTAAATAACAAATCAACAATAATGTCACAATTCAACCTGAATTTACACAATATGACAAAAATAAAAAGAACAGCAAAGATCCATAATAAGTACCACTATAAGTTAAACAATACAAGTACTTACTTAACACTCAAGCCTGTAAATTATGAAAACAAGGCAAGCGTCATTAATATTAGCTTGTGAAGACAGGAAGCAGTGGGTCACCAGGGAAGCCACATGTGCAGAAGATAATTCGCTCCATACGTCTCGTTAACATAGTCTTTGAACTTAGTGGTGGAAAGATCAGTCAGTCAGCAGTGGTGGTATCGAGGCTGACTGCCCAGGGTGCATCAGACGAGCTACACCAGTGTTACATCACTCGTGGATTCGTGGCTCCCCAACAAACCCAGTAACCCGCGGGTCTACCGCGTAACAAAATGGTAATGAATATCAGACTCTGGTAATAAATTAAAATTTGGTCGTGAGAGAATAGACTTCAAACTCCTTTCTCGGTCATGAAGATGGGAGTCCCAACTTTATTCAATTCAATTCAATTCATTTATTTCAGACTCATTGTCCATACAAACAAAAAATACAAAAATTGTTAGTAACACTTAAACACTGATTAAAAAAGATTGAGATGACTATGTTTTTTTTTTTTTTTTAGCGTGGTTAAATCATCAAATGAGTCCTCCCACCCCGGGCAGGGACTGTCAGACTTGTACTGACTAAAATCCACGGTGTTCCTTCGATAGCCCTTTACGTTCCGGGGTCACGGTAATGAGATAAGTCCCGCGACCGAGATGACTATGATAGGCAATGCAAATTGTATAACAAATTGTTGAATAAAAAATCGTACCTTGAAAATCAAGCCTACACTAAACGAAAAAGTAGATTTTTGAGAAATCGCCTTTAAATCAAAACTTTAAAGGCGGTTTCCCAAAAAACTGCTTTTTCGTTTAGTGTCGGTAATTAATACACGGGTCGGGTAGGTAATTTTTTTACAAGGTAGCTCGAAGTTTAGTCTCTCACGATCGTATTGAAGATTATTACCAGAGTCTGATGTTCATCACCATTTTGTTACGGGGACCCGCTTGCCTGTAGAAACGAATGTAAAATCTTAAAAAATATTACCTAATAAAACTTTCTTCTTTTTAATACAAGTTCATGTCATTACCAAATATTAAAATTAATTTAATGTGAAGACTGGATGAACTTGACAGCTCAAATAATTTGCTGCACGATAATATAAACTTTTCCCATTTGGCGTAATGACTTTTGCCCAATGACATTGGATTTAATGAAAATTATAAATTAGTGTTTTTATTTTGAAAAATTTCGATGGTAATGAGAACATATTATGTGTATCTAATAAATGTCCTAGGTGGATCAATCCCGGCTTTTGCCAGAGTTCAGCTGACTCGAATACAGGGTGGCGCAAAATTTTGGGGCATTAAAGGTGGCTACTCTTTGTTTTACAGCTAGGCTGACATTCAGAGACGACAGAAACGAGTCAAAGTGGGAACTTACGCTTCCATCTGTCAAAATTTGTTCGTAAGTTGGACAGATGGAAGCGTAAGTTCACGCTTAGACTCGTTTCTGTCGTCTCTGAATGTCAGCCTTAGAGAGTTTTGGTGTTAGCAAACTTAAGGGGAATTTTGATGACATTATAATCGCATTTTTTGAAGAAAGATACATTCAGGGAAAAAATTGTCATAATTCTCAAAAAACTTAACTGGAGATCAATCGACTCTATTTCCCAACAGGAATGTTTCTTCCAAACAACCGACGAAATCCTACTTGCCGAAATTGAGATAAATACAAATACTATTTCCCATACATTTTCTACGAAAACATACTTTCGTATGTACGTAATTTAAAATTACCAACTATCTGGCATAAAATCCGCAGCCGATTTTCTTTTCCTATAAATAAATCACCTTTGTCATGTTTATTTTCCATCGACTTATTTTTTTCATTGATCCCCTTAAAATTTATGGTCATAATTTCAGTCTTGTTTTACAAATGAATTTCTTTTTTACGAGTTTTCGAAGTTTAGGGGTAGCACCGTTGTTTAAATAACTTTTTAGGGTTCCGTACCCAAAGGGTAAAACCTGGACTCCGCTGTCCGTCTGTCAGTCCGTCCGTCTGTCTGTCCGTCTGTCACCAGGCTGTATCTCATGAACCGTGATAGTGAGACAGTTGAAATTTTTACAGATGATGTATTTCTGTTGTACTAAAAATCTGAATAAAATAAATATTTAAGGGGGCTCCCATACAACAAACATGATTTATTTGCCGTTTTTATAGATAATGGTACAGAACCCTTCGTGCGCGAGTCCGACTCGCACTTGGCCGGTTTATTTTTAACCTAACCCCCATCGCTTCGTACAGTTGACAACAATTTTAATTTTGGACGTGAAGCATTTTTTGTTCGTAATTGTGTGAAATATTTTTTAATTTCGCTTTGTTTGAAGATGCAGCCCTGTGAATGCTTTATCGATTTTGTTTTGTTTTTTGTTAAGGCTGTCTGTTCGCTGTACTATGATTTACGTGGTTTATTTTTCAGGCAATATTCTTTATGATATTTAGAAAAAGCTGGTTAGTAGAAAAGTGTTTCAAACAGTTTTATAGGGCAATGAATTTAGATGAGTATTTTGTACTAGTTGCGACCTTTTTAGGGTTCCGTATTCAAAGGGTAAAACGGGACCCTATTACTAAGACTCCGCTGTCCGTCCGTCTGTCACCAGGCTGTATCTCATGAACCGTGATAGTTAGACAATTTTGCCAAGTTTCTTCAACAACAGCAGCTTCTTTCAAGTTTCTTTTTTAGCTTTTTCTTTGGGCCAAGCTTGGACCCAATGTTAGAAGCCAATGTGTGGTCGCGGCATAAAATGGAAACGCCACACCCAATCAGAGCCCACCTTTTCAATCATATACGACATCAGTAGAACTAATTATTGGAGGTTGTATTACTAAACCGAATTAATATCGATGCGGGAACTAACCTAGTAACTTGCTTAGTACAAATTGATCCCTTGAGGATACGACACTTGTTCAAGAGAATCGTCTAATATTATGTTTGGAATATGGTCTTGGTTCAATCATCATCACCGTTCGGAAAGTGAAGGAACTACAGGTTGAGCTTTTTTAGGGATCTTTTTAGAAGACTTGTTCAAAGAAAACAAAGGCAATTTGAAAAAAAAAACCCTAATACGGAAAAATTACTATAATATTTTATTTTCACGAAAATATTATAACCTGTTTTTAAAGAACTAAAAGTTGTATGGACACTTATTTTTTAAAACTATTAATTTTTGACTTTTTTCCGCCACGTTTTACCACGTTTGACCAGGATAGGAGGTAGACATTTTGTGTCCACGTTGCTACTGATTTCTTAATTGAAAAATTGGTGAGTTTAGTCAGTAGGAGTCCAGCACACCCCTCTGCTTCCTCTCCTCAAGCAGAGGAGAGCCAATAAAAAGGTTATCACCACGCTAATAAAAAAAAAGGTGAACCTCTGCCTAACCGTTCGAGTAAACAAGCGCGATGCTATTTTATGTTATTCAACAACTTACAAACATAAACATACAACAACAAACATAGCCAGGTTGCAGTAGAACCAGGTTACTCAGCTACCACTAATTGACAGCCTCTCTCGTAAACTATGCGAACATGCACCGATTTGCATGAACATGTCGCCGTAATGTTGCTACCTAATGTTTGCTGTTATCTGTGCGATTTGTATAATTAATACACGCTGTAGATAGATTGTAGGTATGGATTAAGGTACAGTGCGGATAATATACGCGTCAGCTGCCGATTTTTTGTGTTTGAAAATCGAATGTTCGTCGTTTGAATGAATTCGAAAATTTTAAATTATCTTTGACATTTCGATTGGCTGACAGCCGCATAAAAAAACTGTCCAACATATTTTACCTTAATATTATGTAAATTATATAAATCATTGAAAGCTATCAGAACACGCTAAGATGAAATAACAAGATAAGCAGCTCAAACATTAATTAAAATATCAATAACCACTCATAACATTTAAACATTAATAATGGGGTTATTAATATCATGCAAATAAAGAACATTCTGATTCTGATTCTAATTCAAAATTCACTTAAAATTTCCTAAAACCACAACTCTAACTATAACAGAAAAGATAGCCAACGTTGAATGCCCAAAAATTTTGCACCAACCTGTATATAATCTTTTTTTTGTACTATAATTAATTATTAGTAAGCCAATATTGTGTTATCTAAGTTACTTGTAACTTATTACTTGGCCAAGCAAACTTAAGCACCTTGAAGCGAGTCAGTAGCGTCCGTCTGTAATAATCTTAGATGTAGGAGGAAGCGAAAATATTCTAAGTCTTTGGCAATAATAACTTAATTGCTTCTTCCGACACCTACGACAACCCTCGGGCTATTCAGTCGGCGACCACACGCCTCTGATTGCTATGTAAAACACTATATTTTTAAATAAAAACCGTGCAGAACTAATGATAGCTTCCAAGCATTTTAAACCTGTCTCTCTCTAAATAATAACACAATTTCTTTCCAACATTCTTTAAAAATAACCGATTTTACTCTCGTGTACAGCGGTACAAAGTTTAGAAGTTACATCGCGAATCGTCGTAAGAGATAAAATTCGACCGTTGCCCGAGTACCTACTTTTGTGCGAACGAAAATTGTCGGTGTGACACCACCGTGCAACTCGTGAACTGTCGTTAAAATTCGGCAGTTGTTCGCTGAAATTTAACGATTCCATCCCATGATTGTCTCTGCATTCCTGCAAGCAGGGCAAACCCTGCAGTGGGATGTTACAGGCTGAAATAATAATAATAAAGATTATAAATGTGATTACACTATCTATTAAATAGAAATAAAGGACAAAGGCTAGGCAGATGATGATCAGTGGAATTGTTAACTTGTAAAATAGGTACCTAGTTATATTCGGCAGTTGCTTACCGCAATTCATCATCATTTTTTTTTTTTTTCTAATATTTGTATGGTCTACAGATAATGAATTCGGGTCTGGGTGCGTATTGTTGATGTCAGATGTACGTTTGTAAACTGTACCCTCGAGGCAGTAGAAATCATAGAAGGGCAAAGATTTAAAAAAAAAAAGATTCCGTGCTTTCCAGATTTTCGATGTAACTTCTAAACGTGATACTGTAGCAAACTGTTATTTGTTATTCTAGTAGAAATACTCGTTTTTCCGCACAAATAACACAAGACCTTCGGTATTGTTTGTCGCCGTATTTTCTTCACACAAATGCTTGTAATTAGTATAATTTGAATACTGCTTGCTTGTTATTTGTGGTGCAAGTTATAGAAATAATATTATTATGAAACGTGTTTTAAAGGTACTTTGTGGTGTTTGAGTACGATTTTAAAGGGTTAAGGTAATTTTAGAAAGGACAGAAAGAAAGAAATAGTAATTTATTTCTGCAAGAACACGACACACATACATCTGTTCATCATTCTATACTTAGCGTATCGATGTGAATTTATTTAGGGTTATTGGTAATCACAGATACCTTAGCCAAGCTTGTGCTATGTTGTCTATGTTGGTAATTGACTGGAAGTGCTTTAAGGGATACTCATCAAAACAACGTTTATTATGAGAGCAAAACCGAAAACGCATAAAAAATAATTTGCTGTTCCATATATATATATATATATATGTATGTATTGTATATATTATCTATATTTATATATAAAATATATACTTACAGTATATTTTGTATAATGTGTAGTGCTATATAATGCACATAATTGACTGCCCCATAACATCATTTCACTCTTGTCCATCCAAAGGTTGCCTGGAAGAAATCGCCGTGTGCGATAAGGCCGCCCATTGTACAATCTACCTCTGTTCGTGCAAGTTATATGTGTATATTTTTTTTTTTTTACTGTTGTACAATAAAGAATATATAAATAAAAATAAAATAGGTATATTATATATCCTATAGGTAGATGCAAAATATCTATGTTGTGACTGTGGGTTCCCGTGTTTCTTTACGTGTGAGTTTTTTGTTTCTGTCCTAGTTATGTATATTTATAAATAGTTTTACTATTATTATTAATTTTAATTATTGTTTTTTTGTCGAATAAGTATGTAGCGACATCTATCGTCACATAGAAGAACTACTTCAATCAGATTACGAAGCCTGCATCGCGCAAGGAAAAAGATATTCGTATCTAGCATATATACAACTGTCCGACATCAACCGTTGGGCTTCGGCCCGCCAGGCAATATCACCTCGCCTGGTCGGAGGATCCTCCCTTTTCAATGGAGGAACACCATACCTCGTTCCTCCACAAGTATCTTTTTTTTTTTTATTTCGGCGTCGGTTACAATGTGATGTCTAATAAACGTTTTTTCTTTCTTTCTTTATATAAATAATTCAGTATTACTCGAATAAACTTTATGGAATAGCTGTTTTTTTTTCTCGATTTCAGGTTTAGTTCCATAGTAAAAATTGTTTATAACGATGAGTACAATAACCCCTTAAAGCACTAAAGTTAATTACCAATAACCCTGTATAACCCCAGTCTAGAAGTTAGTTACAAAAACTGCGCTGTTGGTAGCGTCCATTAGTTCTCCCGGCGTGCAGCCACACGTGAGGTATCCAGTTTCATTCCTGTACCTCTACCATGAGTTTTCCGTGCCGTCTAACGCTATCGTTCACATTCAATATTTGTATAGTGACTTTAGTTCACTATTTATACCGCTAGAGGCGCTGAAAAAATTCCCATACAAATATTGCATGTGAACGTGAACGTTACACGGCACGGAAAACTCATGGTAGAGGTACTGGACCGGACAATGAGTGATTTGATTTTCTATTAAGTCTGTGAACTGCTCAAATTCTGGAAATTCTCTGGAACTGAGCTCGTAAGAGGCGTTTAGGCTTGATTTCCATTCCATAACACGTAAAATCAGACCAGTGGAATAACATTATAATTGTCACTGGAAAGGCAAAATCACTTAACCGCCAAATTGGGCTACATACATATTCGGAATCAGCGAATTTTTCTGCATCGATCTATTTAGGTAGCATTTCATGGAGTTTCTTGCCGGTTCTTCTCCATAGGGTCTACTATTTGGAACCGTGCACCTAGAGTCTCGACATTTCATAAGTGCCTGTATCTGGTTTACATGAAATAAAGATCTATTCTATTCTATTGCAATCGAAGCACTTTAGTAGCGCTTCAGTAACCCATAAAAGTGCTTGGATTGCAATGCTACCTAAATAGATCGATGCAGAAAAATTCGCTGATTCCTAATATGTATGTAGCCTAATTTGGCGGTTAAGTAATTTTGCCTTTCCAGTGACGATTAAAAATAAAAATGTCTAAAACCGCTGTTATCTTGTAAATTAAACACGTGTCTCCAGGAACACCTGACGACTACAATAGTGATAATTGTAAAACTCGAGCTATGCCAACACCCGCATTACTAACTATAGAGCACCCTGTACAGTGTACTCTGTCATGCTGAATGGTATTTATGATCGCTCCGTTCTTGTGTAAGGAGACGGGAGAGAGAAATGAGCCTCTGGTTTTTTGTTAGATATATAAAGGCTCAAGGTTAGCACCTACTATTTGGAACCGCGCACAGACATTTCATAAGTGCCTGTATTTGATTTGACATGAAATAAAGACCTATTCTATTCTATTTCAATGGCGCAAAGATATTGGGCTTATGACGTACGCGAGTGCCAGAACCAATTTAAACCATTTGATACCCACTACTTCGAAAAGTTATTAATTGGGCCGCTAACAATTTTTTTTTCGGCCCAGATTCCACCTAATCTATCATATCGGCCCATACGAATATTCTGTTTTTTCCCCAATTGAGCTGGTAAGATTCTGGGAACTATGCTACAAATAATATTATAATTATCTTGCATGTATTTTTATTTTTACTATATCGTGAAGATTGAAGGTGCCAATAAATATAGTAAAAACATAAAAAAACATGCACGAATAGTGAAAATATTACAAATAAAAATGTGACTGTCAAATGTTCGCGCTAAAACTAAAACACACAGTCACGTGACATGATGTCATTGCATTGCTCGTTCACAGCGTGTGAATATGGTTACCAAGGCAACACGAAGGAGTGACGTCAAAACTCGATGATGGTGTTTGAAATAACGTTCCGTTTTACGTGATTTATAATAAAGATAATGTGTAAACGAAGTATAATTTTTGGATAAATCTTTCATTAGAGCACTTTTCACAACTATTATAATTGATTTTTTAACATAATTTCTCATTATATTATTGTTCAACATTTTGGTCTAGCATTGTATCCATGTTCATTACTGTATTCAGATTTTTATTCGTGGAGACCTGTTATTGGCTGGTTGCAACAAATCTTGTCATTTATATTATTGTTATTTGCTGTTGGTCTCCCTAATACTAAATAAATAAATAAATAAATTATAATTTTGATGCCAGTTTCCTGTTCTTAAATATTATCCAGGCCTTATCTACTAATAAACGCTATATAAAGTGATGTCATGAACAACGCCATTTAAATCATACATTTTTTTATGTACCTATAAGCTTGACATAATTTTATTCACCTATTGGTAAGGCGGATGTTAAATTAAGTTCTAATCTGAAGCCCAATTCTCGTAATTAATTTATAATATGACTGAAAGTTGACCGAACTGAGATTATAATATTATGAATTGACAAAAAGTCATGTATTCTACTCCTCTTAAAGTTCAGTCCGATTCCAGTATGATTTGGATTCAATCTTCTTACAAACTCATTTCAATCTCATTTTTGACGTTTGTGTATAGACGAGAGTGTCAATTTTATTATCTGTGTCAGTTCAAAATGTTAGCAGAATACCGATTTGCCTTTTATTCAACTTTCGATCTCATTACAATATAATGTCACGTTTGACGTTGTTTGAGAGGGTAGGAGAATACCATTTGTGACATTTATGACATTGGTAGTAGATCGGAATGAGATCCGAACTATATTTTGAACATTTTTAATTACGAGAATTGGGCCTCTGGTATTTATCTTATAAAAAGTCTTTCACTAAATGCACTATCTTCCCACGACTTGAAGACTTAGCGTTGTGCTAACCCCTATTTTCTTAACTACCGCACGAACCAGACGTGCAACAAGACTGGCTAAAAGCGTTCGTGTGTCCATTTTAGTCCTGTGTACGGGGGTAGAATAATTAGCTGCGTTTGTGGAAGATATGCCAGTGACGTAGAGTGAAAAATAATGGGTTTATTTTGTGAGTTCTTTATTTAAACTTTGTGATGACTGTGAATGCAGGTAATGTTTTTTATTTGGGTTAGGTATTATCTGGCCCGCAAAAATTTTTTTTGTTAGTTCGCGGGCCAATTAATGATTTTTCAAAGTAGTAGGTATCGAATGGTCCATATTGGTTCTGGCACTCGACGGTCTCTGCCGCAACACGCTGTCTTTGCTCAGTATGGTCACAATATCAAAGCTTTTTTTTATTAATGTGGTGAGAACCCCTCATTGGCTCTCTCTATTTGCCTCCTATGCGCGTTATAAAAATGAAGATAAATAACATCTTATTTCTAAAACCTTGGTTGTTTCCAAAACATGTTTCACCTATTTTGACTCTATAAAAAATAATTGTGAATTTACTTCTAAAATGGCCTTCAAATAATCAACCAGATCAAATAATACTTATTTGTCTTATAAAGAATGTAAATTAGTAAAAATTATGACCTTTGCTTTTTTAATTTTTCATATAATTCTACTAAAACCGTTTTTCGCCCTGATTTGGTCTCGCGCGCTCTATAGTTGTCCCATACGCTTACGTAAGAAAAGAAGACACATGCTGCTATCTATTTCTTACTATTAGGTCTTGTTAGCACCTTAAGTACATGTATTTTTTTTTTAAATAGAAACATTGCCCCTCACTAGGATTTCTCCTGTGTCGAGGGTACAGTTTACAAACATACATGTCACATGCACACACAACCAGACCCGAAACAACTATCTGTAGATCATACAAATATTTGTTCCGTGCGGGGATCGAACCCGCGGCACGTAGCACAGAAAGTTAATCGCTTAGCCACTGCGCCAACCGTGTCGTCAAAATGTCGTCCAATTTTGAACGAACACCGCATGGTGCGCCGGTCGTACACTCGTACATAAGGAGGTATAATATATTCCATGCACGCCAATTTTCGGATATCTGACTCATGATATCAATAACTAAATTAAATATTAAAGAATGAATTTTTACTAAGAATGTTTTACTCCACTAAAAAAAGCAAATGTTCCATCCCTTGTTCAAAACAAAAAGTTTTTATCATGTAAATTTTGCAAAAGAACATTAATCAAAATAAAATCATACTATCATTATGTGATACTGAAGTGCCCTCGCTAAAAATTTCTAAAGCAAATATCGCTTTTAGATTTAACTTTTTCACCATTCATCTTCACGTTATAACTTACTAAGTTTTTATTTTATACAGCGCTTTTTAAGATGAAAATGATATCGAAAACAGCTGTAATCATTTCAACTTTTTAACATTTCAAGCTGTCAGCGAACTCCTCACAATTTCAATACAAAACAGCTCCAACTTATTTTTAATTCATAAATAATTTATTCGTATTCCTTTCCGCCCAATCAACCCTTCAACTGCGGCGAGATCACATCCACCAACTTACAAAATGATATCCGCGTTAATTAACATATCAACATTGAAATTTTAATTTCGGATACGACTTCGGTCTGCGGTCAGATGTTGCTGCCGCGATTTACAGATAATTAACCCTCGCCGGTCGAAAGCACCGAACGATGATATATTTAAAAACGTGTCGAATGCAGTTGATTGATTAATTTCGTGTGGTCGTTGTTTGGGTTAATTTATTATCTCGTGATGAAATGTTGAATGTGAAAGAATAGTCTGATGTTTTTGTATCTGTGACGTTAAAAGGGGTTTTCATTATGTGATAAAACAATGCCAATTTATGTTAATTTGCGTGTAATCTGTGACTATTTATTTCATTGTTTTAATGTGCTTGAGTATTAAAATAACCATCGCATTCTGCTTAAACGAAGCATATACATATATTTGATAGTGACATAACCTTAAATAATTACGCACTGTTGAGTGAACTATACCAGCCTAAACTTGAAATACCTCCTATTAAGCTGCAAATCTGAAATCACAAACAAACAATTCCCTTTACAAAAATTGTTTTAATACACGGAAAACAACACACCCTACAAAATATTACAAGCAAAATGTTCGGGGAGATAGTGCATTAACCAAATTCGTCGGCAATATCTCGCTAAGTGGCCTATCTATCCGAATATCCGCATAGAGGCTTGCCGTACTGCGCTCATAATAACCTTTAGTCGGGATAACCGGCTTTCAGTGCGGTCCGCGCGATGAATAAGAGTGCGGATATTTGAGACGTAATCCAAGTCTGAATAGTAGTAAAATTGAATATACCGTTATTACTTAAAGGAATTTGAGAATCAATGGTTTAAATAGTTGAATGTGTGTCATGGTTGCAATATGATATTTCCACGTCGTTAATACCCGAATTCTATGTGATACTTTACCAATTTGATGTGAAAATAATGTTTTATTACATAATTCAAGTACCTGGTTGTAGCATGGCTGGAAATAAGTTTAAATAAAGAACGAATATGTCTTATTTTATATAAAAAAATACGTTCATTTATTAAACCCTAACTTCGAAAATTTAAAAACAGAGCACCCATTTTTCTCGAACATCCAACGGACTCGTCCAACCGCACCGCGGCATGTTTCACGCCCGCACGCTTTCAATTTGCATTAAGGGTTTATCAGTTTTAATGTGAACACTAAAAGTTGTGCTCCGTCACCGCTGGGGCCGCGGCCGCCTCGACCGCTGTTCGCGTTTACGGGTTGAAATTTTAAGTTGCTTTGAAAACGCCTTTTAAAGAAGATGGATTGCTCTTTGCATTAAGATTTTTACGTAAATAGTTTTATATATGTTGGAGAGGTTTAATGTTATTTTCAATATGGTTTAATGCCTTAACGTTTTAACTGAACATGTCTCGGTATCATTTCGGTCACTAAGTACCTATACTGAAATTGATAAATTATACAAGATACTTTTTAGTCCCGATCCCTTTAAGGGGCTAAAGTACTCATAATTATGAACAACTTTTACTATGGGACCAGCATTGAAATCGTGAAAGAGATATTTGCTGTTCAATACAAATAATTTAATATTACTCCACTAAATGTGTGGAACTGTTGATTTTTTTTCGGGATTTCAGACTTGGTCCTATATTAAAAGTTGTTCATAATGATGAGTACAACACTTTATAGGAGTCGCGACTAGACAGGTAGGACTTTGTATTTATATGAAGATCTTTACATAAATGATGAAACTTGTTTAAAAAAATAAACAATGGTATCTAAACTTAGGTGATAAACTGTTAGATATACTGCTATAGAATACGACACCAATAAAGACTCTAGAATACACCATTAAATTTGTTTACATGATTGGCCACATAAACTTTATGATAGCCAAATTAACAACTAAACTACAAAGCAGTAAAACATTATTATCTTCAAAACTGCGAATAAACGAAACTTGTACACGAAACAGAGACGCCATTCCGCAGAAATTATATTGCGTCACAATTGCATTACAGTGTTAGCGTTCGCTAGCCGAGTGGCGCCCAACGTGGGACCGTTTTAATTGTACTTTTTGCCCGCGTCGTGTAATTACCCACCTCGGGAAACCCGGGAAGTGTATGACGATGTTAATGTGCCGCCTGGTAACCCGACTACAGTGCACAATAAACATTACACCGTTTTGTGACTTTTATACCCAGTGCTGCAGTTGAGGGGTTATATTTGAATTCGTAAATAATTTTGTGTGCCAAGTGTAGTGTGTGAGATTATGGAATGTAGAAAATATGAATGTTTTCATTACTGTTTATACAGGGTGGCGATTTAGTCACCTGCATCCTTTAAGAAGTTGATTCTACTCATCATTATGACCAACTTTTACTATGGAATCAACTTTCAATTCACGAAGAAAAAATCAGCTGTTCCATACATTATGTCGAGTTATGTGAACATAACGCACGAACGCATGCACGAACATCAGATTTTTTTTTTGCGGTTTCTGTGTATGCCCTATAGTAAGAGTTGTTCATAATGATGGGTAGAATCAACTCCTTAAAGGATGCAGGTGACTACATTGCCACCCGGTATATATCTAGGCCTGTCTTTTATTTCTGGTTCCCGGCAGAGATCACTCCCTCTAAAGTCTCTACTTAGGTGTCGTTACAGGCGTTTTGTTTTGTTTGCTTTATTTTTCATTGTTTTTATTTTATGTAATTTTCTGGTTTATTTTTTATTTTTTATGTTTGTTATGTGTGCATGTGCATGCTTGGTGTCCTGTGTGCAAAAAATAAATTGATTTTCTTTCTTTCTTCTTTCTTTTAGGGATTATTTTAAGAAGATGGGCAATAGCATAATTCTCACGGCTACATATCAAGCTATACGTTTCCAGTATAAGTTGGCCTCGCATATCATTATTTTAGGTAATTATTCATAGAAGTGTCTCCTAGTGTATATTGTAAAACATTATTCGCCATAGTACCTTGTTTAGAAGAATTTATGTTTTCTGTGTTTTTCTTATAAACCTCGTTATGTTCCTTGCTATTGTATGTAAACGGGTACAAGGATGCAGAATAAATGGAAGGGATTAGATATTTTTAAATTTAGCTACATACTTAATAAAAAAAAATATGAATCTTTATTTTTACTCATTGGCTAACGAGAGGACACTTTTGACAGAGAACAATGCTAATGTATGCGTTTTGTGACATAAACATAATAATTATTATCAGCTGCATTTAAAGGGTTAGTATTCATAATGACCAGTGTTTAATTTATTATTGTTTTTTGTTTTTTTTTTTATAGCTTTATTTCAGACACAATGTTTCTTGTTTATTGAATAAATTGGATTAGAAAACAATTGTAGTATAGCATGACCTTAATATTTTTCTGATGATAAAAAATATATATTTAAAAAAAGTGTTTTTTTATGAAAAAAGAAAATATCTTCTAGAATCTGTATATCTTAGATCTACGGAATGTGTCGGGTTTTACGTTATAACGTAGAATGTTCAACGTTTCATGTTATTGTGAAGCAAATCCGTTGCTTTGTCCCATCTGTGGGCTTGTAGGCACAATACTTTAGCCACAGCTTAGAGATAGGCTGGCTCATTTTGTACAAAGAGATGCGGCGAGAGCGGCGCGGGTGTCTCTAAAATCGAGATATAAAACGCTATTCACTTGTTTACACAGCAAATATTATCTACAATACGAAAACATAATTATGTACTTATACGGGATAATTTTTTTATGTAGCGCGCATTTGCAGAGTGATTCAGTGTCCGTTCCCAAATGCAAACGCAGTACTTAATTCACCCCAAAACAAAATAAAAAATTGATTTTCTATGGGTTGCGCTAGTAAACCATGCGTGTCCCCCATACTAAGCCGAATTTTGTTCCGCGCGAGGATCGAACCTGCGATACGTAGTGTTGAAAGCTAATCATTTAGCCACTGCGCCAAAAGTGTCGTCAAAACGAAGAAACGCACTGCGTCCTTTACGTTGGCGTCGTCTACACCTTAGAGCCCATCCACACTCGATTCTTCTTCGTTTTCGCGTTTATTATTCACTTTTTGTAAGCAAAAGGCAGGCATCGAACGCGAAAACGCTCGATTCTGCTGCTAAAAGTATCTAGTGTGAACGAACGGTGCGCAAGCGCGACCCAGCTGTTTTCTAAGCTGTGTTAAAACACAGCTCATAGAATAAGTACTTGAGGTAAAACACGGATTATGAGTGGGTATTTTTCGTTTGTGGTAGAAAATGGTGGCATTGTACTGTGTGGATTAGTAACTGTTTGTCATATAGTTCAAGGTTTTAGTGGTTGAATTTCTGTTTTAACTGCGAATGGATAAGATTTTGATTTGCATATAAAGGATATTTTTTTATGTAGTGCGCATAATATGAAGAGTGACTCAGTCTCTGTTCCTCGATGCAACCGCAGTATTGGGATGGGATCATGGGATACAGTTTAAAACAAAATGAGAATTCGATTTAGTATGGGGGACACGCATAATTTACTAGCGCAAGCCATACAAAATCAAATTATTATTTTGTTTTGGAGTGAATTTTAATACTGTAGGTATTTGGGAACGGACAGAAGACAGCGACACGTTGTGGTCATGTGTTGCCATGCACTGCACAGCGGGAACGGGACCTCTTTACAGTGCACCACGGTCTTTAAGAGTTCCCGAAATCCACCACCTGATGCCGATCGATGCCTTGTGATGAGTTTAGCTAGAAGAAATCCCCGGCCAATTTCTCCGGGCGGAGAAGACATGAAAGGTTCTCAAAATAATAATAAAAAATCCTGTCCTTACTCGAGGAGGCTGTTACCGTGCACATCAAGAGCCATCTTAAGCCATTACATATTTAAGTAAACATTTTAAGTACCACGTCATCACCATCCGCGTGCATTGTATACATAATTAATGTGAGTATATCAATATCGTCATTACCAGAAGCTCTTTAGCTTAACGCGGTAAAAGCTGATTCGGGTTCTGCCTTAGTGTTGAAGCGAGTGAGTTTAATATTTACACATTACTACGACTCGTCCCCGGCTTCGCACTGTTGCAGTTTCTCGACTATCCTTACATTAAATATGAAAGTATTTTTCAAATATGCTTCCCGGAAGAAATGCCCGGTAATTCCCGCTACCCGCTCCCACTGTAACCCCACAACAGTGATCCCCACGCGTTGGCGGTTAAAGAAGAGTTTTCATAGTAATCAGTTAATACATCGATGCACTCTAGTGTTTGACATAATACATTCTGGCTCCTTACCGCAAATTCCCGGTAATTCCCGCTACCCGCTCCTACTGTAACCCCACATCGGTAATCCCCACGCGTTGACGATTAAAGAAAAGTTTTCATAGTAATCAGTTAATACATCGATGGACTCTAAAGTGCTCGACATCTGGCTCCTTACCGCAAATTCCCGGTAATTCCCGCTCCCACTGTAGCCCCACATCGCTGATCCCCACGCGTTGGCGATAAATAATCCGCCGTTCAGCCATTACACACGGCTGTACATCGGGCCTCGATAATTTATACGAGAGCTGTTACCTTAATATGGTGCACGAGGGTTTTATTTTACTTCAAGGATGTTCTCAAGATCGGCTTTGTGATGATAATATAAAAACTAATATACAACGTGTGACAGCCTAGCGGTTGAACGCTTGCCTTCCATGTAGGAGGGCCTAAGTTCAACCCCGGCCCGCATCTTAGATTTTTAGAATTTTATTTTATTATTTATATTACTTTATTTTAAATTTATGTGCGAATCAGGATTTGATTGGGAAAACATTCTGAGGAAACCTGCACACCTAAGAGAGCATCATAAAAGTCCTCGATGGTGTGTGTAGTCCGCCAACGCGCACCAGTCCAGTGTGGTTGGTGGACTAAGACCTAACCCTTCTCATTCCGAAAAGAGGCCCGTGTCCAGCAGTGGGACAGTGGGCTGGTTATTTTATACGTGTATCAGAATCAACCTTAAATATGACCCCGGCATTTTAGATACCTACAAATTGTATATATATTATAGTTTTAGAGATATTTTAAGAAAACACTGGTTCCGGACCCCGGTAATCGGTAGTCATGGTGATAATCTTACAAAGAGGTTTTATCTATGCTTATAAAAATACCTTTGCTTGCCATTCGTTATAAATAAGGATCTACTTTAATATCGGAGGTTGATATAATTATAGTGCTCATTATTGACGACACGGTTGGCGACTAGCTGTCTACGCTACGTGCCGCGGGTTCGATCCCGCTCGGAACAAGTATTTGTATGATCTGTAGATAATTGTTTCGGGTCTGGGTGTGTGCATGTGAGATGCATGTTTGTAAACTGGACCCTCGACACAGGAGAAAATATAGAGGGTGCACGTAAAAAAAAAAAACTTTCTGAACAACTTTTATTACGAGATTGACACTGAAATCGCGAAAAAATATTAGCAGTTCCATACAAATAATTTAGTATTACTCGATTAAATGTATGGAACAGCAGATTTTTTTTCGCGTTTTCTGGGTTTGTTCCATGGAGCTTTTTATGATATAGGCACTTTGAGATCAAACGAGCACACTTCTATCCTTTTTTTTAGTTTCCAATCCGTACCCCTTGTCGTGGGTAGGTACAGTTTACAAACACATCTCACATGCACACAGGAACAGAGACTGAATCAATCTAAAAATTATGCGCACTACATAAAAAATATCGTGTATACATACAGGCTGATGTGACGGAAGCAAAATTCCAAACAAAATCCAGCTTTCAAAACCAGGTCATCCTATATTGTGCTTGAATATGACGTGGCACAAACTCTTCAAGAGCTATTACCCAAATTAGGACCCTGTCGGCGCGACGATAAAATTTCGCCTTATAGTCGTTACTCGCTTTGTGCAAACTTAATATCCTGTTTTTAGCCCCCGACAAAAAAGGAGGGGTGGTATAAGTTTGTAGTGTGTATCTGTGTATCTATGTATCTGTGTGTCTGTCTGTAGCATCGTAGCTCGTTTTTAATCGTTTGTTTCATGAAAATCTGTCCAGTCGTTCAAAAGTTACAGCTCTTTTTCTAGTTGGAGTCGGGGGTTTTTGACGGTTAGGTTATTCATACCAAAAATCGGGCTTAGGGCGTAATTTTTGGAGATAATTGGTTTTAGGACACAATTTTAGGAGACTATACGCATTTCCATATCCTAGAAACAGAACTTTTGATTAGGTTGTTATAGAATAGAATAGAATACTCTATGTACACCAATAAATTTTTGACAAAAATATGCTTATAAAAGATATGTACAAAGAGCGTTCTTATCGCAGTCGTTGATCTCGTCCAGACCATCTTAGGATGGACAAGAACAGAAGGTGACAAGAAAAGGGTACAGTCCGCACGCGAGCTCCAAGGAATTGGGGGCTGAGGAAGCGGGCACGTTGCACTGCGCCCGATCGTCGCTCATACTGACACTCTCTCAGTACCAGTGGTACCCCGAGACCCTGGTACTAGGAGAGTGCGGGATTCTAATGATCTTGGGGGTCATAATTAGCATTCAAAATTGCAAGTGTCTAGGTCAAATAGATTTTGAGTGATGGGACCACAAAAGTTTCCAAATAATTCGTGTAACATACAGCAGTGTGCAGCGCCTGTCGGTATTAGGGATTGCAAATATTCGATGTTTTTCGGTATTCGAATATTCGAAAAAAAATTCAGCCCTATTCGAACTATTCGAATAATATTCGAATATTTCAGAAAAATTAAATATTTATATAATTTGTCACATTTTTGTAGCCTTACAAACTGGTATCATATTTTTATGTAAGTTCGCCTAACATCCCCAATCATTACAAATATTTAAACATCAATCTTGTAATCAAATGAAATAATTTTAACAAATTCTTAATAAAAATGTTGTCCAGTGAAGTTTTCTCTTCACGTATTAATATATAAATAGTTAGAAGTAATATGAACTTCGACCATAACCAGAAAATCAAAATTTCACAAATAAAATCAAATAAACATTTTTTTTTTCAAATTGTCCTCCAAAACTCATAGTGGACGTAATCAAAACAATGCCACCAGTATCATTCAATTACCTTCCATTGAAAGTTGTTGAAACCAAATAATATAACTATGGTTTTGTTGCCAGAATATGGTTTTGTTGCCGGAAAGGGAACTCGTGAGCAAATATTGAATGTCTGCATTCTCATCGAGAAATGTCGTGAGTTTAACGTACCACTGGTCCTGTGCTTTATAAATTACGCAAAGGCATTTGACTACGTACAATGGCAAACTATTTTCGATGTGCTTATTGAGATGGGCGTCCCTACGCACCTTACTTTCCTGATTCAGTATTTCTACCTTGATGGCACCAGCATTGTGAAACTGGAAAACCAAGAATCTAAGTCTTTCCACATGGAACGAGGCATGCGTCAAGGATGTATACTATCGCCGAAGTTATTTAACCTATATGGGGAACATATTATGCGAAAAGCAAATAGAATAGAAAATAAATTAGTATAGGCAGTCAAAGACTCACGAACCTAAGGTACGCGGATAATACCACTATAATTGTGTTTAGTGTAGAAGAGATGGCGAACCTGCTAAAGCATATACGGGAACACTTCCACTTTCTAATCTACTTGACGGGTACGAGAAAGTCAGCGAGTTCGTGTATCTTGGGTCACTGATAAGGATAACTAGTGAGGGCAGCTGCCGTAGATTCGGTATGGCTAAGAGTGCAATGGCAAAACTCGACAAAATTTGGAAGAAACGTGGTTTCACCGTATGACCAAAGTGCGATTAATGCATCCTCTGGTCTTCTCAATATATTTATATGGCGCGGAAACGTGGTGCATAGAAAATCGTGATAGCAGTAAGATCGATGCTTTTTAGATGTGGTGTTGGCGCAGATTGCTTCGTATACCCTGGACTGCTATGAGAACTAATGAATCCATTCTGTAGGAGCTCAACATCGCCAAGCGACTTTCCACAGTTTGCCGGGAGCGTGCCCTCGGTTTTTTCGGTCATATCATGCAGTCTTCTAAGCATTGTCTGGAAAAACCTTACAATAGTGGGCTGGCTGGAAGGGAAACCCACTCAAGGCAGAGCGCCGATAAGATGGTCGGATGCAATAAGAAGGGCTGGTGGAGGCAGCATGCAGAAAGCGGTCCACGCAACGAAAGACCGCATGGTTTGGAGGCGCGTTGTATGTGGTCGCGATTCTCATCAGTGAGGGAACGATGAAGAAGAGGAGGACCTGTGTCATATAGAGCCATCCGCATTTTTATTGATGTTTCTAGATTATTGATGTTCGCAAGTGACCGTTGATTGGTCGAATGGCCGTCAATCTGAGCAGTGCCGATCTATTCGAAGATTTGACGACCACGCGTTAGACGTCGCGTTAATAATCAACAAATAATGCTGTAACCTTAATTGTTATGGTAATATTCGAATGTTCGAATATTTTATAATTTACTATTCGAATATGAATTTCAAATTGATATTCGAATAATTCGAATATTCGAATATGGAATTGCAATCCCTAGTCGGTATACGAACTTGGCTTGAACACTGCCGTGCGTCTTACACAGGAGAATAATCTAATAACGGAGAAATCCTAGAGTTAGGCATCAATCAGAGTGTAAAACATCCAGAAAATTACTGATTGATTCACATGTAGGTATCAGCTTTAGATACAGCTCTGAGCATCCCAAACGGAATAAAAATACACATAAATAAATATGCCTATCAAACGTCTTACGATTAAACAAAATTAGCATTCCCGTCAACAAAAAAAGATACATACATAATCATATCTAATTGCATCTTAGTATCGGCTGCGCATGCGTATGTAAATCCTACTTATTAATTCTGTGAGCGAGGTAACTGATATGAGCCTCACATAATTCCTATTAACAACAACGTCAGAGGAGAAGCTTCTAACAAATCGTCATAGATTATGTAAGTGTAGAAGTGTTGGTTTTGATTGAAAATTGTCTTACCCTTTTTGAACTTTATGTCTGCTGCCTACTCTTTACTTTCCATGTCACTTTCATCTGGCTATCGGCTGAGCCTATTTGATAATTAAGTATTGGTCCTGATTCTATTACACATCGCTCTAATTTTAATCACATTATATCTTTTTCTACAAACTTATTTGGAAAAGAACAGAAAATATTTCGAACCGTCAAATTAGTCAGACCCTTGTAAATTAGACGCGACCTTTGGCGATGGCGATTATATTCATGTTGATAACAAGCAAGTGGATTAATTTGACAATACTAAATATCTTCTTTCCTTTTCTCATATTTTTTTTATTAAAAAGAGACGAGTGAGGCTAAAATGAGTTTAGTCAGTAAAATCAGAAACCCTAGCAATGAAATAATTTTCTTTATATTGACATTATGTTCCCACTTTATAATTCTGTCGGCCCTGGCCATTATTCTATGCCACGGACCCCAAGCCATAAGCCGAGTTTATTTGAATACTATCTTCTCTACCTTTGATCAGTCTGTCGCCTCTATCCGCTACCTACTCTATGCCACATTCATCTAGCTATCGGCTCAACCTATTTGAATTTGAAACGACGTTACATCCTTGTAGAGGGCGTTAATGCTACTACCTACTGAGTAACAGTGGGCGTCTACGAGTTACGTGTCATAGACCCATGGACGTAGTGAAGTGGGATTGATAAGTTGTAAATGAACTGATGAATTTGAAGTTTTAGGGCGACCGCCATAACCTCTCTCCCGATGGCTTTAAATTTTCATAAAGACAACAATAATATATTATAGAATTTTTTTATCGTGATACCGTGTGTATATCCACGCTCACCCTCCGCCCCGCGTCCCCCAAAACCGTTGGGAGGGTCGCGCTTACAGCAGTCGGCCTATAAGTCAATGTGAAGATGTTTCTATTATTTCTATGATGAAATTATGAATATTCTTTCTTTTAATCGGTTGTTTGTTTCTACTTTTTTGCGAATGGTGGTTTGGTTGTTTTATAAGATAGTGAGTGATGTATTTTTTTTTTAACAATACCCATTAAATTAAAAAAGTTTTATACGCTAATTTGATACTTTAAAAAAATGCGTTCTCGTTTTTATGAACTATGGAATGAATCTCTGTTTCAATGCACACTTTTAGTATGGAAAGTAAACTTTATTCATAAAAGTTGACACCATTAGGTTCAATAAGACTCACTCTATCACAAGGGAGTTTTATTTACAGTTATACCTATCTATAAAAAAAAAGATTTATTATTTATTTATTTATACTCTTTATTGTACACCAGGTAATAAAAACACGATGGAGATTCACATAAGCTAATGTACAAAGGGGTGTTAAATGCTCTAAGACAATGGGCGGTCTTATCGCGCACAGCGATCTGTTCCTGACAACCTTTGGATGGACATAACAGAAAAGAAATAGGTAATGGCAGTCTAGGTGTACAACTGTACATGTTGGTTCATTATTGCGCCCAGCAAATGCTGAGCTGGCTACCCTTTCGGTATGGCATGCTTGACAGGATTATACCTATTTAAAAATATTTTATTTCGTTTTATTACTTTTTTTTTTTTTTTTTTTTTTATCTTCTCTCTCCTATGTTGTCAATATGTCTGTGCCGAATAAATGTTCTTTTCTTTCTTTCTTTTCTATATGTTTAAAACGCAGCTATTTTAAAACGTTATATAAAACGGACAATACTCCGCTAAGCCTACAGCCATAAACAATACATTATATCGTATAATACAATTTATTTTACCGTTACGTGATATCTATAGTACAATCAGATAATCTTGGGATCGAGAATGCGGCGCGGCGCAAGCGCATGAACTTGTAATACGGTTTGGTTGAGATTTTTTTTAAGAACAAGACATTTTAGTGCCTTAAAATAAAATGCTTGTAAGGTGATTATTATTTGAATTTATGATATATTTTATACAAAAAAAATCTTGGTCAATTAAAATAATGCCATTATTTAAGTCAATCTATATACAGCGTGTAATTTAACTAACTCGAAATCTCACATCCAGTTAAAAGCATAATTCAGTAACCAAAACAATAGTTTTTTTAGAGTAAACTATTATTTTGAAGAAAATATTTTTGAGCCTAGCTGCTAGCATTACTTACTGCATGATAAATTGAGTCTTATAGTTTTCAAATAAGGTTTAATTTTCATTGACTCAATCGAGCGCTGGGTACCACGAACGTCATATTTTTTGGAAAAAAAATTCCTATATTATTTAAAAGTTACTGAAATCTATTCAATAGGCAATTATAAACAAAATATATTCAGGTTTTGCGCTTATTCAATTACATTATGAACAACTTTTATTATGGGACCAACCCTGAAATCACGAAAAATAAATCTGCTGTCCCATACATTTAGTCGAGTAATATTTAATTATTTGTATGGGACAGCAAATAATTTTATTAGCGATTTCTTATTTTGTTTCATAGTAAAAGTTGTCTACAAATTACGAAGCGTTTAAAACACAAGACTTTATAGGTAGAGAGCAATTATTTTCTCTAAAAGATAATCAGACAAAGCATTAGTTTCTATCAGCCATAGAAAATATGACATATCCCCTTAGGTGGAGTAGGCAAGCACGACGCAAGGCTCACGTTCGAGCCCCGTTGATGCTCCGGGCGGTATGATTATCTTAGTAGCGGTATCCAGGAAACTGGTCGGATAGTTGTATATTCTACTCGTCTGGTAGGATAATAGAATGGATCATGGACTTTTGTTCGCGGGACTCTTTGTGTTTAGAGAAATTCTGGAATAATTAGAATTAGTTTTTAGGTACGGAGAGAATTAGCGATAGTTTTGTAAGTCGGATCAAACTCACAAAATAAATAATAACCTAACCGTAAAAAACCACCGACTCCAACTAGACAAAGAGCTGTAACTTTTGAACGGCTGCACAGAGTTTCATGAAACATAGCTAAGATTATACCCGATTAAACTAGCTTTGAACTAAAAAAACTGCATTGAAATCGGTTCATCCGTTTTGGAGCTACGATGCCGCAGACAGATACACAGATCCACTGTTACACAGATACACACTACAAACTTATAACATCCCTCTTTTGTGTCGGAGGTTAATAATAAATAAATGCAGCCCTTTACTGTCCCACTGCTGGGCACGGGCCTCTTCTCAGAATGAGAAGTGTTAGGCCTTAGTCCACCACGCTGGCTTAGTGTGGGTTGATGGACTACACGTACCATCGATCACTTTATGAGGTCCTCTCAGGAGTGCAGGTTTCCTCACGATGTCTTCTTTCACCGTTATCGCAAGTGATAATCAATTTCTAATGAACATGAATCTGAAAAGTCAGAGGTGCGGGCCGGATTCGAATTCAGACCCTCTTGCATGGAAGGCGATCATTCAACCGCTAGGCTATCACTACCTTTTTTCACTACTAAATACTGTATAGAATTATATATTATATACTTTATTGTACAACTGAATGTATAAAGTTTGTAAGTAAAGGAGATTACAATAATAAAGTACAATGGGCGGCCTTATTGCTTAGCAGTTTCTTCCAGGCAACGTTTGGATGGAATAAAATGACACAAACAAGTTATGGGGCAGATTGTGGTGTACATAAATATGTATGTTGTACTAAGTATATCTCCTTACAAAAAAAAAACTAATTAAACATGACTGTTATGCAAATATATAAAAATTAATTCTTAATTCTTTATTGTACACGAAAATGAGATAAAAGACAAATACAATTGAGATGGTATGTACACAGGCGAGCTTAACCCAATACCCAATTAAATATTGAAAGGCTATTTATTCTAAGGAACTTTTATTTTCTAAATACGAAACTTTAATAAATCATTCGATATTATAAAAATAAAAATAATGAAAAATATTAATTACCCTTCGAAAAAATTGCCTTTCAAGTTTATACGTTTATAATATTTTCAACTAAACTTAAAATATTGGATACTAGCGTTTTTCTAGGAAAGTCTAATTCTACCAATAAAAATTCCTTGACAAGTTGCCAGCCAAGTTATTTCTTAGATGATTAAATAGTAAGAAATTGCTTTCATTTACGAGGAAATAGTACCTAATCGATTGTGATTACTTGAGAACGGCAGAACTAGTGCCATTTGTCACGATTTTCTTATATTACTACTGTAATGGTATTTTTGATTGCCATAACTTTACGAAAGAATCTTTTACTAGTTCAGTGGTTGGCGGTGAGAAAAATCTCAGACTATTCCAGGTTATTCATAAATATGTTTGAATGGGTTTATCACAATGTAGTGTAATACACTGGATCCGAACTCAGGAATTTTTAAACTCCGACATCTGTCTGTGGCATCGTAGCTCCAAAACGAATGGACCGATTTCAATGCATTTTTTTTTATTCTAAAGCTAATTTAATCGGTTATCATCTTAGCTATATTTCATGAAAATATGTTCAGCCGTTCAAAAGTTACAGCTCTTTTTCTAGTTGAAGTCGGGGGTTTTTGACGGTTAGGTTATGAGGAAATGTGTTGTCTCGTATGTACAACGTGTATCAGAAATATTATGTGTGGTCATATTTAAGGCTGTGGACCAGGCTATCAAGCTGAACAACTTTCAAATCTCATCGAAATCCGTTCTTCTATTTAGAGTCAGATACATCAAAACACCTTCCCAAACTTTCATGCTGGCACTTCATATTTTGTATTTGTACGAATATTCGCTTTACAAAAAGAAACCTTTTATAAACTGTACAATAGTGATTTTGCATTGGCCATATAACGCGAATATTCTTAGATACAAATACAGATGTAAACTTCCAACATCACATATATAATATTATTTTTAATATCCAAGACGATTAGCGATATTAATATTAAATATCTTTCCAAATATTGATCGGTTTCATTCAAAAATAAATAGTAGCACAAGTAAAATATTAGTTCAAAGTATTGTAGCAGTGATCTAGTGAGTGCGTCTATGTGAAGCACGGACGGGCGAAGGCTGCGCGCGCGCCGTGTCACTGACACCGCCATCATTTGGTAGCGGATATGGTGGCTGGAGCGGGAAGCGTTATTACTTTACCTTGGTTGTGCTCATCATTGTGAACAACTTTTACTACGGAACGAAGACTGAAATCGCGAAAAAATAAAATTAGTTATTCCATACGGTTCTAGTTGAGTAATATTAAATTATTTGTATGGAACAGCAGATTTTTTTATTCGCGATTTCATCTTTGGTTCCTTAATAAAAGTTATTCATAATGATGAGTACAATATCCCCTTAAAGGGATCGGGACTAGAAACATTGGACCTTTATATTGTAGGGTCTACGCTATAATCAATATATGTGTAGTCTAATTTGGGCTCATAGATTCGACATGGGTATATTACTAAAAACAAAACTATGGAACGCTTAGTAGTCTATCGATTTGACGGCAAACGTTCTTGACATCTAGCGACGTAGTCCATCAATAAATGTTGCAATGCCACAAACGGAGATTAATGGAATCAAATCGCTAAAGCAACGGAAGGTATGGAAACCAATCCATGAACTGAGAGACTTAATTTATTCCACATCCAAGACCAAGCTAAATATCCGACTCCTGGATTTCATCTGTATCGCCTGTATCTATTACAGACATAGGTACAGACAGTCTTACATCTCAAGCGCATACATTCTTTTTTTTTTATTGAGAACCCTTCATAATCTATTTACCGATTGGGAGGGGGACTCTTGTCGGCTAAACTTACCAAGGCAGTCCGTTTTCGGCACCTAATGGTGAATTTCGGGAACTCTTAAAAACCACGACGAAGCCCACCAAGGTGCCACGCCTGGCAACATCTCGGGGGGAGACTGTAAGGAGGACCCCCGTTACTCTCGCTGTGCAGTGCATGGCTACACATGACCATATTTCACTGTCTTCTCGGGGGATGCTCGGTGTGAGAGCAACAAAATCCACTCCGTGCGCTCGCGACCTCGGAGGCCCGACAGATGTTACGAGGAAGTAATGGCGTAGTTCGCGCCGAGGTGGCTGCTTCTCGGCACATTCTTCTCCAAGTGAAATCGGCTCTCTCGATCCCGCTCTGCATGCGCATACACCCGACACAAATTGGTAGGCCATAAAAATCCACCCACTGTCGAATAGAGGTGACTTTCAAATCGCTTTTCTTTGTCTAACATGACCTCACCTTACCGTCTCAGCAGAAGTCTCCCCGAGTACTCCAACCGGTTTGTACACACCTTTAGCTTATTTGTTGTGTTATGATTTATGGTCATCTCTCATGTTGGCCCTTCTATCACACTATGCGTCAACACAACCATATAAAGAAAGAAAAAATACTTTTAATTGTAGAACATAATATTAACAAAAAAATACAATTTGATTATCACAACAAACACAATAGCTTTTGGGAGGGTGATTAGTTGATTACCCAGAAAATCAATTATATCGTCATTGTGGATTAATGTATGTATATCGTTCGTCTGCCACCTTACGCTTCAGCTGAAAATCAGCGCTGCAGTTACATGCAGCAATATGCTGAGCTGAGGCTTATTAGACACGCATTACCACACCGAGCCTGCCAGGCATCGCACAAACTATCGGTAGCCTGATACCGTCGATTATTGTTGTTGAACTTCTTTGTTGTTTATGTCTTATCCTTTCTGTGTGCGTAGTAATTATTTTATTATATTGTGTGTTGGTTTTTGTGATGTCTAATAAATGTATTTTCTTTCTTTTCTTTTAAATAGATAACTTTCCCTTCGGTCATCACAATCTCAATAAATAGATACTTTTCCCAAGAGATAACAGCATGGAGTCCTAAAAGGGACTGAAAAGATCAATCAAAGACAGGCGGGCCGTATGCTTGGTTGCCAAATAAGTGGTATAATAAATACCTTACCATTATGAATTCCATCTAATTGCTTGTCATCAACGTGTATGGCAATACCATTCATTGGCCGAAGGTCATTCGAGATGAATAGCATTTGATGCTCATCACTTGTAGGTCATTCAGCCGACAGGAGGTGTGCCTTTATGTACAGTCAAACAAATAGATAAATAACCAGGGTAATCATTTTTTTTTCTTTTTTTTTATGAAATCTTTATTGTTGTACACAGGTATTATTGGTGAATGCGCTCTTTCACTATGTTGTATGTCTGTCAAGTAATGACTCGTTTGTTGTATAGTATATAAAAAAAAAATGCTTCATGTACAATTAGAGGATTCGATCCCGGGATCCCGAATCCCGGGATCCCGGGATCCCGGCCCTATTTCAGTCCCGGGATTTTCGGGATTGACGAAAGTGTTACTATAATCGTTCAATTTGTTTTTTATACATAGTTATGAAGCTACACCTATATGAGAAATGTGTCAGATTACTATTATTATATTATGTTATTTATTTATACAAGGTAACTTCATAGCTTACAGTAAATAACAAGTAATTGAGGGTCTGACCATTACGCCAGAAACGAAGTAGGTACTCATTAAATCCATACATAGCATAAATTGTTACAGAGTCTTGTTGAGCCTGACCATTAGTAGCGAAAATAATATAATAATAATAATATATAATTATGTTATATTAATTAACACTTGTTATGTTTATGTTACACTAGCGACCCGTCCCCGGCTTCGCACGGGTGCAGTTTCTCTACTATCCTTACATTAAATATGAAAGTTTTATACATTTATAAACCTTCCTCTTGAATCACTCTATCTATTTATTTATTTAATAATTATTTTTTTAGGAAGACAAACAGCACATATTCAATCAATCTATTAAAAAAAACCGCATCTAAATCCGTTGCGTAGTTTTAAAGATCTAAGCATACATAGGGACAGACAGCGGGAAGCGACTTTGTTTTATACTATGTAGTGATAATGTTAAAAGTTCATTTAATTTTGTTAAGTAAAGGTTGTTTTTTTACTTAAATCACCTAGCCACAGAACACAGAAAAGAAGTAACGAAAGAAAAACCGCTTTCTGTGTTTGGTGAACCTAACCGTCAAAAATCCCCGACTCCAACAAAAAAAAAGAGATAATATAACTTTTGAACAGATTTTCATGAAACATAGCTAAGATGATACCCGATTAATCATAATCATTTATTTCAAGACAACAGAGACCATCACATAACAAAGTATGCACAAATTACAATAAGATAAAATACAATACATTAATTGAAATTCGGCAAAGAAAATAAAATAAAATACATTAATTATAAAATTCAAAATAAAACATGTCAATTACAATTAAACTAGCTTTCAATTAATATCTGCATTGAAATCGGTCCATCCGCTTTGGAGCTACGATCTATGGCTACGATGCCACTGAGAGATACACAGATACACAAATCCACAGATACACAGCTACACAGTACAAACTTATAATACCCCTCTTTTTTGTCGGGGGTTGAAAAAGGATTTTAGTTGGTTTTTGTAGAATTTTTACTTTACTTTTTTCGTCTTATTACATTATGGACATTAATTTACATTGTCAATAAAGAAGCAGATTTTTATATACCTTACGTAATTTTTTGTTTGCAATCTTAAATCCCGGGATTATCCCGGGATCCCGGGATTGACTGTGTACAATCCCGAAATCCCGGGATTAGAAATTAGGCCCGGGATCGAATTCTCTATGTACAATGTACAAAGGCGATCTTAATGCCGTATGCATTCTCTGCCAGACAACCTATCTATATAATTATGTATATCTTTTTCACCAGTCACCACCGCTTGTTAGTGTTACGTTATATAAATGATGTTTATTAAAAAAAAATGGATTTTTTTGAATAAACTTTGACAATAATGTTCAACTATATCCATTAATTAAATATACTGAAAATGAAATACACTAAGAAATTCCTGAGAAAACTTAATCTAAGTATATCCCGGGACCACTGACCATGGCTACCTATCCCTTTGCTCGATTGTACATCACAGATGTTAAGCACAGTATACATAGTGTGTTAAGTATGTACCTTCACCTTTTTAAATTGGTTTTTTATTGTGTTGACATGTGAAAATATGCTTTTGAAATTCTGTCGCCAATAATCAGTATTATTATTAAAATACTCGTACGTATGCAACGAATTGAGAACTTCCTCCTTTTCGAATCCGATTAAATAACCGTACGCCTATCATCCTGAATATTATTTATTTATTGATAAATATATATGTACCTATGTATGTAAATAACAATTAATGTATCTATATTATTTTATCTATTTTTTTTTTCTGATAGATTTAAGTTTCTATAGTTTTAATATTTAGTTATTTTTTTGGTCGTCAATTTTCCCTCGTACTTGATTACATTAACTTGAAAATGAAATATTAATCATTAATCTTTGTATCTAAGTATTTATTTACAAGCAACCTCAAGACTCACCTATTAGAGTAATATAATATTGATAGTTTCGAGCGTATGGCACTCGTGGGTTGCAGCTGAAAACCAGCGTCAGGTGGCCAGTATCACTGCCTCCTGACATTATGCTGAGCTGCGGCCCGCCGGCACAATAACTCATTTTATTATATAATTATGTTTTCTATGTTTTTGCTTTTATTTTTTTGTTGTGCTAATAAACTTTTTTCTTTCTTTCTTTCTCAAAATAAGCTGAGGTCTCAGTTTGCCAATCTCGTTTATTTATAAGTCTTCTTATGTCGTTTCTGCATGAGCTGTTACATACAAATGCTTAGCCGTGGTTGATAGAATATCCAGTCAGAAAAATTCTTAACGATGACATGACTCGGACGAACGTAATTAGATACAGATGTATGTACTCAGGTCACAACTCACAATAGATCTTCGCAGATCGCAGTGACAAAGGGGCTTAGGACAAATAGACGGGCCATACACCAACATTAATGTACTACAAAATGGCGTAAACTTTACTATAGCTACATAGCAGTAAATATAATTATACAGTGCGCGAAAAAAGGGAAAGAAAATGAAAGCCACCATACGCCATGTCGGTTGTTAGAAAAAGATGAATATAGACGTTTAGTTACGTGGCATTAGCTGCTGCATGCCCATTCTCTCAGTCGGTGCAGGGCATTTACCTTGCCAATATAGAGCGCGGGCAACGCGTCTATTTGTAAAATGTTATTGCCTAGGACCCTACCTCTTCTAAATAAAGATAATGTACACAGGTAGGTACCTAGTTAAGTACAGACGGACGTACTTAGGTACAGATGGACGTACTTAGGTACAGATGGACGTACTTAGGTACAGATGGACGTACTTAGAAGACATGTTGTGTGCTCTCTATATACCTTAGACATTGAAAGCTTGTGTTATAAGGTCCTACATCAGTGGTCAGCAAAACGGCTCGGGCATATGGCATTTTAATTAACCACTTGGTTACGGGTCTGCCGCGAATCAATTAACGAATCGATCCACAAGAAAGTTTAAAAATAATGCAATACAATAAACTTTATAATTATAAGTGTACATATTTAAGTTTATAGTTTGTTTTAAATAATAAAAAAAAAAAAAAAAAAAAGAGAATATCAAAAAAAAAAAACTTTATTGTACACCAGAAATACAAAAGATACATTATTTAATTTTATAAATATATACATGTAGAATGGGCGGTCTTATCGCTAAAAGCGATGTCTTCCAGACAACCTTTGGATGGACATGACTTGGAAGAAATAGAAAAAGGGCAGTTTGCGGTGTACCATACATATTATTTTATACAGATAAATAATATGCATAAAATTTATAAATACACTTACACAAAATAAATAAATATACAGTGTTATTATTACTTATTATATGTATAAGTGGTATTGGAGGAGTACCTAAGTATAATATTTACAGCATAATAATAACATTCCTACTAAACAGATAGGTAGTGATGTTTAAGCAATACTTTAAAAGAAGTCAATGACTGTGCTCTTCTTAATAATGAGGAAATCTAATTTGGCTCTTAAAAGTGATCTTAATCATTGTACTGCTGATATTCAGCTCTTCTCACTCATGCGTTTGTTGATCACTGGTTATTAGAGATTTAACTGAAGATTTTTTAACTCAAGAAAAACCTAACTATTTACCCTTTATCCTACCTCTGAAATAAACTATACTTTCCAAAATTCCGTTGCATTTCTGGCCGATACTTCAAAGAGATCTAGTAGACGAACGTTTCACCCGTTTTGTTTTGCTAATACGGCTGCCTTTTGTATGCAAAACGACATTTGGGAAGGTACTTGAGTCAGGTGCTCAATTCAGCCCTTTGTGTGTCTCTGTACTCCACTGGTGGACATAGGCTTAACCACAAACAATACCGTTCAAATATCGGCGGTTTTTTTTTATTTCGATGGCATTATTTCCATGTCTGAAACACCAAACAGACTACCTAGGTACTATGTGTCGTCAGCAATAGTAAAAGTTAGTAGTTTTTTTTAAAGTCACTTTATAGGCAATGAATCATACGGCCCGCCTGATGGTAAGCGGTTACCGTAACCTATGGATGCTTGCAACACCAGGGGCATCACTCGCGCGTTGCCGACCCTACTACTAGCGCCAACGCGGCGCTTCCCCGAGGAGCACTGGTGACCTTACTCACCGTTAGGAACACAACGCTGCAAAACAGCAGTGTTTTATGGTGTAATTACTGCATGGAAAGCAAAAAAAAAAGAAATTAAAATGGAATTTCAAATGATAGTTATTATTTTATTGTAGTTACTTAAAATTGTCTAATCTATAACGTGTATCAGAAATGAGTGGTCATATGATCAGACCATCAAACTGAACAACTTCCTCTGTGGGACCAACATTGTAATCGCGAAAGAAAATCTGCTGTTCCATACAAAACTTTAATTTAATACTACTCGACCCAAACGAGGACCGCTGATTATTTTTTTGCGATTACGATGTTGGTCCCATAGAGAAAGTTGTTCAGTTTGATGGTCTGATCCACACCCTTAAATATGACCACGCATTTCTGATGTAACACGTTGTATAAAAAAAAAAAAAAAAATAGTACAAAAAAAAACTCATTCATACCGAATTACAGGTCACCCTATGCCAATAACGTAATATGGTCTAGATAAATAATATGATGACCTAATAGCTATAATCACAAATCTCAATGTAACATAACCTAATACTACTACCAGAAAAACAAATATTTTTAAAATTTATCGTAGTATCAAATATCGGACATAAAATAGGGGCAATAAAATATGTATCTATAAATAATAATGAAATGTATGTAAATTGAGTCATAAAAATATAACAAGTATTGCTTCGCATGATATATTAGAATAAAGGGCAAAAGACTTCTTGTATAAGTACACTCAGCGTCAAAAGTAGCTGATCATCGTCAACAATTTTGGTTATATAGATTTTTTTTTTTCAATCTATACCTTAATTATTTTTATGTTTTTAATTTTACTTGTCATCGAATGAATTTTGTAATGATTAATTGGATTTTTATTAACTTATTGATATGGATAATACTTACAATAATTTTAACGGATATGGTTTTACACAACAATTTAAATTTTACGGATTTTTTAAAAATCCAATGAACCGGTTTTAATTAATTAATTAATTTTTATTATTTAATTTTTATTCGATTTTTTTAAATATAATACCTGTATAATCTTATAATTCAATTATTATAATTAACGTAATCATCCCTTATTGCGTAAGGACCTGTCTGTTAACAATAAGATATCTGATAACAAATAAATAAATAAATTGTACAAAGTTTTATAAGATTTTTTATGAATAAAAACTTACCAATTTCATTAATTTCTGTAATGAATGCGTAACTTAAATATAAACTGTTATATAAGTATACTTAATGCCTAAAACCCGTACGAAACCGCAAACTAAGACGAGTTACTGAATATTACAGTTTAAATTTAAACTATACATTTTAAGTTAGTAGCCTGTAAGCTCTCGTGGACAAAGGCGCTTCCTAGCTTTGAGCGCCGATTAAAATATGCAAAACAATGTCTTATCTTGTTATAATCTTTTCTTTACTGAAGATAGATCTGTCTGTTATTGCTTTGCTGTAGTTTTTATTTAATGAGTGTCTGTGACGACATATCGAGTATAAATATTGTTTTTTTTTTTTTCTTTTTTTTTTTTTTTTTAAACATTGGCCCTCACTAGGATTTCTCCTGTATCGAGGGTACAGTTTACAAACATACATGTCACATGCACACACACCCAGACCCGAAACAAGTATCTGTAGATCATACAAATATTTGTTCCGTGCGGGGATCGAACCCGCGGCACGTAGCGCAGAAAGCTAATCGCTTAGCCACTGCGCCAACCGTGTCGTCAGATTGTGAGATTTATCGCAAGAAAGCTAATAATAAGAATTGTGTATGACCAGTCTAAAGAATAATCTTAAGAGATCTGGACGTACATACAATGTGTGTGACAAATATTTAAGGGTGTGGATCAGACCATCAAACTGAACAACTTTTTCCATGGGACCAACATCGTAATCGCGAAAAAATAATCAGCTGTCCTATACGTTTGGGTCAAGTAGGTAGCTATTGAAGTTTTGTATGAGACAGCTGATAATTCTTTAGAGATTACGATGTTGATCCCTGAGGGAAAGTTGTTCAGCTTGATGGTCTTACCACACCTTTAAATATGACCACGGATTTCTGATAGCAATTAGGATTTTTGATTGAATTTAATTATTTTTTAATTGCATTACATTGTGATGTCATTAAATTAATTAGTACAAGAGATTATTTATGGGTAAGTAATGGAAAAAATCCAGTTGAAAATATTTATTTAAGATATTTTTACTTCAGATTTTTTTAAAAACCAACTGTTGTTAGGTGTTTTGTTATCAATTATAATTATGTACATATCACTATAATAGACAAAACCATTTTCCATGTATTTTTTAACCATGGCGTCAACTATATCTACACAAAAAGAAAAGGCTGCTCCTTCATTCAATTTACATTGAAAACGATAAAAGCAAACATCGATCAGTATTACTTTCCCAAGACTACTTTGAAATTATACCCCATAGGGGACGAAAGTTCCCCTAAATTCTTCTATTGACCCGCTGTGACAAACATCTTAATTTAATTGAAAATCCCCATTTCATAATTGACTTTTCCCCTTCTATAATTTAGCTTGAGTTGTGAACCCGACACACACGCCAAATGTTAAGCCGTGTATGCACTTTCGAACTAAGTTGCGTTGCATGATAAAATAGAATAGAATAGATCTTTATTTCATGTAAATTTAAATTAAATTGTATAAAATTTATAAATGTAATGTGTGATGTATATGCTGTTGGTGTACCTTATATAAATAAATAAACCAGATACAGGCACTTATGAAATGTCGAGACTCTAGGGTGCACGGTTCCAAACAGTAGATCCTGTGGAGAAGATAGAATCTAGCCAAGCTAAGTCTGCAATAGAATTTTAATAGCAACACCGCAAAGAATCTCCGAAATGTTTACGATATTGACATTATTTATATGAAAAGTTAGCTTTGCCAGACAATGTAACAAGGCGTACCTTGTTACACAGTCTGGCAAAGCTAACTAAAGCTAAGCTTTTGCAGAGTTATCTCACCAAATCTACGGATTTGGTGAGATAACTCTGCAAAAGATTATTGACAACATTGCAAAAATTCTCATAGTGATTGTTTGCGTGTTGCCATAATTCTTCTGTAGAGCTTGGCCAGACACTACGCAACAACTTTGTTAACATGTGCGTCCCACTAACGAACATCGAACACTGTGTTCGGTGAATAATTCGCGACGATCCAATTGTTACGTTCTGTATGGACGGTGTTCAGAGTATTGTGAACACACTTTTGAACAAAGTTATATACTGTAAAGCTATGGCTACTGACAGTGACAAGGCGATTGTTCACGAAACCTAGTCAAAAACCAGAGGCCTTAAGTGTAAAATTCTTTTGAAAATCTCGTTTAAACGCATCGATCTCGTTCTGTTTGCCAATTGGTCCGCTATGAACTCTTCACCAATCAGAGCGACGAATGCGGTCACTGCGTAAAAATGATATTAGTAAAATAATCTTACACTAGGGCTTCAATCCGTGTTCGCATTCCTTTTTGCCAATTTACGTCCATCCATACATACGATCCAAATGTTCGTGATCAATGTTCGTGCTCGCAAGTGCGTGCACGGCATTATAATCTCAACGATTAGGCAATGAAGTTTTCTTTCACATTCCACACACAGAGGTGACACGTTCAAGAAATATGAAACACTTCAGTTTCGTAACAGGTTTTGCGAGCCCTTGATATAGTTACGTTACATGTAATATAAGTATGATAAATAGAAATATTCTTCTTGAAAACGTGAGGCGTGAGTGCCCGTTCTGTTCAATTTTACTGTAAATCAGTTAAGAATAGAATAGAATCTTTATTACGTGAAATAATAATCGTAAGTTTAAGTATTGATAATATGCCGCGTGTATTTTTTTAAATATACCTCCATGGTAACAATCAAGCATACGGCCCGTCTGATGGGAAGCGGTTACCATAACCTATGGACACTTGCAATACCATGGGGCATCACTCGCGAATTGCCGACCCTACTATTAGCGACGACGACGCCGCGACGCTTCCCCAAGGAGCACTGGCGACCTTGCTCACCGTTAGGAACACAACACTTCAAAAGAGCAGCTTTATTTGGCTATGATATTCTGTAAGGTGGAGGTACTTCCCCAGTCGGGCAGCTCCAATTTTGAAGGGAAAGACCAGCCATGTTGTACCTCCCTTCAATATATGGGCTACAACCTTTAGTATAGCAAGGAATACGTCTCAGATGATCTGTCAAGCGCTTCCGTGCTCGAGGAAATGGTAATCTATCTCAATTCACGAATGTCGGGTGCGCTATTGAATAATTTCCTAAGATATTAGGCGTTGGCATAGTTTGTCAAGACGCTAATGTAGAGAGGGCTTAATTGGGTGACAGCCTTATTTGATTTATTGTGCGTATTGCAATGGTGCTGATTCTGTTGTGTACAAACTAAAATAATTTAGTCTCGTTTATGTAGAAGTGCGCACTTCCATTCAAATCAGTTTACTTATACCGTGCTATCATAATCTCAATACAGTAGTTTCGTTTAGAAGTTACATAGAAATTTTGGTATCTATATATTATTAAAAAATAATATATTATATTGAAGCAGTGATAGCCTAGCGGTTGAACGCTCGCCTTCCATGCAGGAGGGTATGAGTTCGAACCCGGCCCGCACCTCTGACTTTTCGGATTCATGTGCGGATTAGAATTTGATTATCACTTGCGAGTCATCGCAAGTGATAATCAAATTCTGATGTTTTCCTTCACCGTCAGGTGAAGGAAAACATCGTGAGGAAACCTGCACATCTGAGACGACCTCATAAAGTTCTCGATGGTGTGTGTAGTCCGCCAACCAGCACTAGGCCAGCGTTGTGGACTAAGGCGTTCTCATTCTGAGAAGAGGCCCGAGCCCAGCGGTGGGACAGTAATGGGTTGGATTTATTTATTTATTTTATATATTAATAAGCGAAGAGACAACTTTGTACCCGCTTTTAAGCTGATTTTGGTATTTTATTCACCGAAAAATATCTCGATAAAAATATATCTACGTATATATCCTTTTACCTCTCTTGGACCAACTACACATATGAGATAGGGTTCTATAGTAAGTGTTAATGCGATCCCCCGGGAGTCGAACCCCGGTATATCGTTAATGACATATTCACTGGCTACAGGGATGCATAGCAATTTAGATTACGCCACTAGAACTGCATGTGAATGCAATAAAGATTCACAGAAGTTCAACTCCATACATTCTATACTTTTACACACACTTGTACAATCGGCCAAAAAAGTGTTACGTCAATTTTAACAGAATCTAACTTCCTATCAAATGAAAATATCAGAAGTTGACTTCATTATTTTGAAAAGAGAATTTATAGAAAGAAATAAAGAAAATACATTTGTTCTGACTAGACATCAGACAAAACAATGCACTAATATAAAAGAGTAAAATTAACAATGGACTAAAAACAATGCGCTGTCGTTGTGCCGGTACCGAATTGGTTGCCAAATCAGCATTTGCTGGGTATAGGAACACCCAGCGCTGATTTTCAGTTGACACCCTTGTAGTGACACATGGAATTTAGCAATGTTTCAATGATTATGTCTTCTGTAATTTCTCTGTTATGTGACACTGCAAGTTGAGTGATTTCACTAGTGTTATTGATGCAAACGGATTGCCTGAAAGTGGAGCACGCATTCATGTACCTACCTATTCGTTATTACATGCGTAAAGTGTTGGTACTAAAGGAAAGTGTCGTTTAGTATAATATATATAAATTTAGCAATACGTTATGTTACACTTCTGCTTAATACTTATTTATCTATGTAATAATTTGTGTACACACGTGAGAAGGTACAGAATACATTAAATAGGAGAACAGAGTACAAAGGTACTGCTTATTTCACAAAAGAAATCTCTTCCAGCAGATCTGCGAGAGGGTTTAAAACACGAAATATAGATAGCGATGTACAAGAATAGAACAAAACTACAAATCTCTACATAGTATAAAATAAAGTCGCTTTCCGCGTCTGTCTGTCTGTATATCCGCTAACTACTCCTAAATCACCTAAAGGATTTTGATGCGGTTTCCACCAAAATTTTGAGCATTTCTTCCGGAGGGTTTTTATGTATAATACTTTCTTATTTAATGTAAGGATAGTAGAAAAATTGCACACGTACGAAGCCTCGGGTCGCTAGTTTAATACACATAAACAAATAAAATATATGAATTTATGTATTTAATATGTGAAAATGAAACAAATATGTATTATGATTTTTATTTTTAAACCCCCCATAAAAAATAAGTGTGTTATAAGTCTGTATCTGTGGATCTGTGTATCAGTCTGTGGCATCGTAGCTCCAAAACGGATGGACCGATTTTAATGCAGTTTCTTTTAAATTGAAAGCTAATTTAATCGTATTTCATCTTAGCTATGTTTCATGAAAATCTTTTCAGCCGTTCAAAACTTACAGCTCTTTTTCTAGTTGGAGTCGGGGGTTTTTGACGGTTAGGTTATTCTTTTTTAAAAATTCTGTTGCTTCATTAAGCTGCCAATAGTCGCCGGCGCCGCAATCCCCGCAAACAATAGATTTTATATTGCATATACATATTTGTCATCGCTTGACGGGCTTAGTGTAAAATCTAAGCAGTAAGTAGTAATTTCTCAGCAAGTTTTTGTTTTTTCATCTATAGAAGTAGATGTTCATTTATTGCCCGCGCACATATCTATTTCGTCGTCTGTACACAACAAACAAACAGTCGCTCCGTTCAAAAGTGAATTTTAAACCACTTTTCTCATTCGCAACACGTTTGCAAATTCAATTTGAAATACTTGAACGATAAATACATCTATTTACGTCAGGTATCCCCTTTTTATCCCTCCCCCTAATCCCTGGGTACTGGTGTTCGCGATAATACGATCCCAGGGGATAAAAGACGTCGTTTCTGATATTTTGCACCTGACTTTAAAAGGTGTTATTTTGTAGGAATATATTAACGTAATAGTGTTGTGCAGAGGTTTGTTTGGATAAGGTTTTGTTTGGATATTTGAGTTTAAATTTGCAGCTGCTTTTTTACATAAAATCACTCCTCGAAATGATAACTGCAGGCTTAGCATGATCACCATAGAAACAGGTTAGGTATGTCTACAGAAAAATAGACAAAATGACAGAATTGCGGAAATATTCAACTCTTCGGTAGGATTTGGTAGAAGAACTTCATTACTATCTACTTCCCCGTTTCTATGAAAATAATATTTTGTCTTGGTCTACGTAGAAATGCGAGTCTAGATGTCGAGGTGGACAGAAAATGCTTTGTCTATTCTTGGAGGAATAGAAATAAAATGGTCATGCTACGGGTGCGTGTCCTAAAATGCCAACATAATTATCACAGTTTCTGGCAGTGCAGTCACCATAATAATATTAAACCTAACCTACATAATTAACAGGGTTTGTCTAGTTAAAACTCGATGTCGGCCAGTGGTCACTTGATAAGTAAGTTGGGCATTTTGCGGCCAGTTTGTCAATCGATTTAACAAGTTGGCTTTTTGTGAAATTGGATTTTGGCGACCATTCATTTCGAAAAATTGTTCTTATGCAATGATACTGTTTTACCATGTGGGTAGGCAGTAACTACATAATGTCATTTACTACGATCCTTAATCCTTTTTATTCATCATTGTTCATGAAGCTTTTGGACTGTAGGTAGTTGCAAACGCTATGCACTTGGCCGAATAAATTCGTGTTGGTCCTTACATCCGCGATCTGTAAATCCCTTTTAATAATAACGTTAGGTTCCGTTAAATTGCTTTAATTATAAGCTACATCAATTTTTATTTACCAGTTACTCAAAACACCATTTATGTCATGGTTATTTTCAGTATAATATTACGAATTATTACTAAAATGTAAATTTTCTCTTTGTTTTCCAGGTCAGTATCGTTGGACCGCATTTTGCAGTTAGAGAGTTCAGCCGCAAACGTCATTGGCTGTCGAAGAACATGGCTCACTCTTGAGCAGCGCCATCCAGCATAAAGGTTATATTTAAAATATTTTGAACAGTAGGAGTTGGATCGCATTATATAGTACGAGATTTCTAAAGGGATATGTATACAGCCGCAAACGTCCCTGGCTGTCGAAGGGCATGGCTCATGCTCGAGCCAAGCCATCCATCAGCATTAGGGATGTCGTATTGCGTCCACCGCAGGCAGGGTACATACGTAAGTAAAATAGCGCAGTTTCACTGGACTTCAGTTTTGAATTCAAGGTGATCCGGGGTAAAAATACAAAGTTTAGTAGATCTAATCTTGAAAAATATGCTGCTTTTTCGCGGACCGAAATGCAAAAAAAAAACCTTAATAATATATTTACTAGTGCACCTTAGGCAATGCAGTACAGAGCAGCATAGTTCCCGTTAGAAAAATTCTCATGTCATGAATATAAAATAGTGTCTGAGGTCCCAGTAATTGTTTTTAACATTTATAATTTGTACCACATTTGAGGGCAAATAAGAAAAATCTACTTCTAACGGTTGCGATTGCTCCGTAAAAATGTATAATCATCACTCTGAAATGGTGTCTAGGTTGAAATTGATTTTAACATGTATAAGGTGTACCATACTTTATGGGAAATAAGAAAAATCTAATTTTAATGTTTGCGATTGCTTCGTACAAATGAATTTTAATATCGGCCAGAACGTGGCCGCTTGTCTATGGACTCTTTCTGTCTCTTGCTATACGGAGATCACTCTTGTGAAAGATGGCGGTAGTGCATTTAAAAGATAAGTCTACCCTTCACCGCTATTCAACACGCTTCATAAATTTTAATACCCAAACAGACTCGAGCCAAACAAAGCTCTATACTTCTTGCCCTCGGACACTAAAGCTACCTTCTTCTTAAGTGTTGGAATGCTCTCATATGGAAGTTAGTCACTGCTGTGATGAAAAGATTAGCCAATCATTAAGGTACGTAACAAGGCTCGCTTCGTGACTGCCAGGGTACGCTGGATGTAGTTACTTAAGGATCCGACAGTAGCTAATTGACTTCGCTAGAACAATATTTTTTTTCTAATACTCAGTAAAATATTAAAAATAAAAATCGTATATACAGAAATTTGGTTTATGTATTACTGAAAAGACAACAGTATAAACAAAACTGGACCCTGATTGTAAAAGAAGAAAGAAATATAAATAGTTTAAGTGTTTGCAAAATGGAGCCACAACATACAAAAAAATAATACAGTCAAGAAAATGAATAAAAATAGTCATAACATGGATCACTAAACCACAATCGAGTGGGCCTTACGGCTGCACCAAAAAGATTCAGGTCAGCGTATGCCAGACATCAATGTCCGGCGCTGATTTTCAACTGAACCTGTTTATGATTCACACATGTCACAGATTTAAAAGAAAAAGCTAGCTACCGCAACAGTAAAAGTACTAAATGTTTACCCACCCCTGGCCTAGATTCGACACTATTACCGCGTCTAGCTGCTTCTAATGTGCACCTGGGGAAGGTGCTCTTAATGCACCCAGTCAATCAACACGACTAATAAATTGTAGTAACAAACATACGGTGTCTCAAACGAAGCACCATCGTATTTGCACTAACACTCACTAAATCTGCCATACTCCGTAGTAATGGAACATTCCCCTTCATACAAACATTACATTTTATCTATGCCACATTTACTATGTAGAGTGACATAAAAAGTACCATCAAGCCTTATTTTTCCTTGAATCTGTATGTACTTTGCGTCTGGCGGGTACTTCGCTTTAAGGTTTGTTCCAAGCTCGTGTTTGGGCTTTGGATACGCATGTTTAATATTTTATTGTTACTACAAAGACTTGTTTGGAACTTTTCTTAAAAGGCAAGATCAGAAACATACTAGAATAGAATGAAAAATAAAAATTTACACACATTGCATAGTCAAACGTGTGTTTTTTTTCTAAATAATTTTCCCCTTACTAGGTCATTTCTCCTGTATCGTCACTCGTCACTACAGTTTTAAACATAATGTCACATGCACACAAATCCAGATCCGGAACAGCTATCTGTAGGCTATACAGATATTTTTCCGTGCGAGGATCGAATCCGGGGGACATAGTGCAGAAAGCTAATTGCTTAGCCACTGGGCCAACCGCTCCGTCTTCTAATTCCCTGATAAATACAACTTGGGTATCTTCAAGACAAGAGTGAACGGGGTACCGTGTAGGTCTGCGTGCTACATTCTAGGCCACTCGCTTACCATCAGGTAAAATGATGGTCAAACGCATTATTATACAAATAAAAAAGGTTTATTCAATAGTTCAACGGATCATCATTATAATCAGACAATTTGACGACACGTAAGGCGTAGTGGTTAAGCGATTATCTTTTTGTGCTTCATATCGCGGATTCGATCCCCGCACAGAAAAAGTATTTACATGATCTATAGATAATTGTTCCAGGTCTGAGTGTGTGTTCATATCAGATGCATTTCTAAACTGTACCTAAGATACAAGAGAAATCAAACGGTAATGATAAAAAATAGATGTATTTATTTTTGGTCCTTCGGTACATCTTTTTATATTTGACCCAAAAAACTTCAATACCAAACTGCCTCTCAACCCAGAATATTATACAAATACCATTCAAAATATTTAGCTTGAAGTTAAGGTCCGCATGACCCACTTACCTACCATCACAGTTACGTCACTGTCGCCTGCCATTCATCAGCATTAACTCTGCCTCTCCTGCAATAGGATTATCGACGCCGACAGTGAACCCTGACTCCGCTACTTTGACGGAACGATTTATGTTTTGTGACGTCACAACCGAATGTGATGTTGGTATTGATGACAGTTTTAAGTTGAAAGAACTGAATTGAAAATGCTTAAAGTTACAAAAAGATACACTTAACTTTTTTGGATCCGAGCACCTAGAGGCTTTAACGTGAATAGAATAAAATAGAATAGATCTTTATTTCATGTAAACCAGATACAGGCACTTATGAAATGTCGAGACTCTAGGTGCACGGTTCCAAATAGTAGATCCTATGGAGAAGAACCGGCAAGAAACTCCATGGAAACTCTTTTCAAATAAATAATAGATCTTGACAATCTTTATCAGTACAATGTTGTGGTAAGATCTGCGAGAATAATGCAATTCAATGCGAATATAAATAAAACTAGGATAATAATGAATTGCCTCTGAATAAGATTGCCATGGCAGTTACGAGCTGACCAGTTCCGACAGACGGCACCCGTTCACGAGCATGACGCATGTGTCAGCCTCGCCAAGCTCGACCACAATGAAGGGAGCTCAACGACCCGACACACAACGCCACCATCAGCGAGACATTTTAGTGAGCATGACAGACTCATAGTACCAGACAACATGTAGGTAGGTATTTAGTAAATATATCTATAACATTATTACTTACATCATGCTCACAGTTTACAAGTTTTTGTATGCATTTGAATTTACAATTATATAAGATTAGGTATTAAAATAAAACATTTGGTACACCAAAAATAATTTCAAAATATAAAAATTAATAGGGACATTATACACAATGTCACAAAATAAGTTTGTAAACCAATTAAATACTCAATTTAATCACCAATATAAATAAATTACTCCATCGTAATAATAGTAAAGATTAATGCGATTAATCGCATTTTAATTATGTAAATACCTACATACAAAATTTCAGACAGTGCCAGAGGGTCGCAGTGTGCAGGACGGAATCGTACGCCAGACATCTTTATCTTCGATGTACTGATTTATGGTGTAATAGGCTTTGGACATTAAAGTTTGCTTAATAAATGCTTTAAACTTTATATCTGGTAATTCAGTAATGCAAGTTGGAATTTTGTTATAGAACCTAACACTGTTTCCCATAAACGACTTGCTAGTTTTGCTAAGTCTAATACCAGGTACAACTAGCTTGTTTCTATTGCGAGTATTCAAGTTATGTATGTCACTTAACTTATCAAAATTAACTATGTTTTTACGGATATACATAATGTTTTGTAAAATATACAGCGACGGTAGTGTAATTAAATTAATTTCTTTAAATATTTCACGGAGCGAGTCACGTGATCTTAAATTATAGATAGATAGATACGTTTCAAAAGTGCCAAATATATAGATAGTTTATTTGAATTAAAACTTTTATATTCTATTATATTTTATGGAGGCCAATATAGTGGAAATGAGCCAGTGTAGGTGTATTTTTATCATATAATTATCTCCCTGGATTTTTTGCACTTGAATTGAGCTATTATTATTATCAGCCTATATTGCCCTAATACTGGGCAAAGGCCTGCCTCCCTTTCCGCCACTTCTCGCGATCCTGCACTGTATCGGGACAGTCTTTAAGGAAGGCGTCCAATTCGTCCCATCATCTCCTTCGTGGTCTGCCGCGACCCCGTCTTACTGTCTCAAGACACCAGTTCTGTGCTATGTGGGCCCACAGTTCTTCTAATTTAAAATTTCATAATTATACACACATCACAATCTCTAGGCAAACTTTAAAAAGTCTCCAACGTATTCTAACCAAAATTATTTTATACACGTATAGAACAGATAAACGTGACATAAATTTCTACTTCGATGACCCTTTACCTAGACGATTGATAGCAGAGTGAAGTTTATTACAAAAAAAGTTGCGTAGAAATGGCTGATGTTTTGAGTACGGCTTCAAAACATGATACCAAATACGTAGTTTCATTTTATGTGATAACGTCTGTGGCACCTGTATAGCTTACATCCTTCGTACTATAAAACTAACCGTTGTATGTATGTTTGTTGTGGCGTGACCTTACACCGCGACATCCCTGGATTATCTACTGGCTAATCCCAAGCTTGTGGACGTCTCCCATTCTATATAATATATAATGCCCTAGAGATTGGCTGAGTGATGATTTTTAATATCAATGACTACATGACAATGACAAACAAATATCGATGACGGGAATAATGGTAAAATCATCAATGATTTTTGTCTGTCACCGCATTTGCTGTCATGTCACAGCCGAAGCCGAAGTTCGCTTTGTCAGTCATGGTCATTATTGAGTGATTATTTTAGGCATTGATGATTTTTTCATGACGAAATGATTTTAAAATATCGATGATTTATACATGATATCGGACTCAACTTTATAATACCCTACTCTATGTGCAGAGGTCCTTTGAAGGGGTTATAGTTCTCATCATTATGAACAACTTTCATTATGGGACAAGATAAGATAAATATCTATTCTGTTCATCATCTGCCTGGCCTGTATCCCAACTACGTTGGGGTCGACTCCCAGTCTAACCAGATGCGGCTGAGTAACAGTATTTTATACGGAGCGACTGCCATCTAACCTCCGCCACCCAATTACTGGGAGACACTGATACCCTAAGGTTAGACCGGTTATCAGACTTTTTTTGGGTTGCTGACTCCCGTAACGACTGCCAAAGGTATTCGTATGACAACCGGGACCAACTGCTTAACGTGCTATCCGAGGCACGGAGGGGTCACGATGTTCGAAGAAATGGTCACCCATCCAGGGACTGACCGCAGCAACCGCAGCTTAACTTCGCTGATCGACTGATCTGCGCGGTAGCTATGTAGCTACGAGGCCCTCTAAAGATCTATTCTGTTCATGTTTGTAATGTTCTTGTTTGTCTCTATTCGTCGAATGTGTAAGACCCTTAATCCGTCTGCGTCAGTGTGAACAACCCATGAAGGTTTGTTTACGTCTCTCAGTATATCGTGTGCAACTCGCATCGTGTGTGGCGACTCTTACAAGACGGCAATAATTCTGTCAGCGCTCGTAACGTTATATAGAGCCGCTATATTTAGTTTATAGCTTTACGTAGAACGCAGTTACCGTAAATGTGGGGTAAGCTGAGTAACAAGCGTTGACGGTTTTTTAATTGGTAGTATAACATAATTGTTTATACAAAAAAATATATTAAGTACTGCGAAAGCGAAAGGGTTATTATAATCATCAATATAAACAACTTTTACTATGGGACCAGCCCTGAAATCACGAAAAAGATATCAGCTAAAGATAAAGATAAAGATATTTTTATTTTGCAAACATGGGTAATACATAAAAGCATGGTGGAATAGAAAAATTTGGGCTCAGCCATGTTTTACCAGTAGGCGTGCAAAACATTAGAAAGAAACAGTGCAAGTGTAGTATATACACTGATCGCTTGTTGTATCATAAAATAATAATTATTATTAATAATTTTTATTATTATTTAGCTGTTCCATACATTTATTTAGTCGATTATACAGGATTTTTTTTTATGTAGTGCGCATAATTTGTAGAGTGATTCAGTCTCTGTTCCTAATGCAACCGCAGTATTTGGATACACTTTCAAACAAAACAAAAATTCGACTTAGTATGGGGGACACGCATAATTTACTAGCGCAAGCCATACGAAATCAATTTTTATTTAGTTTTGGAGTGAATTTTTGTACTGCTGTTGCATTTAGGAACAGAGACTGAAGCACATTAAAAATGATGCGCACTAGATAAAAAAAATCCGATACAGAATTAATTTTGACGACACGGTTGGCGCAATGGTTAAGCGATTAGCTTTCTGCGCTACGTGCAGGTTCGATCCCCGCACGAAACAAATATTTGTATTATCTGCAGATAGTTGTTTCGGGTCTGGGTGTGTGTGCATGTGACATGTATGTTTGTAAATTGTACCCTCGATACAGGAGAAATCATAGAGAGGGGCAAAGATTAAAAAAATAATGTATGATAACATTTTGGACTTATTTCCTATGGCATTCTCTGCCAATCAACAACAGGATGGTGCAGAGATACTAGTGGCAGATGGAATAAAATGTGATGGTGTTATATTTAGTTTATACGTCCCCCATAATATTTGCTATGGCATATGAAAAGATATCATGCAAGCACAGAACAGATAAAAGACGCAAGTAAGGTGCTGTTTTTATACGTAATTTTGTTTTTGTGTACTTGCGTGATATTTTCTAGCATAGTATAGCAGCTAAGGGGGAATTTAATTGATCACATTTGTGAGAACCCCCTAATGTGACGTCACATATTTTGCAATTTTACATCTAGAAATGATTAAATTAAAACAGCAGTTCTACATTTGAATACTTTTTTAATATGATTTTGAAATGTGACGTCATGAAACTTAGGACCCCTCCCACCCCTTGTCACATAATGTCACACTTCGTCGACCCCCTCCTTCCCCCTAAACGTGAGACGTACTTTATGAATGGTCCCTAATTATGAGTTAAAAAGTTCCGATAACACTGATACGGGAAAGTATCAAATGAACATGGAAAATAACAAAGCAGACATGAAAAAAACAAACATAACACAAGATAAACGGCTCTCTCTTAATAACTGCGAAACTTTCCTAATTTTATGAGCAAACAAATACCATTCCACCTAATTTGATTGCACTTTTTATCTGATAAATCTCCGTGTTTGAAGTACATGCAATCAAAAATAATGCTTCTCACTCTCAGCGTGAATAAATAAAGTTTTTATTTTATTTATATATTTACACACAAATAAAGTTTGTAAAAGAATAAAGCATTGCTTTCTAAGATACTGAAATAACGTAACGGCTAGAAATGAACAAGTTATTGATTGCTATTTACAACCAAATAACTTGGTTCAGATAGAGCCTTCAAAGTTGATTTTTTCGTCTGTTACGTTCCAATAAAGTCATAATATCTGTAAGCCATGCAAACATTTATTCTAGAAAACGTTCGAACTATTCATTTTTAGCGTTAAGAATCTTCCCTTTCTTTTACTATGGCATCAAACCAAATACCAACCAATTATGCAAATCATTGAATTATTTTTTTATTGAATTCTGATTTTTTGACACATCTCCGACGTACAAACTATTTTATTTAAGATTTTTATTATTTTTATTTTAGATTATTTTTATCTATTGTTTTTTTTTTTAAATCGTTTTTTGATGTGTCCAATAAATACTTTTTCTTTCTTTCTACTTATTTGTATGGAACACCCGATTTTTGTTTCGCGATTTCCGGATTAATCGGTAAAAGGTGTCCATAAAGATGAGTATAACCCGTCTTTAATATGTCCGCCGGTCAACCAACCACCCTGTATATTCTCAGGTCCATAATTCATATTTTCGTCAACCAAGATAAACTTGGCGTAGATTTAAATTTGAAAGTGCTTGATATTAAAGAAATGGCTCACTAAGACGGCCTCGGCAGCCTCCTTATTGCTCGCTTTCATAAAACTTATGCAAACAACGCTCTGAAATAATAAAGTAGATATAGTTGCCAAAGTACTTGGAATTGTAAGGGAGGAATGGAAGGATTAAAGGGGTTGAAATGAGAAATGGAAATGGTAGGATGCAAATAGACAGTAAGGCGTTGATGATGATATTCATGGTAGGTACAGTCTGTCAAGAAAGTAATAAAAAGGATTTTGAAGGAACTAAAATTCTTCTTCGCTCGCAACCCTAAATAAGGACCGTAGGTGTCAGTTTGGGTACAACGATGTGTTTATTTTACTATTCTGTGTAGATTTTTTGTGATAAAAAAATGTTTTCGGCATTAATATATTAAAAATTAAACAAGAGAATATACAAGTGGCGCCCTCAATCCTTTTCATGACTTTCTTGACAGACTATAATATAAAATCCGGCCAAGTGCGAGTCGGACTCGCGCACGAAGGGTTCCGTACCATTATCTATAAAAACGGCAAAAAAATCACGTTTGTTGTATGGGAGCCCCCTTAAATATTTATTTTATTCTGTTTTTTAGTATTTGTTGTTATAGCGGCAACAGAAATACATCATCTGTGAAAATTTCAACTGTCTAACTATCACGGTTCATGAGATACAGCCTGGTGACAGACGGACAGACAGACAGATAGACGGACGGGCAGCGGAGTCTTAGTAATAGGGTCCCGTTTTACCCTTTGGATACGGAACCCTAAAAACGAAAGTTATAGGTCCATATAGCTTGGAAATTGTTTTCTTGTTAGTCATTACGACTAAACTGTTGTGTCGATGAACAGGCAGCTGGCTGTGGGTGGTTAGTGGTCGCCCAGTGGTCGAAATTCAACCGTAATTATAGCTTCTGCACTCCTTCCCCATATAAATGTAATGTATAATAGTAATATATAAAAGAAATGGATTATAATTAACATTTATTCAAACTAGAGGTCGCCTAGTGGTCGCAATTCGACCGTAATATTAGAAAATACATTTTAGGTTTAAGCACTCCTTCTCTATTTAAACTTTAAATATGCCAAATCTCACACTTCTCCGTGTGCGCAATATGCTTAAAAAGGGGTACAAAGTTTTCTATTCACGTATTAATATATAGATTTATCTTCTAATGCTTACCAAATAATGAGTTTGTTTTCATTGCTCCCATCAAAATACCAGCACTGTGATATTTTCCACATGTCGCAGCATTATGCCGAGATGGGGGCCATTTTTTCTCGTAGGTACAGGTTGCTTATTTATATTTTTCAATATTTTTTTTCTTGGGCGAATCCTAAATTTAATTTTAATTTGATATAAAAAAAAAAGTTTTTCCATTCCTCATCAGCATAGTCTAAGTTAAAGACAATGAAAGCTGAAAAGCGTTTACACTGTAGAGAGAAATTCATTTCGTTGTACAATACTGGAAATACTTGTCTTAATGAGGGTAGTTCGAGTTCCCTTTTGTTGGACCCTTCCTACCGTCAAATCGATTGCTTTTGAATCGATTTTATTTCACTTTGATTTTTGTTTTTATTCGTTGATAATTTATTTTGACTTTGAGGATAATGTTTGGAAGAAGTAACTTTATAAAAGGTGTTAACTTTCTAGTTCGGATTCCTTTAAGAGGTACTTATCATTATGAAAAACTTAATATGGGACTTGGGACATACAAGGAAATTGCGAAAAATAAAACAGCCGTTTCATACATACATTTAAGGCAATTTTCACCGACAAAATAACATAATATTATGTTTAAAATTAAATTGGCCGATTGTCCATACAAAATTCACGGTTAAACAGTTGATTTTGCACTAATCCTCTGTTAAGTTGTCGGTGAACATGGGCCTTAGTTTAGTAATATTAAATTATTTGCATCCAATGGAACTTGCTTGCAATGTCATTTTTTATGTGTTGCATTGACCTACGAGTTTATTTTTAATAATTATAAATGTTAACAAATGCGTGTTTTTAATTTTTGTTGAAATTAGTTAAAATATTGACCTTACCGTTATTAGAAAATATTGACACTATTTCGCAATTCGTTCCCAATTTTATTGATTTGTGGCGTAAAAATATTTCTAAAAGCTACAACACATCAAAAAACTAGAAATAAATCCACTTTGTATCCAAATACGTGCTCCTAGTAAAGTGAAGCTACCCTCATAAACGCCATTCAGCTGTCAATAACACTAATTCATTTTTAAGAAGAAATACCTAACCGCTCTCCGCTCTACACATTGTTCAAATTACTTTGGACGATTTGACGTTTGCTGTCAAAAACTATTTCTTTTTATTATTACGTTTTGTTAGCACTTTATGTTTTTACGGGTTTCTTATGTTAATATTGAATTCGGTGAATTTTCTTTTAGTGTTGTAGACAGATAGTCGGGTGGAGCAAATATTTTATTTTTACTTTCAGTAGATTATTATCAAAGAGTGATTACGAAATAATTTGTTCTTCGTGTAATCTCGTATAGGCCGCGGCCCATGACGTCATTTACAATTATTCATTTACATTTAAATTATTAATTAATTTTTTTCACCATTTTTTTATTATTATTTATTTATTATATTTATTATTAAGCCCCCCGCCATTATTTACATTTTTTTAAATCATCCGATTCGGCTATAATTTGTTTTTAGCGCGGGCCTACGGGCCTTAAGGTTAATCCTAGTTATGTTCATAGAAAGGGAGTGTAGCAACCGGCAAACGCCAGAATGAACATCAACATTACAAGGCAAGGTACAGTACGTGAAAATCTTTATGAGCCCTCTGAACTCTCTCCCTCTCTCCCTCTAGCAGCTATAATAGTACGCTTATTATAGGTGCTAGAGGGAGAGAGAGAGAGAGAGTTTAGAGCTCAGTTCAGGGCTCATAAAGATTTGCGAGTACTATGTTACAGACGTGTAATATTGTTCATTAGAAATTCGACTGTTGACTGAGTTACCTACTACTAGTAAGTAATAACAAAATAATAATAATAGTAGATAAGTAATAGTACTGAAGAATCTAAGACAAGTTGAATGAGAATTTTGCGTCAGCATTTCAAAATTTCACTATTTTGTTTGCACTATTTTTATTTAGTTAGTTATACAAACTGCGAACAAAATCGTATTTTTTTTTAAAAGAGCGATCCAAATTTTATTTCTTTGCTGTCCAGAATCACGTCCTGAATCCATGGTATCAGTTTTCGTTACGATGTCACTTTACTTACACCCTGTATATCTTTTTGTGTGATTTTGTATTTGTGTATCTTTTGTTGCACTAAATAAACGTTATCTAAATAAAAAACGTTGATTCTGCAAAAAAATCAAAGAAATAAAACAATGTAGTTCTGTTTACTGACTGTAATGTAATCAATTTGTTTGGAACGGATACACCTAATCAAAAAGTCCAACGCGAATCACTAACGAAATTTGTTGCTCAGATTCGGGATTTATTTGTATTTGTTGTGATAAAAGTGATGAGATTTTAGCGGAATAATATAAAAAATAATGCCGTACGAGGCCTATAACCAAATTATACGCAATTCGAACTTATTGTTGTTTTAACAGAGAAAACATTAGATTTTAGAAATTAAGATTAGAAATTAAGATTGAAATCAATCCATGTTTTTAACCGACTTCCAAAAAGGAGGAGGTTCTATGTTCGTCGCGTATGTATTGTATATGTCACGTATGTATTCATTTTACTATTAACTAACTACATAATTTTGTTTTCAACACCCAATTTTTAAGTAATTTATCTCTACTTCATTTAGCTAAGAGTTTCATTTTTTTTTTTTTTATCTTTAATCATTTGCATCGTTTTTCACTTATACCGATCAAAAGCATCCGTGTCCTAATATTGTTTTCGGATATCCGTCTCGATGATTTGACAACTACCCTGAAAACGTATCGCCGGTCTTCCGGACCCTAGCAATTGTTTCCAGAGGCCATCTTGATGTTCCGCTAAATATAATTGCTTTGGAGTAAATATTGGAATTGGCCTTACTATTGTTGGGTTCATAATTATCTGAATTTATTTGACTCAGTGATTTGTTGTGAGTTAGCTTCAGTCTGTTATAATGTTCAGTTTGTGTATATTTGCGAAATATATTGCATATAAATTAATAACAAGAATATTTATATATCCTTGTATAAACAATGCTCCATCGAGCGTGAGTCATGGCACGGCTCAAGAAAATATCATGACATTTTGAAATTTAAGTCTTTGAAATCAGGAAAATCGTCAAGGAACCGGGCCAAATCCCTTGGATGTTACAGGTGCCCAAATACGGTAATCACGGTCCTTTCCTTGGAAATAAACTCGAACCCAAATTAAAGGATGCCTGATGTCATCCGTAAAACAAATCCTCCGGATAAAAGGACCAGTAAAACATTGATATAAAAATCGAGATGCACAGTTCCCTACTAATATAACGTACCTGCACAATGTCACCGTCTTCACCTTTTACATTTTTATACAAACTTCGGCACCCGGTGCCGATGCGGGTTCGGTCATCGATGAAAACCAGCGTCATTGGTGTTGCCAATGACAACAAGCTGATCGATGCCCATTTTCTTGCACATGAGGGACACACACTTCCATGCTTTATTTTTCATTGTTTTAATTTTATGTAATTTTCCTTTTTTTATGTTTGTTATGTGTGCATGCTCGGTGTCCTGTGTGCAAAAAATAAATTGATTTTCTTTCTTTTTTCTTTCACCCCTTTTCGATCTTCCAGGGGTTGAAATTCAAAAAATGATTCTTAGTGCATGCCTAAATTATTAGTAAACTCAGTGCCAAATTTCAAATTTCTAGACCCAGCGGTTTGGGGTGTACAATGTACATTGATGTTAATCAGTCAGTAAATTTCCTCTTTTATAAAAAAAGAATATTTATAGATTCTTGCCATATATTGTTTAATTTATTGGTACGAATACTTTACTGTCCGCTCGTCGAAAAAAGATTAACTTGTATAGGCGCCAATTTCGATTTGTGCGCAAATGTTTATCGGACGTTTTTGAGTCGCATGCATTATGCATCTTGAAATTTTACATCAATGAGTAAAAAGGCAAAGAAGAAATAATTAAAAGCTACGCAGGCGGTCCAATGAACCTACGAGCGCAGTGAATTTTTTTAATTAGGATTTTTAATGATTACGGTGAAGCGCTTGTGATGTCGAATTTTTGATCGTTAAAAGCGATGTTATGAAATACTTAAACTTTGATATTAAAATTTTGTGGTACGTACAGATAGTATAGAATTCATTTTTGATTGATGTCATACTCGGGTATGAGAATTATAAAAAAGAGATCTCGTCTCAGAGCGGAATCGTTATATTAACGATTCCGCTCTGAGACGAGATCTCTAGATCTTTAGATATGATTCTAGATGATACAAAATCACGTCGTGCTCACAAATCATAAAAACTAAAAGAATTTTCAATATTCCTAACATCATAAAGTACCGTATCTGTACGGATGACTCCCAGAAGTTACTGACAAATTGATAAGATTTTAAACATCTTAAAAAAAGTTCCATAAGCTGACTTTTTTGACATAACATACGAAATAAGGACCAATTTGTACCTCATACATGCGAAAGAAAACAATATCATACAAAAGTCGAAAAGACCAAACGAAAGATGAAGGACCAAAAATGCAATCAAATACCAAATAACCCTAACTTCATTCCATTCAGCGCTCGTTAAAAATATAATTCAACCGTTGAATTACCACTAAATTATTTTTAATGCGAATCTTACAGGAATTATAATTAAAAACAAAACCAACACAATTGTTTTCATATAATAGTAGACACACCGCGTTTATTACTTTTATATGACCCATAACTTTTGTTGATACAAGCCGTAAAGTGTAAGTAATTGGCCATAATTGGTACAATCATGGTATTATGGCCATGTGACCTGCTATTATTCTGACGTTAAACAAGATTCCACTTTATCAATACAAGTTTTGCAAAGGGTTTCGCTCGTTTCAGTTAAGATTTTTCTGATTATATGTATACAGTACGATAGACTTTTATTCTGAGTAGTAGGACTTGTACTATTGTACAGGCTAGGAAGATTTTAAATAAATCAATTATTTTTAGATTTTTTGTCTATCTGTCTGTCTGTCTCACAATATTTTACTCATTGTTTCCTAGTTTTACTAATAAATATGTCGTTTCGCTGAAAAATTAATGACTGATAAATGAATAGGGCTTATTAAATTAATGTTCGGTGTTGTTAGAATAATTATGTAGGATTCGAGTTTGTTTATATTATTTCTGTATCGGTTATTTACATATTACATAAGAACCGTTTTTATATGGGGATCCTTATTTGGTGTTGTATTGCTTGTATCAAAAGACCAAATATAAAAATAGCCCGTATGATCCTCTAGGCAGGCCATGTATTCACCATAATTATAAATGCATATGAAGCCCGAAATTTAAGGCATTGACTGAGAGATCAAATCCTAACCGTTCAACTAATTTTGAAGGTGATGGCTATTTCTAGACAGACCAGCAATTTCATCAATATATCCAGTCATAAGTCTTGCCTAATTATGTATTTTATAATTTATGTACACATATGAAAAGACAGAAATCATTAAATAGGAGAACAAAGTACAAAATGTACTGCTTATATCACAAAAGAAATCTCTTCCAGCAGACCTGCGAGAGGAAAATTTAAAACAGACTATAGTAATAAACAATTCCATAGAATATTAAAATTTGTTCTCAATAATCCGTAATTGCTTTGAAATTATATTGCTACTTATTCAATTACCCTTACTAACTTGGCTCTCAAGTTATTTCAAGACAAGAAAATATTTAAAAAAATTGGAGAAATACAAAAATATCTATTGAAACGGCTCATAAAGTCATAAATAGGACGTACGAAATGTTGGCGGGACAACCCACGCATAGTAGTTTGAATTCAGCCCGTATTTCTATTCGACAGTGATTCAAATTTATACCAGATTCAATTTAATTTATGAATCATTGGAAAACAGAACGAGCACCAGAAAGTAAGATCAACTTTTGTTTAGAGTTCGAATCGAAACTAGTACAGCTGAATAACAAAGAGTTGAATTTGTTTTTGAATTAGAACAAGTAATTATTTGGCTAACCTTTTACTAACTATATTACGGTCGGATCCCAGTCCAACTAGATTCGACTGAATATCAATATTTTTCTGGGAGCGATTGTCATCTGACCTCCGGAAATCAAAACTGGGGGAAATTCAAAATTCAGAAGCGTTTACTCTAAATTGACTAGTTTTGGTATTTTTTGACGTCAACAAGACAGCAACCCCAAAACACAGATACACACTACAAACTTATAACACTCCTCTTTTTTGTCGGGGGTTAAAAAATACCTCCCAACTTGTCGAGAGCTACTCCAAGAAAGAGAAAAAGAAAAATAAAGAGGAAGAAGAGAAGAGGAGAAGAGGGTTTTTTCTTTTTTCTTTCAAGAAAGATCTTCAATTTTATTAAACTTTTACAGACGAAAGCAATGTCTTCGCAGACCTCTATATGTCAAAGGCCTCAAAATTACAACATCAACCGGCTATTCTCCACAATAGCCGCGTAACAGGTCCGTAGCGTTGTAAAATTTATCACAAGTAATAAATGGTTAGGGCTTCTACTAAAAAAAGAAATTTGGAAAAGGTCGGACGAACACGCTGATTTATGAACATCAGATTAATGTATGCTCATTCATGGTAGATATTCTTTTGCCTAAAAATACGCATATGAGGCAGTCTGCAAAATTACTGGGAATTTTGTGAAAAAGAACTAGAGTATTGTAAACATGATGATTGTTAATTGTTTGTTGATTGTGTTGATTGTTGTCGAGATTTTGATTTTTAATTGAAATAATAGAAGTATACCTATACTTACCTGAAAATTTTTGTGACGGGCTTTTTGTGTGGCAAACTACCACGGATAAGGATTTTGTATAAACATTGCCGCGGACAAGTAAATTCGGCACGAACTCAACTTATATGATGGTTATTTGTAACCCCCCACAAAAATGAAGGGTGTTATACGTTTGCAGTGTGTAACTGTGGATCTGTGTGTCTGACTGCGGCATCGTAGCTCCAAAACGGATGGACCGATTTCAATGCAGTTTGTTTTAAATTTAAAGCTAGTTTAATCGGGTATCACCTTAGCTATGTTTCATGGAAATCTGTTCAGGCGTTCAAAACTTACAGCTGTTTTTCTAGTTGGAGTTGTGGGTTTTTGACGGTTAGGTTATGTTCGTAGCATCCAAACTCACAAACACATTTATAATATTAGTAGGATTGTACATTAAAATTGAGCTGGATGATGAATATCACTTTTCTTAAAAAAACCATTTCCCTTCAGAATTATTCCTGTATCGTGGGTGCGTAAACACAAAACTTTATATGGTTAGACACCCAGAATCGACACAACTGGCCATACTAATATTTGTTCCGTACGAGAACCTTTGTGACACGCAGCAGTCGATCGCTCAACCGCTGCCTGCTCCAACCTGTGTTGTCATAAAAGAAAAAGGAAAGAAAAATCATTTATTTGCCACAAAAACAAGACACACTAGAATGACAGACACAGGTAATAAGAAGAGGACAGGTGCATAGACAGAGAAGACACAAACACACATATATATATTTATATATATATGTGTGTGTGTTTATATATATGTATATGTATGTACTATAAAACCATATAAGTACACAAGCAGTATCGCAGAGTGTTTCTAGCTCTTACGTCTGGGCCATCAAAAGATAATGGTTCAAATACTGAGTGCAGGCCATTTGAGGAATCGATTTCTTATATTATAAAGTATACATTACTTATTCCCTTGCATAATATTTGGTTCTTACAAAACGATCGGTGTGGTCTACATGTAATAGGTTGAAGCGAGATGAAAGATATTTTGTCGTTGCGCTGTTTTAACAAGAGAAATTATGTTAGGTATATTTTTTAGTCCGCTATAAAAAGTGCAATAGCAGTGATAGCCTAGCGGTTGAACGCTCGCCTTCCATGCAGGAGGGTCTGAGATCGAGCCCGGCCCGCGCCTCTGACTTTTTGGATTCATGTGCGGATTAGAATTTGATTATCACTTGCGATAACGGCGAAGGCAAACATCGTAAGGAATCCTGCACACCTGAGAGGGCCTCATAAAGTTCTCGATGGTGTGTGTAGTCCGCTAACCCGCACTAGGCTAGCGTGGTGGACTATAGCCTCATCCTTGTCATTCTAGAAGAGGCCCGTGTCCAGCAGTGGGACTGCAATGGGCTGGATATTTATATTTATTTATTATAAAAAGCGGTACCTAACATAAATAAAAAAACTACTAACACATAAATTCCATTTACTCCTGCTGAGATAACAGCAGAAGAATTAAGTAAACAATAGGAACTTCAACCCGCTATATTCCATCCCTCGTCCCCCACTTTTAGGACTTCAGTAAAGTGGCTTAGTCAAATGGCCAGTGCACTGGATCCTGTATTTTCAGTTACAGCGCTAGTTCAGTCTCATGCGTATCTTCACAAAATGTTTAAAACCATCCAGATTTTATGGTTGGGACTCCATTTGTGAACGAAGTAGGAATACAAATTCTATAAGTGTTGAAGTTTAAGGTCGTATTGAGGATTCTTTGAGCTGAAAATTTATATAGATGATGTCGTAAAGATGGATATTTGAGAAGTCAAGGGTCACTGAACGTCAGGGCTCCTGCACAAAACAGATCAGCCCTTTGAATATATGGGTCTCATAAGAGACAGCTGGTATGATAATCATGGAGAATATTGCTATGATCACCTCGCTTGGGTAAAATCCAGTAATAATAATAATAATCTTGCCATTGTAACTATATAAATGCTCATAAAATCATAATATTCAGAGTTCTCTGTCTATTTGTCGATATAGATAGTGCATGAAAATCTAGGTCCTAAAAAAATCCGAAAATCCTCAAGTGCCTTTTCCCAAGCAATCTCGGTTGCCGTGGTTTCAATCAAGACTTCTTTAATACCTATAACGTTGAACTTTTCCTTCATTGACTATTTTCTATCAATGAACGTGTTCACTAGCCGTTACCGAATGCAATGCACGCATGGCACGAAAAGAACTTCATCCTATTATCTGTACACATGTCAGCTGAAACGACAGCTAAAAGGACTTCAAAACAAAAGCAAATCAAAAATCCGTTCCCTGCGGCGCGAAGGACCACGTCGACGCAAAGCTTTAACAAATCCAGTTTTTAATATGTTTTCTAATATTAAAATAATCCTTCCCTTCCCGTAAGTTTATTTTTCAGTTATGAGCTTTTCAAGGGGCAAGATTGCCAGTCAACTTGTGTACGGATTCACTTTAGAACAGATATGGTTAAACATGTTAGGTTTTTCTTCTTCTTGCTGGAAAACGAAAAAGGGAGCATTTTATTACTTATGTAAAATGCAAGTTTTTTAGCTTTTTCTTTATTTATTATATGAATTGGATCCTATGACTTCTGTGCTAAGAATATACTACTACGATCACCAACCCGCGGGTGTACCGTGTAATTAAAATGGTAATGAACATGAACTCTCGTAATAAATTTCATTACGATCGTGAGAGGGTAAACTTTGAGCTACCTTTTTTTTTCTTACCGATCATGTAGTTGAGACGCCCAACTTCATGAGCGGTAAAAAATTTGTAATGAAGTTTACCAGAGTTCATGTTCATTACTATTTTAGATACGCGGTAGAGCCGCTGTCTGCCAAAAGTGGTGGATACGAAAATATATCTCCAATGACCAGCATTATAGAAGGAAAAAAGAGGAAGACCAAAAAGCAGTGGCGCGAACAGACATTTCATACAGGGTAGGCAAAAACAACTTAGTATTGTAATGACAATGTAAATTATGTTTTTGATAGACCACCTCACCCTAAGACTTAAATTAAAAGATATAACAGTCTTAATAACGTTTGTATTACTTAATACTGAATTTATTAAGGTAGGCAGTGTCTTTTTGTCTTCATGAAGATCACGCCACTGCCAGAAATAAAGTAAATTGATAAACTGGAGGAAAAAGGACCAAAAGATTTAGCATTGGATAGAACAAGATGGAAATTGCTACACCGACCAGTACCACTTCACTTAAATTTTGCATGGATGACCAGTGTAATGGTCAATAGAAGGCCCATATTATCATGTTTGGACACTTGAAGTTAAGACGAGCCGGATAGGAATATCAAAAATTTGTATATGATTTTTTAAGGACCAGCTCTTTCCAATATTTTGAATTCATTATTTTTTCTAAGTTTAAGACAAGCAGGTCATAGCGGGACTTTTCGCTCAGAATTGGAGCTACCCGGCTGGGGAAGTACATCCACCTTGCAGAATATCGTAGCCAAATAACACTGCTATTTTGCAGTGTTGTGTTCCTAACGGTGAGTAAGGTCGCCAGTGCTCCTTGCTGAAGCGTCGTGTTGGCAGTAGGAGGTTCCTCTACTGCTAACATGGCGCTAGTAGTAGAGGTATAGTACTCGCAAATCTTTATGAGCCCTGAACTGAGCTCTGAACTCTCTCTCTCCCTCTAGCACCTATAATAAGCGTACTATTATAGGTGCTAGAGGGAGAGAGTTCAGAGGGCTCATGAAGATTTGCGCGTACTATAGGCAACACGCGAGTGATGCCCCTGGTGTTGCAAGCGTCCATAGGTTACGTTAACCGCTTACCATCAAGCTAGCCGTATGCATATTTACTACATTAGTGATATAAAAAAAAAGTTAATCTTACTGTTAATAATTAGAACTCCTGTTATGATGGCGAGTGTTTACGTCAAGCCGATGTCTGTTTTAAACCGAGCTCGCTAGGATAAAGAGAATAAAGTAGAGAGCTATTAAGGCTACCCCTTGTTTCTGACTGATATGCCCCTACTATTTGCGCGTAGAAGTGGTTCGAGTTTGGAGTATTTATTTTCTTGTTGACAGACGAAAGTGCTTGGGATTTATGTTTGTAGGTACGATGGTAATGTATGTTTTTCTTTGTAGATACTAAAAACATTTCAAAACGAAGAAAACGAGTTTTTAAATGAAAAAAGTTAGTATGAAACAATGAACAAGTCTAGCCATAATTATAGGTTAATATCGAAGAAATCTTTTAAATTTCAGTTGATTAAAATTTTTTTTTGTCTTTTCCTTATACGAATGTACATTACTGACGTTATTTTTGTTGCCAAATCTTTAAATTACAGCATAAAAAATATATATATATATATATAATATTTTAATTACATAAACTACACACGTTAATGGTCCTTTGAGCCAAATGTACAACAGCACTGCAATATGCTACTATATAATACAAAAAGGGGTGAAAAAACCCACTTATTAATGCAAATCTGAACCAGACCTTCAGTACTTTTACTAAGTGATCATGGCTTACGAACCCCATGGAATCATGGTTTATTCATAATTTTCCCAACTAATAGTAGGAGGGTATCATGGCTTAGCTTAATGGATGCTATAGCGACAGATCTGTGAGGTTAATCTACGGTCAAGTCTAAGGTGGTGGAGGGTGTTTGGGGGGGGGGGGTTGGACGCTCTTGACACTTCACTATATTTCATTGATGAATCCGACCCCATCAAGGATGGAGAGGATGGCTTTTGTTGACTGGGTTAGCGCAGTGCGCAAGCGCTTGCCTTTCTGCTTTCAGGTAATTGTTTGAGCTTATGATTTTATTTTGTTCCGAATCAACTTTTTGATGCAATTTTGACTAATGTTACTTCTTTTCACATTAATCCATTCATGAGGATTGAGATAGATCGAAATTTTTTTTATACGCCATTTGGTTATTGTATCTGTAAACTGATATACCACAGATTAAATTTACAGTTATACCACTTTACAGTCTAAACAACTAAAAAAGAAATAAAAAAAAATGGGTTAGGTGTTAACCGGCCCGCTTAAAATTTTGTCCGCGGGCCAGTTGATAACTTTTCGATGTAGTAGGTATCAAATGGTCCAAACTGGACCTGACGTTCACCGGCTGCAGCCACTCGATGCACTCGATGGCGCTCGGCTCGTGTGGTGATCACACATCAAACCTAACCTAACCTAAATAATTGACACGTTTTTCTTTTAGTTTTGGCCGAATTTTAATACCACTTTGGCCCATTTAATACCTACAACGTCGAAAAGTTATTAATTCGGCCGCGGACAAAAATTTTTGCGGCCCAGATACTACGTAGCCGAAAAAAATGCTGTTTTAAAGCTAAGATGACAAAGAGCCAGTGGTAGGGGTAAACGAGTGAAATAATTATGATCTCGCTCCACAGCGTGAAGGATACTTAATGGGATTGGCTGAATCTTACGTAGCTATCCTATTTTCTGTTCAAAATAAGATACTGGCTTCTTGTTTGTCCTCTGCAGTGTATTGCGCTGGAAACTACTGTATAATGTTGTTTATCCTTTGCTGATTGCTTATTTTCAACCCCCTACAAAAAAGAAGATGTTATAAGTTTGTAGTGTGTATCTGTCTGTGGCATCGTAGCTTCAAAGCGGATGGACCGATTTCAATGCAGGTTTTTTTATTGAAAGCTAATTTAATCAGGCATCATCTTAGTTATGTTTCATGAAAATCTGTTGCGCCGTTCAAAAGTTACAGCTCTTTTTCTAGTTGGAGTCGGGGGTTTTTGACTGTTAGGTTATTGTCTAAACCACGCAAACTCAAAATCGAAATGCATAAAGGTCGTAGAATCAGGGCCTCAAAGCCCATAATGAAACAAAACCGAATGCATTGACGGTAATCGTTAGCAGACATTTCTCATGAAGCAAAAATTACGGAAAAACAATTTTTAAACGAGAAGAGTTTGTATTTTGCATTTCAGTAATAAATTATCTAGTTTCTTGACAGTTTCTCGACAAATGCTGGGGTCAAATTGTCACCTGCTGATGGTAAATCTACTTGATTTATTTGTCAGGTGGTCTGTCCGAGGACCTCGTAATGTTTTGAGAATGGATTACATGAAATGAAGGTTGGATTATTGAAAGTTTGGAAGTAAATTATTGACTGGTGGACATTTACTTGTGGAGGAACGAGGTATGGTGCTCGTCCGTTGAAAAGTAAGGATTCTGAACTGCCCAGACATTTCCAGTTTTAGCTGACCTCGCACTTTGTAGGCTTTTCGTACAATGAAAGGTCAGCTTATACTGGATATGTCTGGCCAGTTCAATTTCCACCCTGTTATAATATTGTACCATTTTGCTGTAACCTTTGTACTTTATAATAATTTATATATTTTTCGGTGAAATAAATATAATTTAATTTAATTCCATGCGTTGTTTTTTTTTTTAATTGTGTTTCTCATTGTATGCATGCTATTGTGCTTTTTGGTGTCATGTGTGCCAAAAATAAATTTGTTTTCTTTCTTTAATCTTTGGTAAAATATTTCCATACTCGCTATTTTAGTTAAAATTATAAGTTATTTCTGTAAGTTTACGACTACTTAACGTAAACGTCAAATAAAAAGGCTGGCTGCACGCGTACAATAAATATCCCATAAACTATACACGATGATGTTTCATAATATTGAATGTACACAGGGAGGGACTCGTGCGTCGGTCGGGAACAGGCGGACCGCGGTCCATATCCGGACCGCGAAAGGTCGAAACTTGGACCGTCAAATATTATTAAATAACTTACCTACCTATTCAATTTAAATAATTTTGTTAGAAAGAAAGAAAGAAAAATACTTTATTAGCACAACAAAAAATAAATAAAACCAGTAACAAAGAAAACATATACAATAAAAGAGTTATTGTGCCAAAAGGCCGCAGCTCAGCATAATGTCAGGAGGCAGTGATACTGGCCACCTGACGCTGGTTTTCAGCTGCAACCCACGAGTGCCATACGCTCGAAACTATCAATATTATATTATAATAGGTATACTTACTACAAAATAAATACTAATATATATAAATTCTAATTACATACATAAGTGCATAATATGCCTACGTGCCGTACCTATGTGTGTATAATAGAATATACCTACCCTCTCATTTAAGTTTTTTTTTGGTGCATCTACCTTCATTGTCTCTGCATCACCCTAAGGTTGTCTGGTAGAGAATGCCTACGGCATTAAGACCGCCTTTGTACATTGTACATGAAGCATTTTAAATAAATAAATAAGTGCATTATTATCAATAAATAATGTCACGTATAATCTAATTTGATTACATAAGGCGCTAGTACCTAGGTAAACACCACAGATATAGATTTACTAGATTCCGCAAGTACCGTGATATTTATGAAAATTATGAAAACCAAGCGTTCCACATTGTTTTACATTTTTCTGGACCACAATAAAAAAAAATTATACTATCCGGATCCCATTTAAAATCACTTGCCAACCACTGGACTAGTGCTTCGGATTCTGTGTATTTTTAACCCCCGACAAAAAGAGGCGTGTCATAAGTTTGTATTGTGTATCTGTGTATGTGTATCTGTAGCATCGTAGCTCCAAAACGGATGGACCGATTTCAATGCAGATTTTTTTAATTGAAAGTCAATTTAATCAGGTATAATCTTAGCTATGTTTCATGAAAATCTGTTCTGCAGTTTGAAGTAGTTTTTGACGGTTGGGTTATTTACGTTATGCTGCTATCGGCTGTTCAATAAAACCTGCTACGCCAGTGTAGTGTTTAATATTATAGTCAAGCATACTAAAAAAATGACATTTTCAGGTCTTATTTGAAGACTTTTACAGTCAATGTTTTATATCGTGAGCCAGCTGTATGCAGAAATGTGACTCAACACGTAAGGGCAATAAAGACGCGTGTCAACTTTGAATATTAAGTAACCAGACAGAAGAACAAGTTGGGTTTGTCGTTTAAACGTTGATTGTTTATTTATTTATCAACAGATATGTTATTGCTAACAGAGAGGTCCTTACGCAATAAGTGACGAATATGTTACATTAAAGGTAATAATTAAATTATAAAATTATATAGGTAATGTTATAGTTATCCATAATAAGTTAAAATAATTTCAATAAATAATTACTAAATTCATTTGATGGTAACAATGATAAAACAAAATATAAAAAATTAAAACAACAATTTAAACAAAGTATAAAAAAATTAAGGTATAATTCGATATAAAAAAGGGTAAAATAAATGAAAAATAAAAGGGAAAAATAAAGGGTAAAATAAATGAAAAAAATTGTATACAGGGTACCGCAAATTGTATACAGGATGCCGCAAATGTTATAACATTAAATGAAACCACGTATTTAGTATCACGTTTTGTGACTGTACACAAAAAAACAATCAAATTGAATCAGTAGTTTAGCCACAGGAACTATTTTAAAATTTCATAATACACATATCATAATCTCTAGGCAAAGTTTGGAAAGTCTCCAACATATTCTAACCAAAATTCAGTCAGTTGAACAACTATCATTTTATAGTGAAAGAAAGAAAGAAAGAAAAATCGTTTATTTGCCACAAAAACAAGACACACTAGAATGACAGACACAGCTAATAAGAAGAGGACAGGTGCATAGACAGAGAATACATTATTTTAGTGGAAAGCTGTTTCCGATTCCTCGTCTAGTTATAATGTAATTGATGGAACATGATGTATTTCTGTTGGGGGCAAACAAGCATGCGGTCCGTCTGATGGTAAGCGGTTACCGTAACCTATGGACGCTGGCAACACTGGGGCCATGAATCGCGCATTGCCTACCCTACTAGCGTCGTAGAATTAGGGGTGCCTCTTATTACCAACACGAGGACACTAATGTTTTTAACGTATCGTATTGTTAACGTAAGAAAATAATTAATAAAAAAAGTACAATAATTCTATCGCATTTTTCTTTAATTTTATTTGTGTCATGAAAATTTATAAACAGTTCATGTATTTTTAAAGAATATCATGGATTATACGTGTATTTTTTATTCCTAACTAGCGACCCGTCACCGGCTTCGCACAGGTGAAATATCTCTACTATCCTTACATTAAATATCAAAGTATTGTACATATAAACCTTCCGTGAAAAATTATTTAAATGATGGTGAAAACCGCTTCAAAATCAGTTGCGTGGTTTAGGACAAGCGGATATACAGACAGACAGACAGACGCGTAAAGTAACTTTATTTCATACTATGTAGAGATAGAGATTTGCTAACGTTAATGTTACGATATGTTAAAAATGTTCGTGCTAAACTGTCATAAGTCAAAATAAGCACAGATAATAATCAAAGGAGAAAATCATGACACTTCTGTCTTCAACTTACCTGTCACATTATTATTTGTAGCATTCAAATCAACCCTCAGCCTTCAGTAACATCAAAGCAAGAGTAATAAAGAAACAGTTGAAAAAACCGTCTCATTACAGACAACCATCAACTTCTGCTTAATTACTGTCACAGAGTTGTTTAATTATGTCTGAAAGTGTCTGGAAACTTCATAGTACCTCAGGTGATGTCTGTCTCAAATAAGGTTGAAATATATTCTTTTTGGCGGAGTATGTTCTGTTATTTTGTCTCATTTTGAGTTGTGTATTTGTGGGTTAAATTCGACTGTTGTGAACGGAATAGCATTATCATATTTACCACGGTAAACGTTGATTGAAATTATGTCATTAATGCATTTTAATCATGGTTTTATTTACATGCTTTCTTGTCTGTTCGGTACAAATTTTGCAATCGATTATAAAGTGATTTCCCGATGAGCTAGAGACTTGAAACTTTAAACATAGCTCAGAACTAGATGACAATGCAATAATTTAATATAAATATTAATTAAAAAGCAGAAAATATATTTATGTTTTTAAAACTTACTAAAAAGTATAAAATCATTTCTCTTATGAGAATATATTTACTAATAAATAAAACGATGATTAAATATGATTTAACCAAACTAGTTCTTAAGTCTATTCTCATCTCTATCTCTATTCATTGGTATAGAAATGACAAGGACGCGTATAATTTAATCACAAGGACAGATATGTTTCCGAATGACAAGATTTTATTAGTAAGAAGTTAAATAATTTCGGGCATTAAAGCAATCTGCCCTAAAGTATCCCATTCATGGATAATCATGCTGTCATTGTTTTTGCCTTTGCATTTTCTTCGTGCCCTGCCAGCACGATCTCTGCATAGCCCGCTTTAAAATGTATTCGTCTGAGAAAGCAACGTTACTTAGGTTTTATTACTGTTCGCAGCAAAATCAACTAAGTCCCTAGAAATATTCACAAAGAAATTGCTTTGCCAGTGTGTTCACTTCAAGAACAGTCTTTTATCTTTGTTCTCGAGACTTTTATGAGATCGTAAAATAACTGCATCGGCCTGTTTACAACATCTCATATATTATTAAAATTTGCGAAAATGTTGCTGGAATGAAAGAATAAATTATAAAGAAATAAACAAATCAGTTAAAGGCATTTATGAAAAACCAGTCTCTAGTTGCCTTGTTCCAGTGTTGGTTTCCTATGGAGAAGAATGTTGTGAGGAATATGACGGAGTTTGAACAAAGAATTTCTTTCACTTCGCGAAGACAAGACACGCAATAAAGCCAAACCATAATAATGACGGATAATAATATACACAATACTGATGAATACTGATGGTGACGCATAATAATGTTTCACCGTGTTACAATGATAATGTGACAATTTACAATGAACATAGGTACTAGAACAGTAAAAATTGAAACGATTTGATAACGAGTGTTGTTAGCTCAATTAATTCAACCACGGCATGATATATTTCCATGTGAATAATTAGTCATAGTTATGTCGACCCTGTTTTCTCTATAGAAGGAAATAGAGGCATAATTATTATTGATTACACTCACAGTTTGCCTATCCCTTTTATAGAAAGAAGAAGAAAGATGCAAACGGACCGATTTCAATGCAGTTTGTTTTAATTGAAAGCTAGTTTAATCGGGTATCATCTTAGCTATGTTTTTTGAAAATGTTTTCAGCCGTTCAAAAGTTACAGCTCTTTTTCTAGTTGAAGTTGGGAGTTTTTGACGATTAGGTCATTAGTATACGGCTATTAGAATTTCCTAGAGAAAGAAACAATGGCTTATCTTGAAATTGGACGCTTTTCACTAGTACGACCGATGAGGTATTTCAAACTAAATTTCCTTAAAAAATTCTCCATAAAAAAGAAATTTAATACAAAATGTTTTACCAAATCCGTCCCTCAATACAAAAGAGTCGCAATCGGCCAAATCGGCCGATATAAATAAACTTAAGACAAAACAAAAGGGACACTTGATAGGATTAATGTGCCGATTCGAATCCCGGCTGCGTTTAAACACAATATACGATATATTGTACGATACTTGTGAATAAAAATATGTGTCCTGTATATTTTATTGCCTTTTTATTTCCGTACTGGACGGGAGGAAAGGAAAATGCTTTTTTATTTATACAGAATGGTATATTTGAACTCGGATGGTTGAAATATATTTTTATCAACCTGTCTATATAATGATTTGAACTTTGTATACTTTTTTTTTTTTTTGCTCTTCGCCTTTCATTAGTTTAGTATTGTGGAGGAACGGTATGGTGTTCCTCCATTGAAAAGGGAGGATCCTCCGACCAAGCGAGGTGATATTGCCTACCGGGCCGAAGCCCAACGGTTGATGACAGACAGTTGTATATGTGTTAGATACGATTATCTTTATCCTTGCGCGATGCAGGCTTCGCTATCTGATTGGTCGAATTCATATTTTCGCGCCACTACTAATGTCAGCTTGCTGTCTTGCTAGTAGATATTCTATGTGGCGATAGATGTCGCTACAGTATGCATGTCAGAATTGTGACCATTGTCCAAGAATATTATATCTGTCAATGTATTAATAATGAATACTGATGGTGTATCTATACATATCTATGATTTTGGTTGTTCATTACCATCATCATCACTATCGTCCACTACTGGACATAGGCCTCTCAAACTTATTTATTTTTTCGTAAAGATGTGTATTTTTAGACTTGATAGGTAATAAGTACTATGACAGATTAAGTTAAAGTGTAATGATTAAAAATAAATAAGTATCTAGGTACAGATATTTGGCGAGAAGCTTATATCCAGCAGAAAGAAAAATCATTTATTTGCCACAAATACAAGACACACTAGAATGATAGACATGGGTAATAAGAAGAGGACAGGTGCATAGACAGTGAAGACATTTTTCTTAGGATGGCAAAAGTGTAAAATTAATTAGAAGAAAAAAAAGTGGTAGTAAGTCCCCTGGGGGGCTAAAAAGGCCGCTTTAGATGAATCACAATATGATTCATATTACAAATGTCAAAATAAATACTTAATTGACAACTCTTAATGTCATCCGCATAAGGTTCATATTCAGTAATCATCTGTTTGACAGTTACTATGCATATCAGTAGATGAATTGCTCAATGTGGCCTATTTAGGCCCCCTGATTATAAACTCAGTAACTGTACAAAAATCAATCACGTAAATCGGGATCCTGGCACATAACGAACCGTAATTACGAGACCTCCGATCTTTGCCGATTGATGCATCGGTTAATTTTGAAGATCCCGATCTTCAGCACTATATTATTAAAGGCCTTGGTAATTTTTAAGGGAATCGATGCGAATTCTGCATTCCGTTAGTTAATCGATTCTCGATGCGATGGACAAATCGAGATTAAGGATCGGGAGTATCGGGTTCCGTCATCGAGAGTTTTGTTACACCGTATTGTAATGCAAGGTTGGTAGTATTTTTTTTTTAATAAGGCTCTGTACGAAGTTTCTTGGAAGTCACATCGGCAAACTTCGTAAAACCGATCACTTCCGAAGTGATTGCGACTTCAAGACCACGAATTTTTATTAGTACTGCTTTAAAAAATTATATAATATTTACTGACGCAATAAGTTGTAAAATTATCTCAGAGAGCGACTGCCATTGGTTGTTCGATCAGGTACCGCGCAAACGATATAATATCTGAGTTTATTTTTATTGAAAGAAAGAAAGAAAAAGTATTTATTGACACAGCAAAAAAACGATTTTAAAGATAACATAACAGAAAAATAAAAAAACATATAAAAAAAAACTTAAATAAAATGGATTATTATGATTATTTTATTGGTGTTATTATAATTATAATAACCATAGTTAGTTGCAGTAGGAAACGCCACCCCATTTAGACCTAATAAAAGCTTCCTGTAGGGTTAGTATGGCAAAAAATAGAGAAAAATCGGGGACAAAAGAGATTCTTCACCGTTTTCTGTCTCGATTTTTCGTTTTGTCTTTGTGTCAAGGAGACAAAAGGCGGAGAAAACGTGTTTCATCACAGAAAAATCAGGGGCACAACCATCTCTTTACTGTATTATCTCTCGATTTTTGTTATGTCTTCTGTCAAGGAGAGGCGGAGAAAACGTGTTTATCCCCAAAAAAATCAAGAACAAAACCATCTCTTTACCGCTTTCTCTCTCGATTTTTCGTTTTGTCTTCTATCAAGGAGACAAAGGGCGGAGAAAATGTGCTTGTCCACAGCAAATTGGGGGGAAAACCATCTATTTACCGTTTTCTCTCTCGATTTTTCATTTTTCTTCTTTCATGAAGATAACGGCCGGAAAAAATGTATTTTTCCACAAAATAATCAAGGACAAAACCATCTCTTTACCGTTTTCTCTCTAGATTTTTCGTTTTGTCTTCTGTCAAGGAGACAATAGGGCGGAGAAAACGGGTTTATCCACGCGCGGTGCTCGACCTCCTGTAAGGAATTATTTACTGAAAATAAATCATTATTTCATTAATGTAATGAGTAAAATTCCTAATTATTCTAACTATAAAATAACAATAAACATAAAACGGAACTATCCATATCCACTTTGTGAAATTACTTATAATTTATGATTTAAATAATAGTTATTATGGTACTTAAGTCCCAGTTCATTTATTTTTAATGAATCTCTAGGGGAGATGGAATACTATTAACAGAACTGACCAATGTTAGAACAGTTAAGTAATAAGAAGTACGGTAAGTTATGTACCAGTGGCGAAGAGTCCATACAACCCGATTCCCATCGGCTTCCCTTTAGGCATTGGTTAGTGCATAGACCAACGTAATATGGCTTGTTATTCAGTTAGGTCGAGCTCTTCCAGACATGACTATTAGATTACAAGAGACGGTAAGGATTTTTGTCTTGCAGCATTAACTGCAGCAATTTTTAGAGGGCATTTTTGGGACGGCTTCCCCTTTTAAAACTGTCACCTTTCGCCACGGATAGGTACCTCTGGTACTGGGCGAGTGCAGGGTATGAGCGTTGGTCGGATGCAGCGCAAACGCCCGCTTCTTCAACCCCTGATTCCTCGGAGCTCGCGTGCGTTCTATAGGTACATAACTTACCGTACTTTTTTTTTTTTTTTTAATTTTTTTTCCACTAAACTGGACAAAACACTTTTGTTACATAAACTTAAAGATATTAAAAAGACATAAACAAGTGCTCATCCTTCTAGAAGTGGACACAACATGCAAGAAACTTCTTATTACTTAACATTATAAACTTTAAAAAAAATCAATAGGAAATTGTCTTCTACTTTCATATCGGTGTAACAGCAAGCCGCTTGGTATCGTCAGAGTATCAGGTTCCAACTTCTTTATTTCTGATCCTGACTTGAAAGGCGTCTTTTTTTTAATTCGAGATGGTCGTTACCGATGTTAAGTTTCCGATGAAATTTCATTCGTCTCGATATTTTGCGAACTTGTTTGCATATCTATCGATACTCGGTGCTCGATAATTGTTGGGTGTATGTTGTGAGCGATCGGTAATGTTTTTGGGTGAAATTATTGAGATCTTAATGTGATTTTTGAGCAAGTCTTGGAAAGCGTGATTCATACTCGTGATTGTGAGTTCCACCCTGTATTATGTTAAAGTTGTGTCAAATTTTGACGGGTGTTACTGCATTTAATTTCAAGCTTAGAAATAATAAGTAGGTCCTATTAATCAGTCTATGATTTCAAGTGACTATGTAGCTAGAGCTACCTAATCTTAGTTTGGGATTTAGGTAGGTACATAAAAACTTATTTTTCGTGAAATTTTTGTGTTTTGGGCATCAGCAACGGTTTCTTCATTTAACCGGCTAGTTATTTATGATACCAATATCTACGATGAATTCGACTAGGTACTAATTATGTTTGATTATGTACTGATTCGATTAATTAGGCTATCAAAAAAGAGGAAAGAATTTTAATGCATTTTTATAGTCTTGAAATATTTATAAATAAATAAGTATCTACGTTTTTAATTTTATCTCAATTTTAAATTCCATATAAAACTTAATTGTATCTATTATTTTATATTGTTTCAGGTAAAACTTCTCACAATATTAACCTTTCAAGAGTAAGTTCAACACATTAATGGACTTTCTTAACTATTAACAGTTTTACCCTTAAGACATTAAATACAAGTACATAAATAATTATCTACTTTTAATCATGTATAAGAACTTCGTTCAAACTTCACATTATTAGATTTATATAGTTAACTTGAAAATAAAACTTCTTTTAAGGCGCGTCAGTGAGGTAACGAATTTGTCGATTTGGCTTCCTCCACCCGCGCAACCCGCGCGACCCCCTATAATATTACGGAAACCGCTCGGATCATGTCAACGCGAGCATCGCGCCAGACACTAAAAAACTATATAATAAATAGAGGTGGCAATGTAAAATATATATTTGTAGATTGTTTCACTTATAGGTCTATATAGTAACAGAGTTACTACTAGAAAATTAATACCAATAACAGTGGTACAATCACTACAATGATGAATGATTTTATAAAAAAGGGAAATAAAAAATTTATGCTTCGTCAACGAGCTTCCGAGCAAAAAATGCCCATTACACTTGCCGAGTTGTTAGATGATTTGGTATTAACTAATTATAACTTGCTCTTTTATTTGAAGAATTGCTTGATTCATTTAATATTCACTCATATAAATATATCACGATTATTAGATATTAATACCTAGCATTAAAAAAAGTAAAAAGCGACTTCAAAAAACTAAACAGTGTAAATAATTTTCTTAAATTCTTCAATGCACCTAGCTTGGCAGTGGCAACGACTTCAGAAGCTGATAAGTTTTTTAAGAAAATTATATGTATTATACTTTTTAGTTTTTTGAAGTCGGTTTAAACTATTTTTTAACGTTTATTTTATATTTCTATTTTGAGTGGCTTAAACAATTCATAATCATGCGATTACAGAAATCGCAAGTGACATGCTGTTATTCATTCAAGAGTTCCATTGTATATCTCCGAAGTTCTTCATCAAATCTTCAACAAATTTAAATGCCATCTTGAGAGTACCCTTTGAAATAAAAAAAGAATTTTCAAAATCGGTATGCAATTGGCGGAGTAATAGCGTAACAAACATACAAAAAAAAACATACAGTCGAATTGAGAATTTTCTTTTTTGGAAGTCGATTAAAAATGGGAATAGCAGTGTTGGTGAATAGTAATATATAAAGTATAATCGATAAGAATTAAAATAAAACTAGGTTGGTACATAGTATTTATTATTATATATAGTAAAGGAATAGTATAAAGAAAAACAACAGTAGGACGGCGCCTTTGATCTCGCCGACAACGTCAAGACAGTGTGGCGATAGTGCATGGAGGCTAGGGTTGTTACAAGTAGTGTAGTGGTTTTCTACGCTACGTGCCGCGGGTTCGATACGCGCACGGAACAAATATTAGTCTGGGTGTGTGTGCATGTGAGATAATGTCTGTAAACTCTACCCACGATACAGGAGAAATCCTAGTGAGGGATAATGTTATATTAAAAAAAAAAAAAATTTAGATCGACATCGTCATCAACATATTATTACTTAGATACTATTTTAAACGTTGATTATGACAAATTATCAATTCATTAATAGAAGGTAGCTCTGAATTTTGGTCACGTAGTTACGTGGTCACGGTTTATATGAATAGACCTCACCAAAACATGAAGTTTGATTACCGACATGATGGGACTGCGTCCCATAGTTTGGGAGATATAAACTTTCAAAGTTTTAGTCACGTGGTCACATAGATCTCACCAAAACATGAAGTTTGAATACCAACATGATGGGACTCCGTCCGATAGTTTAGAGCTTTCAAACATTCGGTCACGTTCACGTGGTTACATACTGAATTTGAATTTATGTTTATAGAAAACATCAAAAAGATGGTCTCTATATTTTTAGACAAAGTATATTTTAGAAGATGAAACACAATTTGCATTGACTTGACAGATAAAGTGACAGATCAGTAGACTCTATCTACATATATCTGATTTTACTAAAATAATAATATTTCAAATAATATGTACTCAAAAAAAATCAAAATATGTTTATAGAAGTACATGCCATACTACTGAGGCAAGTTATATAGGTTGCCCCCTCTACACAATATTGTGTCTAGAGAGCAAAATAAATTCTGAATTTATAAATCGAACGCGATAGCCTCGATCGACACGGGTATCACGTCCGAGAGCCAGCGGCAGACTGCCGCTCGTCGCCCGAACACGACCCTTCAGCTGAAAATTGGCACAGATTTACGTTTAAATTCAAGGAAAAATTGAAAAATGACTTTTTTTTAAATGTTAAACGTTGGACTTATAAATAAAAGAATTATTTATCTATTGCTGCAAATCAGAAATAAATTAAGCTTCAAGTTCCGAAGAAGATGAAGGTTTAAATTCTGATTTAGGTGTTTTATAATCGCCAATTACTATAGTATAATCTACTTAAAAAAAATATTTGAAACGTTGGATTTGAAGTAGAGATCTTGAACTTTAAGACTGTATTTTTTTTTTATTTGTATATGGTATAATTGCGGAGGAGATGGCGATGTAAAACGGCGTTTTGGTCAGGGTACTGCCTTAAGGTGATTATTAGTTCATAAAAGTAATTAATTAAGTATTTTATACACGTACTCATTAACAGATGTAGATGTACCCGGGGGCATTACTCAAGGATAAAGATTTTTTTATAACACTGGCAAAACCTATTGGTAAGACAGAGATAACGGCATTTATTTCTTAGGCCCGGCGCAGACGACGGACAATTTGTCCGCCGACGTCCGCCTCAACTCGTCGCCGGTAAATCTTACCCTAATTACGTAAGAATCACCTAACAGCGACCTGACAGCCACCCGACAGCAGACGGAGCGCGATCGGTCGTGAACTGCCACCAAATTCGTATTTTGTACGGCATTCGTCCGCCTGTGGCTATCAACAACGATATGCAATAATGCTCACGTTGGACGAAAGCCTAGTAGCCTAGTGGTTACAAGCGCAGCTTCTGAGCGTGAGCTCCTGAGTTCGATTCCCGAGTTGGGCAGTGTTATCGGAATTTCCTGAAAGTAAATTCGCAGTACCCGATGGAGTAGGAATTATGCTTGGAAGATGACAGTAGGTTCGCTATTACAAAGGTCTTTACTAACCGTCTAATTTTAAAAGTGCCTGCAAAGGCCACGTTGAAATAAAAATCTTTAATTTTGACGTTAAAAACCCCCGACTAAAACAAGAAAAAGAGCTGTAACTTTTGAACGGCTGAATAGATTTTCATGAAACATAGTCAAAGTCAAAGATTTTTATTTCAACTGGGCCTTTGCAGGCACTTTCAAAACGTCGTGATTCTAGGCGCACGGTTCCAAGTGGGTTGGTCCTGGAGAAGATACCGGCAAGAAACTCCATGGATACTCTTTTCATAAAACAAGCCTACAACAAATGTGGGGCCCCGGCTAAAATTTGACCTGAATTTACACAATGTTACATAAAAAAAAAGAACAGCAAAGATCATAAGATAGCTAAGATGATATCTACCCGATTAAACTAGCTTTCAATTTAAAAAAAAACTGTATTGAAATCGGTCCATCCGTTTAGGAGCTACGATGCCATAGTAGACCTATACACACTATAAACTTGTAACACTCCTCTTTTTTGTTGGGGGTTAAAAACATCATTGCCACAAGTTTTGGGTGTTGCTAGATACAACAGTTCACCACTGTCTGACACTTCGATGATGATGATGATTATCATGCTCGTGAACGGGTGCCGACTGTTGGAACTGGTCAGCTTGTAACTGCCATAGCAATCTTATTCAGAGGCAAATTATTATTATCCTAGTCTTATTTTTATTCACATTAAATTACATTATTCTCGCAGCTCTCACCACAACATTGTACTGATAAAGATTGTAATCTATTATTTGAAAAGAGTTACCATGGAGTTTCTTGCCGGTTCTTCTCCATAGGATCTACTATTTGGAACCGTGCACCTAGAGTCTCGACGTTTCATAAGTTCCTGTGTCTGGTTTACATGAAATAAAGATCTATTCTATTCTATCATCATTTGCCAACTCCGAAGATAGAGCAAAGAGTGGTTTAATCAGAACAGTCTATTAACGCAGCCTGGAATAGTGCCTTCAAAAGCAGTGGAGTCGTGAAAAGTGGGGAAATGCAACTTGGCAACGTTATGAAACTTTGTTTGACCGCTTTAGGCTGGAAACATACGGGTTTGTAGTGTGGGCGGTCACACTAAGACTTTGTTTCAGTCAAAAGAAAAATTATTCGCATCTTATGGACGGGCAGTCCAACTACAAATCAGCGTTGGGCTCTCCGCGCCCAGCAAATGCTGAGCTGGCTACCCTTTCGGCATGGGCATACTTGACAATATAATGCAATATTTTATGATGACTATTACTTTTATTTTTTATTTTGTTCTCAGTGTCTGTTTTTTTTTATTTTTTATTGTTTATAGGTTTATGTTAACTTTTATTTTATTTTTCTCTCGTGTGCTGTCACTGTCCGTGCTGAATAAATGTATTTTCTTTCTTTATTTTCTTTTCAGTCTATGATTTTGTTTCAGTCAAAAGAAAGGTCGTTCACATCTTTTGGACGAGTCTACGGCTTTATTTCATTTAAAAGGAAGGTCATTAAAATCTTGTTGACAAGCAGTCTATCACTTTGCTTCAGTCCAAAGAAAGGTCAAAGAAAGGTCATTCTCGACTTACAGACGGGCAGTCTATCACTTTGTTTCACGCAAAGGAAAGGTCATTCAAATAAATAAAAAAAATATATATAAAAAAGAGGGGGTGTTAGAAGTTTGTAGTGTGTATCTGTCTGTAGCATCGTAGCTCCAAAACGGATAGACCGATTTCAATGAAGGTTTTTAAATTGAAATCTAGTTTATTCGGGTATCCTCTTAGTTATGTTTCATGAACATCTGTTCATCCGTTCAAAACTTACAGCTCATTTTTTAGTTGGAATCGGGGGTTTTTGACGGTTAATCAATCATACTAAAATCAAAACTGTAGCGGTTAGAACTTCCCGTATGTTTCCACTGCTCGAGATATAATACTAATTATGAATTTCAGTGTTTTGCGAGTAAATAATTATGCACTGAAAAGTTCCAGGTTCTGTGCTCACTCACAGACGGTAGGAGTGATTAATTCTGCTAAATCCCGAGTTTCATTAGTCCTCAGGCAATGAGAAATGTTCCTAAGATTTGGGGGACAATTTGGGCTCGTGTGTAGGTAACTATAATACACTAAAAATAAAAGAATTTCGTCTTTCTGGCATATTATTTCTTAGTGATATTATGGATGTGAAAGTTTGTTATTGTGTTTAAATGTTTGGATAATTACTTACCTGTGTCGGCCCGAAGCAAGCTCCAATTATGGCGCGCCCCTAGCCTGCCCCTTACCTATGTACCAGTAATGCGTGCAAGCATGGAACTTGGAAGATCTCGCTAATATGTCGATTGATGAAATTTTATAACCGAACTGTCAGAAACCCCGATTCCAACTAGAAAAAGAGCTGTAACTTTTGAATGGCTGAACCAATTTTCATGAAACATAGCTATGATGATACCCGATTAAACTAGCTTACAATTTAAAAAAACTGCATTGATATCGGCCTATCCATTTTGGAGCTACGATGCCACAGACAGACACACAGATACACACTACATGCATGCAAAATTCATGTAAACTCATGTTTCCACAAATAAAGAATCTTATCTTATCATGTCTTACAAACTTATAATACCCCTCTTTTTTGTCGTCGGTTAAAAACAGCAACATTCCTGTTTCCTAACTCGAACTTACACTCACAACATTGTAGCAAGCGGTAGGTTAAACAAAAATGGTTCAAACTTTAAACTCGCTCCATATTTATGAAGGTTATATTTCAGTTTCAGCGGGCCCATAAACTCCATATATCCGGATGAACGGACAGACTGTATTATCTACAAAGTTTATGCTGTGTATCAGGCTTACCTTCGTGGACTGTTATACTTATAATCTGGACTAGGTTTAAGAATAAGATGCATTTTAGTGTTAGTATCTTACTCTTGGTATCTAAGCATGGTTTCGACATGGGCATGCTTGACAACAATATACAATAGGATGACTATTTTACTTTTTTTATTTTTTATTTTATTCTCAGTGTCTGTTTTATTTTTTTATTTTTTACTCGTTTAAAGGTTTAAGTTAATTTTAATTTTATTTCTCTCTCGTGTGTTGTCACTGTCCGTGCTGAATAAATGAATTTATTTCTTTCTTTCTTTCTTTCTAAGCTAGTATCAGAAGCTAAAATTAACGTCGCCACCATGTCATACGTTCAAATACAGGCGCTTTACCAATGAATCAGATTTATTCACGACCAGGGGGGCTAAAAAGGCCGCTTTAGATGAATCATAATATAATTCATATTATGAATGTCAAAATATCTACTTAATTGACGACTCTTAATGTCATCCGCATAAGGTTCATATTCAGTAATCATCTGTTTGACAGTTACTATGCAGATCATTAGATGAATTGCTCAATGTGGCCGTTTTAGCCCCCCAGCTGTGTCCGCGACACAATGAGGGTGGAGTCCGACCTTTATATTCAGATTCAGATTTTTATTGTATGTAAGTAATTACATAAAGTCACATAATACTGACATAATAATAACTATAAACAACATCATAGCATTTCAGGTGTTAAAGATTAAAAATAATTCATAATATACATGATTAATAATAATAATTTTAAAATAACTTCACAGAAATAACAATATTACGTAGGTACCTATATTAAATAATTTTTGGAATTAATTCTTCAACGCTTATTTTTAAATATGTTAAATTACTTGAATTTAAAAATGATTTCAATTTATTTTTAAATATATCTAAAATACAAACAATAACTTCACCTTATTATCTAGTTATTTCAAACGAACGCTGTTCTTGACAATATTAAAACTTACAATAAAAAACTTATTAAAAGTTAAGTTATGACTTTCTAGGATTTATGATTGTCTTTTTGCGCTGAAAAAGGTATTAACATTTTCTCTTTTAGAAACTTTGCCCCTCACTATAATATTCATGTATCGTGGGTACAATTTGCAAGCCTTATACAGCTTGTAACAAAAGTCGTGTAAATCTCTAAAACTGCTTATTATGAATAACTTTTACTAAGAGTTGTACCTACCACTCTTGAAATCGCGACATAGTAACCTAACTGTCAAAAACCCCCGACTCCAACTAGAAAAAGAGCTGTAACTTTTGAACGGCTGAACTGCTCATTAAACATAGCTAAGATGATACCCGACTAAACAAGCTTTCAATTAAAAAGCAATTAATTTCATGTAAACCAGATACAGGCACTTAAGAAATGTTGAGACTCTAGGTGCGCGGTTCCAAATAGTAGGTCCTATGGAGAAGAACCGGCAAGAAACTCCATGCAAAGTCTTTTAAAATAATAGATAACAATCTCGATTAGTACAATCTTGTGGTAAGAGCTGCAAGAATAATGTAATTTAATGTGAATAAAAAATAAGAATAGGATAATAATTATTTGCCTTTGAATTTGCCATGGCAGTTACAAGTTACCCAGTCCCGACAAACGGCGTCTTTTTAATGCACTCCAAAAATTAATGTGTGGAAATTTAAGTAGAGAAACGTATAGGCATTCAATATATAAATATCGTGTTTTATTTACGAAGTTTAATAATCTGATTATTATTATTATCAAATTCCAAAACTATGCTGTACAAAATACCGCAATATCCAAACCGTTTTATGCAAATTCGAAATTTGATCTGCCATACAAAAAAATACAAAATCGCACCCAAGCATCACCCGAATTCGAATTTATATGAAACCGAATGACACCACAGTATCGCATAATATAAATATCAATATGGTAAACATACTATACCGTACTATACACAGAATCTTCGTAAGTCCGCGATTACCATCTGTCCGGCGGAAAAAGCCGAAAAAAGCCGAAATATCCCGAAACAATAATCTTGTCGGATTCAATTGCTCATAACTTGGTAATACTTTATTCGGGAGATCCGAGGAGCTTACATTATGCCAATATATCGATAATACTAAGATTTCCATTTTGGGGGTACCAAATGTTTCGTGCGTGAGTTTTGATCGAGTATAATACGATTCTGTTTTAAGGTGTACGCGCACCTAACCCCGCCGTATGCGCCGCATTTCAGCTGCTATAGGTACCTGTAGTTAGGAGATTGTTCAAACCGAAAATCACCGGTTTCAACAACCACCTCCGGTTTTTTAAGCGTGAAATTAAAATGTATTTGTTTGTCTCCGATTTGGCTGTATAGGCAATGTAACTTTGCTTGTTCTAAATATAAAACCCAACTGTCAAAAACCCCTGACTATAATTATATCTCTTTATCAACTAGAAAAGAGGTGATGATCTTCAAACGGCTGAGCAGATTTTCTTGAAACATAGCTAAGAACACTTTCAAATAAGACACCTTTCAAACGAAAAAAACTTAATCAAAATCGGTTTATCCGTTCACACACTAAAAACTTTTAACGCCCCTCTTTTTCGTCGGGGTTTAAAAAATAAGTTTTTGACCGAAGGGGTATTCAGTCACTATTGAATGAACTAAACTAGTCAATTTTGAATTTTTTCTGTCGAAAACGTTTGTTGCTATACTATACTACAATACTATGGAGCTGGCCTTCTGTATCTATCTTTTTTGTGATAAAAGTCACCCCTATTTAGACTTTACAATCACAACTGGACGCCTGCATTTCGTCACTTAAATGAATTAATGTTTTATGTTCTATTATAATAGAATTATTTATTCATTATCTGAAAAACAAAAATGTATTCAGACAGGCATGCCTTGTAATATTCATTAAGTTTAAAATGGTTCTAATAAAAGAATTTGAGACAACGTTCTGTCTCCATAGTCGGTTTTATACTCGACTGCGCCAGAAGGAGGGTTATGTTTTTGACTAATGTTTTTGATGAAAGCTGGTTTTTGACTTTTTCATTTTCACCCAACAAACAATATGCTATGAAATTAGCCTTTACAACGACCTCTGGGATCCTATCCATTCTTGGAAATCCTCTAAAGAGCTAGAGTGCATTAATATACAACTTGTATCAGAAACGCGTGGTCATATTTAAGGGTGTGGATCAGACCATCAAACTGAACAACTTTCTCTATGGAACCAACATCGTACTCGCGAAAAAGAATCTGCCATCCCATACAAAACTTCAATACCTACTCGACCCAAACGTATGGGACAGCTGATCTTCAGATTTTGGACTATGATTTTATAGTGCGTACTTTGACTTTGCTCAGACATTACTAAGCTTATTTACATGCTTAGCTTATACTTTGATTTGAACTGAATAAATTTCTCTATGGGATCAAAATCGTAATCGCAAATTAATTACCAGCTGTCCCACACATTTAAGTCGAGTAGGTATTGACATTTTGTATAAGACAGCTGATTATTTTTTCGCGATTACGATGTTGGACTCACAGAAAAAGTTGTTCAGTTTGATGGTCTGATTCACACCCTTAAATATGACCACGCATTTCTAATACAAGTTGTATATATTTTTTTACAAAAGAATTTGGTTTTTAGTTAAACTTGTTTGTATGTTGTATGTGTGTTTTTTATTTAATCTTGCATTTTGTCTGTTTTTATTTTTTTAATATCGCCAGAAGGTGGACACGACATTACGTGATTACGTCATACCACCCACGGACGTCGGTCATCGATGAAAACCAGCGTCATTGGTGTTGCCAATGACAACAAGCTGATCGATGCCCATCTTCTTGCGCATGAGGGACACACACTTCCATGCTTTATTTTTCATTGTTTTATTTTATGTAATTTTCTGGTTTTTTTTTTTTGTTTGTTAAGTGTGCTCGGTTTCCCGTGTGCAAAAAATAAATTGATTTTCTTTCTTTCTTTCTTTCTTATGTCTTATATACATAAATCTATGGTTTGTTTGCGATTATATCGAGAAACGTCGGTCGTTGAGATGCGACTCACTAAAATGATTCTTCGATGACTCTCAACTACATTCGATTTCCAATAGTAGTGCCTCGTAATCTAATAGTTCCTTACCCCGGCTTCGGTGAAATTTGATATTTTTACCGGAATATCGTTCCTGATCAGTTTCCTTTTACTTATTGTGTAGAGCCAATGTATTGTATTAGATAACAAGTATGTATTATATACGGTACAAGGAAAAAATCCCTTTGTATTCTGTTTACCTTTGTTTAGGGTTGTCGCGAGGTGATGAGGTAATGTTCTTTGATTATTGTGATAATGTATTGAGAGGGAAGTTGATGGGTTTTACGTAGTTGCCAACATTTTTTTGTAGTAATAAAGTATTATCTGATTTTAGATACGGTAAATTAAGAATACCTACATATAATAGACTTATGATAAAAAATACATAATATTTTTTATCATAAGATACAATTATACAAGAAAATACAATTATACAGGATATTTTTTATGTAGTGCGCAAAATTTGCAGAGTGATTCAGTCTCTGTTCCTAAATGAAACCAAAAAAAAAAAATTGGGATACACTTTAAAACAAAACGAAAATTCGACTTAGTATGGGTGACAGGCACAATTTATTAGAGCAAGCCGTACAAAATCATTTTTTTATTGTGTTGGAGTTTGTACTGCGTGTGCATTTGGGAACAGAGACTGAATCACTCTACAAATTATGCGCACTACATAAAAAAATCCCCTGTATGTAACTACTTAAGTATAGCTTGCTAAGTTGTGGCATACTATGAGTAATGATGACCTAAGTTTGACCTCACCAATTACTAATGCTTAATGTACACTTAAAACCAAATTATTTCAATGGCAATTAAATTTAATTACGAAAATAAACTTAAGCTATATCCCAATTAGTATAATGATTATCTATGTGTAAACACTCTAACATTAATTTTGTTTGTGATTTATGGAACCTTAAAATTTTATGGAGTGTCTTTTATGGGTTGATTTCTCTTCTCTCGACTATGAATAATACCATTCCATGAAAAGTGGAACAGTTCTTAAGGACAGTGACTTATAACCACTTAGTCCACTGCTGGAGATAGGACTCTCTAGAGAAGGAAGGTATCTAAGGCATGATGCTATCTTCCTTCAGGGCACGCCTAACCAAATGGTATTTAAGACCATGTATGAGAAATTAATTAGGTATAAGGTATAACATAATATAGTATAAAATAATTATAATTATAGAATAATAGATAAAAACATTATAACATAATAAAAATATTGTAACAATAATAACACAACATAATAAAAATATTATAACATAATATCAATAAATTGTTTTTCTTTCTTTTTTCTTTCTTTCATATACTTAGTATAAAATAATATCGGGCTTTGGCCCACCAGGCAATATCACCTCGCCTGGTCGGAGGATTCTCCCTTTTCTATGGAGGAACACCATACTTCGCTCCTCCACAAGTAAAAATGACACCAATCAAAAAGTTACTTCAAGTAGGTAATCCATGTTTTATGAATTTATGAGACCATCTCTAAAATCTAGAAAAAATGGAACATCTTTTTTTAAATTACGTTTTTTAAAAATTATTCTCAGAGCTAAGCTAATAAAATACTTTTTCTGATTTAAAGGCACAGCAGCGCACAATCGTTGAAATTTATACATTTTCAATTAAAAACCTCTCGCAGCTAATACACTCGGTCATATTACAATTTACAAGAAACCCGTCAATTAGTCCCTGTCCTTAGTTTTAATGATAATCAACAGACAAACACACAGTGCTGCACTCAATAAATTATCGGTTTTAACGATCGGTCCTTAAATTCCTCACATTATTTATCGACGTGTAACATTACACCGCACGGTTAGCGCACCAAGGCGCCTTCGAAATAATAAAATAAAAAGAATAAAACTTAAAGACGTTGTACTCGATTGTACTCGGGTTTATTACTGCAGTTTTTTATTTGGACTTTAATTGATTCTCGGTTTGTTTTCTCATCGGTTTTACTTGGAACTGTCTTGGCATGAAAGTTATGGATTTATTGTCTTTTTCCTTTGGCGGCGGATGTTTTTAATACTTCGATTTTTGTAGATATCTGCTATTTATATAGATGGCAAGTAAGCTTGGCAAAGACAAAAAAACATAAACACTTTAAAAAAAAAAAGGGGTAAAATATAAAACGCGCGAGTGAAACCGCGGGAAACAACTAGTATTAGATAAGTATGTAAATAAATAAATAAAAATGATTTATTGGTAAAACAAGTACCGGTTATAAACGAAATATTTTGATTGGATCCTCCTTTTAGGCAGATAGTGCCTGTATTAGGAGAGTCCGCTCTTCCATAACAAAACGTGTATGCTAGGCTCACATTTTTTGTATGATTTCTACTGAGATATTTTCTTAATTCTTCGCACAAGCAAAAAGGGTATAAACCGCTAACTCTAGATTTATCGGTATCAGTATAACAAAGTTGGTCTTAACCGATCGTCTAAACAGTGCAAGTTAACTATCAATAAGGTTAGTAGTTAATATTCAGTGAGCGTGTTTCCCAATCCCGGCCAATCATCTGTATTGGCCACAAATGAGCAAATATTGCCGAAGTTCGAATCCCGGCTGATGTATGAATAGATATTTTGATGTGGAGATAAATAGAGGTTATTGATTTGGCTGAGTCATAAATAAATCAGATTTCTCTGATTTCTCTGGGTCTGGTCAAGTTTAATTAGGTTTTGTTTATAGATTTTATTTTTAAGTAACTAACTTATTTAATTATATTTAATTACCTGTTTCTTTTCATACATGATTGTAGTGTGGACGTAGTTAAACGAAATGGATGTAACCCACCTTCTACCAAAGATAGTTTTGAGATATTTAATTTTATAATCATAGTAGGTAATATTATAAATAGAGAAATCCTGATTGACTGACTGACTTAATATCAACGCAGAGCCGAATCTACTGAAGCTAGAGTCACGAAATTTGGAGAGTAGGTTCCTTTTGTATTGTAGGCAAGCAATAAGAAGGGATTTTTAAAAATTCAACCCCTAAAGGGGTGAAAAAGGCGGTGAAAGTTTGTATGGGAGTCCCTTCATTATTGAAGTGAGTAAGATGAAAATTGCGATTTAGACTTTTGGTTAGAAATAAAAAAAGATGTGTTTCTACGTTTTTGGAAATTCTGTTTGTAAAAATTGTTTTTGAAGTGAAGAATTTTGTGTGTGATTAAGCTTTTGGTTAGAAATAAAGAAACACGTGTTTTTTATTTCTAACTCACCTTCTAGCAAAGCTAATTTTGAGATATTTAATTGTATAATATCATAAAAAAATATGACACCAAACCTAACTACACATTTTAAAGTTAAAAATATAAAATGTTTGCCCTTCAATTCCAATAAAACCAACAAATTAACAGCCCTGCGTCAATGAAGAATTACGATGTAAACTGTAAAATTAAATATCTCAGCTCAATGTGCGTTGGATCCTTTTCATGAACGTCCGTACGTATGTTTGTGATTTTTATTTTTTTTATCAAAAGATGACGTTTTCCACGCCGGCCACTCCGGCTACCGGAGAAAAAATCTCACACCTCATTTTTTTCCGTTTCTCAACCTGAATGTTTTGTACCACAAACCAAGAAATTTGAGATAAAAAAACTTAAAAACCGACTTCAAGAAACAAAAAAGAAGTTTTTTTTTTTTGTTTTTAAAAAACATACTGTCGAATTGAGAACCTCCTACATTTTTGAAGTCGGTTAAAAAACGTGTTTTTTATGAATATCTACTTTTTTGAAAACTCAATATATTTTTTATTTATGTATTTATAAAAAGAAAGAAAAAATATTTATTTCTACAAAAATACGACGGTACATATGGCACTATGGTACTTTATGTGGTGTGAACCTATTATGGTACTATACAGTTCGATAACCAATACAACAGTGCAAGTATTCTTACCATCTAATACATTTAAGTGCAGTATCCGTGGAGTCAAACGGCAACGAGAAGGTTAACGTGATAAAACCACACACGTGACTTAAACAACACCATGTATAAATGTAGGTTTTACACTTCTACAGCATAAAGAGTGTAAGGGAAGCAAGTAATGCCGGTATCAGACCTGTGGTGTGATGACATACGTTCACTGCGTGGAGTAAATTCGCTAGTACGGGTTGAGAGTATAGTGTTTAAGCAATAGCGATTATTGTACGTGTCAGTTGTTTAGATGAAGGTGATGCTCAGTTGGTGCAGTATACTCACTTTTTCTTTCATTTTTTCTACTTAGTATTACACTGTTGCCATCCTAAGAAAAATGTATTTTCTGTTTATGCAACTGTCCTCTTCTTAATAGCTATGTCTATCATTCTAGTGTGTCTTGTATTTGTGGCAAATAAATGATTTTTCTTTCTTTCTTTAGATCACAGAGGAGAAAATCTTCTGTTGAGATTTTTCTCTGACATGCAGGATTTTATTTTTTTGTAGTGCGCATGATATGTAGAGTGATTCAGTGTCTGTTCCTAAATGCGACCGCAGTATTGGGATACACTTTAAACAAAACGAAAATTCGACTTAGACACTCATAATTACAAGCCATACAAAATCAATTTTTTATTTTGTTTTGGAGTGAATTTTAGTGCTGCGGTTGCATTTGGGAACGGACTCTGAATCACTCTGAAAATTTTGCGGACTATATAAAAAAATATCCTGTATTGGTCATCTAATATTAAGCTCTAATAAGTTTAAATATATTGGCTATTTTGTCAACCCTTCTAGTTCCGTAGGTGTAATTTTAGTGGGTAAATGAATATAGCAAAAGCTGACAGCAGCATTCTCCTGGGCGCTCATTCTTACGAGACAAACGAATAGGTTATGTCCTTACATACCCTGTTCATTTGCAATGTCTGGTACAGGGACGTCTTTCACGTCTGTTTCCTGGAGCGGAAGATAATGATACCAATATTCATAGTGGACGTTTTTGAGCTGATAAAGGTGTATCGGCCATGTAAGCCCAGCTAATTTGTGGTTAATAGAGCATCAGTGAATGTTTTGAGATGTGATAAAAACGGATGAAAGAATACTTACACCGTACGTTAATCTTCTAGTCCAGGGGTCTCCAAACTGCGGCCCGCGAGGACCACCAATACGGCCCGCGGCAGCGTCCCGAATATGCCCCATATCCAGCCAGCCACAGTTTATTTAAGTAAATAAAATAAATCATACAAAATAATATGCAACATTTTTATTTAATGATCAAATTAAGAAAATTAACCTAAAACTTTATTATGCTGGTAGGATGAGCTCAGGGCTGATGGGCTAGCTAGGCTAGGTATTGGCCCTTGAGACCTAGTAGTCAGTGTGGCCCTTACGCTCAAAAGTTTTGAGAACCCTGTTCTAGTGAAGCGTGGAATGCATCATCTACTAACATCGCAAGAAATACTGCAAGTATTTTTCTATCTTTCAACTCTAACAAAGTCGCCTCCGCTTCCGCTCCGCTCATATTAACACCGCACCACTAACAAGCTTGGGCGTCGTGCATTACTACTCGAAGCACGCGCGCTGCTAAGCGAGAACCTTATTACTCCACACGCGATTTGCAAGTGAGGATTGTGACAACCCTAACGCGCAGGGAACCCTCTGCCATTTATTTGTTGAATTTAAATTATTCTGTGGAAAAGACTGACTGTATATCGTCTCACTACGACGTTTTAGCTGTTCAGTAGCACTTTAAAGTTTTTGAACAATGATTGATGTCGTATTTTGAAAATGTCGATTAGGCAAGACATTTTAGGTAGAAAAAAATAAGTAGCAGAATAAGTAAAAAAAAAATTTGAAAAATATCAAAACCGTAATTTTTCGTAGACTATGACAATATGTCGCACGATAATCCGACAAGTTTGTATTATTGCGAAAATCCTAGGACCTACCAGCCAGCGCTCCCGAGTCATGAAAATTGACAGATTAGGTACGGTTAAATTAGAGAAACATAAAATAATTATAATTATCGTAATTATCAAGAACACGCAGCAGTTAGGACTATAATAAAATTGTTGGGGCAGTAAATTAACGACACAACACTATACACGACTACAACGCAACACAACAACACACCATCACCACACCTTACTTACAATTTATCCTAATATGAATTAGGATCTTTGCAATGATCCTGAAAATGGCTGGAATTATTGCAGAATTCGTAGCGTGTTTCTAATAATCCGAACTTTTGCAATAATTTCAAGTTTATCCTAGGTTTTTTTAATAATCAGTATTTCCAATTATCCAGCGATATAATGATGTGAATTTTTTGCAGAATTCAACAAAACAAAAAACAACATATTTTTAGTTCTAGCTTTTGCTGAAGTATGTTATTAAGCCACTATGAACGTGAAACTACATAACTTTAGCTTCACTCAGTAATAAATTGACACGTAATACAATTTCAGTTACACACTTTTGGAAAAGAGAGCGTCTGGGACTCTTGGGACCACAGAATCGTAAATTGATTTAGAAGTATGATAATTTTTGAGATTTCTAAAAGAGCGCCTAACCAAAACCATAATACAAATATTTTGTTTTCCGAATTTCTGCCATTTTTTTGCCATTCCCATAGGAATATCAGAAAGATGTTTACACGCCCCTCATACAGGGAGATGGCTTCAATCAAATTTCGCAAATTTTCCTCTCAAATAGAGCTCATGATTGCATATTTGTAACCAACGTTACAATCTCTCGGTTCGATTTGAGAATCGATTTTTTTTAAACATATATTATAGGCCACTTTTAGCCGTCTAGCGTCGACCAACGAATTGAAGAAGGTTAAGGGAGATTAGATACTGTGGGAGATTTGTGGGACTGTGCTAACTCAACTTCTACGACACGGTTGGCGCAGTGGCTAACCGATTAGCCTTCTGCGCTACATGCCGCGGATTCGATCCCCGCACGGAACAAATATTTGTATGATCTACAGATAGTTGCTTCGGGTCTGGTTGTGTGTGATGTGACATGTATGTTTGTAAACTGTACTCTCGATACAGGAGAAATCGTAGAGAGGAGTAATGATTAAAAAAAAATATACAAATTGTGTATTTTTCAGTAAAAAATAAATAAATAAAACCTCAAATATCAACCGACAATACGAGAGATTCTTATCGAGATACGAGATTATCCTACAGAATACCTATGCAGATCTCCTTATAATGAATAAATCGAACTAGTGGTCGCCTTGTGGTCGAAATTCTAATTTTAGCATTCTGCACTCCTTTTCCATATAAACTTTAACTATGCCAAATATCACATTCCTCCGTGCCCGCAATATGCTTAAAAAGGGGTACAAAGTTTTCTCCTCACGTATTAATATATAGATAACGGTTACACTGTCATCGCTACTAAATATTACATAATACAAACATTCAATACAGGATATAAAAAATTCTAATAAATTTTGTTAGAAAGGGAACCCCCTACACTATCCAAACAGGGGTTTGAACAACCATGATCTACAAACTACGCATTACAATACCATACAATAGGGGTGTACGTGTACCCAAAATTCTATAGAATATCATATTTTTATGATGGGCCCTGATTAATCACGGTTTTCTATGGGGGTCCAATTACAAAAATAATTTTGTCGACGACATAAGCGACTTTGAATCTTATTCCGTAGGTATAAGGGTTATTGCGACTCCAAATTAGGGTTGTCAAGAGTATTTGTTTAAAAACTTATTTTTAGAGCTAAATACCCTTTATTAGTTTTGGTTTTTATGAAAAGGTTCACCGCAGATGTTGTGAAAGAATGGATGATATTTGATGTGGTTTTGTGCAGCCCTATTGAGAACCAGTATAATAAAAGATCGCTACAGACTCGGATGAAAAAAAAAAGCCGCATAGAAAGAAAGAAAGAAATAAAGTTTATAGCAAAATGTCTGATACAAAGTTGAAGCACCCAAAAGATGCCAGCTTCACTCACGCGCATATTCACATTATCAGGTGCCGATCGGCCGCCATTTTGTGATAAGATCAAGATATCTTATGGCTAACAGACAGGTCCTTACGCAATAAGCAGTGTTCCCAACTTAGGGGTTATCCCCCCAAATTTAGGGGGTAAATAAGTAGGCTGGGATTTTTTTAGGGGGTTTATTTTTTTAGGGGTATTTTTAGGGATTTTTTTATTCTTGACTTTTACTGTGAAGTTTATAATGATTGTGACGCAGATGGCTGTAAACATTTTGAAAATGTTTCAATTATTGTATAATATTACAATTTATTTATTATTTTTACAGAGTATAATTTTTTTTGGGGGATTTTAGGGGTTTTTAACTTTAGCTTTGGGGATAAATATTTCGGAGAGTTGGTAACACTGGCAATAAGTGATGATTATGTTACATTATAATTATTAAATTACCATTATCATTACTATTTTTATTAATGGATGCTTAAATTTTGTGTTTATCAGTTAAATGAGTATGTTGTGTCGTGCTCTGGCGCCGTACGACGCAGTGTTAGCCAATCAAAACTCGTTACATCATGATCTGACGCACTCCAGATCCATTTTACGTAAGCGTGGTCAATCCTGCGTGACGTCACAACATGGCGGTAATGTGCCGGTTGCTTTAGAATGCAAGGCGTCGTTCCTTTTTATTCATCCGGAGGTAACTTTATCTGAACATAAAATTATAAGTTTACTGTAAGTGTTATCTTTGATAAAGCACTTTCTTGGTCCGCATAGGAATATTGCCCAAGCTCAATGGTTGCTTGTTAGCAAACAGACCGCCATTTTTTTTATACAGGATATTTTTTTATTTAGTGCGCATAATTTGCAGAGTGATTCAGTCTCTGTTCCTAAATGCAATTGAATGCTAGTAACAGTTGAAAAAAACATAATTACAGCTTGTATTCGTATTTTTAAAACCGTTTCTAACATTAAATTTTGGCTATCTGCACTCCTTCTCCATACAAACTTTATCTATACCAAATCTAACAATCCTCCGTGCCCGCAATATGCTTAAAAAGTGGTACAAAGTTTTCTCTTCACGTATTAATATATCTATTTATAAAAAGATTAATTTATAGAAATAAATATTGGTCCTCATGTCTCTTATTTATTAAATAAAACAATTTCCATTCCCACAACAATGCGTGTCGTAATAATTTCGCTTGACACACGAAGTCACGAATATTAATTCATAAACGGCCGAACAAAAATAAAACTAATTCGCGGCTTGCCAACGATATAAATTTCTCTGAGAATAGCTCCCTCGGCTCGGAGTTCAATTAACTGCCGTTTGTGTACAATATTATGGAGTTAGGTTTAACTATGAATTTTTTCTGTCAACCTATGATCATAATTGGACCCTTTTAAGCAGAAAAGATCGAACCAAAGTTTTATACTTTGGAGTAAAGGCAGTTTCACGTTAGGCAAAGAATAATAATAAAATATTATAGTTTAAAAAAAACTATAGAACACGCTTTAGTCATCCAAACTGAACGTGTATGCAAAATTTCGGCTCAATCGAAAACCGGGAAGTGGGTCAAATTTAACTTCCAAGATTTTCTTACATTGTTAGTTTCTTAGTTAGTTACAGGTGAAGCTAATAAAAGCGTGTTAAAATCGTATGATACAGTACCTATTTGAAAGTCAGTACTTGTAATAGGCCATAACATATACATTAAGAAAATCTTTTGTGCATAATTATATGAAATTTGATGAGTATTATTATGGATACGTAGATAACTCGACTTTACAAAAAACAATTGGTTGGTTCTTTTCTGCTTAACAGGGTCCAATTATAACCGAGATTTAAATAGGCTACCTACAGCATCCCCATGCATTTCTTCAAAAAGGGGATGAAAATATTTTTACTTGTTTCGCAACGCGAGATTGATGCCCCTGGTGTTGCAAGCGTCTGCTTTAGTTATTGTTCTGAGCAAGCATATAGGTTACGGTAACCGCTTACCGGACAAAATGCTAGTTGGTCAGCTTAGTTGTATAAAATAAATCTTAGACTGTGACCCGAAAGACAAATGTAAATAATTTTATAGATTTTTTTTATATTTTATAGATTAGATTGGAAAAATGATTAAATAGTTCACACCAAAATCAGGGCTCCACGAGACAGGCTCGACCTAGTGTGGAGGCCACAGGACAAACATTTCCTTATCCAAATTAAATTGTTAATTAAGTATCTACCTAGATTTATAAGGAAATGTATATAAATAACTTGTATTCTTTTGGTAATAAATGATTTATCTTATCTTATCTAGATTTTAGCACCATCGACCCCTGTAAATTAATATTGCATATTTTATCTTCTTCCTCTATCGCACAACTCCATTCACCGGAGGATAAATCAAATTTTCCTCCTAACAAATATTTGTGCTAACTGAAAGGGAAATTGCCAAATGCAATTAGAAGTTAGGACTTGCATATTCATGTTTTGAACGAGCAAACATGGCGAAACAAGTCGTCATAACGACGTCGACAAAGGCACGAACAATTAAAACCAGAAATGGTCACCCGTGCTTGACATGTGAAGAAAAATAAAAATATGCATCTCTCTTTTACACGCAAGTTTTAAGTCGAATAGACGTGTGCAATGGATGCATGAGTATGTTCTTTCTCTTTTGCGCAGTTACTTCAATTAGAGTTCGTAATGTTTTGTCTTTCTTTTACCATCATTATCCGAAACTCTTTCTAGTACATTTAGGTCTGCATCCAGTGTAATTAAAAAGACAACATATCTACAACTAGCAACCGGTCCCCGGTTTCGCACGAATGCAATTTCTCTACTATCCTTACATTAAATATGAAAGTATTATACATATAAACTTTTCGGACAAAATACTCTAAATGATGGTGAAAACCGCATCAAAATCCATTGCGTGGTTTAAGTCCAGTTAACGGATATACAGACAGACAGACGCGGGAAGCGACTTGTCAGTACAATATTTAAAAAAAAAAAATAGTAGTCAACTACATAGTTATATTTAAGTATTTGATGTAAGTACAATAATGTACCAACTTGTACACCTAGGCTGCCCGTTACCTATTTCTGTTAAGTCTGTTTGTTGTCTGGAATAGATCGCTGTGCGTAATAAGACTGCCCATTGAGCATTAGCTTATGTGATTCTCAATCCTGTTTTTATTATCTGGTGTACAACAAAGAGTATAAATAAATAAATACCCTATTACTACATCTGCGTCACACTACCTATCAATTCAAATTACAAGACGCAGTATCTAATCCTGCAGTCGGTTCAGCTGGAAAACGGCGAACATAACTGGAGTCCAGGATGTGCCAATTAAAACGTCAATCTTCTTTTTGTCCTACGCTTCGTTTGCCAGACACGATGGACCCGTAAAAGTTCGCTTTTATTGCCAATTTTGCCACTTTATTTCTATTTGAAGCGCTGAAATTTTGATGGGCGAGAAAGGCTTTGGCACCTGAAATTTTCAGGTTTTATAAAACATTGGACGTTAATTCGTTTGGGACGGAACTTTGAATTTTATCGATGGTACGGTTTTGATAGTGTTAGTATTTTTATGGTATCCCCTCTTTGAGCAGTATCCCCTGTTCGATTTTGAAAGAGATTGTATACAACTTGTATCAGAAATGTGTGGGCATATTTAAGGGTGTGGATCAGACCATCAAACTGAATAACTACTCTTCTTATCTTTTAAAAAATAGGCATACCTAACACCCATCAGTAATGTACATTGTACAACAGGGTCAAAATAATTTGTTTCAATATTTTTATACTTAGGCCAGCGTGGTGGACTAAGGCCTAACCCTTCTCATTCTGAGGAGAGGCCCGTGCCCAGCAGTGGGACAGTAATGGGCTGAATTTATTATTATTTTTATACTGAATCATCAGTAGGTATAGTGTGAAAAGTATGCCTTAAAAAATGTCTACTATTGTTGGAATTGCGTATGACACACAGTCATCTCAGAGAACCGTCATTTCTTAACCATTTAAGAAATCCTCTCTCGAAACTTACTCAAGAATTTCAAGTCACTTCGCCTGTCAATGTGTGATTCACAATTTTTTCATCGGTCGTCATTTGTCTTTTTGCGTGTCAACATGATTCAGTGACATATTTCCATTCGCGCTGTGAGTCATGGTGTGGCTAGGCAGCTGGCGGATCAAGCTTTAGTGCTGCTGCCGACCTGATTATTATTAAATAAACCTGAGATATCTTACATAAGACTAGCAGTGCCCGCGCCTTAGTTCTCGCGGAATTTAACAAAATTATTATTTTTTGCGCGGTACCCTAATTCTTTTTTCTTTTTTAAAAATAAAAATAGCCTAAGTTACTCCTTATAATATCAGCTATCTGCCAATGATAGTCCCATCAAAATCGATCCACCCTTTTTGGAGATTAGCTGGAACAAACAAACAGACAGGTTTAGTGGTCAATAAACTTAATTGATCAGCGTAAGGTACAGTAATTTTAGATTATGAAAATGATTGGGCAATATATTTATTGTTCTCAATTTCAAGTCCGATTTCGTCGATTGCCGCCATCGAGGTGATTGAGCTCCTTTAAGTTTTTTTGGGAAATGAGAATTTTCTCGCTGACTGTAATTTTTTTTTTCAAAAAATCTTATATTTCGGATTTTAATATCTTAAAAATTCACCCGAACTTTTCTAAAATCAGAACTATTTATCCTAACAATAATGCCCCAAAATTTTGCTCCACCCTGTAGTTTTATCTATTTTTATTTACATAAATAAAATTATTTAAACAATAAAAAGTATTATTAGGGTATACAACATTACATTCCTGATAAACAAAGCGAGGCTGACACATGCGTCATGCTCGTGAACGGGTGCCGTCTGTCGGAACTGGTCAGCTCGTAACTGCCATGGCAATCTTATTCAGAGGCAATTCATTATTATCCTAGTTTTATTTATATTCGCATTGAATTGCATTATTCTCGCAGATCTTACCACAACATTGTACTGATAAAGATTGTCAAGATCTACTATTTATTTGAAAAGAGTTTCCATGGAGTTTCTTGCCGGTTCTTCTCCATAGGATCTACTATTTGGAACCGTGCACCTAGAGTCTCGACATTTCATAAGTGCCTGTATCTGGTTTACATGAAATAAAGATCTATTTTATTCTATTCTATTCTAAACCGTTTGAGGAATATATACGAGATAGTGTTCTCTTGGCTGCTTATGACGACTTGATGGACGCAGACATCTGCAATAGAGCTATGTGTATATGTATAGTGTTGTACAGCGTTCCGTTTGCGGATAAGCTTCATACATGAATATTAAAGTGAAGCGTTATTGTGGATTCTCTTACACCGACGCGTCGACGGGTTGATGAGGGCTTTGTGATCAGCCTATTCATATTTTTTTTTTGTTTTTTACTGGGCCTGTACCCTCCACCATGAGTTTTCCGTGCCGTCTAACGTTCACGTCCACATGCAATATTTGTATAGTGACTTTAGTTCACTATTTATACCGCTAGAGGCGCTGAAAAAATTCCCATACAAATGTTGCATGTGAACGTGAACGTTAGACGGCACGGAAAACTCATGGTAGAGGTACTGATTCTATCAAAATTTTGAGAATTCGGTGCATGGTTCGAAGATTAACAAATTCAAAACATTTTATGTCAGTCATAATTAGTACCTAAGCCACACAATTTGATTTATTCAGATGAATGGTGATGCTGGATCAAGATTGTAATACGTGGAGTCCAGTGCTTCATGAAAGGGTAATCGTTGTCTAACCTCCCCGAAATATATACCGGGTAGTTTTCTTCCTGACCTATGAGACAAAGTGGATGTGATCAAATATCATCTGCACCTTTTTAAAGCCCGACAAAAAAGAAGGGCGTTGTAAGTTTGTAGTGTATATCTGTGTGTCTGTGTATCTGTTAGTGGCATCGTAGCTCCAAAACGGATGGACCGATTACAATGCCGTTTTATTAATTGGAAGCTAGTTTAATCGGGTATCATCTTAGCTATGTTTTATGAAAATCTGTTCAGCCGTTCAAAAGTTACAGCTCTTTTTCTAGTTGGACTCGGGGGTTTTTTGACGGTTAGGTTATTCTTTACCTTTGCTCGATTACAATATTTTATCTTTCTTAAACGAATGTTACGCTACGGTGTAACAGAATCCGTTTTAAAGCATCACGAGCATGCATCAAATGCAGAACAGCACTTTGCATACTTGCGCCCTATGTTTGACTAACGCGCCTTCCAAATGGACCATATGGGAATATTTATTTATTTTATATACAATATTATATAGAGAATATTTTTTTATGTACCTAGTGCGCAAAATTTGCAGATTGATTCAGTGTCCATTCCCAAATGCAACCGCAGTACTAAAATTCACTCCAAAACAAAATAAAAAATTGATTTTGTATGACTTGCTGTAGTAAGTTATGCGTGTCCTCCATACTAAGTCGAATTTTCGTTTTGTTTTAAAGTGTATCCCAATACTGCGGTTGCATTTAGGAACAGAGACTGCATCACTCTACAAATTATGCGCACTACATAAAAAAATATCCTGTATTTAGACGTCGTCGTGAGGAAGAATACATACGAGACTTTTCGTCCACTCACAGTCGTTACCGTGACGACACCAATGAATTCTGTTTTGTTTCCTGGAACAATCCGGGCAACAATAAAAATAAAATATTCCGTAAAGGATAGTAACACAACAATTACAATAAAGAATAAACAAAAAACCAATGTGCTGTCGACTTGTCGAGCAAGCCCATACTAAAAATGTTACTAACACAGCGGCTGTGTTAATAACATTTTTAGTATGGGCATAGTAGTGCGCATAATTTGTAGAGTGATGCAGTCTTTGTTCCTAAATACACCCAGCGCTGATTTTCAGTCGACACTTCTGAAAAAAAAATTGTTTCGCAAAATTGACGGTCGATTGAGCCAAAGAAAATTAAATCTTATATCAAAGTGATAAGACTTAATTTGAAATGCAGTAAATAATGCTAAACTCAACACTATAATGGTACACACAACACTAAAATAATAGGTTTAAAATTCTTAAGTTTGATTATTCTATTATGCTTTTAACATACACTAATGGGGGGGTATGAGGTCTTGCGGTAATTAAGTTACATATTGTGTAATTAAGCATAGCAACCATGGACGTATGGTACCTATCCTCATTTAGAAAATCTCCCCATGGTAAGATGAATTAGAATTTATAGAAAGTTATAAAATATAATTATTGGAAGAAAGAAATAAAGAAATATTTATTAGACATTACATTACAACCGAAAAAGTTTTTTTTTTGTTTTTAATAGAACTGCTTATAATATTAATAAAAATAGTAAAACTACTTAAAAAATACGTAATTAAGAGACAAGAGGTTATAATTAATTGATAGGTTATTAACCCTACATTAAAAACATAAGTTTAACTAGTAAATGCCAATAATTGTGCATAGTGAACCGAATGAATAGCTAATTAAAAGCAGCCATAAGTGGCGGGCGCGGGTTATGCACAATTAAATGGCTTCAAACATTGAATATACCACATTAATTTGATTATACAATGTATAATTTAATTGGTGCATGTTTTTGTTGAAGTTAATTGTGGCTGTGGGGAATCAGTGGTATTTTTGAAAAAGCAGATTTTCTGCACTGGCAATATTCTTATTAATTTTCTAAATCTTTTTTTTACCTCTTCCTTTTGGGAGGGTCAAAAACCTTCATACGCGGGCCGGAACCAAGCGTATGAGGGGATGATTATATTGAATATGTGGATGACAGTGTAGAAGATGATAGGAATTTCCTGGTGATGCGGCAAGTGTTAAGGATGGTAGCTTTCTGAAGCATGCGGAGTGTATGTGTAGGCATTTGTAAGGTGGTCAAACTTTGTGCTAGGGATTTCGGTATGACACCAGTGGATGAGAGAACTATAGGGACGATGTGAACAGTTTGTGCCCTCCACTGTGTTTTTATATCTATTGTAATACTATTATTGTTTCATCACTGTGTAAAAGAAGGCCATAAACTAGAGACTTACGATATTGTATATCGTGGCTACAAGTTATGGATCTAAACGTCAAATACACAAGTGAGGAAATATCATTATGTTTTAATATTTGAACAACTTTTACTATCTGACCAAACCTGAAATTGCAAATAAAATTCCGCTGTTCCATACGTCGAGTAATATTGATTTATTATTTTATTTGTTGTATGGAACAGCAGATTTTTTTTTCGCGATTTCATATTAGTTTATTTCATATACCATATTGTACTTTAGTAAAAGTTGTTCATAATTATGAGTACAATACCCTCCTTCAATATGGCGAGCATTAAACAGTCATCCTGTATAAATATTTTTTCCGCGCGGGAATCAAACCCGTCGAATTGAAATATAAGCTTGAAGATAGCAACTATTTTGGATAGGTACTATTTATCTGTAACCTAACCGTTAAAAACCCCCGACTCCAACTAGAAAAAGAGCTGTAACTTTTTAACGGCCGAACAGATTTTCATGAATCATAGCTAAGACGATTCCCGATTAAACTAGCTTTCAATTAAAAAAAAGTGCATTAAAATCGGTCTCTCCGGTTTGGAGCTACGATACCACAGACAGACACAGATACACAGTACAAACTTATAACACCCCCTCTTTTTTGTCGGGGGTTAAAAATGAGTACAAGTCCAAACATTTCACTAAAAATACGGTCCAAGTTTACTCGTATATTTGTTAGGATTTCTAATTAAAATCTTAATTGATTTAAGTTGGTCATGAAGTGAACCCGGGTGGAAATAATTACAACATTCCGTTTATGGATACTTCTCGTGAGTTAGTGCTGACATTGTAGCTAAGAAAGACAAACGTCTACATTTACAAAGAATAGAATAGAATAGAAGATTTTTATTTGTCTTTCAAATTACACAGGTAGCAAGGGAATAAATACATCATAACTTAAGTTTATGCAAGCTGTATTCACATCTAGTAGATACAGATATATTATACAGATTTTACCTGAAATAAATGTTATTTTTAATTATTCCATTATTTTAACCATAAAGTTATTATTACTACGTGTAGTAATAACTTTATGATTTTAACATGATATATTTTTTGTTTATAGGTAAATGATCTCATTACACCAGCTTCTCAGCATACTTATTCTGTAAGGTAAAAAGGCAAGTCATAGGCATATTTAAGGGTGATGATCAGACCATCGAACTAACCCTCTATGGGACCAATTTCGTAATTATGAAAAATTATCAGCCTAGTTTTATATGGGACAGCTGTTTTTAAACGGGACCCTATTACTAAGACTCCGCTGTCTGTCCGTCTGTCTGTCTGTCTGTCACTAGGCTGTTTCTCATGAACCGTGATAGTTGGACAGTTGAAATTTTCACAGATGATGTATTTCTGTTGCAGCTATAACAAAAAATAGAATAAAGTAAATATTTAAAGGGGCTCCCATACAAAAAACGTGTTTTTTTTCCCGTTTTTATAGATAATGGTACAAACTCTTCGTGCGCGAGTCCGACTCGCAATGGGTCGTTTTTTTTTTAAAAATGTATCTTTACTATTTTGGCATTTAACTAAATAAACCATCTAACAGATGACTAGTATCTTTGTCCATCTTTCAAAGGAAAGAGATTATATTGACGTTTTATACCTAAGTGACTGTCTCATACACCTGGATATATTGACAATGTTTGGGTCTCTTCAACGGATTGTACGACGAACGTGTGTAGGCAGGTACTACCTACCCTACAAATACACGGTAGAAACGGCTATCACGAAAAAAGCCTACATAAAACATTCTAGTTCAGGTTTCTTTCTGATAGCGGGTTTATTTTAGAAGTACAAAGCTTCAGCTAAAATCCATTTGAATACATATTACCTAAGCCGCTGCAAGATCGTGCTTAACCCGACCGGGAGAAAAGGAACAAAACCTCCTGACCGCCTGTTGCAGCTATGTTATTCTTATTTTAGTCGTGTGCTGACGGTTTAGGGTGGGGAGTTTGACGATGTCGAATATCGATAATTGAAAAAAAAAATTGCATATTTTAAATACTAATTACTCAAACCTAATAAAGCTTTGTTATCTGTACATTGAATATTTTATATTATATATATTATAGACAGAGTATGATAAGATATGGACAAGACGTTTGATAGGCTTAGACAGTCTAGATTTATGTAAAAAAACATTATGTATTATGTATGCATTTAACTTTGTTGCCAATTTCATAATGGCTACACTTTGTCTATTTTTGAATACCTACTGTGATCTATCATACATTTATAAAACTGGATTTTGAATTTAGTACTACTCTCCTTTGGATTTTATCGATCTTTTGCATCTGTAAAAATTGCAGACATTGGCAAAATTTATAGGAAATGACATACCCATGTAGAACAGTTTATGTAAGCAATAGCAAAATGACGCAATAAAAACAACCGCCTAAAATTTATCGACATACACCACATCCCTAAAAAATGCATCTACCCGTGTGCATGACACGAGGATATCGTTCAAGATTCTTTGGAGACTGCTCGCTTTGTCTACATTCCACATAATCGATAATTTAAATGCACGTCACTATAAAACGCGACGTCCAGGCGTGTTCACGACGTCGTCGCTGATTTTATATTATCGACTATTATATCGATATAGTTACGCTCTAATTTTAGTACGTTCGGGGTGGTATTAATAGATAATGTAAGTTTTGTGTTTCTGACTTGTTTAGTAAGTAAAGTTTTTGCGCTGTTGAGTGGAATGAGTTAAGAAAATAAAATGACTTTCCAAGCTTATGAAGATAAAAAAGTTTACTTAATAAAGTTTTAGAACACAATGTTTTCTATTAAAGTTTTATAATTTTCTTGTAACAAAGAATTTTTTTGATGTTGTATAAACATAAGCATAAGCATCGCCATTGTAATATTTAAAGGTAGAAGCAGAAATGTAGGTACCCGTCGTAAACTAATACTTATAACGAAAGATCTTGAAAGATAGATAATATATTTAGTGTTTATCATTATTATCAGAGTATTATCGGAGTATAACTACTTAAATGAGCATTGCAAATTAAATGAGATTTGTCTGTAAGAAAATCCCAATCACATTGCTGAACCAAGGAACATCATGTCTACAGACGCGTTAGTATTGCGTTTTTAATTTAATTTCGATATTTAATAATAATTGTGTACGTTTCGATTAAGTCGTGCTTAAATCTCATTAATCTTGTCAACAATAATTTTTATCGATAAATCTCACTAACCGCACATCTCTAGGCCGCGTGTTCGCGACACTGCCAGCGTGGCACCTTATTGTTTAAGTTCACTAATTAGTCGCTCGCGTGTAAACGGTGCTGATAAAACAATCCCGTGTTTGCCGTGCCTATTGTCAATACTATTTACTTTAGAGGTATATGTATCTCCGAGGCTAATACCCTTGCCTTACGTAAAATAGAACGTAAAAATATACAGGCATTTTTTTACAAACCAAAATATTACAATCATTCTCACCCGCTCTAAAAACGGTCGCAGTTAGTGTTATGATCTATATTTTTAGTACATAAGTAGATGCTACTGACATGCCTCTTAATTATAGCAGGTACAATTAAAAGCCCAAGTAATAATGCCTAATTAAGTCTGGCGCACCCTGAAAGTTGGTTCCGTATGTACCTGACCGGGCGAATCTTTTATCATGGTACTAGCGACCCGTCCCCGGCTTCGCACGGATGCAGTTTCTCTACTTTATTATTATTATTATTACAAGCCTATGCTGTCCCAATACTGGGCAAAGGCCTCCCTCCCTTTCCTCCACTTCTCGCGATCCCGCGCTGTATCGGGCCAGTCTATAAGGAAGGCGTTCAATTCGTCCCGCCATCTCCTTCGTGGTCTGCCGCGACCCCGTCTTACTGTCTCAGGACACCAATTCTGTGCTATGTGGGCCCACAGTTCGACCGGCATACGGCAGACATGTCCTGCCCAGTCCCACTTAAGCTGAGCGGCCTTCTGAGCTACATCAATTATCTGCGTTTTGGAGCGCAGTAAGGTGTTTCGAACTCGATCCGTTGATTTAACACCGAGTATACTGCGCTCCATTGCTCTTTGGCAAACCTTGAGTTTGGACTTCTGGGCATTAGTCAAAGACCAGACTTGCGCTTGTTTCTCTACTATCCTTACATTATATATGAAAGTATTATACATATAATTATAAACCTTCCGGAAGAAATGCTCAAAATGATGGTGAAAACCGCATCAAAATCCGTTGCGTGGTTTAGGAGGAGTTAGTGGATATACAGACAGACAGACACGGAAAGCAACTTTATTTTATACTATGTAAAGATAAAGAAAATGCAAACGAAAGATGAAGAGGCGAGTGAAGTAGCCTTTGTATTAAAATTACAATGTCGACTGGCATAGCCATGGAAAGTGAGTTAATTGAAATTCTGTATTGAACTAAGGCTGCGTTCAAACCAAGTGTATCGTCAGCCGCCGACTGTGAGCGAGCGTTACGCAGCCGATTCAGATTCGTCGGCGGCCGATTATTGTATTTCGTCACTACACACCGCGGTTGCTGATTGCCTACGTAGCTACGTACATAGGTATATCAACGAAATGTGAACGAAAAATGTAGTCAGGACTTTACGTTCACACTGGGGCTCACAGTGAGCCTGTCCACAGTCGGCGGCTGACAATACGTTTGGTGTGAGCATAGTCTAATTCAAGTCTAATTTCCAGGGTAAATACAATTAAGATTCAATGCTATAAATTGCCGACGGCATATGCAGCGGTTATGTTCACTTCTGTTGCATGCAACTTCAGTGCACAACCGTTCCGATATCGATAACTTTATATCGTATTATGTACACCACTAATCGTGTTCACGACACTCCCGGAGGCGTATTGTTTAACTATAGTAATTAGTAACTCGCGTGCAAGCTCTGATAAATCAATCGTATATATTATTATATACGAGTTGCAAATTCAGATATATTGTTATACATGGGTTAAATGTTATTATTATTTATGTAATTGTTCCTGAATATACATGCTGTTAATGCTCGAAGCGATATGTTACAGTAAAGATGAGGGTGGCATAATCTGTTTAGATTAAACCCTTTTAAAAAAAAAAAAGAATAAAAAAAAAAATGTTACAGTAAATAACAATTAAAAGCCAGCTAAGGAGATGGTCCAAAATGTATGGACCAACAACCCAGAATAAAATTAACAATTAGGTATTTATTCACCCCACCTGCACCGTAGGGGCAACGCTTGTCGTAATTCAATCACTAGGGTATAATATATGAGCTACAGGTTAAAAAAGTATTTAAGAAACAATCATGTCCGACTTATATTTACTTACTTTGTCTACGTGATTATTTTAATTTGTTTTTTAATTTTCATTTTTTTTGCATGTAGTGCCTTAATTTTGCAACCAAATAAATTATTTTTATTTTCTTTTACTTGTGATTTTTACTAGTTATTACAAGTTCTGAGCCAAAAAGTCATATTATTGTCGTTAATATGAACGGCGTAACGCCAATACTATGGAATCAAGGACAGAATCATGAATAAAAAAACAGCTTTTCCATACAAATAATTAAACATTACTCGCCTAAGTGTATGGATAGCAGATTTTCTTTCGTTATTTCTTATTTGTTCCCATTGTAAAAATCGTTTATAATGATATGTATAGTCAGGTATATTTTTCTGGCATTTTCTCGCACCGTCGCGTTGTAGGGTTAGTCTTATTTAGAAATTTACGTACAGAATGACATTTAGTCATTTTATGTTATAGTATAAAGATGAATCAGCGTTAAAAGATATAAACTAGAAATGGGCTGAGTGATGATTTTTCGATAACAATGACGAAATGACAAAACAATATCGATGACGGAAACAATTACAAAATCATCAACGATTTTTCGTTGCCACTGCATGACGAAATGATTTTTTAATATGAATGATTTATACATGTGATATATCAGACTCAACTTTAGTATAAACTACCTTCCACCCGCGGATTCGCCCGCATGATATCTTTATAAATTATAGCCTATAATGTTACTCCGTAATAGGTAATATAGCATTCTGCTAGTGAGTTTTTTTTTTTAAATAGGTCTAATAGTCTTCGATTTTATCCATTACCAACAAACAAACTATCAAATCTTATCTATATATAATATTATATACCTATTATAATCATAATATTATATGATATAAGTATATCTAGTATAGATAATGTAACTCGAAACTAGTTACCTAACCAACATTCTAAATTCCCACTTCAATCGATTTTTCACCATCGCGCCATTAAACGGTCGTCCAAATATTGACAGAAAGCCACGTAATCTAGGTTAATCGATGTACATCGCATGTGATACTGTTGCCACACTGTTTGAGCTCAGCTATAGGTTTTATAGAGATAGGCCACCTACTATGGTCTTGTACCGTGCGGTTTCAGAGCAGTTTCCTTCCAGACACGCTCATGTTGTGGAATCAGCTACCCACTCAGGTTTTCCCAAGAGACTTCAGCATTACACAGCATCTTATTCAGAGGCAAATCATTATTATCCTATTCTTATTTTTTATTCACATTAAATTACATTATTCTCGCAGCTCTTACTACAACAGTGTACTGATAAAGATTATAATCTATTATTTAAAACAGTTTCCATGGAGTTTCTTGCCGGTTCTTCTCCATAGGATCTACTATTTGGAACCGCGCACCTAGAGTCTCGACATTTCATGAGTACCTGTATCTGGTTTACATGAAATAAAGATCTATTCTATTCTATTATTCAAAAAGAGACTGAAAAGATATTTTCAGGGTCGGTAACGCGCGGTTCTTGGTGGTGTTGCAAGCGTACATAGGTAACCGCTTACCATCAGGAAGGCCGTAAGCTTGTTTTCCTCCATAAATAGGTTAATAGATATACTTCGCATCTTATACTGTAATATTACCATTGTGTGCGAGATCACTGTAATGGTTTTTGCTTTTTAAAAATCTTTGCCCCTCACTAGGATTTCTTCTGTTTCGTGGGTACAGTTTACAAATATACATGTCACATGCACACATACCCAGACTCGGAACAAATGGATGGCTTAGTTCTAAAAGTCACTAAGTCCATTTTTATCGATTTTGAGTTAGCCAGTTCAAAATAATTATCTTTATTTTCTCTATCGATTAATCTAATCCTTTTTTCAATTAAATGACTTACGAACTATTGTTTTATTTATTTTCCAAATTTATATAAACAGCCATTACTTTTAAATATGTTTTTTTTTTCACTTTAAATTATCATATCTCAAAATGAAGAAAATGGAGTTAGTGACTTATAGAACTAAGCCATCCAAATATCTGCAGGCCTTACAATATGAGTCGTATAGAATCAAAGGCGGCTATCAACACTTTGACTTAGGAAATTTCGCCAAAGAGAAAAAAAAAACTTTAATTATTTAACTTACCACCATGTTTTTCTGTTACAATACCTAATAGTCATAGCCATAGATTAAAATATAATTTATACTTGAATTGTCATTGCCATACTGATGTGTTTTTTTTTTCTCACTTTTCCTAATTTATCTAAGTCTAATTTTGCCGCTTTTGATTCTATACAACTCATATATTTTTTTCGTGCGGAGATCAAACCCGCGTCATGTAGCGCAGAAAGCCATTCGCTTAGCCATTGTGCCAACAAATAACTTTGAGAGAAAGGACGGTAAAGATAAAACCAAAGGGTGGTAAGTGATTGTTTAGTTTGTTTGGTAAAGACACTTGATGGTACCCTTTTTGGGTTTGAAGGGCACGGTGATTGACTTCAAGTGTTCGTTGAAGTAAATATTTGTTGAAGCCATGTTATTAAGACTATAACGCCGGAGTTCCACTAGCAGCGGAGCGAACTCCGTACGGACTCCGTTTAACTCGCAACGGTAAACTTCATAGAAGTGCTTCCACCAACAAAGAGTCCAGCCGAGAGGACTGATCGAGTAAAAATAGTTATTTATCTTTTCTTTATAAAAAGGGTATATTTTTTTAGCTTAACAAAGAGTTGCTGCCATGCGCAGTAACCCTTTTGTCATGCTAAGAGAATCTAGAATTTCCCAGTAGACTTTTATCAGCCACAAGTAGATGCAAAGCCGCCTTTTACGACACAGAATAAACGAGTTATTTTTAACCGGGCTGTGCACACGCATAATGCAGTACTATCACAATGAATCATAAATTAACTATACGAAAGACGTTTATCCATATATCATTATTACACGGTGTATCGGCTCAAGTGAAGTAAACTGAGCGTGAATCGTTACCATGTTGTCTAAAAAGAAGCCATGTGTCATATGAAAAGCGTATTTTCAATTGACGCTCTGAATTGGTTCTCTAGGAAGTATGGAGTGATTCAATACAGGATATTTTTTGATGTAGTGCGCATAATTTGTAGAGTGATTCAGTCTCTGTTCCTAAATGCAACCGCAGTATCGGGATACACTTTAAAACAAAACGGAAATTCGACTTAGTATGGGGGACACGCATAAATTACTACCGCAAACCATACAAAATCGATTTTTTATTTTGTTTTGGAGTGAATTTTTGTATTGCGGTTTCATTTCACTGGATTTTTTTTTCTAACGTCGTTAGATTATTTTTTATGAAATAAAAATAGATAAAATTGAGCAGTTCAAACGCTCGCGCCCGCCGCGCGGCGCACTAGAAGCAGCACCGTAAAATAAAACTTATTTACTGCGAATAAATTATATTTATATTCTTATTATCCTTATTTCAAACTGAGTTCGTCAGTTTCACATAATGATCCATTTTACTATGTTATCTACCGGCAATACTCTGTAATGCCCGAAGAAGCTGCAATCGTGTTTCAGAAATACGCGTCCACCTCGCGTCGCCTTATTAACCGTGATGACTGATTTATGGTAATATAAGACTTATGGCGTTTGAAATAACGGCGCACGAGTCATTTAGTTAAAAGGGTTATTTTAGCGTGTCAATTAAGTACTAAAGCAGTTTCCTATATTTGGACATGCCACACCCGCCATGTTTTAAATGATCCTTAAAATCTTTTAAAATTACTTATGGTATGTTTATTGATGCGTGTGAGTGGTTTTTAATGTATGCTTATGAAATTGTTACTTCTTAAGGATTTTAAAGTACGCGCATTATTTTTTATGGTTTTCTGTAGAAAAGCTAATGTCGAGAGGATGTATGAATAATTTTCTAAGAAATAAACTCAATTACGTTTTGCCATAACTTGAAATCGTATACAAGTTGCTCCTAGATTTTATTACCAAGTCGAGCAATGAGACGGTTTAGTCTATACTAATAGTCGCCCAGTGGTCGAAATTCGACCGTAATTTTAGCTTTCTGCTCTCCTTCTCCATATAAACTTTAACTATGCCAAATCTCACACTCCTCCGTGCGCGCAATATGCTTTATAAAGAGATACAAAGTTTTCTCTTCACGTATTAATATAATATAGATTCTAAACCTACTAGCGACTCGCTCCCGGCTTCGCACGTGTACACTTTCTCTACTATCCTTACATTAAATATGAAAGTATTATAAAACCTTCCGTGAAAAATTATCTAACTGATGGTGAAAATCGCATCAAAATCCGTTGCTTTTACGAGGAGTTAGCGGATATACAGACAGACAGACGCGGGAAGCGACTTTATTTTATTAACCGACTTCCAAAAAAAGGAGGAGGTTCTATGTTCGTCTGTATGTATTTTTTTTTGTGTATGTTCATCGATATTTTCGCCAATTGTGAACCATGAAATATTTTATAGTTCGAAGGGTATACTTCCAAGGTGGTCCCATTTAAATTTGGTGAAGATCTGATGAAGAATTTCGGAGATACACAATGGAACTTTTGAATGAATAACAGCATATCACTTGCGATTACTGTAATCGCATGTTTATGTATTGTTTATGCCACTCAAAATAGAAAAAAAAAAAACTTTAAAAAAAAATAAAAACCGACTTCAAAAAACTAAAAATAATTTTCTTATAAAACTTAACAGCTTTTGAAGTCTTTGAAGCTACACTATCTCTGAGTGATATAAGCTATATTTTATTTTAATCAAAATTTAACGCACGGGTGAAACCGCGGGCATCAGGCAGTAGCTAATAATAAAAGCCTTGTGTACGTCAAACTGCTTTTATTTTACTCTCAAATAAGCTTCGAAGATATTAAATAACATTTTTCAATTAACATGACATTAATATTTAAACATGTATTGACTTTCCAATCTTTATTTTTATGATTCAACTCATATAAATGCAAATTAGTATTTGATAACTTATAAGAGCTTTTTCCCAACAGTGGGAATTTAATAGCCTGTTAATACATTTTAAATTGTAAATTTAATGTTGACAAACAAAATAAATTCCGACATAAGTTACCGGAACCAATAAAATATAATTAAATTATAGAATAAACATTACTTAAGTTGATGTTCGTTGAAACGTTAATTATTTTTATAATTTAAACCGGTTAAAAGCGGTAATGGCTGGTTTTTACTGGAATATTTTATACGTTACTGAGCCATCCATGATGTTTTAAAATTTTAATGTAAACACGAGAAGAATGTAACTTTGTAAAATGTGTGGGTTCCGTACATCTTCAGATAATTGGATTTTCATGTGTCGTCTAATTTTGGTGTGGTTCATTAATATTGATATAGGACATTAAAACCAATATGTTACGATAATCGTTTTGTCCATCGTTTTATTTAATCCTATTAAAATACCGATTCACATTTTTTAATAGAGAAATGCTAATTAATAGGGTAGTAATAGCTGTCCACACGATGCGTTCTCGTGCCGCACGCATACACCTCTCCCCGCCTCGTCTCGCTGGTTGCAAGTCCCGTGAGCGTGCGGTCCAGTGCCGGACCGCACCGTATTGCATACCATGGATATTTCTATCTAGGACGCCGCAGCAGCACTGATCAGACGCCGCGCAGCCGCCGCAACATCTCGTGTGAACTGACACTTAGGGTACTTACGCCCGATATGGCTACTACGTGTAGCGAGGTCTGCCTTAGCGGGCCACGTCCATCCGATCTTTCGGGCCCGATCAGTCGCGTAGTGTAAAAACCCCTTAAGTTTAGTTGTATTTTAATTAAACTTAAGTATGTAGCACTTAACATTCTCGTAGTAAATCGCCATCGTAAAAGCACTTATCGCAGTCCATACAGGACATAGGTCTCTTCCAAGCTTAGCCATAATTCTCCCTTCAATACCGCCTTCAGCATCTCAGGTTATTGTTTTTGATTCTACTCCACGAACTACCCTCGTTTTTTACATTTAGTACCTACTGTAAAATATTGCGGATTGCGATAAGAGTTTCATTTCCCATTCGATTCCCATTTCTTAAAATTTAAAATGTAAATAATATGATAAGTGATATACAATAAGGAGTATATTGTCTATTCTATTCTGAATAATGAATAGGTATTTTTATATAAAAAATAAAAATCATAAATTAATATAAGATATTTTTTAATAATGACAAGTTATTGAATTTTTTATTCCAATAGAAAAAAAAATACAAGAGTAAAATATTATTTCTACGATAACATCTTCACTTCAGCATAAAAAAAAAACTCTCTTCGTCAAATCGTTTCTCTATCCCGACATTAGCAATGGATCTCTAAAAATTGAAAACCCACTAAACGAACGGATGTGGACGTAATTTTAGTCGTAAAATCGGGCAAGCACCACGGGGCCTGTGGTCGTCCGAACGCGTGTGGTCTACCCTTAACGTACTTTTTATGATACCCGACGCGATGTCGGCGACCCTTTATATTTACACATGATTAACTTTTTTTAGTTTAATTGTTCGTATTAATTCTTGTGATGTTATCGTATTGCAAATAACTTTTACGGTAAAGGCTGTATGTGTTTTACCTTCGTTTTTTATTGGTTTTTTAATTATTTCGAAAATGTGATTCTATTTTTATTAACGGATTTCAAAAAAAGGAGGAGGTTCACAATTCGACTGTCTGTTTTTTTTTTACGCGATATCTCCGCCAATTGCCGAAAGATTTTGAAAATCCTTTTTTTTTTTGAAAGGGTATTGCCTCGATGTCGTCCTATTTAAATTTGGTGAAAATCTGATGAAGACCTTCGGAGAAAGACAGTGGAACTCTTGAATGAATAATACCATATCACTCGCGGTTGCTGTAATCGCATGTTTATACCACTCAAAATAGAAAAATCGGTTAAAAGTGTCGGGGGTTTTCGACGGTTGGGTAATTTCCATCTGAGAATTCATGCTAGAAAGAGATGAAAACACTACACTAATTAACTATTCAAGTACTAATCACTATTAATATTCCGCATCATCACAGCATCAATATAACCCGATACCACACTTGTTCGATGCCGGAAATTTATCGCGATGACGTCACAACCGTTACCCTATCATGGCTAATAACGTTCAACAAACAGATCGTAATACCACTTCATAGATAACCTCAGAAAATCCACTATAACTTGGAAAATATATGTAGCGACATCTAGTACTACATGACATAACTACTAACAACATGGCAACCACTACACTAGCGCCATCTAACAGAATATAGCGGCAACTAAGATCCTACATCGCACTATGAAAATGTTCACAGCAAATAGCATATAAATACGACTGTCCGATATCTGCCGTCAGGCAATATTACCTGGCCTGGTCGGAGGATCCACCCTTTTCAATGAAGGAGTATCGTACCTTGTTCCTCCACATGTAAATAAACAATGCAGCATCAAAGGTTTTCGGATTTATTGCTATTCTTTTGTCGAGTCGGTACGAACGATCACATGGGAAAGCTTAGCCAGTCACCCTCAGACCTCGAACTGTATAGCCTTTTCGTAAAATGTAAGGTCAGCTTATATTGGAAATGTCTGGGCAGTTCAATTTCTGCTCTGCTATAAGAGTTCATAATAAGCCCCGGGACTGTTTTTTGAAGCCGAAGTTAGGTTAATCAGTTCGTTATTATTGTTAGGAGTAGGACTTCTTTTCTTACTTTGCAATGTGGTAATTTACTGAGCGAATACAGGCTGTATACTTTTATGGGCATATGCTGATTTGGATACAATATTGAATGTGGATGCTACAATTTTATGGGATGTTCAAGGATGTTGCTCTTATTTAGGTAGGTTTTGTTCTGGCGCTGAATTAAATCGAAATCCTCATATCCCCCGCCTGGGGGGGATAGTACTCTATGATAAATATTGAATAAGTATAACAGTCGATAAATAAACAATATAGATAGATATTTACTGCGAAGATTTAGGTGATCGGCGTGTGGTAGGATTGCCACCTTTGATGAAGGGACTGTGGTTCCAATGTCACAGTGCAGCCACCAAGGAATTGGTGGTGCCTGCGGCGGCCGAGGGGCACCTTAACATGCCTGCCAGCAGGCAAACATGGTACTCTCGCTGCAGCACCTAGGCAGTCGAAACATCGCCCGCCACGCGTCGTTGTTTTTTTTCATATAAAATCCTTGCCCCTCACTATGATTTTTCCAGTATCGAGGGTACAGTTTACAAACATACATCTCACATGCACACACAACCAGACACGAATCAACTATCTGTAGATCATACAACTATTTGTTCCATGCGGGGATCAAACCCGCGGCACGTAGCGCAGAAAGCTAATCGCTCAGTCACTGCGCCAACCACCAACTGTGTCGTCAAACACAAGCACTCATATTATTGCAATCGCATGCCGCTCAGTGCTCATTTATGGAGAGACGGAAAGTCGCGCGGCGCGAAATGCGGCGCGGCGTGTCGCTCTCTCGCTCGCTCTCCAGAACGGAGATACGCGCCTTTCTCTGCGTTGCGCGCTGCTTTGCGCTCCACGCGACTTTCCGCCTCTCCATAATTAAAATTAAAAAAAAAAAAAAAAATTGAGCCCTTAGTGAAGTTTGTCCACAGCTCGACTGTATACACGCGTGTAATATGACAAGACAGTTATTCATAACTTCGAATATTGCTTGTAGGCTCCTAGTCTCACTGCCTATCCCTCAGTGGATAAAAGAATTGAGAAATACATTTCTATTTCCAAGCAAATGTAAACCATACCTTTTTAGTGAACCGCAACTTTCTATCAAAGTAATATGAACTTTATGTAACACACTTATGTCATATTTTTCAATAATTTACTATGCCATCTAAAGTAAATGTTGCCATGAAATTTTAACCAAATTCGCAAATAATTATGACTTTTAATTGGATAAAGATTCTTAAAAGGATAAACTTTTGGCTCTTCGTAAGAGCTCAGTAAAGTTTGTGTTTCACTTGGAAAATACTTTTTCATCCCACCATCTCGGAAAGAGTATTTTTAATCTTCAATATCTGAGTGGAAAAGCCGTTTTTATTCTCTAGAGGATAAAGTAAATTGAATTTAGAACATCGTGTGCACTAAGTTTGTGAATTAAACGTTTTTTTTTTGCATTTAGTCATTTCCTCGCTGAGGTGGAATGAAAAGTTACGTGTTGCACTCGAGTGCAAAGATTTTTCACCTCGTGCTCTTTTGATTCCCTCGCTAACGCTCAGGATTCTAATTTTGAATCACTCGCTGCGCTCGTGATTCAATTTTAGAATCCTTCGCTTGCTCGGTCATCAAAATTGAACACGCGGTTAAAAAGCAACTTTGCACTCTTGTATAACAAATAACTATTGTTTGTTACGAAGTTTGAATATATATAAGTGTTGAGTAGGCAACTTTAGAAGACTTCGTATACCTACGTATTTATTTATTTATTAAGATAGAAAGAAAAAACATTTATTCAGCAAAAAAAAAATTCTAACCGTCTGGAAAATCCCGTTTCCTCCTCCCTTTGTCTCCTTGACAGAAGGCAAAATTAAAAATCGAGAGAGAAAACTGTAAAGAGATGGTGTTATATAAATATTATACAGGGTGGAATTTTCGAAGCGTACCTGGAGGAAAAGTACTCTAAATACTGAAGACAGCTAATTTTACTCAAAGGAAACATTCCTTTATTTTTAAAAAGAAACAAAACTGCATTTAATTTTTTTTGAAAATACGGTTTCCACACCCGGGAATCGAACCGACTAAAATCTATTTCGGCGAAAATGTATTTCGCTTTAAAAGATATAAAAATCCAAATAATAAAGTCATTTTTAAATATGGAATCCCGCTCCATCTCATAAATAACCCAGTAGATTTATTAATGTAAATTAAAAACAGACATAAAAAGAAACTGTCAATTTTGCCTGATCGTATTCAGTCTGCCATTTCGTCAGTTCCATTCGCCGAACTATTACGAACATTATTACTTTGTATTAAAGTATATTTTCGTTTGAATGATTGTTTTCACAGCACCTGTTGTTGTGCGTCATCATTAATTTGACGGGGAACGCAATTTCGCCCGTCATTATGGTATCGTCTCAAGTTGCCAGGGTCCCGATATTCATAGAACAACCCCAACAGCCCCTTTGTAATAAAGATAATATAGTACTCTGTATAGGTATATAAATACATTGCTATAGATCAAGGGGTCTACCGCGTAACAAAATGGTAATGAACATCAGACTCTCGTAATAAACTTCAATACGATCGTGAGAGAATAAACTTCGAGCTAGCTTGTAAAAAAAAAAACCGATCATAAAGTTGGGATTCCCATCTTCATAAATCGGTAAATCACACACCCAGACCAGAAACAAGTAACTGACGATCATACAAATATTTGTTCCGTGCGGGGATCGAACCCGCAGCACGTAGTGCCGAAAGTCAATCGCTTAGCCACTGAGTGGCAAAAAGATTGGCGAATATGTCCAGCAGTGGAAATTTGTAATACTAGCGACTGCTCCCGGCTTCGCAATTTGTGCAATTTCTCTACTACGGTTACATTATAAACCTTCCGTTAAAAATTATCTAACTGATGTTGAAAACCGCATCAAAATTCGTTGCGTGGTTTAGGAGGAGTTAGCGGATATACAGACAGACGCGGAGAGCGACTTTATTTTATACTATGTTGAGATGTATACACATTGTTCTTTTCCGTTCCAACTAAGTTGCTTTGCAGAGTATTGATTTGAAGTCCTTTTTAATCCCCGACAAAAAGTGGAGTGTTATAAGTTTGTATCTGAGTATCTGTGTGTCTATCTATGGCATCGTAGCTCCAAAGCGGATGCACCGATTTCAATGCAGCTTTTTAATTTAAGCTAGTTTAATCGGGAATCATCTTAGCTATGTTTCATGAAAATCTGTTTAGCCGTTCAAAATTTACAGCTCTTTTTCTAGTTGGAGTCAGGGGTTTTTGACGGTTAGGTTATAAAAGAGCTTTTGCTACAATAATGAGTACTTAGCTTATATTAAGATTAAAATTAAGATCCTCATGTGCTCACGTTGATGAAAAACTAATAATATTGTATAAGATTTATGTAAGTACCAGAAGACATTAACTACCCAATACAAGAAAATAAATAAACCCGCAAAACATTACGATCCCTTACGGATCACCACAAAACCAATTTCAATACGTTTGCAACTAAAAAAAAACATTTACATATTACCTTGGCCGGGCATTGAATTCGGACTCGCGTGCATTGAAATAATAAGTCCGCTGTCAGTTTAATTGACAAGCCTGATGTCAGTATGTTCGTCCAGACAAGCTGCTGACGTGTAGCCCGCCTTATGTATGGATACATTGTACTGGGAATGAACTGGAAACTAAGTTTAGTCGACGGCTGCGTTTGCGCACGCTCGGGTTTCAAGGTTAGGCGAAGATGTTTATTATTAATTTTAGTTTAGTTCGCCAGTTAGGTCAACCTGTATGTGTATATTTATATTTTACTGTGATCGCGAATCCCCGACTCCAACTAGAAAAAGAGCTGTAACTTTTGAACGGCTGAACAGATTTTCATGAATCATAGCTTAGATGATATCCGATTAAACTAGCTTTCAATTAAAAAAACTGCATTGAAATCGGTCAATCCGTTTTGGAGCTACGATGCCACAGACAGATACACTCTAAAAACTTATAACACACCTCGTTTTTGTCGGGAGTGAAATATAAAAATTAAGTGTAGCGATGACCGTTGGGGTAGGCGTGTTGTTAAGTGGAAACCGTGAGTCGGCAAACGTAGGGAAGCCGACGTCCTCAGGGTAGGTGGAGCGACGATCTTCGCAGTATGACAGCTGGATGAGAGTAGCCGAGGACCGCGCCAGATGGCGTGCGATTGGAGAGGCCTTTGTCCAGCATTGGACTGCTACAGGCTGATGATGAAGGCATCTCAGTCATGACATTTAATTTTAAGTTAAAGGAATATTAGACATAAGCAACCACTTATTAGTTATTCCGCGGATCATAGCAATAAGTTAACAAAATACTGAAATAAAAAAATGTTCAACCGCTTACCTACAATTAACAAACCGTACCGACCGTAATTTTAGCTTTCTGCAGTCCTTCTCCATTAGAGTTGAAAACTTCCAGGAAAGTTTCCTTTTCTGAGGAAAGTTTCCTGAAAACTTCCAAAACTTCCGAAACTTTGGAAGTTTTCAAATTATGTTTTTCTATTTATGAAATCAACAAATTCGTTGCTTTGGGATTACTCAGAATCAGTAACGGCAAATGAAAATGATCCTTTAATTTAGTTCTGTTTTTTTATTATTTTAATTATTTATGGTACCTATTGAAGCAAATTGATGAAATAACGTTTTGTATTCAATCGGCATAAATCATACGAAGGCAACGGGCATAATGTAAACACCGAGCGGTATGACGGAAGTTTTGGAAATATTTATTTTTAACCTGTACCCTACCCCGCATCCCGTCCCGTGCTCGCTGTGTTCGAATATTTAAAATCTAGCTAAATGTAACATATTTTAAGTATAAAGTATCCCCAATTACTGTTTTTATAAGTAAAAAATCATTTCTGAAAACTTCCAAAACTGCCGCAGTTTTGGAAGTTTTCGGGAATATTACCGGTAAACTTCCGGAAAACTTCCAAAGTTTCGGAAACTTTCCGCAGTTTTCAACTCTATTCTCCATATAAACTTTAACTATGCCAAATCTCACAATCCTCCGTGTGCGCAATATGCTTAGAAAGGGGTACAAAATTTGCTCTTCACGTTTTAAAATATAGATACCAAAATATACTGTAGGTAATCATTAAGTTTAAAATTTACAAAACACATCATAACTTAAGCTCACTTAATTTATACTTAAAACAATAATGTATTTTTCGTTCAGAAACAAATTCTTGAAATAAGAAGAAACTGTACGTTATAAATTCTTGTTTGTACGTCATGTGGTTAATGAAAAATTGTATCTGTCCGTCTGTTTGTTTTTACAAATTTGTGAATGTATGCGGCATAAATCATATTTAAATGTTGATTTTTTATGGTCGGTAAAATAATTTTTAATAAACTTGCGCTTAACTTGTTTTAATAAAATTTATGTTTTTCGAAATACAGTTAGGTATGTCTGTTTTATAACTCACTATATTTTTTTAATTGAACCGATAAAATAGAATAGAATATAAAGCATTTATTCGATATGGACATACATTGTCAGCACATAAAAAATAAAAATTGAAACACAGAGATCACAAAGAAACAAAAAAAAAACACGAAAAAAAAAAAATACAGCATAGCATTTCCTAACCGAAATTCCAAATAACACTGTCCTATCTGGGAATTCAACCCAGGACTGTACGCTCAGTAGCCTTGTTTGCGACCAATACAAAGAGGCAGTATTATGGCCTACAAATTGTTGTTAGTACCTATATGTATAAATGCATGTAAGATCTATGTATAACTTGTACACACGGTACAGTAAAGAGACATGTTAGGGGTCATCCATAAAGTACGTCACACTAATTACGTGATTTTTTGTCCCCTCCCTCGTCCCCACTGTTGATCATATTTGTGAGACCTCCCTAGTCAAGTCACATATTTTGCAATTTTACATCTAGAAATTATTAAATTAAAACAGCAGTTCCGAAATTGTTTTTGTTTCTATTTAAATTATTTTTTAATATTTAATAAATCAATTGCCATACAGATAGAGTTGGAAATATTTTTAAGATTTTCGTTAATAGTTCAAATTTGGAATTTTAATACTTATATGTATATCTATTACATTTTGAAATGTGACATCACGAAACTTAGGACCCCTCCCACCCCGTGTCCCTCTCCCCCGCTTAACTTGTGACGTACTTTATGAATGGTCCCTTACTGCATAACCAATCTCGTTTAATTTCTTTCTTTCCCGTCCTCCATTATAAATTCCCATCAAACTCCCATACACACAAGATTTCCTTGTACTGTAACATTAGGATCCTCCATTTGGCCCCCGTCCAGCGGTACAGTTCCACGACCTATTTAGATTTTATCGCTACGGATGGAATTAAAGCTTTATAGATCGGTTTTAAATCTACCTTATCGTTATGTTGCAATCTTTTGGAAAGGTATTTATAGCAAAAGATATAGGTATGCAGTGTAATAGTATAATATTAAAAATGATATTTTTTATTTAATTGTAAAACTATTAAAAAATATCAAAAGGTATGTAAAAAAATTGAATAAAGGGAATAATAATAAACCCTTAGACTCTCGCTAGATGGCGTACATTGTTAGGAGGTTTCTCTCTCTAGAGCCCTGACCACCGGTAGCTTGGACCCTGTTCCCGATGCCGGTGGCCTACTACTCTTTTATATTCTTAAATGTTATCAGTAATTAAAAAAAAAATTGTAAAATTAAATAATAATATTTTTCAAAATCTTTTTTTTTACCTCTTCCCTTTGGGAGGGTCAAAAACCTTCATACGCGGCCCGGAACCAAGCGTATGAGGGGATGATTATATTGAATATGTGGATGACAGTGTAGAAGATGATAGGAATTTCCTGGTAATGCGGCAAGTGTTAAGGATGGTAGCTTTCTGAAGCATGTGGAGTGTATGTGTAGGCATTTGTAAGGTGGTCAAACTTTGTGCTAGGGATTTCGGTAAGACACCAGTGGATGAGAGAACTATAGGGACGATGTGAACAGTTTGTGCCCTTATTATTTTAAAATATTATATAACCGCCGTATAAACGACGAACTGAGTGCGTCTTCCACGAATGTTTATTAGTACTGCAAGTAAAACATGATCTTTACGTTGACGCAATAAGTTTTCAAATAATTTAAACTAGCGACTGCCATTGGCTGTTCGATCAGGTACCTGATACCCTCAGGTACCTGTGTACATCGATGTTACTTCTTAGTCGTGTCGTACCTACTTGTAAAATAACTGTGAGCACTAAAACGTTGAGGTCACCTAAAACTGGTGCAAGTGAGGTCACGAAGTCTGTCGATCCAATTTAAGCTGACCTTTGAACATAAGTTCATCTCCATATTACGTGGCTATCGGATTTCATTAGACAGGGAATCGGTGTTAGTGATTGATTATGCTCAAGTTAAGTGTAGTGTAGATGGGCTGAGTGAGATTTTTCGATATCAATTACTACATGACAAAAATTATCGATGACGGGAACAATCACAAAATCACATAGAAATAATATGTACTTCTCGGTAGTAGTATATTAAGTCTATACGAAATCATCAATGATTTTTAACACGCGTTTATTAGCTTCACCTGTAACTATGTAAGAAAATCTTGGAAGTTAAATTTGACCCACTTCCCGGTATCCGATTGAGCTGATATTTTGCATACCTAAACGTTTAGTTTGGATGACAAAAGCGTTTTCTTTAGTTTTTTTTAAACTATAATATTATTATTTCTCTAACCGTCACCGCATTCACGCATTGCATGTTGTCATTGTGTAAACCAGATACAGAGACTCAGTGCGCGGTTCCAAATAGTAGGTCCTATGGAGAAGAACCAGCAAGAAACTCCATGGAAACTTTAAAAATAATAGATTACAATCTAGATTAATACAATATTGTGGTAAGTGCTACGAGAATAATGTTATTTAATGTGAATAAAATATTATAGTTTAAAAAAAACTACAGAAGACTCTTTAGTCATCCAAACTGAACGTGTATGCAAAATTTGAGCTCTTTCGGAAACTGGGAAGTGGGTCAAATTTAACTTCCAAGATTTTCTTACATAGTTAGTTACAGGTGAAGCTAATAAAAGCGTGTTAATAAAAAATAAGAATAGGATAACAATGATTTGCCTCTGAATAAGATTGCGATGGCAGTTACAAGCTGACCAATCCCGAAACAATGGCTTCTTAATTGTAACCATGTCTAAATAATGTCAATATGGAATATATCGATTGGCATATAATCTTAGATGATTGCAAGCCATACACAACACATAGACAAAGGCAGTAAACGTATCAAGGTAGAACAATAGAAACTGTACAAGTGTACAATACCTATAATTGTGATCTGGACAGTTTGGCTCCCATCCAGGAGTTGACAGCCACTCCTGGGAATCCATTAAGATGTTATCGCCATAGCATAAGAGTTTACAGAAGGTTCATACGTTCGTGACAGCCTTTTTCTCAAATGCGACGAAGGTATAATATCTTCACTTACTATTAGATATTATACCTAATTTATCTTACTTTTTACTAAGACGTCCTAAGAAAAATGTAGTCGCTGTCTATGCACCTGTCCTCTTCTTATTACCTGTGTCTATCATTCTAGTGTGTCTTATTTTCTGTGACAAATAAATGATTCTTCTTTCTTTCTTTTTCTTTTGTTTGGATGTTTGTTACTTAATCAATTATAAACAGCCGAAAGGATTTGGATGAAATATGATTAAAAAATAGACCATATACTGGATTAACACATAGGATACTTTTCTCCGGGTACATGAAGTTGAACCCCTAGAATACGAGTGAGTATTAGTGTGTGAGTGTAGTGGGTGTGAGTGTTTGGTATGGATTCTGCTATTTTTAATGTTTGTGTTGTTTTTTTTTAACACGCTTTTATTAGCTTCACCTGTAACTAACTATGTAAGAAAATCTTGGAAGTTAAATTTGACCCACTCCCCGGTTTCCGATTGAGCTGAAATTTTGCATACACGTTCAGTTTGGATGACTAAAGCGTGTTCTATAGTTTTTTTTAATATATAATATTTTTTCTTTTTGAAACCGCGGGCAACAGTGACTTAAAAACATAGTATACAGGGAAAAATGTGGCGTCAAAAAGTAATAATGTATCCTTTGAGAGATGCCTTCGTTTGCATTCGCTCGATGGGTGTGGATCCGGTATAAAATTTAACGATACCTACGCTAAGAAATACCTATTGTTTGCCGAGACTGGTACGAGATTTGTTTGGAGTGGAACTTCTGAACTTACATGTTTAGTGTCCAACCTATCTGAAACGCGGTTAGATTATTTATCAGCAGCTTCTCGGAGGTATTACAAAATGAACGCTGTAATGAAAGAAAAGCAGTTACATTACCTTAGGGAGGCTGCCGTTTGTGGAACATTTTGAGATTACCTATTTTTTTCAGCTAAAATATGATGAAGTGGATTGGTTTTTATTTTATTGATATAGAAAATAATACAAATAATTCTGCTCTTTTGCAGGGTTGTGATCCTAACAGTGAGCAAGGCCGCCAGTGATCAATACAAATAATTCATTATTACTCGACTAAGGCCCAAGTTCACCGACAAATATCAGCCGTTTAAATATGACTAAATTTTGTATGGGTAATCGGCCGATTTAATTTTATTCATCAGTTATTTTGTCGGTGAAAATGACCCTTAATGTATAGAGCAGCTGATTTGTCTTCGCAATTTCATGTCATCATTCATGTACAACAACCCTTTATAAGAATCGGGATTATAAAATTAGGACCTTATATAGACAGTGAAATATACAAATTTTGTTATACTTGTTCATATAGTACGAGAGTACAATAAGAGTAATTTTATTTTAGCTAAAGTCTTTCAATTGTTCTGAATTATCTGATGGCAGCATCGTCGTGGCAGGAAGTTTCTTCCTAGCCCGACCATTTTAAATATACTGCAACTCTGGAACTATAGGATTAAAAATTTCCAAAACTAGGATACAATTAAGTACATTTAAAGCGAAGAATTTGTACCGGAAATAAAACGAAAATATCGTATGTGGTCATGGTAGAAAGCATTACCTCATATTTCTGACATTGTGGTCCAATTTTCTTTTCTGATTCCTTTTATTTGACGGTGTCTGGAGTTCTAAAAACTATTGCTTTTGCGAAAATACCTGGTCCTTTTGACCTCAATCACTATTTACGATACCCGCACGAAGGCTGGTCAATTCTTCTTGGAGAACTACACGGCCACGCATGTTATAATTTCTCCAGGGCCTCATCAAAATACATCATATACAGTTCATTGACTGAAGATCATTACAGAAAGATAAGTGAGTTACTGTGATCGAAGGTTCGTTCATTCGGTATCGGCGGTCCTTTCACCCAAAAAGACCGGAACCGGTTCTTTTGATACAGCATGCTTGGAATAATTAATTGTTTTATAAATTTGTTTCCTGACGACACTTCCCTTGCAGCTGTTATCAATTTTAATGTGTAGGTAATCAGTTGCATAAATACATACATTTTGAATGAACTCGGCCAGCGCCGTAGTTAGTTATAAAAATTTGGAACAATCATTTACTGAATCCATGGTATCAGTTTTCGTTACTTTCACTAAAACCTGCACTACACTATTCGCGAAGTTGATCGAAGTTAAGCGAATACGAGAGTGTAGAAGGGCATTTTGGTTCGCTTCGTGCAATCTCGGCTCGCCTCGGGCGATTTCCGATCGTTGTCGGTTTTTGCGCCCGACTCAAAGCACTCAAGGAGCTCCTTGAGAGGTAGCATGAGTGTATTCGTACTTCGGACAGGTATTTTACTTCGGACTTCGGTCAATTTCGACCAGTACTTCGTCGAAGCAACTTCGCGTAGTGCAAGCATTACATTCTTTATAACAAACAGGTGTAAACCAGTCCAGCCGTCAAAATAAAACTCGAAATGCGGTTAAAATTGATCATAGCAATACCGTTGCCATCCTGTATATACGTATAGCTGTAAACAGTAATTTGCGTGCGCCACTCTTGCCAAATGTACTTGGCATGGCGCCAACTAGAACGGCTTTCGGCTTTGGCTTAGCCGGACAAACCTAATAACCAAGAAATTAAAAATTTGCGGCCATAATGGTAGGTTTTTTGTTTAACTTTTGATTTCGCTTTCAGTTTTGTTTGTAAAATATTGGTTTTGTTTCCTTGCTGTGTAAGCTTATTTAGTGGTAAGAACTTTGGTATTTTGTGTAACTACGTGTTCTGAAAATTTTGCGCTTGGTACCGAGACTTTTGTTTAAAGAACAACCCGAATTTGGGCATCCATTTTTTTGCCATAGAGTGTTGAATGCTCAAAGGGATGTGACCGCCTCTTATTTTGACGGTATCCTGTTTGGTCCAGCGAAGCCTGCTGAAGGACTGGAATTATGCTTATCCTCAGCCAAATTTCTTAAAAATTAAAGAAATTCTTAGTATTTAACAGGCAATTTTTTTTTAAATTGTGTTCCATATTTAATTATTTAAATATGGAACATAGTGAACTCGTTATGATTGTTTCGAAGTGACGCGTTTTTTTTTTATGTTGTTGTACCAATAAACTCCTTTTCTTTTTTCTGTCCATTCTCTTTGGTAAAAAAATGCGTTCTCGGTTTGAATTTTTTAGGTGGTCTTATAACGTAACCTATAAAAGTACCAAAAAACCTAATATTTCAGTTATAGTCATTCAAGGTGTCTAAATTATTTTACCATGCACAATTTGGACTAAGGATCCATGGTGTAGAAGCATATCCATATGGTCACACTTTAACATCCACGCATCCAGCCCATTACTGTCCCACTGCTGGGCACGGACCTCTTCTCAGAATGAGAAGGGTTAAGCCTTAGTCCACCACATTCCCTAGTGCGGGTTGGTTGACTACACACACCATCGAGAACTATATGAGACCCTCTTAGATGTGCAGGTTTCCTCACGATATTTTTCCTTCACCGTTATCGCAAGTGATAATCAAATTCTAATCCGCACATGAATCCAAAAAGTCAGAGGTATGTGCCGGGTTTGAACTCGGACCCTCTTGCATGGAAGGCGAGCCGTCAACCGCTAGGCTATTCATATCGTCCATGAGCTTAATTCTTAAATATCAAACAAAGAAAAAATAACTATATAAAAGTTATAACTACATAAACAATTAATATCCGTACCAACTAACATTTTGATCGAACGGGGAACCGAAGTCCTGAGACTTTGATCGATGATCGCTTTTGACTTCGCCGTATGGCGCTACCAATATAAAAGAAAATTTTAATAAAAAAGCTGATACTAATCTCAACCTTAATTCTCAAGACATAAGGTTGTTAAAGTTACAGGTGTACTTCGTATAATGTCATTGGAATTTATATCGTATCGTTCAGAAAATAAGGTTGTGTATGTAATGATTGGTTTGATGGTAATGGTAAAATGTATGGTTGTAAAAATGTGGATGTAATCAGTATTGTTAAGGAGTGATTTTTTAAATTCATGCTTGTGTGAATAAGTTATTAAGACTGGTTGTATTTAAACTGTCGATTAAGTTCTTTTTATTTTTCTAAATAAGTACCACCTCTCAGTATGTTGAACTCTTTGTTACCTATAGCAACGTTTTGGTACCTAATTTTTAGTACAGTACGACACAACTAAGAGGTGACATCGTTGTAACTGATCGAACAACAGCAGTGAAATCTTATTGCATCAGCGTAAAAATCATGTTTTACTCCATTAGGTACTAATAAACATTCGTGCTCTTGTAGACGCGCGCAGTTCGGAACTGCGGTCCTACCGTGTAAAGAAAATGGTGATGAACATCGACTCTGGTTTATTGAAAAAACAATGATTTATTGATTGTTTAAAAAGATGTCAAGTTTTTTATGATTAGGAATTATAAAAAAAACCGGCCAAGTGCGAGTCCGACTCGCGCACGAAGGGTTCCGTACCATTATCTATAAAAACGGCAAAAAAATCACGTTTGTTGTATGGGAGCCCACTTAAATATTTATTTTATTCGTTTTTTTAGTATTTGTTGTTATAGCGGCAACAGAAATACATCATCTGTGAAAATTTCAACTGTCTAACTATCACGGTTCATGAGATACAGCCTGGTGACAGACAGACAGAAGAACGGACGGACGCACAGCGGAGTCTTAGTAATAGGGTCCCGTTTTACCCTTTGGGTAAGGAACCCTAAAAAGGTAACTTTAAGTACATTTACATTACTTAAACATTTCTGATTGGTAATAATTGATTGACATCGTAAAATGGAACGCGAATTATTCGTAATTGCAATTCGGAAGCCGCACATTTTTCAATCGATCACTGTTCAAGCCGAAGCCGATCGTGTGCATAAGACCTAAAATCATTTGATTAATTACACGAAGCGTATGTGTTTTGGTGCAGATGTAGAGACAATAGATGTGGTTTTTATAAAAGCCAGCTGAAATCCAGCGCTGGGTGTTCTTATGTCCAGCAAATACTGAATTAGCAACCCATTCGGTACTGGCATGCTAACAGCACTTATTTTTTCTTCTCTTTTTGTCTATCTTTTTCATTTCTATTTGTATTGTGTTTTCTAGTGTCTAGTTCGAATAAATATATTTTCTTTCTTTCAAAGACAGGACTTTATTTAAAAAAAAACACTGTTTTTTTTGTCTTAGAATTATTTAACTGCTCATGTAATCAGCAGTAAGGACTGGTCATCACTGGCACATGATAGAACAGCATCGAAATTAAGGTAAGAGGCCTTTGCCCAGCAGTGGGATGATACAGGCTAACAGTAACAGTAAGTCACTTTTCGCAAAAATTATGTGTGACTCTGAACATAATATGATGAACAGTTTTGATTATTACAAATTTTACGTTGAAATGTAAAATAAATCGTAAGTTCACACTTAAAAGACTAAGGTGCCATCTTAAACGGATCTTGGTATAATCAGCTCGCGTTTACAAATTAGTTAATAAGTACTGCATCTCCAATTATTATTTTCTTTATTATCACTTCTAGTCTCATTTATATCCGTATCCGCCTAAGTTGTGCGGTTAGAACTCCGCTAAGTTACAGTCCGACCTGGTGAACTCGCAACTTGAAACTAACGCCCTTGCGTTTCGCCTTGCCGCCACTTTTGTTGTGCTCACTTAAATTAACTTGCTTACTTGCTGGAACTTAATTCGAAGATTTAGCGTGTTAAAAACTGGTTAAGGTATTTTAAGAGTCTTTGCCACGAAGTCTTCTACTTTATGTAGACTTTTAGTTGTTTCGTGGCGTATTGCTAAGTTCCGGATTTTTTTTAACAATCGTCGGTACGGTTTTCTTTTCGGAGTAATGCTAACATTCGTTTTTTTTAATATGTAGAGGAACGAGGTACCTTTTTTCTGCATTGGAAATGTAGGATCTTTTAACCAGGCGAGGTGATAAATTGCCTGACGGGCAAAAATGTCTTCTCTGTCTATGGTTCTGTGTTCTTCTTGTTACCTATGTCTATCATTCTAGTGTGTCTTGTTTTGGGGCAATTTTCTTTATTATTTCTTTATTTCGATTATTTAACGAAACACCACAAGATCTTCACATTTAAATATAACATGACTGAAAATGAAACACGCAACTGTTCCAAAAAACATACATACTACCCGGAGGCCTTCTAAAATTCAGTTAATACCATTTCATATACATAATGCAAGGGTGCCGTCACCAAATCAAAATTCGGTCCAAACCGTATCCGATACAGGACGTGTCTTCTGAATATTTATCAGGGTATGGGTCGCAGCTGTGAGCGGACAATTGAAATGGTGACGAATTTTGTTATTTTGATACCCCCTTGGTGTTTTGATCTAATAAGCTGGTTGTATGAGATGATGGGCAGATGTAGCTGCTTGTATACTAAGTTCAGTTATACAGGGGGTCACCAGCTGTATACTGGACGTGTAATTAGTAGAAATCCTTATCTATATATTAATACGTGAAGAGAAAACTTTGTACCCCTTTTTAAGCATATTGCGCGCACGGAGGAATGTGAGATTTGGCATAGTTAAACTTTATATGGGGAAGAAGCGCAGAAAGCTAAAATTACGGTCGAATTTAAACATCAAGGCGACCACTAGTTTTCTGAAATATGCAGTTGTGGTCAGATGGCAGTTGCGCCTCATAAGACCAGACAGAATCCTACTTATAAATGTGAATGTTTAGATGTTTGTGAGTTTTTGACTTTGGATGTTTGATACTAATAATTCGGAAACACGAAGATTGCCGAGGCGCATAGCTTTAATCGTAGTACAACAAACTATCGTATACAGCGACCGGTAGAATATCGAATGGACAAATTCGTTATACAGTTAAGCGGGTGTAGTTTCATTAGTAAAAGGGGAGTTGGACAGACATGGATACTATATTAATGGAAATGAAAATCATTGCTGGCAAATGGGACGATGGCGAGCGTAGTTAGTGGAACATTTTAGTATTATAATAAAAATAAATATCATGTAGTGATTTGACTATTTGCGACTTGCATGCACGATAAGGCAGACCGCCCATTGGACAATTTATGTTCGTGCAAGTCTAAATATCGTTTTTGTTTAACAACAAGAAACCATTTTCGATTGTACGATTATAATAATTGATTTCACAAAATCAATCCATATTTACTTATTTATTTATTTTTAATAAGCACACCAACAATATAACTACTACAAAAATTCAAATAAAAATAACAACCAAAAAGACATTCTAGCAGTCAAACAAATAACAGACGTGCATGACATTGACCATGAGAACATTAATAGAGACATAAAAAAAAGAAAACAATACATAGTTACTTAAACTTAAATTAAACAAACTAAGTTGTACTCGATGCGCACTGCTCGCTTCGTTGAATTAGGGAGCGTCTGAATGATAATAAACTTATAGAATGTATGAGTGAATGAATGAATGTATGAATGAACTTAATGTTAAATTAATGTTGTTAAATTAAATTAAATTAAATTAAATTAAATGTGGTGTTTAAAGTGGATATAGGCATATCCAATTATCCATGTTATTTATTTTTGATGCACTCTCAGCACAGGAAGATGTTTTGTCAAAGTGTAAAATAAGTACATTATGAGTAGATAATTAGGTACCATCTAGTTCTAATCAATTACTCTCATCCATTCTCAAATCCGTATAGCCAAAAAACGCTAAAACACATCCAGCACGTTCCACATAGTTCTATGATATCTAATTTGTCTGGTGTTTCCTAGGTAGTGGGGCTAAAGTTTAGGCGACAAATTAAGCCCATGTTTTGCAGCTTTGTACACTAATCTATACTAGAAAATTAGTGGTTTCGCCTCTCGTCTAGACATAGCTTTAACGACACGTAAAGTTTGTTCTAGGATCAGTGTTCCCGTAATCGTGTCGTCATGTTTGTGTATTACAGCGGGATTAATTTCAGCCTTGTAGATAGTGTAAGGACAGTAAAGAGCTTTAGTTGAGATACTTAGGTTTTAAGATGAGTACTTAAAAGTTTCGTAACAAAATTATTTATACTAGTGACCACTTTTTCGAATTTCTACCACTGAGCGACCGTCCAGTGGCTCATGCTCAGATGTACAGTTTCCCTCACGATCCGTTAACGCAAGTGATAATCAAATTCTAATCCGCACATAAATTCGAAGTTAGAGGTGCAGGTCATGTTTGTACTCAAACCCTGCATGGAAGGAAATCGTTCAACCGTTAGGCTATCACTGCACGGCCTCAATAATGTCAATAATACTTGACAAACCGAATTTTTAAAATAAACACATACACTATATAAGTATTAAATGGTTTGATTTACCTAAACACACATAGTTTCAGTATGTCAAGTGCACACAATGCCTATATTGAAAATAGCAAACGTTATGTTGAAGTGGTTTCACGTTCATATGAAACTGTAACATATTCTGTTGGTGTAACGTTAAATGTGGGTAGGCTATTTCCTGTAGGACGCCTGTTACACCGAAGCGTAAAACGTAATACACAACACGTAATAAAAATAAGGTAAGGTGTTATACATATTTATCGCAATTTAATCAATTGTATGTAGAATTTTTATTAGAGAATGGCACGTTTTTATACACTTAAAACGAATTGACTTCATTAGTTAACAATTATTAAAATAATATACGAAAACGTCCCCAAACGGAACAAACAGAAAAACACTTAAAAACACAAGGTAGGTTTTTGGTCCTTCGAGTTCGAGAATTTCAAAGGACCAAAAAGCTACACTTCCGTGTAAACGACATCCATGTTTGCAGTACATAGCGTAAGGATTAAGAAGTTGCTTTTTCGAGTACCTTGCAAACAGGCGAGCACTCGAATGCAAATGTACTAGGGTCGGCTGAATTTGACAGTCAAATCGTGGCCCAAGTGCCTCTGTAATGGAAATTCAGTGTATTTGCTTATCATAAGTGCTTGATTAGATTTAAGGAGTTGGAAGTTTTAACGGTTGGTTGTGGGTAGTTGGAGGGTATTGTTCTGGTTCCAGGGTTTTTGTGGGTGAAGTTGGGTAAAGAGCTACTTAACTAATATTCCGAATGCAGGCTGAATAATGGCGCGTTTACATGGTCGGTGAACGAATGCGTCGACCGCATTTGGTTTAACCGATTGCGTTTTCACGAAATACTAGTCGGTTTATGACCGAATACGGTCAACTGAATAACAATTTACACTAGTCGGTGATCGAGAACGGCTTTTGATTGAATATGGCCAACCGTATAACAATTTACACTAGTCGCGGCCAACCAAGTAACAATTTACACCAGTCGGTCACCGCAAACGGGCTGCGATCGAATACGGTCAAACTGAATAATGTAAATAAGCCATGAATAAGTAAAACTTTAAAAATTGCAGAAAAATTGATTATGATTCTATTGTAAGAATTTAATAAATTTTTATACATTTAGGGATTTTACATCTAAGATAAAGATAAACATTTGAGCCAGTTTTACCACTAGCAAATACTAAAAGTAGTAAACACGCACATGGGCCACTTTTGGAGTCCGACAATAGCCACCTACGCTAGAAGTACCCGAGGATTTTCGAATTCCAATTAAATAAGGGATAATAACATAAATATTATAGTTTAAAAAAAACTATAGAACACGCTTTAGTCATCCAAACTGAACGTGTGTGCAAAATTTCAGCTCAATCGGAAACCGGGAAGTGGGTCAAATTTAACTTCCAAGATTTTCTTACATAGTTAGTTAGTTACAGGTGAAGCCAGTAAAAAGCGTGTTAAAAAATATAGGTAATACACAAAATCTGTATGTAACTCGAGATTGCTACCGCGTCTGTTAAGTACAAGTAGCTCTGTATCATTAATTATTAGAACATAAAATAATTAAAGAGTTTGTGCGTTCACTATCTACCTCTGTCGACCTCTATAGTTATTAGTATTACTGACCGTAACAATAGTTATCAGGTAACATTAAAGGCCGAAGCTATGAAATTTGCAGCACGTACAAAATTGCAATATCATGACATGTAGTTTGTGTCGAACGGATTAGTTGTAGTCTATTAAAGTTACCCGTGTGACCCGGCCGATAACTTAGGGGTGGCACAACTAAATGAACAAGGAAATTGGCTAGTATTAAGTTGCTATTAGCGATGGGTTATATTATAACAGCAGAATGTGTTACCTGTTATCGCTGTTATTGTTACACAAAAATAACAGAACGAAATATCTGTTACAACAACAACAACATGAAAATAACAGCCTGTTATTTTCATACTACCACACTATACCCACCAACTAAGTACTTACACCTGTTTATGTATCAAATACTAGGTGTCTCTCTTTCTAGCAAGCGTCAATCCAATTAGTAAGAATGAGAGCAGAATTACTATTATTTAACAAAATAACAGTCCTTTTTTTTATTATTAAATCTATCCAAAAATATTCAAGAAGTATACACACACTGTCTGGGGACCGAACTTAGATCTTACGCTTAGCAGCCGCGCTCGCAAGCACTAGACTAATAAAAAGCAAAACCGTTTTGTTTTTGTTATTATTTTTAGATTTGTTATTTATTTAGCGTTTGGCCATCCCTGTTAACTTTGGGACTACAATGTTGGTATATTGTTAACCGAGTTATTCGAACCGGCAACGTTTTTGCAGGATTGGGTTAGTTTTGACCTAGCAATTTGTTTATTTGCGCATACAATGTTTGAAAACCAATCAGTTTCAATTCGTGGTAATAGATTCAGTGATCGGTGAGCCGGTTTAGGTATTTTAACTAGATTTGTTAGTGTTAAACGTGCGGATTGACAGTTTTGATGTTTTGTTCGAAATCTATTTTAGTTAGTGGATTTTTTGACGAATGTATTAAATAAATATTATTTTTATTTTCAAGGGAAAAGACTGTCCAATACATTAGATTCAAAACAGACAACCGGCTTATGATAAAGCATGATCACTCAACGATCCAAGGTAATCCTAAGGGTAATTACTGCTGACACTGTTATTTGTATGAGAACGAAAAAGGATAGAGAGCATTCACACCAATCTGTCAATATAATCTGAGTCACAATTTTTAAAATTTTATTAAATCCATTTATTTTTACTATGAAAACACAAGGACACATTTAGTTATGTCAGTTATTATAAATACTGTCTTTAGCTATAAGTATAGGAGCTTTGACAAATTCTAAAAACTTTAATCAAATAAATCCAGTCCATTACTGTACCACTGCTGGGCAGGAGCCTCTTCTCAGAATGAGAAGGGGTTAGATCTTAGGCTGACATTCAGAGACGACAGAAACGAGTCTAAGCGTGAACTGACGCTTCCATCTGTCAAAATTTGTTCGTAAGTTGGACAGATGGAAGCGTAAGTTCACGCTTAGACTCGTTTCTGTCGTCTCTGATTGTCAGCCTTAGTCCACCACGTTGGCATAGTGCGGGTGCGGGGGACTACACACACTATCGAGAACTTTATAAGACCCTTTCAGTTATGCAGGTTTCCTAACGATGTTTTCCTTCACCGTTAGCACCAGTGATAATCAAATTCTGATCCGAACATAATTTGAAAAGTCAGAGGTGCGTGCCGGGTTCGACCTCAGACCCTCCTACATGGAAGGCAAGCGTTCAACCGCTTGGCTATCAATGAAAACCTATAATAAAATACAGTTGGCCCTTCTGTCCGTCCTTTAAATGTAAATTTTATTGCACTTTTTATTGTTTCTTTCAATAACAGGACTTTAAGTCATCAATAAAGTGAATCATTGGAATGTTCGCCCCAACTGTATTTATTGATTGATATCCTAAAAATTGCATAGAAACCATTGCAATATCCAAGAAGATACGTTTATCTTCCTGCCACTCAATTTTCGACCCTAACTATACGTATTAAGGTGCAGATATAAATGTTACGGTATCGTTGTAGGCTTCCCACATATGGACGACAAAAAAGGGTCCGTTCGCAGGTAGAAATGAATACAAAAGATAACGCGTTTCGTTCCTTCTTCACAAACATACTTTTAGTTTTAAAATACTTGATTTTATGACATCTTGTGTTCAAAATAAAGTTGAAATTCGTTTGTTTTTGCATGTGTGAGTAGTGCGTTTGTGTAATTGCTCTGAAGTCCGAGTTTCCTATGAAAACGTTTATTGGCGGTCAAGTTTTTATGTACCGATGAACGGCCGGGAGACTTTTAGGTTAGTTCGGTTTAGTTTCGCGGGGACGCGATGCGTTTTAGAAGCGTTCCTAATTTAAATAATAGTTTTTAATGTGTATCTTTATAAATAAAACGCGTATCTAATAAGTGTTGTGTTTTTTTTTAATAGTGGTAGTGTTTTGTTTTTGTGAAGAATATTCTAATGTAGTGTTGTGTTTTGGATTGCATATTTTGGATGTTGTTAACGTGTCGAGGTTGGTATTCTATTTTTAATATCGTATTTTGTTAAATTTATTTGAAATAGTTCTAAATTATTCGTTCAAAATAATTTTGTTTGCCGTTCATTTGTTGCTGAAGTCAGTTTAGTATATTTCATTGTATATGTTTTATATAACAAAATTAATTTAAAGCTTCAGAAATGTTATGGGCGTAGGCGTTTGTATTCCTAATGTATGTTTTGAAAGTTTTATAGGTTAAGTTTTACCCACATGTTGTTTACTTGAAGGAATATAAACATATTTGTAGGTAGTTTAGATCAAATGTATGTTATTTAGAACAATAATTTATAATGATCTGGATCAACTGACTCTAAGGCTTACATTCAGAGACGACAGAAACGAGTCTAACCGTGAACTTACGCTTCCATCTGTCAAAATTTGTTTGTAAATTTGACAGATGGAAGCGTAAGTTCACGCTTAGACTCGTTTCTGTCGTCTCTAAATGTCAGCCTTATAGCTTCAGCATACGGGCAACTAATCAACGACACAATACTTTGGGAATTGAGTTAGTGCCGTGTGCGCATTCTCTTATACTGTGACGAAATTCTCCTTCCGATTATCATATTTTCATTACCTAGTACAAGCAATCTCCTTCATTACTGGCCACTTCATGCATCCAAAATCTCAATTCGAATTTAGAACGTTGCGCTGGATCATCATTTCTTTTTCTTTTTCGCCATTCCTGCCCCAACACTCATAATACGTGTACACAGCTGTTGTCATATTCCTCCTTTGTCAAGTTTTATAAATATTATAACGTATAATAATGTAAAATCATGCCCTACTTTTCTAGTTCCAATGGATTATTATACTCATCATTATGAACAAATTTTACTTTTATTTTACTCTTTTTTGTGGGGGGTTAAAAACTACAGTCGGCCGTCTGTCCCTTACACACCATATTTTGTAAATACGGTGCGTAAGAGCATGCGTAGGCACCATCGTTCTATTGTTTATGCTCAACAAGTCTATGCTTCCATTGATTTCACTTTCACGTAACTTACAATGTTTATAAACGTGTTAATGATACCAGAACATGATTAACTAAACCATGTTAATGAAAGATGTTAGAACAGATACAACTTGTGTAGTTAAGTCATAAACCGTTACTTTAATCATGGCTATTGCTGGCCATAAAGCTTACCCACAGTTTACAATAGAATAGAATAGAAATGTATTTTATCTACACTCGTATCGTAAACTTCTAATTATGAATTCAAAAATAGTACTATAATGACAGATTTAATGCACATGCAACTAAAATAAAATCAAAAAGTTTTATTATGATACAGTTTTCCTAACAAAACAATGCTATAAAATAACTTTTTTCTATTATAGTACACTAAGGTTCCACAAAGGAATTTTCAATTCAATTTTTATAGCAGCCGCACATTGTCTATTGCGCGGCTAGGGCGTATGCGCGGCGTGCTAGAGCGCATGGGCGTTAGCTGCCGAGTTTCAGCGCCATTTTGTTTATTTACATTATTAATGTGTTAACTAGGTACCTATTGCAGTATAGATAAATTACGTTGGTCTATGCACTAACCAATTCCCAAAGGGAAGCCGATGGGAATCGGATTGTACGGACACTTCGCCACTGGTCGGTACCTACCGTATTTTAAAAATCACTAAACTTTATTCTATTCATGTATTCTCAGAACAATCCTTCTACTTCAGAAACTTGTTCCAAGTATTCTTCGACGTAAAAAAGATGGCTTTATAAAGAAAAAGCTAAGAAAGCCGCAACAAAGCGCCGACGTGTGAGAACTTGGCTTTAAAAGTTGGCAACTTCGAAAGTTTGAAGTCGGTCCATACGTTGAGGTTTATACATTTATAATGTTGAATCTAAAGCCCTGTGACTAGAGATCTCATCTTTTCTTGAGCTGATAAAATATATATTACTTTTTTTTAGGTAAAAGAATAAAGTACATCGTTTGAAAATACAGTAGAATACGGATATAACGATCCTCAAGGGGCCGGCGAAGCTCTGTCGTACTAACCAGATGACCGACGAACAAAATGGCCTACATATGACCTACGTATAGTACGCGCAAATCTTTATGAACCCTCAAACTCTCTCCCTCTCTCCCTCTAGCACCTGTAATAGCACGCTTATTATAGGTGCTAGAGGGAGAGAGAGAGAGAGAGTTCAGAGCTCAGTTCAGGGCTCATAAAGATTTGCGAGTACTAGACCTAACTATGAAACCTAACTTGAGTTTACATCGTCGTCGCTAAAGACGGTTAGCCGTTAAAGTCGTTATATCCGGATTCTACTGTATATACATAATATTAAGTCGACTTGCAATTTTTTTTACACCAAAGATACAAAGAAATCTTCAAAGCCATCATCATCCACAATCATCTTACCTTCTTCTTTCTTTCTTTTTATCTTCTTCGTGTTTCAATAATTTTGTATTTTAATTATTCCATCCTTGTGTCCTTTGTAAAAAATAAATTTATTTTCTTTCTTTTAAAAAAATTACTAAGGAAGTGTCGAGTGAAAATCGTAACCTTTTGCCTACCAAGCCTTGGCAAGCATAATAAATAATTAAATCCCAAAATTCAAACGCAATAATTAAACTTAAATGGAAATTTTATCAAAGAGGATTTTGTTAACATTAATAAGGCTATGTTCAGCTGTTTGCTCGAGCTAAACTGAGCATTTTCCTATTAATTGGAGTGTCTAATTAATGAAAAGGCCAGAAAACGACCGTGCTTAGGGCCATAACATACTTACGACTTTTAGCATTGGCGACTGGCGATTTTGCAATACCATCGGTGCTGCATCGCGTTTTGGCGACTCGCTGCATCTGGCGGGGAGGTGAAGCGAGAGGAGCGGGCGGGGTGGTAGCACGCCAAAGCCTCAATAAGAGCCCTTTTACACCAAAACCACAACATATCGCAGCGACAAAAAGGAGCAGCTTCTTGCAGTTGCGTTGTGGCAACTACAAAATGTCGATGTGTTTGACCGATAGACGTGCAGGCAAATTCAACGGTGCGTTGACGCAACGTTGTGTTTGCGACGTTGCCGGCCGCTAGTACGCGGTGTCGCTGATGGTTGCGTTGTGGCTGCGATGTGGTTGCGATGTGGTCAGTATCATCCACACGGTTCAATTTGACGGCAGAATGTGGTCCGTGTGGATTGGACTTATTCATTTTGATATAAATTAGCCCACGTGTTGTCGTTGTGGTGTGGTACGTGCGTACCAAGCCTTAATTGCTGCGACTGCCATCTGAATATGTGCAGAGTGTAGCGTTCAGTCGCTGTATCGAGATTCCGAAAAGCGACTAAATCGCTAGTCGCCAATGCTAAAAGTATCGAGGGTGCTGTGGCCCTTATGCGCGTATAAACGGATTATATAACAGCTTTATGTACTTATTTTTGATTAAGGTTATGTGCTGACGTGGGCATCTGGGTAAGATGTAAGGTCAATCTTGTTATGGAATTTTTAATTATACTTATAAGGATGCTGTATAGCGGCGCGTCCTTCGACTTTTATTGTAATATGGAGGAACGAGGTATGGTGTCCCTTCATTGAAAAGGGAGGATCCTCCGAACCACCAGCCGATGTGATATTTCCTGGCGGGCCGAAGCCCGAGAATTAATGTCGGACAGTTGTTGTACCTATATGTGTTAGATAAGATATTCTTTTTCCTTGCGCGATGCAGGCCTCGTAATTTGATTGGTCGAATTCATATTAACGTGCCACTGTAGTTAGTTTGCTGCCTTGCTAAGTAGTTATTCTAATATATGTGGCGGTAGGTGTCGCTACAGTAGATTTGGAGGTCCTTTGAATTAAAAGATATGGTGCATTGGTTCAATTTTCAGAACGTGTATAATAAATTCAAGTACATTTAATAAAATTTGAAAAAAAAGGGAGCGGAAACACGATCGTCAAAACTGCATCAATCGCGGCCGCTTGCGCACGCCCGTTATTGGCCCACGATGAAGACACAATCTCTAATACTAAGTACTATAAAATTGTGCTCCTTGTATGTAAAGGATACAAAAATAGACAAGAAAACAACTTCAAAGATGAATTAGTAAAAAATGTAAAACCACTATTTAATACTCGTACCTACCTGATATTATTATAATTTCTTTCAAAATATTGGCGGCCATTTGTCAACTTTGAACATAGAAATTAGAAATTATTGTTTTTTATTTAAATTTCTTAACATTCGGACTTCATTAATTTAAGGGGATGCATCTTTTTATTTAGAATATTATTCTAAAATCACATTTAGTTATAAAAAAATGTCATATTTTTCGAACATTGCCGAGGCGCATAACTTTAATAGTAGAAAGTATGCAAATAAACAAATATTTTATTCTATTCTAGAACTGCATGTAATTTTTTGCTTTCTCTGTAATAATATACTTCATTTTATTGTTTCAGATGTGTCAAAAAATGTAGCTGAAGTGCACTCTTCGACACCAATGGCATCAATCCGTTTAAGTGAGATGGGCAAGCAGGATTCCAGCTGGCGGAGAGTGCAGGGTCTCGGTGTGAATATAGTGAGGTGTTTAGTGATAGTGACAGTGTTCGGGCAGTGCGCTGGGGGCAAGCCGATCAGCGAGACCCTCCAGAGGGCGCTGTCGGCGGTCCGGGGGCCGAGTCCTGGAGCGAAGAAGCTGTTGAATATACCTGAGGATGGAGGTGAGTGTCTTTTATTTATACCAGCTGGGACAGATCGCAGTTCACTGCTGGACATAGGCCTCTCTTAAGTAGCGCCTAACCTTCAACCAACCCCACCACCACCACCTATATTATTTTAAAAAGCTATGGTGTTTTTGCGTACCCTGTAAGAAATGTCTGTGCACGCCACTACTTTGAGCACCGACGGTTATCATAATTACAATAACCTAACCGTCAAAATCTCCCGACTCCATCTAGAAAAAGAGCTGTAACTTTTGAACGGCTTAACAGATTTTCATGAAAAGATCATTCCTGATTAAACTAGCTTTAAATTTTAAAAATTGCAAGAAAATCTGTCCATCCGTTTTGGAGCTACGATGCCACAGACATACACACAGATACACTCTACAAACTTATAACACCCCTCCTTTTTGTGGTGTTAAGAAGGTACCTAATTCATTACAGTCGATGCAAACATTTCAACATAAGAATACAAACCGCGACTCTTAGGTCTGAAGGCATAGCGACTACTGTGTCATCACAGTAGGGTTATCGAATGTTACTTATATTTTTTTAGTTTAATTTCAGTATCTAAAATATACTTAATGATAATGGCGTCAAAGACTTTTCCTGTTGAAACTTTGATACAGTTAAAAAAACTTCTTTCAAAATTACTAAAACTCAATTGTCATTCAACTCGAACTGCCAAAAGGGATTGAGTGTAATTACTCAAAAACTTTTGAGTTGTGTCATTACAGACTTTGGACCCCTTGTGTTGTCCAATGGACGCAGCACTTGCTGTCCTTTGCTCAAATTAGGGCTACCATTGAAACTATATCAAGGCTTCTTTTAAAATCCTGGCGTTTACCACCATCTTTTAAAGAATCATCGACGTTTTGTTTCAAGGTTAAAGTAATATTACTCAAATTCATACATACATTATAATACAATATTTATTTTATATTTAAATTTATATTTACATTTCAATATAATAATCTTTTGTCTATGCCTTGCTCTAAGAGAAAACTAGACCGATTATTTACGGTGTCACAAAACTTCTTAGCAAATATTAAAGTAAATTTACTTTAAGGACGTTATAGTACGAAATTTCGATTTAAAGTTAAAACAATACTGCTGTAAAAGATTAGCCCCTCCCCCCTCCGCCCCGAATCATAATATTGATTTGTTATTTATTATACAATCTTTGCCTAAGCCCTGAAGAAGAATACATTTTGTTTATTCTCGTAAGTAGCGAAATAAGTGACAAAACTTTTAAAGGGAAAGATCGTGTGGATTAAAACGGAAATACGCTTGAAAAGGTATAAAAATAGGATCTTAAAAACCAGATATAAAATGGTAACTTTTCTTTTCAATAATTAATTTATCGCACAGAGCCTTGGCAAAACGGCTTTAACTACAAACTTGGTTTGTAATAAGGTATGATAGGGTTGACATGTCCTTATTGGATAAAAATGGAAAAACACAAAAAAATTGGTGCATTAGCGTAAGGACACAAAGTAAGAATTTTTGAAAATTCTACCTTTGTTGTGAAACAAGAACCCACTTAACACGCAGAAGAGAGCCATAGAAGAGAACTAGTCATCGATAAAATACAATAAACTTGTCAAATCTCTTTCTCATCCATAACTGGCAACCCTAGAATATTTGAAGTTTTAAAGTTTGAAGACCCTTGTTAATTAACGGACTGCAATTAGAATTTTCAGGTGGTCTTTTGAAGCTGTAAAAAGGAACCGAAGTTTTGATCGCCCGGTGTCAAATTCTTGCCTTCGCTTTTGTTAGAAGTGATTTTTTAAAAGGGGCAAACAAAGATTTTTTGATAAAAGGCTGGTAATGGTGGAAGAATTAACTCGACTTTTTAAGGAGAGTGGCGAATATTGCGCTATAAATAACGTTTTTAGTGTATAAAGGTCAGTTACTTACGGTTGGTAACTGGTCAACATGTTTAGGTATGTCTATTTTCTTCAGGAAACGCAATAATAATTACTTAATTAGTGATAATATTTTTTTCTTCTGTTTTGTCTGGGGTTACCATTTCAAAATATGAAAAGTCTTGACAAAAATCTGGAAATTTCAGAAAATTTCCGGCTCTTTCAGTCACAAAATGAAATAATAAATTTATTACAAATTACATAGAAATGCTCTAATGTGTACTCACTTTTAAGCCGCATCTGGTTAGATTAGAAGCTGAATTCAACATTCAAAAGGCATATAATATATTTCTCTTGATACAAAACCCGTATCGAAGGACCAAGGAAGTAGTAACTCTTAGATGAGACCCGAACCCTTAAACGAAACCTTTAATCTTCTGTCGTTCCTAAACTTAATGATAAACGTCACTGCCGCATCATCATTCTACGTCCCCGACTTCGAAACTTCAAAACAGCATCAATCCTGTTTTATCTACATTAAGTAATGCAGTATAGTAAATCTTTGGGACAGGGAAGGAAAAAAATCGCTGAGTAATTCCCAGCAATCAGTCTCGGCCGATAAAAAGGCTTTTATGGCGACTTTCAAAGTCGCTTCTGACACGTACCGTAATTAGTCCTTGGAAATTGAGGTTCGGCGAAATTATTTTTGGCAGATGTTTTCCGGGTCAAGCTAGGCTTTGTTTACGAGGTTACATTACAGTGTAAGATGTAGGGTTTGGATCATTATACACGGTTTGTGAAAAGGGTAATGTATAAAGTAGTATGTAGCAGTGGCGAAGGGTGAAAAATTTCATAGGGGAAGCCGTCTCAAAAAAGACCTTCGAAAAAAAAGCACACGCACGAATTAATGCTGCAAGTCAAAAATAAGTCATTAGTCATGTCTAGAAGACCTCGACCTAACTGAATAACATTCCTTTTTTTATCTGTTGGATGAGTAAATAATATAATATACGTTGGTCAATGCATTATCCAATTCCTAAAGGGAAGCCGATGGGAATCGGGTTGTATGGACTCTTCGCCACTGGTATGTAGTCATTATTATCTATCAATTTTCCGAATTCTAGTCTTTCCCTCTTAGTTTTTAGTTTTACGTTTTAGTTAGTAACAGAAAAACTTGGTTCGGATGGAGCATGCAAAGTATTTTTTCCATGTTTACCTTTTCGGCACGGGCATGCTCAACGGCAATTTCGATTTTTTTTCTTCTTTTTTTTAGAAGATTATCTCTTTTTCTCTTTATGTTTCGTTTATTGTGAATGTTACGCCGTTATTATCCAGTACTGAATAAATAAAAAAAATCTGTTTCTTTAAATTTTAACTAATTTTTGTTTAACTGCAATGGCAACATATTTAGTTCATTAAGCTGCATTATTAAAGCTTATTATTCCTTGCAGACGAGTTTGCGGATAAAAGCTTCTATAGAGTCTCAAAGCTAGTGTTTGTTCTTGTATACATTGTAATAACTTGCGAGATTATCGCCTACGCTACCTATTATCCTCTAGAGAGTAGTAGCAATGTAAGTAACTTATATTATACTTATATTTTTCCATTGCTATACTACTGGTCCATCCTCGCCCCGCTCAGGTACAGTCAACTACAAAAGTACCTTAATGATGATCAGTCAGTTATAAAGGAACCGGGGCGCTGTTGGCAAGGACCAACATGTTGGCTCGCAGGTTCGCTTGTGAAAATCACGGTTTTTAAGGCATGTTATCATCATGGGGGTCTTTTCGAGATCCCTTCTTCTCTACTCCTGGCAATCTTGTGTCCGATGCATCCAGTCATGACCTCCGTGTCGTCTAATGTCGTCCACCCAGCGCTGCGGCAGTCTTCCCCGCCATCGGGTGTTGGCTTGAGGTCTCCACTCTAAGAGTCTTCTGGTCCAGTGGCCAGCGTGTATTCTAGCATCATTGTTAGAATGCACATGTATATGTCCTGCCCATTTCCACCTTTTCCTGGCTATCACGCCAAGTGACGCCCAACTAGGTTTTACCTAGCTCAGAAGTCAGGGTTTTCATAGGATTTTGTGTAAAAAGTTTGTGAATAAATTTATTACTACTATTACTATTGTGATAAATTTTAAATAGGTATCACGTACAGTACAACATAAGTTGATGAACATTTCGTAATTTTGAAATTAATTTATCAAGGATATAATTTTCATTCTATGTATTTATATGATATATATTATATTTGTATATTGTATTGTGTTTTTGAGTCGTGGAACATGTGTTATTGTACCAAGTAATATTTATCATTAAATATCTTTTAATGGACGCCAAGTGACGCCCAGCAGTAGGACAAATAATGATCTGAATTATAATAAATCATTGATTAGTTCCTACAAAAGCTACCAAGGGTTTTTTTCTCATACCACTTACGTGGTAAACAAGCATGCGGCCCGCCTGATGGTAAGCGGTTACCGTAACCTATGGACGCTTACAACACCAGGGTCATCACTCGCGCGTTGCCGACCCTATTTCTAGCATCGATGCTTCCCCAAGGAGGTTTGGCAGCCTTTCTCACGGTTAGGAACACAACACTGCAAAAGAGCAGTGTTATTTGGTTACGGTATTCTGCAAGGTAGAGGTACTTCTTCAGTCGGGCAGCCCCACTATTGAGCGGAAAGTTTCGCTATAGCCTCTCTACCTTTAGCCTATTCGGAAAATTCACACGACCAGCAAAAATTAACAACTAAGAATTTCTCAAACAGTAAAATAGGTTTCACAGTCTAAAAGATGCGAAAGGTACTTAAACAATGCGTACTCAGTACGGTGTACGGCCAACGAAATAATTCGCAAGTTATATAAATGCGCAGGCGCCGAGTCGCTAACTATTCACGGACTTCGACTGTGCACCGATTTTAGTGGTGACATACGGGTGGAAAAGTTGGACGAGTTATGGAACATGTTGGGGAACTTGTTGGGAAAAATTGATCATCATCCTCTTAAGCTATTATGGTGTTTATACTTGTTTATAATAAACGGAAGGGAGATGCTGCCTTATATTTTTATCATTCAAACGTGATTACAAATGTCTATTTTGAATAAAATATCTTTTCCTTTTAAAGTAAAGGGCGACGCTGGATAAGATTTTTAATTTTTACTGTCGTTCAAAAAGTCTGTTAGTAATATATTTTTTTTTAAATTTTACTTTTTACTTTTAGGGCAAATTTTTCAATCGCCAGAAAACTTTATCCGAGAGAATAAATAGAATAAATGAAAAAAATTGAGACCTTTCCAAATTTCAAATTTATTCGTTGGTTAATGGTCTTCTCAGATCTTTCACTAATTTGAATGGGCCCACTTACGGTTCAAATTCATTTATTTCTCTAAGATTACAAATCACTTACGAGGAGAAATAAATTACAATACAAAATATAAATTATTATGTTCACAGAATATGTGCGTAGAATGGACAGAGAATACTCTTAAAAACAAAAAAAGAATTATTAAAATCGGTTCTCAATTAGCTAACATAACGATGAACAAACATACTGAATTGAGAACGTCCTCCGTTTTTTAAAGCGGTTAAAAATGTACCTGTGTGAAACACCGTACAAGAAGAGGGAATTAATTAAGGTGTTACAATCTTCCTCCATATTGCTGTCACCTGGGGCTGCTCCCAAAATGCCAACAGCATAGCTACGTTGAAAGATCAAGCTAGGCTTCTGGTACAGAAAGTGTCCAGTCCTCTGCAATGCCTTTGAGATTACACTACAAAAGGATCTGTGCAATATTTCGGAAGTGTGGTTTGTGGAACACTTTGTGAATGACTCACAGGCAATGACTAAAGAATCCTATTACTCACAGGACTTACTGCTATGTCGGATTTGAAACCATGATCACGAATTTTTAATTTGATATACATAGGTAAATTGTAAAGTAAGCGCGGAGCTACATGGCCAAATATTATTTTATTTTCTTTGATAATCGTATTCTATTTTCACAAAAATTGTGCACTCATGCTACTTACTCCTCAAGTAGTAGGTAACTGAATAGTTAAGTTGTATATCTTCTTCGCATTATAATAACGTAAAAAACTCTAAGCCAGCTTTTAGACCAACGAGGCAACGACTGAACTGTTTGGTTGGTGAATTATTGGCCGTGTAGCTACGCCCTAATATTCTTTCAAGTAGTAGGGTAAGTGCTCCAGTGAATGAACACACCCCAGTGAATGGACAAAACGCAGTTTTTTCCAAAAAATAAGAAATTATGATATTTCTACCCAACGCAGTATTTTTTTTCGTATTTGCAGTTCATTTTCCTATTATAGTGGCATGATCCAATTCTTATACCACTATTTGTTTTTATATAGCAAGCGTCTAAAGTTGTCAGTGTGGGATAACTGAGTATTTGTTCGGGTAAGAGTTTACGACGCGGGTAAGACGCAACATTTTTGATATCACATTGTAGCCGTAATTGATGTATTTGCTAAAAGTTATTTAATAATTCGAATAAAGGATAGATAAACTAAATGTCTTAAATCGATTTCGTTGCCATTTTAAGCTGTTTTAATTAAATTATTAGGTGTCCCAGCATTGGAACTAAAAATCGTCAAAAATCCAGTGAATGAACGACCGTTCATTCACTGGATAAACATCAATTTCATATTTTTATAAAAAAATATATTTACGTTTATGCCATAAGATTCATGTTTTGGGAGTAATTTTAAAAATAGGTTTCTGATCTTTAGGCCAGTATTGGGACAGGTGAATGTTCATTTATTGGTTCACAAAATCTGGTAAGAATCTAGTGAATTAACTAACATTTTCATCATGATCAAATATTAGCTTTCGTCATGAACTCATGAAGATGTAACCAATAAATGAACACAACGTTTTGAGCTAGATTTCATCCTTTTAAGACCTGGATTTTAGTATTAAATTACTGCCCCTTTATATTACCATGAATTCCAATAAAAGTAAATACGAACGGTTTCAATATACCCAAGAAATATTGGAAGGAGTCTAGTTCCTTTACATAGTTCATAACTGACAAACGGAGAGCTGTCTCAAGAAAGTATTGAATCCGAATGTAATTCCAACATAGTTAAAGAGAATGCAGATAATCGAAATAATGATGTAGTACATAATACTCAAGATTTTGATTTAACAGTTCCTACTGCAACAAATTTTAATAATTTATAATATATTAATACGTGAAGAGAAAACTTTGTATCCCTTTTTAAGCATAATATTGCGTGCACGGAGGAGTGCGAGATTTGGCATATATTATTTTCGTTTATTTAGTTGATTGTTGGACTGCATTTGGTATAATAATAAGCGTTTTTCTGTATTATTAATTAAACAGAAACTGTGTTCATTCACTGGTTTTATTCAGTTCATTTACTAGAAAATTTCGTTCATTCACTGGGGTTTTGGGGTATTTTTCAATATATTGCTAAATATCTAAGAAAGTAAACAGGTTATGCCGTAAAAAGATCTTAAAAACTATTTTTGAATATAATCTTAATACCAAAATATAGCTTTGGAGCGTATACCTTAGAGGCAACATATTGTAATAATTTTTTGAAGTTCGAAGATCGCTTAATTGTTCATTCACTGGAGCACTTACCCTATCTACAATCATAGAAATATTAGGCTCTATGTCTACAATACATTAAATGACACTGCATGACATTACATTATTCATTATTACACCCGTATTTATGAACCCGTGAACGGAAAATGAAGAATGCATGCAAGGAATGGTCGGTCGGACAAATATTCGTGCACTGTGGGTCGAAGCTTGTGTGTTCTCAAAATATTATTCTTGAATTAGCCGTAGCTTATTTACGAGATCAAATAAGCTTATAATTATAATAGAAATGGGTTTATCAAAAGTTTAACTGAATAGGATTAAAGGATTTGATCTCAAAACCTCTTGGTCTTCAGAAAACGGCTTAGTCAACGGATTCATATTGATTGGTTAGTCTTAGTCGTAAAGGCATCGTTTTAATAATAATTCCGATTTCTAGCTTCTACGTAAAACATACTGGGTTAAATAAAAATGACCAGCCATAGTTTAGGAGGTAATCAGGTCCATGAAACTGAACAACTTTCGCCAAGGAACATAGATCGAAATCTGAAAAAAAATTATAAACTTTCATACAAAAGTGAACCACGTGACCGGTCACTTTTTATGAAAAGTCTATTTTCAATTTTATTTTTCGACCTATGTTCCTTGGGAAAAGTTGTTTAGTGTCATGGACCTGATTACCTCCTACAATATGACTGGTCATTTTTAGTTCACGCTTGTGTTATGGTATTTTTAAACCCTGAAAAAAAGAGGGGTGTAATAAGTTTGTAATGTGGATCTGTGTATCCGTGTGTCTGTCTATCTGTGGCATCGTAGCTCCGAAACGGATGGACCTATTTCAATTCAGTTTTTTTTATCGAACGCTAGTTTAATCGGGTATCATCTTAGTTATGTCTCATGAAAATCTGTTCAGCCGTTCAAAAGTTATAGCTCTTTTTCTAGTTGGAGTCGGGGATTTTTGTATTTATATAATTATAGACATTATAATACCGCAAGCAATATTGATAATTTTATTTTAATTTAATTTTAATTCATCTAACTGATCGCTAAACCTAACGTCCATGTGTCACATAACTCACAACACCAACCACCTGGATTACAGCGATCACTTTCGACACTTCATTATACATTGCTCGCCGTCTTCCCCTCCCATAACAACGAGCCGCCGTAAACCGGTAATGTATGCGATAAATGGTTCGCAAGTGAAATTTACATGTAAAATGGTAGCTCCTTGCTTCGTCGTATCGCGTACAAGTAGGGATGCCACCGTTTTGACCCACAAAACTCACACATTATCAATGTGAAAATTTGTAAAGATGTTTCGATGTTTGTTGATCAATCACGCGTAAACGGCTAAACAGATTTGGATGAAATTTTGCACACAAATAGACCACATCCTGGATTAATACATAGGATACTTTTTATGCGGGTACATGAAGTAGTTACCTTAGGATGCGAGCGAAACGGCGCAGCTAGTAAAATAATAAGAGGTAAAATTTGTTTGTTTGTATGTAGAGGGTAATCTCTGGAACTACTGACCCGATTCTAAAAAGTCTTTCACTAATAGAAAGCTACACTATCCTTGAGTGATATAGGCTACATTTTATTTAGGTAAATATAAAACGCGCGGGTGAATCCGCGGCCACCAACTGGTATTATACGGGTTTAGTTTTCAAAGGATAGCTATATTTTCAGGCGTTAATTGTAGTCATCATTATGAAAAACTTTTACTATGGGACTAACTATGAAATCGCGTGAAACAAATCTGCTGTTCCATACCAATAATTCAATTTTAGTACTCGACTAAATGTTACTAGCAGATTTTGTTATCGATTTCAGTTTTTGTCACATAGTAAAAGTTGCTCATAATGATGACTACAATAATTCCTTAAAGGAATCGGGACTGGAAAGTTTGGACCTTGTACATGGGAATGGCAACCCTAATCCCAAGTCTTGTTGAAAGTTATGCAGATTTGTAGGAAATCCCATGGAAATGAAATCGTCTAAGTTACGTAAATGTTAGAAATATTTCCCTTGCTTAGATTGTTAGACTGCGTTCCGCTAGTTCTGAGTCTAGACTCAACTTAATTTATGTTGGTATAATTCTAAGCTATTGTTGGAATACTTAAATGTGTATCGCTTTATCGCGTAGTAGTAGTTTTTTGTGTACTCTGTTTGAAAGAAAAAGAAAGAAAGAAAAATCATTTATTTGCCACAAACACAAGACGCACTAGAATGATAGACATAGATATTATGAAGAGGACAGGTGCATAAAGAAAGAAAGAAAGAAAGAAAAAACATTTATTTGCCACAAACTCAAACATGGACATAGAACACAGACAGACAAGACAATTTTTTAGTATGGCAACAGTGTAAAACTATGCATGAATAAAGTTTGAATGGTGTGATTGATAAATAATTAATTAATAAACAAACTTGCGTGGCAGGCTTGGTGTGGTAATGCGTGTCTAATAGGCCCCTCAGCATATTGCTGCATGTGACTGCAGCGCTGATTTTCAGCTGAAGCCTCTGCTGGTGTTAAAGTATTTTTTCTTGTTTTAAAACTGCAAACTACTCGTAGTTGAATCGTGCCGTCCAACAAATCGTGTAGTAACTCGGTGTCTAGATCACGGTTTAAGTGATACTTAATTGATTGCGGTGGTGTTTGGCACCGGTTAGTGGTTCTATCTGCAATGCAGTCTGACAACTGATGTCCACTAACAGTGAGACAAATCATTGTCAGTTTATACGTGGTGCATATCTCCTAGACTATTCTAGTTTAGGAGTCATGTTACTATTGTGTAGTGCTTTGTGATTATTAATTTCTATGTAGATCTGAAGGTCTACTGCGTAACGAAATGGTAATGAACATCGACTCTGGTAATAAACTTCAATACGATCGTGAGAGACTAAACTTTGAGCTACCTTGTTATTTTTTTTACTTATCAAAAGATGGGAGTCTCTGGATTTTTTTTACAAGGTAGCTCGAAGTTTAGTCTCTCAGGATCATATTGAAATTGATTACCAGATTCGATTTTCATTTTAGTTACGCGGTAGAACCCTTAATGAAGATGAAGATTCATGAGAGGTCGTAGAGAACCGTGCTAGCTGGACAAAGGCCAGTAGAGATGGTGGCATCACTCACGACCAAGCCTGGTTCACAAATCTGGCTGATAAGCATGTCAAAAGACATCTCACTTCCACTTACCCATCAAATTTCATCTGTATGCAGTTTCAGTGCAGAGTCTGCAGTCGTTTGTGTCTCGTATTGGACGATACAGTCATGAGAAGAAGTGGTCTTCTACTTTATAAGCTGTCTATATCAGATAGAAACGTATGGAGCGAATTATCTTCTGCTCATGCGGCTTCCCTGGTGACCCGCTGCTTCCTGTCTTCACAAGCTAATTTTAATGACGCTTCCCTTGTTTTCATAATTGGGTGGTTTGAGTGTTAAGTAAGTACTTGTATTGTTTAACTTATAGTGGTGCCATGCTGCATGCTGCAGGGGTGCCAACTGAAAATCAGCGTTAGGCTCTCTGCGCCCAGCAAATGCTGAGCTGGCTACCCTTTCGGCATGGCATGCTTGACAGCATTTAGCCATTTAAAAATATTTTCATAATTGTCAACTTTGATGTGTTTTTTTTTTTTATATATTTTTTTTATCTTCTGTATCTTTTGTTGTCAATGTGTCTGTGCCGAATAAATGTTCTTTACAGCATTTAGCTATTTAAAAATATTTTCATAATTGTCAACTTTGATGTGTTTTTTTTTATTTTATTTTTTTATCTTCTCTATCTTTTGTTGTCAATGTGTCTGTGCCGAATAAATGTTCTTTTCTTTCTTTGGTACTTATTATGATCTTTGCTGTTCTTTTTATTTTTGTCATTACTGTGTAATGTCAGGTCGTATTTTGACCGCCGTTCCTGCGACCCCAGACATTATCGTAGATTTGCCTTCCAGCAAGCGTTTAACCGCTAGGTTATCACTGCTTGATAATAAAAGAAAAACCTTCTAAAACAAATAAAGATAATGTTTTTCCAAAATGGCCGTGCGTTTCCCACGGTAGATTGAATGAAAACACCCATTACGTTCATTGGTCAGTTCGTTACGGTTGCGGGTTCGAATCCCGTTAGATGTCGTAATCGGTCTGTTGTTTTACGATTAGTCATAGTGGGAAATTAGTTGAATGGAACTTTTGCCTTTTTAACAGTAATGCAAGTTTCTCACATAGCCTTCATCATTTTGGATGATATCGTTGCTTTGTGTATGATTAAAGTGACCATCCGTCCCGTTTTGAACGGGACCGTCCCTTTTTCCGATACTCCGTCCCCGGTGTCCCCTAAGAAAGCTTCGGGACGCAAATTTGTCCCGTTTTCCAGCCAGCGTCGTCGTTTTTAATTTATCGCGACACAAAACTGCGCGAAATATAAAATTCGTTACTATAGTAATTTAATTGAATAAATTATTTATATCTGCCTGGCACAAATACACTAGTAGAATGGGCTTTTTTCTTTGATGCATTTTGGACAGGTGAAAAAACTTAGTTACAGGTCTCAGTTCTTATCTTTTCTTATCATTGATAATCGAGGTGAATTATACAAAAAACGTACCAAGAATTTTTATTTTGTTCAAATTAAAATCATCCCAAGGTATGAATTACATATTGCTGGAACAAGGCCGATGTCCCGTTTTGAACCAAAAAATAAATGGTCACTTTATGTATGATCCATTATATTATTCAGTGAACATTCACTGCTGAACATAGGCCTCCTAATAACCGCTACAATGATTGAGGGTAATATTGCCAAAATCACCAAGCTGAGCTTTTTAATCCAACCTTTAAAGGGTTATTGTACTCATCATTATGAACAACTTTTAATAAGAGACGAAACTTTAAATCGCGAAATAAAAATCTGCTGAACCATACATTTAGTCGAGTAATATTAAATTATTTGTATGGAAAAGCTGTTTTTTTTTGGCGAATTCTGTGTTGGGTGCCCCAATTTGGGGCCCATAGTAAAAGTTGAGAAAACCCCTTAAAGGGATCGGGACTAGAAAGGTAAGACCTTGTATAATACCGTAGTTAGTCGCCTGACACGTCACTCTTGGAAAGAAAGAATATTGTTCTATTCTATACCAGTAAACACGAAGCAGAAATCAGCACAATATAATACAGTATCTTCAAAATATGTAAAGTAATGAGAGTATACTCGATCCTCATAAATATCTCAAAAAAGGGCAAAAAAAAAAAAAATCTTAAGGACTTCATAGCTTCTGAATTCGGTGCCACTGCCAAGTTGCATTGAAGAATTAAAGGCCCCGACTTCAGAAGCTGTTAAGTTGTTTAAGAAAATTATTTTATACTTTTCGTTTTTTGAAATCGGTTTTTACTTTTTTTTAAAGTTTATTTCATTTTTCTTTTTTTTTTTGCTGGCATTAACATAATAACATGCGATTACCGCAATCGCGAGTGATATGCTGTTATTCATTCAAGAGTTCCATTAATATCCGAAGATCTTCTGAAATTTCAAAATCGATTTGCAATTGTCGGAGTAATCTCGTAACAAACATACACAAACATCAATAGAATTGAGATCCACCTCCTTTTTTTGAAGTCGGTTAAAAATACCTTAGGCCTTGACTCCCTTATCCCAGCTCCTCATTAGCACATCGCTTAGCAGTTCAATTAAATATTTATACAAACCATAAGCCGGTGAAAGATAACAAACAGTTTGAGAAGGATGTAAACACACTGGCGATTCCGACGTGCGTCTGTCATGCTTCATTCATGTTGTTTACAGCCTTAAGAACTAGTTTGACGGGTGTTAGGATTGTGTGGTATATGTTGGTTATTTATGGCGGTTATAGGTACATTCCTGACGATAAGCGGTTCTTCTTTGACATGGAATGTAACACCATAATCAAGAAACCTTGGTACAATCAAAGAAATTAGTATCTGAAGATTGGAGTCCGAACTTCATGATCGGTTATTTTTTTACAAGGTAGCTCGAAGTTTAATCTCGTACATTGAAGTTCATTACCAGAGTCGATGTTCATTACCATTTTAGTTTCGCAGTAGACCCTCTGATACCGCTGAATATAAGAACAGCCAAAACATTCACATTCGCGAGTTTTACACGATGATTTTCATGTGGTACAGAATATCAAGAAGCTGGAACTTACTAATAATAAAGTTATCTTTTAGGTTGCTTTTTCGTTTTCGGTGCAAATCTTCCCAGCTCCTTCCCTGACGAAACCAGAGGGGGGGCCTCCAGCCAGACAAGAATACGGCTAAGGGCGCCCTGTAGAGGGATCGTGGGTCGGGGTGGACATGGAACAAGGGTGCGACAGGCCTCGCCAGCGAGGATGGTATGATGGTCGATTGTCTTATTGATTTTCTTTCTATCTTTATTTTGCTTTAAACTCCTGTTTATCAATCCCACAAAACCTTCAATAAAAAATACCAGCTTTTTTCATAAGCCATGTCGCACACTATAACACATTCCATCTGTCCGTCTATTTGTCGTCAGCTAGTTGTGCCCCAGTTTCGTTCTAACAATAACTGCTTTATAGTTTCGTAAGATCGGGAACGAACTCCATTGAAAACTAGATACGTTAATAAATAAGTTTGTAGATCCGTCACGATCCGTTTTCCTTTGAGAAACTAGAACATAACGTGAACTCGTGTGTTATGCGTTAAAGCACGTTGGGGTGACTATACCACTCTAGACAATCGGTTTCGTTATACAGTATGGTGACAACTTTACGATATTAAATAAAACCACATATTTTGTGACCATACACAAAAAAACAATCAAATCCAATCAGTAGTTTCGGCACAGGAACGAATTAAAATTTTCTTAATTTTACAAATATTTGGATCTCTCATTGATTCTGTTCTCACCAAAATAATATTTGTTTACACGTGTAGAATAGATAAATATGACATTTATAAGTTTCTTCTTCGATGTCCCTTCACCTAGAGACGAATGAGAGTAGAGTGAAATATTATGCAAAAATAATATGCGTGAAAATCGTAGATTTTTTGTGTATGACATTAGAACGTACCAAAATACGTAGTATCATGTAATGTCGTAACTTCTGCACCACCCTAGCTATCTCAGGGTGATGAAAATTTCGTGAGAATTGAGGACGGCAACGTTTTTTAGAAAAAAAAAGACGTTTCACTTCCCATATCATTTCAAAAATGTTAGTTGGTAACGTGTTTTACAATTTAGATGAGTTTTTTGGTAAAAAATTATTTGAGTGGTTACTCGTAATTTGTAATTTTAATTTTTTCTATTGTATTATATTGCATATCTGATATGGGTAGACTGTAGAGCTTAAAACTGTAAGGTTTTCTTCTAATAAGAACATATTATGTACACAGTTATGCAATAAATTGATCTTTTAACTTACAAGACTTTGAGCATTCTAGATACTCAAAGTTACAAGATAATTTAATTGTATAGCAAGAAATCAACCTTTCTGACTGGGAACACATAGCCATTAGCAGTAAATCATACACAAAGCTAGTTCAAAGGCAAAAAAGGAAATGATAATTCAAAATACCGTAAAATTAGCTCAAATAAAAGCGTTTGAACTTCGTAAAGTTAGAATTCATATATTTCAGCTCACTTGCTCAGCTTGAAATTCGCGAAAACATTGTTTTGAACGTGGTTCATGCCAAAAATACAAACGGTCGCGCTCCTCGACTAGAAACAAACAAGTTTTCAAAGCCGAGCTCCTGGTGTATTTGGGTGCGGACATAGAAAGGACACGGAGCGATCATTCTTAATTCTTTATTGTACACGAAAATGAGATAAAAGACAATTGAGATGGTATGTACACAGGCGAGCTTAACCCTTTGAGTTTTCTACCAGCAAAACTTTGAGTGATAGGGAAAGCACAATGGTAAATGATCATCACAGACATGCACATAAAACTTACAATATTCTCTATTCTCTGACTGCAATCTTTAGTCTTCAGTAGATTTTTCGGCTTTTTAACACGCTTTTATTAGCTTCACTTGTAACTAACTATGTAAGAAAATCTTGGAAGTTAAATTTGACCCACTTCCCGGTTTCCGATTGAGCTGAAATTTTGCATACACGTTCAGTTTGGATGACTAAAGCGTGTTCTATAGTTTTCTTATACAATATCTTGCTTTGAATAATCTGAGTTGATAGAAATAAGGTTTGCAAGGACCTACTTGAAAATCTTGACCGAAATGGGCAACTGTTGTTACTACTACCGTTGTGTTGTTTCATTTACAAGTTTCCCAATTTTGCATTCGTTACCATAACTTTCCGCAATTTGATTATCACTTGCGTTAATGGTGAAGGAAAACATCGTGAGGTAACCTGCACACCTGAGAGGGCCTCATAAAGTCCTCGATGGTGTGTGTAGATCACCAACCCGCACTAGGCCAGCGTGGTGGAGTAAAGCCTAACCCTTCTGATTTCAAGAGGCCCGTGCCCAGCCGTGGAACAGTAATGGGCTGGATTTTTTATTTTTATTATAACCTTAACATAGCTCCGTACCTTCCAAATAATTCTAATAAAATGTCCAAAAATAAGCCAAGTTGTACAAAAAATATCCTCGCTCTTTCTGCATCACTGTGTCTTCCCCCTTACAATAAGTTGAGCACTGCCGTCATTTGTCTCATTTAAATACGAGTTTGCGCCACCTAATGCGCCACTACATCACTCCTAAAACATTTTTCAGGACCTCGTGATGATCCTCGTTTGATGTGCCGCAGATATTGCTCGACTTAGCCTTAGTTGGCATTAGAAGCTTATTTTTATTAGATGTTTGTTCCAGAAAGCGCTTGCTTATAGAAACCTGTGCCTTATATACAGCAGTTTATAATTGTTTTGGCGATAATTTGTTTTGTTATTTAATGTTTTATGCATAATTAAATAAAACTATACAAAGGTGGACTTAATACCATAAGTATTTTCTGCTAGTTAGAATGTATTTCCAATCCAGAGTGGTTTACGTGATAGGGTAGAGAATTTTCAAAAAATTATAATATTTACCGATCTTCGTAGATGGTCGTGGAACTTATGTGTTAAGACCTCTATCCAAATATGTTTTAGATCACTGTTGGACCACATTGTACATAACTGGAAGCTGGAAACCGACCGGGTGAAATAAGTATGTTTAAAGTAGATGTTAGAAATTTTAATATACAGGATTTGTGTGTTTTTGCTTCGAAATAATATTCCTAAAAGACAACAATGAAAGGAGTAGCATTGTCTATGGTCTGGGTGTTCCGACAGAAACTAAAACTATTAAATAAAAAATAAAAATAGTTTAAAAAAAACTATAGAACACGCTTGTGTCATCCAAACTAAACGTGTATGCAAAATTTCAGCTCAATCGGAAACCGGGAAGTGGGTCAAATTTAACTTCCAAGATTTTCTTACATAGTTAGTTAGTTAATTACAGGTGAAGCTAATAAAAGCGTGTTAAAAAGTTTAATGTTCTACGGATATAACAGATGATTGTACAGACTCATTTCAGACAAAAATATAGACATGATTAACAACCATTCTAACATGCAGCATGATAAAATTCATAATAAAATTTCAGTGAAACAGAAAGTAATTTAAATCGTCTGGAAAAAATACAAAAAAACATCTCCTATTTCCCATTGTTTGGTACAGAAAGGAAAAAAAAGAGACCAAAAAGCAATATGCATGGAATTTAGAAACTTCGTCGGTATTCCATTTTAGATAGTTCTCTAGATTTAAATTCACATACGCTCACACATTTGAGCTAGGGTAGGAATGTTCGAAGCAAAGAGCTGAGATTTTTGTACTTCTGTAGGTCTGTTTTTTTTTACTTTTTCGTCATATAATGAGGTTTTATTGTGTACTTACTAAGGGTGTGATGTTCACCATTTTTGGTCAGAATAGAATAGAATAGATCTTTATTTCATGTAAACCAGATACAGGTACTTATGAAATGTCGAGACTAGGTGCGCGGTTCCAAATAGTAGGTCCTATGGAGAAGGCAGGAAATTCCATGGAAAATCTTTTAAAAAATTGTTTACAATCTTGATTAGTACAATATTCCACAATATTCACTGGTCAGCTTGTAACTGCCATGGCAATCTTATTCAGAGGCAAATCATTATTATCCTGGTCTTATTTTTGTTCACATTGAATTACATTATTCTCGCAGCCCTACCACACATACGGATCAAGATTGTAATCTATTATTTTAAAAGAGTTTCCATAGAGTTACTTGCTGGTTCTTCTCCATAGGACCTACTATTTGGAACCGCGCACCTAGAGTCTCGACATTTCATAAGTGCCTGTATCTGATTTAAATGAAATAAAGATCTATTCTATTTTAAAGTTTGAAAGCCTTCTAACGGTGAGTGATTTTCAGCTGATGCATTTTTTCTTGCTCGATAATTCAATTCAAGGTCAATTAATCCCGAAGTGGATTCTTCTGTCATCCATCCATCGAAAGCGGTCGAGTGTCGACGAAACAGCCTGAATAAAGTATGTACCAATAAATCGACGTCCGTCGATATATGAGCGGGTTCGAGCGTTTCTTTTCACAGCAATACAATAGATATTCGAGCTTCGATTACGTATTGTTAAGGCAATGGAATTAGTGTTAAAGAGATTATTTTATCCATTGTCCATTTTTTTCCTAGATACAATGTTTTTGTTATTATCTATAAATACTCGATAATTTTTTAGGTTTGATGGCGAGACGCGCACTTTTTAACCCCCGGCAACAAAGAGGGGTGTTATAAGTTTGTAGTGTGTATCTGTCTGTGGCATCGTAGCTCCAAAACGGATGCACCGAATGCAATGCATTATTAATTGTTTATCATCTTAGCTATGTTTCATGAACATGTTCAGTCGGTCAAAAGTTACTGCTCTTTTTCTAGTTAGAGTATTTACTTTATTTTAAATAATTCTCCTGATTTTTTTAATTTCAACTTGACAATGTCTCCTCGTCATCAAGAAGCAAAACCTTCATTTTCGATTTTAACATATTTTTACTTACTTTAGGGTTCTGTCTCATTGTGAAAACTTAACGTTTAAGTTACTGGTTTGGTTAAAATGGTACGTAAAGCTTAAAGTACGATCACTTCCCGGCTGTTACTTTTTTGTTTGGCTTCTGTAAGTCCTATTTACAATGATAATTAAGGAACACCGTGGTAGTTAATGTTTAAGGATGTACAAAAATTTAAGGGAGCGACCGCGTTTGTTTGGTTTAACTTCACATTCTAATGAAGTAAATTAACCGGGTATTTAGGAATTTGTGTCTGATAGAAGTGGAAATAGAAATTCTGCGTTTTAGTAAATATCAGCGCTATTAAAAATGATTTACCCATACATAAATAAGTTATAAACATTACAGTAAAAATTGAGGAATAAAATCATGTCTCATGTCCTGCGGATCGGTCGCGGGATAAAATGAATTACCTTCGAATTAACATAATGAAGATTAACCGCTGTTCATCCAATCATAGCAAAGTTTTCTACAAACCCAATATTATTACAAAATGTCCTTTTAAAAGGACATAGAAAAGCATGAAAAATTCCTATTGCAATATTATAGCAATAGATACATAACACGTATTGCAAACCTCAGTCATGTCCCATTTGACCTCTTACGTGACAAGGAAGCATGGTGCCGATTAATCCTCCTCCTCCTAAGTGCACGCCCTGAACTTGAGCTCTGATTACCCCAATGTAGCTAAGTGCCTTGATATTAATTTAGCACTGACTTTTATCAAGAATTCTATTTTCTTGGTGATCTGGGAAAGGTATTTTCATATTAAGATTGTGACTTGCTGAATGTCAGCCCAGTTTCAATGGTAAGCAATTGAAGCGAGTACATTTCGTTTTAATTAATGTCATTAAATGGTACACTCAGTTTCCACTAGGATACCCTATGTAGTGACTAAAATAATAGCACAGGTTGCATATAATGAAGATATGCATCAACTACATTTCAGACTATGAACAAATGTGTATAGGCTTATGCTTAAAAAATACTCTCATACCAAAACACCATAGAAGTCAGAATCTCTGTCACTGCTATTATAAGGACTACAAATTAGGTTCAGAAGACTTCCTGAACTTTTTTATTAAAAAAAATTATACTACTAAGCTGGCAATCAAGCATAAGGCCCGCCTGATAGTAAGTGGTGACTATAACCTTTGGGCTTGCAATACCAGGGACGCGTTGCAAACGTTACTACTAGCGTCGTGTCTCCAACACCGCGCTGCAAAATAGCAGTGATATTTGGCTACGATATTCTGCAAGGTGGAGGTACTACCCCAGGCAAACAGTTCCAATTTTGAGCTGTAAGTCCCGCTTTACCCTACCTCTCTTTGAACTGGTCATTCAATGTATCCCTTGGTGATAATGGTAATGATCATGTACTGAAAAAGAGCTAATGATTAATTGAACAGAAGAGCTAAAAGCTCCATGGAGGGACCTTTTAAAATAAGGCCTAATAAATAATTCATATTACGTCCTCAACTAATTTAGCCACGTTCTGCATTACATTCTGAAACTAATTGCGCGATATCAATCTAAAGTGCCAATTTAAAATTACAAAACAAATATCGGTTTTATCGTTTCGATCTCAAAGGCAGGATTACTTCGATTATATTTCAGTTTGCTCATAATGATTCGTCCGAGAACAATAGCCACGTTCACCATAGATGTTATGGGGGTATAAACCTTTTCAATTCTTAGCTCATTTACAATTGCTAATGTTTTTTACTGTGTGCTTTTGTGATTTGAGAAATTTTGATTCAAGGTTCGGTATAGGGTTTGTTCTATGAGAATTTTTCAGAGATTAAATTTTACAACTTTTAAAACTTATATTTCTGTTGTCATAATCATAATGGCCTTATATCATGTCTGCTTAGTTTAAAGACGGTACAAATTTTATTTTATTTACAATGTCCTTTAAAAAGGACAATTTGCCAACACGTGAATGTAAAAGTTATTTAATATGTAAGAAGCAAAAAGTTTAATTGTATCGGAGTATCTCTTATCTTTTTAGATTCCATTTCCATAGTACCATTCGTTGAAAAGGGTAAATCTTAAAATTATATTAGATTTTCTATAGAACATTGAGTTAATAATAACTGTACTTCACGAAATATTCAGCAAATTGGTATTTAGAATGAGTGCCTTACACGATGGAGATTGTTATTTTGCTGTCTTTATGCCTCAGTGATAAAATAGAGTAATCATTAGAAGCTACGGATTGCAATTGCAAGAGAGCAACATTATAACTTCGACGAATTATCTTCTTTGGAGAATAAATTGTTTGGACATATAAGACACTTGATTTTGTACTGATATTAATTCGGATTAAAGTAACTTAGTATAACGTAGTGTATTGCACATTTTAGTGATTTTTAATGATTAAAATCTCTTAAATACATACATAACGTCACGCCTCTTCCGATAGGGGTAGGCAGAATCCATGTTCCTAATTGTGATGAAATAATTTTTAATTACAAGTTATCGCATATTTCATAACAATAACTTAACAATCATCAAATATTTATATATAATCTCCCTCGAAATAAAATGAAGGCTTATAAATTGTAAAGCGGACCTCTAAAATCTAATTAAGGTCGTATTGCAAGTGTTTATTGCCGTACAATTATCGCGGGCCATAAATCCAGCTCGGAGGACCAATAAAATGGCGGAAGAAAAGAGCGCGAAACGCACGGACGCCATTACAAAAACGCGGGAATTGCCGCGAATTCAATTTGAAATAACTATTAGTTGTTTAATAGTTATTTGGTTTTTAATGGCGGGTTTTTAATTAGTCGTATTAAACAGTATTTTTTGTTAGTTGTTACTTACGGCTAACTGTGTTTGTAATGTAATGGCTAAAATATCACTTTGTTTCTTATTCTTATTATTTATTGTACACAAAATACGAAATGTACAAAAATACAATTTAAAGATAAACGCACAAAGGCGAGCTTAACTCAAGATGAGTTTCTGTTTTTTATATTTTATATTAATTAATTGCTTTTCATAACTGATTCATTTAAGCTGTTTAAAAATGATAAGATATAGGTTTTTGCACGTTAGGTAATCAATGCTGCAATAACTTACTGTTTGCATTTCTGCATACATATAATACGGTCACTCACACCAGTGTATTCGGTTAGAGACAAAGTAGATTACATCATCACTGTACATTACATTTTTTAATATTTTTCTAATAACTCCAATCAATTCCTAAGTTCCGAACGAATTTTCACAACATCTGTCGACCGAAATCCATACCTTCAAGCATGTTCCGTATCATCCATCTATTAAAAGGACCCAAGTCACGATCGCAGAGTGATTTATATCCAAACTTGTCGTGTGCGCCCGTCCTTATAACATTTTCCATTTCGCATGTCTAGTGGACGATTTTACGCGCCAGCGCACACGGCACTGTCTGTCGCGTATTAGAAGGATCGGTAGATTTCTGGTATTGGGTTTTGAAAAAGATTGAATTTATTCAATAGTGTTAAACCTATCTTTTGGGGCATCTTTTGTAAAAGTTATTACTATAGTATTGAGTAGTTAGGTAATGTGCTGTGATGTGAAATTGCGTTTTTAACTAAATGCTTTTTGATAAAAACTTAAGACATTAAGTAGTTTTTCAGAGTTTATTTTCTCAGCATACAGACCACTCAGCTTAAGTATTAGCTTAAAAATACTCAAAGTCGGTTTAAAATCCTAACAAAAACATAACTTTGTAATTACAACACGCTTCACTTTTATTTGGTTGAATTAATACATATCATGTTTCTATAAGCAATTTATTGTTACCAACGTAAAGAAAATATCTCCGAAAGTAGAGAAAAATATTCAATTACTCCCAAAAAAGTAAATCACAAAACTTTGTCGTGCGAATCAAACTCACACTTCCCGCATTCCATATAGACGCGATCGAAAAACTCATTTCTAACTTCGTGACAGTGAGACCCAAGTCTAAGTGATCGGGCACATTTAATTATGTCACGGAATGGGAAAGGAAGGAAGAATGGCTATGACATTAACCTATGATGTGTGGGTAAGCAAAGTTTTGACGTGTACTATATAAAGGACATTTGGTACATATGACAAATTAATGTCAAACGTGGTCAACAGCAGTAGTTACAGGTTAAAATTGTTGTTTTATGTTTCGAATTTTGTAGGTTGCCTGATCATAATGTCATCACATCTTAACTCAATTCATAAAAAAAATTCACTCTCCTTCATTCCCTAATCCTGAAGCTTCTATATCTTATATTCTATAGTTTCTTTATTTTTAAATAAAATGTTTAAGAGGATTATCTCGCATTTTTAATGTACTTTGTGACTTATTTGATGTGTTTTTTGGTGGTCCTGTTATCCGCAAATATTATCTCTAACATTCTCAGAATTTAGAGAATACTAGGAATCAAATTCAAGTTGACAGCATAAGCAAAGTTTAGTCAACATCGTGTCCGCGACTCGAAACTCATTTACCGAGTTACTTGACACACGGCTTTCGCGACGACAAGCCAATTCGTTGGTCACATTGCTCGGGACTTATTGTTTTGTATAAGCGGAGTTTTGTGAACTTGTGTCCGGACTCGTAACGTAATTAACGAGTTTGTGAGATATCCTGTCTTTGTGCATAACGAGCTGATTTGTTAGGTATTTTTAAGTGCAGTTTTATTAACATTGTTTTCTGATTCGAAAGTGAGTTAATCCGATACAGCCTTTGTACGATCTGATCGAACATGTTTAAGTATTAGAACCAACATGGTCCGTAAAAGTCGGATCCAAATTGGTGATTTAATTAGCTTTGTAGTAGTGTTTGGACTTTGTTTTACAAGTCGCAGTGAAAGGGTTGACAAATTGAGCAGAGTTGATTTTTATTTGGTTATTTTTTCACTGGCAGTAAATTAAATGTCAAATGAAACGTATTCTTTTGTTAAAAAATAAAACAATGGAAGCAAAGGTTTCAGTGCATTTTTAAAATGTAAAACATTAATTTTATAATTTTGTAATCTCTTTTGTATTTCAAAAACATGAAGCAGATTCTTGTTGTAAATTTTCCTTTGTATGTATGAAATGTATGATTGATAAATACATATTTCAGTTTGAGCCAAAATATTAAATCTTAGATTATTGATTTGGTTGTCGCAGCTGCAATCAATAATCTAAGTAACTTACCATTTTTTTCACCTTTTTAAAAATATAAACCTATCTTTTATTGTTGTTTTTAAGAAGCAATAGTTCTCTCGATACTTTTCTAACAAATTAAGGTTTCCTCAATAGAACAAATCCTTTAAACGAAGCTTAACCCTTTAGAATTTAGTATTAATTAATCATCCAATTACAAGTTAGCAGTTTACAAATCCTTAACGAGTCGAATACAGTTCAATTCAGCGGAAACGAGCGATTTGTGTTGCATTTGTCAATATTGTATTTTATTCTAACTATTAAATATTACGATATGAGATCCACTATGAAACAAAAGCTTCGAGAAAATCATATATCGAATCTTGAACGTATCGAAACTGATAGGTATGGTATACTTACTACATAAAATATTAGGAGTATCAGAGTAAATATAGACTTATCTAAAATTAGGGCCTTAAGAATGATTCTTTGTACTTAATAAAGCACATAGTATAAATATGATAAAAATAATATCATTGGTTCAAAAATAATATCTTTATATTTTAGTGTAACAACTGGCCAATTTACCCCAAAAAATTAGACATAATTTGACATTAAAAAAGCTGAAGAAATATTACAAAGGACGTATCTGATATCATACAACTTAACACACGTCATATCACGTTCATGAGAGCGGTCAAAAGGTTACAGGGGAATGCGTGCCATGTCATAGAATGTTTAGTACAAAATGGTCACAAAGGGTGCATACTGCCCTGTGATTAATTAAAAGGATTTAGAGTGAATGTGAGTGTAAATGCCAAGAGGGGACGCTTTACAAGGACATGTATCTACATTAACCATATTGGCTATGTCCTTATAAAAGGACAGGTGCGTGCTGCGTGGACTGTGCTTTTTAAAGTACATTTTTAATAAATTGATTTGCTTAATATTTACTTTATTGCATGTGTCTTCTCAGTTTGTTTTATTTTTCCACTAAAGAGCACATGAATAGAATAGAATAGAATAGAATAGAATATTAGTTTATTTGCATAGAATGTAGGTACATAAATGAAGGTGTTAACAAACTGTTCTGATCCTAGTACATTCTACCTTAATTTAGGCATGCAAACATTAGGATAAATTAAATGAAACCTAAAATTTAAACAACAATGATTAAACAACATGGCAGAAGATCTTCCTTTTCATTGTACCAACCACTTTTTAGCCGCTTAATAAATTAAATTAACGAAACTGTTCCCCTTGGAATCCATAAACAAGCCACTTGTAAAACTTTGTATACAACCAGACTTGCCTAATTCGATTATGTGATTATATCTGAATTATGTGATTATATCTGAATTAATCAATTAGAACGGTGGAGGAGTTTCCAAGTATCTATGAATTTTTTGAATGGTTTGGTGGTAAGTTCATTTTAGAATTTATTGGTTTAGGCGTTATTAGGCCCAGAAGGAGATGGCGTGATGAGCTGGACGTCTATCTAAAGGATTGGCCTCCAAATTGCTATAGACCGGGAAAAGTGGAAGGAGGGAAGGGAGGCCTTTGCCCTGCAGTGGGATACTACGGGCTATTAAGGTTGTATTTTACGACGATTTCTTACTTTTGAGGGGGTGAAGTATCAGCCTAAGCCCCACCCACTAGGGGAGCTCCATTCTCGCAATTACGCAATTGACGTATCAGACTGTGTGACACACGTGTCACAGAATAGCAATATTAATTAGCAACATGCAGTATGACACCAGCAAATACTTGAAAAATATAAATCCATAATATCGTATACCCAGTGTCCTATATTACGCTAGAAAATCTGTTCCTCCGTTTTGTATTTGTAGATTTTATACCTATTTAACTATCTACTTATAAACTATCAGTCATACCTATTGTGTATGAGTTTATGCAAGTGCACATAATTGTCTCGACCAACATTGGGCATTTTCACACTAAGCCAATAATGCCGTAACGAAACCGATATATCGGCATGACAAACCTGATGACACTGCCAATGTGTGTGTAATGTTAGAAGAATAAGCCAACTCAAATCCATGCCTTGAGATAATAACCTACTCTCACCCACACCTGTAGGAGTCGTCCGTTTCCGTAGTCATACCTACTTAAGTATGTTCACAGGGTTGCTTTTTTACCAAAAAAGAAATTGCATATTCATAGATCAAAACCATATTCCTAGTTCAGATTCCTCGCTATGTATGCAGATGAAGAGCTTCAAAATTGAAAGAAAGAAAGAAAAAACATTTAAATCGGACTCGCACACGAAATTACATAAACACACAAAAATTCAAATAATGATAACAATAACCTAACCGTCTAAAACCCTCGACTCTAACTAGAAAAAGAGGTGTAACTTTTGAACAGCTGAACAGATTTTAATAACCATTCCGATTAAACTAGCTTTCAATTAAAAAAAACTGCATTGAAATCGGTCCATCCGCTTTGAAGCTTCGATGCCACAGACAGACACACAGATTCACAGACACATAGATACACAGATACACATTATAAACTTATATCACCCCTCTATTTTGTCGGGGGTTAAAAAAGTCCTGCAAGAGGCCAAAGAAAGTCCCTATCTCAGCATATCCTGACAGTTAATCCTGACAGATAAAATAAATACCGCAGCGCTGGTTTTCGGATAGGACCGTGGTGATGCCACGGACAACCACGATAACTAAAAATAAATATAATTTTTAAAAACGTTTTCTTTCCTTCTTTACATACTATCTATCTATCTCTCTCTAACTTCTAAATTTTATTAACTACGGACATGTATCATTCAAATTTACAACAAAAAACCACATAGTAAAAGTTATGAAATTTGGTTCTTGTTCAGAAATAGTACGCATTTCTTATTTTTGTGGCTAGTTTTCCTAGATTATTATACCATTTTGGAATCTTGGATAGTTGCGTCAATTTTTAAAAAAACTTGCCATGGTAGTGTCTGTACTTTTTTTTTACACCACGATGAGTGAAAGTGGACCAAAAGTAAAAATCTTTCAAAATTTTAGGGTGAAAAATAATTTTGATTGATTTTTGTGTCAAATCTACAGGCATTCTAGGATTTTTAACGATTGTGGTGGATAGCAGTGCTACTTAGGTTGCCGGTACAAAAAGAAATTCAGAAATATCTGAAACATTGTGGTCATGGTAATTAAAAATATCTTAAGGGGTGTAAATTTTTGAAGGATTTCAATTATTTTATGTAACTTCTTAAAAATTGAGATTTTTTTAAATTTTCTTTTTGTTCTCGAGTAGTCATGAGCTGGTCAACCCTCTGGTTCCCGCTTATCATTGAATTTTGGGACATGGTGTATATAAAACTTCATACTCTTTGTTCTCAACACTACAAATTGTCGTACTGATTTTTCTATACTACATCCTATAAAATGAATTCTTGACGGAGATGTCAAGAAATTATTTTAGCATATTGATTTTTATAAACGAAATACTTAGATTTTCTGAATAAAAGGCAAGTTACTTATACTTCCTGTTGCTTTTTAATAATTTTTTTAATGATTTTACTGTCATTCTTTCTTTTGGTTTTGAATAAAGTGTAAGCGCAGGAAAGTCAAAAAAAATTGCACAGGTCCGACCTCGATGCGCGCCGAAACGCGACTGATTGATGGCAGAGATGACAGAAATCACGAATTTTGTGGTTTTTATCAAATTGTGACCAATATACGTAATATTATAAAGAAATAACAACCGATTTTGGTTGGTATATTTGCGACCAATATTGTGATGTAAAAATTATTTGAAATAATATCATGTTTTAGAAATAATCTTGTAAACACTTTTTTAAAAGGGGTAACTTTGCGAATTTTTTTTATCGAGCCAACTTCATCCAATCATGTATCGGACAACCGTGCAGAGATTGTCACATCTTCAAGTTTGATATATATTTTTTTCAGGACAAAGAAATAAGAATTTCTATTCAAAAAATTGTAAATACAAATCGGTTTTTGCGGCATTCCTGTAAAATACCCCCTTAATAATAAAATAAAAAATAGGCGTTATTAGGCAACTTGCTCCAGTGAGTTGTGAGTTTAGTGGTGGAAAGCCGCTATAAGCCGACATTTTACACCTCAATATGTAGAACAAATTATTCTAAGAATTGTTTTATTTCACACTCATAATAAATTATATAACCATATTGATGTATTTAACGGTCCCATCAGAATACCAGCGCTGTGACATTTTCTATTTCTAAATGTCACAGCATTATGCTGAGCTGGGGGCCATTTTTGGTCTCGTCCAGGTTGCTTTAATTATAATTTTTGTTTTGTTATTATTTTTGTACTTTTGTTATTTTATTTGTTCCTGGCGAGTCCAGAATAAAACTGTTTTCTTTCTTTCTTTCTTTATCAAAAATCGAATAATAACTTATAACTCCGTTATGGCAGTCCCGGATTCATTCACTATTCATTTACTATTCAAGAACTACTGGAGGGATCCAGTAGTTCTTGAATAGTAAATGTGAAGTAATAAAATATACAGGATGGTGCAAAATTATGGGGCATTAAGAGTATTCCCTTCCCTTTCTATTATTATAGTTAGAGAGTTCTGGTCTAAGGAAACTTTAGTTGAATTTTGAAGATATTAAATTCCCTGTTATTAATTTTTTGAAAAAAAGTACAGTTAGCGAGAAAATTTACATTTCTCAAAAACCCTTTTTTGCCGACTAGACGCTGGCCGACTAGGAAGCATGCCGAATAAACGGTTTACGGGACTATTCGGCGTGTAGTCGGCCCACCTCTACTTATTACCGTTATCGATAAGATAATAATAATCATGTTCAGTTCAACCCTTCAGCCGATAAACAGTTTTCGATAAAATTTAATATTTAAAGTTACACAGAATACTAATTACTCAGACATCGGGAAATTGACCTTTTCATATGTTTAAAATATAAACTTATTAATCCAGTGTAAGCATAAAGAGATAAACTTTTATCCAGAGGTTAATTATTTTGTTGATTTTACTGTTAATTGAAAATTATGGATTAAAATAAGTGACATCGCAACGAAAACCGATACCATAGATTCAGTACGTGATTTTGGAATCTTTAGCGTTAGTCAGTCTTATTAAAAAAATAAATGATATTGTTCGCAAATTTTTTAGTTAAAAAATAGTAAAAAAAAAAACCGACTCTATATTCTCCTCTCTTCGCACCTGAAGAAGTTGGCTAGAACTCAAGTGAAACCGCAAGCAACAGCAGTTTTTTTTTTAATTTTGTACCTTGTACCGTATCATCCCTAAAGGCCGAAGCCGAACTTCCCAACGGCCGGATAAAAATAGTAGTGACGCAACTTAGCAACTTGTATCGTATCACGATAGCCAATAGCCATAAGTTTGCCAACATGCTTCGTTCCAGTTTCAATTTGAAGTCTGTTCGAGGCGCAGATGTGCCAAGTCTTGGCAAGTTGGCCCTGCTTCTGAAAAAGTCCTCACGTCTTCTAAGTTGGGGAGTTGTTCTGATTTGGGACGTTCTTATTAAAGATTCTTCGCTGATGGGTTGGATTTACGGTGTTTTGAAGTTAAAAAGTTTTGGTGTTGAGATCAACTTTGGTGCTGTCTATACTTACCTACCTACCGTTTACAAGATGATTGATGTTATCAATCAGGAGAGATAAATAAATGTTGATCACCAATGATACATGATCATTGATCAATCAATAATACAAATATCTCGTCGGCTTTGTAAAACCTGCACTACACTACTCGCGAAGTTGATCGATAACTTCGATCAACTTCGCGTGTAATGTAGTGTAGCGAATACGAGAGTGTATAGGGCACTTCGGTTCGCTTCGTGCAATATCGGCTCGCCTCGGGCGACTGCCGATCGTTGTCGGTTTTTGCGTCCGAGTAAAAGGACTCAAGGAGCTCCTTGCGAGGTAGCATGAGTATAAAGTCGGGTACTTCGGACTTCGGTCAATTTCGACCAGTACTTCGTCGAAGCAACTTCGCGAGAAGTGTAGTCCAGGCTTTATTTATTTAAAATGCTTCATGTAAAATGTACTAAGGCGGTCTTAATGCCATAGGCTTTCTCTACCGGAAAACCTTAGGGTGATGCAGATACAATCAAGGTAGATGCACTAAAAAAACAAACTTAAATGAGAGGTATTATTATACTTAAAAACTACATGAACATTCTATCAGCTTTAGATGTTACTTTGGGTGTATTTCGTTCAATCGAAGAAGACGCGCATAAAAAACTTAACAGCTTCTGAAGTACTACACTGCTAAGCTAGGTGCATTGAAGAATTAATATAAATAAAATACAAAAAAGAACTTACAGTCGAATTGAGAACCTCCTCCTTTTTTGAAGTCGGTTAAAAACTGCTTAGTCGAACTCTGTCCGATGTTAATAAAATCTCGCGTATTTTAAATTAGGTAAGTCATTAGAACACTTTGAGTATTTAGCAGGGACGGATACCGATATTTTAGAAATATCGATATTCGGCTGTAAAATACCGATATTTTACAAATATATCGGTATATTCAAGTATCGGTAAAATATCGATACAAAATACCGATTTTAATATCGGTATTGATACAAATATAGACAAATTAAAGTATCGATATTTATGTACTGAAATTAAATATCGGTACCGATATCGATAAAAAAATACCAGTATATCGGTATTATATCGATATTTTTATATCGGTATAAATAAATATCGGTAATCCGGTCCCTGGTAGTTAGAACTTAAAACATGTGGGCCTCACGGCTGTACCAAAAAGTTTCAGTTCAGCGTATGCCAGACATCAATGCCTAACACTGATTTTCAACTGAACCCGTTGGTAGTAAACCTGTGGTATAATTTGAAGTCCTTCAGAAAAACAGAAAAACAGCACCAGCTGCATACCTTCCCGCGCTTGTAGTCGACAAAAGGAAATAAATTACCATGGTGTAACTAATGGTGTAGGAACCTGCCAGAACCTGTGAATTGTTGTAGGTTTTATTGCCAGGTAGGTACTAGTAATCCGAACGGTACTCGTTTTCGTCTTGTTGATGTTATTGGTGCTAAGGATATCCATACTAATCCATACTTCATTACTAATATTATAAATCCGAATGTGTCTGTTTATTCCTTCTTGACGCCATAACTACAGAACTGATTTCAACAAAAATTGGCATACAACTTAAATACAACCTGGGGAAGAACATAGGATACTTTTTACCTTGGAGACGATACACGCGGGCGAAGCCGCGGGCAGAAGCTAGTTACAAATAATTAAATAAATTCTAAGCTCTTTATTTCAACTGGGCCTCTACAGGCTTTTTTAAAACATTGAGACTTTAGGTACATGGTTCCTAAGTGGTTTGGTCCTTTGGAGCAGAGACCGGCAAGACACTCCATGGACTTTTTTAGTATTTTACAACAGATCTTCAATTTTACTTGTTACAAATTAAAAAGCACATAACACAAATATTAAAATTAAATCACAAAATCTAAAATTGAAAAAAAATCCTCACACTACATTACATTGAAAACAAAGAGTCACGTAATTTATATTAATAATAATAAAGTATAACCTAGAAATAATAATATTATTATATGTTGTCAAAGAGATAGAGATGATTTTATGCAAGTGATTTTTGTATCTAAAAAACCCAATAACAAAATAATCAGCACCACAACTTCTCTTCCCAAAACGTCTATAACTGTTGCCCAAAAAAACAACACCATAGCACAAATTACATAATCACATCCTCCACCGGTATAACCCATAATATCTCATGGTAGTAATCTCTATCCCATTCGGTCCCCGAGACAGTCTGCAACCCGAAACAATGGGCGATATATCAAATGTGTCTAATTTATTCGAAATTCCGCCGCTGTTGCGAAATCTCCGGATTATTCGCTACCGGTATTAAGGGTACCAGGGTATTGTTCCTTTTTCTTGGGTCCCGTTTTTGTATCACTCAAGGTTTTAATATCTTGTAGATTATGTGGTGTTAAGAGTTCGTCTGTAGGCTTGGATTATACTGTAAATCTAGTACCTTCCTGCAGGCGTCGCATGACCACCAGAGAAACGGGTTTTGTCTAAGGAAAAAAGATAAAATTACAGATTGTAAAAATATTCCTACTCTTCATTAGGATTTCCAGAGGGCTAATTCCTCGGTTAGTCCCCTTCGTTCTCCTGTCCCTCCCTTTTTTCTACCACCATCCTAAAAGGTCGGCAACGCATCAGTGACTCCTCTGGTGTTGCGGATGTTCATGGGCGGTGATCACTTATCATCAGATGAACCGAAGGATCCTAAGACCAAAAAAATAAATTGGTATGGTAATTACATCACTACTTCCTCGTTGTTATGGTTTTTTTTTTTGTTACCTAAATTCTCGAGTTTAGATGTCGAGATGGATAGAAAGAGCTTTGTCTATTCTTGGAAGTATGGAAATAGAAATGGTCATGCTACGGTGCTGGTGGTTGACAAAAACTACGCATCTGTAATCATTAAGACCGATTTTCCATTAAGTAACCAGTCGCGAGTCGCGGGCGAATAGCCGCGCGTGATTTTTATTTATTCAGAACTATTTTCCACTAAGCGGCTAGCCGCGGGTGACCGCGCGACACGCGGCGTACTGTCGACAAAATACCGTCGCGCGTGGCTAGTCGCGTTTGTGAATTAATTATATATTATGTAGATGTTGAGTCGCACGCAGCTATCAATGTGTGTGGTATATGATTTATTTATATAATATCTAAATATTAGTACGCGAAGAGAAAACTTTGTACCCCTTTTTAAGCATATTGCGTGCACGGAGGAGTATTCGATTTGGCATAGTTAAAGTTTATATGGAGGAGTGACAGATAAAATTAAATATTAAATTAAAATTCTGGTCAAATTTAGACCACTGGGCGACGACTAGTTTGAATAAATAGGAATCGCGTGCGGCCACCCACCCGCGACTAGCTGCTTAGTGGAAAATAGGCCTTAGTTTTTCTTCTTCTTCTGTTGAGTCGGCACGAACACTAGGTTGGCAATGTTATAATGTAATAATTTTGCATGCCGTAAGGTAGAATGTAGTGGAACTTACCTATTTATGTACAACATCTTATACCTGTACCTACCTACATTGAAGGCAAATAAAATGATTCTGATTCTGATTCTGATTCTGCAATTGCTCATGCGGTAGTGGAGTGATTAGCCATTCAGCCATCGTAGTATCGAGACTGACTGCCCAGGATGCGCCAGACGATCTCAGGTTTCGCTACTCGTCGAGGCTCTTTCCTTGCTGAGTGTAAGCATGCTGTTGTGTTAGTGTTGAATTTGTGAGATTCATTATTTCATCTGCAATATTTCACTTTTCATTTCATTAACACAATTAAAACAGCCTCAACATATTCAACGTAACAACAAAACAATTTCAGTGTTTATACTTGGTAGTAAATTATTTGGAAGATAATTCCGTCGTCGGATGAATTATAGGGCTCGTGTTCAAGTTGATATACAGAGCGGTTTGAGGGTTATACTTAAGGTTATTATACTAAAAGATTATGCTAGAAGATGGATAGAAGGAAAGATTTCTTGATGGAGACATTTTTTGGAAGCTTTAAAATCTAAAAGTGCTGATAAACAGAATATAGAGGAATTTCTGTAGATACATTGTAACGTAACATCCGCTAGAATGTTATATACAAAATGTAATAATGTAACTAAATGAATAAATCCTTAACGGAAATTTAATTGAGCAAATCGTAACACTTTTGTAGTCTTTCGCAAAGGCAACTATGTTGTATGAATTTAGTAATGATGAGGTGGAGAAGGAATAATGAGAATAATTTAGGAACCTAAAGGAGACAGTTGGGGGAGACCAAATGCATAAGGTGTAAGTAAGCATGTGTTCAGTTGATTGATTTATTGATAATATTAAGCAAGTCAACTACAGTTAGATTAGTTTTATCACATCGACTTAGTACTCAGTTGCGGATAAAAGGACCAAAGATACTTTTATTTCTGCGCCTACAGAAAAATACGTATTAGTCAATAATATTTATTTTTAATTTAGCTATGTCATCTATTGAGGATGTGGTTAATAACTTGATATTAAAAGTTTCCATTTTGTATAAAAAAATCATAACAAACATAAACATTGCCAAAATACATAGCTATTCTAAATCTTACAAACTAACTTACGTACAATATTAACTCACTACGAACAACTTTTTCAATCTACAAAACAAAGTCAACAACCCATTTTTCTCACTTCATAAATTCTGAGTCCCTCACTTTTTTATTTTTCTATCTAAATCAACAAGGCAATGAATCTAAAACCCGAGCCAAATATAATTTATGTACTAACAAAACGAGTAATTTTTGAACATTCCAAGCACTTAAGAGTCTTTCATCAGACCCTTTCGATCCACCATTCCACCCACAAAGGGTCCTGAACAGAAATTATTTCCCCAATAGAATTTTCTCACATTCAATGAAAGAAAGCGCTAAGGGATTCATAGCCACTGGTTTTTCTGAAAAAGCAACTCAAACGGATGGTATTCAACGACGAGAGACACGCTTGGCCGAGCATCATCTATAGAATAATGTGTGACATATTTGCATTCAGTTTGTCGAGTTGAATATAGAATGTTGCATAATTTCGTCCTCATTGTTGCGGACTTATTTTGTTTATATTGTGTTCTTTCTTTGAACTTTGAAATCAAAGATGGCCGTGGATGTATTGATTTATTACAAATAATAAAACTGAAGTATACTACGTTCTTTTAAAAAAATGATTGTATACATTTTTGAAATCTAACTTTGAATTTTATATACTAGCAAGTTGTTAAGTAAAAAAGTTAGTTTTTAAAAAAGATCCTCTTGCAATGCGACGTCGCTAACGAGGCCCAAATTCGTCCAAAATGCCGCCACTTATTTGACCATCCTTCTAACCGCTGTGTCACCAAAAGGGTTTAAGATATCCTTTTTTGCGAAATTAGATTGCACCCTTCTATGTCGAGACCCTTTACTTTTATACCGTTTGGTCCCTATTCATCCCTAAATAGTGTCGCTGGACTTATTGTGCCAGTAATTAAGTTTGCCATTTGCCAAACAATGTAAATTTATGATCTCCAGAGAATTTCGGGGCGATTCCTGGGCTATTCCGGGGCTATTTTGCTGGGACTTTCCTTGATGTGTTGATTTGGGTTCAATGTAAAAAGGTCTTTGTAGTAGAATGAGCAATTTTGTGCTTAAATAGCGTTTAATTTAATTGTGTGTATCTGGTTTGTGCGGGGTTCTTATGTAATTTGTTATAGAGGTAGAAAGAAATTTGACTTTAAATATTAAAATATAAAAGCCGTGAAATATCCAGATTTCTATAACGTCAACCTCACTTCATGTGTCTTGACTCTAATGAACTACACATGCAGGTTTACTATCTAATTCTGATGCAAATTTACCATACAATTCTGATGCAGGTTTTACCATCCAATTTTGATGCAGGTTTACCATCCAATTCTGATGCAGGTTTATCATCCAATTTTGTTGCAGGATTTTCATCCGATTCTTCTTCTTTCATGGTGGAAAAATTAGCAATTTTCGTACTAGAGCTGACTACCCAGGATGCGCTGGACGCACCTACTTAAATATATGCACTCTAGGATGTTCTTTCTGTACACACCATCCAATTTGACAAGCCTATTTACCGAGGCCAGATCACTGGTCAAAGAGGACTGGCTTGCGGTCACCAACCATAGGTATTGCCTATACTGTCTTTTCCTGTTCGAGGGATTCAGGACTTCGAAAGACAAACAATTCTATACACATAAACGCGACGTAAATTTATGTCAAACTTAAAACTTCAATAAATAATCACGAACAAGACGACACAAAAGTCATGTAGAGTAAGAAAGAGACACGTTAAAACGACACGAAATGAAATAATATTTATTTCAATATTTTCTTGGGAACCCGACTAACTGCAGTTGTTTATATTCATTACCATTCCAAGTCCTCAACAATAACACGATTTGGTTTAAAGTACATCCATTTCCAAACAGCAACAATTTGCCGTCCTTTCGCGTACAAATGAGCCATGATACTGCCTTCCGCTTCGTGTCTAGGAGCTGGTTTATAGCACAATAGACATTCTCAATATGATACTTCCTAAAATGATTCTTATTCAGAACGCGCTGCACATCCAATATATCGGAGTTAGGATTGCTAGTTCTACATGAAGAATTTTCAGGACATTTTTAGTGTATTAATAAAAATAGTCAGATCCTGGTCTTTATTCTCCATTTTGATATTTCTGTGGTTCTGTTTTAAACTGGAATATACTGTTACTGATTTTATATTTGTAAATATTGAGTTTTTTTTTTTTGTTAGAAACCTAGTGAATGAATGTATTCATGTAGAGGCGGGTGGCGAAAGAATAGTTCAGATGTTATAAACCTCATAAAGGAACAATAAACTAGGTATTGTTACGAAATATTTATTCAATATTGAGAAAATTGAATATAAAGGAACTGTATTTAATACAACAGTATGTATCGTCTGAATAAATACAATTCCCTGAAGGAATTCCAGAATAAAGCATTAAATTCCGAGAATAACTAAAAGGTCCTGAGTTCCGCGATTAATAAAAATTGCTGTTACTACTGTGAAAAGATTCCACAGTTGTAGCAGATATTTTATTGAAGCATTTATAATGAAAATGTGAATAAAATTCCAAAAAAAGAAAATATTTTATACAAAAAAGCATGTAAATATCTTAATAGTTATCACTTTCTCAGAGTGGCCTCACTTTCCGATGTGCCTGTGCCAGAATGTTTTGTTATAACAATTAAAACTACGAAAACAAGAAGAAAGAAAATTAATTTGTTTCGCATCATACGGAGACAAAACAGAATATGTAGTTTTAAAATATAAGAAAATGAGAAAAAAATAACTTATAACTGACATAAACTAAGATTGTATGCCCAGGCTGCACCAAATAGGTCTAGTTCAGCATATTGCCCGACAGCCACATTTTTGGTGCCTAGCGATGGTTTTCAACTGGACCTGCAAGGGTGACTTAATCAACCACTTAAAAAAATAGTATAGGTAATAATAATTAGTAGTTTCATAACAGACTGGTCCTACATTCCGCGCTGACTAGTACACAGTAGTGGCAGCTATTTTTATTGAAAATTCAAGTCTTTTGTAGATAATATAAGGGGCATTCCTCCGGGACAGTGTCGAGTCATTTTAGCTTTTGGGATGAAAATAATTCTTGGACCGTAAGTGTTTATTTGATTGATGTAGGTACTAAAATTAAGCTTATTGACAATGAGCTTGAATACTACCTGGAATATAAAAAAGCTTAAGGACCAGGTACTGTAGATGATAACTTAATACACTTTGTATATTAAAGTACCGGCAACAGCATTATTATATTAATATAAAAGATCCTACCTTTCTAATCCCGATCCCTAGGGGTAATTACACCCATCAATATGAACAACTGTTACAATGGGACCAAAACTAAAATCACGAAAAAATAATCTGCTCTTCCATACATTTAGTTGAGTAATACTGAGTAATTTTTTTTTTATGATTTGAGGTTTGGTCCCATAATAAAAGTTGTTCATACTAAGCATTAGAATGTGTAATTTAAGGGATTTACATGATTTTTGCAATACTGTACAACGTTTTAAACGCCTAATGAGTATTAATGACACACCAAAAATGTGACAATCTCCAAAAGATTTTTTAAAATTAAAAATGTTAACCGAAAAGACTCCAGAAAAGTAAAAAAAATGCCCAAAAGACCAGTCCTGCTTTCCGCGCTGACTCGTCCACAGTAGTTGCAGCTATTTTATTGAAAATTCAAGTCTTTGGTAATAAGGGGCATTCCGCCGGGACGACGGAACTTAAGAGAGTGTCGACTCATTGTGGATCACTTGAAACTTTTCAGGTGTACGTGTTTTATGATTGGTAATATTTCTCATCGTAAAAAAGTATCTAAGTTTCTTTGTGGTAGGTACTACACCATGCATCCCACACATACATTTGATTTTCTATGAGATTTTCTCAGTATTTTCCGTTTTAGATGCTTATTTAGTCTGGTTTAAGATAAAGGACTGCTTTACCAGTGTCAGGCACGAGTAGTCTGGCATTTTTGTTAATCTAGGCCTATTTAATACAGCCGTAAGGCACACAATTTAACTGTTTGGTATGCTGTTATTTTATATTTTATTTAAATTGTAACCCTTTTGTGACTGGCTGAATAAATTTTCTTTTCATTCTTAATCGGTCTCAGCATTTTAAAGGTTTTGTAAAGCAAATTGTGTAGTTTTAAATATTAAATTAAAACACTTTGTTCCTTTATTTGTTTATATTTAATTCCTTCATTTTTCTGTTGCAGGTAAGAAAGACATCTTCTACAAGAATTTATTTAAAAAACATCACGGGGTAAGTAGAAGACTGAAACGCAAGGTAGATTAAGATCGTTTTAATTAATTTAAGTATCGAATGAAGAAACATTATGATCTTGAACATTTATCTTAGCATAACCGTAGTTTTTTTTTTTTTTTTTCCTTTTCCTAAGGTTCATCCTAGGATGCACCCTAATCTTACTACAACCTAGCCTTGTAATTAGGCTAATAAGTAATTTAATTATAACTTAAACTATGTAATTAAATTAAACTAAGATTGTGTCCAATAGCACTTTTCTTATTGTCTCTATTAAGGAGAAGACACTTTGTTCATGTGTTCTTTAATAGACATAACCGTTGTAATTAAATAAATAAATAATAATAATATAATATATCTACACGGCATTTGATAATAGAGTCACTACGTTGGTCGTTTGTCGTTTCTCATTGCTCCTTTTTATCAGGTGTGCAATAAAGTGTATTTCCATTCAATTCTATTTTACTTTGATATACTATACTTGCATTTATACGAACATTCAACGGCTGACCTATTTCACTCAGCATATAACAAACTGTGACAGAACTACAGATAAAAACATGCGCGCGTAAAAAAATGAACAGACATTTGAAAGCCTCACGGAAAAGGCATGGAATTCCACATCCCTTCAACGTGGAAGGATTCATAGCATCAAAAGTGACATCAAACAATCGCTAGTGATGTACCCGTTTGATAATGAAGGTGAGAAAAAGTTGCAGCGAGAATTTGAAATTTGAAGTGAGTTTTTTTTTTCGCAAAAAAAAGTACAGACGGATTTTTGTTCACTGCTGTATGGGATTGCTAACCTGCTATGTGGTTTTATGGTAATTTTATCTAACGGACTGTATGGCATACGAATTTTTGAACGCGGTCTTTTTATTGCACATGAGGCTTATACTGCTTATCTTCTGGTCATAATTTCTAAGTCGCTTTTAATGATACCCATAGGCATTTCTAGGTGGCCTGTATTATGACGAAAAACACAATAAAATAAAAACAGATTAAATAAATAAATAAACAAATAAAATAAATACGATACCAACGTGAATTGTGTCTTAACTTATACATGGTGTTCGTTTTATGGCACGATGCACTTCGTAAACTATGCGACCGAGAGTACAGGATGTGTTTATAGTGGAATTTTGCTAATTTCAGCAACTATTTGTGAATTTCCGAGAATTTGTTCAAAAAGCGGTTTAGTTTTAGAATTCCACTCGTGCTACCTATGGAGTTGAAATTCCCTATAGATGTTAGTTCCTATTCCCACGTTTTTTGAGGTAGAATTTCAGTCTAATCAGATGTGGTTGAATTTTAGAAATATCAGACTGTAGTCTAAGTCTGATGAAGAAATTATCAAACTAACAGAATCCTTACTCATCTGCTTAACCTTTTTCTAACCACGTTAGGGTCGGCTCCCAGTCTAACCAGATGCGGCTGATCACACAGGCTGCAGCTGGCTGCTGGCACAGAGCGACTGCCATCTGACCTCTGTCACCCAATTGCTAGGAGATATGGGATGCCGTGTGTTAAAAAGGGATGCTGGTGACATCTAGTTGTACTAAATATCGTTCGGTTGGATGCGTTGTCAACAATATCAGTAACGTATCGCAGTTGACAGCACGAGCATTGTTATAGTAGGCATCGATGCCAAAAATAACGATGCAGATATCGATGCGCATCGATGACAAAAATATCCAAAAAACGATGTATATTTAAAAGTTACATCATGTACGCCGGTAAAGCGGCTTGCAAAAATAAAATGATTGATGATGATGACTCAAATTGAGATCCATTTTTGTCATGTTTACATCGATAGTGACTGTTATGTGGTATTTGTTTAATTTTGAGACAATCAGCGGACGTTTACTGTACTTAAAGTATTTAAAATTATTTCTGAGATTAACCCACCAGAAGGCGTAACATGATCACCATAGAAACTGGTTTTGTCTACGGAATAATAGACAAATGACGGATTCTAGAAATATATCTACTCTTCGGTAGGATTTACTTTGTGTAACTTTTTAACTTTTTTTTTTTTTTTATATACTTTGCCCCTCACTAGGATTTCTCCTGTATCGAGGGTACAGTTTACAAACATACATGTCACATGCACGCACGCCCAGACCCGGAACAACTATCTGTAGATCTTACAAATAATTGCTCCGTGCGGGGATCGCACCCGCGGCACGTAGCGTAGAAAGCTAATCACTTAGCCACTAGTCGTCGAATCGCTATGTTTTTAGAAATAAATTATTTTGATTTTATTTCAACACACTTTTATATAATTCACCTCTTCCGAATCTGAACCAAAACAAATCTTTACCCACTGTGTTGTCAGCTTACCCCTCGAGAACCATGCATCAAGATACGAATTTGTGCAGTGGCCTAAAAATAACTTTTTACCCATTTAAAATTGAACAAGTAAACGAAAATGTGTTAAAATCGAAAAGGACCTTTTTCAAGTCGAGTTGGGACCCGATAACGTATCAGGTTCAATTAAACCTGTCAACGGCCCGAAAGAGGGGTTTGGGGGTGAAATTCCTCCAAGGAAATTGCTCGGAGCCAAACTTTTGGTAAGTAATGGTGTCGATCTGTGAGGCAATGTATAAATTAAATTAGGAATATTGTTGTCTTTAGGGAAATACTAAAATGAGGCAGAAGAATGGAGCTGTCAAATTTGTTGACATTTGTAATATGAGTATAGTTAAAAAAAAAAAGCTTATATACAAAATTGAAAAGAAAGAAAGAAATATAGTTTATTGGCACATACATGCTAAAAACACAGAAAATAAAAATAAAATAAAATCAGTAGTTGTGCCAAACGGGCCAGCAGCTCAGCATAATGTTGGGTGTCAGTGGTGTTGTTTTTTTTATGTTGTAATTGGAGATTACAACGCAAACAATGTCTTGACGCAAAGACATGTAGCGTCACTGTTTTTGTATTCACTCTTTCTTTAGGGTGATTCTTAGCTTTCCATAGTCTCAACTCAACTTGGTTAAGTTCTGAGGAAGTTCTGGCTGTCCGTATGCTTGTTTACAACCATAGTGATATAAAAAAAGCATGACGAAAATTATTGCGTGTATTGCGACGTTCAAGTTATTAAAACACAGTTAGATGCAGAATATGACATTCATAAAAAATCCCCCTTATTTTTTGAATATGTTCACAGGAAATCGTCAGAAACGTTCCAATAGAGGACCAAAAATAGGTTCTGCCCAAACTGGTCCTTTTTCACACATCGTGCGGAACGAAGCCTTATTGCAAACAAATACACTAAAACGAGAGTTAGTTATTTCTGTACCGCAAATAGCGTCGACATTTGATTGCGAAAGTTTCCACACGGAATAAAAAAAATGGTGCATGAGTGTGTCGGGAGGTTTATATGGTTCTGTATCGAATACTTATCTCATATTTCTATTTTATAATATTATATTTTATATATGGTTCAACCTTTCTAGTCCCGATCCCGGTAAGGGGTTTTTGAACTCATAGTTATGAACAACTTTTACTATGGAACCCACATCCAATATCTAAGTAAGATTTTGTATTTGTTACGAAACAATTTATTCAATAAATTATTTGCTTTGATAACAAATTAACACTTCGAATGGAACTGTGAAATCGTGAAAAATAAACCTGCTGTTTCATATAAATAATTCAATATTACTCGACTAAATGTATGGAACAGCAAATTTTTCAGTTCAACAAATATTCCACGCATGGTATAATTTAATAACCTAACCGTCAAAAACCCCCAGACTACAACTAGAAAAAAGAGCTGTAACATTTGAACGGCTGAACAAATTTTCATGAAACATAGCTAAGATGATACTTATATAAACTGATAATTAAATTATAAAAAACCAAGTGATCATTAAATTATCATCCTCACATAAATACAAAAAGTCCGGGGTCCGGGCCGGGTTCGAACTCAGACCCTCATGCATGGAAGGCAAGCGTTCAACCGCTAAGCCTTCAATATAATTATAATTAAATTAATTCCTGCCCAGATTAAAAAAAAATACAATTAAAACATTTCTCTAACATAACAGAACCCCAAAAACACCGGAACCACAATATTTTTGTCGCCAAAAGAGGCTTTCATTTGTGGCGATGTCACACAAACGCGGTTTTTAACCACCCGCGTTTGTCGAGACTATGAATGCCTAACAAATATGAATGTTGGATCCGTATGAAGAAAATGTTTGTATTGCTCTGCGGGAGAAGGTCTTTTCGATTATTTTGTTTGTCGTCTGTGGTGGCTGAAAAGAGGCTATATAGTGCCACAAACTTATCTGACCCACAGCCTGATTACGGACGCAGCTGACAGTTTGCGACAGGCGTAAATTGCACAATTGCTGCTGTCAAACATCATTTTTTGTATTGTACGATGATTGTACCTAATACCAAAATGATGTTTGACAGCAACAATTGTACAATTTACGCCTGTCGCAAACTGTCAGCTGCGTCCGTAATCAGGCTGCCGGTCGTGGTGTCGTTGGCGTCGCTTTTACCAATGTCATCTCCCTACAAAAATGACATTCAGATTCAGAAGTCAGTTTTGTTCTGTAGCGACGTTAGTTCCAATTTTGGTCACCGGGTCAGATAAGTTTGTGGCACTATATATTTAGTTAATGACTACTCATTGGCTTGAGCGCGTGTGACGTAGCACGTAACATAATGGCGCCGGCCGCCATTAGACCGCGTAATAAAACACAATAAATTATTCTGTGTTATAATAAAAAAATACAATAGTTACGCATGAAATGAAACGTTTATATCTCTCTGCTCTCACAGTTGCAGCATAATTCGTCCGTCGTCAATAGACACATGAAGGCATTTTTGGTTCCACAAAATGTCGCAAAAATTTAATTTAAAAGTGATGTACAGCCGCAACACTGGTTGGTGCGTGACTAAGTGAATGCCGGGCAATTACCTTGTTTTTATATTGCCTATACAGAGCGTGGACATCGCATCTATTTGTAAAATGTCATTGTTATTTACCTCTATTTATTCAATAGGGTTTTTTTTAACTCGTTGCCCTCACGTGTATTTCTCCTGTATCGAGGGTATAGTTTACAAACATACATGTCACATGCACACACACCCCGACCCGGAACAACTATCGGTAGATACATATACATGTTCCGTGCGGGGATCGAACGTGCGGCACGTAGCGTAGAAAGTTAATCACTTAGTCACTGCGCCAACCGTCTAGTCAATTGTACAGAGAATATATTCAATATATTCATAGCCTTCTAGAATGTGTACTTAGGTGGTAGATATATTCTTCACTTGCTCTAAATTCTGTACCTCTACCATGAGTTTTCCATACCGTCTAACGTTCACGTTCACATGCAAAATTTGTATGGGAATTTTTTCAGCGCCTCTAGCGGTATAAATTGTGAACTAAAGTCACTATACAAATATTGCATGTGAACGTGAACGTTAGACGGCACGGAAAACTCATGGTAGAGGTACTGGTCAGATGATAGTTCACCTAAAAAAAGGAAATTTACCTTTGTATACCATGTTTTACGCAAACAAATATTTATTATTGCCCCCCGTCGAATGATACGGGTTTACCGTATTAGCAAGAAAGCCCGTTCTGCCAAACACTGTAAACTTACACTGCTGAATATAGGTCTCCTTGTAGACCGTGAGAAAGAAAAGACAGGAAGAAAGTACATTTATTCAGCACGAACAGTGACAACACGAGAGAAAAATAAAATTAAAGATAACAGAAACCTTTAAACAAAAAAAAAAACAGACATAAGAGAGAATAAAATAAAAAAAAGTAAAATAGTCACTATATAAAATATTGCATTATGTTGTCAAGTATGCTGAAAGGGCCGTTCATGCGGGAATGATGCTATAACATATTTTTGTATTTTTGTTTTTGTTTTTTATTTGTATGTTTGTAGCACAATATGAGTCTGAAATAAATAAATGTATTTGAAATAAAACCACTACACGTACCTAAAGGAACGTTTATTTAAAATAACCTCGTCGTTAATCAAGAAGGCAGACTTTGTTTTAAATTAATTAATCCAAACACGTCGAAACTTTTTGAATGGCCATCAAAAACTTTAGAGTCAAACCAATCAATAAAATTTGAACCAACACCTTCCGAGATTAATTCCCAGAAACGCCTACCACAGACTTTCTCATCCCACGTTATAGGTTAGGTTATTCCAACCTGCCCCCGACAGACGCTTTGACTAAACTTCAACAATAGTTCATGAGAGGGTTGAGTGGCACGTCAATTTTAACCTGTTTCATCCCCTGTTGTATTTATTGAAGAGAATTTCCTTGTTCATGTTTTCAGATAAAGCTTAGGAGTTATCTTGTAAACAAACTACTCCCATCAATCAAATAATTATGACAAATTAGTTCACTTTTTTTATACTTCTAAGCTGGCAAACAAGCATGCAGCCTGATGGTAAACGGTTAACGTAACCTATGGACGCTTGCAACACCAGGGACATCACTCGGGCGCTGCTAACCCTACTAACGTCGTGGTGGCCACTACTGCCAAAGTGCCAACACGACGCTTCCCCAAGGAGCACTGGCGACCTTGCTCACCGTTAGGAACACAACACTGCAAAGAGCAGTGTTATTTTGCTACGATATTCTGCAAGGTACTTCCCCAGTCGGGCAGCTCCAATTTTTTGCGGAAAGTCCCGCTATGCCCTATCTCTCTTTACTATACCCTACGACAAAATAGTAGGTACGTTGTTGCCACTGTTGCCAGTGAGAGAGGACATTAGAGTTCTAAGGACAACTACGAACATAATAAACGTCGTGTTTGTGAGTCCGTGCCGAATTTTCTTGTTCGCGGCAATTTTTTAAACCCCGACAAAACAAGGGGTGTTTTAAGTTTGTAATGTGTATCTATGTATCTGTCCGTGGCATCATAGCTCCAAAATGGGTAGATCGATTACAATGCAGTTTTTTTTAATTGAAAGCTACTTTAATTGGGAATCATTTTAGCTATAGTTCATGAAAATCTGTTCAGCCGTTCAAAAGTTACAGCTCTTTTTCTAGTTAGAGTTGGGGGTTTTTAACGGTTAGGTTATTGTTGTCTGTCATTTGCTCCGCGCCTATAGGTGGTAATAAGTACATCCAATTCTTATCAAACAAAAATCAGAATCAAACAGTCTAACGCCCAGTTATCGGTAAACACAAACATTTGTAAAGCGATAAGTGTATGTTTGTCTGTCTGTCACCCACGCTGTTCTCGGAAAACATTTTGTAATGCAAATAATGACAGCTGCCAGACATGTTATCATGATTCGTATACGAACAGTTGGTTAGAGGTGTCGAAATAATTACTGTCATGTTTTGATACGTTTGTTAGGTGTCAAGTTATATTTCGTTGTAGTAGGTATAGTACGCGCAAATCTTTATGAGCCCTCTGAATTCTCTCCCTCTAGCACCTTTATTAGGACGCTTATTATAGGTGCTAGAGGGAGAGAGAGAGACAGTTCAGAGCTCAGTTCAGGGCTCATAAAGATTTGCGAGTACTACCTCGTCTTAACAAAGTCTATACAGTGTAATTCAATAAATGCAAAACTTGATTATAGTTTGTTGATATTAATTGACTACTGAATCGATTTCACTTACTTTTTTTTTTATATGAAAATCGCCTGTCCAACGCTCGATTGGGCTAAAGAAAATTAAATCTTATTTCAAGGTAATAACAATCAATTTGAAATGAGTAATGATAGGCTCAAAAGTATTTAGAAAAAAAATTGTTAACTTTAAAAATCTTAAGTTTTGGTACACCTGATAAAAAATATTTACTTGAAAATAATTTAATTATTTGTGTGGAACACCAGATTTTTTTTTTGCGATTTCTTCTTTTGTCCCATAGTAAATGTTGTTCACAATGATATGTACTATAATCCGTTAAAACTCCTGTTTTCGAAGCAGGATGTTTTTTATTCTACGTTTAAGGTCCATGTACTTACCCATGCTGTTGTCAAAATAAAAAATGCTGCTGTATTTAAAAAAAAAAATGTAGGTACAAAACTTCAATGTAAGTACCTACCATTAACAATGAACCAATAACGACCACAATGTGGTCTATTTCAACCATTAAAATCCTAACCCTACAGAAGCATCCATCAAACAAATATGGCGTCGAAAAATTTCCCGCCGAATCTTGCAACACTTTCGTTCAGTGCGTTTACCCTTGCGTTACGCGCCGCCGCCGATCTATACATAATGAAGTCGGCCTGTCTGTCTGCTCGTCACAATGGGCCCTTCAGGGAGGGCCCCCAGTCACTTCCAGGTGGAAAGATGGCTGAATACTTAAACGACCCTCACACCGAGTAGGTTGTGGGGCAAGCTGGGAGGGGTATGCGTGAAAGATTCGACTGGATTCGACAATGTTACGAAGTGACGATGATTTGTTGGTAGGCGAAAGAAACTGTGTTTTTCTTTAAAAAAAAAAACTTCTTTCTTTCTTTTTTTTTGTTTCCCCACACTACGATTTATCCTGTATCGTGGATATAGTTCACAAACATATATCTCACATGCACACACGCCCGACATGAAACCATTATCTGTAGATTATACAAATATTTGTTCTGTGTTCCGAATTACATGTTAAATTTCATTTTATCACAAAAATTCCAAGTTATATTTTGACTGTGTGTTATATTTGTTCTGTGTAAATACATTCAGACGTAGATAAACTACCTTTTTCCTTATATCGATAAGGTCAACCCCACATTATATGGGAGTTTATAGTAGTAAAATTGGAGATAGGCTTTTGCGATTTGTGTAAGTATGATATTACTACAAAAATATGAAATATTTCAAACACATACGAAATCTTTACTTCCAGTTTTTTTGAAGATTTTGCTCATGGGAAAAATCATCTAGGTTTTTTTTATATATATTAATGTGGCAAACTGACGTACGGTCCGCCTGATGGTAAGCGGTTACCGTAACCTATGGACGCTTGCAACACCAGAGGCATCACTCGCGTGTTGCCGACCCTACTACTAGCGTCGTGTTGCTGTCGTGAACACGACGCTTCCCCAAGGAGCACTGGTGACCTTACTCACCGTTAGGAACACAACACTGTAAAAGCAGTGTTGTTTGGCTACGATATTCTGCAAGGTGGAGGTACTTCCCCAGTCAGACAGCTCCTATTTTGAGCAGAAATCCTCGCTTTGCGCTTTGCTTTGCTTAGTACCCAATGACACATTACAAAATAACCTAACCGTCAAAATCCCCCGACTCCCAATTAGAAAAAGAGCTGTAACTTTTGAACGGCTGAACAGATTTTCATGAAACATAGCTAAGATTATACCCGATTAAACTAGCTTTCAATTTAAAAAAACTGCATTTAAATTGGTCTACCCGTTTTAGAGCTACGATGCCACTGACAGATACATAGAAAAACACAAAATAAAAACACGTATTTTTTGTCGGGGGTTAAAAAATTGTCATTGTCATTGACAATACTCTCCTCCATCTTCCAACTTGCACCATACCCTCAAAAGACCCCAGCACTGCATACGCAAGGGTGAAAGGAGTTGTTGACGTCGCCCTGAAAGATTAATCTTAGATTCAAATTGTTTTCTATATTTTTTTCTTACTTTTCTGTATCTGACATTGACATTAAAAGCGCATTTTAATATTTAAAAGTTTTATCTGTCAAGAGCGGTTACTGAATATATTGTAATTGTTCTTTAGAATAGGAATGATAAGAAATTGTAACTAACGGTTGAAATTCTATTTGATCTAAGCGACATTTTTTTTTGTATTTTTAAATTTTTTATAATAATTTATCAAGAAAACAATTAAAAAGAATACAATAAAAATGTCGCTTAGAACTCCTCGAAGCATGATTTTGATGGCACGGTTGGCGCAATGGCTAAGAAATTGACTTTCTGCGCTACGTGCCGCGGGTTCGATCCCCGCCCGGAATGAATATTTTTATGGCCTAGAAATGGTTGTTTCGGGATCTGTGTGCAAGTGAGATGTATGTTAGTAAACTGTACCCACGATACAGGAGAAATATTAGGGTAGGGCAAACTTTAAAAAAAAATCCTAAGCCACAGACTTTATACGATGAATTTTAAGTCGTTTCGGATACGTTACCGAATTATTGTATTCATGGTAATGAATAACTTTGAAAAATAAAACGATTTCGGCGTGTTGTTTTCGACTTCAAATATCTATTCTAATAATATTATAAAGAGAAAAAATTTGTATTTTTGTTTGTAACGAATAAACTCGAAACTGTTAGACCGATTTTAAAATTAAATGCTGTATTATTAAGTATCTATTATCACTACAGAAGTACAGACTACAGGATATAATTTATTTTCAAAAAAATTAAGGATCCCTACGAACATTCCAATCATGTAACCCAAGGTGTAAAAATATCTCTACAAAATCTCTAAAATAAAGTCACTTTCCGCGTCTGTGTGTCTGTATATCCGCTAACTCCTCCTTATTAGCAACTTAATTTACACATTGTACTTTATTGATGATAAATGTTATTAGTCTGTAAGCTTTCCAAACAATAAATAAATAAACCACGCAACGGATTTTCATACGGTTTTCAACATCAATTAGATAATTTTTCACGGAAGGTTTATATGCATAATACTTATATATTGAATGTAAGGGATCGTAGAGAAATTGCACCGCTGTGCGAAGCCGGACTGGTCGTTAGTAATTTATAAAATTCCTTGTATCACGTTTTTTATCACAAAATGTTGACCCGTGCGAATACGGAACGGGCCGCTAGCATTATATGTTTACAAATATAAACGATAAACTCGTTTTCTGCATCAATTAAACTGAAATAAAATACACAATAAGCACAAAAGATAAATAAAAATTAAGTTAAATTCATGAATATCAAGTGTCACACAAAATTAACTGAAAACCATTCAATCATAACCTTTTATGATACACAACGTCAAATAAGAGCGATTCATGTATTTTAATGTAATATAAAATGTGCATGACAGCTGTCAATTAAAGATTTACATTGATGAAATTATTTTATTCTAAACTTTTAAAATATGGAAATGTAATTAATAATAGTAATAAGCTAATGAATTGGCGGAGTAATCGTGTAACAAGCGTACAAAAACATACAGTAGAATTACGAATATCCTCCTTTTTTTGAAGTCGGTTAAAAGTTGACTTGACTCCTTCTGTTCTTGCGTCCTAAAGTTTAGAGCCAAGAGCCCAAAAATTGGCCAACACTATGTGAGAACCTATTGTTTTTCACTACATACTAGTAAATACAACATTTTCGACAATCAGTTTTGAACTCCCTTTTTCATATTATTTAAAACCGCAACACGTTATATTTTGTATCCGAACTGTATTCTACAATACTTTTATCCCACAAGGGGAAATAACTCGTGCGATTCTAGCAATTTATCGATGCTACAGCAATTAACCCAAATACCACATAACTTGAATTTCCCATTTTTAAAATCTCAATTTCACAATATTTTCGGGGCGATATCGTAAATATTCGTCGTTACTTGTCGGCGAGCTATAACTGCATCCGATTGTCGTTTATAACTGCCCTTATAACTGTGAAAGGATTTATACTGGTGTTACGTCTTACAGTATTTAATTCTCTTGGATTTATAACCTTATCGTCAAAAACCCCCGACTTCAACTAGAAAAAAATATTATAGTTTAAAAAAAACTATAGAACACGCTTTAGTCATCCAAACTGAACTTGTATGCAAAATTTCAGCTCAATCGGAAACCGGGAAGTGGGTCAAATTTAACTTTCAAGATTTTCTTACATAGTTAGTTAGTTAGTTAGATAAAGGTGAAGCTAATGAAAGCGTGTTAAAAACTGTAACTTTTGAACGGCTAAACAGATTTTCATGAAACATAGCTAAGATGATACCCGATGAAATTAGCTTTCAATTAAAAAAACTTAATTGAAATCGGTTCATCCGTTTTGGAGCTACGATGCCACAGACAGATACACAGATACTTGTGGGGGGTTAAAAAAAGCATGAATGGGTCAGCACGACCGGCATACTACCCTCCCACAGAGTGTATTGAAAGAATGTAGTAACACTAAAAAAAATTGCAGTGTGCATGCATACTGTTGCGTTTCGTTTGGTGAATGTGGAGCGCTGGAGGTCCAATTTCTCCCTTAGTCTCCTTCCGTCTCCTTTCTCTCCCTTTTTCCTAAAACCATCCAAAAGGCCTATTCAGACCTAAGCGGTATTCGCTACCGTCTGCGGCAGAGAAAACCCAGTGGGTATGCGGTAATATTACTGTTCACACCAAAACGGATTTCGTTATCCCGCGCGGTATGTACCTCTACCCACAGCGGCAGCGAATATCGCTCAGGTCGCTCTAGCCGCGGTACTTGATACTAAATACCTGAGCGAAACCCGCGCGGTATGTACCTCTACCCACAGCGGCAGCGAATATCGCTCAGGTTTGAATAGGCCTTAAAAGGTCGGCAACGCATCGGTGACGCCTTTGGTGTTGCAGATGTTATCACCAACGTGCCGCCAACATTTTTAATTTACGATTTTTGTAAAATAGAAAAGGAATTAATGAGCTGTTACATATTATATCTATTTCTATTTTCTTTTTCTGTCTTCGTTAATTTAAACCATTTAAATTTTTGTTAAATCTATTTTCAAAAGAATAGATCAAGTAAAACCGGCATAGCGGAGATTCCATGCCAAGCCCACTCGAACTAAAGATTAATAAAATAAATCAACTACAGCAGAAAGAACTTAAGTATGCTCAGAGACAGAAAAAAGTTTAACTAAAACAAAAATACTTTTAGATACAACTGATCGGTTCCATTTTTACTTAAATCGCGTTTCAAAACGAACGATACCGCTTTTAGATTAAAAAAAAAACTACTAAAATCCATTAGTTATTTGTAAAACAATGTTACATACAGTTAGCAAATACTTTAATTATATCCAAAAAAAACATATTCAACTTTCAACTTAATTGTTAATATTATAAGGATCAAAATCGTTTGATCGCACAACATATTGGTATCCAAACTATAGGGTTGGCGCGTCTCCAATTGTAGGGAATGAGTTTTATTTAATTGATTCTGTCTATGTTTGGAAAATATTCCAAATAGGTACCTATCTATTATTCTATCGGGACAATTAGATCAATATGTGTGTTTAGGTACTACATAAGTAATTAATTTACCTACCTACATTTTGATATTAAATGCGATAAATTACTGAATGTTAATTTGCTTAAGTCAATGGCAAAGATATGAAGATATTAATTAATAATCATGAGTTATGACCTCTTAACCTTTAGTTTATACATCCAATTAACAATTATGTAAATGACTACTGATTAGAACCATAATTTTAGGGTTATCAAAGAGATTCAAAGGATCTAATTATTAGGTACGGAGTAAAGGGCAGAGATTTGAGAACCAGACAGTGTTACAGTGCAATTTGAGAGAAGCCTTTATCCAGCAGTGGCCTGTCTTAGGCGAATGCCGGAAGATTTCAAAGAAATTAGTGCAGAAAAATAAAAAGATAAATCTTCCTCTACATAGCACGAGTCTCCTCATAAATAAATAAATCCAGCCCATTACTGTCCCACTGCTGGCCTCTTTCGAATGAGAAGGTTTAGGCCTTAGTCCACCACGCTGGCCTGGTGCGGGTTGGTGGACTACACACACCATCGAGAACTTTATGAGGCCCTCTCAGATGTGCAGGTTTCCTCACGATGTTTTTCCTTCGCCGTTATCGAAAGTGATAAGCAAATTCTAATCTGCACATGACTCCGAAGTCAGAGATGCGGTTCGCCAAACTACACACACCTTCGAAAACTTTATGAATTTTCCGGTCAACCATCCATAAGGCTAAAATCGTTTACGTCCGGCGTACAAACGCAGAGTTACTAACTCTAAGCGGGCCGCAGTCGTTCAAACCATTTTGATTGCGAAATGTATCACCGCAACGTATTGTGACTGTACCTCTGCCTAACCCTTTGGGGATTACGCGTGATGCTATGTTATATTACTATGTTGTGGTAGATATGTTTTTGTTTTAAAGTAGCTTGTTTTGATTGACATCTGTGAGTCACAAACGGGTTCAGTTGAAAATTAGCGCCGGGCTATGTCTGGCCTACGCTGAACTGAACCTTTTTGGTGCAGCCGTGAGGCCCCCATGATTGTTGTATATCCTACATACATACTTTATATGGTAACATCTATGTGACTATCTTAATTTTAGTTTTTTTTTGGTTTTTTATTTCATTTTGGTTGATTTTTTGCATGTGGTGCCTTAATTTTGCAACCAAATAAATATGTTTTCTTTCTTTTTCTTTACTTCAAGTATTCCACAGAAGTTAATCCCACAGTCAAGAATTTCCTGCCAACGTTCTATAAAAGACTTTTAATTTTTCTCCAACAATGACTCATAATAAGAACACTGATCACAATAGGGCCATCTATAAATTCTATTAGACCGCCGAATGGGAAATTTCCCAACAATAAAGGTAGGAAATTGCATTTTATTATAGGAAAGCTCCGGTGAGTACGTCGGTAATTCAGTTAAGTATTTGGTGCTTGAACTTTATAAATATACAGGTACTTTTTGTTTGAGAAATGAACTCACTTTTGTTTGAGATATGAACTCACTTTTGTTTGAGAAATGAACTCACTTTTGTTTGAGATATGAACTTACTTTTGTTTGAGAAATGAACTCACTTTTGTTTGAGAAATGAATTCATTTTTGTTTGACAAATGAACTCACTTTTGCTTGAAAAATTAACTCACTTTTGGTAATTTTTAATTAAAAAAGGAAACGATGCCTCAAACATTTGACGTGATCATCATCATCATCATCAGCCTGTAGCAGTCCACTGCTGGACATAGGCCTCTCCAATCGCTCGCCATCTAGCTCGATGCCGAGGTGTATTGCGAAGATCGTCGCTCCAGCTTGCCTATGAGCGTCCTACCCCTAAGATTACCGATTCGCGGTCTTTAATAAATAAAAAAAAATAAAAAATAACAATGGGCACAATTTGCAAATGCACCCATACCATGAATTATCTATAAGTCATACAAATATTTCTTCTGTAAGGATCGAATCCGCTACCCGAGTCGGGCATTCTACTGCATTTTTGTGTTTCTGTCCCCTTCTCCCTCAGTCCCTCTATATTATACTATAGGTATAGACTATACACTATACAGTGTGTAGATTTGTATAAAATGCGTGCTGATATTTAAGGGTGTGGATCAGACCATCAAACTGAACAACTTTATCTATGGGACCATCATCGTAAATGTAAAAAAAGTATCATCTGTCCCTTACGTTTGGTCGAGTAGGTATTGAAGTTTTGTATGGGACAGCAGATTTTTTCGAGTAGTTGATTCGAGTTTGAATCGAGTTATGAAACCACTAGTACCTAGTTAACATATTTTGCTTATCGAGTTAAAAGTGAATTATGAAAATGTTAGTATAGTTAAAACTAAAACTTGATTTGGAATTTTAAATATTCTGCAGGAATTTTCGTAATGAATTAAATTGGTGCAACATTTTTTTTAATAAGATTTTTTTATTACATTAGGAGTAGGACTGACTAGCGGTACGGTTAGCGTAGTGGCTAAAAGATTGGCCTCCTGCGCTATAATAATAATTCATTTAATTCAGACTATTAAAATCCATACATTTAGGTAACTCAATCATCACCATCATATTCACACTGTTATAAATATTAAAAAGACAAAAACATAACATAACTCCACAAATAATCAATCATTACAATAAATTAATTTTACAATGTCAATCATTATTCATAGGTAAATGAAGCCAGTACACACTTAACATTAATAAAATAAACATTAAATAAAAGAGCAAATAAATTATTTTGATGATGATGATGCTATGTGCCGTGGGTTCGATCTTCTCATCACCGTTAATTGAAAAGGATAATAAATATGAAGCTAAAAGGGGATTATTATACTCATCATTAAGAGCAACTTTTACTATAGAACCAACCCTGATATCGCGACACAGCCAGCTATTCCATACAAATAATTCAAATATGGAAGTTGTTTTTTTTTCAAGGTTTCAGTTTTGGTTAGAATTTATTGCCCTTTCCAGTTTTCCTATCGCGGCTAAAACTCCAAATTAATTTTAAACCAATTCTGCATCCACCAAAAAATATCTTAGGCGGGGTACACACTTGAAAAATACCGAACTTTACACCCTACTCCCACGTATCCTGTGGCCGTCCCCCAATCGGTGACGCGCGACGGGGCGCGGTCGCAAATCATTCAGTGTGCACCCGCCCGATAAATTAGATACGCCTAAATACTGAAAATGCTGATTCGCGTAGCAATATCATGTTTTGTGACATATATAGTGGTCCAATTGAAAAATAGCCAGTTTATGAACAAATTCACAATCGTGATAGTGTTTTTTGGTGATTTTTTTGCTGTCGGCTGATAGCGAAGTCCTATTCCGCTCCAGTTAAGTTTGCTAAATCACTAGGGATATTCTGTAATCCCGTCTTTTGCTACCTTAACAAAATACACACAATAAAAGACGCGAAAAATTTCGCGTGGCCGCCGCACCTTCGCCGTACTCTTATGTTCATTCATGGCGAATGTGTACTCTAATTGATGGACAACCTTCAAATTCCTCGCATACACCATAACGCGTGGAAGCCGCGGTACCACCCCGCTCATTTAATTTCAAACTTAGTTACTAAAGAAATAGAGCCCACTTTGCTATCCGTGGCAAGGTGATGCTTAGTCGGTGCAGTATACCCATATATTTTTTTATTATTGTAGGTAATTTTTATTTTTTCCACTTAATTTTACACTGTTGCCATCCTAAGAAAAAATATTCTCTGTCTTTGCACCTGTCCTCTTCTTATTACCTATGTCTATCATTCTAGTGTGTCTTGTTTTTTTGGCAAATAAATGATTTTTCTATCTTTATTTCTTTCCGTAGATACGAGAACGCGCCGACCGCGCGACGAACACGCGTCAAGCGCACGGTACAATTCTTGTCAAATAAACGCGCCCTTACGCCACCGACTCGAGACCACGATAAAAACAGTTACACCTGTACTTACTTATACCACGACCTCACATTTTTCACTGCCTACCCCCAATTTGTTACAAATGCCCCGTACATATTTATAGACCCACAAGCTACGCCCGCGGATTTGTCCGCGTGAGACGTTTTTAGGTTTTTAACCGACTTCTAGAAAAGGAGGAGGTTCTCAATTCGACTGTATATTTTTTTGTATGTTTGTTACGCGATTGCTCCGCCAATTGCAGACTAATATAGTATTTTTATTCTTTTTATTGTATACGCTCGTTGTTGTCCCATTTAAATTTAGTGAAGATCTGATGAAGACCTTCGGAGATAGACAATGGAACTCTTGAATGAAAAACAGCGTATCATTCGCGATTGCTGTAACCGTACCCGTATGTTAATGTATTGTTTATGCCACACAAAATGGAAAAGTTAAAGAATTTAAAAAAAACGTAAAATCCGACTCTTCCCGACACACTCCGACAACAAAAAACTATAAAATGATTTTCTCTTAACAGCTTCTGAAGTCGGGCCTAATTCTTCAATGCACCTAGCTTGGCAGTGGCCCCGACTTCAGAAGCTGTTAAGTTTTTTAAGAAAATTATTTTATACTTTTTAGTTTTTTGGAATTGGGTTTTACTTTTTTTCAAAATCAGTCTGCATTTGGCGGAGTAATAACGTAACAAACATACAAAAAGAAACATACAGTCAAATTGAGAACCTCCTCTTTTTTAAGTCGGTTAAAAAGGTCACTTTGATACCCCACTGTATCATCTCTGCCTTTTACCGAATATAGCTCAATTTATATTGGCTGACTGTAGGAGATGTATAGTGATATTTCGTTACCGAACCTTTTTGGAATTGGCATCATAAGCAGCCCTTTGAAAAGTGAAGGATTTGACGTATTTTTGTTTCAACTTGGCCTATTGGCTATTGGCTAGAGATTTTTATTGAATGATATTTTTTATCCTTCTTTGATGTTCGGACTATTCAGTCATGTTCGTTTATCTGTCATCTTTAATGTAGGACCATATTTTCACAAAGAAATGGAGGGAAAACAGAGGAATTTACTGTTATTGGTGTTCTTTGTTTTAGGATCAATTTGACGTCATAAAAATATTTTTTGTAAGCGCACTATAACTCCCTTTATCGCGTTTATGGTGTGAACTTCTCAACCCTTAGGCGCGGCGCAGACGACGGACTTTTTGTCCGACAAACTACCGCGGACAAGAAATTTTACGACAAAAAGTTGCCGCAGACAAGAATATTCGGGATGGACTCCACGTAGACGACAGTTGTTTTGTTTGTAGTTGTCGTTAAAACTCTAGTGTCCTCACTGGCAACAACTACCAACCACAATCATTCTAGTCCGCGGTAGTTTGCCGGACAAAAAGTCCGTCGTCTGCACCGCGCATTAAGGATACTAGGACAGATTTACAACATGGTGTTCCACCCTACATTATAAACAACTTTTACTATGGGCCCAATCCTGAAATCGCGATAAAATTTATCAGCTGTTCCATACATTTTTCGAGCAATATTGAATTTTTTGTATGAAACAAAAATATTTTTTTCACGATTTCAATTTCGATCTCATACTAAAAGTTGTTCATAATGATGAGTACAACAACCCCTTAAAGGGATCGGGGCTAGAAAGGTTGGGCTATATTTTGTTCACAAGTTTTGTCCAAAATAACCAGAAACAGCGCCAAAGCAGGCTAACAGCCTTTAAATTAAAAATTACCATTCAAAAGGTAACACGGCTTACCAGAATCGTGTTATAAACCCAATTGAAATCAAAATTGGCTATTAGAGTTCCGTAGTATATCAGAGGAGGCTTCGACAGAACCCATCTAAGCATTTAAGGCGACGTAGCACGCAAGTCTAGTATCAAATTTTCGTTCACACGTCATAATAAAACGCATTAAGTGGGGCGTGTGTTACACCGAAGCGGTGGAAATTGATATTATATTGGAACGGTTTTTTTTAGCTTTTTAAGTCGGCGGGGAAGGTCTTTCAATGTTTTTTTTTTATATATTTTTTATTTAGCTGCATTTTAACTTTATTAATTTTTTTGGATGTCTTCTATATTTGAAGGAGTACCTACACCGGTATATTTTTTTTACTGTTTCCAAAAAAGGAGAAGGTTCTAATTCGAATGTGTTTTTTTATTGGTATGTTTGTTCAATGATATCTTTGCTAATTGTAAACCGATTTAAATGATTCTGATTGAAAGAGTGTTTATTCTCCCAAGGTGGTCCTATTTCAATTTGGTGAAGATCTAAAGAAAGAGAAAGAAAGAAAGAAAAGTTTTTATTTCTACGCCCAGAATGACGCACGAAACTTAATTTCACCCTAACACCAAGACCACTTATTACTAAGCAAAACTTAATTAAATTAATTAACTGGCAACACCGATCTGATGAAGACTTCATGAAGAATTCTTCAATAGATAATAGCAAACTACATAAACAACAACACTCGCGGTTGCTGTTAGTGACGTATTGTTTATGCCGACTGAGTAACTATCACCTTGCGTTTTGACTATTCGGTGTATCCCGTATTACACTTCGGTGTAACAACAGTCCGTTTCACAAACCACGATACACACATATCAGTCGTTTGAAGCAATCTCCCTTCAATTTTACACGCGTTTGAACGTAATGCCATCTCCTGATGGAATGTGGAACCGTCACAAACTTGTACATTGCTCAGTTTGCACGAACATTTTACGAGCGAATCGTGTGTAACCCGCAATGGTTCTCGAAGTATGTGAATGACAGTTATGTATGTTTCCTTGCTGCAATACAGGTTATATTTGCTGGAAATTGGTGTTGGAAATACATATGCGTCCTCTGAAAACGATATAATTTGCTGTTAATGTCGTGACGGTTGCAGATGGAGTCTTGAATATTTTACAAGTATAAATGTAGCAGCTGCAAACTCAATCAATATTTAAATGTATACAGTATCGATTAGTCCCAGAAAAACCTAGATTTTGAACAGGTATATGATATATTTCCCCATTTGTCGTAAAATAAAATATAAGTACCTATAAGTCTTGTTGTTCAAAATTAAGACAAAAGGTTAATTAAAAAAATATCTTATGTATATTGAAGTGTTGAAGTTGTTGCTGTAGAAGGAAAATTTAGAGCAATTTGATATTATTTTCTCTGTTGTAAAAATTAACCAATCATTTAAAACAATAACAAAAACTCCCGACTCTTAACTAGAAAAAGAGCTGTAACTTTTGAACGGCTGAACAGATTTTCATAAAACATAGCTAAGATGATTCCCGATTAAACTAGCAATTAAACAATACTGCATTGATATCGGTCTAACCGTTTTGAAGCTACGATGCAGACAGACACAGATGCACACAGCATGCAGTTTTTTGCGTCATACTGGGCGTAAAAATAAAAACTTTTTCTTTCTTTTCTTTCTTTCTTTCACACTACAAACTTATAACACCCCTCTTTTTTGTCGGGGGTTAAAAACAGCGCTTAAACATATAAAACGCAGCTTTATCAAACAGTACATCCTCTATTATCAATTATCCGGGTGGCGGGTCAAAATGTCGGCTGTCAGTGTTGATACTATCATATAATTACAATAAACCCGGAGAATTTAATTACTGTGCTGACCAGAAGATTATAGCAGTCCAGTGCAAGCTGGAAAATATAGCGTGACATCGCTTTGTTAACTTCAGATTTTCTTACCCATAAAATTTTGATGGCGACTATATCACGTTGATAAAGGCAAGAGGATTAATTTGACAGGACTAAATTTCTTCTATCCTGTTCTCATGTTTTTGTTAGAAAGAGACATACCCCTGGATTCTGAAAGGGTGGTCAAATCTCTGGTCATGTTAAATCTCAACATCAACAATTAATTTAATAACCAATCACTTGACGTGGGATTTGACGGCTGGTTATATTATAGCCTTTGAGAAACTGGGTGATAATGTGAATAAATTAGTTCAGTTTGTAAACAACAGAATCAGAACCCGACTGACAAACGGAAAAGAGGAAATTGTCAAATAAAAAATGCATCCTATAAAATCCCTCAACAATTCAAATCGTAAAATATTTCTACCAAAATAGACATCGAAATATTCCACACGTTCCACACCAATTCTATATTTTATACAATATTCAAGCGCTTCCTGTCAATCGTTCGCATAGCTTCGTATACACTGATGCCTCAACGAATCTAGAATATCATGAATTTTAGAATATCATCAATTAATTGAACTGAAAATAACTGAACATTATTGTATGGTTGATTAATAATAATTAAGGGCGCAATCGCGTGTTGTGGCTTTGTATTCGATTGCTCAATTAAATTGATGAATATTTATAATTTAATGACTTTAGTATGGATGACCATTAAAATATGGATGATTTGTGGTAACCACTAGTTCTGGTAAATGAACAAGCTCGATGGAATCAACTTATCTGGTTATCTAAACTTTGCCCGAGAACACCATCAGCATCATTTGATCAGCAGTTCGTCATTTTATGAATTGTTTGAAATATTAAGATTTTATTGGATCCGTCCATTCTAGTATGCCAATATCTAAAAATACTTATATTTTAGGAACAAAATGCGTACAAAAATTCTTCCGCAGAAGTAAGTATCTACAATTCAATTCTGCGAGAGGGCCTAACTGCCATGGCAATCTTATTCAGAGGCAAATCATTATTATCCTAGTTTTATTTTTATTCACATTAAATTGCATTATCCTCGCAGCTCTTACCACAACATTGTACTGATCAAGATTGTAATCTATTATTTTAAAAGATTTTCCATGGAGTTTCTTGCCGGTTCTTCTCCATAGGATCTACTATTGGGAACCGTGCAACTATAGTCTATACATTTCATAAGTGCCTGTATCTGGTTTACAAGAAATAAAGATCTATTCTATTCTATTCTAAGAGGACCGCGGTAGATCATTTTGTAAAAAAAAAACGTTGTACGCTGTACATGTAATGTAGCACATGCCTAGTCATAGATCGTCAACATTTTTGTTAATATAAATAAACTTAACCCAATTTATTATACTCACCGCCTTTTTAAAAGCCGTCGAAATTTAAACATGGAACTCTAAAGTGCGGTGTTAATAACATTCGGAGTAAAGTTCAGAAATAATTTGTAAGTGTACTTGTTTATGCCGAATGTACTTTACGACTGCGGTTCGGAGCGGCCCGATCGTAAAATGCGGTTTTTTTCGTTAATCCCCACATTAGTCACACCGTTGGGCATTTCGGGATGGTTCCAGATGTTTTTTTTTTACGTTTAACATGATATTATCAATGTGACTTTATTATTTATTTCTCAGTGTCGTAGCTAAGGTTATAAGCGCTCAGGGCAAGATTTGAATTTTGAGCCCCTTCATTTGAATTTCGCGCCCCCCAATATTATGGTATGTATTTTGTAAGAAGAGAAACAACACAATATAACTTTATTTTTAACCTTAATCCTGTATCTTCTATACGAGTATACAGGGTGACTGTTTTAACGAGGGACATATCAAAGGAGGGTATTGTAGGTACTCATCACTATGAACAACTTTTACTATGGAACCAACCCTGAAATCGTGAAAAATGTGTCTGTTGTTTCATACATTTAGTCAAGTAATATTGAATTATTTGTTTCGAACCGCTTTTTTTCCCACAATATCTGTGTTGGCCCTATAGTAAAAGGTATTCATGATGATGGGTACAATACCCTTCTGCAATATGTACCTCGTTCTACCAGTCACCCTGTATAGAAGAAAAACAGTACCGCATTGCAACTCATAAAACGCCCTGAATTAAGTAATTAGACTACGTTCATATAATTTTACAAGATACAAATTAACATTGTCCCAACTAAAACATAATACATCACACACATTGAGTAGTCCGACCCTGTCGTGTTTGACATAACTGTCAGGCCATGTAACTGACATGTCAGTCTGCGGCTCGAGAGCTTAATCAACATAGATTCATTAACGGTTATGTTTGGGTGACATTTTGGTATGTGCTCTGTATAGTGTCACAGGCCAGATTGTATCTACAGACGTGATAACGTTAGGTTTGCGTCATCGTTCCAATTTTGGTCCTGTTGCTAGTGTCCGCGTGGGTAAAAGGACCAATTCGTATTTCAACTGAGATAAACCTATATTACATATTGATTCAGCAGATTACTGTTCCACTGCTGGGCACGGGCCTCTTCTCAGAATTAGTTAAGGCTTTTGTCCACCACACTGGTTTGGTTTTGGCAGACTACACACATCATCGAGAAGTTTTTGAAGCTCTCTCAGGTGTGCACGTTTCCGCACGGTAGTTTCCTTCACCGTTAATGCAAGTGATAATCATATACAATTTAAAGTCAGCGGTGTGTGCTGGGATCAAACTAAGACCCTCCTGCATGGCAGGCAAGCGTCAAATTGCTAGGCTATCACTCCTTCAATCAGCGTTTTTTGTCAACTCTTTTAAAACCGAATATAATATACTCGTATATTTACTTAGGTACGCTTCGGTGTAACAGAAATCCTGAAAAGCTATTGCAGTAATTCAAGTTTTATATTTTTATAATTAGGTTTATTAGCACAGTTGACTTGCTTTAAAAAAAACTTTATGGGCGGTGTCTATTTTTCTTAACGATTTACGTTTTTACGAAATGTTGTTAAAATAAATGTTTGAGCAAATGGCATCGTAAAAAATGGTCATCTGCTTTTTGTAAGCGGCCACCCCATTCGGTGTATATGAATGAAATGAGTTTTTTTTTTGGTAGAGCTGTCTGACAATGGTATTTTACGTTCTGCCTAAACTTTAAAGGGTCTTAACAGCTTATTGTTTTGTTATTGTAGTTAAATTCCTCCTCATAAAAACTTTACGGTTTTCAGTTGACAACTCTTACCTGTTTATGCCTTTTGTTTACTACTTTCATTTTAATTGTTTAATGGCGACCTTTTGTGTAACATTATCCTTTGCTACAAAAGATGGTATCAAGCAAGTCTAGTAAAACCCATGTTTTAAATATATCCGTCACTTTCTAACGTCATATAACAAACAGAGATAGAGCTATCTTAAAACCTGGATAGAGTTTAATCGCTATTCAGAGTTGTCACCCTATTCGTTACCCCAGCAGTCTAAAGTTGAGAATTTGTATAACATAGAGAAGTTGTCTATTAACAACAACTCAATATTTATGGGTCACATGACTTTTCAATTAGTTATGTCAAATCCATAATTTTAATTAAGTTTTCTATCCATCAATGTGCTCATAACTTTTGTCGGCACTTAACAATATTGAAACTAAATGTCTTGAGAATTTATAACCTAAAAAAAAAGAAAAGTGAAACGGGAAATATGGCTTTGTTAGTTAAGGGCCGCGAATTCAATCAGTGCATGGAAAAATGTTTGTTTGTTGACCGTTCTAGCTTCAAAACATGCAGTACATTCGTTCCCAAACCACACATCAGCTAAAAACAATATTGATTTGAAGTATATCACTTTACCCATAAAATAAAACCGATACAAAAGAAAAACAAAAGAGCGAACATTATTGGAATGGACCGATATGATCAGCGTTGTCAACGTTCAGTAGCCAATAGCCGTTCGGTCGAATTGCGTCCGCGCCGTAATAAACGTTATTTATTATAGCGATCGGCCTTCACTAAATACTCACGGGATTAAAAATTGACCCACTGTGTTGGTTATTGGTTTTATTGGCAGCTGGGTCGAAGAAAATATAATTTATCATCCGCCTTCGAAGTCCTGGGTGCATTGAAAAACCCTCCCCAAGAGACGTTGTCTATGAGATTCATATATATTATAATTTGGGAGGATTCAAGGCGAGTGTGTGAATAAGTATTATTTAAGTTTGCTTGAACCATCCACGGCAGCATCGTCTTTTACCGTCAGATGAGGAGCTAGCAAATGCAAACAAATCTAAAATTTAAAAAATAAGAAACGTGTTATTACCTCATACTTTATATTTATCATGTTAGGAGTTCATAACCAAAATAACACGAAAAAATCCAATGTTTTTTGAAGCAACCGAAAAATTGCTTGTACTTTTACGATATACTGTAACTTTATGGGAATACGTGAAGTCTTTTGTTTTGATACTACCGGCTGTTACTGTGGCTATGACTAATAAACAGGCTATCCCGTATCTTCTTATGAAAAAAATGTATAAGCGAAAAAGGGACGCATTGTTAAATTGTCAGTCATTATAACTGTCAGAAATTTGTTACACAATAGCCCCGATAGGCAATCGGTTCCGTTACGGTTCTTGTAGATGGACGTCTGGGGAGGCCTTTTATGAAACTCCCGGCATTTGATTTAGCACCCTATTTTGTCGTGTCGTGTCGACATTGTTTATCACTTGAAAGTTATCCTAACTGTAGTGGATAGATTAGCCAATAGCCAGTCAGTAATGGTGGTATCGAGGTTGACTGCCCAGGTGCCAGGTGATCGAAGGTTTCGTCACTCGTGGAGACTCTTTCTTTGGAAGGTGTGTGTGTTCTAAGGATGGGAGTAGCCGAGGATCGAGCTAGAGAGGCGTGTGATTGGAGCCGCTTTTATCTAGCAGTGGACGGCTATAGACTGATGATGATAAAGGACGGAGTATTGAAGTTTGTATAGAAATCCACGCGTACGCAGTCGCGAGCAAAATCTAGTTACATAGTAATCATACAAGGTAGCAAGCTTAATATCTGCTTGTAAGAAAAAGGGTATCTCCATAAAAAATGTAATATCTCTGTTCTTAATAAGAAACAAGCACTGCGTCGCCATATTTCAGTTCCGATTTTTTGGAACACCTTATTAGTTATTTCTGTTGTACATTCTTTGTATTTTGTGCGGAAAGCCAAAGGTACAAATTGCAAAGAATATTTTATGATACCGTATTTTTTACCTATTTCCAGTATGTAAATTCTTTATGTAATATTAAAATAACAGGTACTGTATAAAAAAAAAACTGCTGGGTAGATTATGTGTAGATACGGTTATTTATATGTAATTATAGTAATATCTAATGGTAGATTCTAGTCGCAATTAGAACATTCATAAGTTCAACAACAACAATTTTCGGTTAAAAATAAAATACATTACAAGTGCAAGAGGAGACTTGTAATTGTTAATGCCTTTAATTCTGCTGATTTAGTATAATTATTAATTATCTATGTTCTACCTTCAGTTCTGTATTTCCTATACCTAGAAGAAGCTCTATTGTCTTAGATTAATATAACGTCCACGGAACGCTGTACTCTTTAGTTGTATATTTTATCGTTCTCAGCCGATAGGCGTCTACTGCAGAGCATGTCGTAAAAGGATATTAAGGAATTGAATTATGTCATCGTCTCATTATTCTTGTGGTAGAAGTAGGTGGGGTTCTAAATCGCGGACCGTCCGACAGCTTAGTCTTTGGGCTATTGTTTTTTAACATTTGAATAACACTGTTATCTTGTTTTTTGTTCCAGGTACGTTTTTTTAAGTCTTGTCACAAAAGAAGTCTCTTCAAACGATGTTAATAGCTGCAATCAAGACATCATCCACTTATACTGTGAGTAATCAAAATAGATATTCAACTACTGAATGATTTGGACGAATGTTTAGTGTCCATTGTCATCAATATAAATTGATGATCATTATAGTAGGTAGTCTGATTCATCTGTATTTGTGAATCATTCGAATCGTGGGATCGAATGATAAATATAGAATGCTGTTGGAAGGTTCTCGACAGGTCTATGTTAATCAAGGCGCTGCGTTGTCTAGGATTAAATTATAGTGACTGGCGCTATTTTACATTTAATAATTACATCTAAGATATGTATTATCTATCAAAAGTCCTTGAGAGACCAGACACCGCATATCTTTTGCTCCTTGGTCGAAATAAGGGCACACTAGGATTTCTCCTGTATACATCTTACATGTACACAGTCCCAGACCCGGAACAAATATCTGTAGGCCATACAAATCATTATTTGTTCGAAGATCTAACCTGTGACACGTTGCACAGAAAGCCGACTGGCTAGGCGATTTCGTAGCCACTACGTCAACCGTTCCATCAAATATTAGATGGGGAGCAGCATCATCCAGTGCCTTAGTATCAACATACTGCTATCAACAATCTGCTTGCGAAGTTTGGTGATTATAAAAATATGGCTTACGTTAGCTTTATTCTCTCACACCTGTTTATCGATGAATCGAGAGGGCTACGCTCACCATTGGACGCTCATGAGCTAGTAACGTAAGATGTAATGAAGCTATTGCTATGAACATCAGATTGGCAAGCAGATTGGTCATCAGTGTGTCCCATCTCTTTTTCATTCACTCTCTCCACATCATCAACACCTCTATACATTCTTTTTCTCTATTTATTTTATAAAAAAAACATAAAAAGTCTACATTCTTTCCTTAACCATTCCTCATTCCAACAACATCATAAAGTAAATAAAATATGAATATGAAATGAAAATGAGTTATAAAAATGTTCCGGCCAAGCACTCGTTGCGGCCGTCCGGTATTTTTAATGCCCAAACTTGGCCCGTCCGCAGCATATTGCATGTCATCATTTGTCCTGGGACACGAAATTTTTGTTGAGGCCTAAGTTGTAAGAATAGCGATTTATATTTTATATTTTTCGTTAATGGAAGTGGGAAATGCGCGTCTCAAAGGACCAAAATCAATATTAGATTATAAGACACATCATCGCCATGTCTATCACCCCGTGAAAGGTTAGACTGAAGTGAATATTCGTACACTAACATTTGGCGGATGGTTTTAGAAGGGCCAGGAATTAAGGCAATTTATAAAAAAAGGTAAAAAATGTTTTAACAAATCCCAGCATACTTTTCTATACAATAATGAGAGTTTAAAACCTTATTCCACATTTTACGGTGTAAAAAAAGTACATAGTGTTAAACGAAAGAAAATAGGACAACCGTAATAGAGTGCAGTGGCGCGGCACTAGTTACCGGTCGACGTGGCATGTCGCGTCACCTCACTAATTTTGACATTTCGCTCTACGCTTTTTCCCGCGAATAATTAATGTAATATCTGTTGCTAACTTGATAACTTCAATAAATAATCTCTGCTGTTAAATATAAATAGTATATTTTAGTAATTAATAGCTATGCCTTTTGCCAGTGCGTCGTCTATTCCAATAAAATTTAACCTCAACCACCACAAAAAATCTGTGTTTAAAACCTTAGCACAAATCATAACATAGTATCATGCTAGTATTCTTCCAAAAGTTACCCAAAGTAAGGTAAAGTGTACCCGTACACTTTCTGACTACATTTCGCGGATGCGGCCTAAGGTTGGTGCGTTATATCGGTCGATATTATCGCAATGCGTTATATCGGTCGATAATATCGCAATATGTTATATACAGCAAACATATTATTTCTTTCGCGTCGTTATTATCGCAGCAGTTTGTAAGGTCGCATCCTTCCTAATACAAAATAAATACAAAATGTACTTAAAACAGATATCGCAATAAGGCATCGATATATTATCGTCCGATATAACACACCCGTGTGGTCATCTTAGCACAGAGTACGAAATATTTCATAACCCTATGGATTCTTCACATTCGCTCTCATCTTAACCCTGACACCGCCGCCAGTGCGTAGATGTTGATTAATGGCCACAGCGCGCCTCTCCGTAACTGACTAATGCGATTATCTTGTTACTAAAACAATGGCAGCATACCATTTTTATTTATTACAGTCGTTTAGTGCGCTGGCAAGTGCAGTTGTATTAAATAGTAGACAGTTGAATGAAACAAATAACTAAGAAAGAAAAGATCAGGTCCTAAGGTACGCGTCTAGTTAAAGCGGATAAAACATCTAAATAACATATAAATAAAATAAAATAAATAAAATCTTTTTGCATGTCCGATAAATCGTCCAATGATTGCTTTCCCTTTTTTTGTAGTACTCTGACTATGTTATCTAACAAAGATCACATTTCTCGATTTTCCATAAAAAATAGTGTCCACGACCTTTGGCAGTCCAATGCTGGAAATAGGCCTCTTCTTGGAAGAGAAGTATTCAATATCTACCCTTAGAGAGTTGATAAACTAAGGCTTGCCCTCTCGCGCCGTTGACGAAGCGAATTCAGAAAAAAATTAAATAATCATTTCACATTTTCGATAAGTACCTTTCGGCAATTAGTTATTTGTATCAATATTGAAGCATTATCTGTGGCGCTCGTTATATAAAGTCCTGCTTTATTATTATTATTACAAATACTTACATTAATGAATAATATTGGTGATATTCTGCAATATGGAGGTAGTTCCCCGGTCGAGCAGCTTCAATTTTGAACGGAAAGTCAAGCTATACTCTCTTAAGAGAAATTCGACTTATAACGTTATAATAATCATTGTATAAGTAGGAACCACAGATCACATTACACCATCGAATTAAAGTGATCGGTGCTGACGTGTTTATTAAAGTTAATCGGTTTCCGAGATGGGTAATCAACACATCAACCTGTCGTTGCGTGTTTGTCGTTTATTTTTGCTTCATCGCACTATGAGTGAAGGGAGGAGCGTAACCAATATATAAACACATATATAACGGGTGAGGAAACAAGATGATCTATTGCACATATAGGTATTAGGTACAGTCAACATGAAAAGTAAGTAAGACAGTCAGTTGTCAAAACTTGTAAATCATGTGTTACAATAACTTTAATGAATAGTTAGCAATTTTGAAATTCGAATTATCGTCAATTTCTTTTTATGCTGACTGTACTTTTAATTGAGCAAAATATAGGCTTTACCTATTAGATTGCTAATCGAGCAATCTTAGGGGCTATTATTATATGCAAGACCTCGAACCCAGTACCTTGCGTCTCGTTAGGACAACGACCACTGAGCCAACGCTGCTTGTCATAGTCAAAACAAAAAAAATACTTGTCAATTGTAGTGTAACTTAGTAAGTAGTCACGACATTGAATTTTCTCTGACGTTTGAAAATGTCACTTTGACAGTTAAGAACCTGTTAGCCTTATCTATCCATCTGCGGGTTGTGATCTCAGGAACGGTCGTTAATCAGTCGTGTTGTCTGTCTGTCTGTCCGCGTCTCGTGGGACTGGAATCATTAGTCATATGGATTTTGTAACTTTTGTGGTTTTATGTAGGTTTATCTTAGCGGTTAGTTTGCGAAAGGTTAGCTGTTACATGTTTTGGTTTAAGAGGCCGGCGGAGGATGATTTGCCCATACAAACGCAATACCAAAATCATTTATAATTCGAGCATGTCTTCAGCATACTATGATATTATTCAGATTGGGATAGTATTTATCTAGGTTCCTAGGCCTTTTTTGTTTCAAAATACTTACCTAAAACGAAATGTAAGCGATTTGCATTTTGCATATTTGTACGGGGTAAATGACATGTTTTCTTCTCATTTGTTTTGTATTAAAAAACAATATTTATAAAATGGTTTATACAGAAACATAGCTTATATTGTCAGTTTATGGATTATCAAATAAAAAATTAAAAAACATTAAATTTTCATTAATTATTCTTGGTATTACGGAACATGGTCAAAATAACCAATTTTGAACGGCTCTAGTGCTACTTCGTCACCAACTCACCACTTGCCGCGCGTCTAAAGTCAAACAGAGGTAGCAATATTAATATGGGTAATCGCACGATTTATGTTGTCGGTGAAAATGGCCCTAAATAACGTAACATTAAACGTTCTATTAATGTTAACACTAACACGCAGTTTACGCGGAACTAAACCGTCCATAAATGCCTAGAAACTCTTCTCGGTATTAAACTATAAATATTTAATGCCGATACTTCCTTTCACATAAACTATTGACACTTCACAGGTCATAAAACTATCAAACAGAACATTAATGGCTTTGGTAACCTATTTCTTAGAACATTGCCCTATTTGTTTACGAAACGTCAACGAAGGCTAAAGAAAAAACGGGCTTACCACGAACTCTTATAGCAGGGCTGCAATTGAACTGCCCAGATATTTCCAGTATAAGCTGACCTCGCACTGTATAGGCTTTTCGTATAATGAAAGGTCAGCTTATTCTGGAAATTTCTGGGCAGTTCAATTTCAGGACGTAGTAAGCCTCCACTACACTAGATTCATGATACGACAAGCTGTTGCCCGTGATTTCACCCGCGCATTTTATTTTTATTAAAATAAAATATAGCCTATATCACTCGAGGATAGTGTAGTTTTCTATAAGTGAAAGAAATTTTAGAATCGGTTCAGTATTACCAGATATTTCCCGCTACAAATAAACAAACTTTAATCTCTTTATAAAATGAGTAGGTATATAGGTATATTAGACATACCTACGCCTATGCTTTTGGGGCAGACCACGAAGGCGGTGGTATCAAAAATTCGATGATGGTATGATACGATATTGGTATGGTATTGGTGAACTGTAGATGCGCCAGAGATTGATAAATTATGAAAAAATATTAAATATTATTCTTAAAATTAGACTGAGATGTAGGTAGGTACTATTTATGGCTAACTGAGTAAGGCTTATGGCAATGTCCATCATTAACGGATTTAAGCCGCCACAACGGTATAGCTATTAGTTATTACAGTTCATTTATCTTAGAACGTAATGTGCTTATTACATACCAGCATGGTGGCCAATATCACTGCCTCTTGACATTATGCTGAGCTGCGGCCTTTTGGCACAATCACTCATTTTACATGTTGTCTTTGTTGTTGCTTTTTTTTGTTGTGATAATAATCTCATTTTCTTTCTTTCTTTCTTATACTTTGAACTTTCAAGTAAGATGTTAAAATGATTACATGAATAAAATTCTAACCTGGAAAGCGAACCCAGGACCAAGCAAGTAACCACACTTGCTACCCCAAAGCCGTTGTGGCGGCTTAAATCCGTCAATGACGTATATTGCCATAAGCCATTCTGTGTTAGCCATTAATAATTTATAAGCAAGTTGATCGATTATCAGTGCCAGCCATCATGTACAAGTAAAAGGGTATTTGGGCTATGTACACACTACGCACCATCGACAAATAACTATAAAGCCGAGCACACACTGCCGCCCTTAGGTCACGTCCCGACCGTTTTTTCCTTGCATAACCGACTATATGGGTCCAATTAATTAAAGTTTGAGTGTAGACCGTGCCTTATCTTTATTAGGATGTGTGCTTTAGTTTACGCTAGTGTGGGGACGACAATAAAAATGATACATATTTTAGTGCGAATAAATTATAGGGTTGGTTTATCTATTTTAGTGGTGAAATTGTGTTTTATGTTAGTGTCGATAATTTTTTTTTTATTGCGTTGGTCAGTTGGCTATCGTTTCCCATGAAATAGATTAATCAAATTAAATCCGAAGTCTTATTCATTGTTAAAGAATTTGTTTTCAAATTTCGCCACGGCCAGAGATCCATTATTTTTTGAAAAATAATAAATTATCTATTGTTTGCATTTATTTATAGGATAATGAATGACAGCTGCATCGTTATGTTCTACGATTGAATTGTTTACCACAAAATCCCATTAGTTTATATACCCTTTGTATTTGAAAATTTCTTTGTTGCAGAAATAATTTCTATCGCAAATATTTTTTTCACAAAAAAATCTTATTTCATGCGGCCTCTATTAAATTTAATAAAAAATTCCATCTATTTTTAATGTATTAATATTAACCTGTTGAAAATATTCATCATTCTATGCAAATATTGACCCAAGTGTTCTGTAACCAAATAATAAAATAAAATTACCCGTACCTTTTCTACGAAAAGTTTATTGCATTTTCAAAGACAAACTAAATTCTGTTTCGTTATAAACACATTTGAGTAGTTTGCGAGACACGATCGCAACTGGGACGTGTAGGTGCATTCTTTAGTCAAGGAGACCGTATACGTCTTATTTACATCATCTAAAAATTTTGAAGAAGTAAACCGTTTATTTCAGAAAATATAAATCTATAAAGATTAATTAAAAAACTGGACGGATTTAGATAAAACTTATTGTAACAATTACGACTTAAAAATGTGTAAAAATTACGATCAAACAGTAACATAGATGTTGCTTTTTATAATATCGCAAAAAATCACACGATTTTAAGCAGTAGCGTTTTAAGTTCAAAGATCAAAATCGTGCGTAACGATTGACTATTTGGCTTCTTGCAACACTATTATTAATTTGACTTATTTGAATTAAAAAAACAGATATGATGTGAAATAATACTCCTTCTAGCTTCTACTATTTATAAACTATAATAAAATAATTATATAAATTGCATAACGGTTACGTAATCCGTTTTATCTGTGATTCTTGACGAGTAAACGGGTGCACTCACGAAATAACTATTCAAAACTAAAAAAAATACTTCTAAATATTGTTACTAAGTATTAGAGATGAGTCCGATATCATGTCACATATATAAATCATCGATATTTTAAAATCATTTTGTCATGCAGTGACAAGTGACAACGACGAAATCATCAATGCCTAAAATCGTCACTCGATATTGGTCATGACTGAAAGAACGTGAACTTCGGTTTCGGCTGTGACTTTACAATGACAGGATGACAACATGCAATGTGTGAATCCGGTGACAGTTAGCAAAAAATCATTTATGATTTTGTCATTCTCATGTAATCATTGATATCGAAAAATCATCACTCAACCCATTTCTACTAAGTATACTATTCTAAAAGAGACAAGGAAATAATGTCTCGATTTCATCGTACAAATCGTACGACAGTTCCTGGCCTATCCGCTAGGGATGTTTGTCAGATTGTCAGCGCGCGTGTAAGCGCCACTTGCTCTCACCTGCAAGTTCGGCGAACTTTGTTGCGAACCGATAGTTTTGCTGCCATTCGGCACATCTGAGACAGTTCGAATTGTTTCTGCGGTAATGATCGCTCGTTCGGTAGTGTTAATTGCAGTTAGCTTTGTTAGTGTTTTGCTAATGATGGTCTTAGATTTATAAATTTTTAGTTTGTGTGATTATAATAACATAATTTTTAGAATATATACAGGGTGTAAGGGACATCGTAACGAAAACTGATACCATGGATTCAGTACATGAATCTGAACACCTAAGCGTAAGAATATTGCGTCGGTCTTTTCAAAAATTTTACGATTTTGTTCGGAGTTTTTATATGTACCTAAAAAATCTGCAAACAAAATCGTAAATTTTTTGAAAAGACCGAGGCATAATTCTTTCGCTGAGGCTTCCCCAAACTATATAGAAAGAGGAAAGAAAGGAAAGAAAAAAAACATTTATTCAGTATGGACACATTGACAACACAAGAGAGTTAGAACATAAAAAATAACACTACAAAAAGAGTCAAATAAGAAATAAAATATAAAATTCAAATAAAATAATGTTATATTTTATTTCTTATCCTGTCAAGCATGCCCATGCCGAAAGGGTAGCCAGCTCAGCATTTGCTGGGCGCGGAGAATCCAACACTGATTTGATATCCCATATCTTGAGAAGACAGGTTGTCTACCGTTGTCCACTCCCTGCGATCCCTTAATCCTGTCAAGTTTTTGAAGAGTCGGGATCAACTATTTTAAGCCAGTGATCCCGCGATAAAGCTTTAAAAATATTAAATATCCAATTAGCTACTGTGGTTAAATATAAATCCTGCAACACTGCATCAGTGACGGCTAGACTTACAATAAAATTATTCGAAAGGAAACAATTTTAAACCCCTTATTCATACCTGGCGAGCTACATCACTCATCAGACATGCGAAATAAATATTAATGTCTGCCATAACATAGGCAAAATATTTCTCTAAAAATTAAAAATCAGCATTGTATTTTTAAACCGCAAAAAAGTCCTGCATGAATTTTAAAATACCTTTTTTAATGCGCAGTTTTTAAATGTATTATAAATTCAGCACGTCGCCATAACTAAATTTAGTGCGAAATAACCCGGACTATGAATAAATCATTGCACCTCACTATTTAGCGGTGACAGGCCGTTAGGCTGTGAGCTCACAGGCCACAGGGAAGGCTCTTGTGGTTTTCGAGATAGATCGGTGATAGATTTGATTTTGTTGAGTTTGAATTATTTACGTTAGCTTTTATGAGTATTTATTGGAAATGGGATGTTTCTTGGTATAATGACGGTCGGAAAATTCGTGGGAACAAAAAGACAAAGTCGTTTAAAAAATCCATACACATCAAACACGTGACATATATGTATATATTTTTTTAAACGAAAAGTCCATATTTGCACGTATCAAATCCGTAAAAGAGGGGTGGAAGAGGTTTTTCAAAAAACAGCATTTGCATAAAATGTTGAAAAAGTTTTTTTTTAAATAATCTGTTTTTAAGTAATATTATAGTTACTAGTTACTTTCGTCCAAAGAAAGCAAAGGTTAAAGTTAGAACTATCCTACCTAAAAATTTTTTTATTTCCACCAGTTTTTTGCAGAAGACGAATAACAATTTATAAAAGAAATATGCTACGCATTATGCTAATTCTAGATATTTCTTATAATATTTACTACTTCCATCAAACATTTAACTTTATAGCCTCAGGTTTAAACTTAAAACGTAACAAGAATTCCAGCTCGCCTATTTTCCATTTATAAACCATTTCTCGCTCGCCACAAAATAATTCAATTTAGTCACGTCCGCTAAAATAGAGACATCGCCATTCATGTGTACTGCCCTTAAATGCATTTATAGTCGAGTACTTCCGCGCACGCAAGTGCTAAATACGTATTTAGGGGTAATGTGCGAAACTTGCCTTTTTGTTGTTGTCTATAAGTACGTCCTAATGAGAGGCGACTATCGGAGCGATTCGTTGGAAATTAACTGAAATGAACGCTGTGCGCGAGTGTACTGGATGGAATTATTAATGCGTTTTATTGTAGTGTGGTCCGTAATATATGTCCGAAACAGACCCCTACTTCAGACTTATTAAACTTAGAATTTGATCATCACTTGCGTTAATCGTAAAGAAAAACATGGTGAGGAAACCTGCACACCTGAGAGGGCCTCGTAAAGTTCTCGATACGTATGTAGTTAGAGTTGAGTCATGCTCGTCTGTCGACGTGCTGTCGTCATGCTGTGACAGCGACAAAATCATATTCAGCCGTATTCAGCATTATTCGGAAGGAATCGGTTTTGCGAAGTGTGCCGATGCGACTTCTTAGGAGGCCCTAAGAAGTCGCATCGGCACACTTCGCATATCCACAATCGATCTTTTTAACATCAGAATCGCCCGTAACCGCGTTCGTTATCCACTTTTAGTAAGCAAAAGACAGCCAATGAACCCGAAAACGCGCGAAGGCTTAGTTGCGTCGTACTTATAGCCATTATTATAACATGAATCATTCAACAAAGTGGCGAATAATTTATGAAAGTTTTTTTGTAAATAACTGGAATAACACATTACTCACATTTGTCATAACTTTTTAATCAGGAAAACCAAGTGTTCAGTTTATTTCAATGATTCACAGTTCATGTTTATTTACAATTTGAAGAGCTTGGTTATTTTTTTAAATCTTAAGTGTATTTGCGCAATCAAGTTAGTCATTCTGCGTCCGTCTGTTGTAGAGACACTGTGAGATCGAGTTTGTGTGGATATTGTCCCATTCTTTTGAGCCTTAAAGAAGTTAAGCTAAGACTTAACAACAGTGGTCGCGGGACTTATCTCATTGCCATCAGTACATGTCTGACAGTCCCTCCCGCCCTGCCCGGGGTGGGAGGACTCATTTGATGATTTTACCACGCTAAAAAAAAAAAAAAAAAAGACTTAACAACAGTGAAAATAAAAATGTTTATTGCCATCTTTAAATTTTCATTAGGTACCAGTTATATGCATAAAAATTTTGAAAAATTTGTATCACATAAAGCAAGACATAATGACGGTAGGTGGAGTAGAGCCCTAACAGAATGGCTACCGATAGACGGTAGAAGTGTTGGAAGACCGGCAGACAGATGGACAGATGACCTGCCAAGAATCGCGGGAAAAAAAAAAAGTTAAAAAAAAAAAAGTTTAAAAAGTAAAGAGTGTAAATTATTTAAATTATTATAGAATAAGTATTTATGATCTTAGATTATTGATTGGTCTCTGCTGCCGATCCAACAGGACATATCCACCCTATTCCACGGTCGACTATTTATTGTGAATGTTTATAATAGTAAATTATGCAAAAATATGCATTGTTGTCAATGCTTGCATAAAACATCAGAGAGATTGTACATAGTTCATACAAATGCAGTGATATCATCGTGTTCGGAGATTATTCATACAATCACACGGAGCATGAGCAAATGGAGAGATAATGATGAGACAATTGGCGCAGTGGCAAAGCGATTGGCTTTCTGCGCTACGTTTTGCGGCTTCTATACCTTTACGAAACAAATATTCGTAGGACCTGTATAAAGTTGTTCCGGGTATGGGTGTGTGTGCATGTAAGATTTGTGTCTGTAAACTGTACCTGCGATACAGGATAAAGATAAGGATATCATTTTTATTGGTTGAAACATGAGTATACATACATAACACAGAAGAGAAATCATAAAAGGAGAGGTTTTATAAAAAAAAAGTGGAATAGTGCATGCGAAATACCGGGCCTTTATTTATGTGCTATATCTAAAATACTCATGTTATATAATAAATATCAAATTAGTAAGTAGCTCTTTTTCTTTGCAACTTCTTTACTCTTTTTCTCTGCTAACTCTCAGGATCAGAGAGGAGGGGTGGGATGGGGGGGCAGGGGAGGAGGGTTTTTCATATTAGCCGATACCTACACCTATAACTAGATTTCAAATCTGGTCTTTTTATCTCCCTCTTATCTGATGTGACATTCATTACTTACTTACAAACTATGTTGTCACCGATATATTCCGATGATTTAGTTACGGCTGCCGACGCATCTGTCTGGCTACTGTGGAAAGTCCAAATTCTTGGCGTTTGATGTTCTGGCTAAATACATAACTTAGCACTCCATTAGCTATCTGCTCCGTCTAAAACGTGACTGCAATTAACATCATGTTTAAATTTTACGGTGAAACTGTTTATTTTGCATCAAGCGCATCATAATTATGAGTCGTGATTAAGCTGCGCGTGATTTTACTTTCGTTTTGGTACTTTTACTTAATTTTAAGTGTTATATAAGTTCTATTAAAGTACCTACTAAGTGCTCTCAAATTCTTCCGTTATTTTAGCTCTGTCAAGTAGTAGTAATCAATTTAGCCATTGAATAAGGTTCAACAGAGCTGACTATCCGCTTCATTTAATTATTAACTTAATCCAAGATAGCCTTATAAGCTACATTCAAACCAATAGAAAAAAAAAAACAAGATTCTTTCATAATTTTTCAAATCAGGAACCATAAAATTGGAAACGTCGCGTCGCGCGAACCAGCACGAATCGGAGGCGCGACACCGCTCGGCCAGATTTTTATTACGAATACACGTATTCGGGACACGTCGCGTATCACGACTGGAGCCGAAGCTACCCGACGGCGATCGAAGCTAGGGCTGGTTTAGCTGAGATTTCGTACACCCAGATTGTTGTTGATCTTTTCAAATTGAGACGTTCTTAGATATTTTTTATAGGTTTTGTGTGGAGTTTTGACTGAATTATTGGTCAAGTGGTCGCAAGTTTGACTGCTAAGTATCGGAACTGGTAACCTGGTTCGATTCCCAGGTCAGGCAAATTGTTAGCTTGGGTTTCACTGTTAGAAAATTCTCTTTAGCCTGAGGTTTCGAATTGTGTCGCAATAGGATGGGACATAGGAATGCAATAACGGCATCAGCGAAATATAGGTATATAACAATTCACCTCTGCCTTATCCTTCTAAGAATACAGGCGTGAAGATGATGCTATTATGCTGTGTGTTCGAAAGAGCAACGTGTAACAATACTGTGCTAGTTAGAGTCAATTAGAGAAGCGGTTTATTATAGTGCTTGCAGATAATGAGCGTCTGCAACATACAAACGTTTACACTTAAACGTTAAGGATTGGTGTTTACTTCGTGTTTCATCCAAGGTTTATCGTGTTACTTTCAGATTCCAACACAAAGTTTGGTTGAAAAAACACAAAAAAAGCAACAAAAAAGGCTGGAATTCGCGTTAAGATAATAGGAATAAGAAAGCGTCCAATTCGTTGAGATTTATCTTTTGTCTATTTCAATATGTATTACAAACTCATATTTCTCATGTAAACATTTCCATATTTCATGACTGGGAAATGAAATCTAGAAAATGTATGCAAATATTTTCTTTAGGAATTATAGATTCCCAATATTGCAACCCTATTTGGAACGCATCTCAAACGTTCTTTTTTTCCTAAATTTAAAATTTGAACTGTGCGATTCCTTTTGCTGCCATGATTTATTCGGTTGCTCATTTGAGCGGGAATTTTTGATCTTATTTATGATTCGATATGTCTGTTGCCTCTGGCATAATGCGATTCGTGATGAATATGTTTACTAAATTATGAAGTTTGAATTTGGAATTTCAACTTTAACTATTTAGGTAACGACAGATTTGCTTTTCTGGACACAAGTGTAGGTACATAGATTAAAAATCCATTTATTCTTTTAGTTCCTTTGTTCTTTTTCTAGTTTTTTTTTCTAACGGCCTTCATTCGGCCTATATTAGTCATTCTTATTAAAATATGTCTTTATACTGTCCTACTCAAATGTCTATAAAATATAATTCTATATTTTTGTTTTAATGCTATAGTTAACAAACAATACGTTTCTAATGTAACCTGTTTATCTATCATGTGTATATCTTAGAAAAAAAAACGGTACAGTTACACTGATAAACTTGTGGGACGAATTTAATGTTGTAAGATAACTGTGTATGTAGGTATGTACGTGTCAAAATTTCTCGAAAACCACTCTTTGTATGCGCCGCTGCGTGGCGTAGGCAGTTAAAATCTGGCCGGGTTAGTTATCTTTGTAGAACGATATTTGGATGGAATAATAAAAAAGTGAATCATACGTTTTTTCGGAATACTGGTGATGAATTTTAATCGGGGATTTGTAAATCCTGGTTTAACATTTGTTTGTGAAGGAACGAGGTATGGTTGTCCTCCATTGAAAAGGGAGGTTCCTCCGGCCAGGTGAAGGAAGGAGGAAAACCTGCACACCTGAGAGGGCCTCCCAAAGTTCTCAATGGTGTGTGTAGTCCGGCAACCAGCTCTAAGTCAGCGTGGTGGACTAAGGCCTAACCCTTCTCATTCTGAGAAGAGGCCCGTGCCCAGCAGTGGGACAGTAATGGGCTGGATTTATATATTTATTTATATTATCAAACTTTGTAATACAAATGTTTTAGACCACGTTTCCCATCGACCTGGGGCCGGTTCATCAATGACAGCCATTGTTGGCTGATGTTATCGCTGGACTCAAACTATGAGATTCGTTATTAAAAGGTCAGATGCATTAACAAATTGGGCACAGAGACTGTGGACTTGGGACATTTTGGAAGATTGATTTTGACTGGCATGTAAAAGAAAGAAAGAAAAATCATTTATTTGCCACAAAAACTAGACTGATAGACATAGGTAATAAGAAGAGGACAGGTGTATAGACTGAGAATACATGTGTGAAATTTGACATGGCTTATAAGAACGTAAACTTAGAGATGACGTCTAATAGAGATGAATGGAAGAAGAAGACATATTGCGCTGACCTCAAATAAAATGGGTTAAGGGCAGGAGGGTGATGATTTTGACTGCCATGTTTTATGAGTCAACAGAGAAATGAATTTATTCTAAGATGGTAGATACCAAAAAATCTGAAAATCTGTCCATCCTAAGGTTGTCTGGTAGAAATCGCCACGTGCGATAAGACCGCCCTTTGTACATTTCTTTTTCTAATTACTGTATCTTTTCTTCTATTACTGGTGTGCAATAAAGTGTATTGTATTGTATTATATTGTATTGTAGATAGCAATAATGGCTTTCTTTATTATTTATAATGCACTAAAAAATAACAAATTAACACAATATAATGGAGATGTCATGTCTATAGGCGACAAACGGTCGTGTAAAAATATATATCTTTTTACATTTTAACGGCACTTCTTAATTTGTAATCTCTCTGAGAAAAATGCTGAAAATTTGGGCACATCAACATTTTGTTTTTATTTATTTACACTTTTATGCAGAAAAATGGTACAAATGCCATAAGGCATTGTCCACAAGTCAATGGTTGACATAAAAACAAAAATACATCGTCCATTTAATTTAATTTATATTTATTCATTCATTATATAGGACCGAATGGAAATTGCTACACCGACAAGTGCTTAGCACTTAAATTTTGGATGGATTTAATTTAATAATGTTGTAATAATTTTTATAAATACGACCAAGTCCACAGCTTACCCATTCAAATAGCACGTAATATTCATAGCACAAAACAATGCACGATTGATTGTGTATGAGATTTAAGTACAAGTGAAACTCAAGGTCTACGCCCAAGTCGAGCTTTGGAGCTTGCATCATACTAATACATGTGATAACTTTCAATTGTAGAGTATTGAACTTAGAATATACATACATCGAGTCAAAAAAAAGGGGTGTTATAAGTTTGTAGTGTGTATCTGTGGATCTGTGTATCTGTCTGTTGCGTCGTAGCTCCAAAACAGAAGGACCGATTACAATGCAGTTTTTTTTAATTGAAAGCTAGTTTAATCGGGTATCACCTTCGCTATTTTTCATGAAAATCTGTTCAGCCGTTCAAAAGTTACAGCTCTTTTTCTAGTTGGAGTCGGGTTTTTGACGGCTGGCTAGGATAAGTTTTACGGATGATACATTCCCATTTGAGAGCAAAAAATAGGAAAAAAAACAAATATCTTCCCATGGAAAGTTTGCTTGCCTATTGCAAAGTAGTCAATTTTTTTTAATACTGGTTACGAAGGTGACAATCGGTCCGTATGCCTGATGATTAACGGTTACTGTAACCTATGGACTATTATAATAGGTTGCAGTGGCAAAGGTTGACAATTTTAAAAGAGGAAGCCGTCCCATAAATGCCCTCTAAAAATTGCTGCAATTAATGCTGCAAGACAAAAATCCATACCTACCGTCTCTTGTAATTTGTAGTTGTAATAATATATAGTCATGTCTGGAAGAGCTCGACCTAACTGAATAAAGCCTTTATTTGTCAGGTGGATGAGTAAATAATATATTATTACGTTGGTCTATGCATTAACCAATTCCTAAAGGGAAGCCGATGAGAATCGGGTTGTATGGACTCTTCGCCACTCTTAGCTTGCCTACGAAATATTATATGACAAATTTAAATTCGGCCTTTTGACGCTACTAAGACCATCAAACAAATCCGAGCAAAGTCACGAGTAGCTCCTAATCCAGGATCACAATGTGATACATGTAATGTTCATCATGAATTTAATTACGAGGGACAAGAGAATTACTCTGAGATTAATCCAACGTGGAGGGCCTAACAATACCTTGTGAACGGTTAAAGAAATATGAATTTGGTGGATGAGGTATATGGAGAAAAATATTGTGATAACAAGACTACCAACTAGACCCAAGTTCACCGACAACTTAACAGACGATTAGTGCAAAATCAGCCATTTAAACATGAATTAATTAATTATATAATAAATTAAAAGCTGACGCTTGTTTTTACTTTTTCTGATTTTCTACAAAATTATTCGATTTTGATTTTTTATTCCAAGCCTATTCCTTATTGCTAGACTTATAACTGCTGCTTATAAATCAATAAAGTAACCAGAACACATTGAAAAATGCATGTACCAATGTTTACGTAAGCATGGGGGGGGGGGGGGGTAAGAGCTTTGCTTACTTTTGCTGGTGAGGGGGAGAGGGGGGGGGTAACAATTGCAAAATAATCTGCTTACGTTATACTTGAACGGCGTAACCGTCTCTTTCGTTTTTTTTCTTTTAGTTTCATGGTCTGAACCGCACCCTTAAACATGACCACGCATTTAGAATAGAATAGAATAGATATTTATTTCATGTAAACCAGATACAGGCACTTATGAAATGTCGAGACTCTAGGTGCACGGTTCCAAATAGTAGGTCCTATGGAGAAGAACCGGCAAGAAACTACATGGTAACTCTTTTCAAATAAATAATAGATTACAATATGTATCAATACAATGTTGTGGTAAGAGCTGCGAGAATAATGCAATTCAATGCGAATACAAATAAGACTGGGATAATAATGAATTGCCTGTGAATAAGATTGGCAGTTACGAGCTGACCAGTTCCGACAGACGGCACCATTTTTGCTACACGTTGTTAATACCACATCCACTCCAATTTCTTTTATCTTAACGTTTCGTACATCGGTTTCTGTACCATGCGTCCATGCATCAGTATCGCTTTGTCATAGGACGTGGATATTAAATTTCTTAGCCAACATATTGATGCACCTTTTGTGTCCTAGATAATGGTTGTATTATCGGAAATGAAGGATATGACAATGAAGCTAGATGGTGGGTGTATAATGGAGATCGTGTTGGTAGTTTATGTTGCAGTAAAACTATTAATGTCGAGTTATTATAATAATACGTACAAGATCTTCTGATTTCCGCAGGTATCTGTTTTTTTAATAAAACTAATATGTACGGTTTGTAGTAGTAAAGTCCGCACATTGACCGTAGTGACGGTTGTAAGTTGAGTGTAGAGAGAAACGTTTCACCAATATTCCAAAGTTATGTTTATTAGTTAAAGTTACAGTTATAAAGTAAAAGGCAATTCTTTCTCTCCGGTGTTGATAGTCACAGAGTAATAAGTACACTATATTAAAAACGTTATTATTAGTTGTAATACTATTTTAGACGCGCATAGCGGGCCGAAAGTAGGTTACAACGTAAGCAGAAAAATGTACGTCAATGAACCGTACATAATATGTAATTAATATATTATTGCCGTGTTGCCTAGCAAAAATTAGCCGCAATTACCTAACTTGAATTAAATATATCGTATTTTTTTTAACAGCGGTAGTTTTTATTTTTTTTGTTTGTTAGCAGCAGTGATAGCCTGGCGGTTAAACGCTCGCCTTCCATGCAAGAGGGTCTGAGTTCAAACCCGGCCCGCATCTCTGACTTTTCGGATTATTGTGCGGATTAGAATTTGATTATCATTTGCGATAACGGTGAAGGAAAATATCGTGAGGAAGCCTGCACATTTGAGAGGGCCTCATAAAGTTCTCGATGGTGTGTGTAGCCCGCCAACCCGCATCAGGCCAGCGTGGTGGACTAAGGCCTAATCCTTTTCATTCTGAGAAGAGCCCGTGGCAACAGTAGGATATTAAAGGAAAGTGTTTGATCATTATTAAATTGCTTCTAACTTTAAATTATATCTAAATTGATGAAGCGTTAATAAAGTACAGCTATCACCTTAAATATTTGAATCAGATTTCAATCTCAAGGTCTAAAAATCAGATGAACAAATTGATAACTATTAACTATTAATAAATGCGATCCAAAAAGCTTTTATTAGCAATAAACAATTCTATCAATCATGATGACCTTTTCTAAGGCCTCTTAATAAATACGAAATGAATTCACTCATATAATAAGTCGAGAATATTGCATGCTATTGCGTGTTGACTATTATTGATATGTTATTGTAATTGATACAAATCGGTTTTTAAACGAAGTAACTATTAACAAACACTTTTTGTTACTGCTACTAATGCTGCAAAACTTTTGTGGTTACTTTATATAGATGTAGAATGTTTTATCGAATATTCATCTATTCGACTCGCATTATATCCGAAATTTAATTTAAATGGTGTACAATAAGGAATATTTGTAGGTATTGTATTATAAATATTGATTCCTTTTGCTAGACGCTAAATTATTAAAGGATGAAACGAAAATTATTTCTGAAGGCAGCTGCTTTTAACACGCTTTTATTAGGTAGGTACACCTATATATAACTAACTTCTATCTATGTAAAAAGTCTTGGAAGTGAAATTTGACCTATTTCCCGGTTTCCGATTGACCTGAAATTTTGCTTACACGTTTAGTTTCGATGACATAAGCGTGTTTTTTAGTTTTCTTTTAAACTATAATATTTCAATTTTTGGCAATAAATACTATACGGTAAAGCGATCACTTTGTCATGTCATCCCTCTTAGTAAATATGTTATTTTTTCAGACTGTACTGTCCCAATGGGCAAAGGTCTCCCCCATAGCCTTTCACTTCTTTTTCTGTGTATTTTTAGATTTAGATCTTAAAATTATAGTGTAATAAATTAATATAGTTACCTGTGGTATATGACAGCCTAACAATTAATTCAATTTAGTAAACAAGTTACCTACCCATGCCACCAGAGTAAAAGTAATTATTTCTCAGATATTATAGTTTATAGAAATTATTCATGTTCAACATTATGAAAGAAAGAAGAAATAAAGAACGAAAAGACATTTATTCGGACTAGATATCAGACAACACAATGCACAAACATAAAAAAGTTAAAAAAAAACGAACAAAAATCAACAATGAACGAAAAGCCATGTGCACCGATAATTCGGTACTGATAATTCGGAATTATCTATTACCCATAACTTCCTACCTAGTAATTTCACGATAACAATGAATTCAAACTAGCACTGTAACAGATAAATACAAATCGCTAAGCTTCGTTGCGAGTGACCTGCTGAACTCGATGTATCGATTTCGTAACTCCTCGTGAGAATCATGACCGGTCAGGCTTGGCATCATATGGTACTGGTGTTGCGTGACATGTTCTTGTAAGTCTCAGTGCAGACAACATTGTTAGATTCGTAAATTTATCCTAACCTAACCGTCAAAAACCCCCGACTCCAACTAGAAAAAGAGCTGTAACTTTTGAACGGCTGAACAGATTTTCATGAAATATAGCTAAGATGATACCCGATTAAACTAGCTTTCAATTATAAAAACTGCATTGAAATCGGTCCATTCGTTTTGGAGCTAAGATGCCACCGACAGATACACATATACACAGATACAATCTATAAACTTATAACACCCCACTTTTTTGTCGGGGGTTAAAAATCACATAAGAAAAATCATTTCATAGTAGCAGTAAAGGCGCATACAGATTGGGATGAGAATTCGGACGTAGAGATTCTAAAAAGACAAAAATTGCCTGTGTCATTCCTTATGAATCATGTATACTATTTCCTTTTCAAATTTCATCAATTCAACCGTTTAAAAAAGTAAAAAAAAAAGTAAAAAGTAAAAAATCGTAAAAGGTTAAACAAACAGACAGAGAGATAGTTATTTTTGCATTATTAATATTCCAACAGTGTACGAAGGTAATTAACGAACTTTTCGAACAACATTCAAAAGGTAAATTAATTAACTTTTGTTCAACATTTGATTGCAATTTTTTCTAAAGTTATCTTAGAAAACTATTAACATAATTATATTTATTTGAAGTTAATCAACTGTTATTAGTAAAACTAATATTCAATAATTGACCTAAAAGAAAGAAAAATAGAAAAAGATTTTATTTTTACGCCCAGTATGACGCACGAAACTTAATTAACCTTAATTACCTACAACCTTTTCTTTCATAGACAATTTAGGACCATTTTCACCGACAAAATAACATGTTTTAAATGAAATCGGAAATTGCGTTTATTGGCACAATTAAAATTAAAACATCGCATTTAATAGAAAAAAAAGGACATTTATGCCAAAAAGGCCTCAGCTCAGCATAATGTCAGATGGCAACACCAGGTGCTACCACCTGACGCTGATTTTCAGCTGCAACCCACAGGTGCCATACGCTCGAATGAGCTTAAAACATCTATGTAAACAAAATATGTAAATAAATAATTATTACCTGTTAATAAATTTTTCGAACTAAATATCTAACCCCATCTGCTGTAAAAAAGTAACTAACCTAACCGTCAAAAACCCGATTAAACTAGTTTTCAATTAAAAAACCGCATTGAAATCGGTCCATCCGTTTTGGTGCTACGATGCCCAAGCAGATACACAGATCCACATATAGACCGATCCACAGAAACACACTACAACTTATAGCACCCCTCTTTTTTGTCGGGGGTTAAAACGGACCCCAAATAAATATAATTGGTGATGCCTGTTTTAGATAATTAGGCAGTGTACATACTTAGTTAACTTTAGTTTTATTGAGAGTATGCAAAATTAAATTAAAAAAAAAAAAAATCAAGCAATAACAACAATTTTATAATAACGCTTCAACACTAGCAATAATTCGCGGTACATACAAAGAAAAGTTTCGCACAGACAGACACATTGATTGTACATAATTGGACAGCCGTGAAGAATGCCTTGTCGTACGTAGTTACGGTATAATTATAGTAATTGTTCGCGTAATGTGCTTCGATAGTCTGTAATTTAGAAATATTTATTGATGTATTTAAATTATACAGATTATTGTATGGGTGAAGTTTTTCATCCATCGTCTAAGCGTGATGAGGAACCCCTTTAAGGGGTTTTTAACCGACTTCCAAAAAAAGAGGAGGTTCTCAATTCGATTGTATTTTTTTTTTCGTATGTTTGTTACGCGATTACTCCGCCAATTGTAAACCGATATTATTATTTGTTTTAGAATAGAATAGAATAGAAGATTTTTATTTGTCTTTCAAATTACATAGGTAGCAAGGAGATACATCATACAAGAAGGTAAAAGACAAAAAGGTCTTGGACTCAGCATAATAGCTGGCAGCACGAAGCATGCACAACTGCTGATATTCTGTCCAAGCCAGTCATGCGTTGAATAGAACACAATTTTTATAGTAATAAATAGGTATATCTATACATAAAAATGCCGTAATATAATGTAAACAATGAAATGGATGTACCGCAAACTCTATAATTGAGTCCCAGAAACCAATGATTGCTTCATAAATAACCATCTGTGGCAATGTGATTTAAATGTACCAAGTGAACGTTTTAAAGGGTATACTCTCGAGATGGTCCCATTTAAATTTGGTGAAGATCTGATGAAGACCTTCGCAGATAGACAATAGATCTCTTGAATGAATAACAGCAATTCTAGCATAATAATAAGCTGTAATCGCATGTTCATGTATTGTGCCACTCAAAATAGAAAAATTAAATAAACTTAAAAAAAAAGTAAAAACCGACTTCAAAAACTACAATGTATAAAATAATTTTTAGTTTTGAAGCCAGAAAAGGCTCCAAATCTCAGCTTCTGCTGTAAAATTTTAGTACACCACTGGTATTCTGAGTAAATGAAGCCATTGCGGGGCTTAAATTCAGGAATGGACCTAAATAAATACATAAGTACGGCATAGGGTCAATAACTCTATAGCCATAAAATACTGAGATAACCACGACGATGACGTAAACATGTATTAGCGATAGCAACATCCATTATAGTACACAATGAGTGGCTCTGTGTTGTGTACAATTACTATAATAAACACTCATACACGTAGTACTTACCTACTTTGTACTTATTTAGTACTTAGTACAACTTTCACTGTGGAACCGGCGCAAATGTAGGGTTATATGCATTCTGTAATAGTAAATATTCATTTATTTACTAACCCCCGACAAAAAACACAGACATTATGTGTCTGTGTCGTCGTAGCTCCAATACGAACGGACCGATTTCAATACAGTTTTTTTAAATTGAAAGCTAATTTAATCGGGTATCATCTTAGCTATGTTTCATGAAAATCTGTTTAACCGTTCAAAAGTTACAGCTCTTTTTCTAGTTGGAGTCGGGAGTCTGTGACGGTTAGGTTATGGTTGAACCTACGGAGTAAGTAACAGTTAGTCATCTTCTCCTAACATTTAACCCAGATATTACTGAAACATTTTCATAAAGCAGATCTTTCTAAATTTTTGATATATTACTTTATGTTCATATAGTGTTCCAGAAAAATATTTTAAAAAATCCTGGTTCCCTGGAAAATCCGGAAAATGAGTGGCGTTATAACGGCCGGTAGTAAAAATGGCGTACATGACCAATATTATTGTGGTTTGGCAGTAGTAACAAGTGGGTTAACTTAACAAATCGCCGCATCCATTCTTCACTGATCTGAACAAACCAGTCCTTGTGTTGAGTAGTGATGAAGTGTGCGAGGTCGCAGGGTCGAATCCCGACCTGTTCCTTTCACTCTTATGTAACGTAGGCGAGCGACCATTGAGTCTAATGTTAATGTTTTATGTTTGTTGTAACGAGTGCTTCTGCTTGTATGTTTGTGTTTTGTTTGAATGGAATATTAAATGTAATAGTACATTTTTTGCTTTCTATTATGTCATCTTCATAATTAGTGCCGTCAGATGGTGTAACAATGCTTTGGGGTCATCCATAAAGTACGTCACACTAATTTCGTGATTTTTTTACCCCGCCCCCGTCCTTGTCAGAGTTGATCACATTTGTGAGGTCCCTAGTGTGACGTCACATATTTTGCAATTTTACATCTAGAAATTATTAAATTAAAACAGCAATTCCGAAATTAGTTTTATTTCCATTAAAATTCTTTTTTTATATGATTTTGAAATGTGACGTCACGAAACTTAGGACCCCTCCCACCCTTTGTCACATAATGTCACACTTCGTCGACCCCCTCCCCCCCTCCTTAACGTGTGACGTACTTTGTGGATGCTCCCTTTGCACTACGAAACTTTGCCTTACCTTTGGATACAAACTTGCCAATTAACTCTTCAGTAACTTAGGAGTTCATATTGCAATGTTTAGTCCAGAAATCGAGGAATAGGATTACAGACAAACTTACTTAGTTAGTATTGCAGACAAACTTGCATAGCTTTATTGACATTGCACCGAACCCGGCGGCACAAATGCACAATACGGTTGGTGTCAGCAGCCTTATTAAAAATAAATTCTTCAAAAATCAGGTTGCTGACATCAACCCTGCGACTGTCGACAGATTCGGTGTGTAGACCGCGCCTTATATTCACTAGGGGACAAAGTCGAGAGACATGTCGCGGGCATTCGTGACACATTTACTTGCGATGTTCCCGGGACAATGTCGACGGACATTTCTCTCGTCCACCAAGTTGTGGTCTAGATGTCGCCCGAGGAGGCAGTGTTGTTAACGGCTTTAATTAAAGTCGCGGAGCAGAGTGAAACACGTCCTCATTACACAAAATATACTGTCGACTGTGGAGAAGGTTTTTTGGGATTATGTCTGCCTGCCTGGTATTCGTATGACAGCCAGGATCGACTACTTAACCGAGGTCTCAATACGAATAGAATAGATCTTTATTTCATGTAAACAAGATACAGGGTATGAAATGTCGAGACTCCAGGTGCGCGGTTCCAAATAGTAGGTCCTATGGAGAAGAATCGGCAAGAAACTCCATGGTAACTCTTGATTACAATCTTGATCTCAATGTTGTGGAAAGAGCTGCGAGAATAATGTGATATAATATGAATAAAAAATAAGAATAGGATAATAATAATTTTCCTCTGAATAAGATTGCCATGACAGTTAAAGTTACCTGCTCAATGTACTACCAAGAACAGTTACCCATCCAAGGCATGACCGATTGGACGTGGACACGTCAAGCATAGTGTTGCCCATATAAATACAAAAAAACAGGTTTTATATCTTTTTTGTATCTATTATTTATAATACTGTCTACCTTCAATAAAATAAAGTAATAAATAATTGTGTCACCATTAATTTACTAGCTGTTCAAAAATTGGCTTCGCTGATTATTCAAAATTTTGTAAACAATTTTGTAAAATTTTAATCAAATAACTTTATTGAATAACTAAACAAGTTTAGATATTATTTTAACTGCGAATGATTTATTGGGCCGTAATAGATTTTTATTATCATCTATGTTGACTGAACAGTTTTTCAAGTCATTTATATGGTCATTTATGAATAACTAACAGTAACTGTTGCTGGCAGCTTCACCGGCGCGTTTCATTTTTATCAAAATTAAAGTTAAAATAGGTTGAATGACACTGCAAAAACCAATAATTACGAGACCATTCCAGGGTTCCCAACTTAGGGGTTTTCTACCCAAAAGGGGGTAAATAAGTGGGATGGGATTTTTAGGGGTATTTTTGGGATTTTTTTCTCTTGACTTTTACTGTGAAGTTTATAATGATTGTGACGCAGCTAGCTGTAAACGTTTTGAAAATGTTTCAATTATTTTATATTAATATATACAATTTATTTATTATTTTTTTAGGAGGATTTTAGGAGTTTTTAACTTTAGCTTTAGGGATAAATATTTTTGTGACTTGGTAACACTGGAGTATTCTGACACTATTGAAATACTAGAATAAGGGCCCTTAAGCCGGACAAGAATTATTTTTATTATTATATTAAGCAATAACACGGCTAAAGTCGCCCTATATTGGGACTCGGACCTCAGCTTAGGGCGTTGCTGGGGGCAAAGCAAAAGGGGCCTTGTAAACGGGCGACATGTGGTATGTAGAGTAGATGCGATATGTCTTATATAGTACGCTCAAATCATTATGAGCCCTCGAATTCTCTCCCTCTCTCCCTCTAGCACCTATAATAGTACGCTCAGTTCAGGGCTCATAAAGATTTGCGGGTAGTATACAGAGGCGCTGAACTAACACTGTACTTGGGACGAGTCGATAATAACCCATTTGGCAAATTAGCTTCAAAATTTACTACCTACATTACCTAACTTGAACCTGTTGTCCTCTTAATATAGCCTATACTTAGTGCTAAAATTGCCGCCATAATTTAGGAGCAGTCACCTCATGACGTCACCTAGGTGTGGCTCGCTAATTAATATTTATTACACTAACTGGTAGGTAGTATGGTATTTTGCGTAACTGTGTGGTCGTAACCTAAGATTAGGTCATCTGAGGTCACCATATCTTATCTTGTTATCTTATTGTAAGAGACCAGCTTGTTGTTAGTCAATTCATAAATGTTTATGAAATACGATATCTCAAAGTAGGATTTCTCCTGTAACGACAGTTTACTAACATACAGGATAATTTTTTATGTAGTGAGCATAATTTGTAGAGTGATTCAGTCTCTGTTCCTAAATGAAAACGCAGTATTGGGATACACTTTAAAACAATACGAAAATTCGACTTAGTATCCGACACGCATAATTTACTAGCGCAAGCCATGTAGAGTGAAATTTTTATTTTGTTTTAGAGTGTATTTGCAGTTCTGTGGTTGCATTTGAGAATGGATCACTCAGCAAATTTTGTGCACTAATTAAAAAAATTGCAGTGATAGCCTGGCGGTTGAACGCTCGCCTTCCATGCAGGAGGGTCTGAGTTCAAACCCGGCCCACACCTCTGACTTTTCGGATTCATGTGCGGATTAGAATTTGATTATCACTTGCGATAACGGTGAAGGAAACCATCGTGAGGAAACCTGCACATCTGAGAGGGCCTCATAAAGTTCTCGATGGTGTGTGTAGTCCGCCAACCCGCAATAGGCCAGCGTGGTGGATTAAGGCCTAAACCTTCTCATTCTGAGGAGAGGCCCGTGCCCAGCAGTGGGACAGTAATGGGCTGAATTTATTTATTTTTAATTAAAAAAATATCCTATATCGACACTTCGGAATATAAAGGGCGTAACGGACAGTTTGACAAAAATTACTTTTTAATGGAACCATACTCAGTTTTTTACGCCCTTTCGACCTGTTTTTATCTACGTTAAAATATTCGCAAAAAAAAAAAAAAAAACGACCTACGTTAGTTTTAGTTAGTTATAAAAACTGCGATATATTATTATATTGTAATGAGGTCGAACGTTGACTGAAGCCACATCGGTATTCTGACAACATTTTGAACCGACACAGAAATTAAAATTGGTATTCTCATATAAACATTTACGTCAAAAATGAGATTGAAATGAGTCTGTAAGAAGATTACAAATCATACTGATGTCAGTAGAATACCGATTTTTTGTCACTTCAAATGTAATTTCAATTCGGTCAACTTTCAGTAATAGTGTAAATTAATTACGAGAATTGGGCTTCTGATTGCTTTGAAGCCATACTTGACACAATTAAAGAGCATCTACCTTAATGACATCACCAAGGAGCGGCATCCTATTTATTATTTAAGTAACAGATAAATCTGCAATGCTTACTTGTGACCGGCTTACGAAATCACTTGCAATAGGCAATAAATACATCGATATATTCATTTAATGTTAATAGTAGTTTGGTATGCAAGGAACTGTATTGGCAGGAATGTTACGAGAAAGATGCCGTCATATGGTCTGCGAGAATAAGCCATCACCTCTCATCCTGTTGATGTCGTAAAAGGTAGGGATTATTTGTCACACGGAGGAATTATAAAAATTCTCTTGTGTGGTAAATAAAAATTAATTTAATCTTTTCTTTTTAACCACCGACAGAAAAGAATCTGTCTGTGGCCTCGTAGCTCCAAAACGGATGGACCGATTTCAATGCAGTTTTTTTAATTGAAGGCTAGTTTAATCGGGTATCATCTTGGCTATGTTTCATGAAAATCTGTTTAGCCGTTCAAAAGTTACAGCTCTTTTTCTAATTGGAGTCGGGGGATTTAGATGGTTAGGTTATTAAAAAAAAAGCATTGCATAGAATTTCTCCTGTACGTATCATAGTACAGTTTACTAACATACCTACATCTGATATGCATAGTATTAAGCGTTCGTTCACACTTGATACTTTTAGCAGCAGAATCGAGTTATTTTTTTATTTTTTATTTTTCTCGTTCATTGGCAGGCTTTTGCTTACAAAAAGTGAATTGAATAACGAACGCGAAAACGGGCGATTCTGCTAATAAAAATAGTGTGGATGGGACTTAATAAATAATGGCTAATGATTGTACTAAATATACAACATTAGTTTTAGTATATGAAAAAGCCGAATTTCAGTTTGGGTCCTATACTAAAAGTTGTTAATAATGATGTATATACAATACATTATAAACCCCCTTTCGGTTTTCGCATATACTATAAAACAATAATGTTGTAAACCCCCCCCCCCCCACCCCCATATTATAAACCCCCTTTCGGCTTTCGCATAAACTATAAAATAATAATGTCCTATAATAATTTAAAAAGAAACAAAATGGCAGTGCCTGGTGATTCCTCATTGCAGTAACAATCTAACTTATAACCTTTAATATCACCGTTTGCAGTTTCATTCACCATACACACCCATTTCTCACGGTATCGGCAGAATCATACACGCAATAACAAGAAATAACAAACATGATGCCACGCCCCGTCGGCTCGGCTATGAATACCGAGTCACCTTTTGAAATGGGTGTTGAAAGATAAATAAAAGATATCAGGAGAATAGGCCGTAGCTATATCTATAAGACCTTACCTTTGTAGTCCTGCACCCTAATTAAGTAAAAATCACCTGACAGCGACCCGACAGCCACGCGACAGCAGACGGAGCGCGATCGGTCGCGAAATGTCAAACAAATTCGTATTATGTACGGCATTCGTCCGCCTGTAGCGACTTGTCGCGTTTGCAGCGCCATGTATGCTCTTTTTAACCGACTTCAAAAAAAGGAGGAGGTTCTCAATTCGACGCGTATGTTTTTTTTAATTTTTTTTTATGTTTGTTACCTCATAATTAGTTCGTATATTGTCTGCCAGAGGGCGAACCCGTAAGCGGTGGCTGTCGCGTCGCTATCGGCAAATACTTAATACCAAAGTGATGTTCGACAGCAGCTTCCGCGCGATTTATGCCTGTCGCAAACTGTCTTATACATCGGTAATTAGGGGTCCGGTCCCTTTAAAGGGATATAGTACTCATCATTATGAACAACTTTTATTATAGGACCAACCCTGAAATCGCAAAAACAAAATCAGCTGCAGATTTTTTTCTGGAAATCTATAGTGCGTACTTTTACTTGGCAAAGAATTTACTTAAACTTATTTATACTCTTAGCTTATATTTTGGTTTGGAATTTATATTCATCGTGAGATGTTTAAATTAGATGAGTATTTAAATCGATTTACATATATATAAAAGCTTTTTGCTTAAAAATTTTTTCGATCAGAAATAACCAGCCCAAACATGTTTTCAGAATTATATTTTTCATATAACGTAAAATATCTGCATGATTCGGCGTAAAATGGATCGGGGAAACAGAGCTATACATAAATAACGAGTTATATAAGCCGGGACAGAAAACTCATTAAATTTGTAGTAACATACATAATATTCACTCCTGTAACACACGGAGAGTACCTAGCCAGAGGAGTCCAGTTAGGATTGCCAGATCGGAAGACCAAAATATCTGGACAAATTTTCAAAATGTCGGGATTTTGTGGTTGTTGTCGGGAGAAATTAATATTATGAATAAAAATGTAGAATAGAAAGTTTATTTTTAAAATTAATAGACTACAAAAACACGAACAATATTGATCCAAAAAAAACTTCAGTATAAGTACACTTAATTTTTAGGTTGCCACTTTCCGTTCCGTTCGAGTTTAGAGTGAACCTGAAAGCGCGCGGCAGTTTCAAATTATTATTTTGTTAGACTTTCCGAAAAGTTATTTGTCTGAAGATTTTGAGTTTTGTCGGGAGTCATATGAAATGTCGGGAGAATCCAGACGAATCCCGACCATCTGGCAACCCTAAGTCCAGTCCATGTTACTTGGCAAAGAAAAGGCAAGTTTGTCTCTAACCAAAATCACTTGCGTTGTGAGCTTCGTACAGCACTTACAGCCCGGCCAGAGTGCCAAACAAGGTCATGGTCATGGCTGTAAATTGTAAGGACGTGTACCATTTGGTTCACAAAAGAAAAAGAATTTGCCCTCATTATTTCATCAGTTAATGCTCGCCTCACGAGCGATAATTGCTCGGCGATTATTTTGTCGCCGAATATATCAAATCAATTTATTTGCTTAACGGTGAAGGAAAACATCGTGAGGAAACCTTCATACCTCAAAAGGCTCCAAAAATCGATGGTGTGTGTAGTCCTGGTGGTCCCGCACCTGGCCAGTGTGGTAGATAGTAGACTTAGGCCTAAGACTCTTCTCATTCCGAGAAAGGACACAGGGGGTTTATTTACTACGAATTCTTATAGCAGGGCTGAAATTGAAATGCCCAGACATATCCAGTATAAACTGACCTCGCACTGTATGAGCTTTTCGTACAAAGAAAGGTCAGCTTATTCTGGAAATTTCTCGGCAATTCAATTGCAGCCCTGCTATAAGATATCGTAGTAAGCCCCCAGAGCAGTGGAACAATAATTAATTATTATTAGAACAAACTTCCCAATTACCAATTTTATTTAAATTCTCATTCTCATAACTGATCTTCCAACATTTCTCTAATTTGGCGAGGCTTCCTCTTGAGTTTGCTATTTATCTGTCAAGTATTTTACACAGATTTTGTCTGTGTAAAGCAAAATTAACGTTATTGTTGTAAGTTTAAAGTACACTTTGCTTTGTCAAGAGTGAATCCCCATTGATGAATTCTTGGCCCCATCTGTGTCGTGCAATTAACAATGTTAAGTCATGGGGGTTATTCTCAAACTGAATAGAAAAGAACAATCATAATATTTTCTGAATGTTCTGTTAAAATAACTTTTAAAACACTCAAATTATGTGTTTCAATAAATAAATACTTACATTTTACGTACTTACGTATTTATTCATCATTATTTTATGAGGAATCCTAAGCAAGAAGTATTTCATGTAAAAAGTTAAAAAAAATCGCATTTCATTTAAATGTAGAGAGTGCTAGAGAAACTGTTGTATATTTTTAAGAAAAATTAAGAATTTTATCTATAACCAATGAAATCCGAGTTCCTTTTCAACTGACAATTTTAAACTTGAATTGACTTTCGAATAGCACCACTGTCTCCGTTATTTAAAACTAATCGAAAAATCACCACCGGATTCACTATCGAATCCCTACAGCATAGTCTCCCAAGAAAGTCACGCCCGTCTGTACAATAGTGCGTAATTTTTCGAACCATTTGCTTTGCCGGCCATTGTTGTTGGAACTGCAATTAGGCGACAGAGGGGAGACTTAACGGTCCTCTGATCGACTCTTAATAATTATTGTAGTAATTACGTACGGTTTGTTACCGTACTCTTGTTTTCCAATTTTGAAATCACTTTTATTATTTTACGCGCAATCTATTCGTGAATTTTGCGGGCCGGAGTATTTTCGAATGGTTTTGAGAATAGGGTGCTTTATTTTTTGGGGAAATAATGGTTTGTTGTGTCAGACTTATATTAAAAGGGTTTAAAAATGTTTGGAGGGGATGGGAAAGTGCCACTTAACTTACCGAAAATGGATGGTATTTGGCCTACAAAAAAAATATTTTTATTTTTTTGTAGTAAATTTCACTTTTTCGTATGTATTTTGATGCTCAGCCTCAGAAAATCCTGGCTAATTATCATCAAAAAGTGACTGCTTTCTGCTCGAAAAGGTATTTTCCTCCAAAAAACCATCAGGAGTAAAAGAAATAGACAGTCAAAATTCACAATAAAAAAAAAAGAATGTGTCTTTGCTTTGAAATACAGGGGGCACTGAAAAAACGTAACGGGTAAAAATAAATAGAATAGAATAGAAGAATAGAAGATTTTTATTTGTCTTTCAAATTACATAGGTAGCAAAGAGATACATCATATAAGAAAGTAAAAGACAAAAAGGTCTTGGACTCAGCATAATAGCTGGCAGCGCGAGGCATGCACAACTGCTGATATTCTGTCCAAGCCAGTCATGCGTTGAATAGAACACAATTTTTATAGTAATTAATTTTTGTAGTAAATAAGATGTTGCTATTTACAACCGAGTACTTGGTTCGGTTGCAGACTGCAAAGTCGTTTTTACCCGACTGCGCGACACAAAGGGCGGTAATTATATTAGATGTATATTTATTGTACCCATCATTGAACAAATTTACTAAGGGAAAAAGAAAAAATTACGAAAATTTTTTTTTATACTGTATTACCTACGTACTAATTTTTTTTTAAACCGCCTCCGAGGACCATAAAACACACTGTGACAAATATTACGGCCGATCCAATGCGGTCTGTCAGTATGAATAAAGATAGGCCCCATATCTCATTCCTTAAGACATTTTACTTATGACGGTAGCTGTAAATTTGGTATTCAACGACCTGTTACCTTACAACGGAAATTGAACTTTATTCTTAAAATATTACAGTTCATTTCGGGTTGGTGGTTTTGGGTAATAAATCGGTAATACGGTAGGTTATATCGCCAATATCTCAGGTTCTGAAAAGTGGTTTAATGATTTTCAATGTTTTTAGCCTCCTTCGGGTATTTGTGTACCCTGGCGTGAAGTGATAATGGACTTACATCTCGTTTCTTCTTTATCCTCCCATCTTTTAGGATTACCAGGGATTTCTGCGCTACGGACTGATTTAACTCATTATCAAGACCGTTTACGCTGAGACAATGGTCGAAATTCGACTGTAATTTTATCTTTCTGCACTCCTTCTCCATATAAACTTTAACTATGCCAAATCTCACACTCCTCCGTGCGTGCAATATGCTTAAAAAGGGGCACAAAGTTTTCTCTTCACGTATATATAGATAACTAGCGGCCAGTCACAGTTCCACGCTGGTGTACATTTTTACAACTTGGGGTACATTTTTGAAACTTTCGTAGGGGGAATGGGATCTCCCATTTACCTTTCTTTTTTTTTTTTTAAAAGCTTTGCCCCTCACTAGGATTTCTCCTGTATCGAGGGTACAGTTTACAAACATACATTTCACATGCACACACACCCAGACCCGAAACAAATATTTGCAGATATATTTTTACCTAGATAGTTCAGATATGACACGATATTAAAATCGTATCGAAGCTCTACGAAGTGTATCAGAAATGCGTGGCCATATTCATTTAAAGGTGTGGATCAGACCATCAAACTGAACAACTTTGTCTATGGGACCAACAACGTAATCGCGATTTTTTTTTTAGTTATTTACGTAGCATCTCTACGTGTTAATCTAGATTTGGTTGACTGTACCAAAACTAGTAATAGAACAAACAATAGTCCCAAAATCATATTACACCACAAACTCCCTTTTAGTTAATAATATTGTTGGTATTTCTGTTAATTTGGTGAGCTGAGCCCAATAGTTTGTTTTGCTTTGTAACCTGTAGTTTTTATTTGTTTTGCTTATTTAATAGTTTTGGACACTGATTCTGTTTGGTTTGCGAATTAAGTTGTTCGAGTATTTTTGTTGTTGTTAGTGATTTTGTGGAGTATTTCTGGGGGTAGAAATGTTTGCAGGATATTGTCAAGGGGCCGTCCATTAATCACGTGAGGCTTGAAAGGGGGGGAGGGGTTTTAGCAAAAATCACGGAATATCACAAGGGGGGAGGTGGTGTAGTAAGATATCACGTGTATTAATTTTTTCGTCAAACGTGGTTTGATGAAACCTGTATTTAAAGATAATATTCTAAAAAATTAAAGATTTTTCATGTACTAAAAAATAAACGTGATTTTGGGTGGTGGCGGGGGGTTAGTCTTAAACCTCACCACGTATCACCAAAGGGGGGGGGGGGGGGGGTCAAAATAAAAAAAACACGTGATTAATGAACGGCCCCCAAGCCGTTATGTGCCCATAGACTAACCAATTTTACATACATCTTATTTGATAGAAGATACGTTTTTATTCATGTGGACCATATACAGGTACTTATGAATAGTTCAGTCCAGGTGCCACGTTCCAAGGTGTAGACTTCCTATGAGAAGAAAGGACAAGAAACTCCATGATTACTCTTTTAAATTAAGAATTTCTTACAATATTTTATTTTTATTTTGGTAATCGGTTTACGTAATTGGTTACCTTTTACTGCAGAGAAAAAAATTATCAGAAACTTGCTTTTTATAAACAGATATTTTCATTTTACATGGAAACTAGAACGATTTGAGCCTGAAAATTTTCCTTATAGAGTAGTCTAAACACACTTCGATATGTTAATTTGATTTTTATAAAATTGTCGATAGTCTTCGACAAATACTGTTTTGATTTTGACGCAATACCCACAAGCTGGCTCGCGCGTGTTTTTGTATGCAGCCGATTTGACCACTGCATCGCCTTAAATGTTACATCCGCTATTTTTCTATGTAATTATATTCAAAGAAGAGGTTTGTGACTAGCTGTGGATTTTTACGGGTTTCTATGAAAGCGTATTTATGCCATTCAATGTAAATTTGCAGATTTGCTGATCGATAAAATTAAAAACTGCTCTCTCTCTTGCAAATTCTAAAGAAAATATAGAATTCTTGCTATCTGTCTCATCAGGTTTCTAAACACAACAAAGAATGGGAGAGTGAGGGGACAGGAAAGGGAGGGAGGGGTTTATTTAACCTTACATGAAGGCTACCTGAAAGTAAGATGGGATACATTGGAAGTAGGTATGTTTGTTTGTAACTAAACAAACATTCGCTAAAAGCCGTGTGCCCATACAAGAAGTGCGTTTGGATAACCTCGTGTTTGCTTGTTTCGGATTGCTACAAGAAAGAATGAAAAATAATTTATTTGGTTGCAAAATTAAGGCACCACATGCAGAAATAAAAAATAAAAATGTAACAAAAACAGCATGAAAAACAATTTTTTTTTAAATTAAGGCACCACTATCAAAAATAAAAAGAACAAGAAAAACAAAAAAAAACAAAATTTATGATAAAAAAATTATTACATATTATAATAAAATGTTAAGAAATAAGAAAGTTTATTTACCTTTTTTTGTTTTGGCCGTCGGAAAAATCCTCAGTTCTGAAGGGTGCGCAGGACATTCCCGAGTGATTATTATTACTACAGACAGTAAATAAATAAATAACCAATAATTCACCAAATATAGATGAAGTTTTCTCAGAAAATTATGAATGTATTCCAGTAATACAACGCATATAAGAAATGCCTGATCATATTTAAGGTTGTGGATCAAACCATCAAACCGAACAACTTTCTCTATGGGACCAATATCGTAATCGCAAAATAAAAATCTGCTGTCCCATAGTTTGGGTTGAGTAGGTACTGAAATTTTGTATGGGACAGCTGATTATTTTTTCGCGATTACAATGTTGGTCCCATAGAGAAAGATGTTCAGTTTGATGGTCTGATCCACACCCTTAAATATGACCATACATTTCTGATGAACGTTGTGTTCTATCATTAAAAAAAAATCTTGCCCAGGTTACCGTATCCACATAACCTACTTCCCTCCAAACTAAGAAAACACCGCGATCTTCCCTAATATAATATTCGTAAGTTCATAACGCAGAAATCAAATATAGGAAAAACTGTTGGCGAAAAGAACAGGAATTCGTATGCGTATATCGTCGGGTTTTCCTTCTTTCCTTCAAACCCTCAGGGGAAAGGAGAGGGGGGAGGTTATCCAGGAATATTGTATTGTTTCATATCATACTTGTTATTGAAAGAGGATTCGATTGAGAGAAGACTCGTGATTGACAAGAATTTATTATTTGCAAAAATAAAGGGTATCATAAAGTCCCAATTTTTGTGGAAAAACAAGTTTGAATAAGAACTGGAATTGTACTGCGACCATCTGTTCAATACACCAGCCACTTTAGCTTCGGATCTACCGTGATCTCTATAACTTTATAAAGTATTTATGATAACCACCACCACCAGTATTTATGGTGACCATGGCGCTTGCAACAGTGCCGAAATATCGGGAACTCAGAACAATATATAAAAATGGCAAATACCCCGTTTTGAACTCTAATACTAATGTTAGTGACCATGACAGTTTAAAAACTTCTATTTATGATAAAGTTTAACTTACAAATATAATTCTGGCATCATGGGTATACATACATACGCGGCTACATACCAAGCTATATAGGTATATCTCTAAAAATCAAGCTTAATTACTGTATACGTTAACTTTAAGGCTTTGATGTTACACTTTTTATAAAAAAATTATTACTATTATATTATTATAAGCTTATGCTGTCCCAATACTGGGCAAAGGCCTCCCTCCCTTTCCTCCACTTCTCGCGATCCCGCGCTGTATCGGGCCATTCTATAAGGAAGGCGTCCAATTCGTCCCGCCATCTCCTTCGTGGTCTGCCGCGACCCCGTCTTACTGTCTCAGGACACCAGTTCTGTGCTATGTGGGCCCACAGTTCGACGGGCATACGGCAGACATGTCCTGCCCAGTCCCACTTAAGCGGAGCGGCTATTTATGAAATAAATAAAATAAATAATAAATATATTTTCAGTATAAGCTGACGTCATTGTACGGGAAACCTAAACAGTAGTAGAGCACAGAGCTGTAACTTCTGAACGGCTGTACAGATTTTCATGAAACATAGCTAAGATGATACCCGATTAAACTAGCTTACGATTAAAAAAAACTGTATTGAATACAGTCCATCCGTTTTGGAGCTACGTCTCCACAAACAGATACTTATAACACTCCTCGTTTTTGTCGGGGGTTAAAAAAAAAATCCTGTAAAATTATTTAGCAATAGTTGCGAAATCATTTACAACACTTGCTCCTTTATCTTGATTTGTGAGTGTAACAGACAGAAATACAGAATAAAACATGGTGTCAACATGTCTGGCACTTATCTATTGTTAGTGGTACCATAGATTTACTAATCGCCTGGTACTAGGGAGATATCGGCGGGAAATGTCACACAAAGACTTATTGCTTTGCAAGTAAGTGTTGAGTTTATTTTATTAGTTACTGGATACTGCTAGGGCTACGAAATGATCGCTAGGTACTACTTATTATTTGCAATTGGCGAAACATGATATTTTTTCATTCAATAATACATACATTAATTGTTATTTATATATTTGAAATAACCTACTAGCTATCCTTTCAATTGAAACAAACCGCATCGAACCTGTATCTTCCATATTTTTAATCAGAGGCTAAAAACGACCTCTAAGCTATTAAGGCACGTAACTAAAGAAGTGCAGTTGCCGCGCAGTTACAGTAAAATTTTGATCAAAACAACACATTTGGTCTACTCTTAGCATCAGTGAGATACGCTCGCGTCAAGTTCGAGTGTCATAGCAATAGGATCGGTGCGTCAAAAAAATCAAAATTATATGAATTAGCCCTTGGGTTTGATACCAAACCCAATCGCCTGCTAGATGCTAGTCGAAAGCTGCCACTTTGACAATTGACAGCTTACGACTGGCAACTGGCTGGCAATAAGTGTTGGTATTAAACCCCAGGTCTTACCTTCTATTCTCACCTCGCCTCGGCCAAATCAGCTTTTATAGCTTTTTCCAATATTTATATATCGATCTATTAGATCCGACCTAATATTATCAGCAAAATGCATCACAGATTCGTTAATGCCATTGTTAACATTATGTTGTAAATGCCCATGTTTATCGATAAATATTTTCGCGGATAATGATGATTTAATTATTAAAATCGCGCGCTCAAATCCGCCATTACAGCCTGGAGGGTAATTACGTTGTTAGGGTTCCGTAGTAAAATAAACAAAAGAATTAAAAAAAATAACCAAAAGTGCCAAACAAGCATACGTCCTGCCGGATGGTAAGCGGTTACCGTAACCTATGGACGCTTGCAACACCAAGGGCTTCACTTACGCGTTGCCGACACTGTAAATATCTTTTCACTCCGTTTTTGAAGACGGCATTCCATTTAGAGTTTTTAGCAGAAACCAAAATGAGGCTTTTGTAGGTAATTAATTTAATACTAGTAACTACTGTTATTACCACGTTTTTATTAACTTGCTTTCTTGTCTGTCTGTTTGTTTGTTTATTTTTTCAGTAAAAACTTTGGAATCGATTTTAAACTAACTTCCCGACGTGCTAGAGACATGTACTTTAAACATAGCTCAGAACTGGATGACAATGCATTGTTATCTATTTTAACATATTATAAATATCAACCAATAAGCAGCAAATAATAATATTTTATTTTGTATAATTTATTACACCCCATGTTTTTAGTTTTAAATCTTCCAAGTAATAGTTTTAGTTCATTTAAAAACGTGGTACATATATATTTAAAAATAACTTGATAAATCAAGCTTCATGATGACTTACCACACTGTGCCAGATGTACTCAGGTATTGTCATTCGAGGAGGGTATTTCCGACCCCATCATTCATCATTCAGATTAGAATCACGATTACACCCGCACATTTTAAAGGAACGAGAAATACGTATTATCATACATTTACAGTGACACACATGTCCTTCGGTAACATCCACAATGTGCCTGATATTTCCATTTAACCAACCTTTTGACTACTACCTTGACCTTCCAGCCCGATCAATCGAAAATACACCTTCTTCTACAAGATGTAAGGTTGATTTTTGAATGGGATGTACGTAACGCAAATATCAATATCTGAAAGTTATTGAAGAGCTGTCAGGTATTGGATTGAATTTGTTTTTTTTTTATCAGAATTCTACATACGGATACATCGAGTGTGAGACGCTTGTAGTTCAAAGGGAGTGCTTGTAGTCAGGATTCGTAACACGTTTGGTGTTTGAAGATGGGGAAATTATGTTTGTTTATGGGTTAGTTCCCTTGGGTTTTCAGCCTTCTTTCTAGGAAGGTTTGATCTATTAGGCGCTGAACCGATAACAGACTTTTTATTGCGGACAAGAATTTTGATGACTAAAATTGCCCCCGGACAAGAAATTATATGACAAATACTGCTGACAAAAAAAACCTCGGCACGAGCTCAATGTATACGACGTTCATTTTGTCGTTAGAACTCTAGTGTCCTCATTGGCAACGACTATCCCAGGGACATTCTATTCAGCGGCAGTCCGCCAGACAACAAGTCCAAAACAGTAGATACTTATTTTCTTAATTCTTCTTATTAAATATTAAAAGAACAGCACCTTAGTAGTCATTAAATAGTTTATTATACCTAAATTCAATGGATTTCATTGCACAAAACGACAACCAGGACCTACTCGTCTTTCCATTTGGTCCTTTGAGCCGGATTTTATTGTACAAAATGACACCCAGGACCTACTCTCTTTCCATTGCGTTTGAATATAAGTAATACATTCCTAACCTTGCTGAAACTTTAACTGACCCGATAAGACTACTGCTCAGCGTAATAACTGCTAACAAGAAACACTCGCGGATTTTATGGCCCCACTCAACCGTCCTACGCGATGTGTTTAATGTTACCAATTTATTACGAACGAGTACTAACTCAATCTCAATTACAAATGCTGATAGTCTTATGTCGTATTTAATGCATTTTCTCTTTAAGTATTAAAGACTAAAGCCTGAATTTTATATAATAAGGAAATGTTACAGAATATTGAACCCTATAGGGCCACGGTCCCCGATAAATAAGCAGAGGTTTAAGACAGAAATGGCCGTTTTAAATGAAATTAATATCAAGATTAAAGTATTTTTTAAACGTCTACTATTTTTTCTTTAAACATAGTGTGCCACTTTGTTGTTTGTAGTTAAACAAAACAAAAGTAACAAATATTTTAAGGTCATTAAGTTTTAACTGTTGCTAAACACGTAACTTAACCATTATTAGTGACAGCTCAAATAAACTTGATGTCGTTAAAAATAATTATAATCAATCCATTTTAAACAAATGATTCCTTGCATTTATTTATTGTTATATTTCAAATGTAGATAGTATTGTTCTCATCCACAGCTTTCCACTCCTTTGTTTTCGTTTATAATCTACTATTTTAAATTTTTAATAGAGTTACAATGGAGGTTCTTGTCTTCTATATAGGGCCTATTATTTTCAACCGCGCACCTAGAGTCTCGACATTTCATAAGTGCCTATATCTGGTTTACATGAAATAAAGATCTATTCTATTCTATTCTATTCTTGAATTACTGTCATGCTTAATGAGCTAGTAGGTAATAAATATTCTACACTTTATCAAATTAGAAATTAAATTAGGCATGAAAAATTCACAAATGGCCTGCCTAAGTAAGGCTCATGTTCCTGCTCGATTAAGGAAACCCACTAGCGTTCCTAAATACCCAGAAACAGTGGCTGTGTTAATTCTCTAATAAACTAACTCTAATTTAGATTTCACGTGTCATCATCCACTTCTTGCTAACCATAATTAAATCGCTGCCCACAAATCGCTGTTTCTCTAGCCCGACTCAACCCTCCCCACGCCGCGGGCAGTTCATTCTTCGACGCTGCTCACTTTCTTGCCCCATATCCAGTGTTTGCTGAGCACACATGAGTTTTTGCACCTTTTTTGCCCGATGCACCCGTGACACCAGTTTTTGCTAGATGCGGGCAAATTGAGATGTTCGTTACTTATTTGTTGGATTTATTTGATTTGGTCTTACTGGGTAGTGTTTTGTTTTCGAATTATGTTTTTGTAGCTTATCTGTTTATGCCGCGTACTCTTTTATACACCTTTTGTTTGTTCAACAGTGAACTGCGAATGGATTTGATGTTGATGATGGTCCAAATCACAACATCCTGTAGGCCGATTGGTAATCACTGTAATATGATGTCAACGTAAATGAAGATCGTGTTGTTTATTGACTTACCTCAATAAGGAATTTTGCTTGATTAAACGTAAATAAAAATATGAATGAATAATTAAAATTATCACAAATAAAAATAATACTTTCAAATGGTGACACAAAACAGAGAATTGCAATAGCAAGCGTGTGAATAGGGTTACCAAGGAAACACGAAGGAGTGACGTCATAAACTTGATGATGGTGTTTGAAATAGCGTTCCGTTTTACGTAAATTATTCGTGCCTCGGTAAGCCACCTTTGTCCTATTGGTATAGAATAGAATAGAAAAGTTTTTATTTCAAATAAACCAAATATTAAGCATTTTTTAAATGTATTTGGACTTAAAGGTGCACGGTTTCATAAATGTTGGTCCTATGGAGAAGAACCGGCAAGAAACTCCACGAATAGATTTCTTACATAAAAAAGGTTGTTACAATTTTTTTTTAGGACAATATGAGAGGGTAAATCTGATAATAAATAGTGTAAAGGTTAAGATCAGAAGTGCTAATTATAGCTATTATAATTATAAACCTTATTCAAACAATATTTGCAAACTCACTGCCGAACCCTTAAATTTTCAGTTTATCAAAAGCTTTTGTAAAACATGTTGAAGAGAAGCAGTTTACAAAGAACTTTGACTCTGATCCTCGCGTGGGCAGACCGCGTTTGGACCTTGTTTACATAACTTAGTTTAAGTGTAACTTTATTTTAAGTTTACTGTTATGTACAGCAGTAATAGCCTAGCGGATGAACGCTTGCCTTCCATGCAGGAGGGTCTGAGTTCGAAACCGGCCCGCACCTCTGTCTTTTCGAATTTATGTGCGGATCGCAATTTGATTTATCACTTGCGTTAATTATAAAGGAAATCATCGTGAGGAAACCTGCACATCTGAGAGGGTCTCATAAAGTCCTTGATTGTGTGTGTAGTCCACCAACCCGCACTAGGCCAGTGTGGTAGACTAAAGCCTAACTCTTCTCATTCCGAGAAGAGACCCGTGCCCAGCAGTGGGACAGTAATGGGCTGGATTTATTTATTGTTAAGGTCACGATAAGCTGGGTTGTTAGGAATTGGTGCAAAGAGGTTTTAGAGCAATTGTAAAGATTATGATAGTGACAGGCGTACAAGAAGTCGTGGGTTCAAATTCTGTCGTGGAAAACTGTTGTAAGCCTTGATGGTTGTAAGTCGGTACTAGAATAGAATATAATATTAGATATATTTCACGTGAACCAGATTCAGGCACTTATGAAAACTCTTCAAAGTTATGTCCAATCGTCCAGATGTAGGGTTAGATTTACTGTGGTACCTTAACCTCCTACGGCTGAATGTCAGCATTTAACACTAAGAAATGCATGTCTTTTTTTTTACCTCTTTGGTTGTTCTTTCTTTCAAATATGTACTTACCCATTTTTATAAAACATATTAATTATTGTTCTTATCTTTGTTTCAGGTAATTTATGTTCTTTTTACATCAATTCGTCTTTACGAACACTGTGCTAACTTTTCAATATTTTGGTGAGTATTTCTCTCAAGTACCTACCTACGCTAGTCGCGTGTTAATATCAAATTAAAGGGATTTAGTTGAATTCAAACTCAACCCATTTTCATCAGTTAGTACTGATTTATGAACTATCATTATTAATAGACCATAACGGCTATTCGATATAATATAATTACATAAATATCCCGTCCATTGCACCCATAATAATAAGTATAAATAAGCAAAAATGAAAAATAGCAGCATTCATATGAACACACGTCACTAAACACAATTTAGGGGGAAACTGGGCCAATATGAGACACAACGCTCACTCGACAAAAGTAATAAATCAATAAGACGATATTAAATAAAATTCTCCATCGTATATCATAGGGTGTTCGCATTGTGTACAAAAACGACCATTTTGTCTTGCCACGTCTTTTCTAAGTAGAGTGGAAGAATTGTGGAGTAAAAATCTATGGCTGTGAGGTCTAGGGATGTTGGCCGAGTCATCTGTCAAAGGCGAGTAACGCTTATTTCATGCGGGAACTTATTGCCCTTATTAGGACTCGATTGTTAACAATTTAGCACGGTTATTTATTGGTTTGATAGGTCATTTTATGTAATATTATACGTATGTATTTCTGTTTTGTGATGGCGTGAACAGAAAAAGTAAATTGGTATAAAAAATTGTAAACTTAAGATATACTGGATTTTCCCATACAAACTAAAATACCTCGTGGCATTCAATCGAAGTAGATTATTTTAAAAAAATGTACCCTTTATTAGAACGGGACTATGACCTTTCATATGTAGAAAAAGTATTTCAAAATTAATTTTGTAGTTTAAAAGAACACTCGACTCGTTGTACTTTACTGTTATTTAAATATTAGTATCTATAGGCTTACAACCTTACTTTGTTCTTTTATCATAAATATATTTTCTACATAGTGTGTAGTGTGTACATAACAAAAATAGTTTTTTTCAATTTATTATTCAAATATTCATATCTTGTTACACACCTAAGGTAAACCTTTCTCACAAATAGGTAAACACAACGAATTGCTAAAACATTTTTAACAATATACCCGCAATATCCAATATGACATAAATAAACATGTTGACGAATTGTTATCCACGCTTACACAATTTTCAGTCAACATACAAAATTGCCTCGCTATTTTAAGTAATAGGTTCAATATATGTAATCGTGATTCGGCGATCTTTCTGAAAAGGTGAGAAAATTTGGCGCTATTGAGAACTTCCCGCCCTAATACGGGCGACAAAGGGTCGCGTTTGTAACCCAATATTGTTGTAAAGGCGCGCTATTTATCAAGTGTGTTCCGTTCTGACCCAATCTCCTCTATAGATTTGGTAGATACGGACCTCTCATTTGGGCAATTGGTAGTTGTGTTCCCTATTTTTAGGCAATTGGTAATTTTGTTCACTATTTCTGTAATGTCAGTGACTTTTCGAATGGAATATAAAACAGTTTATTCTGTTTCATAGTTTGAACCTAATGTACCTACATACAGGAGAAATCATAAAGAGGGGCAAAGTATAAAAAAAAAAAAAAACTAGGTCCTATTGAAGTCTGTGATACTCTAAAACGAAAGTGGTACTGTAATACTATATTTTTCTACGGTTCGGTTATGTTGGATATAGGCAGATAGGCACTGTAGTTTGTTGTATATCAGTTAATAGTCATTTTGCCTCAAGATCAATAGGTCTATTTAGCAAAACGTCCAAATAATCAAAATGTCTATTTAGCAATACGTCTAATTAGCAAACTGTCTTTATAGCAAAACGTCCAACTATCGAAATGTCTATGTAGCAGAACGTCCAATGAGCAAATGGTCTATTTCTCATAATGCCTGGACACTTAAGCACGAAAATATTAGGATTAGTTTTTGAGATCAGTTAAATTAAATACGTAAACTTTTTAGTCAACAAATAGGTAACTCCCATTGTTTGTTTATAACTTAACTCATGAATCAAGTACCATGGATATTAGATACGATACGATATTACACTGTGTGATGTTCCGTGACATATAGGTACCAATATTTGATGATGATGGATAATAATCTACAAAAACAAAACGGATAAATAGTTATTCTAACGTAATATAGGGCACAGGTATACGATATTATGGATAAAAAAAATCAAGCTATTGGATGTGTCATACTGGGTGTTGCTAATTAATATTGCTATTCTGTGACGCGTGTGTGACAGTTTGATAAATCAATTGCGCAATAGAAACGAAATGCGTGAATGAAGCTCCCCTAGTGGGCTTGGGCTGATACTTCACCCCCTCAAAAGTACGAAATCATCGAAAAATACAGCCATAAAACATTATGCCACAATAATCATTTTACACTTATCTCAAACGCAATTACGTTCAAGAGGTTGAGACTATGAATTATATTAAATCCTCCACAGGAGCCCTATAATTACCAATTAAGTCAATTAATTTGGTAATTACTCAATTACATACATCTCTCGCTGTATTTAAATTGTAAATGTTACATATTTTTCGTTTCGAATGAGGAAGTAATTTTATTTACGAATTAATGATATTTTCTGGAAATCTATTATAATAAACCGTCAAAAGTAATTTCGTGAAATTTGTTTCATTATTTATTGTAAGCTCCAATCTTATTTGAGGAAAAATTTGGTTTTGAAATAATCATAATTGTTTATTTACGAAAATAACATTACATTTAGATGCTCGAGTTCGGAGTAGCTGCTGAACATGGGACTTAGTAGACCAATACGATTATGAGAGCCTATACTTCGAGCTACCTTGTAAAAAAAATTGTTGAGAGTCTTTTGATCCTTATAAGAAACAGGATCGATTGGCATAAAAATTTTTTTTGTGCATATTGACTATTTTCCTACTGACCGTACATTTTACCCAAAATTCAAAATATCTCCAAAAGTTAAGGACAGTCTCCTAAGAACGCTTTCCTGTAGCTACAACGGTTAAGCCCCCTCTCAAAAATCCACCCTGTATAGTTTAAAACTATATCCACAATCTATCACAACAATTCATTTATACCTTTCGCTACCCACGTACAGTCAGCTGTAAATATTACTGTACAATTAGACCTCCCGGTACAGTCGGCTACATATTCATGTAGCTATTTAGTTCGTAATAACTCTTCGTAACGTCGATGTAAGAAACGCGTTCTGTAATTTAATGTCAATCGGATTTATGTTCACTTCATTCATTCATTCGTTCATTCGTTCAATCGATCTTTGGTTAATTTATATATCCTTGTGTGGTCTAGTTGTAAATTGTTTGTGGTTCAAATAAATGTACAAACATAAATACTGATGTATTAAAACGCTAGTGATTTTTGATGGCTTTATCTGAATTTTGATTTGACGGAATAATGTGTGGCGTCTTCTAGCTGGCCAGTGAATGCGTAAGTTCATTGTACTCTCATGAGATGTACAGGGTTACAAAATAATTAATCTATATATAAATACGTGTAGAGAAAATTTTGTACCTTTGTAAGCAAATTGAGCGCACGGAGGAGTATGAGATTTGGCATAGATAAAGTTTATATGTAGAAGACGTGCAGAAAGCAAAAATTTATAGAATACAATACAATAGATCATTATTTAATGAAAACTAAATACAGGCACTTATGAAATGTCGAGACTCTAGGTGCTATAAATATAGAATTACGGTCGAATTTCAACCACTGGGCGACCACTAGTCTTAATAAATGTATGAAAGAACAGAATGTTTATTTCGCGATTTCAGGATTGGCTCTATGGTAAAAGTCATTCATAATGATGACAATAATCCCCTCCGGTTTTGTATAGGTACTTGACCGAGTAACCTTGTATTATGATAGCAAATGCTTACTCTATTTCCGCATCCATAATTCATAGCTCAACGTTCCTAACAAGCGTTGGTACATGTAGGCCAATATTAATTAATTCTATGATTTATGCGGTTCAAAGGGACTCCATGTGCCATTGTTGGGCCTTGTTCCATTTGGGCCTCAAGGTCTAAATATAACAAGAAGACGTTTACGTTTGAAATTGAGGTGTAATGTTGTGAGAATCGGTTTTGAAAGGATATAGTATACCATAGAGGAAATTAATTATTAAGGAAGGTTTGGATAGAGCTTCCCCAAGTGACGATAACTTTGTACGACCAGCACACTAATTTATTCATGACTTAGACGCATCATTTTAACGGTGAAGGAAAACATCGTGATAAAACAAGCAATATTTATTTTTATTTATTTGTTTACAATCCAAACTTACTTACATTACTTCGTAACATGACACCCGCTAAGTAGCCCTTGTGAATTCGTCCAGCGCACAAGAAAACAAATCTATATGTTGAGCTACTAAGTCAGGCGTTAATATGTATTTGAAGACTTGTGAAATCTACCAATTCGCACTGCGCCCGCGTAGCAGACTAAGCCAAGTCCTGGGACCTCTCTTAGAAGAGACCTAATTATCATAATGATATCAGGTGTCCTGCAAGTGTACTTATGTAGGTTTTCACACGATATTTTCCTTCACCGTTAACGCAAGTGATAATCAAATTCTGATCCGCATATAAAACAAATAAATCCAGACCATTACTGTCCCACTGCTAGCACGGGCCTCTTCTGAGAATGGAATGAGAAGGTTAAAGCCTTAGTCCACCACGCTGGCCTGGTGCGGGTTGGCGGACTTGCGGACTACACACACCATATATCGAGAACTTTATGGGGTCCTCTCAAATGTGCAGGTTTCCTTACGATGTTTTTCCTTCACTGTTAACGCAAGTGATGATGAAATACTGATCCGCATATGAATTTGAAATTACAGGTACAGGGTGTACCCCCGTAACTAAAATGGTAATGAACACTATCTTCATGATCGGTAGTTTTTGATCGGTAGTTTTTTTACAAGGTAGCTCAAAGTTTAGCCTCTCACGATTGTATTGAAGTTTAAGTTTAAAGTTAGTTTAAAGTTTAAGGCAAGCGTTAAACTGCTTGGTTATCGTTTCTTAATTAATAAAAAGCTTAACAGCTAAAAGCACAATACAGTTAACTAAGATAAATGCGAATTTCATGTCTCTTATCGTAAATGCTTTAATAATGTTTCCAGCAAAGGCGATAACACCGCGATAACACACTCTTTGTTCCTTGTAAAGCGATGTGATTATCTCAATTTATTGTTGCTATATCTTGAGAGAATAAACTTATATAATAACGGCTTTATCTTCAAGATCAAACGCAAAAAAAAATGGAATAAATAATGGGGTTTCTTTGCATAATATATGCTTATGTTAAATTGTTCTTGAAACTTGAATTGCGTATAAATACCTTTGCTTTATTTAATTTAGACTGTATTACTTGTACTGTGATCTGGGAATAAAAAGGTATTCGGATTTCTCTTTTTTATATACGATGGGCTCTGAGATTTTTCTGTATTTATTATTATAGATAGGTACAGTATGATGACATAAAATATGTCTTACGCACACATACCCTGACCTGGACCACTGTCTGTAAGCTATGCTAGAAACACTAGTAGGCACACGAAAATCCCAAAAAAAATTAACTCATACAACTTGCAATAGTCCAAATTAAAAGCCAGTAAAATAACAAATGTTTGTTTTGTACGGCGATCGCCATGTAATTTTATTAAGTATCGTCACTCAGGTAGGCTCTTTTCGTGCACCTGTCTATGACTAATAGTTTACTACTCTAAGGATATTACTAGCCTATTTAGTCTTAAGTCATTGTATAGGAAAACAATATTAAAAAAAAGAAAACGTGTCATCGAGGTAAATCAATATCAATAAATATTTTACAACTAAGCAAGAACAAGACCTCACGCATAGTGATTTATTTTAATTAATGGACTATAACAATAATTGGCTGACAGTAGATTTGTTACATGCAAATCAATCGGCCCTTATTAGCATAGTGGACTTGGGCTAGTGATGGGCAGTTATCGATTATTATTTGTCGATAAAATAATGATTACATTACGAATATGTAATAACGATCACTGATGGTCATGTTATGTAATGGTGGTTGTTATTTTGTATGTATATCATTATAAATTTCGATTTAAATACCTGTTGGGTTAGGCCGAACATCATGCGTTTTAATCTATCAAATACTAGAAAGGTGATTGTTTCAATTGGAATGATTTTTTTTTACTGAAAAGTGAGTTTATTAGACCCGCAATTTTATTTAGCTGAATAATAGAGAGAGAGACGTCGTTGTGACAAAAATTAAGCCTATCTAACAAAATACATTCAAAAATTATAATTCTAAATAAAGCTAGAAAAGTATCAAGTCAACTTAGATCACTTTAGTTGTCGTTTGATATTAATTCAATTGTATATGTGTACATAATAGTAATCTCATAAGTGCTATTAATTAACAATCCAACAAATAATGGTGACATGTATAATTAACTAAATTAATTTGTTATTAAAATTAATTAATCTTGACGTATTACTCACGGCATGTGTATCCATGGGTAACGAAGGCAATCTTTTACTAATTATCCTTTATTATTGTGACACGTCATTTTGAATTTGATCTTCATTTTCTATAAGTGCCTCTCCATTACTGGAGGCTGGCGGTCAGCTCAGAGAATATCTCTCTATTCTGTGCCAAGCGAAAGAGGTGACCGAAGCTGACAATACTGCTCTAGAAGAAGAAGAAGAAGAAAAATATTTTATTTCTGGAGCAAATATTATTAATAATATTATCTCTACTCTCTGATGTTGCGCAAACAAGACTTCTTCCTTCTTCCGACGCATCGTTTGCCTTCCACTTTGCCCATAATTATTAGTTAAGCAGTTAGTATTTTCTATGTCTGAGGATGAGGCCAAGATAGCTAGATAGATTTTTTTTCTTTTTGATGGTCTGCATCAATTCTTTGCTCATGCAGACACGTTGGGTTTGAATTTGACAATCAATGTAAACTTTATGAGATAGATATCTTAGTTATTCTGGTTAATGTTCATTTCCTAAGCAAGTCTTTTGCGCTTCATCGTAACTTGCATGTTGATACTGTGTAAGTAATTGTCATAATTATTGTAAAATTCCGTGAAATTCAGTAACTAGATTAAGTACTAAAATCAATAGGTACAGTATGAACTCATCAAGTAAAAGAACAAAAAGTTAAAATTATAAAGGCACAATAGGTTTCACAGTGCCAAGTCTAAATAAATAATAATTTTGTAAACAAAAGAAAATTAAAACGATGATAACATCATTACACATTCCGTTTTGTTATTCCCATTTAAGTCTGAATGAATCAAGAGGGAACATCCAAAAATAATAACAAAACACAATTCCAACCTTTTTAGTACTAAATTTTTAATTTCACTTCTGAATAGACGAATAATTATAATAACGGGACCCGAGGCCGTTTTCATGTTGACACCCCACTTTAATCTGAATGCCAAATTTTCGTATAATTTTAAAACTGCTTGAAAATTTTGCATATTTCCGTATGCGTGACGCGTATCCCAAAAACTGAATTTTTTTGTTCCGCATTTAAAAAACCTTTTCGGTTTTAATTGAATAAAATAAACTGGACCTCTCGACTTAACACGTTTTCGCACTTTTGTTTATAATTTTTAATTAAATGAATTTAATTAAAAAGTGCTTTTCTGGAGTGCAAGCTACTGTTTTTATTAATTGGTGTGTCTGTTGAGAGTAAGTTATTTTGGAGTCCAGTTTCACAGTAAAAATATCGATATCGATAAAAATAGGCGTAAATAAATATCGATTTATCCACATCATAATTCAATCGACAGGTGTATCCCAGCTCAAATAAGAAATCGATGGAGCTCTCATATTTCATTGCCTTTTTTATTTTATTTTAAAATTATTGAAGTTTAAAAAGTGGTTTTTCCATTGTGACTTTTAGTAGGCACTTATAAAATTGATTGCAGTATATCTTATTGGCAGATTTTTATGTTGCTATTGTTTTTTTTTTTTGCTAAATTATTGCGGAGTTCGCTTGGTAAGACATCTGACTATCAATTTTGTTCTAGGATTTGTGATTTCAAGTTTATTTAAAGCTTATTTTAAAGTATTAGGTTTCCATTAAGTAGACCGATATTTTTATTTATTTAATATAATAGATACACAAAAACAAAGGAACAACACAAAAATCTAAGTATGTTTGTCTGGATGTTGAGATAGATAGTGTTGCGAAATCTGTCCATTTTTTATCCGTGAATTAAAACTAAACTTAAAATATGTACACAGCCTAATTATTATTATGAAGAAAAAAAAAAGAAAACAACTTAATTGGTTTTTTATTAACATGTGGTTTTGTGATTTTTTTTTGTGTTTTCTTTTATAATATGTGGATTGCTCATTTCGGTGCGATCTAGATAGGTATTGTCTCGATATTTTAGAAACAAAAGACTTGAAATATTAAGAAGATAAATACCATATAAGATTCACAAAGACAATTCACCACTCCATTTTAATTCCTTTGTCAAAAAAAACAACAAAATTACTTTACGAAAATTCCAAAGGTCATCAATAACGTATACCATAATGATAGCAGTTGGCTATCGACCCCACCTACGCTATGGAAAGCCATAATCCATGGCTTTTATTGTCCCATAAACTATACGCTTGATATTAATTACTGTACTTTGTATTAATGGCATGTGATTAGGAAAATAACAATAACGGAATTGATTTGATGAACTATGTATGTTGAGTCTTTGGAGTTTCTTGTTTAATTATACTTTAAATATCTTCGTAACGTATAATTTCGTAATGATACCTCTTCTTCTTCTTCATGTGCCATATCCTCAGCGGATGTCGGCGACCACCACACGGAACTCGTCTCTATCTTGCGCCAGTCTGCACAGACTGGCAGCGTCATTGATGTTGGTCCAGCTTTTTATGTTATCAATCCAGGCTAATTTTCTTCCTCGTAATGATACCTACTTCTTTGTTTTAAATTATAAATGTCTTCTTGGTTCTACTCATTGCGACCTTGATTAGTTATACAGGATGGTAACAACGTTACGACTTACGACATTAAAAATGAAACCAAGTATTTGGTGTCACATTCTGTGACCGTACACAAAAAATCAATAAAATCCAATCAGTACTTTAGTCACAGGAATTAATTTAAATTTTCTTAATTTTACACATAATATCACGATGTTTAGGTGAGAAAAGTCACTATTCTTACCAGAATAATCTTTATTTATAATAGTTAAAGATGACATGTTTCTACTTTGATGGGATTCAACTAGACGAATGACGCATTTTGTTTTTCTGATTAGTTCTCTGGTATCATATTTTTATTTGTTATCAATTTTTTCAATTGCTGGTAATTTTGATATGCAAAATTTTGAATGAAATTGAATAATTGGCGCATTTAATGGCTAAAACCCTAATAACGCGTTAATAGGCTTAGCCATTAAATGCGCGAAATTGACTTAGTATATATTGAAATAAAGATCTATTCTAGTTGTAGTTGGTTTTGACCTATTTCTATTAAAATAGGTCGAAATCACAACTTTCATGTTCGTAATAATGTTTGTTCCGACGTCACCATTATTCCAATACACAAAAACAGTTGTATAACAATTGTACATCATGTAACACGATATGAGGCCATAAGTGGTACTGTGCCACATTGATCAATAGACACACAAAAGGCTGACGAACTCGTCGATTAGTTGTGACGAGACGACACGCATCAATTCTGTTCAATCACGGCGCTTACACGTTTGAGGCTACGCGGGTGATTCTCAAAGTTTTTAAATATTTTTTTTTGTGTTTTTGTTGTTTTATGAGAATAACCCTAACTTACCTAGTGACATGGTTTAGGCATAATGTAAACGATTTTTATGCCAGACCATCTTGAAAAATGTTTACGCAATGCCAATTTGTAATTAACTAAATGTATTTTAACTTGCTAGTCATTTAGCAATCCATTTTCACCATCGCAACTGACTAACTATATGAATAGAAAAAAGTAGGATAAGGTTTTTCGATAATACATCTATTGTGCTGCAAAGAATACCAAATTCCTTTATCAACTCCAAGTATTGACCCAGTTATTATGACCTAAATAAATACGCATGTTATTAATAACTTCTTAAGAATGCTATCGATTGTTAAGAAATTTTAGGAATAGTGTATGTTTATGTCAATAAAGGTAGTGTCAAAGGCAAAACGAGGATATGAAAAAAAAATAGCTAGAGAACAATTTAAGATATTAAAAATTTCACATAAATCGCGTGCAACAGATTATGCTGTGTGTGATTGTGTAATGTGTGTAGAACGGTATGGGTGGGAGTAATGGCACTTAAAATAGTTTAATAATAACATTTCAAGACAGCTGTCATAAAAAACGTAAAAAAAAAATTGTGTCTTTGACCTTGAATGTCCCGATAACCAGTCGATTCACAAGTATGGCCAGATACAAAAAAATCTTCGTAATGATGGGAAGAATAAGTAGCTCTCGGCTTCGCTTGGGGGTTTTTTACACCCGATATTTATAGATAGATGGTCATGGAATAATAATTTGATGGAACTGTCGGCGCAGTGGCTACGTGATTACATGTCCCGGGTTCCATCCCCGTACGGAACGAATATTTGTACGGCGTACGGAAAAATTGTAGAGAGAATAGAATAGATCTTTATTTCATGTAAACCAAATACAGGCACTTATGAACACGAGACTTTAGGTGCGCGTTTCCAAATAGTAGGTCCTATAGAGAAAAACCGATAAAAAAACTCCATGGAAACTCTTTTAAAATAATAGATTACAATCTTGATTAGTACAATGTTGTGGTAAGAGCTGCGAGAATAATGTTATTTAATGTGAATGAAAATAAAATAAAAAATTATAGTAATAATAATATATAATATACTAAACTAATATTATAAAGACAAAAGATTTGATTTTTTGTATGTTTGTTTGTTTGTTTGTAATGAATAAACTTAGAAACCTACTGGACCGATTATAAACATATTTCACTAGCAGAATGCTACATTATCAGTGAGTAACATAGGCTATAATTTATCAAGATATCACGCGGGCAAAGCCGCTGGCGGAAGCTAGTAGTATAATAAAAAAAGTGAAGCAAAGTTTGAAAAAAAAAAATGCGTATGTTTTTTTTTTCTTAAAAGTTTGACATCCTTTGAGGAGACCCCCAATTGGCAGGCGCATTCTACGACGCATCTTCGACAATTGTCACTTAGGTCTCGAAATGGTCGACGTTTTCATGAGCACTCGATTGGTCTGAATCGATGTGAATATCATTTACAAATAGATCGGTTTTGATCGATTGACATCGACTATCAGAACATGACGGTGGTACTTGTTATTTTTTTTTACTATGTTGATATTTTCGGACGCGAATTTCAGAACATGATTGGTTTATTTTAGGTTTATAAGTACGGTATCAAAATATTGTACCTACCTAATGTTTAAGTTGGCAATACCTATGTCACTCGTTATGGGAGTCAGCAACCCAAAAAGTCTGACAACCGTACCTCTACCATGAGTTTTCTGTGCCGTCTAACGTTCACGTTCACATGCAATATTTGTATAGTGACTTTAGTTCACTATTTATACCGCTAGAGGCGCTGAAAAAATTCCCATACAAATATTGCATGTGAACGTGAACGTTAGACGGCACGGTAATCTCATGGTAGAGGTACCGGTCTAACTTTAGGGTATCAGTGTCTCCCAGTAATTGGGTGGCGGTATGGTAATCATTCCGTATAAAATACTGATATTCAGCCGCATCTGGTTAGACTGGGAGCTGATTTCAAAATAGTTGGGATAAAAGCCAGGCAGATGATGATGTTCAAGCTGCGGGTCTACCGCGTAACTTAAATGGTAATGAACATCGACACTGGTAATAAACTTCAATACGATCGTGAAAGACTAAACTATGAGCTACCTTGTAAAAAAGATACAGATCATGAAGATAGGAGTCCCAACTTCATGATTGATATTTTTTTTACGAGTTAGCTCAAAGTTTAGTCTCGCACGATCGTATTGAAGTTTATTACCAGTGTCGATGTTCATTACCATTTTAGTTACGCGGTAGACCCGCTGGTGGTGTGACATATAATTATTATATAATAATATGAATTATAAACAGGTATAACTTAAATATGCAACGCGTATCAGAAGTCCTAAGTCATATTTAAGGGTGTGTATCAGACCATCAAACTGAACAACTTTCTCTATGGGACCAACATCGTAATCACGAAAATATAATTAACCGTCCCATATTTTTGGGTCGAGTATGTATTGAATTTTTGTATGAGACAGCTGATTATTTTAGTCTCATAGAGAAAGTTGTTCAGTTTGATAGTCTGATCCACGTGCTTAAAAAATATGACCATGCATTATTGATACACGTTGTATACAAAATTAATATTAACTTACGTCAATAAAGTCAATTATAGATATATGTATTGTGATATATCTATCTACTACAAAAGACCAAAAATAGTTACAAATAAACATTTATTAATATCACTTGGATCCATTAGGGCCTTAAATCCCAAAATCCCCAGTTTCCATAAACTATAGGCATATTTCAACACAAACATTCAACTTAAAACACTTAAATTAAAGTTTTAGCGTCATCTAAGTGTCAACATCTTTAGAAGGGCGTTTTAAGCGCTTAGTTATTAACTTAAACTTAGTAAGTAAAAGCAAGTAATAACTTAGTTGGTGCTATCAGGCGTTGTCAGAAGTGATTATTTTATAGCTAAGAGGATAATATGGACGTTTATGCCTTTTAATCCTCTTTAAGATTTTTGGGAAGTGTGGGTTATCCTTATTATTGAGTAGACAGGGGGTTAAATTCTACACAATAATTAAAGTAAAATTAATTTTATTTCGTTGAAAATGTCTTAATTTTTCTAAACTATATAGTATAAAACGCAAAGATATTAAATTTTATTTTTTTGTAAAATTCATTCATTTTTTGAAAGATTTATGTGTGAACATTTATTTAGTCAATTATATGTTTTTTAACATAGCATGTCAATATGTTCTCGCCAGGTAGGTTTTTACAATTAATTATTCAACAGCTTCACTGGTAAATACATCACATTAAACAATAGTCAGTTCGTCACAATATAAAATTAATAATTCCCAGCTCTGTTCAATGGATAACAATTAATTAATTTTAATAAAGCATGTATTAAAATTCAGCTCAATTATCCACAATACAATCTGATTCTCATATGAATAAATAATTTGTTCCGAATGTTTATGACATGTAATGAAATAATTATGTTGTAAACTATATCTATTATATCAAATAAAATTTTCTACTAATCCGTATTTTACGGAGTTTGGCCTCAGTTTTAGGATTTTATCCAATTTGTTTATTGTTCCAAAGCCAACCATAATTCTCTACATCCTTTATGTTTCTTTCCTATAAGATAAGTAATAGTAGGTATCTAAAAAATGCGTCGGGAATTTGCCTATACTGAGGTTGGCACTGAAATTAGACATCACACTAAAAAGAAAATATATTTATTAGTAAACACAATAAAATAAAACATCAATACAATTACGCACACAAGGACAAGACACAAAAAAAAACTAAGGATCAAAAGAAGTACACATAACGATACTGCTAAAATTTCCTTCAGGGATACAAAAGTTAATTGCTATTATAAATTAGATGAAGTAACTGTTCGTAAACTTTATAATGAGTTCTAAAGCCCTCAAATCAAAGCATCCAGTGAAAGGCAGACGATGAACATTTCCCTCTCCAACAATAGTGGAGCTCCCATTAGTTGAATATCCTCTCAAAAATAGGCGGAACCACGTCATAACCCTAGCTACAATAACGAGGTCAGCCAAGTTACAGAGTGTAGGGCCTTCAAACAAAGTTTTGAAGCAAATTTACGAGTCTTCCAAGTCCACAGATAAATTGGATTATTGTCTACTAAATGTAGAATGTCGCTGCTTTCGAGTGGCACAAGTTGGAGAAAAAATTAGAATTTTATAATGAATTATCGATGAAGTATCAACCGTTGTTGTTCGAAATATGGTGCTAGAGAAGGATGGAGAAGATGAAGTGACAAACGAAGAAGTGCTGCTTAAAGGAAATACGAAGACTTCTATGGAATATTGAGACCAGAACAGAGAAAATGATAGGCTACCTAATGAAAGGGAAGGTAGAAGGAAAGAGGGGAAGAGGTACACCTAAAAAAAGCTACGTAGACCAGTTAAAGGGAAAGCTGGACGTCAAGACGTACAAAGAAGTGAAAGAACTGACAGAACACAGATAAGAATGGAAAATGGTACACCAACATGAGTCAAACTCTTAATGATGATGACCAAACAATCATTTAATCTCGCGTTAATCTATCGCAGGCCACTGCTGGACAAAGGTCTTCGCCTTCGCTTTGGTATAAATAATTTTAAGATATTGGCTTATGACTTGGACCACAGTCAACAAGGGATTTTGATCCGGAGGCATCCTCGAGCAATCTTTATGGGATTTGGGACTAATCTCTTTAGAATGTAACAAGCGTTACCGATTCCATACTCCATGATCAAATGTTATGTTATGTATGATTGTTTAAATTTAACCGGCCGTTACGGCCATCTTGGATTTGGGCTACAGGGTTGAAATTATGGGAAATGGGGATTCCTTTCTTGTTTTAATACTGGACTTGGACTGAATTAATTACATACACTGTAATTCGGAAAGGGTACTTAACTTTTACTATCAGAACAACCCTTATATTGCAAAAAAAAACTGCTTTTCGATACAAATAATTCAATGTTTTTCGACTAAGTTATATGAAACAGCTGATTTATATTTGATCCCAGAGTAAAAGTTGTTCATAATGATAAGTACAATAACTCCCTTTCCGCTCAACCTTGTATGTAAATATTGCTACAGGCAACTATATTGATTTTTTTTTATATGGATGACAATAATTATGACATGACTTAGACCGCCTTTGTACATTGTACATGAAGCATTTTAAATAAATAAATAAATAAATGACTGACGACTTAATTCCATGGCGTTGCGAAGATGATTTACAGTGTCTTTGAGTGATTATTATCAAGTTTATACAAATATACAGTCACTTAGAACAAAAAATATTCTATAGATATTCTATATTCTATACAATACAAAAATTAAAAAACAGCACATTGCTATCCCACTGCTGGGCACGGGCCTCTTATAAATGAGAAGGTATAAGCCTTAGTCCACAACGCAGGTCAAGTGGGGGTGGCGGCCAAAAAAAAAATCGAGAACAATAAAAAAAGGAAAAAACCGTCTTTAAGCTTGAAATAATCCATTCTAATATTTATTATTAAGGTTGTATTTTACGACGATTTCTTACTTTTGAGGGGGTGAAATATCAGCCTAAGCTCCACCCACTAGGAGAGCTCCGTTCAAGCCAAGCAATTGCGCAATTGACGTATCAGACTGTGTGACACATGTGTCACAGAATAGCAATATTAATTAGCAACATGCAGTATGACATATGCGAACGTAACTTTGTCTCTGCCTGTTTGTTACCTTTTCATAACTATACACATTTTGATGAAAGGAAATAAAGTGCATTTTGGGCTATTTTTTTTTTTTAAATCTCTGCATCCAAGTGCACGCGTACAAGTTGCGGGCACAGCCAGTTTCCAATTAATCTTCATTAAAGCAGTCGCAATTAAATTTCTATACAACAGACACAAAATTATAAGAAAAAAAAATCGTATGAAAAATGCAAATCATTCCGTGTTCATTCATTTAAACCTCGCACTGAGTAATTAGATTAAGTGAGTGAATGAGTGAACGGGGACAGAATCGGCAAGTCATTCATTTGTTGGGATTTATTAATAAAAATTGTTTTGTTTTGCATTTTTAAATTAGAAACGTGATTTGTTTTATTATATGATTAATTTTACTTAGAATAAAGGTTTAAAATGTAAAGCGTATTATCATCCTTTGCAGTTATTTGCATGACAGCTTTAAATATGACTCTTCTATGTTCTTAGAGCGGGGTGGCGTCTATCCGGCCTGGTCAGCTTGTAACTGCCATGGCATTCTTATTCAGAGGCAAATCATTATTATCCTATTCTTATTCACATTGAATTACATTATTCTCGCAGCTCTTACCGCAACATTGTACTAATCAAGATTGTAATCTATTATTTTAAAAGAGTTTTCATGAAGTTTCTTGCCAGTTCTTCTCCATAGGACCTCATATTTGGAACCGCGAACTTTGAGTCCCGACATTTCATAAGTGCCTGTTAACATGAAATAAAGATCTATTCTATTCTAAACACAAAAACCGAAAAGAAAGACTTGGTCCTTATTCCCGCACGCAGAATCTGCCAGATTTCTTGATTTCTTCATTGGCCCGTTTTTAGGTCCTCATGCGCACGATTTTAAAATCGATCGTTTTTTTACACACATACGCACACGGGATGGGAATCGTTATGGGTTTTTTTTAAAGTTATGTATTCAAGGTTTCCTTTTTTAATTCCGAACCCTTTAAGGGGTTATGGTCCTCATCACTATGAACAACTATTACTATGGGAACAAACATAAAATTCAGCTGTTCCATACATTTAGTCAAGTAATATTGAATTATTTGTATGAAACAGCTTTTCTCTCGCGATTTCAGGTTTGGTCCTTCAATAAAAGTTGTTCATAATGTTGTCTTTGTCTGTTTGTTACGTTTTCCCGACCGACTGAGCCGGTCTTGATAAAACACAAGGAAATAGACCATGAGGAAGAACATAGGCAATTTTTTTATCGCTGTGTCCATGCATACAGAATTACAGTATCGCGGGCACAGCTCAAATCAAATCAAATAAGCTAGTTCGTTATAGTTTAGTTTATAAGGATAGTTATAGTCGAGATGATCCAAACATCTACTGTTATGTACCAAAGCCATCCGACTCCAAGGCTTCGTTTCTACGAAAAATTTGAATTAATCATCCAATTTATCTACACAATCAAATTCAGCACACCGATCCTCTCACACCACCGCTATCTGACGTCATCAACATTTCCTTGTATATTACAGAGCCCATCCACATTCGGGCCTATTTAGATAACATAACGTTTATTTGGTGCCGCTTCCACGTGAACACTTCGGTCTAAAAGGCTCTGGTTATTGCGTGTGGGCGCGTGTACAGGCGTGTACAAATTTGAATATGAGATTTTGGCATTCCAGGCCAAGGCTTGCAGGAATTAGTGGGGCCTTTCTTGGAATGAGGGTCTTATAAAAGCGATGCCAATTTTTTAAAGTGAGACAGGTTGTCTGACTTTTGAGCTGGCTATAAAGACTCACAGGGGACTATTGAAGTTTGCAAATGGCTACCCATCATTCAGTTGCAGAGTCAGCATCGCTTGAGTCCTGCTCATTATGTAAATCTAAGAAAATATAACTTCAACGGAAACTAAAGGCAAATTTTTATAGTAAATCCAGGCCACAAAATACATAAGTATCTATCTACAATAGTCTATACTAATATTATAAAGAAAAAGATTTGTATTTTTGTTTGTAATGAATAAACTCAAAAACTACTGGACCGATTTAAAAAATTCTTTCTCCAGTAGAATGTTATATTATCACTAAGAAACATAGGGTACCTACATTTTATTTTCAAAAAATTAGGGATCCCTACGGAAACTCCAATAATGTAACCCAAGGTGTAAAAAAATTACCTATAAAATTCCTTACATCGCGTGCGCTGCGAAAACTATTGATGTTAGAAAAAAATAATGTACTACAGTTTTAGAAAACATATTAATATCTACAAAAAGATTTGCGATACCATATATCCACCTATTATAGGTATGTTACTATAACTACTTTTTTATGCTATTATCTGGAAACCGAAGAAATCATCAGAACTGTTGTCTTCAACTAGGCACACAAACCATAGTAAGAATAAAATTCTACCAATAAACTATGCGATAGTTAAGTTTAAGCTTTAAGTAGGTACCTACTCCTGGCTACTTTTTTTATCACAAAATGTTTAGTACCTACTTATAAATAAATGTCCACCCGTGCGAAGCCGGGACGGGCCACTAGTAATAAATATAGGTCTGATATAAAAATTGGACTCATTTTTATTTTACAAATCATAATCCCTTAAAAATCACGATCAGTTTTCTTACGAACATTATTGTTTTCTAACAAAGAAAAAATAAAATAAGGCTTCGTGTCTGAAAACCTATTGTATTTTCGTAGACAGATTTTTATTGGTTGACCTTGTATTCCTCGAATTAGAATCCTTATTTACATTGTAGGGCCCATTAGATTTTCATAAATTGGTCTGGCTATATTTTCGTTAAAAAGGTATGGAAAAATCTAGAAATCTAGATTCCTAAAGGACTGGTCTGGTTAGCTAGTTCTCATTGTTCGCTCCACTGAATTTTTGATACAAAATCGAGCGAATAGAGCCAGCTCAAATTTTCTATAAATATCTAAAGTGAAAAAAGAAAGGGAAACACGGGCCGAAAATTGTTTGTTGAAAAAAATATACCTATCTGAAAACTGTTTTTTTTTAGCTGCTGCGTTTTTTTATCCTCCTAGCTTCTATAAAAATATAGGTAGGTACACGTATCTTTCTATTGCCGTGAATTATTATTAGGTATTCCAACATTTTTTATTTAAATGTTTATCTCCACTGTGCGCAAGTGTACCGACAGTCATTAATGACGCTGTTTGCAAAAAGCAACAAGAAAACAACGAAATACCAAACTTCGAACTCGAAAACTTAATTAAACTGTTATCGCGACTCAAGTTGGGGTACTCAAGACCCCGGTGGGGTTAAAAGCCGGATGGCCGAAATAACCGGGCAATTTAACACTGTCTCCGACAGTAGCAATCTTCAGTGAAAAAGCTTCAGTTTAATTTGTGCTAATATTGTATGTCGTCAGTGAAAATGACGTGGTCGGAGTTACCCCATTTGCGTGTCGACGCGCGAGGTTTTTTTGTGCGGCATTTTAGGGTTGGAAATTTTTGCTGGGTAGGCTTTAGTGGGTCTAGATTTTTTTACGTGGTGGTTTAAAAAAAATTGATATGCAGACTTTTTTTTTTTTTTGAAACGTTGCCCCTCACTAGGATTTCTCCTGTATCGAGGGTACAGTTTACAAACATACATGTCACATGCACATACAACCAGACCCGAAACAACTATCTGTAGATCATACAAATATTTGTTCCGTGCGGGGATCCAACCCGCGGCACGTAGCGCAGAAAGCTAATCACTTAGCCACTGCGCCAACCGTGTCGTCGTAAATAGATTGCTATAACAACCGTTCGTTACAGGAAACCTCCTACTTATGGCTAGAAGGGATGAACTATAGCTGTTGTCCATGGTTTCAACCGCACGCTTAATTTTTATCATAAAATAAACTTTAAAATAAAGTAAAAACCGACTTCAAGATACTAAAAAATGTAACCCTATCACCTCAATTTAAGCCTATTTAAGTATAACCCTATTCCACGTGGTACTGGGCAATGCCCGCCAGCTGGGCAGTACCACGTGAATAGGGTTAGATTTAAAATATTCATACCCTTCAGACATTTCGTTCATAAAGCTTGCTTAAAACCTAGTTTAATAAACGAGCACAGTATAATATTGTCTTTATATTTTAAAGTATGCTCCGTGGGCCGAACACGAATTTTTTAACGTATCGTGACGTTAACTTAAGCAAAATTAGAAGAAAAAAAAAACATGTTAAATCCATGATATTTTTTGAAAATACATGCTTTATTTTCATATTCATATTTTCATAAAACATTAAAATTTTACAAAAATGCGATAGATACATTGTACTTTTATACCCCGCCAAAAAATATTTTATTTCAAGATTTCTATCACTCGGTGATTTCTGTAAAATACACCAATTTGCCTAAGTAGGTACATATACCTACATCTTTTTAATTACATGCTTATTCGTGCCTATTTTTAACCCCCGACAAAAAAGAGGGTGTTTTACGTTTGTAGTGTGTATCTATGTATCTGTGTATCTGTCTGCGGCATCGTAGCTCCAAAACGGATGGACCGATTTCAATGCAGTTTTATTTTTATTGAAAGCTTATTTAATCGAGTATCATCTTAGCTATGTTTCATGAAAATCTGTTCTGCCGTTCAAAAGTTACAGCTCTTTTTCTAGTTAGAGTCAGGGGTTTTTGACGGTTAGGTCAACGTCACAATACGTTAAAACGTTCGTGCTCGGCTCTCTGAACAAGTGCCTACTCATTTTACTTTTTTACTCAAGAAAATAAAACTAAACTTAAATAAAATACTAAAAGATTAAGAGTACTTGACATACAAACCAAAATGGAGGAAATTCCATTGAAACCCTTTCAAGCAGAACTTTCTAGAACTTCTCAAAGAAAATGTTTTCTGCATAAAAATATTATTATGTGGTTTTTATTGTACAGTCAACATCAACATCTGTAATATCGCAATATTAGAATTAATCATCAAAACCACTAATTACTCTTTATAATTAACCATTAAAAACTCAACTTTATATCATAAGTTGTTACAAAAAGTAATATAATTAGCAAGTTTTAATTTCTAAAACACTTTTGAAACTTACTTAAACAATCATCAGATACTTTTTATGTTAACTGTACCGCAAAAACTGTGTAAGTACTCGGTGTTCTTAAATGAATGTACTGCGGTAAGTTTTGAGTTCTTAACCAATGACATCTTGGCGTATAGGCGCGGAGATAGGGTCTAGATACATTACAACATTATAATATTTATCAGTACGCTCAGGAGACTGTGCATAAAATGAGGGTTGCACAAAGGGCCATGGAGCGTGCCATGTTAGGTATTTCTTTGGGGGACAGAGTCCGGAATACGGAAATTCACCGCAAGACTCAAGACGTCGTACAACCACCGGCGCTGGTTGACCTCAAATATAATTTCAATAATTATATTTATTTCTTAATTTAATTTTAAGACTTAAATTTCATTTATTTACTCGGTACTATAAGCTAAGTAATCCATTTAATTATATTTCCAAATCCAAGAAACATAATAAACAATTATTAGCAACACATTTACAGCTGGGAGTTTTAATTAATATTCGGCGAGTTTAATACCGAGACGCTGCCTCCCGAGCTCCTGGCCTACAACGAGAGTAGCTCATAAAAGTTTATGTTTAAATGCTATTAAAAAATCTCTATATAAACTTATTTCGTTGTTATATTATACCGCTTCGTTTTACTGACAAATTTTTGACGCATTTGGTTACTGATAAGCGATTATCGTAAGCCTTCATTTGCGAAATGATTATTATAAATCTAACCGTCAAGATCCCCCGCCTCCAACTAGAAAAAGAGCTGTAACTTTTGAACGACTGAATAGATTTTCATGAAACATAGCTAGGATGATACTGGATTAAACTAGCTTTCAATTTAAAAAAACTGCATTGAAATCTGTCCATCCGTTTCATAGTCCGTGAACATAGCCAAGATGATACCCGATTAAACTAACTGTTTAATCGGGTATCATCTTGGCTGTGTTTCATGAAAATCTGTTCAGCCGTTCAAAAGTTACAGCTCTTTTTCTAGTTGGAGTCGGAGGTTTTTGACGGTTAGGTTATTTACGTCATTAACGGGAAGTGTTCGGTGTTATACTTAACAGACTAACAAAAGAAATTTTTTCCTTAAGCAATTATAAATTACACGCTTTTTGACAATCTTTTCTCGAAGTATCCATGGTTACTCAATATTTTTGTGGAATAAGAGTGAGTTTCCTTTACGTTTCTTTTATACATTTAAGTGTTCTAAATCGGGATATCGTCAACCTTTTTTAAGCAGTCGTTCAGATCCGGATAAAAGACTAATCAGTTCTTTACCCACTTCTATCGTATTTACCCGGATATAGAGTGGTTATAAGTGGCATGTCGTTTTGTATTTCATAAGAAAGATTATTTGAAACACGTTTGTAAGAAAGAAACTACATTTATTATCCACAAAAACACACACACACACACAATAACAAATAAACAGGGTTACAGAAAAACAAAACAAAAATACAATAAAAAAACACCAAAATAAACAAATAAACATGAGTAAAAAAATTGACAATAAAAGGAAACAATCAACTGTCATAACATCGCACGCTCCAATTAAATTTGCGTTAATGCTTGGTCAAATATTTTATAACCTGTAGAATAGAATAGAATAGATAATTTATAATTATTTCATGTAAACCAGATACAGGCACTTATGAAATGTCGAGACTCTAGGTGGACGGTTCCGAATAGTAAGTAGGTCCTTTGGAGAAGAACCGGCAAGAAACTCTATGAAAACTCGTTAAAATAATAGATTAGAATCTCGATTAGTGCAATCTAGAGCCACGAGAATCATGTAATTTAATGTGAATAAAAATAAGAATAGGATAATAATTATTAGATAGGACCAATTCTGAAATCGCGAATCAAAAATCAGCTGTTCCATACATTTAGTCGAGTAATTTCGAATGATTTGCATAAAACAGCAGATTTTGTTCAACGATTTCTTGGTAGGTCCCATAGTAAAAAAATTACTTAACCGTCAAAGTATAAAATATTGAGTTATAAGTTATAATACATATTCAGAATCAGCGAATTTTTCTGCATTGATCTATTTCATTGCAATCGTGCTTCGATTGCAATGCTGTGTTTTTTTTGTGGAGCTTCCGTAACCCATAAAAGTGCTTCTCTTCCAGTCCACTCTATATCTTCTTCAGTCTTTAAACCAGGGGTTACCAGACAGGCAACATAAAATCTGGCAAAAAAACTCCGCAAATAAATCACGGCGCCCGACCAACTTCTGATGAGGGAAAGAGAAGGAAGATTAATGATGTTTTGTCTCAAGCTTTTAGATTTTCATGTAATTAATTTTGGATGTTTTTTTAATGGTTTCTTTACGATCACGTTTGCTTTCCCCGTAGTGAACTTCAGAATTTTATGTATGGTATTTAAATCCCATAAATAAGGTCCAACCTTTCTAGTCCCAATCCCTTTAAGGGTTCTTGTACTCATCGTTATGAACAACTTTTATTATGGGACCAACCTAGAAATCGCAAAAAAATAATTGCTATTCGATACAATCATTTCAATATTACTCGACTAAATGTATGGATCAGCAGATTTTTTTTTGCGTTTACAGCGTTGGTTCCGTAGTAAAAGTTGTTCTTATTGATGAGTACAATAGCCACTAAGATCTACGCCTTGATTACAGAAGAAAAATCTGTCAGCCACAGCGACTAACAAACAATGCATCCCTTTCTCGCTTATAGACGTTTTCATAAGAGGATACGGAACAGGACGTTCATTTGCGACAGCAACTGTCATATTTATCATACGCATTCGCAATCAGGTGGTGGGACTAGAAACATTGGAGCTTATTATGTATGTCAGGAGGTCTTTTGCCTATAACTGGGCATATATTAAAGTTAATGAACATATGTTTGGTATGTCCTAGAAACATAATATTTGTGGTCACACATTAAGCAGACTTCATTAACAACAGGGTCAAGTTACAAACCACAGTCACGTTCGTTATATCAGGAGTTCACATTCTAATCGTTTGGTTACTGTACATGTAGGTACAAGGTACAATTGACGATACGGTTGGCGCAGTGGCTAAGCGATTAGCTTTCTGCGCTACGTGCCGCGGGTTCGATCCCCGCACGAAACAAATATTTGTATGATCTACAGATAGTTGTTTCTGGTCTGGGTGTGTGTGCATGTGACATGTATGTTTGTAAACTGTGCCCTCGATACAGGAGAAATCCTAGTGACGGGAAATGTAATAAAAAAAAAAATCTCCGGCATGAATATCTGCATCCAAGTAATTAGGAATGCGTTGCCGACCTAAAGCATCTTATACATTGTCCTTGTGGTACCCCACCGAGGTCACGTTCGATGCATGATGGAGTGATTATAATAAATGACCTAAAAGTCAAAAACCCCCGACTCCAACTAGAAAAAGAGCTGTAACTTTTGAACGGCTGAACAGATTTTCATGAAACATAGTTAAGGCGCGTCAGTTAGCAAACGAATTTGTCGATTTCGCTTCCTCCACCCGCGCAACCCGCGCGACCCCCTGTTATATTACGGAAACCGCTCGGAGCATGTCAACGCGAGCATCGCGCCAGACACTAAAAAACTATATAATAAATAGAGGTGGCAATGTAAAATATATATTTGTACATTGTTTCACTTATGGTCTATATAGTAACAGAGTTACTACTAGAAAATTAATACCAATAACAGTGGTACAATCACTACAATGATGAATGATTTTATAAAAAAGGGAAATAAAAAATTTATGCTTCGTCAACGAGCTTCCGAGCAAAAAATGCCCATTACACTTGCCGAGTTGTTAGATGATTTGGTATTAACTAATTATAACTTGCTCTTTTATTTGAAGGATTGCTTGATTCATTTAATATTCACTCATATAAATATATCACGATTATTAGATATTAATACCTACCATTAAACTAAAAAGTGTAAATAATTTTCTTAAATTCTTCAATGCACCTAGCTTGGCAGTGGCAACGACTTCAGAAGCTGATAAGTTTTTTAAGAAAATTATATGTATACTTTTTAGTTTTTTGAAGTCGGTTTATACTATTTTTTAACGTTTATTTTATATTTCTATTTTGAGTGGCTTAAACAATTCATAATCATGCGATTACAGAAATCGCAAGTGACATGCTGTTATTCATTCAAGAGTTCCATTGTATATCTCCGTAGTTCTTCATCAAATCTTCAACAAATTTAAATGCCATCTTGAGAGTACCCTTTGAAATAAAAAAAGAATTTTCAAAATCGGTATGCAATTGGCGGAGTAATAGCGTAACAAACATCAAAAAAAAACATTCAGTCGAATTGAGAACCTTCTTTTTTGGAAGTCGACTATAAATGGGATTAATAAACACTTACTTCATATCTTTGTTTGGTAGCAGTGTTGGTGAATAGTAATATATAAAGTATAATCGATAAGTATTAAAATAAAACTAGGTTGGTACCTACATAGTATTTATTATTATATATAGTAAAGGAATAGTATAAAGAGAAACAACAGTAGGACGACGCCTTTGATCTCGCCGACAACGTCAAGACATTGTGGCGATAGTGCATGGAGGCTAGGGTTGTTACAAGTAGTGTAGTGGTTTTCTACGCTACGTGCCGCGGGTTCGATACGCGCACGGAACAAATATTAGTCTGGGTGCGTGTGCTTGTGAGATGTATGTCTGTAAACTCTACCCACGATACAGGAGAAATCCTAGTGAGGGACAAAATGTTTTATTAAAAAAAAAACAACATTTATTTATTTTAGATCAACATCGTCATCAACATATTATTACTTACTATTTTAAACGTTGATTATGGCAAATTATCAATTCATTAATAGAAGGTAGCTCTGAATTTTGGTCACGTAGTCACGTGGTCACGGTTTATATCTTTATATGAATAGACCTCACCAAAACATGAAGTTTGAATACAAACATGATGGGACTGCGTCCCATAGTTTGGGAGATATAAGCTTTCAAAGTTTTGGTCACGTGGCCACATAGATCTCACCAAAACATGAAGTTTGAATACCAACATGATGGGACTGCGTCCCATAGTTTGGGAGATATAAGCTTTCAAAGTTTTGGTCACGTGGCCACATAGATCTCACCAAAACATGAAGTTTGGATACCAACATGATGGGACTGCGTCCCATAGTTTGGGAGATATAAGCTTTCAAAGTTTTGGTGACGTGGCCACATAGATCTCACCAAAACATGAAGTTTGAATACCAACATGATGGGACTGCGTCCCATAGTTTGGGAGATATAAGCTTTCAAACATTCGGTCACGTAGTCACATACTGAATTTGAATTTATGTTTATAGAAAACATCAAAAAGATGGTACCTATATTTTAGACGAAGTATTTTAGAAGATGAAACACAATTTGTATTGACTTGACAGATAACGTGACAGATCAGTAGACTCTATCTATATCTGATTTTACTAAAATAATAATATTTCAAATATGTACTCAAAAAAAATCAAAACATTAGAAGTACATGCCATACTACTGAGGCAAGTTATATAGGTTGCCCCCTCTACACAATATTGTGTCTAGATAGCAAAATAAATTCTGAATTTATAAATCGAACGCGTTAGCCTCGATCGACACGGGTATCCCGTCCGAGAGCCAGCGGCAGACTGCCGCCCGTCGCCCGAACACGACCCTTCAGCTGAAAATTGGCACAGATTTACGTTTAAATTCATGGAAAAATTGAAAATTGACTTTTTTTTTAATGTTAAACGTTGGACTTATAAAGAAAAGAATTATCTATCTATTGCTGAAAATCAGAAATAAATTAATCTCAAAGTTCCGAAGAAGATGAAGGTTTAAATTCTGATTTAGGTGTTTTATAAACGCCAATTACCATAGTATAAACTAATTTAAAAAAATATTTGAAACGTTGGATTTAAAGTAGAGATCTTGAACTTTAAGACTGTATTTTTGTTTTATTTGTATATGGTATAATTACGGAGGAGATGGCGATATAAAACGGCGTTTTGGTAGGGGTACTGCCTTAAGATGATTCCCGATTAAACTAGCTTTCGATTAAAAAAACTGCATTGAAATTGGTTTATCCGTTTTGGAGCATTGGTGCCACAGACAGATACACATATCCACAGATACATACTACAAACTTATAACACTCCTCTTTTTTGTTGGGGGTTAATAATGACAGTGAATAGGCTCGACATACGGTAACTATTATTATCCGTTTGCTAAACGTTCACGACCCATTTTGAATCCAGCGGAATACCAACCACTGTTCAGCGAATCTACCGCGTAACTAAAATGGTCTATAACATGGAATGGAACGCTTCTAAATTCAAAATAAACCGTTTTTTTAATCTAGAGTCGAAAATTAACAAGGAATAAGTTGCAAATAAAAAAAAAAGATATCCCGATTACATATAATACAATAGATAATTTTATAATAATTTTTATATTTTTTATCATAAGCAACTTATTTCCTTACGAGGGTGTTTCACAATTTTTACGTAATTCCCATAAATTTCCTGTAAAAATAAATTAACAAGCCCAGATTGGATTGTCAGGCAGTTCGTTCGAAGTCCGACTTATTCTAATTTGGAGACGGGAAAGTTTTTTCAAGCTTGTTAATGCAAACAAAATCTACATATATTTTTGTTTAAGTGGATTTGTAGACAGAATTAAGACTGAAATTGGAGAAACTGAGCTCTGTACCTACAGAATTCAATTTCTCAATTACTTAATTTTAGTAGTTCTTGCCCGCGGTCTTACTCGTATCCTGGAAAAACCACTTCATATACCCAGATAAAAATTATTCTATATGTTGGTCCAGGATATGGTCTAACCGTTTGCCAAATTTCATCCGAATCCGTCAAGCCGTTTATGCGTGATTGAGTAACAAACATCCCAACATATTCGCATTTATAATACACTAGATGTTGCCCATGGTTTTACTCGCATTCTAAAGGAACTACTTCATGTACCCGGATAAAATGTCTCCTATGTGTTGATTCAAGACATGGTCTATCTCTGTACTAAATTTCAAACAAATCGGTTCAGCCGTTTTTGCGTAATTGAGTAACAAACATCCAGACATCTTCACAAAAATTGTCATTTTAATAATCAGTAAAAAAAAATTGCAGAGTTTTCTATCAATGTGGCCAACTAACCGTATGTTCGTGCTTAGTGTAGAGTCAATTGCAACAAGGACTGGGCTTCGAACTTACGACAATTACATGGCCAGTCCGACGTCTGCTTTGGGCTATCCTCTCTGTTTTGACTATACAATATCGAACCCCCAAATGGCGTGTTAATTTAACAAAGGTTATAGAAAAACTAGTTTGTGCTGCTCCTAAATGGACGCGTAGGGTTAACTGCCCGTTTGATTAGGTTCGGTATACAGTAAGTGCAAAAATATTAGCGTCGAATAAAATGTAACATTTCGATTATTTGTTCGATTTTAACAGAGGTAACTGTTCAACTAGAATCTAGATGTATGGCTCAGAGTTACCAGATCACAAATCATTTGAAGAAATCACCTTTATTATTTCAGTAGATTGATATTATCTGCGTATCAAGCACGTAGTTGATAAAGCTTGGCCATTTCTCCTCCGCCTTATTTCATTAAAATCTGATCCGTATTTTACCCGTAATATAATAACCGGCGGACAAACTCATTTTCACATTAATAAAATACAGCTAATATCATAACCTAATTTGAATAATAAAAATGCAGTTCTACGTAATACACGTACTAGAAGTGCTATAATCATTTTGTTATCTGTTATTCAACAGACTGTAGTTTTTAATTTTAAATTTACTTTTTCTTCGGTCACTCGGTGTTGCCACAGCCTTTGACCAGCAGTTCCTGGAAATCTATTATGTTCGAAGCCCGATCGGCCATGTATTGAGTCGAGGGCTTTAATTTAATTATGTTTAGATCACAGATACGACGTGCATAATTATTTCAATATTATGCGTCTGTGGTTTGGATTGGCCTCAAAACAATGATTTCATATCATGTGGACTGCTTTGGTGAAAGTTATCAGATAAATTTCGTCTTTCTTTAAAAAAAATTCAATAACTTGACAAAACATCAAGAATCGAAATTGTTCCCATTGTGCCTCAACCCGTTACATGCCGTGCCAAGATTGAGGTTTGCAATTCTATCGGTGATCGGGAACCCTAAATTACGGTGCGGAACCCATTATCGTGTTCCGTTTGTGCTGCCGATTGATATTGTCGGGTTGGGACTAGAGTTGAAAACTGCGGAAAGTTTCCGAAACTTTGGAAGTTTTCCGGAAGTTTACCGGTAATATTCCCGAAAACTTCCAAAACTGCGGCAGTTTTGGAAGTTTTCAGAAATGATTTTTTACTTATAAAAACAGTAATTGGGGATACTTTATACTTAAAATATGTTACATTTAGCTAGATTTTAAATATTCGAACACAGCGAGCACGGGACGGGATGCGGGGTAGGGTACAGGTTAAAAATAAATATTTCCAAAACTTCCGTCACACCGCTCGGTGTTTACATTATGCCCGTTGCCTTCGTATGATTTATGCCGATTGAATACAAAACGTTATTTCATCAATTTGCTTCAATAGGTACCATAAATAATTAAAATAATAAAAAAAAACAGAACTAAATTAAAGGATCATTTTCATTTGCCGTTACTGATTCTGAGTAATCCCAAAGCAACGAATTTGTTGATTTCATAAATAGAAAAACATAATTTGAAAACTTCCAAAGTTTCGGAAGTTTTGGAAGTTTTCAGGAAACTTTCCTCAGAAAAGGAAACTTTCCTGGAAGTTTTCAACTCTAGTTGGGACATTTGTGTGAACTAACATGACTAATAAAGTATGTTTAGGGTTAAGTTTAGTTCGTGCAGTTTGTAAATAGAGTTACAAAGTGTATGGTTACCTATGATGAGACACGGTCAGTAGTGCTGATTCTGTTATACATCGAACTAAACTATGTTGATCACACTATATCTCCTTCTTACTAAAATAATTGAAAATTGTCTATGCTCTTGTAATTAACGGTAAATTAGACGCGACCTATGTCGAGAGCGACTAAATTCACGTTGTTATCAAAAAAGTGGACTAATTTGACAGGAATAAGTATCTTCCATCCTTTTCTTATGTTTTTTGTTAGATAGAGACGTAGTGAAACTAAATTAGTTTAATTTTGTAATCAACAGAATCACTATTTTGACGTTTTTAAACGTCAAAATGTCAAAACATCAAAACATGTAATCTTTTTTTTTTTGTTTCAGGTAAGTGTCAAAAGCCATCGAACTATAAAATAGCCGCTAAAAAAGCCGTACTTTTGGGTCCCATGGTCGGACGCTTAAAAAAAAAGCCTTTTAAAAGCCGGACGGGCCAGACTGTCCGGCTTTATCCGGACGGATTGCAACGCTAGACGTGTTGGTACCAGTAAATGAAGGTAAGTTTAGTTACTGAGCATAATATATTAACCTATAAACAATCTTGTCAGAATAACCATCCCTATTCCCAAGATTCATTAGCAATATTGTATGCAACAATTAATCATCGACTGTTCCTAATATTCTAATTGATATTATCCTTAATTAATACACAAGGGAGGTAAACCCATGACACATTGTACGCACAACAACATATCAAGCTATAATTTCTGATTCAGTGTCCGTTCCTAAATGCAACCGCAGTACTAAAATTCACTCCAAAACAAAATAAAAAATTGATTTCGTATGGCTTACGCTAGTAACTTATGCGTGTCACCCATACTAAGTCGAATTTTCGTTTTGTTTTAAAGTGTATACTGCGGTTGCATTTAGGAACAGAGACTGAATCACTCTACAAATTATGCGCACTATAGTCCTCGAGATCTAAAAAGCCACTTTTGACACATATCATTTGAGTTAATTTGGGATGTGAAGCGTATAAATCGGCAACCAAAAATAGCGATTTTTATAATAAATCGATTTAAAATTCTAAGAGTGTATAATCGTTTAAAACTATGAATAAACAATCGAGAAAAAATCATCTGATAATGAATTTATTAATGTAGTAGGCACCGAATTTAATATGAAATCGAATTTCTATAGGAATCTTCATAGAATAATAAAACATATCCATAACATGCCAAAATTATTTATCCGCTTGTTGTACCAGTAATAATGGTCCACCAGATTGATTTACGTTCGAAGTACTCACGTAGTTTCCAAACCAAGTTGCGCGATTTACTACAAAGTACTCCAAACCGGTTTTTCGGGAAAAATAAAACAAAACACATATCTACAATAATTTATAAGATCGTTCATTTCTTTCATCTCTTTCTCTGTCCATTACTACTTATTATAGTGCCCAAAGTATCCTTCGAATCTAACACAAGATGTCTACCAAGCCTGTCAAAGCCTTTCAAATCAGACCCCGGGACTGCACGTGGCCCTTACGCACGAATTGCTGAAGACCCTCGAGGTAGTGTTGTGCGCTGTCCCGGAATTTGGGACATCCCGGACTTAATGGGTAAATGTGGTTATGTAAGAAAGATTTGCGTATAAATTGGTTAGCCTTTTGAGGAAATGATTTTGAGTTAACTCGTGTACTATGAACATGTGGGGACTGTTCTTATTTCAGCTAAGAAGTTATCGAAAATTTGTTCGAGTGCCACACTACGCTTTTGATAATGTCTATGAGGGTTTATGGAAAACCACATTAAACCTAATTTCTAAAGACAAGCGAAGCGATTTCATAGAAACTTTCCAAAATCATTTAACTTTATCACTAAATACTTATTTCCCGGTAAAAATCTATCGGCTAAATACCCATACAACCTATGTTAAACTTATCAGAACTAGTCCTAACTTTAGTTTAAACCTATAATTTTTTTACCTTCCCAAAATATCTGCTGGCATTACCAATTAACTTCAATAAAAAATCCCGTACTTTTCTCTTCATTTCCCGGCATTTTCCCTTTCGAATGGCAACACTATCTTCACCTTTATTAAACTCGTCAAACTAATTCGACACTAGTCCCAATGCTTACTTCAAATGAGGTATTCCACGAAGAGCACTGATTTGAATGGCACTGAAACGAATAGCACCAACGCTATTCCACGAACGGCACTGATCCAAATTTTGGAATACCTCCTTCAAATCTATCAATTTTTACCGTCCCAAAATATCTGATAAAAATTCCCGTACTTTTCCCCTCACTTCCCGGTACCTTCCCTTTCGAATGGCAACACTATTCCTCCCTGATCGAGCTTGGAGTGCCCTTAGCACGTCTGAGAAGCAGAGAGGGTCGTATTGTGTCAATCGAAACACATGTAACATTTCGAGTGTAACAAATGGGTACTTTTGGCTATATTGAATACGAAGGTATCTTATTGTGTAGTACATACGAGTAGTTATATACATATGTATTTTAAGTGAGTAAGTTGAGTTCTACAGGAAAATAGGGGAGAAAATTGTAGTTTTCTGTTTCGAGAAGTTGCTTATCCAAAATATAAGGTTATTTATTTTATTATTATACAAGGTAATAACTTTCTAGTTATTTGTACTAAATAACTTTTCTGTAATTTCACTGAAATCGCGACAAAAAAAACACTGCTGTTCCATACAATATTGCATAATGTATGGAACGGCTTATTTGTTTCCTGATTTCAGGTTTGTTCCCATATAGTACAATAACCCCTTAAAGGGGTTGGGACTGGAAAGTTAGGAAATTGTATATAAATACTGGGTGAAATAAAAATTACCAGCCATATTTGAGGAGGTTAGGTCCATGAAACTGAACAATTTTCCCCAAGAAACATAGATCGAAATCTGAAACCAAAAATTCGACTTCTCATACAAACGTAAATCACGTGACCAGTAATTTTGTATGAAAAGCCGATTTTAAATTTTATCATTTCGACCTATGTTTCTTTGGGAAAGTTGTACAATTTCATAAAATTTATTACCTCCTAAAAATATGGTTGGTATTTTTTTTTTCACTCAATACATTATTGTGCACACAGCTATATAATATCTAGCTATATATTTCCAGTGTAAGCTGACCTCGCATTGTTTAGGATTTCTTTAAAATGAGAGGTCAGCTTATACTGAAAATACATAGCGTGCCACGCGTATATTTTTGTACAATTTTTTACATAGTACATAACAATAATATAGTACAATGGGCAGCCTTATCGCATAAACCAATTTCCCAACCTTTTGATGGAATGGAATTTATCGCAAACCTTTATTAAAATCTGATATGAAATACAAGATTTTTATATTATCTCCATTGAAATCAAGGTTGTATTTGCTATCAGCTGCTTATCCCATGCTGTATATTGCGGGCAAAGTATTACAAACCATTGTTAGAAGGTCTAAGGCCAGTGACGAAGGTTGACCAGTCACTACATAAACCAATTATTCAATTTCTTTACGTTTCAACTATTATAAGTATATTTTACATTTTATCTTTTTAATTCATCTATTTTGATGATTCGAATATTGAAATGACAGAATCAGGATGCGGAGAGATGAAAATCATGTTATAAGAAGAGTTGTAAGTATGAATGTGGATGGCTATCAGAGTAGGGGCAGACCAAAGAAAAGATGGATGGACTGTGTGAAACATGACATGAATGTGAAGGAAGTAAATCTGGAAATGACGTCTGATAGAGATGAATGGAAGAAAAAGACATATTACGCCGACCACAAATAAAATGGGATAAGGGCAGGTGAATGATGATGATGATGATGATTCCAATGGGGCAGTGGCGGAGCGTCCACCATGTCGTATCTCCATGGGCTAGCACGACAAAAAGGAGGAGACTGGAGAGTTAAAATCGGAGACAAAACCATCTCAATACTGTTTTTTCTCACTCGATATTTCGTTTTGTCTTCTGTCAAGGAGACGATAAGTGGAGAAAACGGGTTTGTCCACCCACCGCTTGCCCTGCTGGATTATATGTGACACAAAAATATGACAGTTTGGCTGGCGATTAAGATCTTGAGAGTTCAAATCTTCATCGCACTACAATAGTGAACCGACTTTTGTAATTATACTGCAACTGAGTTTTACTTGGTAAAGAGGCTAGCTTACAGTCAATACTGTCGACCGTGGCCCAATGTTGGACATACTCGTAGGTTCTTTCTTTCAAAATAAAAATATTTATCTTTTTCATCCATTTTCAGCGTGCTTAAATTTTAAATTGTATACAATCTCTATAAGTGAAGACTTGTCATTGGCTTTCTGTTGATAAAAATTGCGTTATTTTAGGTTTATGTAGCTGTAAGTCTTCCATGTTTTTATAAATAAATAAATCTTAAACACTACTTAAGTACTTACTTGCTTGTAAATAGCAATTACCTGTTTATTTCTAGCCGTTACGTTTTTTCAGTGTGGCGGCCATTTTGCATCCTCCCCAACTAGCTCTGGACGGTCCGAGTTACCGTGTCAATCATGACTCAGTCCCGTCCCACAATACATTTGCCACCATTCAAACACTCCAAAAAATGTCTATTAACACCACATAAATCACTGATCACCGCCTCCTCTAACGATCGTTAAACAAACCTAAGCATTGAATTAATCAGAGTTTAGTTCGACAAAGCAAGAATTCACACTTGTCTAAAAAGAGCAAGCACGCGATTAGCACATTAATCTATGTACTGAACGCCTGTTTGGCGTAGATTAGATTGCAGATTAAAAGTTCTTAGAATTTGTTTATTGTTTCGCTTGAAAGTGCTAATTATCGTTTCCCGCAATTTCATGGTGGCACTGCAAAAAATTGTAAGTTAATTCTTGCAGTTTATTTTGCACAAATTAGCCTCTACGGGTTTTTATGGTTATCCATGTCGGCTTACTACAAACGATTATAGCAGGGCAGAAATTAAACTGCCCAGACATTTCCAGTATGAGTTGACCTCGCACTGTATAGGCTTTTCGTACAATGAAAGGTCAGCTTATACTGGACATGTCTGGACAGTTCAATTTCTGGCCTGCTAGAAGAGTTCGTTGGAAGCTCCCAGGTCTTTGGAGAATGTTATAATCGCCATATTTGATTGGTGGATTTGGGATCTTCAGTTCTTTCATATTACCAACTGCGGACGCTGCAGGCTATCTGAGATAGCCTCTCAGTTGTTAATTACGCCATGGAACGAGAAAGAAGGAAAGAAAGAAAGGAACCTTCTTTCTTTCTAATTACGCCATGGAATGAAAGAGTGACTGGTCTATTCCTAGCTGAAGATTACACGGCTAAATCACAATAATTTGAATAATCTTAAACAGCAGCTATCTTTTTTTCCTTGCATCCCTTTGGACGTTAAAAGCCCAATAAATATACGAACAACTTTTACGATGTGACCAAGAAGAAATAGCGAAAAAAAATAATCTGCTGATCCATACAAATAATTCAATATTGCTCGACCGTATGCGCTCGAGTGTATGAAACAGCTAGGATTTTTTGCGATTTCAGTCTTAGTTCTCTAGTAAAAGATTTACTCTGTATCACAAATTACTCTGTACCAAAATGGACACCAAAATAGGTGGTTGACGTGTTGCGACCGCGACATTTGCGACTATAAATCGCAGTCGCGCTCCGTCGTTCATTATTTATACGATCCGTCGTTTTATTTATCGCTGTTCATATGTTTTGTGTTTGTTTTGGAAGATGACGATTGATACATCTATGGACGAAACAAGATGCGAATTTGTTTTATTCAAGAATTTTTTGTCATATACCTACCACTACCTATATTGGAAATTGATAATTTTTCATTTAAAAAAATGACAAAAATGCCCGAGGCGGCCTCTAGAGACTGATCCCTCAGTCAGTTACAACCCTAAAAATCTAACAATCTTTTAATTGATTCAACAAGTAGATATAGCTTATTATTAGTACAATGTATATCAAGTCTCCCAATTCTTATTACCCACCCAATTGGCACCAGGAACACGGTAAGTTTGTTCACCGCTGTTACCGCTGCGCTGTCTTCACAAACCGCACTCCGATCTGTTGTGGAACTAACTATTATTCAAATGAACATTCAATAGTTAAATTAGATAGTTCGCTATCTATTAAATTTGATATGGTTTCTGCTATACATCTTAGTTTTAGCATCTTCTCTATGTAATGACGATAAAGGCTGGGACAGACAACATAATAAATTCTTCATACATATTTTATGGATACTTCATACATATTATTCTTGGGCACGCTGCCTGACAGCGATGAGGAGGAGTACTTTGACGCCAAAGTGCTCATTTTGTATAGTTTTATATTTGTATTTTTTAGATAATTAGGCAGTATACATAGTTCTAATTAAAATCACCATGTATAATAATAAAAAACCGGCCAAGTGCGAGTTGGACTCGCGCACGAAGGGTTCCGTACCACTATCTACGTATAAAAACGGCAAAAAAATCACGTTTGTTATATGGGGCTCCCATGAATGATAATGAAAAAATACTTAGAAGATGTCCATGGTGTCCTAAAATACTTAGAAGAATATGTACCACTGAATTGTAGCCTACATTTTTCACAGAACGACAAGCACATATTAGTTTTTCTTAGGTACATCCTATTCTCAGATAGACTAGGTACATTTTTCTCACAATTCTCGTAATCTGACAACATATATCAGAGCAAAACTGTACCGTTTACTATCAACGACTATATTTATTTATTTTTATTTATTTTCACACTGTTCGGGAAATGGCGAGTTTATTCGGAACAAATGTGCTCTATAAGTTAAAAGTACAATAACAAGTAGACGCCGTTTCTTTATTTACGAGAAAACCCGATACAAACTAGTGTACGGAATATTTTTATTTATTTTAAACGCGTGAATAATGTTCGCAGTATCAGCACGTGAAGCTCTGGTAGGGTTGGGACACGTTGGTTCCGCTTTTAAGGCGAGGCTTTACGGAAATGCCGCAAAAACCGATTTTTATTTACAATATTTTTTAATTTCTATTAAAAAAAATTGTAAATAAAAATTGGTTTTTATATTTTTGCCCGGAAAAACATAATCAAACTTGAATAAATATAAAATATATTCAACTTTTTTCGGTTTTGAAGTTACATGAGTTACACGCAAGTTGGTAACCTGACGGTGGGTAATCGACTCGTCACTTACCTATTTGCATAAGTAGAATTATCCCGGTCTGTTTAGTCAGTTCTGTAAGGGTTTTTTCATTCCTTAGCTAGATCATTGATCTCTCGATGTGATTGTTGGAATCATTTCCATTTTCACAACATTTAACCCATTATCAACTTATTTTTGTGTTCTTTCTTTTTTTTACTTTGGAATTCGATATAAACACATATTTCGGAGTCGAAAAAAATGAGTCACTAAGTAACATCACTAGTTGTGAATTGCTTACCAATGTTTTAAAGTAGAGCGTTATTTGTTGCAATTTACGAATGCTCCCTACATATTCCCTGGTCACTACCCATATTCTTTTAGATAAGTATCAAGCAATGAAGGAAAATTCCGTTAATAATCTGATTATCGACTTATCTCTATTACATTTTCGGCATCATCCCAATTCACAGATTTTACTGCTGAGCATAAGTCTCCTTTTCTATCCTAACCAAGATACAAGATCATTTATTTGTTCCAAATATGAGTATTACAATAATATAGTCATGTTTTGCCGGCGGCGTCCAAATATAATATAGAAATAGACTAAAATTATTAGGAATATTAAATGATTATTATCTTCATTATTAACTAAACATAGTTGGAGTTACGTGGTGATTATTCGTGTTTAGATAACATAGTAAAAAAATATATTTATTATTTTAAATAATTAATCAATTGATACTAACTCTGTCTGCTTTCTTTAACTACAATTTTGTCTCGTTATGCATTACTTATCTCTGTGTAAAAAAAGTAATAAGTATTAAAAAAAGAAAGATTTTTTACACTTGGCACATCGATAAATCGAAATCAAATTTTCGAACTATTTTATTTATTTCGAAGTTTGTCTTCTCTATCACATCACTAGTTGTAAATTGCTTACCGATGTTCCACAGCGAAGCGATATTTGTTCCGACGGTTGTATAACCGTATTCCCTGGTTTTGGTTGCGGTCGTCCGGGTTTCAGTCCTGAAGGTTTGATAATTAGAGGTTGTTTATTACTCTTCTATTTGTTAGTGGGTCAATAGGAAACGTAGTTAAGTTGGTTTAGTAGTTCTCCGGGTTTCAAATACTTACTTAATAATAATAAAAGTACCTATCCTTTATCCTCACTGAGGTCCTAGTAGGGGTATGATCTTTATTTTTAACCCCCGACCTAAAGAGGAGTGTATACGTTTGTAGTGTGTATCTGTGTATCTGGGGATTTGTGTATCTGTGTATCTGTCTGTGGCATCGTAGCTCCAAAACGGATAGACCGATTTCAATGTAGTTTTTTTTAAATTGAATGCTAGTTTAATCGGGTATCATCTTAGCTATGTTTCATGAAAAACTGTTCAGTCGTTCAAAAGTTACAACTCTTTTTCTAGTTGGTGTCGGGGGTTTTTGACGGTTAGGTTATAAGTATAGTTAGTTACACGAAAATCTACTTTTCAAGCTCCATCCGAACCAAGTGCAGTACGACACAACTAACAAGCCGCATCGGCAAACTTCGTAAAACCGATCGCTTCCGACTTCGAAACCGTGAATTTAGTCAACATCCTCATCCGATCAAAAACCTAAAAAACAAGATAAATAATAATTACCATGTTTCACGGTACACGCAATCTCTAACGAATCCTTCACTAGCTATTGACAGAGTCGAGAGAACAATAAAGCATGCCATTCACTGCGCTGCCAAGTTTCGAAAGTGGGACTGTCGCACATCGCGCCTTTGTTTATGTTCTTGTGTGAATTATTGTTATGTTGTTCCATTAAAGTTGGTATTACTATGAATTGTACTACTATATCTGGTTGTTTGTTTTGGTTTGATGGCTTGAACTTCCGCATTCAGAGATTGTGTGATCAGTTGTAATTGTAAAGGGTTATAATTAACCCTATTTTGGGATAGGTCTAGCAGACATATCGCTGCGAAAGTAACTCTGTTTGTTTTTTAACTTTTCACGACTAATAGGCTGAACTAAATTTAATGAAATTGAACAAGATTTTGTTTTTAAATCGCAACTTCCCGATACATCGCTTTCGGTCGTATTATTACAATCCCTTGCCTTTGTCAAAAAATATAACCATACTTTTGTGGATTTGGGTTAAAAAAAGTCTGCTATGGTTAAAAAACGATATATTAATAAATTTCGAACGTCTGTTCAAACATCACAATCCTGGTTATAGATGCACTGATTTCTTACAATAATCTAACCGTTAAAAATCCCCGACTACAACTAGAAAACGAGCTATAACTTTTGAACGGCTGAACAGATTTTCATGAGACATAGCTAAGACGATACCCGATAAAACGAGCTTTTGATTTAAAAAAACAACATTGAAATCGGTGCATCCGTTTTGGAGCTACGATGCCTCTGACAGATACACAGATATATACTACAAACGTGTAACACTTTTTTTTGTCAGGGGTTAAACAACAAAACATCCGTGTCTAGTCTCCGTTTAATCGGCCGGTGAATAGCGAACCTTACCTCTTACTCGTAAGTCTCAGGTAGCACACTCCCACTTCAGTAATCCGATCTTTCAAGTAGACAGCTACTGGACCGTATAAGTTTCAGTTTCTGAAAAGTCCAGAGGAAATACTTTTTATCCTTTTTTCAAGTATGTTCAATTGAAACATTCTTTTTAATGAAGATCTATTATTCTTTGTGTGTATTGTATTGAGCGCTTTTGTTTTTACTGTTTTTGTTATTCGACAGAGGAAGAACGACCGATATTTTCATTTTCAATTTTTTTTAAATGAATATTTTTTAACCCTATTCTTGGCACGGTGGACAATTTGATACGTTGAACTTTTCGAAAATCTAGGGACGTTCTGAGACATATTTTCAAAACTTTTATTATTTAATATGCTAGCAAATATAATCCCAATTCTACCAAAAAATACAATTGTATTACTTGCAACGCCGAAAATGTAGTAGAATGCTAGATTGCGAATCGAACGAAAGCGTCTGCTCGTCGCAAGGTAAAAATAATATTTTTTTATTATATTTTGGTCAAATTGTTTTTAAAAGTACTTTAATTCAAATAGGTTACAATATTTGCTAGTAGGAAACGCAATTTTTGTGTATCAAAATGGATTTAAATCGTATGTAATCCCGTGTTTTTTTCGAGTGTAACAGATATGCCTCACTGCCAGATAGCCAAAACTCTAGATATTTTTTTATATGTATCAAATATGCGACAATGCTTGATTTGTATAGCAGAGTCACAGGTGCTTAATCAGCTTTGTATGCAGCAATGAAGAAGAGGTCGGCAACTTTCCGACAGCAGTTCACCGCCTCCATCATTGCCCTGACTATAGAAAATCTTAATATTTTATCAGATGACGATAATGAGGTAAATCAAGTGGTTGCCTCAACATCTTTGGTACTATCAGCAATCATCGCAGTCAATCAACCCTTTCTCGCCATAAATTTTATCGTTCAATCCATCTGCAATAAGGCAGGTCTACATTGTGCTGAGGCCAGTCCATTATCTCCGAAAACATCTTTATTATATTAAGTAGGTTCACCTTCTCCACTGGCAACCTCCTCGTAAGTACCTTCACCACCAGCCAGTAACTTAATATGTCATAACCAGGTGCCGTCTCCATTGTTTGCATCTTGTCCCTCAGCGGGTAGTCGGCTACTCGATCAAAAAGACCTAGAGTTATCGCGATAAAGCGAAAAGTAATAAGTACCAGCTAAAATATTAGAACCTACTTGGCGGAGCTCTAAATTCACCTATTCTGCAGAAGTAAAAGATAACTCTTTTGAGCCACGTGAAGAGAACAGTGCTATTGATTACTTGAAGCAGTTCTTTTCAGGTGATATCATTATTTCCATAGTGAAACAAATAAATATGTAAGCTAAGTATCATACACAAACAACTGGCAGCTCAATAAATATTACAGAAGGTGATGTCAAAAAAACTGGTGATCCTTTTATTTATGGGGGTCCTAAAATGCACGTTTATACAGATTATCGTTCTTAGAGTATTCTTAGAGTATTATTATAATGTATAAGCTGAGATAATGAGCCTGAAGAAGTTCCAGTTACTGAGGCGATATTTTCAAATGCACTTTGTGATGTGTTTCGTAAAATGACAATTTGAAAGACGATGGCGAAAGATATAATAAAGTGAGGCCACTTCAGCAAAGAATATGTGAGAGTTGTCTACAAGTAGAAGAAGAGACGCGTATTGATGAAATGATAGTTCCACATAAAGGAACCAAAGCAGGCAGCTGTAAACAATACAGGGTAACTGAAAAAATACCCGAAATCTTTTAGTACCAGCTTCGTATCATGATCCAGAACAACGTTAGTTCTACGTTATGTCTTAAAATTCATGTTATTTCATACTAGAATGTAATATTTCAGTTTTTTGTTTTGTTAAAATAATGTTTAAATCTTATTGAAAGCTGGCAGTGCGGCTCATATGATACATACATTTCATAAGGTTGATTGTCAAGGGTCTGGCAATGTGCCTTATGTGATACATTCAATATATCATAAATTAATAAAATTATATTTTTTATTTTATTTTTTCTCTCTTCTATATATTAACACCTAAGACCACATTTTATGTAAAATTTACCAACATTTCTAAGAAAAAAAGTCCTGCCAAGTATAGGGTTAATCTAACATGGCTTTTATGCAATGACTAAAGAATCCTTTATAAAACGACTAATTACCTATGTATTATGATAAGCATAATTATATATTGTTTGTTAACATCCCGTGTAAAAAACAGCGTGTTATAAATCGATGATAAACAAAAAAAAAAAAGTTTTAAACCTTAGGTATATTTTAAAAGTTTATGCAAGAATTAAAGTTTTTTTTTGTTACTATAAACTAAACTTATATAACAATATTATGCCTGAAAAATATTGTTCTCTATACGTTTTTTATACAACGTGTATCAGAAATGCGTGGTAATATTTAAGGGTGTGAATCAGACCATCAAACTGAACAACTTTCTCTATGAAACCAACATCGTAATCGCAAAAATAATAACACCCCACCCAAACCAAAACGCATTACGATGTCGGTCTTATAGAGAATTTCTGATACGCGTTGTATAATGTTTATCGAACCCACCTATTGGCCGCCGTGCCAAAATGTTTTGATAATATTTAAATATAGGGTAGGTAGCCGTAAATAGCTTTTAACGGTAATCTTAATTATTAAACCTGGATTAGTTAATAGAATTTATAAATATCATAAGCGAACAAAACACAGGCAGAGCCGCAGCTAGGGCTGCCAACTTTTTGAAGTATATTTAGGTGTGAGATGTTATATTGAACAGTATTTGAACATTTTGAACAGTATTTTAATTTTTCAATGATTTTAACTACGTAGGCATGACGCTGGCTGACAAACATAGTGTCAGTGACAGTTGACAACTTGACATTGACAGACACATTCAAGAAAGCTTTCTTATAAAAAAAAAACTCCTCTCTGGTGCTTCGAGCAATCGTCGCTAAATTGACTCACCGAAAAAACATTTTTATACTGGTGATGAAACAAACAGTATTTTGCATACTTTATTTTTGATGAACAGTAAACAGTATTAATGAGCGAAAATCAGTTTATTACTGTTTTTAACAGTATGGGTGGCAACCCTAGCCGCAGGCATACCTTGTAGCTTTTGCACCGGGTTACCTTTATATAAAATGTTGACCCAAGCGTGAAATATGCAGGAGTACAAACGGTTAGTTAAACTATTTAATTTTGTTTATGCACCTATGCAAATAACTGCTTCGTCTTTTCACTAACAGACTGTGTACCTGAATTTGCTGTTTATCTCTGTAAAATAATGAATAAGTGTAGGGTTCTGTATAATTAATAATTAAATACTTCATTACTTTTGAAATAACGTTGTACAATTATTTAAAAGAATATACAACCTGTATCGGAATTGCGTGGGTATATTTCAGGGTGTGGATCAGACTATCAAACTGAACAAATTTCTCCATGGGACCAACATCGTTATCGCGAAAAATTTATCAGCTGTCCCATACAAAACTTCAATACCGCAATTAAATATGACCACGTATTTCAGAAGCAACTTGTAGATTATTTACACGAAAATATAGGATTAAACACATGAGTAACAAAAATATTATATCAGGAGCATTAAGTATAGAAACACCCATCTCATACTATCAAAACAGAAAAACGAAACGCCGCAGTCGCTTCGCAAAAAAAGTTATTTGTGAATGTATAATTTAATTATGAAGCTTCGATGTAGACGAGACAATTTAAAACAAACTGTATCGAAACAACCCTAAAACACCGACGTAACACGAACTCGCACGAAAGTATACCAACGTTCTCTACATTGCAAGCAATTGTCGAATTTTATACTTAATTTAACACCAGCCATACTTTACACGGGTGCAGTACTGTGAAAAATGTCTGTGCATTCGAGAATAAGGCTGACACATAACAATTTTAAAGCAGAAGGTCTAGTCGGCACATCTACCACGTAACTAAAATGGTAATGAACATCGACTCTGGTAATAAACTACAATACGATCGTGAGAGACTAAACTTCGAGCTACCTTGTAAAAAAATTACCAATCATGAAGTTAGGACTCCCATCTTCATGATCGGTAAAAAAAACACAAGGTAACTCAAAGTTTAGTCTCTCACGATCGTATTGAAGTTTATTACCAGAGTCGATATTCATTACCATTTTCGTTACGCGGTAGACCCACTGTATGTGGGAACGGAACGTAAGCGGGAGGACCGAGAGGGAAACAAGGAGCGAGTGAGAGGCAGAGAAGCGAACGGAACGGGCAACACTGGCAAGTTGTCATATGCGGTGGTACGATAAAGAGGATACAAGTACTAGTGGTCGCCCTGTGGTCGAAATCCGACTAATTTTAGCTTTCTGCACTCCTTCTCCATATAAACTTTATCTATGCCAAATCTCACACACCTACGTGCACGCAATATGCTTAAAAAGGGGTACATAGTTTTCTTTTCACGTATTAATATATAGATAAATAGCGAATGATTACATTATTTTCATGCCAATAATTTCTTGTCTAACCCCACATGTAAATATATGGAGTTGTGAGCAAATAAACAAATATTATAGTTTAAAAAAAACTATAGATCACGCTTTAGTCATCCAAACTGAACGTGTATGCAAAATTTCAGCTCAATCGGAAACCGGGAAGTGGGTCGAATTTAACTTCCAAGATTTTCTTACATAGTTAGTTACAGGTGAAGGTTAAAAACGGCTTCGTCACAATGACTAAGACGACAATTTTTGCGTAAATAGTTTCTTGAAGTGCATTACTGGGGGTGATACTTCTTTGTTAGCTTATATTGTGGCTAGAACAAGCTAAAACATGTCTCTCTGAATACTTTACGTGTCAAGTGGAAACGAGTGTAAGTTTGAATACGTATGTGTTTGGGTTTAAAGATAACAATGAGTGCTTTAACCTGGGAGCATAGATAAATCGTTTGTTGACATTCTTGACAACTCTTCTTTGTCTAAAGTATACCTAGTCTGTGTTTTTTTTTTTATTATTATATTATATTATTTATTTTGGTGGTAGTAGTGTCTCGCTGGCATGCCATTAATTTTTCGGTATGCATACTGTTGCGTTTTGTTCGGTGAGTGTGGAGCGCCGGAGGTCCAATTCCTCCCTTAGTCCCTGCCTTCTCCTTTCCCTCCCTTTTTACTTTAGCGGCAACTTACATCCTACATCGCACTAAGGAAATATTCACGGCAAATAGCGTATACAACTGTCCGACATCAACCATCGGGCTCCGGCCCACCAGGCAATATCACCTCACCATCAGAGGATCCTTCTATTTCAATAGAGAAAAGCAGTGGCGATGGATAGACACATACAGCAACCATAAACCTAGAATAAAATAGAATAGATCTTTATTTCATGTAAATCAAAATACAGGCACTTTAGAAATGTTATGAAATGATTCGAACCCGCAATCTACAGCCCCCGTCACTGCCCTGACCAAACCACCACTACCCATTTATGCGCTTAAATTCACCGCACATTCTAGAATGATTTCAATTCACCGTAGCATCATTTATGTATGTAACGTTTCTGTTTCCAGTCAAACACTTGGACCCTAACGGGGGAATTCCACATCGCTTTGTCGCCACCTCTAATATGCATGGAATTTCAGTATTTCAGTCACTCCTGGCTCTGTTGTAATACTGCATTTTCAACATGACTTTTCTCGAGTTTATTTGCAAATTATGGTCTTTGGGTTTCGAATTTGGACAGGCACACATCAATACTTGGTCAATGATTTATGATTTTGATTTTTTCTGTACCACTTAAATGGCAAATAAGCTTATATGCCTGATGGTACGCAGTTAACGTAACCTATGGATGCTTGCAACCACAGGGGCATCACTTACGCGTTGCCAACCTACTACTAGCGTCATGCCAGTAGGGGCACTATGCTTCCCCAAGGAGCTGTGGCGTCCTTGCTCACCGTTAGGAACACAACACTGCAAAGAGCAGTGTTATTTGGCTACGATATTCTGCAAGAGGAGCTACTTCCCTAATCGGGCAGGTCCAATTTTGAGCGGTTGCCGATTGCCTTGCCTCTCTTAAAAACCTTCAATACCTCTCTTGTGTGTGATTTATTCACCAATTCTTCTCTAATGGTGAAGTAAAACTTCGTGAGAAGACTGTCGTGTACTCGTACTTAATAATAATATGATTTCTGAACGACATCGCAACAGTGAAACAAACGAACATCAATTCAATCCAAACATTAAAAAAAGAATATTCAAATAGAATATGACAATGGTAGATTTAAGAAAAATACAGTGTACCAGTGCCAAGTCTAACTTGAAGAGTTTTCGCTCAACCGCGTCCGTGGGCCGGCGGACGAAATATGAATAGTAATGTTGGTTCTCGTGTCCTTGTGTTGAGGACTTTGTGTGGAGGTAAGCAGGATGCCAAGTGCTTCAAGAAGTATTGTAGGAATATTTTAAAGATTTTTTTTTGTGTATCTATGTTGAGGAATGGAAGAGCTTCGAGCTGTCCCATACGTTTGGGTCGAGTAGGTATTAAAGTTTTGTATGGGACAGCTGATTATTTTTTCGCGATTACGATGTTGGTCGCATAGAGAAAATTGTTCAATTTGATGGTCTGATTCACACCCTTAAATACGCTCTAATTAAAATTTATTGCTGGTCAGCTTGTAACTGCCATGAAAATCTTATTCGGAGGCTAATCATTATTAGCCTATTCTTTTTTTTTATTCACATTAAATTACATTATTCTCGCAGCTCTTACACAACATTGTAATAATCAAGATTTGTAATCTATTATTATTTTAAAAGAGATTCCATGAAGTTTCTTGCCTGTTCTTCTCCATAGGACCTACTATTTGGAACCGGTCTGCGCACCTAAAGTCTCGACATTTCATAAGTGCCCGTGTCTGGTTTACATGAAATAAAAATCTATTCTATTCTATTTAACAAATCAGTACAAAACCTCTCTCTCTCGTCACTTTCATAAAAACTTTATAAAAAAGGGCAAAAAATTATAAGAACTTTCAATCTACCTATCATCAACATAACTTAATTCTTAATTGAACTAATTTGACAGGAATAAATAATGTCTATCTTCTATCCTTTTCTCTTTTTTTTGTTCATAAGAGACATATTGACACTAATTTCGTTTACGTTCTAAACTGCAGAATCAGCACTATTATCTTTTAAAAAAAAATGAATCAACGGAGAACGTACTAATATTAATTTACTGGTTCTATAATACCTCTACATTCTTAAACCGCGCTAAAAATAACACTGTGCAGTAAAATAACATGTTATCTTATAACATCTAATGAGTAGTTCACAATGAACAAGAACATGTCGGTGTTGCAATGCGTCCATTACCGACCGTATCGAATTCACTGTCTTAGATCATGATGTGCAATGTTTGCTGATTGGATGTGGCATTTAATTTGGTAACAAGATTTCAAAATGTCTGCACTTGAAGTTCAAGGATCATCAAGAGGATCAAGAACTTAAGGCCTATAATATGTAGAAAAAAGTTTATGCTTGAGCATGGTAACATAAGAAGTTTTTAAGAATATTTGTTGGTGCTTAAGTTATTTTAAAATGAATTTAAAACTGCACTTGATAGGTAAGAACCATACAAAACATTCATGCATTAAAATAATATTTTAATGAAGCATTTAAAAGATAACGAAAGAGAGAGAAAGATAAAGTATTCGGTCGTGGGTGAAAAATAACAGGTATAATCTATATCTGTACTAATATTATAAAGAGATTTTGTTTGTTTGTAGGAGGTAATCTCTGCAACTACTGAACTGATTCTAAAAATCCTACACTATCCCTGAGTGATATAGGCTATAATTTACTTTGATTAAAAAAAAGTGTGGGTGAAAGATTAATGAGATAATTAAATTCTTTATTTTATTTATTCGTCATAATTGTGAACACCTGACATCTTGTGCACAGTCGAAAGCCACCTCCAACTAACCTGTAACATTCATAACTCCGCGCGAATACCCATTAACTTGCACCTTTTGATGCTTAGCCCCATTGAGCAAGATCGTGATAAGCTCTGATTGAATCTATGTTACAATCACATTGTAATGCTCCTTTATAATTAGTTTTATATCAGTGTGGAAAAGTTATGCAGGGTGTCCGGTAATTAATGGATAGGTAAGCCTCAAAAGGCGTATAGCAGAGTTAACAGCGGATAAAAAAAAAAGTTTTTTAAAGTGCAATAGCTAGTCATAGTATTTACTTACTGCCTATCTATTGGCATACTAACGTAGAATATTATAACAACAAAAAACCAATGGAATTAATTTATTTAGTTTTCAAATCATCGTTTTCATCACTGCTGGGCAGGCTCTTCTCAGAATTAGTCAGAATGACCTTACTCCACCACGCTGGCCTAGTGCGGGTTGGCGGACTACACACGCTATCGAGAACTTTAGGCCCTCTCAGATGTACAGGTTTCCTCACGATGTTTTCCTTCACCGTTATCACAGATGATAATCTTTTTTTTTTGTTCCCCACATGATTTCGGTAAGTCACAGGTGCTGTGTTCGAACTTAAACCCTTCTGCTTGGAACGCCAACGTTCAACTGCTAGGCAATCATCACTCAATTAACATACACCCCAATTTTTTTATTACCAGTGTGATTTAGGGTCTTGCTTTGCCATTATGGACAGCATTTACAACGGGACCAAAGCTGAAATCGCGAGAAAAAAAAACTGCTGTTTCATACATTTAATCGAGTAATATTTATATATTTGTATGGTTTTTGTTGTTTGTATGACTGCAGGGTTGTTCGCAACGCGGCAGCCTATGCTAAGCGGAAGCCTTTTTGACACAGCTGCGACGTACATACAATCCATTTTATTTATGATATAAAAAGATTTTATTTATGTTTAAGGTTGTCTGGAACAGATCGCTGTGCGCGATAAGACCGCCCATGTGATTCTCAATCCTGTATTTATTACCGGTGTACAATAAAGAGTATAAATAAATAAATAAATATATTTTTTATTTCGCTTTACAAGGTTTTATTTTAAATTTTCTATTTTAGGTATAAATCTTTAAAATCATGTTTGTGCTGTGTCAAATAAATAGTTTTTCTTTCTTTTTAAACACCTGTTTTTTTTTTCTCGATGTCAGACTTGGTTCTAGTTGACGATCTACAAGATTAGATTTATTATCAAAACAGTACAGTTAATGGTTAAAATTGCGCTCACGATCGAATCAACTATTGCTACCTAACTTCAGTCAATCTGCTGACTTAAAACCTATGTTTTGATCCGTCAATCTAGCACGCAAATAAGTTTCTATCGAAGTATTGTACTATACTATAATTACCTATATTTTGTGCCACAGAGCAAATCCCAGTGGTACGTCACAATATACTCTATTTTCTGATTGTTATTATGTACCGGAGAGCAAGGAGATTGGACCGACCAATTGCCTGGGTAGAGGGACCATGAGAGGTGGAAATTATTTCGGGACTATTTTTAAATTCAAGATGGCTGATGGACTACTATCTTACTTAAGCTAATCATGCTCGTGAACGGGTACCGTCTGTCGGAATTGGTCAGCTTGTAATTCCCATGGCAATCTTATTCAGAAGCAAATCATTATTATCCTAGTCTTATTTTTATTCACATTAAATTACATTATTCTCGCAGCTCTTACCACAACATTGTACTGATAAAGATTGTAATTTATTATTTGAAAAGACTTACCATTGAGTTTCTTGCCAGTTCTTCTCCATAGGACCTACTATTTATATAAGTGCCTGTATTGTCATGAAATAAAGATCTATTCTATTCTATGAGCGAGGCAAGCGACTTTGGGGCGATGTTCAAGGCTTTGGAGTTTGCTTTGGCAATAATGGCCATTCATTAAAGCATCTAACATAGGAGCTCTTTTTTTAGTAGTGTTTAGGAAATATACCTATTCTGTGGATGTTTTCTTGAGCTCGTACAGAGCTCATAAATATTACATTTTTCATTCTTTTTCAATAAACTGTAGTTCAAAAGCTTTAGGAAAGTTTCGCTATGAATAATCGATATAAGGCGGAATGAAATTCTTGTTACCCACAATGGTGGCTCTCGGTAAAATCTTACCGCACAGGATCTTACGTAAGAAATATTGTTTATTCTGTAGACCATACCTGATATTTTAACCCTCGACAAAAAAGAGGCGTGTAACGGCGTGTTATAAGTTTGTAGAGTGTATCTGTCTGTGGCATCGTAGCTCCAAAACGGATAGACCGATTTCAATGCAGTTTTTTTAATTGAAAGCTAGTTTAATCGGGTATAGTCTTAGCTATGTTTCATGAAAATCTGTTCAGCCGTTCAAATGTTGTTTGAATTTATCTATACATCCACAGGAACATGAATCAAAATAACAGTAATTCTAAAGAACATGGCTCAAAAGTACCTACAGTCACACAAAAAATATCACATTAAAAAAAAGTATCCAAAATATTTGAAATCATGGCCACTCGCTTGTACAGTCACGCGCGGCGCGGTCACGGCTCCGCTTCATTACCGCGATGTTATTTTCAATCATAACTATAAACAGGTATTGTTCGCCTAACTGTACTTCGAGTTCGAACGCACTTGCGACTCAACGACGCGACGGAACTGTCGTTAGCGTAAATTGTACTAGTTTGTAAGATGCGCAAGGAGTTGACTTTGGATGTGTTCCGTGTTTTGAGTAATGATATATTTTCTCATGTTGAGCATAATTTTAAGTGGACTTTCATAGTTTCATTCCCCATCAAAGTTAGTACGTAGATGACAAAAACTCATCTCGGGCACAGAATAAATAATTTTATAACGACACGGGTTCGCCTGAGTAAATTGCAGCAATAATTGACCTTAAGAATAGTATAATTAATGGCATAAACATGGCACGCAGATTGGTAATAGTAAAATTGCAGTACGATGTTGCTAAGCATAGGTGATATTTAATAACTTCTTCCCTATATTTTTTTAACAATAGTCTTTACTCTTATTATTAGATAGGTATATTTTACTTGTTATTTTTTTATTTAAATTGATAAAATTTTAATAGAAAACAAAAAATAAGAATAAGTGAAAAAAGAAACATCAATGTCATCAAATAATATCATCATTGAATCAATCGCATCTTCTGTCAAACAACAGACAAGCCACTTCCCTTTTATAGTGCCACAATCTTATCTGACCCAGTCATGGCGTCGCTGCCGTCGCTTTTACCAATGTCATCTCCCTACAAAAATGACATTTTGAAGTCATTTTTATTCCATAGCGACTTTAGTTCCAATTTTAGTCACCGGGTCAGATAAGTTTGTGGAACTATACGCCATTCTTTCCTGTTTTGCGTCAATCCTGTCGAAGTCCTTCCGACGCACTTATTTATGTCATCGCCATCTTGGTATGGTTCAGCTACGCTCCGTGTGCCCCACTTTTTAATCCTGGACATACAAATAAAGGTAAGTTCATAAGAGGTGCGGTCAAATCGTGATTGCGTGCTGTATCTAATAATGGTAGCAACTAACGGTGCTTTTTGATTAGACATACCATCACTGGTCTATTTCATCTACTGTTTTCGAAATTTGTTTCATACTTGATTTGTGGAGTTACCGAGCTACTTAGATTTGTATTCCGCCCGTGCCGTACGCGCCGAATCTAATGACATCATTCGCAAATGCTAGTGTAATCGGAATAAAGAAAGAAAAGAAAAGAAAAGAAAGAAAAATCATTTATTTGGACTAGACATCAGACAACACAGTGCACAAACATAAAAAAGTAAAAAAAAAGCAAAAAGTAACAATAAAGACAACGTGCTGTCGGTATGCCAGTACCAAATGGGGTGGTGGGTATGGGTGGATGGGTTTGGAATACCTACAGCATTTTACTTAAGGCAGTACCCCTACCAAAACGCCGTTTTATATCGCCATCTCCTCCGTAATTATACCATATACAAATAAAACAAAAATACAGTCTTAAAGTTCAAGATCTCTACTTCAAATCCAACGTTTCAAATATTTTTTTAAATTAGTTTATACTATGGTAATTGGCGTTTATAAAACACCTAAATCAGAATTTAAACCTTCATCTTCTTCGGAACTTTGAGCTTAATTTATTTCTGATTTTCAGCAATAGATAGATAATTCTTTTCTTTATAAGTCCAACGTTTAACATTAAAAAAAAAGTCAATTTTCAATTTTTCCATGAATTTAAACGTAAATCTGTGCCAATTTTCAGCTGAAGGGTCGTGTTCGGGCGACGGGCGGCAGTCTGCCGCTGGCTCTCGGACGGGATACCCGTGTCGATCGAGGCTAACGCGTTCGATTTATAAATTCAGAATTTATTTTGCTATCTAGACACAATATTGTGTAGAGGGGGCAACCTATATAACTTGCCTCAGTAGTATGGCATGTACTTCTAATGTTTTGTTTTTTTTTGAGTACATATTTGAAATATTATTATTTTAGTAAAATCAGATATAGATAGAGTCTACTGATCTGTCACGTTATCTGTCAAGTCAATACAAATTGTGTTTCATCTTCTAAAATACTTCGTCTAAAATATAGGTACCATCTTTTTGATGTTTTCTATAAACATAAATTCAAATTCAGTATGTGACTACGTGACCGAATGTTTGAAAGCTTATATCTCCCAAACTATGGGACGCAGTCCCATCATGTTGGTATTCAAACTTCATGTTTTGGTGAGATCTATGTGGCCACGTGACCAAAACTTTGAAAGCTTATATCTCCCAAACTATGGGACGCAGTCCCATCATGTTGGTATTCAAACTTCATGTTTTGGTGAGGTCTATTCATATAAAGATATAAACCGTGACCACGTGACTACGTGACCAAAATTCAGAGCTACATTCTATTAATGAATTGATAATTTGCCATAATCAACGTTTAAAATAGTAAGTAATAATATGTTGATGACGATGTTGATCTAAAATGAATAAATGTTGTTTTTTTTTTAATAAAACATTTTGTCCCTCACTAGGATTTCTCCTGTATCGTGGGTAGAGTTTACAGACATACATCTCACAAGCACACGCACCCAGACTAATATTTGTTCCGTGCGCGTATCGAACCCGCGGCACGTAGCGTAGAAAACCACTACACTACTTGTAACAACCCTAGCCTCCATGCACTATCGCCACAATGTCTTGACGTTGTCGGCGAGATCAAAGGCGTCGTCCTACTGTTGTTTCTCTTTATACTATTCCTTTACTATATATAATAATAAATACTATGTAGGTACCAACCTAGTTTTATTTTAATACTTATCGATTATACTTTATATATTACTATTCACCAACACTGCTACCAAACAAAGATATGAAGTAAGTGTTTATTAATCCCATTTATAGTCGACTTCCAAAAAAGAAGGTTCTCAATTCGACTGAATGTTTTTTTTTGTATGTTTGTTACGCTATTACTCCGCCAATTGCATACCGATTTTGAAAATTCTTTTTTTATTTCAAAGGGTACTCTCAAGATGGCATTTAAATTTGTTGAAGATTTGATGAAGAACTTCGGAGATATACAATGGAACTCTTGAATGAATAACAGCATGTCACTTGCGATTTCTGTAATCGCATGATTATGAATTGTTTAAGCCACTCAAAATAGAAATATAAAATAAACGTTAAAAAATAGTATAAACCGACTTCAAAAAACTAAAAAGTATACATATAATTTTCTTAAAAAACTTATCAGCTTCTGAAGTCGTTGCCACTGCCAAGCTAGGTGCATTGAAGAATTTAAGAAAATTATTTACACTTTTTAGTTTAATGGTAGGTATTAATATCTAATAATCGTGATATATTTATATGAGTGAATATTAAATGAATCAAGCAATCCTTCAAATAAAAGAGCAAGTTATAATTAGTTAATACCAAATCATCTAACAACTCGGCAAGTGTAATGGGCATTTTTTGCTCGGAAGCTCGTTGACGAAGCATAAATTTTTTATTTCCCTTTTTTATAAAATCATTCATCATTGTAGTGATTGTACCACTGTTATTGGTATTAATTTTCTAGTAGTAACTCTGTTACTATATAGACCATAAGTGAAACAATGTACAAATATATATTTTACATTACCACCTCTATTTATTATATAGTTTTTTAGTGTCTGGCGCGATGCTCGCGTTGACATGCTCCGAGCGGTTTCCGTAATATTACAGGGGGTCGCGCGGGTTGCGCGGGTGGAGGAAGCGAAATCGACAAATTCGTTTGCTAACTGACGCGCCTTAAATGCGGCGCGTACGGTGCGATTAGGTCGCGTGGTTACATATAATTTCATACAAAGAATAACTAAAATTTGATATCCGCGGCATGCTCGTCGCGTGTAGGTACCTTAAAACAGTTAAAATTAAATCCAAAATCTTAATTTTAACTTCTCTAGTATTTCACTCTTAAGTATCCCCAACTTAACAAGAAACGCAGAAAATACTAGATATTATTCTTCTCTTTAAACAGATCCAGAATTTATATTCTAAAATGTAAGCATTCATGTTTTATAGTTAAATACCTGGACTGCAGAATTGTGGCCCAGAGTGCAGCTAGCTTAGCTGGGAAGAAATCACGATTTACCTACGTGCTTAACAACGGCGGAGTTAGGGTGCGTGGGTAGTGATCAGCGCGGCGGAAGCATCTATGCAAGCATTTCTTTAAAATGAAGGATGTGAAAACTTCTTCTGTTTTAATGTCCTTGTCCACTAAGATAGGCGAAACTACGTGTATCAGAAAATTCAGAAATACGTGGTCATATTTGGGTCAATATCAGCAAATGAAATTTTTTGTCAATTTTGGTGGCTAAATATTTTCTTCAGTTTTTTGAAAAAATAAGAACCTGGTATGACAAAATAAAGTCTACTTAGTGGACTTTCTTTTCATTCTCAAATTGACAAAAAATTTCATTTGCTGATATTGACCCATTTAAGGGTGTGGATCAGACCATCAAAATGAACTGCTTCTATGGGATCAACATCGTAATCGCAATAAAATAATCAGCTGTCCCATACGTTTAGGTCCAGTAGGTATTGAAGTTTCGTGTTTTTTTACAATTACAAACAAAAATACAAAAATCTTTTCTCTTTATAATATTAGTGATGTAGACTCACAAGCCGCTCCGCTCAGACTGTACCTCATAGTTGCGACGAACAAATGACCGACTAACGTTGTTGCGACAGCACGTAGTTGCGACGCACGTAGTCGCGACAGATCGTTGTTGCGACACACGTCACTCCGACAGCACGTGGTTGCGACTCATGGAGTCGCGACAGATCGTTGTTGCGACACACGTTACTCCGACAGCACGTGGTTGCGACTCATGGAGTCGCGACAGATCGCTGTAGCGACACACGTTGCATCGACACCACGTAGTTGCGACGCACGGGGTCGCGACAGAATTGCATTACGTTAAGACCCTCGCCAAGGTTCAACATCCATACCCTGCAGTTTTTTCAAGTAGGTGTATCAGTGACGGCTTTTCAGTCCAAAGTCCAACCACACTCGGTTGAATATCAGTATTTTACTCCGCAACGCAATTTACGGTTACTCTGGTGGACAGACTTTCGGGGTATTTGTATGAAAATCCTCACCAGTAAATAATGTGCGACCTGAGACATTGGGGGTTATATTTATGTACCTACCTATTTAAAGTGAGATGGGCTTGTCTTCGCATTATTATTATATTATATATATGTATATTTCCAGTATGATTCTGTAGATACCTAAATAATAATTAAAAATACCCTAAGAAAAAAAAAATTTTTGTTACTGGAGATTATACCGTGAACCCCCAATGTGTAAGATCGCACATTAATTACCTGCTGAGGGTTTTCATACAAATATTCCGAAAGTCTGTCCACCAGAGTAACCGCCGGTAATTGCGTTGCGGAGTAAAATACTGATATTCAACCGAGTGTGGTTGGACTTTGGACTGAAAGCCGTCACTGATACACCTACTTGAAAAAACTGCAGGGTATGGATGTTGAACCTTGGCGAGGGTCTTAACGTAATGAAATTCTGTCGCGACCCCGTGCGTCGCAACTACGTGGTGTCGATGCAACGTGTGTCGCTACAGCGATCTGTCGCGACTCCATGAGTCGCAACCACGTGCTGTCGGAGTAACGTGTGTCGCAACAACGATCTGTCGCGACTCCATGAGTCGCAACCACGTGCTGTCGGAGTGACGTGTGTCGCAACAACGATCTGTCGCGACTACGTGCGTCGCAACTACGTGCTGTCGCAACAACGTTAGTCGGTCATTTGTTCGTCGCAACTATGAGGTACAGTCCTCCGCTCATGCCACACTTAATACGACACAGCTCAAGTTGTGCCCGTTTGTTTACCTCGCTTTAAGCTGAGACGCTGAGCCAAAGATGTTCTAGTTTCACACTAAACTTAATTTTGACATTCTCAGTTTTCAGCGTAGTTTAACGGATGATGAAGTTAGATTCGTTAATGAGATACTACAAGGTTTGGGGTACACAGAAAGTAGAATTGGGGTAAGTAATGATTTTTAAAACGCTTTTATTAGCTTCACTTGTAACTATGAAAAAAAAATCTTGGAAGTTTAATTTGACCCACTTCCCGGTTTCCGATTGAGCTGAAATTTTGCATACACGTTTAGTTTGGATGACAAAAGCGTTTTCTTTAGTTTTTTTTTAAAACTATAATATTATTTTTTATATCAATGACTACATGACAATGACAAAAAATATCGATGACGTGAACAATGAGAAAATCATCAATGATTTTTCTCTAACTGTCACCGCATTCACGCATTGCATGTTGTCGTCTGTCATTGTCATGTCACAGCTGAAGCCGAAGTTCACGTTCATTCATTTATGGTCATTATCGAGTGATAACTTTAGGCATTGATGATTTTGCCCACAGACAAAAGAAGAAGGATTTTGCCGTTGTCACTGCATGACGAAATTATTTTAAAATATATGTACGTTGCTATTAGGTTCGCGATCAAGGAAGCAAGCGTCTGTCTTGGATCAGTTTTATATACGACTAACTAGTTCATTGAAGAATTAAATGCCTTAATTCATTCAAGAGTTCCATTCTCTATCTGCGAAGGTCTTCATTAGATCTTCACCAAATTTAAATGGGACCACCTCGAGAGATAACCTTTCAAACAAAAAAAAAACATACAGTCGAATTGCGAACCTCCTTCTTTTTAAAGTCGGTTAAAAAGAATATCGTTATGTTGTTTAAGTATATTTAATTACATTAAGGTACGGGTACCCCCAGTTCTAGTGAGCCCTATTTTTTTATTAAAGACGTATCTTTAAAGTATGAGAGCAAAATAAATATTCTTTTTATCTTTTTTCTTTCAAAGAAGCAATTGATTCAATTAAGATATATTTTTAATGAATAAAGACCTTAGGCGAGTTTAGTTAATCTATTATTAACGAAAGGAAACCGCTTTGATATTGTGGAGTTATAAAATCTGTGGTTTTTTTTATACAGTATATTTGAGAATCAGCTTTTTAATTGTTTTGGCTTTAGGCTAGATTCTATACTTTTTGGATTACAGCAATTTATTTGAAACTACTAACATTTAAATAGTCCAATTTTGTAAGGCTGGAAAAAAAGGGAGCAAATTTTTATTTAAAGAAAAACCTTTTTCGTAAATAAAATACTTTTTTATGTTTGTGTCATAGTTGAAAGCCCTAGAATTTCTACAAATCCCTAGTGATTTAGCTAACCTTATTTAGTTACATTTACTACTACAACTACGATTTAAACCACGGTTTACATAAAACCGTTGTAAACGGACTTCATTTAAAAATGATAAAACTAATTGCGACGGTTTTTTACATAATTTAAAAATAACAAAAATGCTCGAAATACCTCAGCGAAATACTTATTGTGTTTTATAAAATTGCGTTCTTTTTTTCCCTACTATCTTTTCCTTCGCCAGTCTTTGTAAAAAGTTATGAAACAAACAAGCTTCATAATCGCCATCCGGCCTATACGACCAGCACGTGTGACAGGGGGCGTCGCGCCATAACTCAGGAGCCCCCGCCCTGAACATGTGTTCGAAGATATATCACACAATATGGATACAGAGGGGATAAGTATCTTAAAAAAATGGGATAGTGTTTTAAGATGAGGAAGATTTTTGTATAAATGAAAAGAGATGAAAAGTTGTGTTTAATTTGAGTTGCATGCGAATCAAATAAAACCAATAAAAACCATTTTTTTTGTTAAATAAGAAGGCATAATTAAAATCCTTTTTATTACATTTCACCATAAGACTTATTACAAGCCTGTAATTATTATTATTTACAGCCTAATTATTTAAACATTAAAATTGAGCACCTAGGCGTCAAAGCACTCCTCCTCATCATAATTAAAAATGTGTTTTGACTTTCATACAATTTTTTGTAACTCTGTATATTATTGGTCTATGCTGTATTACTGTTGTAAACCATCCTGTGACGTCCTATCGTTGAATGGATGAGATGTGTGTGTCTTACAGATAGTTGTTCCAGGGTGGATGTGTTTGTGTGCATGTAAGTTTAATGTCTGTAATTTTTAGGAGAAATGTAAGCCATAGTATTATTAAAAGAAGAGTCTATAACAGTGGCGAAGAGTCCATACAACCCGATTCCCATCGGCTTCCCTTTAGGAATTGGTTAGTTCATAGACCAACGTAATATTATATTATTTACTCATCCAACTGACAAAAAAAAGCTTGTTATTCAGTTAGGTCGAGTTCTTCCAGACATGACTATAAATGTAGATTACAAGAGACGGTATGGATTTTTGTCTTGTAGTATTAATTGCAGCAATTTTTAGAGGGCATTTTTGGGACGGCTTCCCCTTTTAAAACTGTCACCCTTCGCCACTGGTCTATAATAAATAGCAGTGATAGCCTAGCGGTTGAACGCTTGCCTTCCATGCAGGAGGGTCTGAGTACGAACCCGGCCCGAACCTCTGTCTTTTCGAATTTATGTACTGATCGCAATTTGATTATCACTTGCATTAACAGTGAAGAAAATATCGTGAGGAAACGTGCACATCTGAAGGGGCCTCATAAAGTTCTCGATGGTGTGTGTAGTCCGCCAACCCGCACCAGGCCAGCGTGGTGGACTAAGGCCTAACCCTTCTCATTCTGAGAAGAGGCCCGTGCCTAGCAGTGGGACAGTAATGGGCTGGATTTATTTATTTATACTACGTCATAACTATTTTTTCTTTTTAACAAGACACCCCTTTTCTTGTCTTTGTGATCTCCTCTCCAGCCAATCCCATAGGAAGCCATCCAAACAAAAATAATTAGCACTAAAGAGATCCCTCCATTCTTCACACTAAATCCGTTCGTTCATGGCTTGACTGCACGGTGTGATAAACGAGGAAAAATAAGGCCAAAAACTTTTCCTACCTCTTTTTTATTTACTTCATAAATTTCGGTATGGAAGGGGATTTTAAAAAGTATAACAGTAAAGTATTGGGCTGCAAGCGAGTGTTGCAGTAAGATTGCAGTGTACTTACGACAATATTACTTTGTCGGTGTTTTTGAAGGGATTTTGTTTGAAAATTGTAGTTTTTGAAATATTTTTGCTCTTTTACTTCCTTATCACTTTGCCCAGGTGTGAAGAAAAGCTTGAGTTTGTGTTACTGTGCAGTTATTTGGAAGCCCAGTGGATGTTTGCGAGTTGCAATGATAATTATGGCATGGATATAAGCAAAACCTTTTCGGAAATATAAAGGAAAGTTTCTTAAGTCAAGTGTTCGATATCTGGTATGGTTGCTTGCCCTTGTGGTGCATGTAAAAGGCCTCCCCACGTAACGATTACGTCCGATGGACCGTGAGCTGTCAGTTTTTCCACCATAAATTACAAATACTATAAAAAAAGGTTTTTTTTTGGACGAATAGAATAAACATCTATTTGACCACAACAAAAAAGAACAAAGAAGCTCAAATCAATACTTATTATAAAGAAAAAAAGACTGCAATTTTGATAATAATAAATAGGTATTTGTTAATATTATAAATGTGAAAGTTTGTGAAGATGTTTGGATGTTTTGTAAGAAAGAGAAAGAAAAAAGAAAGAAAGAATTTTATTCTATACGGAACAGCACAACAATCTTAATGACGACTCACAAACAGAAAAGTTTTCAAAAACTTATAAATGTTTTGGTGTTTGTTACATCGAAACGGCTGAGCAGATTTGGATGAAATTTGAGACACAGCTAGACCATGTTCTGAATTAACAAATAGAATAAAAAAAACAGCTGTTCCTTACAAATAATTTAATATTACTCAACTAACTGTATGGAACTGCTTATTTTTTTTGCGATTTTAGTATTGGTCTTATAGTAAAAGTTCGTAATTATGAGTACAATACCCTCATGTCCATTGTTCAACCAACCACCCTGTATAATTCAATTATATTAAACTGTAATAAAACTCTTTAACAATCCCTGAACCAATTACTGTTTTAAACTTCAAGTAGCATATAAACTGTTAACGTTCGTTATAAAACAGACAGGTATGAGAATTACTTTATCTCCCTAGATTTATGTTTTACTTTATATCTCTTGTAAAAAAGTTTATATTGCGATATTTTTTATTAAAATTATCTAATTTTATTGCAATATTAACTTTTTGCACTCTTGCACATGCAAAAAAGCATTATTTAATGATAGATAAAGACGAAGGGAGATAAAAGGTATCCATATGGACAAATTTGAGTAAGGGTAAACAAGTATACGGCCCGCCTGATGGTAAGCGTTACCCGTAACCTATGGACGCTTGCAACACCAGGGGCATCACTCAAGCGTTGTCAACCCTATTACTAACGTCGTATTGGCAGTAGGAACTACTCTTATACAGCCAACACGACGCTTCCCCAAGAAGCACTGGCGACCTTGTTCACCGTTAGGAACACAACACTGCAAAATAGCAGTGTTATTTGGCCATGATATTCTGCAAGGTTGTAACGTTGTAGCGTTACATACGTAGCTATAGACACATAGGTTTGCGAATGTTCTAGTTGAGCGTGCGATTCAGGCGCTGACATTCGTAAACCGGTCCTAGCCATCCCTACCTCGTATTGCCGCATCGCTGTATCGTCGCGGCGCAGCTGATGATTTAGATTCATTCGGTCCGACAGTCGGGATTTGCCATCACCGGGGGAGGCACGGGCGCGTCGCCTTCCCTACTTTAAGGCGGCGTGACTCTGACCGTGACCTCTCCCGTTGTCCTAGGCAATCCCACAACTCTTGTTGGTGCAAATATAAAATCATTATGTAAAATCAGTGTTTTAAACCCCATATTGGGTAAGTGTTGAACAAACTGTATTCGTGTATAATATTATGTTCTTGCAGGTATATTTGACTTGTAACGCTTTATCATTTGTGAAAGTCATGTGTTATATTTTACGTGTCATTTATAATAATCTTTGAGCCTTCAGCTACATTTCTTAAATGTGTAACTCGCTTCGCTTACCCTCAACTTAGAATCTTTTTATTGTATTAACTTTAGTGCTTCTCACATTCTTATTTTTTTACTCCGTTCTGATTGTGACGATCACGCACCACCATTACTAGCGCAATAGTACTTCTCGCTTTGCTTACGCTTCGGGTGGTCACAATCAGAGGTGACGGTGAAATCTTTATTCACACGCTGGAATGATTTTCCAGGGTGCTACCTACCGGATTACCGGCTTCTTCTTTCCGGCTCCTGTTACTGGCTGCCACCTATCGGCTGCCCTATACCAGGTGCACTATACCGGTATCTTATCCGCTGGTATATACCAGTGTGACATCGGCACCATCACCACCTCGGTGCCACCTTCCCGCGTGACACGGCTCACCGCGTGTCACCATCTCTGCGGGTCACCATCTGCGGGTCACCAACTCCGCAAGCCACCTCCTCGGCGGCCTACACCACTTCGAGGCTGAGCCAGGAGAGTACAGCGCATTCACCTTAGGAAGTGGAATTATAGTGACGGGCATACATGTACCTACGACCTAGTAAATTTATATGTTGACAAGGTTGGGGAGTTTAATTCTCATTCTTTAGTTATACTTCCCCCAACTCACCCTACACTCTTTTAGTTGTCACAAGGTGGAGGTACTTCCCCAGTCGGGCAGCTCCAATTTTACAACTCCTTCTCTCGCAGGTAGCTCACGAAGCCTTCCTTGTTTAATGAATCCAGTGGCGTGACCAAAAGGCTTGCAGCTAGGCTTGAATATGGGACTCAAGCCTCGACTTAGGGCAATGCTGTGGGGACAACAGAGAGGACTTACTGGATCTGATTATTCTATTGTGTCGACCCCTGAACTCTCAAATGGAAACTGCTCAGGCTGTGGGGAAATGATTAGCCAATCAGTAAAGTTGTTAACGGGGCTGACTGCCCAAGATGCGCTAGCATACTTAGGTATCGTCACTTGGCGAGGGTTTTTCTGCACTCCAAATCTGTGCATCCTAAGGTTGTCAGGCAGAAATCGCCAAGTGTGATAAGACCACCCTTTGTACATGTCGTTTTCTAGTTATTGTATCTTTTCTTCTATTTCTGGTGTGCAATAAAGTGTATTGTATTGTATTGTATAGCTATAAAAATATCATAATCCTTTCCTAAAAACGTCTTTCTATGACTCTTACAACATAACCAGACTCTTTCCCCCAGTCGGATAAAAATAGCAGCCAACACCAAACAGTTATCACGTAACACTACTTTTGCAATAACGAAACGCGAATGATTCCGGGGAGAAGTTGTATGTAATGAAAAATGTTCGCCCGCCTTGTGTGACGAATGTTTATTTGGGAAAAAGTTGCAATATCTTGGTTGGTACTGTGTTGGTACTTGCGAAAAATAAGGCCTAAAAATGTTGTTCTAAAATGCATGGAGGAAGCAATTTAAAAGAAGGCAGATTTTTTTTTAAAGAACCATAATATTCTTAATATTGGATTATAATCTAGCCTACGAGACTAATAAGTGATTTTAATTTAACTTAAAGAATTTAAGCAGTCATTTGATTAGTATAAAAGCGGAAACAGTGAAGGCTCAATTATGGAGAGGCGGGAAGTCGCGCGGAGCGTAAAGGCCTATTCAGACCTAAGCGGTATTCGCTACCGTTTGCGGCAGAGAAAACCCAGTGGGTATGCGGTAATATTACTGTTCAGGCCTAAGCGGTATTCGCTACCGTCTGCGGCAGAGAAAACCCAGTGGGTACCTATGCGGTAATATTACTGTTCACACCAAAACGGATTTCGCTATCCTTGTGGGTAGAATAACGCGCGATAGTCGAGTTTCGCTCAGAGAAGTAAGAAATTTTCGCCAGTTAGTCATTTCTGAGTCGCCAAAGAATATATGTACATACTAAATACCTGAGCGAAACCCGCGCGGTATGTACCGCTACCCACAGCGGCAGCGAATATCGCTCAGGTCGCCCTAGCCGCGGTACTTGATACTAAATACCAGAGCGAAACCCGCGCGGTATGTACCTCTACCCACAGCGGCAGCGAATATCGCTCAGGTTTGAATAGGCCTTAAAGCGGCGCGCAACGCGGAGAAAGGTGCGTATCTCCGTTCATGGAGAGCGAGCGAGAGAGCAACACGCCGCTTTGCACGCCGCGCGACTTTCCGCCTCTCCACAATTGAGCCCTTATGACGTTACGTTCTTTCTTATATGTTTAAAAGTGACGTTTCTTATATGTTTTCAACGACGTCAATTAAGACAAGTCAATTTTAAAATTTGTGCTATTTCAATTATTATACTTAGGGCCATGTTCAATTGTTCACCGACAACATAACGGCTGTTTAAATAAAAACGGCCGTTCACCCATACAAAATTTAATGTTAAACGGGTGATTTCGTCTTAAACATCAGTTAAGTTGTCGGTGAAATTGGGTCTTAAAAGCTGATAGCTGTTGGACATAACATCGGGTATGTAACGTCGCATAAGCTCAATTTTTTTGTACAAAATTACGACATGCAAAAAACTTAAATCCTTGTCCACTATTTTTAAATATTACTCAATTGTTCTTGCTTACTATGAATGATGGTCTTGTATATGACTTGCTGACACCTGACACTGATGTCAGATGTCAGATCCGTCTGTCAGATAGTCGGGATGACGGAATGTGGGTACCTACGGTAAGCGAAATACATAGAATTAATATATACTTCTCGAGTGTATTACGTCTATGGCGAAATCCTAAGTGTGAATATATTATATTGTGCATGTCATTTTGATACGCCGTGATAGCCTGGCGCATGATGGCCTTGCCTTCCATGCAGGAAAGTCTGAGTTCGAACCCGGCCCGCACCGGTAACTTTTCAAGTTATGTGCGGATAGCAATTTGATTTTAAAAAATCAATAGCACTTTGCCATTCGAATCCAGGACCTCACGATCAAACGATATAGCTGTCATCCCATCCTGAAGGATTCTCTCTCCCATCCCCATTCCCATCCCATCCTGGAGGATTTCCTCTGAAGGAGGAAAAGCGATTATTATCTGAAGATAATAATCGCTTTTACACCCATAAGGGCCAATCCACACTTGATACTTTGATTTCGCGTTCGTTATCCAGTTTTTGTAAGCAAAAGGCTGCCAACAAACGCGAAATTGCGCGATTCTGCTGCTAAAAATATCGCGTGTGAACGAACGCGAATAGGAAAAAGGATGGTTTTTCCTCCAAATACACTATTTATGCAAAAATAGCTTCATAACAATGTATTTTCGATTTGCATCCTAATAAGAGCATTGAACACGTCTCGTTATATCATCACGCTTCAAAGAACAAGAGCTACGTATTTAAATAAATATTGTAGAAATGTTCTTCCTACTGCATAAAGATGTAATCAATTGAAGATTGGTAGCATTGCGATAACATGCTGGTAGCTCGGAAAATGAAGCGGAGAATGTTGCGGAGAGTCCTACGCTGATTTGCAGTTGGCACCCCTGCAGTGACGCACGACGGACGAAGGTAAGAAATTGGAACAAAAAAGGGGAAAAAGATATAAATATATATACATATATTAAACAATTAAATATGTGTTCTAATATTAACATACTCAAAATACAGTGAAGGATAAAAATCTTAATAAAATAAACAAATAAATAAATATAACACGTGGTGGCGCGCACTTCCAGCTGTCAGTTCGAGCAGATATGGAGCAGAGACATACCTAATTATTTAACATCATTAGTCACAGGTGTACGTATCCATCTCAATCATAACCGCAATCTATATTAATGTGAAGTTAATCCACTCCTTGTCAATTCATCCATACAGCACTTCATTATGTAGTCCATATAGTAGATATAATATAGGGTGAATTTATTAAATAAGGAAACTTTTGATAAGATTTGTTCATACAAACCGGAAAGAAAGAAAGAAGATTTATTTCGGACACATACAGGTAATTATAAAAAACATGAAGAGAAAACAAAAAAGTTTAATATTAATAGAAATAACAATGAGTATAAAAAACCTACACAATGCCAAAAATGGTTATCTCAGCCGAAGAAATCATAACTGTGAAAAAATAACGTTTTAATATCGATTTTAGATTGAATAAAACATATTTTGAATAAGTTTTAGCATCAGCGACTAAAGATTTTGCGATTACATCGATGCTGGATCGCGTTTTGACTACTCACTGCGTTCAAACGCGGTATTGCATCGATGCTGCATCACGTTTAGGTGCCTCGCTAACTTCGCCCGCGGTATCAAAATCTTGCGTTTTTGCGATTGCATCGATGCTGGATCGTGTTCTGGCGACTCGCGGCGTTTGAGCGTAGTATCAAAATCAAGTGCAAGCCCTAAACGAACCATGGAAATCTCTAAATAGATATCTATGAACAAAACAGTTAGCGTAGCCGTAAAACAGATCCCTGTTTATAAATTCATCCTGTATACGTACAGTCCAGACCACGGATATCTATGGTCCAGACTGACTAATTACCGGACGAAACCTACAAAGGATCCGTTGCCATGGCAACCGATAATGCCTTGCCGGGCGAAGTACCGAGGCACCTGATTGAAGGCGGGTTTCCTAGAAACTGTGTGAGGTGACTAAAGTTTACGGAATGGAATTGAAATTGTTCGTGGTGTGACAAAGGGTAGATAGATAATGGGTTGGTGGTGTAATATATTATTATATTAAATTTTAATTAATCAATACTTATAATCAATGGGGTAAAAAACTGCCTTTTGCTCACTTCAGATGTCGCAACTGTCGGTTGTTCCAGAAATTTGACATATAGCTGTCAACTTTCATACTATTTTTATAAACAATCGAATTGTTATAAGAATAATTAATGAAATGACGCTTTGAGCAGCCGTTGGTTGCAAAAATCCGGGACTCCATAATATTCCCTAAATGAGCCAAAAGAAGAAAACTATGGGAAAAGGCCCTTCGAAAGAAAAATTCGAAGACTAGTAATAAGTCGAGGTTAAGTGCTATCCATTTTAAACCTGAGGAATATTTGGGAAGAAATTCTTACACTAGTTTTATAAAACAAACATTCATCATCATTTCAATGCTCCCTTTTTATTATAGGCACCGCTATCAACGTATTACAGTGTATATTTTTATTATTTTATAACTAAACTTCTATACTCGTACAGAAGTCTTCCTTTGGGCGGTACTTGACACCTGAAACAACATGTATGTCGAATTTAATCCAAAATATAGCCAATCCACAAGGAAAGATGAAAAAATCATAATTAAATAGCATTCTTACCTTTCTGCAAACTGTTGAATGTGGCGTTAAGACAGCGTTGGGAGATTTGTGCTGGCATTTACATCCCTGAACATAAGCAGTGCCGGAATGTTGACAGTCTCATCCTCAAGCACGTCTTCAACACCAATGAGATTATTTCGATCGTAGGCCTCTAACCTCCAACGAAAAAATAGGGCTTTACAAAAAGAACACAATATAACCTCCAAACTTGTTTATATAATTATATCTATTTACCGTGCAATTTATGCTGCTTTTTTAGCAATGCCACAGGCATTCCTCTTTATTAGCTCGTCTTTTAATTGTATAACACTCCACGTAGAATACATTTTACTAGTATAATATGGTTCTAAGTAGGATACCAAACAACAACAAAAAACAATATGGCGGTTCTCAGGAACAACCGATAGTGGCGCCATCTGCGATGAGCTTTCAGTTTTTAACCTCATTACCACGTAATTGGAACGGAACAAGCACATAATTTGGTAAAGTTGTTTATGGTATTAAGTAAAGTATACAATTTTGATATTTGAGTTTTAATAATTACTAGTGGTCGAATCAATGGTGTACAGAAAAACCTAATGTGGTTTATGTTTACACCTTAAGGAGCTGTCTTAAAATGTATATTATTGTCCAAGTATTAATAATAAATAAATAAATAAATAGTAGTCGCGCAATGGTCGAAATTCGACCGTAATTTTAGCTTTTTGCACTCCTTCTCCATATAAACATTTAACTATGCCAAATCTCACACTCCTCCGTGCGCGCAATATGCTTAAAAAGGGGTACAAAGTTTTCTCTTCACGTATTATTAGATAACAATATTAAATAATAGAATTTAGCATGTTGTACGTCTATGTTATTTTTAGTATTTGATATTCGAAATTGTGTTATACTAATGAAGATTGTATGAAATAATAATATCCTATACTTGTGGTGTGCTAACCCTTTCACTGCAGCAGTAAAAAATAAGTAGCAAAACATTGCTTTTTGGTAAAAAATTCACCCTTAAAATACCAAGAATTCTGCTATCTCACATTAGAATAAAAGCGTGAACATAAAGCAGTAATATTAACCGTTAAAATCAGTGAGTGTGTACGTCTGGAGTCCGCGTTATCTGGTAACAAATGATTATGGAATTTATGGAAGATGAACGACTGAGGTGCGGCTTACCACGGGTAGGTAGCGGTGGTAGAGATACCAGAAAAAGTTGAAAATATTTCAGGAATTATTATAGATAAGTGCTAAAAAATACAGGATAATTTTTTATGTAGTGCGAAAAATTTGCAGTGGTTCAGTGTCAAAATGTAACAGCAGAACTAAAATCACTCCAAAACAAAATAAAAAAATTGATTTTGTATGGCTTGCGCTTGTAAATTAAGCGTGTCCCCCATACTAAGTCGAATTTTCGTTTTGTTGTAAAGTGTATCCCAATACTGCGGTTGCATTTAGGAACAGAGACTGAATCAGTCAACAAATTATGCACACGACATAAAAAATTACACTTTATATAAAAAAAAATGTGTAAAATAAATAGACACACGGTGCTGTCAATCAACTAAGCCTATCGCATCTGGCCTAGATGGTGTACAAATACATCATTATTGTGCTAGTCAAATAGTATGTATTATTTATTCGTCAGGATTAACTATGTTTTTACAAATTATTGTTATGGTTCGTGGCAAACTTCACATGATTCAGATTCAGATTCAGATTTTTATTGTATGTAAATAATTACATAAAGTCACATAATACTGACATAATAATAAACTATAAACAACATCATAGCATTTCAGGTAATAAAGATAAAAAAAAAAAAAAAAAGTTCATGAAATTACTATTGCACTCACGTTCCCTTTAAGTATCGCACGACTAGTTTATTCGTCTTCCCAAGTTTTAAAAAGGTTGTACCTACCTACATATACTATATATATTATACCTAGTCTTGCCATAAATATTGTCACGAAGAAAAAGCATTATTTTATATTGCAAACAATATTTATTACTTTTACAGTGTGTTAGTTTAATACATAAATATAAAACAATTTAAAATATGAAAAGCTTATTCGGAGTGGTCTCCATTGGCTGCAATATAGTCCTTTAAACGTTGAGGCCAGTTATCAATAGAAGCACGCACTCTTTCCATGGGAAAATTTTTCACTGCCAATCGTATGGATTGTTTTAGGGACTCCAAATTATCATGGCGTTTAGAGCAAGCCATACTCTCTAAAACTGACCATAAATCATAATCCAACGGATTAAGATCGGGACTAGACGACGGCCAGTCTTCAGCTCTGATGAAGTCCGAAACGTTCACTTCCAACCAAGACTGCGTGGACCGAGCTTTATGACCCGGCGCCGAGTCTTGTTGGAAGGACCACTTGGTTAATGAACATGGTGTTGTAAAGGGGCTTAACTATCTTCTCAAGAATGGTATCTTGATACACTTGTGCCGATGTTTTGATACCTTATTCACAAAAATATGGCTCAGTCACTCCTTCATAGCTAACGCCCCACCAAACCATCACTGAAGTCGGATAATGCCCACGTTGCACTCTGTCGACTAATTGGGAAGCTTCTTTAGAGCTTTGAGCATAAATACGGTCATTTTGTTTGTTAAAATGTTGCTCAATTGTAAAGATTTTCTCATCCGTAAACAAAAAATTTCTGTGACCTCCCTTTGCGTACCGCTTCAGTAGTTGTTTCGATTTTACCACCCTATTCTTTTTTAAATTATCAGTTAAAAAATGACCAGTGCATCTCTTATAGGCTGCAAGTCCTAAGTCATCTTTTAAAATACGCGACATGGTTCTGGGTGCTATCTTCATCTCCCGAGATAAAATCTTTTGCTTTCGGACAGGATTTCTTCGAATTGTTTCCCTTACTGCTTTGACCACCTTTTTCGTACAAACACTACATGGACGGCCAGATCTTTTTCTGTCACAAACAGAGGAGGTCTCATTGTACCTACTAATAGCCCGGTACACAAACATTTGACAAATACCAAGCGTATGGAGAGTTTTAAAAATTGCATCTGGCTCCATACCAACTTTGTGTAATGCAATCACAGCGATTCGGTTCTCTTTATCACCCCACTCCATTTTAATATCGCAAAATATTTTACAATGTATTGGCGCCAAAATTAGAAAACCCAATGAACAATCGTATAAAAATGACAGATTCCAAATTCAAATGTAATATCTTTCTTATTTTTAACTGTAACAGTATTTATGGCCAGACTAAGTATATAGAATATATATTCTTTTCAAGATCTAAAGTAAGTGAAACTGAAAACTCACAATTTTTTTTTATAATTTTTTCTTTCTGCTCCGTTTCACACTTTTTGTGTAAACATTAGAGTCTATATTCATTAGCGTGGTTAGTATAAGTATTAGTCTAGTTTTAGTGTTTGCAATGTGTTTAGATTCAGACCAGTAAATACTTTATATCACAATATACGATCATAATAATTTTTTTGCTAACAGTACACTCAGCACAGAACACGGAAATCCGTTGAAAACCCGACTTGAACTCCGCAGTCTTTGATACAGTGTGAAAAAAAATATTTTTATGAGACGCCCCTTTTCTACCGCCTTTGGAATAGCTTTAAACCACCACGACCACGACGTATCATCACGACCTCTCCTTTCGGGGGTAAAAAATTGACTGAATGGAGTGATGCTCCCGGAGTGATTCGGATATTTTTCCTGTTTTTCGGAGCGTAGCGTAGATAGGGTTAAAAAAAGGAGTTTTTATATCGTTGTTTTTATTTTGTGAATGTGTTCGCTGTACTTTTTATCAGATTTAAGAATTATTTAAAATTTAGAATTTGCGTGTATGTTTTAGAAAAATACGATTTTAGGAATAAGATCCCTCTACGACATTTAGTTTAGGTTTGAATAAAAGATTATGATTACTATGATTTATAATAATAATAATTTGAAATTTATTAAAGTAAGCAAGCAGTACCTTTGTACTTTGTTCTCCTATTTAATGTTTTCTGTGTCTTTTCATGTGTATACATAAATTATTAAATAAAGTAACATGACTCATTTGTGTTAGTCATCATCATCATCATCATTGCGGCCCATGTTGTACCCATTTTTGGGTGTAGGCCTCCTCCAAATTCCTCCACTCCTGGCGGTCTTGAGCCCTTGCCATCCAATCCGGACCTGCGTGTCGCATAATGTCATCCACCTATCGTTTAGGTGGTCGTCCTCGCGGTCTGGTGTGCTGCCGTGGTCGCCATTCCAGCATTCTCCGCGTCCATCGTTCCTTTTCCATTCGAGCAATATGTCCCGCCCATCTCCATTTGCGTCTGGCTATAATGGATACTATGTCCTGGGTTTCATTCATTTGTGTTAGTAAAACAATTAAAATTACAAGGGATATTAAATTCAAAGTATTTTAAAAACTGCTGAATGATTTGTTGAAAGTTTCCTTTATTTAATTTGAATTGTTTTTTTTTTTCAGGTATGGTAATTTTCATCTTTATCACGCGAGGCACTATACTGGTAATGTAAATTGATTCTAAGTACGGACTTGGTATGAGAATAAATTGTTAAAAAAGAAAGAAAGCAACCGCGACAATTGTTCGTTTTGTGACCAATTTCCTAGGTTCGTTCCTATTACAAATTTTATTAAACAAATTGACTGCAATGCCGATGCCGCATGCACAATAGAAAATCTATTGTTTGTAGGTCACGGGTGACCCACATGGCACCCAAAGGGTTAAGTATTTTTTTTAATATTCTTCCCATTCCAACTTTGACTAGCTAGGTATGTACTAACAATAAGCCGAGTTATTTCGAACCGAAAACAGTAATCTCAACATCCCTAATTAAATATTATTTGATAAAATCAGCAACCTATTTCGTGATGGACACGAAAAATATTTCTACCCACGCTAAAACAAATATCTCCTATCTTTTTCGCTTAAGGTTCAAAATGGAATAATTTCGTAATTACGAAAAGCATTGATAATGTTGTTTTCCTGTTGATGTCAGGTACAAGTTCCTTTAACAATAATGTCTGGTTTTGATGTCTTAATAAAACCCTTCGAATGCTATCTAGGGGTCTCAAGTACCCCGAAACGATTCGGTTCGGTTGCGTAAGGGTTAATTAGTGGTATTGTTGGTGATATCTCAATGATTCCGATTACCTACCCTAAGTCAATAGTTGGATTAGGGGATGGTAATCTACACTATCTACTTGTTAACATTGGGTTGGTCTTGGTATCAATCAAGATTTCTGATTGAATCTGATATTATAGTATTGAGTATGCCAAATCTCACACTCCTCCTTGCGCGCAATATACTAAAAACGGGGTACAAAGTTTTCTCTTCACGTATTAATATGTATATACAGGGTGACTGGTAAATCGAGGGAATCGTTGAAGGAAATTCTACTCATCATTATAAACAACTTTTACTATGGGACCGAAACTGAAATCGCGAAAATAAAATCAGCTGTTCCATACAAATAATTCAATATTAATCGACAAAATGTATGGAACAGCTGATTTTTTTTTCGCGATTTCCGCTTTGGTCCCATAGTAAAAGATGTTCATAATGATGAGTACAATACCCTCCTTCAATGATTCCCTCGATTTACCAGTCACCCTGTAGAGTATTATCAAGCTACAATACGCCAGATTATTTCTCAAAAAATAAACAGAATTCCAATTCTTCGCTTGAAAGACAACAGTCGTATCGTATTCTTTTCAAACACAACCGTGTGTGTAAAACACAATTCAGTCCAATAACACCAACAAAAAAATTTCGACGAACAAAAAGCGTTCCTCTTTGTGACGTCACTGTTTTAGACAGATATTATCGGCGACAATGATAGGAGTTTTCACTGGACTGTTTATTTGCTGTCTGGAGAAAGTGGGGCAGGGAGCGGGGAGGAAGTCACACCGGCAAGTAATTGTTGGCAGGATGAAGTGGAGCCAATCTCCGCTAGAAAAATCGTTTGTGTTGTTTAGCAGCTGTACTGTAAATGCAAGTGATTGTGATGAAAATACATTTAAAAAAAAAAACCTATATTTGACCACGCTACATTTCATATTAGTTACTAAATTAATTACTTAAATGACAATACATAACAGGTTATTTTTAACTTACATATATAAGCTGTCTTTACTGTTTGACAAAAATAGAAGTGTAATTTTAAATGGGAATATAATATCTTAAATATAAAGCTATTAATAGATCGTAGAGTCAAATAAATTCCAAATTATGGTCCCGAAATAACAAAATTTATAGGATAATTATAATAGGTAAGTTTAATAATCTGTAACATTTTTTTTCTTACTAAATATTTTTACTAATATCAATATATCATGTTTTATAGAGAAAAACAAAACACTTTTTTGTTGCAAACAAAACTGTTTTGCACATGTGAGTACTTATGCGGAGAGAGAAATTTAAAAAATATCATCCACCGAATCGGTGTGACAGACAGCCCGCACAACGAATCGGACAGAAGTGGCCGTGACAATAGAAAAAATAAACTTTGTTTTTCACGAACGAATATCTAGTCTATTGATTTATTTTTCAATCTTTATTTTGTTTGAAGATAGTAGAATGTTTTCGTCATAAAAATAAGAAAGGTTACTTTGGTCTACTTGAGACGAAAGTTTAGTAGATATACATAAACTTACAAAAGAATTGACAGAATAAGTACATTCAGCGAGTACTACGCTTATTTTAGTTAATAACAATGAGATTGTGATAACTTTAAGTATTTTTATTTATATAACCTTTAAAAGCTCTTGATGAAAGGCAAATGAATGATAAAGAATATTTTAATTTAAAAATATTTACTATTGCAGAGTTCATTATATAAAACCTCCACCCGTGCATCTTTACTCTTGCATCTTTTTTCTCGGTTTCACGTAGAAATTGAAATATATTTTCCAATGAATACTATTTATTTATTTATACCTACTTCATTTATAGAAATGGTACATAAGGTACTCAATGCCATGAGGCGTTTTCTGCCAGTCAACCTTTGGATTAAAAACAACACTACGAAAAAGATTTAAAAATTTTTTTTGGAAATGATGATCAGAGTAACTAACAAAGTAATCAACATAAACTATACTACACAAATAAGGTGCTTAGTAAAAAAATGATAATTACATGCATCTACACATAGTTTTATAATTATATAAATATATAATGCACTATATTTACTATTCAAATATATAAATATGCAACTTATTTTCGTCATTTTTACTGTGTCTACGTGTCTATCATCCATAATTCCAGTCGCGGGACTACTGGAAGAAATTTCATTAGAAATAAGTAGTTTAATTGTGCTCATATTACTGTAACATTTTTATTACCATGTTTCCTTGTGTGTACATAAATAATAAATAAATACTAAAATTTTTACTATCGAGGACAAGGTACCAACTGAAAATAGCGTGCATTTTTTAAACCATTGTAGAGAGCGAATCAGACACAGTTACTGACAAACAAAGTGTCAGTTATCACAGCTATATCTCTCAATTTTCAGTACAACGTAATTACTAATCCGACACATTTTTACTCTTTAATTTCGGGGGTACAAAAGACCCCCATTTGCCGGTCGACGTCCCGTGAAATTCAGATTTCAGTTTCGCCCTGTTACCTCCGGTGTAACGGGTTAATAAACTGTGAGCTTAGCTGAATGTTAATTTATATTTTTTTAGCTTTTTTATGAAGTTATTAATGGTCCTCAGCAGTTCCCGGGTTAATGATATCTGTATTTCACTAAAAGTGCTTTTGAGACTTAAAATATTTTTTAGATCATAAAAAAGGATTTGGAGTGGAATTTATAAACTAGGTTTTGACCTACTTTGTTGATGACATTATTAGGAACATTACTTAGAAGATTTTTGTTTGTGGTTACCTGAAATTTATTATGTCGCTTGAAGAATATTTCTATGCCGCCAGGTCACGTCACGTGATTAGGATTAGTCAATTTTCCAAAATATAGACCCGTTACTCACTGAAATCGTGTCCAAATTACCTGTTACCAGGTGAACAGCGTCTCAGACAGTGTCAGCCATTTTTTTACATTAAACTCTGATAGTATTTTGCAGTTCGAACTGTCAAAATACTTGAAAAATTATTTGAGAATACTATAACACTGTCTTGGCTGTCTATTGGCCTACATCATCACTATTATAGTATAAAATAAAGTTGCTTTCCGCGTCTGTCTGTCTGTCTGTATATCACACAACACACACAACAACTCGTTGTTGGCACAATAACTTATTTTATTTTATATGTTTTCTTTGTTTTTGCTTTTTTTTTGTGCTAAGAAACCCTTTTTCTTTCTTTCTTTCTTTCTATATCCGCTAACTACTCCACCACGCAACGGATTTTGATGCGATTTTCACCATCAGTTAGATAATTTTTCACGGAAGGTTTATATGTATAATACTTTGATATTTAATATAAAGATATTACAGAAATTGGACCCGAACGAAGCCCGACGGGTCGCTAGTTATCCATAAAAATCAACACTACTGGGATTTTTCGAACCAGAAAAACGACTGACACGGACCATTTTTCATCTCACACAATATCTCAGGAACAAACCCAATCGAACTAAAGATTCTTAAGATAACTCAATCGGGAATTGCTAAGGATTTATGGACACGTTATAAATTCTAGCTAAGTACAGTAAAAACGGGCAGAGCGTGTCCAACAAAAAGATTCCATGTTCGAACACCTAGAGCGCTATTTCTCAGTAAAGAGCAGGAATTTCTTCGTTTGTATTTGAAGCTAGATATATATATTTTAAGGTTCCGGTAAATTTGAACCGTTTCTTGATGTCCATCAGTAAGTCACAAAAATGTGAAAGGCGATGGTATTTTCGAAATGTATGTTTTATGGTCTGAAAAAAATTTGGCTGTCGTCTTAGATATTGATTGGTTTCCGCTACCATGCCGCTCCAACGGCAGCGGAAAGTCTAAGGCTGTAGTGTTGTTCAGAACTTTCGATTATAATTCCGCTGACTTTTTAAAGAGATATAGGATCAGAGAGTTATTTGTTTGGGGTGGATAGATGTATGTCGTGAATGTTTGAGATTCTGTGAGAAGATGGATAAGAGATGAGTATGTACCTACCTAAATAATGATACTAATAAAACCTAACCTAACCAACCTACTAACCTACTAATGGTATAATAATGATGATGTTTCTTTTCTAATGATACCTGTTTATATTTCAATTTTTTAGTAGGTAATAATTACCTACAGTAAACAACAATTTATTGTTTCATTTTCCTTTTGAACAACTAAAGTCAAATAGGAAAAAAAAAACTTGACAGTTAATGTCAAGTATTTTTTTTTCTACGTTAATTTTTCTTTTGAACTGTGCAGCGTATTGGTCCTTACTGTAAAGTTATTTATGTGAAGTTGAGTAAATAACTAAACACATAGGAGTGCAAAAAGAAAAAAAAATAGTGTCTCCTTAAAATCATATAGGATAAGGCTAGGAGACTGTTGATAGGTATCCAGTAGTTGGTCTATGAACACACACAAAATGTATGGATTCAGGGTCCCAGTTTTACTTTTTGGTATTCTACGGAACCAGCCATTTTCTTTCTCGCTCATCTCGTTGTGTTCTTGTTCATGGCGTTCTTGCTATTAGTAGTGTTGAAATGGTTTTAAGCTCATTAGTAAGTGTAATAGTGTTTTTGCCATGATGTGGCGAATCCTTGGTGTTTCGCAGAGCGTCTGTAGCCTGATGTCTGTGATATTTTCAGAGAATTAAGTTATAAATATGCTGAGAACAAAAATAGTTTAGAATTAAAAAACAATCATAAAAAGATTAGTTATGATGGTCAAGGCAAAATTATTACTTTTGTAGTTTTTGAATTGTTTATTTTGAAATTGAAATTGAAAAGCTATTTATTAATACAAAATATGACCATAATATTAATCTTCCAAAAAGCCTTTTGTATGGCCCATCTGATTGTCCACGTTATATAGAATTACTAGGTATTATAGAAATATAATTTTCAGATTTTTGATGGCGTCGTGACCGGAGCAAATGATTTCAGTAATCGATTTTCGTGATCAGCAAATATCAATGCAAAAATTTGGTATAAAGTATTTTTAAATCTTTTAATACATAAAGAAAAGGAAAATATTTATTGGCACATACAAGCTAAGTATCTAAAAAAAAAAAAAAAAAAACATTACGGGAATATTGACCACCCAACAATCGTTTTACTGTTAGTAATTTTAACAGATATCGTCGATATAGCGACGCAGTGTTTGTTTTTTATTTAAGAACAGAAAAATTACGATTTTATAAAAATATCCTTTTCCTTACAAGTAGATATTAGCTTGCTACCACGAAACCAAAGAGCAGCATATGTGGCTACAATAGCCCGCAAAATGCTACATATATACAAACATATAACCCTTTCCGTAGTCGGGTAAAAATATAGCATTAACATGTTTTTATACGAATTGTTCTGTCGTTAGTTATCGATGCGAACTGGTGCCCCGTTTAGTATCTGAAAAGAATTAGCAAGTTACACATTTGCGATTTTTTAAACGCGCGTTTCAACCGCCTTTTTGCATGCGTAGGTAAATACGTTTAATTTCAAAGGTGATTACAGTTTATAAAAAGAAATGTAGTTGATTAATCGACTTTTTTTAACGTAATTTACTAACTAAACTTGATACCTATAAAATTTCTTATCTTAAAGTGAGATAAGCTCTGTAATTTTTTTTGAAGTTGATAATCCAAACATTTTTATTTTTTGAATTGTTTGTATAAAGATTAATAATAAAAAAGCTTATCAAATTTACCTCCAAAGCACTGTAAGTTAAAACTTTGACAAATTATTTTCATACTCACTCCCTTATCTATGACAAATAACGCTTCAAAATACCGAAAAATAATCTCGAGCGTTTTAAAAACGCAAGTGTAAAGGTTTTGATTTATGCGAACGAACTTGCGATGAAAAACAACGTTAGCAGCACAGCTAAATTGTTATTGCTTTTTGCTGAATTAGCGGAAAATCGCTTTCCGCTGAGCGGTTTCACATTTTCGTATACAAATACAAACTGGAATTGGAATACAATTTTAAACTCTTATTTCTTGTGGATTAGAGTTGAAAATTTATTGACTTAGCTTCCAAGAGCTTAGAGGCTTCGATAAATCTATTTTGAGATTTTCGGATCGGAAATTTGGTCAGATTTGGACGTTACATTTTGGTCACGTAGACTGGGAGTGAACAACCTGGAGGTGTGTATAAATTGACAAAGAGACTTAATTTTTGTTTCTCAACAATTCTTCTTGAATCTGCTACTTGACTTTACTAAAGCCTTCCTGCTTCGTAAAAAAACATACGAGCATTTCTATAATTTGGAAATATTTTCTGACATCCGTTTGTATAATTTTTGGTTTAACATCAACAACCTTATGGAACATCTATTTATGACTAGATAGATATATTGATACACTGATCAATACCCAACCTTAAATAGAGTAAAATCTGTAATAGTGTTAATTTTAATATAAGAATTATACCTAGGTTAAGTTACGATGAGGCTGACATGCCATTATGGATAAAAGCCTCGAATAAAATTAAAGAAAAAAAAAAAAAAAAAAAACTCTATAACTATCCTAACTGAAATCATATACCGGTCGCCGGTGCAGTATACCTATACTATACCCACATATTTTTTTTATTTTTCTTAAATTTTTTTTTTCTTCTTAATTTTGCACCGTTGTAATCTTAAGAAAATGTCTTCTCTGTCTATGCACCTGTCCTCTTCTTATTACCTATGTCTATCATTCTAGTGTCTTGTTTTTTGTGGCAAATAAATATTTTTTCTTTTATATAGGTATATACTTTATTACTCCTAAAAAGTAGGCAGCCCTAACCCTAATAAGTATCATAATTTAGCCGCCATTATAATATCTCGACCACGAAAGGGGCATAAATTATTATTATTATTAAAAATGTTTATAAAAATTCGGATACAATATGTTCTGCACTATTACTTTATTCAAAGTACACATACGGTTTTAGTATTGCTAACCTTTAAAAATTGAAACGGCTTAGACTTCTGCCTACACCAAAGAAATACTAAATATTTTAAAAACCACACTTTACAAAATACCAAAAATAAAGCCTAGAACACATGTGATGTTGTGACGTACAAATATTGTTTGGAAGATAGATTGGAGATACAATAAAGAGGCGATTTCCCTCGGGGTTCCCGCGATACCGTATCGAGCTCGATATAAATGAATTTCGCCGATCGTGTGAACGTGGCCTTTTTATTTAGAAAACCTACTGTCAGGTGGGATACATAAAATGTATTTTTAGAGCTTGTGTTCTTTTAAAATTTAAAGAATTGGATTGTATAGGTAGATTTTTGTTTTCAAGAATAAAGTTAAGAAAGAAAGAAAGAAAGAAAAAGAGTTTATTAGCACAATAAAAAATAAAAAAAAACAAATAAAAAAAAACATAAAATGAGTTATTGTGCCAAAAGGCCGCAGCTCAGCATAATGTCAGGAGGCAGAGATACAATAATAAGAAAAAATAATGATAAGAAATATGTGAAGTTACAAGATCACCCCAAAAATAAACAGGTTTGCGCAAAATTTTGAGGTATTCCACGATCACCGATCTGAACGGCACTAAAACGAATAGCACCAACGCTATTCTACGAACGGCACCGATCCAAATTTTGGTTTGGTGCGGTTGGGGGCATTAGAAGTGGTCATAATATATTATAATTATACCCTTTCTGATATACAGAATATTTTTTATGTAGTGCGCAAAATTGTCCAAGAGTGATTCAGTGTCCGTTCCCAAATGCAACTGCAGTACATAAATTCACTCCAAAACAAAATTAAAATCTGATTTTGTATGGGTTACGCTAGTAGATTATGCGTGTCCTCCATACTAAGTCGAATTTTCGTTTTGTTTTAAAGTATATCCCAATACTGTGGCTCCATTTAGGAACAGAGACTGAATCACTCTACAAATTATATGCGCACTACATGAAAAATTATCCTGTAGTTAGAGAGTTCTGTTCTTAGATTACTTTATGTGAATTTTGAAGATATTAAATGCCTGTTAAGAGAATGCCTACGGCATTAAGACCGCCTTTGTACATTGTACATGAAGCATTTTAAATTAAATTAAATTAAATTAAAAGCCCCATTATTAGTATTTTGAAAAAAGGTACAGTCAGCGAAACAATTCATATTTCTCAAAAAACTTAAGAACTCAATCGACTATTTCCCACCAGGAATGTTTTCTGCAAACAACCGACGAAATTGTACTTACTATAATTGAGAAAAATACAAAAAACTATATCCCATTAATTTTTTATGAAAACATACCTTCGTATGCAAGTAATCCAAAATCATTGTTCCATAAGCAGATTTTTTTCAAATGCAATTGATTTATGAATTTTGGTGATTAATTAAATCTAAATACAGCCCAAGTTACAACCAAGAGTTAGTTACAGAACACCACAGTAAACCCTTAGTTAAATAAAGTGATTAACTCCGTAATCCCAGTTGTTCACGCTTCGTTGGTACACAACAATGATAGTACACATGTACTATCTTACACAATAGTACACATATGTATAGTCTCGCTTTAAACCTTTTCCTTTACGAATTTCACGGTTCAAAGCATACGAATTAACTTTGATGTACTTGTAGGTGTAATATGCTGACTACATGTTAATAAACGTATTAATTGTTAGAGAAGCTTGCGTTTGCCATAATCAAAACGTTACAAGTTCTTTTATAATTATTATTTATTTAATTCATATTTAATTAATATATTTTCTGTACACGTAGGCACACATAACGTCACTCGATGTGGCTCCCGCTGAAAACCAGCGCTGTCGGGCTGCTTGCAGCGCGTCAGCTTAAGCTGAGCGGAAGCCTTTTTGACACAGCTGCGACGTACAACCCATTTTTTATTTAAGATAAATATCTTTCTTTTTATTTCTTTTACATGTTTTGTTCTTTTATTTTTGTTACTTTATCTTTAAAATTGTTTTTGTGCTGTGTCAAATAAATACTTTTTTCTTTCTTTCTTTTCTTTCTTTATTTATTGTAAATAAGTTCTTATTTTACTAACGGAGGTCCTTATACTGGTTATGGTACTCAAATTTTTACTATAAAACCAATCTTTAAATCAGGAAAAAAAATAGCTGGACCCATTAACAATCTTAACATATTTCAGTGCGTTTAGCAACTCACTTATGGTAAGTGACGATGGTGCCGAGGATGGGTAACAAACACGCTCAAACAAGCTCAAACAATACCTTTTCACTCTCACCTTGAAGATTCTTAAATTATACGAATCGGGGAACACATACCTCGGCAGACAATACCACTAGGGAGTGGAATTCTCTGCCATCGTTTCTCAGGCGAACGACAGGGGGCCGTTCATCTGAGAAACGATGAAGAAAAACGCAGCGTGCGTATAGGTGGTCAACGACAAAGGGGTGGAAACTCCACGGCTGGTCGTGCGATGGTGGAATGAAGAAGATTAACACCAGCGTCATTCAATGTACTCAGCAAACTAGGATGCCGAGTCAGCAGCAACCGTTTAAAAAAAAGCTCTCAATGTTAAGTCAAACAGTCTCCGACAAAAAATCGATTTTAAAATGTCTGCTGTCTGGGATCAACTCAATTTAATAATTCCCTTATAGAACCAACTACGATTTATTGTACAATTTCCTTACCTTTATCGGGTCCAATCATCGATACGTCAAAACGTCATAATAATGCGTCAAATTGACGCCAAATTGGGCGACGCTCGTGTCAGACGCCTATTGATGTTTTTCAAAGGAGCGGAGGAAATAAGGTGATATCCTTCAGTGTGCTTTTATGACAGATATAGGGTGTTGCTGTTTAGTGGAGCGTGTTTTTGGTGCTGATAACCTAACCGTCAAAAACACCCGACTCCAACTAGAAAAAGAGCTGTAACTTTTGAACGGTTTAACAGATTTTCATGAAACATAGCTAAAATGATACCCGATTAAACTAGCTTTCAATTTTAAAAGCTGCATTGAAATCGGTCCATCTGATTTGGAGCTATGATGCCTCAGACAGAGATCCACAGATACACAGATACACATATCCACAGATACACATATCCACAGATACACAGATCCACAGATACACAGATCCACAGATACACTCTAAAAGATTTTTTAGATTTTGCAGAAATAAATTATTATTTTTTCTTTCTAAAAACTTATTATTCCTCTCTTTTTTGTCGGGGGTTAAAAAACAGATACGAACCTATACTGTAATGATTTTGATAACAGGTGAGGTAAGCAGTCCAAAGGTGAAACCGACGGACACCATTGAACACCATAATCGTGGCGAATTTTCCTTGCAGAAATATTTTTATTTTCCGGATTTAACAGAAATACTAACAATGCATAATGCACAAGATATAAATTACTTATATTGGGTGAAATAAAAATGACCAGCCATATTTTACGAAGTAATCAGATCCATGAAACTGAACAACTTTCCACAAGAAACATAGGTCGAAATCTTAAAACGAAAATTCAACTTAAAATATAAACCTGAGTCACGTGGCCAATCATTTAGTATGAAAAGACGATTTTCAATTTTGAGATTTCGACTGTTTCTTGGGGAAAGTTGTTCAGATTCATGAACCTGATTACCTCCTAAAATATGGCTGGTCATTTTTATATCACGCTGTATATTATTATTTTGTATTTAAATATTGTTTTGTCTTTGTGCGCATGTATGGAAGCAAAATTAATATTATTTTCTTTCTTTCATTGTATCAAAGTTATCCTAGAGTTTTTCCAGACTAATTATGCTGAACTTAGGCCCCATCACAAACCTTTCTGATTTCAAAGTCAAAGATTTTTTTTTTGCTTTGCTAATCTTCCCGGGATACCTATAACTTAAGGTCAGACTAGGTTAGATCTTCAAAGCCTATCTTCGTCTTCTGTTGATTACAGAGCCTAGCTAATGTACCCCTTTATGATTCCACTACGGAACCCTAACGCCAGCCACAAAGCGCGATATCAAACGACGTCTCACACAGGTACAGTCGGGCTCGTAACCCAGTTAGCTGAGAGCGGCCTATTTTGCCGACTGTACTACGTGACACTATCGTGCACAGCTCCCGGATAACTTGTTGTGTTAGGTTTTATAAAATCGGGCTTTTAACTTTTTTTCCTGACTGTACAGATTGCACAGTGACGTTTTTGTTGTGGACTTTTTTTGTAAGTGGGTTCACTCAAAATCTGTCCAGTAAAATATCGTAACCAAGAAATACCGCATGTCTGCCCTCGGAAAGAAAAATGGCACAATTTTTTTTTTTTTCAAAATTGAATTTTTTTCATGTTCGATATCAGAAAAAAAAAGAAAAACCGTATACGTGTACAAACTCAATTTAAAAAAAAGTAAGTTGTGCCTTTTTTCGTTCCGAGTATGTGTACGCTTTCATACAAACTTCAGTGCCACTCGAGAAAATATAGTCCCATGTTAGGGAAAATTATTTGTTAATTTGTATGAACGGTCATTCTGTCGATTGTTTAAAGATGACCATATTTTTTTGAGTATTGATCAAAGTATTGTTCGTTTAAAGCTTAGGCAGATACGATACTTTCGAAGTTGTGATGGGTACTCGCTTCACTTTGAAAGGCAAACGTTTCGAATGACTGCGAAAACGCGCGTTTCTGCTGCGAAGTAAGAACATTTCGTGTTTTGGTTATACAGGATGTAAGAAAAATCGTGTAAATCCCTTACACTACGTGTTCTACATTGAACAAGGGAACAATCTTGAAATCCCGCAAAAAAAAAAATGCTGTACATTTAGTCGAGTAATATTGATTTATTTGTATGGAACAGCAGTTTTTTTTTCGCGATTTGATGTTTGGTGCCTTAGTAAAAGTCGTTAATAATAAGCAGTATAATCCGTGGTTAAAGGGATTAACACGATTTCTGTTACACCCTGTATATTTTTTTAGTTTTAAATCTATTTCACTTTATTTAAAACTCACCCCAATAAAACATACTTTGATATATTCACGACATAACCGTTCGAAGCATGTTTCGAAAAAGCAATACTTATCGGAAGCATGCCAAGCTTGTTTGAAACGCGTTCTCAACACGCCAGTTACTGGCATCCCGCCAAACTTCTGAGATATGACCACACATACAAAATTTTGCGGGATTGTCGCTCGCCGCATACTTTTTTCCGGGATTTATCTTCACGGTCCGCCGTTTTGGAGTTAACTGGTTGTTCCAAACGGATTCGTCGGGAATAATCTTTTGTATGATTTGTGAGGTTTGGAGAAGTTTTTTCAAGATATCTGGGCGGTTATCTTTGAGTGCAGTTGAGAAAATGAAGCAGCTTTTACTCATGAACTTAAATTATTCTATTTTGGCGTAAAATATTGTCATTCCGGCTATGGGCAGCACCAAGGGCAGCCTTTGCGTCTCACAACTGTTTTTGGAGAGTTCTGTATCCAGCTGTGAATTGTGATAAGCCAAATCAATTAACTCGTAGTCCACTGCTAAACAAATGCCTACAAAAATTCTACATCACCATTCCCAAAGATTTCGTCACCATTCACAAAGTTTACATCACCATTCTCAAAGTTTACATCACCATTCACAAAAAGCTTACACATTTCCTAGACCGTACTTCCAATATATCGTGCATATGGATTATGGAACCTAACATCCAGTCCCATTAAAACTGTTCGGAAGCCGCGATATCCATCATTTTGACTTCTGATCCAATATTTGGCAAAAAGAAACGAAATCCGGTAAAACAATTTAATATACTGCATTATACTTTCACTTTCAAATCAGGGAATAAATCGGCAACTTTGAAACATCCGAAAACCAATATATCCTGCCGAAATAATGTTTTATGTATTACAAGACAAACTGAACTGATATATGGCGGGATTTATTGAATAAACTTGAATTTATCGTCAGTAAGTTTAAAACATAAGGGCGGTATGATTTATTCGGATAATTTGAAACGTAACCCGTTCGCTGCGGTGCTTATTTCGCGAACTGTCTGTCAGTTTTCAATATTCTGTTTTTAACGTATACCTATCTTATTATTTTACGGTTGAAACATTATAAAGGACTGTGTTACGGTGATTTTTTTTCGGTAATTATTTCAAGTTAAAGTTATTATTAAGTACCTACTATATAATATTATGTGAAATGAAATCCAGGCAGTGGTTATTGTAATGATGAAAGTAATTTTAATACATAAAATTAACAGATTATTAACTGACTGGGATATTAATGCACATGAAAGGCTATCTATTGTAACAAGGCCAGTAAACTCGATCTTTAAATTGTACCTACTTAGTTTTTATGACATGGGTAGGTTGCCTAAAAAGGTATTTTTGAAAAAACCTAGATATTAAGGACCCACTTACTACACAAAAAAGTCGCAGGCAAAACCTAGTCTGACAATATTTATTGTTTAGATTCTAATTTTTCTAAAGCCTCAGGGGTCAGTAAAAGATCTTAAAACACAATAAGAAAAAACAAATAGCTTTTTGATTAGATTCTCAACAAAAATTGATAACGTATTTGATAATACCAATCGCTGATAGGACCTTTACCAAACGTAATTGAAAACAAACAACCAATTTGTGGCCGTTTTATCTTTTAACGGAACCCAGTACATGATATTTGAAATATGAGAATAAGAAAAAAAAACATGTGGAAACAGCATTACGAGTCTTTTTTTTCCCTTTCGGCCGGTTGTATTTGACATCCGCTTGAGCCCGCTTGGCTCTCCTAACCTACATTTGTCATAGCAGGGTTGTGTAGCCAACGATGTTCTTTTTTTAAAATTTGACCGGCTTAGCTGTCTATGGTAGCGATTTGGACACGATCGCATTGCGCGGTTTTTGTTGAACGTAATTGGAGAATTGGCGCGGTGATAAGGCAAATTTTTGCGTTTTAAAAAAAATAATTGGGATTTGAATTTATATTTTCGGTGTGATTTTTGTAGGAATGTTTATAACATTGAGTGATAGCTTGTTTTTTGTTTCACTTTATTTGGGATTGTAATTATAAAACATCTCTATACCTACATTACAGTGGCGAAGGTTGACAGTTTTAAAAGGGGAAGCCGTCCCTAAAAATGCCGTCTAAAAATTGCTGCAATTAATGCTGCAAGACAAAAATCCATACCGTCTCTTGTAATCTATAAGTAGTCATGTCTGGAAGAGCTCGACCTAACTGAATAACAAGCCATATTACGTTGGTCTATGCATTAACCAATTCCTAAAGGGAAGCCGATGGGAATCGGGTTGTATGGACTTTTCGCCACTGCTACATTATTAAGTTCAGGTTTGTTCCAGGACAAAGGTTTAATAGTTAAAGAATAGAATAGAAACACGTTTTTTTATACCCCAGTTATAACAATATAATATAAAAATATAATTAACATTTTAAGATTGTGCAGTCTTATATGGCAATCGGTGATTTGTGTAAAAAATCCCAATGTAAAAAGCTGTAGATTATTGTAAAAAACGAAGGTATCATAGACACAAACACTTAATAACTTCAAAATTTAAATTAAATACAAGTAAATAACGTAGTATAGTTAGAATCCAAAAATCCACATTATTATATAAATAGCTTACTTCGTTTTCATCTAACCACAATATATTATGCTGAATATTTGAAAATACAATTTATTCTTCAATCCATCCTTCAATATAATATGCATGTCGAGAGTGTTTACATTGAAATAAGTTGAAAGAAAAAAATATATAGATAGAGGATCAAAGTAAAAAAGAATCTGAATATTTATCTCTCGTTGATACTTTTGTCTGCCTATCATTTCAATATGTTTAACGTATTATCAATTGTAATTGGATATTGATACAACTTTTTATAAAAAAAATAAAAACTGTGAATACGATAGTACCTATATATTCTAAGCTTGAAGAGAACCGAAAAAAAAAACACTTTTTAAATATTTTTATTTTGCTATTACCATTATTGTAATTTTCATAAAAAATACAAAAATAAAATGTATTATAAAGTGGGGCGTAAAAGCTGAATAATACATTATAATTAATAAATTATACAGGTAAACTGAGCATAATAAAAATTTCATGCCCGTACTTATAAAGAGGCAAATATTATGTTAATAAATGAATTAACCATATTATGCCAGCGTTATTTTTACGTCAACAAAAATATAAAAATTCGGCCCTCTTATTTTATATTCGCAAATAAAAAGAGGAATAAACAATCAATTTTGCTTAAACTCGGGTGAAAAGGATGCGTGTTATGTTTTTAATAGTCCGTGTAATGTTTCAAGGTGGAAGGCAAGTGTGATTAGCGGAAAACTATCCTCCTCCTCCATGAGTCGTTTTCCTCACTGATGAGGGTCGTGACCTCTATGTATGATCACCTTCTTCTGGACTATACTCCGCGATTTTGCCCTGTTCCCTGCAGCATGAATGGCGTCGCTCACACTGGAGTTGAGTGTCGAGCGGATCTAGTCAGTCCAACGCATTGAGCTCCGCCCCCTGAGTCTTTTCCCTTCAACCTTGCTCGTCATGAGCATCTTCTCCAAATTATTACCACGTTTCCATGCAATGTGCCCGAAGAAAGCGGAAAACTATAGGTAAAGTAAAATAAGTAACTACAATTTAGCTGATATTTATTCAAAGTAGTTACTTTTTCAGGAATCGATAGCAATACAGTACAGTTAACAAAACATTAAGAGTAATTATTATAACGTTTTTTTAACGATATCTTTTGTCTCTTTAGTAGATTTTCAGTACCCCAAGTGCAACTCCTCTACCTTAGCCATAGTTATCGGTAAGTCAAAAATTTATGAAAGGACTGTGCGCACGATTTCGTTAAAAGTTCACTCAAATGCGCGCGCACGTTATTTTCATTCATTTTTGGCTTTATGGTAACTACGGTCGCGGTCAGGGAAAATTCGGAATATGTATATAGATACTTTTTTTCTTCTTGAAGGGTTTTTGAGGATAGTTTTTAAGAGTGGTGACTCTCGTCGGGTCTTCTCTGGGAATAGCTTTTTCAAAGAGTCAACCTACATTACATTAAGATACATATAGACAGAAAAAAAGCCATATGCCAAGTTCCCATCATCATTCAGAACTGACATTTGACAGATTCGCAACCACAAACGACACACGCTTTTACTTTTAAAAATATTACTTCAATAAAGAAGTAGCAATCAGAAAGTGTCTTAATGACAAAAAAAAACGCTTGAATCTTATTACTTGTGCCGGTTTTAATAGCGAATAATATAAATTGGTCTATTTGTCTCGTTCGGACAATCTGTGTCGGCTTATTAAAGCAGCTCCAGGCGCCAGAGACGCTTGCTTCTCCGTGTATCAAGAATTGAAGTCAACAGCTTGATTTCAGAAATAGTTTTTCATCTTTTGTATTATCTTATGAAGGAACAATTTAGAAAGAAATCTTTTTTTTTTTAAATTGCTCCTCTTTTGAAATTAATTACGTATCGTGGGTGCGTTGACAAAAACAAATCTTCACATGCATAATCCAGACCCGCAACAAACTATCTGTAGATCATAAAAAATATTTGTTCCGTAGGGGATCGAACCCGCAATATATACGACACAACTAAGTAACATCGATGTATCTGATCGCACAACCAATGGCAGTCGCTCGTATAAATAATTGTACAACTTATTGCATCAGCGTTAAGATTAAGTTTTACTGCAGTAAACATTGGTGGTCTTGAAGACGCGCGCAGTTCGGAACTGAGGGGTAATTCACGTAATTTTATGACGCGCCGATCGTATTGCAGTGACGCTCGAACTTGACGCGAACGTATGTCACTGAAGCTCAGAGGATATCAAATGGCAGAATAGTCGACATCGGCTCAATTGCCATAACGAAAGAAGAAGAAGAAGATTACCAAATGTGTTGTTTTGATCAATATTTTATTGCAACTGCGCGGCAAGTGCACTTCTTTAGTTACGTGAATTAGCCTACTGATCGGTTTTACGAAGTTTGCCGATGCGACTTAGAATAGAATAGAAGATTTTTATTTATGTTTTTATTTTGTATGATAGTATCGTAGTAGCGCAGAAACCCAATAGCATAAAAACTGCGACAACAGTACCGTCGTTAATACACTCTAAGTTTTGGGTGAGCCCTTTATTTTTAATTTAATAGTAAACCAATTTTTTTGGCCCTAAGTACTTAATCACATTAACGTGCCGCATTAACGTATATCGACGCAATATTTTATTTATACATACTGAATTTTAAAGACTGTTAAATTAAATTTAAGCTTGATTATGAATAAAATATGTGTTCTGTTTAATAGGGTTAGATTAAATGAAACGCTGTAATATAGCGGGATTTTATTGTAATTGCTGCCTAAAAAGTACGCAGGCAGTAATGGGTTGATTATCTTAATAATCTATATATCTATCTTTATATTAAGAGAAAACTTTGTACCCCTTTTTAAGCATATTGCGCGCACGGAGGAGTGTGAGATTTGGCATAGTTAAAAGTTTATATGGAGAAGGAGTGCAAAAAGCTAAAATTATGGTCGAATTTCGACCACGAGTATTAATAATCTCGTGATATAAGTATTTTTATAAATACAGTCTAATGTTATTATTTTGCAAGTATATATTATTCATAAGTATATATTATTTATGAATAATATAGGTATGATCAACCTGACATCACACTAACATTTTATAATTAAACCACACGACAACAAATCCTTTTACTACTCAACGCGAAAACGTACTTACACTCAAGCATAATAACATAGTATCTGCATAAAATTAAAGCATATTACAATGATTACGCATATGCCGCAACCATGCAATACAATCGTGCCGCAGACCGCGACGGACAACACTAGAGACAATCGGGGAGGCAATTAAGGCGGTGGTTATCTTCGCTATACCAAATTGCTTTCTTTGGGGACTGCGCCTTATTGCTGTGTTTGATTGGGATAGTTACTGGCGCTAGTAAAAAATGTAGGTTAGTTGGATTGTGGGTTGGGAATGTTGGGATAGGTTTTATGATTAAGATGTATTATGGTGCTGCAATGTGCCGAAAAAATTACGCTTAGGTTATCTTATTATTTTTTCATTACGTAGTTAATTATGGTTAGTTTTGCAAAAAATATGTTTTATCTACACTAATATTATAAAGAGAAAAGATTTTTATTTTTGGTTGTAATGAATAAATTCAAAAACTGCAGGACCGATTTTATTTATTTTATGTTATTTATTTAAAGATTTGCCTACAATTGTTACAATTTTTTTTCATATTAAAGTTACATGCACAAAAAGAAAAAAATCTTTCACCAGTAGAATGTTATATTATCACTGAGATATATAGGTTTTTTTTTTTAATTGGATTCCCAATGAAAAGACCAATAATATAACACAAGGTGTAAAAAATTACCTATAAAATTCCTTACACCGCGTACGCTGCGAAAATTATTGATGATGGTGTTTTTAAATTATATTGTAATAAATGTCCACCCGTGCGAAGCGGAGACGGGCCGCTATAATTACTAAATTCAGTTTCATAAATGCAAGCTAAAAAAATGCATAAATATATTAACCAACACTAAAGTAGCAAATCACCTGTTTTACAAAGAAATCAGTGTCACTTGTGCCACAAATAAACACACAAACCAGGCTTACGCTATCAGAGACGAATTGGCACATAGCACTGCTATTTAGCGCCAGCACCATCCATTACTTGCCCTCCATATATTACCACTAAATTACAGTCTGGGCGAGTGACTGGCGCAAATACATCTGCTGCTAGACATAATTGAGAGACAAGTCTGCGTTACTCACAGATGTAGCTCTAAAGTACTGTCAGGCGAGTCACTCGCGCGAGTACGTCAGTCCAGCGGGACTGCATGCTCTGTTGTCTACTTAAATTAGTCTGTTATGCTCGACTCGCCCTTAACTGCGGGTTGTGTGGTGTGTAGCCTTACCTATGATTTTTATTTTTAAATACGTCATGCATGCTTTGTGTATACAAAATAGGGTTGCAAGTACGTAACTGTAAACTGCCTATAATTATGATCTAATTACGAGTCATAGTATTTTTCTGAAGAATGCGAAGTATAATTTTAGGTCTGGCATTTTCTAGACCATAATGAGTCATTTAAGTTCATGTATGTTATTACTATTAGGCATTACGCCTCAAAAGTAAATATAGGTATTCCAGACAGAACGGCCATTAAAAAATATGTCTGACACATAGCAATGGTAATGATAAATCAGCTTTGTCACATAACAAAGATAGACAAAAGGTCAACTCGATATAACAACTAATTCACGCATAGAATGATGACAAACTGAATCACAGGTACACATTGTTAAGCATATCTAGATGAAGCGGTTTACACACGATTCGTAATGAGTTTAAAACTGCGAGATATCGAGATCCCCTGTAAGTGTCTCCCAACATTTAACGACGCGTAATCGGCTTAGGGTGGTCGGAAAAAGCTTTATGTCTTCGGTGTATTAATAGCCTTAGTACACCAGCCATTTCTTATTTATTTAACTATTAATACACACATAAAATACATGAGAAATATGAAGTAGGAGCATAAAGTACAAAGATACTTCAAGCAAAGGTAAGGCTTTTTTTTATTTTCTCCAGAATTGCGCGTTTTTCCGTTCTCTATTTTATTTACTTTTTAACTTTAATTTATTGATAAGATAATTAATTCGTCATGAAGTTTTTTCGTTAATCCCACTTTTTGGGAATAACACGTAATTTATTATTATTAATCTCTACATAGTAAAAAAATTAAATCACTTTCCGCGTCTGTCTGTCTGTAAATCCGCTAACTCCTCCTAAACCACGCAATGGATTTTGATGCGGTTTTCACCAGCAGTTAGATAATTTTTCACAGAAGTTTTATATGCTTAATACTTTCATATTTAATGTAACGATAGTAGAGAAAGTGTACCCGTGCGAAGACGGGAGCGGGCCCTAGTCTTTAAAAAGTATATTAAGTGTGTTAAAGGATATTGCTCGCCGCCCATACATTTCCATCCTAAGAACTAAACAGAACTTTATACAACTATGGATGCTTCATAAATCAATACTATCCTATTGAAACCGAATTGGAATCACGGATACGTCTCTTTAGTGTTATATTTAATTAATTATCAACAAAATATCCCTTTTTTATTGAAATCAACGCCATCTATGCACATTGCTCGCCGCCCATACATTTCCATCCTAAGAACTAAAAGGAACTTTAACTTTTTACCTTTTTAAACCTTACCTATTTTTTTTATCTTTTTGTATAATAAAGAGTCAATTCTATTCTATAAATCAGGCTGATCAAAACTTTTTCCAGACAAACCTCATATCAACAGATACATTTGGTTTGTAGTGAATAACAACGTCGAATTTTAGAATGAGATTGATTATCATAATGATATTTCATAACACGTTCGGACTAGCAACGTTTACAAACGACAAATTAAAAAAAAAAAACAACACAACGTCTATCCACGTCCTTATCAACACAACGTGTATCGACGTCTTCCATTGATGTGTTTTTTTCGCACTACGTTTTATAACGTGAGGAACCCATAGTAAATTCTATTAGCAGAATTCCTGCGCCACAACACGCAAGTGTCAAATGTCTAAGGCCGCAACGAATCAAATTTTGGTGACGTTTTGCTTTAAGAACGTACGTCAACGTTCGTCCATTTTGTTGTGTCACAATGTGAGCATCTCATTACGGTAGCGCAGGGCCGAATGTGTTAAGATTTCCACGAAACACCTAACATTACCACTAGATATCTATACAAGCTTTTACAGTAGATAACATGATTACCGTTCCGTTATTTCTATCCGGCATTATTGCCGTAAAGGTCGGCCGGCGTCTTCTAGTGCACCCGAGCCGGTCATTGTAGTCTGGTCTGACCGTAAGTTACGGGTTTACATCGTAGGGGTATAATGTACCCCATCGGCATTGTCAAGGTTAACGGCCAAATAAGGATGGTTTTATTTTCTAATTCGGACCCATTGTGGTTTCGTATTCGTATTTGTTATAAAACACTTGGTTCCCTTTCCATTAATGGAGTAAATTTTCAAGTTCTTAGGCTTTACAACCAAATTTTGAATTAGTTAATTTAGCAGTGATAGCCTAGCGGTTGAACGCTTGCCTTCCATGCAGGAGGCTCTGAATCCGAACACGGCCCGCACCTCTGACTTTTCGAATTTATGTGCGAATCGTAATTTGATTATCACTTGCATTAACGGTGAAGGAAAACATCGTGAGGAAACCTGCACACCTGAGAGGGCTTTGTAAAGTTCTCGATCGTGTGTGTAGTCGGCCAATCCGCACCAAGCCAGCGCAGCGTGGTGAACTAAAGCCCCTTTTCGTTAGAAGAAGAGGCCTTTGCCCAGCTCTGGACAGTAACGGGCTGGATTTATTATTTTATTGTTCAATGATACCATGTTCTGTTTCTATTAGGACTAGAATTTCTCCTGTATCGAGGGTACAGTTTACAAGAATACATGTCACATGCATACACACCCAGAACCGAAACAACTATCTGTAAATCATACAAATATTTCTTCCGTGCGGGGATCGAACCCGCGGCACGTAGCGCAGACAGCTAATCGCTTAGCCACTGCGCCAACCGTGTCGTCGTATTTTTTTATTTTTTTTTGCTCACACTGAAAAGTTATACCCCCGATGAGTTCAATTTAATGCTGTTTCTCTTGATTTTGGGCGACATGTGGACCAAATCCAGGCAATGTCGTTTCTCCCATTACTTTTTCTTCCTACTTCCTTAGAACAGTTGCAAGCCGAGTTTTCCACGTACATACAATATCTTAATGCATAAAAAAGTCACGACAGGAATACAAATGATACCATCACAGCATAACTTCAGGGGGTAAGCAGTAAAATAAACGCGGGAGACAGACGCGACGGTACAACGGTACTATAAAAGTGAGCATTTTGTATGTGGTACCACAATTTGTTTTGGAAAGTGTCTTAGCTTTATAGGGGAAGCAGAGATGATGGAAACTGTTGGAAAACTGATGTAGAGTTGATTTTCTTTTAAATTTTGCTGCATACTAGGTTTTGTCATATATGGTACATAAAAATATTTGCTCCTCCCGGAGATCGAACCCCACGACACGGAGCGCAGTAAACCAGTCGCTTGAATACTACCGTTCAATTTCTTTGATTTAAAAAAATATACAAGAACAGGCAATATATAGGTCGGTTTACGATAAAACACTATACATAATGGAGTATGCTATAGTATGGAAATGCAAAAACAATGTCGCTTTTTAAAAATCGTCCATTGGGAAATGAATTTGTTGAAAGACACCACACAAACCTTATGCTGCATGTAATAAAGATAATTTATAGACAAACAAGGGAAGTAGCAGTAGTAGTAGTGGTAGTAGAAGAGTGCAAGGCAAGACGTCACCTTCGCGTCGGCAAGGTACGTCAGTGTAGAACTGAATAGAAATACACTTTATTGTAAATAAAAAATTGTGATAAAATAAATGTTAAAAAAACAAAACCCCGACTGCAAAAACGAACTGAAAAGATGGAAACAAGATGAAAAGAAAAATGACTATCCTTTACCAAAAATTATAATAATATATGTAGTCGAAGGCATGTTTTACGGCGTTCGTTACATCCTAGATGCCATTATTTTTGGTAAAGATAGTCATTTTTCTTTAACCCCTGACAAAAAAGAGGGGTGTTATATTTTATGTTTGTAGTATGTATACGTGTATTTATCTGTGGCATCGTAGCTCCAAAACGGATAGACGGATTCCAATGCAGTTTTTTTAATTCAAAAGCTAGTTTAATCCGGTATCATCTTAGCTATGTATAATGAAAATCTGTTCAGCCAATCAAAAGTCACAGCTCTTTTTCTAGTTGGAGTCAGGAGCTTTTGAGGGTTAGGTTATTTGAAAACCAAGTGCTTTGTAACCAAAATAAGAATTTCAGTTTTAAAGCACAACAGATCGCTTTTACTTACGAGAACTATACCTATAAAAGTCTTCACAATATCCTTGAAGCTAGCCATAAAAATAATTGGATTGTTTTCAAAACTGAAACTAGTTTCCAAGACCCACTTTAAAATGAAACTGTATACTAGAAGCAACATAAATCTTCGTAGATACTATATTGTTCTTTGCTTTCAGAATAGTTAAAATACTAAGAAAATAATGTTAATATGAAATTCATTACCCACAGTTCCTTTACGTAATCAGGGATCGGGCAATAACTCGGCAAGTTTACTACATTCATATAATACAACCCTGGTATAAGGGCCGGTTCAGACGCGCCACTTTCGGACCACATGACAACCACAAAAAAGTTGCTGGGTGGTCATATCACCCCGTAGACAATGTTTAATATTAAATAGAACATCTACACCATCCTAAATGGTCGACAATGCATCGGTCACTCCTCTGGTGTTGCGGATGTTCATGGGCGGCGGTGATCACTTATCATCAGGTAATCCACAAGCTCGTTTGCCCCTATACTATAAAAAAAAAAACAATAAATGGTCATATTACCTTAACCGTCATGCAATAGATTGGTGATCACTGTATGATGTTAAAAATGCACAGGAGGAAGCTGCTCCTCAGCAGGTACGGTGGGTGAGCAAACCCGTTTTCTCTATCCTTTGTCCCCTAGACAGAAGACAAAACGGAAAATCGAGAGAGAAAACGGTCAAGAGATAATTTTGACCCAAATATTCTTCTTTCCACATTTTGCCGTACTAGCCTTGCAGCTTTTTATTATGTTAAAACTGCATAGGATGACGCTGTAGCTCCCTTAGCTCCTCATGAGTACCCCTTAGTCGCCTTTTACGACACTCACGAAAAAGAAAGAGAGAGCTTATTCTTTGCCGGAAAACACAGCAAGATGTGTAGGTAGTGGTACGGTTTAATTAGCATTATTACAAAAGGTAGTCCCACTGTTACTCGCTATGGTTGTGTTACCACAAAAACGTGGTTGGATAGTGACGCAACAGATGCAGAAATCGAGCACACGATGACACCGCTTGTGGTTGCTTGTTGTCAATATAGTTAACATCGACACACGTTGACAGCTGTCAACATTGACTACAAAATGTGGTCAGTGTACAATACCAAGTGTTGTCATATCAGTCCGACATTTCCGTCACTCGAAATTGTTTCGTCTGAACAAGGCCTTAGGCCGTTCCCGTGTATTTTCAGGCAATCTCTTACGGCACAACTGCGATATCAAAATTTCAGTGTTTCTGCACTGAAGTCTTGGTACAGTAATTTCCCAGTTGACTTTTGTTTCAGTTTGGGTTTTTAATAGGTAATTGTAGGTGAAAGTCTATAAGGTCGCTGCTCGGTAAAAAGGCAGCAACATCCACTTCTACTCAAAAAGGTGTAGACGAATTTTTATATTTTATATTTTTAATCTTTGCCGCAAATTATATGGTATGATGCTATTTTTGCTACCACCCTAAATTTAAACATTCATTTTGTATAGTAGAATGCTGGCTTTGATATAATTTCAATATTCGGTCAAATGGAGTTGACAAAATACTAACAAACTGCATTTGAAGCTGTTTTAATGGAAAAATGGGATGTTGCTGCCTTTGCTTTTATATGACTCAATATTACCTATGGTTGTAGAGTATCTATGTAATATATATATTATGTGTGATGAATGAAATACAGTTATTAGTCTAGTTTAGTAATTAATACGCCATTTCGCATTACTATCGTGTTTTTGGATGTCGAAATGAGTTCCAAGCCGTCCCATTTCGTGCGAAATTACAGTCTTGTATAAAATACTAATTTTGCAGGTCCCAAATCATATTTGACGACAACAAATCTTGACAATTCATCAGATCTTGCTCATTTCACAAGGAAAAGAAATTCAACATTATTTGTCTCAGCTGATGAATTTCAAATTGGTCCGTAAATTCATTTTTTAAGTCGCGAAACGGCATCCGAAGTTGGGACCAAAATGGCGCCCAGTATCAAATTAATGAGACATCTCGCAATCCGATTTAAACAATGAATCTCATTTTTTTCCCAATTATAAAAGATTTGGCGAACAAAGGAACAATAGCAATTAATAATAATTATTAACAGATTATCACCCCTGTCGTATTTATCATGGTGGATATGAAGATTTTTTTTCTAAAATGATACAGAAATATGATAAATTATGCTTTTGAAATACTTTATTTAGGAGACGAAGTAGTTAAGCACTGGATAGTGTCTTGATTTATGTTAAAAGGAATTTTCTTACTAATAATATAAAAGCGAAAGTGAATTTATATGTCTATTTGTTAAGTACCGTCTTCAAAACCAAGCAGACAAACCATTTTTTAAAACTATATTGGCAGTTCTCCTGGTTGTACACTGATCACCGCCGCCCATGAACATCCGCAACACCAGAGGAGTCACCGATGCGTTGCCGACCTTTTAGTATGCTGTAGGCTCTTTTCTTGAAGAAAGAAAGAAAGAAAAATGAAGGGGATGTCGTATGTGTTCGGAAAAATAACCGCTGGTTTGATACAAAGAGGTCACTGGAAACCCAAAAATGGAAACTAAGGAAGTTAAAATACAAATAGTTACATAATACATTTTTTGGAATAAACTTCTACTGTATTATAATAATGTTAAGTTCCTCGCATAAGTAACTGTAAGTTGTTGTTGAGAACTACAATGTATTTAACCTCATAAGTAGAAGGATGGAGAGAATGAGCTGGACAGTAAAGTTAATAATAAAGAGATAGATATTGTAGAGAGTCAATGAGAAGAGGATACTTATTAAAACTATTCAAAATAGGAGAGAAAAGATGATAGGCCATCTTATACGATATGATAGTTTCATTAAAAACATAATAGAAGGAAATATAGAAGGAGAGAGAGGTAGAGGAAGGCCACGCATAAGTTACATGACCGAAATAAAAGAAAAGGTTGCTGTCATGTTGTATTAGGAGGTTAAGGAGACTGCATTGGAAAGGGAAAAATTAAGAGAGTTGCATCAGCTACACCGACAAGAGCAAGGCTCTTAAAGTATGATGCGACAAAACTGCCCAAAGACCAATAACAATATGCCAAATGTCATTGGAAAGGTCTTTTAAAATACTACAATTGTTACTATGGTCGTCCTCGTAAATTCGTTGTGGGTAAAAAGTTATGGTGTCGCAAAAGTAGTGTGGCATAGATCTAACCGTCTGCATACACTATAACTGCGCGGAGACCAATAACGGTGGGCCATAAAGGAAAGGTCTTTTGAAACACTATGAATCAGGATTTGTTTGTCAATTCATCTCGCACTTTGAAGAAGAAAAAACCTTTAAATTAAGATAATTATGTTCATTACACTAGCCCGTAAATCGTTGAATGGAACAAAAGATCTGGGGGCCTAAAAAGGCCACATTGAGCAATTCATCTACTGATCTGCATAGTAACTGTCAAACAGATAATTACTGAATATGAACCTTATGCGGATGATATTAAGACTTGTCAATTAAGTAGAAATTTTGACATTTGTAATATGAATCATATTGTGATTCATCTAAAGTGGCCTTTCTAGCCCCCCAGATTTTGTCAAAATCTTCCTAGGCAAAATTTCAATCACGTCTTGGTATACCTTCTCATTAAAAACCTATAGATGAGCACAATGATGAGGCAACTTTGTGGCCTTCAGTATCCAATCGTTGGTATTTTGGTCGCAAGCTAGTCTAGGCCCACAGAAAAACAGGCTCTGTATATACGCGTCATGATGGCGGGGCTACCGCGATTAATATTTAATGTGGGATATTTTGAGATTCATTGTGATACGAGTGACCTTTACAATGTTTCCATTTTGCTGTTTATTTACGTCTAAATTTCTGCTGTCAATTCTGCTAACCTCTCGCATCGGGAGTTCGGGACAAATGTTTGTTTGTATTTTCAATAGATTTTGTTTCAATAATGAGTTTATTATGATCTTATAGGACTCAAGTAATTTGAATAACGTATACAAATTAAAGGATGGGTATCAAACGAATTTATATGAAAGTAACGACTGAAACGTTTAGGCTTAATTTACTTTTGCTTACGTATCGCGATTTTCAGATTTTCTATAAAATATAGCCTATCACACTCTACTGCTGGATAATGGTTTCTCCCAAAAAAGAAAACACTGTAATCATTACACTGCCAAGAAAGGTTCGGTTAAAATATTAACCAAAATTATCTTTCCTGTCCCCGCCATTGCGACGCACACAAAACCGGAGGCCGCTCAGAAAAACGTTGGATCACAACTTGAATAATTCATTACCGGCTCAAGAAGCGATGAGGGGAGAAAGAAATGATAATAAAGACTTACTTCCACTGTCCTAAGGTTTGGTTCGTATCATAACAACTAACTATAGATATGGAGTTATGGACTGTGATATTTACACTTCTGTTACGAGCTGGCTATGAATAAATTTCTTCCTATTCTGAAGGTGAAGATGGCGAGACCACAAGGCGAAATAGAGTAGTGTACACAGATGACAGTGACTCAACTGGTGGCGGATATAGGTCAAAATGCCAAAGAATTGCGTGCGGGTGGCTCTTGCGGCTGCACAGGTTCAGTTCAGCTTTTGTGACTCACGGATGTCAATTTAAACAGATTTAAAACAAAAAGTTAACTACCACAACATTACAACATACGACGAACGATCGAACGAGTGACCAAACCTTAAATTAGATCATACCAATAAATCAAATCATGCACTCCAGTGGTCACTTCGTGAACTGACCGGCTATTGATCACATTCGCCAAGACAGGTCAAACGAATTAATAGCGGTACTCAATACTCAATGAATGTATACATTCTCAAGGAGCTCTATTTTGCTTTTGATATTCACACGGACCAATGGGCTGATAATCGAGAAAGGGCACAAATCCGATGATACGGATTGCCTGTTTTAAGGCTCAATCCACTTTTTCATGTTTTATTGGTACTACAAAGTAAAAGTGAATACTTCCTGATACGAAAAAAATTGGGATTGATTCGTTTTCATCATCTTGTTCAAATTAAATAGCGTTAAGATTCGTAGCAAATTCTTGGAGCAAATGACATTGCCAGGATTAGGGCCAAATGCCGCCTAGAACCAATTGAAATGGCATTAAGTAGACATCATATTTCAAAATTAGCAAATAGTAAATTAACCTTGGGAAAAAAAAGTTACGTAGGTTTTTTGTTCTTATATGGGGCAAACGAGCTTGCGGTTCACCTGATGGTAAGTTATCACTACCGCCAATGAACATCCGCAACACCAGAGGAGTCACCGACGCGTTGCCGACATTTTAGGATGTTGTGGTACCCTAATATCAGGCACATTTGAAATGTCAAAGACTAGGTGCACTTACACCATAGATGTAGAACGTACCGAAAATATACTAAGTCACACACACTGACACACATTACCTTATACCTAATGTGTGTAAGTGCACCTTTTCTTGCAGTTTGCATCTTTTCTATCAAAAGATATCTTAAATATATAATTATACATACCTAAATACACCTTTTAATATTCATCGAACCCTACATTGTTCTCTGATAGTTCTCCTACATATATGTTTTACCTAAGATTGTAACAACATTATTCTATAAGAGTATCCATGGAGTTTCATTTCGGTTCTTCTCCATAAGACCAACTTTTTTTGGCACCGTGCACCTAGAAATCTTTAACGTTTTAAAAGTGCCTAATATTTGGTTAATTTGAAGTAAAAGAAAAACGTTTCTATCCTATTAAAAGATTTCAACTTTAAAATCGTTTGCAGACAGATCCATTGCCCAAAGCTGATAGATTAAAAAACTGGTACATAGCGGTGTGTAGGGCTGTGTCGTCGAAATGCCGCGCCGACCTATTAGAGCACCTTCCCCTGTCAGGAGGATATTAAAAAGGGTGCTAATGTTACCGAGCTAAAAATATTTAAGGAATTGATGTGGCATATTAAATTCATTGATAAAATAGTTGAAGTTAAAGTTTTGTAGCTGGCAAAAACTTAGACAAACAATGAAGGAACTGCTTGTCCATAGAACAGTTATATCGTAGTATAAGCAAAGGATAATTGCCTATACTTTAGTGACATCACCGCAAAGACGGCTGACCCATTTTTTTTTATTGCTGTGTGTATTGTGTACGTAGCTCAGGGAACGATGAGATCCGTGGAACGACTATATTTTCCAAGTTCACTAGTCAACCATATAATCTGTCGCTCAAATTCAATTATTTTCGGAAACTATCAAATTCGAAATTAAATGCGGATGCCAATTACTTTCATTGAAGAAGATAATAGATTATCTTGATTAGTATAATGTTGTGGTAAGAGCTGCGAGAATAATGTAATTTAATTATTAGAATAGGATAATAATGATTTGCCTCTGAATAAGAATGCCACGGCAGTTACAAGCTGACCAAGTATCAAGAAAATCCGGATTTTTTTACAATACCTCATCCATAATTTCCTCAGTCTTGTGTCACTGGAGTACCCTAGTCTGTCGGTAGTAATAAACTGTTCGGTCGTCCAAAAAACTGGCTTAGCTTTACAAAAGGAATCTTTTTTACCAAAAAAAGTATTTGTATAACATAGCTTCATGCCTATATTCCCCAAAGGGTTGGGCAGTAAGTACACTGATGTAAAGATCCCACACAGACACGTAATAACGCCCGTATTATCGTAGTGATATTTTGTATTAGGACTCATGCGATCATGTGCTCGTAGCTACATAGCTAGCGAGGTTGCTGCGGTCAATCCCTGGATGGGTGACCATTTCTTCGAACATCGAGGCCCCTCCGTGCCTCGGATAGCACGTTAAGCAGTTGGTCTCGGTCGTCGTACGAATACCTTTGACAGTCGTTACGGGAGTCGGCAACCCAAAAAGTCTGACAACCGGTCTAATCTAAAGATATCAGTGTCTCCCAGTAATTGGGTGGAGGAGGTCAGATGGCAGTCGCTCCGTATAAAATACTGTTATTCAGCCACATCTGCTTAGACTGGGAGCCGACCCCAACGTAGTTGGGATAAAGGCCAGGCAGATGATGACTCATGCGATCTTAAACACGGCGATAATGCCTAATACAAAATGTACTAAAACAGATATAGAAAGAAAAAAAAAGAAAGAAAGAAAGAAAGAAAGAAAGAAAGAAAAAACATTTATTCAACACGGACATATTGACAACATAAGTGAGAGAAGATTAAAGATAAAAAATAACACAAAAAAAGTGACAAATAAGAAATAAAATAAAATTCTTAAAAATATAGATTTAAGTAAAAATGACGAGGAAACATGATTGGTCACTTGATTAGGCACGATAAGTTCATTACCAACATTATAGAAGGAAAAATAAAGGCAAAAAGAAAAAGAGGAAGACCAAGAAGAAACTACATTGATCAGCTGAAAGAAAAAGCGAATATAGAAACATATAAAGATTTAAAAGATTTGGCATTAGATAGGACTGAATGGAAATTGCTATACCGACAAGTGCTTAGCACTTAAATTTTGGATGGATGGTCTAGCATGCCATGCCGAAAGGGCAGCCAGCTAAGCAATTTGCTGGGCGCGGAGAACCCAGCGCTGATTTTCATATAGTTAGTTTAAAGATTATTGTTTTTTGATATCGCAATAACGCGATATTATCGACCGATATAACGCGGCTGTGTTAGAGCCTAATTTCGCCGATGCTGTTATTATGTCTCATATAATAGGAAACAGACTATTGCCACCTACCGGACCTGCCGAACCACAGGCTGCTCCTAAGAATTTCCTAACAGAAAAATCTAAGAACACTTCTCGACCTGGGAATCGAATTCAGGACTTCACGATTAGCACCTGCGCTTGTGACTAGATTAAATATGCTATCAAAACAAACAAGCTTTACTATTCAAACATAATTTTTCCACCGAAAATATTCCTGCAAATATAAAAACAGAAGTTTATTTTTTGTAGCTAATTTTCACATCAAAGCGTTTCCTGGTTCCTAGAGAATTTACCTGCTAATCCTTTGATTGTAATTCCGTTTGCGAGGGTAAATAAATGTATAATTTAGGGATGTAAAATTTCTGGTATTGTTTTGTTGGTGTTGCTATATTATGCGAAATAGCCCGAACCTCGATCAATACGTTTATGTAGTAAAACGTCCAAATAATCAAAATGTCTATTTAGCAAAACGTCTAATTAGCAAACTGTCTTTATGGAAAGAAAGAAAGAAAAAACATTTATTTGCCACAAACACAAGACGCACTAGAATGATAGACATAGATACTAAGAAGAGGACAGGTGCATAGACAGAGAATACAATTTTAGGATGGCAACAGTGTAAAACTAAGCAGGAAAATAATAATTTGAAAAATATAAAAATTATGTGGGTATACTGCACCGACTGAACATCACCTTTATAGCAAAACGTCTAACTGTCGAAATGTCTATGTAGCAGAACGTTCAATGCCCCAAACTCTGCTAATTTCTGCTATCTCAATCGTCTCAGAATGGTCTCCTTAATTGTTGGTTTTTGCAGTGTCGTTCAACCTATTTTGACTTGTATTGCGTTAGTAATAGAAGTAAAAGTCGGTTATTTACCAGTCAATAAGTGTCGTTCTATACATTTTGACTACTATTACCTACGCAATAGAAGTCAAAATCGGTCGAACAACATTGTAAAATCCAACAATTACGAAACCATTCTGACACGATTGAGACACGATTGAAATAGCAGAATTAGGACCCTGGGGGTCTACCGCATTACGAAAATGGTAATGAACATCGAATCTGGTAATAAACTTCAATACGATCCTGAGAGCTTAAACCTCGGGCTACCTTATAAAAAATTTAATGATCATGAAGATGGAAGTCCCAACAGCATGATCGGTATAAAAATTACAAGGTAGTTCAAAGTGTAGTCTCTCGCGATCGTATTGAAGTTTTCTTTTTATACTAAACAATTTCCGATGTGAACGTAGAGCGAAAAAATTTTTTTCATTTTCATGTGTCCAATCACTGTTTATAGTGCCACAAACTTATCTGACCCGGTGACTAAAATTGGAACTAACGTCGCTACGGAACAAAAATGACATCAAAACTTAGATTATATAAACCCATCAAAATGTCATTTTTGTACGGAGATGACATTGGTAAAAGCGACGGCAGCGACGCCACGACCGGGTCAGATAAGTTTGTGGCACTATACTAAAGTATCCGACACGTCATCAGCGTGTATTTTTTTTAATTTTCATAGCTCTAAAAAGCCTTAAAATTGTATCGACGAACAGACCACATATGGTCTGTGGACTAATAGTACTTTCCGTCTACAGACCGCATGTGGTCTGTGGACAGTGAACCTGTTAATACCAAGGCTACTGCAATAGTCTCAGCTAGTTTCTCATAGATCACACATAAATGCCGTTCCATACATCACTATAACCTTACGAGGCCCGCTCCGGTCGTTAATGCCCCTAACGTTTTTCTTTTCAATTTACGATTCCAGCACAGTTTAGTGGGATCGTCGAAATTCTTCAATTAAATCGTTGGGTGTTTTCTGGGAGTTGTTTCGTGGTTTCTTTTTATCTTTTTTTAAGTTAGAGGTGGGAAACGTATCGTATGAAAGAGAAAGTTGTTCAATTTGATGGTCTGATCCACACCCTTAAATATGACCACGCATTTCTGATACATGTTATATAGATGATAAAAAACTAAGAATTACATTTTTTTTTATTGGATATAATATCTGCAATAAATTCATAAAAAATATGTCTAATATTACGTCTTAATTTAACCATCTTTTACAAAGGTATTTTACACTTTTTACACGATATTTATTAAAAGAAACAATATTTCATTCGAAAAATAAATAGAACGGAAATGTTTCTACCCCAATTAAGGGGACAAATACGCTTCCGCGTCCATAATCCACCTTATTTGACAAGATAACTTATTATGTGCAGGTGCTGCAAGCAATTTGAAATGCGGAACCCTAAAAGACGACACGAACCTTCAAGACAGGGGTTTATTAACTACCGTCGAATCACTAGCCCTTACTTGCCCTCTCTTTCACACCTTCCACAAAAATGTAGAGGATTATATTTCTGTCCTTTTCCCCCTCGAAGGGTAGGTTGTTATTAGAGACTAAGCTCTCAATATGGTACTTGAGTACGTCCTCTAATTGGGGGTGCATTAAACGCTTATGTTCATATAAAATGATTTATGTTGAGTCCGGTGTCGACTTATAATGAGAACCCCGAAGGTTTCTATGTAAAACTAGAGACGAAGGCCTAACGTAAGACGTATGGCCTCTGTCATCGTTTTTAACCGACTTCAAAAAAAGCAGGTTATGCATTCGACGTGTATTTATAACCCTCAACAAAATCAGGGATGTTATAAGTTTGTAATGTGTATCTGTGGTTCTGTATGTGGCATCGTAGCTCCAAAACGGATAAACCGATTTCAATTCAGAATTATTTTTTATAAGCTAGTTTAATTGGGTATCATCTTAGCTAGTTTCATTAACATCTGTTCAGTCGTTCAAAAGCTACAGCGCTCTTTCTAGTCGGAGTCGGGGATTTTTGACGGTTAGGTTATTTTTCTTATAATTATGTACATCGATTTCTATACAGTTTAGGCGACCTGGCTGTTTATTTTGTTTTAAGATTGATCTCAAGTTGTTCCCATAAAATAAGATCAGACCATGGAGTACGATGTAGGAAGGGAACTCCTCAACAGATAACAGTAAAACATTCGCAATAAGAATTTTGCTATCGTCTTGGGCTTGTATAAATATTGTCCATAATCCACAAAAAATTGACAAATAAATAAACTAAAAAAAACCGACTTTAAAAAACCTGTGCGCACGCATTTGCTTGAATTGCATCGTAAAAGCGCATACAGTGTTTTCATACATTTTTGTTGTGACGATAACTGAATTAAAGAGACCTTAACGAGTATAGCCTACCTATTAATAACCATTAAACATTCGTAGCCACAAAAAAAAAGTCACAACATATTCATCATCAAAATCTGTCAACGAACCAATAAAAACATGAAAGTAAAATCAACAAAAAAATTAATTACCATTCAACTAAAAGATGAAAGCCGAAAAAATGTTTCTATGACAAATGACCAATGATTAAGTTGGCTGTCCACTGATCCCCCGGTTATTTTTAAACACCCTTAATAGGTTATAACGATGTTAATTTATCCTCCTAAGCGTTCGCGTGACGTCTACTAATATGGACAGGTTTCAGAGATGAGAGTGAAAAATTAACGTTTTTGAGGATATTAGTTTTTTTTTTTTTGTGTCTGAGAGGAATTGTGGGGTGAACCAGCTGTCTGCGGTCATATCTTATTAGAATTCATTGAGAGGATAGAAATATTAAATTATGAAGTATATAACTGTTTTCGTTAGCAAAATGATCATAAAGTGTGATTGAAATTGTATTTGGTATGTGGCGATTGGACCACATAAGATCTCTTATCTTTGTACAATCATCGACTTTGGCGGTACACTTTGCCGAAAAAATTAAGCCCTAATTGGCGGAAGCAAAATGTGGGCGTGGCTAGCTTATGGGAGCCGTACAAAGAATTTTGTCAGCAAAGTGTACACTGTACAACCGCCAAAGTCCTTGATTGTGCGTATACTTACACCTATTCTTAAGATGTAACTTAAGTCATTAAGAATGAAAGGTCGCCGGCGCACTTAAACAATTAATCTTCTATTGTGTCTCCTTTGAGTCTCTTGACAGACTAAGGATAAAAATACTGATATTACATTTTCTTTGTTTACAGGTAAACAGCAGACCCTAACTGCAGTTCATGGAAACGGTGACGTACTGCTTTCAATACTTATTTAATAAAGAAAAGAAAGTAAAAACATTTATTTGCCACAAACACAAGACGCACTAGATTGATAGACATAGATATTAAGAATAGGACAGGTGCATAGACAGAGAATACAATGTTAGGATGGCAACAGTAAAACTAAGCAGAAAAAATTATAGATTGAAAAAAAAAAAAATGTGGGTATACTGCACCGACTGAACATCACCTTGCCTTTTGACTATTCGGTGTGTGTCCTGAGCTGTAGCAAATGGGTGTCCAGCATGTGCCAGGCTATGACACCTGACGCTGATAACCATTTTCGGTACAATAATGGCCGAAAAAAAGGACCAACTCATAAAATACCTAAATAATAAAGGTCCTGAAATTAAATAAACCCAAAATAATCCAATCAGTATGGAAATTTCAGAATATTTTTTCATGCATACGAACCGCGCGAGCCCGCTTGGCCCTATCTGCGATCTACGTTACACAACGGCGCCCCGCGGCTTCGCCCGCAATATTCCTGTTAAACACTGTCATTTGACTCAACACCTTGCGTCGAATTTTTATTGCTAACATTTTGGCTTTCAACTGGAAAGTTTTGGATATGGTATTTTATGGTACCTATACAGGATATTTTTTTATGTAGTGCGCAAAATTTGCAGAGTGATTCAGTGTCCGTTCCCAAATGCAACCGCAGTAATAAAATTCACTCCAAAACAAAATAAAAATTTGATTTTATATGGCTTGCGCTAGTAAATTATGCGCGTCCCCCATATTAAGTAGAATTTTCGATATGTTTTAAATTATGTGCACTATATAAAAAAATTGCCTGTATGTATTATAAAGTTGGACGTGTATTGAATTGCGGGACCAGGTTTATTAAATCTAAAAAGCTCAAAATCTCACATCTAATTAATTTTACAAGTTGTAGTGAAGTTTTGATTTTGAAGCATAACAGATAACACTGAAAAAAAAAATTACGCATTGAATATTTTATTTGATGTTACTTGGAAAAGAAAGAAAGTAACGCCAGTCACATAGGGGACACAAATAAAAAAAATAAGAGCATATAAAAAAAACTGCTAATTGTGTGCCTCACGGCTAGCGGCTGCGCTATACAGCTCAGCAAAAATACCGAGATCTTTTCTGACTACGGACAAAGAAAAGATTTTTTAGCTCCAATGAAACAAAAGATCCCACTAAAGATCCCTGATCTCCTCGTAACAAGATTACAAGAGTAACAAAAAACCTTCATAATAACACAGGTAATACCACATCCTCGCCTCACACACCCCTGGAGGGGGGTGTGTACGCAATTTAAGAGATAAGATCACCCGCTCGCTCGAGACGATGCGATGCCTCTTAAATTATTCAAATAAAATCCCACTACGATATCTGTGATTGTAAATTTTGGTGTGCAGATGTGTTCGTACACGATAGGCGGGAAAAGTGTAGGTGAAGTGTAATAATGGCGGTGGAATTGGGTATTCCATTTTTGAATTTGCGTGGGAGTTTTGTTGGAATGATTTTATAGGAATGAGTAAGGAGCTAGACGTACCAAGGCTACAGATTAATAAATAGTTACTACGTAACAGGCAGTACACTCCCTAGATCGAAGTATGCTATTTTGAGCTCAAAAACCGCACCGCTAAAGTTCATACTGCTTCGCTCGTTGCCGGCGGGTCGACTAGATCTAAAATACCAAACGCACACTAATATCCTCCCTTAAATGCCGACGGTTCTCTGTTGCATTCTCTTAGGGGTGTCTATATAACACGTGGCCTTGATCGAGTAACGGAGCCATGCCATGGCATGGTCATAATGAAGGGTATATCCAACCAGCTGGCAGAAGACGAAGAATGCACTTAACACTTTGCGGGACACTCGATGAGACACAATAGAAGTTTTATTGCCGTTTTGTCGTTTTATTGTTGTTGTTGTTGTAGTTTTGTTGTGTTGTTTTGTTGTTTGTGTTGTGGTGTTTTGTTGTTATGTTGTTTGTCTATATGCGTTCAAGTGTCCCGCAAAGTGAGAAGGCAATACAGTAGAGCATTGTCCTACAACTTTGAAGAAGTTTATGTCTAACAATGGATTGTGGATGGGCTGAATTGATTTTTTGACAGATTCGTGAATACCTATATTATAAAGTATCAATACCTGAATCAGATAAAGTACCGCCAGATATCTAGGCCAGAACAGTAGATAGTATAATGTTTGCATAGTAACCACATGTGGTTATAACTAGACCAGATGTGTTTGCCGCAGCCAAGCTACCCAGCTTGGCTGCGTCAGACACATCTTATTGGTAATTAAAGATTTGTCTTATGCTTTGTCGATCTAGTAGCGGATCTTGATGTTCCTGTACAGTCAACATCAAAATTAAATGACGATAAGTCGAATTGCTAAACTATTTATTGACATCTGATTTATAGTTATTTACTTTTGATGTTGATTGTACTTTTCTCTCACCATATACATAATTAACTGTGATGTATCGTGAACATTTAAAAACAAGATTGAATTCACGTAAAGCCATGTATTTTTATTTTCTTTGCTTATCCTCATGTAACAGAAATAACTGAATAATTTTTCTTTAATCAACCATAAAAGTTTCATAGTTACAAAGGATACAGTTACATTCACGCAAATGTAATAAAATAAAGTATTTTATGTAAACTGTATTTATTTGAAATGTAAGCAGATCTTTAAGTCGTGTTAAATATGCGATGCGAGGAGATTGCAATATAAGATAGGTAATCTTTAATTCAATTTACTCGTTTCCTGACTAGCCAGAGTAGTTAATTTACTCTACAGTTATCAACACAGATGGGAGTACAATATCTTTAGTGCCTATTACGATATAAATAGAAAGAATATGGTGGTCAGTTCTTAGCCAGTGACCATACGACATCGATAACCACCCTAAGTTAGACTGGCAGAAAATGCCTATGGCATTAAATTCGCCTTTGGACAGTTTATTTTTAATAATGCACAAAAAAAAGGTGCTTTAATTTCACTTCCATTAAGGTTTTTTACTAGGAAATTTATTTTTTCTTTTCTCACATACAAAACTGAAATAAAACTGACATACATATTATTAACATTTTCAATGACAAAACATGGACACCGCTTACAACACCATAACTCGTTCCCATCGTAACAATTTACGTCGTGATTTACATGAAATAATAACCACTTTACATCGTTTAAATACCCGGATCGTACAATAAACAAAAACAAAACATTCACATGACAAAACAAAATGTTGAAAAAAAAACATTTTTAACATAGGTACGTTTTCATGTCCGCAACTGTAAGTGGGGTTGCAAGACAAAGGGTATGCGCTTGACATCGGCTGTTTTTTTCTGCCTACAGTGTAGAGTTACATGTATTTTCCTACATACGTTACAATGTGGTATCTCATATGAGGAATCAGGTAACAATGTGGACGTATTTTTTGTGTGGTAACACAAAAATACGGCGTTGATAATGTTGTCACTTATTTAAGGAAATAGCTGTGATTGGGTCATATTATTGGTATAGATTAAAATCTCAAATCTTTATTGCAATTGTACACAGTCATACAGGTAGTAACAAAATAAAGAAACACGGTTGGCGCAGTGGCTAAGAGATAGCTTTCTGCGCTACGTGCCGCGGGTTCGCTCCCCGCACGGAACAAATATTTGTATGATCTACAGATAGTTGTTTCGGGTCTGGTTGTGTGTGCATGTGACATGTATGTTTGTAAACTGTACCCTCGATACAGGAGAAATCCTAGTGAGGGGCAACGTTTTATAAATAAAGGATCAATAGAAACACGTATTGCCATCGAAGCACTTTTATGGGTTACTGAAGCGCCACAAAAGTTCTTCGATTGCAATGCAATAGATCGATGCAGAAAAATTCGCTGATTCCGAATATGTTTGTAACTCTGTGCCTAATTTGGTGGTTAAGTAATTTTACCTTTCCAGTGACGATGGAGAAAAAGTCTAAGCAACGTCTTAAGATTTCTTTTAGTAAGACTAGACTAACTACATTCTTTACAATGCTGAGTGCATCCTCAGGTACATAATATCAATCCTATGCAGTTTCCTTCATGGTATACTCGGAGAATAGTGGCAATCGGTCAATCAAGAGGATTATAGGTATTAGGGACGTCGCACGATGCGTCTTGTTGCTAACTTGGTGAATTAGCTTAGCAAGTGTGTTTGATTAGTGTGGAATTAGACTAAAAAATTATACGCACCAAGGGGTTCGCTAATTCTTTTATAAAGCCAAATCATGATTAATATCCTATTCTAATTTATTTTTATTCACATTAAATTACATTATTTTCGCAGCTCTTATCACAATATTGTACTAATTCAAGATTGTAATCTATTATTTTAAAAGAGATTCCATGGAGTTTCTTGCCAGTTTTTCTCCATAGGACCTATTAATTTGAACCGCGCAACTAGAGTTTCGACATTTCATAAGTGCCTGTATTTGGTTTACATGAAATAAAGATCTATTGTATTCTATCATGCGTACTATCATTGAGTCCATCATCGGTTAACATCAGGTGAGATAGTGATCAATCGCAAACAATACCTACTTTTCTAGTTCCGATCCCTTTAAGGGGTTATTGTACCAACTCATCACCATGAACAACTTTTACTATGGGACCAATATTGAAATCGCGAAAAAAAATCTGTTGTTCCACACAGGTCGTGTGATATTTAATTATTTGTATCGGAACAGCTGATTCATTTTTATTTCGATTTATAATATATTTAATATATAAAAAAAGAGAGAAAAAAGTTTTTATTTTTACGCCCAGTATGACGCACAAAACTTAAATAAACTTACACCAAGATCACTTAATACTAAAAATTATCATTGTTCTGCTTTGAGTATCTATACTCAAAGACTCTGATATCGATAAGACGCTATGGTTTTTGTCCTTTTCATTTAATTTTATGCCAATCTCTACCTTCTTGCGTTTTCTTTGTAAGTTGTGTCTCATTTTGTTGTCTAAATAAAAGCTTATTCAATTATATTATAAGTCTTTTTCTATAGCAAATTTATAGCCAGTCATAATCGCTCTATAGTACACGTAACAAATTTTTTACAACTCCATGCCAATGGTTGTATCTTTCGTCACTAACTAAACAAGACCACCCGAGAATCGAGATTCCACGGAATTCTACCGAAATCTCATCTCGAAACACCTAACTCAATCACGGGCAGAAATCCAAACACCTTAAATGTTTGCGTAGGTCCATGTTAGGCTTGCGTTTGGGCAAGCCCACTAAACGGAACTAACCAGGTTTGGTGCAGTCCGATGGGCATCGCACAACTCTATCGATGCATACGTCATAACTAGGGTTGTCATGGTAACTAACTAAATCTAGGCCTGAAATTACGGTGATTTGATTTCTGGAGGATAATTGGTCTGCTATTCCAATTGTTTCAGAGTGAAATTTTGACAGACTTTGTATGGTAAATCTGTCAAAATGTGCAATTAGGATGTCATAACAAATCAATAACAAATTTAATTTCTGTCGTCTCTGAATGTTAGCGTTAAACTCTAATGCCTTCTTAGTTTCTTACATAAATATGACCAAGAGAATATTACAAACACAGTAATCTATCATCTCGCAATATCGCCAATAGAATAAACATCTTACAAAAAAAATCTGATAATCCCTAGGCGTTGTTTTCTTCAGATAATTACGATTCAAATAAATAAGTTATCCGACCAACTTGAAGACACGTCTAAGTTAACACGAAGTCCCAGCTGGTTGTCTCCTTGCCGTGATTAAGTTACAAATTAGGGTCTTAATACCGGCGCCGGGTCCCTAGCGGCACACCATTACTATTGGTTCGAGAATTGGATTGATATTCATTTGGGATTTGTTGGTTTGGTTACAGAATAAATAATTGTTGCGGTATGTTTCTAGTTCGATATTTTTAACCTCCGACAAAAAAGAGGGGTTTTATTTTGTAGTGTGCCTTTGGCATCGTAGCTTCAAAACGGACACCGATTTCAATGCAGTTTTTTTTATTTGAAAGCTAGTTTAATCAGGTATCATCTTAGCTATGTTTCATGAAAATCTATTCAGCCGTTTAAAAAATACTGCTCTTTTTCTAGTTGGAGTCGGGGGTTTTTTATGGTAAGGTATAAATACTATGTAATGATGACCCATGCAAAGCCGGGGCGGAATGCTAGTTTAAAATATTTTGTATCCTTAGTAGGGATTAGGGAACGTTCTAGTAACAATTAAAGCGTATCGCGTTAGCAAAGCATAGAACATTAATTACTTAATTTGACAAGTAACAGAAAGGTATGTAAAAAAGGTCTATTATTTATATCAAACTCGTAGCGTATTTTCGGCAGATTTTTCGCTTGTATAGGAATACAATGAGAGGTCAGATTATACTGAAAATGTAGGTATAGCTTAATATGTAGCCGCGCGTACAAGGTTATTGTAAGAAGTACCTAACTAAAGTCTTTGGTATATTGACTGGAGTTGTTAACTTTTTTTAGAAGTACTAGGTAGTATTATTAATGTAGTATATCTGATTTCAGAGAGGACAAATAAATAGTAGACTTATAAAAAGGTATCTCGAAGTTTTGTCTCTCACGAACGAATTGAAGTTTATTACCAGAGTCGATGTTCATTACCATTTTATTTATTTATTTATATATTCTTTATTGTACAACAGTAAAAAAAAATTATACACATATAACTTGCACGAACAGAGGTAGATTGTACAATGGAATTTTAGTTACGCGGGAGCCCCCAGAACGACTAAACCGGTGTCAAGTGAAGACAAAAACTCAAGTATCAGTACTGAAAACCACAGAACACAAACTACACTCTAAAATTCCGGAAATATTGGTATATTTCCGCAGCCCCCCAGTGCCATCTAGTCCACAGTTTATAATGACATTTTCCAGCAATGTGGGCACCCATTATTCCTAACGATGTCATCTGACCAAGATTATCTGAGCTTAGACTGAGTCACATCCAATTGTGGCGGTGACGTCACACGGCGGTCGCTTAGACGAGTTTTGATAACTTTCAGAAAGTTAGGTAAACGTGTTACGGGGAGCCAGAAAAGTTGGCCTCTGGATTACGTTGACGGGAAAGTAATGGGGTATGATGGATGTTATAGAGATTCGGTTGGAAGGATGGTAATTAAGATGAGCTTTATTTTTTGGCTTCTTTTTCTTGCTAATATTCTATCTTTTTTTGAAAAAACGTTGCCCGTCACTAGGATTTCTCCTGTGTCGAGGGTACAGTTTACAAACATACATGTCCCATGCACATACAACCAGACCCGAAACAACTATCAGGGGGGCTAAAAAGGCCGCTTTAGATGAATCACAATATGATTCATATTACAAATGTCAAAATATCTACTTAATTGACAACTCTTAATGTCATCCGCATAAGGTTCATATTCAGTAATCATCTGTTTGACAGTTCTATGCAGATCAGTAGATGAATTGCTCAATGTGGCCTGTTTAGGCCCCCTGTAGATCATACAAATATTTGTTCCGTGCGGGGATCGAACCCGCGGCACGTATCGTAGAAAGCTAATCGCTTACCCACTGCGCCAACCGTGCCGTATTAATAATTCAAATTACTAAATGCAAGATAAGATCTATGTTAGTGATGATATAACCTAAACAGATACGTTAAGTAACAATTACGACCCATAAGTAATTTCAATTCTAGAAAGATCGGGTCATAAAGGAATACCTACATGTCTGGTGCTATGAGTCTGTCATGCTCACTAAAATGTCTCGCTGATGGTGGCGTTGTGTGTCGGGTCGTTGAGTTCCCTTCATTGTGGTCGAGCTTGGCGAAGCTGACACATGCGTCATGCTCGTGAACGGGTGCCGTCTGTCGGAACTGGTCAGCTCGTAACTGCCATGGCAATCTTATTCAGAGGCAATTCATTATTATCCCAGTCTTATTTGTTTTCGTATTGAATTGCATTATTCTCGCAGCTCTTACCACAAAATTGTACTGATACATATTGTAATCTATTATTTATTTGAAAAGAGTTACCATGGAGTTTCTTGCCGGTTCTTCTCCATAGGATCTACTATTTGGAACCGTGCACCTAGAGTCTCGACATTTCATAAATGCCTGTATCTGGTTTACATGAAATAAAGATCTATTCTATTCTAATAACTGATTTCTTTGGTGGTATGAGACATCTATTTTTAAAACGTAGATACTTGAATGGGCGTCACTACAATATAGACAGTAACTTTTTAAGAAACTTCTTCCTTAACGTAATCCTTATAGCTCTTATAGCAAAAAAGTTATATCCTAAAAACGATTTCTATTTTCGTTTTTTGCTTCTTTGTAAAGTCGTGTTTTGTACTTTACGCCCTTTTTAATCCGAAGTCGAATTATAATGTAACACAGTTTCTGGATTGATACGCTACACCGCGTTATCCGTGTTTGGCTTCCAGTTATTTACTTCTATTAGCTTCATTTTTATGGCCACTAAATAATAATGCCCATAAAAAAGCCAGAGAACAATAGTTTCTGTAACCAAATCTCATTTCACTATTAACTCAAATTTCCCCTCATACCATGTAGAATAATTGCCTACTATTAATTAAATCATATGAATAACATATTATTTAAAATGCCATCGTAACGTCACATCAAATGGCATTATCATGGAAATAAGACGTTAAATCCACATTCTGAGAGCAAATGGCCCCAGCCTCCCCCTGAAAAAATATCCTCATAACTAGTGTTGCCAGTTAGTGAAAGAAAATTTCGGGATTCGATTGAGGAATCGTGTTTAATGAAAGACAAACAGAAAATAAACACCAACATGAATTTTTTTTTTCATAAATGACCTGCTATTTGGAGCAGCGCACCTATTTATTTATTTAACAATTAATGCACACATAAAATACATAAGAAATATGAAGTATGAGCATAAAGTACAAAGGTTCTGCTTACCTTGCTTGCTTAGGTGTTGCTAAGGTGCTGCTTTTAGGTGTTGTGTAAGGTGCTACACCTAGAGTCTCGACATTTCAGAAGTGCCTATATTTGGTTTACATGAAATAAAGATCTATTCTATTCCCACCATGTGCTTTGAATTAATTTGTTCATGTAATAAACTTAATAGTTGATGTTTTTTTTAGCTTGTCGATGGTAATTTACATAGTTAGTTGAGGTTTACGGGCGTCGGTTTGATTATGATAACGATGATGATAGCACAGAAAAGAGATTCTTCAACAAGATAAAAATATTTGTATAACTTGAAACTTGACACTTTTGTGTTTTTAGTAAAAAAAAAAACAGTCAGAAAAATAAATCTATTTAAAGTGTCGAAACAAAAAAAAAAACATGAAAGAACGATAACTTAGTGCTTTTACAAGCTCCAAAATACCCACTCTAAAATGTGGCTTACATGGAATAATTAAACGCACCCCAAAAATCGGGACATCCCACAGAATCCTCATTCCTGGTCACTATACTCATAACCCGACCCTCCCCATTTAATAAGTGGGGACTAACCAAGATTTATTTAGTCTAATATTGCGAATGTGGAATATCTAATGCAATATTGACACACGGCTCAAAACCTCGCTTTGAAATTATTTGCATAGTAATCTGCTAAGAAAAACGGTATATCAAATGTTTGCTTAAACGTATCCAAATGTAAAACTCAGTCACCCAGTCAGTCGACGGTCGAATCGTCGACGGTAGAATTACTCTGCCGTAGAGGCACAAAGAGTATCTCTCGAAAGGTGAAACGTAGGCTTGTGAAGTTGTGAGGTTGTGACTAGTCTGGAGTTCCCCATATTCCTCTACGGAGTAGAGACCTGGACCTTGAAGAAGGCAGACCGCACTCGCATTGACGCATTTGAGATGTGGTGCTGGAGGAAGTTGTTACAAATCCCATGGACGGCGCATCGAACCAACAATGCCTCGATTCTCGACGAATTAGAAATTACCACCAGGCTCTCCACATGTCTCCGCAGGGTGCTCGAACTCTTCGGGCACATTGCAAGGAAACGTGGTGTAACTTGGAGAAAATGCCCATGACAGGCAAGGTGGAAGAGAAAAGATCCAGGTGACGGAGGTCAATGCGTTGGACTGACCAGATCCGCTCGACACTTGACTCCAGTGTGAGCGACGCCATCCATGCTGCAGGGAACAGGGCAAAATGGCGGAGTATAGTCCAGAAGAAGGTGCTAAGTACGTACGTAGAGGTCACGACCCTCATCAGTGAGGAAAACGACTCATGGAGGTGGAGTGAAGAAATTTGCTAGTGAGGATTCTTCAACATCATCATCTTAAGCCATTTTCAACCATATTGGTGTAGGCTTCCTTCAACATCAACATCCGCGTAACAAAATGGTAATGAATATGGACTCTGGTAATGAACTTCAATACGATTTTGAATGACTAAACTTCTAACTACCTTGACAAAAATTACCGATCATGAAGATGGGAGTCCCAATTTCAAGTTTGATCACATAGTAAAAGTTGTTCATAATGATGAGTACACCCCTTAAAGGGATCAAATTTAAGGGATTTAAGGGTCCTCAAAGAAATATTAATTACGCAGATACTTGAACGTTAAAGTTCAACAATATCTACATTAAAGCGAACAATCGCAAATCTTAAAATCGCAAATTCTCATCCGCAGAACATCTTTTCATTAATAACATACCAATTAAAACAACGCCAAGTAAGCTAGTTCGTATTCGATCGCTTGTGCTTTACATTACTCGGGAATCGAACTGATACACAATCTTATGGCTCGGGTTAATTAAAAACCGCGAACTGCGAGTCTGTATTCTATAATCTTGGATCACAAATCCATTGAAACGTGGAAAGGAAATTGTACCTTATTTAAAAGTAATAAGGTTTTATTTCGATTGTTAGAAAATTGTTATAATGTTTTGTGGATTGAAAAAGGTTAAATGCTAGGCTAAAAATAAAATAGTTATCAATGAATTCGTGTTAAGACTGAGCTGCTATTCTTAGAGGTTAACTCAATTATAAATTTTAAAGTTACATAATACTGCACAGATCTTTTCTGTTTTTCTTATTTGTCATAATTTGTAATCAATTTTCACATGTGTTTTTAACAAAAAGCGTTTTTTAAATATGAAAATCATCTGCATTTTTTAATAATTATTCACTTTTAACCAAATCTACACGTGGTAAACGTTTTTGTTGTATTTCATGAGTACTCGTATTTCATTAATGAGTTGTGTGAAGATTGTTTTGTAAATTAATAAAATAAGTATGAAAAACAGAGCCTACCTATTTTGTTAAGTACTGGGTTCAACGACCTTACTTCATCGTCATCACCTGTTTAGCACCCACGGACCACGGGTAACACTCAAACTAAAACTCAAATCAATAGAAAATTATTAATTTGTTTCTCATAGGAAGGTAACCTACAACCTACATATTATTACTTATTTATATTATAGGTACGTTACCTTTTCGTACAAAAGATAACTAACATTATATTAGCATAAAACCAAGGAATTTCAATTTAACTAATAGCTACCATATATTTTTTTTTTTTTTATTGGTTCACAAATCGGACATTACAATTTTTCTTACATTTGAATGATTAATCTTAGAATAAACATTAAATTGTATGCCCTAAAATAGTGAACACAGCATGCATTTTAAGTTGAACATTTTATATTCATAAATAAGCATTTAAATACATGTAGGTACAACATTATTTAAACAAAAACCAACATTAAAATGTTCTGTTAATGAATCAAGCGCCAATTCGGACTTTTTCGGGCTAACCCGAAGATTACCGAAGACGGTGTGTACCGGTCGGGACTAGGTCGGGAACAACAACGATGCTACACGTATCTGGTGCCGCCCCTCGCGCCCCTCATAATGGCCGCAGGCCCGCAGGTCACCGTCACATGATTCGGATAATAATTAATGTGCGAACATTGATTGGTCGTTGACAGCTAAAATATAATAACAAAATTTATGTTTATTTTTTTCATATCGAATATTGAATCGCTAAGGATTATTATCTAAAGGAGACATGATATTATTATTGAAACGTATATTTTATAGACTCTTGAGAACTAAATAAATTGCGGGCTTTTATGAAACGTCAAACAAACGATGACAAATGTTTTTCAAAAAAAGAATAGTGTACGCGCTTAATTAAATGGAGATGACATATTATTATGGTTCTTTAATTTATATTCTTATTGATATATGAACAGTTTTTATACGTTATTTATGTCAAAATTAGTCAGTTTACCAAACCGGTTAGTTAGTTAAATTATTAGTTATTATCTACATATTTTTACACCGCTGCTAAATCTCAGCTGGCTCGAGGCAAGGCAATTATTAATTGAAGTAATCTATAATCTATTATCTCAGGTCTTATTACAGTTAACAAATGCTTCGCATTTACTCGTGGCCCGAGGCCCTATCGCTTTGAACAATATTTCTACTGAACAAACAAACGGGAAATGATAATTTCGAGTAAAATTTGTTATAGAAATAGGATTTATTAATATTATTTATTTATTTTTGTTTGATAAAATAGATATACATATAATTTGGTTAGGTTTCTAATTTGGGGGGGACCACTATTAAATTGATTTTATAGATCTAATAGAAAGAAAGAAAGAAAGAAAGAAAAACAATTTATTTTTTACACAAATTACGAAACACATAAAAAGTAAAAATGAAGTGAAATTTAAAAAAATGAAGACAAAAAATAAAAATAAAAAATTTAAAACACGATCCAAAAAGAATATAAAAATAACAATACAATATGATGTACGCACGACTATACCTATATCAAGCTATTACATTTCCAGTATAAGCTGACCTCGCATTGTAAAGGCTTTCCGTACTATGAGTGGTCAGCTTATACTAAAAATATATATTATAGCTAGATATGTAGCCGTGTATACGATGCTAAAAGAATAGATTTGTTTTGAGTACGTTATTAAAAATCAAAACATAAAAAATAAAAGCGCACAAGCACACTATCAATGCTTCATGAGTCATGAGTAACGCACTAAACTAAAAACGTATTTCTATCTCTTTCACACACGCACAGTCTGCTACTGCCGTCGCGTTCCTCTGATTATCGCAGGCGCGGGGCGCCATCGCCAGCCAGGCAGCGGGGGCCGGGGCAGTTGCGCGGCGCATTTCATCGAAGGCGGACCTGTATATATTTTTTTTGTGACGTTTGTGCTTTCAAGATGGTGGAGCCAACGCCTGGGTCTAGCAGCGGCATCGTTAAAGATGGTTATATTCCAAAAAGTGATACAAGCAGATTACATATATTACGTCGTACCGCAAATAAAGTAGAGGAAGAAATATATAATCCTCAATATCAGCCAATATCACAGAGAGCCGAACAGAAAAAAAAAACTTTTACCTACACCGGACTGCATCCGAATGTCATCGAGAAGCTAGCAAAGGAAACCATGTTACCCGTTGAAATAAAAAATGTGGATCGGTCCGCCATCTACGATAAATTAGTGGAGTTCTACTTAGCTGCGAAGGTAATGCCTACTACTTATCAGTTATTTATCCAATTAGAAGGAAAATTACCTATTTATATGGATATCGAACAGTTCAGAAAATTGCTGATTAAACAAGGCTTCATGTGGAAACACATTGCAGACCGCACATTCGTCGTTATAGAAAAACCGCAAGTTATCTTCGAGAGATATTCTTATCTAAAAAACATTATACGCTACAGAAAAGAAGGAAAACCTATTTATTTCATCGATGAAAACGCCTTTGATTATCATGGTAATTATTATTCTATTAAACAAAGATCACTTCTAAGTGAAAAATTACATCAAAAATGTATATATGCAGTATCCAATCAAGGTGTTGAATTCTTGCAATTTATGGACCATTTCAGTAGCGAGGACTTCTTGAAATGGATTAAAGATACATTGCTTTTCTCTATAAGTTTACCGTGCGTGATTGTTTTACATAATTCTAAACACCACTGTGAGGAGATACTCACAGTACCAAACAGAGAAAGTACTAGAAAAGAGATGTTGGATTGGCTAGACTATTTTAAAGTGCCATTCGACTCTGATATGGCAAAGCCTTTTTTGTACGACCTCATTCTTAAATACACTGATGTGGCCCAAACTATGTTCAAAGTTGACGCCATATTGAAGCTTAATGGTCACACAGTTTTGAGGATACCGAAGAGCATTGAGAAGCTGACTCCTGCTACTTGTGTCTTCGATATCATACAAACTAATATGCTTATAAAACTACAGACTAATGAGTCTAACACGGAATTTTCGTTCAATGAAATTTTAAAGGCGCTTAGTGAGATAATTACAACAATTAATGGAAAGCTGGCAAATAGTTTCTCAGAAATTATATGTAAAGAAGAAGAGACAATGTTTGCGAAGGATGTGGCAATAGATAATCATATAGATGATTTAGAAGATCTTATGGCAGCAAATTCACTAAAGTATCAGGGATATGATTCAGATCCGCTTTATTCTAGCGATTCGGAATATGAGTAAATAACCTAACCGTCAAAAACCCCCAACTCCAACTAGAAAAAGAGCTGTAACTTTTGAAGGGCCGAACAGATTTTCATGAAACACAGTTTAAATGATACCCGAATGAATTAGCTTTCAATTAAAAAAAACTGTATTGAAATCGGTCCATCCGTTTTGGAGCTACAATGCCATAGAAAGACAGATACACAGATACATATTATAAACTTATAACAACCCTCTTTTTTGTCGGGGGTTAAAAAATAAATTAAGTAAAGTGGAAGTGAGTGGAGGAGTGATTTTTGAATTTCATAGATCTTAATTATTGTACCTACTTTATTTTTTTAAGATTTCTTAATTGTTAAATTAATTTTTGTACTGGTCGTAAAACATGTTAATTGCATTAAAAGATTTACTGTAATGAAAATAAAAAAATGTGATTTAACAAAAAAATATTTAATTACTTTATCAATCCCTCATCTGTGACCGATTTTCGACCAATTTCTATACTTCCTTTTCTCTCTAAAGTTCTCGAGCATATTGTTCACCGCCAAATATCAACGTTTTTCTCTGCAAACTGTCTCCTTAGCTCCTTCCAATCCGGTTTCCGACCTGGCCACAGCACTGTTACGGCACTTCTAAAAGTTACTGATGACATTCGCTGGGCCATGGAGAACAAATCATTGACTATCTTGGTTTTACTTGACTTTAGCAGTGCTTTCAACTCCGTCGACTTTGATATCCTCCTTCGTATCCTTGAATCTATAAATCTCTCTTCTTCCTCCTTAGCTTGGTTTGATTCTTATCTTCGGGGTCGCTCACAGTGTGTACGCCTTGATGACCTCTCCTCTGATTGGCGTGACCTGTCTGTGGGTGTTCCTCAGGGTGGCGTCCTCTCTCCTCTTCTTTTCTCTGTTTTTATCAACTCGGTCACCAAAGTGATCTCATCCAACTTCCATCTCTACGCCGATGACTTGCAGCTTTACCGACACTTCCCTGGGGCTGAGGTGGGGGATGCTATTGCCGATATGAACCATGACCTTGAACGCATTAGCATTTGGGCTAGGTCCTTCGGCTTGCGCATCAATCCTGCTAAGTCCCAGGCCATGATCATAGGCAGTCGGTACATCCGTAACAGACTCAACATTGCGTCTCTTTCTCCACTTTGTCTTGATGGTGTTCAGATTGCCTATGCAGATTCCGCTAAGAACCTAGGAGTTATTATCGATTCCAATTTGTCTTGGGGTGCCCAGGTAGCTAACGTTAGTAAAAAGGTTCATTTTGCCTTTCATTCGCTGAAATGTCTCCAAGGCTTCTTGCCCTTGAAGACCAAAATTTCTCTTGCTCAAACGCTCATTCAGCCCATTATTGACTACGCGGACGCCTGCTATCTGGATGTTACCGAGGAGCTATTAAATAAACTTGAGAGACTGCAAAATTTGTGTATCCGATTTGTCTTTAATCTCAGAAAGTATGATCACGTCTCCAGCTTTCGCAAAACTCTCAAGTGGCTCCCAATCCGTCTTCGCCGGAACACTCGGATATTGTGTCTACTTTTTAATATCCTACATAACCCGACAGCTCCTTTCTACCTGCGGGAACGCTTTTCCTACGCTCGTTCTCCTGACTCGTCCTGCAGGCCACACCTCCGTACTCTTCTTACATTCCCATCCCACAAAACTGACTACTATTCCTTTTCCCTATCTGTGCATGGGGTTAGGTTGTGGAACTCACTTCCATCTGAGATAAGGAACTGTAAAACGATCTCATCCTTTAAGAAACGTGTAAAAGAACATTATCTCTCCATGTCATAATATCTTCTGTTTGCAATTTATGTATGTATGTATTTGTATTTATTTATGTATATTTTTATATTTATGTGTATTTGTTTGAAGTATGTATTTTGCTTATGTTTTTTCTTTTTTTTAATAAATTTAATTTTGTATCTTGATCTATTCTTGTGCATCGCTGTCTACATTTCATGTTTTAAATTCTCCTCTCGCAGGTCTGCTGGAAGAGATTTCTTTTGTGAAATAAGCAGTACCTTTGTACTTTGTTCTCCTATTTTTAATGTTTGCTGTGTCTTTTCTTGTGTGTACATAAATGATTAAATAAATAAATAAATAAGGCTTATACCTACCATTCTACAGTCACACACATTTCTCTAATCCTATTGACACCATCCAGGCGCAATTCCAAACACCGAGCTACCGCTGAGTATTTTCCTACAGAAAATCCCAAAAACACTGAATCCGACCTGGGATTCGAAGCCGCGACCACCACAGCAGTTGCGCTTACGGCCACTAGATCATTGGTGCAGTCTAAATATAGTATACAGGGTGATCCATAAAGACGGGTCAGTATGGGAAAGTCTGAAACTTATAAGAGATAGGGAATTTGTTCGAAGGAAACATGTCCTCGATTTTACAGTTAAAAAAACTGCATTCAATTTGGTTTTTAATTTTTTTTTATCTGTCCGGTATGAACAGCTGATAACGAAAGTTTCTTACGTATAAAATAATTAAATCTAGCATTATTTTTAATTATCGACACGTGATTACATAGTAAGATTTATTCCCTACAACATACACACAATTTTTTTGTAATAAAATGTTAAAAAGAAAATTAACAATGACCGAGTTCGAGTCCCGAGTCGGGTAGAGCTTTTTTTTGAGAATCTTTGAATGCAGTTTTTCTTAACACTAAAATCGACAACATGGTTCCTTCGAACGTTTTCTTTTTTTTCTCTTTTTTTTTCAGACTTCGTCATACTAACCTATTCTGATGGATCACCCGGTATAGTCTTCTAAACAACAATAATTTATATATTATAATTTTATTTTATCACCTTCATTTATAACTGGATTTAGAAATATGGCCGCCGCTGTACCACTCGCCATAATTTAATGGGTATAATCCTTTGAACAGGGTCCTGTACCTAATGTAGATAATGTATCATAAAGAGAAAGATGCTCAGTGTTACTAAGTTAGGGCTAAGTTCTATGCGTCCGAACGAACTAGCTATGTAAGATTTTGACCTTTAGTTGGATACTTGAGGCTCAACTGTTTTTTTTTAATTTATGTGATTTAAATTATTTAAATCAATTATATCTGTTTCACTGCAACGAAAAAGGAAACCAGTCAAAATTACAATCAATTCAACAGCCAAACTGTTGAGGCTACTTAGATTTGATCGCCTTTTAAAAACCAGGTGTTAGACAGAGAGTAAAAGCCTAATAATGTACTAACTCTGAAAAAATAACCTAACCGTCAAAAACCCTCGACTCCAACTAGAAAAAGAGCTGTAACTATTGAACAGCTGAACAGATTTTCATGAAACATAGCTAAGATGATACCCGATTAAACTAGCTATCAAGCTATATAGCTATTAGCTAGATATCAGTCTATCCGTTTTGGAATTACGACGCCACAGAGAGATACACACACAGATCCCCAGATACACACTACAAACTTATAACACACCTCCTTTTTGTCAGTGGTTACATAGGGATAAAAACAAAAAACCTTCTAATCCTAATAATCCCTGTAACATTAGATAGGTTCGTTTTATACGAGCATTGTTCATTTATTTTTCTCTTTAATCAAAGGTAGGGTCCGAGGTCAAGGGCAGGCCCGCAAGGACTCCCGAACGAAGTACCCTCATCAAATATGAAGAGCACAGGAAATTTGTACAAAACTAAGTTACTTACTAATTGAAACCTTTGGCCAGTACGTAAGTTTCAAAAGGGACGATTAATTAATAAGTTCAGAAAGTAATTAAATGGATTCAGGGACGTAGGTTTCTACCTAGTGTTTTCTTTGAAGACTAATTAAAAATACAATAAAAATAAATTCAAACGGCTATGCCAGACCCTTTCTCACAGTCATGATTAAAAGCAACTGGCACTTTGGGAATACAAGCATGATTTTGGTAGCAATCAAAACTTATCTAAAAAAATGTAAAAACCGACTGCAAAATACCTAAATGAATAAAATATTTTATATAAAAACTTAACAGCTTCTGAAGTCGGTGCCACTGCCAAGCTATGGTGCATTGAAGGTTTTGAAAGCCTTCGACTTCAGAAGCTGTACTTTTTTAGCACGCTTTTATTAGCTTCACCTGTAACTAACTAACTATGTAAAAAAATCTTGGAAGTTACATTTGACCCACTTCCCGGTTTCCGATTAAGCTGAAATTTGGTTTAGTTTGGATGACAAAGCGTTTTCTTTAGTTTTTTTTTTTTAACTATAATGTTTATTTTATGTTTAGTTTTCTATTTTGAGTGACATAAACCATTATATAAACATGCGATTACAGCAATCGCGAGTTGCTGTTATGCTTTTAAGAGTTCCATTGTCTATCTCCGAAGGTTTTCATCAAATCTTCACCAAATTTAAATGGGACTACATCCGAAGGAATCCTATTTGAAACAAAAAAATGCTTAGATTCTTCCCCGTTTTTGAAGTCGGTTAAAAAGAAGTCGTTTTGAAGGTAGAATGAATACGATCATGTCCAAACATGTTTACTATGAACTATCAAACCGATAATAGTTTTATTGCGAGAACGAGAAGGCGCTATACACTTTGTATAGCTCCGTCTCTGTTCCTCAATAGAACAGTTATGGGTTACGTCACAGTATCCACGTACCCAGGTGTCTGGCCGGACCAAACGACCGGTATGGTCGTTATAGTAGTGATCATCGTTAGTGATATTGTGGTTTGCACTTGCTGGGATAGCGATGCATGTATCAATTTTATTTTAAGAGTATCCCATGAATTTCGGATATTTATTCGTTACACACCACGTGCAACGGGTCTACTGCGTAACTAAAATGGTAATGAACATCGGCACTGGTAATAAACTTCAATACGATCATGAGAGTATAAACTTTGAGCTACGTTGTAAAAAAATACCCATCATGAAGATGATAGTCCGAACAGTAAGATCGGTAAAAAAATTGGAAGGTCGCATTGAAGTTTATTACCAGAGTCGAAGTTCATTACCATTTTAGTTACGCGGTAGACCCGCCGTCGACCAGGGAGTTACTGCGTAACTATAATGGTAATGAACAAAAGCGATGGTAATAAACTTCAGTACGATCGTGAGACTCTAAACGTTGAACTACCTTGTAAAAAATTACCAATCATGAAGATGGGAATCCCATCTACATGATATACATTTATAATAAAAGCTTATCTACCTACGCTGCATAAAGAAATCAATTTTTATAAAATCAAAGTTTTAATAAAATAAAACAGACGTTTCTTAAATTTATAATTATCGACCACTAAAATACAGTGTATTAAATCTGCGCGTTTTGTTTAGAATTTTGGATATATGACAATGGTGATAATGCATCGTACAAACAATTGTCATAAAACTCAGTGTCAAGTACATTATCCTCACATTCATCGAAATCAGATTTATTCAAACCCTCGTTTTGTACACAATCCATCACTTTATCCAAAATCAATTCCAATTTCTTATCTTCTTCGTACATAATGTTTTCTTTTTCTGCCAAAATTCGGTCCAGTTCTAACCAATCAAATTTCATATTGGCCATATAATCAGCTACATACTTCTTCGACGCTGATATTTGTAATTCCGAAGACGTCTTTTGAATATCCTTCTCAATAAATTTCGTATATTTAGTTTCATTCAGTTCTGGTGGTCGGAACAAACAATCGTGGCCCCTTGCTTTCAAAATTTCACTAAATCTATAACGAGTTGGGCAATTTACTTTATATTTTTCTATAAGGGCGAATAGATCGCTTTTGTGTGCAATAGGATCGTAAGGAATTTTATACAGATCCAGCCATTTCTTCATATGTTTTTTCTGACTGTTTGCTGTTGGTAATTCGCATTGACATTCTACTCCTGCAGGATACGTTTGCTGTTCCATCACAAATACAGCATTTTCGGGGACTATATATAGTCTGTTTACTAGCCAACGGTCAATACTTTGAATTCCTGTATCGAAGTATGTGTCGAGCAGTCCCCACTGTGGTGAAGCGACCACAACCATCCCAGTCTTGTTAGAACTGTAGTCCACGAACTCAAAATAAACTATGGATCTATTTTGATCTCTATATTCTTTCATTTTGTTGAAAAATTTCATCCTTGTGAAAACCTGTTCGGTATTTTCCACCAGAATGTACTTTTTTGTTTTCGGCAAACGTTTCCAGTTGTAACCAAGGTTGTACAAGTCTGTTCTTAGGTGGCTAACTGTATATGTTTTGTAACCCAACCTAGTGACCGCTTCAAGGAGAGAGTTCCTCGTGGGTATAGCCAGATCATTTACATATTGGTCGATTATAATCCGCCTCATACGTTCAAATCCAATATTAATTTTTTTGTCTACGTCGCTCTTCAGTTCGTACCATTCTATGAATGATTTTGCTTTTTTCGTGTTCTTTACAACTTCTTCTATAATATTCAGATTAACTCCGGTGTAGAATGCAACCATAAGTTTCGGATTGACTTCGATTCCACGCGGACTTGTCTTGTTGACGTTTAAAGCTATATTCCTGGCAATTTGCAATTTGTCGTGGATTTCCGGAATAAGTTCTTTGGAGCTTGAACTCATCTTGGCGAAAAGAATAGAATCTGTAAAGAAAACGAGTTTATAATTATCTTGTTAAATTATTCGTTAATCTACATAATACTACAGCGGGGACATTTTTAAAATTCTGTCATAGAAATGTGTAGGTAGTAGGTACTTCATATATGTATATCTTGAACACAGTGGGTCTACCGCGTAACTAAAATGGTAGTGAATATCGACTCTGGTAATAAACTTCAATACGAGAGTGAGAGATTAAACTTTGAGCTACCTTGTAAAAATATTACCGATCATGAAGATAGGAGTCCCAGTAAGTAAGTAACATATTTATTTATTTCCCAACAGCATGATCGGTTAAAAATATACAAGGTAGCTTGGAGTTTAGCCTCTCACGATTGTATTGAAGTTTATTATCAGAGTCGAAGTTCATTGCCATTTTAGTGACGCGGTAGACCCCCTGATCCATAATAATTTTAAGCGATTTTGAACCTTACATCTGAGACAATACGACGCTTGAACAAATCCCCACCACTCCGCCGATCAGTTAAATTATTTGCCGGCGACTGTACTTATGTACATTACTGTTAAAACAACAAGAAATTATTTAAAAATGAAATAGGTAAGTATATTATATTTAAAATTGTATTGTATTGTAAAATTACATTTAAAGCTACTTTTATAAATGATTTTTAATTTAAAATTTCATTAAGTGCGGAATGAATCCGGGCGAGAATCAGACCCGTGGTCCACAGTGCGCAAGTCAATCGTTTAGCCACTGTGCCTATCGAATCGTCGAATAGTTTGTAGTGTGTTTCTGTGGATTTGTGTATCTGTCTGTGGCATCGTAGCTCCAAAACGGATGGACCGATTTCAATGCAGTTTTTTTTAATTGAAAGCTAGTTTAATCGGGAATCATCTTAGCTATGTTTCATGAAAATCTGTTCAGCCAATCAAAAGTAACAGCTCTTTTTCTAGTTGGAGTCGGGGGCTTTTGACGGTTAGGTTATGTATTGCGGGAATAAAGTACGATACAGAAATACAGGCATCTGAAGACAACGGCACGGCGGAGCGGAGCGGGGAAGGGGGGGGGGGGGGAGGTCCGTTCTCTTTGCACACAAGTAACAGTGGAAGAAAAGTCCATTCATCAAGCTAATCCAACAACTATACGCCAGTCTAAACCGGTTTTGATCTATGTAGTTTAAAAGCAAAAATATTTTTATACAGTAAAATACGAAATATAATATATATTATTAGTTAAGTATATATATATTATACACATACTAATAAAAACTAGTAATTTTTTATACACTAATTAATCTATACCTGTCCTTGTCATTTGTATGCCAATAAATAAACGTTCGCTATTTGTTTCAAAAATTATGTTAATTTGTAAGTGATTTAGATTCTTTGGACACCGTGTCAGAATGGGTTAAAACTATAATAATAATAAAGATAAAATCAACAATAAATACCTGTCAGCCGTAGAAAAAATTGACGTGCACTCCCCTCAGTAGTAGTTTTGGTACTGAGCCCCCGAGGTGGCGGGTGCGGGGAGCGCCGGGCGAGCGGGGAGAGACGGGCGCGGCGGCGGGCGCAATATACCAGGGAGGGAGGGAACGAGCGGCTGCTACCGCGCCTCCCGCGCGGTCTACCCCTCTCGTGCGCCTACGATTCCACATTATCCGCCACAAAGACAATTGTATTGAAAATCGTTCGGTCGCCGATAATATGATATAGGACCACGTATATCAATATATTTACATGATATATGCAAGGTCCTAACTTTCTAGCCCCGATCCCTTTAAGGGATTATTGTACTCATCATTATGAACAACTTTTACTATGGGACCAATAATGGAATCGCAAAAAAAAACCAGCTGTTCTGTACATTTAGTCAAGTAGGTGGGTACTTAATATTGAATTATTTGTTTGAGCTACTTGTTTTCTTTTTCACGATTTCAGGGTACCTATGTCCTCTACTAAAAGTTGTTCATAATGTTGAGTACAGTACCCATAAAGGTATTTAGAAAGGTTGGACCATAAATATTCTTTCGTAAAATATTGTAAGAAATTCTGGAGTTTCTGGCCCGTTCTTCACCATAGGAAGTCTACAACTAATAAATCCAGCCCATTACTGTCCCACTGCTGGTCACTGGCCTCCTCTCAGAATGAGAAGGGTAAGGACTTAGTCCACCACGCTGGCCTGCGGGTTGGCGGACTACACACACCATCGAGGACTTTATGAGGCCCTCTCAGATGTGCAGGTTTCCTCACGATGTTTTCCTTCACCGTTAACGCACGTGATAATTAATTGCGATCCGCATATAATTTCGAAAAATCAGAGGTACAGGCCGGTTTTGAACCTAGACCCTCCTGCATGGAAGGCAAGCGTTTAACCGCTAAGCTATCACTGCTTACTGGTTTACAACTAAATGAATAAAAAGTTATGATATCTTATCTTGAGTAACGTAGTGTGGAAACGCCTTTAAACAGAAGCCCAATTCTCGTAATTAAAAATGTTCAAAATGTAGTTTTGATCTCGTTCCGTTCTAGTATCAATTTCATAAATGTCAACTTAATATTATTATAATCTAATGAGGTTGAAAATTGATTGAAGCCAAATCGGTATTCTGCTAACATTTTGAACCGACACAGTTAATAAGATTGGTATTCTCATCCATACATAAACGTCAAAAATGAGATTGAAATGAGTCCGTAAGAAGATTGAATTCAAATCATACTGAAATCGGACTGAACTTTAAGAGGAGTAGAATACCGATTTTTTGTCAATTCATAATACTTATAATCTCAGTTCGGTCATCTTTCAGTCATAGTGTAAATTAATTACGAGAATATTGGTTTTCTGATCGTAACGCAATAGGTACATTTCGTTTCTCAGTAAATCTCTTCACCGAGATAATATTGATATGATACATACGACACACGACGTTGTTTCAACTGAAAATTTATGAAAAAATATGTAACCAGGCTACAGCGAACATGTCACATGCAAATGTGGGATGTTATACCATATTAACAGCTGTGTGGGGACTTGGGAGTAAGCAGGTACTCTGTATGTTTGTTTTGAATTTCGGTTAAAGTATTTATTAGTGTGAGTTTTGGTGATACAGTAATTCTTACTAGTGGTCGCCTTGTGGTCGAAATTCGACCGTAATTTTAGCATTCGGTACTCCTTCTCGATATAAAATTTGACTATGCCAATAAATAGGGATAAAAAGTTTTGTCTTCACGTATTGATAATTATTTTATGGCAATTTAAAAATCTATCCGTTAGCATACAATGTCGATTTGTATTTAATTAATTAATTTTGACATGCTCTTGTTTTGTGTTACAGGTAAGGACAACTTTTTATACGTCGACAATGTACAAAGTGGTAAGTACTAAATATAAGAAAAATGATGAATGTAAGGAAGAAAGAAAGACAAGAGAAAGAAAAATAATTTATTTGGTTGCAAAATTAAGGCACAACAAAAAAAAATAAAAAAATACAGATACATATAAAAAAAAAAAAAAAAACTTAAAATAGAAATTAAAATAATCACGTAGATAAATAAAGTATATTATGTAGGATATACCACAATCGTGTGGGCCTCACGGCTACACCAAAAGGGTTTAGTTCAGCGTATGCCAGACATCAATGCCCGGCGCTGATTTTCAACTGAACCCGTATACCTATCAGGTTTTAAATTTGTTTCACTGACACTTTACATAAGTGGTTACAAATATTATTTGGTGATACCTTGCACTTATCTACAACGTGTATCAGATATGTGTGGTCATATTTAATGGTGTGGATCAGACCATCAAACTGTACATCTTTCTCTATAGGACCAGCAACATAATCGCGAAAAAATTATCATCTGTCCCATACAAAACTACAATATCTACTCTACCCAATCGTATGGGACAGCTGATAATTTTTTCGCGAATACAATGTTGTTCCCATAGAGAAAGTGGTTTAGTTCGTGTTGCGGAATATTAGAAGATATTTTAAATAAAAATCTCCGAACAGTTTTAAAAGCTTGTATTCAGACAAATTACACAGAGAAGACGGAGAAAAAACAAAAAACAATAAAATATTTAAAAATAGAATCAAAAATATAAACAAACTAAATGAATTATTTTTCATCGTCACATTAACTGCCAGTACCTAATAAACCTAGACTGACTTTTTGGTCTAATTTTAACAGTTCGATGGTCTGATACACAGCCTCAAATATGACCATGGATTTCTGATACACGTTGTATAAGACTTTGGTCTGCTGGAATTAGGACTCCACCACAGACTTCCATTAGCACTTTATGCGAAGCGGAACCGAAAAGGAAACTAATTTAATTCAGTATGATATTCTCATTGTACTCATGATGAATGGAAGAAGAAGACATATTGCGCCGACCCCAAATAAAATGGGATAAGGGCAGGAGAATGATGATTCTCATTGTACTGATGTATTTAGCTACATAACCATAAAAAAAATTCCTTCGTGTGACATCTGCCATACAAATAATGAACAGTAACAATAATTATTCTTAGCTCACAACAGTAAGTCAGAACAAATAGCAAAATTAATTTCATAACAAGAGACACCACGAACCGAACAAACAAACGAGGAAGTTTGATTTTTAATTCAGTTTTAATTGGAAAACGTGTTCCTACGAACTGACAGTAAAAATAAAGCTTATTAGGTACTGTGTTCTGTTGATGATGGGCACTCGATTTTTTATTTGTGCCCATTGAGCTATTATGTTCTACGCAGGCTTCTACTTCAGAAGCTGATAAGTTGGAAAATTATTTTATAGTTTTTAGAATTTTGAAGTCGGTTTTTACTTTTTTTTAATTTTTACTATTTTTTCTATTTTTTTTTTTTTAAACATTGCCCCTCTCTAGGATTTCTCCTGTATCGAGAGTACAGTTTACAAACATACATGTCACATGCACACATAACCAGACCCGAAACAACTATCTGTAGATCATAATTATGTGTATTTTGAGTGGCGTAAACAATAAACATGCGATTACAGCAATCGCGAGAAATATCTATAGTGAATAGTGATATTCATTCAAGAGTTCTTTTGTCTATCTCCGAAGGTCTTCATCAGATCTTCACCAAATTTAAATGGGACCACCTCGAGAGTATACCCTTTCAAAAATATAAATAGTTTTTAAAATCGGTCCACATATCGCGTAACAAACATACAAAAAAAAAACATACAGTCGAATTGAGACCCCCTTTTTATGAAGTCGGTTAAAAATAAAACGGGTGAAACCGCGAGGAACATCTAGTATTTTATAATAGGACCACAACATTTCATAAAGAGCTCGCGTGTTTACTTCTCGTAAATAATAATACCACATACCTAAATAATTATAATAACTCCCAAAAGACCTTCGTACTTTGTTATTTAAGTAAAACATAAATTTGTTATTATTATGGGTTAGTAAAAAGAAATTGACTCGTGTTGGTCACGGAAAGAAGAAGGAAAGAAAGAAAAATCATTTACCTATTTGCCACAAAATACAAGACACACTAGAATGATAGACATAGGTAATAAGAAGAGGACAGGTGCATAGACAGAGAAGACATTTTTCTTATGATGGCAAAAGTGTAAAATTAAGAAAAACCGGCCAAGTGCGAGTCGGACTCGCGCACGAAGGGTTCCGTACCATTATCTATAAAAACGGCAAAAAATCGCGTTTGTTGTATGGGAGCCCCCTTAAATATAAATTTTATTCTGTTTTTTAGTATTTGTTGTTATAGCGGCAACAGAAATACATCATCTGTGAAAATTTCAACTGATTGTCGGCAAGATTCGCGTAATGGCTAAGCCATAAGCTTTCTGCGCTACGTGCCGCGGGTTCGATCCCCGCACGGAACAAATATTTGTATGATCTACAGATAGTTTTTTCGAGTCTGGTTGTGTGTGCATGTGACATGTATGTTTGTAAATTGTACCCTCGATACAGGAGAAATACAAGTGAGGGGCAATGTTAAAAAAAAAAAAACTAGTCGGCTGGTGGAGCCAACAATTTGATAATCGAAACTGTCCAAAACCAAATGAAACTGGAGAATACTTTAGAAATTTGTCCCTCGCTAAACAGAGTTAGCTCTATATAGAAGAAAAACCACAAACTAAAAAACCTGCCCCGCATTAATCACGTCCAAAGAACAAAAATGCTACAACTACAAAAACGAAACTTTCTGAAACTTCGATCGAATGTACAACCGCCGCGCCGAGATCCCGACGAATCCCTCGGGATCATTTCATTAGTCGATCATTTAAATATCAAAAGAATACATTTGGGTCTGATTCACCTCGACATTCATTATGTATACCGGTTTTATTATATTTTTATTGCTTTTCTGTTCAGTTCACGCTTTTTAGCTTTTTGTTTTATGGCGATCGGTTTTTTTAGTTTTCGAGTTGGGTAGTTTTGCGTTGTGGATAGTAATTGGGTCGGCATGTTAATAAAGTAAAAATAAAATGTAGATCGGAAGCTATTGAGCAGGGGTTTTTTCAAATGCTTCAACTTCTTTTTTTTTTCTACTTTTGCAACTGTTTTAAGAAACATACAGACATACCGGTCAAACATATAACCCTCTCCGTAATCGGGTAAACATTAGACTACTCTAGGATTTATTTTGTGTCGTGGGTACTTACAAACATACATGTCACATACACACACACCCAAACCCGAAACAACTATCAGTAGGCCAAACAAATATTTATTCCGTGTGGGGATCGAATCCGCGGCACGTAGCGCAGAAAGCCAATCGCTTAGCCACTGCGCCAACCGTACCGTCGAGTTAAAGAGTATTTAACTCTATTTTTAACCGGTACAGTAATTACAAGCAACTCACCCAAAGGGGTCCGAAGTTCACTTAAAGTTACTTGTTTCTGCTTTGTTTAACAAACAAGTAATGTAGTAAACTAAAAAGGTTAGTAGTTAGTACAAAATAATTTTAACTAACCCATTAATTAACACTTAGTTTTTAGGCGATTGGTCTCGCTTGGAATTCGTCTCGTGAGACAAATCAGTGAATTTTTAAATACTATGATTCTTATTCGTCAATTCTTCTTGGTCTGTATTGAATTCGAAATTTTTAACCCCCAACAAAAAAAAGGGGTGTTGTAAGTTTGTAGTGTGTATCTGTGGATCTGTGTGTCTGTCGCATTGTAGCTTGTCAAAATGGATAGACCAATTTCAATACAGTTCTTTTTAATTGAAAGCTAGTTTAATCGGGAATCATCTTAGCTATGTTACATGAAAATTTGTATGGCCGTTCAAAAGTTACAGCTCTTTTTCTAGTTGGAGTCTGGAGTCTTTGATGGTAAGGTTATCTCATTTGCAAAAACCAACGAAAAAATGAGAAAAAGTCTTATGTATTTATCAGGAAAACTTTAGTTCTAAAAGTAATCGGCAACTCAGACATCTTGTCTAAAATCTGTCCTAGTTTCTAACAAAATCCTTATCTGATCTGATTCGGCACTTTTTTTTTAAACTCCGGCCCTTTTGACTGTCGCATCTACGTCCCTCCGATGTCCATTAGGAGATGACTTCGCTAAACGCTGCTGCTAAATCAACTGGAAATTTGGAGGCTGATACCCTGAGGATATGAAGGTGGCCCTTGATTTTTTTTAGAGGGTAAACATGACATAAACAATATCACCACATAGTATAACACAAAGTCGCTTCCCGCTGTCTGTCCCTATGTATGCTTAGATCTTTAAAACTACGCAACGGATTTTGATGCGGTTTTTTTTAATAGATAGAGTGATTCAAGAGGAAGGTTTATATGTATAATACTTTGATATTTAATGTAAGGATAATAGAGAAATTGCACCCGGGCGTAGCCGGGGACGGGTCACTAGTGATTTTATAAAATAAACACAAAACCTGAATGTAGTTTGTTCATAAATTAATTAACTACTGAATCGATTTCAGTAAATTTAATTAGGTATTTATTTTAAAAAATACGAAATTCGTCAAATCTTCGCTCGATGGAGCCAAAGAAAATTTAATCTTATCTTGATACAATAAGACTCAATATTAAATGCAGTAAGTAAAGATACGCACAATTATTTTTTAGCGATTAAAATGTTGATCCCACAGAAAAAGTTGTTCAGTTTGATGGTCTGATCCACACCTTAATATAATCACGCATTTCTGATACATGGTGTAAAATTTTAATTATAATTAAGTACCTACATCAGCAGTAAATTACATTTCCAAATTAGCTGATTAACTTTAGGCAATTTACTATTAAATGGCTGCCTAAATTATCTTGACAAGATTAGCGTCATAAACTTGCTATTTTAATATTATATTGTGTCCTTTATATAACTTAGCTTGGAGCCTCATTAAAGAGAATCAGAATGCTAGGTGTCAAGGCTGGATGGACAGGTTTCAAAATGAGGTGCTGGTGGAAACATACGATACGGATTTCGGGACGTTACCGCTGGGATTGTCAAATCGTCAAACCATATATATGCGTTAATTGACAATTATAATTATGCAAGGCCCTATCTTTAATATATATATATCCGCATAAGGAACTCGATACTACGTTCCAAAACACAAATTGCTGATGCAGGCCACACAGCTGCCAAATTAAAATGGAACTGGGCAGGTCTAATCTGCCGCATGCCGGAGGAGCTTTGGGCAAAAACAACCACACAGTGGGTCCCAAATAGGAGGAAACGCGGCAGGCCCAGAAGGAGATGACGTGATGAGCTGGACGTCTACCTAAAGGATTGGCCCCAAATTGCAATAGACCGGGAAAAGTGGAAGGAGGGAAGGGAGGCCTTTGCCCTGCAGTGGGATACTACGGGCTATTAATAATAATAATAAGGCCCTATCTTTGTAGTCCAGGGGGCTTATTACGAACTCGTATAGCAGGGCTCAAAATTGAATTGCCCACTGCCCAGACATTTCCAGTATGAGCTAACCTCGCATTCTATAGGCTTTTCGTACAATGAAAGGTCAATTTATACTGGAAATTTTTGGGCAGTTCAGTTTCAGTTCTGCTATAAGACCTCGTAGTAAGCCCCCAGATCCCTTTAGGGGTTATTGAACTCATAATTATAAACAACGTTTAGGTACCTACTATGATAATGGCAAAAAACCGAAAATCGCGTAAAAAAATTCGCTATAGGCTGTACAAATTTTTGTTCAAAATAGGAATCGTACCCGTGGCAGACTACTGTGACAATAGTATCGTCAAATTCTAGGTAGTTTATATATTAAAAAACAAAACTATAGTGATACCCCGTGGGAAGCCTTAAAAGTGTTGCCAGGATGTTGTGAAAGCCTATATCAGGATATACATATAAGTCTGTGAGTAAGTAAGTAGGTAATGTGATGTGAACGAGGAAGCTTGGTTTTCCGGCTCTCGTCATGCGTGAAACGCTACATTACGCTTGTATTCTGCGAGAGCGTAGTACAGTCGACCAAACATTTCCTCAGGTACCTAATTAGGAATGTGTTCGAGTAATATAAACAAGATAAATACATTTATTGGTAATATAGTAGATTACAACTCAATTATGCAGGTAGGTCAGTCAATTCCTAAGTTTACAAGAAATAATTTTATAAGAAATTATGATATGAATAATTTATTTTACAATTAATGTGATTATTATTATTTAATTTTATAATCAATAACTAATAATTAAAAAAACCTAACTATTAAGTATAAAATTTAACTATTATAGTTTAAAGAATAATTTCTTTATAAATAGTTTTGAAGATTATTAGTTTAATTTAACTTAAAACCTTATTAAAAAAAAGTTCTAAAGATTATTCCAGATAACGAAATAAAAGAAAAAAAAACCAACTAATTTATACAACGTGTATCAAAAATGCGTGGTCATTGTAAGGGTGTGGATTCGAACTTCAAACTGAACAACCTTCTCTATGGGACCAACATCGTAATCGCGAAAAAATAATCAGCTGTCCCATACGTTTACGTTTGGGTCGAGTAGGTATTGAAGTTTTGTATGGGACAGCTGTTAATTTTTTCGTGATTACGATGTTGGTTTCATATAGGAAGTTGTTCAGGTCAACACATTTCTGATACACGTTATATATAGATACTGATATAGTATATATGACACCAACACCAGCGTCTGAAAACCAAACTCATCACCGTATATTTCCAAGCCTCAATCTATCCACGTGTCCAGTATATCCAGACCTCTCTCATCACTCTGTCGCTGTCTGTTCGTGCGAGTGTCGTACCCCTGATAGGTCCAGTTACACTGGTGCCGTGTTCTCGTGAAAGATATTACCTGAATGCCGGGGAAGACGCCCTTAATGTCCCTCTAATGTAAGCGAACATGCTCAAGGACTGCTACGGTATATACAGGATGGTCTCTTGTGATTATCTGGGATTTTGTGAATTTTGGATACTAATTCGCGTAATTAGTTGTAGGTAGTACAGTCACGAACATTAATATATTACCAAGGACAGATCAAATAATAAACACCGAGCTAATGAAATAAATATTCTCTAACAGAAAATGTCATTAGAGATCAAACTAAAAAACTACTACGTATTTCTAAAATGATAATATGTAAGTACTTATATAAATCTATTGTTTGGTATAGAATTATAGATAATTATTTTCCTTGGTTTTGGTTTAGTGGTTTGCTCCTCAGGATGGGGATAAATATTATTGCTTTTTCTGACAGAATATAATTATGTAATTTTGTATATTTGTATTGTTTTCGAACATACGATTTTGAGTTTGATCTCCAAGACAGAAATAAAATGGCGTTTTCTGTTAGAAAATATTTATTTAAATAGACCGGCGTTTATTATTGCGTTTATTAGTGTATATAGACGTAAGTATTTGGCAATAGGTTTACATCACAGAACACGGAAAGAGACCTCTTTTCTGTGTTCTGTGGTTTACATACGAGTATATCTTTTATCGAAGTTCTAATATGGTTTTATGCCAACGGCATGGTGTTCCTCAGTCGACCTATACATATGTGGGTCGTCGCAGGATTCACTCGCGTATACGCTGAGCCAAAACAGAGTTTCTAGTGTAAGTTTCTTTTAAAAATCGATTTTACGAATCGACCGCGTTCTGCGTGCCGATTGGCCCACTTCGAGCTGTAGATGTAGACCAATTGGAACGCCGACCAAGATCGCTGCGTAAAAATGAGATTGGTAACAGAAACTTACGCTAGGACTTCTGTACACGTCTGCATAACCCGCTGAGGAATAGAGGCGAAATGATTTGTTACTAATGGATGAATGAGAAATGGAATTGACAAAGGTATTCAATTTCTCAGTACTCATCAGTATCAGTTTCCTGTATCCTCCAAATTGAATAGCCGTTTTCTAGGAAGGAATACGTAAAGGGGTTATTACTATATTCGATATATTGGTTCTGATCGGTCGCGTAGGCGTGGGTACCTAAGATATATTAATACGCAAAGGGAAAGCTTTGTACTCCCTTTTTAAGCTTATTGCGTTCTAGGAGGAGTGAGAGATTTGGCATATTTAAAGTTTAAATGGAGAAGGAGTGCAGAAAGCAAAAATGTTATGTTAGAAACAGTTAAAAATATTATAGTTTAAAAAAAAACTATAGAACACGCTTTAGTCATCCAAACTGAACGTGTATGCAAAATTTCAGCTCAATCGGAAATCGGGAAGTGGGTCAAATTTAACTTGCAAGATTTTCTTACATAGTTACAGGTGAAGCTAATAAAAGCGTGTTAAAAATACAAATACGAGCTATAATAGTGTCATTAAATTTAAGATTTCATTGTTATTGCAGGGAGTTAAGGCAAATAACACACGCTAATGACGTATTTTATACGCTCGCAGCTGAAGTACGTAACAAAAAAAAAAAAAAAATGCAATGATTATAGAGACTTTGACAAAAGAACCTCAACAGTCATACAACCTGTGGGTATCCAACAAAACGTCTTCCCCGGCGATTCCCTTCAAGAAAAGGCGTTATTTCAAATGGTTATAGTATCACCCTGTATACAAGAGAATGCATATAAACAGACCTAGGGGTTGGCATTGCAGCGTAATGTTAACATCAACGCGTTTGTTACATTACTTAATTATATTGCTGTAGTTAGTAGTAAATGTTATCATTTCTTACTGTTTTAGTTATGGATCAAGTTGAATAGAATAGAATAGAATAGATCTTTATTTCATGTAAATACAGGCACTTATGAAATTTCGAGACTCTAGGTGCGCGGTTCCAATTAGTAGGTCCTATGGGGAAGAACCTGTGGCTGGTTGGAGGTGGTGCAAGAAAGAGACGTTTGTAAGAACTTGGGGGAGGATTTAGCCCAGTATGGGTTAAATAAAAATAAATTACTATACAGCAGAATTAAAATCAGCACAGTTTTGGTATCTAGAACCAAGCCACGTTAATATTTGTCTAACACAAAATTCGTACGGCGTTATCATTGTACTTCATTGTAATTTGTACTGTCAGAATGAACGGTTCAGTACAAAATCCAGAAACTCAATATCCAATTTATTCGGCCTCCCTTTTAACATAGTATTTTTAACCGTCAAACAGTGGCGGCCGTAAAAATTCACACCGTCTCTTTTTACATTTTACAACACGTCACAACGATGGGTTTCGAAAAGTTCGATAACAGCTACACTGTTAAAAATCGGGAGTCTGTGTTGTCGTTTTGTTTCGTGTACCGCAGAGTTCCTACAGAATATATCGAGTCTAAGTGACATTGTAACGAAAACTGATTCCATTGATTCAGCACTTGATTCTGGAACCATAAGGAAAAGAAATTTGCGTGTGTCTTTTCAAAAAGTTTACGATATTTTTTATCTATTTTAATCATCAATTTTACGCATCGACTGCATTCTGCGTGCTAATTGGCTCACTCCGAACTCTTCACCAATCGGAGCGCCGAACGTGGTCTATGCGTAAAACCGAGAATAATTTAAGAAACTTACACGTGGCCTCAGATCATCATCACTTCACATTAAATCGAATAGATTCCCAAGAATATAACAAAGAACAAGGTCTTTTAACAAAACGGATCTAATCGGCCGAAATATAAAAATGCTAAGATAAACTAAATACTCCCACATGCCGAATAAATAGCCCTAGTTGTATTTTCCTTTCATTCCACAGAAACTAAGCTATCCAAACAAAGACACTCCACACAATAATGTGGATGAAAACATAAGCATTGTCCAAACTAAAATATAATAACGGATACTGAGTGCGAAACAAGAAAGGCTGAATATAGGCGCTCGTGGCCAATAAAGGGCTACGGATGGGCCCGCATACTCGGAACAAGGAGTAAGGGTGTCACTAGAAGGGGCTTGAGCGTCGTTGGATAGGTACTTCTAATATTCTGAAAAATGTGGCAAAAGGCTGCTAAGGTTGCTTCACCACCGCAGGCACAATATACTGTTACTGTTAGCCTAAATCATCCCACTGCTGGGCAAAGGCCTCCCCCCATGATTTCCAGGCTTTTCGGTCTAGAGCCAGTGTGAAAAATATGCTATAATATGATAATAATGTAGGCTTTTCCTACCAGCGCTGGGACATTTTCCAAATGTCTCAGTATTATGCAGAGATGGGGGTCATTTAGTTTGTCCACCCACCTTAGCCCGGCTAGGGTACTGTTCATTGTTGCTGTGTCATCTTGTCCAATTTTCCTGGTCTTGAGTCTCTTTGCCAGCGATCTTCGACGATTGCCTCGAAGTCGTCGAACGATGTCATCCGACCATCGTATTGAGGGATTAACCAATATACCTTAGTCAAAATTCAAACCAAGTTTATGTCTAAGTTCGAAGCGATATTCGATAGCTTTTGAAAGTTAAAGTAACCTAAGACTTACTTTTTGATCCCGATCCCGACACTTTCTGAAGGTGTCGAGAGATGTGATTATAACGATTTAATTATTAATCTGTTCTTGACAATAGAATGGAAATAAGTTATGAATAATGAAAGAAATGATAAGAAAGGAGCAATAGACATAATAACTAACCTAACGGTCGAAAACCCCCGACTCCAACTAGATAAATAGCTGTAACTTTTGGACGGCTGAATAGATTTTCATAAAACATAGCTAAGATGATACCCGATTAAACTAGCTTTCAATTAAAAAAAACGACGAGCTACGATGCTACAGAAAGTACACAGATACACACTACAAACCTATAACATAACATCTTTTTGTTCAGGGGTTAAAATAGATTTTGTATCCCAATTTTTCTCTCTCCATTTTGCAGCCGTATCTTATCTTCAGTGATATGCAAAGCAGCCAAAATTCAAGACTACACTTCTATTAAATTCCGAACTACGCATTTTTGATTGCACTTCTTTTTACGGCTATCGAACTTGGCTATTAATAAATCTAGCCCATTACTGTCCCACTACAGGTCGGGACTCTTCTCAAAATGAAAAGGATTAGGTCTTAGTACACCACGCTGCCTTAGTGCGGGTTGGCGGACTACACACACCATCGAGGACTTTATGAGGCCCTCTCAGGTGTGCAGGTTTCGTCACGATGTTTTCCTTCAACGTTAGCGCAAGTGATTTTCAAATTCTGATCAGCATATAAATTCTAACAGTCAGAGGTGCGGTCCAGGTTTGAACTCAGACCCTCCTGCATGGAAGGCTAGCGTTTAACCGCTAGGCTATCACTGCTATAAGTGTAACTAGAACTTGGCTATTACTAAACGAATTTTTTTTGGCGGAATCTAACATTTCATCGTGTTACCACATCTAGTCCACCTAATTCCCTGACAATACAAGTGAAGTTGTTATTAAAAAAGCCCAGAACAATCAGAGTGCGGCCCAGTTCGCTCATTTTATCCACGTATCCAATTACGTGGCGCGAACTGTACGCCTGCCTGTACTTACGAGTATGAGGTGTACCTAGGTACCTATACTGCGACTTTCTTGGAGCAAGTGAAGGGTTAGAATATTCAGAGTGGTTTTCGGTTCCGATGCTTGAATTTAAACAAAGAATGAATACACGTCTCCTTTTCAGAGATATTGCATAATGGTTAGTCGACGCTATGCGTGACCCGAGGGCTGGCTTATTCTTTGGTCAAAGAATAAGCATTGCCATTCAACGTGGCAATGTTGTTAGTCTTTGGGCACGCTACCAATTGACAGCGATGAGGAGGAGTACTTTGATGCCTAGGTGCTCAGTTTTATATTTTTATTTTGTTTTGAATCATTAGGATGTGTACATATTGAAGTTTAGTTGTAAATCTTGAATTAAATAGGGATTTTGCATGTAATTTAATTTTTAATTTATCGTAAATTACTAGTATGGTGTTGCTGTCGTGAACATGACGCTTCCCCAAGGAGCACTGGCGACCGTGCTCACCGTTAGGAACACAACACTGCAAAAGAGCAGTGTTATTTGGTTACGATATTCTGCAAGGTGGAGGTACTTCCCGAGTCGGGCAGCTCAGATTTTGAAGGGAATGTCCCACTATGCCCTACTTCTCTCAATAATACTGTTCGATCTGGGAATCGCACCTAGAACCATGTTCAGCAGGGTCGTAACCACTAGACCATGCACGCAGCCAGTTCACCGAAATACTTCTTCTCAATAAAGTACATGATATCTAAGTATATCGGTGATATTACACGCGGATAAATAAATAAACTTCAGTCACATCTCATTTATGCCCCGAGTAGTACGTCTCAATAAACTTATTGAGAGTACAGTTGGTAACAAAAATTCATTGTACATACCAATGAGTAACACTATAATAATATTATAAATCTAATAAATAATAATATTATATATATAGTTTAAAAAAAATTAAAACATACGGTTTTGTCATCCAAACTAAACGTGTATGCAAAATTTCAGCTCAATCGGTAACCGGGAAGTGGGTCAAATTCAACTTCCAAGATTTTTTTACATAGTTAGTTACAGGTGAAGCTAAAAAAGCGTATTAAAAATGAATAGTTGCTTACGTTAGTTTTTCCGGGTCTGGATGTTTGTGCATGTTAACATTGCCCATTTGGTACTGGCATACCGAAAGCACATTGTTTTTTTTTTTAATTGTTTTTTTTTGTTTTTTTTTTTATGTTTGTGCTCTGTGTTGTCTTATGTCTAGTCCAGTTTAGTTTTTTTTTATAAATCCTTTTTTTATAAATCTTACGTGTGCGACTGTACATGTTTCTATCGAGCACACTCTATATTTATACTCAATATAATATAATATATAGAAGCTAAACTATGACAAGGATACGGTATCACAAATATCTTAATTTTGTCTCTCGGATTTATAAGAAAATGTTGTATTTATTGTATTACCTATTTATTTGGTATAGGTACTCGGTTTCGATATGTAATTTTCTGTTCTGTTTTCTGAGAAGACATGAAATGGTTTTTGGTAGATATGAGAATAGGTTTTATTGGTAATGTGATTGTTATTAACTGATGATCTTCAATTTCTTATTTGTTTATTGTTTTTTTTTTTATGTTAACCCAATTAAACTGAAAGGACATAGATTTAAGATTATAAAACCTTTAATATTTTTGTCGGAAAGGTACATAAATTCGGGAGAAGCTTGTTGTGCTTATCACTATGAACAACTTTTACTATGAAACAACAACTGAAATCGCGAAAAAAATAATCTGCTCTTCCACACATTTAGTCCAGTAACATTGAATTATTTGTATGGAACAGCTGATTTTTCTTTCGCGATTTCAGTGTTGGTCCCGTAGTAAAAGTTGTTCATAATGATGAACATGAGATATAATTTAATTTAAAAATATACATATATTATTCGAAAGATTTACGCTCGTTTGAGCCAAAAAAATTTAAATCTTATTTCAAGACAATAAGGCTAGACTCAAGATTTATTTCTTAAAAAATAGTTAACTTTAAAAAACTTAAGTTTTGGTTATTGAATTATGCTTTTATCCAGTTATTCTAATTGGAGTATATGAGGTTTTGCGGTAATTGCGGTAATAATTACACCTTGTATAAATACTGGATCATAAAGCGCTGTATGATTTATCCCTTATTTAATTTCATAGAATGTGAACAAGCAGGGCCAACTACGTAAATTGAAGGGGGTATTTCCGTACACATCCCTTAATTGCGAGTACTTAACTACAGTGACATCTAAACAACGACAAAAACACTAAAATGATTAGATAATTTGGGGCCTTGTAAATAACTCTTGCACTATGGGACATCGTCACGGCATAGGAACAATGAGATATGACAGTGAAACACGGGGCTTTTTGCATTTGTAATTCGTATGCCCAAAATATGCATAAAGTGTGTGATCAAGACTGCCACACACAGATAATATACATAGAAAATAGAGGCCTACAGAGTATGTATGTGCAATGTGTGTAAATTTTTGACAACTGTAAGATTTTTGCGTGTTAATTTTTGACAGCTGTCAGATTTTTATGTGTGTAAATTTTTGACAGCTGTCAGATGTTTTTTAAACATTTTATTACTTGATTGCTGGCTGATAAAAAACCTAGTGGTGGACATTATATCGGCGCGATTGGTATAGGATTAGGCAGAAGCACAGGTAAACAGTGACCTGTAAGTAGACTAAGACCATGAAACATTATATTTAAATAACAATTTTCAAGAATAACACATCTCTCTTGCTTCTGCAATCCGAGACAACCTTATTTAATTAAACCTCCTGTATAGTTTACAGACACCCTATAAAACTATATAGCTTTGTCGCCCGGAGGTGTTCGTTGTCACAAATACCTTTTACCCGCAGACCTTGGCGGGAATAGGCCCTTGAGCGTTCACGAAAATTAAGATTTAGAGTCCCTTTGATATTAGCGTTAGGTAAGAGGTTCTGTTATTTTTAGTATGGTATTATTGTATACACAATGAGTTTCAGGTCTTGTTAATGCCGTAAGATATAAGTGAAGATATATATAATTAGATAATTTTGTAGAAAAAAAAGAAAAGCAGGCAGTCACAAAAGGGAGAGATTTTTTTTTTTTAATTTTAAAATAAGAGCATACCTATAACATTTAAATTGTGTGCCTCACGGCTGCGGTAAATGGGTATTGTATTTACAACGATCATTTTTGTTTTTCATGCTGACTGTACCAATTATACAGGATATTTTTTTATGTAGTGCGCAAAATTTGCAAAGTGATTCAGTGTCCGTTCCCAAAGGCAACCGCAGTATCGGGATACACTTTAAAACAAAACAAAAATTCGACTTAGTATGGAGGACACGCTTTATTTACAAGCGCAAGCCATACAAAATCAAATTTTTATTTTGTAAGCCATACAGAATCAAATTTTTATTTTGTTTTGAATTTTGGTACCTACTTCGGTTGCATTTGGGAACGGACAACAAATCACTCTGCAAATTTTGCACACTGCAAAATTATCCTGTATTTTATTCAGGTATTCATTTCTTTCCCCTGGGAACTCTGTCACACGACACTCGATCCTCCGCTTTCTACATCCACCTGGGCAACCGTTTTGTGATCGTCGGTCCATGTGGCTGGGCTAGCCACGCTACATTTCTTTCCAGATCCGAGGTCTCCTTATCAAAGACTCGTTTGCTCCAAACTAGCAATATTTTTTATGGATTAAGATACAATCCTAATTCATTTCCGGATTGATCCAAGAAACAGATGCATCGGACATTATGGAGTTTCTTACCGGTTCTTCTCGATAGAACCTAACTATTTGGAACGGTGCATCTAGAGTCTCGACATTTCATTGGTGTCTGTATCTGGTTTACATGAAATAAAGATCTATTCTATTCATCGAAGGCAGGTGTGAATCGCCACCTATATACTTATGTAAGTAGGTATAACCTGTAATAAATGATCACCTAAATCTCCCTCCTAATGATCGCGCCCATATATTCCACACGAGATTAATGAATGTTTACGACACAGGAATGCATGGGCAGAGCAAAATTCCACTCTATTCCATTCCAGAAATTCCATTCTTTGTATCCATAAACTCACGTACACATACAATACCTGAAGCAAAAAATCTATGTTTTTTCACTTAAAAAGATGTGCAGTTTTTTAGATAAGTCGTAGCTTTTTCTACGGTTTTACTCAAGTATAATAAAGTTTAGAGTTCTCTGTTCCTCTCTGGAATAAATACTTGAACTACCGGTATTGAAACTATGATGAATATAGTTTTGCTTACCAGTAGCTGTTCTCTCAGTTTGGAATTCCAGAAATTAAACACTCGATTCGAGATCGTGACACAAAAATAATTGATTAAAAAAATACCGTATTCTCATGACTGTTAAGAAGGTAGATTCTGAAGTATAACCATAATTGATTTGATTTATTGATTGATTGTGGTTTAACTTACATACATACTTTATATAAAACAAGGAACACACCCACCAAGTTTCAGGTCTCTACGATCAGTGGTATAGGCTGTGCGTTGATCCGTCAGTCAGTATTTCAGGACTAAGCCTTTTATATGTATAGATATGTGTTTTTTTTTTTGTTTTTTTATGTGGGGCTATAATTTTGCAACCAAATAAATTATTTTTCTTTCTTTCTTTCTTTAAGTAGATAATGCTTTCGACCGATCAAAATTCTATTCTATTCCATTCTTTGTAACCATAAACTTAAGCGAGAAGGAATAATATTTGAGAAGAAGATGAAAATCTAAGCACTTACAGAAAAGACGCTGGCGAAATATCTACCTCTGTATCTATGTATATCGGTATGTAACTTAACCCATACTATGTACCAGCTACCAGTATGTAAGGAATTAGGCACACGTTTGACATATGAAGCTCGCACATGATGCGTGGTTACCTCTCTGCATTGCGGTGCATACTCTACATTGGTTATCCTATCAGTAACAAGTAGATACAATGGAACGAATTTGCCGAGTGGTTGGGTTAGAATAAGCTGTCCCATTTCTGTCGACCATCGACTGTATTATCCAACTACAACAATTATTCTCAAATCGGCTGCATAAATAACCTAACCGTCAAAAACCCCCGACTCCAACTAGAAAAAGAGCTGTAACTTTTGAACGGCTGAACAGATTCTCATGAAACATAGCTAAGATGATACCCGATTTAACTTACTTTCTATTAAAAAAACTGCATTGAAATCGGTCCATCCGTTTTGGAGCTACGATGCTTCAGACAGATACACAGATACACACTACAAGCTTATAACACCCTCTTTTTATAGGGGTTAAAAATACCCAACAACTATAGTACATAAACTGAATTATTCTACAGGTTTGAGTCTGACAATGTTACAAATTGTCACCTTTTTCTCCCCACTCGTAATTTTGAGGAGATTTGACCAAATTGCTCGAAAAGAATTTCATAGGAATTTCCATATACTCGTATATATCGCGAAGCTGGACCGAGGGTAGACCGAAAATTGAATGCCATTTTTATTAGGTTTATGCATACTTATGTTAGGGTTATTTTTATAACCATGAAAAAATTAAGCGTATTTTAACGAAAAATGGATCAAATTAAAATTAAAAAAATAATATTTTTAATACTTGATATGGTACTTGCATTAAAAAGGGATTGGCTTAGGCCTTCATATCTTTAATGATAATAAGTTAAAGCTGCCAGCATGCTTAAGTACTGGCAACATTAGGTTTTTAGATAAATCTGTTGCATTTTAACCCCTGACAAAAAAGAGGGATATTATAAGTTTGTAGTGTGTATCTGTCTATGGCATCGTAGCTCCAAAACCGATCGACCGATTTCAATAGGGCATCATCTTAGCTATGTTTCATGAAAATCTGTTCAGCAGTTCAAAAGTTACAGCTCTTTTTCTAGTTGAAGTCGGGGGTTTTTGACGGTTAGGTTATATATTTTTTTTTTACACACATAGCTTCGCATTTGAATGGAATAATTTGCGCACAAATTATATAAAATTAGAACTCTAGGCGAGTATTCCTGCTGTTCCGAAGCTGGAATTGTATCTGCTGTCCGAAGATAAGGAAGATTATATTTTCTATCACTACCCCCATTTTCTTTATTGATGCTTCTATGATACTGGTATTAGTCTATCTGTATTTAGTTGGTTTGCCTTAATAAATAAATAAATACAAAACATTTCTCACATCAAAACATATCTATGCTGAACGATGACCTATTTTTGCACAAAAGCTACACATACTGCTAAATAATTATTTCTATTCATTTATAAAAAAAAAGTTCTTCTGGTATTCTTTTTTGGAATGTGTTTTAATTTTACTTTTTTGTGTGTAATTTGTGTGAAATTGTTTATCCTTCTATCTTTTTACCAATTGTAAAAACTCTAACAATAAAACAGTCAATAACAGGATCGTATTAACAAATCCATGGGATGTACCATGGGGAGCCGTAAAATAAAACGGAGCTATTTTAAGGGGCAGCAGATACGTGGGGCGCCTTAATTCGCTCACAGGTTAATGGGAAAACGTTTTAATGTGGGCTCTTGTTACACCGTTGCGTAACATTAATTGGGGTAGATTTATTTTTATTTGGTTGAACATAGACGCTTAAGTATTTCATTCATTTCAAGAAAGACAAGAAATAATGTGCAAAAACAATATGTATTTCCGGTATTTTAAATTAGACTGGGCTTGAATACATAAAAGTAACATTTTTTTTTATTCCATGGTAAGATAATTGATTGTTGTCGTCGTCGGGTTTAAATATGATAATCAAACTGCTATAATTGTAGTTTTAGATTTGCGAAGAGATGTAGATCTGCTATTAATACTTTTCCCATTATGTATTTTGTGTAGCTTTTAGCAAAATTTAACAAATAGATAAGTACTTGTTGTTAGTGAACACCGTAACAGCATCTATAATTTCGATGTCTAAGATAAGATTTATAAATTATTGTTTTTTTATTAGTTTTAGGGATAGGTTGCACCCTTTTGATTCCTTTAGTAAAGAATAAAATAACGCCTCGAAAAGTCAAAATAGGTAAACAAATTATTTTCACATACTTTATTTCTCTCATAAAGTATAAAGTATGTTTGCCCGAAATAACGTACAATACTTTATTATAAAGTACTGGTGGCAACCCTAGTTACGACAGAGATTTATGTTTCAAAAGTGGCATTATGTCCTGTGATAGATTGTGATAAATAAATAGTAAAATAGGCGTAAAATTATAACACAATATCGAAATTACAATTATTACAGCATGGTGTAACACACGGCCTACTAGAATCGTTTCAGCTAGTGTTTTATTCGTTGTCTATTAAATAGGTCGTAATAGCCCCGCTCTACCCTGGTCGTTTTAACATACAATTGTTGCGGACCCGTATTGGAGAATTGATTTTTAATTTACTGACAATTGACTAGTTAGGTATTAGGATTATTTCTGTGTTTTGAATGGATTGTGGCTTGATAGTTTTGATTATTTGGTGAGTAGGTAGGGTAGGTAAATAGTTTCAGTGATCTGAAGTATGGTATACATATGTAAAGTTACGATAGATCTCGCAAACAAAATGATTTGAACGACTGCGGCCCGCTTAGAGTTGGGTTTGGTCACCGGTCGACCGGAAAAAATACCGATTGTAGGTCGTGAGTGCAAAAGTATCTTCTAGGCAGCAAGCTACATTATCGACCCGTTCGTCACATCATCATGTTAGAATAATCCAGGGTTGCCAACCGTAGAACTTTTTTCTCGTACGTAAACAACAATAATCTCGTACTTTGGCTTTCCTACCTCGTACTTCTATCAAGCATTGAAAATGTTATAAAACCAAAAATAAGAGATTATGATTATGAGATTAGCAGATTTTTTTTTAAATTTCCTTTATTAAAATCTCGTACCTAACTGTACGAGCCTGATCGTGTCCTCGCACCTCGTACAACAGACCACAAATCTCGTATTTGGACGAGGAAACCTCGTATGGTTGGCAACCCTGGATTAATCTCACCGTGAGATAGTGGTCAAAAGTATAATAAAAACATTACGAAATGATATTCTGTTTTCGTTTTTCATTTGCAGTTCAGATAAAAGACATTTTCCGTTCATAATTCTATTGAGTACTTGCAACTCGATTCGTATTCGAGACACTCGATAGTTTTTATGACTATCATTTATTAAATTGGAAAGAGAAAAATATCTCATTAAAAATTGTAGAGGAAAGCGGAGCGAGCAAAACAGAGCGCTAAGTGAGAGCCTGATGCGACTGTGACGCTAAGTTGGTGGATTAAGGCCGGTTACAGGCGAGCGAATAGTCGCTGCGATTTGGTGATTATTACTTTGATGCTCTTTTCGTAACTGGATTAAAGTGTACTGCCATTTATTTTGTGTACCAGTTAGATTTCGCGTCTCGTCCGTGTAAGACTAAACAAGAAACTAGCCCAATATAAGATAAACTGTTGGAAAGTGGATCGTAAGTTCTGACTTCTCAGTTCTTTGTAATTTTGTTGTATATCATCTCTAGGACAGGCAAACCAGTCTATCTATCTTACTGTATTTTCAAGTCTTCTATCCATCTAGGTGGAGTGTCCCACGCTTCCCTTGCTGATTAGCAGTCCTCACTCAAGGACTCGTCCCCAAAAAATATAGGATAAATAACCTAACCGTCAAAAACCCTCGACTCGAACTAGAAAAAGAGCTGTAACTTTTAAACGGCTTAACAGATTTTCATGAAACATATGTAAGACGATACCCGATTAAACAAGGTTTCAATTAAAAAACTGCATTGAATTCGGTCAATCCGTTTTGGAGCTACGATGCCACAGACAGATACATAGATACACACTACAAACTTATAGCACCACTCTTTTTTGTCAGAGGTTAAAAATCGGCGAAATTTTATTAATGAATATAGTTTTTTAACTAATACGAAACTTCATACCGCTGTCGACAGGTTTACCTTGAAAGACAGTTACACACGATGATGAAATATCACCAAATTTTACTGAACTAGGCGCAAACTTAGCATATTTCTGATTGATTGATGAACGCGGTCAGGTTTTGACATGTTAAACATTTACCGGTGTTTTAGTAATAAATCATGTCTAGGTCTAAACCTGGATGAAAAATGATAGTTTGGCCTAGATTTTGTTTGAGGAAAAAATATGTTTACTGGCTGAAGTTTTATCTGTATTAAAAGTTTGGTTTCTAAGATTAGTACTGAGTCAATAAGCAAAAAAAAAAGCAGGTAGTCTGATAAGTGATATTAAAGCCTGCTTTTAACTTTTCATTACCTTGACACTTTGGTAAGACATCTTGACGTTAAATCAAGTTAGCTGATCGATGCCCATTTTTTTTGCACATGAGGGATAAGCAATTCCATGCATTATTACAAAAAAAAAAAAAGATCCGGCTTTTTATGTTTTGTGTATGCATGCTATTGTGATTTTGGTGTCCTGTGTGCAAAAAATAAATTTATTTTCATTTTTTATTTGGTGAAAAAGGGAAGAGACAAAAATTGAGGAAAAAACATCTTTTTACCGTTTTCTCTCTCGATTTTTCGTTTTATCTTCTGTTACGGAGACAAAGGGCGGAGAAAACGGGTTTGTCTTCCCGAAGTGCTAGCCCAGTTGCAAATGATTGCGGGAAATACCTATATGCCAATGGCATTAAGGGAGCTACTAATTGTCACAAGAATCACATCTTATCATGCTCGACGGCATGTTTCTTTAATTTAATTTTTTTATTAGAAGTGTAGCAATTTTTCTTTTTGTTTCATTTATTGTGAATTCTGTGCCGTCATTATCCCGTACGGAATAAAATTATTTTTCTTTCTCTCTTTCTTTCTTTCTTTCTATCTCTTACCAAAAGGAAGACGCCTAGAAGGCAGAAGCCCACAATCACGCAGTGTTTGCTCATGACGTTAATAAAGCCCTAATTTTATGCCAGAAAAAATTAAAGGCATGCTCTGGTTATCATTCTACTGGACCAACTCGGAAATGATGAGAAAAATAACGACAACTCCATACATTTTGACCCAGTTAGGTATTCAGTTTTACATGGAACAGCTGGATTTTTTCCTTGATTTCACAGATGGTCTGATAGTAAAAGTTGGTTAGTCGTACATGGGACAAGCTAATCACTTACTCTGGACAGCGTTACCTCTAGCCAGGATCTATAGTGAACACCAATCTAAAAAACTGGTGTTCCCCAGCAACACGGAACGAAAACATCACCCATTTCCATTTTGTAGAGCAAAATCCCAATCTAAAAAATACGTACCTAATAATTTCTCTAACAAAAAATGCCAATTACGTTTTCTGGCTGACCTAGAAATCGAGGACAATTTATTTTATTGAGAGAATAAATTATTTACTTTCATTTGTGAGTTTTTTTTAGACTTAGCACAGCAATATACTTAATTTCCAATTCTAAAACGGTTTTAAGAATAGGCAGAAAGCTTTCTTTATAACGATAAGTGCATTTCCGACGTATTTCTTCCATCTTTTGTTCAGCGGTGGCCTAAAAATCCGATACAGAAGCAAGTTTGGGAACGGCTTTATAGTTTTATCACGGCATTGTGCTTCTACAATATCATTTGTTGCACTCAAACTGCGCAAGATAATAATGTCCGAGACATGGATTTAGGCGAAATGGAACGGGTATTGGAAATATAAAGACACGGTAACTGTTTTATAAATATTTTTCGTTTTACTATAACCTAACCGTCAAAAACCCCCGACTCCAACTAGAAAAAGAGCTGTAACTTTTGAACGACTAAACAGATTTTCATGAAACAAAGCTAAGATGATACCCGATTAAACTAGTTTTCAATTAACAAAACTGCATTGACATCGGTTCATCCGTTTTGGAGCTACGATGCCTCAGACAGATACACAGATACACACTACAAACTTATAACATCCTTGTTTTTTGTCGGCGGTTAAAAACAGGCAGAGTCGTAGAAATGGGAATTACATTTTATTTTTAGTCTTTCTCTCATCTACTTTGTTATTTTCACCTAATCTCAAAGAAGTCACCCGTAAAAGGCTTTTTAATGTTTTGTAGAAAAAGCGAAATTCGAATCTTGGTGTTAAGTTCCCCTTAAGTAATCCTTAATGGAACGAAGTCTCTTAAAAGTTTGTAAGACTAAAATCGAAATCTGAGCGACATTGTTCCTTAGATAGAATTCTACTAGTCTTTCGGATTATGATTGAGATGATTATTGGTCAAAGGTCAAGTTATTTAAACCTCCAAATTTTTAATGGAATTCATAATCCTACTAATATTATAAATGTGAGAGTTTGGATGTTTGTGAATTTGGATATTTGTTAATCAATCACGTCTTACCGGCTGAACGGAATAACTTAAATACAACTTGGGGAAAGATATAGGCTGCTTTTTATCTCGGAAAATAATTCTATTTTCCAGGATTATGAGATCAAATGTCAAGTGCCAAGTTATCTAAACTTCCTATCTGTTAATGGTATTTTACTCATAACAGTTTCTGGGGGCCTAAAAAGGCCGCTTTAGGTGAATCATAATATGATTCATATTACGAATGTCAAAATGTCTACTTAATTGACGATTTTAATGTCATGGGCATAAGGTTCATATTCAGTAATCATCTGTTTGACAGTTACTAAGCAGATCATTAGATGAATTGCTGAATGTGGCCTTTTTAGGCCCCCTGTTAATGGTATTTTACACATAACAGTTTCTGATGTCACTTCTAGTGCTATCGCGTTTTACGTCCAAAACTTTGTTGTTTTTAGTGAATCCAACGGTTTCCCGTATTCACTTCTTATACAATCCCGTTTCAGTTGCCAGTGCAAAATTTTGAATGAAAATTAAGATATTTTGCCTGGCAACATTTGTCATAGAGCTTATCTAGGTTTTGTTGTACCATTAAGTTTTTGCTCGGAGGGTTATGTGCAATTTATAACTCTTCTAGGGCTGTCATTGTTTTGTTTTTTTGTAGGGGTGTCGCTTTAGGGACGTGTTGAGTGACATTAGCTTTGAGTTTGAAGCTCGGATTTCCCGTGGCCTACTTTTCAGCTTTGTCAGGTGACTTATCTTGTTTGAAATGACATTCTTTTTGAGTTTCTAGAGCGTAAAAGACGTAACACATATTTTTTTTGGTGTTCTTTCTTCTTTCGAGCTCTCGCATGATGAAAAGATTTGCCAGTCTTCTAGGTTTGTGACAGAACTGACTGTCAAGGGTGTGTCGGAAATTCTTAAGGTATCGTGACTTGGCGAGGCTCTTTCTGTGCACGGTGCTGTTTGCACAAGTGATTTATTGGAATAGTGAGAATGTAATTTCTCGGATGCTCGCGTCCGGTGTGTATGTTGCATGAATAATATTGCGAAATTGGTAGCGTGTCTGAAGGTCTGAAAATGTTTTTATTGTTTATAAAATACTAGCTTCCGCCCGCGGCTTAGTCCGCGTGGTATCTTTATAAATTCTAGCCTATGTTAGTCAGTGACAATATTCTGCTGGTGAAAGATTTTTTTAAATCGGTCCTTTAATTTTTGAGTTTATCCATTACAAACAAACAAACAATCAAATCTTATCTCTTTCTAATATGAGTACCTATAGATTAAAAATTTAATTTAATTACAAATAACGTGGGCTTTTGTCCAACAGTGGGATGATAATATAGGTTAACAGAATCAATTAATTAAAAAGAGACGATTATGGCCGCGCACATTTTTTTAAATCATATACATTATTCTTTGGAATATTCAGTAACTAGGTACGAACTCAGCACAAATCTGCCTGTAATAAGTTTATGATCCAACTAATAAAATCAAGGCAAGTAACACTAGAACAATTCGACTAACTAACGTAGTGTGGGGCTCATATAAGTAAATTAATCTTACGCGCTGGCGAGCCGAAAACCAATTTTTGGGGCACATCCCTGGCCTCTGCGGTCTCCTCTTGACACGTGACGAGGGGCGAACGTTACTTAGTTTAGGTACCAAATACAGGCGTGAAGTTCAGGCAATTTTCAAAAACAGTAATTTTAAAGACATAAAATGGTCCTTCGGTACTCTTTAAAATGATATAACATAATAACCTAAACGTCACCCCCGACTCCAACTAGAAAAATAGCTGTAACTTTTGAACGACTGAACAGATTTTCACGAAACATAGCTAAGATGATTCCCGATTAAACTAGCTTTCAATTAAAAAAAACTGCATTGAAATTGGTCCATCCGTTTTGGAGCTACGATGCGACAAACAGGCACACTGATACACAATACAAACTTGTAACACGCCTCGTTTTTGTCAGGGGTTAAAAAGGGACTAATTTCTGGGGCACATTAATGTCAAGATAATTGACAGATGTGTCCCATCGATTTGCTCCATGGGCGATGTATCGTCACCCATATCGCTGGCACATAACCACAGCTAAGTTTCATTGATGGATTACTTATAAAATATCAAACACGATAGCAAAGTCTTTATAGACATTAAGAACAACTTTCCGTCAGAGACTAACATTGAAATCGGAAAAAAAATCTGCTGTTCCATAAAAATAATAAAATATAAATTCTTTACTAAATGTATGGAACAGCAGAAATTATTTTCGGTTGGTCCCATATTAAAAGTTGTTCATGACGATGAGTACAATGACGATGAGTAACCTAGTAGGTATTCATTAAAAAAACGGGATCTAGGATAACAAAAAAAATCTTATCTAAGTACTGGATAAGATTTTCTGTTTGCCATTTTGTCTAGCCATATGTCACGGTGTTAGTTGAACTTGTAGCCGCAACCTCCAGTTTTTGCGAGCGATATAATAAATTATGTAAGGATGTTATTGTCCTCCGATGGTATCTTAACTTGGTGGTTCCATTTGCTCAAGTCTTGGATTATTTATAAAGGCTTGGTCCTTTTGTCCGGAGTCGCTATTATAATGTGAATTACACCATCGTTTAGATGTTTTAATTACTGTTGTCGCCTTGAGAGTTAATGAAATTCTTCTTTTGTTGATGGTTTGGTGTCGGGAGTGAATTTTTTTGCTGGTTTTCTTAATATAATATTATTATTACAGTAATGTTTTATTTAGGATAGGCTGATTTGAAAATACTTTGCACCTCTGAAATTATACAGGGTTTTAGGTATACTTTAAGTTTTACATCTGATTATTTTTTATTATTTAAGGCCGGGCACATATTTCCGATTCGCTGGTCTTATTTCTGATAAGAAAGACCAAAAGTATTCTTACTTATTGATCGATAGTATCCATAGTAACAAAATTATGTTTATCCCACAATAATCGACATTTAAGTATGTTTCCCTGTTCAAACAATGGGACTAGCAAATTGGAAATATGGATTCGGTCTAAGAGTTATCAACATTTTTACTAATATCAAAACTACTTAATTACTACTCATAATATTTTTTTTACTCTTATAACAAAATTACGTCACCTACAGTACAAAATTACACAACTTTACAAGTTCAGAAATTCGAATCCGAGGATGTTTGGATGACTTTTAGACTGGATACTATCGGTTTCATAATGGAACAAACGTCTCTGACACTCCGAAGTTACTGCCAGTCAGGAATTGAGACGGCTTTGATTTCAAAGTTTGACAGTAGTACCTTACCTAGGTGTGAGGAAGGCACTTGTCGAATCAATACCGGGTTGTCGGGTCTTGTCTTTATTGATTATTATAATGCTCTTATGTATGTAATTAGAATTTATATATATTAGTAAGTATGCCTATTATAATATAATATTGATAGTTTCGAGCGTATGGCACTCGTGGGTTGCAGCTGAAAACCAGCGTCAGGTGGCCAGTATCACTGCCTCCTGACATTATGCTGAGCTGCGGCCTTTTGGCACAACAACTTTTTATTTTATATGTTTTCTTTGTTATTGGTTTTATTTATTTTTTGTTGTGCTAATAAAGTATTTTTCTTTCTTTCTTTCTTTCTTTCTTTCTTTCAATAACTAATATTTGGAAAGTTTGATTTACTTGCCTTCGTCCGTGCGTCACTACAGGGGTGCCAACTGAAAATCAGCGTTGGGATCTCCACGCCCATCTAATGCTGAGCTGTCTACTCTTTCGGCATGGGCTTGTTTGACAGAATATTTATTTCTTATTTGGTTTTTCTGTAGTGTTTTTTTTTTATCTTTAATCTTCTCTCTCTTGTGGTATCATTGTGTCCGAGCTGAATGTTTTCTTTTTATTTGGAATTAAAAAATAATTAAACTTTAGTCCACACTTTTTTTTTTCTCCTGTATCGTGGGTACAGTTTACAAACATACATCACACAAGCACACACACCCAGACACGGAAATACTATCTCTAGAGTTCAGGCCAGGGATGGTGAACCTTTTCATATATACGTGCGAATTTTTTCAATTATATCTTTACTTGTGGCTTTTACGTGCCAACAAGCAATTTTAGGGAATAAAAAAATAAAAAAATTAGGGTCCCAATTCTTTACGGTCTTAGATTTATTGGTCAGGTAGGTTCTACTCATTATGTCTTGTCATCGCCATCTGCCATCGCTGGCACGCGTGCCATTGGTTCGCCATCCCTGGTTTAGGGCATATAATATTGTTCCGTGTTGCTTACGCCCTATGGCAACCGTGCCTTCAGCTATACAGGATGTTTTTTTATGTAGTGCGCATAATTCGTAGTGATTCAGTCTCTGTTCCTAAATGCAACCGCAGTATTGGGATACACTTTAAAACAAAACGAAAATTCGACTTAGTATGGGGGACACGCATAATTTACTAGCACAACCTATACAAAATCAAACTCTTATTTTGTTTTGGGGTGAATTTTAGTAATGTGGTTGCATTTAGGAATCTGAATCATTCAGCAAATTCTGCGCAGTACATAAAAAAATATCCTGTATATCGAAGACTGCCAAGGATTATCTATTGGTCATTAAAATTAGAGAAACGAGACCCCAGCCCGTATTCAGTGGCATCCGACCAAATTTATGCTGAAACTCTTGCATAAATTGCAAGTTCCTGTTAAATGTATCCATTACACGTTGACATTGGTTAAGGTACGGTTCTCTTAATGCGTTTGTTTGCTGACAGATCTTGTTTTACATTCAATAAGGCCCGATTTAAAAGCTCACGTGAGGAAATACAAATGCGAGTTTCAATATAGCTTTTTCCTTGATGCTGACTCCCTGAATATTTTCTCGAAAGAAATAACCTAACCATCAAAAACCCCCGACTCCAACTAGAAAAAGAGCTGTAACTTTTGGACGGCTGAACAAATTTTCAGGAAACAGTTAAGATGATACCCAACTAAACAAACTAACCAACTACTACCTAACTAACTACCAAACCAACTAACTAACCTACCTAACTAACTTGGTTTAATAAACTAGGTTTCAATTAAAAAGATACTGCATTGAAATCGGTTTATCCGTTTTGGAGCTACGATGCCACAGACATATATACAGATACACACAACAAACTTGGAACACCCCTCTTTTTGTCGGGGGTTATCATCTTAGCTATGTTTCATGAAAATCTGTTCAGCCTTTCATAAGCTACAGCTCTTTTTGTAGTTGGAGTCGGGGGTTTTTGTCGGTTAGGTTATAAGCTTGCTTGTGTCAATAAACTATAACCTGAATCCTAATTCCAAATCATGCCTTGCGAATTCCTCTATAAATATATCTCCTAAACCTACTTTAAACCTTAAAAGACGACTCTCTCTCTCATAAATCTCATCTCTAAAAACCGGTGCAATCGAGCTGACGCATCAGTAAGACTGCACTTTAAAATCCGAGCACTTCGTGCCCTGGCGTCGCTCCAAGCCGCGAGTAGCCGCAGATGACGAAGCGTCTCCGACTCGTTATCGCACTTCTGACGTGCAGACCGAAGACATTTAACTGCGATTAGGTACCGCAGACTTTTCATTCAAGTTAGAATTTTCAGAAAATTCTGATAGTTGCATCAATTCTTTCATGCGTATATTTCGGGGGTTGAAAGAAAGAAAATTGCGTATATTGGCATAATTAATAGAACAAATGTACGTTTATGCCAAAAGGGCCTCAGCTCAGCATAATGTCAGATGGCAACACTAGATTCTACCACTTGACGCTGATTTTCAGCTGCAACCCACGGGTGCCATACGCTCGACCGTGCTTGTTCTTAACTAGTTTCTGATACGATCAGAACCCTTCAAAGGCTCTTCATGCGTTGAAGTCGTATCTATCAATAAATTGACCTTATTGGAGTCCATTCCTGGAAACTGATTGATCATAAATCGACTTAATACGGAAGGTAGGTATCGTAGTCTAACCTGTGAAAGACGTTTTTATTTATAAATAAACAACATCATCGTCAGCCTGTAGCAGTCCACTGCTGAACATAGGCATCTCTAATCGCACACCATCTGGCTCGATCCTCGGCTACTCTGTTACCAGCCACACTGCGAAAATCGTCGCTCCACCTATCCTGAGGGCATCCTACCCTACGTTTGCCGATTCGCGGCAAAGTAAACTGGAAACTAAAATAATAATATTATGTTATTCAAAAAATCCTCGCCAGTGACAATCTCACGAATCCTTAACTACTTCTCCTTATTTTTATATCCAAGATAAGATCACAATCGCGTCTCCTCAATCCACATAAAATCCATAAAATCAATGCCCACAATTGACTAAATAAAACGCAAAAATACTAAAACCATATAAACCTATATGGAAATGAAAATACCAAAAAAGCACAAAAAGATTGGATATGCGACACCGATCACACCTGACATGCAAAATAATTAAAATTCCGTGTACATCGCAGCGCGACTGTAGTTATTTATAGAACGCGTTGCGCATAATCGTAAAGTCGCGATAAAGTCGCCGGTTTATGCGACCGGGTCGTACGGGCCACTATGCGACGCATAGTCCTAAATTGTATTGATAATTGCCCTCGGTCGAGAACAGTTTCCTGGCCCATGTGATAATTTGAACTTATGTTTTATGGAGAATAGAATAGAATAGAAAGTCTACGTATTGAAATGGCTCGAGGAAGCTAGAATTACAAAATTATTATTTTCTTATAGTAAGATTTTACAGTCATTACATAATATTTGCAATTCATTAGTATGTAAGGCGAAAAAATGTAAGCTTAGATTCGATTTACATAAATTGTAATTCAGTGTATTCCCATAGGGCGTGGGTATCTAGTTGTTGCAAGTTTTTTTCTACCAACAAATGTTACTAACTTAGTATATATGGTCCTACCTTTCTAGTCTAGGGGGCCTAAAAAGGCCACATTGAGCAATTCATCTAATGATCTGCTTAGCAACTGTCAAACAGATGATTACTGAATATGAACCTTATGCGGATGACATTAAGAGTCGTCAATTATGTAGATATTTTGACATTTGTAATATGAATCATATTGTGATTCATCTAAAGCGGCCTTTTTAGCCCCCCTGATCCCTTGAAGTCCCTATTGTACTCCTCATTATGAATAACTTTTACCATAGAACCAACCATAAAATCGCGCAAAAAGAATCAGCTGTTCCATAATGTAGGTAATATTTCTCGACTAGATGTAATAACCAAACCGTCGAAAACCCCCGACTCCAACTAGAAAAAGAGCTGTAACCTTTGAACGGCTGAACAGATGATACGCGATTAAACTAGCTTTCAATTAAAAAATCTGCATTCAATTCGTCCATCCGTTTTGGAGCTACGATGCCACAGACAGACACATAGATACACAGATACAAAAATAAATGACATTTTCAAACCTGTGTCCCTCGATGGGCTAGTCTGAGGCCTACCGTTGTACTTTACACCTATATTTGGCAAAGAATTTCCTAATAGACAAACCTACCAACAATTTGCTTGGCCTGGGAATCATATCCAGAACCCCTCACTCAGCAGCTGTACTTGGTACTTTATGACAATCTTCCGAAAATGCTTATTCATGAATATCTAGACTCGTAATTAGGTCACCTATTTAGCTACAGCCTACTTTGGCACACTCATACAACCACTTGCGAATGCCTCCATTTCTTTCGTGATTGAAATAACCTTTTAAAAAAAGGAAAAACCGACTTCAAAAATCTAAAAAGTATAAAATAAATTTCTTAAAACCTTAACTGCTTCTGAAACTCTGTGCCACTGTCAGTGAGATTTTTAAGAAAATGATTTTATATTTTATAGTGTTTTGAAGTCGTTTTTACTTTTTTTAATGTTTATTTTATTTTTCTATTTGTAGTGGCATAAAGAATACATAAACATGCGATCACAGCAATCCCGAGTGATTTGCTGTTATCTATTGAAGAGTCCCTTAGTCTAACTCCGAAGATCTTCGTCAGAGACCTTTCAAACAAAAAAATATTTTTCATAATCGTTTCTCAATTGACGGAGAAATCTGTGAAAATAACATAGAACCTCCTCCTTTTTTTAAGTCGGATAAAATGTTATAAAATCAATATATGCGCTAATTTGTTACAAGTTGCTTTATAAGAAGCTTTTAAATACAAATGTAATAGGTAGGTACTCCAAAATCTTTGACGAAATAACTAGTTAATTTATAAAAATCTTATTGTCTCCCTCTCTCCTAAGATTGAATCCAAAAACTTTCATCCAGTTACGAGGGACGAGTAAACACTTGCAAGTTTCTCAGTTAAAGAGCGTCTGTAAGAAATGCAGTTAAAAATTTACACCGCGCATTTCGGTCGTAAAGTTTTTAATTAGGTAGTTGTAAGTTCTCAAATTCTGGAGGTTTTAGCTTCGCGACTGAGTTTGAATAAATGGCGTAGAAATTGTTATCTTTATAGGAGTTTTCTTCTAGAGTTTCGGCCAAGTTTGAGTCTCCACATAGTTCTTTATTCTTGGGAGGAGTGTGTCCATGATAGGGTTGATTTTACCCAACTTTATCCTCGAGAATAACTATACCAGGAATGATTTATCTCACCATATTTACTCTTGGATAACTTCGTTTACGTATCACCGCATTACACCATAATAAATTTAATCTCGTAAACTCTTATAAGTGTTTTCTTCTAGAGTTTCCGCCAAGTTTGAGTCTCCACATAGGTCTTTATTCTTGGGAGGAGTGTGTCCATGATAGGGCCGATTTCACCTAACTCTCTTATCCTCGAGAATAACTAGGTATACCAGTAATTATTTATCCCACTATATTTACTCTTGGATAACTTCGTTTACGTTTCACCACATTACACCAAACTAAATTACATCTTGTAAACTCTCTCGTGTCTTGTGATGTAGGCTCAATCCGAATGAACAAGACGAAATAATGTATAAACCGACTAAATGAAATTGCGTACGTCCTCTGTGTTATGTTATAATTATGAACTGTGTAGGTATTTCCTTTTAGTAGGTATAAATGTAATAAATGGCGCCATATTAAATTTCATGTAACGTCATATAGCCTTTAACTAGCGGACAATTAAGACGCTTCTAAAGCTAACTCATTTGTCGAATTATGATAAGTAGTTCAGAAGTTATGAGGGAACAGATGAACATACATACATACCGGTCAAACATATAACCCTCTCCGTAGTCGGGTAAAAAAATATGTAACCTCAATGTTGCAAAACAAAGTGTCAAAAAAATCTGCTAACGCCATATTAAAGTTTTATTCCTGGTATAAATTATTTTCAGCAGTATGATTAAGAAATAAGAAATTGATACATTTGCCATACCACGTTTCTTAAATTTTTCAAGCAATATCGTTGATAATAAACATCTGATATTTACAAAAACATCTTTATACCCAGTCATATAATATTTCCAAGATTTTCCTCTCCGTGATAACACAAATATAATATAAAGAGATTGACCAATGCCGTGGAAAATTAAACGGTGTCCATTCTCAAATACCCAGAAAGATATCGCGATAGGGTCCCGTACGGTCATCACGCTTAAGAGCCCTTTTCTCGAGAATTTCTTGCGGAATTATCATCCCTATTGGATTATTTATGGCTGGAAATTGATGTTATCAAATGTCGGATGTTTTCGAAAATAGTTGTGTTGTAGAAATCATTTTCTTCTGTAGTTTTCGAGATTATGGGATTGCATGTAACTCGGAATTCCGAGATTCTCTTGATACATTTATCGATAATACTTTACGGCTTATACAGTACCTCTACCATGAGTTTTCCATGCCGTCTAATGTTCACGTTTACATGCAATATTTGTATCGGAATTTTTTCAGCGCCTCTAGCGGTATAAATTGTGAACTAAAGTCACTATACAAATATTGCATGTGAACGTGAACGTTCGACGGCACGGAAAACTCATGGTAGACGTACAGAGCTTATCCTCAAGAAATTAAACCGTAATGATATGAAGGCTAAAGCCTCATAAAAACTATAAATGTCGGTGGAAACCACATAGAAATCTAGAAAGAAAGAAATCATTTTTATTCTGGACATCTGGACAATGGTTCCGATGTTTCTAACAGTGGATAGGAACAGACTGTCAATGACGATCAAAATGACGATGAATATTTCAGTAAGCTCGATGTAGTTGACAGGAGAGAAGGAATTACTCCAGCAAGTATTTTTTTCTTCTTTTTGATGACGCTTCTGTGCACTTCGTTCACTATGTCAGTCAGCCACAGTTTGGTACGGGCTTCGATTGTGCAGCCAGATAGTGCCTTTTCTGACTTGATAAAACTGGTGGGCTGGTGAATATTAAAGATGTATAATCGACACCAAGGAGAAGACTATGAATGATGATGATGAGGAAACGTAATTAGAAAGAAAGAAAGAAAAATCATTTATTTGCCACAAAAAAACAAGACACTATAATGATATACATAGGTAATAAGAAGAGGACAGGTGCATAGACAGAGAATACATTTTTCTTAGGATGGCAACAGTTTAAAATTAAGTAGAAAAAACAAAACAAATTAAAAAATATGTGGTTATACTGCACCGACTGAGCATCACCTTGCCTTTTGACTATTCAGTGTGTCCCGAGCTGGAGCAAATGGGTGTTCCGCTCAGCATGTGCCAGGCTATGGCACCTGACGCTGACATACTTCGATTTGACGAGAAAAATATCTCCGCAGTACTTTATTAAATAATAAAGATTTTTCTAAGTTCACTCTTCCAGTACATCCAATACCGCCATCGTAAATTATCCCCAAAAGGACCTAGTAAGACCGAAAAATAATAAAAAAGGATTAACTTTAGAAACGTAAGCCGAGAAAGGCGTAAAAAGGAAAAATACATAAATAAAACCACAAGACAATACTATGCAAATGTTCGTTCCCGACTGGTCGAATGGTCGAATATAGTGCGAAATATTATGCGTGTATTGACAAAGGCTGTGTGCATACTGACGACTTTGCTTTTACAATTTTACTAGAGACCTACCTGGAATAGGGAAAATGCATGTATTTTACATTTTTGGATTATCGTAAAGATTGTTTTAAATAAATATAGTGAAAAGAAAAATAATTAAATAGAATAGATCTTCATTTCATGTAAACCAAATACAGGCACTTATGAAATGTCGAGACTATAGGTGCGCGGTTCCAAATAGTAGGTGCTATGGAGAAGAACCGGCAAAAAACTCCACGGAATCTCTTTTAAAATAATAGATTACAATCTTGATTAGTACAATGTTGTGGTAAGGCTGCGAGAATAATTTATATCAAAATATAAATTTCAAATGACGCCAAAACACATTCATTGCAGTCCTTGCATTGCTCGTTCATAGCATGTCACTAAGGTTACCAAGGAAACACGAAGGAGTGACGTCATAATCTAGATGATGGTGTTTGAAATACCGTTCCGTTTTACGTAATATAAATTAACGATAATTTGTAAAGAGTTGAGTATAGCATGAGTATGAAGCGCCTATTGACAGTGTGGCTTGCCTGTGTACTATTCGTGTGACGTCATGTCGCTTTAACAGAGTTCGTGTTCGTTGTAGTGTTAGGACTATGAAGTTTGTGTGTTTATCCTAACTCGTATGTAAGCGAAGACTGACAAAATACATACAAGATCATAGTGATTCTATATGAGATAAGCAGTAAAGTTGGTATTAGAATGAAAGTGCTGTCTGAAAACATATTTAGCGTAACGATTGATAAGTAGATGCAAGACGTAGTGACAGGTTATTAACCCTTCGATCATGTCAGCAGTCAATGTGTCAATATCGTTAAAACTGAAATCCAATATCTACTGGCGCTATGTCCATACTAGAGAGAAATACTTGACATAAGCTTCATGTAAGTAATTTTAATCGATAAATAATTGTAACCGGCTTAAGTTGACTTTTAGGTGCGACGACGGATAATTTACGGCGGTTAATTTATCCGCCGCAGTCCGCCGTCCGTCGCTGGACACTAGCGATGTATTTACTAGCTGAATTTTTGTCCGCTGTGTGTGATGTTGCATAGGATTTCTGCTCCATCGTCGCAGCAAAAAGTCCACTGGACAAAAAGTCTATTGGATAAAACATCCATTGGACAAAAAGTCTACTGGATAAATAGTCCACTGGACAAAAAGTCCGCTAGAAAAAACGTCCATTGGACAAAAAGTCCGCTGGACAAAACATTCACTGGACAAAACATCCACTGGACAAAAAGTCCGCTAGACAAAACGTCCTCTAGAAAAAACGTCCATTGGACAAAAAGTCCAGTGGACAAAAATTCCACTGGACAAAACATCCACTGGACAAAAAGTCCGTCGTCTGCTCAGCGCCATAGAAGCACATAAAATATGTCATCGTTGGACTTTTACTCTTTGTAGTTACAGGTTAGTAAATCACCAAACTGAGATAGAGGGGCAAGGGAATACTCTTCTATTGATTACTGAGATCTTCTGGATCATCCTGGGCAGTCAGCCTCGATACCACCATTGAAAGAAAGAAAGATATATAGTTTATTGGTACATACATGCTAAGAACACAGAAAATAAAAATAAAATAAAATCAGTAGTTGTGCCAAACGGGCCAGCAGTTCAGCATAATGTTGGGTGTCAGTACGTTAATACTGATTACCCAACGCTGGTTTTCAGCTGCAACCCAGGGTGCCATACGCTCGTAACAAAAAACAAAGATAAATCAAGCAGAAAAATGAAAATAAAAACAGGTTAACATTGCAACATTGCTGACTGGTTAATCTTTCCACAAAGAGCGATACCCATGAGATAGCTTGTACCGACACGATAGAACAAGAAGACCACCAAACTGTTCATCCCCAAAAAAGTCGCCCATTTGAACAAATCCTAACACTATAGCGACAAAAGCCGAAACATTTCACAAGTCTGCGACATAAACACGACGCGCAATTGATCGCGTCGACAAAACGACTTATTTATGCACCATGCCCCGCCCGTAAACAATCGGCTGGGTCCGCTACGTTTTGCGATTTAAAGTATTACTCTACGTTTTTTAAGGATATTTCTTTGTATGAAATACATGAGAAGTCACGCCTTGTATCTATGAAAGGCAGACGCGGTGGCGGTCTGTTTTGTTGTAACACATAATTTTGCTCTGTCAGGGCTTCACTGCGTGGTTATTTTGGCTTACAGTTCAGATGGCATACGGCAGACCGCGAAAGAGATGGCGGGACGAACTAAACACGTTCAACAAGGACTGGTCATCACTGGCACATGATCGAATAGCATGTAAATCAAGGGGGGAGGCCCTTGCCCAGCAGTGAGATGATATAGGCTAACAGTAACAGTAACATGACCCTTGCCTTCTTTAAATATGGATCCCCTTCGTGGCAAAAAATGCTACTAAAGAATTTGGTCCTTAGATCCTGGGATCGAGGACCAAATTCTTTACCGTTACCAATATTTTCATCACATCACATCATTATTGCTTTGAAATCTTAATTCCTGAGATGTGAATCAGTATGATTAGTCAATAACTATTACCTACTGTTATTTAGCAAAGCTAATGGTAATTAATGTTTTTTTTTTACTTAATACTCAGTAATACTGAGATTTTGATTTGGGTTGAGTATGATAATGATCGTATTTTTTTTAAATATCTAGTTAGATTTTTAAGTCCAATATCGTAATAAAATTGAAGACATCCTTATAATACGAGTATTATATTATAACTACAAAACATAAGATATAATTCTATTTTAAGATACAGGCTGATCCAGAAAATAAATAACCTGGGCGTGCGTGTGGGCAGTATTTATTGTCGGCACTTCGTCCTGGGACGAGCAATGAATCACCCTGTATAAGGCACGCGATGCCTCGCGTTTGGGTGTTGATGGATTTCTTGTTCAAGCTACTGTCGAACTGGGGTGTTCACTTTTGATTTATAGTGTCCAAGTTAAATATTGGGTTGGTGCTGACGGTGGTAAATTTAGTGTGGAGTTAATTTGAAAATTAGAGATCGCTGTAACATTTTTGAGTTCTTAAGGGACGCGTGACGATATTGATGCTTTGACAGTGTTAATTCAATACGATATAACAATACTTTATTTGAAAAATGTGTTACAAATGATGAGGTAGATCTATATTCTACCGGTGCATGCAAATATAGGCTAGAATAATAATATATTAAATGTCATTATCACAAATAATTAATGGTCCTAAGTAAACTTATTTTCAGTAATTTTAATCCCGACACGAAGAGGTTTCAATGCGTAAAGAACGAGCACCAACCCAAGGATTAGCCAAGCTACGTGTCCCTAATTTGTCGACATCTACAACCAAATGTTAATCCATTAATTCTTTTGACATTACATCAAATATCCGAAAAACTTTGTGATATTTGTTCGTATCTGTTTCAGGCCTCCAATCACGGACACGTACTTGCCTGAGCCAGTGGAGCATAATTTTTTCCGTCCCAACGGTGACAGTTTCATTAAAGTCAGCGAACCATGTTCTACATTTACAAGTAAAATGCGTTGAAACTGGTCGAGATAATTCTGCAAAAATATAAGGTCCAACATTTCTAGTGCCGATCCTTTTAAGAAATTATTGCTTATACTCAACATTATGAACAACTTTTACAACGGGACCAACTCTGAAATCGCGAAAAATAAAAAGAAACTGCTGTTCCATACAAATAATTCAATATTACTAGACATAAATTTTGGGACATCAGTTTTAATTTTTCGCGATTCTAGGGTTGGTTCCATAGTAAAAGATTTTCATAATGATGAGCATAATAACGCAGGGATCGGGACTAGAAAGGTAGGACCTTGTTCAATTGAGAAAGTGATGTAATTGAGTTCTTTCAGGTTTTTTCTGATCCTCTGCACAAGGCCACCTCATTTATTTCTGTTCATTTTGTAAAAGACTAAGGCGTTGGACATACGAGAATAGGCAGCAGCATCCTCCGTCCATGTCATAATGGTAATATTCCACTCACCTAGGTTCAGCAGTGAACGTTAACATAACATTATACGGAATGGTTTTATAATACATACTATTTCATACCACCTTTTATAAAGATAGGAAGTACCTACATAAATATAGACTATAGTCTTTCTAAACCGGACAAGCGGTTTATTTACTTAGCCTAATATTGCTTAACGACTACAAAAAATTTTGGTGTATAAAAAAAAAAAAAAAATCTTGAGATTAGGTAGGTACTTTATCCTATAGAAATACAGTTCAGACCTCAAGTTAGTAAAAGCAACAAGATTTATATTCACAACTACTCAGGTATTTTCCTGTTATCCTGTCCGGAATATCAAAGAAAAACTTCCTTTATTTGTGTAAGAATAAAAGAGTTGTTTTATAAAACTTCAAGGAAAGAAAAAGATAAAAATCTCGAAATATCGGAGTCCTTCTCTGAAATTTGCCTGTCTGAATAATAGAATACAACGAAAATTTTACTTATATCTAATAAAATATACCTTTCTAAAAATATCTGTGTTTTTAATGTCTCATAAAAATAACATAAATGTCTTCCGTACACAAAGACCAATTTTTAGCCAATTCAAAATATTGTGTAGTAACTATGAATTTTAAAAATTATTGAATGTTTTTGATAATTATAATTATTAAATTATTTATTCTTTGTTTCAGGTATGTTTCAATAATCACGTGCAGTTTATTTTATGTCATACTGGAAGTGAAAATTCTATGCTTTTGTAAGTACAAACATAACTAGTAACTATACATAGTTTAAATGGTAACCCCTTCACACCGAAGGTTATGGTTTTCAAATAAATAAATAACAAAATTGATTCAAAATTAAAATGGTAAAATACAATATAAATCTTAATAATAATAAAGGTATTACAATGTTAGCTATCTGTACTAGGATAAAAATGTGGCAAGAGGCGGCAAGAGCGCAAAAGAAAAAATAAAAAAGTGTAAATTAATTTCTTATTTCTCTACAGAGAAACGAAGTAAGGAATTTTCTCATAGCGAAAATTTACAATATAATTTGGTGCTTTCAGATTGTTTAACAACACTATTATTATGAGTCCTAAATGGTCGTATTATATTTAGCACGTTCTTAACCATATCTTAGTCGATCCTTTATAAAACTTAATATGTACCTTAATTAACTGGTCCTTATGTTCAAAATTCAATGCTTTGACAACCCCATGAATTTCCCATAAGGTCTGCGATTACGTATTCATGTTTCGTCATAAGAACAATAATATACCATAAATATAACGTTTTTATTATATATTATGTTATGATATGATACATGTAGGGTTGCCAACCGTACTATATATAATGTATTTCGGGTCTGTGTACTGTATGTGTACTGTTGAAGAAATATATAGTACGCAAAAATACTATATTTCAGTTGGGTGGATCAATCATTATTTTGCAACACCGAAGATAATAAATAACAAACAAATCCCTCACTGTAAAATTTATGAATGCACCTTACGATTACGTTTCGACTGATTGCGATGCGCGCGTATCCGAACGTGCCTCTATCTTGCTGCGCTCCGAACCTTTGTCTTTTTTGCTCTTTTCATAAAATACTTACAATTTTTTTTAAGTGTAAGTACTATATTTTTTATTCCTTATTTTGAAAAACACTAAGCTGCTGGAAAAATATTGGCAACCCTAGATACATGGTGCTTCGGGAATAGGCAATCATTTATGTAAGGACAGTAATAATTTATGATATTCTCCTTACTTTATACAAGATTGTTCAATATTGAGTATAGATACTGGAGTAAAAATACATCTATTTTTAGAACATATACAGGATGTAAATAGACCCGTTCACCGTGCTGAAGTCTACGCATACAGCTCATGAAACCTAGTAACATTTTGCAAAAATGATTGCTGGAAAACAACTTATATTTTTAGGTATTAAAAACAGCTGTTACATATAGCTCGCAGTGTGTAATGTGCGTAGGGTGGGTGGGAATCGCTTATATTTGATAATTATTAACATTTCAAATACGTCATTGTACAAAATGATGTCTTTGACCTAGAATATCTCGATAACCAGTCGGTTCCTAGGTATGGCGCAATTCAAAAAGACCTGCGTAACTATGGGAAGAATACATGGGTCTTGGCTAGCTGAAGGATTTTTTTACACCAGATATATTTATCTTACATCTGACCCATTACTGCTTGGCTTAACGATATTTTATAGTACGCGATAAAACTTTCAATATAATGTGGGTTACGTTTGATGGCATTATTACACGAGTATACTGCTATTAAATCGCGCATAAATATGTTTTAGCTGTCAAACGAACTGTCATTCAAATTGACGTAGTCATTCATACGCACTCTTGATAAATTTCATAATCCATGCAGATTGATAGTGTAATGTAGATAGCATTTATGGTCCTTTGAACCAAAATGAAAAAAGATCAAAAGACCACGTTAAATTGGGACCGGTAAATAAATATTAAAAGTGAACAAGAACAAACTTTCGAGACAAAACCTAACCTCAACTTCCGTTCAAAAAACGTGTAAAATTCAGAAATTCTCAGACAGCCCAGGTTACGATTCAAGAAAGCCAATCACGTCCCATTTATCGTGTTACCCCACTTCGAAGTTCGTTCTAAAACTGCGGACGACACTGCACCGACACTTAGAAATTCTCACACATTGGGCCCACCTTTACTTATCAAGTCCATTCTTCATCGACAACAATTTCCACATCACTAACTTCAACATCCATCGCTTCTTATGTTCTACAAACCACACAAGCGTATGTTTCTTACCGCGCAATGGATTTCGAATTGAGTGCGAATGTGTCGTATGTAGTCGAGGAGTTGTTGAGTCGTGGTACACAGGCATCCTTCCTCCGTTGATTGTATTTGCACAGCACAGTCAATAGGACTTAATTTTCTCCGAGCTTCGTTCTTCTGGTATTTTATTTGTAGTTTGTCGTAGTATTGAGTCTTATGTAGAGATGTATTGCGTTTCGTATGTGCGGTTTTAGTGTCTATTTGTCTTGTGTACGATTGTGTGAAGTAGGGGATTTTTACGCTGGAGTTTGGTGCTTAGGTAGTGATCATGTGTTCGTGGGATACTTTTAGTGGTCTATCTAACATACAGGATATTTTTTTATGTAGTGCGCATAATTTGCAGAGTGCTTCAGTGTCCGTTCCCTAATGCAACCGCAGTACTAAAATTCACTTCAAAACAAAATAAAAAAATGATTTTGTATGGCTACCGCTAGTAAATTATGCGTGTCTCCCATACTAAGTCGAATTTTCGTTTTGTTTTAAAGTATATCCCAATACTGCGGTTGAATTTAGGAACAGCCGGTCTACCGCGTAACTAAAATTGTAATGAACATCGACATCGGTATTAAACTTCAATACGATCGTGAGAGCCTAAACTTTGAGCTAACTTGTAAAAAAATTACCTATCATATAGTTGGGACTATTATCTTCATGATCGGTAAAAAAAATACAAATTAGCTCAAAATTTAGACTCTCACGATCGTATTGAAGTTTAATACCGATGTCGATGTTCATTACAATTTTAGTTACGCGATAGACCCGCAGACACTGAATCAGTCTACAAATTATGCGCACTACGTAAAAAAATATCCTGTATATTAATGTTTGTTTGTTCTAGTGATGAAACGATCATCACTTAGGGATGACGATTACGATTATCACAAACTTATAAAACATAAAAAAAAAAATCAAATGATTGAAATCAAAATGGTACAAATTTTTATAATCAACATTTAGTTATTGTAGATTTATAATCGAAAAGCACAGTTAGTCAAGCAAGTACACGTATTCTTTAAATGTTTCGCCGACCGCATTTAATATTTTCCTCTTAATAAGCGGCAGTGTAAATAAATCGAATAAATTATTAGTAAAAATGGCGAATCGTATTTCGCGTCAATTCCAACCATCCCACACTGACAACACAGAACACAACGTCAATATATCAACCTTTAAACGTAAACTCTTGATGTATTTATAGTCCAAACAAAGGCCAATTGATACCGAACCAATGGGCTACGATCTCAAGAAATCCCCGATACGGCAAAGCCTGAATCTTGGACGCATGTCTAGTTTTACACATCCAACACAGCAAGACCTTTAAAACCATTCATTTTCCACCAACAAGAAGACCATCTTACACTGGACATATCACGTGTCTTGTTGCAACATCCGACCCAACTTGATCTCCTTCTACTTTCAATTGCAAAGAGCAAGCAGGTCAATGTACATTGGACGTCAATAGGGTTGTGCCAACTAGATTCCCAACAACATTTCGAAGGTAATTGTGATCATGAATCAATCCTATCGCGAAATCCTTGTAAGGCAGACTATTCAAACGACATCTCTTCTGTGTATGGTATACATTGCTAGTTATGTAGCATATTGCTTTGTATTTCTTGAAACAAAATACGTAATGGTTGTCGGAATTTTAGATTCTTCATGAATTGATCGTAGTGTTAGTGAGGGGAATGAAGTCGAATGGATGTGTATGGGAAAACGATAGTTTAGGAAGCTAATACAAGAGAATTCCGGTAATATTGTTAACCCTTATTGGTTGTAAATGCTACTGTGAATTTGGGTGAGATTTGTGATCCTTGCCGTCAGGATGCCAGGGCAGTAACCGGTATTTATAGGTCACTAGGTTTCTCGGCACGTTTGGCGCTGTGCGTAAGCGTTAACTTTCTGCGCTTCATGTCATGGGTTCGATTCACACACGGAATAAATATTTGTATGGCCTACAGTTCCGGGTCTAGATGTGTGTATGCGAGTATGTAAACTATCCCTACCAAATCATAGTGTAAAAAAGTGTAATAAAAAAAGAAAGTGTGATGGATAAACGTTAATATATTTATTTAATGTAGAAATTCGTTTCATTTCATTGATTTCATATTTGAATATACATATTCGGAAAAATAAATGTAAAAAGAAGGATTAAAAATCAAAGGTGTCTTATTTGTGTACATACTAATTTTTTTTTAAAATAGAGTGTAAGGAAAAGTTACCTTAGTACAAAATTACTAAAGAATCTGCCAGCAGACCTGCGACAGGAGAGGGCATTGAAGAAAACGTAAACACAGTGTAAAACTAAGAACTAAGACGAAAAGAACTTTATAGGAATGAACTTACTTATAAAGTGTAGAATAGAATAGAAATATATTATTCTTTATTGTACGGTCAGCAACAAAAGTACAGTCTAACAAGGAGATACAGGTATGGTATACATTAAATACCTAAAAAAGAATTACGATTTCTTGTGTCTTGAATACAGTTTGCAGATATACTCACATGCACAGACACTCAGACCTGGAACAAACATCTTTAGGCTATACAAATATTTGATTCGTACGGGAATCGAACACGCGACACGTAGACCTGAAAACCTAAGGTCCCCCTGAGGTCCCCCTAAGGGACCCTGGTTTAACCAATGCGCCAATCGTGCCTTCACGTCAACTCGGGAGACTCAAGTGTAAAAAATAAATAAAAAACAATTTTACCACCGTCACTAGAAAAGAGACACTTAAAAAAAAGTGCTTTGACGTCCAAAATAAAATTTTGATACCTACACAAAAATTGCTACCCCAAAGCATAACTCAGGTAGATGCACCTGACGGCAGTAAAAGCGATTCAGTTTTAACGGGTGTCAAATTTAGTGCACCTACCCTAGAAAGGTAGGGGGAAAAATTGCAAAACATATATACCTAGCTCCGTTGATTGCCAGTCGCCGCTTTTTAAACTTCCACCCCTGTTCTAACTTCAGTTTTGAAACTGGCTGCCTGAAAAAATATTTCGCCTTTGTCATTTTTTTTGTAGGTTTTTCATCCGGGTTTTTGAGTCTGGTTTAGAATGTGTTAGGATATTCGGTTGAATAAAACCAGTTGAAATACCACAAATAATTCGGATTAGTTTCTGTATTGTCTATCAAAAACATTTATTATATTTGAAATGTCATTAGACTGGCGATTTTTACTCTTCTGCATGATAACTACACATAGGCCTCTCAAGTTGCGTCACTACACTATCTGACATTACGAGATCGAAATTCAAATTTCGCTTGGCTTGGCGCGTATTTCTTTCCGACTCAAAAGACCAAACACATAATTATTATAAAGAAAAAGATCATAATTATAGAAAAACAAAACGTGAAATTGCATATACCCAATAAAAAACTAAGAAAAACAATGCAGTATTTCCTTCCAAAACCTAGAATAATTTGTCAAAATCGTTAGCATGAATCCGGTCATATTTTCTTGATCCACAGACAATGCATCCTTCCGTGTTCGAAATTCGAATCTCGCTTGACGCGTACGATTTTTTGGCGCGAAGGCAAAGGCGATAACACAATAAAGTGTTCACGAAAAGGTTCTTTTTAGTGCACAGTCGAGTTCAAACAGTGTCGGTACATTCGTTACGACAAGTTGGTGGACGTAAATCTAATTTCGTCTGATGCACTGCGGACGGACTGTGTTTTGTTCTTGGTGGAAATTTTGCGGAAAACGTAGCTTTGGAATTTTGTTGACGATTGTACTTTATTGTGAGAAACTTGTTTACAAGAGTTACATAAAATAGATAGGTTTATACAAAAGGCTGGCTCCATACAAAGATCTATTTAAATGACGTGTAGTTTATCGAAAAGTATAAGCCATAATCTAGGCAAATCATTATTATCCTATTCTTATTTTTTATTCACATTAAAAAACATTATTGACGTAGCTCTTACCACAACATTGTACTAATCAAGATTGTAATCTAATCATTTAAAAGAGTTCCCATGGAGTTTCTTGCCGGTTCTTGTCCATAGGACCTACTATTTGGAACCGCGCACCCTAGAGTCTCGACATTTCATAAGTGCCTGTATTTGGTTTACATGAAATAAAGATCTATTCTATTCTATTTGCATTTATATAGTAATGAGGACGATAAATCCATCTCAAACACTATTTTCTTACGATCTTTACCACAGTTTAACACGATTAATAATATAAGTTTACCTACCTTCGTTAAACTCTGTTATCTCACTTAACCATAGTGTAACTCGATAATAATCTTCCATCAAAACCTGCTCAACTAATATTTCAACTTCGTTCAAATAGCTCTCATAACCAGTAAGTAATGTATTTGTTTACAGCAAACACTTGAAGTTTTAACTATACGTTAACTTGAGAGCTGTCGAAGTGTTGAAGTGTGCCAGTAAATTTTAAACTATGGTTAAGTGTTATAAATATGTTAAGAGGTATTGACGCTATTGCCCTAGTTTGAGACGGGAGATTTAGAAAGAGAATTTTAGGATTTATCTTGGTGTTACTGTCGTGGTCCGATCGTAGAATTCGGTAGATCAAGATTTGCCTTGGCATGATACGCCGCCATTTTATAATTTGGCCGATTATATTTGTCCGCCATTTCATGATTTGGCCGATTATATTTGTCCGCCATTTCATGATTTGGCCGATTATATTTGTCCGCCATTTCATGATTTGGTTCGGATGGAGCTTGCAAATTCGTTCTTTTTCCGTGTTCTTCTTCTTAACGTCATACAACGTTAGTCAGTTTAGATCTTTAAGCACAGCCTTAAAGATCTTTACAAAAGAAGCTTCATCATCAGCATCATTAGCTGCTGCTATAGTCATAGGCCATGCATAGATTTCCATTGCCGCATGCATCCAACGACTCTTCGACCGATATGAAAGATAAAAAGTTCTCAAACAAGTACCTACATCTCTGCCATCCCCATACTGAAGCAAGCGGGTAGATACGGCAACAAACACGTCATTACTCTTCTCGAACTGTCAGTGCGACGTTCGGAAACTCACAAAGATGCATGCCCAGCGGAATTCTCATGTTTACTCCACTGCAAGTTTCTTAGAACAGGTGTGTTCAGTTTCCGAACGAGCGTGCGTTCTGAAATTTTAAAAATATCTTTGAATTTTATGAGTTGTTGGAATGGAAAGTATGTACTTTTTAGTATGGGTACTTGGGTAGTCTTGAGTGATAGGTACTGGTAAAACTAGCAATGGAGGAAAGAATTACTGGGTGTTAGTGTGGATTTGGCCTTATACAGCGTGAAATAAAAATGATCAGCCATACTTTAAAAGGTAATCAGGTAGTCTACCGCGTAACAAACTGGTAATGAATATCAGACTCTGGTAATAAACTTCAATACTATAGTGAGAGCCAAAACTTCGAGCTACCTTGTAAAAATTTGCTATCTTCATGATTGGTATTTTTTTTACAAGGTAGCTCAAAGTTTAGTCTCTTACTATCATATTGAAGTTTATTACCATTGTCGATGTTCATTACCATTTTAGTTACGCGTTAGACCCGCGGGTCCATGAAACTGAACAACTTTCCCCAAAGGAACATGGTCAAAATCTCAAAAACGGAAATCCAATTTTCATACAAAGTGATTTGTCCCGTAACTCACGTTTGTATGAGTAGTTGAATTTTCGTTTTCGGATTTCGACCTAGGTTTCTTCGGGAAAGTTGATCAGTTTAAAGTATCTGATTACCTCCTAAAATATGGCTGGTCATTATCCTCCGACAAAAAAGAGGAGTGTTATAAGTTTGTAGTGTGTATCTGTGTAATGCAGTTTTTTTTAGCTAGTTTAATCGGGTATCATCTTAGCTATATTTAATGAAAATCTGTTCAGCCGTTCAAAAGTTACAAGCTCTTATTCTTGTTGAAGTCGGGGGTTGTTGACGGTTAGGTTATTTTTATTTATAGATATTGTTCCACTCAGTCTGACGCCACCTTTTCTTAGTGCCAGATTTTTTGTAATCTCTTTACAAAGAGACTATAAAAGATTAAGAATTTAGTTTGAGACTGAATATTATTTATTCATTGTCTTATCAAGCTTTGCAGGTGTTATAATTGCTCAAAGACTTTGTATAATGAAACTCTAATCTTCAATAGAAAACTTTCCTTTAAAATTCAAGGACATTTTTTATATTTTTTCCTTTAAACTTTTTATCGCGATTGTACTATGCGATATTTCACTCGATTTAGGTTATCTGTGGTCGGTTTGAAGTTACAAAAAATATTTTTTTCTGATAGGGCTAGTTATAGATTACGGCTGTGCGTACCTAATATTTATTGGACGGCCATATTATCTGTCCAAGAGTGGGTTTTGGGATCAAATATTTTTCCATTATCGGACTTTTCCTGTCGTAACGAATGTATTACTGACGTTTCGTTTAGATGGAATCTTTTTGACAGTAAAGTATGTGATTATCTTTACCTTTCAAAGTTATGTTGCGACCTTTTTATGTTGACCGACTTTTCCTAACCTATTATGGATGAAAATAACTCATTGTTATTGGGTCATGATTCTGGAAAATCATGGAAAATAGGCTTTATTACTAAATATTATCGACATCTTTATTATTTAATATATATATAATAGAATAGAATAGAATAGAAAACATTTATTCGGCCCAGGACATAGTTGACAGCACATAAAAAATCTATATAATTATTAATATGTGCAGAGAAAACTTTGTACCCCTTTTTAAGCAAACCAATTCGTTTGTCATTCGTTGTTTATGTGTGATTCTGAAATGCAATTCAGTTAGTTAATAAGTTCCGCTATTGACGAGTCCTGCTGTTAGGACGCTTGTCACACCGTTGTGTATCAAATACGTAATAGAAATTAAATACAGGTTGTATATTTAAACAGGACATCTGCTTTATGGGGTGGGTTATTGTATTCATCATTATGAACAACTTTTAATATTGGACAAACCTTGAAATCTTGAATATAAAAATCTACTGTTCTATACATTTAGATATAATATAATTTTAATATTTTTTATAAAAAATAATAAATAATAATAATAATAATATAATAATAATATATTTTTTTTTTTATAATTTTAATATTTTTTTTTATAATTTTTTTTTTTATTATATTTTTTTTTATTTAATATTTTATTATAATATAATTTTAATATTGGACAAACCTTGAAATCTTGAATATAAAAATCTACTGTTCTATACATTTAGTCGCTTATTGAATTATTTGTTATTGATCTTGGATTGATCCCATAATAAATTTTGTTCATAAGCAGGCCCCCGTTTGAAATCTTTTTTTTTTTCTTTTTTTTATTAATTTCTTTTGGGAAATTAATTCTTTAAACTGAAATATTATCAGGCTTTCTACCTTACCTGTGATGCCTAGGACTACATAAATATATTCTGTAGAAATTCATGATGACATATTAGTTTGACCTCGACCACGAGGAAATAGTCCAATGCAGCTATAGCAAAGATTCACTTTGCTGTGTGTGAATCACCATGGTTATGCCTTGGATGGGTGACCAAGGTTACTTAAATTTAGCCGTACGTATCTGTTACCTATGGTTGGGTTAAAAAGCTTCTAAACAGTCCATAGATATACGAGACAGACAAAAAAAAAAAATCTTCCATTTTTAATACCATTCTTATATTTATCGAGTTGTAAAACCTAGTTCACATGTTCCATAGTTTGCTGTCTTTACTGTACGAGAATCAAATATACAAACTAGGAATTACCAAATCCAGACGATCGCGGTTAGGTACGGTACACATCCGTCTAACACAATCTGATCCAACGTTGTGGTATTAGCTCCATTTGCCTAATTTCGATTTTGGTTAATCCATGGCGTGGCAATTTGTTAGATCGTGCCTAAATTCTACATCTACATTTATATATATTTATGTGAGTTCATATTATTGTACACGAATAGAAGCGTAATTATACAGAATAATTTTGTATGTAGTGCGCATAATTTGTAGCGATTCAGTCTCTGTTCCTAAATGCAACCGCAGTATTGGGAATTGGGGTACACTTTAAAACAAAACGAAAATTCGACTTAGTATGGAGGACACGCATTTACTAGCGCAAGCCATTAATATTATTATTATAAGCCCGTAATGTCCCACTGCAGGGCAAAGGCCTCCCACCCCTCTCTCCATTTCCATTTCGCAATCCATACAAAATTAAATTTTCATTTTGTTTTGGATTGAATTTTAGTTGGTTGCATTTGGGAACGGACACTGAATCACTCTGCTTTTGCACAATAGGTATATAAAAATAATCCTATATAATTCCACGAATTGTGTTTTGCATCAGTGCTTCGATTTGACATACAGAACATTTAGGTCAGTTCTTGTATAGTAATAATTGGTTTGTTAGGTTGAAATTACACGCATCCGCGCGATCGAGCTTATCCACTCCACTATGAAATTATCCGTGAATGTAGCAATGACATTTTACAAATAGACGGGCCATACACCAACATTAATGCACTACAAAATGGCGTAAACTTTACTATAGCTACATAGTAGTACATTATAATTATACAATGCGCGAAGAAAGGGAAAGAAAATGAAAGCCGCCATACGCCATGTCGGTTGTTAGAAAAAGATGAATATAGAATGATGGATGATGTCGCGGGAAAACTTTTTTTTTTTTTTTTTTTTTTTAGCTTGGTAACATCATCAAATGGGTCCTCCCACCCCGGGCAGGGCGGGAGGGACTGTCAGGCTTGTACTGACTAAAATCCACGGTGTTCCTTCGATAGCCCTTTACGTTCCGGGGTCACGGTAATGAGATAAGTCCCGCGACCCCGGCAGGCTTCGGCCCTCTACAGGGCCCCGTCATCTTGCTGACGTTCTTTGAGGCGCGCGTGGAACACAACGCGCCGTCGACCCGGGCATGGTCCATGGTCGGACAGCGAGTTGCCCTTTACTCGCTGTCCGCATGCCCGTCGCGGGACTACTGGAAGAAATTTCTTTAGAAATAAGTAGTTCCATTGTGCTCATATGACTGTAACATTTTTATTACCATGTTTCCTTGTGTGTACATAAATAAATAAATAAAATAAATGAATAAATAAATAGACGTTTAGTTACGTGGCATTAGCTGCTGCATGCTCATTCTCTCAGTCGGTGCAGGGCATTTACCTTGCATTTATCTTGCCAATATAGAGCGCGGGCAACGCGTCTATTTGTAAAATGTCATTGGAATATAGACGACGAATTAGGTGAGCAACTGAGCTCTTCAAGAAATACGTGTTCAGTCGCTTCGACGCACCTGAAGCGAATACAATGCGTGGCTTATCCGTTGAGCGGTTTGGCCGCGACCGTTGGACGCCGTGGCCCGGATATAAATAAGATTTAACCCGACATATAAATATATTAAGTAATATAATTCTTTTTCACTGTATTATTTCGACTTTCTTTCATTTTTTAAAAAAACATTGCCCCTCACTAGGATTTCTCCAGTATCGAGGGTACAGCTTACAAACATACCTCTCACATACACACATACCCAGACCCGAAACAACTTGTAAATCATACAAATATTTGTTCAGTATTTTACACGGAGCAATATTCCATCTGCGGGTTTACCGCGTAACTAAAATGGTAATGAACATCGACGCTGGGATACGATCGTGAGAGGCTACCTTCTAAATTTTTAACGATCATGATGATAAGAGTATACTTCATGATTGGTTATTTTTAGAAGGTATCTCGAAGTTTAGTCTCTCACGGTCGTATTGAAGTTTATTACCAGAGTCGATGTTCATAACCACTTTAATTACTCGGTAGGTCCCCTGATCTCTGCAACTCAATTATTGGACGCTACCAATATTCTTCTAGCACTACTACAAAACAGTGAAAATCCAAGTCTTATGTCTCAAGTCCACTAAAACAAATATAGGGAAATTTAGGTAGACATGCGGAATTTAAAACAACCCGTTGTGGCACTAAAAGTAAGAATAGTAAATAAAAACTACAAATCTAAGCTAGCCTTCGAGACACCCGAGCTGCTAGAAAAAGTGCTAACTCGTGAGAACTGTCGCGGTAGGGTTGTCTCAGAGCTAAAACCAAGTGAATATTACCTCAACTAAATGAGTCTGTCGTGTTCTGAATTTACGTGTACCTACTAATTACTTACACTTTTATTTTATTGTTTCTTAAATTTATTTATTTGTATGTATGTATAGATTGTGTTTGCTATAATTTTGTTGCCACGATGAGGGCGGCATGATCTACGATTGAACTCTATTTAAACTAGAATAAAATATTATAGTTTAAAAAAAACTATAGAACACGCTTTAGTCATCCAAACTGAACGTGTATGCAAAATTTCAGCTCAATCGGAAACCGGGAAGTGGGTCAAAATCTTCCAAGATTTTCTTACATAGTTAGTTACAGGTGAAGCTAATAAAAGCGTGTTAAAAATAAAGATAAAAAAAGATTTTATCTTTATTAGTAGACCAAAGTGCCTAGTGTGCTAAAGTGCCAGTGCCCCAAAGGCTACGAAGTCGCAAAAACTTCCTAAAGTGCGTGGATCCCGCTGATATCGATGCCTCTAAAGCTAGGTGCAATCTCTGGCGAGAAAAATTCGATCCACCTGCATACTTTCTGCCGCCATCGGAAACCATTTCACCTGGACATGAACTACCATGGCCGACTTGGAAATCTCTTAATACATAGATTATGATCCCAAGTCGGCTGAAGCAAAGATAATCTTCACCGGTGGAATTTCACAGATGGATTGGACCGCTGCAGTGGGAATGCGGTGTCTCTCCGCAAACCATGGCCCACCTTCCACCCTGCGCCGCGTGCCCTACCCGCACGCGTGAGGAGCTAATGTCCGCTACTGAGTCTGCAATTCGCGTGGCAATACTGGGCCAAGTATATTTAATTTGCCATCGACACACTAAAAAAGAAGAAGTAGACCAACAAAAAAATCTACGCAATTTTTCATAAAATCTAACCCAAACTCTAGAATACACTGAAGCTCGTCCATTACCACCTAGAAAGCGCGACACCCATCGCTACATATTTCATCCGACAAATCCGACATCCATTCGAGACGACCCTAGATTTTAATATGAAATAGATGCGAGCAAGTTACGATGCTCCGAGCATTCTGTAGCTTCCGTTCCGTCTACATAAAAACCGAACAAATGATCGTAGTATACAAATGGGGGTTTAAAAGTGTTATGCAATACAAGAAATAAGTTACCTTGTTTCTTCCCATGGGTATAGGCTAGGATGGTGAAAGACTTATTCACCAAATGACTGTGACGGACGAAGTTATCGGCAAAACGCGCTATTTAAATTATGGTCATATAACAATGGTATTTTATTGAATTTGCGTAAACAAATACGTCGAAATAAACCAATAAGCATTATATGTAGACATTTCTAGTGTTTAGTTTACTAGTATATGTCTGCATTGTATCTAAAACAACCATATCCGTCCGACCATCCACGCTGATGACGCCGATGACGCCGAAGCCGGCATCGGCGCACACATCTAGTATAGGCAACTGTTAGTTGTAGTAGAGTTCCACACGGAAACAACAAAGTCTGCTGGTGCCATCCAAACCAAGTTACTTGGTTGTAAATAGCAAGCTTCTTCATACTAGCCTTTCTCCAGCGTATGCGTTTGATAAACGTAGGTATGCGTAGCGTAGACGCCCCGACAACGCGACGTAGTCGCACACGTTCTTTACGCGATACAGAAGGCCCCAAATGCGTGTCTTGATATTGTACATCGATTTGTGTTATTTGCAACAATTAATCAATTATATTTGAAAGTAAGTATTTAAATGACTCACTGGATCGCAAATGAACCATAATGGTTTCTCCCATGCCTTTTTTTTTTATTCTTTCGTTTTAGTAGGTATTACTTTTCTTTGTCTCTTTGTCCTGGCATACGCTGCGCATGCGTTTATCGAACGCTTACGCTGGAAAAACGCTAGTGTGAAGGACGAGATGAGGGTGTGTCGGTCTCGAGTAGCTCAACATAACGACCACTCGAGAAAATGTTCGAATTTTAACTTTTTCTCGAATCGCAACTACATCGATCGCGCGAGAAATGCCCCCCCTAGATTTTTTTCTTATTGACTCGGCTTTCTACGAGGCGTATAATAAAAAAATATCAGTAAGTAAAACTATACAGCTGCCATTTTATATTCTGAACTATGATAGCAATATTCCTCGCCAAGTTCAATTCCACGAATTCCACGATATAAAAATGTATAATTTTCTTTGACTTTCTGAACTAAAATATATTTTAAAATGAACCAGTTCTCTTTAACTTTATATTCCCATTTGCTTCATAAACAAAAACATAACGAAGTGAAGCCACGTTAGCGTCGGAACACAAAAGCGATGGAGCCGATAAAAATCAACGAAGCTAAAACGGCCAAATTATATTTTGGCAAGGTTCTACTCTACTTCGCGTTCAAACATTGCCGAGATTTCAATGAGAATTGGCAAAAGGCTTCGACGTGTTCTGTCGGTAGCATATATTGAGGCCAAGTGTTCGGCCAAGAAAATTGTTTCGGAATATCCATACATATTTATCTATTATTTTTGTTATAAACTTTATACAATACAAATATACAATACACTTTATTGCTCACAAGTACGACTAGATTTTTGTTTTTCTTGTTGGTTTTGTTTTATTTTTGCATGTGGTGCCTTAATTTTGCATCCAAATAAATAATATTTCTTTCTTTCTTTCTTTAGTGACTATATCTAAGTACGTCTAATACGCTTTGGACTGTCAGTCTCGGTACAAACTTTGCTGACCGGTAGGCGTATTGCTGGTTGCAGTCAGTGTTACTTTGGCATTTGAATGCTAAATTAAGCATATTATTTTCTGGCATATTGCATGTTTTTAGCATTTTCTAAGTTGCCCTTAAATCTATGGTTTTCCTCTTTGGCAATATCCTATTCCTAGCATATTTTCTTATTCGGCTTTTAACCTTCTCCTTAAATTATCAAAACGTCTTTCTTTCCTTTCTTGAGAGTGTCAATTCGGTATCGTGTCGTATACGTTAAAGCTTCGGTACATTTTTGCGGAACCAAAGACTGGAATGGGGGCGCAATCAATAGTAGGAATCATAGGAATGTTTGAATTGTTTCTGATGTATAGAATAGAAAGCATTTATTCGATTTTTGTCAGAATATTTTTCGGAGAGAGATCTCGTCTCGAAGCGATGTCACTAATGAAGTATTTATTTTTAGGATACATGTTTTCTTCAGTAGTGTACGTGTGAACGGCAGTAATCTTCTTCTTCTGTCGTGTTCGCATGAAGGTCTGAAATGAGAATTGTTCAGACTGTCTGAGTAGGTACGCGGGATGATATCCATAGTTATCTTTTCAAGTTATGCTCTTCAGAGGTTGGAGGATCCTCTTCCTTACTTTCCTGGTTAACTTCTCACCCAAACCTCTGGTCTGATTGTAATTATTTTTAATTTTCTTTGTACATGAGAGTTCGGAATACAATACAATTCTTTATTGATAACACCAAAGTTATTTATAATAATTATAACATAAGATTTATAAAATACGCGATCGCCAATTCTTAGTTTGTCAACTTTTGATGTGTATTATTTTTATTATATTTTTTTGTTTTTTTATCTTCTCTCTCTTATGTTGTCAATATGTCTGTGCCGAATAAATTTTCTTTTCTTTCTTTCTTTATTTCTAGTTATAATAATGTCAAAATTGGCGCTTTATTGATATATTTTAGCAGACGTTAGAAGACGTACACACTCGATACTTTTTGCGGCAGAATCCACGTTTTCGCGTTCGTTGGCTGCCTTTTGCTTACAAAAAGTGAATAACGAACGCGAAAACGCGCCATTCTGCTGCTATAAGTATCCAGTGTGGATGGGCCCTCAACGGTTTGAATAAACAGGTATTTAGTTACCAACACTATTTACTAGAATTCATTATTTGCTTATATTGGAAATCACAAAGCATCATATAACCAGTACATAATACTCCAATATCAGGTTCGTAAATGAATGTATTCGGCTAAATTGAGCCGAATTTGGAGCCAAACTTAATGACATACGAGATTTTGATGGGATATTTCGCCAAATTTCTAGAGTTGCATACTGAGAATTTCAATTTACAAATACGTCTCCTTGGCGTCTCTATGGGATTGGTATTAAGATTATTTAGCAGGAATGAAGAATATACTGACTGCAAGATTTAGGACGTATTTTTAGGGGAAATAAGGAAACCGCTTATGCCTTGTTCTCGCAAATCTTTATGAGCCCTGAACTGAGCTCTGAACTATCTCTCTCCCTCTAGCACCTATAATAAGCGTACTATTACATAAGCGTATTATAGGTGCTAGAGGGAGAGAGGGAGAGATTTCAAAGGGCTTATAAAGATTTACGCGTACTATGACAGGTATAGATTAAAATGTTTATCTGTGGCCGTACCTATAGTGGAAAGATTACCATGTCAGCAATGGTAGTATCAGAGCTGACTGAATTGGTAGCGTGCCCAGAAGACTGGCAGCATTGCCACGTTGAAGGGCAATGCTTATTCTTTGACCAAAGAATAGGCCAGCCCTCGGGTCACGCGTAGCGTCGACCAACCGTTTTCGAATATCTCTGAATAGGACTACTAATTAACAGCTATGAGGAGGAGTACTTTGACGCCTAGGTGCTTAGTTTTATATTTGTATTTTAATTTTATGTTTTATATAATTAATAGTTTAATTGTAATTCAGGAATAAAATAATGAGTATTACCATTTATAACATAACATCTATGGGTACAAATTCTTTGACAGTAGATACAGTTGGCATCACGCAAGTTAAAGGTTCAAGAATCTGTATGCCAAAAAAAGTTATATCTCATATCTAGATCAAAAAAGATATTTTTGTGTTTCAGCTCCCAAATCTTATATTATAGACAAATATCCGATTGCCAAAGAGAATTCCTCTCATACTCGACGTTTTTGCTAGACTTTTGTCTTTTTCATCGATCAAGCCATGTCTATGGATTCGGCACAGTATATTCCTTTGAGATTCTGGATATACGAAATAAATGGTCGCGCGTTATGTGGTGCATGTTTTTATGTCGTCACTGTTGGTCCAATCTTGGGCATATGGGAGCGGGCTTACATCCATCATATCTGACAAAAAATATTTTTTAGAATCTTTTGGGAATTTTACCTAAGCTTAGATAAATATTATTTTACCCTAGTGAAGTACTTAGTACTAAACTAATGAGACTAAAAGTTCTTCTACACGAATACCTGCTAATATATTAATTGTGAAAGCGTGTTTATCTGTCTGCTCGTAATTCCTTTTGATAAAATTTGGTAAATTTATCTCAAAACCCGGTGAAATAGGACTTTTCAACCCGAAAAAAAAAACACTTCGGTGAAACAGATAGGAAGTATAAAAAGAAGTGTTATGTTTTGGAAAACACCTGAGTATTATAAATCTAGCCCATTACTGTCCCACTGCTGGGCACGGGCCTCTTCTCAGAATGAGAAGGGTTAGGGTCCACCACGCTGGCCTGATGCGGGTTGGCGGACTACACACACACCATCGAGAACTTTATGAGGTCCTCTCAGGTGTGCAAGTTTCCTCACGATGTTTTCCTTCACCATTAACGCAAGTGATAATCAAATTGCCATCCGCTCATAATTTCGAAAAGTCAGAGGTGCGTTCCGGGTTTGAGCTCAGACCCTCTTGTATAGAAGGCAAGCATTCAACCGCTAGGCTATCACTACTTTGTACACCCTAAGGAAGCACCTAAGTACCTTTCGAAAAACCTGTTGCTAATTTAGCACCTAAATTTCCCTCAGAATTCCAATCGGTATGTGTATTTCGCGGATCCCGGATCCTCGTGCCTACAATAAATCAGACGCACGTGTGACTGATGACCGACCGCTTTCGTTCTGATCGATATAACTCGCATCTGCTGTATTATAACCCTGATAATGCTCATATAACTCATGCCTGTTTGCCTGTTTTGGCGGTTTCTCGTTCCCGGTATAAAATTACCAAAGTACTTACTTTATTTAATTTTTTTGTGTAGCTTAAAAATTAAACAGAAATATTGAACGGCATGGACCGATTTCCTTCAAACTGGTTTTTAAAACGCTTTTATTAGGTTCACCTGTAACTAACTAATTAACTAACTATGTAAAAAAATCTTGGAAGTTAAATTTGACCACTTCCCGGTTTCCGATTGAGTTGAAATTTTGCATATACACGTTTAGTTTGGATGACAAAAGCGTTTTCTTTAGTTTTTTTTTAAACTATAATATTATTTTATATCGAAGTGCTTGCATTTTATCTGTTTTTAGGCCTCGGCCTTTGCATGCCATTCTTCTCGGTATTTTAGCCTTCTTCATCTTGTTGGCTGAAAAAGTTTTGTTTGTAGGGATTTCCTCTACCTGAATGTAACTAAAGTAATTGCAAAATGACTTTACAAAAATGCCTTTTTCCTAACTATTTTATACATTGTCCTTTTGCGCGCTTAAAATATTTCGTCCATCTTTATAATAAACTGCCTGAAATATATTAAACTAACTCTAAAATATACTACAGTAAAGTATAACTGACAAGTTGATCACACGTCCACGAACGAAGCACGAACTTTCCACAATAACCCCTAGCATTAAAATCCAACGTCATTCATTTTAAAACTTATATTCTCAAACAGAAATTCAAACGCCATTTCTGTCGCGGCGTAATTTCCCGGGATCGGCAAAGGGATCCCGGTAAAAATAACATCTAACAGAAAAAGAGCCAACTGTTTTTGTTCAATCCGTTCAAATCGTTCAATTTTCGTTGTGATCCAGTTTTGAGAGAAAACTAATATGAAGCATTACCTTCGTCTGACGCGGGAATCCCGGATTTGTCGGGATTTTTATTTTTATAACCTCAAAATGCACCGGGATTGTGCTTTTATAATACAATTTGAAATCGGTTCGATTTTGGATGTCATAAATGGGTTTTAGATTTGCAGAAGTGAACTTAAAATGGTTGTTATTCGAAAATATTGGTCCATAACTTTTTATAGACGCTAAACTCTCTACAAGCTACACAGAACTTAAACCTGTTATGCCTTATTATATTGTCTATTACGACCAATTAGGTTGTATAATATTATTACCTTATTGGTCTAGTGATTTCAAGTGTGGTATTGCCGATTGTGGGGTACTCTGCTGACTCCCACCAGGCTAGCACGGCAAAAAGGGGGAGACAGAAAAACAATACTTATCTAAATATGTGGTTAAAATAGTCTAGGGAACCAACTTGACAGGCCCACTGGCTTGTGGTCAACTGAAATGTGACTTGTAAATTGCTATCATGTCAACGGGAAGTGCGTACCACCGCCTATTATTATTGGTCGGATAATATGCTGGATGGTGATTGGCTGTTGCTAATCTTTTAATTTAACTATTTTTTTATTATTTATCTTAGTAATTTACTGAATATTCTTATACCATATTTATATTATTATTAACGAATATTATGTATCTTTTATTATCCGTTTTATGCTTCGGCCGCGTGTCACTGCAGGGGTGCCAACTGAAAATCAGCGTTGGGTGTCCCACGCCTAGCACATGCTGAGTTGGTAACTTTTTCTACATGGGCATGCTCGACAGCACATTTAGATATATTTACCAATGTAAAATTTTATTGTTGTGTTAATTCCTTGTCCTTGTTGTGTTGTCCTATGTGGAATAAATATTTTTACTTTCTTTCAAAAAGTTGAGGACAAAACCATCTCTATACCGTTTCCTCTCTCGATATTTCGTTTTGTCTTCTGTCAAGGAGACAAAGGGAGGAGAAAACGGGTTTGTCTACCCGTCGTGTTGGCCCTGTAGGGTTGTGCAGTTGTAGTTTTACTATTAGGGGTAATTATGCCTCAAATGGTAAAAGACTCGCCCCTAATACACTTAATTATAATAGATGACACGATTGGCTAAGCGATTAGCTTTCTACGTTACGTGCTACGGGCTCTATTCCCACAACAAATATTTGTATGGCTTAAAGATAGATAGTTTGCCTGTAAGTGTTTGTATGTAAGTGAGATTTATTGTCTGTAAACTGTACCCACGATACAGGAGAAATAGACTTTCATAGATTAAAAATGCACTTGCAATTTTATTTGTCTGCCATTTTTATATTATAGTACTAATGACCCGCCGCCCCCAGCTTCGCAAGGGTGCAATTTCTCTACTATTTTTACTTTAAGTATGAAAGTATTATACATTTTAACTTTCCGGAGGAAATGTTCAAAATTATGGTGTACTCTATAAAAATTAGTTAGCGGACAAGCAGACAGACGAGACGCGGCGAGCGACTTTATATTAGATAGCGACACTTTTAGTGTAGATATTTTTTTTCTTTTGAACGAAAAGAAAGTAAGAAAGAAAAACAATTTATTCCTACACAAAAGTACAAAATTAAAACAAAAAAAAGTAAAAAAAAAAAAAAAAAAAAAAACTTTAACTAATATTAAATGTCTCTGGACTCAATGGACTTTTCTGATTAGGAGTACGGGGCAACGTTTTTTTAAAAGAAAACAAATCACTCAATTTAAACGAAATGTGGGCGAACCGCTTAGAGCGTGTTAATAATCAAAGGCGAACCATTATCAAAGTCAGTCGTAATTTTACAAAAACAACCACATATCCACGTCTAAAATACAATTTCTCATACAATAAGGCAAGCGATACATTACATTACTCTTGCGAATAGCAACCCCGTGAATATAAGACAAAAAAATCGCCCATGTCCTCGCTTGACGCGTACGTAATCGCCTGAGTGGCTTCTCTTGTATCCTTAACATGAATAAATCGGCCGACCGAGGACTATAAGGCTGTGTGCGCACTAGGCGGGTCATGGTTAAACGGCTATGAAGATCGATCAATCTGTAGGGATAGCAACGTTGCTATAAAAATTTGCTACGGTCAGGGGTTGACTGGTACTATACACCGGAAGGAAAGGCCGTGTGAGACCGTGTTCAATTAGGGCTCTGTCATTTAGACTCTGTCATTTCTGAATTTTGAATCTGACCAACGCGTAAGATGATAGTTGTTCCGTGTAAGATAAAAGGCTTGTAAAGAAAGCGAGGTTATAGTCAAAGGCTACAGCGATGATTTTTAACTAATCAGTCGCGAAAATCCTGAATTTATTATTAACAGCTCATTGAACGCGGCAGTTTAACAGCCTAGTCCGAATCCTACCTTATTTCCTTGATTTTTTGGCCAACTCAAACCAAATTTTGCTTTATGTAGGTGCAAATTTTTTTTCTGTTCCTTTCCATTTTTATATCTAGTTTTTTCTGATGTATAGACAAGCAATTTTGATATTTCGTGGCGAGCTAAATAAAGTTTTTACCGAAATAAAATACTGATTCGGTGCGAGAGAATAATTGGTCTTTAGCAGCTAATGTTATTATTAAGTGCCCCCGTTTTTGTACAAAAAATGTTATAATGGTTTGTTAAATCGTAGATGAAGACAAATGAACCATTAAAAAAAATATGTAGATATTTTTTACTTTTTGAAGATTCGTTCTGTTATTTTTTTTTGATATTTTAGATATTTCGCTTTTGCAGAGAAAATTATGAAAATGTCTAGTTAAAAGCTAAAACAATGGCTGGTTGAGCAGGCATTTTATAATGTCAATGACATGTTGAAATAAAATGATTATGATTATTTTTATTATTTTCGTGTTATTTGGATTTATTTGATTTATATTTTGATTATTGTATTTTCTAATTTATTGTTATTATTGATTATATTATGTTGACCTGTACCTTATTAGCTACCAATAAAATACTATGACTATGACTAGTTTGCATTTTTCTAGAAAACGACATTTTTATTTTTCAAACGATCTTTAGTGAGTATCAAGTTTAACAATTAAACGATCCTAAGGTAAATTATCAAACAGGTAAAATATAAATAATAGAAAACTACAAAGATTAAACGTATTAACTATAAATATTTTCTTTTTAACCTCCGACAAAAAAGACGAGTTATAAGTTTGTAGTGTGTATCGGTCTGTGGCATCGTAGCTCCAAAACGGATGGACCGATTTCAATGCAGTCTATTTTTAATTGAAAGCTAGTTTAATCGGGTATCATCTTAGCTAAGTTTAATGAAAATCTGTTCAGCCGTTCAAAAGTTACAGCTCTTTTTCTAGTTGGAGTCGGGGGTTTTTGATGGTCTTTGTGGACTTTTAAAAGTCGATTAGTTCACCACGTTGTAATCCCAGCGATAATAATAAGGTTGCGATGATTTTAAATTGAATTGAAACAGCAATTTTTATTGAAACGTAATATTGGAATGACTACCATTAATCCGTATTGATTGCCGGATTAACTGCTAGTTAGTGCAATGCCGCGGCGTCAGTTGCGAGCGACAAATCCTTTTAAAAGTGGGTAATTGGAATTTTTGTTCTAAAATCGTTTGGTTTGGTCAGATATTGGTGTGGATTTTATTCCGCACTTTGAAAGGAGTAAACTAAAACAAGAGTGGTTGTCTCTTTCTGTTTCAATAGAAAAAGAAAGTGACAGATGCGTTTTAAAGAAAGAAAGAAATAAGGAAAAATATCATAAAATAAGGTATAGAAAGTTCTTAACATCGATCACTTATTATGCCATGAATGTCGGCGTGCAAATTTTACTTACTTAAATATATTTTTTAAAATTAATTAATTAACTTGAATAATGCATGCGATTAGTTAATTATATTAAGTTAAGTTTAGTCTAGTTTAGGACTGTCAAATTGAGCAACATTGGTTATCTTTTTCCAAGGGCTTTATTTATTTATGTTAACTTAAATGTACAATGCTGGTACATCCCTATGTCGTCTGACTTAATGTCATGAGGCATTCTCTACCATTCAAACATTTGTCATATTTCACACAGTCCATCCATCTTTTCTTTGGTCTGTCTCTTCTCTGGCTATCATCAACATTCATACTTAAAATCTTCAACAATATGATTCTCTTCCCTCCACATAACACGTAACATGACGACCCCGACAATCGGTTACTTTGCAGCTTTTTCTGGAACTGGTGCCACGTTCATACTTCCTATAATATACTTATTTATTTCATTTTAAGGTTCTTCAATATCGAACCTCGAATTTAGAGAGGGCGGAAATAAGGATTTTAAAAAAAGCTACTCCATTACGACCCCATCTAGATTAAACAAGACAATTATCTTGGCTAAAGAAGTTACAGTTTCTTTTTGTTTTATAGGAACAACATAATTCTTTACAAACAAACAAACAGTCTCACATTTATTATCATAAATGTATCGCACAAACGGATTATTATACGGCCCTTTAACCCGATAATTGGATTATTTGGGACATGAATAAAGGCGATAGGTGCAAAATTAAATGCTTAGGTCTATTTTATTGATCTCGTTTGAACATAAAATGAATTTTATTCCTATAACCGAATAGAAAGAAAAACCTTTTGAAAGGACTTTAGAGGGTCCTTTTAAAAGTCTAAATCCGAATTATTTTAAATTGAAAATGGACTATTTCGCCAATGAAGTTAACTCTGTTTTCTTTAGTGCCCTATGTACCTATTATGCGCATGACCAGTTTTTAGGAGGCCCTTATATTTTAAGCATAAAAAAATTGAGAAAAAAGGTTTTGGCGATTTTTAGTGATTGGGAAAGTTGATGCTAAAAAGCATCTGCTGCTCAACATACGGCTCCTGTACACCGCAGTTTTTAATTATCAGAAAAAGTTAATTATATGCTCTGTTCATAATTTTACACAACTTTTATTTTGGGACGAACTCGGAAATTGAGAAACAAATCAGCTGTTCCATACAAAAGTTGATACTTATCGGGAAAAATGTAACGGGCAGTCGATTTTTATATTACGATTGAAAAAACTTCAGGTGTTTATGGCCGCCATAGGCCATATAGGTCTCTCGGTGTTGCCACTTATTTAATTTAATTAAGTTTTGCTTAGCAGAAAAATGTTAATATTTAGTATTATGTGGTCTTGGTGTAAGGTTAAAATTAAATATCGTGCGTCATACTGGGCGTAAAAATAAAAACTTTTTCTTTCTTTCTTTCCATAGTAAATGTTTTTGTGACATTACCACCATTATCATGATTAAATTCTCCTCTCGCAGGGCTGCTGGAAGGGATTTATTTTGTGAAATAAGCAGTACCTTTGTACTTTGTTCTCCTATTTAATGATTCTGTGTCTTTTAATGTGTGTATTTATTATGTAAATAAATCTCGTTTAGCTTACAGCCATCATCAAAATTCATAGGCAGGGACACAACGGCTAGTATCTATATCCATAATCTGTTACTCACCATTCACATAAAATCCAAGGGATTTAACAGAACAACCAGTTGGATGATATTTCAATAAATGCACTAAAATAAAAACGATATGTATGCGCACGCGGCTCGTCCTATAAATTGAGCCGATTGTTATCCGAGCGATCGGGTCGGCCTACTATAGAGATGTGCGTTTTGAAAATCGCTAGGGTTGTACGTAATTGGGAATAAAATTAATAAGTTAAGAAAAAGCAGTAGGTACCTATAATCATCGATGTCTATAGATATGCTTAGTGAACTCAAAAAGTGAGACGTGTCAGGTACTCCATTTTCAGAAAAATGGAGTGGTTGATCACCAGTCAAATGCCGTTTACAAACATAATTATTAATTTGTGTATTGAATAACAAATAGGTATATAATAACAGTAGGTAGCTATTCCATTAGTGCATGTATCGCTGTTCTATTTAAATATAATTCGAACATTGTTGAATTTTGAATTTGACGTCGTCAAAAAATACGTCTCATTTTTTTAGCTTCCCTTTGTATGACAGAGCGTATCTATAGACATCGATGCCTATAATGCGCTTGCCTTACACGCAGGTAGGTACGAGTTCGAGACAGACTCGGACCACTGCCTTTACGAATTTATGCAGATCAGGTGGTCTACCTCGTAACTAAAATGGTAATGAACATCGACTCTGGTAATAAACTTCAATACAATCATGAGAGGCTAAGCTTCGAGCTACCTTGTAATTTTTTTACCGATCTATGCTGTTGCGACTCCCATCTTCATGATTGGATTTTTTTTATACAAGGTAAAGAAAGAAAGAAAAAAAGAAAGAAAAATCATTTATTTGCCACAAAAAGTAGGTAGTTCAAAAGTTTAATTTGTCACGATCGTATTGAAGTTTATTACCAGAGACGATGTTCATTACCATTTAGTTACGCGGTAGGCAGAAATCTGTAATTGGTGGCATTTGCGTTAACAGTGAAGGCAATACCTCTAGAATAAACTTGCATTTGGTTGCTGACAAAAAGACACAAAAACACATTTTACTGGAGAGTAGTTTGGAAAAGCTACAGACCGCCCCGTGCTTCGATCCTTGCGAATCCTTTTTGCTTCTTTTCGCAATTATTTTGTTTTTAGCCCCTGACAGAAAAGAGAGATGTTTGTGGTGTGTATTTGTGCATCTGTGTGTCTGTATATCTGTCTGTAGCATTGTATCTCCAAAACGGATAGATCGATTTCAATGCAGTTTTTTTTAATTGAAAGATAGTTTAATCGGGTATCAACTTAGCTATGTTTCATGAAGATCTGTTCAGCCGTTCAAAAGTTACAGCTCTATTTAAAACGCTTTTATTAGCTTCGCTTGTAACTAACTATGTAAAAAAATCTTGGAAGTAAAATTTGACCCACTTCCCGGTTTCCGATTGAGCTGAAATTTTGCATACACGTTTAGTTTGGATGACAAAAGCATTTTCTTTAGTTTTTTTTTTAAACTATAATATTTATTATTCTATTTAGAGTCGGGGGTTTTTGACGGTTAGTTTTTTTTTTTTTTAAACTTTGCCCCTCACTAGGATTTCTCCTGTGTCGAGGGTACAGTTTACAAACATACATGTCACATGCACACGCCACCCAGACCCGAAACAACTATCTGTAGAACATACAAATATTTGCTCCGTGCGGGGATCGAACCCACGGCAGGTAGCGCAGAAAGCTAATCGCTTAGCCACTGCGCCAACCGTGTCGTCATATTTTAATATATATTTTATATTTTTTTTTTTTTGTAGCAGCCCTATTTAACAGGGTTACCGTTTCCCTGCATTTGAATGCAGTGGACGATCCACGTTTGATAGACATCCATGCACGCATATTTATGCTAACTATGCGCGCATATTCGCTATTTGTGTTAATAGCTTTAAGCAATAATTTATACCATCCATTTGATTGTTACTGCATTGTTTTGAATTTGATGATAGCAATTTTGTTAATGATATCTGCGGGTTGGTAAAGTAGTAGGATTTATAGTAACTGCACAGTGGGATGATCATTGATCATGCCAAAACATTAATTCAGTTGCAAGCAAAGGTTTTTTTTTAGAAAAATCTGCTCCCTATGCTTATGCCAGAGTTTTTGATAGTTTTTAACACATGATGTACAATCGGAAATTGTTCCGGTTGACCATCCTTAAGGCTAAAATCGTTTGCACCCGGCGTCCAAACGCAGAGATACTAACTCTAAGCGGGCCGCAGTCGTTCAAAGCATTTTGATTGCACAATGTCCTATCACCACAAAGTATCGTGACTGTACCTACCTCATCACCATCATCATCATCATTCTCCTGCCCTTATCCCATTTTATTTGTGGTTGGCGCAATATGTCTTTTTCTTCCATTCATCTCTATCAGACGTCATTTCCAGATTCACTTCCTTCACATTCATGTCATGTTTCACACAGTCCATCCATCTTTTCTTTGGTCTGCCTCTTCTCTTCTTGACTGTACCTTACCTATAAAGATAAAAATATATTATGCTTTGTTGTAAACAATATTATAGTTTTAAAAAAAAACTAAAGAAAACGCTTTTGTCATCCAAACTAAACGTGTATGCAAAGTTTCAGCTCAATCGGAAACCGGGAAGTGGGTCAAATTTAACTTCCAAGATTTTTTACATAGTTACAAGTGAAGCTAATAAACGCGTTTTAAAAATCGATCCGTGCTTGATTGAGAGACAAATGAAAAAGCTTGTCTAATTTGAAATAAGCTAACCAATAGTACAGCCTCCCATCCAATTCTAAGCCCCTTTGCCTGATGCTTAACCTTTATTAAAATGTTATCGTATGACAATTTAGTCATATTTTCTTACTCAGCTTCTGTGAGCGAAAATTGAATAATTCACTCAGTGAATTACTATAATTGAGTCAAATTATACCCCTGGACCATTTGACTGGGTCCTATTATGTTAGTTACATATTATCGTAACCTAATATTAAAGCCTACATAATTTTGGCCTTATTACCCTAGAATTAACATAGACTAAAATAGAATAGACGAGACAATGTTCTAAAATGTAATGCTTCGTCTGCACTATAGAATAGAATAGATCTTTATTTCATGTAAACCAGATACAGGCACTTATGAAATGTCGAGACTCTAGGTGCGCGGTTCCAAATAGTAGGTCCTATGGAGAAGAACCGGCAATAAACTCCATGGAAACTTTAAAAATAATAGATTATAATTTTGATTAGTACAATGTGTTAGAGCTGCGAGAATAATGTAATTTAATGTGAATAAAAATAAATTAGAATAGGATAATAATAATGATTTGCCTTTAAATAAGAATGCCATGGCAGTTACAAGCTGACCTGCTAGCTAATCACGATGCACGCTCGTAATCGGAATCGACTAAATTTTGACACTACAACAGTGTTCATTGCATGATCCAATAGTCGTTCAGTATGATTTTTAAAGCATACTGCGCAATGTACATTGCTGAACTGTCAAAATTGAATCGATTCCGATTTCGAGTGTGCATCGTGATTACCCTGCAGGCCGGACAGACGGCACCCGTTCACGAGCATGACTCATGCGTCAGCATCGCTAAGCTCAATCATAATAAAAGGTACTCAACCCTGTTCTGAACTGGCTGATAATACACATTTCTGGTTCCAAGGTTCAACCACGCATTCTACTGCTTATTACGGACAATTTTACTATAAAAACAACCCTAAATTCGCGATTAAAAATCAATCATCATTAGCCTGGCCTTTTTCCCAACCACGTTGGGGTCGGCTCCCGGTTTAACCAGATGCGACTGAATATCAGTATTATACGGAGCGACTGCCATCTGACCTCCGCCACCTAATTACTGGGAGACACCGATACTCTAAGGTTAGACCGGTTGTCAGAATTTTTGGGTTGCTGAGTCCCGTAACGACTGTCAAAGGTATTCGTATGACAATCGGAACCAACTGCTTAACGTGCTATCACGACACGAAGGAGTCTCAATATTCGAAGAAACGGTCACCCACCCAGAGACTGACCGCGGCAATTGCAGCTTAACCTCGCTGATCGACTGATCTTCGCGGTAGCTATGTAGCTACGAGCCCCGTCGATTAAAAATCAATCAATACAAAAAAAAAAAACTCGCCTAAATGTATGGAATGTCCTATTATCCCATAGTAAAAGTTGTTCGTAATAAGTCCTGTATATTTTGGAGGCCAAAGACTGGTTATCTTGCCTATAGAGGTAGATCAGTAGTTCAGACCTTCTATTTCGATTCTTGATCTATGCATAAATCAGTAAGGCTTCAGTATTTAGTTAAATTTGCATATTTTACCCAAGATCCCCCTGTTGTCTTAGGGTTGTTGACCTTTTGACAGTATATCCACTGGATTTAGAGTCAACTAACGGGTCTGTTAGTCTTACTATAGTTGTTTAGTAAATCCTTACTTAGCATAAGTGGGTTTGTTAAAATAGTTCGCTCACGGAAACTTAGTTTAAACGTTCGTTATAACTGTTGGTACTATTAAAAATGGCAAGACCAGAAATATAAAAGATACGTTAATAACAACCTAAAGTTAATAATAACCTAACCGTCACAAACCCCCGACTCCAACTAAAAAAAGAACTGTAACTTTTGAACGGCTGAACAGATTTTTATGAAACTTAGCTAAGATGGTTCTCGATTAAACTAGCTTTCAATTAAAAAAAACTGCATTGAAATCGGTCCATCCGTTTTCGAGCTACGATGCCACAGATACACACTACAAACTTATAAGTCTCTTTTCTGTTGGGGTATAAAAAGAGACGATTATCTGCAACAATCGTTTTAAAAGTAATGTGGGTAGATAGATACCCGATTATATCGAACTATAGTGCGGCCGCTGAGAGAATGCGTTCCTGACACCTGCCAATTGAACATGTTTCTTTTTTATTTTAGATTATATTTAGCGCTAAACTATTTTAGTTTATTATAGGTTAATTTTAATAGAATTTTGTATCAGTAGTGCATGTAAACGATAGATAGGTACTATTATGTAATAATATTTCGATAACAAAAAATTCTCGTTTGTTCGTAACTGACAGGTGTCAGAAATGCATTCTCTCGGCGGCCGCACTATAGTATAACAAAATAGTTCAGGAAGTATTGGAATTTGTTATTGTGACCTAAGAAAACAACAATGTAACTATGAAGTACCTCCTTATTATGTATGAGAGTAAAGGAATGAGAATAAATAAAAAAAAAAAAAAAAAAAAACAGGCATAATAAATTGTCCATATAATGTTAGTAACAAAGGTCTTAAAAACTATGTTAGTATTTAGCATTCTCTAAATACACATATACACGTTGTCTACACACAATACAGAATACCTTCGCTAAATAAATAAAATAAAAGAAATTGTTTCTCTTTTACAATCTATTGAATTGCGTGGGAATTCAGGTACACAAAATAAATTCGAAACATTTCCAGCAACTTAGGTATCTACCTACGCAGAAAACTTAAAAGAACATTCACTGTACCTAACTACAAAGAGAAAGCTTTTATCCTTAAGAAAAGTATAAAAAGGCGATATAAAAGTATCCTGGGTCCATAAAATAATGAATTTCTGTTCACCAAAGTGTCTGGAGGGGCAAACCGCCGAGATGATTGAAAAAGTTTAATTTGACAATTCACAATATTCCGTAGATGTGAGAATGTATAGAAACTTTTAAAGTACGCTTGGAACTCGAAAATTAAACATTTCAGAGAGCCAAGCATAGACGAAGTGCGAATGTTTTAAAGAAAGAAAAGAAAAGAAAAAAGTATTTATTTGACACAGCACAAAAACAATTTTAAAGATAAAGTAACAAAAAATAAAAGAATAAAACATGTAAAAGAAAAAAAATATTTATTTTAAATAACAAATGGGTTGTACGTCGCAGCTGTGTCAAAAAGGCTTCCGCTCAGCTTAAGCTGACGCGCTGCGAGCAGCCCGACAGCGCTGGTTTTCAGCGGGAGCCACATCGAGTGACGTTATGTGTGCCTACGTGTACAGAAAATATATTAATTGAATATGAATTAAATAAATAACAATTATAAAAGAACTTGTGTGTGTTGAAGTGATTATTGTATGAAAATAAAACGTGAAGGTAACATTTTACTATTGTACTATATCTAAAATAGTAATTGAGTGAGGGTAACTACATAATAATTTTTAAAAAACAACGTGTGTTATTATAAAGTAGTGTATTTTTCACGCTGCTGGACCGCACAGTACATTCCATCTCGGAATGGCTGAAAGGAAACCAGTTTGCCATTCCGCCTGCGCCCGCGGCCCGCGCAGCGCGCGAGTTGCATTGATCGCATAAAATATCGCACCGCAAATATCGTATCGCACGTAACGTTAACATAAGAAATTTTTAATTATAAAAATACAATGAATTTATCGCATTTCTATTCAATTTAATGCAACATAAACTTGTTTCATGATAAAAATACTGCATGTATTTTCAAAAAATATCATGGGTTAAACTTGTATTTTTTTAGACTCTTGCTTACGTTAACATTACGATACGTTAATGTTACGATACGTTAACGTTACGATTTCTACTAATATTATTAATGTGAAAGTTTGTTAGAAGAGTTTTAGATGTTTAGATATTTGTTACTAGAATCCCGCATAAACGGCTAAACGGATTTAGATGAAATTTGGCACACATATAGACCATAACTTGGACTAATACATAGTATAATTTTTATCCGGATTACCCATGTAATCCATGTAATGTATGGGAACTTCTCCATCGAAGTTCCCATAAGATTCGAGTGACACCGCGGGCCAGAGCTATCATAGACAATCAACATTCTTAATAATTACTGTTACTGTTAACCTACATGTTAATAATATCTACAAATATTAATTTCGATGTTGCCAATATCAGTTATTGACGAAAGTTTCGGGCACCAGCTTGTGTTCCCAAAAATGGGTCACAAAGTCTTGCCAAAGAATATTCTTTTGTTAGATCAAGGTCATATTATATTATAATAATGATATTGAATCGTCTCATATTGACCTAATTGTCATCTGGCAGTCTTCAAGTCTCGACTGAACCAGGAAGGTATCTTCTAGGCCAGTGTGGTTCAATGTCGACCACAAATGAGGTGAGAAGCAAACACATAAAAATCAGAATATTTTGTAAAGTAGGTTCAGTGGGCCGAGCACGAGTTTTAACGTAAAGTAACGTTAACGTAAGGAAATTTAGAATAAAAAATACACGTTCAATACATATTGTTTTATGAAAATATATGTTGTATTTTTACATTTTCATGAAACAAGTGTTTATGTTGCGTAAAATTGAACAAAAATGCGATAGATACATTATATTTTTAAACCCCGACAAAAAAGAGGGGTGTTATTGTATCTGTGTCTCTGTTTCTGATTATCTGTGTATTTGTGTATCTATGTATATGTCTGTGGCATCCTAGCTCCAAAACGGATGAACCGATTTCAATGCAGTTTTTTAATAGGAAGCTAGTTTAATCGGGTATCATCTTAGCTATGTTTCATGAAAATCTGTTCAGCCGTTCAAAGTTACAGCTCTTTTTCTAGTTGGAGTCGGGGGTTTTTGACGGTTAGGTTAATATGTATAATCAAAATTTGCTTACGTTAACGTTACCATATACGTTTAAACATTCGTGCTCGCCCGGTACAATATAAGCATTCGGCAAAAAAGGATTTTCCAAAATTTAAGCAGCAAGGAAGCGAAATGATGGTTCAGAATTTGTATGAAATATCTTTTAACGCAGACGGAATCGAGCACAGATAAAGTTAATATTTTTACGGTTAAAATTCAGTCTAAAAATTCTCCTCAGAATTTTCAATTACATTTACCTTCAGAAATCAGGTTACGTTCACGATTTTTTTTCGAGAATTTCCCATTTAAAAATGTCGAGACTCGTAGTTGGGACTAAATCGCGGGGAAAGCGGACAATAGCCGCGTGATTAAGCCGAGTTATTTCATTAGCACTTGATCTTCGGCATTCTATTAGGCCGGCGGTGTCGTGGAAATATTTAGCCGTAGCTATACAAACTTACAAAGGAATGCTTCTGGGCGTTGCGTAGTTATATAAAGGGGTTTTTGTTTCGAAAGGGATTTAATTTAGTGATTGTGTAAACTAGTTTAAATAAGCCTGTTTTCAGACGTACTGTGCGTAAATGAATTATTTTCTTTATTCAATTTTATATCATACTTTTATATATTTTTAACCCCCGACAAAAAAGAGCGGTGTTATAAGTTTGCAGTGTGCGTTCTTGCGTCTCATACAAACTCGCGTCTACTTTCTTGACGGTGCGGATTGATTTTTAACCGACTTCAAAAAAAGGAGGAGGTTGTCAATTCGATGCGTATGTTTTTTTGTTTTTTTTTTATGTTTGTTACCTCAGAACTTTCGACTGGGTGAACCGATTTTGATGATGCTTTTTTTATTTTAGTTTCTTAGACTCTCAGTGCGACTTGGGGGATCTTCAAGAAAAGAGCCTACCTACATCAACCTATAAAGTCGTCAACGCATCAGGGACTCGTCTGGTCTTGCGGATGTTTATGGGCGGCGGTGATCATTTATTTATTTATTATTTATTTATATATTCTTTATTGTACACCAGTAAAACAAATATACACATAAAACTTGCACAAACATGGGTAAATTGTACAATGGGCGGCCTTATCGCACACGGCGATTTCTTCCAGGCAACCTTTGATGGACAAGAGTAAAATTATTAAGTTAGGGGCATTCAGTTTTGTGGATTAAATAGCACTGCACATTGCCTGGCAATATAAGATATACTGAAAATATGAATAAATATTCAATATACTACATAGTATATATCTGTATTTACCATCAGGTGAAACAAAAGATAGTATGCCTCCTGCATTATAATAGCCTGGCACATGCTGAGCTGGACACCCATTTGCTACAGCTCGAGACACACACCGAATAGTCAAAAGGCAAGGTGATGTTCAGTCGGTGCATTATACCCACATTTTTTTTTTCTTTTTTCAAATTATTATTTATTCTGCTTAGCTCTACTCTGTTGCCATTCTAAAATTGTATTCTCTGTCTATGCAACTGTCCTCTTCTTAGTATCTATGTCTATCATTCTAGTGCGTCTTGTGTTTGTGGCAAATAAATGTTTTTCTTTCTTTTCGTTATAAAAAAAATCGTGATTTTATCATCATGAAACGAGACCACTATAATGGAGTGAGCATTGCGATTTGATACTTTGCCCTCTCCAACGTATTGTGGTGCGGTTGAAAGTCGTTCTTCTGAAACAAGCCTTAGGATTTCATCTGGATAAGTTGGTTTATTACGTACTTCAGTAAGGTATCTAGGGGTATAACAAAGGCTAATGTTTAAGGACTGCGTAAATTCGGGTGTCGCCTAATAGCGTTATAATTTTAAACCTCGCATAATGAGGTGTCTGATATTACGTCTTGGCCCTAGATGTTTTCTGTTGAATATGCCTACAAATCGTTTTAACGATCTGTCCTAGGAGTCATTAAAAGGCTTTGTCGTAGCTGCGCATCGCATAGCGTTACATCGCATCAAGCAGTACGATGCGTGTTAAAGCAGTGCGTTGCGACGCAGCGACATGTCCAAGCAGATGCGTTTTACAGCTCATTTCTGCCGAAGTCAGTACCATGGCAGCACGTTTTAAATAATCATATTAAAACGTTAATGAAATAATCAGCAATAATCAAATTATCCCAATCCATGTTCTTCGGCATAATTAAATCACCAAAACGCAAAATCATCACGTGTATACTTTTCACTATGGGATATAATTTATACTAGTGGTCGCCTAGCGGTCGCACTTCGACCGTAATTTTAGCTTTCTGCACTCCTTCTCCATATAAATCTCACACTCCTCCGTGCGCGCATGATGCTTAAAAAGGGGTACAAAGTTTTCTCTTCACGTATTAATATATAGATTATATCCCGCAATTGGCTTTCACACTGTGAGATATATCTTTTTACCCAGTTCATTTGCGAAAATGTTTCCATAATTGCATAGATAAGTGTGAAATAAAATGATCACACAATACTGCAACACTCAATGGCCTATTCTTTACCGGATACCAGACAACCCTTAGCGCTTATAAGTAAGCGCATAATAATTTTCTCTCCTTATTTATTTTCCCTCAACTCCAAGCTGAAAAGGGTTGCAGACTACAATATATTATTTTTAAAAGCTCCTCACAGATACTATCAGACGGTGCTCAGTACTTAAGAGAAAAGTTAATTGAGAAGAGATTCTTTCAGGAAAAACTGTTTTAAAAGAATTTGTTTACCACAAAAGATAAGCTCGAAGTGGAGTTTCTGAAGGAATACCGGTTTTAAGAAATCCTTTAAAGCGAATATAAAATTATTTCTGCTAAGAGGATTATAAGTAGGAAATTTGGTTTCTGAGAAAATTTACTATTTGAGGTTCTTCGTCCTGAAATACAGTTTTCTTTTGGTGAGAGTGAACAGGTATTATTTGGGCTTGCGTAGTTCTTCCTTGGCAGCATCATCATTCACCATCAGGTGAGGTGATGCCAAACACATACAAAATAATACTTTTCTAAGTCTTTTTTATACTAAACTAATGGCCCGTCCCCGGCTTCGCACGGATGCAATTTCTCTTCTATTCTTACATTAAATATGAAAGCATTATACATATAAACCTTTCGGAAGACATGCTCAAAATTATGGTGAAATGCACATCAAAATCCGTTGCGTGGTTTAGGAGGAGTTACCGGATAGGTATACATTATACAGACAGACAGACAGACGCGGAAAGCCACTTTTTTTTATTATGTAGGTACCTAGAAAAAGTTCCGAAAGTTTAACCTATAAAACACTGCGAATTTATTTCTTTACTTTAACACAAACATTTTTTCTTGAGTCTAGCTAAATCTTCTTGGATTATACAAAGTTGATTTTAGAATTTACATTATTAGATTTTTGAGTTTCTCAATGAGAGATTAGCTACAAAAATCCTAAAGCCCTAAAAATACAGACTGCTTTTCTAAAATATCTGTATTTTCATAAACTCTTGTCAACATACGGTGACTCCAAATTTTTACAAAATAATTGAATTCCCTAAATTCTTAATCGTTTCACTGCAGACCTCCAAAATTCAAAAGATATCGTTCGGGCAAGATTGGCAATTATAAAAAAATGGGCCAAAATTGTCCCCGATAAAAGGGGGATGGAGCGGTCCCCAAAGACCGTGTACGTTCACCTTAGGTAAACTTTCGTGGGAAGGTAGCATGAAATTGACAATATGTCTCGGTAGGATTTCGCGAGTGAGTTAAATTAAAGGTTGTAGTCTAGTTTGTTGCCAGACTAAAATTATGTTACTAACTTTAGGTGCTTTGTTTTATTTTTTGTGGGGAAAATTTCAAGTTTCAACGATTTTAAAATCTAGTCTAAAAATATGTAGCAGATTAAGGTTTTAAAACGGAATTTAAGGAAATAAGCCTTGTTCAGAATTTGATCATCACTTGCGTTATCGGTGAAGGAAAACATCGTAAGGAAATCTGCACATCTGAGAGGGCCTTATAAAGTTCTCGAGGGTGTGTGTAGTCCGCCCGTACCAGGCCAGCGTGGTGGACTAAGGCCTCAACTCTTCTCATTGTGAGAAGAAGCCCGTGCCTTGGGCTGGATTTATATTTAAGCCATGTTCACCAAACTTGACTTCGAATTACAAGACTAAGACTAAGATGGGTTACCAAGCAGTTAAAAAACCACCTTCAGTAAAAATCTGGTTAAAAACACTCTGGATAGACTTTTTTAATCTTTTTTTTTATTTGTTTTGCTTTGTTATTGCATTTATTTATTTATACTTTATGCACTAAGTACAGAGGCGGACTTAATGCCGTAGGCCTTTTCTACCAGTCAACCTAAGGGTGATGCAGAGAAAAAAGTATGGTAGGTGCACGGACAAGATAATTATACTAAAAAAGTAAATTATGCATAGTTACTTATAACTATTTATACATAAATTTTTATATAATATACACTACGTATTATATATACACTATTATACATAAATAAATATATATATAATTAATATACATAAATATACTATAAGTAGTAAGAAAGCGGAGATGATTCTGCCAATTTGGTGCGAAGATGTTCACGCACTTTTTTCTTAAAGGAATAGCGACTAGTCGCCGTCCTAATTTCCTGAGGGAGCGCATTCCACTGTAAAATAGACTGGACATGCATTGGGTACATTTTAAACATTGTGTTACTAAACGACGTTCTCACACGTCATTATTTCATAGTTTTGTGGTCGAACTGTCAAAAAGCGTATATTTCGTAACTTACATGAACATTAGTCTTCTAAATGGTAATAGTTTTAGAAACGTTGGTTTATCTTCACTGGTTATAACTTTAATGAGAGGATATGTGTTTAATATAACTCATAGTTGGGCAATTACTTGACCAATTACTACATAATTATATTTAAGTATGTATCCTAATCTGCTACGATCTTAGGTCTGATTCGTTTTTAGTACTTACGGCAAATATCGTTCGCCATACAACGTGATACTCCGAAACTCTTATAATTATATTTTTTATAATTTTCTTAAAGCTATTGTATTTCATATAAATAATCTTACAGATTCTGTACGATCTTATATCGAAGATAAAGTTTTTTATTTCAACTGGGCCTTTACAGGCGCTTTTAAAACGTCTTGATTCTAGGTGCACGGTATAAATTATTTAAATGAATTATATAAATTATTATTGCAATAATAATTGAGCTCATTACTGTCCCACAGCTGGGTACGGGCCTCTTCTCAACTTTAAGTTAGAAATGAAAAAAATAGCACTTTGGTGGCGAAATATGTACAGTCATCGTCCTGAAGAAAATCCGTCTCCCAAAGCGGGGTGATGTAAAAGTTTAAATGAATATTACGCATTTTCATGTAAGTTGTAGATTGTGTTTCTGTATAAGATGACTTTCAAACTTAATCCGGACTTAAATAGCTTATTTTTAAGTGTATACGCGGGAAATAGGCTATTCTTAATTTAGGTTTTTTGTAGCGTGGATTTGAAGATTGTTCCTCCTATAGGTAATAACATCAGCCTGTGTATTGAAAGGATATTTATTGTGGAGTGTCTGTTCCATACAAATAATTCAATAGTTCCATACAAAAGTTGTTCACTTGTGTTTATGTGTTGTGTGTATGTGTTTGTGGTTTTATTTTTTTGTTATATATTATATCTGTAGCATGTCTTAATTGAAATCCGTGAGTCACAAACGGGCATCCAGACAAACCTACTTAAGTTTTTGTGATGTACTTTTGTTAATTTTTGTGTTTCTCATAAAAAAAAAAAACAAAAAAAATAGTTGAAAATCAGCGCCGGGCATTGATGTCTGGCATACGCTGAACTGAGCCTTTTTGAAAGAAAGAAAGAAAAAGTTTTTATTTCTACGCCCAGTATGACGCACAAAACATAAAAATATCTAAGCTTAATTAATACTAAAAAAAAAAAAAAAAAAACATCGTTCTGAGAGGCTTCTTTTGGTTTTTTTGGTGCAGCCGTGAGGCCTCATGATTGTGGTATATCCTACATACATACTTTAAAAGTATCTATGTGATTATTTTAAATTATATTTTTTAATTTAAATTTTTCTTGTGTTATTTTAATTTTTATTATTGCATGTGGTGCCTTAATTTTGCAACTAAATAAATTATTTTTCTTTCTTTCTTTCTTTTTGTTTCTTTCTAACCACGGTCATTTTTGTCCGCGCAGTCCGCCGTACAAAGTCCGTCATCTGCTCAGTATCTTATCTATATATTAATACGTGAAAAGAAAACTTTATACCCCTTTTTAATTATATTGCGGGCACGGAGGAGTGTGAGATTTGGCATAGTTAAAGTTTATATACAGAAGGAGTGCACAAAGCTAAAATTACGGTCGAATTTCGACCACTAGGCGACCACTAGTAGTATCAATTATTTCGATTCACGATTGAAATCAAACAAGTTTTAGTTCCATTAACTAATTATTTTGTGATTGGCCTAGGACTTAGTTCCCAATCAAACTTAAAGTCACCATGAAATGCCAAAATTACTACAAACCACGCGACTAAAATTCCTCAATCACTATGTGAATATTTTTCCATAACAATCATTGTCCTTTCACAGTTATCGACTGTTTTTAATTTTTATAACAGTTAAAATATAACTATCTATAAATTGCTAAATTTAATTTCATAGCATTTAACAATGATTAGTTCCGACATTGTGTAGTGGTCGGTTTTTTACAAAGAAGTCACGGATGGGTTACCGTCTATAGCAAGTGAACCATGGCAGTTATTTTGTATCCCATTGATTTGGTACTGATGGTTGTCGACGAGCTCCTGGTTCCCCGTTTTTTTTTGTAGATCGATGATTTGTTTCTCTTGTCTGATTTACCCCCAATTTCTGAAGGGCTGGTCAAACCTTTGATCATGTTAAATCTCACGTTAACTGTTATGATTGGTTGACCAACATCAACAATCAATTTAACAACCAATCATATCGCTTTACATGAGATTTGGCGGCTGGTTAAAATTGATCAACCTTTGAAAATATGTGATATTTGAAAATACATAATATTAGATAATGCAGTGACATGAACTCCCCGTTCACAGTCCGTACGACCGCGAGTCGAGTAGGTTTCCCGGAGCGACAAACGTAGTTTTTAGCCGTAAAAATGGTGAATTCTTTTGTAAAATATGTAAGGAATCATTCAAGAAAACATAGTAAAGGAGTTGATAACATAACATTTCATCAATTAGAAGTTTCTTTATCGATACTTTTTCGAAGAACTAATGACGAATAACTTTTATCGACATTTTTTCGTACGACGCGATGGTAAGTCACTAGTGTACCTACCATATATAAATGCATCTACATGCAAACTGCTCACGCTTCACACAAGGTAATGTAGTTTACGTTATCTCTCCATACTTTTAAACTCTAAGTATTATACAGGATATTTTTTATGTAGTGCGCATAATTTGTAGTGTAATTTCTTATTTCGTACTGTCAATCTTTCTACACGTGCAGCCTGTGGGTCAGGTATACGCGGAAAGCTTTTAGTGCCCTACGAGTCCAGTACAATAACGGGTGCAGGGGACTGTTGAGACTGCCTCGCTTCTGTAGTGCGTCAGGGATGTTTGCTGAGGCTCGCATCGATGACTTTTATGCAGTCGTGCGTAAAAGGATTGCATCCCTGATGCATCGGGTGCGGGGTAGTTCCAACAGTCTTCTGGCTATTGTGGCCCAGGATTTCGAGAGTGTTATCATGAGACACTGGCTGACTATGCAAAAGCCAGCAGCCATGTTCGTCTCAATTAAATAACTTTTATTTTATTTTCTTAATGTGTGTAAAATGTAATTCTATGGACTGATGTTTGTTCGAAATAAATGATTTATTATTATTATTATTCAGTACAGAGACTGAATTACTCTACAAATTATGCTATCCTAAATGCAACCGCAGTATTGGGATACACTTTAAAACAAAACGAAAATTCGACTAAGGGCTTGTACACAAAACTGCGATGCGAGTGATGCGACGTCGCATCGTAAAAATCTGCGAGCTCACTCGATGTATTTACCTAACCATTAGCCGTGTTGCGAATTCCCATCGCACCGATTCGCAGTTTTGTGTACAAGCCCTTAGTATGGGGGTACTAGCGCAAGCCATTCAAAATTATTTTGTTTTGGAGTGAATTTTAGTGCTGCGGTTGCATTTGGGAACGGACACTGAATCACGGCAAATTTTTGCGCACTACATAAAAAATTATCCTGTATTAGAATTTCTATCAACTTACTTCCCAAGTATTAATACATAACTTACTGTATCGATCGACATCTCTCTCCGTTTTATTATTAGAAGCAGTAGACAATAACGAGAACGACGACAATAACTCAACGGCTAGGATACCGATCGATAGGTCGTGGGTTCAAATCTGACTGCGGTAAATTATTGCCGAGAACTCTATTTATATTTAACAGTACAATAGGATATAAATAAAATTTTGCTACAGAAATTTCTATTAGAATATTGTTGCGCTGAATTTTTTAATGGTTCTTGCATAAGTTTGAATCTTCATATATGAATAATACAAAGGTTAACTTGGAAAGGGAAACCGGAAGGGGGTTATTGGTTAAACAGTATGATTAACTTTTAATATCAACAACTTTTACTTACTGTATATTCATGTTTTTACAAATAAAAATTTACAATTATGACTATGAGAACAAACCTGAAAACGAAAAAAAAATCTGCTTTTTCATACAAATAAAATAATTCAATATTCCTCGCCCTAAACGACGACCGTTGATAATTTTTTTGCAATTACGCTATTGGTCCCATAGAGAAAGTTGTTCAGTTTGATGGTCTGATCCATACCCTTAAATATGACCACGCATTTTTGATACACGTTGTATACTTGTACATCCCTTGCTTGTTCTGACTAGGTTAACAACTGTTAACCTTGCCAACATAACAACACAGCTGTTGTTTTTGGAAAACAAAGAAGTTTTTACCCTCATGTTACCGACAGTACCCAAAAAGTTCCGAAGGCCTCAGAAAAGCGACATTAACATATTTTCCCGTATCCCTAAACATCGACGCGAAGGTTTCTACATGTATTTTTTTTTGTTTCAGGTAAACACACAGTATAATTTGGAGTTTTGTAAATAATAGCGGTAAGGAAGCTGTCGTGAGCAGACGAAATGATTTCGGGTGATGTTTCTTTTTTTACATTTTTTTGTTATGTGCTGTGTTTTTTCTGTTTGACGTGATAAAAAGTTGAGGTGATGACCGATCGGGTCGTGATTTAAAATTTTATTGAACTATTGTGATGTTCGAACTCTATCGTAAAGTAATCTGTGCTTCCTATACTATTTAGCTAGGAAAAAAATATAAAAACATTTTTCTGAGTAATAGGAAAAAAAAAATAATTACAAGTCTAAGAAAAAAATATATAATATTAGGTTAAATATAATAATTTTTAAAATATATAAAATTAATGTCGACCATCAAATAATACGTATACCTGAAATTCATAAAATTTTCTTTCACAGCACCTTGATATGTCTTCACTATTATATTATCACTTGTTAACCCTTCAATAGCCAGGCCACACGATACTCTCAATCCAGCCCACATACCTAGAAACCCTCGTATACACTCCAGGAGCCATCTTCCGACCACAATCCCTACCAAATGACGTCACTCCAACAATAGTATGTAGTGGAAAATTATGGATACAATCGACCCTTTCTTCCATAATCTGCATAGGACCACCAGAGTCACCTTGGCAAGTATCCCTCCCCCCATGTTCATAGTCACCAGCACAGATCTGATCTTCAGTAATACCATCAACTAAAAGTTTCTTCTTGATCAAAAACTTCATGGAGCGGTTGCAAATCTCCCTGGCTATCACATCTACATCCACTTTCATTAAAGTCTGGCTACCATAAGTTGCACTAGAAACCGTCTTACCAAAGCCAATGACCGTCAGATTGAATTTGCTGATATCGTCTCCAAGATGCAAGCAAGCAATCCTTATGTCTCGACTCAAAATAAAAATTGGATCCGCTCTCATTAACGCAATGTCATGATACTTCGAAGGAGGCTTGAATTTCGGGTGAGGGACGATCTGGGCTACTCTTCTTTCTTGAACCAGTTCATCCACTTCATCGAATTCGAAGGTAGCTGTTCCGATCCTCATGATGCTTGCAGGACCCTCGTCTCTGTCTTCGACGCAATGCGCAGCTGTCAAAACCCATTTCTCGCTGATCAAACTTCCTCCGCATTTCCAGGAAGGTGGACCTGGCACTGTCTTCCGAAATCCTATTAGGACCATGTGAGGATATAATAGAAAGTCAACTGGCACACGCACTCTTAATTTCGGGTACATTATGTTATGACACTCCAGCATCATCTGTCCGTAGTTTCTGCAGGCCTTAAAGGCTTTTTCACCGACTCCAGAGCCTTGAAATATGACTGAAAAGAGAATGACCAGGGATATTTGTATATGGATCATTTTCAGAAGGATTGTCTTCTTCGTAACTTGATTAAAATAAACATAGTGCACAATTTATCAACGTCCTGTTATCTTGAAATGTTCAATTGTCTTCACGTTATTGTTTTGGCTCGAAGGACCACTTTCTGAAGATTTAGAATTACATGGGTTTTTTTGCTTCTATTGGTCAAATACTTTTCTCGTTTTTTTTTGCTTAACTCGTGCGCACGGCCGTTATCAATGATTTACCACGGCAACTGAATGTTGAGGCTATACAGCCGTAATTGTAATCTGGCCGTAACTAATCGATATTCATTCTTAATTGCAATAAAAATGCGCTTACCCCGTTATTTAGCGCGATTATTTCGTTCTTATTTAGTAATGGTTTATGATAGGTGAAGCATATGTTTATTATGTTGTCTTTGGTCTATGACCTAAGAGTTTTTGAAAATTATTAGTACTTAGCTTATAATTTCATTACCTATAATTTTGTAGGAGTTATTGAGCCAAAGTCAAAGTTTTTTTATTTCAAATGGGCCTTTGCGGACACTAGGTGCACGGCTTCAACTGGGTTGGTCCTATGGAGATACAGGCATGTACCATGGATACTCTTTTAAAATAATAAACTTACAATAATATATGGGACCGCTGGAGTCTTGCATTAAATCCGTTATTGCTGTCGATCCTGATGCGCACCCGACTAAATAAACTAAGGGCGATTGTCTGTTTCTGTTTCAATGGAAAAAAAGAAGTGACAGATGTGTTTAGACTAATTTAGAACTGTCAAAATGAACAGAATCGACACCATTATCAGACTAACCCTTTTCCAACGATATTAGGATTGGAATTCCTCAGAAAACACGTTAAGCAACTTGGTCCCTCCCAGTCGTCATACGAACACCTATCACAGTCGTTACGGGCAATCAGCAGTCCAAAAAGTCTGAGAACCAGTCTAAATACTAGGGTATCGGTATCTCCCTGTGTAGGGTAGCGGAGTTCAGATGGTAGTCGACCTGTGTAAAATACTGATACTCAGCCGCATCTGGTTAGACTGAGAGCCGAACCCAATGTAGTTGGGAAAAGGCTAGGCAGATGATTAGGGTCGGAATTTGGCATAAAAATCATTATTTTGACAATCAATGCAAAGGAGAATTATCTAAATAATCTATGATTTTTTTTTGCTTAATAATTATATAGCTACAGGTACACATTACCATTCATTAATGTTTCTTTGAAAGAAAGAAAACGTTTATAAGACAGCTAAAAAGGAAATAAAACCAAAAAAGTGAAGATAAAAAGTAAAAACGAGAAATAAAAACTTACTATTCAAAAGCGAGTCTTTTTTTATTATTTCACTTAGCTGGTTCGATGTGTGTATTGGGATTCAGACATTACTCTCTGAGAGATCAGCTTCAGGCTTTGGATAAAATATTAATCTTACTAATATTAATAAATAAATTTACTATTATAATTGTGAAGATTTGTGAAGATGTTTGGATGAAAGGCACACAGATAGACTATTTCCTGGATTAATACTTATGGTACTTTTAATCCGGGTACATTAGGTAGTTTCTATAGGATACGAGTGAAAGGGCAGAAAACAGCTGGTATTAAAATAATTTTAGGAATATTCAAGAAACAATCGACGACCAACTAAGTCACGGTACACAAACAGAATTGGTTTAAGTTTTAACTCTACAATTCTGAAGAAATACTAGACTTGCAGCAATACTGTGAGTGTTCCAACAGTGCTTTTTAATAACTTCCATCCGAGCCTTGTTGTCTTCTATTCCGAGAATTATAAGAATATCTTAATGTTTTTCATTGAAAACAAAGCGCTTAGCTCTTAAGGTAATAATTTCTTGAAAGCAGGTTTTTTTTAAATCCGTCATTAAATTTTTCTGATTGCATGAAAAATTTATGTTACACAGTAATGAATCGGAAAATGTTATCGGTGAAATATTATGTCAACGATTGTAACAAATCGAATTATTATGCTAAGAAAATATTATATTGTAACTTTGTAAGTAATATTTATTTATATGTAATATCTATAATTGTCACGCATTATTTATTAGTCATGACTAGGCTAGGAGAATTTAAAAATACATTGTTTTAGATATTATGATTATGATGCAGGTGTCACAATAACCTCTTTAAGCAGGTGTCCTGTTAAATATACACATGTATAATTGATATAGTTATAGTCATTTATCGAACACCATTCCAATCTAGAGCGTATTTTTTCTAATAGGAAAAACAATGTATTTATTACCCTTGGGAACATGGGTCCTTCGGTCCGCAGCATTGCTTCGAACCTAAACTACAAAACAAATAAATTATATGAAAATAAAAATAACTTAAGAACTACAGACATGGTGTAAATTTAAAATCAGTGAAACATCTTAGTTTTAGCTGTGAATCAGAAATGTCGACATAAAAGGGAATGAGACGACGCCAGCCTTCCATATTATATGCTTGCACGAGTCATAAGTGCTTAGAATTCAAAAACGAGGATTAGAAGTGTAGTTTACTTGATCATAAACTATCCATAAATATTTTAGATGTTGAAATTGAACAAATGGATCTGGTTTAGTTGATCTGTTTTATTATCGGGATCTAAAATGTTATTGTTTGGAATACATCTGAAAGATACCATTGCTTATTAGAACAATGAATGAAATAGAATTATTTTATTTATTTATTAGCTCTCAATTATTATTTTTATGTTACAAGAAGAGTTGTAAGTATGAATGTGGATGGCTATCAGAGTAGGGGCAGACCAAAGAAAAGATGGATGGACTGTGTGAAACATGACATGAATGAGAAGGAAGTAAATCTGGAAATGACGTCTGATAGAGATGAATGGAAGAAAAAGACATATTGCGCCGACCCCAAATAAAATGGGATAAGGGCAGGAGAATGATGATTTATTAGCTCTCAAGCTACAAAGTCCTATAGATTAAAATACATAAATAAAGTAATATAAACTAATAGATATAAGGTCCTACTTTATTAGCGGAGGTTCTATTAAGGTTATTGTACTCTTATGTATGAACAACTTTTACTATGGGACCAAACCTGAAATCGCGAAAGAAATATCTGCTGTTCCATACAAATAATTCAGTATTAGTCGACTAAATGTATCGAAACTAAAGATATAAAAACATAGATTAAACTAACAATTTTTTTAAACTTTTTTCCTCTTTAAGTAAAAGGTGACAAAGAGATAACAATTATGATTTGATAATGTAGATTAATGTTAACTTAACTATGTATTAGGGCATGTACCTGTAAAAATAGATTTAAGTTTGTCTAAATAAATAAATAAATAATGCCATTTAATTAATCTTATACGCTTTAACTATTTACATCACCAACTGGTAATGCTCGAAACCTTTTCAAGATTATGTTACCTCTATCTCTCTCTCATACACACAATTCAGCCTAATGCTAAACATAAGCTTCTCCCAAGTCGTGTTACCATACTCAGTTCTCCGCATTCCACATATTTGGGGTAAATTACAGTACACTTTTTTAAAGAAATAAAGCTTTTCTATTTTTAAAGATTATTTAGCTATGATATCCATGATCCTACATTCAACATCTGGATTCCATTCCTGATTTTTCGCTTCCCTCCTTTTGAAATAAAGAAATCGGTGAGCGGTGCTCACAATCAGAAGCAATACAAACTTTAATCAGTGCCGTACCTCACTTTATGTTCCACACTGGTTTAAGAGGGGTTCACAATTTATTATACGGCACTATTATTGTTCGCGTGTGCAGTTTTTTGTTGAAGTTTGAAAGAGTAACTTTTAGTAACTTTCTAGTTAGATTTTTGACTGTATTTAAAACCATGTTTTTTTTTTTTACTGTATTTTTATTCCTGTTCTGGAAAATCTTTATAATAATACGTGAAGAGAAAACTATGTACATATTGCGCGCACAGAGGAGTATGAGATTTGACATAGTTAAAGTTTATATGGAGAAGGAGTGCAGAAAGTTAAAATTATGGTTGAATTTCGACCACGGGGCGACCACTAGTATCAATAAAAAAAGCAGAGGTTTCTAAAGTATCATCCTGGAACTTTATACACTGAGAGTATTATTTTGTTACGAGTAGGTAACTGAAAACCTAAGATTTATTTTCTTTTTTTTATAACGTTTTGATAATTTTATTTCAAATAAGTGCATAGTGTGATAATAACTTGTGTTGGTCCTCGTCATATTCGATATCTCAACGTTGGTGGTTATACAGAGGGAATCTTAATAAATATAAAGCAAGAAATCAATAAATTTTGAAGCCCTTTGACAAATAAGTTTAATATTGTCAAGGCTACCAAAATTTATAGCCGACGTCGCCTGGAGAATACAAATCTAAAAACTCAACTAAATTTCTGTGCTCTTCAAATAACAAGTTTTCACCTAAATGGTCCTAAAATTATATTTGTAGTCAATTTCCAATTTTCTCCATTTAGTGTAGACTAGAATCTATTAGCAATATTTTAGGCGTTATTATAGTCAAATTATAAATCTTCATATAAAGGAGAATTGCTGGTGATACCAATTTGGTTGAGGGCTACCAATTTGATATTCAATTAGTCCTGAATACATTAGAGGGTCGATAACATTGAATATGTGAGTGAATATATCAAATTGAACAACGCAAATTGTTAGTTTTGACAGCCATTTTGAATTATTTGTGTATACATAAGGAGTTCTAGGAAAGTTCGAATAGAGGAATCGTGATATATACCTATTTCATTAATTATTATCGCTAGCGACTATGGCTGCGGACTTTAGGACCATAGTTTGATTCTCAGTTCAGTATGACAGAACAACAATATAAGGTCATACCTTTCTGGTCCCGAACCCTTTTAGGAATTATTGTAGACATCATTATCAACAACTTTTACTATAGGACCAACATTGAAATAGTGAAAAAAAAAACAAATTTATCAAATAAATAATACAATATTATTCGACTAAATGTGTGTTTTTTAACATAAATTGTATACATTATTATGAAAACCAATCCTGTCAACATTATACCTTGGGAAACAATAAAACACTTCAACCTCACTCTTCAAGAACAGACAAGACAGTTATGTATAATCTTATTGTATAACCTATTCGGATCTAAACCCCAAATAGAGATTTCAATTACGATTAACCTGTGCATGTCTGGGACATAACTACAGTATATTTAACTTATACAAGAGGAGATATAAACTATTAGGCAGTGGAGCCGATATTCGTACGAACAGCCTGCGTCCCGACCCACATGTGCTCTGATTGCTCTCGGCACTACACTCTCAAGCATGGAGGTAAGAAGATACCGATGTGTTAGTTTTTTAATTTTTAATACAGTATTATTTATTGTACAATCCTGACTATCTAAGCAAACAGACAAATAACGAATGAAAAAGAAAACTGATGACTTGCGCCCTTCAAGCATGACGTAGAGCATACGAACGTTGTCGCTTTTAGAAGTATCTAGAGTTATTATTACTCCAGATGTGATTTTCTTAGGAAATAATGTAAGAACACGTCATTTTAAAAGTTTATTATCTACCGTTGTAACTACTCTATGATAAATACAGGCTTTACACATTCAGGTAGTTTGGAAAATGAGAAGATGTCCGACTGTTATTTTATTAGTTGCATTATACACTATACAGGCCTATATCCAGCATTGCATTCTCATAAAACTTTGAACATTACAACCCCCAAAAAATTAAAATGTATAAAGAAATGTGTTAAACATATTTCCCCCTTACTACAAAAGATGGTTTAAACCTGCAAGTCTAGTAAAACCAAGCTTTTAAATATATCCGTCACTTTCTGACGTCATATGACAAAAAGAGACGGGGCTATCTTAAAACCTGAGTTTTACAAGACCTGCTTTAAACCATCTTTTGTAATAGACGGAATATATCGTTAGTTAGGCTTTCTGTGAAAGTATTTATGTTCTAAAAATATATTCTTAATCATGACTGACAGACACGTTAAATGAAAACGTCTTTTACGGAAAATGTGCTCATAATAATCACCATTTTCATTTGTTTTTCATCTGTAGGCGTATCACGGTTCGCTTAATCGCAACTGAAATGTTTAACCTGTATAACATTTATTCTTGATATTTAGAATTTTAGTCTATCAAGTTTCGGTCTGATAACATAATTATTTTAAGTTCAAAAACACAACAACCTCGTTACCTTTGCTCAGGTTCTTTGCTCGTACTTCAAATATTCAATCAAAGACGAACTGAGTCAGCAGGTTCATTTCAACCCCGCTTGCCCTCAGGAATCTTAAAATATTCTTTCACAAAGGCCACTTTAAAAGGCGCTCCTATAGAGCCGTGTCCAATCTTTTCATCCATTCGCGTGGCACTGGATTCTTTTCCTTTTGGATGTTTGCCCTATTGTGCTGTCCGACGGCAAATACTGCCTCGGAATGGGAAAAAGTAGTGCGTCGGAGTTCACGGCGATCTAAAGGGGTGAATTAAAAGTGGGGTATGGGTATTCGGTGTTTCTTTTGTTGCAAAACTGAGGCTGGGCCAAGAGGTATGATTCTGGATGTCTTTGAATTTGGTCCTTTGAGTCGGATTTTGGCATGTGAGACTTGATATGTTGGTTACAGTCTATTTTTGGATGAACAATGTTTTTTGGTGGTGGAGAGTGATGTCAAAACGATCGATTTAACTCTTGTTTATTGTAGATGGCAGAAAATCAAAAGGAGAGGATTAAAATTTGCCTCCCTCTAAATAACTTTAGTGCGATACCAATCAAATTGATGAAGGATTGGTATTCAAAATATTGCAATCAAATATTATTTGACCCATCTAATCCCTTTTTAGCCGAAATATTTCGGTATAACCCTGCAAATCATAACCTATCGTACTTCATTAAGGTAAAAAATTAATCCGATCTAAATTGGACTGCACATAATGAAAACCAATCAATTTCGACCAGCTAAGGTTGATCGCTGAAATTGGGATTAAATTTTAATCAGCGTGTCTTGTACAAATGTGTGTGTTTAGATCCTGGGTATTAAAATTAATGATATGCGGGGCTTTGTTACATCAATATTGTTTGTTATTGTTTAATTAATAGCTGACAGTATATTTAAGGGAAATCGTAAGGCTTCTAGGGTTTTTGTTTCATAATTAGTCTCTTTCGTATTTGATATCGAATCTCGTGGCTTTTGAAATACTGATTTGATTATAAACATAATATCTTATGTTGACATGTGTGAGAAGTTGATATGACGTGTGTTAATATTTTGACAACGAGTTAAGATGGCGTTTCCTTTGATAAAAGTATGTAGGATTATTTTCTCTTTCGTACCTTTTTTTAATTTATACACAATCTGACTGTTGTTTTTATCAGCAAAACTGAAAGCTTTTTCAAAAAACTTAAGCAACTGTAAAAAAATGCCTAAGTTTTAAGCATTTTGATTTTTTTTATTTCTTTTTAAAAAACATTGCCCCTCACTAGGATTTCTCCTGTATCGAGGGTACAGTTTACAAACATACATGTCACATGCACACACAACCAGACCCGAAACAACTATCTGTAGATCATACAAATATTTGTTCCGTGCGGGGATCGAACCCGCGGCACGTAGCGTAGAAGGCTAATCGCTTAACCACTGCGCCAACCGTGTCGTCAAATTGCTTAATAGAGAGAGATGGCACAACTAGCTTGTGACGTCATAAACTAGTAATGTCATAGTAAATTGTGACGGGTTCATACATATTCCATTTCGAGAGTAAAGGATATTGAAATTTCAAAGCTTGTAACTCCGGTTTTAATTCCCAGATTTTAATTATTTTGTCAACTATGATTTTTTTATCTGCCCACTTAATTACTATAAGGGAATATAAAATATTTGTCTATTTTTAATAGTAGTCAATTACCCTATTGTAAAACCCTACTCAACACTTTACATTTGGATTCGAGTACCTACCTACGTCACCTACCTACTGCTAAGTACCTAATGTTAATTCTGGTCCTTATTTGTCAAGTAATTTCGCCAAGAGCTGGTCCTATTTCAACAGTCCTTTTTCAACAGGGCTAGAACAAATTCCGTGCATATTTCGGCCTACATATGTTTGTAATTTGGGTTCTAGGAAGAGATGGATTCCTAAGTATACATATCAGGTATCTACGCTATCTGGCTAACATAAGCATGCCACTGTATTAGGCTCAAAGCCAACGGCGCACAATTAAGGACCTAATGGCGTTAGTGTACCGTCAGCAGATAAAGCCGAATGGCTCGCAAATGGGTCATACAAAGATAAGTTATTAGTTTAGGGTCTAGGACTACGTCAAAGGTTTACTTTTGATTGAAGGTGTGGGATAATGCATGTTAAAGTGGCATTAAACCAGTATTTTAGAGTGGTTGTCTAAGTAACATCGAACACGGTCTAGCAGGCCTATCTCGCACTATGACAAGACAAGTGTCATGGATTTTATCGGTTCTCGTTTGACTTAATCAACGTTGCTTTACGTCAAATATTTACGATGGAAACTGATTGAACTCGCATCGCATACCTAATTGAAGTAATAATGCTTATGCCTAAATAGAGTACCAGAAATTTTTATATGCCTCAGAATTCCAACGAAATCCTTGAATATTATGCAAAATAAGGTCGCCCTCAAACAAATCTCTAGCCAATTTCCCGGCAATTTCGAACTGTCTACCGTCGTATAATTTAATTTTTTTTTCTCACCGGCGGCGCCATGTTTTCCTGTCAAATCTAATAACTCGCGTGAACGGCTCGTAAGAATCGATCGACCGTCTATGAAGTTGTCAAATATTCAGGAAGGGAGATACGTGAGTTAAAGTGGAAGTAGGTCAAGATCATGGTAGGTACAGTCGAACATAAATACCTATAGGTTTATGAGGTCATCAGATATAGATAAAGTTTCCTAATTCCGTGACGACACGGTTGACGCAGTGGCTAAGCAATTAGCTTTCTGCGCTACGTGCCGCGGGTTCGATCCCCGCACGGAACAAATATTTGTATGATCTATAGATAGTTGTTTCGGGTCTGGTTGTGTGTGCATGTGACATGTATGTTTGTAAACTGTACCCTCGATACAGGAGAAATCCTAGTGAGGGGAAATGTTAAAAAAAAAAAAAAACTGATGATGGCATTTTTTAAATAGGGTTTCGTACCTTTAACTGTAGTTCAACTATTTCTATTACTTATATAATACAACGTGAAATTAAAATGACCAGCCATATTTTAGTAGGTAATCAGATGCATGAAACTGAACAACTTTCCTGGAACATGGTTGAAATATTAAAATTGGAAAACGACTTTTCATACAAAGTGACTGGTCACGAGGCTCATGTTCATATTAGAGGTTGAATTTTCAATTTTATGATTTTGACCTATGTTTCTATATTATTTATTATATTTCTGTATATATTACTCGAATGTGAGTATATATTATATTAAGTATTGCTACCAAGAACGAGAAATATGCGTTAGAAGTGATACGGGGCGATGACGTCATGCGCCGCGAGGCGGCATGGGACACTTAACGGTTTTCCGCGCGTCCGGGCGGGACGGGTAAGGGGTTATGATTCTTCGATCTAGTGATGTTACGATTTAATTTTGACGAAATAATATGGAACTTTTTCTTGAAAAAACTATTTCAATTTAACTTGCTCGTTTTTTTGCTGTCCATACATCAAGTATTTTGGTAGCGTACAAACTGTTTGTTTTGCAGACGATAGATACATGGGCTCAGTTAATGCGATTCCTTTTGCTATGAAATTGATATATTTTTGTATAATTTGTTGCGTACTGTACTGGGCGCTTACTAATGTCTTAATATAGTCATGGAACATAAACATGGTCGTTATAGTGAATGCAAATTAAAGCATAAAATATTGCATACTTAAATAAAATTCTAACGATGCCCTCGCGCGACTGCTGCCAAATGGAAAGTTACTCTTTATTTCAGTTAGGGGTCATCCTTTAGTCACGTGAGGTCTTAAGCCCTTATTACCTACCTATTATATATTTCATTCCCCCGCCTCCCAACCTCACGTGTATTTTTTTAATGAAAAATATTTTGAAGATATTTTCAGATTTTGTTTTAATGAAAATTCTCATAAAATCAAATTCTGAAAATCATAATATTAATAAAATTGAGTATTTAGTATTACTGCGCTTCAAGCTTTAAGCACGTATTCTAAAGTTTTCAGGCAGACATGAAGGTTGCAAGTTTGTAAACTGAAAAATACAGAGGTAAGGATGTGGGAGGGAGAGCTAAATATTGTTGTTATGTTGCTTACAGAAATTTGCTCGCTCGAGATTTTTCTAGATCGCACGAATATTATACACGTGATTATCACTACATTGTGGTCACTCGTGATGTTATTCGAACGAGCAATCAGAGAGTGGAGCATAGTTTTTTAAATAAAGATCACCTTCTTTTGACTCCGACTGTACCATAATCACTACACTAAGTTATTTTTATTACAGGCTGATGTTTATCACTGTACTATTATGGGTGGAAGCTTTGATAATTAGTCTTAGCAGATTTTTATACAACATGATTAATGGTTGTATAATTTATGGCAATTACACATAACTACGAGCTCTTAGACTATAAATGGTAATGTTTGATATAATCTGTATGAGCACGTAGTAACTAGTTCTCCTCATTTGTCTCTTGGACTAGACTGTTGGACTAATTGGATGTATTTACTTTTTCTTGCATTGTAATGAATTATTGAATTAATAATTTTCTGTTGGTAGGATCAGATTTGCTTGGAATTATATACCATTCATGGTCGTTACCTTAATTATTAATAATTAAAAAAAATTGATAATCATTTTTCACGCACTTTTTTTTTTCTATGCCAGTTCAGAATGAAAATTATAAAAAGAAACTAAGTCAATTTGTTATTTATAACACTCTTATATTTTTACCTCATTATATTATAATTATACAGGGTAACTAGTTGAACGCTGGACATATTGAAGAAGGGTATCGTACTCATAATTTTGAATAACTTTTATTATGGAAACAAACCTGAAATCACGAAAAAAATCCGTACAAATAATTCAATATTACTCGACTAAGTTTATGGGGAACAACAGTTTTTTTTTTCACGATTTCAGTCCTATAGTAAAAGTTGTTCATAATGATGAGTACAATACCCTCCGTGAACATGTCCAGTGTTCAAACAGTCACCCTGTATATCAGAATAAAAAATTCAAACCTGTACATAAAAAGGATACCTAATAACGTAAGTTATAAAAAATGGTGTTTCAACACTGTCCCTATAAATAGAATGTTATTTTTAAGCCTTTTACCCTGACTACGGCTGTGTAGGTGTTAAATACCTACCCAAATATCCGAACTCGAAATAAATGTCCGTGCTTGCAAATACTTGTTTTTTATAGATGCGGGAATCGAACGTGCCTAATAACGTTCGTACAGTATAGCTATACTTTCCATACCAACCTGCAAACTTTCATTGCTGAACATAGGGGTTCCTCGTAACCAGTGCAATAAATGGTCATAGGGATATGGTATCAGTGTCTCCTAGTAATTGAGTGGCGGTGGTCAAATGACAGTCGCTCAGTGTAAAATACTGATATTCGGCCGTATCTGGTTAGATTGGGAGCCGACCCCAAATTATTTGGGAAAAGGCTAGGCAGATGATGAGGGATATCGCCATTAACTCTCTTGGCAGGCGTGATGCCATTGTGTTGTTATCATTACAACAGGCAACACAAAGACATCCTGAAGGTTTCCATGTCATTTGTGTTCGATGGAAGATGTTCCCTAACTCTTTAGGGAAACAATAATATTATTTAATAAATTCAGGTAGCTATACAAAACAATTACGCCAGTAGTTATTCAATAACAAATTTGGTCCTTTGCGCCGGATAAAATAAATAACCTATCAAAACTTCGTCTACCTTAATCACAAAGACGAACGCCTTCTCCATCAAATTTAACTGTTAATTGTCAACAATTCCATTAATTAGTTTCTATGGTCTCTGTCGTTTGTAATTTAAAGATGGGGGTGTTGACTTTCATGGTGGTTGAACAATACAATTTATTGTCCGTATAATTTCCGGATGAAAAGACCACTCCTTTCTCCAGTTGGTACAAAAGGCCACAAGGATTGACATCAACAAGGTAGGCAGCAGATCCTTCTTTACTCTGAGAACAAGATACTGTTGTATACGGATCGGAAGTTTATCGACTTTGAAGAAAACGGGTATAACAGCGATAATAATTATGTATATTTCTCGCTTCAGCGGAGTTCTCTCAAGACATCTTTGAAATACAACTAAATACTTTACAAATATTAATCAAAGGCTTAACGGCCTTTTAATAAACAGTCAACTCTTTTATAGAAGGTTGGTCATTTCTATACAACCTTCACAATACTATGATCATGTTAATTGATCACCAATCCATTTAACCAGGTTAGTGAACATAATAAAAACATAAATTATACAAAATATCCTTTGCTGTTTATAACGATCAGATCACATAGTAATAGACATTGCCCGCCTTCCACTATGAGTAGAGCGGGATCCGTACGGACTCCGTACAGTTCACAACAGAAAACTGCATAGAAGTGCTTCCACTGTGAGAGAAAGAGTGAGCGGAATGGTTTAAATAAGTCAAAACAGTCACATAAGTGGTGGCAGAGTCAAACAGGTTCCCAAAGAACTCCGAGCGGACTCCGTTCGACTCGCGAGAAGAAGTCTTGGATACGTGAAATCTTCTTTTAAATCGGTCCCAGCCGGGCTTCCACTTGCAGCGGAGCGGACTCTGTTTAACTCGCAACGGTAAACTTCACAGAAGTGCTTCCACCAAGATAGAGTCTAGCGAAGAGGACTGAACGAGTAAAAATAGTTAATAACGAACTCGTACTTTAGAAAGAAAAGAAAGAAAAGAAAGAAAGAAAAACGATTTATTTTATACACAAATTACGACACACAAAAAGTAAAAAAAATCAAATTAAAACAAATAAAAAAAGAAGTAACAAATGAAGACAAAAAATTAAAAGTAAAAAATTAAAAACACGATCCAAAAAAAATATATAATAAAAGTAACAATTTTTTAATAATAAAAATCTGTGGCTTGTATTCATTCGATTCATTCGTCCACGCTTTGAACTCATCATGCGTCGCATTTGTGCAAAAAACTAGGTCATTGTTCAGCATATCGCTGAGGTATTGGAACGCGACTGGCGCGTTCCAACGCCCCAGCGCTGTTTTCCAACGATGACCTGTGTGACGCATTGACGCCCACTTCAGGTGAGAGTCAAAATAGTGATAAAGGCTCAAGGCTTTATTACTCTTCTTTTACAAAACTCTTTCTCAATGGAAGGTAAAACCTATTTTAGCTATTTGGGGTTTCCGTTCTATCCAGCTATTACTTGCTTCGCAGTGGAAGCCCGGCTTTGGAGGATCTTGACTTAACTTGTTTGTTTTGTCCTGGACAAGTTTGCGCCATGCAATTCTATCTTGTGCAAGTCTCGTGGCCTCGTAAAACGGCATGTCCAATGTCTCCCGAATAAGGTCTGTCGAATGCTTTGGTTTCCGACCTCGTGGACTCTTTACTGGTCGTTTGCCAGTTATTATGGCTTTTTCCAACGTGTTCGGAGGCTTATGCACAATATGACCAAAAAACCTCAACATTCTCTGAACGCACGTTGAGAAGCGCATTGACATCTACCTCCGAAAGGATACGTAAGTAAATTTCTGATCTACTTCAGACAAAATGCTGATCTAGTCAAGACAATCTTATAAATCAGTATTATTATCCTATTCTAATTTATTCACATTAAATTACATTATTCTCGCAGCTCATACCACAACATTGTACTAATCAAGATTGTAATCTATTATTTTAAAATTTTCCATTGAGCTTCTTGCGGGTTCTTCTCCATAGAAACTACTATCTGCGACCGCGCACCTAGAGTCTCGACATTTCATAAGTGCCTGTATTTGGTTTACGTGAAATAATGAACTATTCTATTCTATTCTATAATTTGTCTGAAACAAAAATCAGCAATTGCAAAATGCTTTTGATATTGGAAGAAATGTACATGCTTAGCGCATAAATAGTGTGTAAACCTCAGCTTAAAGATGCTAATGAGTAACAGGAAAATCAGATTGGTCGAGTTAAAAATCTCTCTAATCCCATTTAAATTGCACTTACCCTAGAAAATCCGTTGCAACAACTGCAATTCCAATAGCAATTGCAAATCACGAGAACCATTTAGCGAGTGATAACGATGACGTATCTATTTAGTTAAATGCTCATGATTAATTCATGGTATTGAAGCGGAGTCGGCGAGAGCAATATGTATTATTAAACGCGTGTGAACCGACGGACGGATTGCCGTTCCGTTATGTAATATTCATGGGGACTTCGATACTTAATAACGTTTTTCTTATTGCTTTTCTAGATTTTGGTGGTTTAGTTTAGGTTTTTAGGGATTCAAGAAGAAAACCTTTTAAGGTTTTTGTAGGATGAATGATATTTTTTCCGAATTGTCACTCTTTTACACTCAAGATAGCTTTTGAGTGATATCGTTAATGTTGCTGTCAAATTGTAAACGTCATCTCAAGATCATACTTTTGACAATCTGTGTCTTGTTTATGTTATTTCGTCAAATATTCTCCTCCCCCCCCTCAGGATAGCTCATGATGGGTTCTAAGTCTGCACTTACGAACACTACCCAGACCAAAAAGTATTATGGAAATTGTCGGTATTATTAAATTACACGACAACGTTTACATAGAAAGTTATGTAATTATGAAATATTACGCAAATGACAGATCCTTTGGGAAATGCAACAAATGTTTTGAACAAGGCTTGGTGCAAATATTAGCGGTAATTGTAAGCGAAGTTTAAATATACGTCTTATTATCGTAGCAAATTTTTGTCGCCATTCCGTGCATCACAACCACGTACTGTCAAGGCAACGTGTGTCGCAACAGCGATCTGTCGAGTCGCGGCTCCCTGCGTCGCAACCACGGGTTGTCGAGGTAACGTGTGTCGCAGAAACGATCTGTAGCAGCTACGTGGATCGCAACCACGTGTTATTGCAACAACGTTAGTCGAGCATTAGCTTGTCGCAACTATGAGGTGCATTCGGCGTGGCGTTATAGCCATATGGTGACTTTCAGAGTTTCCAAAATGGATGTCAAGGGCAGAACAACGTGGAGACGAAGGATAAGAAAGGATGACCCCACCATCATGTGGGATTGATGGTCGGGAAGAGAGAGAAAGAGAGTATCGCCATCTCTCTTGGACTTCTCCTGTATCGTGGGTACAGTTTACAAACACAAATCAACATGCACACACACCCAGTCCCCAAACAACTATGTCTAGGTGCCAACCGCTTAGCCACTGCGCACACGCCAACCGTGCCATGCTTTTTATTTATTTTCGAATTTATATCCACAAATTAACGGTCTATTGAGAGAGCTCACTCTCAAGATTTTACATCCTTGAATAACGCCCCTACTAACATTCCTCGGCTAAAAGCCTGGTATTTCATGTCCCGCCCACATTGTGACCCCACCTTTATAGCAACTAACACTTAACTCATATAATTTCAACGTGCGAATGACTCCAGATGTCACAGGGTAATACCTTACAAATGTATAACAAATAATAATATAATTGGCCACAAATTAGTACCTTAACGAAGGTTTTTATAGCAATTTAAGTACGTAAGTAGTTGGGGCGGGTAGATCCAATGCTGTGCTATTTTTGTTGCTTTTTATTTTTATTAACTGTGTCTTTTAAATGGTTGGATGAAGAAATTAAAGGCTTATCTCTGTTAATGGACTAGTATTTTTATAAGACCTATCACTGAGTATATCTGGGTGTTGTGGCCCAATTTAGATTGCGATAGACTGGATTGATTGATTAAAGCCCTTAATTTATCTTTATCTAATCTTCACTCTGCCAATGGTCAATACAATCTACATTGCAGAATATTCAATATCAATCTCTGAAAAAAAATATCTCAGTGCGACCATTAGGATGAGGATAGAAAACGAATCTGAAGGATAATCGACAAATAATAAAATCATCAGATAACAGTAAAAATATATTACCGAAACACAAACTTTGTTCAGAAATCATCAGGTTACGGGTGGTCATGTAATGTAATGCTTTACAAACAGGTGACCCGGAAGATAGTTTGTCCGCCACATTATAACATAAAACTATTAATGTTATTTTGTAGAAACATAAATGTCAATGATATTATTAAATAATCTTCGATATAAATTCATATTTTGATCTAGATTTGTATGTAGAATAATAACTGTATACAAATTGAATTTCCAATAACTTCTATCTAAAGTTCACGAGCAAATGCTACTATTATTACGTAAAAGCCAGTAGCAATCAAAACAGTAGTAATATTATTCGCGCACCCATTGACGCGTGATCAATGTTCCCCATTCCCCACTGCATGATCAATGTGCCCCAATGTTCCGTTTTATGATCCACAGCTGATTTCACAAGTTAATATGTTATTAAGTTATTGCTAGTTCAAGGGGGGGGCGTGCGGAATAAATTCAAATAATACATTTCAACATACCAGAATTTAATTTAATTTATTTGATTGATAAGTCTATGACATGTATGATTCATCTGACATTTATTTTTTTAACACTTGTAGTATTCGGAATTTGTTTTATTTTAATATTGCTTTTTTTTCTCTTGAGTATAATAATTTTGTAATGTTATTCTGATATGTAATTTTGTAATGTTATTAAGATCTAATTAATCTAACAATAATATTAATATTTGCACACCTTATTAGGTAATGATACAGAGTAACTACTTTATATTTATTTGTAACATCTGTTTATACCTACCTGTATTAAGCAAATAAATAATTTGATTTGATTTGATTTGAGAATTGGTGTGTCGATGGCTGTAGCCACGACTTTTGAGACGCATGTCGCGGGTTCCAAACCATGCGGACCAATTAGAAAGAAAGAAAGAAAGAAAACGTTTTTATTTTTACGCCCAGTATAACGCACGAAATTTAATTTTACCCTTACACCAAGACCACTTATTACTAAATATTACCATTGTTCTGCTAAGTAAAACTTAATTAAATTAATTGAGTGGCAACACCGAGAGACCGAGCAAAAATAAAAATAAACCTCGTTAATTCGTCTTATATTGCGCATTATTCGTCACGACTGCTCTAACAGTGAAGGAAAACATCGTGAAGAAACCGACAAGTCCTAGAGCGAAAATTTAAAACCATAAAGCATTATATCATATAGACCTAAAGGACCAAAAAGGCGGGTTCTTGGTGGCGCAAAAAAAACATGCAAGGAAGAACTAAAGAAAGGCCTAAAAAAATTATTGATTAGGTACCTTTGTGCAATTCTATTTAATAATAACCTAACCATCAAAAATCCACTACTCCAACTAGAAAAAGAGCTGTAACTTTTGAACGGCTGAACAGATTTCTATGGAACATGGCTTATATGATACCCGATTAAATTAGCTTTCAATTAAAAAAACTGCATTGAAATTGGTCCATCTGTTTTAAAGCTACGATGCCACATGCAGATACACAGATCCACAGATAAACAGATACACACTACAAACTTATAACACCCCTTTTTTTTGTCGGGGGTTAAAAATACAGACTAACTTAGTACTTATATGTAAACCGAAGTAAAAATAATTCAATTAATTATTTTGATTACTTACTATAAATACTTAATAGTTCGACGGACCACGATTTGATATAACAACCTTTCCATCTATCTTTAGTCACGGCGAGCCGTTGTCACTTCAAATTATTGAAACACTGTTACACAGCACTTCCATTTTGGCCTTCAAGACTAAAATCTTTTATTATTCAATCAACTCACTCGCTTCTATTGGAAATAGGCCTCTCCTAAGTAGAAGTACCTATTTATTTTTTTATTCAATGCCCGATCCAAACTTCTTTAGCTAGAAACATGTTTGGACTGAACATAGATTTTGACGTAAAGTAGGTACCTCCAAAAAAGCCCTGTAATTGGGTGACATGGGGACGAAACCAGTAACCACACAGTCTAAGGGTCAGTACAGACAGACGAAGTGGCGGCGCAGAGCGGTCACCGGTCGCGGAGCACATTGACTTCGCGGCTTTGAGCCTCCTATTGTGATTTTAATTTGCTGTACCAATTTTAAAATAAGCAGTGATAGCCTGGCGAAACTCTAGACTCTAGGTGCGCAGTTCCAAATAGCCTACTATTTGGGACTGCGCATCTAGAGTCCCGGACTTATCCTATGGAGAAGAACCGGCAAGAAACTCCACGGAAACTTTTTTTAAATAAATTACAATCTTGATTAGTACAATATTGTGGTAAGAGCTGCGAGAATAATGTTATTTATTGTGAAGAAAAAATTTAAGGTTAATAATGATTTGCCTCTGAATAAGATTGCCATGGTAGTTACAAGTTGACCAGTTGCTGACTCTAATGTAAGGATTAGACCTAGTTACCTAGTCAGTCCTAGCTATTCGGCTCAGACCTATGTGTAGCCGCATTTCGGCTTAGCTATTACAATATGTAATGGACAGACATTTAATGTGCGTCGATTATTCTGGTAGTCTACTGTTTCTCAGTACTCTTTACATTTAAACCAACACAGAGTGACCCTTTGTACTAAGACGGATCCAATCTATTCGGATAAATGGAGTATCCATTTGTCCAAATCGGATCAACTGTTTAGGCTGTCCAAACCGTTTTGTTCGAGAGTTAAAATAAAACCCTCTTTTTGTAGTATTTCACGGTTTTATGTTTGTCAGATACAGCAATTTGGGCCTCGTTTTTATAGGCCTTATAGGTTTTTTTCGGAGGGTGCGATTTTAATTTGTATTAATCTTTGTATTAGTGGATTTTTTTGATTGAAAGACCTGTCATTTGCTCGGGATACACATTGAATTGTCGATCATTACACCCACTTTTTTTTAAATTATTCTTTCTAATCCATTTTGACTGTTTTCAGCTTAATAAAAAAAATGTTCTCAGTCTATGCATCTGTCCTCTTCTAATTACCTATGTGTATCATCCTAGTGTCTTGTTGTGAGGCAAATAAATATTGTTTTCTTCTTTCTTTCTTTCTTTCTGTCATCACTCACATAATGTGAGAATATTGATTGATTGGTATATGTTCTGTACCTTTCAGTTACATTACTGTGATATTTTTTTTATTTTTTTTTATGTAAAAGTTTTGCCCCTCACTAGGATTTCTCCTGTATCGTGAATACAGTTTACAAACATACACCTCACATGCCCAAAACAACTATCTGTAGACCATACAAATATATAGGTAGTGAAGTTTCGAAGTAATAAAGTCAAACAGTGACTGTTTGCCTTTAATCTAAACTTCTAAACTTATTTTATAGAGAAAAGATTAGATTTTTTGTATGTTTGTTTGTAATGGATAAACTAAAAAACTACTGGACTGATTTAAAAAATTATTTTGTCAACAGAACGCTATATTATCACTTAGTAACTTGGGCTATAATTTATAAAGATATCACGCGGGTGAAGCCGCTGGCGGTAGGTAGTACTTTAATATGTAGAAGTTGAACTACACCAATTTAATTCTCCCACGGTAGCAATTCTGGTTTCGAACACGCATTTAACAAAAAACAAAGAGAAAATAGTCCTTTTTTCTGAACCAAACATCCGCGTCCGACCTTCAAACAACGTTCTAACCGCAAATTGAGTTTTTTAACTAACGTTAGATCTCCTTAACTATCAGTTGGGTCACCTACCGTGACGACGCAGCTGTTCACCTTAACAAATAATGTCAAATTTAAACACATGTTAGTTTAACTACCGTTCAAATTGTAGCATGTTTTAAATAGGTCTATGCTTTTTTCGTATCAGATATTATGGTGCAATCGGGCTTACACTGTGGTTGTATTATTTGTATGGAACAGCAATTTTTTCCGTGATTTCTGTATTGGTCCCATCGTAAAAATTATTCATAATGAATGAGTACAATAACCCGGAATCCGGGACAAGAAAGGAAGGATCTTATACATATAGGATAGGGTAATATTTTATTATTGTCCGGTATAATGGTAAATAAAGTTTAAATTAGTGGGTACAGTGTTATTCAAAACAGGCTGTACCCGCGTGAACTGTTACAATAAATACGTAAGTATGTCCTTTTCAAGTTTCCTGTTTGAACCTTAACAATCAGTTAGGCTCGTAAAGGCGATACAAATGCGCAAACTCATATTTTAGCAGGGTAGTTTAAATAGGGATTCACAACATTGTAGTAGGTATATTAGTAGGGATTCTGGTCCCGACATAATCATAGTTAGGTACTATTCAAAGGCTCAAAGGTCACGAGCTTACATAAGAGCAGTAAGTAAGCAGTCTGTTACCTACAAACTCATCCATTCCTCCCAGTTAAAGCAAAATACGGTGTACGTCAAAATGGCGGAATTAAATCCCGGATTCTAAAGATACATATTTTAGGATAAGTCCCGTCTTTTTGATAAGTATCATAACAGTAAATCTAGTTTCTTCTACCTAAATATGAAGGCAGGTTTTTACTAAAGAAGTGATTTTTTACAAAACATACCAAGTATTACCCAAAGATCTACCCAAAAACTAACATGCATCCTACATTAAAATATATTTATTAATTTTTAATTATTTTTAGAAATTATTTTTTCTTATTTTTTATTTACTCTTTTTATACTCTAAAATATTTTTCTTATTCATTTTGGACCTACTATTTGGAACCGCGTACCTAGAGTCTCGACATTTCATAAGTGCCTGCATTTGGTTTACATGAAATAAAGATCTATTCTATTCTATTCTACCATTCCTACCTACACGTTTCAAGATTTAAATCTAATCTTAAAATTGCAGTTCTGAACTACAAATCTTTTTATTCCGGAAACTGGTACCGCCATTCGGATGGACACAACATACGTGGGTTGACAAACAAACCAATGCTATTTTTCTTTACCCTTGTGATTCCTGATCTGAAGTTTCGTGTTATGGGACATTCATTTATATGATAGAACAGAATAAAAATACTCTTCCTTGAACACCTGATAAAAAAGGAGCAATTAACATAATAATTACGATTAATCATTTTAAGATTGTACAATGGGCGGTTATGATGTGTTTTCCCCATGACAAAATTCTGACTTTGTACAGCGCATCTGACATAGCTTCCGCTTTTGATCTAATCTTTGTATACATATATGTTCATATTATAACAATCCACTGCTGTACTTGGGTCTCCTTGTAGATCTCTGTGATGCTGTCATACTGCCATAATCATCACGCTATACAAACTAATTGGAGATAGCAATGTGCAGATGTTACTTCTCATACTATTGACACTATCCCTTGCGCCCTTTTTACAGCAAAGTCAAAGTTTTTTATTTCAACTGGGTCTTTGCAGACACTTTCAAAACGCACCAACATCTAATTGACAGAACTAAATTACTTGAAGAAAATAAAGCCTCCAATTGGGAAATATATCTAGTAGAAGAGTTCCTATATTAACTATTTTTTATACCACTTTGGGTCCAAAAAATAAAGAAAAGTGTTACAAGGTTCTATTCAATATGGCGTCAACCCGCTATAAAAATAACATTTTATATCGCGAAAAGAAGCGTTATCGGTGTATAGCGATATCACTGTGCAGATGGATAACAGTAATCCAATTAGGTTTGGGTACCAATACTGGCGTAAGACTACTATTTATTATATCATCGGCTTATGACCCCTAAAACCCAGGACAAAAACCGACCGGAGCGAAGACGATTAAATTTGTCCATCTAGAAACTTATACCAGCGCTGTGACATTATCAATATGTCACAGCATTATGCTGAGATGGTATTTTGGGATTGCATTTTTGGTCACGTCCAGGATGCTTTTTTTTCGTACTTTCAATTGTTATTTCCTGGCGAGTCTAAAATAAAACTGTTTTCTTTCTTTCTTTCTTTCTAGGTGAAATAAAAATGACCAGCCAAATTTTAGGAGGTAATCAGGTCCATGAAACTGAACAACTTTCCCCAAGCAACATAGATCGAAATCGTCGTTTGACGTATAGTAACGTTAACGTAAGCGAACTTTGATTATAAAATACTATGAATCTATCGCATTTTTGTTAAATTTTATGCAACATACACACTTGTTTCATGAAAATGTAAAAATACTGCATGTGTATTTTCAAAAAATATCATGGATTAAACGAGTATTTTTTATTCAAAATTTGCTTACGTTTACGTTACCATACGTCAAAAAATTCGACCCACTGATCCCAGTCCACTGTGTATGAAAAGTATTTTTTTAATTTTGAGATTTCGACCTATGTTCTTTGGGGAATGTTGTTCAGTTTCATGGACCTTATTACCTCACAAAATATGGCTGGTCATTTTAATTTCACGCTATATACTTCAGTTATTTGGATGTTAAACTAGGCCATAATTATTTTAGAATGACACTCAGCCGTGATCACTACCTGAATGGCGTTTGAAAGACGTATTTGTATGGAATGACAGAGACAACTTAAGTAGTAATTGTGGGATGATGTTGATCCAGACATACTGGCTCACATCAGCTCCACCTAAAAAGGGTGGGAAAGGGCAGGCTTTTGTCCTGCAATGGGTAAAAAAATTACACAACTAAAAGTAGAGGAACAATATAATTCATACCACTTTAATATTTTACCTTTACTCATAATTCCCTATTTATTATCTGTGCCAACCGTAACTTCTGTCAACTATTTGTACACCGACCTGTGCCTTCGCGCGGAAAATGAAAACTAAATAAAACTGTGCTGGGCCGTCGTCAAATATTGGTGCGAGAGCATCTGCTATCAAAACTTTACTCGATCCTTCGGGACCAAGACTTGTAAATACAGGAATAGTATTTTTTTTTTGTTAGAAGACAAGAATAATAAATTTTGAATACGTTTTTCCTAGATTTCTTTTAGTGGTTTCAAATTGAGTAAACGAAATTAGATTATGTTTTGGCTTTGAAAGCTAAAGATTGTCTGAAGTCTCAGAGGCTTTGAATATTGCGTGGGAGTTTATATTTGACACATTTATAAGTTAAATAAATGAAGATATTTTGTTACTACTGCCAAGTTCAGATGCTTTTGAAGAATTAAAGGCCCCAACTTCAGAAGCTGTTAAGTTTTTAAGAAAATTATTTCATACTTTTTAGTTTTATGAAGTCGGTTTTTACTTTTTTTTCAAGTTATCTCAAGTTATCTTATCTTTATATTTTGAGAGGCATAAACAATACATAAATATACGACTACAGCAATCGCGAGTGATTTGCTGTTATCCATTGAAGAGTTCCATCGACTTTCTCTGAAGGTCTTCATCAGATCTTCACCAAATTTAAATGGGACCACTTCAAGAGAATTTTCAAAATCGGTCCGCAATTGACAGAGAAATCTGTGAACATACATAAAAAAACATACAGTCGAACATAGAAAATCCTTCTTTTTTGAAGTCGGTTAAAAATAAAACATCAAGTCTCCCACAAGTCCTATCCAGTCTCTGCACTACTCCAGACAACCGGTTCACGTGGGTACAGTTCGACCAGTTATTGCCTCCAGCTCCGCGACAATTTTTTGCGACTTTTTCCGTTATAACACGACATATCGTATAACTGAGTCGTTAGGGTTTCGTTTGGTTTCTATGTTTTGATGCGGCAGTCGGAATTGTTGTTGCGTATTTTATTTGGAAGCTGTTTTTTGTTCACGTGTCAGCTTCAATTTGGGTGAAGTTGAGATGAGAATATATGTAGGTTTGCTGGTTTGTTTTTGTTCAGATTTTAAGACGAACAAGTGTTGTGCGGCCGTAGCTCATAAAGCCGCAAAATTAAAGTGGGATTGGGTGGGCCACATCTGTCGGATACCTGATGAGCTGTGAGCCAACGGCGAGAAGACGTCATGTCAGACCACGAAGAAGATGGCGGAACGAATTTGATAAAGATGGTCCTCATTGGGTCACCCAATGGCAGATATAAAAAAAAATGCATTTAATTCAGGTATCATATTATATAACGCATATTCAAAAAACAAGTTAACAAAAAGTAACAATATGTTAATCGGCATTGTAGGCAACATGTCTGCCGTAGCAATGCTGAATATAAAAGTAATCCAACCGGCCAGCGATCATCGCCAGGACGGTATTGGACCTGTTATCACCCTATGCACCAAGGACGGACACCGCTTGCGCATTGCTACAATGAAGTGACGTCGCAAATCGCAATCAGCAATCTCCACTGAAGCATTGGTGACCGCGGTATTTTATTACTTTAAGTAGGTACTCTTAGCAGTGATAGCCCAGCGGTTGAATGCTCGCCTGTCATGCTGGAGGGTCTGAGTTCGGACCCAGCCCGCACCTCAGACTTTTTGGATTCATGTGCAGATTTTTTTTTTTTTTTTTTTTTAAAAACATTGCCCCTCACTAGGATTTCTCCTGTATCGAGGGTACAGTTTACAAACATACATGTCACAAGCACACACAACCAACCAACCAACCAATAACCAATTTGATTATCCCTAGCAATAACGGTGAAGGAATACGTCGTGAGGAAACCTGCATATCTGGGAGGGCCTCATAAAGTTCTCGATAGTGTGGTTGTGGATAATGGGACAGTAATGGCCTGGATTTATTTTTATATTCTTAACAAAAGTAATTCCTTCGTTTTTTATTATATAACCAAGCGAGCCTATTCTTTGCCAGGAACTACAAGGCGAACTCATTTTTTGACATAAAAATCAATATTTATCGCACTTCTGTTTTGATTTCACTACAACTTCGCTTACTACGCAATCCCCAGGATTAACCATAATAAGCTGTCCACCCTATATTATCATAACAAGGATAATAATAATCCATTCATAGAGAATCTGCCCCTTGTTTACCCGCAATATTTTATTACCAAAATAGATATCAGTTTTGACAAATTTGATTACACTGTGTCCGAATAAACCCGCCAAAATTGGTAATTCAATAACTGCTGGCGGCCATTTTGATTGCGCTTGACACATAGATGGAGCCACTAACTTTATAGTTACGCATTTGTTTTGTTGTTGTTTGGGAATTATCGTATTACGATCGTATATTGAAGATCTTTAATACTTATTTTCAGTCCTTTTGAGACCGCAGCTTAGAAAACACCAAAGATGCTATCTAGTTTGCGGTAAGAAAAGATTGAGAAGTAGGGTGGATGGGTGGTAATCTACCCATTTCAGGGCATAAGCCTGGGACCTCTTACGTGATTCTTCCCTGTTCTGAGCCAATTGTATCCGGAATTTTCTGACAAGTTTCACGATGTCATCTACCCATCGGTCTCGGGTCTTCCAACACCTAATGGAATCCTTTATCCTTTCAAGAATCTTCGTTTTACATAGTGATCCCTTCCCCTCATGTGCCTTATACTTAGCATGTGTAAACCCTAATTAAAACAACCTTCCTACTAATAATAAAAATGTGATAGTTTACATGTTTATGAATTTGGATTTGGATGAAATTTTGTACACACGTAGACCGTAACCTGGATCGACATAAAAATATACTGTATACTATACAGTATATTTTTATGTAGTGCACATAATTTGTAAAGTGATCCGGTCTTTATTCCTAAATGCAACCGCAGTATTGGGATCACAGAACACAGAAAAGAAGTGTGATTGGGATACACTTTGAAACAAAACAAAAATTCGGCTTAGTAGATTTACCCATATTTCATGCAAATAAAGAACATTCTGATTCTGATTCTGATAGATATGGCCCACACGCATAATTTACCAGCGCAAGCTATACAAAATCAAATTTTTATCTTGTTTTGGAGTGAAATTTTAGTACTACGGTTGCATTTGGGAACGGACACTGATTCACTAGACAAATTTTGCGCACTAAATAAAAAAATATCCTGTAATAATTGTTATCCAGGTACATGAAGTAGTTTACTTAGGATGCAAGTGAAACCGCGGGCAACAGCTATAGGTAAATCATACATTAAATTATTATTGTGTTACATTTCACTTGACGCATCGAGCACTTACTCTGACATATCAAGTAAATATCGCCAACGTTATTCAAAAATGTCAATCAAAAAAGTTTTACTTATTCGATAAGTTCGTTTCGACTCCGAGGGCCGATAAAAGGCCGGCGTAAAATATAATAAATCATATCAGTTGGGGTAGGCGACTGCTTACGTAACTGGACTATGTTCGTGCTTATAATGTAAACGGTAATATGACGTGTTTTGACGTATTTTTGGAAGAAAAAACAACAGTGTTCGTGTGGATGGAGTCGACAACTTCTTTACCCTGAATACAAAGCCTTAACAACATTTTTACCCTAATGAATACAAAGCATTGACATATTTTTTTACCCTATTGACTACAAAACCTTGACAACTTTTTTACCCTATTGACTACAAAGCTTTGACAACTTTTTTACCCTAGTGAATACAAAGCAGGCTGACTTGTTGACAAGGTTATTTGGTGCCTAATCTTGTGCAAGCAATATATAAATGTCACCTGTAATTCTAATCTAACATTCGAGTGAAGTAAATGTAACCTATTGGGAAATTCAGTAATATTTTTCATGTTTCCAATTAGAAATCCATGTGTCAAAGTCAAAGATTTTTATTTCAACTGAACTTTTGCAGGCATTTTTAAAACGTCTTGTGGTTTTGTGCATTAGCGCATGACAGATTTTTGTTCAGCAACGGACGTGGGGTAAAATCAGTGAACAAATAAATGCAGATCTAAACAAAAATGTCGCTTGTCGGCTTGTCCCTCTTTTTATGCAGTGTTTACATTTTGCAGTCAACGCGGTGGGAGTTTAGTTAAAGGGGATCAGGTGCCTCAACAATAACATTGAATGGGAATAACATCCATAACTCCAAACAAATTAATTCCGTTCCCCGTTTTTTCCAACTCACGATCAATTTCACAGAAACAACAACGCCAAGGGCCAACCAACCGCAAAATGTTCACATCTGAGACCCACATCTTTCAAATTCCAATATGGCCGAACAATACAACTTTAATGCAACATACATACATGTCGTAATGAAAAATAAACATAGCCCTAGTTGATTTAGGTTCAGAGCAAACATATATAATAGTGAGTGGCTGCTACCCTAAGATTAGAAGAGGGTTCTCTTTTGTTGACCTTGCGTCGAGGGGGATTTAACTGCATTTAATATATTGCATCACGGGCCAGATTTTTTCTAATTTTATGTTGTGTGGTTGCAGTGGCAGCTTATTTTCTGATTAGAATTTTGCTCTTCAAGCAGTTCCTAATAAGAGCTATAAATTAATATCTATCAATCTTATTCAGAGGCAAATCTTATTAATTATCCCATTCTTAATTTATATTCACAATATTCTTGTAGCTCTTACCACAAAATTGTACTAATCAAGATTGTAATCTATTATTTTAAAAGAGTTTTCATGGATTTTCTTACCGGTTCTTCTCCAAATCTCCATAGGACATACTATTTGGAAACGCGCACCTAGCGACTTGATATTTCGTAAGTGTTTGTATCTGGTTTACGTACATGAAATATAGATATATTCTATTCCATTCTATTATATAAGGTCTTATTTTCATAATGCGAAATATTCTAGGTATCGGAGGTAAATCTATAGCATACAAAGACCATTTTTAGCAAAAAAAAAAATGATATTTTTTAATACGTTTTTAAAATTAATTAAAATAATATATGTTTCCGTCTGCTAAAACCTCTATGGTTATGAATGGCACTAAGGTCATGAACTCGACCACATGACCTGGCGGGCTCCGCTACAATGACACACACACGCATGGCGCCGCCTTAATTCGTACATCATTTTTTAATCTACTGCAGCTTTAATACATATATATTTGAAATGAATTCTATACATAAAGCCTAGCTTTAATATATTTTGGATTATTAAAATAAGACCTTAAACAGGACGAATGTTCTCGAGTTAAAAATTTGAGGAATTAGTGCTTCTGTAAGTTTCAGGTAGTCTGAACACGGTGCTTTCCAAACGACCTGGAGTTAGGTTACTACCAAGTTTTACCTAACAACGGACAACAAAGTTAGAGTACGACGAAGAAACTATCTGTGAACCTCTCAAAAGAAAGGTTCTCCTATTGTTTTGAGTTGGTTACGCATGCTTAACTAATAGTATGCTCATTAATACGACCAGTTTTTCAATCATACTGATCTCTTTTAACTATTTTTTTAATAGCTTCAATGAGGCGTTGGATTTCATTAATTTTTTTGTATTCTTTGTATATTGCTGTAACTGTTCATCCACACAATCTTACACAGTCTTTAAGACACTGCTGAGTATAGGACCCTCTTGCTTGTGCCTTGTGCCCCTTTCATAGGCCATTTATAAATGACCTATGTTCTTTTTATCGACCCGTCGCGCTTCGGATTTTTGTTTTATAGGTAGGTACTCGTACACTCTAACAATTAGGAACTTGCATGTATTTTATTTTTTTAGTTTGTCGTAAATATTGAAAAGTTTAATAACCAGGGTAACAGATTTTCGTGAAACATAGCTAAGATGATTTCCGATAATACTAGCTTTCAATTAAAAAAAAACTGCATTCCATCTGTTTTGGAGCTACGATGCCACAGACAGACACTGTATACACATTACAAACTTATAAAAGCCTTTTTTTTCCGGCGATTAAAAATAAAAATATGCATGAATATTAAATACAAAATACAAATAAAAATACGACTTTCAAATGTTCGCGTCAAAACACAGAGTCACGTGACATGACGTCAATTGCATCGATCGTGCATAGCGGGTGAATATGGGTACCAAGAAAACACGAAGTGACGTTGCTCCATGATGGTGTTTGAAATAACGTTCCGTTTTACGTAATTTATAATAAAGATAATTTCTAAAAAAGATATAATTTTTGAATAAATATTTTATTAAAGCACTTTTTACAACTTTTATTATTGATTTTTTAACATTATAATTTTGATGCTAGTTCCTTATTTTTAAGATCAACAGCTGTAACGTTACCTTTTCTCCATATTAACTCACAAATCTCCGTATTTAAGGTCATCAGGTGTCTTTACAAGGTATTACATTAACTTAACAGGTTTCGACACAAACCAATTTAGCCAAAACAGGTCCAATGGCTGAACGGTACATTGGAACCTGAATTAAGTTGCCCCTAAATCTGGGAGCCCCGAATTTTATTGGACTTTTTAATTAATCCACTTAAAAAGAACTTTGGATGTATAAAATAGAATTGGGCTTTGGGACGACCATGTACAATGAATAGGACCTAGGTATAAAAAGAATTTTATCTGCACTAATATCGTAAAGTTCTAATTAAAAATTTAAAAATAGTACTTTAATGACAGACTTTATGCACATGCAACTTTAGATAAAATAAAAAAGTTTTACTATGATACAGTTTTCTTAACAAAATATATAATAACTTTTTTTCTATTAAAGTGTACTTTGGATCCACCAACGAGATTTCAATTCAATTTATATAGCGGCTGCACGTTGTCTATGGTGGCGCATGTGCGGTGACTGTTAGGTTTCGGCGCCATTATTGTGCTTGATTACTTTATAATTTGGTAAAATGAAACTGCACTTAACTAGGTATTAAAACACTCGTGTGATATAAACACACACTCATGTTTTAATACGTATAATGCAACAGTTTCATAAACGACTAGTAAAGGACTGTCATAAAAAGTCAATTTAGGTTTTTCTTTTTAATTACAACACCTGTATCGTATTGTTTGAGACTTTCAATGGGATAATCAGTACTTTAAAGGACCGTTATTCCACTGACTAAGATTATTGCATTTTACTGTTCGACATAGACCTTTCTCCAATTGCTTCAAGTAATAAATCCCTTTGATCATCTTGTAGTGCAACGCTCAGCGGGCGCGAGTGCTTGCACCGCTAGAATTTTTCTAATATATTTCATGCAAAAAAAAATCTAACGACTATAATAAAATTCTGTTCTCAACATGTCCTAAAAATAATAAAGCTTTTTCTTTTGATGTAACCCTTACATGGTTTCATGATAGAAACCTTTATCAAGGTACACGTTTTTAATAGCGATTTAGTGTTATCTTTATGTTTTTTTTAATCGATCCTATTTAATTATGATTCTCGTTTCTGTCTTCACACAGCACTTGACCGTATGTCCAATTTTGATAAATTATTGTTTTCGCGCTATATTTTTATTAGTTAGAGTTACAGAGCTGAGGTACAAAAAAATAATTAAGTACTACAAGTGAATTGATTTGGTGTGGAATAATATCAATTTATATTATTTGAATACTACTTTCTTTTACATTATTCAATAAAAAAAAATTACTGCCCTTTGTTCCTCTGTTCATATCACCTGGTTTCAACTAATAAGCTCTTCGTCCCCATTTAAATTTGAGGTTTCCTACGTCCGGCCCCACTTTATATTATCCTATTATTCGTTCCATTTTTTTTATATTTTCGCAAATTATAATTTGTAATTTGCGTTCAGTTTTGTACGTAATTTCTCTTTATAAGTGTCGGTACAATCACGATATGTTACGGTGATACATTTCGCAAACAAAATGCTTTGAACAACTGCGGCCCGCTTAGAGTTAGTATCTCTGCGTTTGGACGCCGGGCGTAAACGATTTTAGCCTTAAGGATGGTCGACCGGCAAATTTGCCACACAAACTGACCATCAAACCTACCTCTGAAATTAGAACTGCAATCGAATTTCGACCACAATTGAACACGGTACTGATATAATATTACAAAGGACGTAGCTTCAATTAACTGTACATATTTGTAGCTGCGTTACCGCTGCGTGGACATTGCGGTTTGCTCGCGGCGTAATTCGGCTCCGATGCCAATGACTGGCTGTGATGATGGGTGGATCGCCTGTTTAGTAAGGATAGTTACTTGACTAGCATCATTAGGATGATGGTATTCTGTCATCACCGTCACCATATTAAATATAAGTCAATTTAAAATGTATAAAAATAAATTTAAGTCTTTTTTTATTGACCGTATTAGCATTGAAGAATTTCATTCCGAAAATAATCTAGTAGAAAGAAAGAAAGAAGAAAGAAAGAAAAAGTTTTTATTTCTACGCCCAGTATGACGCACAAAACATAAAAATATCTAAGCTTAAATAATACTAAAAAAAATAAAATAAAAAATATCATCGTTCTGAGAGGCTTCTTTGGTCATTGGCTTTGAGTATCTACAAAGTTGTTCTGCTAAACAAAATTAAATTAATTAAGTGGCAGCACCGAGTAATACCGACAGTCTATTAAAGAGGCTTCTTTGGTCATTGAATTACTGACTAGCCGTGCTCTGTCTACGTGACTAGCCTAGAATTTTAGGTCTGTGGATCTGTCAGTGACATTCATGAAATGTGACGTCAGTCTGCCTCGGTGACGCCGATCGCCTCAGAACAAATAACATTACAAACAATAACAAAAAACATTACAAGAATAAAATAAAATGTGAGTTGTGCGTCGCATGCGCGCTAAAAATATAGGTCATTGCTCAGCATAAAACTGTGACTTCGGACAGACCTAATGCCAACAGCGCTGGTTTTCAGCAACAACCTTTGAGTGACGCCATGGAATCCCTCTAGTGAAAAACAAAGCGACAAACAATGAAGGTAAGTACTTAATGTAGGTACCAGGAACACAATAAATAATAATAGACAAGTAAGTGAGGTAAGCGAACACAGAATGAGTGAGATAAACAATAGTATAAAATATCATTAAAATATCATTAGTTATAATAAACAGGCCAAAAAATAAATAAAATAAAAGTAGAAAACGGAATTATTGGTTTGACAAGCAACAAATTATATGTGAATGTAGGTAGTTTCGAGACTCCACCACCAAAGTAGGTAATATGTAATATTATTATTTCGTGAGGTATTATTTTATATGAATATGAATCAATTTTTATTAATGATGCGAATTTGTTTATGATGTTTATAAATTAATATTGTGATTGACTGTCTTTTAAATTAATTTTACTATCATGTGACATAATGATAATAATAAAGATCAGAAGCTATGGCTTATGATTTCAAATCGTCACCGGTAACTGCAGTCTGCTTACTCCTTACTACTACTCTCCTCTCTACTCCTACTCCTCCACCTTCTCCCTAGACCTCCCCCCTCCCCTGCCGTCCGTCCTAAATTCATAAACCTTTTTTATTTTATATCTTTTTTGTTTTTAAATTTCTTGAAACTAGAAACACCAATTTTTTTCTTAAATCTTGCATATTGTAAAATTCACGTATTTGCAATTGTGTCTGTGTTTCTCCGGACGAGCGTTATGTTAAGTTACTGTAGCGAGTAACTGTTCCAATTCAAACGCTCCATATATCAGGAGTCGATCTGATTTGGGACTTCAACTGGTTCATTGTAATTTTGCGCGTTCACTGTCAGATTGACTATTGTTTGCAGTTTAATGAGATTTCCTACCTTTGTTTTGTCGTTTGGGCTTTGGGCGATGCGTATTGCAAGTTTCATCATGTCCTTCTAGCTGTGTTGAGTTGTTAATCAAAAGCTTTTAGGTAATGTTTAGCAGTTAGGTAACGAGTAAATAGATCATTTTATAATTACTAGTGGTCGCCCAGTGGTCGAAATTCGACCGTAATTTTACGTAACTTCCTGCACTCCTTCTCCATATAAACTTTAACTATGCCAAATCTCACACTCCTCCGTGTGCGCAATGTACTTAAAAAGGGGTTCAAAGTTTTCTCTTCGAGTATTAATATATAGATATAAATACCAGTGGCGAAGGGTGACAGTTTTAAAAGGGGAAGCCGTCCCAAAAATTCTCTCCAAAAATTGCTGCAATTAATACTGCAAGACAAAAATCCATACCGTCTCTTGTAATCTATATATAGTCATGTCTGGAAGAGCTCGACCTAACAAAATAACAAGCCATATTACGTTGGTCTATGCACTAACCAATTCCTAAAGGGAAGCCGATGAGAATCGGGTTGTATGGACTCTTCGCCACTGATAAATACTAACTTACTTCAGACCAGAGTGGACCAGATGGACTCTGGCAAACGCAAAATAAAACTAAGCGCCAAGTAGATCTAAATCTACTAATATTAAAAAGAGGTATTTGTTTGTTTGTTTGCATGTAGGGGGTAATCTCTGGAAATAATATGTTAAATATCAGGTTTATAAGGTTTGCGATAAGACCATGTATAATCTTATGATGATTAACAAAATTGTAATTATTCTTTTTATTGTTCCTTTTTTATCAGGTGTATTATAAAGAATATTTGTATTCTACTCTATTCCATATCTCAGCATTCTCAGCTCAATGTAGGCCTATTCGTACCACTACGTCCATTTATTCCAAGTTTTTTTTTTTTTTAATTTATCCCACCCATCTCGTACTATACCTCAGTAAATTGGAACATGTGTAGCAGCCTACATTCTTCACCTCACGATATTGCTAGCAATAGGTACTTTACCCATAACGTGTAGTCCACACATCGATGGCTTCTCAAACCGGTTGCGCATACGCAGCACTCGTTTCAGGCTACATGTATCTGTAAGATGTATCGCACAAATAACGAGCGTTTAACAAAACTTCGGGCCATTACGAGGCATAGCTAGTAATTCGTCACGATTATGCCTCGAATGCGGTTTTCGGATGCGCTCTGTTGTAGGGTTGTCACTCATATTTTATTGCATCAATGTATTGGCATAAATAATATACTAGCATTTTTATTAGGAAATAGCTGATCCGACAGACTTTTTCCTGTTAAAATTTCAATTTGTTCACAATCAGCTGTCAGCAACATTTGCGCACGTAGTTGAAAAATCCCATAGAAAAAACATACAATTTTGTTATTTTCTGGGCAACTATTCTAATTTTTCTTTCCTTTTAAGAAAAGGTTATTCGGAATTTATAAAGAACCTCCAATTAGGTCCAGCCGTTCTCAGGTGATGCGCTTACCATTTACCAACGAACGGCATTTAATTTTGTTTTATTTAAATGCAAGAAAAGTATCATATTTTTTACAGTCCAACTGATTCCATGAGCCATCTTCGTATGTATTATTATTCGTTTCTTTTTAAAAAAAAAACCTTGGCTCATAGTTGTATTTGTCCTGTGTCGTGGGTAGTGTTTAAGTACATCTCACACCCACACACACCCCAAGCCGGAACAGCTATCTTTGGGCCATACAAATATTTTTTCCGTGCGGGGACCGAAGAAAGAAAGCCAATTGCTTAACAACTGCGCCTACCGTGCCATTACCGTTTTATCTAAGACTATGTAGGAAGTATTGCAAACATCAAGTAGATTTTTAAGCATTTTCTAAAAGTGACAACCCTGTCCACAATCATCGCTGATGCGGTTTTAACGTAGTGAGTAATCGATGCGAAATATACGTAATGATGCGAATAATTTGCACTTTTATTACACCCAATGTAGCGTATGGTTACTGTAACCAAAATTGGAGTTATTTCAATATGGCGAAACGAAATTCGATTAAACATTAAACAAATTATCGACGATTTTCGATCGGAAATTAATAGTGGTAGCAGCAAGTACTTTTATCTAATCTGTGGCAGATTCACTTAGTCGCTTGGGCAGGGTAGTGTTTAACCCCCTACATAAAAGAGGGGTGTTATAAATTTGTAGTATGTCTGTGTATCTGTGGCATTGTAGCTCCAAAACAGATGAACCGATTTCAATGCAGTTTTATTTAATTGAAAGCTACTTTAATCGGTAATCATCTCTTTGTTTCATGCAATTCTGTTCAGTCGTTCAAAAGTTACAGCTCTTTTTCTAGTTAGAGTCGGGGGTTTTTGACGGTTAGTTATTACACAAACACAATTTACCCCTAACCATTATTCTTACCAACGCCATTTTTCTCATATAACTTACAACGTACCTAGCATTATCACGGCAACAAAAAGTAGCGAAGATAAATGTAGGTTATAAAATATGTGGAAGCAGTAAATACGAACTAAAGTAATTTTACTTTAAAAACTGCAGTCTCATCGGTAAGTGAAGTAGTTTCTAGATGCAGTGTTACTGTGAGAAGTTTGATAGAAATTATTGTTGTTAGAACTTCTGCTTTTCTAGGTTCTAATAAACAACATGTATAAGAAATACGTCGTCATATTTATGGGTTTGGATTCGCGATTCTCTTTCTGGTTTTAGGTTATCCAACCCATACGAAGACTACGACCCTGTAATATATTAGCTGGACTATCACCGGTAGTAGCATGTTCAGTGTTTCTGTAGGCTAAAAGAAATCTAGACAGAGCTACATCGACATCCAGACCCTGTTTAAAAGCCTTTTTTATGATCATCAAACTGAACAACTTTCTCTATGGGACCAACATCGTAATGAGCGAAAAAATTATCAACTGTCATACCTTTGGGTCGATTTGGTAGTTGGTTGTTTGGTTGTTGGCAGGTTGGTCGTTTAGGAGTAGGTCCGCCAATATTATAAAGTGCAAAATGTTTTAACCAGCTTACTTAACTAATTATATTTTTAACATAGTTACTAAGCCGTGCGATAAGTTCGAATGTGAGTACCAATACAAACCATCTTGGTTTAATGGTACAAAACAAACCAGTAAATGTAACAGTATGTGTTTAAAAAAAAAAGGTATTGAAGTTTTGTATGGGACAGCGGATAATTTTTTCGCGATTCAATTACTCTGGTTCTCTGCCTGTTTCTAACATCTCCTAAAACTGCCGAATTGATGGTGTGCAATAGTGGCTATAGGCTTACCTCAATGGGACCTTATACCGTCATTGGTAGACTATTAATCTACAGTACAATTCTTCAGATATAACGGTCGTAATATTATGATAACCCGCAAAACACTTGAATATAATTTTATTATTCTTTACAAACACAAACTTCAATACTTCTCAAAGATGTCTCGTAGTTTTCTAAGGACTTTTAACATTGTTTGTTTGTACCTACTTGACTTTTAGATTTCATCTCTGTGTGTATTTCATAATAAAGTATCGTTTTTATTATAATATAACTTGGCTTTGAAAATATTGTATATTTTTGAGTTTCATGTCAAAAAATTTGACCACCTTTGTAGGTGAAATCGTAGTTACAGTCTGTTACTGTTAGCCTGTATGATGATACAGGCTAAACAGGCTAAATCAAGGAGGGAGGTTTTTGCCCCGCAGTGGGATGCCACTGCTGGGCAAAGACCTCCCTCCTTGATTTCCATGCTTTTCGATCATGTGCCAATGATGACCAGTCTTTCATGAATATCTCTAGTTCGTCCCACCATCTCTTTCGCGGTCTGCCGCGACGCCGTTTTGACGAATAAGGTTCGAAAGGCACTGCGCTCCAAAACGCAAATCACTGACGTAGCTCGAAAAGCCGCTAAGCTAAGTGTGATTGGGCTGGCCACGTCTGCCGTATGCCGTGTGCAGTGAAATGATAGTACCTACTGAAAATAGTCAAAGGTTTCATGTATTATCATCATTTTATTTGAAGCCATAATATGGTATAATTTGATCCATCCATAAACAAAACAGTAACGAGTGAAGGGTCTTAAATAGTTCTAGGGGTATTTAAGCTAATAGTTTTTTTTTTATACCGCTATTGTAGCTAACAATCATACGGTCCGCATGATGGTAAACGGTTACTCCTATGGATACTTGTAACACCAGACACTCGCGTGTTGCCATTGTTGCCAACTCTACTAGACTTGAGTCCGAAAAAAAAGCAAATCTACTAGGTACTATCTACTACTACGGAAAGTACCTATAAAAGCAAAACTAGAATCAAACTCATTTTTGTTATTCAGTGGGCCGAGCACGAATGTTTTGACGTATAGTAATGTAAACGTAAGCAAATTTTGATTATGAAATATAATGAATCTGTCGCATTTTTGTTCAATTTTATGCAACAAACGCACTTGTTTCATTAAAATGTAAAAATATTGCATGTATTTCCAAAAAAATATCAGGGATTAAACGTTACGTTACGTTTACGTTACTATACGTCAAAACATTCGTGCTCGGCCCACAGGTCTTCAAAAAGTTTAAAAACCTGAAGGACATGAAACCCTAGTCCTGTTAAACCGTCTGAGATAGAAATTCTGCTTAATTAGCTAATTAGTTAGACGGGGCCCTGATCGTAAAGAATTGTAATTTAATTTTCAAATTTTATCACGAAATCGTTTATTAAATTTCTTTGAAACTATATAAAAAAATCATGTAGAAATTTCAAAGATGCAAAATCATAAAATAACTCTCTTTTCCCGCTTTTTCTCGTAAGACCGCTAAAATGTCGAGTAGATGTATCAAGAGCGCGGGAAAATAAAGAAAATCGTGTAATTAATTTCGACCTATTCGTTTCACTGTCAGGGACCTAAGCGGGCGTAAGCGTTAATATAGCAGGCCTCAAAATATAATCTTTACATTGGTTTTTTACTATCTAATGGAATATCTACGCTGTTTTTTAATCTGTGGTCTTTTGGCGCCATAAGCAGGCGGGCATCTTGATTTTAAAAATGGCTGATATTTTAATGTTTTCTATAATTAAGTGATATCTGCTTACTTGAGTAATTTATATTTATGCTATTGCAGTTATTTTGTCAGGAATTGGTAACAGATTAACTGTAAGTTTTTTTTTTACTTCAGAGTATCAAGGCGGATAGCGTAACTCAAGGTTATTTTTTTTTTTTGCGTGTTTCTCTAATCTTCTTGCGTGTTTCTTCATTTTATTTGTGGTCGGCGCAATATGTCTTTTTCTACCATTCATCTCTATCAGACGTCATTTCCAGATTTACTTCCTTCACATTCATGTCATGTTTCACACAGTCCATCCAACTTGTCTTTGGTCTGCCCCTACTATAACTATCCACATTCATACTTACATACTTACTAACTTTACTTGCGTGAATCTCTAATAATCTTCGTAAATCTTCTTTATGATTATAATACAGCTCTATATAAAAATTACATTACTCCATAGATTTACAATTTATACGATAAGTCAAGTCTCAATACGGGTAACCCGATATTTAGTTAATTTCCATTAATTTGCTTGTGTAAATGAATCCTCCCAGAAATAGCTATCGACCCAATTCCTCTCAAGCAAATGTAGATGAATAATAATTGAATCAAAATACGGATAAATAGCTACATTCGTTAATCAAAGGAGACATTTGGATTGGTTGCGGTGGCCTATGATGTGAATAGCAACTGTTACTGTAACCGCCGTATACTTACTTTTATTTAAAAAAAGTTTCAAATAATAAATATCGTGTATGTTTCCTAAAAACACCTAATTTATGTTATAGTTAAAAAACATCGCTAGTACTAAAAGAATAATAAATTAAAAATATTAAACTGTCCAGCAATTTCTATTATTGTCTTTTTTTTAGTTCTCGCGGACCAGTGATTGGGAACGCTGATTCAAAGACTTGATTACCAGCTGCTTAGATCTAAAGTCTGCGCCGGCCCTAAGAAAGTATTTCACTTGAACTTAACGAAACTCTTTTATTAGGTTATCACTGCTGAACATCAATCTGCCCCAAGATGGCGCGTCAGACTTAAATTGACATTGAAACAAAAGTCTTATTAATGTCTTGAAGTTGAAAGAAAAGCGAGATAACGAATCTAATATCTACTTAATGTATTCTATTTTTCGTGAATGCCATTTATCATAATCACAGTTTTCTAATGAAAAAATTCTAAAGGCTTTATAAGCGACTGAAAACAAAGCTAGAAGCTAGAAACCGTCTTATATTTTAGTTATTTTTGACTTTAACTTTTGATAGACTTCCCTTAAAAATATAGTCCTAAATTGAAGCACAAAAATATAATTATACTATAACCATAAAGTCTCTTGCCTTATCTGGAAACAGAACCAACCAAATGTCAAAAAAAAAACATCAGCTGTATTTTATGAAGCTGATCGGAAGGGTCAATCATGTTTCAATGCAGTATTACTTACTTTTAAAATAAAATATTACAGTTTAAAAAAAACTATAGAACACGCTTTAGTCATCCAAACTGAACGTGTATGCAAAATTTCATCTCAATCGGAAACCGGGAAGTGGGCCAAATTTAACTTCCAAGATTTTCTTACATAGTTACAGGTGAAGCTCTTATAAGCGTGTTAATAAAATAATGTCTCCATGAAGCAAAATATCCTATCTACAATATTTAAAGTACTTTCTCTCCATGTCCCATACCCGTGGGACGCCCTGTAGATCTTTGTTTATTACAATCACCATCATCATCACCTTATCAACCCTTTGACTACCGCAGTTGGATAAAGCTGCAAACTAAAATGCATTAAAATCGTAGACTATTATCGACAGATTTCTGTAACAAATATCGTTGTCGTCTATAGCCGACTGTGGCGGTCGCTGTAGCAGTTGCAAATTGCAGGATAGACCCACAGTCTGTATATCGGTTGATGTAAACTGAGTTACCACAAAGAGAAGGACCAAAAGGCTTCCTCGGAGGCCTTTAATCTAAAAGATATCGAATTACACGCCCTTGAACTGTTCTGAAGAGGATTTTATTGATTTCGCCTTTTTATTTAATTTCTGATATTACTTTGGACGATTGGACCAATAACGAATGGGCTGTTCGCTATGCTCAGGGTTCGAAGTCCGTACTGTGTTATTGTATCCCAATACTGAACTCGAAAACGACCGTACGTTTAAGTGGATCCTCAAGACAAAGATCTGACGACTCGGTTGGCGTAGTAGCTTTCTACGCTACGTGCTGCGGGTTCGATACACGTAAGGAACAAAATATTTGTATGATTTACAGGTAGTTGTTCCGTGGGTCCGTGTAGGTGTGAGTGTGTGTGCATGTGACATGTATGTTTCTAAACTGTACTCGAGGATACATGAGTAATGTTAGTGAGGGAGAAAGTATTATAAAAAAATAAAACAGCTTTAAACTCAGTATCAGAATGGCTAAAAATAACCCCTGACTCCAACTAGAAAAAGGGCTGTAACTCTGGAACGGCTGAACAGATTTTCATGAAACATGACAAAGATTATTACGGATTAAACTATGTAGCTTTCAATTTAAAAATACAGCATTTAAATCGGTCCATTCGTTTTTTTTATTTATTTTTATTAAACTTATAACACAACTCTTTTTTGTCGGGGGTTAAAAATTACATGGAAATGACACGGACTATCAAACAGAAATGTGGTCCGAACTTATATTATAAACAGTTAGGTTTGTAGCTATATTTGGGGGCACATATCTATTCTGCCCTCGGACCGAAAAAAGGCACAACTCATTTTTTTAAATTGAGTTCGTAGTTCTTACCCGTGTACTTTATTCCTTTTTGTCCTGATATCAAACATGAACAAAACTCAATTTTGAAAATAATGTTACTTGTGCCTTTTTTGTTTACGAGGGCAGTATTGTCACTTCGGACCCTTTAGATCTCAATCATTAAAAATCTTAATACCTTTGTGAATGAAAATCACACAAACATGTCCATATTAACAAGCTATTATGCGACGTAACCCCTTTTTACTACCATGAACATATAAAGAGCAAAATCGCATATCTTTTGTGCCAATTTAACACCTCACATTAAGAAACTTGACACTCGAAGAGTTTGCGAAACTTTTCATGTATGGCATAATGGCTTATTATAGTCGTTCGACCAGTTTTATATTTCAATGCTTAATATTTTCAAAATTAACAATATAATTGGGCAGCGAGTCGAGTTTAGCACACAATGCACGGTGCTTATAGACATCTGGTGTTGAAAAAAGGGCGGATATACGAAACAGGGACTCAATAGAATCGAGTCCCAAAGGCAGCGAATTCTATTTAGCAGCTTCCTTAAATAACTATAAATTATTAAGGAAAATCCTACTCTGTTGAGACAAATATAAGGTTGATAATCACTGGCTAAACGGTGGCTCTTAATTCTATTTGGAATGTCAAAAACGGTTGCATCTGAACATCCCTTAGAACACATTCGTTTTGATTTTTTTGCACTGTAAAAGGACGTTTGTTTGGTAAACGATTTCATGCTTTATTCAGTTTGTTGTAGGGTTGAATTTTGTTTGTGTGTAGACGAAGAATAAGTCATCACCCTTTGTAAAAGTTAGGTGTACCGTATAATTAGCGATTTTGTGAAAATTGTTAGGTAAACGCATCTAATGTAGGGTTGTTACGCGAATTATTAACAATAACATACAATAATATTATTTTTTGTTGACATCCACATGAATTATGATCGTATCAGAGTTTTGAACTTATAGAATGACGTTTTCATGGTCGTAAATAATAATACAAGGTCCCTTTAAGGGATTATTGTAATCATCTTTATGAACAACTTTTACTAAGGAACCAAAGAAGAAAGAGCGAAAAAAAAAATTTGCTGTTCTATACATTCAGTCGAGTAATATTGAATTATTTGTATGGAACAGAAGAATTTTTGCGCGATTTATATTTTGGTCCCTTAATAAAAGCTGTTCATAATAATCAGTGCAATAAACCCTTAAAAGGGTCGGGACTAGAATAGTTGGAGCTTATATTACCATAACATCAAGTCTATTGTCTTCAAAGGGGTAAAGTCGAGGTGTGCATATACCCACTTTACGCCAATGGTATTATTAATTCCCATTCTAGTAGAAACTTAATTAAAAGTAATTTCTGCCAGCCCTTGCGCCGAGTAGGCGAGGTAACGAGTGAACAGCGGGTTTTCGTCTCGCCCAACAATTTCGTGCTATTAAACTATTTACAGAGTAAAAAGTACAACTACATTGTGTTCCAGTTGTTTGAAAATTGCGTGAAAATTATGACTTTTCATACATTTGTATTAGCACTGACGAGTTAAGTATAAGCTGAGTTAAGTAGTTGAGTTAAAAATTACAGCTTAATTGCTCTTTATAATAACATTTATACTGAAATTAACTTAACATAACTAACCGTCAAAAACCCCCAACTCCAACTAGAAAAAGAGCTGTAACTTTTGAACGATTGAATAGATTTTCATGAAACATAGCTAAGATGATACCCGATTAAACTAGCTTTCGAATAAAAAAAAGTACATTGAAATTGATCAATCCGTTTTGGAGCTACGATGCCACAGACAGATACACTCTACAAACTTATCTTCTTGTTGGGGATTCAAAATTCCTTTACTCACCGTTAGGAACACAACACTGCAAAAGAGCAGTTTTATTGGGCTACGATATTCTGCAAGGTGGAGGTACTTCCCCAGTCGGGCAGTTCCAATTTTGGGCAGAAAGTTCTAAGAATCTACCTCTTTTAAAACAAGACTATCTTAGATAAGGTAGGGCCTAAGGTAGGGCCTAAGGTAGAGCCTAAGGTAGGGCCTAAGGTAGGGGTAGGTACCTTATCTAAGACAAATTGACATATCACACTATTAGATTCATCAGTAGTAATCGAATGGGCGAGCATGGACAATATGATTGTATGGACAGAATACTTACCCTGAGCACTTCAATACTTAATGTTGAATGTGTTCTACTCTAAGAATTGTATCCAAATCGCTCAATGAACAGTGAATAGTGCGAACATCTGCCGCACTGAACATATTGACATAATCTATGGGCGAGCTAAACGCATTTAGGCCATGAACTGGTTAAGCAACAGCGTCTCTTAAAATGAAGCCCTTGACAGAAGCTGCATTACGAAGCATAGCTTTTTAACCGACTTCAAAAATGGACGAGTTTCTCAATTCGACTTTGTTTTCTGTTTTTGTATGTGTGTTTATCGATATCTTTGCCAATTATGAACCGATTCTCATGTTTTTTTTTGTTTGGAAGAGTATTCTCCCTAGGCAGTCCATTTATTTCTTCAATTCTTCTTAGCTTGGCAGTGGCATCGACTTCAGAAGCTGTTAAGTTTTTTAATAAAATTATTTTTAATTTTTAAATTGCCTTACAGGCGCTTTTAAAACGTTTAGAATTTAGGTGCTCAGTTCCAAAATATTGGTTGGTCCATTGGAGAAAAGAAAAAACATGTCGAAAAATTCTTGATAGTTGGTATTTGTAATCCGCCGACTTAGCTAGGCCAAAATCCTTCTTAATTTGAAAACTGGCCCATGCCCAGCATTTGGAGTCTAATTAGCTGTATTATACAGAGAAGATACTGGCAAACAATTCATGATTCTCAGAGCGAGAACATTCTTAACCTGTCATCGCTCCTGTCTTCACAATTAATGCCTTTATGATCAATTAGTTATTCCTTTCATTTTACATTAAAAGGATGTAAGTGATTATAACTTCTTTTTCATCTAAATTGGTCCTTTGTTATTTCGCTCATCAGTTCTCTTCTAGATACAAAATAATTTGTTGGTTTAGTATAAATTAAAAATACGTTAACTACGTTTTACGTTTCTTTGATCAAAAATGTTGTTATTTTTTAGTTGTGTCTATTTGAGGTATTCCACGAATAGCACCGATCTGAACGGCACTAAAACGAATAGCACCAACGCTATTCCACGAACGGCACCGATCCAAATTTTGGTTTGGTGCGATTCGTGGAATAGTAAAATAATATTAATTTTATTCCACGAACGGCACCAACGTAAAATTTTCTTCTAGTGATGGGAACTATTTTTTGTTCACAACATTATTAAATAAAACATATCGATATAAATCAGCAGGAAGTACGTTTATTGATCATATTATTTTTTTACGTTATTTTATTTTATCTCAGTTTTCTTAACTATTTGGGTCACTTGCAAAAACAGCCTTAAGTTATTTATTACCTACTTACTATAAATACCTAAAATCAAATCACATTCTTTTATCACAATTTCTCTTAGTATCACATTTTTTTCATATAAATAAACTTTTTTCTACTTATAATTTTGTATATTTTTTTTTACTTTCTACTGTATAATAATTATTATTATCACTATTAACGATTACAATATCAGTCATTCTTAGTATTAACTACCTATAAACTTTTTGCTACTTAAAATTTTGTATTTTTTTTATACTTTCTACTGTATAATAATTATTATTATCACTATTAACGATTACAATATCAGTCATTCTTAGTATTAAGTACAGTAAGGGGACAAAAGTCCAGTGGCATGTTAGAGTTCATAATCGCGTGCTACGGGGCGTACGCGCTGTTTGTGTGAGTGATGACTCAACGCACACAACGTAATGAGACGTCACCACACACACTCAGAAGCACTCAGAAGTTAAATAAAACGAAAGAAAGAATACGTCTGTTTCGCTTGTCAGTATGAATGACCTTGGACGGTCCATTCCACTGTTGTAATTCTATAATTCAAGAAATTGCAATAAGCACCAATAGCTGCATGCATTATGCGTAGGATTTCGATTTACGAGGCGTGTGGGTTCGCATCCTTGACAAAACATTGTATTTCTTTTTTTCATTTTTATTAATTGATGGATTCGCTTAATGATTTAATACTATAAATTAAGTGATTATTTTCTAGGTCATTAATGCAAAATTAAGAAAAATAAAAAGAATTATAACAAAATACGTTTATTTGTTTTAATTACAATAATAATCCTTACAGTAACACTTATTAGTTATTGAGGTAAGCTTAAAGTATTCGTTTTCTTGACGAAAAGAAGATTGAAACTAAACCTCAATCTTTTAATTCTTTAACTACCGACTAACTTTAATATGGCCAGCAATTACAACTTAAATCTTTTACCCCTCCATCGTTTACTAATAAACTCATGGTTAAGTTTATTGTTATCTCTTTTCTATGATATGAAAATGATAATGAGTGAATAAAAATGAAGTGTTTAATAAGGGGGTAAAGCACTTGCAAATTTTCAACATTTAGTATGATCTCCATTGTTCTCGATACAGTCAAGTAAGTGTCGACACATTGAGCACAAGATTAAAACATATTTACGTTCCTCTTATATTTTCTCATATCTAAAGAAAAGAAAGAAAGAAAACACATTTATTCAGCACGGACAGTGACAACACACGAGAGAGAAATAAAATAAAAATTAACTTAACCTTTAAACAGTAAAAAATAAAAATAAAACAGACACTGCATGCAATACGACATCATATAATACTTCCACATAACTATGTATTATTCACTATAGCGTGTGTTATCCTTACACCATAAATGAAGTTTTCCCTTTTGGCTAGATAGAATATTTTTTTCATCTGAAAATATAGTAGTTAATTGTCTCAGTTGAAGTAAGTATAAATATTCTCTTGCGAAACGTTCTTGATTTTCTGTCAAAAAGGGAGCTGGTCTTCGGTGATGCACACCTTCAGCGTGGAGTGCATGGCGAACAGTTAGTAATGACGTGTCGAATACTTCTGCAAAATATTTAGTTGGTTTAAAACCACTTGTTTGATGTTTCATATTCGTTCACCATGTGACATCACTGCCCGGCCTTCCACTTCGCTCTCGACTACCAAGGCTACTTTCTTCCTCATAGGTATCTCTTAACCCATCGACTCATAGCATTTTTCTAGAACAATAAAAAGAAATACTATTAAACATCTATAAGCAAAATACTAAAACTGATTACTATTATTATTATTATATATTCTATATTTAATATTATTTTGTTTCTAAATTATTATATTATAATAATTTAGAAACAAAATAACATTAAATACTTATATAACCTAACTTCCTTTTCCCTGAGGGTCTAGGGCGCCGGGGTCGGAATAATACACCGGGATTTTAAAACTTGTGAAGAAAGTCCGTTTCTATACATTATATTATAATGTATAGAAATAGATTATATATAAGTATATGTTATATATTAATATATAATAAAAATATATAATTATACTTATATATCTAATAATTAAAGAAACAAAACAATATTAAGAATAAAGTTATTAGAATTCTTATTCATCATTCAATAATCTAAATAAATAAACTTATAAATGATTTATCTTTTTCTATTGTTTTATTTGAACATCATGATCAATAATAAACATTTGAAAAATAATTAAAGGATCATCAATCTTTGATTTAGTTTTATGTTTAATAAAATATATAACTTACTCACAGTCAGTCCGATTTCATTCGATATTTGTGTTTTATTTATAACGTCCACTTTTAGGCAGAGCAATAATAGGTATTCGCTCTCGCTTCGATAATAATACTATTGCCTGTATTTTGAAAACTTTATCCACAACACCACTATAATAGATTTAACACAAATCACTAACCAACAATAACTTCCAACAAAGTTCTATCCGATCTAAATGACTGAGTCGTAACTGCATCTGTCTACCTTACAGAAATCGAAATAATTTATTTAAGTTTTTGTTGTCTACCTACTTACTTTACAATTTATAATTGAACAAGACAACGCGATAGGCTTGTTATTATTATCGAACCATATTTTATAAAACTTTACAAAAACTATAACTGCACGTGAGATTCGAACTCACCGCATACCTTTGTACCGCATACCTACCACAGCACCTTACCCGCTACGCTAGCATGCCATATTCTAAGACGATTGAAATTATGTAATACAATCGGTTGCAGACAACAGTGCGTGTGTGTGAGTTTCTATAGTATGAATCTGAACACGATATCGAGTATAGAAACTCGTAAAGAAGGTCGTAAGTCAACTCATTAGTGTTAATCTATTGCTTTGTGAGACTGCTACTGCATTAATGACCGAGACTGTACCTACAAACTTTTTTACATTCTACTGTATAATAATTATTATTATCACTATTAACGATTACAAAATCAGTCATTCCTAGTATTAACTACCTATAAACTTTTTGCTACTTATAATTTTGTAATTTTTTTTACATTATACTGTATAATAATAATTATTATCACAATTAACGATTATAATATCAGTCATTTTTAGTATTATCTACCTATACAACATTTTACTGGTTTTTTTTTTATTGCCATTAGTATTCCTCTTGCAAACCAACTCAGTTTTAAAATCGCATCTTTTACAAGACCATTTATTCGACCACAGTCTGTGTTCGATCCACTGTGTGACCATATAACCGTTAAACTTTGTCACGTTTTCCTGTCGTGCACTTTCACTCATGAAGTAAAGCCATGCATCATCCAGCACCTCGGGTGGCAGATGGGGTAGGACGGTGCACAAAGCAACGTGCTTCCTGACTATGCTATTCTTATGGAGACCTAGATCCTTCCCCTTCTTTTTCAACGCCTTTTTAAAATGGAAGTAGCATCCTTTTACTAAAACATTGGGAAACACTGCCAGCACTCCTCTAACAGCGGCTTCTTCAAAGTCACTTGAGAAATAATCCAAATGCAAGGCTGGTATTGATGGTTTTAGTAATTGAAATACTTTAACATATAATATAATTAACATTAATATAATAATAATTATTATACAGTAGAAAGTAAAAAAAATATATACAAAATTATAAGTAGAAAAAAGTTTATTTATATGAAAAAAATGTGATACTAAGAGAAATTGTGATAAAAGAATGTGATTTGATTTTAGGTATTTATAGTAAGTAGGTAATAAATAACTTAAGGCTGTTTTTGCAAGTGACCCAAATAGTTAAGAAAACTGATTGTTAGATCTATTAATAAAATAAAATAACGTAAAAAAATAATATGATCAATAAACGTACTTCCTGCTGATTTATATCGATATGTTTTATTTAATAATGTTGTGAACAAAAAATAGTTCCCATCACTAGAAGAAAATTTTACGTTGGTGCCGTTCGTGGAATAAAATTAATATTATTTTACTATTCCACGAATCGCACCAAACCAAAATTTGGATCGGTGCCGTTCGTGGAATAGCGTTGGTGCTATTCGTTTTAGTGCCGTTCAGATCGGTGCTATTCGTGGAATACCTCGTCTATTTTGAATCAAAGTAAGCAAGAAGGGTTAAAGACCTTTAACTGTAGTAAAAAATAAACTATCATGTTTGCATGTTCGTTTGATGTAAGTACCTATATGTTTTGACTCTGTTTTTTTTGTTCATGCAAAGTCAAAGTTTCTTGACAAAGGACTTCTGCAACTTGATACTTTACAAATAAAGAAATAATTGCCCATTTAAAAGTCTAGAAAAGTCGTAAAGATTCAAATTTGCAATTGTAAAGATTTGAAGCCATAGTTTTCGAGTGTTGTTGTCTAAATTTATTACAATGGTATGTAAATATATTCATTTGCAAATTACCACAAAAGGATCAGTTGGAACACCTATAACTTCATGAATGAGGAGACAATAAACTTCGTTGAGCTTGAAAGTGTGATATTTTGAATTATATTTAAATTGATGAAGGCTTTCGTACAACGACCCGTCTTGCCTTTCTCGGAGTTTTTAAGGTTCCATAGTAAAACAAGAAACCCTTATTATTTCGTCATGTCTGTCTGTCGGCCTGTGTAACTTTCCAAGTGTACGTAAACATAAGTATATTAAAATAATATTTTTTTGTTTCTCAATAAAAGAAGGAGTTTTCTAATTATTTCAAAGAAGAATGGCCATAAACACACGTGAGACGTATTAAAAAACAGTTATTTTTAAACATTCTTCAGCATTATGAAAAAGTCTGAAAGGGCTCGTGTATTGGCCCAAAGATATTTTTATTAATGAGACAGAACCTCAAATTTTCACTATATTATTATTTTACTTTACGAAAGAACAACAAAACATTTAAATTGAATTATGCTCTGTGCCAAAAATTATCATTGTTTAAAGTATCTATAAAGTTTAAGCTTTGTATCTATTGTACCTAACGCATTTCTATGAAATTATTTTACAATAATAGCTAATCTAAATGCGTTTTCTCTTATTGTTTCGCATAGAGAAAAGAATATATTAACTTATTGGTATTGTGAAATAAACCTCAAATTAAAATTATTTAATGAAGCATTTTCTCTTTTGAAAGTTTAATAAAGCTTAAACTAGCGTTATTATCCAAATGACTGAGTTTGATATACATTATTTTAGAAATCAATTAAACTTTTATCAAATTAATATTTAAACTCAAGCAAATTGGTAATAAAAAGTAAAACCTTTCATTGAAACAGTTACAATATAAAATCTAACGATTATTACTTTAGCAGTTAATTTCGTTCAAGTTTAACCATGTTCTTAAAACTCGAATTACAACTATGTAAAACAAATCGAATTCCAATAGAACATAAGAAATAAACATTTATGACATTGATAAAATGCATACAAACTACACACAACTATTTATCTCTATATGATCCATAAAAATAAAATTCTATAATAACGTCAACGACCATAGACCATAACGCTCCGATGACGCCACAAAAACGTTCCTATTTCAAAACAAACAAATGAATTTTGTAAATTTCTTCCCGTAAAAAAAAACTTGATATAAAACTTTTGTGACCCGACAAATGGTAAAAGATGGTAATAAAATGGTAACGGATGGTAATGGGCGAGATAGTGGGCCGATTCGACCGCCCCCCACCGCTCGCTACGGGTTAATAGCGCAACCCATCTACGTCTTGGTTTCTCAGCGTGATAAAGTATTTGTTTATGAATAATTCTCTTAATGTTTATAGTAATGTATCGTCGAAACTGGTAGTACGTAACGGGACGTGATATTGATTATAATATTTAAATGTATTGTAGATTTAGTTGGGAACCATACAAATGTCGAATTTATGCTGATATGTTGGAAAAATGTCGGATGCGTTACCTGCTTATTTTTGTTAAAGAAATTTGGGTTTGACATGACCATAGATATCCGTGGACATAAGCGAAGAGATATCAATTTCTTCGATAGTACCATTCGGTGATAACATAACTCAACAACCTACTGTTTACCTTTTAAATATGAGAATATTTTTCTAGAACTTTATGTGCAAAATATCAGAAATAATTCTCAAGAAAATATTCCCGGATTCTATAAATATTTTCAAGTAGTATCGAATCGAATACGGAATTTAATGATAGTAGGAGTCCGATTTCGATATCCCGATTCTAGCCTACCCCAACGCTGCAAAGATGGAGATTTGCACGCCACGACGGCGATGGGTTAGACTGAAAATACGCATGGTTGGTCGTAACGACCGGACTAAACACTTGACGGTTAGTTAGGGTTAGTTTTCATAATGCTAACGTTTAGCCGAAATTGAGGCAGGGTACTCCCTAATACTCTTATGGTGTGTTTTGCTGAATGAGTAGAAAAAAAAAACCTTCGGTGGTCGTTGAGATTTGTTTTTTTTTTCTGTCATTTTTCATAACATTAGATGGAGTTAGCAGAATAAGTACTTACTGATGATCTTTTGAGAATACAAAGGTATTTGATAAGACTAAAAAATTACAATCTTGAAAAATTAAAAAGTAGGTACTTGCGCCTTTGTAAGAAAGAAAGGGACTAGACAATAGACAACACAATGCAAGAAATATTTTTTTGCAAAATTATCCAAAAAATAAAATAAAAATAATAGATTATTTTAATCAATTTGTATTTTTTTATATTTATATTTATTATAATTACGTCTTGTATTTTTTGTTATTAAAAACTATTCTTTAATTAGGTACTACCAAATATTTGTATGCCTTGCAAGGTGAAACATAGTGGTACATGAAAAACTTTTAATTTTCCACCAAGTTTGTAACTTTTACCTATGTTTATAACAAATAAATTATTTTGATTTGATTTGATTTGATGTGTATTTCTTTGTTTTCAGGTAAGCCATTCGGTTTTATGGAATCAGCTACTCGAGGAGCAATTAATGGAAATTTTATGGGTGAGATAAAAGTTGGTAATTACACTTTTTAATACCTAGTAGTGTGGATTATAAAAGCCAGTGGAGCCAAAGATTTAAAATATGTATTAATATGTACTAAAAACTTTGAAGTGGTACTTACTAATAATGCAGAACAGTATAATCGTTTGACCAATGATTTTATTGTTATAAAATATGTAGATTCCAAAATACCTATATTAAGTACCTACATTAAAGTTGATAATGTTCGGAAATTAACTTTTGACTAGGTAATCATTGTTATTACACCGAAATTAATCAATAAATAAACCAATATGATGGTTTATGAACTTTCAAAATAGGCGACAAAAACACATTTTTCCCTTTTTTAGTCACAATAATTAATTGTATCAAACCAAAGTTGAATAGGTTTCTAAAAGACAAACTGCTCCATCTTCACTATTTAAAATAAAGTGGGTTTCTCTCGAAAATAATTTCAATGTCAATTCAATAGTCAATTAATATCTGCTGATCCTCTCAAAATTATATAATTGTGGTGCTAATGATGTTTCAAACGGACATTTCATGAACTAAGCGGCAAGAGTGCTAGGCAAACAAGTGCGACTTGAGAAAATTTGTCATCATGACAAGACGACTTAATGCCTCTAAAAACCTGTTTCCGCACGACATAATGCTACGACAAAATTATGTCGTGGTGCTCATGTTAACATGTCAGATGGGATTATAGTCAACCGTATTTCTATCCCTATAAATAAATTACAAAAAAAAATCCATTTAAAAATAAATTAACTCAGACATTTACAGCTTTGTTTTGGCAAGAGCCTCGACAACAAACATTTGTAATATCACTAAGTTAATTTTTATGCTGATAGCCTCATAAAGAAAATGCTCATCATCTGTTTATCTTGGCAAAGTCGTAAGGTTTGTTAATGATAATGAATTCTAGGGGAATAACTTACGGATCTACCACGGGTCGATAATGTAATCTAATAATGAGTTTCAAAAGCTAGCTATATTGATTTTAGTGTGGGAGAATGCTACGGTGAAAAATCGCGTAAAACCAACAATAATTGGTTGTATTTCTCACTTCAACAAACGCGGTAGAATTGACAATTTATTTATTTTTATATACTCTTTATTCTACACCAGGTAATTAACACAACAAAATTCAATTCAACAACAACACACAACACCAACAAAGACAAACGGCAATTCGTCTTTAAATTATTTTTTTTTCAAAACAAACTACTAATTCCTTATTCAAAATTTTAATCAAATCCTGATTGATGCCCTTATATTTATACTAACTAACTATGTAAAAAAATCTTGGAAGTTAAGTTTGACCTACTTCCCGGTTTCCGATTGAGCTGAAATTTTGCATACCTACACGTTTAGTTTGGATGACAAAAGCGTTTTCTTTCGTTTTTTTTTAAACTATAATATAATATTTTATTTTTTCTTTCTTTAACACATACTATACAAAATTAATGGCATATAAAATTCATAAACTCTACCAGGTATGGCATGCCCAAACATGCATCAGTAACAAAGCTGAGCTAATCAAAACTTAGCAGTAACCGCTAGGATGTTACGTACCAACGCCATACCGACATAGACGGAACGCGGCGAAGCGTGAACTATTGATCCTTACGGAACTACAGACATGCGACGAAACGAAGACATAGTAGAATAGAAGTACTAGTGCGGTAGATCAACCGATTGTGTGGCGTTGCTGTGGCGTAGCTATGACAATAAATGCTGCGTGCCGCCAAACACGGAACACGGCGAAGTGTGAATTATTGAATGGAGCGATAGACATGCGATGAATCGAAGACGTATTAGAATAGAGTTAAGAAGTACCAGTGCGGAGAATTAATCGATTATGTGGCGTGCCTGTGGCGTGCCGGTGGTGTGGCTATGGCAACCGCTATAAATGCTAAGTGACGGAACGCGGCGAAGTGTGAACTATTCAATAGAGAGATTGGTATGCAACAAATCGATGACATAGTAAATAAAACTAGAGAAGTACCGTTGCGGTACATTATTTGAGTGTGTGACGTGGCTGTGGCGTGGTAGTGGGGCTCGTTAGTAAGCTAAGTGCAATCGAAAACGTAGTAAAATAGAGAATAGTAGTATTATTGCGGTGGTACAATCTTCGAGTGTGTGGCGTGGCTGTGGCGTGGTACTGGGGCCCGCTAGTGAGCTGAGTGGCTACAATAAATAAGTACGAACGCGGCGAAGCGTGAACTATTGAACCTTACGGAATGACAAACGTGAGACGAATCGAAGACGTAATAGAATAAAGGACAGAAGTACCACTGCGGTACAAAGTTTTATTTTTTATTTTTTTATTATCGTCTCTCTAGCATAGTATGTAATATGTACCAGTGGCTGAGCTTACCTTAGCCACTAGAGGATCGCTGATCACAGCAAATTGTTATTAGGACATAAAAAGGATGCGTATCCTTCTTTTCTAAATCTGCCAGTTGCTTTTACAATACCCACGGGAGGAGAGTAGCCTGTATTAGAGTAGTTATGGCAATATTCCCTCACTACTATGAGATGGCCCATGTTTAGCTGTTGATGTCAGAAACTTGATATCCGTATAATATAAATACGAAAGTAACTGTCTGTTACGTTTTCACGACTATACGGCTAAACCGATCTTGAAGAAATTTGATACAAAAATTGTGTGAATAAAGAGGAATTGGTAAAAAAAAATCATTTGGTTAATTACGTTTTTCAAAATCGCGTATTGAGTTAACTTCTACATATTGTAAAGCATGTTTACCTTCTGTCAATCATCTGCCATTGACCTTCGATCAATTGGATGGCTAAATACTAGTTTTTTCATAGTCATTACGCTAATTTTCCGTAAAATTTTAGCATTCAATTTAATTTGAAGATTTAAATGCGTGTGGCGTGTATCGATTTGTAATTTAATCTTGTAAATAAGGTGCGAACAGGATATTAAATTTACATAATTCGTTTTGTGTTTTTATAAGTGTAAGCAGATATTTTTATTGTATAAAAAAGTATGAGTGATTATTTCTGTAGGCATTTAGAAATTTATGTTTTATGAGCCAAATGGCATAGAAACGTCTCGGATTTTGTGTAAAAGATGAGCAATAAAAGGCTATGTTTTTTTCATTATTTTGCGTATTTTATTTAACATTAATTTAATCGAATAAGTACCTAACTTTAAGTTTGTTTTATTTACGTATTACCATATGCCAAAACAAAAATTGCCATTGACAAAAATTGTTTTTTTTTTATCTTAACTGTTTCTATATTTGTTTTTCCTGCGTGACCAACTTCATATACAAGTTAATTTAGTATCTAGTTAATTATTCACCTAATGTTAGATAACTATCTTACAATAGCCATAATATTTTTGTAAATGACCAAATATTTACCTTATTTATCACCATAATAATATTTACTTACTTACTTCCACTCCACGTGTCACTTATAGATATTGTCACACAAACCAAACAATTGTGACAACCCATCCATCTTCGCTAGAGTGTAAATTAATCTTGTAAGTGCGTAACATCCGTTAGAAAAAGCCGGTCAATGGCTCGACGCTGACAATGGGGAACGAGGTCGCTGGATCGATCACCTGGACCTTTAAAACTGTTTGTACCAAAAAAAGCGAAGTAGATAGTAGCTAGATAGGAATTCTGCCGAATCTAGTGGTAAACAAGACTATATTTTTTAAATTACTAAAGGCTTCGCAAGATTTTGATTTTGAGGAGGTTTTTTTCAAAAATAGATTTTTCCACTTTTTCAGTTTTTTCAGAAAATTATAAAGACGCTTTTTTGTTAGTTATTAATGAATCGGATTATACCATTTATGACAAAACCATGTACTTAATTTGATTTTTTTTTTGTGATAATTCTATTTTATTTTGGCAAAATTCTGTTCAGTAGTGTGTAGATATAAATGTCACCAGCCGGAAAAAAAACTGATTGGAATAATCAACTTTTGTAAAGTACCTCTTCAGTTATACAGGGTTGTAAGTGTGATAGTAAAGAAAACTAATACCTTGGATTCAGGACCGATTCTGGAATCATCAACGTCAGAAAATAGAGCCGGACTGCAAAGTCGTTTTATCCATGTGAATTTTCCTTCACCATCTGAAAATTTCAAAAGCAAATATCTCACAATCACACAGAGAGAGAACCTTGCTTTGTGGTACAATATTTAGCTTTATAACAATTAAATAATTCTTGGAATCAGTGCTATTTGGAGTCTCATTATTATGAGACTCCAAATAGGAGATATTTCTCCGTAAATTAGATTACGTAATATCCTAAAGAGGCGGTGAATGGCTGAACGCTGACAATGAACAAAGAGGTCGCTGGATCAATCACATGATCTAGGTCTGTTTGTACAAAAAAAAAGTAAAGAACGTTTCAGAAAAAAATATACCTTTTCGTGGCGACGCTGAAATTTTCACGATTTTAGACGAAATTTTGGGTAAAACATGACGTTTTATCATACCAATTACTAACCTTTGCATTTCTTAAGTTTTTAAATGATAAAATACAGGGTGTAAATGACATCATAAAGAAAACCGATACCACGTATTTTTTTTACACCTTAGGTTACATTATTGGAGTTTTCGTAAGAATCCCTATTTTTTTTGAAAACGAAATATGTCCTATTTTTTTTAGAGATAATATATTATTCTACTGGTGAAAGAATTTTTTAAATCGGTCCAGTTATTTATGTGTTTAATCATTACAAACAAAAATAAAAATCTTTTCTTTTTGTTTCTTTGTTTTCCTTTTTGTCTTTATATTATTAGGGTAGATTTACCAGTGTAAATTATCATCGTACGTTCATGCGAAGTTCCGAAGTTAGACGAAGTTCGCCGAAGCATAATTTTAATCGTAGACTGTAAATAAAACCTGTCAATAGCTCACCCGTTCACAATGAGGACCGTAGGTCGCCGGTTCGATCACCTAAACCTGAGAATTGTTTACACAGAAAAAGTAACGCAGTACGTAGAACTCTTCACATTTTCACAGAATCTTGTAAACAAGACTTGAACTTTTCACCAATTAGGTACTAGTAATTGTTACTAGTAACTCGTGCGATGCTAATAGGCTCTTGTTTACGAATTTTCTGTCTTATCTCAAAATAAATTAAGCGGAGATATTTGCGTATCCTTGGCTTCCGACTGACGACACGATTAGCGCAGTGGCTAAGCGATAGCTTTCTGCATTACGTGTCGCGGGTTCGATCCCCAGACGAAACAAATAATTATTTGTATAAATACTTAAATTAAATTGTTTATTCAGAAAAAGTTATGTACATTTTACAATAGACTAGAAATATAATTTTAGAAAGAATGACGAACTAATCGCCTCGCTGGAAACACTTATAAATCACGAATGTGATATGGCCCTAAATGAGAAATTACAGACCGGGACAGCGTTATTTTTTAACACGCTTTTATTAGCTTCACCTGTAACTTACTATGTAGGAAAATCTTGGAAGTTAAATTTGACCCACTTCCCGGTTTCCGATTTAGCTGAAATTTTGCATACAGCTTCAGTTTGGATGACTAAAGCGTGTTCTATAGTTTTTTTAAACAATAATATTTTCTTTAAACTAGTCGCTACTCTACTATTTTTGTGACAAAAACCATAAACGATGTCAATCAGTGCTTCACAAAATTGTCCCAATTAATCAAGTTGTAATCAAGAGATCGCAATTGACAACTCAGTGACGAAACGAATTGCATTCAGCCATGCAAAGCAATGAATGGCAAAATTGTTTGAAAAACATCAAAGCAGAAATTGTTGCAATTTTTGGAAATGTACTGTACAATATTTTGTTTTTTTTTTATATCAGTTATGAAGCGGTATCTTTTCAATTAACTGTGATACTGCAATAATAATGGCATCGTTGCAGTTTTTACTGCAATTTTTTTCAGTACTAGATTTCGAATTGCTCAATGAGAATTGTGGTGGTCTTATTGGCAAACATTGACCATTCAACGATCTTTGAAATAGTGATATTCAAATGATATAAATGATGATATGATATATAATGATATGAGTGATGGTAAATATTGAATGTGAACGATAGCGTTAGACGGCACGGAAAACTCATGGTAGAGGTATTGGTATCTCTAAAGATGACGTCATCCGACGTATCTAGGCAAGTGCACGCGTGCGTTGAACGCATGTCACAACATGTTAGACCTACATGCGCATCGGAGTAAAACTGTACTGACGTTCGGTATGCGCGCGAGTTGGTGACGACATAACTGGCGTAAAGAAAATGTTCGTTGCGTAAGTAGGTTTTCTTTTAACCCCCGACAAAAAAGAGGGGTGCAATATGTTTGTAAAGTAAGAAAGAGAAGAAAGAAAGAAAAATCATTTATTTGCCACAAACAACAAGACACTAGAATGATAGACATAATTATGTAATAAGAAGAGGACAGTTGTAGTGTATATGTGTACCTATATGTATATCTGTCTGTGGCATCGTAGCTCCAAAACGGATGGACCGATTTCAATGCAGTTTTTTGTAATTGAAAGCTAGTCTAATCGGGTATCATTTTAGCTATGATTCATAAAAATCTGTTCAGCCGTTAAAAATTTACAGCTCTTTTTCTAGTTGGAGTCAGGGGTTATTGACGGTTAGGTTATATTATCTAAGAAAGAAAGAAAAAAAATTTTTTTTTGCAAAATTAATGCATCACATGAAATAATAGTAAAAAAAAAAATAGTTTAAAAAAAAACTAGGTATAGAACACGCTTTAGTCATCCAAACTAAACGTGTATGCAAAATTTCAGCTCAATCGGAAACCGGGAATTGGGTCAAATTTAACTTCCAAGATTTTCTTACATAGTTAGTTAGTTACAGGTGAAGCTAATAAAAGCGTTTTAAAAAAACAAAAACTACATGAAAAACAGAAATACATAAAGTATGTAGGTAAGTCATTATCTAGTAGGTAGGTAGATACAGATTGTCGGTTTTCACTGGACCTTAAATAAAACACATTTTGACACTAAACTTTAAAATGTACCTACCTACCTACACAATTGAGTGCCAATCATTGTGGTGGAACAGTTGGCACTGATGGTACGTCACGAAGTGCATGTCCAACTTGACCTAGAAGACTGCCTACCTCTTGAGTTATAGGCGTTTGTATAGTAAACTGTTTCTTCATTCGCCTTTTATAGTTGTTATAAATTGTGGTACGTGAGTTACGAAGTATCTATACCTACCTTATTCAACTTAACTTGAGATAAACAACATTTCACTACTCCTTATAGAATACCTAGATCTTTAAGACCGCCCTTTGTACATTTCTTTTTCTAATCATTGTATCTTTTCTTCTATTACCTACTGATGTGCAATAAAGTGTATTGTATTATTTGTATTGTATTGTATTGTATCTTTATTTCATGTAACCCAAATACAAGCACTTATGAAATATCAAGACGCTAGGTGCGTGGTTCCCAATAGTAGGTCCTATGAAGAAGAACCGGTAATAAACTCCATGGAAACTCTTTTAAAATAATAGATTACAATCGTAATTAGTTTAATGTTGTGGTAAGAGCTGCGAGAATAATGTAATTTAATTTGAATAAAAATAAGAATAGGATAATAATGATTTGCCTCTTATAAGATTGTCATGGTAGTTACAAGCTGACCAGTCCCGACGGACGGCACCCGTTCATGAGCACTACGCATGCGTCACCATAATGAAGGGAACTCAACAATAAAAAAGATTTTCTGTAAAATATAGTATCAAATATCAAAACGTTAATTTCTAACAATTAAAAAAAGTTAAAACCAACTTCATTAAACTAAAAACGCAGCAGCTCTTTTCCTAATTGCGAGTCAGGGGTTTTTGACGTTTAGGTTATTTTATTAACCAAAATCTTTCAGTTTTTTTTTTATTGCACATTTGAAAGCACAAGAATTAACAATTACATAAAAATAACCAGGTTCTAAGTACGTACGTTAACCCTATAAATAGCTAAGTCCGGGTACATTGAGCCTCCGTCCGTCTGTCGCCGCAGACGGTTACGAAGACCGTCAAGTGCGATCCTGTAACCCTATACCGAAGCCATCGGGGACAGGTGTGAGCCCAACTCACGCTTGACAGGTCGCTGTTACCCCTTTGCGACATGACAAGGACATATCATTTTGCACATGTATGGGTTAAAGTTGTGTGAATTATTTCGCACAATTTTTTCTACTTGTACACTTGGTAAGTAGAATTTTGCTATACTAGTATTGCCGGCTCCATTCTCATAATAGAGAAGCTACAATAACATGGCGCGTCCCTCCAAAATTCAAGACGTTTGAAAGTATTCACAAAGCGCCACCAAGACTCAACGCATGTGTGGGTGCTGAGACGGCTGTCAAAGAAAAATAAATCCAAGGATTTGTTGCTCGGTAAGGAGATGTGACTAGAACTAGACTAGGCGCGTCATGTCATCGTAGTTTATCTCTATCAATCGAGATTTCAGTCATATATTTAGTGCAAAAATTTCAATCTGAACCCAAAAGCATATCCCAATCCAAGTCTCATGAAAATCCGACCATACGTGATGCAAGTACAGAATGACAGATAGACCGGACAAGCTATTTCGTTTTTTTAGTATTGACTTGATAAACTACTTTCAGGTTTTGCGTGTATTGTAACCCGCTATACAATGTGTATCAAAAATGCGTGGTCATATTATTAAGAGTGTGGGTAAGACCATCAAACTTTTTTTTTTTTTTTCTTTTGTTACAAAGAACCATGTTCTTAATAATTAATTACGATCTAGCCTAATAAGACTAATAAGTAATTTTAATTTAACTTAAACTTATACGTGATTAAAATTATGTCTGAGAGTAACGTCTATTGCGCATTCCTAGAGTCTGATAATGTTTTCAACACTTTGCTCGTGTGTTTTATACGAGTACACAGCACTATTAGTTTTATTTGTTCACTAAGTAAACACTACACTAACTCAAAAGGTTTAGTTCTTTTTAGTCTTCGCACTATATCCGTGTTATCGAGCAACTGGATTGCTTCCACGTTCACATGGCGATGAAGTCTACGTTCGTGTGCTTCAGCAAATTTTTGAATAATCTTGTTGACGTGGTCCATTTTTTGGTCCCATAGAGATAGCTGTTCAGTTTGATGGTCTGATTTCGCACCACGCATTTCTGATAAACGTTGCATATTTATAATTATTGAAAGCAAGTTCCTTGAGTCTTCCAAATAATGCCTTGTACTCCAAACCAAGGCAGAAAACAAAAAAAAAGTACTGTCTATGTTCCAAAACCAATCTATAAGTAAAATAAGTTTCCATTTCTCAATGAAACATACCTTCTTAAGTACGTGAAAAGATGTGTCAAGTTAGACCCACAAAAACCGGTACACATTTAATCCGGGAATCAAAGAGTATCACAAAAACTTGGTTATTTCACGGTTCCGTACCCTAAATCAACACGTTTGAGGGATAAACACCGTTTCGAGTTACCAAAAGAACCTTTGTAAGCCAAAGCTTATAGTAAGGAAGCTTGAAGGAGGAATACATATTATTAACTGTTGAAGTGTTTGTTGGTAAAAATGCCGACAGAATTCAATTAATTCATTAAAAATAGCTTCCTAACTGAATGGATGCCATTTGGACAGTCCATTCTTAGGAACAGATGAAGGTGCTTTTCATCACTTTATTGGAAATTGGGATAAAGGTCATAGACCTACATTTCTAGTTATTAATATTTTCCCTTCGATCTCTTTTCTTCCAAGTATCATAAAAATGGCAGCAGAAACAACCATTTGCCATACGGATATCACTATATTGATTGTCTTTCCATCCTGTCTATCGGAGGTCACTGCTGGCTTCTCCCAAAGAAGTCAATAATAACTGTAATCACCACGCCATGGGGCACGCATGGGGGCCATTTTTGGTCTCGTCCAGGTTGCTTTAATTATTGTTTTTCTTTTGTTATTATATTTGTTTCTTTTTTCTTTTTTTTAAATCAAACTTTTTTTTTTTTTTTTTTGTAAATCATGCAAACCTAGTCCTCCCACATCTATGACTCTCTACTCACGGTGCTGTATCTTTTGTTTTTATCCCCCCTTTTGTTTATCTTTGTTTCTGCGTATCTATGTATCTGTCTGTGGCATCGTAGCTGCAAAACGGATAGACCGATTTCAGAACATTTTTTAAATCGAAAGCTAGTTTAATCGGTTATCATCATAGCTATGTTTCATGAAAATCTGTTCAGCCGTTCAAAAGTTACATCTCTTTTTCTAGTTGGAGTCGGCGGTTTTTTGACGGTTAGGTTATACCATTAGTCTTTCTACGCTCTGTGAGCTCATGTTCATACGTTTGCAGGCTGTATTATGTGGTACAGGATTTTAGTTCGTTAACACTATAATAACAAAATTAAACGTGACTAAACCAAGACTATGACATAACCCCAAAATGCTAAGCTGGTTATTGTACCCCAGGAGACCTAAACTAAATACGAACGCCGTCTCCCAGAATTACGTTATTACGGTCAAAGCCTCCCACTGGTTTGCTTTAATTAATTTAAACTCAACCCGGGCATCGAACCGACACCTTGGTTTAAACGGATATAATTTGGAGCACGTCTCTTTGAGTAGTCAACTCCAGATTGCCTTTGCTGTAGTTATTGTTCGCGTAGTTATAATTATTAATTAGGTACATAATTAAATTTTGGCTGGAGTTCTAGCTTGAATTTCCGGTGCCTAGTTTATGAAGATAGAGCAACACTGAATTATATAATATACGGTAAGTATATATTTACATGAAAGGTATCTAGTAGGGTTGCCAAATATACTACATAATATAGTATCTTACTATATTTTGAGCCAAGATACTAATTACCGTTGGTAAAATATATAATAGAATAGAATAAACAACATAGATATAACAACTAATGTTAGTGACCATGACAGTTTAAAACTTAGAATAGATTAGAATAGAAATTACAATTAATCATTTTAAGATTGTAGAAAGAAAGAAAGAAAGAAAATCAATTTATTTTTTGCACACAGGACACCGAGCATGCACACATAACAAACATAAAAAATAAAAAAACCAGGAAATTACATAAAATAAAAACAATGAAAAATAAAGCACAATACAACAATGGGCGGCCTTATCGCAATCGGCGATTTCTTACAGACAACCTTTGGATGGACAGTACAGCATGTGAAAAATAACGAGGGTAGCTCGCGGTGTAGCATAAGCTAATTAACATTAGAATTTATATTAAACACTTATAAATAAATTAAATACTAATATACCTAATACATACATACATAATTATATATATATAACAATAAATATATACGTAATACATACATTATGATATTCAATAATACTTACTACTTAGTCAAATCTACTATATTTTAGCCAGACAGAAGGCAATGAGGCAACTCGCATCACTAAAAATCCCGTTTGTCATACATATTAACATATCGGTCATGGAAATGAAACTAGGCTATATAGGAATAGTTGTTCAATTTCCTTTGCCTTCCGAATGGGTGGATACTAAAAACAACTGAATGTCAATTATAATTTTTTCGGATTACGATGTTGGTCCCATAGAGAAAGTTGTTCAGTTTGATGGTCTGATCCACACCCTTAAATATGACCACGCATTTTCTGATACACGTTATAGGTATACTAAAAAGGCTCGCAGAATTATTTCTTTGTCCATCAATATTTGCCAGATAGGAACCTTTTTTTTGCAAAGGATTACAGTCCTACATGTTTTCAACTTTCCTTTTGTAAATTATTTGTTCTGTTCATTTTCTGATATTATTCAGCCTTCTTAATACCTGACTGAAGTCTGCAACAATTTTCAACTCCCGCACTGCCTGAATTTCGACATTATAATATTTAAAATGTAAGATATTTCTGCCTCAAAGGATATTAAGCTGGGAAATAAACAAATACTTTAAAACTTTGACTTCTTTGCCAACTTTTGGACAAAAAATCGGAAATCCAGTTTTCAAAACAAACCCTCTTTTTTTGGACAAAAAAAAGTCTGTCGTCGCCCTCATAAATTCATGTCCCGACAAAAATGTGTTCGGGACGTGTACAGACGGATGTTTTAAATTTCACTTAGCTGTTGTTCTGCAATAAGGTCTGAATTCCCTTGATTCGGTTCACCAGAAATAGGAAACTATTGTTTTGTTTGTTTCATAGTCGTTGGTTGCAAACGCGGCTTCTGACCATGGGGTCCTGGGTTCAATTTCCAGACGCTGATTACCTCTAATCTGTCATTGAAATCGTCCTTTAATTATTTCACCTGATATTGTAGGTCATCACCATTTTGAGCAGTATTCTAAGTAATTGACCTGCGACTAATATTTTGTTTACGTCTACCTACTCCTGCGCCTGTAGCATAACCATTTCTATTCTTCCAAGAATAGATAAAACCATCCATCTCGATATCTAGACTCGCGTTTCTACGTAGACACAGACAAAATATTCTTCCATGAAATCCTACCAAAGAGAAGAACTATTTTTAGAATCTTAAATTTTGTCTATTCTATAGCCAAAAACAGGTTTTGTCTACGGAAGAATTGTAGATTGTTTCTATGGTGGTCATGCTACGCCTGCTAAGTATATCTATCATATTCACCATTATATCATTCATCATTATCATATTTTTACGCCACTTTTTTTTTCTGGGATGACCATGATTAGCACCCGTTCTTCACAATGTCGTCTGACCATAGTGTTATGGGTCTTTCTGGTAACCCTCTTCCTCTTCTCGGTCAGTCGGTTAATTTGTGATGTCTAATAAACGTTTTTTCTTTCTTTCTTTCTGCTTCTGTTTCTGTTTTCACGATTTCAGATTTAGTCCTAAAGTAAAAGTTGTTCATAATTATGAGAACAATACCCTCCTTCCAAGTTTCCCTGGCTCTACCAGTCACATTGTATATTTAAAAAAAATGATGGATTAATCATGTATTTTTGATTTAAAATTTGCTTATATTACGATACGTCAAAAACATTCGTGCTTGACACAGGATAAATAATTCCCACATACGACTGCACACGAATGAAGAAATGTCTAGTTTACTTGCAAACAGTAAAATAATAAGAATGACAGTAAAGTTGTACGCGACATGTGCATGGAACATCATAGGACATGGTCTTACTGTAGGCTAAGAGCGATTTATGAAGACTTCTTTCGCGATTCGCACAGAAAGAAAGAAAGAAAGAAAAGAACATTTTATTCGGCACAGACACATTGACAACATAAGAGAGAGAAGATAAAAAAACAAAAAAAAAATTATAAAAATAACACATCAAAAGTTGCGAAATTATGAAAAAAAAAAAATTAATAGGTATATGCTGTCAAGCATGCCATGCCGAAAGGGTAGCCAGCTCAGTATTTGCTGGGCGCAGAGAGCCCAACGCTGATTTTCAGTTGGCACCCCTGCAGTGACGCACGGACGAAGGCAAGAAATAGAAACAAAAAAGGGGAAACAGAAAAACAAAATATATATACATCATACACACACAGGAGTGGACGTTATACGATCGAGTTTGATCTGCCGCATATCGGTCTGGACCGGAAACAACTATCTGTAGATCATACAAATATTTGTTACGTGCGGGGATCGAATCCGCGGTACCTATGTAGCGCGGAAAGCTAATCGCTTAGCCACTGCGCCAATCGTGTCGTCAGGTTTGTCGTGTGGAAGTTTGAGCATTTTCTCCAAGTTGTCACCACGTTTCCATGCAATGTGCCCGAAGAATGCGAGTACCCTGCGGAGACATGATGTGGAGAGCCAGGTGGTAATTTCTAGCTTACTATAAGACGGTTCAATGTGAAGGAGGAATTCGATTCTGCGAGAGATGGTCGCGGCAGCTCGGTTGGGTATACCGGCTGGTGTACTGGACCAGAAGGCAGCAAGTTCGAGTCCTGCTCACAGTCGAATTTTTCTTTCCACAAATTTTATAAAAAGTAAAGCCTAACTAAATTATCTTTGAGGATCTTTTTATCCAAGATCTTAGGGGTATTATTATATGGGGACTTTATTGATCATTATAATGTACTTCTGTATGTAATTAGTTGTAATAATAATTTATATATCTTAGTATTTATTTTGTCGTAAGTATACCTATTATAATTATATAATATTGATAGTTTCGAGCGTATGGGACTCGTGGGTTGCAGCTGAAAACCAGCGTCAGGTGGCCAGTATCACTGCCTCCTGACATTATGCTGAGCTGCGGCCTTTTGGCACAATAACTCTTATTATTTTATATGTTTTCTTTGTTATTGGTTTTATTTATTTTTTGTTGTGCTAATAAACTCTTTTTCTTTCTTTCATTCAGGAAGAAAGATAAAAACTTTTACTTTAAGAGTCGCCGTAGTAGTTTCCTTGTAGCCATAATTTTAACAACAACATCATTATCAGATTTTTATGGCCATAATGCTATAAACATTGTGGTTTCCGATTATGAATATGGCCACCCCACCGTTTCCTGTTAGTGTCGTAAAAGGTTAATTGTTATCCATAAATATTTATAAATAATTGTTATCAACAACGTGTATGAGAAATACGTGGTCATATTTAAGGGTGTGGATCAGACTAACAATTAAACTATAATAATTGGCATTAGCAGGAAAAATTGCTATGTGTTACCTTTAACCCATTCGCAGTCTCATGTACCACATGTGGTACATGGCGATTGTTTAACTGCTGTGTCTGCTGTCTGGACAGTGAACGTGTATATCTGTTATTTTTAAAACGCTTTTATTAGCTTCACTTGTAACTAACTATGTAAAAAAAAATTGGAAGTTAAATTTGATCCACTTCCCGGTTTCCGATTGAGCTGTTTTGCATACATGTTTAGTTTGGATGACAAAAGCGTTTTTTTTTTTTTTTTTTTTAAACTATAATATTTATATCAGAAAAGAATCAACTGTTAACTAATGTTTACTGCCCATTTGTGGCGGTCTAAACAGAATAACCGCCAACCATCGCACCAAATCCTTACCCCGACATATTCATTTTCTTTGCAAAGCGTACAAGTTCTAGACTTTAATAAAAGTGTTGCCAGTAAATATGTAGCCGTCCACAACGGAAGCAACACCGGTTTTACAGCTGACGCGAAAAAATCTCTCTAATTAGATTTAGTGGGACGCGACCCTTTTTGTCAAAATTGGGTCAGACGATGATGAATGTGTGGAATATTTTGTGAGTGTGTGAGTGGTAGTTAGCAGTCGAGGGTTATGGAGGCTTTTAAGTATACTTTGTGTATCCTGGTTTTGAACATTATGTGAGTTTTGCAGTAGGTAAATGTTTTTAAATAGAAAGAAAGAAATTACATTTATTTGCCACAAACACAATACGCACTAGAATGATACGATGATAAATATTACGTGGAATTTGCAATTATACCTTCCTGAAGAAATAAAAATAGAAAGAAAAATAAATTATTCCTTACGGGATAATATCGGCACAACATTTACAAAAAATAGGTAAAATTCTTAATAAAAAAAAAGGAGCCTTTGAGCCCCATGGAAATTATGTTTATTCAAAATAGACTCGTAATGTTAGTTTTTACTTTAAAATAAGACCCTCATTGCAACAAACTCTCCAGTATCATGTCTCTGCTTCAACCATTTGGAAAGCAATAGTTTAAAAATAGAATACTTATAGTCCGTAAAATAATATTGATACCTGTGACAGCTGTCATCGAAGAGGACAAGAAAGCTTGATCAAACGTCTCAACAATCATTTGAATTATTATTTATAATACTTTTTTTTATTTACAAAACTATGAAAGAACGTTCTATAAATAACTAAAAATAACATCCGATTACATAATCATTTAAAGTGGTTCGGCTTTGATAACAGCTGTCGCATGTATCAATCTATATTTTACGGACTTTAAGTAAACAAAGTTTAAGTATAAAATAACTATTCTACCTACTAATTTTGATGAACATACTGAGTATGACGGATAATATTGTCATTGGCATAAAGTTGGTACAACATAGTATTCCTACTTACTCCTTCAATGCCTACAGCCGTGAAGATTTAGAACACTATGTAGAAGACCTACAATCTACATATTTAATTAAAAAAGAATCATAATTATGGCATACGTATTGTTTAAATATAAGAAAAGAACTTTCCGCTTTTAATTTTCGAACACAAAGCGATATCAGTTAGATCCGATGCGCAAGACTCTGCAAGATGCAAGTGCATTATGCGAGACAGGACAGCTAAATAGAAACTTAGGGTTGGTGAATATTTTTGAAATATTTATTGTAGGAAAAATCTAAGAAGGTAAGAGACAAAATGATCGTGGGACCCAGCATAATGTTACCTGAGCTATTAAATAAAATGGTTCAATCTGTAGTCCTCTCTTTTGATTTATATGAAATTGACAAGGACAGGTATAATTTATAAAGCGTCATAAGAACGTCAGTTTTTATGAATAACGTGGTTAGTGTCACAAATTTCTTCAAATCATTAATAATATTAACTTCTTACCGTCTTCACTTGAAACTGGCATAATAGTGGACATCGGCTCAATTGCCATATCGAAAGAAGAAGAAGAAGAATATTAACTTCATTGTCGTGATGTCCTTTTTACGTAACTCAACCAGAGAAAACACTTTCTGCGCCACTTAACCGACCATCCTCAACACTCTCCTGTTTTACTCAACCTTGACATTGGTAGAATCATCGTAAATTCACGATGGAGCCATTAATTTATTATTATTCTATATTGACTATAAATGGAAATTGATTTTTTAATAATTATCAAATGTACCTATTATTGTTTTTAAAATTAATTATTGTAATCTCTTATTGTGCATGGACTAAAAACTGTTAGCAATAAGATGTCTTTAAAATAAAATAAATAAATAATTAAATTAAAATTTGAATTGAATTGCTTAGTGAATTGTAACATCAAGCAAGATTTTTTACGGAATTCTAGAACTCGTCTGCTTCAACGGACATCGGTCCTTTTAACACGCAGTCAATATTGCTAATTTTATTGAATGATTTTTTTAAAGTATGCCAAAACATGTTTTTAATGGCGTTTGACTTGTCGCTACTTAAACCCATATCTGTGATATCATCTTTAGATAAAATATGGCAATATCCAATTATTGCCAACCCTACCAAGAGACGGAGTCCGTATTTGCATAATGTTTATTAAAAAAAGATAATCGCTTCTCATTAAGTTCACCATGTTCTATCTTTGATGGTATGGTCGCGAAGAAAAGTCATTTTAGCAAATAATATATATTTTAAATACGTAGCTATAATTATAATATCAAATTACAAAATCAATTTGTGTCTACAATATTTTCATAATTAAAACTTAATAAAAAATCTGCTAATGTATTTTTATATCGTCAAAGAAATGTGTTTTTACATAATTTATAACAAAACTTTGAATTTTATAGTTATGAAGTGTAATATTAATAATTATAATCCATTAAGTAATGGACCGATTTGAATGTTTAATATCAGCTTAATTCATTCGCTAACACCTGGATAGGTACGTTTTGTTATTTTTAATTAATGAATTCTCTAGATCTGCATGGGTGCAACTAAAATTAATTTGTCATGTGGTGACACAAAGTACCTTAAATGAAATTAAAAAAAACGTAAAATGAATAATTATACCTAAAAAGAAAAATAATTGTATGAAACTTTAACACGCTTTATTTTTTGATGAAACTTTAACAAGCTCTGGCAAAACATACCTACACCTAGTTTTTAAAGTAGTGTAAGATAGCGTATTTTAAAGTTATTAAGCCTTATAGGTAATACGTCGAATTCTCAAGGACATGTGTTGCTTCAATTAATATCTAATTAACTATAAAAATAAAATATTAAAAGTAGTTAAACCAGTTTTTGGCGTGAGACGACATCTTGTATTTTTATGGAAATAAATTTTTATTTATCTTATCTTTTATCTGTAAGGTGTGCACGTGAAAATAAATCTAAAGTGTAGTAATATCATTTCAGTCAGTATTTTTTTTTTAAATTAGCTTACTAGTGACTTCCCAGGGACTCCATTATTAGCAAATATTAAAGTTACAATTATTTGAAAAAGCACTAAATATTTGAAGTTACAAATCACACTTGAAACAAAATTAGAAAATTATTAGAGCTCTAAAAATATTCTAAGTCAATAACCAAACCGAATTTTTTTACAAGTGTTTGGTATAAAAATTTACAGATTGCGCGAGGTAATGGTATTTATACTTAGCTTAAGAATTTTGACCTTATATGTATAAACTAAATTCGTATACCTTGAGAAAGGCGAATAATTACTTTTTTACTCTAATGTCCGCAACCAAGAAATAGCCGAAGCCTACCTACTTCTTCTTTATTTGAGCATCAAACGATATAAAATAGAATAGAAATTTAATACTCAATATAAGAGGAGTAATAAACATTAAAATTACAATTATTAACATTTTACGATTATACAATGGGCGGTCTTATCGCAATTGGAAATTTCTTAGACCAGCTTCAGATGTATGTACGGTAAATTTAGAAATACATTTATACAAATCATTCGTGTTAAGTGCAACCGTATTTTACCGTATGCATAAATATTCGCGTGACGTCACGGATATGCTTTTTGCTTCCTTCCACTTGGCACCAAATGGTAGCTTCAAATGGTATTTTCCGTGAGAATATTTATGGAACGCGTAGCAAGATTATTCTGAACTCAAACTTCAAGTTTTAGAAATCTCAAAAAGTTTTTTTTTAATATATCGTCATATCAGTCAGTCAATCATAATTTATTATAATTAATTTCATGTTAACACTTAATATCATCTCACTACTTAGCATAAAATACATTATATAAATAATTGATTTAGCAATTCTTGATGGTGACGTAATAATGATTCCTTTGAAATATTTTAAGAATATACTCCTAATCTCTAAATAAATGATACATGAGACAAAAATAAAACAAATGAATTGGCTTTACAAGCATCAACGACAATAATATTCTGTTCCGCCAATTGAAAAATGAACAAAAACCATAAATCAGGGATCGCATCCATAAAGACGTATTCGATTTTCAAAATACAGTAATAAATCTACGTTCCATTGTCAGTGACGACAGAATAGCGCTCATTTAAAAAGCTAATAATTATTAGACAATAGATTCCTCTTTGTTCACGAGTGTACCTTCTAAGAAAATCGTTAGAAGAGTTGTATAGATATCGACAATAGTGTTTTGTTCTTGTGGTCTTACTGTTTTGGTAATAAGTTTGCAAGTTCCCATGAATGAGGACTTAATTTAACAGAAAATGAGTCTTATAACGATCCTACTAAAGTTGAGTTCAGTTTGGCTAGTTTTGAAAATAGTTATTATAGTATTTTTGTTGAAAGAGAAGCTCAAAGCGCACTTTCACGTAAACGTTTTATATTTTGTTCTTTTGCTGCTACTTCCCGTTGACTATTCGAAATTGAGTGAAAATATTTGTCGACCACTTTTCCTTCATCGACATTAAGATTTTTACTGTTACCAATCAGGATTTTTCTGTTTTTTTCTTCAGTTAAGAGCTATTTGCGCTTGCCATTTCCTGCCAAATGGATTGGTCAGAAAATATAGCACCATTTTGAGCTAACAAATTTTCTCATCTCATATTTCTATATTCAAAAGTTAACTCTGAAGTAGAAATAAGTAATTCACATTACTTAAAATCGGGAATTCTCTCTGATTTCAGTAAAATCACAAGGATGGAAGTGATTTGGCTCAAGTTCCTTTGTGCCTATGCAAATACGTTTATTAAAGCCGGACCCAGCGCGTCCCTTCAGAATTTAGATCTTATTAATTTGGACTTATTATCTATTGTTGTTTTGTGATTAACTGTACATACGCTTTAGGTACTTTTAGACGATTAATTTGTGTATATAATTATAATACAGGATATTTTTTTATGTAGTGCGCATAATTTGTAGAGTGATTCAGTCTCTGTTCCTAAATGCAACCGCAGTATTGGAATACATTTTAAAACGAAACGAAATTTCCACTTAGTATGGGGGGCACGCATAATTTACTAGCGCAAGCCATATAAAATTAAATTTTTATTTTGTTTTGCAGTGAATTTTCGTACTGCGGTTGCATTTGGGATCGGACACTGAATCACTGCAAATTTTGCGCACTACATAAAAAAAAATCCTGTTTATATGAGATTCGACAGATTAAGATTAAAAGTATCTACGGTTGACTCAGTGGCTAAGGGATTTGGTTTTCTGTGGGATCGATTCCCGCATGGAACAGATATTTATTAGTGGTCACCCAGTGGTCGAAATTCGACCGTAATTCATAAAAAAATTAAGTTTGAACATTATTGAGGTTATATTTTCAAAGACAAAACACTTGGGTCGAGTAGGTATTTAAGTTTTGTATGGGACAGGTGATTACTTTTTCGCAATTATGATGTTGGTCCCATAGAGAAAGTTGTTCAGTTTGATGGTCTGATTCACACCCTTAAATATAACCACGTATTTCTGATACACGTTGTATGTGCGAATCCAAAACCAGATTAAGGGAGCTCGCTGACGAGCGATTATTTTGTAACCGAATATAAAACATCTGAGTTAACCGACTTATTGTAGCACGTTGGCGTTTCAGTATTGAACTGTTTGTTGCTTGTTTTATATTCGGCGACCAAAATATAATCGCTTAGCGCTTGTCGCTCGTGGGCGAGCTCCCTTAAATAATTTTTCTTTTCATTACTTTTTTTCGTATACGTTTTGAAATAAAACGAACTCAAAATACACCCTATAACAAATATGACACGAAAAGACACCATAATTGAATAACAAAAACACCATGCAGTACTGCCAACCACACCTGACAAACCATCCCCTGTATAATCATTACGAGGGTGCATAATTACTACAATTCACGACACAGTACAGGGTGATCAGACATCAAATATTCTGTATGTAACTGGATTATGTAATGAATGGCAGGGATACTGATTGGTTGATTTACATTCGTAGCGGTGTAAGGACTTGAAATCTTGAATTTTAGTTCTGTGGAGGCGATCTCTACATAATAAGAGCAGGAGGAAAGAAAATCTTTAAATATCTATTTTAGTATCTACTTGTATTTGGATCTTATAGTATAGGTGATTGAATGACTTTTAAAGGTTTTTAGTTAGTTTGTTAAATATTCACATAATTTATTTGCAATCATGTAGGTGTATTTATGTATGTGCTTGTATTTATTTTATGTAGGTATTTTACTTATGTTTAAATTATTATATTTAATTTGTAGTTTTGTTCTATTCTTGTACATCGCTGTCTACATTTCGTGTTTTAAATTTTCCTCTCCTAGGTCTGCTGGAAGTGATTTCTTTTGTGAAATAAGTTGTACCTTTGTATTTTGTTCTCCTATTTAATGTTTTCTGTGTCTTTTCATTTGTGTACATAAATTAAATAAATAAAAAATTGTTATCGAATTAAAAATATTATAATAAATTGACAAAAAAATTAATTGATCCTGGCAATCGTTAAATGCAATGGGTACTACTAGCTTTTTTTTTGTAGATTTTTTTTCTAAATCCACAATTTTTTTACGAGTTCCGTAAGTAGGCCTCTACGGTTTTTGAAAACACTTCCAATCATAACTTGCCATGTTCCAATTTGAGGACACAATCCTCATTATTTATGCACCACACCACCATGTTTCCTGAATAAATAATGACTTCAATCCCCATGATCGTGACCACAGAGTAAAAAACACAAGAGGAATTGGCAAGTAGGCGGAGCGAGTGTGCCAGAATTATGCGGAGTTACGCAAACTTCTTATTTTTTTGTTAGCTTCGCGTTATTCCATTCAGATATTTTGAATGTCACCGCTCTGAATGGTCGAAGGTAATAAGGCCTGTTTGAGCTGTGAATGAGTGAGCTGCGAATGTGTGAGTTATGTGAATATGTAACTTGAGTCTCGTAGAAAGAAATATCAATTCCCATTCCCGTAGTTGTAGACTGTAGTTTTTAATTTTTATTTACTTTTTGCTCGGTCACTCAGTGTTGCCACTTAATTAATTGAATTACGTTTAGATCACAGACGCGTCGTGTATAAGTTATTACAATATTATTATGCGTCTGTGGTTTGGATTGGACTCAGAACAATGATTTATTATTATGTAGACTGCTTTGGTGTAAGTTTTCAGGTATGTTTTGTGTGCCATATTGGGCGTAAGAATAAACTAAAAAAAAAAATATTTTCTTTCCTCTTGTCTTTTATATTCCGTGATCGTGACACAATCAAACACCCCATCTGTCCGTTCGAAACGGAACTCTGATATCAAAGAAAGTTAAACACAATAACAAGCCCTCATTAGCCACAAAAATCCTCTCAAATTAATGTCACAGCATAACATAATAGCCAAATTAGTGTAAGGGCCTTATTTTTTTAATGCAAGAGGCCGCCAGAGGCCAGAACGAAGGGTCAATTTAGCTGTCTATAGTCATTGCAAATGACTCTCTACGTGGCCAATTACCTCCCCTCTGTTGCCTGTGCTATGAGTGTGGAACGTTGGTAGGTTCAGACGGAACGATTTTTTGTCGCAGTGTGAGGTAAATTTGCGATTTAAATAACCTAACCGTTAAAAGCCCCCGACTCCAACTAGAAAAAGAGCTGTAACTTTTGAACGGCTGAACATTTTATGAAACAGAGCTAAGATTATACCCGATTAAACTAGCTTTTAATAAAAAAAAACTGCATTGAAATAGGTTCATTCATTTTGGAGCTACAATGCCATAGACAGATACTCAGATCCACAGATACACACTACAAACTTATAACACCCCTCTTTTTTGTCGGGGGTTAAAAATTTGGTTATCGTTTGGACGTTGTCGGTACTACTGTGTCGGTAATACTAACCAAAAGGTCGCTATATCCATTATAAATTAATCAAGTTATAGAACATTACGGAAGACAAACACATTGCATGCCATTATTATATGGCGGAATGTGTCTGCACTAAAATATCATATACCTAATGTTGGAATCTTTTCTACCGCATTTTACGCAAATAAATTGCATTGAATCGAAGATTGTCGTCTCAGGCGCAGGGAACTAGAGCGCCTGGTAGAGTCGTGTGGATTCGCGTTCATATTTGCGCAATCGAGAAACTTTTAATAGTAATTTTTTCTCGTGCCTGTTAGTGTTCATGATTCTTGCTAGGATCGCGATGGTACTTCTGTTTACCGACAGTATTTCCTTACTTTTAACCTTAATTAACAATCATACCCGCATATTACAATTACTGTCATTACACGTTATACAATGAAAATTAACAGCAAATAAATCTATACAAACAAAAAATTCTACCTGCGACTGCACGACTAAAAGTCGCACAGTCTGCTCCCACAAACCGGTAACCGTGCTAGTCGCCTAATTATGTACGAGCAGGATTTTGATTTCACATCCATGACGTCCTGGTATTAGAGGGATGCTCGAAATAGGACCTGCCTAAGTGAATGTGTAATGTGTATTAATTAAAAACGATTATAGCGTGAACGAACATGGCTGTGATGGAGACTGAATGATGGAAAAATGTTTCTAACCTGTGTTTTAACCCCCGTCAAAAAAGAGGGGTGATTTGAGTTTGTAGTGTGTATCTGTGTATCTGTCTGTGTACATCATACCTCGTTCCTCCACAGCGGGAACCCAACGTTTCAGTATCCACCAATGCGCCAATTTTTCTGTCTTTTCCATCATCATAATATTATTTATCAGCTCTTACTTCTTACACATCCACTATTGGCAATAGGCTTCATAATATCCGTTCCGGTTATATCCGGTTTTGGGAAAATCACTAGCCATTTTTAACCCCCGACAAAATAGATGAGTGTTTTAAGTTTGTAGTGTGTATCTGTGTGTCTGTCTGTAGCATCGTAGCTCCAAAGCGGATAGATCGTTTTCAAAGCAGTTTTTTTTATTGAAAGCTAGTTTAATCTGGTATCATCTTAGCTATGTTTCATGGAAAACTGTTGAGTCTTTCAAAAGTTACAGCTCTTTTTCTAGTTGGAGTTGGGGGTTTTTGACGGTTAGGTTATCATTTTATAGTGGGTGAATTAGATATTGTTACCTTATGAATTCTCTTTGTCAATTAAGTAAGACTATTGGTTATGTGATTAAATAATTACTGTTATAATTAGTGATTTTTTTATGGCATTTCGTGGAAGACAGAGAGGATAACGTTACTTATTTTTACAAGTATTGTACCAATAATTCTATTACGTTATGTTAAGTTACCAATTACCGTAATTTATAACGTTACCGTAACGTTACTTTCTATTTCCCAACTTTTCCATTTCTATGGCGTCGCTCTCCAAAGCAGCGATAAAACGTTAAATTTATTTCTTCTTAAAGTATATATATAGGTACAAGCCAATGACAAGCGCAAATCAATTACACTGTGAGGGGAGACAGCAAGTGAAGCGCATAACTAATAGCGAAATAGGAAAGAGAAAGCACTATTGATAACGTTACAGTTAACGTTATTTTTTAACGCTACTAAAAATGCTAAAATTTTTGTTATAATGTTACATAGCGTTATAGTTGTAACGTTTATTAAAATTTACTGGTAATCCGGCCCCTGGTGGAGGTCCTTGTCCAATGCCCAAGGGCAGACATTTACGACCTGATATGAATATTAAAGAACCTGATATTTTATACCTAATTAAACAATGTCCACAGACATTCCAAAAATCATAAGAACAATATTTAGAAATGTTATCTGGATCAAAAATGTCGGCATGGCGCATCGTATTAATTAATTAATTCTTCCATATTTTATGTGGTATACATTAAACCAGACTCTTCCCCTTGACTGCTCCGGTAAAAGGACATCTCGGTTTAATATTAACCTTCCACCAAAAGCTAAATAATATTTTTGGCTTAGCTATACATCGCCAAGAATTGATCATAGACATAAATCTTATGTGAAAATTTGTGAAGATGTTTGTTAGTCAATTTCGCAAAAACGGCTGAAGTGATTTGGATAAAATTTGGCACACAGATAGACCATGTCCTGGAATAACACATACAATACTTTTTATTCGGGTACATGATGTAGTTTCTCTAGGAAGCGAGTAAAACTGCGGGCTACAGCTAGTTAAAATTGTCATGTAGAAACGTGATCTTTTTTTAATTTTGATAATGATCAAAATTAAAAAAGAGGGGTGTTATAAGTTTGTAGTGTGTATCTATGTATCTGTCTGTGGCTACTACACTCTGTGTGTGCTACGACACTTTGTCCTCTATCGGTGAACAAAACGTAGAAAAAGAATCGAAACAAAAAGTTAAACGAAACTGCATCCCATTTATAAGATAGTTTCTATAACCTTAGTTAAAAAACTGCTATTTTTCATTTGAATAATAAATTCAGAGAAAAATTAATGGCAACTTTTAACTTCATAAATCTGATAGTAACATATGAAGTCCATTCACAGTAAAATTAAGTCTTCGTTTTTATTTTTTTATGCAAATGATTGATGAAGTTTCACGTAGGTACCTAGTTTAAATTAAAAGGCGTTATTTTATTTTTTTAAGATTGATGATGTATCGTTCACATAGTTTAATAATTCGTCTAATACGCTGAATTTAAATCTAAATCTTTTAATTCGCTACCACTGGAAGTCGCGCCCAAAAATTATTATATCTAACACAGTTTTTTTCCCTATCAAATGAAATCCTCAGAGAATTCCCATCAAGATCCCATGGCCCTTTGTCTAAAGGCCACCCTTTGCTTTATTTGGCATTAGTAGGAAATTTTAATGGGGACATAAAAACGGCGGATGAATTTTAAACATTTATTGTTTGGCCGACACAGGAGATATGAATAAAATATATCTAATTTTATATTTATTTTCATTTGGTTATCGGCTGCGTTTGGTTTCTGTCGTAATCGTCAAACGTGATCAAATATTGGTGTGTGACATGAATAAAAAATGGGAGTCCTTGATCATGAAGGGACGAAATTAAGTTTGGTTTTGCTATGAAAAAGTTACGACTTATTTATTTATTTATTATTTATTAGTACCATACAATATTGACTTATGAACTAGGTACAATGTCCCACAAAACTGCACAAACAATTTGACTGTGGCAACAACAAAGGAATTTCTGTAACAATATTTTCCATTTTAAAATTAAGTAGGTACATCTAATGTATTCTGAGTAGGTACATTAAAGTTCATTCACAAGATGTTTTTTTTTAATTTAGTTTTTTGCTTTTATTTCAATTTCACTATATACCGTGTTATGAGCATAAATATTAATAAAGTGGGAAGTAAAGTTTGTGTTTTGCCGAGGATTCGTATCCGCCATTCAAAAGTTGACAATAAACCAACCTGTATGACAGAGTGGCAGTGGCGAAGTGTGAAAATTTTCATAGGGGAAGACGTCCCAAAAAGCTCACTCACCAAATAATATTGCAAGAGAAAAATCCATACTGTCTCTTGTAATCTATATAGTCATGTCTGGAAGAGCTCGACCTAACTAAATAACATGCCTTTTTTATCAGTTGGATGAGTAAATAATATAATATTACGTTGGTCTATGTATTACCTAATTCCTAAAGGGAAGCCGACGGGAATCGAGTTGTATGGACTCTTCGCCACTGCAGAGTGGAAGACCATTTGTTTTTGAGATACGTAATGGACGTACAATCCATTTTTTATTTAATTTAGATAAATATTTTTTTTGTTTTACATGTTTTATTCTTTTATTTTTGTTATATTATCTTTAAAATTGTTTCTGTGCTGTGTCAAATAAATACTTTTTCTTTCTTCTTTCTTTTTTCTTTCTAATGCTCGCCCACGTACTACTTTTTGTAGCTCCGATAATCGCAGCGAGTTTTTCCGCTTTCTGTTTATGGTCGACTTTTTGTAGCACCCCACGTTTCAGTATTGAACTCTGAATGTTTTATATTCGGCGACAAAATTATCGCTCAGCAATTGTCGCTCGTGGGCGAGCTCCCTTATTCTGTATTCAATTTGAGATCATAGGTTAATATTTTTTATGGTGTACAGGGCTACCACGACAAAATAGGGAGTGAAAAATCGAGAACAAAATCGTCTCTTTACCGTTTTTACCAGTGGCGAAGAGTCCATACAACCCGATTCCCATCGGCTTCCCGTTAGAAATTGGTTAATGCATAGACCAACAGACAGTGGGGTAGAGGAGCGGTTTTTGGGTATTTTCAATGTTAGTGATAGCTGAAATCTTGATGCTTTGTCGGCAGTGTTATGAAAAATTATGCATTTATTGGTGAGTGTGTTTTTTTATTGGTAGAGTATTCTTGTGACGGCTTCCTCTTTGAAAATTTTAACCCTTCGCCACTGGTTTTTACTCTCGATTTTTCACTTTATCTATAAGGGGACAAAAGGTGGAGAAAACGCGTATGTCGATTACGATACACGGTTCGCCAGAAGTTGCGGGATCAATTCCTGCCCATTTCAATCATATTTATTGGTGAGTGTGTTTTTTTATTGGTAGAGTATTCTTGTGACGGCTTCCTCTTTGAAAATTTTAACCCTTCGCCACTGGTTTTTACTCTCGATTTTTCACTTTATCTTTAAGGGGACAAAAGGTGGAGAAAACGCGTATGTCGATTACGATACACGGTTCGCCAGAAGTTGCGGGATCAATTCCTGCCCATTTCAATCATATTTCAAGTGTTTCTGCGGAGAGTATTGAGTACGCATTTTCATTATTTAAAAATAAAAACTTAAGCTTTAAGTGATTCATAATTTTGGTATATTTAAATATTAAAATGACATGATCAATCACAATGTTAAATTAAATTTCAAGTACATTACAATAACGTTATTAACATTGAGATTTTAGACATAAATTTGGTCTAAATCTCGGTCCATTTTTGCTAAGCCTAATTAATTGGGTGGTTTAATTAAACGAATATTCGCTTTGGACTAAGGACTTTAATATTCTCCCAAATATTAGGTAAACAGACAGAAAAATTATTTTAATAATTATACAAGGTTATTTTTTAATGATTAGCTACACGTAGCAAATACTTTAATTGAGCGAAGTATGCTATTTTGATCTCAATTGCCGCGTCATTAAGGTACATATTGATTTGCTCGCTACTGGCAAGTCGGCTCGATCTACCGTGCCCGCGCCCGCCAACCGCACTCTACCCCGCGCCCTCCTTCGAACGGCCGGCAGTTCTCTGTCGCTTGCACGCTCGGGTGTGCACTTAATGGTAGGTATTTAACGCAACTGAACAATATGGATCTAACATCGTAATCGCGAAAAAATTGTCAGCTGTCCCATACGTTTCGGACGACTAGGTACCTACTGAAATTTGGTATGGGACAGTTGATTATTTTTCGCGATTACGGTGTTGGTCCCATAGAGAAAGTTGTTCAGTTTGATGGTCTGATCCACAACCTTAAATATGACCACGCATTTCTGATACACGTTGTACATATAATTATATACCGTTTCCAACTAATCGTGTATATTCGCAGTTGTTTCAGAAATAGAATGCATTAGCTTCATTTTAGACAACCCTAATATTTGAAGAGTCCCGTCTACACAAATGATTGCTAATGCCGCCTCTGTCTTAGAGCAAATTATTCAAACAGAACCGGCTTCCAGTAATCGATTGCTTGCCGATGGTTCTCAGTGTTCCCAAACTCGATTCTTAATCGATTTTAGATTGGATACTATATCATTCGATTATTCGATAAGCCTTTGATTTATTTTAGCTAATCGATATGCAAATTATTGCCTTATTGGTATCTTGGTCGCAAACGCAGATGCTAAGCGTGAGGCCCTGAGTTCGACTACCAGGTGTGTAAATTCTCAATAGGGCTGGAGTTTGGAATTATGCCCGGTTGTTTATAGAATAGAATAGAATATTTGTTGATAATAGACTCGCTCCCTATTTCAGGGGACTCAATAACGGCATGGACGAAATTTGGGTATTACAATACATCTCTGTATAGCTGTCTATACAGAGATGTATTGTAATACCCAAATATTGTAATATTGTGTCTGTACACAGGTGTACTGTAACCAAAAATCAGGAAAAAATAATCTGCTGTTCCATACATTTAGTCAAGTAATATGACATATGCATTTTTTTTAAACCATCCCCTTTTGTTTTCTGGTATTGAAATTTGTATGGAAAAATTCAGAATCTATGCGGACGAAGTAACAAGCAAAATCTAGTTGAAGAATTAACAGATATTTATATTAATTTGCATATAATATAATTAGGTAGATAGTAACGCACACAAATACTTAATTATATATCGATCCAATGATTACAAACTATATTAGATATTCTGTCCTATCAATTATCATAATCCCTCCATGGCTTACATTTCTGTACGAAACTCAATACTAATACCTATATCAAATTCACAGTCTCGCTACTAAAATAGTTGGCTGTTCTAGCTAGAACGTTTCAATGGAACCATTGCAAATTCTAATTTTAAACGGTTTTCAATAAAGCGCCGCCCAGACGTCTGCGTGGCGTCCCAGCCAACACAATAGTGATAATGAAACATGCATTACATCGCCTTTTGTATTACCCCCTCTACTTTCCGCGCAGCCAATCATTTCGCCTTTGAAGCTTTAATAAATTTAGAGCACCTTGTATGAAAGGATCTTGGGGACGATGAATTATAAAAAAAGTTATTCGAGACGTTGGGTGTGTTTATTCTTGATATTTATTATGTATGGGCTAGTTTTTTTCGATGATACTGTTCCTGATTTTCTGCCGTAATATAATGTGGGAAGCATATATAGTGCTGTTTTGTGTTTTGTCATTTCTGCTCAATGAAGCATGGTATCAAAAGATACAGTAGGTAAATTCGAACAAAGAGATAACAAAGTCACCAGATAAAGATAAAGTTTTCTCAGAAATTGTGGAGAAATATGAAAAATATAATATTATCCATATTTTAATACGTGAAGAGAAAACTTTGTACTCCTTTTTAAGCATATTGCACGCACGGAGGAGTGTGAGATTTGGCATAGTTAAAGTTTATATGGAGAAGGAGTGCAGGAAGCTAAATTACGGTTGAATTTCGACCACTGGGCGACCACTAGTTTAATTAATAGTGTAGTTGAATTATACAGGGTAAAATAAAAATGACCAGCCATATTTTAGGAGGCAATCAGGTCCATGAAACTTTCCCCAAAGAACATAGGTCGAAATCTGAAAATTCTACTTCTCATACAAACATGAACCACATTAAGGGTCACTTTGTATGAAAACTCTATTTTCAATTTTGAGATTTCGACCTATGGTCCTTGGGGAATGTTATTCAGTTTCGTGGGAAGTAAAGGACATATTTTTTTTTTTTTTTTTTTTTTTATTGTGCATTTATTATTATAATGTGGAGAAATCTTGGTAAACTGTGTTTACATATACATATAAATACAAATGTTATAGCGAATTATATTTGGAACCCGAAATTGAAACTCAATGTAGGTATGAATAATATTGGCAAACAAAATAATAAATCGAAAATAAAATCACCGACGCTGTTCAAACATGCTGTCAGAGAATTTAATAATGAATATTGAATATGCCAATACCGCTAAATATAACAAAACGTATAAACTATACAGAGTGGCGATGACGTTACGACAATAAATGAGACCACGAATTTGGTATCGCGTTGACGCCGTACACAAAAAATCTACAATTTTCACACATGTTACTTTAGCATAATAATAATATTTATTTCACCCTACTCTCATTCGTCTAGGTGAAGGGACATCAAAGTAGAAACTTATGTCTTCTTTATCTATTCTATACGTGTAAATAAAGATTATTTTGGTAAGAACAGGTTAGGGACTTCAAATTTTGTATAGAGAATTAAAAAAAAAGGAAAATTATCAAATTTTTGTGGCTAAACTAGTGATTGGATTTGATTGATTTTGTTTTTGTACGGTCACAAAACGTGATATCAAATACCTACGTGGTTTAATTAAATATCGTAGATAATATTTTCATCACCCTGTATTAGTAGGTATACGTATTTATCAAAGTCTACAACACTATGTAACAAAACATACTATCCACACGATGCACATTTGAATATGATTAAATCTGATAATGCAAGTAATATCGACACATATTCCCGCGAAATTCTGCCTTTTCCCGGGATCCCAGCACTAGATCGCGCCGGGAATTACAAATGTACTTATTGAGAGTTATATTTGATATTGAGATACCATATTTTATACGGCGATATTACGTCAAAATTGAATTCCGGTTGGAAGTCATTGGAAATGTGGATATTTGAACTAAAATGTGACATTTCGGAGAATGTTAACAGAACTTTAGTTGGAATAAAAATTGTCGCTTTGGGCTCTTAAAGTGATATTGAAAATTGACTTTTGAATAATAGATAATATAGCCTCACTTTATTAGGTTTATAAATACATGATAACTAACATAATTATAAACACACAACGTGTATCAGAAATGCGTGGTCATATTTAAGGGTGTGGATCAGACCATCAAACTGAACAACTTGCTCTATGGGACCAACATCGTAATCGCGCAAAAATAATAAGCTGTCCCATACAAAACTTCAAGACCTACTCGACTTGATAAATTAACAAAAATAAACCCTGAAAAAAATAAAAAATGCTGAGCTGGCTACTACTGGCTATTGGCATGCCATGCTTGACAGCATACGTATATCTATATTTTTATATTTTGTTTCTTATTTGTCCCTTTTTGTAGTGTTATTTTTTATCTATAATCTTGTCTCTCTTGTGTTGTCAATGTGTCCGTGCTGAGTAAATGATTTTTCTTTCTTTCTTTCCCTACACAACATCTTATGCCGTTGCTAGTAAACCGTCTACTTATGTTCCAAAATCGAGACAAATCTCCACAAATAAGGTCCGAATGGAACAATTCCGATCACTAAACATAGTTGGTTATTCATGTCTTTCGTAACAGAACCCACATTCAATATGCCTTCAGACAGCGTGCCGTTAGATCATTTGCGGTGGGTCACAAATAGTGACGCTACTCGTATAGTTCCCGGAAATTCACGGGATTTCAATAAAATCTGGTAAAAAGTTCCGCGACAAATCTCGTCTGGCGGTTCTGTTATCATTATGTTTGGATGGTTGCTGTCCTATTTATACAAAAACTACTCATTTATCATTGTTGTGATGTCTGGTAGTTCAAATGTTAAAAGGTATTCTCTAGAAATACTCGCAAAAAATTGTAGAATATAACGAGTTTTTGTAGATTAGGTAATAGAAAGAAAGAAAGGAAAAGAGTTTATTAGCACAAAAAACAAACAAAAAAAGCAAAAACAAAGAAAACATATAAAATAAAATGAGTTACTGTGCCAAAAGGCCACATATATGCTAAAAAGTTGTCAATCGACAAAACTTCCCCGGACCATTTTCATAACAAATATTTGACAATAAGAAAAGCGAAATTCCATGCACCGGAAACAATAGATCCCGCAAAAACAAACACAAGTCGCATCACTAGTTATAGCTACGGATCGTAGGCATTACCGTCTGAGTGTAACCGCAGGCGACGCCAGAAGATGGCGCTTGTTACAAATTGGTTCCCTCAATTATATGGCCCGTTGATGATGTGAAATCAATGGGGTATTAAGTAAATACAGAGAACGGAGAAGATATTTTAAAGGTAAACCAGAAACCGTATTGCAGTGGCGAAGAGTCCATACATCCCGATTCCAATCGGCTTCCCTTTAGGAATTGGTATGGAATATTATTTTACTCATACAATTGAAAAAAAGGCTTGTTATTCAGTTAGGTCGAGCTCTTCCAGACATGACTATATATAGATTACAGGAGACGGTATGGATTTTTGTCTTGCAGCATTAATTGCTGCAATTTCTAGGACGGCTTCCCCTTTCAAAACTGTCACCCTTCGCCACTGCCGTATTGTATGGTTAAGAATAGTTGCATCCACTCGAGAACAATGCATTTATTAATATCTTATTAGTATTATAATAATACAAATCAACGTTGTACCTATAATAAGATCATTTACACAAAAAAAAAATGCATTTAATAGATATTTATTCTTTATAGTTTAGGAAATATTATTTGCACCGATTGGACTTATCGGTGGAATAAAAAAGTGACATACAATGGAACAACAACACAGGATATTAGGATTTTTTTTTTATGTGTAGTGCGCAGCAGAGTTATTCTGTGTCCGTTCCCAAATGCAACCGCAATACTAAAATTCACTCGCAAAACGAAATAAAAAATTGATTTTGTATGGCTTGCGCTAGTAGGTAAATTATGCGTTCCCCCCATACTAAGCAGAATTTTCGTTTTGTTTTAAAGTCACTCTACAAATTATGCGCACTACATACAAAAATATCCTGTAGTTAACTCAATAGTTAGCCGTACATTCATCAGTGCAAATAATATTTCGCGAACTATAATATCTAAGTTTTTTTTCATCGACCAGTTCATTAGTTTCTAACGAAATAGTCCCATGATCTATGGGACAGACAGTCTAAATACTTGTAGGTATTCTTATGCAGGGACCACACAGAAAATGATTAGTATTGTATCATTTTATACCAAACCTTTAAGGTCACGGAACGATAAAAAAAAGAAAAATAATTAATTTGTACACTATCTAAAAACTAAGCTTTTTATAACCACATTCTTAAATTACAAATGGCAGGTTACTCAAAAGGTGCATTGGTTAAACTGACGACATTTTAAACCTTTGGAAAATAGATAAACTTTATAGTAACAAAAAATATAAATTATTTATTTTATGGAACTGTTTTTAAATTATTTTATTAATTACAAACAGACTACCCAAAATCCTGGTAAGGTCCACTAGACCCCAATAGAATAGAATAAAATAGAATAAAATAGAATAGAACCCCAATAGGAATCGTGTTGACTTAGACAATACCAAAAGCTTTTCTAGCACAGAAATCTAATGAAAACTCGATATAAAAACGAATAATAGGCAAACTTGTCTCTTGTCATAATAATAATCGAATATAACAAAATGTATTTTATTATATTTGCGCAGTGTTACTAACACATTAATACTATCAATGTGAAAGTAACTCTGTTTGTCTGTTTGTTAAAAAAATATTTTCTCATTGCATTCAAACAATTCGATTATCACTTGCGTTAACGGTGAAGGAAAAACATCGTGAGGAAACCTGCACACCTGAGAGGGCCTCATAAAGTCCTTGTTGGTGTGTGTAGTCCGCCAACCCGCACTAGGCCAGTGTGATTGAATAAAACCTAACCCTTCGCATTCCGAGAAGATGCCCCGTACCCAGCAGTGGAACAGTAATGGGCTGGATTTATTTATTCAAACAACTTTTTATCTGGGTAAATTAATTAAATCCCCTAGAATGCGAGTGAATCCGCGGGCATCAGCTAGTAGACAAGACAGAGACTCGGACGATATAAAAATATTTATGTCCGTCGTATCTATATGTCCTAGCACCACTTAGTTAAATGGCGTATTCAAACATAATGGATATTAAGACTATTTTATAGGATACATAAGTTCGTCGAACCGTGGATCTTTTGGCTTATCTAACGCTCTTTAACCTTTAGGAGGTACATGAGAAAAAAGAAAAGGCATCTTTATTTATTTATTAACATTTCTGGGTACAGCGATTCTCTACTTTTGTCGCAATCTCAAATACACGACTGGGAACGTAAATCAAACTTGCTCTGAAGAGCAATTATTATGCTCTAGGACGGATAACCTAACCGTCAAAAATCCCCAACTCTAACTAGAAAAAGAGCTGTAACTTTTGAACGGCTGAACATATTTTCATGAAACATAGCTAAATGATTCTCGATTAAACTAGCTTTCAATTAAAAAAATCTGCATTGAAATCGGTTTACCCGTTTTGGAGCTACGATGCTACAGTCAGACACAAACACACACTACAAACTTATAACACCTTTGAGTATTATAACACTCATCTATTTTGTCGGTGGTTAAAAATGGCTAGTGATTTTCCCAAAACCGTTTATTTGTAACATTTTTGTAACGGATATTATGAAGCCTAATTGCCAATAGTGGATGTGTAAGAGGTAAGAGCTGATAAATAATATTATGATGATGGAAAAGACAGAAAATTGGTGCATTGGTGGATACTGAAACGTTGGGTTCCCGCTGTGGAGGAACGAGGTATGATGTTCCTCCATTGAAAAGGGAGAATCCTCCGACCTCCGTCCGTCTGTGCCTGGTGGGCCGAAGCCCAACTGATGATGTCGGACAGTTGTTACTTGATACGATAGTCATTTTTACTTGCGTGATTCAGGCTTCGTAATCTGATTGGTTGAATTCGTATTGTATGCGCTCATTGTAATTAGCTTGCTACGCAGTTATTATAAGTAGCAATAAATGTCGCTTTACCACTTTTTTGTTTCACAAACATAATTTAAAAGATTTTATTATTGTCCTGAAAACAACACAACAAGAAATTAATAAAACTTTGTACCCCTTTTGAAACATATTGCGCACACGGAGTGTGAGCTTTGGCATAGTTAAAATTGATATGGAGGAGTGCAGAATGCTAAAATTACGGTAGAATTCCGACCACTGGGCGACCATTAAGTACCTAGTTACAATAAAATCTGTAAATAATATTCTAGTTCTACATCTCGCTCATGTAAATCCCATGCCAGCATTACCTATCAGGCTGTTCTATAGTCTCTGGATACCATTAAGTGATTGCTAGTTTATCCGTTGTCTGTTAACTTAGCTGTCAGGGTAAGGCTTCTCAGCTGAATGGGAAGTTGATAGGAAAACTGCGGATTGAGTTTAAGTATGTATTTTGTTAGAACTAATAGTTTGAGCGGTTCAAGTAATTGATCAGATGAAAAATAATAACTTTTGTATGTGGTTGTATGTTGTAAAGGTAGCATCCATCCAAAATGGTTGGTTTGGTTGGTAAAACCTGTGGTTACAAACAATAACGACAGTAGGAACTCCGTCATATCCAGTCCACCCGCGCTACCGTTTTCTGGCCGTCGGTCAAAAATGAATGCTTCATAGAATAGACTAGATCTTTATTTCATGTAAACCAAATACAGACACTTATGAAATAACGAGACTCTAAGTACGGTTCCAAATAGTAGGTCCTATGGAAAAGAACCGGCAAGAAACTCCATGGAAACTCTTTTAAAACAATAGATTACAATCTTGATTAGTACAATTTTGTGGTAAGAGCTGAGAGAATAATGTAATTTAATGTGAATAAAAGAATAGGATAATAATGATTTGCTTCTGAATAAGATTGCCATGGCAGTTACAAGCTGACCAGGCTGTATTTGCCTTAATTTCGTCATATACATGTAGGTACCAATGTGATTTATAATGAAACGCTGCCAGACTTTCATATTCCTGTGAAAAGGGATTCGCTATAATTAATGAATGCTAGCGAAACAGACGCATTCAAAAATAGATTGAAAAATAGCTTGGCATTTCAGTGACAGTGTGAATTTTATATTTTGAGTTCCTTTGACGAACGTAGCAACTTGCATTTCCAGAGAAATATTAGTTACATTATGAAGTTTTTTGTTTGAAAAATCAAGTTGGATTATTTTTGATACTTATGTTGTAATGTAAGTGTATTGTACGCTTGACTTTCTAACTCTGTATTATGTTCATTTCTCTTTCACCCAAAGGTTTGCTGGAAGAAAACTCATTCTGAGTTAAGCTCGCCTTTGTGCATATATTTTTAAATTGTTTATTTTTTGTATATTCAATATTTTGTGTACAATAAAGAATAAGAATAAGAATTGGAATTAACTTAATCAAAAATTAGAAGCTTTATTTTACTAGTAATCTGAAATCCACTGGCATTTTTTTATACCCCTTAAGGCTCAAATATGGAGAGGCGGAAAGTCGCGCGGCGCGCAAAGTGTGTAGCTGTGTAGTGCATAGGTCGTCGATTCGTCTTGTATTCAATTCGTCTCTTCAAATCAGTGAAAAAATATTAAATACCTAATATGTATTTTGTTTTTCTCAACTCGTCTAGCCACTTATTCTACCAAACTAATTTCGTCCTTCGAGACGAATCGACGAACAACGTTCTAATAACGTAACCAAGTGGTGGAATTATTGTAAGCGTCTGTCGTCTATTCATAAGGAGGCCCGATGATACAGTTAAGAGTAAATAATTATAACAGCCGTGTAAACAGATAGTTAAACAGTTGTTTAAAATAAATTCAACCGTTTAACAAGATTTATGTATATTAAATTAAAGATGAAATTCATGTTAAACCGCAAATTTTCATTTTATAAACAACTGTTTACTTATCGGTGAACATTGCCCTAAATCGCTTGTTTACACCCTTGAAGATGGTAGGACAATAAACTTTATTTGCATATCCAATCCAATACATTTGCTGACGTCACTAAACTATTACGAAAGTAGATTTTGTTTTCCACAATAGCTAATGTACATTCAAATGTTTGTCCGTACATACAGGTAAAGTAGGGATAATAATAACAGTCCTATGAAATTCTGTATAAATCTGTATTTTTATACGGTAAACCCACACGTAATGCGATTGGATTGGACATGGCGGTATGGTGACCATGAATCCGATTGTCCCGATTTATTGTTCGGTATAAGCATTTTACTTATACAAAACTTTAATACCTACTCGACCCAAACGTATGGGACAGCTGATAATATTTTCCCGATTACGATGTTGGTTCTATAGATGAAGTTGTTCAGTTTTATGGTCTGATCCATACCCTTAAATATGACTACGCATTTCTGATACACAGTGTTAAGTATGTACCTACTTGTATTGTTAAAATTATAGTGGTAGGTACTTATTATGATCCTTTGCTGTTCTTTTTTTAAAACGCTTTTATTAGCTTTTTTTTTGTAACTAACTAGCTAACTATGTAAAAAAATCTTGGAAGTTAAATTTGACCCACTTCCCGGTTTCCGATTGAGCTGAAATTTTTCATACACGTTTAGTTTGGATGACAAAAGCGTTTTATTTAGTTTTTTTTAAACTATAATATTATATTATTTGTAATATTGTGTAAATTCAGGTCGAATTTTAGATGGGGCCGCTCCTGCTGCCCCAGATATTATTGTAAATTTGTTTTATGAAAAGAATATCCATGGAGTTTCTTGCCGGTATCTTCTCGAGGACCAACGCACTTGGAACCGTGCGCCTAGAATCACGACGTTTTGAAAGTGCCTGCAAAGGCCCAGTTGAAATAAAAAACTTTGGCTTTGAATTTGACACGTTGTAGATAGTCTATCTTCTTTCGTTTGATGCTAGATGATGAGAACTGGGTGTTATTTCAAAAAGAAAATAAAAATTGTTGTCCTATAATAATCATATTTCTCATGGCTACAATACACAACTCGCTAGAATATGTTACCATTAATATCATTGTCGGATTTGTTCAATTTAATCTGGCATTTTCGCGGCAATGCTTTTGAATTATTTATTTTATTAAACATGTTCTAGCTTGTTGGATATTGCAGATTATATTTATTATTTCCAATCAAACGATTACCCTGCAGCCTACATTGGCGATTACGTGGTCGTGAAATCATGTTGGTCAATTACAAAAAAAATACATCAACGCGGGTTATCTTTTAACCTAGAGTTTTAATTGATAGCCCTGATTGCTGATTCGAAGTGATTGGAAAAAACAAAAATTGGTCATAACTTTTGAACCGTAAAAAATTGCACCGACGCGGCGACGCGAAATTCTCAGTGTTAAAAAGTTTAGAAATGACCTTGCTCTCAGCCCCTATTCGATTTGATCCATACTTCCAGGGACGACCTGTATAGATAGATAAGATTAATCTGTAACAAATGTATAGTAATTAATGTAAATTACAATAACTAATCTTTAATGTCATTACGATGCGGAACTTATATCTATGTTCGGTCTTTCTTAAGGCTTCGTTCCGATTAACTTAGAACCCAAAGGTTATCGGTTTAATTATAATCCCTCTAAGTACTACTTTAGAAGTTAAACAGTAATTGAGTTAATTGCTAACAGTTAAATTGATACGTCGAACCGGTCGTTATTGAACTAAGGTTAATTCCAATTAGATTTCTATGGAACGGATTAATTGTTATATTTACTTGTTATGTTTGTTCCGTATGCCTACCGTACTGTTATAAATCAGGGTTCCCAACTTAGGGGTAGCTTTTCAGGGGTTTTATTTTTTTAGGGATTTTTTTTTTTCTTAACTTTTACTGTGAAGTTTATAATGATTGTGACGCAGCTGGCTGTAAACATTTTGAAAATGTTTCAATTATTATAAATTATTACAATTTATTTATTATTTTTACAGAGTATTATTTTTTTGGGGGATTTTAGGGGATTTTTACTTTAGCTTTGGGGATAAATATTTTTGAGAGTTGGTAACAGTTATAAATCTTCTTTATCTTTAATTAGTATAAAATAAAGTCGCAGTCCGCGTCTGTCTGTCTGTATATCCGCTAACTTCTCCTAAACCACGCAACGGATTGAGATGCGGTTTTCACTATCATTTTGAGCATTTCTTCCGGAAGGTTTATATGTATAATACTTTCATATTTAATGTAAGGATAGTAGAGAAATTGCACTTGTGCGAAGCCGGGAGCGGTTCGCTAGTATTTAATAATCACAAAGATTAACTTTGAGGTGCCTAATCAGCTTTCCCTTAGCGGGACTCGGCCCTCAGCGCCAGTCTCTCCCCGATCGTCGTGCTAGTTCTAACTCCCCTCTGCATCTCAGTACCTACATACATTTTTAATTGCGACCTTCATTTGATATTTCTATATGTAATCTATGTGTGAAAGAAAGAAAGAAAAAGAGTTTATTATCACAACAAAAATAAATAAAACCAATAACAAAGAAAACATATACAATAAAATGAGTTATTGTGCCAAAAGGCCGCAGCTCAGCATAATATCAGGAGGCAGTGATACTGGCTATCTGACGCTGGTTTTCAGCTGCAACCCACGAGAGCCATACGCTCGAAACTATCAATATTATATTATAATAGGTATACTTACTACAAAATAAATACTTAGATACATAAATAAAACACTTGCATATATTAAAAGAAAAAGTTCATTTTTTTTACAACTCTACTACAAGAGCTCGTGTAACAGTACACGAGGCTAGTACAGGAGCCAGTTACTAACTTGTAACAAACGAGCAAAATCTAAGTTTAGAATCATCTCATACGTATTTAGAATCATCAGGCATAGTCATTATAATACCTACGCAACATACACTGCGTCACCTTTTGAACAATTTGAGAGGAATTAAAACGTTTGATTGTATGAGGACCACTCGGATCTTAATTTGTTATTACTCATAGCAAATTGCTATTCCATTACAATTTCAAAAACCACAACAATAGGTGGATACCAAGAAAAACATTTAGTCAGGTAACGCATACTAATGAACCCAAAAACCAGTTCATCATAGGAACTTGTGAAGTTGTGAGTAAGCAAAGCCTGACTGTTCATTGCTCTAATGCAGAGTTTCCCAACCTGTGGTCCACGGATCACGAAGTGTCCGCGAAACTTTATACTAATGCATCTACCATGTTTTTGCCTCTGCATCACCCTAAGGTTGTCCCGCAGAGAATGCCTTAGACATTAAGACCGCCTTTGTACATATTTGTATGTAAAGCATTAAATAAATAAATTAGAAATGTGTGGTCATATTTAAGGGTGTGGATCAGACCATCAAACTGAACAACTTTCTCTATGGGACCAACATCGTAATCGCGAAGAAATAATCAGCTGTCCCATACAAAACTTCAAAATACCTACTCGCTCCGAATGTATGGGACAGCTGATAATTTTTTCGCGACGATGTTGGTATCGAAAAAAAATGGGATAACGGCAGACGATGATACGATGTTGGTATCTATACATATGGTAACATAAGTTTAAGTAGACCACGTTACCACAACAATAGATTTCTTCGAAAAGTAACCCACCTTTTCGACAAGAACTGTTAATAAGCGTAAAATCAATGAATCATACCTGCGTACACGCAGCCGATAAGCACGTATTTGCATGACTCATAACAAAACGGGGTCAGCTGATAACTTCGTTCCCACATGACTGTTTACATTCGATTTCTTTGTGTACTGTCTCTAGTACAGTGTTTATAATGTGATGACCTACTTGACTGTTATTGATAGGTATATGGCTGTCATCCGTCCGGAATTCCCCCGGATTTTTCCTAGTTTAGAGAGCGTCCGGTGGTCGTCCGGAAGGGGTGTCAAGGGAATCCCGATTCATTGAAAGATAAGCAATAAAACAATGATTTGTCAAACATTGTTAAATAAATCGCAAACAAGCTGTACCTATAAATGTTTTTTTTTTAATGTTAAATATATATATTATATATACATATGTATATCTAGTATATAGTAGTATATATATATATATATATATATGTATATACAACATTATTCATACTTTAAACAAAACCTGAAAGTAGTTTGTTCAGAATCAGTAACATAATCGATTTTAATACTTTTTACACCATGTTGTATTTTTATTAATATTTCAAAAATCCTACAAGTTGGACATGGTACGTTGACCTGAACCTGGACTTAAAAAAATAACCCTTACCTCCATATTACAACCGATGACTTGAATGAATTTTTGATAAGCCCAGGTTTTGAGATAGCCCCGTCTCTTTTTGTTATATGACGTTTAGAAAGTGACGGATATATTTAAAGCCTGGGTTTTACTAGACTTGCTTCAAACCATCTTTTGTAAGATTGAGTTTGTTTCGGGGTTTCTGCTCACAGACATGTCAGAAGGAGATGCCGGTGCCATCTAGATCTATGAAAAAGACTTGTAAAAGCTTCCTGTAAGGATTTATTTACAGAAAACAAACCACGTTACTATTCGCACTTACGAAGTGTGTTACATTTAAATGCATCACTATCCGAATACGCCGCTTCCGAGTCAAATACAAAATTGATTCAATTAATTCACTTCATCCTCACTTAGCAATATAAGGGTAGCAGTGAGAAACGGCTCCAGAACCACCCCTATTTATTAACTCTAGCTAAACTTCAGACTTTCAAAATTAATCTGCTTTATTTTTAACCGACTTTTAAAAAAGGAGGATGTTATGCATCAGACGCGTTTTTTGTCATTTATGTACGACTATTTCTCAGAAACAGCGGGTCTACTCCGTTACTAAAATGGTAATATACATTACCATTGCGACCTTGGTATTACCAATAATCAGGTAATTTTTTACCGATAATAAAGATATCGGTATCGTATCGTCTATCGGTGTACTGTGTATCGGTGTATCTCTGTGTCTGTCTGTGGCATCGTAGCTCAAAAACGGATGGACCGACTTCAATGCATTTTTTTAATTGAAAGCTATTTTAATCGGGAATCATCTTTGCTATGTTTCATGAAAATCTGTTCTGCCGTTCAAAAGTTACAGCTCAGCTGATTTCGAAGCCGAGATCCACGCAATACATCCATGGTTTCACTTTCTTCTCAATTATATGCTGCTGTATTTTAGTTCCACCAGTAAAAACTTTTCTCTTAATAGACCATAGACCAACTTTATCTAATTTTATTGTACCATCATCACATTTGAATTTGAAACATTCATACCTATTGCCAAATTCGTTACAAACAATTTTCCTCACTAGCTCTACCTGAGTACAGTGAGGACGCTAGAGTTCTAACGACAATTACGAACAAAATTAATTTAAAAAAAAGTACAAACAGACTTCAAAAAACTAAAAAGTATAAAATAATTTTCTTAAAAAACTTAACAGCTTCTGAAGTTGGCCTTTAATTCTTCTAAGCACCTAGCTTGGCAGTGGCACCGACTTCAGAAACTATTTAAATTAAAACTATTTTAATATTAAAGTTTTAAGAAAATGATTTTAAACTTTTTAGGTTTTTGAAGTCGGTTTTTACCTTTTTTAAAGTTTGTTTTTGTTCGTAGTTGTCGTTAGGACTCTAGTGTCCTCGCTGGCAACAACTACATTCTTGTCCGCGGCAGCCCGCCGGACAATAAATCCGCCGTTTGTTCAGCGCCCATGGGATTAATAACAAAATCGGCAAGATGTGAGTGTTGACAGTATAACTCTGCTTAACCTCCGTATAAAACAGGCGTGACGCTAATTTAATAGCTACAATCTTCTTAGCGTGTCGATGGCAAATTAAATCTACTTGGCCCAGTATTGCCACGCGAATTGCAAAATCAGTAGCGGACATTAGCTCCTCACGCGGCGCAGGATGGAAGGTGGGCCATGGTTTGCGGAGAGACGCCGCACTCGCATTTGAGCATAGGTCTAATCCATACAAGCTACAATCTTTTTATGTCTTATATTCTTTCATATAAGTTTTATGGTAAAAACTAAAGCAATCACAGTAGGGAGAAAAAGTATTTTTAGTGAAAGCTTGAATAAAAATATTACTACTATAAATATTTGCTTTGGTACTGAAACTAATAAATGGCAATCATATATTTGGATTCGGTCGATTTCCAATTAAACTACAATATTTTTATTTATATCTTACAATTTATTGAGACCTTCATTCGAATAGGTTGCAGTGAGACCTAACAGGCGAGAAGTGGCCTAACAGGCGTGGCACCGAGGTGGGCTTCGGCGCGGTCTTCTAAGAGTACCCGAAGCCCACCTGTAGGTGCCGAAGTGGACCACCGTGGTGAGTTTAGCCGGTAGGAGTCCGGCACACCCCTCCGCCCCCCCCAGGCGGAGGACAGCCCTATGATGGGTTCTAACCAAGATAAAAAAAAAGGTAGATTGCAGTGGTCCTATGGAGAAGAGTCGGGAAGATACTCAACGGATACTGTTTTAAAATAAAGTTGTTACAATATTGTATTGTATATAAAGGCCAGCCTTTGTAGTCCCGATCCCATTAAGAGGTTATTGTACTCATCATTATGCACTACTCTTTATTATGGGACCCAACCTGAAATCACAAAAAAGAATCACCGAGTAACATTAAATTATTTGTACTCGTATGGATCAGCTGTTTTTTTTTTCGCGATTCATGGTTGTTCCTATAGTAAAAGCTGATCGTAATACTCGTAACCCTTTAAAGGGATCAGGGCCGAGAAAGGTAAAAGTCCTTGTATATATTATGAAGGATGATGTGAGAGAACAAAGTATGGTGAGATAAATGCTAAAAGAGATAAATAATAAAATATAATAACTATTTATTTGTATGGAGCGCAGTATACTACGTGTAAAATTAACGGATCGTATTCGAAACACTGAATATTGAAACACATAGAAAAAAGACGAGGAAACATGATTGGTCACTTGATTAGGCACGATAAGTTCATTACCAACATTATAGAAGGAAAAATAGAGGCAAAAATAAAAAGAGGAAGACCAAGAAGAAACTACATTGATCAGCTGAAAGAAAAAGCGAATATAGAAACATATAAAGATTTAAAAGATTTGGCATTAGATAGGACCGAATGGAAATTGCTACACTGACAAGTGCTTAGCACTTAAATTTTGGATGGATGGATTCGAAACACTATACTGCGCTCAAAAACGGAGATAGCTGACGTTGCTCTAAAGGCCGCCCAGCTAAAATGGGACTGGGCAGGACACGTCTGCCGCATGCCAAAAGAACTGTGGGCTAACATAGCACAAAACTGGTGCCCTGAGATAATAAAACGAGGTCGCGGCAGACCACGAAAGAGATGGCGGGACGAAATGGATACATTTCTTCAAGAATGGAATGAAAAGGCGCGGGATCGTGAGAAATGGAGGAAGGCCTTTGCCCAGGAGTGGGACAGCATAGGCTGGCTGATAATAAATAATAAAATTTATTTGTAAACGTAAATCCCTCATAAATATAACTTTATACTTTCCTCATTATATTAATTAAGAGAATGTACACTACCTACGCTCTATATTCCGTAGGTGTACAATTACAGTACAATCAAACAAAAGAAAGTGGGAGTTATTCAACATGGCGACTGAATCTCTTTTTACTCCACTTAACTCTAAAAGGGTAAATTATAAATTTATTTTATATTTATCTGAAATAATAATACAATAGATACAGTAAAGTGTTCCCTGATAAAATCTTCTACACATTTTCAGTGGCCGAAGTAAACACAATAATTAAATCGCCGTGAACCATAATTATGTACAGCGGTACTGTAAATTTCCCTATCATGATATTAATATAACAGAATAACTTCTGCTTATTTAAAAAAAACTGTGGGACTTTCTTTGTATGTTTGTTGCGCGATTACTCCGCCAATTGTAAACCGATTTTGAAAACTCTTTTTTGTTTGAACTCTCTCGAGGTGGTCCCATTTCATTTGGTGAAAATTTGATGAACACCTGCGGAGAAAGACAATGGAACCCTTGAATGAATAATAGCATATAACTCGCCTTTAATCCTTCATTCACGTAACTTGTGCAGTGGCACCGACTTCAGAAGCAGTTAAGTTTTTTAAGAAAACTATTTTCTAATTTTTAGTTTTTGAAGTCGGGTTTTTTTAAGTTTATGAATGAAGTTGGTTTATACTTTTTTAAAATTTAATTTAACTTAGGTTAGGTACTATAATAACCTTATTTTCAAACGCCTTCAATACACGACGACAATATTACAACGACACTTTGATCTTATGCCCTAACCAAACGAAGTAAACAGTAATCAATTTCAATCAACCAAAATGGGCGTATAACAAAACATTAACAGATTACAACAAGTATGATTTACTAAGAGATATTTATTTTGTTTCAGGTAATTTGTTGGGCCTGGCGCTGATCGCCCGGGAGGAGCCTGGGTTTAATTGCAGACCGATGCCGCTAACGGCGCAGCATTGTTTGTCTTTCAATTGTTTTCGACCAGTTTTAGATGTGTTTATGGATTAGATTTATGATTTGCGTGTAGAGCTAGCTTATGCCCCTGGCTTTGCTTGCGTGGATAGGTATTTTAGAATTTAACATTACGGCTGATGCATCAAACTTGATTAAATTTTTACATTATACTTTATACTTTTGCATGCAGCGGAGATGCGAATGTTGAGAGGGATGTGTGGTGTAACCAGATTGGACAGAATCAGGTATTAGAGGAAGTATGAAAGTGACACCAGTTACAGAAAAGCTGCAAAGTAACCGATTGTCGTGGTATGGACATGTAATGCGGAGAGATGAAAATCATGCTATAAGAAGAGTTGTAAGTATGAATGTAGATGGCTATCAGAGTAGAGGCATACCAAAGAACTGATGGATGGACTGTGTGAAACATGACATGAATGTGAAGGAAGTAAATCTGGAAATGACGTCTGCTAGAGATGAATGGAAGAAAAATACATATTGCGCCGACCACAAATAAAATGGGATAACGGCAGGAGAATGATGATGATGACGCATACTTTATACTTATCATGTTAAGAATTCGTAAACAAAATGATTCGAAAAAATTAAATATGTTTTTTAAGCAACGGAAAATTAAAGGTTTTCAAATTTTAAACAAATATCCTGGATCCGCCACTGATCACTATCTTCTGTCGAGTCGTAGTAAGTTGGTGGTCCTAATCTTATCTAACACCATCAAAGACCCCGTTCTTCTTAGAATTAAATGAATCGTATTACAAAAATGCCTATAATATTTAGGCGCCATATTAATTCGAATGAATCTCCGAGAAATTCGGAATTCCACAAATTCTGGGGTCCGGAGCGACCCCTACAAATATTTGGGCTTTGCCTTCATATCCTCTTCGAGTCCTCACTTAAAATTCTCTTTCAAACGTTGAATTTTAATCATACGACTCTAAAATTTTGTTATTATACAGTTTCTAGACAATGATATAAAAACTCTAGATGCAGAGTTCCTTAAAAGTTCAACGCAAAAAGCAGACTTATTTGTAATTTATACAGATACAATGATCAGTATTCCTTATAGACATGTTATTTTATAACCCCCGACTAAAAAGAGGGGTGTTATAAGTTTGTAGTGTGTATGCGTATCTGTCTGTGGCATCGTAGCTCCAAAACGGATGGACCGATTTCAATGCAAGCAAAATTTAACTGAAAGCTAGTTTAATCAGGTATCACCTTAGTAACTGTTCAAAAGTTACAGCTCTTATTCTAGTTGGAGTCGGGGGTTTTTGACGGTTAGATTATACACAGCCATGTTCCAGAATGACGCTCAGCTCATATTTATTACTACGTGTATTTGAGTGACGTGTTTGTATGAAATGACAGACTTAAGTCTATGTTCAAGTAAAGAAACCGATCTTTCTATAAACAGGCCTTTTATTTTTCAATTTTATTTTACGATCACTATGAATATTTACTGACGCCGGCCCGTCAAAACAAGTTTATAAGAAATGTGAACAATTTTGAATGAAGCGCGTTTTTCGAACATGTTTGGTTCGGAACATCTCGAGTTTTTATATCAATGTTGCTTATGTTATTAACGCTTTTATAATTAAGTGGGTGGGCAGAACCGCTAGTTAGAAACACATCTCTTGGAGCGAGCATGGGTTCACTTACATTTTGAGATGCGGTTTGCTTTTGACGTTGTTGAATATGATATGGTTTGCAAACAAACGGAGAAGTAAATATTTTATGGCCATATGAAGTTTCTTTGAAAAGAGATCAAACAACATGGTATGTCGTACGTACTACTTATATATTCTGTGGTTATGTGTTTTGAATTCAAATAAGACGGCCATAAAATTAACTATACTGACTTTCTGTGTAACTTATACTTCTGTGTAATTTATTTGACGACACGGTTGGCGCAGTGGCTAAGCGATTAGCCTTCTGCGCTACGTGCCGCGGGTTCGATCCCCGCACGGAACAAATATTTGTATGATTTACAGATAGTTGTTTCGGGTCTGTTTGTGTGTGCATCAGTGGCGAAGGGTGACAGTTTTAAAAAGGGAAGCCGCCCCAAAAATGCCCACAAAAAATTGGTGCAATTAATGCTGCAAGACAAAAATCCATACCATCTCTTGTAATCTATAAAGGTATAGGCATGTCTGGAAGAGCTCGACCTAACTGAATAACAAGCCTTTTTTTGTCAGTTGGATGAGTAAATAATACAATATTACGTTGGTCTATGCATATGCATTAACCAATTCCTAAAGGGAAGCCGATGGGAATCGGGTTGTATGGACTCTTCGCCACTGGTGTGCATGTTACATGTATGTTTGTAAACTGTACCCTCGATACAGGAGAAATCCTAGTGAGGGGCAATGTTTAATGTTTAAAAAACTTTTCCGTATGCACAGATTATTTCTGTCAAAATTCTTCAAATTAATGTAATTAACCAGTTAAAGTAAAATATAAGGTTCTTCGTCCTTTCTAGTCCCGGTCTCTTGAAGTTGTTATTGTACTCATCATTATAAACAACTGTTACAGGTTTGTTCCCACTTGTTCTACTAAACAGTCCTACGGTAGAACTAATGGGTTTTTTTTTTTCTCATAGTCCTACGATATAACTTGTTACAAAATAGAACTAGTGGGAGGCTCTATTCCCACTCGTTCTACCTGTTCTAATACTCAGTTCTACGGTAGAATGGGGCCAAACATGTTATAGCCATCGATGTCTCTACGCTCCGTCATACAAAGGGAAGCTAAAAAAATGAGACGTATTTTTTGAAGACGTCAGATTCGAAATTCAACAATGTTCGAATTATATTTAAATAGAACAGCGATACATGCACTAATGGAGTAGCTACTGTTATTATATGTTTTTTATTCAATACACAAATTAATAATTATAATTATTATTGTAAACGGCATTTGACTGGTGATCAACCACTCTATTTTTCTGAAAGAAAGAAAGAAAGAAAAAATGTTTATTTAAGGAAAACAACAAATTACACTTAATTCTGTACTTTCGCCAAACTGTAAAACAGTTTGTTGGCGGTTGCAACTCCCCTTACACAGTCTACTACAAATATCTGGATAACTAATATAATATAATATCTAATTACAAAACTGAATCACATAAAAACTCCAATGAATTCAGATTCTCAACAAAGCGTTCAAGAAGAAACTTTTTTGTTTTATTTCTAAACGACCTCCTTGACTGACATTTAATACTTAGGTCGAAAGGTATGTCATTATAAATTCTTGGAACTAGATAAAATAGAGTACCTGACACGTCTCACTTTTTGAGTTCACTAAGCATATCTAGAGATATATGGTTATAGCGAATAAAACATCTGCTGTTCGATACATTTAGTTGAGTAATATTGGATTATTTATAGGGAGCTATAAATAATAATAATAATAAAAACTTTTTCATTCTTTCTCTCTTTCTTTCTTTAGCTGATGTTTTTTTTTCACCATTTCAAGGTGGGACACGAGAATTAAAGAGAATTAAATTCTCTTAAATCTATATATTAATACGTGAAGTGAAAGCTTTGTACCCCTTTTTAAGCATTGCGCGCACGGAGGAGTGTGAGATGCGGCACAGTTAAAGTTTATATGGAGAAGGAGTGCAAAAAGCAAAAATTTATAAATAATATTACGGTCGAATTTCGACCACTGGGCGACTAATAGTTAGATTAAATCGTTGAGACGTTTCGACCATTTTGCCTACTCTAACAATCGATCTAAAACTATCAGAAAGTATTACTACAATAAAATAATATTTTTAAAAAGCCATCGATTCCTTTCCCGAGTCGAATCACGCGAGACGAATCAACTAACAGCCCAGCTTACCCTAAAGCTGTGTAGCCGTAACGATACTTAGATATTCCGGAACAATTATTTATATTCGCCACCCGACCGATTTTAGTGGAAACGCATTTTATTGTCCCCTTTCATCCCCCCCAATGTCGAGGGTGGACTTTCCTTATGGAACCTTTTAAGCTTTTAGCTTTTTCCTATTGTGTGTAAATATATGTATTGCATTTATGTATTAAATGGATTTGTACCTCAGCTAACTGACCTTGTGAATAAAATATTTGAGTTTTATAGTCTAGTTATCCTTTCGACCTTGAGTTTTCAAGTTCATATTATGGTATCTGTTAAATTGGATGCAGTTAAACGACAACGATTCAACCCACCTTCAAGCAAAGCTAGTTTTTAACCCCTGACAAAAAAAGGGTGTTATAAGTTTGTAGTGTGTCATCAGTCTGTGGCATCGTAGCTCCAAAACGGATGTACCGATTTCAATGCAGTTTTTTAATTGAGAGCTAATTTATTCGGGTATCATCTTAGCTATGTTTCATGAAAATCTGATCAGCCGTTCAAAAGTTACAGCTCTTATTCTAGTTGGAGTCGGGGGTTTTGACTGTTAGGTTATTTTAGATAATATCAACGTTCTTACGCTAACGTATCTTACGCTTGGGCCCGAAATTCGAGACTCATCTACCTGTAATTCGTTTACAAACACAATAAATAAAGCGGGTCTTGTGGTCAAGAGAAATAGGAGCAGACAGATTTTAAAAAAAAGTTGCCTTCCACTTTTAATTATTCCTGTATCGTGAGTGCGTTTGATAACACAAATCTTCACATGCATAAACATCCAGACACGGAACAACTATCTGTAGGTCATACAAAGCGATGGGTCATATCAGTCAATTGTGTTACCTGTTATCTCTGAAAATGTTACACAAAAATAACAGAATTAAATAAGTTTTTTTTTTTTTTTTAATCTTTATTTATTTATGGAGGGTTTGATCAGACATGATCATGCCACCCTCATAGGCCATGACTCACAATACACTTACAATCTACGTTTAATTGCTAATCTAACAAGCTCATATAACATTCTGGCCTACTACCAGATTATAACCTACCAACTAAGTACTTATATCTGTTTATGTATTAAATACTAGGTGTCTCTCTTTCTTACAAGCGTCAATCCAGTTAGTAAGAATGAGAGCAAAACTGTTATTTAACAAAATAACAAGCAAGGTTCGCTGTGAATGAACGTGTCTGTTATTTCTTATAACAGATGATTGGCATTGACAGGAACAATTGTTATCTGTTAATTTTAAATATCTGTTATTTTTAACTGTGACGATAATACAAATATTTCCGTGCGCATCGAACCCGCAACACCTAGCTTAACAGTCGAAAGTACAATTACTGCGCCAGCCAAACAAAAAAAATTCCATCGATATTTTAGTTCCGCTTACGTTTCATTTTCATGGTGATTTGTATGGTAAAAGTAGTATTGTATGGTCAGTTTCTTGTTCCATCTTGTTTTAATAGTATGGTATCTATAGCACGGAGGTCCGTGCCCCTGTTAAGAGTCCCATCAAATTATCAATTTCGCGGTCTAAAAACAGAAAATTACTACTTTTTCAACGCAAATTTCTCAATAACCATAAGATATTATAATATATTTTTTAATGCCCAGTTTGTCATCGCGTATTTAAAGTATACTAGTGGTCGCCTAGTAGTCGAAATTCAACCATAATTTTAGCTCTCTGCACTCCTTCTCCATATAAACTTTAACTATGCCAAATCTCACACTTCTCCGTGCGCGCGATTCAATAAAATGTATGAGAATGACATGATGAGTTCACGTGAACTTTCAATGAGTTATTTCAATCCATTCATTCATTCATCCTAGGTATGACATGTAAAGATAAGAAAACTGTCATTATATGTCTCGATTACTCATGGGCAAAGAATTTAATGAAAACAAAGGAATCGTAAAGTAAATCTTGTAATTGAACTTTAGTACTTGTATTTCGTTTCATTGAAAGTGGACAGTGTACACTTATCTTCATTGTTAGGTTTCACAGTACTAATCTGTTGACATAAGTTGTTGTTAATGGTTGTATCCATAACAGTCTTTACAGGCAATCAATAGTCTAAAAACATAGCGAGATGAGCCGTTTTTATCCGCTTGGTTTAAAACGTTTTCAACCGGTCCAATCCAAAAACTATCACTAATATCAATCCTAAATCTGAAGCCCAATTCTCGTAATTAATTTACACTATGAGTTATGACTGAATGTACAGCAAACTGAGATTATATTATTATGAATTGACAAAAAATCGGTATTCTACTACTCTTAAAGTTCAGTCCGATGTCAGTATGATTTAAATTAAATCTTCTTACAGACTCATTTCAATCTCATTTTTGACGTTTATGTAATGGACGAGAATATAAATTTTATTATCTGTGTCGGTTCAAAATGTTAGTAGAATACCGATTTGCCTTCAATCAACTTTCGACCTCATTACATTATTATAATTTCACGTTTAACGTTGTTTGTTAGGGTAGGAGAATACCATTTGTGACATCTATGACATTGGTAGTAGATCGGAACTATATTTTGAACATTTTTAATTACGAGAATTGGGCCTCTGTACTCCAGTGTAATGTGGCATAACGTGCCATATAACACGGTGGCTCGAGCCACGACGCCCTGGTGTGTGTGTATTGCCCTTCAGGATAATAATATCGAAGTTAGTTTAAGGCGCGTTCACACGAATTTTAACTGATCAACTGTAAAATCGCGTGTGATATGAACCGCCTGCACAGATCCAAACCAAATTAAGCAAGAAATTAGATTAACAGCTTTGAGCAAAATAAATTGATAAATGAGAATTGAACCATGTGAACACAATATTAGGAGAAGATGAAATAAATATCAGGATAGTGATGATTTCTTCTTTTTTTATTTATTTGTTTAATGCTTTTCATACAAATATGTACAATGGTGGTCTTAATGCCTAAGGCATTCTCTGCCAGACAACCTTAGGATGATGTAGAGATAAAAACATGGTAGATGCACTAGATGATTATTATTAGGTGAGGTTAATAATATATACTTAAGTAGAACCTAAGTAATTCAATACACATAATATACATTAATATATACAAATGGGTTACCTATATTGATAAATATACACTTGCCTACATACTATAAAAATAATATACATACTTAGATAATATATATTTAATATCAAGTTAAATCAAAATCGAGATGAATCCGCCTAAATCTTTTTTTGAGAGACATAACGACTACAGCTATCGCGAGTGATTTGCCGTTATCCATCGAAGAGTTCAATCGTCTACTCGTATCTCCGAAGATCTTCATCAGATCTTACCCTTATCATATACCCTTTCAAACTAGAATTTTCAATATCGGTTCGCTATTGTCGGACAATTCGGTGAACATACACAAAAAATATAATATAAATAGTCGAACATAGAACCTCCTCCGTTTTTGAAGTCGGTTAATAAAATAGAAAGGTGGCTTAAGTTTTTTGCTCAAAAAAGTATAATAGTAGTTGTGGTGTGATGTAATGAAATACCTGCGCTCATAAAACTATTATTTCAAATTCCCCGATAAATTATCATGGAGCCAAATATATTGTTTCAATAAAACAACTTCCTGGAATTTATGTCTGTGAACTTAGCAGATCATTTTCCAGCAGATCAAAAAAAAATGTGAGTTCTATTCGCATGCAGCTGAGTTCTAGAGTTCCTGATACTTTTTAGAAATAGTTCTGTCGATTTTACCTGAAATATAGTCGATTGAAAAAATGATCTGCTACGGGAAGTTAGCAGATCATTTTTTAAATAAAATCTTGATCTACTCATAATGATTGAAATAATTGGTGTGAATGATGTAATCTATTCTTGGAGGCTAGAACTCTTCATTTTCTCGTAGATCAGTAACAGAACTTTAACCTAGAACTTAATATGTGTCCAGAATTCACGATCCAGAGCCAGCAGATCAAGGAAGAACAGTTGAAATGTCGAAAATTTATAATCTCACTGAATATAATAATCCTTGGAGGGAAGAACTCTTCAGTTTTCTACTGATCAGTAACATAACTATAGCCTAGAGCACAAAACATGCCCAAACTCATGCTCAGCTGCCAGCATATCAGGCCAGGGTAGAACGGATGGAAATCCAAAAAATATTCTATCAAATAATTTTCGTAGTTCTAGAAGGTTAGAACTCCTCGATTTCTGAAAGATCAGAAGGAGAACTTTAACATAGAACCTAATTTGAGGCCACAACATACGCTAGAGTGTCAGCAGAGCATAGTAGAACAATTTCAAAAATTTCGATAAAACGATTTTTATCAATCTTATAGGGTAGAACTCTTCGGCTTTCCATAGATCAGTGATAATTCTTATAGGGTAGAACTCTTCAGTTTTTTAAAGATGAGTAACAGAACTATCGCTTAAAGCACGAAACATTCCCAGAACTCATGCTCACGTACCAGCATATCAGGGTAGAAAGGATGGAAATCCAAAAAATATTCTATAAAATAATTTTCGTAGTTCTTGAAGAAAAAAATATATTTTAAGATTTCAATAATTATTATAGGGTAGAACTCTTCGGGTTTCCATAGATCAGTAAAAATACTATCGCCTAAAGCAAGAAACTTGCCTAGAACTCATGCTCACGTGCCAGCATATCAGGGTAGAAAGGATGGAAATCCAAAAAATAATCTTGTAAATATTTTTAGTATTGCTTGAAAAAAAATATTTTATTTTATGCTATCAATCAGCTCAGCTGCATGCGAATAGAACTCACTTTTTTTTTTGATCTGCTGGAAAATGATCTGCTAAGTTCAGACATCTGGAATTTGACTTTGGAAATTTTAACTTCAACTGATAAAGAACAGAAAGGCCTACAATTCGAAATACATACCAAACCTAAAAATACTATACCTACGGAATTCTGTGAAAATTCTCCAAATTATTTCGCAGAACCATGAGGGCTTAAACGAAAATCTTCGTGTCGAAATAATTTAAATTGAATAAGAGCAGAACTTGAATCCCATTCTTTAGTCAATGTGGTCGGTTTTAAACATTTCAAGTCAAATATTTGAACAAAGTCAGGAGGTCCCCTCGAAGTTTATATTCTTATGCCCCGTTTAGTACGAGTAGCTAGTTGATTGGGAGAGTTCAGAGAAAAATGCTTTTTTTTTTTTTTCTTTTTTTTTTTTAGCGTGGTAAAATCATCAAATGAGTCCTCCCACCCCGGGCAGGGCGGGAGGGACTGTCAGACTTGTACTGACTAAAATCCACGGTGTTCCTTCGATAGCCCTTTACGTTCCGGGTTCACGGTAATGAGATAAGTCCCGCGACCCCGGCAGGCTTCGGCCCTCTACAGGGGGGGCCCCGTCATCTTGCTGACGTTCTTTGAGGCGCGCGTGGAACACAACGCGCCGTTGACACGGGCATGGTCCATGGTCGGACAGCGAGTTGCCCTAGAGAAAAATGCTTAGTAAAATTACAAATCTAAAGGATATTTTTTTATGTAGTGCGCATCATTTGTAGAGTGATTCAGTCTCTGTTCCTAAATGCAATCGCAGTATTGGGATACACGTTAAAACAAGCCTCGATGCTTGTACGATGTACAGTGCGTATATTGAATAATTTGTGCGTAGGTAATAAAAATTATTGCATAAATCTTTGGGATGGATAGAAGTTTTCTTTTCCTCGTTATTATTTTTTCATTTTAATTTTAGAGTTTTTTATGACAATATTATCTTTCATTTATGTTCCATCGAGTTCCTATTTCCTAAATTAAAATTAGACCTTAATTAATTACGCATTTCCATTTTTTTAGAATCCCAAATGTTATTAAACCCAAAGTTAAATACACCGTCACACATATTACTTTTATGCGAAAGCAAACATTTTCTGAAACCCTATTAGGTAATAAAGTTTACTGTTTCGTTAAGCCAAATATTTGCTAAAAATATTCATAAAACAAAGCTTCGTAAAAGTATCAAAAGTAAATGTTCGTATTCGGTTTAATCTCCTAAACTGCTCGACCAATTTGAATACTTTAACTTTTATTTTTAAAACTGATAAATTATTTACGTCGTTATGTTGGTATAAAAACTAAAAACCTTAATAAAGTTACTTTTTGCTATCAATTTTATATGGCGTTTAGTTTTCTGAGGATTAATTTGATAGTTGTCTTGTAAATAGAAGATTTTTTATGAAGATTGGTTATTTCGTTAAAAAAAAGTGGTTGCATGATATGAATTGTGATTTTGTGAAGATTGATCTCTAGAGATCACACAGTTCATCTTAAATTCTAATACTCTTTTCAATTAGTTTTTTTTAAACCAGCTACTCACATACATAAGACAAAAAGATAAAAAAAGTGCTTGGGTGCTCAGTATTCGCACTGATTTTCAGCTGCTCCCTGCTATTTGGATTAATTATTTAGTCAGCCGCACAAGAAAGTAAATAATAAAATAGAACACAAATATTTTCTACACATAAAACAATGTTTAACAATGTTAACTTAAATATACCTACATTAAAAAAAAGAATTGATTTATTGTTTTTATCGAATGGCAAATATACTCGAGTGGATCGTGTGCCCAAAGATATATAAATAAATCCAGCTCATTACTGTCCCACTGCTAGGCACGGGCCTCTTCTCAGAATGAGAAGGGTTAGGCCTTCCGGCCCGGCCGGCCACGCCAGTCCACCACGCTGGCCTGGTGCGGGTTAGCAGACAACATACACCATCGAGAAGATTATGAGGCCCTCTCAGTTATGCTTTCCTCACGGTGTTTTCCTTCACCGTTAACGCTAGTGATAATCAAATTCTGATCCGCACATGAATTCGAAAAGTCTGAGGTGCAGGCTGGCATGAAACTTGGACCCTTCTGCATGTCAGGCGAGCGTTCAACCGCTTGGCTATAGAATAGAATAGATCTTTATTTCATGTAAACCAAATACAGGCACATATGAAATGTCGAGACTCTAGGTGCGCGGTTCCAAATAGTAGGTCCTACAGAGAAGAACCGGCAAGAAACTGCATGGAAACTCTTTGAAAATAATAGATTACAATCTACATTAGTACAAGGTTGTGGTCATCACTGCTTGTGCTTTTTCGTGATTACTCTGCTGGACAGTGTTGAAAACTACTGATGCACACAATATCGACTCCTCTTTCTCTATAATTTAGCTATTTTTAACCAACAGCCAGCCTTTGACCGGCAGTTCCTGGAAATCTATTATGTTCGAAGGCCAATCTGCCATGCATTGAGTTCAGGGCTTAAATTAACGATTCGTTTAATGAAAAGGGTTCTCATTAGCAAGTTTCATAAGCTTATCTGGGGGCACGGTAGTGCCCCAGCCAAGTCTCGAGCAAAACGGGCACGGCCGTTACCATCTTTTCTCGATGCGATTCGCGGCTGTTTCGCCCCCCCTATATCTTCGACGTGGACAAAGCTACGAGTTTAGGTTTTCGGTGAATAATAGTAGGCATTAGAACAAGCTTAAGTTCGAAATTACATGCCAATTGAATTAATAGTTTAGGAGTTACGGTCGATCAAAGTTACACCATTTTGTCACTCACTGACTCATTGACTCACTGACTCACTGACCGATCATCAAAAATCTAAGGTACTTCTAGCAGACTTAGAAACTTCAAATTTTGCACCAAGATAGGTCATTAGCCACATATAAAGGAAAAATTAAAAAAACATATTTTTTTTTATAAAAACATTAAAAAATTATATACCATAGAAAACAAATTTATATTTGCGGTTTGGCAAGAACATTGTGTATGGATTTTGACTGCATTGTTAACTTTGTTCGTTGTTTAAGTATTCAATTGGATGAATAAATACATAGAATAGAAAAGAATAATATAAACTGTGGTCAAGCATACGTGGCCCTTTCAAGAGTGACTAGTTTGGGTGGATTACATTTAATAAATGTGAATTTTAGTAGTATCAAAGCTCAGGAGATAGCAATAGCTGAATATAATCGACTCCGAAGTATATATCGCCCAGACTTGTCTACCTTAGAAGTAACGAAGCCTCAGAAAAGAAACAAAAGAGATAGAGATAGAGAATGGGTTCTAAGCAAAGCAGTAGCTGAAGTCCAAGAAATTAAGAGGGCACCTAAAAAAAAAAGAAAGAAATACACTTACAAAAAATAAATGAGATCCCAACAAAAACATTAAATGTAAAAAAATGCCAAGTCTCTCGATGCAGTCTTTCCATCGTAAAAAGTTTTGAGATCTCATAGAAGCCAAGTCCTATTCAAATTATTTTGTAGTTATAAATCAACATTTAGTAATTGTATCAATAGTTTTCTTTATATTATAATTATAGTGACTTGGCAATGAGCACAAATTAAAAGCTGCTTGCTGCCTGGAATTATATGCAAATGTTACTGACGAGACCTGTGATCAGATTATCCTGCGCAGTTTACTAGTCTTGGATGGGACTGACTGCCGTTGCCGAAATTCGGTTGGGACGACACGGATAAACCAAAAGAAAATTAATTTTGTGATATTAATGTTTACGCATGCGGTGTGTGACTTTCAACTCCTCCAAATATGCCGTTTTATTTGTTTCTTCTTGTGCTCATTGCCAAGTCTCTATAATTATAATATAAAGAAAACTATTGATACAATTACTAAATGTTGATTTATAACTACAAAATAATTTGAATAGGACTTGGCTTCTATGAGATCTCAAAACTTTTTACGATGGAAAGACTGCATCGAGAGACTTGGCATTTTTTTACATTTAATGTTTTTGTTGGGATTTATTATTCACGTCATAGTACCAAAATGAAACACAAAATTGAAATCTTTTACCTATCTCACGTTTTATTTACACATGTTTCTTTATCTAAATAAGTAATAAATCTTCTTTGTAGGTAGGGTTATCAACGATTTTAAATATAGATAATTTAATACTTTAAACTTCAGTGTCATAAAAATACACAAAAATATAGTACGTTAAATTGAATTTTAAATGAAACAATCTTGCCTATTTTTATGTAGTTTCGCCTAAAAAATATAAATTTATCAAACTAAACATATTTTTTTATATTAATAAGCGATGATTAAGATTCCTCCAAATATGGTACCATACTATACAAGGTCCTACCTTTCTAGTCCCGATTCTTTTAAGGGGTTATTGTACTTATCATTATGAACAACTTTCACTATGGAAGCGCGAAAAAAATTCCGTTGTTCCATACAAATAATTTAAGCTTACTCGACTAATAATGTATGGAATAGCAAATATTTTCGCGCTTTCAGGATTGTTCCCATACTAAAAGTTGTTCATAATGATGAGTACAATAATCCCTTAAAGGGATTGGGACTGGAAAAATTGTTGGTAGCAACCCTATTGGCACGTATGTCATCTTTGTATTAATAATAAATAATTTAATCCCGATTTGTGGCAACATACATTGCGAGTTCTGTACTTGATATAAGCTTTTTTGGATATATTATAATTATATTTACATCTTAGGTTTTGATATAAGGGTGGTGTTCCATTGTGAGTGAACATTAATATCTTTAGCATAGCATCTTTATCAGAATAGCGCGTAAACATTGTTGTCGATTCTGTTGGGCACTTTGACAAGAGTAAACTAAACTATAGTGCCACAAACTTATCTGACCCGCAGGGTAATCACGATGCACACTCGAAATCGGAATCGATTAAATTTTGACAGTTCAACATTGTACATTACGCAGTATGCTTTAAAAATTATACTGAACGACAATTGGAGCAACGCAATGAACACTGTTGTAGTGTCAAAATTAAGTCGATTCCGATTACGAACGTGCATCGTGATTAGCTAGCCGGTCATGGCGTCGCTGCCGTCGCTTTTACCAATGTCATCACCCTACAAATATGACATTTGGAAGTCATTTTTGTTCCGTAGTGACGTTAGTTCCAATTTTGGTCCCCGGGTCAGACAAGTTTGTGGCACTGTAAGGTCGTTTGTCTGTTTCTGTTTCAATAGAAAAAGAAAGTGACATATGCGCTTAGTATAGTTTAGTACTGTCAAAATACGCAACAGAATTGACACCATGGACTTTAAATTAAAACTTATTCAACTTTAACCAATTTTAATTTAAAAAATGTGTTTTTTGCATAGATGTAGGAAGCGACAATATTCTAAGTCTATGGTTTTTTGTATCTGTCTTAAATGTTTTTTCTTGTGCGAGTTAAAATAAAACTGTTTTGTTCCTCAAAATCAAAGATTTTTATTTAAACTGGGCCTTTGCAGGCACTTTCAAAACGTCGTGATTCTAGGTGCACGGTTCCAAATGGGTTGGTCCTGGAGAAGATACTGCGGAGAAGGTCCTGTTATCATTCTTTGCCAACGCACCTTTCAGCGTGTGTTTTACAGCTTTGACCCATGGAAAATCTTTGAAAATCGCGTTAGCAACATTTTCGTTAGCTTGTGGTGGAATACCAGTCTAAACAGGCGAAGCGTTTTGGGAATTCTGAAAATAGTATTCTGGGGAACATTAAGCCGGATTACACCTTGATCCAGCTTCGGTCTTTCCATTCACTAATTAAGAAGTCTTTGTACGTATGTATGTGAATTTTGGGTCGATATCGTGGAGCCTCTCAAATGACCAACAAAAGTTATGGTTGTCTTGTTCGTGTGTATGTTTGAACCGTATACCGTGGACTTGTAACGCGGAGAGATGATGGCTAACAGAGAAGAGTTAGACCAAAGAAAAGATGGATGGACTGTGTGAAACATGGCATGAATGTGAAGGAAGTGAATCTGGGAATGACGTCTGATAGAAATGAATGGAAGAAAAAGACATATTGCGCCGACCACAAATAAAATGGGATAAGGGCAGGAGAATGATGATACAATGTGTATTAGAAATGTGTGGCCATGTTTAAGGGTGTGGATCAGACCATCAAACTGAACAACTTGCTCCTTGGAACCAACATCGTAATCGCGAAAAAAATTCAGCTGTCCCATACAATTGGGTTAAGTAGGTATTGAAGTTTTGTATGGGACAGCTGATAATTTTTTCTCGATTTCGATGTTGGTCCCAAAGAGAAAGTTGTTCAGTTTGATGGTCTGATCCACACCCTTAAATATGACCACGCATTTCTGATACACATTGTATTTGGATACTCTTATAATACTTTATTCTTAAGAAACCCTATAGTACTAATTTCAACGTATGGCATACAATTTAAATACAACCTGCTAGACTAGCACCGCAAAAAAGGGAAGAGAAAATTTCGGGAATAAAAACATATTTTTACCGTTTTCTCCCTCAATTTTTAATTTTGTCTTCTGGGAAGGAGATAAACGGTGAAGAAAACGAGTTTATCCATCACTGCTGGGGAAGAATATTGTATACTTCTTATCCGGGAAACCATCCACGCGGGCGAAGCCGCGGGCAGTAACTAGTTAAATCATATACTTGGCGCATCTAACCATGACCGATACTACAAAGACTCCATTCCTTTTCAGATCGAAGGCCATAGACACAAAACAGGCTAGGCATTTGAATTGTTGGATGAGCATTTACATCTAAAATTGAATTGAAAACAAGATTAGCAGCAGGTGCAGTTCACTGCTGGATATAGGACTATTACCTGCTTGTAGCATTGCTATTGTTATAAGTACTACACTTGGCATGCAGGCTGCAGAATTATTTTTGTAATTCATTTAAAAGCTAACTGCTGCTAAATAAAAGAAACGTACAGTGCTACAAGTTTATCTGACCCGCTAATGGCGTCGCTGCCGTCGCTTTTACCAATTTCATCTCTATACACAAAATACATTTTGAAGTCATTTTTGTTCTGTAATGACGTTAGTTCCAATTTTGATCACCGGCGCCTTGACTACGTAAGAAAAATCTGACAGCCACAGCGACCAACAAACAATGCATCCCTTTCTCACTTATAGACGTTTTCATAAGAGGATACGAAATAGGACGTTTATTTGCGACAGCAACTGTCATATATATCATACGTAATCAGGCGGTGGGTTAGATTAGTTTGTAGCACTGTATTTAAAAGATGAACACATAGATCTAATTTCCATTTATTACGAAATAGTTAAGATCAACTCTTGCTGTTTCCACACTAGTATTGCAACTTATAATTAAGTAAGTATAGAATATAATTAAGAAGTTACATCGATGAACCTGATCGAACAACCAATGGCAGTCGCTCGCTTAGATAATTTTACAACTTATCGCGTCAGCGTAAAGATCATGTTTTACTGCAGTACTAATAAATATTCGTAGTCTTGAAGTCGCACTCAGTTCGGAAGTGATCGGTTTTACAAAGTTTACCAATGAGACTTCTCAGTTGTGTCGTACCTCGTAGTGTACTTAATTATCTAACATTTAACATTTAAAACAGTAAACTAGGTCTTTATGTATGTGTTTATGTGTTATGAGAAAGGTTAGTCTGAAGGTCGACAGGTCTATTTCTAAGCTGTTGAATGGTGATGTTTCTAAACTATAGGTATTTTATACAATGTAACATTATAATATTATTATTTTTCATGTTGTCTAGTCTATTTTGTAATAGCAAAGCAGTGAGGTGGCCAAAAATATTTTCAAAATCTAGCAAGATTAAGATCACTCATTTCAAAACATCCATCGATTGATCAATTAGAGTCAGATTAATTTGGATCATTTTTTTATGAAGAAATTAATATTAATTACTATAATTTGTCCTAGCTTGTAACTAAAGTGCTTTTAGACAAGATAACAATTAAAAAATGCTTGGGCCAGTAACTCTTCTCTCTCGAGTCCAAACGCAGCATCCAGGTTAAATAACCAAGTGTCCCGTGATAGGGGGTAGTTTGGGCAAATTTGAACTTTGGCCGGTAATAGCCGAGGACTATCTTAAGCTATTTCCTCTTAAGGAGTTTTGAGAGGGTGGCTTTGATGAAAATTGTTAAGCGGTACTCGGCCATTTTGCCACCACTGGCGCGGATGTTCCGAGAAATGTGCGTTCTTAATTTTATTTAAGACAAACTCTTAATTACTTGGACTGTATTAAACTTTGGATGTTTGAGTAAATTGCGAAGGGGTAAGAATGTTTTTTTTTTTTTGTAGATATTTTTTTTTATTTTTGTTTTGTTTTGTGGCTTGCTTTTGAAGGTACGTTGAAAGGGTGGGTGCCGTCTGTGGTGCCTTATTTAAAGGCAAATCATTATTAATGTCCTATTCTAATTTATATTATTCACATTACAATTACATTATTCTCGCAGCTCTTACCACAACATTGTACTAATTAAGATTGTAATCTATTATTTTAAAAGAGTTTCCGTGGAGTTTCTTGCCGGTTCTTCTCCATAGGACCTACTATTTGGAACCGCGCACCTAGAGTCTCGACATTTCATAAGTGCTTGTATTTGGTTTACATGAAATAAAAATCTATTCTATTCTAGAGTGACTCAAATTATGTCGATGATGCCATGATTTTGATGTTATTATGTAAATCGTACAATATTCTGCTATGATTTTAGGTCAATTATTATCTTACAAATTTTTAATAATGTGGGGGGTTATTAGCTGCACCTTTGTGTCTTTGTCAAGTTAATATGGACATAGCAGTTCATGCAATAATAAATAAGCAATTAAGCCTTAAGTATAACAAATAACTAGTATTTATTATTCGCTGATTAACCCTAAGAATGATTAATTGTCGTTATTTGTTACCACCTTTGAGTATCTATACTCAAAGGTTACCACTATGTATTAAAAAGCAATGGGTATGAATATAACATTGTCTAGAAAAGAAACGTATAGAAAATTATATTTTATTTCGTAATAAAAATCTACAAATATTAAAACTATTGAAACTGTTCAAGTTTTATTTAAAGTACTATTCTGTTAAGTCCAAAAAGTATTAATTTACGGAGCCACACTCAGGTTTATAAATTAAGTTATAAATGTCCTTTTTATTTTTTGTTTGTAATAATATTTACTTAATACTTTTTCATGTCTTTTAAAAAGGAATAAAAGGTAAGTGGTAGATATAATTTTATTAATAATTGTATTATAATTAAACGCGTACGAGTTCAGTGATTTAGTGATTTTATTATCGTTTCAATAAACATTGTGATCAAACTCGGTTCATTACATGTTATCAAATTTTTAGGGTTCCGTACCCAAAGGGTAAAACGGGATCCTATTACTCAGATTCCGCTGTCCGTCCGTCCGTCTGTCTTTCTGTCTGTCCGTCTGGCACCAAGCTATATCTCAAGAACCGTGATAGTTAGACGGTTGAAATTTTCACAGATGATTTATTTCTGTTGCCGCTATAACAACAAATACTAAAAAACAGAATAAAATAAATACTTAAGGGGGCTCCCATACAACAAACGTGATTTTTTTTGCTCGTTTTTATAGATAATGGTACGGAACCCTCGTGCGCGAGTCCGACTAGCACTTTGCCGGTTTTTATTTATTTTTATGTAACCTACATACAAAGTTATAATATAATAAGGTCTACTATTCATCTTCTTTTGAATAAATTATAAGTTCAAAGTTAAATTTTATGATAAGAAAACCAATACCTTCACTTCTAAAACCCTAATTTCACAAGAAAGATTGTAAAAATAAGCCAAAATAGATCTTTGGAAGCCTTTTTATTTTAGTAAAGAAATCTCTTTTAGTTAAGAAATCCACCTAGATAATATCTCAAACGTATTACTGTGATCCACTTAACCCTATCCAATATTTATTCAACCCTCCATCAAAGGAGAAATCTGGGTATCTTGACTTTTAACCGCACTAGAAGTGTTTTTAGTAAAAATATAAGTAAGTTAGGAAAATCTGTAATTGACCCTTGTGCGTCGGAGAGGGTTAAACAATAAACACATTATTATAAAAAAAAAATTAAGCACTAATTAAAATATATCTGTTCTTGTCATTATGTCAATGAATACAGATGGCAATATAGAGCTAGTTTTGTTAAATAACTAATAAATAAAATAATAAATTATTATGGGTGTTAGTTTCTAATTTTTGCATCTAGGATGTAACGAACGCTACAAAATATGCCTCCGACTGCATGTCATAATTTTAGAAAAAGGATACTCGGTTTTCTTTTCATCTTGTTTCCATATTTTTAGTTCGTTTTTTTTTGTCGGGATTTCTGTTTTTTTTTTGATAGGTCATGGGACCAAACCCTGATATCGCGAAAAATAAACACTTTAACTATGGAGTAAAAAACATCATAATGACGAGTACTATAACCCCTTAAAGGGATCAGGACTAAAAAGGTAGAATTTTATATGTATATTGATAATAATAAAAATACTTTCTGTGGAACAGCACAATCGGTCACCCACCCGATTACAATCCGCAACCCACTTCACTTAACCTCTTCAGTACCGACCCTCCTTTAAAATCCACGTCTCTATTACATATATTGAAAGCGACCAATGGCTTTCACGAATAAACAGTTGATTGATTAATCTACAATGACTATATTTGTGGAAACAATAAAATCAGCGAATCATTAATGGTTTTTCACCCTCGCAATCGAGGGGTGAGATAACGTTGGATTTAACCCCAGTATTTGGTTTGGCCATATGTCGGTATTTTAAATGCAAGTTTTACTAAACAACAGTTTTAATCTTGTTTTGGAAACGCGATGTGAATTTCTATACGTGATTAGGTTGGTTTTAATTTAGTGTTGTCACGCTACCGTTTTTAATTAAAGTATTGCGGATAATTGGAAAATTCGGCGGATTATTTATACTCCACAAAAATATATATTTATATAAATATTTATTCATATTTTTGTCGAGGCTTCAGTCCACCTTGGTGACTATGTTTATTTATTATGATACTGAAGTATGATACTATAACAGAGAAAATCAAAAGAAACAAAAGCATATCGGATTTAAATTTTGAAAACGTACCATTCCATGTCAAGAACGGCGAATAAACAGTTTGTACAATAATTAACAATTTCACCAAAACGAATTCAGAGTAGGTACCTACATTTACAAATAATTATTCAGTATCATGTTAAATTGATCGGCCGAAATCGTTGCAGAGTACACTGGGAATCGTCGAAGTTTCCGAATGCGCCGGAATTTAAAAATACTTGGTATAAAGCCGGTCATTCGTTCGTTTCGTTCATTCGTTGCTATGTATCGGGCTTAGGGCTGGCGAAGCAATATTTTAAAGTAAAATAACTTTTTATTAAATGTATGACATGTCTCCTTACTACATAGTATAAAACAAAGTCGCTTCCCGCTGTCTGTCCCTATTTATGCTGAGATCTTTAAAACTACGGAACGGATTTTGATGCTGTTTTTTTAATAGATAGAGTGATTCAAGAGGAAGGTTTATATGTATAATACTTTCATATTTAATGTAAGGAAAATAGAGAAATTACACCCGGGCGTAGCCGGGGACGGGTCACTAGTGATACGATAAGAACTCTTCATGAAAGTCTTTGGATGCCATTTCCTCTTCATCATTAATTATCCTTAATCGGAATTTACCCACTACTCAATACAAATATCTCTTTTCTAGTGTCTCCTAGCCTCTTAAGTTAATGACAAATTTCACGTCCATTAAGTCCATTAGTCCCATACTCGCGTCTCGTATAAGATTTCACCCCGTAAGCTAAGCTAATATCATTATTCCATTCTAATTTTTAATCCGCTTGTCAAGTGTGAATACTATAATTATCTCACGGATTGTCGTTTGTTTTTTTAAGGCACTAAACAAAAATTTAATAACAAAAATGTCATAAAAATACTCAGACGTCGACTCAATTATAAAAATATACGTGGAATCAGCAAAAAAATGTAAATGGAATTACCTAAGCGAAATGAGAACAAGATTTTTACTTTTTCTCGTCTTTCGTACGCAAAACGGAATGTAAAACTTGATGCTTGTTTAAAAAAAGGTGTATAATACCTGTACAATTATATCAAGAAAATCAACAGTCACGTGATAACTACATATTTCAAGCAAATTCCCCTAGATAGACATATACACCATGTCCCAAAATTCAACGATAAGCGGGCACCAGAGGGTTGACCAGCTCATGACTACCCGAGAACAATTTTTTTTTTTTTTTAAATCTCAATTTTTATAAAGTTACATAAAAAAATTGAAATCCTTCAAAAGTTTACACCCCTTAAGATATTTTTAATTACCATGACCACAATGTTTCAGATATTTCTGAATTTCTTTTTGTACCGGCAACCTAAGTAGCACTGCTATCCACCACAATCCTTAAAAATTCCAGAATGCCTGTAGATTTGACACAAAAATCAATCAAAATTATTTTTCACCCTAAAATTTTGAAAGATTTTTACTTTTGGTCCACTTTCACTCATCGTGGTGTAAAAAAAATGTATTGAGACTACCATGGCAAGTTTTTTTAAAAATTGACGCAACTGTCCAAGATTCCAAAATGGTATAATAATCTAGGAAAACTAACCACAAAAAAAAGAACTGCGTACTATTTCTGAACAAGAACCAAATTTCATAACTTTTACTATGTGGTTTTTTGTTGTAAATTCTTCGAATTTGAATGATACATGTCCGTAGTTAATAAAATTTAGAAGTTAGAGAGAGATTATATGTTAGAGAGAGATAAATAGATAGTATGTAAAGAAGGAAAGAAAACGTTTTTAAAAATTATACCTCGTTTCTCCACAACTAACAACAGCAACTACAGGCATTCTGGGATTTTTAAGGATTGTTGTGGATAGCAGTGCTACTTAGGTTGCCGGTACAAAAAGAAATTCAGAAATATCTGAAACATTGTGGCCATGGTAATTAAAAATATCTTAAGGGGTGTAAATTTTTGAAGGATTTCAATTTTTTTATGTAACTTTTTAAAAATTGAGATTTAAAAAAAAAAATTGTTCTCGGGTAGTCATGAGCTGGTCAACCCTCTGGTGCCCGCTTATCGTTGAATTTTGGGACATGGTGTATACATACATACTTTTTGCTTACACTGGTCAATAGGTTGAATAGTTACAAAAATCTAATCAACTTAAGTTTTAAAAGTTCACTGTGACAGCCCTCCTTGTATCGGATTGGTATGAATGAAATGAAATGCAAGGATTGTTTGCTTTCAATCGGATATTAAGGTGGATCCATTGCTTTGTGTCGGCTATTCGAATGAAAACTATCCGATCCGTTCCACTTTCCCAACACTATTCGATAGATACAATAATTGTGCGGGTTTTAAACCTCCATTTTTATTGCTTCGCTCCAATTTCTGGTTTCGTTTGACGCGTTGTTGGTACAAAGTAAACATCATGCGGTCAGAAAAAAAATGTTATTGGGTTTTTTCTGTTAGAAAATTCTCAATAACAGCCGGAAATTTGGATTTTTGGCCGGTAGATGGCTATAGGCCCGCCATCTATTAGGTATGACTTAAAAAACGGCATCGGTGAAATTAATGTATGGTCGGCAGAAAAAGTGGTCTATCAATTTTAACAGAACTTCCGATTACATGAAAATATCACCAAAGTTGAAACTTTATTATTTTGACAAAACATTATAGACCTTTTTTTTAATGGCGTGCAAACAAATTGCAACGTTAGGGAGGTAGAAGCTGGCCTCTCATTGTACGGAAAGCCTATACAATGCGAGGTCAGCTTATACTGGAAATGTATAACATGTACCCAGATGTACCTACTTCTCCCAAACCGCCAGACGATTGTGTAATACTCGGTAGTTAACCTATTACCAATTCTGATGGTTTAATTGTTCGGAATTTTAACTTCCAGTTTTTATGACTTGTCCCAATTTTGAGCAGTGATGCATGAGGGATTTGGACACTGCCAGCTTTGTTGAGAACGTAAGTAAATAGTTCATAATTATGACCCGAATGCGCCAGAAGGAGGGTTATGTTTTTCGAGTGCATGTTTTTTTTTTAAAACGTTGCCGCCTCTGTAATATTTCTCCTGTATCGAGGGTACATTTTACAAACATACATGTCACATTCCACACACACTCAGACCCGGAACAACAATCTGCAGATCATACAAATATTTGGTCCGTGCGGGGAACCTACAAATATCATCATACAAATATTTGGAACCCGCGGCACGTAGCGCAGAAAGCTAATCGCTTAGCCACTGCGCCAACCGTGTCATCGGTTATGATGTATATGTATATTTCTATGGCACGCTCTGGAGCCTAAATTAGTTTGTATATATGTTTTGTATCGAATGCAATGCAGAAGCGTAAAAAGACTGGATTAGTAATTTGTTTTAAATGGGTCTTATATTTTGCTTTGCCTTCAAGACTTTTTTCTCGAAGAACAATAGTTTTTAATTTTTATTTGGTTAAAATTTCACATAATTATTTTGGGTGTGTATGGTCAAATTAATTTTTATTCTACCTCATTCACTTCACATTCACAATATTGTATTAATCGAGATTATAATAAATATTATTATAAAAGAGTTTCCATGGAGTTTCTTGCCGGTTCTTATCCATAGGACCTACTATTTGGAACCGCGCTCCTAGAGTCCCGAAATTTCATAATTACCTGAATCTGGTTTACATGTAATCAAGATGTACTTATTCTATTTGAAACTGGTTTCGAATAGATGCTTATTCATTATGTGTCTCCGTAGTTAATTTGCAAATACCTAACGAAAATAAGATGGATGACATCATTGCGACTGCCAATCCCACGTTTATCAATCAAATGTCCTAGGTAGCACCGATTCTAAATGAACGTGAATGTGACTCGTGTGTATAATAGCATACACGACTGGGAATTCTAGTGAGAGGCCTATCTATGCATATCAAGTGGTTTTTTTCTGGTATGCACATTTTAACAAACAAATTGATGATCGCAATATATCGCTCACAATTCCGAACACCGGGCTTATTACCGAGAATTTCTTAACAAATAACCTATCCGTCAAAAACCCCCGACTACAATTAGAAAAAGAGTTGTAACTTTTGAACGGCTGAACAAATTTTAATGAAACATAGCTAAGATGATACCCGATTAAACTAGCTATCAATAAAAATAAACTGCATTGAAATCGGTCCATCCGTTTTGGGGCTACGGTGCCACAGACAGATACACACTACAAACTTGGTGACACGTGGTTGAAACACATGTTATAAATTTTAGCTCTCTGTACTCCTCCTTCATTATATAAACTTCAACTATGCCAAATCTCCACTCCTCCGTTTTCTATTCACGTATTAATAATATAATATAATAGATATAGACTTTTTCAAAAAGTACTTAATGAAAAAAAAATCTGTGGATTTTTTATTTTTTTTATTAAATATTTGAGTTCGTTTGGCATCTGAGAATTCCGCCGTTTACTCTTTAAAATATTATGATTAACAGGAAACAAGACCAAAGTTTTAAAGTAATCTAAACATTCTAAGTTAAAGTTATCAGTGTTTCTAAACTTCATAATATAAACTTTTAAGACAATCTTGCGCAGAAAGGAACAACTTTTAATATTTATACTGATACGGTTTTTGCTTTTAAACAACCTTGAATCTTTGGAAAGTATTTTCTTAATTATACTAGAGTTGTAAGAACAAAGTATTTATGTTTTTTGTAAACAGTTCCACTCACTATGATTTCTTTCATGAGGGTACCTACAGTTTACAAACATATTAATGTTTATAAATAAAAATAATTCTTAATTAATTTTTATCGATAAACTAAATTTTAAGATGATTCTCGATTAAAATAGCTTTCAATTAATTTTGGAGCTACGATGCCACGGGCAGATACACAGATACACAGATACGTAGATACACAGATACTCCGATACACACTACAAACTTATAAAAACCCTTCTATTTTTTTTTCTTCTTTTTTTTGTCGTAAAATTATTATCTTTTTCTTTCTTTTTTGTCGAGGGTTAAAAAGGAAAAATCGAGAGAGCGTAACGGTAGAGATGGTTATGTCCCCGATTTTACTTTCGACAAACCCGGTTTTTCTATGTTTTGTCTCCTTGACAAAATTGACAAATCCAATAAAATAACCAATTTATGAACCTCACTTTATAGCTTCGATCACACAACATCTACTTTCAATACGACTAGTCGAAGATCCACCCTAAGCGATTTTTTAGTCGCATGACAAAGCGTTTCTGCGGCCGAATCCTAAATCAGCGCGCCTGTGTAAACGCGATAACCGACGGTTGTTGATGAAACCGGTAGCAAACGAGAGTACATAAATAAGTTCTTTGAACTCCACCTTAACTTGCGAAGGCTTTTATTTAAGAGAATGACTTGAATATTTAAGTAGTATTGAAATACTTTAGTTTCAGTAAATTTGATAAGTAGTTGATTAATTTTGCACTCGAATTACATTTTACTAGCTTCAGAGGGCAGAGCACCGAACGGTTTGATGTATGGTAAAACCGAGCGTTTTCTTTAAAAAACAATATAAAAATCTATATATTAGTACGTGAAGAGAAAACTACAAAGTTTTCTCTTCACGTGCTAATATATAGATTTTAAGGCAGTAATGGGTTGATTATTTCAATAATCTATCTATCTATATATTAATACGTGAAGAGAAAACTGTAGGTACCCCTTTTTAAGCATATTGCGCGCACGGAGGTGTGTGAGATTTGCCATAGTTAAAGTTTATATGGAGAAGGAGAGCAGAAAGCTAAAATTACGGTCGAATTTCGACCACTAGGCGACCACTAGTAATAAAAAAATAAGTGTTAGTAACAAAATAAAACAAAAGAACATACAAAATATATTAGTAGACTAATAACAATTAATATTATTTTTATTATGAGCCTGTAATGTCCCACTGCAGGGCAAAGGCCTCCCTCCCCTCTTTTCATTTCTCACGGTCAGTTGCGATCTGGGGCCAATCCTTTATGTAAATGTCCAATGTCCAATGACTAATAACAATTAATAACATTACAAAAAAAATCTATCGTGTCGATTCACTGACTCGCACCTCTCACATGCAAATCAATTAATCGACTGAGGCTGTGTCTAATCGATCTGCAATCATCTTCAGGATTTCGTTTCCGCTCCCCCGCACACCTTGTATGACAGACGCGATTTTCTATATAGCCTATATCACCCAGGGATAGAGTAGTTTTCTATTAGTGAAAGTATTTTTCAAATACGTTCATTAATTCCAGAGATTACCCCCTAAATACATCCTAACAAACAAATTTTACCTCTTAACAATATTAATTACCTATATGGTAAACTTTTGGTGTTAGAAGAGTTTCATGTTACGATCTACCCATTACGTACCATATCACTCGTCATAAATATGTGTACCTACGCGCAGTTATTTTTCGGGTGAAAACCAGTGAAATTAGTGGAATACAAGGTTTTCCAACTTTAGCCTGAGGTCAGTTTGCACGACCTGCGAATTGAACCCGGGATCTCACGTTCAACTCGTGATTTACGACCACTAGACTAATGATGATAAAACTTGTTTTAATTTATGGAATTGTACGTATTAAAAATATTAATAGTTTTTTTTTTTTAATCCATGCACTTAACACTACAATACTTGATTACTTGTCGGAGTATATTATAAAACATCCACTAGTACGGTGTTTCCCGCAAAATTACCGGTCATTATTACCATTACAATGTCTGGAAATAAGGGCTAGGCTCCATATGGCGAGCGTAATTCATTGTTGTTTTGTAATAACATTGTAAAAATATTACTAAAACATGTGAAAATACATCATTTTACACGTGTGGTTATATTAAAATAACAATGATATTCTTGTACATCGCTGTCTATATTTCGTGTTTTAAATTCTCCTCTCGCAGGTCTGCTGGAAGAGATTTCTTTTGTGAAATAAGCAGTACCTTAGTACTTTGTTCTCCTATTTAATGTTATCTGTGTCTTGCCATGTGTGTACATAAATTATTAAATAAATAATTTCGCCTCGAAAATAATTGTTTTGAACTATAAATTTCGATGTTTTGCTGTTTAGTTATACAACGTGTATCAGAAATGCTTAATCATATTTAAGGGTGTGGATCAGACCATCAAACTGAACAACTTTCTCTATGGGACCAACATCGTAATCGCGAAAAAATAATCAGCGGCCTCATACAAAACTTCAATCTCTTTCACGTTATAATTATGTCGACCTGTTATTTGGATATAGCAATGCTGGCTGTTACACCTACGATATGAAAACTTATTTCTAAGTTACCATCAGAGAAAAATTATAACTTATAACATCGTTAGAAAAAAGTTTTCTTATAGAAACGTTCTCAGTTAGTTAGATGTTATTATTAGCAAAATTTGGAATTTAATCAATAAATTCAGGGACTAGGAGTAGATATATTAATATAATATAATATAATAATATAATATTCCACAACTATCACACAACGCCATCTAGTCCCAAGCTAAGCAGAGCTTGTGTTGTGTGTGTTGCTTGTGTATATTACATTTGACTATCACCAAAAAACGCACAGCTATTGCGAAACCTAAAGAATTCTGAAGAAAACACTGCTTTTCATTTCTCTAGATCAAGAACAGCGCTCCACAAACATAATCAGATACATATTCTCCCCTGTTATCATAAGACAAAGATCCCAACATTACGACAAAGCAGTTCTATGGCACGCACACAATATAATTTTCCTCAAGCAAAATTGTTTTACGAAAAATCACAAAGAACTCTTATCAAAATGTCTTTTCCGCATTCCGCTGTCAAACTCATTTTTCCGCGTAGCCCCCTTTGAAAATACATCGCGTCGCAAATTCTCTCATGGGTACACACCTTTTGAATTCGCGTTGTGGACGTAATTATGGATTTTACGCAATCGTTTCTACATATTACGTTTTTCTTTTTGTATGAGAATTGTCTTTAGAGTTAGGTACAAGTATTTTTTACTTTTGAATCTCATTAAAAGAGTCTAAAGATGTTAATATAATATAAAGAGTAAATTGTTATAGGTTTTCTATAGACGTTTTTAATATTTTTAGTATTAAAAATATGAACGTGTTCCATGAAATTATAATTTCATTTCGAAAGCATTTATGATTAAATTTGAATTTCATAGACATATTATTATATTAAATATTTTTTATTAACAACGTTCTGTCATTGATATAATATAACAAAAAATTATTTTGAGAAATATTTAGCCAAAAGTTTCTGTCGAAGACTTATGGACTTACAGAAGCGAATTTATAAGTTAGCTCCCAGCACTCGGCTAATGTTTTTTTAATCTGAACGCTGCGTGGGCGCAGGTGCAACTAAACCCGCCAGATGCCGCGTCGCGTGTATAATCGAACACGCCATGTTGGCCGCAAATTGCACTGGCGATTTTAGGGATAACATCCTTTTTTAATACATGGTCAAGTAATTTGAGGTAGCCTTTGTAATTTTTTTAACTTATAAATCTCATTTTGATACGTAGTACGAAAGCTTTACTTAGTAACAAAAGTATTCATAACGAAAGTTTAATATAAGTAGGTACAAAGAAAGGGAATATTGTCTAAAGCAAAAAATAATTGATTGGCTAATAAATATCACGAGCTTTGCAAGCTTTGGCATTTCAGCCTGTATCTTGGGCATCATATTTTTATAGACATAATGTACATAGTCAAGCAGGATTAAATTATTTTAAACTTAATAATTGAATAACTATAAATGTTACATTAAATATACATTTTGTATGTTACTTTCTAGCGAATGTTACAAAATGGAAATACGGCAAATGCTTTAATAATATCAGTCCAGTAATTTTTGAGTTTATCCATTACAAACAAACACACAAATAATCAAATCTTTTCTCTTTATAATATGAGTTTAGATTAGTTAATTATATCATTGTAATGTCAGCAAAAAAACCATACCTGAATGCTTTTAAGTCGTCAATACATAAAAACCTTTTTCGATCTTCCAGTTGGCTGAGCCTGTCTCAATATTTTATTACATCTAAATGGATATAAAAATTCAATTTTCTTTTATAAAAAAAATTGTCACCGAAGACGAAATACCTAAAAATTGGGCCTGAGTAAATAGTTTTTAAGACTTTACTAACATGCGTTTAACGTGAATTCCTAAGTGTATTTGAGCGATTATTGGCTACGTTGAATAATAGCGGCATTAACCTACTTTTAAAAGCTTTTTTTTCTTTAATATTGGTTTTTAGCTAAGTATAGTTTTTTTAATTTCGTACCTATAGTTTTTTTATTTCTTTTCACTGGTCTTAACTCTTAATACCACCTACAAATAGTCTTTTTAAATATTTACTTCGGTTTCGAAATGACTCAATATTATAGATACTATTTAAGAGCATTTTCTCTTAGTTTTTATCAACTTAAAAGAAATTTTATTATTCTTGACATTAAAAAAAGAATAAGATGTACACTATTCTTTTGTGTGTGTGTCAGCCTTAAGGCCCTCCCCTTAGCAAACGACCTTGAGTATTTCTCTACCACAATATTAGACGACCTTCAGCCGAAAATTTGCAAATTCCGAGAAAAATATAAAAATATATTTTTTAATATTAAACTTGAGTTATATGATTAAATCGTTTATCTATTAAACAGAAATAAAAATATTCAAATTTCGAAGTAGATGCATGTTTTCATTCTACTTTAGGTTTTTATTTAATCGTAAAAATCTATAGTATTTTCTATATAAAATAAATTAATTAAACGTGCATTTGAAGGAGAGATCTTGAACTTTAAGACGGTATTTTTATTTTATTTCTTTATTGTTTAATTTAGGAAGAAATAATTGATTTAAAATGGAATAAAACTAGTCACGCGCTATGTTTTGTTCAAATCAAAATCAAATCATTTATTTGCTGTAATATGGGTATACATGGGGTGATACATATAATAAAAGTTCTTAGACCATATCCTACCTTAACAGGTGTGCAAATATTAGATAATATAATTCACTTGCGATACAAGTAGACTATATAAATACAAACATTAGGCATACTTATACTTTACTATTACAAATATTAGAATTAGAATAACCATTATTATGAAATTAATTTATTATTTAATTTTATTGTGACCTAATATATTAATTTAATTACATTTATCATTCAAATAATCGTTAATTGATTGTTCAGTCGCTCATTATCTCATTTCTTAAAGTAGCTGGTATTATTTCATCACTCATATAATCTCTCTTTCACAGTGAAACCGAACAGAATCTAATAATACAATTAAAAGTTTTTTTTACTAAACATAAACCCAGATTAAGTGACCCACTTTTTAACAAAATACTACAGTTTTTATAGATTCCGATGACATTGTTGCTTTTTATAAGCTATGAAGAATGTCATTATTCTTCAAGTTAAATAATAAATTGGATGCCGCCTTAAATGTTTTTGCGTCGATTTTTTTGTGTTGATATAATTTTCTTAGTTTGAAAGAAAAGAAGAAAGAAAGAAAATACATTTATTCAGCACGGACATTGACAACACACGAGAGAGAAATAAAAAAAAAAATACAAATAAAAAAAACAAAAATGAAATAGTTTCGTACAGTTAGCGTCATAATTAAATGAATTCTTCAGATCAGAGCTATTTATTGTTTTTAAATAACTAATCACTGTACTATTGAATTAAGTTACTTTTGAAACTTTGTACATTCATCAGCTGCTTTTGAAGTTGACTGTACATAGTAAAAATATTTTTCTATAGATTTTCAAAGTTACTGTTAATTGCTTTTAAGATTGTGATTAACATTTGGATGCACAAATAACTTAAAAAGAGTAAAATTTTCTAAGTTCTGGACGGAGCAAGTATTTGGTATTTTAGTGACAGGTAATTTAAAATCTCATTAGTTTGGTAGTAAGCACGTTAACCGACCTTGAAGTGGGTTCGATTCCCAAGCTGATAAAAAGTACGATTGCTTTTAATATCCCAACTTCGAGAGTTTTAAACCGGATTAAACTCGTGCCCATAAAAGGAGATTAGCTTCCCTCGACATGGAACCTAATCCCGTTATCTGCAGAATATGGGGTACCACTGTACACCTTAAAACAGAAACATCTTTCCTGTGATACAAACAATGAATGAAATTAAAAATACATGATCTTTGCTGTTGTTTTTATTTTTGTCATATTGTGTAAATTCAGGTCGAATTTTGGCCAGGACCCGCGGCCGATATTGTTATATTAGTATCCATCGAGTTTCTTGCCAGTATCTTCTCCAGGACCAATCCACTTGGAACCGTGCACTTAGAATCACGACGTTTTAAAAGTGCCTGCAGAGACCCAGTTGAAAAAAAAGCTCTGGCTTTGACCTTGAAACTTATCATTATTATGTAGATAAAGTATAATATAAGGAAAGTTATTATAATACAAATCGTCTTAAACATATTATCTGTAAAAGGTTATTTGATGGTTATAATATTTTCGTTTTGTTTTTTTTATATTATTGGTTGTGGTGCCCCAATTTTGCAACCAAATAATTTTATTTTTCCTTTCTCTTCTCTCTTGTTGGATTTGAAAGATACGTCTTACGACAGGCAAATTTTTTGGATATTTATATACGGAATTTTTGAAATTCCAAAATCCCAATTTATGGAGAATAACAGAAATATACGTACCTACAGTCGTACATGTGGAAGTACAAAAGATTCATTTGCATAAAAATATCAGATCCAATGATAAAAATTTGCATACAACCGTTAGCGTTTACGCATGTAGCGTAAATAAGCGTAATCAGCCCTCAACGCTGATTGGTCCGACTGATATAGATTTTAAAATGCGTTGTTTGAAAACAGAATGATTTTGTAAATGGGTATTTTTAACCCCAAACTAACAGCGTGCGTTCACCAAAGCCATGTTGCTATTGAGACTAAGTTGTTACAAAAACGAGTAGTGTAATATGCATGTCGTTTCGTCTTTTTTAACCCACGACAAAAAAAGGGGTTATATAAATTTGTAGTGTGTATCTGTGTATCTGTCTCGTAGCTCCGAAAAGGATGGACCAATTTCAATGCAGTTTTGTTAATTGAATGCCTATTTAATCGGTTATCATCTTAGCTATGTCTTGAATATAATGAAATCTGTTCAGCCGTTCAAAAGATAGGTACAGCACTTTTTCTAGTTGGGGTCCGGGGTTTTTTTTGACGTTTAAAATCGTTTAAGATCCTTATTTTTAGCGGAGGTTTTTTTAAGGGGGTAATAGTACGATGCTTACGATTTCTGGGTTGGACCCATAGTAAAAGTTGTTCATAATGATGAGTAATATAAACCCTTAAAAGGATCTCCACTTATAAAGTAGTACCATATTTGAGTTTGTTTGGCGGAATCTCACCTGGATCCTAATTCTGCTATTTCAATTGTGTCTCAATCGGGTCAGAATGGTCTCGTTATTGTTGGTTTTTGCAGTGTAGTTCAACCTATTTTGACTTCTATTGCGTAGGTAATAGAAGTAAAAGTCGGTTATTTGCCAGTTAATTAGTGTCGATATAGATTTTGACTACTATTACCTGCGCAATAGAAGTCAAAATCGGTTGAACGACATTGTAAAAACCAACAATTACGAGACCATTCTGACGCGATTATGACACGATTGAAATAGCAGAATTGGGGCCCTGATGGTAAGTGACGATGCTGCAGAGGATGAATCAAGTAAGCTCAAATAATGCCTATTCAGTCTCACCTTGAAAATTCCCAGATTATAGGAATTAGGGAATACAGACCGCGGCAGAGAATTCCACTCCCTGGCCTTTCCGCCTCGTCAATATTAATCTTTCTTTCCATATTTCTTCCCTCCATATTTCAATAATAACTGTATTTGATAAGTAAACTATCAAACGAGCCTTTATAAGCATCATACCATTTATCTTCGTTTATCAAACCCCGTTTATTATGATCTACGGTTTACGCGAAAAAAATAGATTATTACGGTTATTTTTTTACTTAATCTGGGATTTATGTAAACGCCGGATTTATTGCCGGGTTATATAAATTGGTTGTGGTAAACGATGTTCAGTCTAAAAAAGTGTATACAATATGCAAAAAAAAATCTAAGTTAAACTCTAGAATAAACGTAATAACTTAAATAACTTTCTTTTAAATGTCAACTGGGAGCAAGCATTTGTGTCAGTGATTGTACATAAAGGCAATTTAGAACGCGTAGAAATGACATTGTCGATGCTACAAACAAAAGTAAATATTATGAATCAATACACAAACCCGAGTGATTGTCATTGATTCATAAATTTATTTATGAATTATTATTTACATGAACCTTTATCAATAATAATAATAGATCTGTGTGAAACCGATACGTGTGCTAATGTCACATGATTGTAACGATATTTAGGTAAAGCCTTTTTATCCTTTTTTACAGTCATTTCTATGTATCAATTCAGTGCATTTTTTAAAAAAATCTGCTACTACTACGACTAAGTTTATGAAACAGCGAATTTTGTTTTCGTGATTTCAGGGTTGGTCTCATAGGAAAAGTTGTTCATAATGATGAGTACAATAACCAGTAGCACCTTGTATAATGCATTGCAACGACAAAGGCTAAAATGCCATATTTATCATCTTTTATTGACAACCAATATTCTGTGAACAATATAATAATATCTTCCTTCATAGACTTTAATTAATTACTTCGGTTTGCAATAAGACAGTACCTACTTTCAATATTCGTTCATCAATCAAATACTAAATAGTTAAAAGAAATCGGATCTACCTTGCAATGCCATATTTTTTCACAAAAACCGCGTAAATTAGAGCGTTTCACCCAGAATATGAAGTCAATGACGAATCAAAACGAACGGTCTTCGCAATACCTACCGCGACAAATTCCAATTTTATGCACCAAAAATATTACAGTCTTAATATTCAATTAGCCAGCGATGGCCCAAGTCTCCTGTTACCTGCTTTTGTAATTTTTTGTCTCGCTCTAACGTTCGTCGACCCGTTTTTGTGGAGCAAAAAAAAAGACAAAATGCGGGACGCATTGTATGTTGTATCACGTTTGGATCCGTTCGAAGGTCCGTGAAATTTTTAGAAGAATTTCTTGATGAAGTTCGGTCGTTTGGGCCTGTTGATATTTGTCACAATGCCCTCATGTTGCTCATTGTCTATTGGCCCGTATCGCTACGAACACGTTGCATCCTCTATCATCAAAACAAGATGTTTTAAGGCTTCAGTGGACCAAACATGAATATTTTTAACGTATCGTACCGTTAACGTAAGCAAACTTTGAAAAAAAAAAACACGTTAAATCATGACATTTTTTGAAAATATGTGTAGTGTTTTTACATTTTCATGAAACAAGTTTGTATGTTGGGTAAAATTAAACAATAATGCGGGCAAAATTATTGTATTTTTGATTCATTTGCTTACGTTAACGTTACAATACGTTAAAAACATTTGTGCTTGGCCCTTAATTAGCTTCTCGAATCTCGTCACATTGTAGCAATAAACATCTTTAGTAGATCCTATTGTAGATGTTTGCCTAATTGTGTTTCGTGAGTGACAATACAGTCATGAACTAAGATTCTTTTAATAGGATTATGGGTTTGCTTTAGTTTGGTAATGGATTCTTCAATATGAATCAAGTTTTCAATCAATACATACCGAAGAATCTCGTCCATGTGAAAAGTAGAAGTCATGATAATTGGCACGGCCTATCTAGGCTAGGCAAATATATAAAATTAGGACCAATTACTTCATTAGCACAAGTAAATTATCATAATTGAACCTTCTAACAATAGAGCAGAACCAACATCTATTGGAGGAAAATTTGCTTTAAAAAATGTTCTTTGTATCAAGCTTGGTTGATTGTATTTTATTTTAGCAGAATGAAGTCAAAGTTAGGGATGAAGCCTAAAAAGCTTCCATCTTTTAGGGTGAATATTTCATTTCGTGCATATTATGACTTTTGGAGAATAGTCAAATAACTGTGCCTAATCATGTTCTTTATATGTTTTTTTGAAAGTGTTTATTGATGAAAAGTGAAATATAAGAAAGGGACAGTAATCAGACTTTTAGTTTTGAAGATTTGATGTTTGTTTTTTTTGAAGGAACGGTAATGAGATTTAACACGAACGGAAATTAGATATCTATTTATGGTAATGAGGTAGAAAAATGGTAATTAGCAATAAAACAACAGTTTGATAAATCAGCCTTTTAATTGCAATAAAATTACTCAGGAACTTTAAAAAATCAATCAGTTCTGGTTGCTCCGTAGTGTAAACTAAATAAACGGTTTGGGGAGAGTAAGAGGAGAACTGGTAGCAACAGTTGGTTAGTAGGAATGGAGTAGCTCTAGAAATATAAATCTAGTATTTCTAGAAAATATATAAATTGCGTGAAAGGTTATAAAACTCCTAATGACAGAATGATCTCAATTAAAATTGATGCAAAGCCTGTGCCTATAAATGTTATCCAAGTGTACGCACCTACGGTACAATCAGATGAGGAGGTATCGAATGCATTCTATGCAAATCTAGATGCGCTACTTCAGAATATTCCATCCAAAAAAGTTACTATAGTACAAGGGGATTTTAATTCCAAAATTGGCGTAACGAAAGAGGACCCATTGAAAGGAAAGATTGTAGGTGGTTATGGTCTGGGAAAGAGAAATGACAGAGCTGATAAGCTGTTACAGTATTGTGTAGAGAATCGGCTGTCTATTATGAATACCTGGTTCAAAAATCATCCCAGAAAACTGTACACTTGGATCTCGCCTAATGGATACCGCAATCAGATCAATTTTATTATGATCAAGTCCCGATGGCTTTCCTCTGTAACCAATGCTAAAACACTACCCGGTGCGGATTGTGGAAGTGACCATAAGCTAGTAGTAGCGGATTTCAGACTACGTTTGAGACGTACGCAGCTAAAACATCAGAAACAATCTGCACTTAGCAAACCTGCACTACAACACTTTCTGAAATCCTTCCAAAAAAAGGTCAAATCTCTTGAACTCGACCCGTTTGACTCCAGCGATGCGGATTAGACAAACCTAAAAAAGGTTATATTAGATACCGCTGAGAAGAGTAGCCAGCTATTTAGGATTGTCAAAAAGAAAGATGAATGGATTAGTACGGATTCCTGGACACTAATAGACGAAAGGAGAGCTCTTAAATGCGCAGGATTACATACTCAGGAACAAAAGAACAGGTACAATAGGTTGCATAGTGAAGTGCAGAAATCAACAAAAAGGGATAAAGATAAGTTTATAAATTTTGTTTGTAACGAAATCGAAGGGAACGCAAATGGGCACAAAGCAAAGATCTCTTTATGAAAGTTAAACAACTTACCGGAGTTTTCAAACCGAGAAATTGGATAATAAATGACAGTAAAGGTAATGCTCTTACAGATCTGGATTTGGTTCTAGAAAGATGGAGGACTTACTGTTATGAGTTGTATCGGGATGATGAGAGGTACTCCATGGAGCGAAGATGGGATAATCATCCGGAAGAACCAAATATATTGATTACTGAAGTGGAGGATGCTATCCAGAAGCTCAAACATAAAGCTTTGGACCCCGATGGCGTGTCAGCAGCGTTGTTACAACACCTTGTTCCAGATGGAATGAAGATCCTACACGGTATCTGCAATAAAATCTGGAAAACTGGACAGTGGCCGGAAGACTGGGTACAGTCTGCAGTCATACCGTTGCACAAAAAAGGATCCACTCGTAAATGTGAGAACTATGGGACACTTTCCCTCATGTCACATGCCAGCAAAATTATGCTGCGAATCATTAATACCCGCCTTACAAGTTTTATTGACCATCAAATTCCAAATGAACAGTGCGGTTTTGTAACTGGGTAAGGTACTCGTGCAAACAACTCTGAACCATTTCGTACGGAACGTGGTGTAAGACAGGGATGCATTCTTTCTCCGAAACTCTTTATTTTGTATGGTAAACACATAATGAGAAAAGAGCTTTCGGGGTGGTGTGGTTGTGTGACAGTGGGTGACCAAAAAATCACTAACCTGAGATATGCGGACGACACAACCATAGTTGCTTCAACAGAAGATGAAATGGCAACACTACTTCACACAATTGAAGTCTCCGCTTCAATTGTGTGAAATTGGGTCTGCAAATCAACCGTTCCAAAACAAAGATAATGGTGGTAGACCGAGCCCAATCTCTCACGTCATCTGATACTCTCAATGGATATGATAAATTAAGTCAGTTCGTATAACTAGGATCAATGATAAATAATGAAGGCACTTGCTCGGAAGAAATCTGCCGCAGGTCCGCGATGGCGAATAATGCTATGTCTAATCTTGACAAGATATGGGGGAACCGAAGCATTCGACGCGGGACTAAAGCCCACCTTGTAAGAGCCCTGATTTTCTCCATATTTATGTACGGTGCCGAAACCTGGAGCATGAAGAGTTCTGATCGAAGAAAAATCGATGCCTTCGAGTTATGGTGTTGGAGGAGAATGCTCAGAATTCCATGGACAGCATTCAGAACAAATGAGTCCATCCTTGTGGAGCTAAATGTTAAAGTACGTCTTTCTGCGATTTGCCACCAAAGAGTTGTGAGATTTTTCGGACACATTATGCGATCTCCAAAACATAGCTTGGAGAGTAGGCTCATACCGGGTCACGTGGAGGGCAGGAGAGTGAGAGGTCGGGCGCCCGTCAGATGGAGTGATGCTGTCAAGAGAGCGGTTGGCGGCAACATACAACTAGCCGTGCACTCCACGTCTGACAAATATAAATGGAGACGAATTTGTGGTCGCGATCCTCAGTATTGAGCGACCGAGGAAGAAGAAGAAGAAGTGCTGGTAAGCAAAGTCAACTGATAAGATTGGGAAATTATTTAATATAATGACTGAATGAATATAATCTATTATATTGTAAGTATTCGTTATATCCCATTTAAGACAAGTAAGGATAAATACAGTGTATACAGAATTAAATCACAGAATCTAATCATTACCGTTCGGTTTTTCTCATTACCATTCGAATCAAGAAGAACGGTAATCAATGGTAATTAGAAGAATGGTAATTAGATTCATAACATTTTCGATAAATTACCGTTATTTGGAACAGGTACTGCATTGTTAAGCTTGTCAGCGGAAAAAGAGACTTATACCGAATACATCTGGCAAATAATTCTTTGATAAAAATAAATATAACTACCTTTCATAACACGAACGGTATGCAGAAATATTCCGAACCACGTCACTTTTCGAACAGGATAACTTTAATTTACTTAGCCAAAATCACTCTTTCACGCGTGTATTCGGCTTGGTAGCCAAGCGTTGATTTTCGTGGATTATTTTGTGCGAAGCGCGGTGCACAGTGAGGCCTAAGTATTAAAATATCGGATCCAACATACCGTCAAATGGTAATTATGGGAAAGTGGAGGGACATTTTTCAAAGTTGTATGGAACCACTTAAATATGTTCTTCCATAAACAATAAATCGTCTTTGTATAGATTAAATATCCTGTTTTCCTAAAAAGTAATAAAAATGTCGTTCTTCAAACACAGTTTTTTACAGCATGTGCTAATTTACTAAAATCTGGGAAAAGGGACACCGATGGTAATTAGATTTTAGATTCTTTGTTTTAAATTTAGTGCATTTCTAATAAAAAAAAAGATGTTCTAAGGATTGCGCCTATTAGAACACCAAGTTAACTATACAAAAACTACGTTAGTTTCAAATTCTTTCAACGTTTAATATATTATTTAGCGTCCGACGTGTAATATGCACGAAATGAAATATTCACCCTTTAAGATTACTTGGGTGTCTTCAAGTACAAATGTTGCGTCTGTAGATAAAAAATATCGTCCATTTTTAAAACGCTTTTATTAGCTTCACCTGTAACTAACTATGTAAAAAAATCTTGGAAGTCAAATTTGACCCACTTCCCGGTTTCCGATTAAGCTGAAATTTTGCATACACGTTTAGTTTGGATGACAAAAGCGTTTTCTTTAGTTTTTTTTAAACTATAATATTTTTATCACTATCTTTACTTATTTCTCGCACACTATTAACAGTAGTTTGTTGGATAGTTTCAGAGTTCCCATATTTCGTGACTCATACGCTTATATCCCCATTATTGATCCTCTTACCTTCAGATGGCGTCTGATCGGGTGAAAATTCTGACAATAAGATGTATGGTAGATTAGGCTTGGAAGCCATTTGCATTTTCGACTGGATATAACACTGAAACTAACATATGAGAAAAAGAATTATAGTGATCTTAGAACAAGTTCGCACACGCATGCATAAGCAACGCATGTTCCTTATTTCCAATTCTATTAGATCCATCGGCAATAGTAGTTGTATCCCGAACGGGACTAAACAGTTTAAAAAAAAACCCAACGATGAATCCACGAATGCGAGTCCCAACGAAAATGATTCTTCCATCCGTACCTCCTTGAACAGTTACCTCTCATACTTCGCCATAACCTTAGCTGATGAACTACTATCATACTTACACTTACTGATGTATTTACTATCATACTTTCTCTATCACTCAAAGGTTTGCTGGTAGAAAACTCAAATTTTGGTTAAGCTCGCCTGTGTACATACCATCTCAATTGTATTTGTTTTATCTCATTTCGTGTACAATAAAGAATTAAGAATCAATTTATCAAATTCAATTGTGTCTTGTGCGACATATATCACGTATTTAAAGGTCCCAAAATCTGATTTACGAATCGAATCCGTCCCAAACATGTATTTCAATTGCGAATTCATCTTACGTACTCAGATTCGGTCCAGATAGTGTCCATCAAGTTAAAATAAAACTTTCTTTTTAACGTTATTTTTAGATCCGAGACCCTGATTCGAAGTGAGGTCAAAACATTAATTTTTGGTGCACGATGGTGCCCAAATCCTGATTTATAGCTTTAATATGTTACGGTTAGCCTGGGGTGGGCAGGAGTCGTAACAGATGAGTTAGTTACGCATGTTATAACAGGGGAAGCGTGGTGTAAAGAACTTAATATAACATCGATAAAACTGAATATAGTATTGTCATCTGTAAAATAATTCATCAATGAGCAGTGAAGGAGAATTCCATCATCAGATGATATTATCCTCAATTAAAGTCGTATGGTATGGATGTGGTGATACGAGAATTATTCAGCTCAGTCGTGGTGTAAAGATCCATCAGCCTATAGAAGCTGCTGAAATTTGCATGATGTTTATTTGTTTCCATAATTAGATTTCTCCGATTTTTTGGACATATAGGTTCTTGTGATTTAATAGGGTGAAGCTGATCATTTTCAAGAACAATAAATTCTTCTGAGACCTTTCTATATCTTGCTTTAAAATATTGATTATATTCAAATTAGTCCAAGGTAGGTAGGTTAACAAGTAGTACCGTCTTCTCTTGCTCTAGGTCACGCGAATCTTCAGAGTTATAAAAATAAAAATCTCCACCTGGCAACACTAACGTTACATATCATTCGTTTTTTTCGCGCTCGTTGAGACGTCACGAAAAAGTTTTTTGTTTTCTTCAAATTTCAAAAACAAAGTGTTAAGATTAGTTTAAAGTGTTTAAAATTGTTAATAAACATGCACAATAACAACACGGAGACAGGAAGGACGTAAGGAAGATAGGAAAACTAAAACAATTGGAGAGATGTAAATCATTCACAAGGTCGCGGAACAAAGTCTTTTCTGTTGGTTTTATCGAAACTAACACAAAATAGTGGTATTATGTGTGACATTTTACCACCTCTTCGTGGAAGAGGTTCTTTTTCCCGCAACAGTAATTATACCTACCGAGGAACTCTGCCTAACAGGCAATAAACAATATAGGGTATTATGTGTTACATTTTACCCCCCTTTTCGTGGAAAAGGGGATACTGTTGAACCATGCCCCAAGGAGGCACATAACACATCTGCATAACAGGAATTAATCAAGATACTGGTAAGTATTATGTGATAACACTTTATGCCATTGTCATGGAGGAGCTTCTTGCGGCAATAATAATTATGCCACACATGCGGAGACGCATGACGCTCGCTCGGCCGGCCACCTGCCTTCCCGCAGGCGATCCCAGCTTGGGACCAGACCAAACACCCAAACAATAATCTGCATATTCGAGTGTCGATATGCAACTCTCCCGTGGGGAGAGTATTGAACAAGTGATATGCTGGGTTGGGAGATAATTGATCTCAATTCTAATCAATACTGAGTGTCAGTTGTGCACTTCCCCTGCTATGGGAGAAAAGAGGGTTAATTTTAACCTGACATTCAAGGCTCTAAACGGAAGGGGGTATTACCATGAATACTGCCTACCTAAACCTAGATAGAATTCACACTATACACACAGTATTTAAAGTCCATAACTTTTACTCTCTAGCGCCAGAGCCAGAAAATCCCATTGTGTAGAATAATCATTATTCTTTGGCTGATGGTCAGTGTGGAGAAGAGTATATGTACAACTCTAATATGGCTGAAGATGTACACCATAGTGTAAATTAAAATAGGGTATTAAATGATGAATTACCCGATAATATTATTTTATACCTGGGGGAAAGTAGATTGCTGAAGAGGATTACAGCAATTAAATACACCTAAACATTATTCTTTAATAATAGAAAAGTTCTGTTAAGGTTATCATATAGGACCAAAAAGGCAACCTTTACTAACTAACCCCTACGCATGCAATGCATTTATTTGCTGTCCCAAGACTTAATTATGATATAAAAGGAATCCCCAGTGCCTCGGCAATAACCAGATATAGCCTGAGAGGGGGTTGTTAGCCAGACTTGGAGGCTAGCTATAGGCACTACCTATCAAGCAATACATGAAGTGTGCAATAAAGATAACAACAAGACTATGTTATTAAATTGCTTGGAGAAGGCACCAGTCTGTTGTCAAATCTAGTCGTCTAATATACCAGTCTATGAATTAGACTTATTCACCCTTTCTGGACAACGCGTTGTACGTTCAAAGGAAAATATAACCTCCTCCTTTTTGGAAGTCGGTTAATAAGGGGACTGAATTTCTGTATTTTATTCTAAGAAACTGGAAGTACGACAGCATGTGCTGCCAAAGCAATGGAATGCAAAAGGAAGTTCACATTTGTTAATTTCACAGAATGCAAACAGGCTAACAGGTCCATCCACCTCACAAACAATACAACCACCAACAATCTTCATCTAGCTGAGGCTGTGCCATACACCCATAGAGACAGATTTTATGGGACCATAACATTCTCAAGTATTTTTACCAATATTGGAAGATACTACAGAATGATCCAGTGATAGTAGAGTGGGTAGAAAGATATTCTATTCCCCTCTTATCTCGGCCAAGATAAGGAAATATTCTTTATTTTTTAATAATACTGGAGGACAAATTCTAAGAAATGAGATAATCTTATAAGATTGGGTACAATTGGTCAATTATTACATTAGGTACAATTAGACAATTAGTTAATGTCAACCGCTACCTGATCAATTCTTAATTTCAATATTTTAATATATTATGATGACAGATCACACAGATATTTACAAGATTTTTTTAACAAATCTATGAACCTAGGACTCTTGTTTAAACTGGTCTTGAGTGAAGATTATATACTTGTATTGTTGACCTTAAATTAATAAGCATACTATTTAGTGGCAATTATAAATAATAATGAATAGATCAAATTTATTTAAAACATTTACAAGAAGATGTACAGATAGCCACAGTAGTATTAATAGTAAAGTCCTATTATAATGTTTTTGTTAGTGCCTAAATAAGAGCTATATTATAACTTAAACATAATTGAATTTCAGATGTAAGAAGTGTTCACTAGGAATTAGAATTATATGTAGCAACCTGCCTGATCTAGGTTTATTCAACCTGTGTTTCATGGATGAGATATTTAATAATTATTATTCAATTATTTAATAATACTGTTTATGAGTTGCTGCTTGCCATTTGGCTTATCAAGAGCTCCTTTTATATTAAATAAAATTCTGAAAGATGCTGTTAAGTATTTTAGAATGCAAGGTATAAGATTCGGTCTACTATTCTATATTACATGACATAAGTAATATGCCTTGTATCATCTTATTAGGAATGCTTACTATAATAACAAGAGTAAGAACATTTTTAGAAAACCTAGAATTTGTTATTATTAAGAAAAGATATTTGATATTAATAGTAATATAAAGAGAGATTTACTTTGAAGGAGGAAGAATATTAATATCATAAATAAGTGTAACCGCATCAAACAATATAAACTTTATTTAAGACATTTTCTCAGGTGCCTCTATGAGTGGATATGGAACACATTGGATAAGTTTAGAACACAGGAGGTAGATAGTCAGAGAAGGAAAGACAATTAAATATATAATAATTATTATTAACTCTGTCTTGAGAAATGATGCTGATCAATTAAGGAGTTGTAAATATATTATCAACTCATTGATTATAATTAAAGTATTAACCAGATGGGTGGAGTAAATAGATATATATATATATATAATGCAAAACTTTGGCAATGATGAGAAAATAGGATTATATCTACTTCCTATATGGGTTTTTCTTTTTAATCTTACTTATAAGGTAAGATAATAAAAAAGCAGATTTTGAATCTCGGAATTTTAACATAAGTAGATACTGAATGGGATCATAGATTGCTGTGATGGGATCTTACACAAGTCTTTTTTAAGCTATTAATAGATAAATTAGGCAATACGGAAATAAACCTCTTTGCATCTTGATTAAAACATAATGTCCAAAGTAGATTATCAGGGCATAGAGACCCTTTTTTGCTTGGTACATAGACACTCACAATTATAATGAAGTGAGAAGTTCTTTTTATGCAATTTCCACATTCAGTATGTTATTAATAACAACTTTTAAAAGTTCTTCACAAATACTAAAAGAGACAAAAGTCAGGAATAAATTTCTAATATATAATGCTTTTCTAATATAGTCTCACAACTATTTATAATCACTATTTGATTCAGATGCGTTAACGTTAGGTCCTTCTGACGAATTTAATATCTCCTTTCAGAATGACACACCCCTGCGATTTATTCACTCTGGTGTACATTATCAGGAAGGTCATCAAGAGGAGAATGATATCAAAGAATTAAATTGACATCATGATAGCTTCTTTATCTCAAAATTTTATTAATCTATTTTATAGTTATCTGCGCCAACAGTGGGCCTATAGAAGATCATATTACTAGTTATATATTTACTAGATATGAATTCCTAGAATAGTTTGATATACCTACAATTATAATTTATTGAATGATAACCATTTACCTTTCACTCAATTATCACTAGTTGGCGCTCTCTTAGGTAACATAATTAAACGTATGGATTTTTAAATTACAGTTAAATCAAAACACGATAATGTATCAAGGTATTAGCACATTTAAGTTCTTGGTATCCATTTGATACTTATGCTTGAAAGAGCTTAGAGTTGATAGCAGCATTTGCTATTGGACCTTATTCAAATTTAAAGTTGGATAATTAGGTGTCATTATAATGAGAACAGATACCTTTAGGTATTAAAGACTATGTTCAAGTAAAATCTCACTCAATGTTTTTACTATTTTTTAACAATATGTCAATAATATTTCTAGCAAAGTCGCTACAATATCTAGAAAGAACTCTAACAGTCAGATAAATAGACAGTCCAATAAAGACATAATAAGTAAGTCAATAAGTAAAATTTAAAAAGTTGCCTATCAAACTGATATACCTAAAGATATATCTGTGTTTGCTACGCATTCAATTCTGCATGCGTCGTCATCCCAAGCATTATAGGCAGGGTTTGACGGTTGATAGCTTAGTATGCTAAAAGCCTGAGCTAAAATAAGTATCTACCTATGGTAATTGGCAAAGTCATCCTTTGCTAATCATTATAATAGACCCCTTCCAAATGAATCTGCTAACGAAGATAGTTTTGCCAGTGCAGTTTTTTAAGATTAGGGTTTGCTATAAGATCTCAAATACTAATTATTCATAGTATACTTTTTAAAGTTAGATTTCTCTATTAAACATTTAAAATTGTTATTATATATATAAAGTTCCTAAGTCTACTGGAAAAGAATATTAATTACGGATCATAATCATTGTAGACATATTACATCTTTTAGTCTTCAGTAATAATGAACTATAAAAGATAAATGACATAATATTATGTTCTCTGAACATCTACTTGTTAACCTACCTACCTTGGACTAATTTGAATATAATGATAGGATTAAACGAACTTACCTTAAGTGAAGTTCTATCCTAATTATATGAATAATTAGTCCAAGGTAGGTACTTCCCACCCACCCAAGATTAACACATGTATACATGGTTAATTCTCCCCTATTTCATTACTGCTCTAAAATTAATGATATGTAACGTTAGTGTTGCCAGGTGGAGATTTTTATTTTTATAACTCTGAAGATTCGCGTGACCTAGAGCAAGAGAAGACGGTACTACTTGTTAACCTACCTACCTTGGACTAATTATTCATATAATTAGGATAGAACTTCACTTAAGGTAAGTTCGTTTAATCCTATCATAAGCTCGTATATTATTTAGAGATAGATATATTACGATAGACCAACGATATCTTTTTAAATTTTTGTCCAAACTATCGGTTACCACTCACCATCGATTTTAAATTCACACTATCATATCACATTACACCCAAAAAATTCTCGCCAAGTGATATTCAACCTTACCTCCTTGGAATAAAGACGTATAATTAATGACAAAGCGGTTAATAGAACTTTGGAATTTTTTGTTTCCAAAAATGGTCGAAACGATAATGGTTAACGAAGGTCTTCGGTCTCATTATTATTGTCTTTTTTTCGCCCTTGGGGGTGGTTTTTAGATTTCTGATAATAGTTTTAAAAACTTCTGTTAGGACGAAATACCGAAATTATCTACACCCTATATGTTGACAATGTAGCGGTTAGTTTTGTTGTTTTCGTATTTAGAATTCGGGTTTGAAAAAAGATCATGCTGTGAATGACGTTGAAAGATAGAATGAAGTAATAGGCTAGTGTAAAAAGGTGTATTTGAAAGAAGCGACAGTATACCAATGTAATGTAGGACACACTGATCTATGAAAAACTAAAATATGCAAAAGGCTTGATAAATTGATAATCGTTGAAATATCTTCCAAATTTAAAAACAAAACAATACCGCAATTAAATATATACATATATAAATAGTCAGCTGTCCCATACAAAACATAAATACGTACGTACTCGACTCAAACCACAGATTACCTCCTAATCTGTGACCCAAACGTATGGGACAGCTGATAATTTTTTCTCGATTACGGTGTTGGTACCATTGAGAAATTCGTTCAGTTTGATGGTCTGATCACCCATAAATATCTATGTCTCTCGATTTTGATGCGATTAATACATATAGGACAGAAGAATGTAGGTTTGCTATAGAATATAGAGTCTAAAGTATAGATTACCGATGTTATGAGCCAGGATTCGTTCTTACGTACACCTATGAATGGCGTTAATACGTTCTACATAATTTCTGGCAAATTCTTCGACAATAGGCTCGACAGGTCGGTGACGGAACCGGATTTCCTAGAAGATAGTTAGCAGCCATTGTAATGAAGCCGAAGCTAACAGCTCTGTTGCGCCATTTTAATTTAGTTTAAAGAAGAGTAAAAATACGTTGATCTGTCTACTTACCTTGACATAATAATCCACCATACCATATTTTTTACGCAAATTAATATTATTCTATTCTATTCTATTCTATTCATATCTACGTTATTAATCTATACATATTAACAAACAGGATATTTTTTATGTAGAGCGCATAATTTATAGAGTGATTCAGTCTCTGTTCCTAAATGCAACCGCAGTATTGGGAATATTGGGATACACTTTAAAACAAAACGAAAATTCGACTTTGTCTGGGGCACACGCATTATTTACTAGCGCAAGCCATACAAAATCAAATTTGAATTTTGTTTTGAAGTGATTGTCATGATATGGACATGTAATGCGGAGAGATGAAAATCATGTTACAAGAAGAGTTGTAAGTATGAATGTGGATGGCTATCAGAGTAGGGGCAGACCAAAGAAAAGATGGATGGACTGTGTGAAACATGACATGAATGAGAAGGAAGTAAATCTGGAAATGACGTCTGATAGAGATGAATGGAAAAAAGACGTATTGCGCCGACCCCAAATAAAATGGGATAAGGGCAGGAGAATGATGATGTTTGGAAGTGAATTTTAGTTCTGCGGTTGCATTTGGGAACGGAGACTGAATCACTACAAATTTTGCGAACCACATTAAAAATTATCCTGTCAGGGTTACTGGACGCAGGTCACGCAGGACATATTGCAGGAGACTATTGTACTCATTATTATGAACAAATTTTACTATGGGACCAACAGAAATCGCGAAAAAAAAATCATCAGCTCCATACAGTTATGTTGATAAAATTTTAATGCTTGTAATTCCATGCCGATAGGAATCGATGTTGCGTCAAACAGCGTAGAAACTCAAAAAACGGGAAACTTTGAACTGACTACCATCAAATTGAATAGTTCAGAGGAGTTAGTCCGGTAAATAGTTTGTGTCCGACCGACAATCGGCCAAGATTTAGGGCTGGCACGAAAAAAAGTTGGATCAAAATACGGATATATCTGGTCTCTTAAAATACAGACTGCAGTCCACTATTGGACTTTTTTCGATCTCGGTTTGTGCGGTAACAGCCGGTTATTTCTTTAGGTCTTTCACCTATTTCTAACTTTTTGCAAATTGATAGTGACAGTAGAACTTTTATTAAAAACAAAAAACCTTGTACTATTTTAAAGTAACATTGATAAGTACCATTGGAAATTATTAGCGTTACCAGTTCGACAGAAACTTTAGTAGCGTTCAATATTGTTAGTACTGTTATTTACTTATAAAATTCATTAAATTTCCTTTTGGTATTAAGGGAAAGAAAAAAACAATTTTTATGGACTCGCACAGGCTACCTATATCACAAGAAATATACAAAAAACACAATAAAATTAACCAACCTGCACGAGACCAGAAATGCACCTCAGCATAATATTTATCAGTGTAAATATTCAGCTCTAACGGTGAAAGCAAACATAGATTGATTTGAAGACTTGTAACATACACCAGTCTGCACTGGAGTCGCAGCCGTAATGCAAACAGTCGAGCAAAATAATGATGAAGATGACTACAACCAACGGACACGATAAAACAAATTTAATGTTTTATATTTTCAACCGCGTGCCAACCCTATCGAAGCCGTCGAAGTTCCCCGCTATGGAGTTACGAAACTCTAATCTTTCCACTGTGATTTAGTACAAAACAATTATTCCTGAGATATCTGTGACGACGTGAACTTTGGCGATTGTCATGTTACGAATTATAGTTTGAGAAATATCTCCTTTTATCTGTTTACACTTTTGTCTTTGCTCTATATTACCTTTACTTTTACTTTTTTTTTATGCTCTACCAAACATCTTTACCTGCGGTTTTATAGAAGGCTTATTTAGTAACTGATTTATGATTGGGATGATGATCGAGTTGCTCATTTTCAACTAGTATAGAAATTAAATTGATGGCTAATTAGCTATATACAAATTATTACGTATATTCAAAAAGCGCTATTTAATTGATTTGTTCTCTAGACATGGAAGAAGAGCCATCATTCTCATTTAGTGTCATAAAAGGTATCCTTGAAAGTGAGTTAGTGACTACAGTAAAAACAGGAATCAAAAATCTGTAAACTTTAGGAGCTGCGAAAACTGAAAATTAGGCTAAAAGACCATAGTTCGATGAATGCACAATTCTCAAATAAATACATGATCTCAATTGCCTCAAGCAAAGTTGACTCTACCAAAAATATCCCAAAAAATACTATACAAGCAGAAAATTTAAATCAAAACTTTAGGAACGCTACCAAAGAAGCAAATAAAACGATAGAACATAAGACTGAAGAATGGGAAACAATGTGGATTCATTCAAAATTGATACAGTTTTGAATTGTGCTCACCCTATACACTACAGCCCAAGGTAGGTACATATTAAACGTTAAAGATTGTGCGTCACTGGGTCTCATGCTGGGTCTGGTTGTCCCAAAGCAAATAACGGAAGGGGTAAACACAAAAGATCATGAAGGGTTGTTGCGCAAGATTTTAACCTGTCCCCGTTTTGAAAGGAATACATTTTAAATAAAAATAAGTATCATTCATGTATTTAGTATTTAACATGAGCATTATTTAGGTTAAGGTAAATAATTCTGTAGAGGCTGCAGGCATAGTACCTATGACCTCCATAGACACGGGTTTTGTCTACGGAAAAATATACTGATTATAGAAATATTTCTACTCTTCGGTAGGATTTGTTAGAATAACTACATCATTATCTTCCCTGTTAATATGGAAAGACACTTTTTTTTTTAATTGAAATCTGACTTTAATAATGCTTCGTATCAAAGCTTCAATATTATCTACATTGTCTTCTTTATCAATCATTTTTAATTGTAAGGACTCGAATTACATTAAACATTGTTTTCTATAACGTTATCAGAAACATATCATCAGAAAACGTTTGATTTACATGTGGAAGTGTCTCTTTTTATAAATTATTAGTACTTCGGAAGATGCGTATATAAAAAAGAATTGCCTGTCTTTCCTCATGATGCACCTTATATCTTTTTCAAAAATTAAGATCGATCCAGCCGTGAAACAGTCGTGAAAAGGTAACCAACAGATGGGAGACAGGGTTACTTATAATATTAGTATAAATAATGATTACGTTATACGGTATAATTTATGGCAAAGTAATTATATAAAATATATTTGAACAATTATTAATTACTTTGGTACAATCCAACTGGCTTAAAATGATTAAGCTTTGTCAGGTAGCCGAAGTTTTCAATTAGTGCTGTTAAATATTGAAACTATTTGAGTAGCACGCATAGGATTAATAAACATTATACAATGTATATTAATCGGTATATCAGAACTTTTGTTGTTAATGGTGGTTAAAATAAAATCATAATAACTAAAATAGTATTGAAAGAGAAAAGACGAAAGACAAACGTTTATTCAGCACGGATATATTGACAACACCAGAAGGAAAATGAAAGTAAAAAAATAAAACACTACAAAAAGAGACACATCAGAAATAAAATAATAAATTCTTAAAATAAAAGCCAGCTCAGCGTTAGCTAAACAGAGATACTTGTAGCTATGATAAAGTTATCGTTTATTTATTTAAAACGACGTTTAATGATAACATCTTCATGGTATAGTATCAAGTTAGCGACATTTTTCCTCGTACCCCTATTATAAACTTTACATTAAAATGACCTCAGGAAGTTACGCGTACTTCAACAATCAACAATGTCATTGCATAGATTGATTCCAAGAATCAGATACTTAAACATTGTCAACAAAAAATACGCGAACCGCTCAGTCAATTTGATAGACCAATTATATCGATGGAAACTGCTATATTCCAAATCGATTACGATTAGAAAAAATACAATTTCATACAGAAAAACATCACAGCTGTCGTTCAATTTGCATGCATATTAAAATGCGTTAAATTTTGTAACACCACGATATATAAAATTGGATATTTCGTAATCTACAGCACACCGTTGTTGGCCCCAAGCGTTTACCTGTTTTTCATTCGAAAGCTCGTGCGAAAGAGACGGAATACATATTCCAAAAGCGTATGAAGAATTCGTGGCAACAAGCGGCCAAGATCGGGGCCGACGCCACTGACAATGCACGATTCTGTGTCTGGTTATATTAAGCGACCGCTTTCAAAATACACGGGATTATTGTAAATTGGGTGTTCGAGTGCGCCTCTCCACTTCTGCCGGCGTTCAAGTGAAGCGTGGCCGGTGTGGCAACCATGCGCGGCGCATTCTTCACCAATGGGGGCCAACTTCACGCAGTTGCGTCCAGACCGCCGACGAGGACGGACCCTTGTCGCTCGCGCCCCTATAACTATCGTACAATAAACATTGAAACAATTCACAAGTGTTCCAAATCGATTCAAATTTCGAATCAACGTACTTTATTAGTGATGGGAAGTGTTAAACACAGTGCGGGCATCGATAACGTACGATGACCGAAACTTTAAGTTGGGGAGAACGGAAAAAAGTTATGGTGCCCAATGCACTCCCGTATACAAAAAATGTGTGCTGGTAATATTGTGATGGCCTGATGGGATCGCAGTGTGGCCTATACAGTGTAGTTAGTGATGTGTACTGTGATATAAAATTTCGGCAGTCGCGTAGATGATTGCCGTTCTTGTGTGTGATATTATTAGTTTATTAGTTACCAAAGATTCCTGATGATCTTGTACATTAGTTTGTGTTTCATATTGGTAGTTTTAGGTGAGTACAGTTAACTCAACAGTTGGTTTATTATGATGGTTACGCTATCTTGAATATTTATTAGTATTACTACCATTAATTTTCATCCAAGTAATTATGACAGTGCTAAGATAAATTGTGCCGTAATAAATAAATCGAATACAATCAACTTCAGTTCGCTTATAACATAAATAGTTCTAAGTTGTAACTGTGTCTACATAAATGTTGACTGCATAATATTTCGTTTAGGCTATTGAACTTGACATAGTTGACATTGACATTAATAAATGTCACTTCCGTAATAAAAAATAAAAAAATGATTCGAATAGCGACGCCCAAAAATTAACGATTAAATCTAAATTTGAAAATCGACTAACAACGAAACGAACGCACCCGCATGCTATAATAGTTAGTAGTGATAAATTTAATAGTAATAAATTCCCAATCCCAACGTGGATGGATGTGTAGCTCCACAAATTCAGTTAACTTGACGTTATTGCCCGTGCTTACTCGTCCGCGTCAATTAGTACGTAGTTCATTAAAACCAACCTATTACAAGACCACACAAGGAAAAATAAAACTGAGATTTATAAAGCTCATGAAAACACATTTTGGTAGAGAAAATAAAGTAAAACTTGAGCACGCAACAAAATTCGATATTCCAAAACTCTTGAATCTTCTAAATGAAAAAGTTATTTGTAAAGAAAGTAAAAAACAAAAGATGAAATCAGATCACAGACCGTATCTGTGGAGTTTTTTTATTTAGAAACCTGAGCATCATACAGATAAGCGAATAGAAATTTAAAAATAATGATTCAGAATTCAGTATTCGTTATTTAGACTTGTCGGGTTTAATTCCATGGAAATAAATCGAATCAAACCTTCGAAGCAGGTAAACAAAATTCAGATACATTAATATTTCATATTCAATTATCGATGAAAACAGATAATCTAATAGAATACACGTGAAGGGAAACCTTCTGAAACCCAAGGGATGACCTAATCACCAAAATTTACTTCCAATCCCGGCCCAACTAATTGGAATTTTGATTATGTAGATTGTAATATTTCTTTTATACGATAATGGTGCTAATTCTTTTGTACATCGCACTAAGCCAGACTCTCTTTCTTGCACAGGTCATTGAAAAAAGACAGAAAATATTTAGAACTGACAAAATAGTCTATTCCCGTGTCTTTTAGGGGAAATTAAACGCGACATTTATCGATGGCAACTGAATTCTCATTGATATCAAGCATGTGGATTCATTTGACAGGACTAAATATCTTTTATTCTTTTCTCATATTTTTAGTTAGAAAGAGAATTAGTTTAGTTAGTAAGCAACAGAATCAGCACCATTAACGTACCAAGTTTAGTAATACTCTTGATATGAAAAGCCCAAGTCGTTTTCATAAACATTGTAGAGCTTATTATATTAAAATAAACTTTTAAGGGTTCTCAACGTAAGGCTTCATAAGAGATTTCATCCGGACCAATAAGTTACTACATAACTCATTCCCAAAACTACTTGACTTTAGATTTATAAATATTTGATTATTTTGTTAAACTTCTTACAGAAATTTTTAACAAGACTCAAATATCATACTTGTATAAAGGTGTGAGATAAAATAAAAGAATTTAATATCGAAGCTCGCTCCAAAATAGAAACTCCGCCTCCGCAATTTTAGTGATGTTATTATAACCATTTATCATAAAAATCGGAGTAGACCTCTCAATTTTGTGTCTGTTCTCCGAAAATTAAGGCTTGTTTAGCTAGTTTTTGTGCTCTTATACAACTTTTTCAATATTTCTCATCCTGTTGTGAGCTAAATTACGATCATAAATTGTCATATATGAAGCCAATAATATTATAGAAACAATATTATGTAGGCTCTAAATGATTTTATTATTTTCATCCGTAGGTATATAAAGATCCATAGTCTGTTCAGCAGTAAGCATTTAGGTATATTATGGTTCATGTTTGCGTATATAATCATCGAACTCATATTTTACTGTCGCACACTTTACGACCCTCTCAATTTTGTTCGTCTACCTTTCTAACTAATTTTCAATAAGGAACATTTCTGTCGAAATCTCTATAAAATATGCTGACATCTATACCTAATATCAACAAATAAATAACATTAACATTAAATACGTTGCCCATTCGATCTTCAACGATATTTTCAATGGAATCAAGGATGAAAATTTAAAGCAATATTTTTTTAGAAAGTGGCCCCGGCAAACCGTAGCAAACTAAATTAAGTCGACGTGACTACGGGCCACGATTTCTGTTCCTTTTAGACGTTTCTTTTTTATTTCTCAATGTATCTTTTACGTTATATAAGCTCTGTATTTTCGTTCGACATACCCTTGATGTTTTCTCAGACGTTATCATCCTGACATACTATTTCTGAATCGTCAAATAGATGAATTCTCATTTATTTAACTACGTCGTGCTCTTTTTTTCTAAAAAGGACGGTCTCAAGTAAATGCTGCTTTGCTTTGTAAATTAGTAAGAAAATGGTATTCATAAGATTATCATTATTATCTTCTCTCTGTTGTTTTCTTTTACTCGTCTATTTTTATAATAAATAATATTATGTCAAATAAACACTGCCTATCCATCTATGTAAGTTTCACATCACTAATATTTCACCGTAAAAAATGTAACACACAGTAATTTGAATTTGTAAGATATTCAAAAAATATATTTCCAAAGAAAATCAATTTGCTGTTATCTTATTGAAATTACGTTTTCTTAGTAACAGATTCTATAGTAATATTGCCAAGCTTATTTGCTTATTCCGCGATTTTATCAAACAAGAACTTATTGTTCTTACAATTTAATTTAACACCGCTTAATAAAACGTTATTTGAACAGAATTTAATATCTTTTACGTTAGTTCGTTTCGGTGGCTGCTTGTTGACGCACAGCGCCATCTATTGCTGAGTAGCGAAACTAAATTTACTTTGGCAAGCATTCTTCCGTTTTGCAAGTTAACTCTGTAATCTCTCCATTGTTTATTTTATAGTAGTGGCACAAATGAAACACATTTATTATGACTGACTTCGTAATAGAGCTTTGTTAATACAGTTCGCGGAAATGTGCTTAGACATACCTATTCATTAGATGAAATAACATGTATTACATTGGTAAAGTACACTTTGTTAGGCGAATTTATGTATGAAAGTCCTTTGGGAATGGAAATGGAAATTGTATAATAATATTTGGAGAAAGTAGTTACAACATCTTCTCCATCCAAGAATTTTTCGATGTAATGTTATGGTCGGTTTTGTTATTTGGTAACTTATACTAATTGCAAGACCTGTTATATTTTGCAGAGTTCCTTGTTTTACCGTTCGGCTAATGATGTTTTTTTTATCTACGATGTTTTTAAAATAAAAAATTAAAAAAAAAATTGCTTAGACCAAATAGCCTTTTAACCGTCGATATCAAATATTAGAAACAGAATGTAACAGAAAATGGAAAGTAAATAATATTCCTTAGTTACAGAAAACAATTTCTCCTCCGAAAAGCCATACATCAAAGAGATGTCAAAAAGAATAGAGTTATGCCTCTTCCGTTGCCTTTTGTTTGTGTTGAAAAAAAAAAAGCTAATAATAGAAGTTATGGTCTAAATAGCAAAATGTTTACCGAGAGAACTATCTCATGTCTATAGACAGCTCGTAAATGTGATCGTTGTGTCTATTATGTTGCCAATCACCACGTTTGATAGACATATTGGCAATCTTTATATGATTATTACAATGTTCTGAATAGGTATTGTTGCTCATAGGTAATATTTATTATGCACATTTGCTACTTTTTGCAGCAGAATCTAGTCTGTTGTCTGCCTTTTGCTTAAAAAAGTGAATGATGAACGCACAAACGCACGATTCTGCTGCAAACATTTGCTACTGTGCTATGACCATACTTCTGTTTGTTGTTCCAAATTCAAATCTCTTTTTAACACGCTTTTATTAGCTTCACCTGTAACTAACTAACTATGTAAGAAAATCTTAGAAGTTAAATTTGACCCACTTCCCAGTTTCCGATTGAGCTGAAATTTTGCATACATAAATTTTGGATGACAAGGGTTTTCTTTAGTTTTTTTTTAAACTATAATATTTTATTATACTAGAGAAGAAACGTCGAAACAGCCTCGGAGCTTGTCTTTTAAGTCCAGACATTTCTCAAGACACAAAATTATCTGGTGTGTGAAAAGATGGCTTATTTATAAGTCAGAATTATACTGCAAAATATTTGTGTCCTAAATAGCAGACTTTTGGTGTTACATCTGGAAGTCTAAATACCTTGGCTTTTAATCTAGTCTTAATTATGTCTGGTGTGGATTTAGATGGGTTTTGTTGTGGAAAGCTGTTTAGAGTTATTTTAGGTCTTTGTTGTGTTTATCCTTATGATGTTTTCATGTATAAAGCTTGATAGGTCATAAGCACGCAAATTAGAATTATGAAGTGATAGTAGTTATAGGTATATACACAAGAATTGTGTCTATATTTGGGGCTTCTTACAAGCTATTTAGAATATAATATTCTATAGTTTAAAAAAAACTAAAACATACGCTTTTGTCATACAAACTAAACGTGTATGCAAAATTTCAGCTCAATCGGAAACCGGGAAGTGGGTCAAATTTAACTTCCAAGATTTTCTTACATAGGTAGTTAGTTAGTTAGTTAGTTACAGGTGAAGCTAATGAAAACGTGTTAATAAAATAGCATGTGTAGTTCTTTATTTCATGTAAACTAGATACAGGTACTTATGAAATGTCGGGACTCTAGGTGCGCGGTTCCGAATAGTAGGTCCTATGGAGAAAACCGACAAGAAACTCCACTGAAACTCTTTTAAAAATAATAGATTACAATCTTGATTAGTACAATGTCGTAATAAAAACTGCGAGAATAATGTTATTTAATGTGAATAAAAAATAAGAATAGGATAATAATAATGATTTACCTCTGAATAAGATTGCCATTTAAACATCTAAATAGTTTATGACAAGCTATTTGATCATACTTATCATACTTAATTTCTCTCGTTTTGATTTAATATCTTTACTTTGCCATGTTTTATAACTCCATGTTCTAGAATTCTCTATCTATAATATTATATTTCGTAAAATTTATCGTTCGTTCACAATCGATACTTTTAGCAGCAGAAACGCGCGTCTTACCGTTCGTTGGCTGCCTTTTGCTTACAAAAAGTGAATAACAAACGCAAATACACGCGATTCTGCTGCTAAAAATATCGAGTCTGGATAGAAACATTCCAAAATCGTCAAAATCAAAACTATAACCTATAAATAAAAGAAAAAATACAACAGACTTAAGTAATGATAATTTAACTTGCTACTTATTCGCTTTCCCATTCTATCAATTTATGGATCTACAAATTCCGAGTATAAGCTAAGAAAAAGTAACATTTACAAGAAACAATAAAAACACTGTAACTACGATGCCATAACATACGCCATGTGGTTACAGACGTTAGCTCCCGTTACTTTTTACGTAAACAAGATAAACTAAACATTGTTGTAAGAAAAACTACGCTGCCACGTGTATTTTCGAGTACAGTGATGAAATGGATGCTAAAATATACACGTGTGTATGTATACATGAAAAGTTGAAAACCACGACAATATAGATTTGTTTTTGGCTTACTGTGTCGAGTCAAAGGGTTGAGGAAGACAGTTTTTTGTTTTGACGATAAACATGCATTTAATTGTTTAGTTTTGAGTATAAAAAAAATAAAAAATTACACATCTAAAAAACATGGAAATTTAATTAAAAAATTGTAAAGAAATTAAAATATGACATGTTTATTTTAAGGTGATAATTTTAAAACAAAATTGATAATATGAACAATTTTATGAAATCGATCCTTTTATTAAATGTAATGTGAAATGCAAATAATATATATTTATGTGCCTGTATAGTTTTTAAACAAGAGCCAACCTCTACCTAAAAAAACCAAGACAAAAACACACATCAAATGTTAGTTAACATCTAGTTGTTTTGCAGCAAATCAATTTTTATATCTTAATTTTTTTTTAATTAAGTAGGTTAAAAAAACATTTTTGTGATACTTTTACTAATTGTTAGAGTTTACAACAATTAATATCTTCTAGTGTAGTGATAAAAACATATTTTGTTCTCTCAAATATTTCAAGAATTTTGTAATTTTAATACTACTTAAATAAGAAAAATCTTTATAGGTTACGTAATCCCTATTTAAAAAGTTATAAAAATTACCTACTACATAAATCCGTCATGTCCATTATTAATTTCTGGTTAAACCTAATTTATAGTTTCGGTGCGGTTAAATTTAACTGTCGGCTTAGCTTCAACGCGATAGTTAAATATATTAGTTATTCTTTGCAGTCATAAAAACCAAGTTTATTGCGTGATAGTGAATTTTTCCGTGTTTTCTTATTTATACGACTTTATTTTGGATAGATCAAAAAGTTTATTCGATTCAATATCAAAAGTTTTCAGGTTTTTATGTAGCATAGTGTAGTGTGATTCATTTATATCGTGTTTTTATGAGAGTTTTATGGTAATAAAGTAATTTTTCAGTTAGGTATCTTGTCGAAAGTTGCAAAATAAACAAAACTGTTAAAAGAACAGTTTTCTAACTTTGAATAGAAAAGGCAAGCCGTACACCGTCATGGCTTTTAAATCATAACAGTTAACATTTTAGCTTTCGCTTCTTGGTTATTTGTGCCGTCGCTATGGCTACCAAAGATTGTAATTTGAACTGACCTATAACCTCTCTCACAATTATTTAAAACCAAAATGTACACTTAAACTCAGAACCTTCATAAATAACTACAGTTACTCAAGTCTATCATTTATCAATAATAGTATACGAGACTTAAAAATCAATTACTTTCTCTTTCCCAAATAAATTAAACACTTCACATTTACTGAATCCATAAAATAACAACACCACTTCAAAATAAGTTATTCACAAAAAGTCACATCACACCCCTGAAAAATAACTTCCTCTTCTAAATATAGTTGAACCGTGTAAACTAAAAGTTGATCCCCTTTATGAAGAACTGTAGTGGTAAACTTCTACCACAGATGTTATAAAACAAAACAGTCTTTGTTATTCGAGTTACGAAGTTGGTATAAAATTTTGTAACAAGAATTAAGTCTTGGATGATAGAGTGGATTAATCAGGTCGACTTATTAGTGATGAAGTCTTGTGTTATTAAAAAAGTCTGTGGAAGTAGATCAATCTGTACTGTGGAGTAAAATAAGAATGAGATTGTTACGCGAATGAAAACAGAATTGATGATGATGATGATGATATAAAACAAGTCCTAGATACCGTTTGCAGTGGCTAAGATAGAGTAAAAGTGATTAATGGAATTTTTGAAATAGAAAAACACACATAGAATATTTTTTCAACAAAATAGAATTCTGTCTCTTAAAATACAGGTTACCCTAGTTTAAGAAGCAGGCTTAATGTACCTACAGATTTTGCAATGGAATACTGTCTACCATAATAATCTACCTATCACCTGTTATAAACCTACATGCTATTTCTTGTACCTATCTGTATTTCTTGATAAATAAAAAAGAATATAAATAAAATAACCATAATCTTAGAACAATATCTATAACCAAAAAGTTGTAGCTTTAGTGAAAGATAAACTTAAATTTAATACACTCGCAACGACTATTTTGAGAACAAAAATTTAAAAAGTAATCTAAAAAAGTATCAAAACCGTAACATATACGAAACACTAAACTATATCTGGCCGTGTAGATTTAATAACGAAAATTCGCAGACGATGCAATTTTTACGAAAACTACAAGAAAAGTTCTCGCCAAAGTTACATTTAGGTTTTGAGACAGTTATTATTAGTAAAATAACTAAAATTCTAGGTTTCATGTTTCAGAACAAGTATCAAGTACTATTTTGTTTTGTTCGAGAGAACTCTCTGAACTTTATGCGAACTTTTAATGAATATTAGTTTTCGTTTTGAATTTTTAATTGTCTTTTATTAAAACCAAAAACGTTTTATTAATTTGTGATTCATGAAAGGATTCGCATTTATTAAACACAATAGAAGTTATAGAAATATTTTTAAAGTTTATAATTTCTGCTCGTATTTACTTACAACTGTTAATTTATAATTTTAACGCCATGTAATTTGAGAATTTTTGCACTATTCATTATCGCAGAAAATTACTGGAAATTCATATTTCTCTTTAAAAATATATATTACTTATTTTTCGTCATACGAAAAATGCCAAGTATCTATACCAATGCAATTTTTTACACCTTATAGAATGCAAAACAATTTTTGTATTATGATCGCTTGCTTTTACGAAGGTAAATAAATAATACTTAATACTCAAAGATACTGATATTCAGCCGCTTTTTGTTAAACTATATATCTAATACCTAGGTGGGATAAGCTATAGAATCGCCTAGCTGTTAGCATGATTATGATCGGTTATCCTTGCGTTAAAAATATTTCCTTTATACGCAAAATAAACACCCTATATTCGCTTACAGTTACACACACTATCAGGTACATCAAACCGTCTTGTTACGTCATATGACGTATCCCTCAAGGACGTTACAAAGGAAAGACTGTGTCTTTCCTTATCCTTTCTCGAAGGGAAAACAAATTGTTATTAACTCCTGAATAAGATATAATGTAGATAATATTTTATATGATTGATAAGGCTTCGTTATAACCCATTATTTGGGAACCACAAATATCGGATGTGATTAATAAAGGCTCAATTGTATAAATAAGGAAATAAACCAAAGAATTGGGCTTATTACATATCGGGAATGTTATAATGTTTGTTTGGCGTGTACGTATTTCTTTCTTTTGGGTGATATTACTGTTGTTTCTGCCATGTTATGTGGGCGGTTCTCGAGAGAGAGCGTAGCGCCATCTGTTATCGAATAGCGGTAGCAAAGAGGTCTTTATTTTATGTGGGCGAAGGATTCGCTGTTTGGATTCGTTTATAGAATGTAAATACGTGACTATTGTTCAAACGTGTTTTATGGATATGAAAATTTTAATACATATTTCATGATACTTTGTTTGTATTTACTGTAATGTACTTATGTACACACAAGCCCTATAAAGAAACTTTTTAAGACCTCTAAAAGTCTTTCGTAATTATAAAATATTTATTATACTTTATTTGCTATTTCTTTCGCATATTTTCCAGAAACTTTAAACCTTTTTCTTTACAATTCTTCGACTTTAGAACCGCTAATAATGAAAACTCGGAATAAATATCCCAAATAAACTCAAGATATGTATATTCAACATTATCATAGCGAAGTTTTATCAAACAAACACGAAGCCACGCGTGACGCGGCATTCAAATCTAAACAATACAAGATCCAACTTGTTATTTCTCTCAAATTTTAATGTTAATTACTTAACTTTTAGGTCCACACCCAAAATTTTACAACGTAAGAAGATGCGACTCGGTAAAAGGCTCGTAAGTCTCGTAACCCGAATTTTCGCGATCATTTTCCGAGATATTGCTGCTGGACAATGTTCGGCGGCGAACGGGTTGAATTTTATGGGAAATAGTTTTAAAATCGAGTCGTATTGTTCAATTTATTATTATATATGTATTTTTTTGGTAATTGCTTTAAATGATTGGTTAACTTCTACAGCAGAGAAAAAATATTTAAGATTAAAAGCTATTATGTTTTTTATGAAAATTATTTTATACGTTTTAGTGTTCTGAAGTCCGTTTTTACACGGTGGACGGAGAATACTCTCTGTTAAAAAAAACCAGCCAAGGGCGAGTTGGACTCGCGCACGAAGGGTTCCGTACCATTATCTATAAAAACGGCAAAAAAATCACAATAAAAAAGTTTGTTGTATGGGACCCCTTAAATATTTATTTTATTCTGTTTTTAGTATTTTTTGTTATAGCGGCAACAGACATACATCATCTGTGAAAATTTCAACTGTCTAACTATCACGGTTCTTGAAATACAGCCTGGTGACAGACGGACAGCGGAGTTTTAGTAACAGGGTCCCGTTTTACCCTTTTGGTACGGAACTCTAAAAACGATGCCCACACCAGGACATCTCCTGTGGCGTAATCATATATGGCACATGCACACACTCAGATCCGGGATCTGGAACAAATGTAGGCCATAAACATATTTGCTCCGTACGGGATCGAACCCGCAACACGCCGCGCAGAAGGCTGTGCCAACCGCGGCGTCAAATTAACAGTCGATCGCTTTCTTTAATTGCTTTGAACGATAAATCCAATAAAAAATTTCGGGTAAATGGAGCAATTATTGCCTGCGGTTGACGTGTGGAGTTAATAATGGCTCTATATGTACAGTTATTATTGAATTTGCTGTTCGATGAAAGCGTCAATTGGTAATAGCAAGAAATAAGGCTTTGTAATGCGAAGACACTATTAAAAAACATCTCTTTAACACAAAAACGATTTTAAATCTATATTATATAAAACAAAGTCGGGTTGTTCGAACACTTATAACTCGAGAACAGCTGGACCGATTTTTATGGTTGTTGATTTGTTGGATTTGTCACCATCCGGAAAAGCAGAATAAATATTAAAAACATTGGAAAATAGACGAAAAAAAAATTGAAAAAATATTTTCCCATTCAAAATGTTCATAGGTTTCGTATGTATGTAGTTAGGTAGATAGGGTAGGGTAGGTAGGTAGGTAGATAAGGTAGGTAGGAGGTAGATGGGAAGCAGGTAATTAGGGTAGGTAGGTAGGTAGGTGCGCCGTAGATACTTAGTGCTACCCGTACGAAGTCGGCGCGGGCCGCTAGTACCTATATATGTTTAAATGATATATATTTTTCTTTCTTCTTTCTTTCTTTCTTACCAATATCTGACGGCACGGTTGGCGTGGTGGCTAAGCGATTAGCTTTCTACTCTACCTGTCCCGGTTCGATCCCTACACGGAACAAATATTCGTATGTCAGATGGTTGTTCCGGGTCTGGGTGTGTGTGCATGTGAGATATATGTTTGTAAATATTACCCTCGATACAGGAGAAATTCTAATGTGGGCAACCATTTTTTTTTATTAAATATAATATTAAATTTTGCGGCTCGTTACATTTGATCGGTTTTTGATGACGGTTAACAAGAATTTTAGTTATATCAATAATAATCTTAAAAAAATATGAGTATTGGTGCGCGTGAGCGAATCGTGAATTATTGAGTAATGTGGTGTGAATTTATGTGAGTAATCTATAGTTTATTCTTGGCTTAAATTAATTTAAATTTAAACTATTATTATAAAGAGAAAAGATTTCATTTTTTGTAAATTTGTTTGTAGTGGATAAACTCAAAAATTAGTGGCACCGATTTAAAAAAATACAGATCTCTCACCAGCAGAATGCTATATTATCACTGAGTAAAATAGGAATAAGCGAAAAAAATGTAATTATAAATGTTTAATAAAAAATAAAAAAGTCTATAATTTATAAATATAACACACGGGCGAAGCCGCTGGCGGAAGCTAGTCCTTAAATAACTAAGTACTGCTAACAATATTAAGGGTCAGGCATAAAGTCTAGGCAAAAAAGTAGGTTGAAATGCAGACGTTAATAAATCTGTCTGGATCCTTCCCTAGACAGACATTTATCCTAGTACCCACCTTGTATGGACCGAATTGTCCTCAGTTTTTCGTGCTGTATTTACCAACAAATTAAAACATATGGGACAAGTTAAAAAAAAAATGTTATAAATGCTTTACGCCAGGGTTATTAGTGAATCTGAGTATAAGTAACCTACCAAAAATGATCTTACAGAATTTACTTTTAAAATTCATATTTCCTGAATCTTGTCAACATACTAATAAAAATCTACATGACCCGTACATACGGTTCATATTACCTAATATATAAAATAGTATCAAGATAACTCCCGTATTAATAAATAAGTAGATCTGAGACCTAACAACGGCTAAGACGAAGGCCGAATAGTCAGCCCGCAGGCCGAATATCAAATATTCTGTAACTGTTATTGTTTGCGGCATTTTTGCCCAGGCTATGTTGGGACGAGAATTTGAATATGATATTTGGATTCTAGGGATACAAAAGAGCTACCACCAGAAATGATACCATTTTAACTACCGACAAAAAAGAAGCAGAAGAAGTTTTTAAGTTTGTAGCGTATATCTGTGTATCTCTTTGTGGCATCGTAGCTCCAAAACGGATGGACCGATTTCAATGTATTTTTTTTATTTGAAAGCTTTTTTAATCGGGTATCATTTTAGCTATGTTTCATGAAAATCAGTTCAGCCGTTCAAAAGTTACAACTCTTTTTCTAGTTGGAGTCGGGGGTTAACTGCATTGAAATCGGTTCATCCGTTTTGGAACTACGATGCCACATACACAGGTCCACAGTTACACAGATACACACTACAAACTTATAACACTCCTCTTTTTTGTCGGGGGTTAAAAAGAGTCTTTGTTAAAAACTATTAAGTATGTACAGATAATAATAAGAGTTCAATATCTTTAATATTTCAACTACCTACATATCAACGAATAGTTTAATATCTTTAATGTCACATACTCAACTGGATATCAAATCAAATATTTGTATTTGTAACCAATATAAATATTTGTACTGATACGGGAATTGAACGGTCGATCCTTATCAAGAAAAGCGGGCGCTTCTCCAAAATTTAACAGTCTGTAACTGACAACAGATTAACCGAACGATATAAACTAACCGTAGGCAAACGAACTTGCCTCTTAGAAAGAAAGAAAAGAAAGAAAATACATTTATTAGACATCACAAAAACCAACACAAACTAAAATAAAATAAAAAATCAAACTACTACGAATCTTACCCACAAAAAAATAAATCCAGCCCATTATTGTCCCACTGCTGGGGACGGGCCTCTTCTCAGAATGTGAAGGGTTAGGCCTTAGTCCACCACGGTGGCCTGTTGCGGGTTGGCGGACTACACACACCATCAAGAACTTGATGAAGCCCTCTCAGATGCGCAGATACGCTACGATACGATGCGATAGCCATTTATGCAATAAAAAAACCACGTTTATATAAAAAAAATCTAAAAATTCTATCTATCCCGTAAAAGAAAATAGCGTGAAGAAGACAGTAATATCTCAGCCTTAACTAAGGTTGTACCATAACTTATCTCCTGTCACATATATGTAGCAAATAGACGGTTTTCCCACCCCTACAGATGATTCATTGCGAGGGACAACTGTATCTGTATCATGAGCCAGTGAATCGTAACCATTTGTTTTCGATTAATGTCGGCACAATTGCGAGACGGGCCGATATTAATTGAAGTGTTCCGGTTTTTGTGCCTGCACTAGTCTTGTAATTTTTTTTTGTTTTGCTTGTAACCGCTGCACTTGTTTACAATTGATGGACGTGGGCTTTCAAATTGATTGATTTTAATCATCTTTGGAAACTGCGCCGACGATTCTCATATCTACAATCTACATAGGCCCAACTACATTTCTAAGAGTAGCTAAAGGAACTAAGCAATTTCTTCTTAATATTCTAAAAAGACAACGTGGTTGAATGTATTCTAAAAAAATTAAGTTCAAAAACTAAAACCTGAGTAATGAAAAAGTAATAAAACAAGAAAATATTAATATAATATTCATAGTGATGTTTAGAAGATAGAAAGAAGTAAAGAAAGAAAATACATTTATTCAGCACGGACATTGACAACACACGAGAGAGAAATAAAATAAAAATTAACTTAAACCTTTAAACAGATAGATATAGCACACTAGGTTTTCTTTTAAATATCGATACTTGAGGGTGCGTTTACAGATATAGTTAAATCAGACTTTTGTATATATTTTTGTTTTTTTCTGTTGGTAGCCAAGAACTTAGATAAAGTATACTAGAATAATTTTCAAATAACTCTTCAAAATCTTAACACTTTTATATTTATATATAATATCATTAAAAACTAACAAGAGTCCAAATATTACTTTTGCCTTTTTACTATTAGATAATTAATGAAAAAGTGGCATAACTCAAAAAAGTGTCACTTTATTATTTTAACTACCTTATCTCAAAAGTGGTACTTTTGCATTATCTTATTGTGTGGTAAAACCAAGCGAAGAAAATGCTCAACTCTCGTTCAAGCAATTCTATTTAAACGAATGAACAAAGGCGCCTTAATAAAATCATCAGCGGAAATGTACAATAGGTGCCTGTAATAATATTAACTTTTGTTAGAGAATTTTCATTGTTTTTGTAGGGTTGGTAGTAGATGTGTATTCATCGTAAAGATAAAGATATTTTTATTTTGCAAACATGGGTAATACACAAAGCATGGTGGAATAGAAGAATTTGGGCTCAGCCATGTTTTACCAGTAGGCGTGCAAAAAATCAAAAAGAAACAGTGCAAGTCCAGTATATACACTGATCACTTGTTGTATCATAAAATAATTACATTAAATCTATAATATCATTCAGGGTTACAATAATTACTTAATAATACTAAAAAATGCAGCATTATATAAATTCTTATTCTTATCAATATGCCATGCAGCAAACACTTTTGCTCCTTAGGGTTGTTCTAGCACTATGAAGACATAGCCTACTATTGTATACTACTATCGTCGCTATCTATCGTAGTATCTATTTTAGCCTACTATCGTATGACATTCCGTCTGTTTCTTTTACACATGTTCCCCATGGCATGACAAACAACTGAATATTGTCTGCTTTTTTATACAATGAATATGTTTATGGTACAAGAATTATGAAAACGATTGTTTACCCTTGTAAGAGTTCATATTAAACAGCTGATTTTGTCTTAAACATCTGTTACATTATCGGTAACCTCAGATTTAATAGTTTTTTTTTTTAAAACGCTTCTTAAGCATTTTGTCAAATTCGGTCATCATCATAGAAACCTGTGACCAGCAGTGGACATTTACTAGTTGAAATAATGATAATGATCACTATCCGAGGATAATTATTATTCCTGGCAAGAATGACACGTTCAGTGATCCGATCCCCAAATCATTGAGTACTAATTAGTTGACCAATTACGTATTACGTTATTACTCATTTTAATAGTTTCAGTTGTAATCCAGTTCTGTTTTCAACAGCAGTTCTCTGGATATACTTAAATAGGTAATAGAGAAACCGTCATGTTTATCCGGTTTTCTATAGAAATTATTGAAAACAAAGCTACGTAATTGGCATAGATTATCGCCGGATACCAAGCTTCGGCATCCCTACTCCCAAACAGAGCAACTTGGCAATGGAATTCACTTGAATTTATTAATTCCGAATTTGTAATCGTGTTAAACTTTAATTTCGAAGGGCTACTGTTTTGGCAATTATGCTTAAGGGAATTATGTGTACGTGTTTAGAGAACGTTATTTTTAACGCCCTTTTGGGCTATAAAAATTAGGATGGCCGTTGGTACGCTGTTTTATTTAATTTGATCGTAGCGTTTTTTGTTATTTGTTAAAACAAGGTATCTACTTTTTTTGGACTGTGCTTTAGTACTGCGACGTTTTAAAAGTCAAAAGTAAATAACGTTTATAAGCCTCTTTTTGCGCATAAAATTATTTAAGATGACATTCTTGCTTTTGAAACTCGCTAGAATATTGATGTTCCTATTTCATTAAAAAATCGCACGCAAACTGACTTAAAACGAATATCTAGAGAAAATTATTTCGATGCTCAGAAGGCGGACGTTCCGACACTTAGACCGTCAACTTACATACCTTTGCCAATTCCTTTGAAAAACACAAGGATAAAAGTGCATCGCTAATTGAATCATCACGCCTACCACCTTTCGACGTGAGTCACAGCTGAAACCGCAGTTGTAGTGAATCACCTATAATTACGAATTTTTATTGCCCTCCTAACTGATTTCGTGTCGGTAATTTTATGCGTTAGGGTTCATTGAGAACAACGTTCATGAGTTTTCTGTTTAATATACATTTTTTATTTATTTAATATTATAGCTTTTTTCATACTTGAACATAATCTAAAGAAAAACCTAGTTTAAATGACAAAATACTAATCAATCAAATCATACAGTGTAATATAATTATTATGGTAGTTAAAAAAAAACGTTTCTAGCTATACTGACATAATACAGAATAATCCTATTTATTTTAAAACTGTAATAATATTATGAAATCATTTGTAGTCACGTTTAAATTGCGACGTAGTTTTATTTATCGTCAAATGAACCTGCTTGTTGTCAGTCTATACGCTATAGCCTATGCCTATAAAGAAAGAAACGTTTTTTTATGACCAATGTTTTATGGAATGAATAGAAAGAAAGAAAGGAAAATAGTTTATTGACACAACATAAAAAAAAAACAGAAAAACATGTAAAAAAATAGCCAGTTATTATAATAAAACAGAAAAAATAAGTATTCAAAATATTCAAAAATTGAACACTACAGAACGATTCGTGATTGACCGCGATTTTTTTACCTGTATTCACACGTTTCATAATAATGGAACCCTAAATAATAATAGGTGGTCGTGTACAAAATGGCATTGGCTTTATAATTTTTTTATTTACGCAAAAAAAGTTAATTTGGCTATTCTGAATGGTTATTTCCTGTTTAATGTTGCCTACTGTAATTTTGGCGTGACCAAGAGGGCCGTTGCGTGAAGTGGAGTTTAAATTAATATTTAGTTGTACTTAGTAAACGATAAAGAATTAACTACTTCAGTTATAATTTATTGTTAGCTTCCGCCTGCCACTTTATCCACGTGGTTAGTAATATCCATCGATGTCTATAGATATGCTTAGTGAACTCAAAAAGTGAGACGTGTCAGGTACTCCATTTTCAGAAAAATGAAGTAGTTGATCACCAGACAAATGCCGTTTACAAACATAATTATTAATTTGTGTATTGAATAATAAATATACAATAACAGTAGCTATTCCATTAGTGCATGTATCGCTGTTCTATTTAAATATAATTTGAACATTGTTGAATTTAGAATTTGACGTCTTCAAAAAATACGTCTCATTTTTTTAGCTTCCCTTTGTATGACAGAGCGTATCTATAGACATCGATGGTAATATCTTTGTCTAAATTTTCACCCGATTCCAGGTGGAAATTTCAAAATTCTTTCTTAGTTTTAGTCGTGAAACTAAGCAAACTACAAGTTTTTGAAGTATCTTTATTACGATTCAATTGATTTGCCAGAACGAATTTTCATGGTATTTAGATGTTTAATCCTAATCTGCTATTTAGGATCTACTATTTGGAACCGTGCACCTAGAGTCTCGACATTTCATAAGTGCCTGTATCTGGTTTACATGAAATAAAGATCTATTCTATTCTGTATTTCATAAAATGTATAATACTGCAATGACAAAAATAAATCTTTTAAATTCTGTGTTTAAGAACATTTTAAATTGCTACTTGCATTAACTATCATGTTACTGTGATTGCGAGGTCAGAGATCACATAGTGAATAATTGATGTTCGGTTACTAGGCCATCGAATAGAAGTCCGTTGACTCACATCCTAGAAACAAATAACTATAGGTACTCAATCATTTTGACACAAAAACCAAGACATTAAAAGCACAGTAGCGCTATTGCAGATACTGGTGGGATTTCTTCACAATCTCATTAGGCCAACCATAAACAAAACATTAACAATACATACATTTTTCAAATTTAAAAATGGAATGTAACCCCATTAGTCGTTTGAAAAAAGAACTACTTTCTCCATTCTATTTAAAAAGTTACGCTTCACGTTAAAAGCAATTGAGGCCGACGAATAAAGAGTTCATACTTCATAAACATAGAGTAACGGTACATTATTTTCGATTTTGAATTTAGAATGGAAGAAAAAACATACGGTGTCAACTGCTTGTCAAATCGCGCAAATTGTAATGGGCTCTTTACAAAATTGCTGATTGTGGGATTCAACAGTCATCGTTGAATTATTATTAAAGGTTTTGATTGCTGTTTAATTGTAAACCTCGGACGGAGAAATTGTCGTCTCGTGACAGAATACGTACTGTAGCGTTGTAAGACGATAAGCCTATTAGCAAAATAAGTATTTATTAAGGTTATCTGCCTTAGCCTTTGATAAATGCGGCTTGAGTGATGTCAATGAACCTACAACGATGTGCCATGATATCATCATCGTATCAGCTGTACGCATCTTCCCTATGAAGTACTTATAACCTTGCTGCTTCTTCTACATAGCGTTATTTATCCTGACTTTCAACAAGGTTCATTTTTCAACCGGTAGAAAGGGAAATTATTATTTTTTTTGTTTCATTTAGGTCATTTTTGACAAATTAACACAGGTTTATAATAACAGCCGTTTAGGCATGCTAAACACATGTACCTAGCGCATGTTAAACTGTCGATTAGTTATAAACTTCTGTTTATTCGTCGTTTAACTTAGTTCTTAGGGGGGGTAAAAGTATCTGTTCTGAAGTAGTCACTTAATAAATTATTCAATTCCGAGATACCTATTTGCTAAAAGTTTTGCCATATCTGTGCGCCAATTAGTCACAACACAACTAGGTACTAAAACATTATAATACTGTACTAACTCAAAAAAATTAATACTTTCAGATTTTTCTTTTAAGATAGACGATCTCGTTTGTTTGAAAGTCCGCAAGACGTTATACTAATTAAGTAGGTCACGGAACAAAGAGTTCACTTCATAAACAGTAAACATTGTAATAGAACACTATTGACCTGACGTTTGGTTTGAACAATGCCTTTTATCTCATTCCACTGAACTTTAAATTCGATAACCTGTGAGAACAGCAAATATTTCTAATTTGATATGTTATGCGATACTGGCTGTGTAGGTTTTTTCTTTTGTCTTTGGTATCGCGATTTAAAAATATGAAGTGTTCGAAATATGAAGATTGGGCAACGGCTTTTTAAATGGCGTTCGTTTATCTTAATAATAATATAATTACTCAAACGTTAGACTTATATGTTTTTATCTATAGTGTTTCAATACAAACATGTTTTTGTAATATCTAAAGTGTATCTAAATGTAAGCAATAGAATATTTTGTCGAAGAATTCTAAATATACTGAATACTCCAGTTTAGGTATAATGGTTACCTATTCGTTGTTACTGGGAACTCAAGGAAATAAATTATCATGATAATGCGGGTATGACGTCAAAGCATACAGATAGGTATCAGTTTAATTTCTTCATACTTACATACATTCTGAATACATTTTAAAAATGGAAGTTATGACATCACAAAATACAAGGAATGCAATATTGAAGACGGCATTCCAATTTTAAATATCAAATACCCATTCTAAATTCAAATGTGACGTTTGATTGATAATTTCCGCCATGTTTTATTACAAAATGTAATATTGTGATGTTTTAATAATTACACGCAATTTATTGAAAGTACTTTTTCTTTACGAATGTTATTTGATTAATGGATTGTTTAATCAAATTAATGTAATTCAATTAATAGATATTGAAATTTACATAATAACTGGCTGGCTGTATTGCTATTTTTACCCGACTACGGAGAGGGTTACCTATATGTTTGACCGGTATGTATGTATGTATTTGCTATTTTTCTCAATTACTTTGATGTACCTAATATTTATCTCCGTAAAATATCAGAGCGTTCGAGACTTACAAATTGAAATAACCTTGCAAAAAAATAATTATTTAGCTACTAAATACTCCAATAAGAAAATTTTCCTTATACTTATACAGGTTGACTTGAGAGACGTGATCAGAACTTATTATTTTTAAATCAGTAAATGATTGCTATTTCCGAACCATGGTAATGTGCTGTCACTTGAGTGAGGTGCTGCTAATAAGGGCCCAATGCCGCAATACCCTTTATTAATAACCACAAAATCTCACTATAAATTCATACATTCTTGGTTTAAAATTCCTTACTATTAAGAATGTAGCTCAACCATACAATTTATTTATATATTTTTTAAATACATTTCCCCTCCTTAATTTGTCTCTTATATCGTGTGTACAGACAGACATACAGACATCTCACATGCACACACACCCAGACCAGAAACAACTATCTTTAAGCCATACAGATATTTGTACCGTGCGGGGATCGAACCCGCGGCTTGTGTCGCCAAGATCGAATTCTAACATTTTTTTTTTCCTTGTTCACAGCTGATCCGTTGCCAGGCAAGCACGTACCGCTAGAGAGCTATGAGAGCGAACTGGAGAGGGAACACGCGTTACCCACGTCCGTCCCAAACGCTGACATACTCAAGACTAACAGCAACCCGACGTATCATAAGCCGAGGTAAGTTTTGTCAGAGACAATAAATAGAATAGATTTTTTTTCATATACAACGTGTATCAGAAATGCGTTGTCATATTTAAGTGTCAATAATAATCAGCTGTCTCATACGTTAAGGTAGAGTGGGTAATGGAGTTTTGTATGGGACAGCTGATAATTTTTTTCGGGAGAACGATGTTGTCAGTTTGTTTGTCTGACCTTTAAATATGACGCTTTTCTGGTACACGTTGTATATAACTTAATTCCAGTAGATAACAGGCACTTAAGAACTGTCAAGACTCAGCTCGGTAGATCGAGTAAAAACTCTAATGTAATAATCTAATCTAATGGAGAAGAACCAGCAAGAAACATCATGGACTCGTTTAGAATAGTATTAATAGAGTACCCTGTGAGAGTTTCCCCGATGCCGTTATTAAAAGGCCTAATTGGGATCGAGCCTAAATATTGCCATCCACAGGGCACTATTCTAAACTTTTCATTGAAACCACAGCCTCACAGTCTGCACCCGCACCTGCGACTACTAAGCTAAAGCGGATACATATTTCTTTTTTTTCTTTTTTTAATTTAAAAAACAAAAAAAAAAAAAATAGTTCATTATCATAAATCCCAAAATGGTATGGTCTGTAATCGCGATTTTACGCGATGCGTAAAACGGTCAATTCTTAACGCGGCGCGCGTAAAAGGTAGATTTCTCACGCACCGTTTGATTCAAATCGTAAAATTGGCATAACCTAGCAGTATCATTTACAAACCATTAGTTTTATACAGGGTTGGCGACAATTAAAAACGGTCTTTAATTTTTAATAAAAAAAAATCATTTGCTTTCATAAAGAAAAAATACATTGTCGCTCAAAGAAAGATTAGCGACACGAATGAGTTATGATAAAAGGCTTTTTTTTTAAAACAAGCTAGTTATGTAAATGAAAATAGCTAAGCTAAATATTGATTTTACCCCACGGTTCTGTTTAAACTTAGACAGTCAGAGATATGAAAAGAATCAAGGAATATGAACTAATTATAGCATTTCTGCTACGATTTTTAAATCATTTTCACTATCTTCTCTGTCATGATAAATAACAAGACTTCTATTTTCTTTAAAAAAAACGGTGTTCCACAATTTACGCTCACCAAAATAATTTTCCACCACCAAAAGTTGCTCCCAAAACGTATAAATGTTCACCAAAACTATTTGACTAAAAATGTAAATAAAATTTAATAATACTAAAAGAGTTTCAGCAAAACACGAACTCTGTTAAAGTAGCTTTAGGTGCGCTAAGCTACGAACATGTATACACGGAAAAAACGACATTGCAAGCTCCATCTGAACCAAGTACTCGGTTGTAAATAGCAATGACTTGTGTATTTCTAGCCGTTCCTTTTTTTCAGTGTAGTTTTATGATATTTCTTCAACGCAATTTGGTGAACATTTGTCTGTTTTGGTAGTTATTTCTTGATATGAAATAGATATATTTCTGCGTGTCTACCGCGTAACTAAAATGGTAATGAACATCGACTCTGGTAATAAACTTTAGTACGATCGTGGGGGAAACCTTTGAAAAAATACTGATCATGAAGATGGGAATCCCAGCAGCATGATCGGTAAAAAAATTACAAGGTAGCTCGAAGCTTAGCCTCTCACGATCGTATTGAAGTTTAATACCAGAGTTGATGTTCATTACCATTTTAGTTACGCGGTAGACCCGCTGGTAAACTTTTAAAAACAATCCATAGAAAATAATAAATAGTAGTCACAACCCTATCATAATTTTTGGACATTATCTCCCACAAATAAATTAATTGCTTATTTTCACGAATAACCAGTTCAATAACTTTATAGAGATCTCAAAATCTCATTTCCCGTGATTTTATTGAATCGACATCATTAAATTGTTTATAATCTTATTTTATGGCTTTATTTTCGAACTAATCTCGTGATTTTATAGAAAAACATTTAATTAGCTGATAATTATGGTCGGACGTTAAATTATCCAAGATATTAATATGCAATGACCTAGCAACTTGTCATCACATCATCAACCTTTCATTTCGTTAGCTAATCACTTCGTCCATACGCGTAGCCAGGATCTTAATGGGGAAGAAGGGTACTGGTGTACATTTAGCAGGTTTTTAGGGTTCCGTACCCAAAGGGTAAAACGGGACCCTATTACTAAGACTCCGCTGTCCGTCCGTCAGTCAGCAGGCTGTATATCATGAACCGTGATAGTAAGACAGTTGAAATTTTCACAGATGATGTATTTCTGTTGCCGCTATAACAACAAATACAAAAAAAAAATGGGGCTCCCATACAACAGTGATATTTTTGCTCGTTTTTATAGATAATTTGAGATAATATAACGTGAATAAAAAATAAGATAATAATAATTGCCATTGCCTATTGCCATCTACCGGCTACTACTGCAAACTCCAGGCTGCTATTGACAATTCCCATACAGAAAACAAAGTATATAATACTAAGTATAACACTTTACCGGCCCGGGAATAGAACCCGGAACCTCATGCTTAGCAGTTGCGATAGCGACTACAAAAGCAATGACGCAGTCGACCAGTATATTAAGTAATTCAGAATTTATTAAGTAAAGTTCTTAAGTGCAATAAAGAAGTGATTGGTCTACTTAAACTTAAATTATGTCACGAAACCATTTAGTTAATTTATAACAAAAAGAAGGAATAATTTAACTTAGAAGACATTACGTCTCTTAATGTGCCTTTTTATTACGCAACTTCCAAGTTTCTTCCATTCAAATATAATATAATCTCGCAAACTATAAATAAAAATTAAATGGAGCAATCACTACATTAATCCATTGCATTTTTGGGGATCTTAGTGTCATAATCAGGTCCATCGTGGAAGTAAATATTGGTGCTGATTCTGTTGTTTACGAACTAAACTAAATTATTCTGACTAAACTAACTTAATTTTACTAAACTATTTCAGTGGAACTAAACTAATTTAGTTTAACTAAACAATTTTTTTTTTTACTTAACTAATTTAATCTTATCTATTAATAGGAATTATATATCTTTCTAACAACTATGTCCTTAATTATTGGTATAATAACCCTCTACTGGGTTTCTGTACACTTTCCGAGTACCTAACCCTACATAGCTCCGTAGATCCCAAACCTGCAGAAATGGGGTGCTATTTCTACCCTATCACCGCTTCGGTGAAACAATAAACTGTTTAAAACAACACCAAAATTCCATTCCAACAACAACGGACCGGCCATGAGTGCAACTGACAGGAAAGTATTTCCCCCTACAGAATTTTCTTTCATTGTACACAGATCAATCAACGGCGATATTGATGGAAGTTGGAACAAAGTTTAAACATCGTATCTCAAAGTTTACTTAACCTTCTTAAAAGAAACGTGTCTAGATTGTGTGGGCAGTGTTACCAAGTCAGTATAAAAAGCGCACTGAATTTGCTTAAAAACGCTAGAATCATGCGGATTAAGAAAAAACGCGCTAGTTCAAAAATAGAAATGAACGAACTTTTAATGTTAACAAATTGCAAAAAAAAAACGTGTTTGAACAAAAACACGACCAACAAGAATGATCAAATGAGCGACTTCATAAAAAAAAGCAATAAAAACATTTAAATGATTTTAAGCGCTAGATTGAGCGCCAGGTGCTTAATTTTTTTTTGGGCGCTTTCATATCCAGTAAAGCTTTCGATCCAGTGTTCAAAGCGTTAAGTTGGCAACACTGTGTGTGAGTGATGCATCGGATAGTGCAAGCTTGAAGCGTTAAAATACTTGAAATAAGTTTATTGATGTATTCAGTTTTAAGACGAATAACCTCGGGTCTTAATCTATGTTCCAAATTGACAGATATGGGTGACACTTTAAATAATATCTTTGAAGCACCAACTTTGTACTTACTATAAATAAAATAAATGTACCCATTACTCTTCTCAGAATGAGAGGGGTTAGGCCTTAGTCCACCACGCTGGCCTTGCGCGGGTTAGCGGACTACACACACCATCGAGAACTTGATTATGTGGCCGTCTCAGATGTACAGGTTTCCTCACGATGTTTTCCTTCGCCGTTAACGCAAGTGATAATCAAATTCTGATCCGCACATGAATTCTAAAAGTCGGAGGTGCGGGCCGGTTTCGAATTCAGACCCTCCTGCATGGAAGGCAAGCGTTCAACCGCTAGGCAAATCAGATTGTAGTTTACCTACTAAAGTAGTTAAATCAGAGACATTTTGATTCGGTATGTTTTATACACTTATTTGTCAAAGCAAATGTTTATTTTTTATGCTTAAATTATTCTCTTATTCTTTATGGACCATGTTACGTGTAAGAACTACTTGTGGGTATATTTGGATAGCAGGATGGTCGTGATAAAATAAATCACTTTCTTGATTTAATCTTGCTTGTATTTCTTCTGAATTGGATTACATAGAAAGGTATCCAATAGGTACTGATATACCAACTCCAATTTGATAGCCGAGTTACAACCAATTTTCAACAAGACTCTAAGGTACACACATTTTCCTGATCGACTCGAGTTGAACTCTTTGTCATCGAATCGTCCATAGATATACATACAATTTATAGACTGATCATAGACAAAATATCGATAAAGCTTGGTTACAACAATAATGGCGCTAGTAGTATGAGGACTTAAAATATTATTTACTTACTAATTACTTATTGAACTAAACATGTTATTTTGCAATAACATTATGAATTTTATGTTGTTTCTATCGCTCTCGGGAGGAAATCTTTGAGAATCATTGTTCCAATACTATTAAGCATCAGTGGACTTGTTCATTATTCTAAAGTTGGTATTCATTTGAATGAAAACAAAGTTTTATAGAAACTTCGCGTATTCTGCTTCGAAGACTTCGCCTAGTTTGTTTTTGTGTAGCATTGATTTGATTGGCATATTTATTAGTCCCTCAGAAAGCTTTTTAACCCCCGACAAAAAAGAGGGCAGTTATAAGTTTGTAGTGTGTATCTGTGTATCTATCTGTGGCATCGTAGCTCCAAAACGGATGAACTGATTTCAATACAGTTTTTTTAATCGATCGAGAAAAGACCACCCGCGTTTCCTCTTAAGGATCCTTCATAAATTATAATTAATAATAAAAAATAACCCAGCCCATTACTGTCCCACTGCTGGTTAGGCTTTAGTCCACGACGCTGGCCTGGTGCGGGTTGGTGGACTACACACACCATCGAAGACTTTATGAGGTCCTCTCAGGTGTGTAGGTTTCCTTACGATGTTTTCCTTCACCATTAACGCAAGTTATAATCAAATTGCGATCCGCACATAAATTCGAAAAGTCAGAGGTGCGGGCCAGTTTCGAACTCAGACCCGCCTGCATGGAAGGCAAGCGTTCAACCGCTAGGCTATTACTGCTAATCATAAATTATAGGTACCTTAATTTTGTTTAAATATCTGTCCCTATATTATTAGCTTCGAAGATTCCACTTGAAATATGAGCAAGACTAACAATGTCGATACTCCTATTTATCTAAGCCGTCGTCGTCTTTAATCCCACTCGCGTAGGAGTTGATTACTACCCTCAAACCACAGATTAAAGATAACTTTTAATTTATGCCACAGTAATTAAACTGCTAAAGTACTGAATAGAATGTAAATTTTAGTTAACTATGAACTCTTGGGTTTAAGTTATTGTACGCCTTTCGTTAGGATTCTTCGAGTTTTAATAAAATACGTGACAATAAAAGTTTAACAGGAATTAAGTTGGAGCTACAAATATGGCGGACACTGCTGCCGCCATTTTAATTCGGTAGACTGTAATTTGAATTTTACTGTACCATTTTTAGAAGAAAAGAAAAAATAAACTTTTTCGCATGATAAAGTATGGCAAGATTTATTTATTTTACTAAATAATTTATGTACACACATGAGAAGACACAGAATTCATGAAAGATGAAATAGAAAGACAACAAAAAAAAGGAGAAAAACAAAGTTAAAGATGTTTTTATTTTTTCAAAATAACTATCAATGTTACAGAAAATTTTTAAAAATTGTTTTTTTAAGAAAACGTATTGGTTTCCTAACCGATTTTTTTTTATCTGTCAGTCAGTTTGTTCTTATAAAACCAAGGATAGCATCTTTTCCGTTAGTCATAAAGTAAAGTTTGGCACTCGATCAAACTATTAACTTTAGATAGTAAAATAAGTTTATAGGCGTATTACGCTGGCATAGGAACTAATGGACCTATTTTAGATCTTTTATTCATGTATGAAGTCTTAAAAGGTACAAGCTTTCTTATAATGTATTCTGAAGTTTCTGACCTCGAGGCTTGTATTCTGAAGTTTGAGACCTTGACCTTGAGGCTTTTATCTTCGCCAAAACTGAACCTCTTTGTCTCAAAATATATTTTCCTGTAGGACTGATTTTTAGACTCCCAATATAAATTTTCTTTCTCCAATTGCACTTTGTGGTCTCTTGACTCTGGACCAATTTACCCCAGTTTCCTTTATTTTGTGACCACCATTATCAAATTAGAGGCCACTGCAGTGGATGAGTGAGGAAATATTGCCATAATCAGAGCTCTTGCCTGAATGGTAATTGCATTACTCTTGCCCGTGATTACAGCTGCGCGTTTTATTTTTATGAAAATAAAATATAGCCTATATCAGTGTCTTTCTATTAGTGAAAGAATTTCTAGAATCGGTTCAGTAGTTCCTGAGATTATCCCCTACATACAAACAAACAAATTTTACCTCTTTATGTTATTGGTATATTTAGGTATTTATTGCACAATGTACACATAAATAAGTTGTTATAAACTAACCTGGTACATGACCCTGTTAGGGTGTTGCAAGTATTAGGACAGGCGGTAACATTAATATTATATTTAAGTTATGTTAAAATGTTTATATCTAATAATCTATCTATAATTATTTATTCTATATTATGTTATAAATATAGTTATATAATTTTACCATCTTACATATTTATTATAATAATTATTTTACTAAATACCATATTATTATTATTCTAATAACAATTCTATAAATTATTTACCATTTATCATCCATAAATTCTTTTATATTTAAGTAAATAAGTATTATAGATTCCACGTGTATGATAGCCCAGCGGCTGACCGCTTGCCTTCCATGCAGGAGGATCTGAGTACGAACCCGGCCCGCACCTCTGACTTTTCGAATTTACGTGTGAATCCCAATTTGATTTAACGGTGAAGGAAAACATTGTGAGGAAACCTGCACACCTGAGAGGGCCTCATAAAGTTGTCGATGGTGTGTGTAGTCCGCCAACCCGCACCCTTTTCATTCCGAGAAGAGGCCCGTGCCCAGCACGGGGCTAGTAATGGGCTGGATTTATTTTATTTTACCATATCTCGTATACGTATAATAATAACTTTTGACATAAACCTGCCTAACTGGCTGAGCAACTGCATATGCCTAACTGGCTGAGTTTTGTGAAACAATATTTAACATAAGAACTTTTGTACCATGCTCTTGCAAAAATAAATTAATTTCATTTCATAAAAATTAAAAGGCTTTTTCTCTCGCTCTGTGCCCGCTGGTTTTGAAGCCCGAAATTACGACTTATAAGTCGTTGGTAAGTCTCGTTAGTGCGATTATGCAAATCTTGAGAGTTACAAAGGACACGGATTCACGATTAATCGTGTTCATAATCAGTTTGGTGATTTCAAGTTGTGAATAATCGCAAAGTAAACAGTGGCCCAATCGCATGAAAAGTAGGTAGGCTTAAATAGTTTGTTAGTTTTGTTTTTTGTTCGTCCGAGATGGCTACATTAACGGGATACGGCGAATATTCGCGTTATCGCGACAAGTGTGGCCGAGCAGTTCGTCGCATCGCGTAGTATTCGGACGATGATGAATGCTTACCGCGGCACTGTCGGTAAACTGGCGCGCATCAAAGGGTTTTCGATATTCGCTTACGTGGCTACACTTCGCCACTTCAGTTGTAGTACAGACTTTGAGCGGTAAGGAATCAAATTTTTCATGTTTTTCTAATGATACTCGTAATAATTTAGTGACATACATACAACGCCTCTACTTCCTCCATATTACTTCGTAAGAATTATCGTCTACGTCGGCCACACAACAGGCGAACACGTTGACTGCTTATATGTAGACAAGTCAGTCAAAGTCAAAGTCAATTTTTATTATTTCAACTGGGCCTTTGCAGGCACTTTCAAAACGTCGTGATGCTAGGTGCACGGTTCCAAGTGGGTTGGTCCTGGAGAAGATACCGGCAAGAAACTCCATGAATACTCTTTTCATAAATCAAGTTAACAATAACATATGGAGCCGCGGGAGCGGCACTAGCTAAACTTCGACCAGAATTTACACAATATTACAAAATAAATAAAAAAGGAACAGCAAAGATCTTATTAAGTACTACTACAATTTAAACAGTACAAGTACAAGAACATCGCGTATACCCGTACACGATGTTTTAATCGCGTCAACGCGACACGAAGATTCGCGCGCTAATGTAGCCCCAGCATAACAAATTACAACAACATAGATAATGCAAAAATTGTCCGTTCCCTCATTTTTTAAATTATTTACCTACAGATCATTTGATAATTTATCGATATAGTATGTCAAGAGACAATCCTAAATACCTAAAAAACAAATGGAATTCGGATGATTTGGGCCTTATTTTAATGCCATAAGCATGATTGAAACATTAATACCACGTTGTCAAAACGAATAAATCCAATACAGGATGCGGTTTTAGACGAAGGAAAAGCGATTTAATTCTGCGATTATTTTAGGAAGGTATATATAGGAAATAACTAGACTACGGTTCACCTTATTACTGTAGACAATATTTATAATAACACCTTAGGTACCTATATTATAAATGTTAGAGTAAGTCTGTCTGTTTGTTACCTTTTCACAACTAAACGGCTGGACCGATCTTGATGAAATTTGACAAGGAAATAGTGCGCATCATGAGGAAGGACATAGGATGTTTTATTTTTTCCAAATGGCAACAATCTAGCTTTTAAAGAACTTGTTTTGTTTACGTATACTGCCATCTAGCAGCGAATAGCGAAACCTTAATTGTTATTTTACTTCAATGTTGCATGTTGCTCGTGTTATCTTTTCAAGAATCTTATTGTTTCACTTTTAAATCTTTTTATTATACTGGAAACTATTTTATTTTAGGTACTTAATTATAACAATAGCCATTTTATGGTGGTCGAGTTTTAATCGGATAACAATCTGCATTGTTCTAGTAACGCCATCTATTAGCGAATGGCACGCACGAAGTAACAAGAGAACTTGTTTTTCATCAACTTTTTTTTTGTTGTAAATCTTTTATTCTGTCAAAGAATAATTTTATAAAAAGAATGTGTATATTATTTTGAAATTCAATTAATTTAATTCAAACTAAATTAGCCAGGTCAGTTTTTTAAAATGAAAGCATTCACACCATTAATGTTTGGCCATTTATCTACTAATATTTTAAAATAGGCTCACATCTAGACATTTACATCAACAGGTACCTATTTCTGAGCTAAAAATCTAGACTTATTTATACGGGCTTCATTAAAATGCGGTTTGCGTACCGAAAATAAAGCCAACTGAATGGTGGAGCTATGGCAGACTGCCAGTTTTTGTCATTTCCATAGCTGACTGGTATACCGAATACTGATCCTCTTACCAGCACAAATAGTACCTGTATAGAGGTCTTGTTATACTGGTTATACCATAAATGCTAAGGTCAACGACATTCAGAAAAATATTCGCTTATACGGTATTGCCAGAATAAATATTCCTCCCCAATTTCGGTATTAAATTGCCTTTTAAAAAACAATAGATATTATACTCTATGCTAGTAAACAATTTTTTCACCACAATACGACATTCGTTTTTATTTTTATTAACCTCTTGTATATGTAATAAATTAAATTGTACGGGTTAAGGGCACATCGGCGGTGTAGTACCCTAGAGATGAGTCCAATATTATGTCACATGAATAAATAATCGATATTTTCAAATAATTTTGTCATGCAGGGACAACGACAAAATCATCAATCCCTAAAAACATCACTCGATATTTGGCTATGCCTTAATGAACATGACAATGACAAGATGAGAACATGCAATGTGTGAATGCGGTGACAGTTAGAAAAAATCATTGATGATTTTGTCATTGTAGTCGTCATCGATATTTTTTTGTCATTGTCATGTAATTATTGATATCGAAAAATCGTCACTCAGTCCATTAAAATTTCTATAGTGCATATTAGATAGATCTAGACTTGTTCGATTGAACATAGTTAGGTACCTACATACATGTAATTACATACTAGTATATATTTGTTTATCTTTGCGAACATAATGTTTACATAAGCCGGCTGAGATCTTATGAAACTTTTTTCCAAGAAATTCACCGGTAACATTATTTCTATGAAATCAAAAGATACCGCATTCTATATAAATAGTAATACGAATCTAAAACAGGACAAACAATGATCTTGTCCGTCATTATAAGTAGATATAAGACACCATCACTATAAAATCTCGCTGATGGTGGCGTTGTGTGTCGGGTCCGTGGTCGGGTCGTTGAGTTCCCTTCATTGTGGTCGAGCTTGGCGATGCTGACGCATGCGTCATGCTCGTGAACGGGTGCGCTGTCGGAACTGGTCAGCTTGTAACTGCCATGGCAATCATATTCCGAGGCATTTTTTTTTTTTTTTTTAACTTTGCCCCTCTCTAGGATTTCTCCTGTATCGAGGGTACAGTTTACAAACATACATGTCACATGCAACCACCACCGGAATCATTATTATCCTAGTCTTATTTGTATTCACATTGAATTTCATTATTCTCACAGCTCTTCCCACAACATTGTACTGATAAAGATTGTAATCTATTATTTGAAAAGAGTTACCATGGAGTTTCTTGCCGGTTCTTCTCCATAGGATCTACTATTTGGAACCGTGCACCTAGAGTCTCGACATTTCATAAGTGCCTGTATCTGGTTTACATGAAATAAAGATCTATTCTATTCTATTCATGGTGTCCATGCCATGATTCAGATGCAGATGTTTATGGTCTATGTATAAATAATTACATAAAGTCACATGATATTATTATAATAATAAAATTAACATAGTTTTAGGGTTTATAATTGGTTTAGAGTAAATCGAATTATTTACTCGCTTGACATGGGTAGACAGATGGTACATATTATCATGTTATTTACAATAATTACTATCCGCATATTGACCAGCATGCAGCATATTATATATATACATAGTAAATATAGCATGACTCAACGTACAATCGCATGCAAAACTCATAAAATAACATAAATAATATAAAATAATATAAACAAAGTGATCATAATAACCTCTACATAGAATAAAATAAAGTCGCTTTCCGCGTCTGTCTGTCTGTATATCCTCTAACTCCTCCTAAACCACACAACGGATTTTGATGCGGTTTTCACCATCAGTTAGATAATTTTTCGCGGATGGTTTATAAGTATAATACTTTGATTTTTAATGTAAGGATAGTAGAGAAATTGCAGCCGTGCAAAGCCGGGGACGGGTCGCTAGTGATAGATTTATGTCTATTAAAATCTATAACAAATTACCAAAAGACATTATTGAGGAAAATAAAACAAATATATTTATTAGCAAACTGAAACGTTTTCTACTGACAAAATGCTATCACACAATAAAGGAATATTTTGATGACAAAAAAAAAAAAAAAAAAAAAATACTCTCACAACTTACTTACAAATAATAATTACAACTTACTTACAAATACACTTAAATATTATAATATAATTCTATACATAAATAGGTAATCAAATTTTGCAACGCAGCCCTCTTCCTCTCTCTTAATTTTTGCTGTGCCCGACAGGGTCCATAATGATCAATTTTATACTTTATAGTCCACCTTTGTAACACATTATGGAATGCAATAAAATTTTGAATTTGAGTTTGATATATCCGGGTAGGTAAAAACGATATCGAAGTCCAACAATATTTTATCACTATGTACGTCTTTTAAAATTCAATTGCCTATGAGTTTTATTGAATGTCACTAACCTGCAGCTATTTGAGGCTGACAAAAAGCAGCCAAGTTTTAAGATGACACTTCTATTAAACGAACGGAGAACTTGGCATCTCACGATTTCCCTCTATTTTATTGACCCCCGACAAAAAAGAGGGGTGTTATAAGTTTGTAGTGTATATCTGTGTCTGTCTGTGGCATCGTAGCTCAAAACGGAAGTACCGATTTCAATGCAGTTTTTTTAATTGACAGCTAGTTTAATCGGGAATCGTCTTAGCTATGATTCATGAAAATCTGTTCAGCCGTTCAAAAGTTACAGCTCTTTTTCTAGTTGGAGTCGGGGGATTTTGATGGTCAGGTTATGGCTATCGAACTTGGTGGGACCTTGTTGATTGTTGCCATCAACAAAATCACGAATCCAGGACAAAAATACCTAAAACTCATGGAAAATAAAATCCGGACAATCTGAGAATCATTTTTAGCTTACATAGTTGTAAGTTTACAGTAGGTTTCACAGATTGTGTAAACCCCGCCCGGACGCAAACCGGACGCCCTTCAAACTAGGACAAATCCGGGGAAATCCGGACGGATGATAACCCTATTGAACCTCTGCTTTTCTCCTAAAGTATCGTGTAATAAATAGCTCGTTTTGTAGAATCTAAACACAATAGATGCGATTCGTATTATATTTGCGTATCGTTGACATTTTACTAAGAACCGTGGTTTATGCTGTGCATACACTGTGCCTCCTGGAATTAGCATCCTCTTGTGTTTCTATGCACAGTCCAACAGCCAATTATCCTTATTTAAAAAAAAAACTCACTCAGTTCTACCAATTACTACCATTACCTTTAACTTAAGTATTTCTATAGGGTTTGTTTCTATCAAAAATAAAGACATATTTATTAATATTGTAGGTACATAGTACACATTTTAGTACTTATCTCACCGTAAATTATCTCTCATATAAATACACAAAAATATACATACATAAATGTAATATACAAAGTTATATACCTAATACTCGCATTGCGATCGGAAAAATTTGGCTGTGACGGTTTTAGCCGATAGAACTTCTGGCTTGTGTTGTACATGTACTAGAGCTTGCAATCCGGATATCCGGATATCCGTATTATCCGGATATCCGTCGAATTTCAAATCGGGATTTTACTTGTATCACTACTTGTACTGTATGTACCTTACTTACGAGAGTGTAACGCAATTAGGGGTCATAATCCATCGAGCCCAAACTCAAGAATTAAACCGTTTAATAGAGTCATCAGCATTCTTAACCATTACTTTCTCTTGCAGGCCACCGCAGCACCACGGCGCCGCTCTGCTGGCGGGGGTGGGAGGAGGGGGGGCGGTCCCCTCGTACGCTCCCCCAGGCAGAGCCTTCTTCACCCCCCCTTTGCCGCCCGAGTACAGAAACCCCTTCGCTGACAAGCCTACACTTAGAGGTGAGTTTTACCATCACACGTTACACCAGTGTCCAATTATCAGCATTGGTGATGCAGAATGCAGCGTGACATGAAAATGCCATTTTTGTAGGGAGATGACATTTGCAAAAGCGACGGCAGCGACGCCCTGACCGGGTCAGATAAATTTGTGCAGTGGCACTATATGCGTGGCTTTCTTCTTTTCTTCTTTTTTATTTATTTAATGCTTTCCATACAAATATGTACAAAGGCGGTCTTAATGCCTAAGGCATTCTCTGCCAGACAACCTTAGGGTGAAAACATGGTAGATGCACTAGTCATTATTATTAGGTGAGGTTAATATACTGTCTTATGTAGAACCTCAGTAATTCAATACACATATTACATAATATACATTATACAAATGGGCTACACATAGGTACTACATACACGTACTTTCATACTTCTACTCCCTCCATACTTTTTTCTCTCCTTCTTTCCTCTACCTCTCTTTCCATCTATCTTAATACCTACCTACCTATAATTATTTTTTGTATATTTTCAGGCACTAACACGGATGGGAACAACTATCTCAACCGGCGACCTATTCCCCCGCCCTCCCTCGGACCGGGTCACGACAGGATACCTATCAGGCCTCCCGGACAGGTATGGAAACCGATTTCATATTAAATGTAGGCCCAAGTTCGTGGACAGCATAACAGACGCATAAGACAAAATGTGATTAATATTAATTTTGATATGGGTATATAACAAATGGTTTGATAGCCGCCCAATTTCATAATAAACGTCGGTCATACTATGGGTATGGGGAGGTACTTAGCGAGATGGTGTGATGTCCTCGGACGCCCGCTCGCATCTGTCAGGAGCTTACGCAACGCTGTGAGTGCTTATTATATTTTTATTTTCAGCTTTAGACAAAAAAAAAATGTTCATCTTTTTGTTCTTTATAAACAGGATGTTCTATTTCTGTGAAAATAAGTATTTCTGTCATATCTTCAAAATAAACATATTTTCAAAAAACCGTAGATCATAGATGCAGTGTTAATGCGTTTCAAGAACTCTAGATGGATTTGTATGAACAAATTTCATCCAAATACGTTCATCAGTTTACGCGTGATTGAGTAAAAACACCGAAACATCTTCAAACTTTTCACATAATTATAAAATATTAATGTAATCTCTAGTACTTATTTTATATTCTACCTTATTATTTTCAGGAGACCTCATCGCCTCAGATGCCGGCGCCCCCGCCCGCACCGCCTCTGCCGCCGGCGGGGATCGAACCCCAGAAGAAGAAAGCTCTTAACACGCCCAGTCATAAGGTGAGGAACAGAATTTTGATCTGTAATTGTCCTTTTGGTAACTAGTTTTTTGCGGTGAAAGATGTTCTGTGGGTCTATAATTAACTTGAAGAAAATAACTTCATCAACCAAAAATACTAAAATAATCGTATATAAAAGAAGATCACTCATTTACGATGCATTAAAATTCATGAAAGATAAATTTACGTTTTTATTTTGTATCAGATTTTTATATCCTGTATAATCTTGGTTCCTCTGACAGTTACAAAGTGCCGAAGTAAAATATTTGTATCTCCAGATACATATACAGTTTAGGGCAATAATGAGTTACTGTTTTGACTACTTTTGAATAATGATATTTCACTTTATTGCAAGCTTACCCAACACTACAGTTACAGTCCCAAATATTACATGTAATTTCTGAATATGCATCTACTAACAGTAAATTTTCTGCGTTTCAGCCGGACGAACTAGACAGTGATATAAAGCAGTCGGGCACAGACCAGGCCAACTTCACAGACTTTGTGCCTAACTCGCTCAATATCCCGACCATATCCCGAATATTATCGGGCTCCAACGGAAGGAAAGAGGACATTCCCGATGTCCTCTTAAGAACAGTCACTGCAAAACCTCAACATAATCAAGAGAAGACTTCCAAGAGTGACGTCTTCGTCACGAAAGAGGTTGGAGTCACATTAAGCGACTCAAACAGAGATACTTCCACCGAAGGATCCGTTTTAGCGGTCTTGGACCCAGAAATGAACAATCTAGATAGACCTTTAATTATAGACCAAAATGGAGAAACAAATACTAGAAGGAATCTCCAATATGCAACAAATAAACAGACAGATAGAAATGATAGCAGAAGAGATGATTACACTCCTGCTACTACCATAGGCTTCGAGCTGAAAGACCCGGAGATGTCTACAGAAAGGTATCACAACTTGGCCAACGTTAATTCAGACAAGAAGATTCTTAAACAGGACTCGAAGAATTCAGGACCTGTACAAAGGGCAGGAGCGGCCTGGCCGTTCGCGTGGAACCTCCACATATACTTAGCAACAGTCATGTTCACAATATTAGCAGTCTACTCCATCTTTAAGATCTTCTGCTACAACAAGTACACGCATTTATTCACGCAGTACTATTTTATCATTCTCCATCTGATCTTAGTTCTCGTGTGTCTCCTTAGGATCTTCTACATGTGCTACGATCCCTACAATATCAATAACTCCCTCCCTAAATTCATCAGCGAAATTCTTCTCCATGTCCCTGAAATTTTCCTTAGCATAGCGTTCGCTTGTATCATACTATTCCTTCTAACGAATAGCATTAACTTTAAGAACACCTGTTGTTCATTCCTTCTTCGTCCTAGGATTATTATAATCGGTGGCAGTTTACACATACTGTCCTGTTTAATGTTGCATATCTTCGAAAGTAGTAATACAATAAGTAGAAACACGCACGGCGTCGAAAAGAGGGTATTAGGTCTTACGTGTCAAGTAATATTTATAATAGCATGCCTCACTTTGGGTCTTTGCTATCTTTATGTATATAAAATGCTCAAAACTGTTCTACAGAAGAAGAGTCATACGTATATTAACGGGTTCCAAAATCTACAGCACGCAATTCAGATAAAATTAGCAACTGCATTGCTTTTTATTCTGATGGCAGCTCTACAGATTTTCGGGATCTTTGGCATAAATCAAGTCAACATGACCAAGTTCGACTGGCTTCAATGGGGATACCAGTTCTCTCTGAGGCTTCTAGAAGTCAGTATAGTCGCTCTTATCTCTTGGGTAATAAGTCTGAAAGTTGGGATCGCTTTGCAGCACGAAAAGGCCGATGGACACAAAATAACAGGTCTCGGTCTTTTCGCCTGCGGCGCTGGTTCTAGCAACGAACAGTTCGAATCAGACTACCCTGCGATTTGCAACACAAATACGAACCTTCATACTTACACGATGAGGACTGGGAAGCCTATCTATGAAACCACAGGTCACCATCCAAACATACCTGAACCCTGCTGCGCACCAGTCCTAGACCACCAAAGGTTCCAACTGAACACTTTGACAGGAAATTGTGATACTAATTCAGGGACTGAAAACTATTCTGGACACAGTTCTATAGCGAACGCAGGACATAGTAGCTCCACAGAATCTAGCAACGCGACTTCCAGTCAAGGTGTAACGAATCATCTTATCAAACACCATCCTAACATGGTTAGTTATAATGGGATCGAGTCTGCTTCAGACGACCATTATTCTAATTGCGATCCAGCAATCCAGTCCCTTCAGGGCGACGACCCTTTAGACCACGAATACAATGTCATCCAATACGGTAGCAACAGCGACTTTATTCGGGACATTAAGAACCAGAACTATAATGGAGGGTCCAATCGCAGCTCCCATAACTTCAAACACATGTCTTATGATAGGGTTTCTTCAAGGACCAATAGCAACCCTCGGAAAAAGCACAGAGCGAAGAACAAAAACGTCCAGAATTGCATGACAATGGGTTATGACGCTTCGATCGGGCATCATTACCATCAGCCTCATACACCTGATGAATATGGCAACTATAACACGGAGAACGCCTCCTACCATGCTTCTGGGATCCAAACCTTAAACCCTAACAGGAGTTACAACAACGACCCGTGCCAACAGGTCAGGGGTTCACAACGTAGAAATTCGCCATCGACCTCCATGGTCAACTCCAGTGGAAGTCAGAAACGTGGTAAAGGCAACGGTTTCCCTGACAGACCAAAGTCTACGGACTTGTATGGGTTCTCTGAAGACCCTAATGAGAGAGGGTATCCTTGTGCGTTGGGAGGGACCCCTCAGCCAGCTCCAAGGAACTGTAGTTACGAGGCTTCGTACTCCCAACCTCAGGACGAGATCCCCAACGAAGCTGAGGGGAATAGTATGCTTGTAGCACAAGACGGGTTCTTAAGGATCCGTTCCATGAAGGACCCATCTCCAAACCCTCAGCCTTCGCATACCTGATTTACCATAAATCTGTCGTATACGACAGAACTCAGTTTTTGATAAAATATTTACTGCCTGGCTGAGAATCAAGTTTATATTGATATGTGCTCTCGGGCCAGTATATTGCTTAAGTATGATGCATCAATTGATAATAATGATGCTCAGAATTTGATTGACAAAACTATGCCAGTATGGCAAGCGTTAGAAATGAGAACGCCTTAAATAAGGCAACATAAGTTTTAAAGCTATTTTATTTAAGTAACGTAATTAAACTTATATTGTACAGTTCATATACTGATTTCGTTTTTATTATTTCTCGATTTACGGCCTCTAACGTAAAAATATACGTATCAATTAATGAAAATATAATTTTTATAGCCATGACTCATTTGACAACGTCGAATCAAAATCATGTAAAATTGTAAATGCTAGGTGTAACACGACTTAATTTAAGAATATAAATTGTAACGGCCTTTGTAAATAGCTTTTTTAGGTTATATACGGTCTATGTAAAATATATCATAAGAGATTGCGTTAAATTTTGTAGACAAAATACAGCAGACTATCACTTTATATTTGCAGAATTTACCGCCATATTGCATTTGATTGATATGCAATTAAAAATCGAATATAATTTCCACATTTAGACATAAGTCACTTAGAATTACAATATCATAACCCGTTTTTTTAGTATTTAATGAAGATTTAAATGTATGTGATATCAATAAACATTTTATTTGAAACAATCTGTCCATATTTAATATTAAGATTATTATCAAAATAATTCTAAGTAGGTACACTGTTCAACATTTAGTCTGATGTCGAAGAATGTAGTACTTACTCATTTCATGGGATTTTTTTGTAATATCGCTGCCTGTCTTCAAGTTATATTGAATGAAAAACTGAACATCTTAAAGCTCTGAAGATTAAATTGGAAACTGGGGGTCTATTGCGTAACTAAAATGGTAATGAACATCGACTCTGTTAATAAACTTCAATATGATCCTGAGAGATGAAACTTCGAGCTACCTTGTAAAAAAAATGTCTAGCATAAAGTTAGGACTCCCATCTTCATGATCGGTAAAAAATTACAAGATAGCTCAAAGTTCTCTCAAGTTTCTCTCTCACGATCGTATTGACGTTTATTACCAGAATCGATCTTCATTACCATTTTCGTTAGCGGTAGACTCGCTGGAGTGACATTATTAAAATATTCTTAAAATGAAAATGTGTTTATAATTCAGTTGACGATACCTATATTCTGTTTTTTCTTACTTGTTTTATTTAGTAAATAATCTTCACACAACTTATTATTGAAATAATCATTTAAAAAATACAATAATCGTTTACCACATGTAGATTTGGTAAAAAGTAATTAATTATCAAAGACGATGATTTTTATATTTTTAAATAACGCTTTAATATTATATAAAAACGTGTTTATTTACTAATTATGACAAGTAAAAAAAACAGAGCATACATATATCTATGACCATTACAATTTATAAAAATATATACATCAGTTGATTTTCTGGTCTTAAATATTCTATGTGTCATTTTTCATATCCATAAAATAATTGTCATAGAGCCTAACCGACGAAAGTCGTCCCATAAAAACGGTGGTAATTTACAAAATCTGAAGCTGTCCTCACTTGACTATTTAATATACAAAGAATATTTATGGATTATTAAATAGTATCAACTCCGTTTACGCAGTGTATAGTCAAGTCAGTGAGGATCGCTTAAGATTTTTTAAATTGCCGCCGTTTTTCTGGGATATCTTTCGTTGGCCAGACTCTATCATATCAAGCACTGTTGTAGCTACAGATTGAATTGTATTAAAGAATACAAATCTTCCAAAGGGAAGTTGTTGAATTACACTGTATCAAAATTGTTGATCAGATCTACAATCGCCAAGGATTAGAAACGCCAGTAAAATGTATTGAATTGACATTATACACAGTCGAATAGTCACGTTATTCATAAATGTCAATGCCATAAATTTTTTTGACGTTTCTATTCTCTAGCGAAGACGGTAACTTGTTTAGGGGGGGGGGGGGCCGGTTTGATATGGTATTTGGTAAAAATATTCTACCATTCTACCTATTCAAGACGAAAGCACAGTACGATATAATATGTTAAATAGTAAAACATCTTGATACTTATGAAAAACAAAATTCAGCTCTCAACAGATGTGGTTCACTCACGAAGTTCGCCCATCCACATTTTATGAATGTAGTCGTAGACATATCTGTACAACGCTTCTATGTGAGTGTAACACGAACGCGTCCTCACTGCTGTGAGTGAGTCACTCACTGTGATCACTGTGAACTTTCCTGTCCTAATTGGGTGTGAATGTCACTCACTGTGATCACTTTGAACTTTCCTGTCCTAACTGGGTGTGAGTGTCACTCACTGTGATCACTTTGAACTTTCCTGTCGTAACTGGGTATGAGTATCACTCACTGTGATCACTTTGAACTGTCCTGTCCTCACTCCTAAGTCGTGAGCGCTCCGTCATTCGGACAACACGTGTACTTTTAAAAGCACGAGCTTTACTGGTACATAATGCAGACTGATAATTATTTACTGCAGAGGGGCGCGACTTCGTGAGCGAATAGCTAATATTCGTGCAGTGCCAATGTATGAACTCTGCAGACTAAATACTGCATTTTACAGAGTTAGTATCAGTCTGCAATTTGCATTTCTTTCTGATAGCAGCTAAAATGTAATGTGTTAAGTAGTTGAATATTATTTTTCTACTATATTCTTGTAAGGATTCAGGCATTTTATCAAGTTAATTACGAATTGAACGTGAGTTACGAATTGAACTTGCGTTACGAATTGAACGTGCAACACGAAAGGCACCAGCTATCATTAATATTGTTTTAAACCTTCCTCTTTTTGTATCTGTTATCATAATCATTGAACAAAGAAAATATCTATGTAGTATGTTGAATTGTACAACATAAAATGTGTTGATAATATGTGAACTGTGACATAGTAATGTTGAAAAACACATCGCCATTCATACTGTCTGTGGTTTTATTGTATTTTTTGCCTTAAACTTTAGAGATAATATGCTTGATATAGCAAGCGTTTCGGGCGCGCGTACGAGGCGCTGTGAACATAAAGTGTATGGCGCTCTGTGGAACGAAATACAATAAGCGTCCACCGCGCGCTCATAGTGCGCCATAGTTTTTGTCTTCACAGCGCCCCGTCCGCGCGTCCTGGATGCTTGTTATATCAAGTCCTTTAATTTTATAAGATAATTAAACAAAGTTTTGAGGCAGCCATTTCAGTCTCGATATGTCATAGACAATGGAGTGGAGCATTTAAATTCAGATATGTTTTTTTAACATTACTATCTCCTGGCCTATCATAGTTAAATAATGAATGTTGCCACTACAATAGATAGATAAAAATAATTGTATAAATTAGGCAAAAATACTAAAGAATATTTATTGATAAAAAAAGTACCATCTCACTCGAATTATAACGTTATTTTGAGATAAAAAATAATAATAATGTGGCATTAAAAAAATGCTCATTAAAATAATTCCTATGTAAATAAATGTAATATTTAAGTACATAAGTATGGTAAAAATAACAGCAACCATGCAATGCCACTTTTTAATTTTATTTTTTTATAATTAAGTGTATATAGGTAATGTGTTGGTTGTACTCAAGTACTCCCAATTGAAATAACATTCAATTTGTTGTAAATTATAGCGATTTTTTTTATATTCCCAAGACTGTACGTATTAATCATCTAATATGTAAAAATAAATTCGAAAAACGGTATTAAAGTTGTTCTTTTATTTTCACAACCTTTGTTGACACCATCTATGCTAGTAGGGGAAAAAAACCAATGATTTTGAGCTAATTATTTATACTAGTGATCGCCTATTGATCGAAATTCGACCGTAATTTTAGCTTTCTGCACTTCTTCTCCATATAAACTTTGAAGTGAAGTGTTCAGTAAGCTGTGGTGGTGAAAATCCGCGGTCGCCAAGCGGTCGCCACGCGGTGGTTGCGTGGCGCAGGATCCACAGGACTAGGTCGTAAGTATGCCTTTAAATACCCTTGTTTTTCTTATAGTAGCCGTACACGATCAAGTATATTGTTACAATATATAAGACACTGGAAGGATAAATTAGAAATAAACTCAGTCTCCATAAATCATTTTAATCATTGATGTACATTATGCAGACAGCACTTTAAACAATAAAATCGACAAATTAGTTGACAACAGAGAAAATGGATAGTAGCTAATACAATATCTGATATAATCTAATATGTATGATCACTTTTAATTAATTAATTCGTAACAAAATAAATTATTAAAGTTATACTCAGACTCTTAATGATTTACAGCACAGAACGATTAATGAACTAGCAACGTGACAGCAGTTTGACCTAGTGTGTTGTCCTTGCGATGAAAGAGCCAAAGAGGGCGAAATGAGACGTGCGAGGGTATTTATAGACTTTCTCCCCGCTACGACGTCTAGGAGTGTATGGAGGTGGTGAGGGCGGTGCCGATAATGCTGCCAGCGTTTATGGGGTGGCCAGCGTAGATGTAACAATATCGTGCAATTTACATGAGACTTGAGACTTGATCAACTAAACTTGACTGTGTATGGGTGTCAATGGCCAAAGCGGAGAGGAGCGCATTCTGCATTCCTCTAACACCTATAATATGCGTACTGCGCAAACACTCGTGTGCAACTTCGTGGGCTCATAAAGTTTTGCGTGATCTTTATAACCAATAGGATTTTGGTTGATTTGGTCATTGAGCTCCATGCTACTATACCGATTGGTGCTCAAAGAGATACATAGGTAATATTATGCCCAAAAGATAAGCCCATAATATTAAAAGTGTTCCATGCAGGAATCGAACCCGCAACCTGTGGAAACCAATCGCTTCGCCATTGCGATCATGACGTTAAGACTATCTTGATGATCGATAAAAAAATTACATGATACCTCGAAGTTTAGTCTCTCACGATGGGATTAAAGTTTATTACCAGAGTCGATATTCATTACCATTTTAAATACACGGTAGACCCACAGGGTCCTACCGGTTGCACGCAAGCAGAGACAATATTTATTGATTAAAAAAATTGTATATACTCGTAGATACCTATTAAATAATATTGTGATACGAAACATGCTCATTAAGTATCTAGAAAATAATAGAATAGAATAGCATAGAATAGTTATTTATTGTTTGTCACAGGTAAATACAAAAAAGATCATAATAATAAATAGTAAGTGTTACTGTAAAATACCCATTGGGTGTACAATAATACAAAATTTCAAAAAATTATACAAAAAATTAAAATCTTAAAAAGCAACAATTTCAATAAAAATATACTGAACATCATGCAAAAAATTGTGGTATTATTTATATTACATTACCACACCACTGATAATATTAAATGGTGTGACCATTGAATATTATAACCTGGAAATCTGTCTTTTATTTGTTTTCGGAGCTTATCACCTATTGCTGATCAGTGATCATACTGTATCTAAGGTGGATTGTACCGAAACATTTCAAGGTGAACGGAAACTGTAAAATCCAGTCTGACAGGTTACGTCAGACAAATCAAAAAAAAAAAATAAGATTAACAAAAAAATGCTCAATTATCTATGGCTTTTTAAACACTTGCAAAAGTTTTGATATTTCCGTAATAATTATATCTACAGGTGTCTGGTTAAACGAGGGACATACTGAAGGCCTATCATGTATTCGATTATCGTTCCATATATGTAAATAACCTAACCTAACCGTCAAAAACCCCCGACTCCAACTAAAAAGAGCTATAACTTTTGAACGGCTAAACGGATTTTCATGAAACATAGCTAAGATAACACCCAACTAAACAAGCTATCGATTAAAAAAAACTGCATTGAAATCGGTCTATCTGTTTCGGAGCTACGATGCCACAGACAGAAACACAGATACGCAGATACACAGATACATAAGATATCTACACTACAATCTTAAAACGGGGTCTTTTTTGTCGTGGGTTAACAATTAAGATTTGTTTTTGTTTTTCTGTTTTACCTAAATATTTGTAGATATTTTTGCCTGTCCTAAGCCAGATTTGAAGTATGAAGGGAAGAGGGATCATACCTTAACAAAGTTCAATCACCGTGTGCAGTGCAGTCGCGTGCGCAAGGGTGTAGCCACACTGCGAATCTTAAGAATATTTTTATTGGGTTTTCATTGTGATTTGTGTGTTTTATTTTTATTTACATTTTTATTAGTTAAATGTGAGCGTGAATTATTATGTCCTTGAATTGTCCCTCGTTTAACCGGTCTTGCTGTTTATGAAGTCAACATTAGCATATTTAATTTGGAATTTGTTGACAGCATGATTGTCGCAGTAGCTTTTTGCGCTGCAGCGTGTTGTGGGTTTAACGTGAAGTGTAGTACTTAGGTACTAGACGTGTGCGCCGAAGCGCGGCGGCGGAGTCATCGGCGTCATCAGCGTGGATGGTGAAAATCTTATTAAAAACAAAATATGGCAGACTTATTCGCCAAATGACTGTGACGGACGAAGTTATCGGCAAAACGCGCTATTTAAATGATGGTCATATAAAAATGGTATTTTATTGTTGAATTTGCGTACACAAATACGTCGAAATAAACCAATAAGCATATATTTAGATTGTTTATTTTACTAGTATATGTCTGCATTGTATCTAAAACAACCGTATCCGTCCGACCATCCACGCTGATGACGCCGAAGCCGGCATCGGCGCATACGTCTCGTAGGTGCTGCATCTTAGGGACTGCTAATAAATTATGACCCGAAGTTTAAACCAATATTTAATATCAAAGTTTAAACGTTTTCAAAATTAATTAAAATAATTGATGTTTCCGTTTGCATAAAACCTGTATTCCTCTATGATTATGAATGGCACTAAGGTCATAAACTCGACCACATGACCTGGCGGGCTCGGCTATTTTGATACACTCACGCATCGCGTCACTGCGCCGCCCGATCTATGCCTACATAATTTTTTAATCTACTGCAGATAATGAATTCTATACCATTCATAGAGCCTGGCTTTAAAATATTTTAGATTATTAATATAAGACCTTTGTTTATGGTCCTATTTTTTTCTAATTCCAATCCCTTTAAGGGGTTATTGTACTATAGTATCATGAACAACTTTAACTATGGGATCAACTCTAAAATTGCAAAATATCAATCTGCTGTTACATACTTACTAATTAGTTGAGTAATATTTAATTATTTGTACGGATCAGTTGTTTTTAGCAATTTCATTGTTGGTCCCATAGTAAAAGTCGCTCATAATGATGAGTACCTACAATAACCCCTTAAAAGGGTCGGGATTAGAAAGGGAAGACCTCACATTAAAAAAAAAAATCCGGGTATCGTACTTACGGCACGATGATAGCGAATAAAACTTCCACTTCCACCGCGAAAGTAATAGCTGGACGTAACGGACCCCAAATAGCTAAAATAGGACTTTCCTTTCATTAAGAAAGAGTTTTGACAACTGCCTTCCACTGCAAAAGAAAAATGAAGAAAGAGTTCGTTAATAACTATGTTTGCTCTTTCAGACCTCTCCTCTAAACTTTGTTGGTGGAAGCAAGACGGGCCATAAACCAACATTAATGCACTACAAAATGGCGTAAACTTTACTATAGCTACATAGCAGTACATCAGTGGCGAAGAGTCCATACAACCCGATTCCCATCGGCTTCCCTTTAGGAATTGATTAGTGCATAGACCAACGTAATATTATTATTTACTCATCCAACTGTCAAAAAAAGGCTTATTCAGTTAGATCGAGCTCTTCCAGACATGACTATGTATAGATTACAAGAGACGGTATGGATTTTTGTCTTGCAGCATTATTTGCAGCAATTTATATAGGGCACTTTTGGGACGGCTTCCCCTTTTAAAACTGCCACCCTTCGCCACTGCAGTACATATAATTATACAGTGCGCGAAGGAAGGGAAAGAAAACGAAAGCTACCATACGCCATGTCGGTTGTTAGAAAAAGATGAATATAGACGTTTAGTTATGTGGCATTAGCTGCTGCATGCTCATTCTCTCAGTCGGTGCAGGGCATTTGCCTTGCATTTATCTTGCAAATATAGAGCGCGGGCAACGCGTCTATTTGTAAAATGTCATTGGGTGGAAGCACTTCTATGAAGTTTACCTTCCGTAGCGAGTCAAAACGAGTCCGTATGGAATCCGCTCAGCTGCTAGTGGGCCAGTGGAAACTTGCCTTTGTGTGCCTTTAGAAACTGTGTCAGTTATTGCCGACTATACGTTTTATATTAATTTATGCTAAGGTTGATTCGGCGCACCTATAATTATGGAAATATACGAGTATTATATAAAGTTTTGCAACTTATTTCTTTTGTATATAATTTATTTGATGGTTCATCTACAGCTAAACAGACAGTTAGTAGGAAAACAAATGCCGATTACAGGTTTTGACATACCTGGTAAATAAATAAATAATCGATTAAATGATAACTATTCGTTTTTACACGAGTCTCAATAAATTAATTTATACTTAATTACATTATAATTATGAACTTGATTATAAATTACAAAGGAGTTTTGTTACATGTCTGTGACAAAAAAATCAAGGCCATCGGTTTGCTGCTGTGATACTAGTTTTAAATGGATCTACTCAAGTACTCATAGGTCAAAAATTTTGCATTATTTTGTTAAAGTTTTTTTATATAAAATGAAAATTCTATAAATATTTCATAATAAGTCGGGCAGAGTTTTACAATTCACCCTATAACAATATGTATCCCTGTATGATCCCTAGAACACAGAAAGAGGTTTTTCTGTGTTCTGTGGTATGAGTTATGACCCTACATATTTTTGTATGACCCTTTATCCTTGCATCATCTATGTATCTCTGTATGACCCTATGTATCCCTGTATCACTATGTATCCCAGTATGACCCTATGTATGACTGGATCACTTAAGTGCTGTCATGTACAGTCTAATGGTACATACAATACCTACACTGAGAAGTAGGTACACTTAAAGAGAACATAAAAAAAGTAAAGTAAAGTAAGTAAAATGTATTTTTCTCTTCATCATATTAATGACAGTAAATATCAACTTAAATAGAGACTGGTGTCTGTGATAGGTAGAACCTGTGTTACAGATCACCAGGCTACCCCTGAAGAGACTAATTGTATTTTACTATACCTACTATGATTCTCGCCGTTCATCATTAATTATTATTGAATACAAAAAAGAATTAAAAATTAAAAAAGAATAAAAATGAGATCAAAATTTAAGACAGGGACATTTTTTTTAAACAATTAAAACGTTTTTCAATTAATATCTATAAAATTATATTGAATTAGTTTTAATGAAGTAAGGAGCATAAGTTGTGGGACTCGTCCCATAATCGTCGTTTGTATTTTATACAAATAAAAAGTTTTTTAGTTAATATCTTTATCATTAAGTATATTTAGTTAGTATCTAATTAAAGTAATGGGACTTGTCCAATAGTTTTTAAACAATTTAAAGTATTTAGTTAATATATATATAATATTATATTTAATTAGTAGGTATCTAATTAATTTCTAATGAGATAAGGAGCGTAAGATAAGGGACTCGTCCAATGGAATGATTTATTCATCTTCGACCCATAAAGTAACATGTTCTCTACTACAGCCCAGTTATTTTAAATTAATAAAGATGAATTGTGATCACAGTTGCCTAACACTATCACAGTTTATTCCTCTCTTGTCTATTCCCAATAAAGTCCCGCCATAATTCTCGATTAGTCTTAACAATAGGGAGAAATAGGACGATTGCTAATGTTTGTAAATTTATTAAAACCACTTGTATGTCAAATGATAGTTCCACTATGTCCCATATAAAATAGGCCAGTTGCATAACGTCAGTCAATACAAATATTAACGTTGCAATGTAGAAGCGACGCCAGTTGTTAGTGGGTATAATCGCACAAGCGTTCGAATTACGAAACAATGTATAAACTAGTATTATATAAATGATTAAGTTTACAAATAACGGTAAAAGTATTATTGCAATACTGATGTAAATAAATAAAATATTTCTTACATTGTCTGTTAAACTTTGTATATTTAATACTAAAGGCAAAACAAATTTCGTAGTGAAACTTAATATGAAGGGGACTCCCCAAGCAAAGAGGCTACTCTTCAGGTATCTCCTCTGGATATCGCCACGAAAAACTTTCACTATTTCAACGTAAAATATATAACATATCACAAGTAACCAATAATTCTGCACTGTTGAAAAATAGGATGTCATAAAATAATAACATGCTATAAACATATTCCTTTCTGGACTTATTATCACTTGAAAGATATTAATGAAAGCTGATAAACGTAACAAATTTGATACGATTACGCTAATATACACATAGTTTTTGAAATTGCGAAACTTCTTTATGATGTACCACGATGTCACTCCGTATATGAACGCAGCTAGAGTCGCCAACCACACAACGTACACAAAGATCATGGTTGCATCCATAATGTTTCCTTTTGGTCTCTTGCGAAAGGCTGCACAAATGTTTGATTGTTGTAGTAGATTTTTATGCCGTTTTGAAACTTTGCGAATGTCTTTTTCTGACGATACGCGTCCACAACAATGCGTGCCACACAGAGGTTTGAACTGCTTTGAGGATAAGCTCATATTAATGAATAATAAGTATGTGGCTAAATAACAACCCGTTTATTTGCCATCTGCAACAACTAGCATTTTTGAAAATGACTCTTATTTAATATCTATACCTATCTTACATTCAACTTGCTGAACCAGAATATGTTTTCACGGATTTTTGAGAATGACTTGTTACATATAATATTCTAGGTAACATTCAACTTGATGAACCCGTTTAGGTACCTATGTTTTTACGGATTTAATATAATTTCATTTAATTGTTTTTTTAGTATATCTAATATTATAATAAGTCAGCCTATTATTGTTCAACTGCTGGGCAAGGGTTTATATATTATTGTAATGTAAATTTTATAAATAGTAAATACGGAGGCTGCTTATAGTCTAATCGACATTAAATATTATTTTATTTCATAGACAATTTTAATGATATAAAAAGCGCTCTATTAATTATCTACATATTAGAAAAAAAAGCCCTAAAAATTCCTTTAACAAAAACACATTTTACAGTCAAATATCACGCTGAACATAATGAATTACTTATTTGGATCTTCATATAAATTTTCAGTAAAGTTCGTCTAGGTATTTATATTAGAAACAAAACCTGCTAATAAATAAATAAATTCAGCCCTTTACTGTCTCATTGCTGGACACATGCCTTTTCTCAGAATGAGATGGGTTAGGCTTTAGTCCACCACGCTGGACTAGTGCGGGTAGGCGGACTACACACACCATCGAGGACTTTGTGGGGCCCTCTCAGGACTGCAGGTTGCTGATCACAATGATTCCCTTCACTGTTAGGTAACGTAAGTGATAATCAAATCTGACGTTATTATGGAATAATTTTTAATTATACTAATTATTTTTTCGCGATTACGATGTTGTCCCATAGAAAAAATAGTTCAGTTTGCTGGTCTGATCCACACCTTTAAATATGACGACGCATTTCTGATATTCGTTGCGCCGGTGTGGAAGAGACCTTGGAAAACAGAACTTATAGGTAGAACAAACAAATTTTTTTTAGAATAACTTTTATTAAAACCTGGTATTTCACAATTATGAACGATACAAAAAATCCGGTTTTGATTAGCATTCTTGGGTGGTAAGCAAGGTACTGTGGCGAAATAAAAAACAAAGGTCAAAGTCATATTTTATTTTAATACAATATGTATACGTACATATTTTAGTGATAAGTATATACAAAATATGGCTACCTACAAATAATTAAGTTTATACAAATTATTGTACCATGATCAACCCCTTATCGATGGGACAGTTTATTGGCTACGTTCAGTAATTCATTTTTCGGTGCGAAAGTCACTCGTGCGAATGTCGCTCGATCATCGGGAATAATTGAACGATCCAGAGCGACCAGGAGCTGCGTTACGCGAGTGACCAATCAAACGACCTCAAATTATCTGCTGTATCCTCTGACTACAGTCATTGGTCGGTTGATAGCAATGTGACCGAGTGCGACTTTCACCCTACTATTTTATAGGCGTGTGTCGTTGCGTGATTTTGAGATAACATAACACAACGTCGTTTGCGTTCGGACAACGTTTTCCAAACCGTCTATTTCACAACGATCTATTTTACAATCACTCATTGTAAAATAGATCGTTGTGAAATAGATGGTTTCGTTTTACTTCGTTTTTAACAACTGTCTATTCACAATAGCGTGTCCGTTTTTCGAGTGACATCATCGACGCGTTATCGTGCATATTCAACGCAATTGAATGCGAGAAAGTTAACCAAGATTACAAAGTGATCTTCCCTTCATACTTTACACATGCTTAAGACTGGCTGCAGTAATTAGTAGTTTTATCATTTGACATCACAGGCGTATTTATGTAATTTTTTTATGTATGTTCGGGCATAACTCCCTCATATAGAAGAATTATATAGACGAATTTGCAAAAAAAAATTGTTCGAAAGGGGTTTATACCAAAATAGTCCCATTTAAATTTGGTGAAGTTCTGATGAAGAATTTCGGAGATATACAATGGAACTCTTGAATGAATAATAGCATATCACTTGCGATTGCTGTAATCGCATGTTTATGTATTGTTTATGTCACTCAGAAAGGAAAAATAAAATTACTTTAATTTTTTTTAAAGTAAATACCGATTTCAAATATCTAAAAAGTATAAAATAATTTTCTAATAATAATAATAAGTCGGGGCCTTAAATTCTTAAATGCACCTAGTTTCGCAGTGGCAGTTTTTAAAGAAAATTTCTCAGACCAATAAAGCTTAAAGGATTTATACCTTTTAGATTTTTGAGGTCGGTTTTTACTTTTTTATATAAAAAATTACTTATAAATACACCGAACCGAATTTTTTATCAAACGTGCGTAACCTATTGACACAGAGGCAATTAAATCACTAGCTAAATTAATTTTCACCCGCGGTGCAAGTGAAGCGTTTTCATTCAAGGTCATCATAACAATACAAGAAATTCGCTAATTTTAACAACCAGCAAATAGTAACCTTATCATAATGCAATAAGATAAACTATCGCAGCATGTCAAAAGTCAATCTTAAAAGTTTTTCATCTGTAAATGAGAAAATATTATCTCTCTTTCGCACCTGTAAATAACTCGTATTTTAATTTTACTCATTCCGTTCGTTACGTTGGCACATTACATTATTTCGTTCCGTTCGTTATGTTGCTAGATAGATTGTAGTGCGTTTGCGTTTTGTTGCGAGACAATACTGTTATTGTCTCGCAACAAAACGCAAACGCACAACAAGCTTAGCAAAATAGACGGTTTGGAAAAATAGATCGTTGTGGAAGTCAGCCGTAACGTTTGCGTTGTCGCATATTGCAAACGTTTGGGAAACGATCTATGCTACATAACGCCCACTACTACTATTTTACGGAGTGACCGGAGCGATCATCCGACGACGCTCGCTCAAATAACTGAACGGTCACCCGGACGATAATACGTCGTCGAGCGTCGTCCGCCGTAATAACTGAACACACCCACTGTTGTCAGTCATACAAAGAACAATGTTTGTTTAAATATAATTATGGGTTATTCTATCCATCATCTCTGTTTTAACGGTGAAGGATAACATAGTGAGGAAACGAAGTAACTTCTTCTCGTTCTTATAATATTTTATAATCATTATTTAGGTTAGCAACATTTACATATCAAGAGCTTAACTCTGGAAGCATTTTATATATTTTTATAAAATTGCAACACTGTTTGCTTTTTCTTGGAACTCAACTCGTTATAGGTACTATGTATTATCTCTATGACTCGTACTTACTGCATGTGGCAGATTCAAATTGTAATAAAAAATTATAAAAAAACTGCAAACACGTATTTTATTTATACATGTGCTGTGTGGTCCTTCGAACCGGAATAGATTTTACGCATCGACTGCATTCTGCATACCACTAGGCCCGCAACAAGATTTTCACGAAATCGCGTAAAAATCTCCTATCTACGTGATCGGTATTTTTTTTACAAAGTAGGTCCAAGTTTAGTCTCTCATCGTATTGAAGTTCATTACCAGCGGGTCTACCGCGTAACTAAAATTGTAATGAACATCGACATCGGTATTAAACTTCAATACGATCGTGAGAGCCTAAACTTTGAGCTAACTTGTAAAAAAATTACCTATCATATAGTTGGGACTCCTATCTTCATGATCGGTAAAAAAATACAAGTTAGCTCAAAGTTTAGGCTCTCACGATCGTATTGAAGTTTAATACCAATGTCGATGTTCATTACAATTTTAGTTACGCGGTAGACCCGCAGAGTGGATATTCATTACTGTCAAATTTATTTGACATTTGAGTGTCAGGGATCGGGGATGCGTGAATCAAACACAAGAGCTGAGCTAAGACTGTTTTAATACTATAATAAAATTACCTACACACTTACAATTCATATACTTATTTAACACACACATACAATTACCAATCTGTTACGCGGTAATCCCCCAGAGCGTGAGTAACAAAGTTAAAAAATAAGTTTAGTTCGCTCCATAAAAACGAAGTTTGATTTCATTTTGAATATAAACCAATTAAAGTTGATAAAATTTTGTAAAAACGATATAACAACTAATACTGTCTGTTTTTTAGAATTTTTCAAAGTTATCATGCGCGTGCGCGAGACTTCGTTTGACGGAGACGGAAACACCTAACTCAAATAACTAAGGATGCGCGGTCCGCGGGGAAAATCCTCCAATCCAAATCCATAAAATTGTTAGACAAGTGTGTTTATTATTCTAAATTAAATTCATTCGAAACATTATTAAATTTAAATTCAGCACATTATATCTATATTAATAATATATGGTCCTACGTTTCTAGTCCCGATCCCTTTAAGGGTTTTACTCATTATTATGAACAACTTTTATTAAAGGACTAAAATCGAAATCGCGGGGAAAAAATACCCAGTTCATATGACTTGACTAAATGCGTGGAACAGCTGATATTTTTTCAGCGATTTCAGTTTTTGGTCCTATAGTAAAAGTTGTTCATAATGATGAGTACAATAACCCTTTAGATCGAGACTAGAAAGGCAGGACTTTGCATAATTGGTGTATATTTACATTTTAACCATAAAAGCAAGATATTAACGACAATAACCATAAAAATAAGAATTCAGTCCAAAATTTATTATTGTATCCAGTAAAAATTAGTCTACAAATATATTAGCTATTAATTACCTTTAAATAACAATCAATACTTACATAACAAACCCATGTATAATTATATAAAATTATAATGATATTATTTTTATTGCTATTCAACATTAACAATCATTATGAAAATGCTTTAATTACCTGCTTTATTAAACAACCATATTCATTATTTATCATACTTATTAATTAATAATCTGGGGGGCTAAAAAGGCCGCTTTAGATGAATCACAATATGATTCATATTACAAATGTCAAAATATCTACATAATTGACAACTCTTAATGTCATCCGCATAAGGTTCATATTCAGTAATCATCTGTTTGACAGTTACTATGCAGATCAGTAGATGAATTGTTCAATGTGGCCTTTTTAGGCCCCCTGATCTGTACGGATTTAAGGCTATTATTTTTCAATTTAAATTATGCTTTGTCTGTGCCTTTTTTGATGTGGTATTTTTAACCCAAAGGTTGACTGGCAGTAAATACCTCATGGCATTCGGTCCACCTTATGGACATGAACACGAACACATCGTCATACTTCTGTACATGAAGTAATAATAAATAATTCATAAATATTATTTTGTCTCATGATGAGTGTTGTGATAAAATTCTACCAACTAAAACACAGAGAGAGAGGCAATTTTTTTTTTTTTATATTTGCCCCTCACTAGGATTTCTTCTGTATCGACGGTACAGTTTACAATCACACACACCCAGACCCTAAACAACTATCTGTAAATCGTACAAATACTTGGTCCGTGCGGGGATCGAACCCGCGGCACGTAGCGTAGAAAGCTAATCGCTTAGCCAACTGTGTCGACAATTCGTACTTACATTGTATTTTTAAAACAAGTACGCGCGGCGCAGACTACGGACTTTTTGTCTGGCAAACTACCGCGGACAAGAAATTTTACGACAAAAAATTGCCGCAGACAAGAATATTCGGGATGGACTCAACGTAGACAAGTTATTTTGTTTGTAGTTGTCGTTAAAACTCTAGTGTCCTCACTGGCAACAACTACCAACCACAATCATTCTAGTGCGCGGTAGTTTGCCGGACAAAAAGTCCGTCGTCTGCGCCGCGCCGTATACGTAATCAACCTTAACATTTGTAGTTAGCAATTCCTATATGAAAGAAATACTACCAAATGAAATAGGATTTTATGTTTTGTATATTGCCCTGTAAAAGCCCTAATAATATCAAAATTACAATTATTTATATATTACATTTATATATTCCTATATAATTAAATATTAAACGTCAAGTACCCTTATTTTTAACGAACTGCTCGCCCAGTATCTTCATGACCTGCGCATGAGTTCGTGTCCCATCTTTGAGTGTAGCATAATTTTCTTTGACATACATTGCAAATTCATTTGTGTTGCCTTTCCTAGCAGGGGTCGAAACTACGACGCCATCTTTGTTTTTCTTGTTTAAAATCAATTCGAAGGTACCCCGGCAGTAGCCGCAACATTTTTTTGTTAAGTCTATGGATTTTGAATGGCGATGGACACTGAAAAAAAAGAACAATTTTAGCTGTAGGTACAAATTTCATTTGCCTAGCAATTTCCCAACTAAGTTCATCCGGCTAACCGAATGCGGCTGAATATCAGTATTTTACACAGAGCGACTGTCATCTGGGGGGCTAAAAAGGCCGCTTTAGATGAATCACAATATGATTCATATTACAAATGTCAAAATATCTACATAATTGACGACACTTAATGTCAGCCGCATAAGGTTCATATTCAGTAATCATCTGTTTGACAGTGACTATGCAGATCAGTAGATGAATTGCTAAATGTGGCCTTTTTAGGCCCCCTGACCTTCGCCACCCAATTACTGGGAGACACTGATACCCTAAGATTAGATCGGTAGTCAGACTTTTTGGGTTGCTGACTCCCGTACCGACTGTCATAGGTATTCGTAAGACAACAGGGACCAACTGCTTAACGTGCTTTTCGAGACACGGAGGGTTCTCGATTTCTGAAGAAACGGTCACACATCCAATGATTGACCGTGGCAAGTGCGCTTAACGGCGATGATCGACTGATCTGCGTGGTAGCTACGAGCCTATCTATCAATCTTCTACAACGTGTATCAGAAATGCGTGGTCATATTTAAAAGTGTGGATCAGACCATCAAACTGAATAACTTTACCTGTGGGCCCGCCATTGTAATCGTGAAAAAATTATCAGGGGGCCTAAAAAGGCCACATTGAGCAATTAATCTAATGATCTGCATAGTAACTGTCAAACTGATGATTACTGAATATGAACCTTATGCGGATGACAATAAGTGTCGTGAATTAAGTAGATATTTTGACATTCATAATATGAATCATATTGTGATTCATCTAAAGCGGCCTTTTTAGCCCCCCAGCTGTCCCATACAAAACTTCGATATCTATTTGACCTAAACGGGGAGAGAGGCCTTTGCCCTTAGACATCACAGGCTCATAATACACACACATTACACAACACACACACATTACACAACTATAGATGGGTTCTTAGATATTTAATTGATGAATTTGTTTATATTATTTCTAATTAATGAATTATGTTATAGATTATAATTATGTTTTAATGAATTTGTTATTAATTATTTTATTGAAGTGGAAATCTTATAAAATGTGACTCAACACTTAGATATTCAATGTTTGCAGTGCCCTAGCAGGGTTCATGTACTCCAATCTAATAATGTTATTGTTGATGTACATGTTGGCAAATAAATAAATTATTTTTATTTTTTCAAATAATAATAATAAATAATAATAATTTTTTGATATTTTTACAACAGTTTTTATTGCATATTTCTTCGTATGGACAAAGTGTTAAGTGTACATTTCCACGGGTGACACCCGCGAATTCCCCCCACCCCATACCCCTAGCTATGTTTATGTTACCAAAATCTCACCTATATCCACACTTGGTACATTTGTAGGAGTACTTAAAATGTATCTCCATGTCGTGGCACCTCGATATCTCGCCCAGCTCAGGAAACACACGCAACGCGCGCTTTGCCCTAAAACCCACAGCAAAATACTATTATTATTAATCATTTTAGTCTGGCAACACATCAAGCTACTCATGTACAATCGGCAATTTTTCCGGCCACGCATCCTTAAGCCGGGCTTCCACTGTGAAAGGGTAATGAGCAACTAATAGCTGAGCGGAACGGAGTCCAACTAGCTATAAAAGTTAAAATAAGTAAAAACCGACTTCAAAAAACTAAAAAGTATAAAATAATTTTCTTTAAAAACTTAACAGCTTCTGAAGTCGGGGCCTTTAATTCTGCAATGCACCTAGCATGGCAGTGGCACCGACTCATACTTTTTAGTTTTTTGAAATCAGTTTTCACTTTCTTTTTTAAAGTTTATTTTATTTTTCTATTTTGAGTGGCATAAACAATACATAAACATGCGATTACAGTAATCGCAAGTGATATGCATCATTCAAGAGTTACATTGTATATCTCCGAAATTCATCATCAGATCTTCACCAAATTCACTCTGCAAATTTTGCGCACTACATAAAAAATTATCCTGTATAATTAGTAAGATTATCTTACCATTTATTCCACAGTGGGCCATGTCCCGCCTTCAGCTCGCTGTCGATGAGCCACGTGGCAGCGTGACATAGCTCGTGTATCAGCGTGTCACGTAACCGCTGCGGGCCGTCGACCACTTTAGTGGACAACTTGATGCTCGATGTTCGTATGCGCTCACCTTTAGCGTTCTTTGTTAGGCGATTTGTTGTTGTACTGAAAATTAGAAGCGCCAATGAGGCTTATTTTTGACCCCCGACGAAAAAGAGGGGTGTTATAAATTTGTAGTGTGTATCTGTCTGTCTGTGGCATCATAGCTCCTGAGCGAATGAAACGACTTTGCTTAGGTTTTTTTCGTTTGAAAGTTGTCTTAATCAACAGTGTTCTTAGCTATGTTTCAAGAAAATCTGTTTTGCCGTTCAAAAGTTACAGCTCTTTTTCAGTTGCGAGTCGGGGGTTTTTGACGTTTAAGTTATGTAAACGTCAAACAAGCTTACGGCCCATCTGATGGTATGCGGTTATTGTAGCCTATGGACGATTGCAACACCAGGACATAAGGGCGCGTTGAAAAAAAAAATGAAAGTTTAGAGAGAGGGAGGGGTTGGGGAGGGGAGGACGAGGGGAGGTGTGGAGGGGGAATATGAGGGGAGGGGAGGACGAGGGGAGGAGAGGAGGGGGGATATGAGGGGAGAGGAGGCGGGGAGGGGAGGAGAGGAGGGAGTTAAAGAAGTAAAGTGGCGCATGGCGTCGCGTCACATAAGCCCCGTTTATTTGCGTTTTTATGCTTACCCAGCCGTAGTCCTAAGCTTGGTATCCCACAGTATAGGCATGTCTGCCTCTAACGCGTTGTCGAACACGCCTTCATTGAACACTACATACAGCTTGCGTGCTAGCTGCTCCTTTAGAGTCTTATAGCCGTCTATATATTGAATGGCTTCAATGTGACACCGCCAAGAGGGAACATTATCTGAAAGGAGACAAAATTTATACAATATTAAAAAGAAACTCACAGTCTGACAGTATGTCATTAATCAAAATCAAATCAATCAAGTAATCTCTTTCCGGAGGAATTTAATTTGAAAATCAAACTACAATATTTTTTTTCCCATAAATCATCCATAAAGTATGTTACACAAATTTCGTGATTTTTTGACCCCTCCCCCGTCCTTGTCACAGTTGATCACATTTATGAGACCCCCCTCCCTAGTGTGACGTCACATATTTTGCAATTTTACATCTAGAAATTATTAAATTAAATTTCTAGATGTAAAATTTGCTACCAACAATACTGTAACAGGAATCACTACCAAAATTATGGATTTGACGTCAAATTATGTATTTTAGGGTTATCAATATTTTTGGGTTTTTAGTCCCTGTTATAAAATGCATACCTGCCAAAGAACCGATAAAACTAAGCCTTCCAGAGTCAACACTTGGTGTAACGGTAACACTTTTAACCTTCTTCGTCAACAAATCAACATCATCCTTCATAATGTCCACCATCTCCGTAACACTCATGGCTTTATTCACTTTATTCTTCTTCGTTGTACTATTCACGTTCCTCAATTTTGTCTTTGGCACTTCCGGTGTACTAGGAACCTTTTCTGTATACAACTTCTTTTTACTTTTTTTTTCAGTTTCATTTGCTATGTCAACCCTACGTTTTGCTTCAGAATCAGTTAAGTACAACATTTTGTTACGTTTTAAATCATGTCTAATGTTTTCCTTGTCGCTTTCATCATCATCAAAATGAAGTTTCTTTGAGACTGTGTCATAGTTTTCATAATTTGCTTTAATCGCTTTAAATAATTTTGGAATTGATTTCCATGATTCTCCGTACAAATCGTTCAGTAGTTTCTTCTGTGATAAATGTATTTTCTTTATGGAGCATTTTTCTTGTGATTTGTTGTGTATGTCTTTTGGTGAGGAAGGTGTGGGTTCGTGCCTGGGTGTGGCACAAATGATGTTTTGTGCTGGTGACCACCCACCAATGCTTGGTCGCGATTCTTTTGTTGGTGATGCATTTTCTCGTGAGCAGTTGAAAGAATACTGTAAAATAAGAATAAGAATACTGTTAACAACAGTATTAGCGGTCACATTTTGTACGAAAATTCAGCACCGGACTCAACTCGTATGAATGGTTTAGAGCTATTTCATGAAATAAAAATTATTTATAAGACGATACATACATCAACAAGACGACGCAAATCCATCTTTCTAGTTCGATCCCTTTAATTCCCATACTCATTCCATACAATTAATTCAATATATCTCAACTAAATGTTTGGAAAAGATGATGTTTTATTTGCAATTTCAGGGTTGGCCCCGCAGTAAAAGTTGTTCATAATGATGACTACAATAAACCCTTAACGGGATCGGAACTACAAAATTAAGGCCTTATCTATGTAAATTCAGGACACTTTTTTCATGAATTTCGTACTAGACCATGTGTTTCTACATCAATGTAAAGTGGCCTTAAAATGTGCTGTCATTTCACGAAAATGCACTGGCGACCTTGCTCACCTGTAGGAACACAACACTGCAAAGGAGCAGTATTATTTGGCTATGATATTTTGTAAGGTAGAGGTACTTCCCTAGTCAGGCAGATTTAATTTTGAGCGGGAAGGCCTAAGGAATTATATACTAGAAGCATAAGTTTAGCTTTTTATATTTATTTAATAATTTATGTACACACAATCATTAAAGACACAGAAAACATTAAATAGGAGAACAAAGTACAAAGGTACTGCTTATTTCACAAAAGAAATATATATATTGTTATTTTATATTAAACACATATTAAGCTTAGTTTGTACTGTTTTGTATTTCACTTTATTTTATTTTATTTTATTATATATTTTCAATATTTTATAAGTGTAACTATGGTGTTCAGTTTCTTAAATAGCTTGAACGTCGTTATGTAAACTAAACCTATTGTTAATTTAGTTAAGTTTCTCTTTAAGTGAACTGTAATTTATTCTTTGAGAAAATAAATGTCTTTAAACCGAAGTCCCGCTATTCCCTGCCTTTGTTAAAAAGAAGATGATTATGAATAAGGGGATAATAATAAAGTTAACTTACATTTCCTGTCTTGCTAGGTTCTTTTTCGTGGAATAAAACTTTAGGTAGGTCATCATCCAACGATAGGTCATGAGAATCATTTATTACTATCGGAGAACATATTTTCTGACTAGATTGCACCTGGAAAAGATAAAATTAAGTGTAATGTGAGAATAAAAAGGTATTCAGTAAAAAGTAAAAGGACATCTTAGGTATATGTCAAAAAAACTTTGATTTATTCATAATTAATGTTTTCAAGCATTATTTCTTGGTTTTAGATTCTCATCAAGTCGAAGACTGCATTAGGAATCTTGTTGTTGTAATATTTAACGGTGTTCAATATAACTTTATGGCAATAAGCATTTTGAAGAAGGTAGGTACTTACAGTTTTTTGATAATCATTCCTTAGTCTGTCAAAAGAATCATCAAGTATTATCACATCCGAACTTCTAGAAAGTTTATTTATGTCTTGAGTTGCTTTTAGCCTCGTTTTCTTTAGGGATAGTTTTAAAAGTCCTGAAAAAACACATGCCATGTGTAAATAGATTATGTACATTGTATTTCACGATACAAACTTTCGAAACAATTGTTATTATTACGTCAGTATATAAACTTACGATTCTTTTGGCTATTTTGTGTGGTTTTAGTGTCCATTTTATCAACAGTATGTAATTTATACGAATAAATAAATATCCATGAAAGATATAAACTTTAAAAAATAACAGCATCAGCCGTTGATTGACTGACAATTGAGAAGTGGTGTTACCCACATGTGAAACTACTATTTCCTACCATTTTGAATTGTGTTCACTGTTGGGATATAAAATGAACGGATTTCTACAGTTTTTTTTTTTACTAAAATATATCCCTCAATTTGGCCAATTAAAAAGTTGTAAAATATTCATAAATCAAATATTTGATTTATTTGTAAGAAATATTTTTATGACTCCATCTAGTGATCAATAGTTAGAAACAGTTATAGCAGTGGTGTAATTCTGTTATTAGACACTAGATGGCGCTAAACTTATAGTTACGTCTATGAACACTAGATGTCGCTTTTTATTTATTTATTTATTTAATTACAACGGTTGTGTAAAAAACCAATTACAGTAACTAAAATTAACCACATTCAGTAACAAAATTAAGTAAAAAGAAACAAATTAAAGTAAAATTTTAAGTGAAAACATAAATATAATAAAGGAGGGTTAACAACACTTTCATAAACTCCTCTCACAGTACTTCTGGCATACCAATAAAATCTTCACCCATCCATCCGCAAACAGATCGACTGTTGGATTAGAATCCAAGAGACCATTAAGCGCGGCCAGAGTGCGAGGAATTGGCGCCTTAGCACGTGCCACAGTACGACATGGAGGCACGGCAAACAGCCTGTGCTTTCTGCCCCGGCAGTAATTGTCTGGGACAAAGAAGCGCGCCAGCACTTCAAATAGATCAGGAGCGTCAATAGCGCCACGGAGCGTCTTACAGGCTATTGTGAGCTGATCTCGAGCTCGCCTTACCTCTAGTGAGTTGTATCCGAGGCAACCCAGCAAGAATTTTGTCGGATAGAGGTAAGGATAGTGGCCGTGTTTCTGCTTATATAAGTACCTAAGGAACGCTTTTTGGACTTTTTCTAATAAAAGTACGTAGGTACTTTCATGTGGATTCCACACGCAAGAGCTGTTTTCCAGTTTGCTACGTACGAGCGCATTAAATATTATTTTAATGGCATGAGCGGTGCGAAAATCGCGGCAATTACGCAGAACGAAACCTAACCTTTGGTAGGATTGTTTAGCTACCATGGCCATATGGTCGTGGAAGGTGAGCTTTCGGTCGAATGTGACTCCCAGGTCTTTCATGGCTGTTGACTTTGTGATGGTATTATTATTTAATTTATATTCAAAATTAATTGGATGCCGCATTCGACCGAATGTCATAGCGAAGCATTTGGACGAATTAAACTCCATCTTGTTTTCTACGCTCCACTTGTATATCGCATCTATGTCTTGCTGCAGAGCGAAACTGTCATGCTCGGAGTTTATTTCCAGGTACAGTTTCAGGTCATCAGCATACAAGAGACATCTTGCATGAAGCAGAACTTGAGGAAGATCGTTGACCATGATAAGAAATAATAAAGGTCCCAAAATTGAGCCTTGACTCACGCCAGAACGCGTGTGATAGGTACCCGACACGTACATACCAAGCCTAACAAACTGCTGTCGATCACGTAGGTAGTCTGCAAAGAATCGGAGGAGAGATGGTGAGAACCCTATTTTGCTAAGCTTCATTAGCAACGCGTCGTTGTTAACCCTATCAAACGCCTTCCGAAAGTCGAAGTAAAGTACGTCTACCTGACGCCCGCGGTCCAAACTAGACGAGATATAATCCACTAGTGTCAGGAGATTTGTGTCAACAGACCTTTGGCTTCTGAAACCGTGCTGCTCATTACAAAGATACTTGTTTATTTGCTCATAGATGGAATTATGGAGGATGTTCTCGAAGACTTTCGCCGGGGAAGATAGGATTGCGATAGGGCGGTATTCTTCAACTGAACTTTTGTTTTGAGTTTTAGGGATAGGTGTAACTCTAGAAACTTTCCACTCAGAGGGATATGTACCAGTTTGCAAGGCTAAATTAAAAATGTGGCAAAGAGGATCAATGAAAATATTTCTTAAGTCTTTAATTATGAAGGGGGGGACGTTGTCAGGGCCAACTGAACTGTTAGGTTTGAGTTTATTTATGGCCTTAACAATGTCTGCATGGCACAAGGGGGGTATATTTATGTAATTGCTGTTACTGGAATTGTCAGACGTACCGACATGATCAGCATTAAGCTGCGGAACGTCAGGCAGAAAAACGGCTGAGAAAAATTCTGCAAAAGCCCCTGCTGCCTTAGTACCCGAAAAAGTTAAACCCTTGTATGTTATATTCGGCTCAAACCCACCTTTGGACCGCAGGCTGGATATATGTGACCAGAATTGACGAGGGTTATATTTAATTTTAGTCTCTATACTTCTCATGTATACGGAATACGCTTCAGCAATGCGGGTTTTAAGGCTTGACCTGAGGCCAGAAAATAGCAGATACGCGCTATCGCTCTTAGTTAGTTTCCAATTTTTATGGAGTTTTAACTTGAGCTTAAGATCCTGGATGATATCGCTTGTAAACCATATAGGATATCGCCTATTTGCCGATCTCCCTCTGTGCTTTTTAGGCATGCACATATTAAACAGATTATAGATAATACTGTAAAATTTGAGAGTAGCCCCTTTTACATCTTTAGATTCCACAACCTCCTCCCAAATATTTTCTTCAGAGAATAATATATATAGTTGTTCGAAATCGCATTTACCGAAGTTCCAATCCTTGGCACTGTCTATATTGCTGGGCTCTATTGACTCCGAGCAATGACCTACATCGACTCTTACCTCAATGTGTAGTGCCGGGTGATAAGCATCTAGCGGTACTATTCCCTCTGTAGCAGTGACGAGTGTTTCCGGTGCGCTAATGCTCTCCTGAACCAAAACAACATCTAACATACCTCCATGCGAATTCTTCACAACGTTCATCTCTTTCAGACTACAAAATGACACAAAGTAACAATAATAATTCTTAATATTTAACGATGCACTATTTAAATTTAAGTCGCCTAAAATTATAACAAGGCCTTTTAAATTATTTATAAACTCTTCTACTTTACAGAACCATCTCATGTACTCGTCATCGCTTGCACTAGGTTTAATATATACAACACATATGTGAACAGTACGTCCGCACCATATAAAGTCAGCCCATAAGTCCTCACCACCATCCGTTTCGAGATCACGGCGGCGGCGTAGCACAGCCGGCGCGCGCGCGGCCAGCATCACTCCACCACACGGTGTTCCCCGGTCACGTCGCATCACATTCCAATCGCCGGCAGCAAGCTCTCCGTCTTCGATAGAGGCATCAAGAAAGGTCTCTGTTGCGGCGATCAAATTATGTTCCAGCTGTAACAAGTTCATTCTCCACGTCGACAGTTTAGTTTTAAGACCACGGACATTTTGATACAGCACATCAATGTTCTTAATCTTGTTAAGGGGCTGCTCAGGCACGAAATGTCTGGTGTGTTGGTTGGGGCTTAACAGATGCCTTATGGTTTCTGGTATGTCTCGGGGTCTCATAAGTAATCCATGTGTTTAATCTCGCATTCATTGGCCATACATCTACAGAGTAACATTTTCCATAATAAGTAATAGGAACACCAATCTTGAACGACTTGTAACTTCCCCTAGCCCGCAGCTCATCAACCGTGCATGTGCCAGTAGGGCAGAGTTGTCGCAGATAGTCACGAATCTCGTCTGCAGTGGACTCCATATTCCACAAGTGCAGATATTTACGTGGTTCAGCTGCTCTTAAGGCAGTGATGTTGGGCCCAGCGATTCCGCATAAAGATGCGGGTCTCCGGAATTTATATTTCCTTACTTCCGTCTCGCTTTGATCGTCAGCAGAGAAGGTAGAAGAAGTTCCTCCGTCGGTATGAGTGTGGCCGTTTTTATTGTTGTTATTAAGCTACTAGATGTCACTTTTAGTAATATAAATGTTGAAAATATTTGAACTACTTTTCATCATTTTCTTAGAGAATACAATTTTAAAACAAATTGTTTCATTATGCAGTATTCAATTTATCATAGCATCGGATTAGATGCAATGTGAGAATTTTAGAAGCCAACATTGACAAATTCATAATATATTTATTAGTTATATATATAAAAATTACTATGTATTTTGACGCAAATTGTTCAAACTGCTTGCTCAGCAGATTTTATTTGTTATGGGTTCTCTGTGCCTTTCATTTGTGTTTACGCAAACAGAGTTGAGTGCTAGTTGCACTGGTAAGTAGGTCAAGAAGGTACATAATGGTTTAATAATTATGAAACGGTTTTGGGCAGATTCTCTTAGTAATTTTTATTTCTTAAGTCTCAGAAAATCACTTTAGATTTTTATCGGGTCATTAGTAGAGCTTGATGCTTCTGGTCTTTACAAATAGAGCTACGTGTACAGTTAAGTCAACTCAATTATGCTCACTTTAGATTTCAGACGGATATAATTAGATAAAAACATATATATTTACGCTACTATCCAGTTTTTGCAGGCTTGATTGGTAGATAGGTACATACTCCTTACCTTGCGTATTGTAGGTAACCAGTAACATAGTCCTAATATAATCCAAAAAAATAAAACTGACACACGAAGAAAATTACCATTTTCAAAAAGAGAAACTGTCGTCTCTTGGACTATGCTTGGACTATAAAACATGTTTTTTTTTTCGTCCGAGACATGATGTTAGATGTTGGTACCTGCCTATGTTGCTCATGACTACTTCATCATCACCTGCCTACTCGATGGTCTGAATAGGAACTTGGACAGTCGAGACATTTGGACTGGTCGTAACTTTGGACTGTCCAAAACATTAGACCAATACCAACTGGAGAGTACAAAGTACTTTGAATGTCACTTTTCTTATCAATAAAAATAAATTATTATAATAATTATGCCCAAACGACAAACAAAATATTAAATGGCTTATTTTATAATAATACAGAACATGTTTTTTTCAGTTAAGAATGATGTTTAATTTAAAAAATAATTATAAATTACTCCGTTACGAGTGATAGTGTACATAAGAAACATCATTACGGTTCATTTTCGGTTAAAAAATGACCAGATTCGTTCGGGTATAAATGGTCAATAGGATTTTAAAATTAAGCCGAGCTAACTGTAATTTTTATTATTTTAGTACATAATATATTCAAAGTGTATTAGAAAACCGTCTTAAAAAATACTCAGTTTGTGTAACATACCTACCTATTATAAGTGATCATTATTGGAACAAGTACCTATAAACATTATTAAATATCTAATGTGCATTTGCACATAAATATTTAATAATTAGGTATCTACACATTACACAATAGGCACATTTATACAGATGCATATTTATGTCATTTAACAAAACAACATTCTGAGTTATGCTTGCCATAAATAAAAATTGCTTTAAAATTAAAATTATTATTTTGTGTACAATAAAAAATAAGAATAATAATATTTACCGTTTGAAGTTAAAATTGTGTGAGTGAACTACATAATGTGTAATTTTTAATGTGAATAGGGGAATTATTCCATAAGAAAATCTCGCATCTCGACATTCTCGACACGAATAAAAAAAAAATGAACGTAAGTATAACTTAACTGTTAACGTTATTAAGTTATTGTATGTCAATTCGTTAATTATAAACTGACATTAAGAATTAAATTCGAATTGAGGTGCGATATGTTCATAAAGAATATAGAATATAGCTATGCTGCAATGAATGTCAAAATGTTTCTAGGAAGTCAAATATAGGTCATGCAATGACAATTTACAGAAACTGTTTGTAAAATGTCTAAAAATTGTTTGTAAAAATTTGTAAAATGTCATTGAGGTCATGTCAATATTTCTTTATTATTCTAAGAAAAAAAATCTTTCACGTTACCTTTTAATAATGAGGGTATTTTAAAATAAATGAACATTTTATAGTTTAAGTAGGTACCTAGGTATCTACACTGATTATATATTAAAATGTTTATTTACGTAGATGGGTACCTTTTGTGTTGTGTTTTTAACTGTGTGATTTTAAAATGTTGAAAAGCTATAATTTACCGGTGTACCTAAATGTGAACTAGGTAATAAGAGGTAATGTGATATGAGACTGACAAAACGGTTAGTAATTTGCATTTTTTTATATCACCTAGATTGATGTGATGAACCTTATTCATCATTCATCTTAATCAAATTTTAAATAATATTTTCCTAGAATTAGGAAAATATTCGTATGCTTATTAAAGTGGCGGATGTGTCGAAAAACCTAGGTATTCTAAAAAAACAACTTTTGCACCATATCTTTGGTGAATATACAGCTACCTATATCATTAATTTTTATCTTTATTGTTGAATCAATAGCAGTTTGGTTAGAATGGAAGCCGTCTCTAAAATACAATACAATACCTACATTTTTTTTTACTTTTTTGCCGATAAGTCTTTGATATGTTATTACTACCTTTATTACGAGTTTATACTCGCACACCCACCCGTCTAGTTCTCCACACAGTACAGTCTGATGCACAAGTTAAAATTTAATGCGAGCTACAAAAAAAAATACCTAAGGGTCGGTACATATCTGACAGAAAATGCGTCGAGCGTATCATCATCAGCACTAACCCATCATCGGTTGAGTGTGAAAGGTTGAGTGTTTTATCATAATAATATAATTGTCTGTTCTGGCGTTACGCGACCGATAATACGCGACGCATTTTCCGTCAGATAATATATGTACCAATTAGGTAATTTTTTTTCGGCATTTCCCAGCAATTATTTTTGCACTATGTTACTTCGTTTGATGTACTGTATGCGTAGACTTTGAATTTTGAGGGTCTTTTTAACCGCCGACATAAATGAGGGGTGTTATAAACTTGTTGTGTCTATCTGTGTGTCTGTCTGTGGCATCATAGCTCCAAAACGGATAGACCGATTACAAAGCAGTTTTTAAAAAATTGAAAGCTTTTTTATTCGGGCATGCTCTTAGCTATGTTTCTTGAAAATATGTTCAGCCGTTCAAAAGTTACAGCTCTTTTTCTAGTTGAAGTCGGGGATTTTTGATAGATAAGTTATTACAGCCTGTATGATTTTCGTACTGTACACAACGTTGCGTAGTTACAAATTGAATAATAGAAAATACAGTACCGAACACATTATGTTTGTCATTCGTTCGTAAATATTGGCTTTAAATAAACATAACTTTTATTCTCTACAGGATTACGCACTAAGAACAACTGTGCAAATACATTTTAAATGAAAACAGTAACAAAACCATGACGTCGATCGTGTTATAAGTGTAATTTGGAATAATGTCTGTTCTGCCCTTGCCCTTATAGTCACGCATGCGCCGTAACCGATGGAGACGACTCAAAATGGCGACTATTTTCTATTATTAACAACTAAACACGGCAAAATCTATCGTTTCACAAGATATTTATTAGTAAATTCAGCTTGCACAATACCCTTTTAAAATAAAAGATCACAAAGCGCATTGCTGCAAGTTTTAAAATAGGTTGTTTCACCGCGACAGTGACCTCTGACACCGATAAAGGCCACTTTACTTAGAGACGCGACGGAGTAACGATCGTTTGCGCGCAGAGGTCAAATTAGTCTGGAAACAGCTGTTTTCAAAAATCGAATGCTACAGGCCTAAAAAATCGTGAATTTCGCCAGTTTGACGTCAGTTTTCGTTGAGTGCGGGTGGATATTTGTACCGACCATGTAATGGTGAGTGGAATTAGTCGGCGGAATTACGAAATAGTGACTTATGTAGAGTAGAGTGTATTTTGTTCAAGTGGAATGCGTAAAAACGTGCTTTTCCTAGAAATAAAGTGTTAGTGAATGTTGTGTGTAGATTTTATGTTTTTTCTAGTATTTAATTTGGAATGTTTTCATATAATCGCGTTAAAAATATAAAAATCGATAAAGTACCCACGTCTGCCGGCCGGCCACGTGGTGTCTCATACTTAGTAAATTTTGCATGAAGTAGCACCTTTTATTTAGTTAGTGGACAACTCAATTTAGTTAACCTATTGATTTGATGGCTATTTGGTCGTTAAATTATGTGCAAATGAATAGCTGCACTCTTTTTCTTTTAAATTTAAGTTTTTACATTGAAATAAGATATCGGCTGCGAGAACAGGTGTGAAAAAGTGATTAAAAATTTAAATATTTAGCCATTTATGATAGCTATTTCAACAACCATTTTTATCGTGCCATTATGATTAAATTACCACAATAATCTATGTGTACTTTATTTTGAAAAAATATAGCCTACTGTTACAGTCTATTGCAGTTGCAAGTCAGATTTTTACGTTTACATTTTTTTTTTTTTTTTTACAGAAATCGTAATATTTAGATTTCTATGCTAAATGTATATACTTACCGAATAATTAGCTATAATTCATGACATACCTATTATATCTTCATAAACTCACATGTTTAAGGAAAAAATATTAACATAAAATTATGTAAATAAGTAAATAAATCTTGTAAATTTACATTACGCGATCAACATAATAATTAAAATATTCTGAACACTATACATTATTTAAATTATTACATAGATACATCACAATAATTAATGATTTATAATGTCTTTTAAAAAGAACTTAGGTAGGTAGGTACGCCTACCGCGCGTCACATCTCTAGTATTCAACTTCAGCTCTTGGTTAGTGGCTTTTGTGGAGGAATGACCACAATTTTGCCAATGTCGGGTAAAGTTATAGACCATCGAACGCTGGAGTATGGTAACTAAAAGTAACTCTTGTTCTGTGGATAAAATTTTGTCCGGTGGGTCATCCCTAGCCTAAAGAAATATTTTAAAACTAGGTATATATTTTAAATATCAAAGTATTATAGATAGGTACTTATTATGTATTATTTGTAATGTGTTATGTATTATGTAGTATTTAATGTAAGGATACTATTTTACAAACCTTCCGTGAAAAATTATCTGATTGATGGTGATATATCCGCAAAATCGGTAGGATGAGTTAGCGGATATACAGACAGACACGGAAAGCGCATTTATTTGATACTATGTAGAGATAGAGAAGAAGAGACGTCAGTGACAATGTCATGGCAGTATATAAAAAAATTGCAGTTTGTGAAAATAATATCGTAAAAAATTCAGTAAAAATATGGCTTTGACAAAAAAAATATCCAAGTGGTTCCTTTGCAAGCAGTTGCAGGTTTATCCATTAATTCATTAAATTATTATTAATTTAATTTAATTAATCTGCCAGTCTGAATAATAGATGTTTCCCATTATTTATGACTTTTAGCCAAAGCTTTTAGCGCATTTCCAATGTCCTGTAAAAAATTATTATAGCATTAATCGTATGTCATAATACCTATAATATGTATGATTTAGTAATAGGTAAACTAACCGTCAAAAACAGCTTTTTTCTGGTTGGAGTCGGAGGTCCAACCAGAAAAAAAGCTGTATCTTTTGAACGGCTGAACTGATTTTCACGAAACATATAGTCTGTCAAGAAAGTCATGAAAAGGATTGAGGGCGCCACTTGTATATTCTCTTGTTTATTTTTAATATATTAATGCCGAAAACATTTTTTTATCACAAAAAATCTACACAGAATAGTAAAATAAACACATCGTTGTACCCAAACTGACACCTACGGTACTTATTTAGGGTTGCGAGCGAAGAAGAATTTTAGTTCCTTCAAAATCCTTTTCATGACTTTCTTGACAGACTGTAGCTAAGATGATATCCGATTAAACTAGCTATCAAATAAAAAAACCTGCATTGACATCGATACATCCGTTTTCGAACTACGATGGCACAGACAGACACACAGATACACAGATCCATATACTAGATACACACTACAAACTGATAACACTTTTGAACTTTTTTTTCGGGGGTTTAAAAAAACAAAGTCTTTCTCTTTCTGCAAAGTAGTTGGTAATACAGGAATCAACCAACTTGTCCATCGTGGGGACTTCGGGCGCTACCCACCTTACCTACCTTTGATATACAGGTCTGGGTGAGTTTCAGTGGAACTTTCAATATTATGTTTTTTTCTTTTCTTATCTTTGTACAGTCACGACACGCGGTGATACATTTCGCAAACAAAATGCTTTGAACGACTGCGGCCCGCTTAGAGTTAGTAACTTTGTGTTTGGTCGCCGGGTGCACACGATTTTAGCCTTAAAGATCGTCGACCGGAAATATTGCCGATTCAATTCGTGATTCAATTCGTTCCCTAATACATGAGATTTAACAAAATACGAAAAAGCGAAAATTCGAAGGCGAAATGTGAGTGCAGACAATACTTGTACACACGGCTACTGAAGCTATACATTTTCTGTATAAGTTGACCTCTCATTGTACAGAAAGTCGTTACAATGTGAGGTCAGCTTATACTGGAAATATATAGCTTTATATTTATTTATTTATTTATTTAATGCATTATGCACAGGTAAAAAAAATCACTGCACAAAGGCGGACTTAATGCCATAGGCATTTTATTTTTATTTTTTTATATTATGTAGCCGTGCGTAGGAACACCTCTGCCTAACCCTTCTGGAATTAAGGGCGTGATATTTTATGCGTCGATTCGTCTTTTCGCTTGAATACGAGAGATAATTTATGTCAACTTTTTTGACTACTCGGGCTAACTCGGGATCTGTCGGCTAAAGTCGGAGTGTATTCCACGTCGCCGTCGTCGCTCGCAACTGCCTAGAGCAGAGGTTGCCAACTGGTGGTCCACGAGAACGAGAATTAAATTAAGGTCCGCGAAGCTAATATAAAAACCTATAATTAATTAATCATTACTCGGGCGGCTCAGAAACCGCATAAATTTTCCATTAAAAGTTTCCTATTATACAAAAATAAAGGGTACTGCGAAAATCGGCGATTTTTACGCAAGATTTTTTTGCATCCTAATTCACTCTGCTATCATTCGACTAGGTGAAGGATCGTCGAAGTAGATATTTATGTCACGTCTATCAGTCTGTTCTACACACGTGTGAATAAAAATAATTTTGGTTGGAATAGGTTGGAGACTTTACAAAAATTGCCTAGAGATCGTGATAAGCGTGATTATGATTTTTGATGAAATTATGATTTTTTTTATGTAAACAGTTCCTGTGGCTAAACTACCAATTGGATTTGATTGTTTGTTTGTGTACGGTCACAGAACGTGATACCTACTAAATACGCGATTTCATTTAATGTGATAACATCTGCGGCGCCTGCGCCCTGTATATTCAATTTTTTTTTTTTTTTTTTTTTAAACATTGCCCCTCACTTGGATTTCTCCTGTATCGAGGGTACAGTTTACAAACATACATGTCACATGCACAGACAACCAGACCCGAAACAACTATCTGTAGCTCATACAAATATTTGTTCCGTATCCGATCGAACTCGCGGCACGTAGCGCAGAAGGCTAATCGCTTAGCCACTGCGGCAACCGTGTCGTCGAATATTATTTTAAAAGATATAATATTTATATATAGAGTAAACTTCACTACTATACATCATTACTATACTAGAAACAGAGAAATTATAGAACTACCTAAGATTAGAACCTTGTAGGTACGGAAAGAAAAATATTATACAATTTGATCCCTCAGCTCACCTTATTGATAACTGATATTTTTAAATTACTATGGAAGATCGAACTCTTCTTTATAATTAAATTTATTTTAATTATATTTAGTTAAGTTTCTCATATAAGTGAACAATGTTTTTCTTCTGAGAAATAAATGAATCTTAAACCGAAACTTACGAGGCTGGAAGAGTCAACAAGCGGCACATAAGTTTAAAAAAATTATCTTAGTTTATTACCTACCTTCTTTTTATCCGGATTAATACCCATACGGCCTATTCAAACCTGAGCGATATTCGCTGCCGCTGTGGGTAGAGGTACATACCGCGCGGGATAGCGAAATCCGTTTTGGTGTGAACAGTAATATTATCGCATACCCACTGGGTTTTCGCTGCCGCAGACGGTAGCGAATACCGCTTAGGTCTGAATAGGCCTTTAAAAGTAAGTAGCTCCCTTCGCACGCGAGTGAACCCGCAGGCAATAGCCGTATACAATCTAAAAATGATAACAATTTCTTAATTAAAATTCAATTGTCTAATTCTCATAACTTTGTTGCTTAATGATGTAACTTTTTAATGTTTTTTCTCTGTAATGTGTGTAACAATTTGTTAATTGCTAAGCAGTAAAATAATAGTTAGCTATAAATTATTTAACTAACGCTTGGGAAATTTAATATATTTACGTAGGTACAATTAGTTAGGTAGTTTCGTCGACGCTTCACTATCACTACATAGTATATAACCCTCTCCGTAGTCGGGTAAAAACAAAGTCGCTTCCCGCTGTCTGTCCCTATGTATGCTTAGATCTTTAAAACTACGCAACGGATTTTGATGCGGTTTTTTTTAATAGATAGAGTGATTCAAGAGGAAGGTTTATTATGTCTAATACTTTCATATTTAATGTAAGGATAATAGAGAAATTGCACCCGGTCGTAGCCGGGGACGGGTAGCTAGTTAAAAATATATTAAAAAATATTTTGTACCAATAATAATTATATAGACTGATTACATTAAAAAAAAAAAAGATTTCCATTAATAAAAAAATGTAAAAAGATTTTGGCAGCGGTGGGATTCGAACCCACGCCTCCGAAGAGACTGGTGCCTTAAACCAGCGCCTTAGACCGCTCGGCCACGCTACCACTGTTCATTCGTGTCGAAATTATGGATTTTATTCTAAGCCCTTGTAGTCACCGATTTACAACCTTGGTTCTATTTTGGGTAGAAGTGATTATTATCGCAGCGATGTATTTCTTGTTCCATAAAATGTGCAAAAAATAATTCACAAGTTTTGTTATCTTATGCATAATATTTTGTAAATAGATATAGGTACTCAGTACCTAGTATTGTTTGGAAATCGATTCAGTAGTCAATCATGCGCATTGACAGATTATTACACCATACATTTCACATGCGCGGGTGTGTACACAGATTTGAAACAACTATCTGTAGATCATAGGAAAGTAAGAAATGAACTAGATATACTTATAACTTTTTTTTTTTAATCTTTTTTAAAAAGCTTTTTTTGTCGGGGTAATTCGTCCACATAAGATTATACAGGGTGCCTGGTTGAACAATGGAAATATTGAAGGAGGGTATTCCACTCATCATTAGATACAAACAACTTTTACTTTTAAATAATCAGCTGTTATGGTTTAAGACATTTATTTCTCAAAAGAAGAATGTAGCATTCCTTCACTTACTTAGAGAAACATAAAATATTCATAATAATATTGGAAATAAATCTAATAAGAAAGCGCAGGTAGGACTAAAATAAAATTGTTGACAATGATGTACAAGTGTCGACATCAAAATTGGAACCATGAGTGCAGGCACCTATTACATATTCAATATTCAATAGAAATTGAGTCGTGTTAAGCAATTTATAGTATGTAATTTTTTATTTATATTTTTGTATTTATATATTTAGTCTTTTTATTTCCTGTTACATTACATTATATAATACATTACATTATGTTTACATTTAGTCGAGTAATATTGAATTATTTCCACATTCATACTTTAAAGTTCTTCTAACTTCTTTGTTGTATAATCAGATAAGATTGAATAATTATACATTTTCTATTAGCCTATGTCACCGTCAGTAGCAGTCGTTGTGAAACAAGGTTGTACTTGACAAGGGAATGCCATAAACACTGAAGTTAACTTGACATTTAAGATTTACATGTAGATGCTCTAAGATCTAGGTTAGGATTAGAAAGAAAGAAAGAAGAAAGAAAAATCATTTATTTGCCACAAAAACAAAACACACTAGAATGGTAATAAGAAGAGCACAGGTGCATAGACAGAGAATACATTTTTCAGGATGGCAACAGTGTAAAATTGAGTAGAAAAAAATAATAATTTAAAAGAATAAATATATGTGGGTATACTGCACTGACTGCGCATCACCTATTCAGTGTGTGTCCCGAGCTAAAAATACTGCGATTTTTGTTTTGCTGGTAATCCGAGATAATGCGTAAAATTTAATTCTTTTCAACACTATATTATTCTATTTTGGAATAGCGATGAATTTACTAGTTTAAACACAATACCACATATTAAATTATAGTAACAATACTGCTTAGTAAATATGCAGACTGTGTTTCAAGCTAAATACTAAAACAATTTTTGTCGTTTCCTTAGGTCGAAAAGATACACTATTGGATTTTATTCATTTTGGAAATTGTGATGATAGCAAAGATTTGTTTTTCTTATATGAAGCCAATTAATCTTTTTTTTTGTGCGAAATATTACATATTATTACTGCTATTAGTAGCTTCTTAACTAAAATAGAATAGTTTTTTTTAAATATACCTATCACAGGCACCTTTGAAATATTATTATGAATCCAGTTGCATGGTCCCAAAAAGTTGGTCGTATGGAGAACTGACAGGAAACTCCATAGGTACCTAACTCTTTAGATTTTTTTATTCTTTTTTGGGCTAGCCTCTATACTACGCCGGATTTCATCGTGATAATTTCTTTAGTTTTTGTTAAGCTTAGGATTAGACATAGATACTGTTTTAGAACGATTCCTGTCGTTTTAATAATTTTATTCTTTAGTTGAAACTTGAAACCTTCGGATACAATTCCGAACAATTCATGCAATAAAAGGATTATATCTTTAATTATAACCTTAGTATAATCATTTTCGGAAACACTAAAACTTCCTTATTAAAAGAACTTCCTTAGTTCTCTGAAGAATTTCAATGTCTTTACGTTATTATCAGAATATCATGATGTAATTAATAATGGGATATGGTTATGGTACAGTTTACACAGTAACTATTTAGTTAATACCTAGTGGTTTTAGTGGCTTATTGACAAAGCATCTAGTTACGTTTTACTCTCTGGGTTTCAAGTACGATTCCCATATCGGTAGATTTTTGTTTTTCAAATACTCATTTGTTTGCTTGTACGTGTGATTTGGGTAAGTCATGTAATGGGTTTATCGTTTTCATAACTATGTAGTAACGACACAATACAGCTAGTAGAGGTCCAATTTAACAAATAGACTCAATATTCGTCCGAAGATACGCGCTACGTGCCGCGGGTTCGATCCCCGCACGGAACAAATATTTGTATGATCTACAGATAGTTGTTTCGGGTCTGGGTGTGTGTGCATGTGACATGTATGTTTGTAAACTGTACCCTCGATACAGGAGAAATCCTAGTGAGGGTCAATGTTAAAAAAATAAATAAATATAGTACTTATTTGAAGTGGACCGAAGATAGTACCTTGTGAAAGTAGGTGGCTTGATGATTAGTTAGTAGATACATATTATGTACTTTATATCCCTTCCATTATCTAGAGAATTGGAACTAGTCATATATTCTTCGTCGAAACCCATACTGCCTCATAGTTTATGAATATTATTCCGTATATCATTATTAGACCTTGATAAAATGTACCGTATGCTTCTAATGAACTTGTGGACAGAAACAAGGAAAAGTGAGTAAATAAAATAATAATGATTGTACTAAAATCTATATTTTCCTCTATGATAAGGATTACCTCATGGAGCTATTGAAATTGAAACGGCTGTTGCGCTAAATCCGTATTCATAGCACGGTGATCATTGAGAGGGAACTTTTTGAACTGACGCCAAGTGGGTTAGAATAGAACCATTGGGGACATCCCCTGTGTAGGATAATGTAAAATATTATTAGAAATTTCCTTTATCGTTGTGGTAATTAAAAATAAGAGTTTGTTAGTAAAGTGAGCAAGTTATTTAGTGGTTTGGGTTATAATATGGCTACAGCAATCATAATATGGTTCATGCTTGTTTTTCTCGAAGAATTTGACAGAGGTTTAATTGAGAGAGAATTGTGAACTTGCATGCGTAGTCAGTTTATCGTACAGAATGCAGGCTTAATATTATAATCTACCCATAAATAATTTTTCATGATTTGCTAACTTAATTCAATGGCATTATAATGTTGTTTTTGAACGCAAAAACAATATTTAAGTACGTAGTAGTAATAGATAAATCTATAGATAAGTAAGTCAAAAACAGGTCATGGAAAGATTTCCATGGAACGAATAAAATATTATCATAGATTTCAGATTTATGCATAGACAAGATTAGATACTTTACTAACTAGATAAGAGATGTTTAGCTACTAACTTAGTACAAAAGAAATTTCTAAATAAGAATAGATGAAGGATTTTTTTTAAATAGGATTTTCCATAAGTGTAGTTCAATTATGTCTACTAAATTAAATAATATAAGGTCCTATTTTATCAGCGGAGGTCCTTTTAAGGGTTTTTTTTGTACCCTTCATTATAAACTTTTATCATATTAAAACTTAGATGGGTGTATCTAACTTTACAAAAATAAGGGTACAAAAAAAACCCTTAAAAGGACCTCCGCTGACAAAATAGGACCATATAATATTATTTAATCAGGGTGAACTAAGAGACACGTTCGTCGCAGGAAGAAATCGTGGCTGACAAACCTTTGGGAGTGGACTGAAGTCTCGAGTGCTGTACAACTGTTTCGCCTCGCGAGAGATAAAGAGAAATATGCAGAACCCCCCCCCCCCCCCCGGACAAAAAAGAATGGTGTTATAAGTTTGTAGTGTGTATCTGTATAAAATACATGGACCGATATCAATGCAGTTTTTTAAAATTAAATGCTAGTTTAACCGGGTATCATCTTAGCTGTTTCATTAAATATGTTCAGAGTCTTCAAAAGTTACAGTTCTTTTTAAAACGCTTTTATTACCTTCACCTGTAACTAACTAACTATGTAAGAAAATCTTGGAAGTTAAATTTGACCCACTTCCCGGTTTCCGGTTGAGCTGAATTTTTTTAGTTTGGATGACTAAAGCGTGTTCTATAGTTTTTTTTTAAACTATAATATTTTTAAACAATAACACTTCGTATTATTCTAGTTGGAGTCGGGGGTTTTTGACGGTTAGGTTATTGATTCGAAATTCGATTCGTGAAAACTATTCGTACTCTATCCTCAGTTAACGTCACTGCCGGGACTGGCCCACCCGCAAACGCTTTTCCATTGTCTCATATTTTCGATGATTTCCTATCTAATTATTTATTCTGTTCATGTTTGATGTGGCTCATATTAAGGAAAACTGCTCTGAAGCTACGCTAAAGGGATTTACCTGTCCATCTTGAAGACGTATTGTGAAACCTTGGGTTTTCAAACCTTGCCTGATTCCAGCATAGTAGGTACCTAATAGAAATTTGCATGCATAGCATGTTGGAGTATTTGTGGAACTGTCATTCGAACAAATCTGTCAATAAACACCTTTTTAGGGTTCCGTACCAAAAAGGTAAAAAAGAACTCTTATGGTACGACTCCGTCCATTCATCTGTCTGTCTTTCAGTCTGTTACAGCGGCATATTTTACTACTAACGATATGGATTTTAAATTTGGAATAGTTTCAAATATTGATTACAAAACTTAGTTGCACATGTAAAAAATAAAAAGAACTTTTATTTTCTTTGCGAAAGAGATTGAAATGGAAGATCGAAATTTCAAAGTAGGGCCACCAGTTCAAGTGGGTTATCATATGAAAAGACTGAGTATTAGTCTTATGATAAAAAATTACAAAATATAATTACCATTCCCCCCTTTTCTCGGAAGTGTGTAAAGCAGAAAATCTGAAATAATTAATTACAGTTGATAAAAGTTTTATAATTGTATCTAAGTATTACGGGAAAAATAGAACGATGATTCTAACTAGCACAGCTTTATAGAAATTATCAAAAATCTTGCACAAAAAATTTAGTTATGGAGTCCGAATATTGTTTATACATTCATTTGGAACCCTCAGAGCGCGAGTCCGGCTCGCAGTTGGCCGGTTTATTCTGTTTTACGTGGTGAGCATCCTCATTGATCATCCTCCGTCTGGGTAGTCGGATGGGTGTGCCGGACTTTTACCAGCTAAACTCACCACGGTGGTCCACTGCGGCACCTGATGGGCCTCGGGAGCTCTTAGAAGATCACGCCGAAGTCAACCACGGTGCAACGTCCAATAAAAGGCACAATAACTTTAAAGGATATTTTTTATGTAGTGTGGATAATTTGCAGTGATTCATTGTGTTCTGAAACCGCAGGATTGGGATTCACTTTAAAACAAAACGAAAAATTCGATTTAGTATGGAGGACACGTTTTACTAACGAAAGCCATACAAAATTGAGATTGGTCACTGAATCATGTTGCAAATTATGCGTACTAACCACAGATATAGATCTATGTCTGTGGTACTAACTAAAAAAAAAACCTGTATACAGGGTGGCACAGAATTTTGGGGCATTATGGGTGGCTATCTGGCTATCCTTTCTGTTATAGATAGTTAAAAAACCTATTATTAGATTATTGAAAAATTATAGTCGCCAAGAAAAGTGACATTTCTCAAAAATCATAAGTGGGGCTCAATCGTTTCTTTTTCTTAACAGGGATGTTTCCTCCAAACAACCAACGAAATCGTACTTACCGAATTCGAGAAAAATACAAAAAGCTATTTCCCATACATTTTATGATTTGAAAATTAGGTATTTGAAGAAGCTATCGCTGTCGCTCTGCGAGCGGTCCGCCCTCAAATTCGTGCGATAAGGACAACTGCAGATCCGACTGAATAGCCTTTAAAGTAAAAAGTCATAATTCGAGGTTTGGCTCTCGCCTATTTCCTCTTCCAATATTAGACCAATTTAAAAGATATTTCATAAACTGAAGAAGAATATATTATACTGTGTCATGTCCTTAAGTTTTTCTTTTTTCATTAATAGTTGTAAAATTTGTACACTTGGTCTCTGTTGACAGTGGGATAAATAGGCAATTTTGAGAAAGAAAGAAAGAGAGAAAAAATGTTTATTGCCACATTAACAAAAAAGAACTAAATCTCTAATACACGTCTTAAACACACACACACATATTAAAATTAAAACTGTGTAGTATGGCAATAGGAGTGGGCTCAGCGGACGTTGAGCATTGTTCTAGACTTCTAGTGCTTATAAAAATAATGTATTATCAAAAAGGAAAACATAAGACATACAAGTAGTTAATATTTATTTTACTGTAAAAATTTATTGCTTCAAGATCATAAACCAGAAAGCAAACTGGCGAGAGCGTTTCTTTATGGAGAAAAGGCCATCCGCATTTCCTCTTAATTCAGTATACCTATTGAAGATAGGTTTTCCCCACTAATGAATAGTTATTGAATCATTACTGAGAAATCAAAGGGATTTTTTCGTCAAAATTGATCTTTCGATTATGTATCATGATCAATATTTAAAATGACTTTTATGATAAGAAAATACATTATTTTATTTATACAAGTCGATACAAAAGATGATAAGAAATGTCGATAAACGGATGAAATATTTTAATTCTGCCATGCTTAAAGCTTACATGGGCATTGAAGAAAGTTTTTTTTTTAAATTATAGTTTAAAAATAACTATAGAACACGCTTTAGTCATCCAAACTGAACGTGTATGCAATATTTCAGCTCAATCGGAAACCGGGAAGTGGGTCAAATTTAACTTCCAAGTTTTTCTTACATAGTTACTTAGTTACAGGAGAAAGTAAGTAGATATAAAAATCCTGCTATATTATAACTCTTGAGACGACTCAACTTCTACTTTCTCCTTCAATTGTTACATTGTATAAAGCTTCGTCTAGGTCTTCTTCTTCATCTCTTTCCTCTGATTTTTCCTTCTAAGATTCCTGGCTTTTATGCGCATTATTCATCACCACAATTTTTTTTATAAGTACGTATCTACCTTCCTACTCAACATACATTGAAGGACAATACCGCGAAGATACGATATGTCCTAGAACAGAAGAACGAGACGAAAACTTGTGACGCTTTGATTTCGTAAGAAAAATCTGACAGCCACAGCGGCCAACAAACAATGCATCCCTTTCTCGCTTATAGACGTTTTCATAAGAGGATACGGAAAAGACGTTTATTTGCGACAGCAACTGTCATATTTATCATACGTAATCAGGCGGTTGTCAACTCTCATTATAATTTCGAAGTCAAAGTGAGAACGAATAGGCATTATTTGGGCTTGCGTGATCCTCGGTAGCATCGTCACTTATCATCAGATGAGGAGCTGCCAAGAGCAAACATATTTTTGATAACAACAAAAATTGTAAATAAAAAAAAATCTTTACTTCTCTTTATCATAATATTTATATAGTAGCTGCTATAAATATGTATGAGTTACTCTATACGTGCGATGATTGGCTGATTCCGCTATGCTCCGCCCAATGCAAATGGTTTTCGTTGCCTTGTTTAGCAAATAGGCGAGCGAAATAGTAGGTTATTTATTTTGTTGATAAAAAATATGATTGTTTAAGTATTCGATACCTACGAGTACGTCTCCTCGTGACGACTGAAGGGTGCAGCTAAATTCTTGTTGTTCTTAAAGCGCCTGTAAATCCCATCTATAAATTAAGGGGGTATTTTACAGGAATGCCGCAAAAACCGATTTGTATTTACAATTTTTTGAATAGAAATTCTTATTTCTTTGTCCCGAAAAAAATATATATCAAACTTGAAGATGTGACAATCTCTGCACGGTTGTCCGATACATGATTGGATGAAGTTGGCTCGATAAAAAAAAATCGCAAAGTTACCCCTTTTAAAAAAGTGTTTACAAGATTATTTCTAAAACATGATATTATTTCAAATAATTTTTACATCACAATATTGGTCGGAAATATACCAACAAAAATCGGTTGTTATTTTTTTATAATATTACGTATATTGGTCACAATTTGATAAAAACCACAAAATTCGTGATTTCTGTCATCTCTGCCATCAATCAGTCGCGTTTCGGCGCGCATCGAGGTCGGACCTGTGCAATTTTTTTTGACTTTCCTGCGCTTACACTTTATTCAAAACCAAAAGAAAGAATGACAGTAAAATCATTAAAAAAATTATTAAAAAGCAACAGGAAGTATAAGTAACTTGCCTTTTATTCAGAAAATCTAAGTATTTCGTTTATAAAAATCAATATGCTAAAATAATTTCTTGACATCTCCGTCAAGAATTCATTTTATAGGATGTAGTATAGAAAAATCAGTACGACAATTTGTAGTGTTGAGATAAAAGAGTATGAAGTTTTATATACACCATGTCCGAAAAATCCAACGATAAGCGGGCACCAGAGGGTTGACCAGCTCATGACTACACGAGAACAAAAAATAAAATAAAATAAATCTCAATTTTTAAGAAGTTACATAAAAAAAAATTAAATCCTTCAAAAATTTACACCCCTTAAGATATTTTTAATTACCATGACCACAATGTTTCAGATGTTTCTGAATTTCTTTTTGTACCGGCAATCTAAGTAGCACTGCTATCCACCACAATCGTAAAAAATCCCAGAATGCCAGTAGATTTGACACAAAAATCAATCAAAATTATTTTTCACCCTAAAATTTTGAAAGATTTTTACTTTTGGTCCACTTTCACTCATCGTGGTGTAAAAAAAAAGTACAGACACTACCATGGCAAGTTTTTTTAAAAATTGACGCAACTATCCAAGATTCCAAAATGGAATTCCAATAATCTAGGAAAACTAGCCACAAAAAAAAGAAATGCGTACTATTTCTGAACAAGAACCAAATTTCATAACTTTTACTATGTGGTTTTTTGTTGTAAATTCTTCGAATTTGAATGATACATGTCCGTAGTTAATAAAATTTAGAAGTTAGAGAGAGATAGATAGATAGTATGTAAAGAAGAAAAGAAAACGTTTTTAAAAATTATACCTCGTTTCTCCACAACTACAACAGTCTGCTAGTACGTCTGTGGCATACCATCACCTGCCATCCCACTTAGGATTTCAGGAGTGAAAGTGGACCAAAAGTAAAAATCTTTCAAAATTTTAGGGTGAAAAATAATTTTGATTGATTTTTGTGTCAAATCTACAGGCATTCTGGGATTTTTAAAGATTGTGGTGGATAGCAGTGCTAATTAGGTTGCCGGTACAAAAAGAAATTCAGAAATATCTGAAACATTGTGGTCATGGTAATTAAAAATATCTTAAGGGTGTAAATTTTTGAAGGATTTCAATTATTTTATGTAACTTCTTAAAAATTGAGATTTTTTTTTAATTTTTTTTTGTTCTCTGGTAGTCGTGAGCTGGTCAACCCTCTGGTGCTCGCTTATCGTTGAATTTTGGGACATGTTGTATATTCTATTTACCTACTTTTATAGAACAATATTCATAGTACTTATATCATTTTGATATATCGTCTGATACTATTAAAAATCTCGCCTGCGGATCGATTTTTAAACACACTGATGTTTTAATACCCCTATTATGTAACAGTTTCATAAACTACTATTATTTCGTATTGAACTGATCTACGTTTCCTTAGAAGATTTTGTATAATTTTGTTCCTTATTAAACGCTGACAATTTAAAATGTGTCGGTCGGCCCTATAGGTACCGATTTGCCGGTGGCCCAACCTAATTTTACTTCTTTTAATTTTATTTCTTTATGGGCTTTGCAGTCCACTAGAAAAATGATTCACCAATTTAAATTATAATCTTTACCTTTATTTATGTATTATGGGTTATCGTGGTTGTCCGTGGCATCACCACGGTCCTATCCGAAAACCAGCGCTGCGGTATTTATTTTATCTGTCAGGATATGCTGAGATAGGGTCTTTCTTTGGCCTCTTGCAGGACTTTTTTAACCCTCGACAAAATAGAGGGGTGATATAAGTTTATAATGTGTATCTGTGTATCTTTGTATCTGTGAATCTGTGTGTCTGTCTGTGGCATCGAAGCTTCAAAGCGGATGGACCGATTTCAATGCAGTTTTTTTTAATTGAAAGCTAGTTTAATCGGGATGGTTCTTAAAATCTGTTCAGCTGTTCAAAAGTTACACCTCTTTTTCTAGTTAGAGTCAAGGGTTTTAGACGGTTAGGTTATTGTTATCATTATTTGAATTTTTTGTGTGTTTATGTAATTTCGTGTGCGAGTCTGATTTAAATGTTTTTTCTTTCTTTCTTTCAATTTTGAAGCTCTTCATCTGCATACATAGCGAGGAATCTGAACTAGGAATATGGTTTTGATCTATGAATATGCAATTTCTTTTTTGGTAAAAAAGCAACCCTGTGAACATACTTAAGTAGGTATGACTACGGAAACGGACGACTCCTACAGGTGTGGGTGAGAGTAGGTTATTATCTCAAGGCATGGATTTGAGTTGGCTTATTCTTCTAACATTACACACACATTGGCAGTGTCATCAGGTTTGTCATGCCGATATATCGGTTTCGTTACGGCATTATTGGCTTAGTGTGAAAATGCCCAATGTTGGTCGAGACAATTATGTGCACTTGCATAAACTCATACACAATAGGTATGACTGATAGTTTATAAGTAGATAGTTAAATAGGTATAAAATCTACAAATACAAAACGGAGGAACAGATTTTCTAGCGTAATATAGGACACTGGGTATACGATATTATGGATTTATATTTTTCAAGTATTTGCTGGTGTCATACTGCATGTTGCTAATTAATATTGCTATTCTGTGACACGTGTGTCACACAGTCTGATACGTCAATTGCGTAATTGCGAGAACGGAGCTCCCCTAGTGGGTGGGGCTTAGGCTGATACTTCACCCCCTCAAAAGTAAGAAATCGTCGTAAAATACAACCTTAAATTGAAGTGTCTATTTGTAATGTCAAAATATTACCAATCATGAAGTTGGGACTCCTATCTTCATGATCGGTAATTTTTTTACAAGGTAGCTCGAAGTTTAGTCTCTCACGATCGTATTGAAGTTCATTATCTACCAATGTCGATGTTCATTACCAATTTAATTCCGCGATAGACCCGCCGGTAGTAGTATACTTATATGAAAAACTATAATTATGACGTAAAGCATAATTATGGATTTATTAGTATCCTTTTCTCAATGACTATCTTCAATACCTCTTCATTAGTAACATTTTCTGTCCAGCTGATTCTCTCCATCCTTCTGGAAGAATATTTGACAGATAAATAAATTATCTTACATTTAATTCACATTTCCTGCGAGTCACGCCAGCGAAACGTGTTTACTTTTATCAGATGTAGCAAAGTATCGAAGGTTTTTTTTTTTTAACTTGCCCGTCACTAGGATTTCTCCTGTATCGAGGGTACAGTTTACAAACATACATGTCACATGCACACACCACCCAGACCCGAAACAACTATCTGAGGATCATACAAATACTTGTTCTGTGTGGGGATCGAACCCGCGGCACGTAGCGTAGAAGGCTAAAAGAAAGAAAGAAAGAGTATTTATTTGACACAGCACAAAAACGATTTTAAAGATAATATAACAAAAAATAAAAGAATAAATCATGTATTATTTATTTGTTAGAAGAGGTAGGGTACTAAGCCCCTTTGTCACTGCGACCTGCGAAGATCTATTGTGACGCCTCTTGTATTATTACAGCACTCCCTCTAGCCGTAAGTCAATAATAAAATTGACTATATTCTTGGGGTGGAGGGATTTAATCTCATCTGGTGAGATTAGGTGGCCCCCCAGGTGCTGGCTTCTAGTGTGGTGTACTACGTCACACTCGCATAGGATATGTATGGGCGTCTCATCCTTCTCGCGACAGAATCTGCAAATTGTAGTGTCACTAAGGCCCATTTTTTGTAGATGCTTGTTTAGTTTGCAGTGCCCAGTGAGGGTTCTTGTCAAGATCCTAATTCGGCTCCTGTTCATGGAAAGCGCTTGTTCCGTAAACTTTCTGTTGAAGCCTATGAGAAGCGCTTTGGAGTGTGCTTGGCCTGAGGACTTTTCCCAGAGCTTGATACTCTGTTTATAGCCCCAGGACCTGAGGTAGGTGGAGGTTGTGCACTTAGGAATTCCACAAATGGGTTCAGGGCCCATTGTAGTGCTTTCCGCTCCAGCTCTTGCTAGCTCATCGGCAGTTTCATTACCACCGATGCCACTGTGTCCAGGTACCCATCCTATCGCTACCGAGTTCGATGTTCCTAGTAAGTTCAGCAACTGGACACACTCCTTGATGAGTTTAGAGTTGATCTCCTCTGAGTTAAGGGCTTTAATTACAGCTTGACTATCAGAGAAGATAAAGATGTGCCTGTTTAGGTAGGCTTTTTGCAGACTCTCACGAACACAGCCTATGATGGCGAGTAGTTCTGCTTGAAATACAGTGGCGTATTGCCCAAGGTTAGCAAATTTCTGCACCCTTGGTTGTCCTCCGTGGTATCCAGCTCCTGCTAGACCCTCTTTCTTTGATCCATCGGTGAACCAAACAATATCACAGGTCCGGGGTTCGCAAGGCATATTGTCCTTCCATTCGGACCTCTGAGGTATGAATGTCCTAAACAGCTTATTGAAGCTGTATTCTTTTAGCTGAACATCAGAGGGCATGGCTGTGATGCTTTGATTCATGAGGTTTTCGTGCAGAACTCTCATGATTTTTGATCTCCATCTTGTCCTTCCTGCATGGTTAGCCCTTAGCATGGCTGCTCTAGCGTCCATTTGCACCTGCACATGTAGTGGAACGAGGTTGAGCAGCGCTTCCAGGGCGGAGGTCGGAGTCGATGAGAGAGCTCCCGTTGTGGTGATACACGCGAGTCGTTGGAGGCTTGTAAGATTATCCCTGCAGGTTACTTGGTCAACTTTTTTGTGCCATACCACACAGCCATATGTTATCATGGGCCTTGCTATAGCTGTATACAGCCACAGCGCTGCCCTTGGTCTGAGTCCCCATCTTGAGTTGACCAGTCTGCAGGAGGCCCCTAAAGCGATTTTAGCTTTTCTAGTCACAAATTTGATGTGTTGGTTCCAGGTGAGTTTTTGATCGAGGATGATCCCTAGATACTTGACTTCACTGGAGAATTTGACTGTTTTTCCGAAGAGAGTAGGCTGTTTTAAAGCCTCCAGTTTCCTCTTTTTCGTAAAGGGTATAATAACCGTCTTATCGGCATTCACCGAGAGTTGGGTGTCTTTGCACCACCTTTCTATCTTCCTGAAGGCTGTTTGCATTAGGTCAGAGATGGTTGATTGGCATTTGCCAACGGTAACCACCACTAGATCATCTGCGTAGCCTTGTGTGTAAAAGCCAGCGTTGTTGAGCTCGCTTAGCAGTCCATCAACAACCAGTGACCATTCCAGGGGGGATAGGACACCGCCTTGTGGACATCCCCTGTTAAGTTTGACTCTTACATTGGAGTCTAAGAGGGTTGTTGATGCTACCCTGTTGCGTAACATGGCTTCGATCCATTTAGTGGTCGTTCGGTCGATGTTGCGTGTTTCCATGCTTTGGACTATGACATTTGTCGAGGTGTTATCAAATGCCCCCTCGATATCCAAGAAGGCGCAGAGGGCAATCTCTTTGTCTTCGATGGCTTTTTCTATAAGATCTACCAAGTCCATCAATGCAGACTCAGTTGATTTGCCTTTTTGATAGGCATGTTGTTTTGCATGCAGGGGTCTATCAATCATGTAGGTGGCCCTGATGTGTTGGTCCAATACCTTCTCCATGGTTTTTAGCACGAAGGAGGTGAGGCTTATCGGTCTATAGGATTTGGGTAGCGACTTGTCTCTATCTCCCCCTTTGGGGATGAAGGTGACAGTGACCCTAGTCCACGCTGTCGGTATATAGGCCCATGCAAAGCTGGCTCTGAACACCTTGATCAGCGTTGGCAGGATAATATCTAGCCCTTTTTGAAGAAGTGCTGGGAAGATGGTATCCTCCCCACCGGACTTGAAGGGTTTGAAGCTGTTAACAGCCCATTTGATCCGGTCGGGTTTGAAGATGAGGGAGGCCATGCGCCAATCCTCAACCCTCGGTTTGTGGATCTGGGAATTTTGCCCAGGGGGTAAGTCCATATTGTTTAATTGCACCGAGTCCGGGAAGTGTACTTTAGCTAGGAGCCTCAGTGTTTCTTCTGCGGATCTTGTGAAGGTACCATCAGGGTATTTTAGTAGTCCAAGATGGGATTGAGGAGACTTTGAGATTATTTTGTGAATCCGCGCCGCGTGTGAGGTGCTGTTTATCTCCTCACAGAACTTGCGCCACGATTTTCTCTTGGCCTTTCTCAATTCTTTGTTAAACATAGTAAGTGCTTTTCTGTAAGCTTCCCAGTCTTTATCCCTCATGGCTCTGTTAAACAGAGCCCGGGCGTTCCGCCTGAGTCGCTCCAGATTTTTGTTCCACCAGGGAACATCTCTCTTCGCCTTGGAGGTTTTAAGTGGGCAATTCTGGAGAAAGGCGGTATTAATGCCGTTCTCAAGATCGCCCACCGCTGCCTCCAGTTGGTCGCGAGTTTTGACGGATTTGCTGATCGGAAGCAGGTTTGTACAGAGGCAGTCTCTGTATCCTGCCCAGTTGGTCGTCTTTTTATCTCTGTAGGATGTGGTTGTTCTTTCCGCAGAGTAAGATATGTCGAATCTTAAATGTCTGTGATCAGACATGGATGCATCCTCAGATACATGCCAATTAATCGCGTGGTTATATAAGGTCCCTGTGCAAAAAGTTATATCTAAAACCTCCTGTCGAATACTGTTAACAAAAGTCGGGGAGTTGCCCCTGTTAAGAACAAGAAGGTTATTGGATAATAAGTAATCAAATAGTAACTCACCCCTAGAATTGGTGTCAGTGCTTCCCCAGCTGGTGTGGTGGGCGTTGCTGTCACACCCCACGAGTAGCTGGGTGTTCGTCTCCTGACTGTAAGTTACTGTGGCGGCCAGTTGTAGGGTAGGGTTTGCTTCATCACCGGGTAGGTAGGCGGAGCAGGCTATAGGCCTAGTTCCTCCTCCCGGGAGTTCCACGTACGCAGCGACGCTATCATCTGTGCACATGGAGGGAATTGGCAAAAATTTTATGTTCTTTTTGAACAGAATGCAAGCTCTGGGTCTTATGCCGTCGGTATTGTAAAGCAGCGTACCTACGGAGTTAAGGCCCATGACCGTATTTCTATTGATCCACGGTTCTTGGATCAGAGCCATATCAAGTTTCTCTTCAGCAAATTTCTTGCAAAGGATAGCGGTAGCTGCCTTTGCGTGCCTCAGGTTAGCTTGAATGACTTTGAACATAGTTGTTGGGTGGGGTTTGGTGTTGGGAGGGATAGGGATTTGGGGTAGGGATAGGGAAAGATTAGGTGAGGTAGGTTTAGCGGAGTTAAGGGGGAGGGAGGTTGTTGAAGGGGTTGCGTGCGGCCTTTCTGCTGGAGTGCTCCTTGACCAGCGGGGGCAGCTGCATTGGCCTCCCTGCTGTTCTGCCTCCAGCTCCACGGCTCCTTCTTGCACCCCTGGCAGCATTAGGATGCCTACCAGGGGGCCGGACCACAGGTCTAGGATGTTGGGGGTTTGGCCCAGTCCTAGCCTCCGCCGTCATTAGCCTCGGCCGTTCGCCGGCCGCTGCCTTTCGGAAAACAGCGAGGGCGGCATTGGAAACGCCATCCTTGCCTCCTCCTAAGGATGCGGACGGCGATGCCGAGGAGGTTGATGCAACGGGTTCGGCTTGTGGTGCTACCTTGTTGGTTGCCACTGGCTGAGCAGCAAGCCGCTCAGTCGTGGCCTCCTTAGGTCGCTCCTCTGCCTTACCCGTTGCATCATCCTGCGATTTGGCTTTCACCCGAATGTGGATCCTGCCAAACCCAAGAAATAGATAGCAGGAGCTATCTATGAGAGGTCCGATTGAGGATTCGTCGAAGGAAAAGGTCACAGTCTGACCCTTTTCTTCGATTTTCCTATTCACAACCCTCCAGCTTGTGAAATCCAAGCCCACGTTTTGGGCCTGGAGGCGTCTTAATAGGGACGCTTGATCCAGCTTAGCATCCTGGATCCATGCAATTCCAATCCTGGGCTTGGGCATGTCACGCTCATCTAGGATGGACAATCGTGCCCCTTCCCAGGGTTGGATCTGCGGCACGTGTGCAATGAGCCATTTTTTCGACGCCTCGTCTGCACAGTGGAGCATCAAACCACCTGCTCGGTAGGAACAGCTCAGGAATCGTGGGCCTTTGCCGTCTACCTCTTTGTCTACGAGCTCCATCAGTTTCTTCTGGAGCTCCTCGATCTTCGGCTGGGATATAGGCCCATCCGCATCGATGATGCCCATGCGAGTGGCACCAGCGATCTCGCAAAAGGTCGGTTTAGGAGTAGGCCCATGCAGCCTTGCTACCTTCCCCGGCTTTTCCTGAGAAGAAGCGCCGTCTTGTCGTGGCCGTTTTTCGGCCCTAAGCTTCTTCTCTTCCTCCATCGCAGCCAAGTACTCTGGGAATTCCTTGAGGTGGATTTCGCAGAGGGATTTGGCCTCCTGGAAGGATTTCCCTCGGCTCATCCACCACGCGATCCTCTTCTTGGCCGCTCCAGAGAGCCTTTTGTTAGGCTTTTTGCCTTCACCTTGGGAGTCATTTAAGCCCTCGGTGATGGCCGTTTTAAGTGGTTCGCTAGGGCCACTGAGCCCAGCTTGCACTGCAGATTCCACAGGAACAGTAGGGAGATTTAGCCCGTCTGTCTGTGGCAGAGTATGTTCCTCGAAGATATCTCCGAGGGACATATCCGAGGAGGGGCTGGAAAGCGCCTCTTCGGTAAGGGGGGAACTAGTTATTACTAGCTCCGGGATGGCCTTATTAGGTTTTTTAACTTTGTTACTCATTAAGTTCCCACGAGTAGCTAGGGAAATAAAGGTCGATCCCCACAGAGCCCCGCATGTGGAGATAAGGCAAGATAATCCTCGAGGTCGCCTGGTATCGAGGATCCTCCGTTCGCGACTGAGCTGCTCCTCAGCCATGCATCCTTCGGCACGGGTCGGGTGACACCTTGGATTGAGTGTAGATACATAAATAGATAATTATAATAAATAGACTACATAAACTAGTTACAAAATGCATACATAAATAGATACAGATTTTTAGGGGCGAGGTTTTCTCCTCCAGGATAGATGGAGGAAAGGATTGGAAGGGTTGGAGTAGTACGAGGACGGGAACACGGGAATAGGTTTAAGGCTGGGTAGCCCACATAGTGGGGTTGTGTGTGGGCTACCCTTCCCTTGTCCGGGGTTCAAAATTGCGAACGTTCCCCGTCCCATTCAGCCAAAACTGGTGAAGTTAAGAGTTGAATAGGGCGGGGCGAGCTATCCGCAGCCTGCTCACCCGCTCGGTAGCTTGGGAAGAAAGCTCCCCCCGCAGCAAGCGATACAAAGCCTACAAAGCACAGGAAGCAGAATAAGCAAAGCATAACTTAAAGCGAGAGCCCGAGTATATAAATCATGTAAAAAAAAAAGCAAATATATTTATCATATATAAAAAATGGATTGTACGTCGCAGCTGTGTCAAAAAGGCTTCCGCTCAGCCTGCCACTGCGCCAACCGTGTCATCAAGGGTGTCAATATATTTTCACTGTCAAGAGTATGCAGTCGTAATATCGATTATCATCAACATTCTTTTATTATAGACTAACGTTCTGTCCCGACTTCGCACGGGTGGACATTTATTTATACTAGTGGCCGCCGTGAGGTCTAAATTTGACCGTAATTTTAGCTTTCTGCACTCCTTCTGCATATATACTTTAACTATGCCAAATCTCACACACCTCCGTGCGCGCAATATGCTTAAAAAGGGGTACAAAGCTTTCCCTTCACGAATTCATATATAGATAATTAAACAATAATAATAATAATTTTCTATCATCAATATTATCGCAGCGCATGCGATGCATGTAAGGAATTTTTTGACAATTTTTTTGACTCCTTTGGTTACATAATTGGAGTTTTCGTAGGGTTCACTATTTTTTTATTTCTTTTTCAAATTTAAATATATTCTCACTGATAATATAGCATGCTACTTGTGAAATAATTATCTAGTAAAATCGGTCCTGAAGGTTTTGAGTTAATTTATTACAAACAAAAATACAAATCTTTTCTCTTCATAATATTAATTTAGATAATTCAGATTAGTATACCTACTGAAAAGCAACTGTTAATATTTAGGGTGATTAAATACTTACATGGAATATAAATCAAAGATAAAGATAAAAGATAGGTAAAGATAATTTATTAGGCAATACATGCGTTTATACACAAATGTTAAAATTTTAAAAGCACGTAATTAAATGAAATAACCCGTCGCGCATGCGTCACGGGCGTTATAACTTAGTTAGATCATTAACTTTCATTAGATTTCATCATTTCAGGAAAATAAATTATTGTTCCTGTTTCAATAGGCTAAAGAGACGTCATGTCGGTTCTTATTTTTATTAAGAAAATATAGGTAGATAAGTATACAATATTTTTATATTGTTCATCTACCTCCGCTTCCGTTTAACCTCCGCATCCGCGGATGTCAAGCCCTGAACCTCCGCATCCGCTAAGAGGTTTCAGTTACAGTCTTGGTTATTAAAACATCCGGGTTGAGTTGTGGAGCAAGTTTGTATAAAGCATATCTCATTTCTCATCCTTTTACTCAAGTACTCAATGTGCACTATCCAGGGCCTCAACCCCTGACTCCAACTAGAAAATAGAACTGTAACTCTTGAACGGCTGAACAAATTTTCATGAAACATAGCTAGAATTTTGTCATGAGGATGGTAAACAGAAATGAGAATAGTCGAAAAAAGTTTATGCTACGTAGTCATGACGTGATAGTCGAAAGGCCGTGTGTGTCGAGAAATGTGAAACCCATGTATTACTCAATGAGGTAATAACTGCTCTATATTATACCTATTACCTATACACGCAATACAGTACTCTGTCATGGGAAATTCTTGTAGGCCTTAAAGATTTTGAGAACGTAATCATTAGGTATCTTTTGGCACCCACGGCAAATATACAGGATATGAAGGAAAGGAAGAAAAAAAGGCAGAAAAGAAAGAAAGGAAAAGAAAGGAAGAAAGGAAAAGAAAGGAAAAGAAAGAAAGAAAGTAAAAGAAATAAAGGAAGGAAGGAAGAAAGGAACGAAGAAAATAAATAAAGAAAGAAAGGAAGAAAGAAAATAAAGAAAGAAAGAAAGGAACGAAGAAAATAAATAAAGAAAGAAAGGAAGAAAGAAAATAAAGAAAGAAAATAAAGAAAGAAAGAAAGGAACGAAGAAAATAAATAAAGAAAGAAAGGAACTAAGAAAATAAAGAAAGAAAGAAAGAAAGGAACGAAGAAAAGAAAGGAAGAAAGAAAGAAAAACATTTATTCAGCACGGACACAGTGACAACACGAGATAGACGATGAGATTTCCTTGTATTTCTATGCTACGGGATGCGAGTTTCGTTTGTGCATGTTGTTGTTTTATTTAATACAATATCATTTAATACATTATTTAATATAATATCAAATATTATTGTTGCCATTGATTGGGAATAATACAACCCCAAGTTTACACTGGGTATTTTATAACTTAAACACAAAATTAACCTTGAACAGTTGGCCTGACCTGCGGGTCCACCGCGTAACTATAATGGTAATGAACAAGAACTCTGGTAATAAACTCCATTACGACCGTGAGTAGGAATGCCACCTTTTATTTAGCAAATAAAATATATTTTCTTCCCTAAGGCAAAAAAAAAAAATTTTTTTTACAACAACATCTTACAAATACTTGTTTATTGGTGAATATCAGTGAATATCTTAACAGGATCTTTACGATCTATGTCTACTAAGTAATGATATACTTTTTTTTTTTTTTTTAGCTTGGTAAAATCATCAAATGTGTCCTCCGACCCCGGGCAGGGCGGGAGGGACTGTCAGACTTGTACTGACTAAAATCCACGGTGTTCCTTCAATAGCCCTTTACGTTCCGGGGTCACGGTAATGAGATAAATCCCGCGACCAAGTTATGATATACTTACATAATAATTATACTTACTTTAATAATATATTTTTATTAAGTTTAGGGATAGGATACATTATGCAAAAAATGGCTAGGTATACACTTTTGTTTCTGTTAGCCTACATATACACTAGATAATATTATAAAGAGAAAAGATTAGATTTTTTGTATGTTTGTTTGTAATGGATAAACTCAAAAACTACTGGACCTATTTTAAAAATTCTTTCACCAGTAGATTGCTGTATTATCACTGAGTAACATAGGCTATAATTTATAAAGATAGCACGCGGGGTAAGCCGCTGGCGGAAGCTAGAAAACAATAAAATAAAATCTTAAAGGGTCAAAATAGGAAACAGAAAAATACTTTCATGTAGTTTATTGCTCTCATAAAGTATAAAGTATGTTTGTCCGAAATAACGTACAATACTTTATCATAAAGTACGGGTAGCAACCGTAATCATTAGAGACTAAACTTCGAGTTACCTTGTAATAACCTAACCGTTAAAACCCGGGGATTTTTGACGGTTAGGTTATCGGTCTAGTTGAGACTCGGGACTCCAACTAGAAAAAGAGCTGTAACTTTTGAACGGCTAAATAGATTTTCATGAAACATATCTAAGATGATACCCGATTAAACTAGCTTTCAATTAAAAAAAACTGCATTAAAATCGGTCCATCCGTTTTGGAGCTACGATGCCACAGACAGACACAGATACACACCACAAACTTCTTTTTTGTCGGGGGGGTAAAAATAATCATGAAGATCCCAAACTCAAATCAAATCAAATCTTTATTGCATTCCATAATGTAAAGTTAAAACAGATGGTAGGCTTAATCTAAGGATCAATTATGGACCCTGTCGGGCACAGCATGGTTTGGTAGGAGAGAGGAAAAGCTGCTTTATAAATACTTTATTTATTATAATGTAGTTATTTAATTAATGTAGTTAATGTAGTTGTTATATATTATTTCACTGTTGCCGATATATTTTATGACATACTTTTTGTTCAATATTTATTAGTTATCCATTTATTATTATTAGTTTGGTAAATTATTTAATATAAGTATAATTTTTGCACTATTTAGTATTTATTTGTAACTCTCGGCTGTTACGTTTATGATCACGAGTCTTATCACGTTGCGTATTATTACCTCGACTTTATGACTTTCTGTAAGGAAAAATCTTTCTCTAAGATTAAAAATCAACTAAAAAAATTCATATATATATATATTTTTTTTTTTAATTAATTAAGTCATTGCCCCTCACTAGGATTTCTCCTGTATCGAGGGTACAGTTTACAAACATACATCTCACATGCACACACACCCAGACCCGAAACAACTATCTGTAGATCATACAAATATTTGTTCCGTGCGGGGATCGAACCCGCGGCACGTAGCGCAGAAGGCTAATCGCTTAGCCACTCCGACAACCGTGTCGTCAAAAATTCTAATTGCAATGTTAAAAAAGTACTCTGGTAGTTCAATCTATTTTTTAGGGTTACTAGAAGTCCTTTGACATTTCGCCTGGCTTTTGAGCCGACAGCAGTTCCGGGTAATAGAATATTATAATAATAATAATGGTCTCACACTTTAAACCTGTCGAGCTTGGCTAAGGCCCGCACGATAGGATTTAACTCACCCTTCATAGAAGGGAGAAAAATAACAAAATATAAATACAAATAATAATTTATTTAAAGACAATAGAGATCCATCATATAACAAAGTAGGCACAAATAACAATAAAATAAAATACAACACATTAATTAAAATTCGGCAAAGAAAATAAAATAAAATACATTAATGACAATAGGTACAACTGGTAGGTACAGTCAGTTACAGGAATCAGGAACGGCTAAGGTGTCCAAATATAGCGAAATATCTCAGGTAATATCTCTCATTATCATTGGCTCTGCAAAAGTATTTACATAATATATTATAGTGGAACCAGTATCGTAAGCATATTATCCGAAACAGCTTAAGAGCTTATAATATTATCGCAGTTGGATAAATAAACCTGAATATGCTATAAAATTTGAATTATTCGTAAGCTAAAATGTGTCTTGATAGGGCCATGTATAATAAAATTACGTTATCTAGATTTAATAAAAAAAATATCAATGAAATTAACTCAAAAGTTTTAAACATGCATCTCAATTCAAGTTTCTATTAGATGAAATAACAAAAATGTATGTATAAAAAGTAAATTTGTTTGTTTAGATTCTGAACAAACAAATATACGTTTATTTTCGTATAAACTAGTTGAACATGTCTCGCGAACCGGTTTTGTATTACGACCCCGCGTCCACAGACCCTAAGATGACCCGCCCCTAAAATAACAAACTGGCAGAAATGTTATAAATACAAAAAAAAATTGAAAGAATAATTGTCCAAAAAAAAAAGTTACACATATTGTACCGAACATTGACCGCGTAGAACCGGTCCAATACGCGACAACGTTGCTAAATGTTATTCGCTAGATCATTCTTTGTATCCTTATCATTATCACTGATTGAGTTGTCCACTAGATATTAAATACAAAGGTGTCTTACCTGAATGAGCAGTCTGCCGTCGGACGCGCTTCGGAACGCACCTGCCGGTCGCATTCGAAACACGACAGCATCCTCCGTCACACGCGACCAAAAATGTAATTATTTTAAATATCGAATGACATCGGACTACGCAAATGTAAACAATAAAAAAACATTGAAGTGTAAATAATAATTGATTTGTAAATATTTTTAGCAGTGTTTTAAGTGTGTGTAGATATAAAAAATATTTTGTATAAATATTTTTTTATTTTATAAAATCCTGTGATATTAGTATTAAGGAATCCTGTAGGAGCACAACAGTCAGTAAGTATTTTTTTTAGTTTTTTTGTGTATGACATGTAATGCATGCGTAGATTTGTGTAAAGGAATAAATAAATAGGTATTTAATTGTCGCACATTGTATTTCACAGATAAAGTTTTTGTTTTCTGGTTTTTTTTTTGTTTTACCCGTTTTGTAAATCGGTTAAAGTCCGTGACTTGAGAATCATAAGAAGACAATACTGGAGTATGGTACAAACTATTAACTTATTTATGAAATTATTTATTAAGAAGAATCAAACTATTTACAACCATAATATACCTATAAACTTCACACACTACTACACACACACACACTAATTATTGTTATATAAATAAATCATAAAATAAAATAAATACAAATATGAAACTGAGCATCTAGGCGACAAAGTACTCTGCCTCATATTTGAGAAATAATTGAAAACATTTTCTTAAAGCCTTTATTTTATCGTAAAACCAGTGTTTTATATTATTTACCATTCTTTATTCATTTATAAAACATACAAATTTACATTGTGAAATATTTTCATGAAAATAATAATTTAATTATATAAAAACATTTAAAAATATATTAAGTAGTAGCCCACTGGCATCAGGACAAGGTCCAATATACGTGTGGTGGTGGTCGGTTATTTATCATATTATTAATTCTTCCTACACTTTAGTCACGCATTTTTCCCAAAAACAGGAAGGAATGGAAAGAAGGAAGGGAAGGAAAGTATCAAGGACAACAATTTATTGAAGCGCAAGTTTTAGTTATTATAAAAAGTCATAAATATTAAAAAACCAAAGTGAATATAAAGATAACAAAAGGTTCTTAAATATTTCTTTTAATTGCTCATTTATTACAAAACGTGATCACGTAATCTTAAATCGGAATTGGTTACAGATAAATTACAAATAAATAAAAGATAAGTACTTACTATAGTTAGAAATAAAATTGTATGTAAGCTACGAGTATTTAATTGCAATAGAAATAACCAGAAGTGTTATAGGCATATCACCGCCATATATAATTTTTAAAAAATCTTTAGGTATTGATCCCGTTTTATTTACAACCAGGAAAACGGTATCTTTTACGCTTATTATTAATCCTAGAGTCTCGACATTTCATAAGTGCCTGTATATGTTTTTTTTTTTTCTTTTTTAACAAAAATAAAACATGGAATAAAGATCTATTACGATTATTGTGACTGTAGCTATTTACTAGCTTTTTTCCCCTAACGGATTTTGAGTATTCGATTTGATTGTCTACTGATGAACAGTGAAGCAGATTACACGGTTTTGTGGGACTATGCCAGTTCAATGTACAAATTGTGTCCCATCCAAAATTAAAATTAATAAACGATTCTGTTAAAAAAAGCGTACGAGGCTTGTCATAGAGACGAATAATTATGCAATTTTATTCGCGACATGAACATTCTATTTATAAATAAATAGACTCTAAAAAATACACAAAAAATCTACGTTAGTGTTAGGATAACCATACACGAGGTCTACCGCGTAACGAAAATGGTAATGAACATCGACTCTGGTAATAAACGTCAATATGATCGTGAGAGACTAAACTTTGAGCTACCAGCTGGGCTAACATGCGCGCCGCGACAGAGTTTTGTCGTCATGACAAGATGAGATAATGCCTTTAAAAACCTGTTTTCGCACGAGATAATGCGACGACAAAATTATATTGCAGCGTTCATGTTAGCCCGGCTAGTAGAGTGTTGATTTGAATAAGGCGATTGTAATGAAAATAAATTCGCAAAAATGTCTGTATTTCGTGATATTACGAACATTACAAATGTATTTTATTAAACTATTGTGCGCAATATGATCGCAATATGAAGAAAAAATCTATTGAGGAAAATAATAACGGAATACCAATGTTATTTATTTGGTAATTAAATATCCTGCCTCATCGTATTTATTCAAAAATCTCGGGTAAAATTTTAATACGGTAGGTATAGTAACAGAATTTGAAAAGTAACTTATTATATTATCATAATAATCAGGCACTAAAAGCAAAAATTAAAATGATCCAGAATCTGATGAAGCTATAAAAATAATTAAAAATTGCAACATGAATATTTTATTAGAAGTACTTGGCAATGAATCAACTCATTTACCTCATTTGTCAAATTTGTCACGCTAATTAGCATTTAACACCACATTATCCAATCATAAACAAAATTACTAAACATAATGTAATATTTAATTTTTAAATTTTTGTTCATTAATTTTTGCACAAAAATGTTCTATGAAGAAGAATAGAGGAAGTGTAATTAGCAATACACGATTGTAACAAAGATTATTAGTGTTCCGAATTCAGCAAACTCAAATAATTATAGTCCGTAATACACACACACGACACACGGTATATACCGATGACGGCTGCTGTCGTACGTATATACGTACGACAGCAGCTGTCATCAAAATGGACAACAAAATGTTAACAAACGTCTCGACAGTTATTTTAATTATTATTTATTTTATTTTATGCATATTCACAAAACTATGAAAGAACATTCTATAAATAACTACAAATAACATCCGATTGCTTAATAATTTAAATTGGTTCGGTTTTAATGACAGCTGTCGTAAGTATCAGGATATATTTTACGGACTTTATTGTAAGGTGTGACAAAGAATATAGATTTGATGATTTTGTAGAACTGGCAATAAGTATTAAAAACATCAGCATCACGCCTGTATCGGAGGGTTAGACAGAAATGTACTTTTCTCCCAATTGCTCGGCAAATGCTACATTTTTTTTGATAAATTCATCAATCGGCTCTTTTCAATATGCAACTGCCAGCAATTTCCAACGAAAATAATAGAAATTGCTGGACACTTTAATTTAAAAAAATTATTATTAATGTTCACACGTTTCGTCCCATAGAATAAAGAGCGAACCTATTGTAATCTTTGAAAATAATAAGTATTATTAATAAAAACTAAAAAAAGGAACTGAAAGTACTTGACAATAGTCTTTATTAGATGAGTATTGTTTTAAATAAAACGCCGTTCTCACACGAAGTCTCGAACACGAGTAATAAAGAAATGATTGTCTTTTGAAACAATGAAAGGGAATAGTCCCAAGCATTATTAATAATAAATACATTTTTCAGTGAACCTGACACTTCCTTGCCTATCTATACCTGAGAGAACTAATAATAATAGAATTTATAATAATAATTTATTAATATCTAATTTTATGCACAAAAGTTATAATTTTAACCCAAAGTTGCTTGGGTCCCGCGTTGTAGCACACCCCCATGCATCTTTTGGGTTAGAAAGATTAAATACATCGAAGATGATTTAATAATTGTGGTATATCGTACATACATACTTTATATAATATCTATATGATTGTCTTCATATATACATATATTATTATTTTTTTGCATATTGTGCCTTAATTTTGCGTCAAAATAATTTTATTTTTATCTTTCTTTCTTTCTAAGAAGGTACAAATATTAATCATGCAAGCATGTTAGCCTAGCAGGACAAAGACAAAACAAATAAGTTGGGTTATGAATTTACGATCCTCAACAATTAGGAACCGATTTAAAAGAAGAAGAGAGATTGTAGAAAAAATGAGATGAAATTAAATAGGTTTATAGACCTCACAATAACATTACTTTTTATTTTTTTTATTTCTAGTATAGCGGCCTTCTCAAGGACATTTATTTATATTATACTAAACATTTTGTGATAAAAAGTAGCCAGGAGTCTTTATCTCTATGCTAAATTTCGTTGAAATCGGATTCAATATTTTCTGCGTAGCGACATACTATACAAATCCTCGAATTGAAACAAAGAGATAAACTGTGTTCGGTTACATAAAATCTTATAAATTAATTCAATATCAGCAGTTGTGCATGCCTCGCGCTGCCAGCTATTATGCTGAGTCCAAGACCTTTTTGTCTTTTACCTTCTTGTATGATGTATCTCTTTGTTATCTATGTAATTTGAAAGACAAATAAAAATCTTCTATTCTATTCTAGGTATTCTTATGTTTGATTTTAGTCATCCTGGGGGTTTACTACGAACTCTTATATCAGGGCTAAAATTGAACTGCCCAGATTTTCCAGTATGAGCTGACCTCGCACTGTATAGGCGTTTCGTACAATGAAAGGTCAGCTTATTTTGGAAATTTCTGGGCAGTTCTATTTCTCGAGAGCTCGTAGTAAAACCCCTGTTTTAGTGTCCTTTTAAGATAGACAGTAGTTAAGTTCTGGTTTCCGTGGCAATATAAAGTACCTAACAGTTTTTTTCAACAGTTTTTAACTTTTAAAGTAATAATGAACGTCAATCATGTTGAAATAAAGTTGACTTGTTTTTTTTAAACAGTTCGTTCGTCAATTTGTCAAAAAAAAATCCTCTTTTTTTAGTAATGGAATACAGTTGATTCTTTTCTGATATAAATATTATAGTTTAAAAAAAACGAAAGAAAACGCTTTTGTCATACAAAATAAACGTGTATGCAAAATTTCAGCTCAATCGGAAACCGGGAAGTGGGTCAAATTTAACTTCCAAGATTTTTTTACATAGTTACAGGTGAAGCTAATAAAAGCGTTTTAAAAAAGGCGTTTGTTTATACATGCTCATCGCTACTGAAAATGTGTTTAAGAAGGTATCCGGCGGTAACATGAATATTTTTGGCCAAGTTTATTTGCTAACAAAATAATTTATTACTCATTTCGTTTCGCTATAATGTGTCGTGTTGTTAAACAAATTAACAGCCGCCTGCCAATTGTTATCAAAATAATGAAAAGAATGCATAATAATATGTCGCATTTTAAATTGTAACAACGTGTAAAAAATCATTATTGCAAACATGAAAAGAAACAATGGTTTCGGTAAGTTCAATATACTACTGTATAATGTATATACTATACACACGATGAGTTTTTATTTTTTTGGGATCCAAATGTAAATTTTCAACAACATAATTATGACAACATTAGAAAAATTTGTCAACACAACTTTTTGTTCGTTATAAACTTTCTAATGGTTCTAAATTTCATGAAAACGAACCCAGGCCAGCACTTCTCTGACTTTAAATATTTATGCGCAGATCACAACTTGATTATCACTTGTGATAACGGTGAAGGAATACATCGTGAGGAAACCTCACACCTGAGAGGGCCTCATAAAGTTCTCGATGGTGTGTGTAATCCGCCAACTCGCACCGGGCCAGCGTGGTGGACTAAGACATACCTAACCCTTCTAATTCTGAGAACAGGCCCGTGCCCAGCAGTTGGACAATAATGGGCTGGATTTATTTAAGTAGATAATATATATTATTTATAGTATTTTGTAGGTATGCCTGATTTTGTAGGTATGTGTCATTACCATTGCTAAAAACCTATCTCATAGTTAAAAAATATAACTAGTACAGTACATGCAAAACCGAAATTAAGTATTTCGGTAACCAACAAGCGCAAGTTTAGTAAGCGACGAGTTTTTAACGAGAATTTAATAGTATCGTTTAAAACTAAATTACTTTGTAAATGTGAGAATTTCCATTGTGACCACATTCCTAGATAGAGATGCCACATGATTGCTTATGCATTATATTATTATCTTTGCGCCTCTTTCGTCACGTGGCAATCAGAATTAGGAAAATGTTATATTAAAAAAAAACAATGCAAAATTATCTCCAGCCCATTAGTGTCCCGCTGCCGGGCACGGGCCTCTTCTCAGAATGAGAAGGGTTAGGTCTTAGTCCATCACGCTTAGTGCGGGTCGGCGGACCACACACATCATCGAGAACTTTGTGGAGACCTCTCACGTGTGCAGGTTTCCTCACGATGTTTTCCTTCACCGTTAACGCAAGTGATAATCAAATTCTGATCCGCACATGACTTCTAAAAGTCAGAAATGCATGTCAAATATTTCTCCATTACTATTGCATAATTTGAAAAGGTAATCGCTGCACGAAAACTCAAGAATTTGAAATAATATCCTTCATTTCAGATCAATGTTTGTGGTAAGATATTTTGAAAACGTTAACTAAGGCGATTAGTTCAGCAAAATCTATGTATTACAAGTTGGTAAATAACGGTTATCGGATATATGTTACAGTTACCCGAACGTATGCTTTCAAAACATTAACTGTGAACAGTGCGATAATAGCTGGTAAAAATCACGGTGAAATATTTTTACGACTTTTTGTTATTTAAGAAATCTGTCTGCTCCGTTTTTTTATTTAGTTGAGGGCTTAATATTTAGGGCTTTTATAAAATAGAGGATTTATTTAAAGACCAAAAATATCCAATTAAAAAAATAAAAATATATAATCTCTAATCTTGGTAATTTCGTATTTGACATTAAAATGAGCATGGTATACATGGTGACATGGTACATTTAAAATATCTTAAGGTGTTACAATGTCATTTTTAATTTAATGTCATTTTAACGTTACATTTTTTTGTTTAACGATAATTTTAATTTAATTTAATTGTTTATAATGTCATTTCACATTATATATCTTCTACAGCAAAATGGACTGAACTTAACATTAAACCTATTTCCCGCTATTTATTTTAAGCGACTAGTCGCGGGCATTTGCCCCCGTTAATAAAAATATAAATAATACACGTTGATATACGAATTATAAGCCTCTGACAGTCGATACAGAAGCCGAAAAGTCTGATAATAATCTCATATAGGGCGGTGGAGGTGGTGACAGTCGCTCTGTGTAAATACTAGTAAGTATTCAGCCCCGGAAACCGACCCAACGCATTTAGTAAAGGGCTAGGCAGACTATGTAGCAAACATCCAACATTTTGATAAACTACTGCTAACAAGGGTATTACCGTGAAAGTAAATTTTTGATGTATTTGCGGAATACAATAAATTTTTGACTAGTCTTGTTTTTGTAATTGTCATTCGTCATGTAACCAAAAAAATCGGACGACTTTGCTCATCGTTAAGAACACAACACTGCAAAAGAACAGTGTTATTTGGTTACGATATTCAGCAAGGAGGGTACTTCCCCAGTCCTTTCAGCCAGCTGGGCAGCTACAATTTTGAGCGGAAAGTCCCGATAAGCTATGTGTACTTACACAAATATTACAATAGTGTCATTACAATACAAAACACTTAACAAAACAAAACTTACTACCACATTTTTGTCCATAATTAGCCGAGTCGTAATCATAATTATCTATTTTTGTCACATTATTTAATATATTTTTTATTAGCGTACGTTATGTAGGTAGATAATTCTTTGAAATATTTTTGTTTTTGTGTCAATATTACATTAAGTCTGTAAAATACAAGCAAACAACAGTAGAGAGGTTTGCGTTCGCATAATTTAAAAATCTTCATTTTTAATTGCACAGTAATTATTATTGTAAGTGCGCTCTGAATGTAGGTAAATCAGAAAGAAGCAAAAGTTTTTTTATAATATAACTTTCTGTACCCGGCATGTCTTTTATTATCAGAAAACAGCGCGGGCGCGCGCAAATCAACGCTCCAATAAATTCGGAAGACAATGATTCGGGAAAACGCGGGACAGTCTCGTCACATGAGTAAATGTTTACTCATGTGGTCTCACTCAATAATAACGTTCGCGTGTTAACGGAAATGACCTTATAACTTACTTGAAATGTGTGTGTAACGTATTTGTTTTATAACTTTTCTTCACACATTTTATTATTCTAGAAATCTAGATTCTACAATATCTTACAGGAAGTATGTGAATACGTTTTAAATTATTTTTGAGATATTAAGGACCTATATTTTCTTTCGGTAATTTAAAATTTAGCTTCATTTTTTATTCTCTTTCTACATAAAAAAAAAAAAATGCTTTATAACACTTTTTTTTTATTGGAGCGTAATCCTCGTCTTTTGAACCAATTATTACATTAAAGTCTGGTAATTAACCACAATATTTGGATTAGCGTTGTTTGAGAGCGTGAAGTACTCAATGGGTGAACAGAGGTTGAAGAATAATTAGTGTTCAATTTGTATTGGTCTAACAATCTTTTCGGCTTGAATAATTCGTTAACGAGTAATTGAGTATAATGCGTCCTACGGTGTTCTCATTCAGACACACTTCATAGTAACATTATTAAGTCTCATTGTATATATTTTTTATTGTTTTTACATTTATTGTTTTGAAACACGAAATTTGCTTCTGTAAACATGTGCAACTGTTTACGTCACGTCCTTCTTAGTGTAAACATTAATGTGATATTGTTTACGTTATAGCATAATTATACTTTGGAATTGTTCAATATTTACGTCATTTCTTGTTGTTATTTTGTTTAGACATTGCAGTATTGGCTTTACAAGTCGAGTCACCGTTCGAGAATGGGTGACACCCTGAATTTCAATCACGATCATTTTGTAGAGGCTTTTTTTATTTGTAACTATCTGTTCGTAAATTATGATGGTGTTCGATCCATTGATGCGAAACCTTCATTTTAAAATTAGCTTGTACAATTAACATCGATAAAAGGTAAGTCACGTTTGACTTTACTTTTACAGATTAAAAAAAGAAACAATTGTTTTCAAGTAACAGTTAGATAAAATAATTTTTTGCTTCTAGGTAAACGTCACTAATCTGAGATAAAATAATGAAATTGTGATTAAAATAAATATTTAATTACTTAAAGTGATTATGCGTAATCTTTTGAAAAATAATGAAGCTCAATGTATCAGTAGACGCAAATCCACAAGTATTTTGAGTAGGTATATTGATGTCGTAAGAGCAAAATACCCAAGTAATACACACAGGATAAAACAATGGTGATTCAGATAAATCGATCAATCCGTATTTATACAATTCACTTATGGCAATTAAGATTTTTTATATACAAAGTATAATATAAAATATGTCATTCCGTGTAAGCCAAGTTTACGCTAAACATTTGGAACACAGACCGCTGATAATGTAATTTTGCAACGTAATTTAAAATGGTTCATGTAAAGCATTGATAATGTTGAAAAAAACAGTACAATTGTAAATTTTTAACTATATTTTGCAGTAAATAATTGAATGGAAACAAATAAAATAAAATATACATACATAGTGTAAACCTTTCATGTAATCGTCGGCAGTATGTACAGATTTTCATAATAAATATTTTATAAATTGTACCTATAGTAAATTAAGTTTATCAATTTTGATGTCGAAAATGCCGAACGGTATTTTATCAGCCGCTACGTCATAAAGAAAAACAATCAGTTTAATATTGATTAAAAATCACCGTTATATAAAAATGCAAAAATCAGCGGCAGCGCCTTCAGTGGCAAAGTGACCCAACTTAAAATATTTTTTTGTTTCAAAATAATGTTCTTAAACCTAATACTTACATAGATGTTTGGTAGTTATATTTTTGGATTTGAATCGCGTTAATTTTGGGTAGGTACCTACTTTTAAAAAAGAGTTTTTGAAGATTAACGTCATAAAAATGAGTTAATACGAAATTACTGTGAGTAAAATTGCTTTAGTTGCATTTTGCATAAAAAGACTTGATTACAGAATGTAGCATTTAGTAATAAACTTCTGTAAAAAAAAAAGTGTTTGGTGTAGGTATCAAATCTCTGAATAAATTAAAACTATTATAAGGTATTTTTAGTACAACCACAACTTCTAAATTGTTTCTAAGAAATGTAAAAATCCCCGCAAGTCCTGCACAAAAAATATTAGAAGCCAAAATTAATTACTACTCTCCGTCTACGAGTTGTAATTTAAATCTACTTTCCAAATGTTTCAATATTTAGAATTATATTGGCACTTCGGTGACTTGGGTCTTTATGATATTAGAACTCCAAATAATACACACTACATACTTATTAACTGATAAAAAAATAACTCTGATAAAAATCCGATAATAGGCACAAGTTATGTAAAATTTTAATTACAAAATTTATGATGTATCATTGTTGAGATATACAGCTATTTGTATCGAAATAATCATTGACGGCGATAGCGAGTAGCAATACCTGTTGGTAATTACTAATTATAGTGTGATTACGTATGTAATTAGCCGATAATATGTATTTATGCGTACCGTTTACTATTGACACTGGCAGTGAATTATGAAGGAAATATCGCGTTGTGGAATACGTAAACCGATTTATGTATTTTTTTGACAAATGGCGACAGTTCCACTGAAATAATTATATATTATATTTAATATGTATGTATATTTTTTATTCTTATTTCTTAGATTGAATTAGGTTCTACTTAAGTATATTAACCTCAAGTAATAATAATTGTTAGTGCATCAACCATTATTTTTTGTCTCTACATTACCCTGAGGTTGTCTAGCAACTAATGCCTTAGGCATAATTAAAACCGCCTTTGTACATATTTGTATCGGATGCATTATATAAATAAATACTTAAAGCTTCCTAATATCGGCCACAATTAACGATCATAGGAGATAGATACTGGCTACTATATAAGTTATTTTGTAGTTTTAAATCAAATAAAAACAAATAAATTCGACTTAGCACGCTCTTAAATTTACTAGCGTAAGCCATACAATAATATTATAAAGAGAAAAGATTTGTATTTTTGTTTGTAATGAATAAACTCAAAACTATTGGACCGATTTAAAATTTCTTTCACCAGTAGAATGCTATATTATAACTGACGAACAAAGACTATATTTTATTTTTAAAAAAGGCCCAGCTTAAGCTCCAATTATGTAACCCAACTTTTACTGATATTAGCATTTATATTATATTTGTGTCGTTTGTGAAATACGAAATGATGATGGTTTTAAAAACGTATACAACTTTTTCCTAAGTCTACTTTAGTTCATGAAGCTGCTAACAGGCGCCTCGCCGGCGCTTACAATCTTTAATAGATTATATCTTACGATCCATGGATCTAGATTGCATTTAATCTACGATCCATAGATCTAGATGTAGAATTTGTGTTTTATTTTTAGAACGTATTACAAAATAATCATTAAGTCAATCAATCTGTTATTGGACCCAGATATCAAATTTACATGGAAATGCGGTTTACAATAAAGAAATTAATTACCTATGTTTTCAAAATAAACAGATTGATATTTTGATTAATCGTTTTGAACATACGTCACACTCATAATCGGATATAAATGATAGGCGCAATCGAAACTGCATTATTTTTCCTTTTGTATTGGATTTAATAATATTCTTAGAATTATCATGAGCAACACAAAAAGACGAAACGGGACTGTCTCGGTTAGTGTTAAAATTGAGGTCACCCTAGTAGGTTTACTCTAATATTATTTAATTTACTCGAGAGAGCAGCATGTTCCGTACATTTCATTACAGTATTTATAGTTTTCTTCGTAACTGGATTAGGAAATCCAAAATGGTCTAAAATGAACTAAGAAGCCAACCCGATGGCCGTAACACAAATATATTTTTAAGGTTTGGAACTCTCACGAAGTATCCGCTCAATATCATGATTTATTCATTCGCCTGTTTATGAAATACGCTCCATTTTCAAATTGATTATATTTTTATTGAACTCGCATGCAAATAGTGTCTTCATTGGCTGGAACTAGAGAATTCGATCCCGGCCCTAATTCCTAGTCCCGGGATTTCGGGTACACAGTCAATCCCGGGATCCCGGGATAATCCCGGGATTTTAGAATGCAAACAAAAAAACGGAATCCCGGGATCGAATCCTCTAGCTGGAACACAAGAAATACCAACTTAGACTTCGTCTAAACGCAATCGTATGTTGCGAATGTTCAGTGATGATCACTTACCATTCATCATCATTGTGGTGATCACTTACCATCAGGTAATACGCAACCAAATTCGCCATCCTCTACAACAAAATAGCAAGGTTATCTAAAAACGAAATTCTCGCTATATTAACCAAATCGCAATTTCATCGTGTGTAATTTGTTTTATTTTTATTACTAGAACTATTTTAGGCATTCGATACCGGTATTGGATCGGGCAATGACCCAAGGAACCGGTACAATGTAGTAATTTGGTTCGCATTGAAGAATCCGTATACTACGATAGCATTTATCTAAAAAGATTTAGTTTGCAATCCGTGAATAATGAAAAACCGAAATGGTTTTAGTCGACAGAATCTTTTTTAGTCAAGTTTTAGCCAAGTTACAAACATAATACATTAGGTCTTTTTTCTATTATTTTTTTATATTATGTCTGTCGAACACTGGTCGAACACAAAACTTTCTTTGGATTGTAATTATTGTGGTTGATTGTAAAACAATTTAATAACAAAACGTGAATTTATATATTTTATTTTATACGTATATTTACATAAGTAAGAGGAAGTCGAGTCAATCCTTAAAAATAAGTAAATTATACTCAATCAAGATTGTAGTTGGCATTAATATAAATATTATATCAATGTAATACAGTTATTACATTAAATCTAAGAAAACTATACTTAACTATGTACACTTCCAAATTATCTCATCATCATTCCATATCCCATTTTATTTGTGGTCGGCGCAATATGTCTTTTTCTTCCATTCATCTCTATCAGACGTAATTTCCGGATTCCCTTCCTTCACATTCATGTCTCACACAGTCCACCCATGTTTTCTTTGGTCTGCCTCTTCTCTGATAGCCATTAACATTCATACTTACAACTCTTCTTATAACATAGAAAAAGAAAGAAAGAAAAATGTATTTATTTGACACGGCACAAAAACAATTTTAAAGATAATTTACTTAACAAAAATAAAAGAATAAAACATGTAGAAACAAAAAAAAAAGAAAAATATTTACAACATGAACATGATTCTCATCTCTTCGCATTACATGCCTAATTATCTAAAACTTATTTTATACAAAATGAGCTCTTAGGCGTCAAAGTACTCCTTGTTTTTGTGGCAAATAAATTATTTTTCTTTCTTTATTTTTCTTTTTCTCCCCCCCATCGCTGTCAAATATGATGAATTCTTTGAAATCCAACAAAACCTATTTTAAAATACAATATTGTTGCTATATATTTTCCAATAACAAAAAGAACATCACCATTGACAAGCAGACGAGCTACTTTACATACAGGGGGTTCCGCATTGTGAAAAACAAGGAAATGCCATAAAAAGGAAAGAGCACTTCCCATGTCATGTCACCCTTATCATTACTCTATTCAATCATAAAAAGAGACAGAAAACCCACTCATTACAACGCATGATAATAGAGTAGTTGCAGATCGGGCAGTTTTTTTTTTTTTTTTTTTTTTCTTTAAAACTTTGCCCCTCACTAGGATTTCTCCTGTATCGAGGGTACAGTTTACAAACATACATGTCACATGCACACACCACCCAGACCGGAAACAACTATCTGTAGATCATACAAATATATGTTCCGTGCGGGGATCGAACCCGCGGCACGTAGCGCAGAAGGCTAATCGCTTAGCCACTGCGCCAACCGTGTCGTCAACGTCAACGTCAGTTTATCATCATGCATTTTTATTATTTATTGTACACACAAGGAAACATGGTAATAAAAATGTTACAGACATATGAGCACAATGGAACTACTTATTTCTAATGAAATTTCTTCCAGTAATCCCGCGACTGGAAATATGGATGTTAGACATGTAGACACGGTGTTTAAAAATGACACTTATTTAGACCACTTAAACTTAACTTAACTTAATTTTCGGCGTCGGTGAGGACGTGAGCTTGGACGTATTGTGGTGTAGTGATCGTTCTGTATCTATTTGTGACTCTATCGTTAATTTTGAATAGCCATAGAAATAATAAGTAGTTAATAAGTTAGTTATTTAGTTAATAAGTCTATGTATAAAGCTAAAAAAACAAAAATTCTGTGTGTGACGGCCAGGGTTGCAATTGCAAGTTGAAAATCGATAGCAGTTTATAGTTTTTATTTGTTTTAGATGTTTATCATGACACTATATTTAAGGCATTTTATAGGAAAAACAGAATAGATTTTGCGATAATAGAAAAATAAATATGCTTGATTTTATCTTCTTTCCATTTAATTTTTAAAACGCTTTTATTAGCTTCACTTGTAACTAACTAACCAACTAACTATGTAAAAAAATCTTGGAAGTTAAATTTGACCCACTTCCCGGTTTCCGATTGAGCTGAAATTTTGCATACACGTTTAGTTTGGATGACAAATGCGTTTTCTTTAGTTTTTTTTTAACTATAATATTATTATTTAAATAGTTTAAGTTTATATTTTGATAAAACGTAGGATTCCTGCTGATTGTGTTTTGTTGTTTAATTTTTCCTTCATCGATGAGGAAATTGATGTGATAGAGGAGCTATTCTTTACTTTTTAATTTGAGGTTCATTTTAGGTTCTCAAGCAAGAACCTTATAGAAAGACTCAAGTAATAAAATTACAATCAGTCAGTATCAACAACCGTCATTCTGCAAAAACATTAAATCTAAGTTTTTAGCGTAAAGTTCCAATAATAACAAAAAAACCTTTATTCTCAAAACTTTGAATAAACTTTTTACGTTCATAGAAATCGGGTCACATCATGGATTAATCATTTCTGAAGTAAAATATCAAGTAAACCGAACCAAATATTTAAATAAATGTCAGAAAAATCGAACAAAAGTCGTCGCAGTCGTGTTGCAACTCCGCGGTTGGTTGCTTGTTGCGGCAATCGCTTTCACAATGAAATACGTAGGTACACCAATCTTTGAGTTTAAGGGCCAATATTAATATCTAAAGTACGCTATCAAAGAAATAGCCGGAACATTGATTAGGTATGCTTATGTAATATGCAATGGGTTGTGCAATTCTGCACGCTATTGCACGTATAATTCAATGATAAGTTATTTTTGTTTGACCTTTGGAACGTGATTGCATCGGGAAATAGTTACTAAGGAAATTTTTGAGACAAAAAATCCAAAGAATGCTTTTATCTTTGTAATATTTTAGGGAAATAAGACTACGATGCGCTTTGTTTTTCGTTTTTTTATGGTAATTAAGAGACAAATGCAAAAAAAAAAATCTTATGTCGAAATCTGTCGACCTCTCAAAAGGAAATGATTATTGTTCATACAATTTTGTTGGATCTTGTAGACATAGATAAAATGTCGTAACTTCAACTTAGGAACAAAAAAAAATAAAAAATACAAGAAAAATCTGCTTCGCAACACCGTTCAAAATAGCGTAGATATAACGGTAAACATTGCGTTTTAAAATCATAACTGCTCTTGGCGTAACCGCCATCGGCTTACGATATTACAAGCATGACTCCGCATACAATATGCATGTCGAACAAATCACTTTACATAATATTTACGTAAAAATATAAAAAAATCTAAATAAAAAAAGTCATTACGACTATTATAAGTATGTTTCGGACGGTATACATTGAGATATTAAATCGATTATGACGGATGCAAATCGATTAGTGGAAGCTTCACGCTGCACTCACGTTTTCAGTACCTACTTACATTCAACTGTTAGTTTTTATGACTTTATTTCAAGTGTATAGTCATGAGCCAGGCTAGCATCTGTTTTAAATTTTTAGCTTTAAAAAAGGTATTTTTATTGATATGCGTTGAGAATAAATCCGAACAAAATTAAGAAGAAAAAAAAAGAAAAATTTAAGAGGACCACCATACAACATTGTGTTGAAAGAATAATTATTATTTTGGTAGGCGGATCCGAGATCGTGTCGAGACTCTAAGGCTGACATTCAGAGACGACAGAAACAAGTCTAAGCGTGAACTTACGCTTCCATCTGTCAAACTTACGAACAAATTTTGACAGATGGAAGCGTAAGTTCACGCTTACACTCGTTTCTGTCGTCTCTGAATGTCAGCCTAAGTGCGTTTGATTCTGTTACCTCTTTTAATATGAATTTATCTCTGTAGGCTAATTCACGTCACTAAAGAAGTGCAGTTGCAGCGCAGTTGCAGTAAAATTTTGATCAAAACAACACATTTCGTATTCTCTTAGCTTCAATGAGATACGCTCGCGTCAAGTTCGTGCGTCACTGCAATATGATCGGCGCGTCATAAAATTATGTGAATTAGCTGATGAGAGAGAGATTATATCTATTAATTGGTAGATAATCACCTTATAGCTACACAAGACTGAACTACACGATACCTAAAAAAAGTAAGGCATGTCTTACACTAAACCTGGGAACCACATGATTATCTATAATAAGAATATGCAGGAAGAAAACATTACCATCTATGTCTACCTTACAACGGATATAGCGTTTAACAAACGACGACGCAAGCGCAGACTCGCCCACGCAAATTACATCTTATGTTTATTTATTTTATTTAGCTTGGTTGCCTAGCAACTCTTTTATCCAGATTGCATTAAGCAACTTATCAAATAATCAGTCATTTCGTCGGACATCTATATATTTCTGAAATTCTGCTTGGTCATTAACATACAGGTTGATCTTTTTTATTAATGTCCAAAATTTTATATTATTTTCTTCAATGATAATAAGTCTAAAGGTGTCTTTTTGTTTTTTTATTGTTAGTCCTTTAATAAACTTAATTAGAATTAGTAATTCTGTATAATTACTTAATTTGTATTAGGTTATCTTGAAAATATTATTAGATTTTTCAATACTTGGTAGTTTTTTCTGTGATCGTACTTGTAGTGCACCACTAAGTTTGCGACGCTATTATATTTCAAGGAAGCTTCAAATTTTTACCTGCCCAAGTGGCTTAAATTGGTCATAATTCATGTTACCACATTAATGTAAATTGCATTTCCTGTCTCTTTCTTTATCTCCTAAAATTGTTGCCATTTTATCTAGGTATCTAAATTAAAATGGCCATAATGTTCTTTCATATATTTTTCACGTTCAATTTTAACTTGAGAAGTTAAAGACTAACGGAATGATAACAATCGATAGATTCCGCGCTGACGCTAAATTCATAGATAATAAATAGGTAGGTACTTTAGACAAATCTTGCCAGTAACCATGACAGCTCATATTAAAAACAACTATGAAAAAGATTACACATTTATAGATAAATCAGTTATCTAGTATCTAAAATATTTCGTTATCATTCGTTATTATTAACAATTCAATTTACTTTTTTACTGAAAACTAGATAGAAGTGTTTTCCGGTTTAAAAATAGTACAATTAAAGCATTATATTTTTTAAGCAAATTTTGCCAGTTCTGAGTTAGTCCCATCCAATGTTGCCACACCATCTTCACGATGTCGTCCGTGCGACCACCGTGTCCTTCCTGTAGGCATTGTACCCTTGGCCAAGGCCATATTGCCTTGCGTTATCTCCACCTTGCTAAGAGTAGATTAAAAATATTAAAAAATATATTATTAATCAAGCAAAAAAGATTATTAATCAAACCTTTTGTATTCCTAATAAAAGAACACCTAAGTCATCGAGTTTATAATCCTAAACTTAAATAGACGAGGAAAGGTATTTTTATCCAAATCTGTTGGAAACGACCTCTAAGTAATTGTGTTAAGGTCAGTAACAAAGTAAACCGATACTGTAGGAACACATCCTGTATGTAAATTATCGTCTCTAGTACTAAATGAAATTATTCTAGCATTTTGCAAGATTCACACTCGGGGTCTGTCAGCTTGCAATGGGACGCAGTATTCTACGACTCAAATTGACAGGTCGTATAAGAAACTCGATATTGCATTCCAAAACGCTAATTGCAAACTATCGGCCACCTAAACATAGGTGTTTAAGCGCGTATGGCCGGACGCTAAAGGAAACGGTCGACAATCCATAATCGACCGATCACAGCCGATGACATTAGCCCCCATGATAACGCTAACTCATGATTAACCCGATCATGTTCAGATTTAATGTCTTCCGAAAATTACTATTGAATAAATCCAATGGTATTTAATAAATCGAATAATTATTATCCAAAAGATCTCAAATATTTATGTATTTTCATTAATTCGCATGAAAAGAGAGAAACTTATAACTATTTTGTTTCGAAGAATCGGTTTTTCGTTACTATCGTACATTCGATAAATAAAATTAAAATATAGAACGAATTATTGTTATCATAATTATTAATAGTATCTGAGAATTCTATATTTAATCGCAATTAGTCGCAAATAATAACTATTATTATTACAGCTGTTGCTCGCGGTTTGACTCGCATGTAAAGGGAACTACTTCATGTAAGATAAGATAAGATATAAGATAAGATAACTAAGTAACTACTTCATATATCCGGAAAAAAAGTATTCAGTTTATTAATCCGGGAGATGGTTTATCCTTTTGCCAATTTTTATCCAAATCTGTTCTGCCATTGATGTCTGATTGAGTAACAAATATCCACACATCTTCACAAACTTTCACTTTTATAATAAGTAATAAGATTCATAAAATGCTTGAAACTTAGTACAACCATCGCATACTTTCGATGCTGGCTGTATACCATACTTTCGATGCTGGCTGTATACCATACTTTGCAGTGATACATTTCGCACACAAAATGCTTTGGACGACTGCGGCCCGAGAGTTAAAACTCTGCGTTTGGACGCCAGACGCAAACGATGGTCGACCGGAAACATTGTGTGTTTGGATGACACGGTTGGCGCAGGCGCAGTGGCTAAGCGATTAGCTTTCTGTCCTACGTGCCGCGGGTTCGATCCTCGCACGAAACAAATATTTGTATGATCTACAGATAGTTTTTCCGGGTCTGGGTGTGTGTGCATGTGACATGTATATTTGTAAACTGTACCCTCGATACAGGAGAAATCCTAGTGAGGGGCAATGTATTTTAAAAAAACAGAAAAAGAAAAAATGAAACATTGTCGATTGTACCTCAGTAATTTACCTGTCAATAAGAAAAACCAAACTATTAATTTAATAGCCGCTTCGTCATTGCTTTTCAAAATGACGCGTGAAAATTACATTCTACTGAACAATGGAAAATATGGTCATAACTGTGCACCTACCATAAAGTAGATGACAGATATTGATTAGGTCGTAAGTCGTAACATTTGTGTCGTATGTAGTATACGACTAACGACTAATCATCATTACAGTTTGAAATGCAAAGATAACAATGTGTTCTACAATGAATACCATTTACTGGTTATGATATTGTGTATTAAATTATAATATTTTATTATGTTTTCTTGTTTCTCTTTATTAAAGGCTATGTTCACCGACAAATAAACAGAGTTTTAAGACTTGGCAGATTTTGGTTTAAATGTCTGTTATTCGTTGGTGAAACTGGCCCTTGGTCTTTTTATTGTTTATCATTAAACCGTCTAAAACAATGAAAAATATTAACATATTTTTTCATTATGCTAGAATTTGTCACAGCGTTAAATTATCTATTAAATTTCGAAACATTTGGTACCTACAGTCAGCAATAAATAATATTTGAATATCGTTGCTCAGGATTATTGCTTTTAAAGATCGTTAGTTAAGAATTTGATTATCACTTACGTTGACGGAAATCATTGTGAGGAAACGTGTACAGCTGAAAAGACACCAAAAAGTTCTCGATGATATGTGTAGTCTGCCAACCCGCACCAGGCCAGCGTGGTGGACTAAGGCCTTATGGGCAGAATTATTGGTATGTGATCCCATGAGGACTTCGTAGTTCAGTCATAGGGTATAATTGCTTCTTTAATAAATTGTGACTTCTAAGGTCGAAGCAAGATCGCATTGGCGGTCTGCCAATAATTACAAGTGTGTGCCATTGCCACAGTAGCAATGAGAGTACGGTAATACTTACTTATTGTTTAAATTGTTTACGTATGGAGATAACGGTCTCTTAGACAAAGATTATGTTCATTTGTAAAACTGTTTCGGAGTAGGAATATGGGATTTTTTAAAGTAGAATCAGCTTCAAAAAGTTTACGTTTACAATAATTTAAATTGTTACAATATTATGGAAAGGACATTGCTGTCATTATAATGAATTTTTGAAGTACAGTCAAGAACCTTATACATAGAACTGGACGTTGCGTGTAGAAGAAAACAGTGAAAACCAAATAAATGGCCTTGAAATAAATCAGTTATTTTTTGCATCTCTTTCATCAGGGTGACAAAGATTTTTATTTGCGTTGGGATATTATTAGGAATTAAGCAAGTAGAAATTATTCATAATTGAGCACGTATTTGTTTGCTAATAGTTAGGTACCAAAACAATAACCATAAGTACCAAATAGGTAGGTACTAAATTCTGGTGAACCCATGGTGAAGATTTAACGTGTCATCACTTGGTCCAAAGTTGCGGGTTGATTTATGGATAAATTAAACTTTAAAATCAGTAAAAACTAACTTCATAAAACTAATAAGTGCCTAGCTAAGGTGCATTGAAGGATTAAAGGTCCCTACTTCAGAAGCTGTTAAGTTTTTAAAGAAAATATTTTATACTTTTTAGCACAGTTTATTTTATTTTTCTATTTTGAGTGGCATAAATAATACATAAATATGCAACTACAGTAATCGTGACTAATTTGCTGATATCCATTGAGGAGTTCCATCGTCTTTCTCCGAAAGTCTTCATCAGATCTTCACCAAATTTTAGTCGGTGTAGCCTTATGTCATAGTGCTCCGCTTTATAGTGTAGGCAACAATTTTTTGCAGATTTATAGAAGTTTCCTTTCAAAGGTACCTATGTTGGACCGCCATACCACCATCTACGCCTTTTCTCTGGATCGCTTGGAAAACTGAAACAAATGCAATCGTGTTTTCAATCATCTAAGAAAGTCCACTGATGTTAGCAATCAATGATCAGGTTTGACCAAGAAAACTTCTGAAGATTTTGAATTCCAGTTGGACTTTGTAGCTCATTACACAACCACGAAAAATCATATCACGTTAAATTCCGCCTCAAGCAATCATTTATGGTCACTCTACTCTTCTTTGTTTACTAACATTTTATCTTGACGACCAATCTAATAATGCGACTGTTTCCTTAGTTATATGCGATATAACCACATAAATAACTAAATGGTGACATTTCACAATGAGAGAAACGTTTTTCACACAGTTTTAAATAAAAATATAGGCAGATCTTTCTAAAACTGCGTAAAAATATGTACAAATTGGCGTAATTTTTAATATGGCATCAGCGTACTTACCTATGAAAAATAACGTTTGATGTTGGGTTCCAAACACTTCCACAATCTTTAAATATACGATACATGATTGACCACTGTTAAATAATTAGTATATCCTCAGAAATCGCCTAGCAAACACTCGAAGTGGAAGAAAGTTGACAATGTTGACATGTCATTTATGTCATTGAAATTATTATTTTTACAGACCATCAGTCTTACCAGTCTAGGAATGCATTCATAAAATTGGGGTAAACATAAATATCATAAAATAATTATTTCAATCAACACATCCTTTTTATAGGCAGAAAAAATAAAGATGACTTTAAAAATACTAGAAGCTTTTAAAATAGTTTCTGGATACCAAATGGCCCTCAACATAAACATTCCTATCTATTTGTGCGCAACTATCTTGAAAACTTTTACTTTACTCTGGTAACTTGCAAATTATATATTCATAATCATATTCTTTATTTGCATTCCACAATGTACATAAGGTGGTAAAAATAAAATTTGGTAGGTTACAATCATGGACCCTGTAGGGCACAGCAAAATATAGGAGAGGAATATGATACTTATGTTTACTACTGTTGTATATATAGGAAGATGGTACTTATGTTTACTTATTGCTTTAATTTATGAATAAATATGGATAGCATATTATAATTTTTAATTTATTAATAATATTTCCTAACATGTATTTAGTTTATTATAAATTATTATTAACTAATAGTTATGGAATTTAATGTATTTTTATATCTATTCATTTATTTCGTTTTATTATTACTGTTGTATTATTTATAGTATTATTCATTTAATTTAATTGGAAATGTTTGTTTATCGTTTATATATTCATTAATCGTGTAATAGGCTTTTTTAATAAGTATTTGTTTTATTTTGTTTGTAAATATTGTTTCGCTGTTTTTTGTTTTTATTGATTCTGGTATTTTATTATAAATTTTTATACACATTACATAGGGGCTGTTGGAGTGTAGCGTTATGCGGGAAGATGGTAGCATTAGCATATTTTTATGCCTTAATGATCGGCCAGTATGTTTATCTTCGCGTCTTGTAAAGAATGATTTATACCTATTTCCTAACAAATTTTAAAAATGTATATGCATGGAAGGGTGAGTATTTTATGTTTTATGAAGAAAGGTTTGCAGCTATCAGTCTGATTTATGTTTGTGAGTATACGGATTAATTTCTTTTATAAAATAAATAGTGTAGGAGCATCGGTACTGTTTCCCCACATGATTACGCCGTAGCTGAGCCACGCGTGAGCATAGGCATAATAAGTGGTTAATGCAGTTTGTATATCGGTCGTCTTTTTGATCTCATCTTGTTATTATAGTATGAGTGAGATGAAAACATACCTAAAGGTGAATGAACTCCCCTTCAGTTATTTCTTCTAGATGCAATATCCAGTTCTAACTTTATTAGCAAAGAAATACGTGCTCAATTATGAATAATTTCTATAAATTTGCTTAATTCCTAATAATATCCCAACGCAAATAAAAAAAATGTGTGCTAGGACCTGGGACACATAGTAGAAGTGAAACTTCAACGGACAATATATCGTCTACCCCCTCCACGCGGCCGTAACGCTTTTTTGTGACAGAAAAATCCTAATACTCCCCGTCTATGTATATGGAAGTTTCACTTCAAAACTTGGTCACCCTGATGAAAGAGATGCAAAAAATAACTCGATTTATTTCAAGGCCATTTATTTGGTTTTCACTGTTTTCTTCTAGACGCAAAATCCAGGTCTATCTAATATTCTTGAGTACAGTACGTTTCGAAGTTGTGTTGACATATAGATACTATATATTATCTCTATGGTTGCATTGATTCAGACTTCATCTTTATTCGATAATTATCATAGACTAGTGTTAGCTTACAGAGCAACAGTGGATGCCGCCTGGATACAGTAAAGGACCAGTCAAAATTACTGTGAAAGATCCATAGAAATAGTACAAGTACTGGAACGCTTATTAGTGCCGTAAAGCCGGTCTGAGGGAGAATACTTTGTGGTAGCCGTGTCATTGTCTAATAGGGTAACCATACATTTTAGTTAAAAGTAGGACATGATAGAAATATTTAATTATGTTATGAGAATAGTTATCAGGTAATTAACTACTGATATCGAATAGTAAGAATTGTTTTTTTCCTAGTAAATAGTGAAATATACGGTCCATACAGTGTATCTAAACGTTCTTACAAATATACATACACCCTTTTGGTTATAATTAGAGTCACAGGCAAGGCATAATATATAAATAGGCATATGCAAGGTTACTATATAATAAAAAAGAAAATTTAGAGAAAATTTCGGACATTGCGGAAAAATCCGGACATTTTCTTATACACAGATTACGTGTATAATAAAATGTCATGCGTGAATATTCCGGACATCTGGCAGCTCTAGTCATAGGAAACATTAGATTTTAATATTTTAAGATACAAATTTAATTCCTTTTCTACTTTTTCTTTCTTTTTTCTTTTTCTCTTTTAGCTTTGCGACCATCCTACGACCTTTCTTTATGAGATCTTTCCTATTATAGCAGAAAGGGTAACCCATGCTTAGTGCTGCAGAATCGAATATCACTTATTATAATATTCTTGTTTGACAAACTCAAGTATAATCATCATTCACAACATTAAGCAATAAAACACAATGAATGAAAGTCAAAGCAAAACTTTTTTTAATTTCAAATCGGCATAAAAAGGTCGTCGTCGTTTCGTCAAAACGTTGAGATTCTAGATGCACGGTTCCAAAGTGGGCCGGGTTCTATGGAGAAGAGACCGGCTAGAAACTTAATGGTTGATTGTAATTTTAATTGTGTTGGCATTATAGTTGTATTTTGGGTTTATGTGCTTGTTTCCTCTTGCTTTACTTTCTTATTTGGTGGTTCACTGGAAACTGCAACATCTTCCCATTTACTACAAGATCCTACATGCCCTGATTCACCAGATGTTCCTGCACGTACAATTTATTTTGCACGTACAGTTTTTTTTCTTTTTGTGGCTATCTGTAATGTCAAAAATGATCTTCATTATGGCACAATATCTAAGTACAATATCCAATCCAGTAAAAGTTTAATCCATCTAACTATACTAATAGGAAAATATTAAACACAAATAAACAATAAGCAAAGTGTGTGAATCTTAAGTTTGTGCAATGTGTTATACTTTATATTAGTATAAACTATTACAGACCAGACAATTACACACAACATTATACAACAGACACATACAACAACTGATAATTATTAAACATATTACAATAGTACCTATGGTAATATTGAAGGAACTGCTTCAGGTTTTAATTTTATTTTTGCTGCTGTTAAATAATTCATTATCTTTAAAATTTACGCCACAAACACATGCGAACTTTTACACACTAATGTCAAGGTTCGTGGCTGTTATCCATAACACCCTCTGCTTATTATCAGCTGGAATCCTGAAAAAAACAAACATGGAATTTTAATAAAGTCTATCATTTTATAAGAGATACAAAAAAACATTATTATCTATTCGGCACAACAAACAACAAATGATTTCAACAAATTAACTTAAACTATATACAGGGTTATTTGTAAAACACCGGCAATGCTTTAAGGGGTGAAACTACTCATCAATATGAACAACTTTTACTACGGGACCAACCATGAAATCGCGAAAAAAAATTCAAACTTTTCATACATTTTGATGGAGCAAGGTTAATCTTTTGTATGAAAAGTTTGATTTTTTTTTCGCGATTTCATGGTTGTTCCCATAGTAAAAGTTGTTCATATTGATGAGTAGTTTCACCCCTTAAAGCGTTGCCGGTGTTTTACAAATAACCCTGTATGTATACTTATACTATACTTGGAATCACTCAAATTATACAAAACAATAAATGCATCGAAAATATGCTACGCATTACAGATTATGGAAAACAAATCCAAATTTATTAAAGAACGTAAATTATTTAACTTAGTGGACTGTATGTTATGTGAAACGATCTAAAATAAGTACTTGGAGCAACTATATCCCACAAAATAAAAATATATTGTCACACTACTCAATGAAACTTACCTATGGAACGATATTCCACAACCAGGATAATATTCTCGCTTGCACCCAATCATAACTCAAGTATTTACCATCTTGTCGCCAAAAAATTATTCTAGGCACAAAAATAATGTTTGATCACGTTTATTTCTGAACTATGAAAACCACGAATGTTGACAATAGGTTGACAACTAAGTTGACAATGTAAGCCATTTTGAATGATGTAGTGTTTCCCGCATGCAAACTTCTTTAACTACTGGTATCCAAATATTGTAATAATCAATCTTATTGAATAACGTATGGAAATAATAATATTTAATATAATATTTAAAGCACGTCAATTATATTTTTTATTATGTTTATTTTGATAGCCGTGGGTAGAAGTTTCATTAGTTCTAATATGTATGTAAAAACGATTCTGAAAATACCAATTTAGTAGATTACTAAGTTGATGAGTAATGGCCATGTGTGCGAGAGGGACACCGCGAAATCTCGGGTGACTTTCATGTGGGCACAAAATTTCGTACAACTAATTATAGCAGTAAGCTCTCTAGTTATAGGTACTATGTATTATCTCTATGGAAAGATCCTACTGATTGTACCAAAGACAAGGCTTATTTTTTTATGTTGAGTGTTAGTTTTCTACGTCGAATAAAATTATTCGGATAATTCTATTTTTAAATACGTAATAGCTTTTAACATATCTGTTTGTTTTATCGACTCATTCGTATGTAAATAGTTGAAAATACAGTAGAATAAAAATGTTTTCTACAACATTGTTCACATGTCATCAAATTCCTGTTTTCCGGAGAAGCCTGTTAAGTACTAGATAGAATAGAATAGATCTTTATTTCTTGTAAACCAGATGTCTATGAAATGTCGAGACTATAGGTAAGGTATAGGTGCACGGTTCCAAATAGTAGATCTAAGAGTACTGGTAATTGTGTCAAACCAATGGACGATTTTATGCAACAATGTCTATCACATTTTCGGCTTTTGAAATATCACGTTTTAAGACAATCATTATTATAGTCGATTATATAAGCAGTTGCCCTTGTACATCAATAAGAAAATTAAAAAAGAAAGTTCAAAAGAAAACTTTTACCTGTGAATCACGTGTTTTTCCGGCACGTTTTAAAAGACCTTTAGGGGTGCCTGTTACGAGATTTTCCATAGAAAAATACTGTACCATTCTCGCCCACGGCCCGCCTACTGCTTGACGTATAAAGTTTGCCTATTTCCGTCCTAACCTTTTGAATAATAACAAGACACGTGACGCGTAGGGACATTTTTGTATGAATAGTAATGGATATTTTCATGAGATCTTTTTAAGAAACTCCTTATTAATCTTCTTACCTTAAAAATAATTAAGTTGTAAAATAAAATTAAAAAAAAAAAAACTATAAATTAATCTACCTATATAGAAATAAATAAATAATTATTATAATCCCCTCTACTAATAGAGGATGATTACAAAACTAGCTTTTAAGTCTATTGCCATATTTATTCATTGCCATACAAATGACAAGGACAGATATAATTTAATTAGGATTTTTTTTTTAGTTAGGAACTATAATACAACTTGTATCAGAAATGCGTGGTCATATTTAAGGGTATGTATCAGACCATCAAACTGAACAACTATCTCTATGGGACCGACAATATAATCGCAAAAAAAATTACAGCTGTCCTATACAAAACTTCAATACCTACTCGACCCAAACGTATGGGACAGTTGATTATTTATTCGTGATTACGATGTTGATCCTATAGAGAAAGTTTGATGGTCTGATCCACACCCTTAAATATGACCACGCATTTCTGATACAAGTTTTATTTAAATCTTAAAGAATTACACATACAGTACATTCTATCTAATTTATTACATTAAACATCCTTATCACAGCAATTTTTTTATTGTAAGTTATTAAGATTAGAGGTTATTATATTCATAAAAACATAAATTTAATTCTTAATTCACTGTCTAGATTGCGTCTAGTATTTAATTTAGTTTTTATCTATATTATGAGGTATCTATTGTAAATAGATTTGTTTTATCATTTTTTTTAAGCGTGTATCTATAGGGGTTATAAACAACGAATAATCACTTCAGTGGGTTTTCTATAGTCTGTCAAGAAAGTCATGAAAAGGATTGAGGGCGCCACTTGTATATTCTCTTGTTTATTTTTAATATATTAATGCCGAAAACATTTTTTTATCACAAAAAATCTACACAGAATAGTAAAATAAACACATCGTTGTACCCAAACTGACACCTACGGTACTTATTTAGGGTTGCGAGCGAAGAAGAATTTTAGTTCCTTCAAAATCCTTTTCATGACTTTCTTGACAGACTGTACTTTTTATGTTTTTATTCAATTCAATTTATTTGCGTAAAATGTGGTATAGAATATGGTATGATTTTTAGTGCAGACTACACATACAATACAATACAATAAAATAATATAGACTACAGATACAATATAATAATGGCACCCAAATATATTATTATAAATACATTATAATTATCAATTCTTAGATAATTGAATTAAGTAGACAATTTTTAAAATATAATAGATAACATTTGTATTAGAGTTCGAAACGGGGTATTTACCATGTTTATAACTCTAATACAAATGTTAGTGACCATGACAGTTTAAAAACTTATATAATAGATAACATTTCAAAACACTTAACCAATTATTTTTATGAGTTATTATTATATAGTTTTTATTTTCATAAGTACCTACTAGACGTGTGCGCCGATGCCGGCTTCGGCGTCATCGGCGTGGATGGTCGGACTGATACAGTTGTTTTAGATACAATACAGACATATACTAGTAAACTAAATACTAGAAATTACTAAATATATGCTTATTGGTTTATAACGACGTATTCTTTTACGCAAAAAAAAAAAAAAAAAAAAAAAATACATTTTTATATGAGGATAATTTAAATAGCGCGTTTTGCCGATAACTTCGTCCGTCACAGTCATTTGGCGAATAAGTCTGAAATATTTTGTTTACCTATAATAAAATTTTCAACATCCACGCCGATGACGCCGATGACGCCGACGCGGGCATCGGCGCACACATCTAGTACCTACCCTTGCTTATCAAACACGTGTTAACTTATTCTCTCCTGTTCTCAGGCATGGTCGGAGCTCCGGATGTTGTCAAACCGTCAGAGAAGGTCGAAGATCAGTCACCCTACGTCAACGGAAACCCTGTTTTTACGATCAGCGGTAAGTCATGTAAATCATCATCATTTTCCTAGACTTTTCCCAACTAAGTTGTGGTCGGCTCCCAGTCTAACCAAATGCAGCATATCAGTACTTTACACGGAGCGACTGTCATCAACCTACGCCACCCAATTACTGGGAGACACTGATACCCTAAGGCTAAACCAATCAGATTACGAGGCCTGCATCGCGCAAGCAAAAAGATAATCGTGTCTAACACATATACAACTGTCCGACATCAACCGTGGGGCTTCGGCCCGCCAAGCAATATCACCTCGCCTGGTCGGGGGATCCTCCCTTTTCAATGGAGCAACACCATACCTCGTTTCTCCACAGTGGTGACCCCGCACGAACAGCAAGCTGACTACAGTGGGGTTCGGCACTGTGGACAAATTATTCCATTAAATACATAGACTTATTATCTAGGGAGCCCTACTTATTATTTCTATGATTTAATAAGAGACACAAAATAAAAACCACAGATAAAACCATGTGAACTAACGAATATAATGACAGGAAAAGTTATTTCGATTCGAACACATGATGTTTATTTGTTTTGAATTTATTGATGTCATAAAATTTACTATCTAGGTGACGTAGTTTCAATATTTTATATTAAAAGAATAAATGCTTGAGCACACTTGACGTTTCAACCCTGTAGTAACCAAACTCAAAGAAGGGGAGATCAAATCAAATAAATCTAATAATAAAATAATCAATAACTAAAAAAAACAAAACTAAAACATACAAAGTCTTAATTAGATAGTCCGTTTTTCACTTTTTAATCATTCTACCTAAGATTCTACCCATCTACCCTTAAATATTTTAAATTCAAATGCAGATGTCAAATTATCGATTGCTAATCATTCCCTGATTTCTGCAATAAAACCTTACAGTACCTATTGAAGTTTTGTAAGGGACAGCTGATAATTTTTTCACGTTAGTTTTTACTTTTTTTAAATTACCCTTTTCCCCACTCCTGAGCAATTCCCACGTGAGAGTAATGCCAACATAACAGAAGTAAATAGTTATTTCTGTTCATAATACGGAAAAGCGTGATTGGCACGCTGTATTACATTGTACTCATATTTTATTACGCAAGGAATGTAAAGATGATATAGTTACTAATTAACTAAATAAATATCAAACAATGCGATTAGCAGTCTATTTCCTTCTTTGAGTCATTGTTTAGAATGGTGGTGCCTAGGGTTGGCAACCATACTGTTAAAAACAGTATTATACTGTTTACTGTTCATCAAAAATTATGCAAAATTGGGCTAAAGTCATCACAGAGTGGGTCCCGAACGGCAGGAAACGACAGCGCGGTAGGCCCAAAAGGAGATGGTGGGATGAGCTGGACATTTACATAAAGGATTGGCCCCAGACCGCAACTGACCGTGAGAAATGGAAAGAGGGGAGGCATTTGCCCTGCAGTGGGACATTACAGGCTCATAATAATAATAATTGTTTTTTTCATCACCAGTATAAAAATGGTTTTCGGTCAGGCAATTTAGTGCCGGTTGATCGAAGCACCAGTAGAGAGTTTTTTTTGTAAGGAAGCTTTCGTGAAGTACTTTGCGAAGAGCTCTGATAAATTTAAATTTAAATCTTTGAAAAAATAAAATACTGTTCAAAATGTTCAAATACTGTTAATTTAGCTTCTTACACCTAAATATACTTTATATTTCGTTCAAAAAGTTGGCAACCCTAATGGTGACTGAAATAACTTACTTTACTGTACACCATCAATACGGTGCCCTAGGTAATATTGGTGATTAATGATATACAACAGTATACAGGATGGCTCAAATTTTTGGGGCATTTAGGGTGGCTACCCTTTCTGATATATTTAGACAGTTCCGATCTTAGAAAACTTTTGGTGATAGTTGCCTGAAATAAATGGATTTATTATTATTATTATTATTAAAAAAAAAAACTAGATTTTTGAAAAAAATAGATTTGATATCAAAGGCCCAAGTCATCAGCTTTTTTCCGTTTTTTTTTTACTATGTCTTTGTGGGTATGTATGTATAACGATCATTAGATCTGTATGTGGTCGCGATAAACTACTTTTATAGACAATAAAGTAGATTATAACGTTAGAGCGATAATCCATACCGATAATCCATATCAGCTCAATCTTAAAATTTACACATAGTAACAGTGACAGTAATTTTTAATATCTACCTCCTAACCAAGCGATCTGATAGACGAAAGAAAAAAAAATTCAGCGCGGACACATTGACAACACATGAGAGAAAAGATAAAAAATAACACTACAAAAAGAGACAAATAAGAAATAAAATATAAAATTCTTAAAAATATAATAGGTATGGTGTCAAGCATGCCATGCCGATTGGGTAGTCAGCTGAGCATTTGCTGAGCAGCCCAACGCTGATTTTCAGTTGGCACCCCTGCAGTGACACGACGATCTCTCAAAGTGTCAGACATACAACTACAGTGCCACAAACTTATCTGACCCGGTGACCAAAATTGGAACTAAGGTCGCTACGGAACAAAAATTAGGTACTTCAAAATGTCATTTTTGTGGAGATGACATTGGTAGAAGCGACGGCAGCGACGCCATGACCGGGATAGATAAATTTGTGGCACTATACATCGCCGTATAGTTATTCCACAGATGGCAATAGTTCCATGTAAAACACAAAAAAAAAGAAAAAAAAAACCTTCAACACAACACATATAACACTATTCTTCAATTGATTAGTTTTACAACTAAACTATCCAATTGATAAACCTATTTCCAAATACTTTGGGGTCGGCTACCAGTCTGAATAGAATAGATGTTTATTTCATGTAAACCAAATACAGGCATTTATGAAATGTCGAGACTCTAGGTGCGCGGTTCCAAGTACTAGGTCCTATAAAGAAAAACCGGCAAGAAACTCCATGGAAACTCTTTTTAAATAATAGATACCATCTTGATTTTACAATGTTGTGGTAAGAGCTGCGAGAATAATGTAATTCAATGTGAATAAAAAATCTGAATAGGATTGTCTAATCAGATGCGGTTGAATATCGGTATTTTACGCAGGGTGACTGCCATTTGCCCTCCGCCTTTCAATTACCTACTGGAAGCCACCGATGCCCTAAGGTTAGACCGGTTGTCAGACTTTGTTTGGGCTGCTGACTGTTGTAACAACTACCACAGTTTGTATAACAACCGCGACCAACTGCTCAACGTGCTTCCGAAGCACGAAGAGGTCTCGGTGTTTGAAGAAACGGTCATCCATCCAAGGACTTACCGTGGTATGCTTTGCTTATCGTCGCTGGTCGAATAATTACGCAAAAACTATGTAGTAAAGAGCCCCGTTTTTTTTTTTCAACATTACGTTACATGCTACAATTACAAGGTTACAATTACATATTTTGGATGATAAGTCTGTATTACAAACAATATTGTCGGTCAAGTCATCAAGGATTGTAGTTACGAAAAGAGGCTCAAGAAGCCGACCCCAAGAGGTAGATGGCTAAGCCGATGACGCATCAGAAATGTGTTGTAAATAACTCATGTCCGTGTCTCATGAAATAATAATTGTTATCGGTCAATGCACAGCCATTACAAGAAAATTGATAATCAGTGTTGTTCACGTCGATGAGTCAATATGAGGGAAATACATTTTAAGTGCCTGTACCTGGAGTGGCTATATGAAATAAAAACCTATTTATTCTATTGTGTACTACTACCACTGGTATCATAGACTATGACTGGTATAATAAGTTTATGGTTCGTAGTATGTCATGCGAATGCTGGCTCCAAAGATAGTAATAAAAAATAAAAAAGTTGTTGTTCCCCTAGTCTATGTTGTTCCCCATAGACTTGTTCTACGTCTAGACGTCTATGTTGTTCCCTCAAGAACCTTATAGGTTCTATCTATAAGGTTCTTGTGTTCCCTTGTACCCATAGACTTGTTGTTCTATGTCTATGCTTGTACCAAAGAAAAGTGTATGGTAACCACCGAGATCACAAATAAGGTGTGTACATAGACTTATTATCTAAGTAGAGCCCTACTTATTATTTCTATGGGTGTGTACCTGGTAGGAAAATCCCTAGAGTACAACAACGACAATATATAAATTTAGTTAATACTTATTACACATTACACATAGCTTTGACATTCATGTCAATGAATTGTACATTGTAGAATACCAACCGTTTTATCAGTAGTCATGAAAAACGTTACACAGGCAGTAAACAGAAGTTCAAATCGGATTTTATATTGAAATTTTAAACACTTAGCTCCTATGACTAATAGGCTGGTATTTAATATTAGTCGTCGACCGCTAAGCTACGCTACAGTGAAAGTCCCATTAATATATTTCCACTTGTTTTAAAGTTACGAGTGTTCAGAAAAACAGACAACGTTTTCAGAAATGGTTGTTTCGGCACCTGTATTGACAGATACACCACAATTAAAATATTGAAACTAATTACTAATAAACTATGAAATAAAGTTATATCAAGTTTAAACGTCAAAAAGTGTGCTCGCTCGTATTCTGAGAAATCTATTATGTTCGCAATCCAATCGAACCTTAATCGATCGAAGAGGTCACAATGCCGTTATTTTATGCAATAACTATACCAGTTAATACTTTTTTTTGCGTTTATTCGTAAGAGAGTCAATGTACAGAAACAGTATAACTTATTTCCCTAAAATCCCCTTTAATTTTACCTACAAAATGTTTGCAAATATAACCTGCCTACTATTTGTAAAACGTATTTAAATAATGAATGTCCAAGCGTAAAAACGTGTCTGTAACGAATATTTTCTAGTAATTATGTTTATTCAATATGATAAACGCCACTTCACGGGTATTTAAAACTTGCTATTCAAATTCAAATTTTATTATGACGTTTTAAAGTCTGTTTACAAATTGTTATAAAGGATTATTCAGTTTAAAAAACGAAGTGTGACATACTATACCATTTAATTTTTCAAAAAGCGAATGTTGTAGTAATGGTTTCTGAGAATAATTAATGTAATAATGGTTTTGTACTCGAGTTCTGAAAAAATTGCCGATTTAAATGGAACTGCTGAGTTACCTGTTGACTATCAGTCATACAAAAACTACAAAAAACAAACACGTACAACTACAACAAGGTATAACTTAAAAAACTTAATTTTTGTCACGATTTTAAATGACATAAACATTTCTGCTTTTCTTTAAAAAAATGTAAGTAATTGTCCTTTATGTCCTATTTGATTCATTTGTAAAATTGACATTAGTTAAATGAGTTAACTACATAGGTTAACTATCTATTGTAAAAAGCCGTCTTATTATAGAAATAAAATTAATATTGTAATGCCGAGTTACATCACAGATAATGTTTGAACCATCGTTACTCGGAAGCATTGAATTACCAATACATTACGAAAATTACTCCAATTACCTGATGTTTTGACATTTCTTTGTACGTGGCTTTTTAGACATTTCTCAATCTCATATCTATTTTAATGGATTTCATTTCTCTTTGAGAATTAACTAATATCTGGATTATGAGCAAGTTTTCATATTTCAATATAATTATAAAAAGTAGGTATATATAGACGATACAATAATTTAATGTATGGTCTGGCAAACATCTGTAAATTCCACATAATTCGACATGTATGTATAATTCTGTCACTGAGCTGAATAACACAATTTCTATATCTCTGAGGTCTATATGAATTCAGCTCTGTGTTTAAAAAGGATAGTCAAGATTTCCAAAAAAAAAAAACTTTTATTACAGTTTATAAAAAAAGAGAAACCTTTTTCATTTGACCCTCTTAACTTCAACTGTTCATTGTCATTGTGTCTGGGAGTTTAATCTCGTGGTTGTATACTCGGGGGCTACATATTTGCATAGCGTTTGTACTAGACTTTTAGCAGACTGTATAGAACTAAATGAAGGTATTCGTAATCTTTAAAAAAAATACATTTACCAGTTTTCAGTTAATCCAGTGCAGAGATAGTCTTCTGGAGTGCGGAATATGTAGATAGGTCCGGCGGAGGGGTGGGAAGGGGGGATGAGAATGTAGGTAGCTACATTCTCATCCATTACCACCCCTCTCAAGGTGTACCCGAGGTTAGCCAATAACGGGATGCTTAAATTCTGTTTTTAACCCCTGACAAAAAAGAGGGGTGTTTTATGTTTGTAGGGTGCAACTGTGTATCTGTGGATTTTTTTTCAGTTTTTTTTAATTCAAAGCTAGTTTAATCGGGTATCATCTTAGCCATGTTTAGTGAAAATCTGTTCAGCCATTCAAAAGTTACAGGTATTTTTCTAGTTGGAGTCGGGGGTTTTGACGGTTAGGTTATTGAAAATACACGTTGTATAAATCTTAAATTTTTATTTCTCCCTACAATGCTGCTAGACACTACGAAAATAGCAATCCGACTAAAAAGAAGTCAAGTACCTACTGTGATTGGCCGGCAGGGTCGATGGCTGCTGCATCCAGAACGCATAAGTCACACTACCTAACTGTTGGCTACTACTGATGGCAGTTAATAAATATTAAAAGTCCCATAAAAGTCATTAAATCAAAATAACATTGTTGATCAAAGATTTAAAACGATTAATATGAAACTGTTCCAGCAGAAGTGCTGTGACGTAGAAAACACTTCTACCTATTTGATTTTTAATTACAAACAGCTGTTGTTGCTAATTTATAAATGAATAATAATTGTTAATCATCACTATTATTGTTAATTATTTTTCAGTCGTTACGTTTCGCCAAATCTGACGAAGGTGTGGCTGGGGCCCGCTATTTCAAAAAATATCAAAATTAAGCGGATCTAGAATAATTAAAGAAACGCGGAAAATTAAATAAATATTACTGCTAATATAAAAAATGCTATAAGTCGAGTTATATTATTTAACAAAGGAAGCACAGTTTTAAAACCTGGATATTAATGTGCGGTACGGTAAAAGTAAAAGATGGAAATGTCTAGGCTTATGACGACACGGTTGGCGCAGTGGCTAAGCGATTAGCTTCCTATACGCTACGTGCCGCGGGTTCGATCCCCGCACGGAACAAGGTATTTGTATGATCTGCAGATAGTTGTTTCGGGTCTGGGTGTGTGTGCATGTGACATGTATGTAAACTTTTGTTTTATAAAAAATAAATCGTAGGAAGATTAGCCAGTCAGCAAGGGTATTATCGAAGTCGACTGCCCGGAGTGCGCAAGATGATCCCGGATTTCGTCAGTCGTTAAAATGTACGAGGTCCGATCTACCCTTAGTCGAGTCTCGAGGGTTAATTTTAAAAATCTCAAGTCTTAGCTATTGAATTATGCTTTTAACTAGATATTTTAATTGGGGTGTTTGAAGTTTTGCGGTAATTAAATTACACGTTGTATACTTGAAGGAATTTCAACCCAGAAAAAAGAGAAATAAATTAAGTACCAGCGGAGCCGACATTTACGTCTTAATAAATTACTAATCATAGTTCGCATAATTTTACAATTACTTACTATTTTTCTTTGAATTGGACTCATGTCAATATACTTATCTGTTAATAAAACAAAGTAGGTAATTGTTTTATTGTATGGTTGTGGTTATTTAGATAAACAAACTATAAACTTGTTTGGTACAATACACATTTTTATTGTATTGTACAAACATGTTATTCACGCGCAGAAATGCAAGTTATTCATAAATTTTTATTTTGTTAAGCATTCCCGTTGTTATTGGGATTTAATTGTCTGTTAATTGAAAATGCAGGCGTGAATGCTGTTGGCATTGATTTCTTCGTCTTCTTCTTTGTGGGGAGGTATTCCAAGAAGAGCACTGTTTTGAACGGCACTGAAATGAATAGCACCAAAGCTTTTCCACGAATGGCATCGATCCAAATTTTGGTGTGGTGCTCTTCGTGGAACAGTAAAATAATATTAATTTTATTCCAAGAAACCAACGTAAAATTTTCTTCTAGTGATGGGAACTATTTTTTGTTCAGGACATTATTATATATACTCGTCAAAACAAAATAAGGGCCACCTTATATTTTTGATCTTCTGGGCAAATTATGATGTTCCTGGGTTTCTAAGTTGTAAAATTCATTGCAATGATTTGTTTTTAATGAAATAGGCTTACATTTTACACAATCCACAGAAAAGAAAAACAATTTTACAACATTTTCAAGAAAAAGTGCAATTTCAGCAAAAAGTACACTTGGACTAAAAATGCAATTAAAAATGAAATTCCACTGCGTTTATTCTTCTTCCTTTTTAAATCAATATCTGGTGTAACCTCCTCTTTTCTGAACATATTCTTGAAGCCTAGAGGACATTTTCTATCAGATGCCGCATTTTTTCTTGAGGGATTTGTTCCTAGCTCGATTTTAGGACGTTTAAGGACTGTCTTTCATTGCCCACTGATCAATTTGTGTCTCATACTCTTCTTTTCAACAGATCCCACGTGTGTTCAATTGTGTTCAAGCCCGAACTGTTCGCTGGTCTCGGCAACACTTGTATACAAGCCTTTTCTAGTGTCTCTCTGGTGGCTCTAACAGTATAAGCGAGTGCATTGCCGTGCAACAGCTTGAAACCTGTACCCACTTGCTATGCAAATGGCACCACATAGAGTCTTATGACCTCCTGGATGTATCGTTGAGTTGTTACTGTACCCTGGTTCTGAATTATGAGCTCAGTTCTTCCAGTTTGGCTTATGCCTCCCCACACCATAACATTGGACCCCCCAAATCGATCACTGTTGTGGATGCAGGCATCTGCAAATTGCTCACCTTTTCATCTCCACACCCTTATGCAACGGTCAGCACTAAAAACTTTTACTTTGCTCTCATATGTAAAAAGCACTGTGCTTCAGTCACTTACGCTACAGTCCAATTGTTGCCTTGCGGATGTTTATTGATTTGCATGATGAATACAGGTCTATGGAATTCGCACCACTTGACTCCTGGACAATTGCTGGTCTTCATAAAACTGGTTTCTAATTGTTTGGTGACTAAGTCGCGTGCCTGTGGCCAGGCACAAGCGGGTTTGCAAAGAGTGGGAAGTGACGGTGCTCTCTCTGTGTGCATGTAAGTCTATGTAGCGGTCTTCCTGAGCGGTGATTCCTCTGGCTCTGCCTAATTCCTGACTTCTGAAAACTTTTTGGATCTCATAAAGGCAATTCCAGGTATTCTGAATCGCTCGCTGTGAAAATCTCGGCTGTAAAACTACAGATCGCTACGAATAGCCTTCTTGGATGAGTGTTATGGTCCTGGTCGTTGTAGTCAAGTCCATTTGAAGTCGAACCTGTGGAATTACGTTCTTAAAATGCCGATTTACGCATTGACTCGACACACTAAACTGTTCTCAGTACAATACAAATGTTAAATGAGCTTAAAGTTCACGTTAAAAACAGGGTAAAATTAAGTGGTTTCAAAAAAGTTGATAAAATCTATCCATTTTAACAGTATTTGAAGCGGAATGCTGTAAAAGTGTTCGCAAACACTTAAGGTAACACGACGCTATACAATTTACCACATGGATATAGTTAATGATCATTAAATCACCCATAATGCCGAAATTTGCAAGTGGCCCTTATTTTGTTTTGACGAGTATAAAACATATCGATATAAATCAGCAGTAACTACGTTTATTTTTTATGATTTACGGTGCCGTTCGTGGAATAACTTTGGTGCTATTAGTTTCAGTGCCGTTCAAATCAGTGCTCTTCGTGGAATACCTCTTCGTTGGCGTCAACGTCAACGAAGAAAAGAAGATGGTAACGATGACCCATCTACATCATTGGTTAGTCTTAGAGGTGACTACTATTTTGAACCCCCGTCAAAAAAAAGGGACTAAGTTTGTAGTGTGTATCTGTGTATCTATTTATCTGTGGCGTCGTAGCTCCAAAACGGATAGACCGATTTCAATGCAGTTTTTTTTAATCGAAAGCTAGTTTAATCGGGTATCATCTTAACTAAGTTACATGAAAATCTTTTCAGCTGTTCAAAAGTTACAGCCCTTTTCCTACTTGGAGTCCCGGTTTTTGACGGTTAGGTTATGATATTAACATGACAAATTAGATTATTTTAGAACAGCAAATAAAATTTATGAGCAGTGCTCATAAGGATTATGTTTACAGTTGTTATGCAACACCTCCTTTGCTTTTTTTATTACACGATAGCGTGGAAATGTTTTTTTCCGGCGTTTGATGTCTGGCAATAGCACTAAAAATTATGTCTATAAACTTGAATCAGACGCATAATTTGCGTTAAACTATGCCGCTTATCAGATTATTTTTTATTACCGACGACTTAAAATGGTAAGCTGATAACAACAAATATGACAACGGCTATCCTCTGAACATCACTATGAATAAATGTTTTAATATTTTCTTGTTTCATACTTTTTCAATAAGCAACTGACGGAGCAGCACCTTGTAGTTGTTATTTAACTTATATCTCGACGGTTAAAAGAGAATACGAAATGTCTATTTTTAACACTGATGCTGTTATTTAATGATAAATCCAGTAATAAGTTTGATTTTTAAATAGTCCAAAACAAAAAAAGAAATTATATGCTATTTTATTTTGGTGGGTAGGGTTATATATAGTATAGTATAGATAGGTATTTGGGGTTTATTTTTTGCGCAAACGATGTATCTATTATTTCACTTTCGGCGCCCTCTGTAACGGCGCCCGGTGCGATTGCATCGCCCGCACAGCCCTAGGGCCGCTGCTTTTCTTTCCTTATTTAAATAGCAACACCCACTTGACCTACTAAAGAAAATAAAGACACACAAACACTCTTTTTATTGATATAAAAGATTGCTAACGATCATTGTGGAGTAGGTTAAGGATCGCTTAAATCAAAGCATCATTTGTACAATACTTTGATATCAGAATCAGATACTTTACTACTTCGTTCAAACTTGAAATATAATCTACGCCTTGTGTAAATTGTGTGTCACTCAAGTAGCGATAATCTGAAGAGTGTAAACAAGTTACTCCATATTTTACTAATACAAAGTAAAATAAGGAATGATGATTTCAAAAGCACTATGTATCATCGCAATCGCCATCGGTAAATTCTTCTTAGATAACTCACAACTCGACCTACTCGTTTATATCGTTCTGCGTGACGGTGTTCCTGTCCCGAGCTCTTTAGCAATCGGAGCACAGAACGCCGTAAACGCAACGAAAGAAGTTTTAGCAAACAATTTAAAAAACTTACACTCATGATAAAGGCACCAACATCATCCTGGGGACATTATGAGAAAAGCCGGATAGCCCTATCCTTGGGCATTGGGTGCACACACATTTGTGTACTCGATGTCGCCGGATAGCCCTATCCTTGGGCATTGGGTGCACACGCATTTGTGTCCTCGATGTCGAAGGATGGGGACTTTGTTGTAAATTGTATTATATTACTAACATAGTTCTTGTCTTGTAACTAACCAACTTCTATGGATATATAGTCCAAAATAAATATTTTGAATTGAATTGAAAAAAGGCGTCTGTGTTACCGCTAACACTCAATGTCTAATTTTGTATGGTAAATCGAAATGCAAATTCAAATCAATTTCACGCTTTTCATACATAACGGCAATTTTTGTAGGGCTAGCACGGCGGGTGGACAAACCCGTTTTCTCCACCGTTTATCGCCTTAACAGTAGACAAAACTAAATATCTCCCTTTTGCTAGCCTGGCGATGAGGGACAAAAATATTTTACCTTTTTAAGACAGTTAACGGTGGACTAAAATCCCAATTTATTGGCCTCGGAGCATGACATGAGAAAACGGGTAAGAGATGGTTTTGACCCTGATCTTTCTCTCTCCCCTTTTTTAAAACTAGCCCTGCTGGATGTGTTAGGGCTCAATTATGGAGAGGCGAGCGTTAGGCTAACAGCTAACATGAACGCTCCTTGTAAGCAGTTTCATAGAAAACCCTACTTCCTACTATAATTATTAATGTATAAGTTTGCATGTTTGTGGGTTGGTGAATTTGGATGTTTATTAATTAATCACGCCTCAACGTCTGAACGGATTTGGATGAAATTTGGCACACAGGTAGACTATGACCTGGATAACCACATAGAGTTATTTTTACCCGGGGACATAAGTAGTTCCCAGAGAATGCGAGTGAAACCGTGGTAAGCTGTAAATAGCATCTATAAGTAGTTTTCTGCCTAAAATACCGAAAAATACTTAGTTAAAGAAACATGTGGTACATTCCTTCCACTTTTAACGCGTTTCCGTCCATGTTGAATGGGTCAAACGAATCTAGGTTACCAGGGTACAGCACTCATTAACTTAAAAGTCACTACTTACGGACTATTGTGGATTTCGAAGGCCATAAGCCTGACGGAGGAGGCTTTAAAGAGAGGCTTTTGCCGATAATGTGGCCACATTTAGGAATGCTCGTGTCTTCTATGGATAAAATGGTAGAAAGATCGTGGTCACTTACAAAACAACATGCATTGTGTATGACGGATCCACGACTTCAAAAAGATAGCTGGGGTGGACGTAGGCGTAGCTAGAGAGTTTCCTAGGGGAGGGGGGGGCGGGGCGCAGCTAGCCAGCTGATCAACCGCAAGGTTTATAAGTAGGTAATATTAGTGTTCTCGGTAACAGCTGTAACGATTTCTTGTATTTGATAAAAGGCGATTTTCGGAGATGATAAAATAATTTTACGTGGAAATGGTATTGAATCTTTTTCTCAAAATAAAAAGAATAAAAACAGTTTAATTCTTCAATACTGACGATTTTTAGGGTGGACAATGAGTATTGTAGCGAGGGCAGTGATGGAATGCTCAATATCTCCTTAGGAATGTGTCTCCATTATCATAAACTGACACGTCTGGCACATTCTGGGTAGTTACCCCTTTACGAAGCTTGTTTACTGGCAAATCTTTCCACCACAATTTAACAGAAGGAATGGAAGGAAGGAACGAAGAAATCCTAGTAATCTAATCCTAAAACCCCAAATAATTTAGGCAATGAAACATTAATGTGCCTTGATGCCCTCGTGATGTGCCTTGCCTTTTATTAGGAGGAATACCGTGGGGGGTTTCAGTATGTTCTTCTCTCACGACGCGCGACGTTTTGAAAGTGCCTGCAAAGGCCCAGTTGAAATAAAAATCTTTGACTTTGACTTTGAAAACCCACCACCAGGTGCCGAAGTGGGCCACCGTGGTGTCGAGCTTAGCCGGAAATAGTCCGACACATCCCTCCGTCTACCACAGGTGGAATTCTATGAGGATTCTCACCACGTAAATAAATAAAAAAGGCATGAAAACAAGGACCTAAATTCGCGGTCCTTGAACAAAAACACACATTTACTACAATCATAAACTTATAATACTAAGGAAAAGGTGAGAAAACAATAAATAAAAAGGCCTACGGATGTTCACACGGCGGATGACATACAAATGAAAAGCCAGGAAGTAATGGAAGGTTAAATTCGAGTAGAAGGAAAAACGCACATTTTCCTTAAGTATTAATTCATTAATTATACGCTATAAGTCAACGATCTCCGTAAAAGTGATGAAGGTTAATTTACAAGTTATTGCCTTTTGAACAAGCTATTCTGCGGGTCTACCGCGTAACTAAAATGGCAATGATCATGAACTCTGGTTAACTTCATTACGATCGTGAGAGACTTCGAGCTACCTTGTAAAACAATTACCGATCATGAAGTTGGGACTCCCAGCTCCCTACTACATGATGCAGTAGACCCGCTGATCGAGGAATAGAGAAGAATAATGTCTTCATAAGCCTAGAAATTTCCTTGTTTTACTTTTTCCGCACATTTTTAAAACTGTGCTTCTTGTGTTAAATAATATAATTCGAGTTATAGCATTTTTAACGGCCCTATATTAAAAAGTAACAATTTTGGAGTTCTGTCACTCGACACAGGAAGCACAGATTAATAATACCTACCTGTAATTTTGTGACGTCATATAGGTACCTAACAAAAAAGACGGGAATTGACAAGACTTGCTTTAATCCATTTTTCGTAATAAGACAGTACGAAATTACAAGTCTAGAACCGTATAAAAATATGTAAATCCAGCCCATTACTGTCCCAATGCTGGGCACGGGGATGTTTTTCTTCGAGGATGGCAAGCACTTATGTGAAGTTGGCAACCAAGTATACAATAATTAATTTGAATGACTTCTATTCGATTGTACCAGGTTTGTACCGGTCTCTCTCCGAATACCGGATTGTACTGCTCTTAAATCGTTTGTACCCTAAGGGGGTAAGAGATGGGAGCGAAAAATTGGTTGGCATTAGGCAACTGGGTATACAACAACAATTTTTTATGAATTCCATTCGATTGTACCCGGTTTGTAGCGGATTGTACTGCTCTTTAAATCGATTGTGCCTTAAGTAAGGTGTACAATTGGCTTATGAAAATCTTGAACATACTTACAGTGCGTTCAACATAATTGACGCCTTTCAAAGTTCGTATGTCAATGCAATAACGATTATTTTTGCCCAACCCAGGAGTCAGTTTATAGTGAACGGTGAGTAGAACATTGATTTATCTGTCAATCTCATTTAAAAATGACGCGTCATCTACGTTATTACGAGCGATATCATCAGTAATCATCGATAGGCAGATTTGATTGACTACCATCTGACCTTGCGATTATTGATTGGGATACCCTACGAATGGAATACCGATATCCTTAAAATTTGGGCTAACGACCGACGCTCTGCAAGGCTACCACGGCAAAAAAGGGGAGTATGAAAATCGGAGACAAAACCATCTTTTTACCGTTTTTTCTCTCAATTTTTCGTTTTGTATTCTATCAAGGAGACATAGAGTGGAGAAAACGGTTTTGTCACCCCGCCGCGCCGCACCGTGCTAGTCCTGGTAGGAACGTATTCTCCGAGGTATAGAACGGAGGGGTCACGATGTATAAAAAGTGTCATCCAACCCATACATGACCGTGAAAAGCGCTACTTATCTATATTATTCTTTATTCAAATTTTTGACAATAAACAGTTCGATGACATTGTTATTGGATGAGCAATTCTTTTTTATTTTGCTTTACAGTGCCATCTCTCGGCGTATATTAGAATCTTTGGACTTATTTGGTTTGATCATAAATCGGTTTAATACGTTATTACTTTTGGAACGCCATGTTAAATAAATGACTGATATTCACCTTTTAATCTCCTTTAATTTATTTTTTTAAGTCTGCTGCTAGGTGCTGCTGTTATGCTGTCTTCATATTTTTTTCTTATTTTCACGATAACCTTAGCACGTGGAGAGTAAACAGATAATAATAGTGGAAAGGAGATCCACCCATTAAAGTCGATTACTTTTTAAATCAAAGCCGGCCACAAATAAAACTCACTTCTAAGAAAGGTCCTGGTAAGAGGAATATATTTGAATATGGCGCCAAGTAGCTTTAATATGGTTATAGTTCTGACTACAAATCTAAAATATACATTTTCAAAGCTGTCAAAGCCAGTCAAGAGCTATCAAAACATGATCAAAACAGTATGGTTTCGACAGCTTTTGACTGGCTTTGACAGCTGTCAAAAGGTATTTTTTAGTTTTAAAGAACTATAACCATATTTAAGTTTTGTCTGTAGGGTATCTTAGGGTAAGGCTAACTTTCTCAGGGTCTAATTAGTTTGAAGGTTGTGAATTCATTGGCAAGCCCAGACCGATTCCAAGGCTTTTGATTATAATATTATCTCACTTAGAAATTGCTAACGTAACCGTAACCTTGAATCCGCCAACACTTAATCAAATGCTCGAATGACCTTCATAAATAGAACAATTTCAAAACTATTGCCAGTAGTTTTTACATTTTAACTGTAACTTATTATTATATGCATGCAAAATGTTTATCACTCAGATAGTAAATGCAGTTAAAGTCGTAAATAATTAATTATATTATCACCAGCCGGCAATAAATACTTGGAATGCATCGCAAACGCACACTTTACCCTCATTGTGGAACAAACATCATTATTAAATACTTGTACCGACCGTTTGTACAATAAGTTGATCAGTGCAGTCCAAAATGTGAACTATATAGGAATGTCCGTCCTATGTGATAAAAAAATTGATTTGGTTTATGTTTATATTCGAAATTCAAATTGTGTCAACAATCATGCTACATCATAGTGCTACATACATCCTAAAGTGTCATCTCATCAGAGTAATCAGCGTTCTTTTTTCGAATATGATTAGAATTTAATTTTATAAGTGCATTTGTTTTTTTATTTAAAAAAAAATACGACTTTGTTTGTGTCAATAATGTGACTTTAGAGTTTAGTGACGTTTCTATATTTAAATATTGCGCGTAAAAACAACAAAATGAAGTGAATTTATCAGTGAAAATTATCAGATAATAGTTGAATAAACAGTTGAATTACGTTGGCGAAAAGATTTTTTAACGAATTCTCTTTAAATGATAGTTTTTTCGACAAGGAACCGGTTGTTCCGCATTCGAATAGTGATCTTGAAAGATTCTTAGTCTTTGTGTAGCTACCAAACGAGGTGTTTGACTTTTAGGTAGCCGATTTAAAAATACTTTAATTTATTCATAGTATAGACATGAATTAACATAGATTTCTTGTATATTGTGTTGCCAAAATGTCTCTAACCATGGCCGCCAAGCTGGAGTTCGCTCTGAGCAAGATCTTCAGAAGAATGGACGGATACATTGTCATAGGTAAGGCCTTTTTCTTTCTTTTCTAAATAGTAATGTCCTTGTCTACGTCTTAATCATTAAAAAACTAGGTTTCGTTTCGTTAGTAACAGACTGTTACGTATTCTTTTATTGAATTTACATAGCTAGTGCGCAGATTAGTCGATCAGCGAGGTTAAGCAGCGCTTGCTGTGGTCAGTGTTGAATGGGTGACCGTTTCTTCAAACACGGAAGTTCTTCTGTGCCTTAGAAAGCACGTTAAGCAGGTGGTCCTGGTTGCCAGTAATTACGGGAGTCAGCAGCCCAAGAAGTCTGACAACCGGTGTAACCTTAGGGCATCAGTCTCTCTCAGTAATTGGTTGGCGGAAGTCAGATGACAGTCGCTCTGTGTACAATACTGATATTTAGCCGCATCTGTTTATGGGAGCCGATACGGGAAAAGGTTAGGCAGATGACGAATGATAACTTTTCCTTACTTTTTCACATTAAACGATACAATATCGGTATCGGACGCATGTGCAATGACTAAACGATATTGTGTTGGATTATTTGGATGGCAAGGCTCGCCGGGGCGTCAATTCGCGAGCTGACACATGTGGTGAATACGCGAGCGAATCCCGTACCTCCGGAGTGAGGACCGGTCCATACGGCGCGTTGAAGTGCGGCGCCACAACGCGCCGTGTGAACCGGTCCTTATTCTTTTGTCGAAGAAACACCATGTGGTCTTAGTCGGTAGGAGACTGACATCGCTCTTCGCCTTCCCGAGGACGAGGGATTTAAAGTTAAAAATAAATAAAAAAGGTGTTCACGTTTCATACATTTTACGCACCCAAATATCGTGCCCATGTACAATACTGATATCGTATGAAATAATGTAAGAGGCAATTAACTTGCCTCACCCACCTGTCTTACGTAGCGAAGGTAAAGCGATGCGATTTGTAGCCTATCGCTTATGTAAGACAAAGGGTTAGCCAAATATTATACGTATCTATGTGTAAGTTTACTGAACTGCTCGACTTTATCAGTTTAGAACTCGCAGCTAGATTGTAATTCTATGTTTTGCAGGCTTTATTTATGTCCTTGATAACAATAATAATGTTGTTATTGTTATATTATTATTATTTTTCCTACGGAAGGGCTGGACACTGACCGCTTGCGATAGGAGGTCACTCTATATTATTCCACTTGTGTTCTACCGAGTCTGGAATGATGATAGCAACTTTACATACCTACCTATCATAACGGCTATATAAAGCTGATGTAAGGTACTTGTTTATTATACTAGAGCAGAGGTTCCCAACCGATGGTCCTTGGACGGCTGGCACGGCAAAACGGGAAGAGACTAAAATCGGGGAGAGAATAATTTTTCACCTCCCGTTTTTTCGTTTTGTCTTCTGTCAAGGAGAATAACCCGGCTGTGCAATTTTAACACCTAGCAACGGACATTTTTAAAAAATCGGTGTTTTTGCATTTTTCACTTGTTAAGATTCTTAGCAAGTGAAAAATGCAAAAACACCGATTTTTTTAAAAATGTCAGTTGCTAGGTTTTACAATTGCACAGCCGAACCTAACCGCCAAAATCCCCCGACTTCATTTAGAAAAAGAGCTGTAACTTTTGAACGGCTAAACAAATTTTAATGAAATAGCTAAGATGACACCCGATTAAACAAGCTTTCAATTAAAAAAAAACTGTATTGAAATCGGTCCATTCATTTTTTAGGTACGATGCCACAGACAGATACACAGGTACCCAAATACACAGATCCACTGATACACAGATACATAGATAAACACTACAAACTTATATCACCCCTCTTTTTGACGGAGGTTAAAAAAGGTCCCGGGGAAAAGGGTTTGTCGAAAGAAAGATCGGTGACAAAACCATTTACCTATTTACCGTTTTCAGTTCTATTTTTCGTCAGACCTTGGATGGGTGTTCGTTTCTTCGAACATCGAAATCTCTTCGTGCCTCGGAAAGCACGTGATCCCGGTGACCATATGAATACCTTTGGCAGTCGTTACGGGAGTCAGCTGCCCAAAAAGTCTGATATATGGTCTCACCTTAGAGTATCAGTGTCTTCCAGTAATTGGGTGCGGAGGTCAGATGACAGTCGCTCTGTGTAAAATACTGATATTCAGCCGCATCTGGTTAGACTTGGAGCTGATCCCATAGTTAGGAAAAGGCTAGGCAGATGATGAAACTGGTGCAATGTCCCTCGATATGTTCGTGACAATACTGTGACATAAATCGTTTCTATTACGTGCACACTGAACAATTTAGTAAAGTCGTTATCAACATAAGAATAAGGTTCCGTAGATTAATTCATTATACAACGTGTTTAAGAAATGCGTGGTTATATTTAAGGAAGTGGATCAGGCCATCAAACTGAACAACTTTCACTATGGGACCAACAACGTAATCGCGAAAAAAATATCTGCTGTCCCATACGTTTGGGTGAATTTATTGAAAGTTTATTTATTTACACACAACAAAAAGAAACATACATAGAATAAGGAACACTTAAGTACAAAGGTACTGCTTATTTCAAATTGGCATTAGTCCGATGATTGACGACACGGTTGGCGCAGTGGCTAAGCAATTAGCTTTCTGTGCTACGTGCCGCGGGTTCGATCCCCGCACGGAACAAATATTTGTATGATCTACAGATAGTTGTTTCGGGTCTGGTTGTGTGTGCATGTGACATGTATGTTTGTAAACTGTACCCTCGATACAGGAGAAATCCTAGTGAGGGGCAATGTTTTTTTTTAAAAAAGAAAGAAAGAAGAAAGGAAGATTATTTTTTCGCGATTACGATGTTGATCTCATAGAGAAAGTTGTTTAGTTTGATGGTCTGATCCAGATCCATAATAATGACCACGCATTTCTGATACACGTCGTATACCATATTTTTTAAATTTTACTATGAATTTTCCGTATTCTAGTCTTTCCTTCTCAGTGGGCCGAGCACGAATGTTTTGACGTATAGTAATGTAAACGTAAGCAAATTTTGATTACAAAATACGATGAATCTGTCGCATTTTTGTTCAATTTTATGCAAGAAACGCACTTGTTTCATGAAAATGTAAAAATATTGCATGTATTTCCAAAAAAATGTCATGGATTAAACGTGTATTTTTGGTTCTAAATTTGGTTACGTTTACGTTACTATACGTCAAAACATTCGTGCTCGGCCCACTGTTCTTAGTTTACACACTGTGTCTAAGTTTTCTTCTGTACCATCTCCAGTCGCAGGTCTGCTGGCAGAAATTTCTTTTAAAATAAACAGTACCTTTGTACCTAAGTGTTCCTTATTCTATGTATTTTTTCTTTTTGTTGTGTGTACATAAATAATAAAATAAATAATTGAATATGAATGATTAAATTCTTATTTTACTATGTCCACAAGGTCCAAGTTTTCTAGTCCCTATACCTTTAAGGGGTTATTGTACTCATCATTATGAACAACTATGACTATGGGACCAACACGGAAATCGCGAAAAAAAATAGCTATTCCATAAATATGTAATATCTATTGAATTATTTCTATGGAACAGCCGACTTTTTTATTTTTATTATAGTTGTTCCTATAATTCAATTTAAATCGTTTTTCGTCCTGTTTTGGTCTCGCGCGCTCTGTTGCTGGGATTATGCTTAAGAAAACAGATGCTGCTATCTCCTTCTTAATATTAGGTCTTGTCAGCGCCTTAACTCCCATGTAATAAGGAGCAAACCTTATGCCTTTTACCCGGGACAATTCCGGGCTACACTTGAGAATTTTCGCACAGAAAACACCCAAAAATCTCGGGAATCTAGCGCTTGGCAGCCGCGCTGGCAACCACTAACGAGAGAATTAATTGTTTTATTTACTTTGTAAAGAAATATATAACATCGCATCGTTTTAAATACATAGTAAACGTTATATAACAATAGGTATGTTGTTATCAGCTTATCAGTGTAGGTATCATTACTAATTATAATTAAGTCCACGAGTCGAATACAAATACTTATAAATACATTAGATATCTTTTTTGTTATTTATAATTATTTAGATATCTACATATTTTATGCAGTGATAATAGCCCAGCGGTAGAACGCTTGCCTTCCATGCAGAACTCGGCCCGCACCTCGAACTTTTCGAATTCATATGCGGATTAGAATTTGTTTATCTTTTGCGTAAACGGTGAAGGAAAACATCGCGAGGAAACCTGCACATCTGAGAAGGCCTTATAAAGTTCTCGATGATGTGTTTAAGTAGTCCGCCAACTCGCACTAGGCCAGCGTGGTAGAGGCCTTACATTTCTTATTCTAAGAAGAGGCCCGTGCCGAACAGTGGGACGATTAATGGGCTGGATTTAATTTTAATACTTTTGTCATTTCATCATTCTCCTGCCCTTATCCCATTTTATTTCGGGTCGGCGCAATATGTCTTCTTCTTCCATTCATGTCTATTAGACGTCAACTTAGAGTTTACGTTCAATCCATGTCAAATTTCACACAATCCATCCATCTTTTCTTGGGTCTGCCTCTTCTCTTATATCCATCCACATACATACTTAAAACTCTTCTCGTTACATGATTTTCATCCCTCCTCATCACATGCCCATACCACGACAATCAATTATACTTTTGTCATTTATCTTAAATTATTATAATGTTTGCTCTGTGTATGTTTTAGATAGATAGGTTTATGATAGAATTTTAGCATGAGGTAAATACACGTTTTAAATAGAGATGTAGAGTTATCTAAATGATTTTTTATCGACGCATTTATTAAGATTCATTTTTATGTCTTCACACAACACTCCGTGATAAAATGATTTTGTTTTTGCGCAATATTTACATCAGTTATAGTACGCGCAAATCTTTATGAGCCCTCGAACTCTCTCCCTCTAGCATCTATAATAGAACGCTTATTATAGGTGCTAGAGGGAGAGAGAGAGAGAGAGTTAGAGCTCAGTTCAGGGCTGATAAAGATTTGTGAGTACTATAAGTAGATTTACAGGGGTACAAAAAAATCATAAAGTACTACCTGGCCTTATATAAAACTAATACTAGGTATGTCAACATTCGTAAAATGAGCGTACAACCAATACTACTCTAAAAATGATTGCCTCGTAACACGCGATCATACATTCAGAATGGATATTCTTTCCTTACTCATGTTTTACTGTAATTTTAGATTATCTGATATGATTCCCCTTTCTGATATGACCATGAACGAACCTTGAAATATGGCGAAATGTCAGTAATCTAAAGACGACACGGTTGGCGCAGTGGCTAAGCGATTAGCTTTCTGCGCTACGTGCCGCGGGTTCGATCCCCGCACGGAACAAATATTTGTAATAATATGATCTACAAATAGTTGTTTCGGGTCTGGGTGTGTGCAACTGTGCATGTGACATGTATGTTTGTAAACTGTACCCTCGATACAGGAGAAATTCTAGAGCGGGGAGAGTAAAAAAAAAAAAACAAAAAAATCGCTTAACCACTGCGTCATCCGTCTTTCTTTTTTGTTATTTTTATTTTTAAATTCTTACTTTCCTACTTTAATAATTGGATATTTAAACACTACCTTCTGGTCACCTTTCTCTTTTCGAAACTCTTTTTATAGGTTTCCTATCTCTAATTCCTTATCCTTTAAGCGCACTGAGGACGGACCTTAATTTTCATACTATCATCATTCATCATCAACCTCCTACAGGATCCCATTTTATTTGAGGTCAGCGCTATATGTCTTCTTCTTCCATTCATCTCTATTAGGTGTCATCTCGAAGTTTACGTTCTTATAAGCCATGTCTTTCACACAATCCATCCATCTTTCATTCCACCAATAGTATAAATGCGAAAGTAACTTTGAAAGTCTCTCTGTCTGTTTGTTACCTTTCAAGACTAAACAGCTGAATCGATCTTGATGAAATTAGACAAGGAAACAGTGTGTATCATGAGGAAGGACATATAATAGGCATTTATTTCTTTCCAGTATCTCATCCTCCGAATTCTACACTGACGGAGTCGCGGGCGCAGCTATTATCTAATTAATTTCCTCATGAGTACTTATCAGTGGCGAAGGGTGACAGTTTAAAAAGAGGAAGCCGTCCCAAAAATGCCCTCTAAAAATTGCTGCATTGCTGCTGTAAGACAAAAATACATATGATCTATATGTAGTCATGTCTGGAGACGCTCGACCTAACTGAATAACAAGCCTTTTTTTGTCAGTTGGATGAGTAAATAATATAATATTACGTTGGTCTATGGACTAACCAATTCCTAAAGGGAAGCCGGTGGGAATCGGGTTGTATGGACTCCTCGCCACTGGTACTTATACCTTAACCTTAAATTACCTAAGGTTACACACACAATGTAATTCTCATTTCGCCCAAGGAACCCTGCATAATGGTGGTAACCTTGGCTGGCGAACTTTCACGAACGCCGCGGCATGCAATAGCTTGAAACAAATTAACCTAACGAAATGTATAATAATGTTGGCATTAGACTGTCTTTTGTAGTCTTTATTTAGTTTCTTATAGCCTGATTAAAGTCATGGAAAATTTGAGGTTATGCATTTGTCGGTGATTACTGATTATGTAATGCCATGCGCGCTTATTAGGTACGACATTCTAAGATCACCAATAGAATAGTAATTATTATTTCCTTTATTATCCTTAAAACATAATAGTAATATAAAAAAAAGATATAAAAAATAGTAATTAATAATAATAATAAATATAAAAAATAGTAATATTAAAAAAAAAAAAACAAAACAAAAAATTGGGTCAACCGGCATCGGGAACTGAGTTCAAGTTACCAGCTAAGGCTCCAGAGAGAGGAACCTCCTCAAGTCCTCACAATGCGTGCCGTGTCGAGGAATACCGCCTTCACGTATAACTTTTTTTTAATTTTTTTATTCTTATTCATAACTTTATTGTACAAAAAATATGGAAATACACAAAAAATATAGATATCTGCACTAAGGCGAGCTTAACTTTTTTTTTTCTGTTTGTGCATTGTGTTGTCTAGTACGAATAAATGTTTTTTCTTTCTTTCTTTCAATACGTCTTCTAAGCCTGGTATAATTGTAATTATCATCGGTAATTTTGGGGATTATATTCTCGATTTTATGCAAAAATAATATGCGTTAAAATCCTAGATATTTAATATACGGCTTCAGACCGTGATACCAAATACGTGGTTTCATTTAATGTCTTAACGTTGTCACCACCCTGTATGCGTAGACCATAAACCCAGCACTGGAGAACAAAGGTTGAAAAAGACTTAAAGTAAAAAAATAAATCTTTGTTATCAGAAAACATGTCATACTTAAAAATTTCACAGTCAAGACATAAATAAAACATAATTCACTTTGTTTATATAAAACTTCATTCAAAAGTGTCGTAAATAAAACAGACAATGGTAACTTACTTACCGTAAATCCATACATAATTTTATGTGATAACATTAAGAACAATTATGTTTTGTTTGTTAATTTGCAAAGACGTGCTCTTGCGCATGGGGTTTATTTTCTATGATTACATGCTAATTAACATCTACCACGTTTAGTGAATTAGTGTGACTTAGTCATTATTTTAGAGAAAAATCTTATTTTGAAAACATTGCGATGAAACCTGCACACCTGAGCTTCAAAACTTCAAGCCCAGCGTGGTAGACTAAGGCTCAAACCATTCTCATTCTGAGAAGAGACCATATATCATTGAAATAGTTACGAGTCCAAACCAAAATAGAGCAATCCTTGTTTCATGTAATTTGTTTAAAAACTTTGTTGTAGTTGTTTCCATACCTTCTTTAGCAAAAATTGAATACTGACGTAAATTTTAATACACCGTGTCGATGACATTGTTCATTTATCTTTACCCAAACACTAATTGACTTGCGAAGGATCGCCGGAAAGACCTGGATGCCTGGATGCACGAAGAAAAGAAGGCAGATACTGAGCAGTTGGTTAAAACGGATGTCAATGATGGTGATAAAGCGGATAAAGTAATTTTTAATGCTATGTGGCAAATAAAAAGGGCTATAGAACAATAATATGAAGCCCAGTTCAGAACACGCTATACTATACAACGTGTATCTGAAATCAGTCATATTTAAGGGTGCTGATCAGACCATCAAACTGAACAACTTTCTCTATAGGACCAACATCGTAATAGAGAACAAATAATCAGCTGTCCAATACAATACTTCAATACCTACTTGACCCAAATGTATGGGATATATAAAAATAATTACGCGATGACGTGGTCCCATAGACAAAGTTGTTCAGTTTGATGGTCTGATCCATACCCTTAAATATGACCACGCATTTCTGATACACGTTATGTAGCGTAACAATATCGCTCAGCATACATTTTTATGGACACGTACTTTATGTAGTATTGGCTTCTTGATCCTTATTAGTTGTTGAATTAATAAACATGGCCGACTTCCATGGAGTTAAGGGGATTCCCATAATGTGTACGGGGCATTATTCTTTCTGCCATTCAAACAAAATACGACCAATAGATTAAAAATCTTCAAAACAATAAGCTACTTAACAAAACGTTACTTCTTATCGTTATATTGTTAAGAACAACCGTTAACATGACTAAAATAAACCGTTATTACAATAGTAATATAAATAAAGTTTTATAAACAAGTAGATTAATCTTATTGCCCTTACAGACGTTTGTTTGAACAAAGGTATGGGTAAGAATTGACGTAGACCAAGAATTGATTTCACGAAATGATCCGATGTTGTGACATGTTTTTTTATTACTGGTTTTTTCATCTATTGTTAGAAGATTCACAATAAAGTATGATCTCACGGTCTTTAGCCAGAACTAATAACATGTTCTTTCGTCTATAATAAAGCTGATTTCAGGTTTTTAACTACTAACTAAGTTATCGTAGTACCATATTTTTTTTCTATTTGCCCTATTGCTCACTTCTGAAGAAGGTTAAAGGAAAGGTTGTTACTGTTACAGTTCATCATGATAATGAATTTTACAGAAAACTCAGGTATTTCAAAAAGTCGATCGCGAACAGAAAAAACATTTAATATGTGGAATGAAGATTCGATACTGGAAGCAGTGATCGCAGTACCTCAGAGTCTAGAGCAGCTGGTGTATTGAACCAGAAAGTCGCAGCTTCGATTCCTGCTCGCGATCAATTTTACTTTCCACATAAAATATTGACGTTAGTATTCTCTTCGTATGCCAATATAATTATATAGTTTTGCACTTCTCTGATAAAAAAAACAATTTCTTGTATGAACTACTTAATTGTCTTGTTTTGTATAATATTTTATTTACGCATTATTTATTATTATACGCATTTAAATTTTTATAATATTATCTGGCACGCGGTATATTTCAGCTATAGCTAATATACTTAGCCATCAACCAATTTATCAAGATTAACGAATGTATTTAGATATTGTTAAGATCATAATCGCTTGCAAAACATTACTAATTATGTATTAGTATTTAAATAATCTGTACAAAAAATTCAGTGATAGTCTTGCGGTGGAAGAGGCCCTGCCTTCCATGCAAGACTTTTGGAATTAATGGGTCATAATTCGATTATCACTTGCGTTAATGGTGAAGGAAATCATCCCGAGGAAACATGCACACCTGAGTAGACTTCATAAAGTTCTCGATGGTGTGTGTAGTCCGCCAACCCGTACCAGGCCAGCGTGGTTGGACTAACGTCAGACCTGGTCATAGTCGTCTCATTCTATGAAGAGGCCCGTGTCCAGCAATGGCACAGTAATGGGCTGAATTTATATTTAAATAATCATGAAGAAACTTTACTAACAGTACATTTAATGGGTGTAGGTATAAAAAGAAACCCGTTTCAAAATAGCGTCTAACCTAAGAAGCTATTTCGTTTTTTTTTTTGCCACAAAATTATGTGTATTTTGTTATAGTTAGTAGAAATTTTCTATCTCAAACCAGGTAATTCCATCCCCCAAATATTTACCGATGTTCCTGACAAATTTTCTCCTTGTTCCAGATGAAATTGGGACCCAAGACAACAGCTACAACATGGCGTCGATAAATTCCAACGAGAAAAATCCGGGCGACCCCCCGGACAAGAAACTAGCTGATGCAGATGCTGAGAAACAACCGCTTTCAGGAGTAAGTATTAACTTCTTCTTCTGTGGAGTCAGCACGAGCTAATCACTTGGGAACCGCTCATACCGTAGTGGACAGATCAGCCAGTCAGGAATGGTGGTATCCAGGCTGACAGCCCAGGGTGCACCAGATGATCTCAGGTTTCGTCATTCATGGAGATTCTTTTCTTATACCTAACACAATACAAGCCAATTTTTTATGTAGTGCGCAAAATTTGCAGATTCAGTGCCCGTTCTCGTGCAACCTCAGTACTAAAATTCACTCCAAAACAAAATAAAAATTTGATTTTGTATGGTATGCGCTGCTAAATTATGCGTGTACACATACTAAATCGAATTTTCGTTTTGTTTTAAAGTGTATCCCAATACTACGATTGCGTTTAGGAACAGAGACTGAATCACTCTACAAATAATGCGCACTACATAAAAAATCCTGTATATTATGACTGCCTCATTGGTCTAGTGGTCACAAGCGCGACTGTTTAACTGACGGGTTCCGGGTTCGAATCCCGGGAAAAGTGGTATACACCATCTATATTTAATCAGGACACCTGCTTTAAAGCCGTTGTAGTCATCATTATTAAAAACAAAATACGATGGGACTAAAAAGGAAATCGCGAAAATATACTGCTGTTCCGTACGTTTGTCGATATATTGAAGTACTTCCTTCACTTAACCAGAGTCAGCTGACCTTTTTTTCTAAATTTTACAAGAATTTTCTAGATCTCTTCTAATTCGTATGGAACAGCAGATTTTATTTTCGTGATTTCAAGGTTGGTCCATTATAAAGTACTTTACTTTTTAATATTCAAAGGAGAACAATGTCTGTTACGTGAAAGCAGGTGGCCTTATAATGACTAGAAACATCTTACATAATAAATTAATGGCCTTGTACTCTCCGCATTTTGATCCCTAGACCCTCTACATTTTACTGAAAGGCCTAATTAGACACTCACCTGGTACAGTCAGCGTCAAAAGTAGATGAACACTTTTGTATTTTTAAAATCAATGAGCAAAGAAAATTACTATTATTTTTAACAAATCATCATGGAGCTCCGACTGGGGAAATACCTCCTGCAGAATATCGTAGGGAAATAATACTGCATTTTGTAGTGTTGTGTTCCTAACGGTGAGCTAAGTCGCCAGGGCTCCTTGGGGAGGCATCGTGTTGGCAGTAGTTAGGGGGACACTAGTACTAGGGTCGGCAACGCGCGAGTGATGCCTCTGGTGTTGCAAGCGTCCATAGGTTACGCGGGAACCGCTTACACCGTGTGCTTGTTTGCCAAGTGAAATAAAAAAACAAAATAATACCGTTCGGTACATACAGGGTGTAATGAAAACTAATACCATTTAGTTTAAGTAAATGATTCTGAAGTACAAGAATAAAGCGTATCTTTACAAAAAAAATACGATTTTGTTCGCAGATTATTTAGTTGTATAAACTGTTTAAACGTAATATTTTTTTTAAAGATTTTAAAAAAATATTACGATTAAACAGTCTCCGCAAAATCCTAACTCTGAGGTATCCAAAATTATGTACTGAATCCATGTTATCAGTTTTCGATACGATGGCTCTTACCTACATCCTGTATAGGTCATTGGCTAATTCTCATAAAATCTTCAGCTACTTTTTGCGCTGACTGTATCTACTTAGTAGATCAAAGTGTTGGGTTTTCACGAGCCATAACTAGGCCGTAAAGCAAAACTAGTGTTGTACCTTGTTACTTTTTATTTTTACATTTTACTTGTTTGTCTTTTCTTTCTGCTTGCCCCTTCGGAGAATCGTGTGCATGTAGGTATTACTTTTACTATCTACCTAATCATTAGTCATTTTTACTTATTTTATACGTATACAATAAATGTACTGTATTTATACAGGTGTTTTGCATTAGTTACTACATAACAATTATTATAAGAATTTTGTTCGCAAATATTGATTTATCTAAATAATTTAATATGACTCATATAAACACGTACGTATTTTGGCAACTGTAGGTACAAAATTTTGTCCTAAAAACTACTACATTTAATTAATCACCTCACAAAATGGTGATCGCAATGACAATACTCATACATATACTACACTTGTAACCGTGCACCTAGAATCACGACGTTTTCAAAGTGCCTGCAAAGGCCCAGTTGAAATAAAAAACTTTGACATTGACTATAGTTTCAGACTTCCCCATACTAACACACCTCGATGGATCCACCTTGTATATTTTTAGATTTATTTTTCATAAGATATATATAATAGATATAGTGACTGCGTTACGTCACACCGTCACTCAATTAATTAAAGAAACAAAAATTCTTCATCATCTGAAACCTCCTGAAACCCTAAAAAAACTATAAATAACAATGGCGAACCTCTGTTAGTTTTATAATTCTATACAGTTTTATTGTGATATAACCTAACCGTCAAAAACCCCCAACTCCAACTAGAAAAAGAGCCTTATCTTTTGAACGGCTAAACAAACTTTGATGAAACATAGCTAACATGATACCCGATTAAACTAGCTTTCTATTAAAATAAACTGCATTGAAATCGGTCCATCCGTTTTAGAGCTACGATGCCGCAGACAGACACGCAGATACACACTACAAACTTATAACATCCCCCTTTTTTGCCGGGGGTTAAAAAAGGACTTTTCGCTAATAATAATATGATTAAGACAATTTACTTGTGACGGTTGTAGACTTAGAGACAGAACAAGTGGTGCCCTCTATCGATTTCAATGACGTAAGAAGCCTCTCTTATCGATTTGCACTCTTTCTTGATGTGTAGGTATGTTCCCCTTTATCTTGACGTGTGTGTTCGACAAATTTATCGTGTACAATCTCTCAAATTCCCCAACATCAATCAAACTTTGTCACACATGTAGGAGCTAATGTCAATTAATTAATCAAAATACGAATTCAATACACATAAATAACGTAATTAATTAAGGCCAAACTAAAATATACCCGGCGATCAATCTTAAATCGATATTTGATGGACGTGCATAAGATTTTTGATTATTTGTGACAAACAATACTAATTCTTGGTAATTTCTTAAATTTTATCAATTAGTGTCACGTTTTTCTTAATACTTAGCTACTGATGATCATCAGTGTTCATCTAATTAAATATCGTTTATACTATTATTGTCATTTACGGGCTATCTTCTTAATAGATCTTTATTTCATGTAAACCAAATACAGGCACTTAAGAAATGTCGAGATTCTAGGTACGCAGTTCCAAATAGTAGGTTCTATGGAGATGAACTGGCAAGAAACTTCACGAAAACTCTTTTGAAATAATATATTACAATCTTAATTAGTTCAATGTGGTAAGAGCTGCGAGAATAATTTAATATAATGTGAATAAAAATTAGAATAACAGAATAATAATAGACTGCTATATAGTTACAGCGGTACCCGTTCACGAAATGAGCTCCCGATATTTCAACTCTGTTATAAACGCCATGATTGCAGGGTGGATCTATCGTTTAAAACCACTTGTATACTTATCTACGAATTTGTATTTCTGCACCCATAGCATGACCATTTCTATTTATATTCTTCCAAGAATAGACAAAGCTCTTTCTATCTATCTCGACATCTAGACTCGCATTTCTACGTAGACAAAGACAAAATATTCTTTCTATAGCAACGAGGAAGTAGTTAGTGAAGTACTCGTAGTTATTCTATCAAATCTTGAGAGTAGCTCATGCGCTGGTGAAACGATTATCGTGTTTAGCAAATCCAGTCGGTAAGGTTCTTAACAGGGCTCAGGAGATGCACCGGACGTCGTAGGGCACTGAACGATCTGCCCCCCATTCTGGGACTCAGACTTCGGCTTAGGACAGGGGTCGGCAACCTTTCGGAAGAGTCAAAAATTACAATTTACAAAATTTCAAATGTTTAAAGAGCCGCAATAATTTTTTTTGCCATCAATAAATTGTACTTGCTTATATTAAGTTTTTTGATAAAATTACTGGATCTGGTCCGCTAGGCTAGGCTAGGGAAAACTAGTGCGTTATAATTCGCGCGGCGGGAAAATTATATTTATATTTAAAAAATTAAGTATGGTATTAGATAAATACATGCAATATATGTACGTATGGATGTATGTATGGAACTAAAGAGCCGCAGCTTCACATCCAAAGAGCCGCATGTGGCTCGCGAGCCGCAGGTTGCCGACCCCTGGCTTAGGACATTGCTGAGTGGAGAACAAGAGAGAACTTGCTAGATCTGGGGGGCGAAAAAGGCCGCTTTAGATGAATCACAATCTGATTCATATTAGAAATGTCAAAATATCTAATTGACGACTCTTTAAGTCATCCGCATAAGGTTCATATTCAGTAATCACCTGTTTGACAGTAACTATGCAGATCAGTAGATGAATTGCTCAATGTGGTCTTTTTAGGCCCCCTGGTTATAATTATTTTGGGACCTGAACATGTTCAACTAAGTTACACCATTACCCTTTTTCTAGGGTATTGACACAACCTCATTACACATTGACATAGATGATTGAGATAACTTTCAGACTTGATTGAAGGACATGCTATTACAAGCAGTACTTCACCTTAGGCACGTTACTGATAAATGGTTGATTACAATGTCGATTGTTTGTTGTTACTTATTAATTTCTTTGTATTACACGGTCGTTTTTGCTTGTTTATACAGGATATTTTTTTATTTAGTGCGCATAATTTGTAGAGTGATTCAGTCTCTGTTCCTAAATGCATCCGCAGTATTGGGAGTATTGGGTATTAATTTACAAGCGCAAGCCATACAAAATCAAATTTTTACTTTGTTTTTAAGTGCATTTTAGTACTGCGGTTGCATTTGGGATCGGACACCGAAACACTCTGCTGCGCACTACATAAAAAATTAATATCCTGTATTTTTAAAGCCAGAGAGAAAACAATTATAGCTCTGCTAATTTTGTACAACATACAAGGCCCTAACTTTCTATTCCCAATTCCTTTTATATAATAGAGCTTCTCAAGAGCATTGGTCTTACCAGGTCTTACCAGGTCTTACCAGGTCTTACCAATAGTAATAATTTAAACAAAATCTGTTCTTCTGGCGTTAGTCAGCAAGCGTCCCATAATATTTAAAAAAATCACATTTATACTCCTTCAAGGTTTGATAACATATCAAGAAAACTCTTTACTCTCTACCAACTATGACACATTGACTTTCACTGTCAATGATATTGACAGCTGTTATAATTGTCATTTTTATCATACTTATCGATACATATACACTAGTATTAGATATCTGTTTCTTCTTTATTTCTAAATGAAAATATAGACTATATTTATGCTAAATTAATAGTTTTAGCAATTCTATTAGTACATCGCTACTATCTACGGCCCCGGCCAAGACGGCCTCGGGCAGGGCTTTTTGGCCTAACCGAGCCGAAAGAACAGATCACCGTAATATGACCAATTACTAAATTTTCTTTATCGTACATCATTCGTCTTCTGCCTAGACCGAAGAACCTCTCTCATGGGAATCGCTGAAAGCCGTAATGGAAAGATTAGCCAATCAGCAAGCGTGGTACCGAGGCTGACTGCCCAGGGTGCGGCAGACGATCTCAGTTTTCGTCATTCGTGGAGGCTCGTTTCTTGCACCCTAATATAAAGCATGACTTAACAATATAGATATACGTTCGTACTCTAGAAGTAGACAGAGATAACACACAAAACACATACATACAAATTATACAGCCTTGCATCAAGCCTAGCTAGCAAAATTAATATTAGAAGATGAATACTCTAAGATTAGAAGCTGTAGTTCTGTGAAGCAGTTATTACGAGGCCTATGTTCAGCAATAGACTTTGAAAATTAGTCTTTTGGCTCTATTAATAGAAGAATTAAAGAAAGGGAGTGAAAAGATTTTTATGGAGTTGGAAATGCGCGACTTACGGTCCTGGTGTTGCAAGTCAATCGGCTATGATTATCGCTTACCATCAGACGAACCGTGTTCTTGTTAGTCACCTTAGAGGTATAAAACAAAGAAGACCAACAATATTGGACACTGAACCATGGAAACGTGGAACATAGTACATCAGGGGATATACGGTGCTTGATACTGTGATATGATGTTTGGAGATAGAACCAAGAACACAAAAAAAATATATTTAAAATAGTAAATTGTAACCCGCATTTTCACTCGCCTTCTAAGGGAACTTTTACTTCATGTATCCGGATAAAAGGACCATATGTGTTAATCCAGGACATTATCTATCTGTGTGATAAACTTCATCCAAATCCGTTCGGCCGTTTATGTGTGATTTAGGGAATAACATCTAAACATCTTTACAAACCTTAACATTTATAAAAATTATTAGTAAGATTATTATTATATTTATAGGCTGAGCAACAGCTGACCAGCGGGTCTCTACTATGTAACTAAACTGGTAATGAACATCGACTCTGGTAATAAACGAAGAAAAAAGGGAGATGGAAGTCCTAACAGCATGATCGGTAATTTTTTTACAAGGTAGCTCGAATCTTAGCCTCTCACGATCGTATTGAAGTTTATTACCAGAATGGATGTTCATTATCATTGTAGTTACGCAGTACGCTGTTCTAGAATATTTGTTGAATATATCTAACTATGATGCACTGGTTTCAGAAGAAAGAGGAACGATGGTGGAACACGCTGATGCAGGTGGCTGTGCCGTTCTTCATAGCTGGATGTGGCACCATTGGAGCTGGTCTGGTCCTGGGTACCGTCAGGGTAATGCTCTTTCTATAATTTTTATAATATATTTTCTGGCAAGTATTATGTAAGGTCTTATTTTAATAATGAAAAATGTTTTAGGCTTTATTAATGGTGTAGAAATCATTTCAAATATCAAATTAAAGCTGCAGTATATTATATTCATAAATTATTTAGACATTAAGATCGGGCGGCGCGGCGGCGGCGGCGACGCGAAGCGTGTGTGTGTGTGTGTGTGTTAAGAGTAGCGGAGCCCGCCAGGTCATATGGTCCAGTTCATTCATAATCATAGAGGAATGAAGGTTTTGTGCAAACGGAAACATAAATTATTTGTAATAATTTTGAAAACTTATTAAAACAAAATGATATTATTTAAATTATTTATTTTTTGTGCTATAAAACGTCTTAGTGTCATTTTGATTTACCTCCTAAAATATTTAACATTATTAAAATAAGACCTTACATATCCTTCCTAGGTTGTATTTATGGTGTATTCCAAATTTCATTAAAATCGATTCAGTAGTTGAGGCGTCATGAAGGAACAAACAAACAGACATATTTTCGGATTTATAATATTAGTATGGATAGTTGCGTGTCCCATGCTATAATAAATTTTTTTTCTCACACAAATGATTTATGGTCCTAAATTACTGGATAATCATTTACCCTAAAATAGAAAAATGGCTTACGACAATTACAATGCTATATATAGGTACATGACGATTAGGTTTTTGTACCTTATTTTTTAAGTTACAATAAAGATTTCCGTTTCTGGTTGTTCGCCAATTTCATGGTCATTATTGCGACGATAGCAGATGACAGTAAGGTCAAATAGTTTTAGGCAATGCTAAAAAATACATTGTCTTTGGTGTGAATTTACCTTTTACATGACCACGAACTAATTAGGAAGCATAAGAGCTTGTAGTTGACCGTGTGAAGGTTCTCTTATTAGTATTGGGTACTATTCATGCAACCATCATTAATAGTACCCAATACTAATAAGAAGAGGCGAAAACGAAAGGGAACCATGTTAAAAAATAAATAATAGAAGTTGTAAATAGTGCTATACTTACTGAAACATTTATTCAGAAATGTTTTTTTTTTTTTTACAAATTATCTTTATTATAAATTACGTAAAATGGAACGTTATTTCAAACACCATCATCTAGTTTTGACGTCACTCCTTAGTGTTTCTTTGGTAACCATATTCACACGATATGAACGATCAATGCAATGACGTCATGTCACGTGACTCTGTGTTTTGGCGCGAACATTTGAAAGTAATTTTTTTATTTATGATACTCGTATGTTAAGGTTGTATTTTACGACGATTTCTTACTTTTGAGGGGGTGAAGTATCAGCCTAAGCCCCACCCACTAGGGGAGCTCCGTTCTCGCAATTACGCAATTGACGTATCAGACTGTGTGACACACGTGTCACAGAATAGCAATATTAATTAGCAACATGCAGTATGACACCAGCAAATACTTGAAAAATATAAATCCATAATATCGTATACCCAGTGTCCTATATTACGCTAGAAAATCTGTTCCTCCGTTTTGTATTTGTAGATTTTATACCTATTTATCTATCTACTTATAAACTATCAGTCATACCTATTGTGTATGAGTTTATGCAAGTGCACATAATTGTCTCGACCAACATTGGGCATTTTCACACTAAGCTAATAATGCCGTAACGAAACCGATATATCGGCATGACAAACCTGATGACACTGCCAATGTGCGTGTAATGTTAGAAGAATAAGCCAACTCAAATCCATGCCTTGAGATAATAACCTACTCTCACCCACACCTGTAGGAGTCGTCCGTTTCCGTAGTCATACCTACTTAAGTATGTTCACAGGGTTGCTTTTTTACCAAAAAAGAAATTGCATATTCATAGATCAAAACCATATTCCTAGTTCAGATTCCTCGCTATGTATGCAGATGAAGAGCTTCAAAATTAAAAGAAAGAAAGAAAAAACATTTAAATCGGACTCGCACACGAAATTACATAAACACACAAAAAATTCAAATAATGATAACAATAACCTAACCGTCTAAAACCCTCGACTCTAACTAGAAAAAGAGGTGTAACTTTTGAACAGCTGAACAGATTTTAAGAACCATCCCGATTAAACTAGCTTTCAATTAAAAAAAACTGCATTGAAATCGGTCCATCCGCTTTGAAGCTTCGATGCCACAGACAGACACACAGATTCACAGATACATAGATACGCAGATACACATTATATACTTATATCACCCCTCTATTTTGTCGGGGGTTAAAAAAGTCCTGCAAGAGGCCAAAGAAAGTCCCTATCTCAGCATATCCTGACAGTTAATCCTGACAGATAAAATAAATACCGCAGCGCTGGTTTTCGGATAGGACCGTGGTGATGCCACGGACAACCACGATAACCCATAATACATAAATAAAGGTAAAGATTATAATTTAAATTGGTGAATCATTTTTCTAGTGGACTGCAAAGCCCATAAAGAAATAAAATTAAAAGAAGTAAAATTAGGTTGGGCCACCGGCAAATCGGCATCTATAGGGCCGACCGACACATTTTAAAAAGTCAGCGTTTAATAAGGAACAAAATTATACAATATCTAAGGAAACGTAGATCAGTTCAATACGAAATAATAGTAGTTTATGAAACTGTTGCATAATAGGTGGTATTAAAACATCAGTGTGTTTAAAAATCGAGCCGCAGGCGAGATTTTTAATAGTATCAGACGATATATCAAAATGATATAAGTACTATGAATATTGTTCTATAAAAGTAGGTAAATAGAATATACAACATGTCCCAAAATTCAACGATAAGCGGGCACCAGAGGGTTGACCAGCTCATGACTAACCGAGAAAAAAAAAATTAAAAAAAATCTCAATTTTTAAGAAGTTACATAAAATAATTGAAATCCTTCAAAAATTTACACCCCTTAAGATATTTTTAATTACCATGACCACAATGTTTCAGATATTTCTGAATTTCTTTTTGTACCGGCAACCTAAGTAGCACTGCTATCCACCACAATCCTTAAAAATCCCAGAATGCCTGTAGATTTGACACAAAAATCAATCAAAATTATTTTTCACCCTAAAATTTTTAAAGATTTTTACTTTTGGTCCACTTTTTTATGTAACTTTTTTTTTTGTTCTCGAGTAGTCATGAGCTGGTCAACCCTCTGGTGCCCGCTTATCGTTGAATTTTGGGACATGGTGTATATAAAACTTCATACTCTTTGTTCTCAACACTACAAATTGTCGTACTGATTTTTCTATAAAATGAATTCTTGACGGAGATGTCAAGAAATTATTTTAGCATATTGATTTTTATAAACGAAATACTTAGATTTTCTGAATAAAAGGCAAGTTACTTATACTTCCTGTTGCTTTTTAATAATTTTTTTAATGATTTTACTGTCATTCTTTTTTTGGTTTTGAATAAAGTGTATGCGCAGGAAAGTCAAAAAAAATTGCACAGGTCCGACCTCGATGCGCGCCGAAACGCGACTGATTGATGGCAGAGATGACAGAAATCACGAATTTTGTGGTTTTTATCAAATTGTGACCAATATACGTAATATTATAAAAAAATAACAACCGATTTTCGTTGGTATATTTGCGACCAATATTGTGATGTAAAAATTATTTGAAATAATATCATGTTTTTTAAATAATCTTGTAAACACTTTTTTAAAAGGGGTAACTTCGCGATTTTTTTTTATCGAGCCAACTTCATCCTATCATGTATCGGACAACCGTGCAGAGATTGTCACATCTTCTAGTTTGATATATATTTTTTTCGGGACAAAGAAATAAGAATTTCTATTCAAAAAATTGTAAATACAAATCGGTTTTTGCGGCATTCCTGTAAAATACCCCCTTAATTATTTGTGCATTTATTTTTATTATGTTTAATTACGCCTTCAATCTTTAAATTATAAATGCAAGTTCCCATATTGCGTGCGTGCATATATTATGTGCGTTTATTTATTTTCGTGTTTTAGTTTTGGTTTTCTGTAACCCTGTTTATTTATTTATTCATTAGTGCATATTTGTAATTGTGTGTGTTTTGTTGTGGATAATAAATGTAGTTTCTGGTAAAACTTTTTTATTTTGTTGTAGGACTGGGACGTTTTCATCAATATATCAGCCATCTTCGTACTAGTGCCATCTCTCTCTGGCCTTAAAGGTGAGTCTTCGCTTGTACTTATTATTTTTTAATTATTATATACAGATTATTATACCTATATGATTGGTAATTGGACCAATTCCTTGAAAGGGATTATACTAGAGCAAATTTGAACAAAGACTACAAAATGTTCAAATTCCCCCTGGCTATCTCCACCATCATGTCATACAAAATTAAATGCCAGTTTTCTTTTTTTAAACTTAAATTGAATGACATGTAAACAACATCGATAATGAAATGGCGCAATTCTGATAATAATGAACGATAAAAATAATAATTAGGTACAATTACCTAACTTATTGAAGCGTGTACATACTTGATATTTGTGTAATTTCAACGAAATGTACGTACGTAGATAAAGGATAAACACTAATCAAAATCACGAAAAGTAATAATCGAATTACCCAATTATCACGATTGATCGTCTAGACCAGGAGTCGGCGCAACTTTTTGAGTCGGAAAAGACAAAAATTACAATTTACAAAATTCAAAGTTTTAAAGAGCCACAATTTTCTTTTTCTTTTTATTTTTTAAATTTTTCCACAACCTTTCGTCTATTTGGCGAATAATGCCAGGACTACGTAGTGATTTGCGTATGGAACTAAAGAGCCGCAGCTTCACATCCAAAGTGCCGCATGTGGCTCGCGAGCCGCAGGTTGCCGACCCCTGGTCTAGACTGCCTCATTCGACTAGTGATCGCACGCGCAACTGAGGGCGTTTTTTTTTGTTGCCCTTCTCCCGTATGCTTATCTAGGGGTGCCTTCCCTGCTTAATCGGTCAAGTGGCGAGACTCGAGGGTCACCAGCTGGACAAGAATTTAAGCAACAACACGGCTAAGGGTGCTCTAAAGAGCGGACCTCAGCTTAGGCCGTTTCTGGGGGGACAACAAGACTTGCTGGAACTGGTGATGATTATTGGATTTATTTTTAAACACAGGCATTGGCTGCCATGTCGCAACAAGCCTCGCCGGCGAGGATGGTATGACGGTCGGTTGTGTGCAGTTAGTTTTGTTAGCCAATCGAATTCTTGTTGGGCGTCAGGTTCGATTCAACAGTTTATCGGGATTTTTCGTATAAAAATTCTTATGGCCCAGAGTTTGTAATTTTGTCCGGTACAGCAGTCTCTCTACCTCTACCTCTGCCTAGCCCGTAGGACACGCGTGAGGCTGGGTTACGTTATGTAAGGGCAATAGCACACTTGATACTTTTAACATCGGCGACTAGCGATTTTGCGATCGACGACGACTGGCTGCATCTGGCGGAGAGATGAAGTGAGGAGCCTCAATAAATCCCTGCGATTGGCATCTGAGTGTGTGCGGTCAGTCACTGTATCGAGCTTTCGAAAAGCGACTAAATCGCTAGTCACCAATGCTAAAAGTATCGAGTATGCTATAGCCCTTAGATAGAATGCCTAGCTACTAACGATTATATAAAGGCTCCAGCTGCGTCATTCGGTTGATATTATCGCAATGCGCGATGCATACTACTGCGTTAAACGGCGTGATACAAGTAGCGATAAATCGACCGATATAAGTATGACGCACCTGTGTGGCCCAGCCTTAAATTATCTTATTTATAAATCAGTACCAAAATAGAACGTATCAAACATTAAATCTACAGTCACTAACTGAAAAGACGTGATTCCTTTCATGTACTGATTTTAATCGTTAAAAAAATTAAGTTCAAAAACTAAAACCCGACTACTGAAAAGGTTTTAGTTTTTGAACTTAATTTTTTTTAAAGCCGCGAGCTACTGCCCTCAATATTCATATTTTTGAAATGTGCTAATTAAGCCCTTTCATTTGATACCCAACACGCAAACATCAAACAAAATTTTTTTTTTTTAGTTCGTTACTTTATGTCCTCTGGAGGGCGCCATATTAAATTTAATGTGACGTCATATAGCCAGCAGACCATCAAGACGCTTCCAACGATACCTCATTTGTCGAATTATGATAAGTAGTTTAGAAGTTATGAGGGAACAGATGAACATACATACATACATATATACATACATACATACTGGTCAAACATATAACCCTCTCCGTAGTCGGGTAAAAAGTAATACATCGTTAAGTAACGTGCATCAAGTTGCTGTATGCTTTATCAATACTCAGTGAAACTACCATAAACGTAGTAATAATAAGTTTATGGAAACTACATCTACATATACTGGGAAATATGCTTATTTTGGTTTTGTATATCCTCTTTTAACTTACGAAGTCATTTACTGGGGCAATTCTGTTGACATCCGCATTTATTTTACAAAAAAAATGTCTACGCATCATTTATAAGTAATATACAAAATATACAATCACTAAGATCCATTTTTGAAGAAAAGGGTTTCCTCACACTTACGGGAATTTACATATTGGAGTTAAGTTTATTTGTTAAAAATAACATTCAATTTTTTAACCTTATGTGTAATACTAAACCAAAGGTTACGTAATAAATATAAATATAATTTAAAGGACGATGGGGGATTTTGTATGGACCCCGTCCCCACCCTCCAACAGTTATAGAATACGTGGCAATATTAGGAGCCACAAAAAGACGAACTACCTGTTTCAACGGCAAAATCGATGGGGTTCTTTAAAAAAAAACAAAACCTAACCTAACGTAACCTAAACCTAACCAAAACCTAACCTGTGTGGATTCATTTTTAAAACGCTTTTATTAGCTTTTCTTGTAATTGTAACTGACTAACTAACTATGTAAAAAAATCTTGGAAGTTAAATTTGACCCACTTTCCGGTTTCCGATTGAGCTGAAATTTTGCATACACTTTTAGTTTGGACGACAAAAGCGTTTTCTTTAGTTTTTTTTTAAACTATAATATTTATTATACATTTCTCGCCACTAACCTGAAGCACCCTTAAAGATACGTATGTCATGTCATTTCAGCCGTCGCCGCGTCGTTTCCGCGAGTCAGAATTACATAGTTTAGCGATAAAAATCTGTCATTTACTTCAATAAGACGGAGAAGATTGTGGTGTAATTATAGTTAATTGTGAGGCATTGTCTCGGTGTCCTGTACAGAAGCAATTGATGCAAGCATACAATGCTAATGTCCTAGAGTTAATAGTACAGTGACTCGACCGTTTATTCGCCCAAATTGAACACTTATGTTTTTGACAAGAAATCTAGTGCGTGTCTATAATAACACTCTAGTTTTTATACGTAAACATACGTACGTACGTATACAATACAATACCTACGTAATAATACATAGGGGAGAGTGTGTATGAAAGAGCCATGCTTTGAAAGAGCCGATGCAATTTTCTCCCTCTTGCCAAAATCAATTCAAATTTAATTTTACTCTTTATATGACAACACTTAATGTCTGTGGGTCACAGCTATTCAGTGTTGTCATATAAAGAGTAAAATTAAATTTGAATTGATTTTGGCAAGTGGGAGAAAATTGCATCGGCTCTTTCAAAGCCTGGCTCTTTCATACACACTCTCCCCTACGTACGTAAACGTACATACGTATTGACAAGTCAACTGTACCTCATATGCCTATGTAAACGTATAAATTATTGAAGTAGATTCAATTTGCGGGACTTGGATTTTCCGTAATCCCGTTCATCAGTGAATAAACATTATTTATGAGAACGTTCACACGGACATGCTCTTAGCTGGGCTAGCACGGCGGGTGGACAAACCCGTTTTCAACGACAACATCGAAAAATCGGGAGACAAAACGGTAAAAAGATGGTTCTCTACCCGATTTTTCTTTCAACAAACTCCTTTTATCCACATTTGTCTCCTTGACAGAAGACAAAATGAAAAATCGGGAGACAAAACCATCTTTTTACCGTTTTGTCTCCCGATTTCTCTCTTCCCATTTTGCCGTACTAGTTCTGCAGGATCGTGCGCAAAAGCAGGATAGCTGAAAGGTAGATTATAAGATTATATCAAGTGTTTATACAAGTAATCACTGCCGTATAAGGATCGGCCATCGATCGCAGTATATTAGTACATAAGTTGCCTTTTTGGTCAGGTTTTATCTGATTTCAGATTAGATTTAGTGATTGATACATTCCATTTCGCTACTGATGTATAAATAAAATAACTTATCTTATCGTTAGTAGCCTGATGTTCTCTAACATAACGTAGCATTACGTGTGTGTCCTAAGCACTACGCAGAAGCAGAAATGGACTGTTGTACACACTGCTTTATATCAAACTATACATGTCCAGTATAATCTGACCTCGCATTGTATAGGATTTCTGTAGAATGAGAGGTCAACTTATACTAGAAATGTATAGCTTGATATGTAGCCGTGCGTACGCACACATTTCGCTTATTATTGAGTCCCCGGCATATCGCCATCTATCAGATATAATTTTATAGTACTCTGGACTATGAGAATTATTTTATAAAAACATTATACCATTCTTCTGAGTCAGTCGGGTAAAAAAAATCAATAAAACGTTGAATACGCTCAACAGTTGCGCGTGCGATCACTAGTCGAATGACGCAGGCTAGACGATCAATCGTGATTGGGTAATTCTGAAGCCCAATTCTCGTAATTAATTTATAATATGACTGAAAGTTGACCGAACTGAGATTATATTATGAATTGACAAAAAGTCATGTATTCTACTCCTCTTAAAGTTCAGTCCGATTCCAGTATGATTTGGATTCAATCTTCTTACAAACTCATTTCAATCTCATTTTTGACGTTTGTGTATAGACGAGAGTGTCAATTTTATTATCTGTGTCAGTTCAAAATGTTAGCAGAATACCGATTTGCCTTTTATTCAACTTTCGATCTCATTACAATATAATGTCACGTTTGACGTTGTTTGTTAGGGTAGGAGAATACCATTTGTGACATTTATGACATTGGTAGTAGATCGGAATGAGATCCGAACTAGATTTTGAACATTTTTAATTACGAGAATTGGGCCTCTGTTATTACTTTCCGTGACTTTTTAGTTTTTATCCTTCATTTACAAATGTATTATATTTTCGTAGAAATTACATGAAAGTCAGGTAGGTATGTAAACCCAAGAGATTAACACTCGTAACTCGTACTTATTTATTCATATTAAAGGCGATAACAATTTTTTTCATTACAAAAAACAGCGGTAATCCTAAAGTGACAGCTATAATACTTTTTTAAGCTAAGAAGAATTTTAGTTTCTCCAAATTTCTTATCTATTCTTTTTGTCTGACTGTATCTGTCGAATTGTTTATAAAAAACCGGCCAAGTGCGACTCGGACTCGCGCACGGAGGCAACAGAAATACATCATCTGTGAAAATTTCAACTGTCTAACTATCACGGTTCATTATATACAGCCTGGTGACAGACGGACAGACGGATGGACGGACAGCGGAGCCTTAGTAATAGGGTTCCCGTTTTACCCTTTGGGTACGGAACCCTAAAAAAACAATAACCATCTAAAAATAATCTCATATCTAAATCTTGGTAGATAACTTAGCAAATCGAGATAATAGGTACATGCTACACAATAGTAAAAACCTGTAAGTTTGCGTGCAAATAATACATGTAATGACTTGCTTAGTACTTAGGAAAATTTACTGTAAATAGGCTATAAAGATGACAAACTGATCACAATACTTTGATTTAAAACAACCACACACTGGGCCAAAACGACAGCGTGACAAGCCCAGAAGGAGATGATGACATGACCTGCGGGTCTACCGCGTAACTAAAATTGTAATGAACATCGACAATGGTATTAAACTTCAATACGATCGTGAGAGCCTAAACTTTGAGCTAACTTGTATTTTTTTTACCGATCATGAAGATAGGAGTCACAACTATATGATAGGTAATTTTTTTACAAGTTAGCTCAAAGTTTAGGCTCTCACGATCGTATTATACATCCTGTATACAACATGAATGCAATAAATAAATAAATAATTTTAATTTTGAATTTATTTATATTAGGTATTTAATTAAATATTTTTATATTTATTTATTGTGATTGAAATGTTAATTTTATTATTTTATATTTTATTTTATATCAAAAGTATAAGTACTACACATATTATGATCTCAAATGGATTGAAATAAATGATTACAATACAATACAATAAGACTCATTATCTACCTTCAGTGATGGTACTTCAAAATAAATACCTTCCATTAATCATCATGGACTATTCATAAATTATTCATAAATATTTTTGACGGGTTCTTTTCATACGACGGTTTTTTTCCCGAAAACTAAAAAACCCTTTATGATTGCAGAGTTCTTCGTGAAAACTAGTAAAAAACCAATATTGCACAGTTATATATAATGTTACCCATCGAGTACATTAATCAATAGACAATGTTTTGTTGTATAAAATATTTTGTCTAGTACATAACTTTGATTTAGAGAAGTGATTGAATCAATCATTTTAATCAGTACCAACTTAGCATAAGTCATTGATGTTTAAACTAAGTGGGTGGCGATGTCGGCGTACGCGCCGCTTCAAAGTTTATACCTACTACTATAGCTAGCCTTTATGCCATAAGGGCTTATCAGTTTCTAAAAGCGGGATTTAATGTAAACAACACATTCAGAATAATATGCATATTATGCAGAATGAAAGGCTATTATTATTAGACATAATTTATACAAGTAACAGTTGTTTTGCTATAAAACCATTACAGTGCCAAATCAAATTTTATATCTTAGAATAGAATAGAATATTCAATAATATTTTTGGATAAGTGATATCTATTTATTATTTATGTACACACATACACATGACAACGAAAATAATTAAAGATATCAAGTACAAAGGTACTGCTTATTTCTAAAGAAATTTCTGCCAGCTGTCCTGCGAAAGGAAAGAGTGAAAAGAAAAGAAGACACAGATATCATTTAGATTTCCAATCAATAAAGTAGGTTCTGAATGGTGGTAATGCAATCATGATTTATGTTTTTTTTGATGACTGAAGCTTTATGCCAATACACCTAATCTTTTTATCATTAAAGAAATTTGAATCATGTCGTCTAAATAGACTAGGTACTTCTCTTTCACTAATCTACCCATCGATCACACTTTAATGGTTAATCCATTGAAAATATCAATAGATTATAGTGATTATGAGATAATGGAAACGGATGCACTGATAAAAAATCGTATGTTAATAATATGACGAATGTAAAAATGCTTTATATTTGCACACATCTTTTTTTATCTTTTTCTTTCTTTGCTTCTTTATATTTGGACTTGCTGTATCAGGTTATGAATATATTGGAACATGTTCTAGCCTATTGGCTTAGCGCGGGCGTGCACAAGCAAAGGTCGGGATGACCATGGTCATGATGGGTCTCGCTGGCAAGGACGGTATGATGGTCGATTATGTGTAATGTTGATAGTTTTATTAGCCAATCAGATTCTCTCTTGGTAGAGGGTGCGGACCTAAAGCTGACATTCAGAGACGAAACAAACGAGTCTAAGCGTGAACTTACGCTTCCATCTGTCAAACTTACGAACAAATTTTGACAGATGGAAGCGTAAGTTCACGCTTAGACTCGTTTCTGTCGTCTCTGAATATCAGCCTTAGTGTTCATCTTATTAAAGTTTGTACATTTGTACTTAATTGTATTGTTTTGTCTTCAGGTAATCTGGACATGTGCTTGGCATCTCGACTATCTACCCAGGCGAACCTTGGGAATATGGAGTCCACGAGGGAAGTTATATCCATGGTCGTCGGAAACATATCACTAGTACAGGTAAATAATATCTACTATTATATTTCAAACTATTACCATCGTTTATGATATCAGGGGTGCTAAAAAGGCCGCTTTAGATGAATCATAACATGATTCATATTACGAATGTCAAAATATCTATTTATTTGACGACTCTTAATGTCATCCGCATAAGGTTCATATTCAGTAATCATCTGTTTGACAGTTACTAAGCAGATCATTAGATGAATTGCTCAATGTGGCCTTTTAGGCTCCCAGCTCGTAGTTGTCCAATACTGAGCCTGGGCTTCCTTGCAAATTGCGTTTAGCAAATCTGACAAAATCCCTGAATATTCAGTAAATTTCCTATTATTTAATTTCAGATTTGCTGTCTTGATTATATAATCGGATTATCGGACAATAACCTAACGTCAAATACCCCCGACGCCAACTAGAAAAAGAGCTGTAACTTTTGAACGGCTGAACAGATTTTCATGAAACATAGCTAAGATGATACAAAATTAAACTAGCTTTTAATTAAAAAAATTGCATTGAATTCGATCCATCCGTTTTGGAGCTACAATGCCACAGACAGATACACAGACTCGCAGATACACAGACACAGATACACACTACAAACTTATAATACCCCTTTTTTGTCGGGGGTTAAAAATACAGTACCTCTACTGCAGGGCTTCTACGATAGTGGGATCGAAGTGTTATTTGGACTGATCGGACTAGGGAATCGGAAATATGGGCCCTGCCTTAATCTCTGCCTCCCCGCCGTATACTCACTAATTTTAATTTTAAGCTAATAATTTTTGCTCTATCGCTACTATCTACCTCAAAGTGAGAGGGAAACCATAAAATTTAACTTCTCCTTAAAATTAGGGATTCTAATTCGATTCGAGTAGATATTCGGACAATACAATACAATACACTTTATTGTCCCCCAGTAATAGAAGAAAAGATACAATAATTAGAAAAAAATATGTACAAAAGGCGGTCTTACAACCTTAGGATGGACAGATTTGCAGGTTAAAAGAGAGAGGTAGTTCATGGTGTAACAATAATATTAAGGAAATAATTCGGACCATAATCACCTTTAATGACACACACAAATAGAATTGACAGAGCCTAATATTTGGCGGAAACCACATACCAGCCGTTTAAATCAAAATTATTGTACGCACGTTTTTAAATTGTTGAGAATTTAGCTTAACTTCCTGAGAATACTATGAAAATAAACAAATATTTCTCAGTTATTATTTAAACGTGTAACCGCTGTTGTTTCAGTCCATCGTACGGTTGTTAAACGCAGTAACAGCTCAATTTGTGTATTTATTTTTACTTGAGTGTCACCTCAAAGTATAATCACGAGAAAACAACACTTCGCATAAAAATACTTAAGCAAGATTGAAGTCGTAAAATTCACTCCAAAACGTTATTTATTCTATCACTGCAATGGCTGTGATTGGCAAATTCTTTTTCTTACTAATCGACATGATCAGTCACTCTCACATAGTAATTGATGATCCCATAGTGGAAAGATTAGCTAGTCACCCAATAAATAAGCACATAATGGGGGGGACTGTCCCCCCGTGACCCTCGCTGTACAGCCCACACAGCCAATGTAATCAGATTTTTTGTTTTTAAAACGCTTTTATTAGCTTCACCTGTAGCTAACTATGTAAAAAAATCTTGGAAGTTAAATTTGACCCACTTCCCGGTTTCCGATTGAGCTGAAATTTTGCATACACGTTTAGTTTGGATGACAAAAGCGTTTTCTTTAGTTTTTTTAAAACATTTTTTTTTTTTTATAATATTACATAATGGTAATGTTGTTTTAATATTCGCCAGGTGCAAGCGATCGTGGCAGCGACTGTGGTGTCGATATTTGCGATAGTGGTGAACAGCATCGTAGACGGCGCAGTCAATGGCACATACGTGCTCTTGATAATTGCTTCGGCAGTCTTTACTGCTACCACCACATGCTTCGTTTTGGGTATGTTACCATCTTATATTCTTCTTGTAAATTTTATAGTGATTCGTTCACTTATAGTGGTTGCGTCCCGTCAACGACACATACGCTATTAATTGCTTCGGCAGTCTTCACTGCGACCACCGCGGAATTTAAAACACAGTCATTTATATTGTCATCATCATGTCCTTGTGGTAGAGCCTAGCTGTATCCATTTTTTTTTGTTTTTGCCCCTCACTTGGAGTTCTCCTTTATCGAGGGTACAGTTATTACAGGATTATAGCTGACTATAACTCGTAAATGGGCTGGCTCGACCGGGGAAGTACCACACTCTCACAGAATACTAGCGTTAAAGTATCTGCCGCGTTCCGCTGGTGAGTGAGAGGCCCGGAAGCCCAACCAATCCCCCCCTCCCCCTATCCTAAAATCCTACACCATCCTAAAAGTTCGGTAACGCATCGGTGACTCCTCTGTTGTTGCGGATGTTCATGGGCGGCGGTGCTCACTTACTATCAAGTAAACCGCAAGTTCGTTTACCCACAATACTACATAGAAAAACCGTAACTGCGACCACTACTTGTATTACTGTATAGTATACGGCAATATTTTCAGTTCACATAACGAGGTTTTGCGAAACATGCCTTCTCAACTTTCGACTCTGTTCACATCGGAAAACATAAACTTACATCCGCATGCCATTTAGATTTTATGGTCTTTAACAAATCACACCAGAAGAAATACGTGACAGTACATAAAGTAACAGTCAACATTTATTTGCATATAGTTAATTCTGAGCACGTAAGGAAATTACTAAACCATAAGATTAACACCATAAAATGGCGTGAAATATAATTAGTCCTACAGATAAGTAGCAGCGGTCGCGAACCCGACTAAAATCACCCACGAGTACGCATCCAAACGGGATTGGCCCTTTTGGATGCGTACTGGAAGTGTGCATTATTTATCACCAAATCTCTAATGGCAAAGCAAGCTGCCTTGAAACTAAAAATTGTTAAGACTTGTCACATCACTCCAATATTATAAATGCGAAGTAACTCTGTCTCTTTGTCTATTTGTTACCTTTTCACAACTAAAGGCCTGAACCAATCTTGAGGCAATTTGACTAGGAAATAGTGTGCATCAAGAGGAAAGCCATAGACATTTTATTGTTTTTTCAATTTTATCAGCCTCCGCTCTGTACGCTGGTGAACTCGTAAGCATAGCTAGTGTATTAATAATATGTGGTGGACAAAGCAAACCTAAAACTATAATAAGTGCAGATTATTAAAAGTAGGATACGTTTTACGAAGTATAAATACTTGTTTTTACGCCTTTGGGGATTGCAGATGTGAGTAATAATTTCATCACCTTACTCTTTCCAGACTTCGTCATGGTGATGGTGATCTACGGGTCACACAAGTTCAAAGTGAACCCCGACAACGTGGCGACGCCACTAGCGGCCTCTATCGGTGACATCGTGAGCAACACTGTACTTGCTGTCACCGCACAGTATATGTATGAACAAATACGTGAGTATACGGATTTTGTATTAAGAACTACCCAATTAATTGTAAAGCTTCTACAGCTATACTAAATGCAGAAGAAATTTGCATGGTGACACTAAGGGTCAATTTATACTAGCGCAGAGTCGAAGCGCATCGAAGCGTCTATCCAAAACTGAACATAACAAATTCAACCTTAACTCCACAGCGTAACGCACACATTACTTCTGAGATTTTAAAAAGACGCGCGCATTCTTCGTAATTCGCGCGTCTGCGCGTGAACAACGCTGATTGGTGCGCGCGCATTCTCGCGTATCCATGCGCCCACTAGCGAACCTACGCGTCATCAGTCGGAAATTGGCCTGCGGCGGTGTTGATCACGATGGACTCGGACGAAAAATTAATTTACCTGATGCAAAAATATGAATGCCTATTTAATCCAAAAGCCAAAAATTATGGTGACAAACATTCCAAAACAATAATGCTTGCTACACGTAAGAGTGCGTGCGTATTCTAGCGAATACGCGCGCATTCGTGCGGCTTCTCTTTATTTGTAATGAATTTGACGCTTCGATGCGCTTCGACTCTGCGCTAGTATAAATTGACCCTAAGTAATAAGGCGGAGAAAAGTGAGACTGTCGCGAGCATACAGCAGCAACATCGCGTCGGGGTTACCAGTTAAGGAGCCTTACCCGATTCCAAACATTAAAGTCTTTTTTTGAGAGGCAAACAAACGTGGTTTGTGTAAAATATTGAATAGGGTGTAATACCGGATACCGGATAGGTAATAAAAAAGAAAACTTTTTTTTTTGTTTTTTGTTTTTATGTGTAAATAATTTTATAGTTTTAAGTTAGCCAGAGTAGCTCAAAAGATTAATTATGTAACAATCCTCTTGATAAATTGATAATATTGGCCCATAATAAATGTAATTCAATTTGAAAATTTCCGAAACCATTAGGTACTGATAGTGGAAGGAGTGAGAGAGGTGAGTTTCTAGATGAATCAAAAATAGATTATTTTAGAAGTTTTGGCATGGGTTGAAATACTTTGATTTTAAACTTTATTTGAATGTGAGATAAAACAATGCACTTCATTTAATTTATTAAAATCAACCTGTAATATCCATTGCTCGTCATCATTCAGTAGCAATTTCGGAAAAAATGGCACATCTAAATTAGTAATCACAGTTCCTTTATCGGTAGAGATAAACTACGATAACATGGCGCGCCTCTCCAAATTACTGTTTCAATGTTTCTAGTCACATCTCCTTACTGAGCAACAAATCATTGGATTTATTTTTGTTTGACTGCCGTCTCAGTAGGTACCTACACACACATGGCGTTGTGAGTCTTGGTGGCGCTTTGTAAATACTTTCAAACGTTTTGAATTTTGGAGAGGCACGCCATGTTACCGTAGTTTATCTCTACCAATGCATATACACCCTATTTTTTTATTACCAGTAATTTTTAAAGTCGTTCTTTGCTTATCATTTCACACAACTTTCAATATTAAACCAAAACTGCAAAGAAAAAAACAGCCCATTACTGACCCACTACGGGGCACAGGCGTCTTCTCAGAATGGGAAGGGTTAGGCGTTAGTACACCACGCTGGCCTAGTGCGGGTTGGTAGACTACACACACCATCGAGAACTTTATGAGGTCCTCTCAGAAGTGCAGATTTCCTCACGATGTTTTCCTTGAACGTTATCACAAGTGATAATCAAATTATAATCCGCACATGAATCCGAAAAGTCAGAGGTTTACTTTTTTTCCAGTACCAAGATTATTAAATGATTGCAATATTAATTCGAACAGTATTCGACTCTAAAATAATCTTCTTAGCAAGATATTCATCGATCGATCTATTAATATACAGCGATGAGTACCGATTATAATTTTTTTATCAATAAATAACTTTCTTTTACATATTATGTGATAAAAAGCTATTTCTACAGCATTTAATTATTTTTAAAGTGAACAAAGGTCATACTCTATCAGTGTACTGTACTTTAAATTTTGTGCTTTGATACTTAAATCACTAGTACTTCATCAAATCACTACATTTAACACTATTTAATATTAAATTCATGTATAATATTATGATTCCTGCAGACAATCACAGAATGTGGCCATATTTCAGTGTTTTAAAAAACATGAGGCACTAAGTAATTTAAAAAAAAAGTGACGTACTTGTCTACAGGGGTCTAGATATTCCACAATTGATTCATTTCATGATTGGATTTAGTTGAGCATGATTTTTAAATCATTTACCTTGTTTGACACAGTCAAGATTTGTAAAGTCAACTTTAAAATCAAATAACATTATCAGTAAAATCTTAATAAATTAAATACAAAAAGGCTAATCTACTTCGACGCACCTTGGCAAAGGACAGACAGTAAAGCTGAAAAAAGTATTGAACATGATAGAATTAAACCTATATTTTCTTTTTGATGAAAATAACGATTGAACGTTCGAAGTTAAAATAGACCACTTATATAATGAGGGTAGGGTACATAGTACACCAGATATTTAACATATCAATTCATATTTTTACAGAAATATCACTATGGCAGCCCATTGCACTAATGTGCGTGTACTACAGCCTGCTGCCCCTGTGGGTGTTCATCGTATGGCGCAACAAGTACACCAAGAAAGTCCTCACCAGCGGCTGGACCCCAGTCATCTCCGCGCTATTCATCAGCGGGTATGTATAACATGAACAATTTATATTTTGTATAGCCAACATCAAAAATGATCAGTGAAGATGAAGACGATCAGTCCAATTTCAACATTTCTGAACTATGCATTAAAGTAAATGCAACACATGGTTTAGCAGTTTTGACATCTGAAAATTCTTCACTTTCTTTTGAAGTTGACTATTCCACAGAATAGCCTTAAGGTTAAGTGGTTGACACAAACAGTATCATAACAGCACGATATTTTGTATAATAAAGCTTAGATATTCATATTATGAAATTTTACTAACTTCTGAACGGAACTGTAAATAGTTTTTCATTAATATACCGAAAGCAGCAACAATAATAGATTCTGTAAGAAATATGGTCCCCATTTTTTTTAAATTACTTTTATCATTACCTACTATTTCTACCTGTTATTCTCAAAAGCTTAAAATTCAACGTTTATAAATTCTAATTTCTCCTCTAGTATCGGAGGTATCGTCCTTGACAAGGCCGTCGACCACTACCGTGGCTACGAGGTCTTCCAACCCATCGTCAACGGCATCGGTGGCAACCTCGTCTGCGTCCAGTCTTCCCGCCTCGCCACCCATCTGCATCAAACCGCCATCCCGGGAGAGCTACCTGAAAACACCAGGCTCTTTGAATGGCCCTGGAAGACGTTGTTCTTTGGAAGTGAGTACAAAAGCTTGCACTGTTTCCATCACCAGGTCACCTGATAATATGCTATCACCGCCACCTATGAACATCAACAACCTCGTTTACGACTTATAGCTAAAGTTGTAATACGTTGTGTCCCTGTAATTTCACTGACTGTTCCTATCCATCACCCGGACGGAAATCTAGATTTCTTGGTTCACGTCCGAGAATTGTTTTTATACTGAATATTGCCAGTATCAGATTTTTAGGCACTGCGTTCGACTAGGACAGTACTAGTCCTATCTATTTCACCTCAAAGTTAGTATTTTATTTCAACTGGGCTTTTGCAGGGACTTTTAAAACGTCACGATTCTATGTGACACCAAGTGGTTGGTTGGACCTGCCTAATGAATTATGCGTAAACGTACTTTTAATGACAATTCCAGCTCAGTGCGTGCTTATACAAAGATCTGTAGATAAAGATATGTAAAGAAAGCTAAAAAAATTGTACAGATAGCTAAAAAATTTGTAAAGATGTAACTCTTATTTGGTCTAACGATGGTGACATCACTACATAGTATAAAAGAATGTCGCCTGCCGCGTCTGTCTGTTTATTCGCTAACTACTTCTTATTTATACAATGGATTTTGATGCGGATTTCACCATCATTTTGAACATGTCTTCCGGAAGGCTTATATAGTTATACTTTCTTAATGAATGTAAGGATATAGAATAATAAAGAAAAGATAAGAGAAGGATAGAGAAATAGTGGGTCGTGCGAAGCCGAGGGCAGGTCGCTAGTAAAATTATATATATTCACGCGACTAAACAGCTATTTCATGGCTTTCTACTGTATTTTCTTGCGAATTGATTTCACCTATAAATAACGAGTGGGGGACATGGAAATTTGAATACGTACTTACGTAGTCACTCATTGTAAATGAATTGCAGTTTTGATATCCGTTAATTTCAGGCTTATCTTTCAAAAGTTAAATAATAATAGAGGAATATTCTTCCACGTCATGTTACTTGTCAAACTAAGCCTAATTTTGTATTTTTTCAGCTGCTGCAGCTAAAGTGGCTCGCATGCTGCTGATGCTCGCGTTGTTCGGTCAGATAATCTTCATGGTAGTCGCTGACTTCGTATACCAAGGCATGGTCACCTTACAAGTCCCCTTCGGCATCACTTATCTAGTTTGCTCATTGTTACAAGTAAGTATTGCTTTCATTTCATTTACTTAAATATAATTTTGTTGTGACGTCATTTCAACCTGTAAACGTCGACTGCTGAATATAAGCACCACCCAAATTCCACCACAAAGATGACTTTTCAGGTATTTCGAACACCTCAAGATGAGGATAATAGTTATCACTATTATGATCTTAAAATCTCAGTAACCTGTGATTGTTACATTAACAATAGTTGCTATACATTTTGTTTTGTCATGTCACCACTCCCAACAACTGATTTCTCACTAAAAAAATCATAAAATGTAATTAAAATTAATTTACGTGTTTTCAGGTCATGGTGTTGCTGTACCTTGCCTACATACTAGTCCACTACATGTGGAAAAAGAAAAGGGACCCCGACAACGCAGCCATCCCTTACCTAACCGCCCTCGGCGATCTGCTCGGTTCGGTATTCTTAGGACTAACCTTCGTAATCCTCTCACTCTTTGACATGGAGTACGGGAACAACGTCCAATGAACAAGTAGGCAAAATCCAAAGGGAAAGGAGAAATATGATCATGGAAAAAGCAATCCTTTTAAAGGAGTAAAACTCTTAGTTTTGGATGTAAAATGAATTTTTAATAGTCTTGTATTTTTGAATATTCGTCTTTAAGATTGGATTTTAGATCCGTTTGTGCAAGACTTGGATGTATTAAGAATCCCTTTAAGGGTCAGTACTGATTTAAAGAGTTGTCTTGATGTTCCTTAATAGCTCTGCACGTTTTAGCATAGCTATCCAAAATGACATTAATACCAAAGGTTATAGAATCATTCTTCGCGTTTTACCAGCTAACAATGTGTCATCAATTTGCTTTTAAATGATTTTAATTTAATCATGCACTTAGTTTCGGTCAAAGTAAGATAAAAAGGAATAAATTTTATCACACAGTATTGAAATTTACTAAAATTCTAATTGTCAAATTAGTGTGCCAATATAATCTTGTGTATGTTGATGAATTCATAATTGTTGACGCAACAGTATTTAATTATTTCAAAGATTTGTCTTATTTGTATATATTATTATTTATTGCTAATTTGAGAGATTGTTGTAGAGATTTCGCTCTCTTCTCTTCTATTAAGAGTTGACATCATGGGAGTCAAACTGTGATATGAAATGTAAAAATGTGATTAACGCAATTATTTTAATGTTTTTGACATCAATTTTTAATGAGATGGACAATAAATTATGCGATTCGTGGAGTTATTAGAAATTGATGAATTCGAACAGATCGATTAAGTATAAAATTGTGTTATCATATTGACTCTCTTCATTTTGAAACAAATTTTAAATGCCGACAATTATTTCGAACGTCATCTTAATGGACTTTCCTGTAAAATCATGAAACATTTTAACATTTATTAATCTTTTCTGATTTCGATACAATCTAGATTTTGTTTTATGGTTTTCAAAACACTTTATATTGTATATACGATCAGCAGCTTTTTAATTTAAAACCTGATTATTATAAAATGTTCCTTTTCGAACATTTTAACGTGACGATGTATACCATTTTATTTTATGAATAATCAATAGGTGTCATATCCAAATATAAAAGGCGATAGTTCTAGATAAATTTGTAGATATTCGTGTAAATATTATCTAGATCACTGCATCGTGATGCTGTAACGTCATCTGTTAGTACTTATGTGATATAGCACTATATTATACACTTGGATTTTGAATAAGATAAAGACAATTTTAATTAAAAATCAGACCAGATAGGAAACAAAAATAAAAGGGCATTAACCACAAAGTACCATTTATTTCGTGACAATTGTAAAAGTTTTATTGTAACAATAGATGCATAGATAATCATGACAAATCCCTTACGCCATAAAGTCAATGAAACTCAACTAAACCTATAATGGCGCTTTTAAACTGTCGAGAATTTAGATGCACTGTTCGAAAATGTTAGCATAAGGAGAACTGGCTGCTAGCAGCTCCATCATTGACCCTCGAAAGGGTAGGTAGCAGTGGCGAAGGGCGAATATTTTTATTCGGGAACCCGTCCAAAAAATAGCTTGGTCAGGCGTGCCACATGCTGTGCAGTATTAATTAACTGTTGCTTGAACTTATGTAGCAACTTACTTGCCTTTAGATATTTATCAATACATAATACATGGTATTGATACCTATTGGTAATGGCCACGTTAAGGGAAGCCGATGGGAATCGTTTTATATAGCCCCTTCGCCACTGGTAGGTAGAGGTGTATTATGGGAAACCCATAGTTAGTCAAGGAACCATAATAGGTAGCTAGCCTACTACCATTCATTGGATACGAAACCAAACTAACACTTATGGGCTAAGCTAATCTAAGAAGGAAAAATATCCTGTTTATTAAGAAAATGGCGATTGAATTTGTTTGTCAGGTACTTCAAGGTACAATAAAGACGTACACACGTAGCCCGAAGGTGATAGGTTGCGCAATTAGTCGCCAATCTCAAGGCATGCCACGTATAAACTTATTTTCGCCATTGATTTTCCTCCACTTGTTTTGTTTTGATAGTGTGTTCGACACCTTGGTCATGACTTTTATTACCGTCTTCCGGAAATTGATTAATGTGAACATTGTGTTTCGGTCCTAAAAATGTTTTAGTTTTTAGTCCTTCAATTGTACAGAGGTCCTTGTGTAAGTTTCTTTTAATAATCTCGGTTTTACGCATCGATCCGCGTAACTAAGTGTCCTGAGAGATGAAACTTCGAACTATCATAAAAGAAATTACCGATCATGAAGTTGGGACGCCCATCTTTATGATCAGTAACATTTTTACAAGGTAGCTCAAAGTTTAGCCTCTCCCGATCGTATTGAAGTTTATTACCAGAGTCGATGTTCATTACCATTTTCATTACGCGGTAGACCCGCAGATTGGTGAAGCGTACAATCGAGGTTTTTAAAAAAAACTGATACTAGAACCTCGGTTAATTCAGTTTCCTTATCTCTCCGTGTTGTTATTTAAACTTGTACCCTTTTATCACAGTTATTCAAAAACCAAGTGTTAGTTTATTAACCTAGATTAGTTTAGTAAATTGAGTACAATAAAGCAATTATGTAGAGTTTAAGTTATGAGGCCTAAACTATTTTATTGAATTAACATCGTATCGTGTCTACTGGTTATAAAAACTAAGAATATCACCAATTTTAGTATTAGATTAGCATGATGAACTGGATATAGAAACTAATGTAGAAATAATCTTAAGTTTGTGTGAGATCTCAGAAAATAAAATAATAAACGAGACATTTGGACCGGTATTACCGACTACCTCCGCTGGCAAAAAAAAAGGAAAATATTGTATATAAAAATTGAATGTGTGATACAGAAATTAAAACTTATTTTTGTTAGAAAGGTTTTAATAAAAAAGTAAAAATATTAATCAAATGATTTGAGGGTACAGTCAACCAAATAGGACTGTTGGTTATTTGAGTTATATTCACAATAATGTGGTCGATTGTACTCTCTTGGATGCTTCTTAATAGACCAATAGTGTCAGTTATCCAAATATTTTAACAAATAATTATGTTTATTAGAGTACAATATCACGAAATTATACTAAAACTATAAAAAAAAACTAAATTTCCTTCCATAATCTTCTACATACTTCCGAATTTTAAACCAAAAACTAATTTCTTTTAAAAGGCTAGTAACATACGAGACAATAAAAATGTAATTTCGAGATACTGTACGCTAACAAAACAAAATGTGACCATACTGCAATAATATTAAGGTATATTTTTGAATGAATGATGTGATATAATTGAGATTTTAACATGTATATAGCGAATTGTTATGTAGTACGTAAATCACTGAAGAAAAGCTGTTGACAGTTTGTTAGAAACGCTTACCTTTGATAAAAGGATGCACTAGATATCAATTTTTGTAAATTTATCTGTTGGTTGCACATTATTTTATTAATAACAAATCATAGATAATTTTCTGTCTTTTAATAAATATTTATTTTATTTTTATTTCTAATCCGTTTTACTTTTTGTTTTGCTGACGCCTCATAGTGTCAATTTTCTGATAAAATATGGTAAAAAAATTAATTTAACGTTTTATTATATTGATGATAAACATAGCTGGGGAAATGATGGAAACACGCCTTGGAAAAGAAAGAGACGGAATACCAGCTCAATTCTGAAATTAAAGATAAAGAGAGACAGAAAATCGCTAGGCCCTTCTCAGTCTAGTATCTCTCTCTTTTGATGCAATGAATTAATTTGGAGTTATATCCTTGGCTTTTTTATGTCATCTTTACCTACTTAAATTATTTTGGTAGATCTTCTTTTTATTTCGTTCTGAGTTAAGATTTAAAATAAAATGGCTAGATTATTTCTTAATTAAATATGTAATAGGTATTGGTGGCTGTTATTATTATAAATTAATATAAATGTGACAGAAAAAATTACCTCGTTAACTATAAAACTTGACGAGAATTATTGAAAGTGCAACCACCCATTTGCTGTAATAGAATTTAAACTCGTTGGTCTGAGGTGCCATTGCGATTCAAAATTTAGTTGTAAGTGGACTCCATATTTCATTAAGAATTTTAGCAGTATGGAAGTATATTTTCTGAATAATTTCTGTAATTCACTATCGTAACGTTGATTGTAATTTTCGTATTTAGAAACGATTACAACTATTTTGTTTCTACGATTTTAAAATGTCGACCTAATAAATAATAAATAATTTCGTTGATACAGTCATCGTCAGAGTAAGGGTCCCTGATATATCGAAGCGACACTGTGTTATACTCATCGCCTTTGAAAAATATACGAGAGGTCTCCTTGTCTATTCACTGTTATAACACTTTTTGATCATCTGAATGAACAAGGCTCATGGAGTCTCCCGACAGAATTTTAACATACTTGACTGGACAGAAACTGTAGCTAGGTCGAGCTTCGTCTTCATGACTTTGCTTCATTCGCCTGTCTTTTTGAGGCATTTATCACGTCGGTCGGTGAAAAATTTCAACAGGACGGTCACCAAATTTAGTGGTTATTGATACATTGAAGAGATCATTATCCGACGTACCAGGGACCCCTACATACTGATCAGCCAAAGTTGTCTATTATAAACTGTGGTAAGAAAAAAAAACTGTCCTGTTGAAATTTTTGAATTATGTCTGTGGTAACATGGCACAATGTGATAATGCATAAACGGAACATTCTTTAAAATTCTTTTTTTCTTTCTTTTTCTTTTTATATTGATAACAGATAAAAGTTATTGTCACTTCATCATTGACTTTGGAATCGCTCATACGGTAGTGAAATGATTAGCCGGTCAGCAATGGTGAGGCGACAGTTTCACTTTCTGAGCCCCAATTTATACAACAAAGTCAATAAAGAACTGAACATCTATCCACGTACGTTAAGAGAATGTAAAACAGTCACAGGCAATTGGTTACACACCCTCACTTATGAAGAGTTAGAAACCTTTATCAAATCCTAAATATCCTATATCAAATTCTTCCTTCCTTCCGAATTACACAAACTCATGACATACAATCACGCATAGAAGTGCTCACACACACACACGACGCACATTCGCTACACTTGCACACGGACATTCACTACACATACAAATACATATCCCATTCACATACATACACATATCACATATCTACACAGATAGCAGATCAATGGTAAATTGTGTTTCGTAACCCCAACATTTTTATTATTTTTGTTAATTATTAATTTTTATATACATAGATAGTTAACTTTAGCTTATGCTCTGTTTCTGTATACTGGAACGCTGATGCTTTTGACCTCTTGGAGGTGGGCGTTAATGGCTACGACACAGTTATATAACTAATGTAGCTATTATCGTACACAAACGTACTGTAAACCTTTTTTAGTTCCAATAAATATATTTTGAATTTTTTTTTGAATGGTGGTAGGCTGACTGCCCAGGATGCGTCAGACGCTCTCAGAGGGCAAATTCGTGTAAATTTTGTGACGCGCCGATCATATTCCACTGACACTCGAAAGTGACGCGAGCGTATCTCACTGAATCTATGAGAATACCAAACGTATTGTTTTGATCAAAATTATACTGCAACTGCGCGGCAACTGCATTTCTTTAGTTACGTGAATTAGCCTACAGAGTTCGTTCCTCGTGGAACCTCTTTCGTTGCCCAGTGCCGATTGGTTTAATCTAAATGTCTCTAAAAGCCTGCGTAAAAATTCGAAGTAACTTCTTGCAATTTTCTTGTATGTATAATGTACCTAGTGTTTATATACCTATTATGTATATAATTATATTTGTTGATATTGTATACATTCCATTTTACACAGCTTTTTAAGACGATCATGTACGTGATTTATGCAATGTATTGTTTTTAATTTTAAGTTTTATACCATCAATGTATTCCTATTGTGATGTCCAAACATAGTGTAATCTAATTATTATTTCAAAATAAAATGAATTAACTTTAAAATTTACATTTTATTTAAGTTGGTACCTAGATGATTAATTAAACACAACGACGTTGACATTTGCAGCTCCTTATATTTTTTAACCTCCGACAAAAAAGACTTATAAGTTTGTAGTGTGTATCTGTGAGTCTGTTGGCATCGTAGCTCCAAAACGGATGGACCGATTTCAATGCAGTTTTTTTTTTAATTGAAAGCTAGTTATAGTTACAGCTTTTTTCTAATTGGAATCGGGGGCTTTTGACGGTTAGGTTATTACCTTAGATTATATAAACCTCAAGATCAAGTGACACGCACACATCGTTAGTGTGAGAGGGTGGCGAACTTATACATTAGTCAGTAGAAAGAGCGAGAAAGACTATAATGAACGCCGTTTAACCACTTTTTTGATATGAGCACATTTGTCATTTAGACATTTTGCAACCAAAATTGACGTCGGGTTGTTGTTATTCTATCAAAAGTTATTAATTAATTAATTTTAACAGCCTGAATTACTTGCTGTGGGTGTTCTTCTGATAGTGTAATCATAATTTGATATTATCAATGTGAACATGGTGGTCTGCAGTGTCCTTGGATGCAAAAACCGAACAAAAAGTGCTGCCGGTAATGTTACGTTTCACAGGTACGTTTTACTGCAATTATATGCTAAAATTGCTTTGTTTGTGATTAGGTGAATATCCGTTATACATATAAAAATAATAATACAATTCAAATAAGTCGATATTATCAATTAATAAGAATTTATAGGTAATAATTGATTCCATAACCTCTAAATCAAAAGTCATTCAGTGTGCTCAGTTTATGGCCTTTGAAATACCCAAAAATACGGGAAATCTGAATTGACTTTCGAATTTTCTATTAAATAAAAACCTATGAACCTTAGTCAGAATTGTTAACAAAATTCAGTCGTTTTTCAATTTTATAGATTATTTTCCCTTTAAATCGATTTTATCCCGGTCATGAAAAATATATCTTATGCAAAAACTTAATTGTCTATACTTTCAACAGCTCTCCAATGGATCCTGCAGTTGGGCCCAGCAGCGCCATGTCGTCTGCGTAGTTAAAGCTGTTAATACAAACACCACCAACCCGACATCGAACACTCATGCTGCTAAGATCGACTATGAGGTTATTAACATATAGGTTGAAGAGCCTGGAAGAGTAAAAAGTAAAAACTGACTTCAGAAACTAAAAAGTATAAAATAATTTTCTTAAAAAACTTTTCTGAAGTCAGTGCCACTATCAAGCTAGCTGCATTGAAGAATTTTAAAGGCCCCGACTTCAGAAGCTGATAAGTTTTTTAAGAAAATTATTTTATACTTTTTAGTTTCTGAAGTCAGTTTTTACTTTTTTTTAAAGTTTATAATGCATAAAATTGATGAATATTAAAAAATAAACTATTCGATACATCTCAGTTTTATTTATGGGAAAATTGGGCTCAATCTGGTAACATTCACACACACATGCACAAATTAAACACCGATATAAAACTGGTTACACTGTCACTTCATCTAGAGGTTTACATAATCTAAGGTTATTACAAATTAATTTTAAGGATAGCGCCATCTATGATTCATCTTCAATATTAAAATACTGAAGATGAATTTTCCGGAACTAAAGTTCCGGAAAATTCCGTCAGATGGCAGTGACTGTACCCACAATTCTTAGCGCTGAAGAAACCGAAGTGTACTTTGAGTCGATGCATGACGACATCCTGAAAGTCGTTTCATTTACTCGAATATAGATGACGCTACATGACGTCTATTAACGGGAAGTTCAAGGGAAACCGTACTATTAGTACCCTTTTCACGTGTTCTATGTACTAACCTAGTAAACATATTTGTAGAAATATGTAGGTAAATCGTGCACATAATTAATTATGTATGTAATAATATAGTAGTTGTTGTGAAAAGTAACTTATCAATTCACAGATCCTCATTTCAATTTGTTACTTAGATCTAAATAATTTATCTATATCATGTCATTTTTTACTCATGATATACCTACACAATAGCGAAATGAAGTAAAAAGAACTTTTTACTCCATATCTTTTGTTCAGCATATAAACTCATGTATCCTAGTATTCACAAGTACCTACAGACTACATGTAGGTATCTCGTTTTATTTTCGTTGAGAGAACGGGACAGATATACTACTACTATTCATAATGTCAAACGTCATTACAACTGAAAGGCAAACAAAAGAGCGCACACGAGAGCTTTTACATACAGTAGGTACCCATTTCCACCGTTAGAGGCGCCACTGCAGCTCAAAAATACAACGAAAATGATAAATAGCCTCACGTCCGGACTACGAAAACATATTTATTAGATAGAAACACATTAAATACTTCCAATAAATCATAGCAATGGACCAAATGGAAGTTTTATAGGTTAAAAATTGTGTCAAAGCTTTCAATGTCATTGTCCTTTACATCAATTTCCAGCGAACGAAGCAACTGTACCAATTAACAGGGATCCGTTAGGAATGAATATTTGTGTGTAGCTTAAACATGTCATGGTTGTGGTAAGAAAAATATGCGATAGTATTAGAAAATGGACGCGGTACACCTGTTCTTGAACGCGCGGTGGACGCGGCGCGCGCCCGAATCCTATTGCGATCGTTATGCTCGGCAGCGGGCAGCGCGCGTGCGCGTGGCTGGCCGCCCGAAGCCCGTCAGTCGGCCGCGAGCATCGGGCCCCTACATACCTTGCCCAAAAATCCGCCGCCTAAAGGTACCCACCACACCCGTACTATTTTAAAACCGTTCGAGACATCGCGCATGCGAATATCGATCCGCCTCACTCGGAATGGTCCCCGTATCTAGGTTAACCGGCTAAAATTAAAGGTGCGTTCCGAATTCAAGGTTGTAACCGCCGGCGCAGCTCCGAAATAGAGCTATCGTGCATGGAAAATGGAAAATATGTACCCAACGCACGTTGTCTTTAAGGGCGATTATCGCGTGCGTCAAACGCCGTAATGGCGGTCGGGAATTATGTAAGAATCGTACGTTGTTGTTAGAAAAAAAATGAAATTCCTATGTGTACGTGTAGGTTGAGGTCTGCTGTCGAACTAACGTCGATGTTTAATCGATAGAGCTGCGTATTGCTATAATCGGGAGTGACGGTGTTAATATATCGTCGAAGCTTTAGTTTTTGTCAATATAACGTTTTGGGAGTGTCTCCGGATGGTCAGTAAGTACAAGCGTGTAGAATGAGTGTTCCAACGTGAAAGATAAATATAAACCGAGCTGTCCAGTGTACACGAGCCGAGAGCTGCTAAAACTTTGTACATTACATGAGAGCATGTTACATCAATTTCTGTAGACGCCACTCGGCTGTGCCAACAGTATCCCAGAGCTTTTCACTATATTAAACTCCTCAAGGACACAATGCAAGCTGCTAGCACAATAACCTTTACAAGGCCCTAAATTAGGGCGATTTATGGCGCTCATAAAACCATAGAGTTAACCTAATTTCCACATCACAGCTTTTATTAGTAACTTGTATTACTGTATCAGTAATATAGAACAAATGCCATGAGCCATGTTATTTCAATATCGTCGACATACATTTCAAGTATTGATTGGAGAGTCAAAACCTCGTTTTCATTCTGAAGGTTCAATTTTCCCTCAAAATCTTTGATATTTTCTATTATATTCATAATCATTTTATAATATAGACAATCAACATCCTATTTCATAATAATTGTGAATGGTTATTCAGTACAAAAGTTACCAGTACTCGTAATTTTAGTACTAACCTAGAAATATAGCTACTGTATTTCCGCACACAGCCAATAGATGTCGCCACATGCTGCTATCGACTTTTCCGAGGGAATGCTAATAAATATGCCTCTTTTAATTAAGTCCGACATATTATTTTAAATAAATTTTATTAATTAAAACTATTAACGTAACAAATAGGTGTGCCAACATTTCTAATGGTCGTCAATTTCCGTCAAGAAATTCTGCTAATGTTAGTTCATTTTAATTAATTATCATATTCTGATTTATTATTCTATAAGTTATAGATTTATTTTTCAATTAGATGACATTTTAATTAACTCCTTTAAAATGTAGTTAAGTGGACACGGTACGTGTATTTTTTTTAAATTATGTCTTCATATTGGAATAAATCTAGAAGTCGCCTTTTTTCTCTAACATTTCCTTGACCTTATTTCCTGAATTTAATTACAAACTTAACACCTTTTTGCTGAATAAACTCCATCAATTCTAAGTCTATTCATCATCAGATTTAATTTATATTTAACCACAACCAGTCTACGCTACGAAATTTAATAATCTATTAAATTTTCCCTTTTCTTTTTAAACCCAGATGTTTATTCTATAGATGGTCCATATAATTTAAGGGATAGCCTTCAGAGAGCACGCGCGGTCGCTGTACCACCGAAGGCCGCCGTTCGCCCAAATTCTAACAACACATGTAACCGTATTACCTGCCTATATTGATATTCCCTAGAAATTGGGTCGCCAAGGTCATATAGCAGTCGCTCCATGTACAATACTGATATCAGCCGCATCTGGATTCTGGGGAGACTGGGAGCTGACCCCAACGTAGGGATGGCTTGGCAGTTGATGATGTAATGAGTCCTTTACACAGGGGCCCATATTTGACCCGCTTTATCCTCCATTGGTGGGTTACTAAATACTTTGATACACCTCTTGTGATCCGAAGCAGGCATGGAAGTAAAATTATGTCGATATTTTAAAATTAAACAATTCTTCGAAGCCAACCCCTACAACAAATCTTTCTCTCATGCTTTCTTTTTTCTATTTTTGTACCAATTTCCTTACTTTTTCCGCTGTAAGCTCTTTAAACACCCATTCTTTGCAAGAGCCAAGAAAGTCTCATATCCACAAAATTTAAAGCTGAAAAGTACCTACAATGGCGGATGTAAAACCATAATTTTTCATTTAATTCAAGTTATTCGATTAATAATATAACCGGAAGTTTCAAAACATTTAAATTTTTACTGAACAAGATTTCAGGTACCTACAAAATTTAATTTTTTGAAGGACATTTCCTAGTATTACAGTAAGTTCACTCATGGATGGACATTACCACAAGATTTTCTCATGAGTTTGATATCGATTGTTAAATTAGTTATCATTTTATACATTCATACATTTTAGAAAAAATCCTGAAACAAATTTAACTATGGAAGTGCAAATAAATGTACTCAGTATTATAATCCTAGGCGTCATTGACGAACATTTGGTCATGATAGTTAACGGTACCTACACTTCTACCTAGCCCTTCAGTGATAGCAAGCGTGAAAGATATAGTCTTCCTATAAAATTATTAGTGTGTTAATTTTATCACTTGTAAGAACGAAGCGAAGATACATTACGTACCAATTGAGTTATTTTAGATTAACTTTTCACCTTAATGTGAAACTTACCTAAATCCTTACAGTAGATAAAAAAACAAAAACCATAGCAATTTTTTATTAAAATGTATAATTTTCATATTACTCATTAAATAACCTATAACTCTTACATAAATTACCATTATCAGGAAGATAAATTATTTAGGGATAAAACTAGATAAGAAAATATTAATCATCTTGAAAGTGTCCCTCGAATTCTCTCATAAAATAATAAATAAATAGCTCCAGGCCATTACTGTCCCACTGCTGGGCTTGGGCTGCTTCTCAGAATGTAAAGGGTTAAGCACTAGCCTTCAGTTACATATTCCCGTATAAAAAAATGTTTGTTTCGATTATTATAAGATCCTACTTTATAAGCGGAAATCCTTTTAAGGGCGAATATTTATGTGAAACGAAATCCATTGAGTCTAAAATTAAAACAATTTAATAACAAATAATCTCTTGTATCGTGGATGCGTTCACTTACAGACAAAAATCTCATAAGCACAAAACATCAAATAATAAGGATTCAGAATAAATATTAATTTTACTGGCCATTTTTACGTCCACTGCTGGATATAGGCCTCTCCCATAGATGTTCCTGTCGAACGACTTTGAGCCGTTTTCATCTCGACTCCCCGCGATCTTTACTAGGTCATCCGTCCATCTAATGGGGGGCCGTCCTACAATTCTCTTTACGATCAGTGGTCGCCTATCGAGAACCTTCTTTCCCTAACGGTTGTCAGTCCACCCAGCGGCCATATTGATCATTTATTACACTTAATTACTTCTTTTATTTCCTTAAGAGATCCAACCCCAGACCCTTATCGCCAGAAAGTCAAACCCACTGCGCCAATCGGGTCTAAAATAATTATTTTCATTTACAAAAAACGGTGTACATAATTATACATGTTTCAGAATCCAATTTCTTAAACAATTGCGTCGAGATGAATCAATAAAGATTAAATTTTCGGTTGGCAACAACGCACGGCTGTAGTACACTCTTTGACCCCTGACATTAAGCGAACGAGGGCAGAGGTCGCCAATCTTGGGTCGGGAATAGGATAACTTTTATGTTAAATATTCCCATGTTTTGCTTAGTTTGTTGAATATTCAGTTAAATTCGCGATTAACTTCATTCAGAGTAGGGCAGGAATCTCAAATAGGAGGAGAAGGTGGGAAACCAAATCCCTGTACCTTTTTCATATTAATTCGTTACGCTGAGAACGGGCGCGCTCGCAAGCTACAGATTTTCTATTGTCTACTTTGCGTAGCTAAGATAACATTTTAAATTCTCTTGAATTTAAAAACTTCTAAAACCACTCTGATTTGATTTAAGTTTGCATCACTTTCATAATCAAATAATATTTTTATTTTTTCCTGTCGTACCTACAGCAGAAAAAAAAAAAAAAAAACAATCGGCACTAAAAAATAAACGGGTTGACCCGTTTTCCATGACAGAAGTAGTTCTGGAATTAAGGCCATAGTCAGGAAATCAGGAAAAATTTGAATATTTCAGGATTTTTTGAAAGAGAAAGAATAAATAATTGTAAATAAATTTATTGAATCACATTACTTTTGTAACCAAAAAATATTTTAAAGTCATTACTTTCATTCGTCGTTCATTAACGAGATGAGTAAATTAAATATTATACCTATTCAATTCGTGTTATATATATATAACATTCAACGCATGTCTAATAATTATATTATTCAATTAATATAAAATGGCGATTAAAAATTATCATTTTTTTAACCTTTAGGGACCAAAATGTTTAGGTACATTAGCTCGTATCTACATAATATACCTTTATTTGCCCAAAACATGGTATAATTTTTTTATTCCCGTACCCATACCTCCGTCACATTTTTCTGACAGTCATGTAAAAAATACAAGATGGCTCCGTATGTTAGAACACAACCATTTTTTAGAAAACACACAGTTAATTTAAATTGCGATAAGTTACTCCTACGACTTGTCGGCGCAAGCGCGGCTGCTGAGCGTAAAGTCCTGGCTTCGATTCCCGAGTCCGGCAAAATTGTTATTGGATTTTTCTGTTATGGCGACGATTTGAAAATGTTGGCAGCAGAGATCTCAATATTTCTCAGCAATTATAAAACATTTGGAACTGATATTTTTGTATATCATTTATCGTGTCTTTGCCATCATTTTATTTAGTAATTACTTTACATGATTGGTTAACTTTTAGGTACAGCAGAGGAAAAATATCAAAAACTGCTTTTTAAAAACAGAGATTTTCATTCTACAGCGAAACGAGACCGATTTAAGCTTCTAAATTTTCTTTATAAATTAGTTTAACAAACACTTCAATATGTTAATTGGATTTTATAAAATTAACGATAGTCTTTATTTTAAACGACAAATACTGCTTTGACGCAATACTGATAAGGTAGCTTCCGCGCGTTTTTGTATGCAACTGATTTGAGAATAATTGTTTACCACAGCGTCGCCTTAATAACTTCCAAAAGCAGCCTGGAGTGATGTGCCCGGATGATGGCAATAGGGTCCAGAGATTCCATGGCACCTAATAACGGCATCAGCGAAATGTGGGTGTAAACCGTACACGTCTACCTAACCTTTTGGGAAATACAAGCGTGATGCTATGTTACCCCCAATTTCGTTAACCGCATTGAATAATTACGTGTTATTTATGCGAATTAATTATATTTTTTATGAGCGCAGGCGCTGATGCTGTGTGCTTAGGATACGTGTGGTACGTACGACGAGTACGTGTGAATACGAGTTTGTTTTATATTGCCGATATCTCGAAAATCTTTTCAGTATGCAAAACCTTTTTTGTATACTTTTGTATTCTTATACACCATATATCATAGATCGGCAACGCATCGGTGACTCCTCTGGTGTTGCGGATGTTCATGGGCGGCGGTGATCACTTACCATCAGGTCAACCCGTTTGCCCCCAATAATAAAAATTAAAAATTGGTGAGAGAAAAAAATCGGAGACAAAACCATCTCTTTACCGTTTTCTCTCTCGATTTTACGTTTTGTCTTCTGTCGAAGAGACAAAAGTTGAAGAAAACGGATTTAACGAAAGAAAAATGTGTGACGAAACCATCCCTACATGGCGGGCGGGTAAACCCGTTTCCTCGACCCTTTGTCTCCCTGACAGAAGAGAAAACGTAAAATCGAGTGAGACACGGAAAAAGAAAGTTTTTGCCCTGGATTTTCTATCTCCTTTTTTTTCCTTGAGAATAAAAAGGTTAGGGTCGATGATGAATTAATACCTACGTGACTTTACACACGAAGTGTTATAAACATAAACTTATTAGTAATAAGTTTATGGTTAAAATACACATTAACCTACATACATTTTTACACCACTTTCCTGTACAAATCATTTATGTAGGCAGAAACATAAGCCACAAATATATTATCTACAATAATTATGCAGATAGTTACGAGTAGGTAATTCGTTAAATTCTCAAAAAAAAAAACCATTATTTAAAATGCACTGAACAAAGCAATAGGATTTACAAGCTGATTGCTTTGTGAATGAATATGACTTGAATAACACAGTAATATTTCTAATCTAATTTAGCTTTTTTTAATCTAATTTCTGCTCAATCATCATCACTAGCCTGAGGTAATAAAAGACTGATCTTTATCCACCGAGTATAAGCTTCATAAGTTTAAGGTTTAAGGAATTTATTTTCATAAAGACTCAAAGCCACTTCCAAGTAGGTAACCGTTACAGTATAACGCCCCTCTTTTCAGTTCTGTGCATAATAGATAATTAGATATTCACTTTTTCCATATTACTAGCTGTAAATGGTCATTTGGCCAATATAATTCTGGAGTATACTCGTATATCTCACCATGGGTCGCCCCAACTTCCGCAACCTTTCCATAAAAAAAAGATTTAAATAAAAATAACGCTTTGTAGTTTCACAACAAATAGCGTTCTAAGAATGTTACATATAAATCGAATAATCCCCTAATCAATAAATAGAAAACTAAAATAATATAGTAACCATAAACCCACAAATAAATTCTGCTACTGGATAACAGATGTCGCTGTTCGACGCATCATGGCGGTTACCTATTTAGAATAGAATAGAATAGAATAGAATATATCTTTATTTCTCATCATCACAGAATCATACATTAATAGAAATACACGTAAAATAGAGACTGGTGTCTGATGTAGGTAGAACCTGTATTACAGATCACCAGGCTAATCCTCCATGGAGACACATATAAATTTAATATATTGTATGTAACTTTACTTTGTAACTTCAGAGATGCACCGCACTTTGGTGACTTACTTAACAAACAAAATCGCGAACGTACATAAAACAAAGAATTAAAATACATTAGGTATATTAAGTAAAAAAAGTTTAAAGAATCAATAAAAATTAAAATTAAAAAAGGAATTATAAAGTTGGACAATTATGTGTTTTTGTATTTATTTGTACTAATCGAATTGATTGTTTTACTGGTTTCGCATTAAAATGATGGTGTTTGTTATTTGGAATTTAGGAGTATATTATACAGGATGACAGGTTAGACGAGGAAAATATTGAAAGGTATTGTACTTATCATTATGAACAACTTTTACTAGGGGACCAAACCGGAAATCGCGAAATAAATCACCTGTACCATATAAATAATTCAATATTTTCTACTTCGACTAAATGTACGGACGGAACGGCAGATTTTTTTTCGCGGTTTCATGTTTAGTCCCATAGTAAAAGTTGTTCATAATGATGAGTACAATAATTCCTTAAAGCACTTTTAGTTCATTATCAATAGCAGGATATTATAAAAGCCGCGGCCCGAGTCCCACTACGGGGCGCCATTAGCCGTGTGGTTGATTATTGCCTGGCTTGACTCAGCCACCAGGCCCTCTGGTCTCGCCATTTGACCGATTAAGCAGGGAAGCATCCCTGAGCAGCCTGTGAGAGACGTACCAAAAATGTGGTGAACCCTGTGTCAGGTTATAGCAATTCTTTCCGACTTACGGATACTGTAATTTTTTAATTTATGTGTCTGCATGTTAGATCCTTTGTGATAGTTATTATTATTATTTATTTTCAGCCTGCGTTGTCCCACTGCACGGCAAAGGCCTTCCTCTCCTTTTCCCACTCACTTCTGGTTTTTGCTAGTAAGGGTCAGTTTTTTCGGTAGGAGTCAAGCTCGTCCCTCCATCTTGGCCTCGGTCTGCCGCGATGCCGTTTAATGTTACTGGAACCAGTTGTGATAGTTACGTAAAAAGTCTTATTTACTGCCAACTTCCATATCTGCCAGAGCCAGCCTGTTTGCTTGCCTTCTAGCTTGTTTTAAGCCTGAGAGAAGCACTAACGTATGTTTAAAATTGGACATTGATTGATTCACGTTTATTCTAAAGTTGGTTCAAACGTGAACAGTTGAGTAAGTACCTTCCTCGCTCAATATACCGCGAGCGCAGGGTTACTGCTTCTTTGACTTTGAAATAAGTATCATAATTTTATAAGCCGAAACATGTAAAAAACGGAATTCAAACATAATAATTTCGTTTATCATGACATCGAGACGAAACCGTGTCCTCAAAATAAAATTAAATATTTTTGGTAGCTCGACACAAATTGATAACAACAAAATAATATTATTTAGAAATAATAATAATCTTTATTTATCAGATAACAATGGATCTAATGTGTTAGTAACAATCAACTTATTCTATATTGGTACATAATAACTAGAAGAGACTTGAAATGCACCGATATTTCCTTCGAGACGAATTTCTTGTGTGACGAATCGACTAACAACTCCAGTAGTAGATGATTAAGTACTTACAAGCTATCTTAGGTATAATTGATATAGTAAAAATGATTTATTCTAGCACATTATCCGCCATTAACATTGTCTGCCTGCATACCTAGTCCTAGATACGATTGTTTCATGAGTTTCATACATAAATGGATGAGATAAGGAGCCCTCAAATTGGCAAGCCTCTCCAGATAACCTCATTAGCTGCCGGCGCTGTTGTGATATTCCAATATACTCCATTTTCACGTATATTAGAAAGAAAATACATTTATTAGACATCACAAACAAGTAAAATTTACATGATTTGATAAATAATATAGCGAATATTATTGATTTATAAATCGATAGTGGAAATGAAAAATGGCTAAAGTGCTAAATATGTAAACTTTACAGGAACACAATTTAAAGTTTTTAAAATGTGTTCCGACACTAAGCCTGGGTTGCATCTTACTTTAACTATAACAAACATCGAATCTTCAGTTAAAGTACCGGTTTAAGCAAAAAAATTGTTGCACCATTTCACAATTGTTAGCTAACGTCATAATTTTAACTGTAACCATTAACCGCCCACGCTTCGCTGGTTATTGTTATTGTTAATGTTAACTATTTGGAACTACTGTCAGACGCGTCGAATATAACCAAATACAACCAGATATAAAACGTCTTGTCAATTGTCAAACTTTTAACTTTAACTTTTATATTTTACATGACGGTGCAACAGTAGATAGTTTAATTCTATGGTCATTGTTAATGTTACTTTTAAAGTTACAAAAAGTAAGATGTTTTTACAGACTCCCCTGGGTCTTTTTTAGGGATGCAAGCGAAGAAATTTTAATCCTTTAAAAAATCCTGTCTGCTCTATCTCGACAGATTGCACTTAACTTTTGGCATAATTTCGACCAATCACTCTGAAGCACACCTACTCACAAAGATGCAAAGCTCATCTCTCCATGCGAAGTCTACCTAAATTCATTTCAACTATTTACTTTATTATTATATTTGAGTTCCCTTCATTATGGTTGAGCTTAGCGATGCTGACGCATGCGTCATGCTCGTGAACGGGTGCCGTCTGTCGGGACTGGTCAGCTTGTAACTGCCATGGCAATCTTATTTAGACGCAAATCCTTATTATCCTATTCTCAATTTTTATTCAAATTAAATTACATTATTCTTGCAGCTCTTACGCATAACATTGTACTAATCAAGATTGTAATCTATTATTTTAAAAGAGCATCCGTAAAGTTTCTTGCCGGTTCTTCTGTGCAAGTGTCAAGTGCCTGAATCTGGTTTTCATGAAATAAAGATATATTTTATAATTATATTCAATTCTTCCGTTATTTGCAGTAGACATTTTTACAGTACCTAACATGACATTTTTAATATTTCACACAAAAATAATTGACCCTGTATCAATTTCCTTATCAACTCAAATGTCAGATGAAGACCTTTACCCCCTTACCATCGAGTTGGCACCTGACAACTATCCGCGATAGAAACGTCAAACAACATAATACCTGTTACTAACCAACTTACTGAGAACTACGTAAATAGGGGCAGTAGGAACTTTATGATATAGGAAGCAGGGCTCAAGTTTTGTTGGTTGGTTATACAATGCATGTCAGTAAGGTTTTATCGCTCAGTATCTGTTTCCTAGGGTAGTTTGTGGTGTAAGTAGGAATAGAGGCGGTCCATGTACATATTTATTAACGCTTTTCATACATAAACTGTGGGAGAAAAATCACCTTCAGAACTACAATGCTCTGTCATGACAAGATATCGGTCGAGACACGGTTAGCAGTCCAGATTTGTCGAATCTTCTGCAGAAACTATTTAGCGTTTAGCTAAGAACTATGGTCGAATTTTTATTCGGACGAAGAAAACTGACCGGAGTTAAATGTCCTTCAAAAACCTACAAAAAGGTGGTGCCTAAATAAAATAAGACATACCCATAAATGCACATAATGTGTCTTATTACAGTAGATCGTAGATTAACGACTCGGCTAAGCTAAATACAACAGAAAGCGTTGGAGCGCAGGACAACGCGCATACTTTCGGCCAACTCCAGATCAATACGTTGGCAATAATCTTTTTACTTGGCAAAGTCACAATCTACTGTACAGCGTGTAAAAAAAATGGCGTAAATCCTTTAAACAACGCGTTCTACTTAGTATAGACAACTTTTGGGACCAACCAGGAAATAGCGAAAAAATATCTGCTGTTCCATATAAATAATTCAGTAATAATACTCGACTAAGGGCTATGTTCTCCGACAGTATGACTAATGTTTAAAATTAAATCAGCTGATTACCCATACAAAAATTTATGTTTAAACGGCTGATTTTGCTCTAATCGTCTGTTACGTTGTCGGTGAACTTGGGCCTAAATGTATAGAACAGCATTTTTTTTTTTTTTCTCTATTACTTTGTTGTTCAGTTCCAAAATGTCGTTCATATGCAGTAGAAGTTTAAGGGATTTATAAGATTTTTGTTACAGGTTTTTTTGTTTGGTTTTGTCATTTAAAACTCAGTGTAAGCGCAACCTGAACGAATATTATCATGTTATGTACCATGGTCATCTTCTTATCGCATCGTCGTTTAGAAGACTACCACGCGTTACGAGGTAGCCTTATTGAGGTCATCTTCCGTGCAGATGCAAGACCACTAAGGTCTGCTACAGACGATGCCAAACAACTTACGCAAGTATTATATTTATTTCAATTAAATCGGCAAAATTGGGCTGTGACGGAATTAGCCGTTGGAACCTCTTGTTTGTGTTGTACCATGTACTGTAATGAGTTCATCGTTATTTTTCCTTACAATGATGACCACAATTATAATTTTTGTAGGTTAGTAACTAGGAAACAATAATAATTATAGGTTAGAAAACGCCCTGTTACTGAATGTCACTTCCTCTGGGTATAATTACAATATTTAATAAATTGTATGCGTGACATTCGACAATTTGACGTAATCATTAGTAATTGTTTTTAAAACTACCCAAAAACAAAATATACCCATACACAGGATTTCTCATGAGGTAAATATTTATTTAGCTCTCTCGCTCGCTCTTCATGAACGGAGATATGCGCCTTTTTCCACGTTGCGCGCCGCTTTGCGCTCTGCGCGACTTTCCACCTCTCCATAACCGAGTCTCTCGGCAGTCGTTCAAAGCATTTTGTTTGTGAAATGTATCACCGCGAAGTATCGTGGGTCTACACAAGGCCGGCTCGCTCGTTGTATGGAGTAGCCCTTCTGTACCTGATTATTTTGTGCCTAGGCCGTAGACCCAATTAACATGGGGTTGATTGGTGTAAAAATGCGTGACATTTGTCAATTAATAATATTAAGAATTGTTAAAAAAATCTCATAAGTATAATATTTTGTAAGTTAAGTTCAATATTTCTGAGTTACAAATTAGTCTATGTATAGCATTTTTACCAACAATATAATTTTAAGCTAGGTTTGGTATTAAAATATTTAATTAAGCATGTAACATGCATACATATAAGGGTTACCTATAACTTATAACATAAGTATTTCCTTACACTAGCAGTATATTTTCTACAATTACTACATTATTTACTACAGCCTACAGCAGACATAGCATGACCTCCATAGAAATGGGTTTTGTCTATGGAATAATAGACAAAATGACAGATTGTAGAAATATTTCTATTCTTCGGTAGAATTTGGTAGAATAACTACTTCACTAACTACTTCCCCGTTGCTATAGAAAGAATATTTTGTCTTTGTCTACGTAGAAACGCGAGTCTAGATGTCGAAATGGATAGAAAGAGCTTTGTCTATTCTTTGAAGAATATAAATAGAAATGGTCATGCTACGGGTGGTGTGCTGCGATGGAACTCTTCGATATAAAAGCGTAAAATGTAAAAGTATGGGACACAGTTGGCACAGTAGAGGAGGCTAACACCACCACAATAACAAGTTTAATAATAATGAATAGATGCGAAGTTATAACGGGTGACGATGTACCTTTAAAGAGAAAATAAAATTATACATTAATTTAAATAAAATTGTTGACAAAAAGGTTAAGTGCGTGCGTATTACTCGCATCCGGCGTGCATGTATGAAAGGATGCATGGATGTGAAAGAAGCAAAAGGGGGTTAGGGACCGTAGCACGTGGCGTTATCCAGTCTCTGACTACCCTCATAGTAATTAGAAATATGTATGTAAAATCGTTATTAGCGGTGTATTGTTTTCCATTTTCCATGACACGAAATAATAATGTAGTTAAATATTAACTGAAAATAAACTATGTACACAAAGAGTCTGTATCTGCATTCTATATATTCCTACAGAAAATAACAATTAAACGACAGAAGAAACAAATTATAATAAAATACTTAAAAGTTTATTAAGAGCCATTTTCACTAACAATATAACAGATATTTAACACGCCGTTTAAAAATATGTTTTATACTGATAAACGGCTGATTTTATTTTAAACATCTGTTAGTTTCTCGGTGAACATAGCCCTTAAACACCTTCGAATTCTGGAAGGCTGATCAAGCTTAATCAGCTGTCAAATATCATGTCAACTTGTTAACTGTGACTTGATGTTGAGTCGATCGCCAATACTCCTCATAGGTAACATAATTAACTTATTTGTGTTTTTTGTATTTCAGGTAAGTTTCGTGGCTAGCTTCACCTCGATGTAAATACAGGTAACCAGTATTTAGATTTTTATTATTTAAATGTTTTATACTTACCGTGTCCATTAATTAGTCTAGAGGTCGCAAGTGCGTGGTTCGATTCTCAGAGTAGGCAATATGATATTTAGTACTCCGAGTTTTTCTCGAACTCGACAATAGTTACCGTCAAGCCCGTCAAGCGAAATATGTATAAAAACAAACATGCGCGCGCATTAATTTGAGTGAACTTCTAACGAACACGAACTGGCTTTACGATAACTACGGTCGACAAAAACTTAGTACCTATAGGAGTACAGTTTTTCTGTTAGAAAATGTCTTTCTTTTACGGAAAAAATGTATTAAACTGTTAAAGTTCACATCAATTATTCACTCTCTTTTATCGGGACGTCTTATTACATAGACGTATTTTAAAAATACACCAGACAAACTGACATCATTAAAACGTTCATTTAGTTTATTAAATCAACATTTTTCTGAAGGACAATGTCTGCTTTTTAATGTTGTGTGTCGTCTGCTAGTCATCATAATCGTCATCACAAATGATCATCATTTCCACATGATATTAACAAAAATCTAGTAAATTCTAAATTTTAGTTTAGTTTAGGTTTAGATTTAGTTTTAGTTTAGTTTAGATTTTAGTAGTAGACTAGATTTAGGTTTGAAACCTAAATCATTTTTAAGAGTGTAGCAGAAATACAGGATATTTTTGTATGTAGTGCGCAAAATGTGCAGAGTGATTCAGTGTCTGTTCCTAAACGCAACCGCAGTACAATTACTTGAAATTAGGATAGGACTAGGCTTGCCAACTTTTTTTAGAAGTAATAAAGAATAAAAGGTCCTAACTTTCTAGTTCCGATCCTTTTAAGGGGTTATTATAGTCATTATTATACACAAATTTTACTATGGGCTGGGACCTACCCTGAAATTATGAAGAAATTCACAGCTGTTCCATACTAATAATTCAATATTACTCGACTAAATTGTATGGGACAGCAGATATTTTTTCGCGATTTCAGGTTTGGTCCCATAGTAACAGTTGTTCATAATAATGAGTACAATACCTATGTATGTGCGAATAATAGTCAGATTTTCTTTGATCCTAAATACCTGCCTATTTATTTTCCCGAGAACTGTCATCTTCTGGCTACTAGGTACCAGATTACTTACACAAGTTCTAGTCTTAATTAAGGTCTTCAAAATATCAAAATATTTAGTGAACCTAATTATAAAATTAGTGGGAATATTCTTATCTATGAACACCTCGAATGCGGTAAGATCTGGTCATAATATCATTATTAGAATTGTATAGTTTTTAAGGTAAAGTATATTTGCCTGTATAATTCCACACAATTATCTAATAATTTCTATTGGTAAAATCTCCATGATCTAAAGATCTACATATAGCAAAAAGACACAAATGACTCGTACGCCTATATATATAAAAACATCCCGTCTATGATATTAGCCAATAAATTTAAAACCATGTCAACTAACCTATTAAATAAATTTAAAAATAAATTACAATACCTATCAACAGCTGGCAAACTAACCCAAAAAGAGCCAATTCTCGTCAAAAACAGCCAATATCCGGGCGAGAGAGTCGAAATTACAATTATTTATAAAAATAGTTGATAAAATTCGCTTGTATAGGCAATTAAAACACATGGTGAGTGTCGCTTGGTCTATTTCTGTGCGCCCGCGCTGGACGTGCGCCAGAGCACGCGGATACAGACCAATAACATCGCAGACAAGACGCGAGCGTTGTCAAGGAACTATGACCAGTGATTGAGAAAAATAGGACTCAAAACCTTATACGCGTCGGTAGAAAGAATACCCTTTGATAATAGTGTCATGCACAGATATTTCTTACAGGATAAGCAAAAACAACTATACTTCGTTTGAAATAAGATTAGACACGTTTAACAAACCCTTTTACAGTGTATTCAACCGATTTTGACTTCTATTCCGTACGCATAAGGATGGCATTAAAAGCAAAAACGTATTTACGATAACAAATGTTTACTGCAGCTGTAATTTGTCATGTCACCAACGTAATAGAAGTCAAAATCGGTTGAATAAAGTGTAAATGGAGTTATTTAAATTTCTAATGTTATTTCGAACGGAGTCTAAGGGCCATGTCCGCCAACAGTATAACAGATGTTTAAAATGAAATCGGTTAAGGCCCAAGTTCACCAATAACATAACAGACGGTTAGTGCAAAATCAGCCTTTTAAACATGAAATTTTGTATGAGTAATCGACCGATTTCATTTTAAACATCTGTTATTTTGTTGGTGAAAATGGCCCTAATTAATAATAGTCTAAAACCTCACCACGTATCACCACGGGGTGACGATAAAAAGTTGATAAAAATCATCACGTGATCAATGGACGACCCCTATAAATAAATAAAAAATAAAATCATCTTTATTCAGGCAAAATACACCCATACACAAGAAATAATAATAAAAATGTTACACCAATTTTTTTTTGTAATATCGTAGTCATAATATAAAAAGTCGGCTAATATTAAAATGAAATAAATAATGCACAAAGAAATGAAATGTCAGACTATTCAAGTAATTACAAAATTAAATAAATCCAGCCCATTACTGTCCCACTGCTGGGCACGGGCCTCTTCTCAGAATGAGAAGGGTTAGTCCTTAGTCTACCACGTTGGCCTGAAAGCAGTGATCTGAGCACCTCTGACTTTTCAGATTCATGTGCGGATTAGAATTTGATTATCACTTGCGATAACGGTGAAGGAAAAACATCGTGAGGAAAACTGCGCATCTGAAAGGGCCGCATAAAGTTCTCGATGGTTTGTGTAGTCAGCCAACCCGCACAAAATTTAAAATGAAAATCAATCATACTAATGAATAAATAGGTAAATAACACAACTACAATAAAATCAAGCGGTCGGTTTCCGTAGTCAGAAGTCAAGCCATCCATGAAGCCTATCCATGATAATCCTCAATGGTTCCTCCGCGGTCCATTCCTTGATCATTGCTTTTGTTTCATTGGTCTTTACTTTAGCGGGGTTACAAAATGATTGACTAGCGTGTAGTATGCAGTGACAGGTCACCGACCTATCATATATCTACATCCATGGGTGCAACTTCTTTCTCATTGTGTCAACATCTGTTAGTCCTTCCTAATCCAGATCCTTTTAAGGGGTTATAATTTTATTCATCATTATAAACAACTTTTACTATGGGACCAAACAGAAATCGCGAAAAAATATTTACATTTAGACGATTAATATCGAACTAAATGTCCAACATTAACAGCAGATTTTTGTTTCACGATTTCCGCTTTGTCCCTAAAGTAAAGTTTTTCATAATGGTGAGTACAAAGAAAGGCGCTAAGTCATGATATGCCTGGACGCATTAAGAAGTGCCCAATTCTACTATTCAACTACGACATGTCCATTGCCAATTTCTCCACGTGATGGTGAAACTCTGACGATGGTTACTACGCGTTTTTTCGGTGAACAGTGATGTAATTATCGTCATCTAGGGTACGCCAAGTCATTCTATCATCATTATTCTGATACTAGAGTAATTATGGCCCGTTACGATGTGATGTCCGGGAAATTTTGCCAAATATATCTTGTGTTCGTGTAATTTTAGATAGAGGATTGTCGGGTGATGTTTTCTGGTCTTTTAGTTAAGATAGGTAGTATCGTGGATTCCGAGACGTAAAACTATCTCTAATGACGCGACAAAACATTACGATATAGGTCTATGACCATTGACCTGCTACAATGGACGGTGGGTCTAGAACAAAATTCACGAAAAGTGTGTCCCGAGTCAACCTATATAAGCGTAGGTACATATAATTAAAACCATAACATATATAAAATATATATATAAAATACTATAACATATAATTAAAACCGTATTAGTAAACAGCTTAATTGTACTTGCGACAATTTATCAGCCTATTCGACTTCGACTTGAGGCCGCACTACCTTATGAAGATTTTTACGCGAATACAATAAGGGCTCAATTATGGATAGGCGGAATGTTGCGCGGATCGCAGAGCGGCGCGCAACGCGGAGGAAGGCGCGTATCTCCGTTCATGGAGAGCGAGCGAGAGAGCGACACGCCGCTTTGCGCGCCGCGCAACTTTCCACCTCTCTATAATTGAGCCCTAGCCCTTCTCATTCCGAGAAGGGATCAAGGCACCCGTGCAGAGCAGTGAAGAAATAAATATATAATAAGACTATTAAAAAAAATGCCTTTGCTACCATTTTATTATTCAATTCAAAGAAATAAATGATTTTGACATAAGGATTTTGAGTGGGAATTTGTACAATTTCAAACCCCAAATCCCATTTGCTGCCATTCAAAATTACAAAATCGAAGTCGCTCTTGCATGGATGACATAGTCGCTGACAGACAAATGTTAACTCTGTCTATCTGTGTCATTTGATTGACATAATACCACGCCCGATAAATGATTTACTCATCAACTGAATACTTAAAATCGTAACACTTCACTTTGAACTTAAGACATGTCTTTGAAGTTTGTGACCGAGGCGATAACTCTTGATACTTACATATAAAAGGTTCTGGGTCGAGAGTGTTTTAGGAGATGAGTTTTTCCTTATGTACTATCACCAAAATGGACGCGTTTCCACCTTAAAGTTGCATTTTATATATCTACACTGATGCACTGAAGAAACCCTGCCCTTTGTTTCTTATTCTCATCCTTTATTGTACACATATACACAAATAAAATACATAAAAGAAAAATACATGTACATAGACGAGCTTAACTCAAAATTGAGTATTCTTACAGCAAACCGAGTAAAAAAGTAAATTGAATAGGTTCAGAGGATAGACTCAAGTGCACAAAAGATAAACATAATTTCAAACAATATTAATATACTATAACTAAAATTGTATATAAAAGAAATACGTACACGACATACCTACAAAATATCTATTAATATAAATAAATGTTTCTTTTTCGTCCACCAATAGAATTTCAGGACAGAAAGTCTCTTCAAGTAATAAAAGCCCTTTATTTTAGGTCTTGGGGCTCTCAGTAACCGCTACAATGAACGACCTTATGGTACATAGCCATTTTAACGCTAAAAATGAATAAAGTCGCCATTTTCAAACTCAAATTATACCACTGTGAATTGTGATATCAATAAAAACATGTTTTTATTAGTAGCAAAGTTCAAAGTAGAGATTTTTGTACAAATATTTTTAAGTTTTCTTGAATAATATTCTCAATAGCGTCTCAAACTTCTTATAAGATGTTTCAACGGTATTCGTCCCAGATATTTCTCAATTTCACCGCTGACCTAGGAACACAATGGCTAATAAAATCTTGGTTATTTCCGTAACAAAAGATTGGAAAATCTTATAATTTTCCACACTGATGTGTAAAAATGAGTAAAAGGAGGGTTTTCCTCTGACGTTTTTATTCGTGACGTCATGAGTTCTCTTGTGAGATTGCTCATATCTTTGTGAAAAGAGTAGCTTGTCAGCAGGATTGTCACGGGGTCACGAGAGCACCGAATGACTCTGTTGCGCTCTCATCGAGCGCCCCCCGAGAATGCGGCAACACATTGTGGTCATGTGTGGCCGTGCACTGCACAGCGAGGATAACGGAAGGTCTTCTTTGTAGTCTCCTAGGACTTTCCTGGGGTGGGGACCTCTTTACAGTCTCCCCCTCGAGATGTGTCCTAACAGGCGTGGCACCGTGGCGTGGGCTTCGGCGTGGTCCCGAAGTTCACCATCAGGTGCCGAAAGTCGACCACCATAGTATATTTAGACGGTAGCAGTCCGTCAGCAGTTGTGGTATCGAAGCTAACTGCCCAGGGTGCGGCAGACGATCTCATGTTTCGTCACTCGTGGAGACTCTTTCCTTGAGAAAGAAAAAAAATAAAGAAAAAAAGTCATTTATGTGCCACAAAAAATCAAGACACACTATAGGTAATGATAGCATAGAGATAATATATAGTACCTGATAGACATAGGTAATAAGAAGAGGACAGGTGCATAGACAGAGAATACATTTTTCTTAGGATGGCAACAGTGTAAAATTAAGTAGAAAAAACCTTGCACTCTGACGATCATAAACGTAGGATATTTTTGCTTCCCATCCTACGTATATGGTGGTGATAGTAAGTCTATCGTAAATAATAATAATAATAAAGCCTTTTGATTTACTTAAGATTTTGATAAAGTAAAAAAAAGTAAATTCAAATATAGTATGAATGAATTATACAGATAAGGCCCCTTTTTGGGTGTAGCCCTCCTCCAACTTTTTCCAAATTTTCCTCTCCTTTGCCTACGCTTTCCAGTTTTCTCCAGTATGTTTTAAAATTTCATCTAGTCAATCGTAAATACGTAAGAAAAACATTGTGAAAAACATAAATAAATAAATAAAACCGTACTATAGCACAATGGCGGACTAGATGTAGTTTATTTCCGTAACAAAAGTCGTCTGGACAATATCGCAATGTTTTATTACCATCGGGACAGTCAGCATTCGGTACTGTAAACTATTTTATTTTTAAACTAAACGTTGTGTTGCGTTACTGTGATTTCAGTCCAGGGAAATCTGTGTTGCAAAAGTTTTGTTAGGAACTGGATGGTTTAATTTGAAGTCTAGAAGCTAGACTCCTGTAATATTTTTCTTCTTCTGTCCAGTTCGTCCATCGCATGGGAATCGCTCATGCCGTAGTGAAAAGATTAGGCAGTAAGCCCATTGCTGGTATTGAGGCTGACTGTCCAGGGTGCGTCAGAAGCATATTAGCGATGGGTCAACGACGCATTTATGGATAACAAAACTAGACTATCCAGTTTTGTTCATGGACGAGTCTATCGACTAGTTGAATTCGTCGACTAGTTAACGTATCACGACTGTCTAAACTTCGCGACGATGTCTATCTACGGGTTGAAGTGATCGTGAAGTAGTTCGAGTCGACGTTAAACGATAGACTAGTCTTATTATCACGTTGATTTGAAATTGCATATATTTCAAAAATACTTACTTTTTTGCGTGATTCTTCTTCATAAACAAAATTTCGTTCAAAATAACAAAATATCCAGCCCTCTCAAATATCAACCCTGTTGCAGATGATTTAGTATTCAAATTAGTTTGATCGACGATGTTATTTCAAAGAACGAATAAACTTGTGTTGAATTAGGGCTCAATTATGGAGAAGCCGAAAGTCGCGCGGAGCGCAAAGTGGCGCACAATGCTGAGAAAAGCGCGTATCTCAGTTCATCTAGGGCGAGCGAGAGAGCGACACGCCGCTTTGCGCGCCGCGCGACATTCCGCCTCTCCGTTTATCACGTTTTGCACTTTAGCCGTCTACGAAATCGACTAGTCGACTGAGTGACAGTGAACCATCCATGCATTCTAGTCCGTTCATTCAATGCTCAACGCTAAATTGCATATTACCACTAGTATAATAAGTTTATGGTCGGATGATTCCAGCTTTCGTACTTTCGTCGCTTGTGGATGGTTTTTCCTTGCACCACACATAGGTACTATTGAAATAATTAAATATAGTTTGGTGGTTTGGCTGGAGTTTGGTTTGGATTGAGTATTAAACATACCTATACCGAAAATTATTAACTGTTTTAAATTTTTTGTATTTACAATTTGCACTGTTGTTTTCTTCGATTAGACAGTGTACCTAATTCTGGATATATTTTAATATTTTTTTAACTACTGTATATGCCTCTGTGGATATGGATTATTAGTTGTTATATCATGCTATAAATCCTTCTGTCTAAAAAAAGAATATCTAGTTATTTCGTACAGGAGAAATAGGTACTACAAAGACGACTATGATTAGAGGAAGGAAAAGAGAGATGAACTCATCTCTCTCTTTGTCTCTTTATGTTTCTATTTTTATTTTTAAGTTCTGTCAACTATGTCCTTTGTCGAATTTTTTTTTTTATATTCTATTATTTTTTAGAAAACCTTTTCTTCTTCTAATTATCTTCTACGACATTTCCCAAGAAAACTTAACAGAAATTACAAAAAAAACACCTAAGTAATAACTCAGAATCATAAATTAACTTCTCCATTAACTTAATTAAACGCAAAATCAGCGTTTAATTTTTCAAAGCCCATCAAACGTCAGGCAGTAGCCATCTCTGGCGATATAATGCATCCAGACACAAATCCCTCTGGCCCTGAATTATTTAAGGCCCAGGGCGGCGAAGCAACTGAATGTTTTATCATAGGGCTAAATGGACGATTAGAGCCACGATGGTTGAACCCGGAAAACCAATGGCTTTATAGGTATTATATTTTTAATAAATAAATAGGGGAATCAAATTTTATGTGAGCCGTTTTTTATTCGCGAATGAATAGCGTTCTATTTTTCATATATTTATGAATTGAGTGGCCAATTTAAAGACTATAAACCTAACAACAGTTTTGATAGTAAAACCGTCAGCCACATCTGTTGAGAATGGAAATGATTTTCATACAAATAGCACCGATTTCCTTCCTTAAAAAAAGCTAAAATGTTATGGATTTTTTTTAAGAAAGGCTTGCGCTTCTTGTTCCTGAAATTAATAAGATATTTTTAAGTTTCAGTTTAAAAATGGGTGAATTTTTAATGCAACATGATTTTCTATTGGATGGAAAATTCAATATAGTACGAAGGGTTTGCCTTAGATAGGTATCTAATAAAAAAACCATTTAATCCAACTGATGTGGTGTAAGTAGGCAATGTTAAACAGATCTCGGATCATAATGACAGTCACATTGAATCCTGCCCAGGGCTGTGGCCAGGAATTTACTTTGGATGTAGATTGTACCCTGAACAAGAAAAGTAATTAGGAACAAATTTTTCAAAACTGTTATGACTAAATCTTTTTAAAAAAATCTGTTTAATTTAATTGAATGTTATTTGACGGGTCTTATCAAAAATTTAATAACGAGTGTACACATTTAAAATTAATTTCACTGTCTGAGGTAATGGGGGCAGAGGCTCGAACCCCCAAAAACCCTCTTTGGCAACGGCCTCAAAACCAAGCTGCAGTCTTGTTAACGATAAAATTATAGTGTTTTGACACAAGATGAAGAAGAATGGAAGAATTGTAAAAAACTAAACAATTTGGCCCACTTCTATAACGCTTCAATGACAACAGAATTCTTTATTACAAAAAAATAAAAATACTTTATGTTGCAAAGTAATAATAAATTTATATCGTCATAATACACAGCTGGTGTGCCAAAAGTGATGTCAGGTGTGCGTATGCGCACCGTCATCCGCGTTCGTATGATGGTGGTGATCACCATTATATTATTTTCTCTGCTATCTTTTAATAGTGATGTGTGATATCAATTTTGTTTTGTCAGTGGTTGATGTGTTTGTTTGTTACTATTAGATAAGGTGTGGGTATTATGGCCCACTAGGGTGTTTACGCAATAGATCGGGCCTTATAATAATTATGTCAACGAGACGAAAGTGAATAAGCATTTTATTTACCAGTCTACACTGGTCTACACATGATAATTAAGTCAAATATATTATGCAATTTTTTTAACGAAATGGAGATATTGCAGGCAAACGTGGCCACTAGTGACTTACAGTTAGAAGTGTAAAACGAACAATTCGCACTATCACATCACTATTATCGATGCGAAAGTAACTCTGTCTCTCTGTCTGTTTGTTACCTTTTCACGAAAAATACGGCTGAACCGATCTTGATGAAATTTAGAAGAACATAATTTTTTCTTCCCTTTAGTTTCCCACTGCAAGGCTAAAGCCTCCCTTCCCTCTTTCTAGTTTTCTCGGTCTATGGCTATTTGGGGTTAATCCTTTATATAAGAGTCCAACTCATCACGCCATCTCCTGGAGCTACCGCGATGCCGTTGTTTTCTGCCATCATTTTTTTTTAACTGTGGCATCTTATTTCCAACTCGTGCGGACACAGCAAATAAATAAATAAATTCAATCAATCCAGCGAAGTCACTGCAGGCAATATCTTCCATTTTGTATACATCCAATGTCCAGAGACAGTCTGTGATATTTGATTACAAGTTAAGATGACCTATCAGTTCGCATAGGCATAGCGTGAACTAGGACCATTAGTCCAATCCATCGGTAACAGTTTGCATCAACAATATCAATTTCAAATTCAATTGACGTCTAAGTACAGTTAATCAGCTGATCAAATGCAGTTAAGGGTCAATTTCACCGGCAAATAAACAGACGCTTAGACAGAATAATTGGCCATTCAATTGACCTTTTTATATTGGTAATAGAACATGGCCCTTGGACCTTATTAGATTACTCGGCAACTAATAAGTAGTACATTTTTTTCTTGCTTATTTTGTGAATGGTTTTGGATGGAAATTGTCTCCATCCAAAACCATTCTCAGACGTAGAACCATTTTAGCGACGTTCCAGCCAAGATACTTTGAAGCTGTATCCTTTGATGGTGATGAGGAAGGACAATCTTCCACCCCTGAATTGGAGATTAGGAAAAACAGTTGCTGTTCATCCAAGGTTTGAAAAAACAGTTTCCCCCTCGTGTGGTTCCGTCTGAAACTGGGTGCTGCTATATTGCTGATGCAGATACTGTTATCCAGCTTGAAGGCCCGAAGTTCAACGTCTAAGGACGGTTTAGGCACCGTATCAAATCGCAGTGCCAATAGATACTTAGGGACCATCCATAAAGTACGTCACACCTTAAGGGAGAGGGGGTAGACGAAGTGTGACATTATGTGACAAGGGGTCCTAAGTTTCATGTCACATTTCAAAATCATATTATAAAATAATTTCAATGGAATGGAACTAATTTCGGAACTGCTGTTTTAATTTAATAATTTCTAGATGTAAAATTGCAAAATATGTAGGAGCGCGCGCGCCGGCAACCCAACGTAATATTGGACAAATATGCCTCGTCGTCAGGAGGCTAGGTAAATATAATGAAAGTCACAAAAAAAATCTTTCATTATATAATTCCATAATATTTTACCATTTTCCCAAAAGTAAACCGGAACATGACGCGTTCAGGTGTCGCACTTCCGGTGGCCATGTTACCCCCGTGTGACATGCACGTGGCCGGATATGGCCAGTAATACTGCTAATATTTTTAATAGCATACTAGCTGTGCCCGCGACTTCGTCCGCGTGGAGTTCGGGTGCCCGAATATTAAATAACTGAAAAAAAATGTACAAAAAGTTACAATTCTGAGACCGGATTCGAAACTCTTTCAACTTTTATCTACACTTAAATCATAAAGTTCTAATTATGAATTTAAAAATAGTACTAAATGACAGACTTGCACAATCATGCAACCATAGATATATTAGCATAAAATAATTTAGTTACATGGATTTTGCAGATGACGATGGATATACGAGTATAAGCACCAGTATACTTTGCTATGAGATAGATAGTACGGCTGAGTTCATGACGTTCCCATGAAAGTAGAAAACATACATATTACATTACAAGTATGATGCCATGTAATTAATAAATTAACATTCTCGGTAATACAAAATATTCATCCATTTAATTTGGTACCCGAAATGTACACAAGGCCATTCATCAAGCTATACACACTGATAAACATAACGGCTAGAAATAAACAAGGTATGACTATTTAGAATAGAATAGAATAGATCTTTATTTCATGTAAACCACAACTCAAAAAACCACTCTCGGTTGAATATCAGTATTTTACTCCGCAACGCTATTACTGGCGGTTACTCTGGTGGAGAGACTTTCGGGGTATTTGTATGAAAACCCTCACCAGTAAATAATGTGCGACCTGAGACATTGGGGGTTCACGGTTTTCACATTAATTACCTGGTGAGGGTTTTCATACAAATACCCCGAAAGTCCAGGGGCGTATTTACCATAGGGCCAAGGGGGCCATGGCCCGGGGCGGCAGGCAGCGAGGGGCGGCGAGGCCGTAAATATTTACCTTGTGAACAAAAGGTACATTAATAGGATTTTTTTTAATTTATTATTTCACACCATAGGTACCATAGGTTTCATAGGTACCTATTGGACATAGGTACCTGTTGCATACCTATACCATTTTTTTTTCTTAAATGAAATATTTTATCTTCATTTAATGGGGCGGCAAAGCTAATTGGCCCGGGGCGCCAAATCTCTAAATACGCCTCTGCGAAAGTCTCTCCACCAGAGTGACCGCCAGTAATAGCGTTGCGGAGTAAAATACTGATATTCAACCGAGTGTGGTTGGACTGAAAGCCGACCCTGAAACACCTACTTGAAAAAACTGCAGGGTATGGATGTTGAACCTTGGCGAGGGTCTTAACGTGATAAAATTCTGTCGCGACCCCGTGCGTCGCAACTACGTGGTGTCGATGCAACGTGTGTCGCTACAGTGATCTGTCGCGACTACGTGAGTCGCAACCACGTTCTGTCGGAGTAACGTGTGTCGCAACAACAATCTGTCGCGACTCCATGAGTCGCAACCACGTGCTGTCGGAGTGACGTGTGTCGCAACAACGATCTGTCGCGACTACGTGCGTCGCAACTACGTGCTGTCGCAACAACGTTAGTCGGTCATTTGTTCGTCGCAACTATGAGGTACAGTCCACCTTATACTAAGTGGAATCTCATAGCTTGATATGTAACCTTAGACTATGATACGAGTACTTTAAGTAGTAACTTTTAAGCAAAACCCCATTTTAAGTTAACCTAAAATAAAGTAAGTAACGCGTTCAAAAAGGATACCTACCAATATTTTTAAAACGTAATCTAATTGTTATACTGAGATCCTTTTAAAAAGTAAACTCCATTACACAGAAATACACTCGGTAACTTACCTCAAGCATTCACCGCGTGTCAAATAGAGATGAGACACCGCCCGCGTATATCCGCAGGCTATCCGCCCTAAATAAACTCACTTTACACATTTATATCGCTTCACGAAGATGTGATTTTATCACAATGAAAAGTAACGTAGGTAGTAATTTTAAGTATGAATGGAATAAGTTAAATACACACAGTTCAAGCTATTTAAAACAACCTTAAGGATATTTTAATTCATTCATAAATAGAGCTCAACTTCTATTTTTAGTTTTAGAAATTCCTATCTCGTAACTGGTAATAATTCTATATGAGAATGAGATAAATTATTAATTAACTCAGTTCCTGAACAGACTAAAGAAAATCTAATTTGTGAGTTATAGAAAGTGTTCGTTTTAAGAGAAAAAAAATGTTAATAAATCGTAATTCATAGAAATTTATTTCTATAGATTTACTGGATAAGGCTTAATTAAAAATTACTTAAAATACATTCATATTAAAACATAACCTAAAACAAATATAACTAAACTAAAACAAATCTTATATTATTATAAATCAGTTAACTAACGATTATCCTAATAAAATTGAATGAAATTTCCAGCGAGGACGCTAACCACACTTTGTTACTCGTGCAATATACGGACACACTAACTTCTAATAACATTAGCACAGTTTCCAATATCTATTTCACTTCAAAGCGTCAAACACGTCGAAGTGTCGTGTCAGATAGGAACGCCGTATCCAGCCACCGATAACACAGTAATTAAAATCCTACTTTTGTTTCGTATTATTCGTATAATTTTATATAATAAAAAACTTTAAAATATCTAAAATTTTCTCAGGCGCTTCGACGCTAAAGTCTAGTATAAACTTTGTCGTTTAAAGAACAATTATTCTATTCATTACTAGTTGGTTATATATATCCGCACTTACGTATAAAATATCCGCACATACCCTAGTAGTGCACAACTCATTGGCAGCGTGTCTACGCTGACCACACACTGTCACTCATGCGATATGCGGACACGCTAACTACTTAAATAACATTAGCACCGTTGGTTTCCATTCTACGTTTATTGGTTTTACGTTAAAATAATACGTAATGCACTTCTTACGATCAAATATTTTATATAAAAATAAATTATTATAGAGATATTACTACCTTATGGGAAAAATTAGTAAACAAGTCGTATCCTTAGGCTTTGGTCTCTGGATGTCAGAGAGCTGGTGTTGTGCCCGATCAATGGTCGCAACCTTAAAACTTATCAGATTTCATGCGGATACAGCGAGCAATAAAGTATAGACAATAATAGATCAACTTGTATATCGAAATCATCAATTATCATTAGCTTTATTACCTGTAATGTTATTATATCGACACGAGAGACGGGCACATCAAAACATTATACTACCTACTGTTGTGATAATTATCAGCATGTTGAATCCGAAAATACGTAAAAATATCTGCCTATCGATCACGTCTCTATAGCATCTCATTCCGTGGCTATGCTGACCACCACCTTCCATTTTTAACCCCCGTCAAAAAGAGGGGTGTTATAAATTTGTAGCATATATCTATGGATATCTGTCTGTGGCATCATAGCTCCAAAACAGATAGACCGATTTCAATGCAGTTTTTTTTAACTGAAAGCTAGTTTCATCGGGTATCATCTTAGCTATGTTTCATGAAAATTCTGTTTAGCCATTCAAAAGTAACAGCTCTTTTTGTAGTTGGAGTCGGGGGTTTTTGACGGTTAAATTATAAACTATCATTCTGCCCTCGTAAACCTTTTATTAAAAGCGGGACGTGATTAAAATGACTCGCACATACGTCGTGCGTCATTGGACACGCGCGCCCGCAATGAATACACGTCGCGCCCCCAGGAAGGGGGCAATTGCCGGATTAACGCGTTCCCATTTCCTACTATACACGATATTGTGTTGCCACTTGTCCGTTGCTATGAATTAACATAGTAAAGACTATTTTTAGCGGTGCATTTGTTTAATTAAATGTTCGTTTTTGCTTTTATAATGTATTCTGATGTAATAAGCTGAACTTCTATGTTAAGGATTGGCCCCAAATTGCTATAGACCGGGAAAAGTGGAAGGATCAGGCAGGCCTTTGCCCTGCAGTGGGATACTACAGGCTTGTAATCCATATACTCGTATTAATACGTGAAGAGAAAACTTTTTACCCCTTTTTAAGCATATTGCGCGCACGGAGGAGTGTGAGATTTGGCATAGAGAAGACGTGCAGAAAACTAAAATTACGGTCGAATTTCGACCACAGGGCGACCAGTAGTAATAATAATAATGTATTCTCCATAAGCTATTATATTACGTGATGAAGTCGTAATAGAAGTTTGTTTCATGAAAATAAATGCTTGTATGCTTGCCTGTTTTTATGTTGAAACTTTATGTTTTTGTATTTCGTTAGTTTTGAAGAAGATTATCTACTACAATTTTGGTGGCAACCCGTGGCTTGGCATGCAGTGATTTTCATATATTCTATAAGTTGAGTAACAACTGTATGAGGCTTTTCCAATCGTAAACTTATGTGACCGTGGGGAAGCAGCACGGCGCCTGTTTTAACAACCAGAGTTTATTGTGACGACTGTACGCTTAACTGACAATCGTTAAAACTTGAGTTTAGTAAGAAAACACTGATTGTCCTATAAATTCAACGCGATTCGATGACCCGGTAGATCAAATTACGTAACACATAGATTTTTGCGCTAAAGGTGGTGCACTCATGCGTCAATCGCGGAGGTGTACGCATTAATTTGTAACTAGAAAGAAAAGTTATCCGGACCGGCTCGAACAAATATATTTTTGTCTGTTTGTGTGTCATGTTAAATTTATGTCTGTAAAAACACCCATAGTACGAAGAATGAGATATAGAAACCTTTACAAAAATGGCTAGATTAGGAAACATTGCTGTAATTATTTAATCTGTTTTTTATGCAGTGGTTAAACGCTTGTCTTCCAAGCAGAAGGGCCTGCGTACGAGCCCGGCCCATACATATATCTCTGACTTTCCGAATTCAAGGGCGGATCAGAATTTAATTATCACTTGCGTTATGTTTGTATCAATTCACGAGTGCGCGTGAATCAATTCTATTTGAACCTTATTTCAATGTAATAACTTAATAAGTCAGCCTCACGACACGCGCTGAATTACAAGAACTGTCAAGGAAAACATAAATGAATCTCTATATACACGTGCCGTAATAATATGAAGCCAATTTTTATTCCAGAATTTTCCCGTTCCTATGGAACGGCGTTGCTTAATAAACTGGCCCTACACTTAAGATTGCCAGGCCCTAAAATACAAAAGACGGACTCAGTGCCCGGCACACTTTTTTCTTAGCCAAATATAAGTAACCTTTTTAAAGCCGGACATACTATTTGAAGCTGTGAGTTAAGAGGAAGATATATATTTTTAATAAAAAACCTCGGTAACGTATTTTAATTGATAATGAAGTAGTTACAAATGAATCCGATATTCAGCATTGCTTCGCAGGCGTTGCGCGCGACTGCGTTACACACTGACAAAAAGTCAGACAGGCCATACACGTAAATATTTGGCCGGTAAATCCCAAATATGTCCTGACGCCTGCCAACCCTACCTATATTCAACCATTGTCTTTATCAATAACTACCTGCGCCCGCGGCTACCACCGCAACAAAGTTTTAATTTTCAGGTATAAACTTCCTAACATTTTCCGGGTTCTGAGTTACCTTTCAACAAATAGACAAGCAGTTAAACTTACTTTCAGTTATGTGGATATAAGTTCGCCAAAATTTGGCTTTGCAACTTTCTTACCTCAGCTATTTTTGAGAAGCAAAATTTTGCAGTAAATTTAAATAATGCTGATGAGACCATAATAAGGCCTGCTGCCTTGTATGGATCGGAATGGTGGGCCATAAAAGGAACGGATGAAAGGCAATTGCATGCAGCGGAGATTTGAATGTTGAGAGGTTGTGTGGCGTTATTAGATTGGACAGAATCAAATATGAATGTGGCACCAGTTACAGAACATCACACACTCGCAAACTGAATACAGGCTTCTTTTAACCGGTTTTTAGTTTATTTTACTTTTTTGTTGTTACCATATTCTTTTCATTTTTGTTAGTCTTTTTGCATAAGATTCTGTAATATCTCCTACTGGGAGAGGGCACTGGCTCTTGTAACACAGGTATATCACCTAGCACAGGAGTCAAGGACTTCACACTATTTTGTAACCATTTTCTTGTGTAATAAAGATTATTATATTATATTAGGTCCCAGAGAGCTATATAGAAACTGGCTATGTCCTATACGTTATTTAATTCAGATATTACTACAGTAAATTCAAGTAAAAATAGAAACAAGTAAAAGAATATTCCAAGATAAGGCTACATTTTCTTATTTGCAACATTTCCTCCCCTCTCATGGACTCTTGGTACATCTTAAGGCTAATATGTGACGTATTTTTCGCCGATAAATAGGTCAACACTACTTCTCCCTGACATCTTTAGTAGCGAACTGTAGCCACACTGAAAACTGATATAAACTGGACTAGATAATAAGAAAAGATATTTATTTTATGTTGAAAGTATCGTAATTTATCTTTTGGAAGAAGTATAAATTTTAGTACCTATGTAAATTAATATGAAAGATTTTGTAGCAGCTTGAAGTCTTATGTAATATTATTAATCCGAAAGTGTGTTTGTTTGTTCTTGACAACTCAACTATTGAACCGATTTCAACGAAATTTGGCATAAAAGTTATTACAGCCAGGGGAAGGATAGGGATACTTTTTATTCCGGAGATGATTCACACGGGCGAAGCCGCGGGCAGAAGCTATTATATTTTAGTATTACCCGTAACCCGGCCTGATGATGTATGGTTCCGACATGGTGGTGGTGGCGATACTGGAGTTTCTTGCCGGTTCTTCTCCATAGGATCTACTATTTGGAACCGTGCACCTAGAGTCTCGATATTTCATAAGAGCCTGTATCTGGTTTACATGAAATAAAGATCTATTCTATATTGGCGCAACAAGAAAACATTTCTAGGCTATGCCAGGACGATTATTAGAAATCTTCTTGTGCATAGCCTAGAAAAATTGCTGCTGGACCAGCACGGCGGATAGAGGACACCGTATTCAGGGAATCAAAAGACTAGAATTTTCATAATATTCTTTCTGCTTGTACAAAACAGTGACGTCATCAACTAAACCTACAAACACTTGATAAAATCGTGTACTCATTACATAACAAATTCAGAATACAGTACTCCTATACATCTAGAACAATAGTTTCTATCCTACATATATGACAGACAAACATTATTGTCAAAAACACCCTCGGTGGCTCTCGATCCACCCGAGGCATTAAGAGGCGGCATCGAGGCGGCGGTTCGGCCTTGACCCACCCCTTTGCCACCCCTCTCACCCCACAACTGTACCCCGAGCTTAAGCAATGACCTAAGATTTACATGATGAGAAATCTCGGAATCCTTTACCAAATTCATAAAAGAAAGAACACACCACGCCACACCATTACCTATGTAATATTGTATTTTAAATGCGTACTATGGTGTGACTACTCCATTTTATTTTATCCATGACATTTTTTTTGTCTAGAAAAATCGCTGTTATAAGACCGCCCATTGTGCATTGATTTACACTCTGTCTTTCTTGTATGTGATTTTGTATGTTGATATGCAATAAAGTATAGCAATAAAATAGAATATAAATTATTCTATTTTATCAATTTCCCACAAAGGTGAGCAGAAAGCTAAACAGATTCAGAATGCGTCATATTCGAAATCAATTGCAATAGTAATATAATAAATAATCATCAAAACAATATTAAACATTATTTATTCGAGCTTTATTTTATCTTAAATGCCATACAAATGTTCCACATATCTGGTTAATTGGTTAAATGACGTCATACATCCAGAAAATATTGTTTCAAAATGTGTATGCGCATGATTGTTACGAGTTTGTTTCTTTTGGCCTTTAACTACTGAGTTTTGGCCGCTTTTCAAGAACACGGCTACTGAACACGACCACACAACAAGACCTCTCATAATAAACACAAACTTAACAACGCCAGTTCAACTTATAATGGACAACAATTAGATACTAACACATAGTTTTTTTAATATCTACAAATCCGATTTCCATTAAAATTTGGAATGTTACTGTTGCTATTTGATTGTTTTAAAAAGATAACGTCGGCGAAAGTAATATTTGAAAGTGAATTATTATGATAAAGATCAAACACGTCAATGTTATTTATTTAAAGTAAACATTTTGATGATAAAAAAAACTACCCACATATTGAAATCGTGTGGGCCCACCTATAGGTTTCTCGTTTGCCCAAGAGATGGCGGTAACATGCAATTCAAAAATAGAACAAATCTATTTCGGTTTTAAAATCAAACAGTTTTATTAGTATAAATATATAAACTCCTTTAAGTTTTAGTAATGTTTATGAGTTTTGAGTTGTTCTTTCTTTTTGCAGATAGATCAACAAAGTTTTTAATTCCTGTTGATCATAATAGATGGCATTAACAGTGCTATCATATAAAAGCTATTAGCAAACTTGATTTTTACAATAATTAGGTGTATTCTTTCATAGTTTATTGACTGTATTAGATACAATAGACAATAAATTAACTTTTTTAGTAAGAATAATTGATATTCACTGTCACAAAAATTAAATTTTGATCTTAATTTCCTAATCCCACAATTAAAGTTTGAGAAGAAATTTTGGATAAGTAATTTCAATTGGTTATGTACCATAGGTGGTCATCATCTACACAGTAAGCCAGTGTTCGGGGAGCTGGTCATAATTCCTCGACGCCTATGTATCTCTACAACACTTCATCTGTCTAAACGTGTTCGTAACAACCCAAATTAAAAAAAAAACCTGGCACTTGACCATTTAGAGAAGCTCTCAACACCACTGATGTAGATACTTCGACCACTTTTTTTTTAATAAAAAATGAATCTGGATCATTACCCCCGACAAAAAAGAGGACTGTTATACGGTTGTAGTGTGTATCTGTGTATCCGTCGATCTGTGTATATGTGGATCTGTGTATCTGTCTGTGGCATCGTAGCTCCGAAACGGATGGACCGATTTCAATACAGTTTTTTTTTGTTGAAAGCTAGTTTAATCGGGTATCATCTTAGCTATGTTTCATGAAAATCTGTTCCGCCGTTCAAAAGTTACAGCTCTTTTTCTAATTGTAGCCGGGGGTTTTTGACGGTTAGGTTATTTTCATTAAAATTATCACTTGTGCAGTTATATAGTAAACCTTCCTTCAAAAACATCATACGGTAAGGCAGTGAAAACTATATTTACAAGAATACAGACAGACAGACATAAATAGTCGTAAAATTCATGCGAAAATATGTAGGTGAGTACTGAGTCTTCCTAATATTTTTTTAAATGTATGGTATGTTATTAAGTGTCTTGTGAATCAAATATCAAAAATATGTCATGAAAAACATTAAACTTTTTGCTATAATAATAACTCTTCACAAATATTTGAGTTTTAAACATTACAATCATATAATTTTTTGTCTGACTTTTCGTAAGGTCGTCTAATAACAGTAATCACTGACCTTACCGGATGTCTGCGACGCGCGTCTGACTGCGAGGTGCGCACGCGCAGCCGGAAATAAACATGTTCTCCAACATAGAAGTTGACACAGAAAACCCATTTCTAACATTTTCCTATTCTACAACCACCAACATATAAAAAAGTAAAATCATAGGTACACTAAGCTAAAAGCGCCTAGTTTATATATGTCCGCTTTCTGGCCTATACACTTATACAGCTAATTGCGAGGCAGGTGCAAGTCGAAGAGAAGTTTTCACTGCGATTATATAAATAATAATAAAGCCGTTTATTTAAAAAACAAAAAATAATGTAAATTATATAAAGTATAAATTAATTTTTATACAGTTAAGGCCCCCTTTTTGGGTGTAGGCCTCCTCCAACTTTATCCTCCTCATCTTTACCTTCGGTTTCCAGTTATCTCCAGTAAGTTTTATAATTTCTTCAATCCAGCGTTCTCTTGGTCGTCCTCTAGCTCTGTGGCCGCTTGGACCCGCCCATGATGTTACATTTGGAGTCTCTCATCTACCATATCTTATCCTCGCTACGTGGCCTGCCCATTTCCATTTAGATCAAAACGCTTCGATACACTTAGCGTGAAAAGTGAACGGTTTTGAATCACCTGCAGACACTACGCATGCGCGGGGTGTGCAAGTAAAAAGCCTCGACGAGTAACGAAACCAGAAACCATTACTCAACACACATTACAAACATTACTCTTGAACGAGCGAGCGTACAGAACGGACGTGTTGCTAAATTTAATCTCGAATAATATAAAACAAGTCAAAGAAAAGTAAACTTTGTGTGTAATTGCATATAACGTACTCTTGATTGTAAATGAAGTGCGTCAAACAACGCTTCAATAGTAAAATTCTGCATGCTCAATACTCAGCGCCCCTCGCCTCACCACCGAGTAAAAGGAACAAGCTCCGAAGTAGCGATAATTCATCTCGCTCCCCCGCCGCTGCACCCAGCGGAGACCCAACCAAGTAACTAAACGCACTTATTATTGTTTACTACCACGAGAACTAATAGCAATGGCCGGAACTCGATCACCGACTAAAGGATCAATTACGTGTGCTGATAGCAATGAAATGTTAGCAATTCGTGGCGAAACACAATCACAGCCGGATCTTAGGCAGCTAGTGCAGTCGGACCCAGAAATTAATAAAATAACATTCCGCAAAAGAAAGACGCCTGAGGATGACCTGTCGGATAAATTCGATAGATTCGAGAGTAGAATGATGGCGATATTAACCAATTTTTCCCAAACACAAACCGATAAATTAGATACAATATCTCAACAAGTCTCAATTATAACAAACCAGATTTCTCAAATTAAATCGACTACAGACCAACTAACTATGGAACAGAATAGGGTCATGGAAGAATTAGCGAAAATGAAAATTTCAGAAATAAGTTTGGAGAAAAAATTTGATGACCTCAAAACTGATTTTGGAAAATTTACAGATGATACTTCTTGTAATAAAACACAACCAACCACCTTTACACATGAAAACATGATATCTGAAATTCACGAGCGTTTCCAAAGGGAAAAAAATATAGTTATCAGTGGCATTCAAGAGATAAACTCTAAAGACCCCGTCAAAAGAATGGATTACGATAAGAAGGAAGTTCTCAAAATCATTAAACTAGCTGATCCTAATGGCACCGAACCTACGAAATGTTTTCGACTGGGAAAATACAACAGTGATAAAACTCGTCCCTTATAGGTTTGTTTTTCTTCTGCAGATACGGTCAAATCTATATTGCGGAATAAAAATAGCATTGGCAAAGAGATTGAAAACATTAAATGTTACTCCGATCAAACACCTTTCCAAAAAGAAGAAATGTTAAAACTGCGTGCTGCACTAAATAAAAGAACAGAAGAAGGTGAAGAAAACCTTGCTATCAAATATGTTAAAGGCATTCCTCAAATAATAAAAACCTCTCCAAAAAACTGAGACAAACAGAAGCAGACGAAAAAGATGCATCCAAAAAATCACATATCACATACCAATTATCTAATACTCATAGAGATGTTATCACCAATACTAAATCATTAAAATGTTTATACGCTAACGTACGCAGCATAGTAAGCCCAGGTAAACTGGATGAATTGAGATGTATTATTCAATCTATTCCAAGCACTCTACACCTAATAATACTCACTGAAACATGGATAAATAATTGCTCTGAAGCTGAGAGCTTAACGTTATTAAATTATACTCACTATTATAACTATCGAAGCAATGGAAGAGGAGGAGGCGTGTCTATTTATGTACACACGAGTCTTCAACACAATTTTATCGAAGATCTACACGAAGACGATAACCATTTCCTATGGATTCACTTAAATAAATTTTCCCTAGACATTGGTGCTATTTACAAACCGGAGAGAACTAACAACGAAAACTTTCTCGAAACCTACTCACTGCAGCTACAAAAACGAAAACGAGCAGTCATATTTGGTGACTTCAATTATAACTTACTGAAGAAAGACAAAGCAACCACTAACTACAAAACAACACTACAAGAAAATGGCTTTAACATTCTGAACAAAATAAACCTTATCAATTGTACAAGAGAAACACCTAGCACAAAAACAATCCTAGATCACGTCAGCTCCAATCTCAGAAACAATAAATTTCATCTAGCTATAATTAATTCGGCGATGTCTGATCACAAACACATTTACCTTGAAGTTCACAAATATAAACCTGAAAAGAAGAAAAGGATCACATATGCTACTACGGACTATGGCAAACTATACAAGGCAGTCGAACAAAACTTGCCCAAGCATGATAATCTAAAATATGAACAACTCGAAGTAAAATTGACAGAAGCCATAAAGAAAAGCAGGACTTATAAAACAAAAATACAAAATCCACCAAAATCTGATTGGATAGACAAAAGCATTATCGATGCAATAGACAAACGAAACCAAATATTAAGAGCCCGTATCGCGATAGCACACGATGAAAAAGAAGAAGAACAGAAAGAAAATATAGAGATGGAATTATTAAAAGCAAGAAAGGAAGTCCGGGAAAAAATACAGGTCGCTAAAAGTAGATACTACTATAAGGCATTTAAAAACTGTGATAAAAAACCACAAAAAATGTGGCAATTAATAAATTCTTTGAGCACTAACAAAACGAAAAAACAAAGCACTGCCCCATTAGAACTAAAAACCGATTCTGGCCGTTTTACTAAATTATCTGATATATGCAACTGCTTCAACTCGTTCTTTGCCGGTATAGGTGCTGTCTTAGCAGACCAAATTCCAACAACATATCACGATAATGCAACATACCGGCAGTTGTACAGCAACAAAATTGAATTAACATCTACGGAACTATTGGAATTTGCTCCAGCTACGATACAGGAGGTTGGTAAGATAATTGATAACCTAAATACGAACACGACAACCGGTCTCGATGGTATTTCATGTAAAGCTCTTAAGTGTGTTAAAACACTGATACTCGAGAAGCTAACAACTACTATTAATGATTGTCTCAAATCTGGCTATTTCCCGGATCTGCTCAAGGTAGCTAAAGTAAGCCCAATATTTAAATCTGGCAAAAAAACTGATCCTGGTAACTACCGCCCTATCTCGGTACTGCCAATAATATCAAAAATCTTTGAAAAAATTATCTTCAACCGTTTGGACAAATATCTGTGCTCTAACAACTTTCTTTATCACAAGCAGTATGGCTTCCGCTCAAAATCAAATACACTGTCAGCTTGTATAGATCTGGTTACTAACTTAAAATGTAAAATAGACCAAAAACAAATAGCTCTTGCTATATTTATAGATCTGAAAAAAGCGTTTGACACAATTAGTCATAAATTACTCCTACAAAAACTTCTCGATATCGGTATTAAGGAATCTCCATACAAATTAATTGAATCATATCTTTCAAATAGATATCAGATAGTTAAAATTGGTGAGACTAAAAGCACTCCCGAATTGATAACTTACGGAGTACCTCAAGGTTCCATTCTTGGGCCTTTGCTCTTCTTAATTTATATTAATAATATAAAAGACTTAAACTTAGCTGCTGATGTAACTCTATATGCCGACGACACCTGTCTTTTTTACTATGGAAACGATATACAATCAATCGTAAGTCAAGCCCAAGATAACCTTGATACCTTATATACTTGGTTTCAGTATAACTTGTTAACCATCAATGTGGCTAAAACTAACTATATGATATTTACTGCTAAAAATAAAAAAGTTATAAATTTTCAACCACTACACGTAAATAATGAACCACTTACCAAAGTTGAATCCGAAAAATATCTTGGTCTTATCTTAGATAGCCACCTAACCTGGAAACCTCACCTGGACAAAATACGCTCTAAATTATCATCATTGATGGGGACGCTGCGAGGCACTGTCCGTTGTTTTCCTGAATCGGTAAGATATATTATATATAATTCTCTCATCAAATCCCACCTGACCTATCTAATTGAAGTATGGGGTTCGGCCACTAAAACCAATTTAAAATCACTACAAATCACTCAAAATAAATCAATCAAATTACTATTTCATCTCCATTACCTAACGCCCACGACAACTGTTTATCAAAAAACCAGACTAATGACACTTACACAAATATACAAATTTCATACCTGTATCCTCATAAGGAAAATACTAACAAAAAACACACATTCTCAAATAATTTTTACTAAAAAATCCCAAACTCAAACCCGACAGATGAGAAATGCGAATAATATATGTTTATACAAACCACGAACCAATTACGGTACTAAGAATATCAGGTATGAGGGTGCCAGTATCTATAACAATCTACCTAAAGATATTAAAGAAATACAATATTTTCCCCTGTTTAAAAAGAAATTAAAATTCCACATCATGAATAGTGGTTTGTGAAACTGTTGCATGATGGGGCGTTGAAACACGGGTGTGTTTAAAGAATCGCCGCAGGCGAGATTTTTAATAGTATCACACTAGTTTTAACGCCTAGTTATGTACAGTTTACATACACTACTTTGTCTACACTCGTGCAATAGATACCAAATTAACATATGAATAGTATAAATATAAACAAAATTGGAACCGAAGAGTAAAATAAGAGAAAAAAAAAAAAAAAAAAAAAAAAAAAAAAAAAAAAAAAAAACAACTATTGTTGCATGTGCATAAAGTCTGTCATTAGAGTACTATTTTTGAATTCATAATTAGAATTTTATGATATGAGAGTAGATAAAAATAATTTGTCAACAAAGCCAGTAATTCCTATCAATAGCAACAGTGATAGAAAGTGTGTTTCGTCATGCAATATGGACTCTGCGAAGTCGCCTTGCATAGAAAATAATTTGCGAATTACCTACCTACATTAAAATAACAAAATTAAGTACCTACTTACACTCGATGATTTTTCTAGATTGTAGTTTAATAATACTTCATTAACACAATTCTATTTTTAAATACTTTAAGTAACTAACCGTTTAACCGTTCCGACATATACTCGTTCCGCATGAACGATTATAATATTGGTTCGTGAAATATTACCGACACCGAGGAATGAACGGCTTATTATTGTGTTACTTTTTTGTTCCATTGTTGGGCCGTTTCGGATCGGTGCAAGTAATATTTCGTAAACTATTTATAACTATATAGTGTTTCTCATTGTAAGTGAATTATATTCTGTTTATGAGAAATAAATATCTTAAACCATTTTTACTGACTGGCTATCCTTTCCGCTATGGTATGAGTGATTTCTATGTGATAGTTCGTGCCGACTCGAACAGAAGAAGACGCCGCACGCGCTTTATACATATTTGGGCGACAACCAATCTCTAATTACGAATACATGCAGGAAAATATTGAGTTATGATATTGATCTCCAAAATAGAAATCAGGATCCAACTTATCAGGACTAGCGGGTCTACCGCGTAACCAAAATGGTAATGAACATCGACTCAATACGATCGTAAGAGACTAAACATCGAACCATCTTATTCTTTTTACTAATTATGATGCTAGGACTCCCGTCTTCATGATCGGTAATTTTTTTATAAGATAACTCAAAGTTTAATCTCTCGCGATCGTATTGAAGTTTATTACCAGAGTCGATATTCATTAACATTTTAGTTACGCGGTAGACCCGCTGGTAGGGTGGGTATAAATTCTGTTGACTGGATCAAATAAAGCTTGTTACGCTGTGATATCGATCAACAAAACCATTAGCTATATTGGTTGTAGTTCCGATCCATTCGTTTAAATTCAATTCAATTCATGTATGTTTTACAAGATCAATACAATAGTCATAAGGTCACATGTGTCGGGCACAACAATATAACTAGTGGCTGCCCAGTGGCCGAATGTTTAGCTTGCTGCAAATTTAAATGAATTTCTTCAGATATTATATAAAATCATAAAGTCTTCATCAAAAGGCAACGGCAACGATTTAGAACTTCTGTTTCGAATTATTTAGTGTGTCCGCCATGATGGCACGTTTTGATCGCGTTGTTTTATTGTTTCGAATAAATTCCACGGCTCTGTCGTCATTGGAGGATTTATTTGTGTGTTAAATTAATTGATGGTGGTCTATGAGAGTTTAAGGTCGTAACTATGAGAAAAGTGTTAATAATATGAATAAAAAAGTTTCTTTTGTTCAAGATTTAGGTTAAAATCTGAATACAAAGGAGGTCACAAACTTTTCCAATATCAAATATGTGGGTAAAAAAAAATGGTAGCCTGCTGGGCCTTGGTAAGAGGAAATTATATTTCACTATAGCTGTGCCCGTTGGTCGCGGGACTTATCTCATTACCGTGACCCCGGAACGTAAAGGGCTATCGAAGGAACACCGTGGATTTTAGTCAGTACAAGTCTGACAGTCCCTCCCGCCCTGCCCGGGGTGGGAGGACTCATTTGATGATTTTAGCACGCTAAAAAAAAAAAAAAAAGCAATGCCCGTTGGTGTGTGCCCGAGACTCCGTCCCCGTAACATTCTGCCATATTTGAAACAAAAATTGCCTTAGGAAGGACTCCTTATGATGCACACTATCCTTGCCAAACTTCAAGAGCGGTTCAGCCGTTTAGTGGTGAAAAGGTAACGAGCAGACAGACAAACAGACAGAGACACAGTAACTTTCGTATATTTTAAAATATTAAAAAGGATTATCATTTCAAAAAATCTATTTATGTAGATATAACTAGGCGCCCTTTGAAAGATTTGTTAGTAGCTGCAACAGTTCTTGAAGCTGTACTTGGTCTCATTTCGAATCCGCAACCTCGAAAGCAGCCTTCAGATCAAGTCACTGCCTGACTCAGCCGCTTAGCGACGCTATTTGCCCACACAATGTGCTATTGTCCTGGCACATAATCCGCCATGTTATCTTTAGCCAAAGACAATGGCAACTTTGTAGTCGGCACAAAAGCTTGTTGCCAACTATTATGTGCTTTCATAATGTAGGTATTTGCTAACATGAATGGATTTTTAATAGAATGTGTTTTCTGAGTAAAAACTTGCTTACCTCGTTTTGCATAAGGCCTGGCTATTAAATTTTTATTAAAAAAAAAAATCGGCGTCGTAACAAAATTGATTGCAATCGTTTCAATATCGTGAATAATGATTTTTTTTTTTGTGTTTCAATATTTTCTCTAAGAGAATCTTATAGTTCCTTTAGTTTGAATTAAGCCTATAATTATATAGTTTTATTACAAAATAAGTTTTAAAATACTTTTTTCTTCACACAGATTCAATCATCAAACAGATCGTAGGTTTTATACCCGTAGTATAAAAATATACTCGATTATTACCATGTAATACATTTTTTTTCCAAGCTATTTAATAAACTTCTGAACACTATGGAAGCGACTAGTTCATGCAAATTCAATTCAACATGACCTAAATAATCCAAAAAGCTCGTAGCAAATGACCTAATAACTTCTCAGCTACGAGCTACGCTAGTGCGTCTACGAGTCTACGCGCCTACGTACCGTAGCGCGGCTACGATTAGGAATGCGGCTGTCGGGCAATTAATTTTATCGTGAAAATGTCGATAATTAAATAGCTTTATATTGTAATTACTTTACTAATTAACGATATTTGTTTGGTTAACATTATGCTGTGTACAGTCAGCTACAAATAAAGAAATTGTGAATTATAGAAGGAGTAATAATTTAATTTTCAAATTATACAAACCGATGCCGATTCTCTGTACTGTACATTATTTTATACATTCAATTACTTCTTCCTTTAAAAGTAACTTGTTAGACATCTTTTTTTATATCTTTCAGTTAAGGCTACGAACAAGATTTTTGGCATCCCAGGATCATATTGGGAGAGTAGGCACTATCATTCCTCTGCGAAGTAATAACCCCATACTGCGACCCCCCCATGACCCACAAAGCATTCTAATTACGACATTTATTGTACCCCAATAGAAATACTTATACACGCTGAAATTTTGATGGTCTTACAAACTGAAGATGGTTATAATACTCATCATCATGAACCACTTTTACCATGGGAACAACTTTGAAGTCACGAAAAAAGTCCGCGGCCCAAGATATTATTATAGATTTCTTTTTCCGGTATCTTCTCCAGCATCAACCCACTCGGAACCGTGCACCTAGAATGACGTCGTTTTGAAAGTGCCTGCTAAGGCCTAGTTGAAATATGAAATTATGTACCATATTTAGCGGTGCAGTGAACGTTTTTGATGATATTTTATTGAATAAGTTAGTGACTAACTAGTGATCAAGAGCTAATGCTGCTCCAACGTTGGAAGACTTAGATCTAAGAGATAACTTAGTAGTAACAGTGTTATCTAGTCTCCTATGAGCGTTCTAACTTTATCACTTACGAAATTTCTAGATTGTTAGACCACTAGCTCTCAAACGAATTACATTATGGGCATCTTAGGTTAGTTTATCTTCCTATTATCAATAACTTAAACTAAAATAACAATAATTTTATTTACAATGTCCATACTAAAATTAAATTGATTATTTTCCAATTGGGATTTTTCAATCACTTTTACGTATTTTTTATATGCTAGATGGCGCTGGCATTTCTTATGACGCATGACAGTAGTCAGAGAAAGATACACCGAAACAAAATCAGCGGTCATGATCTATGTATTTTAAAGTCTAGACAATTTTTTTGTAAGGCTCTATGTTGATAAAAATGAAAAAAGAAAGGTCAATGTATGGTTTTTGTGTATAATATTATAGGTATGTTGTAATATTCAGATTCTTTATTTGCATTCCATGTCTCATATGAGTCAGTTTTCTTCCAGCTATACTGAGTCAGTTCTCGATTCGATTTCGATTTTTTTGAATTCTTGGCTATTTCCGAGAAGAAACAGGCCACTCCTTCTGTTCTCATGGGTGTAGTAGAAGAGGTATTATAGGTTATGTCATGAGGATAACCAGCAGTCTCTTGTGCGCTAGTACCCACTTATAACCCTCACCAATCCGTCTGCCAACCGTAGTGAATGTAGGTGTTACGGCAAAACTTCTTATGACCCTTCCTCGTAAGGCTTTAGTGCCTATTTCACAGACAATTAAAAAGCCTTTAAGACTAAAAAGCTTTTAAACATGGACGGCTGTTCGTACGCACATCTGTTAATTTTAAGTGGAAGTTTTCGGTCCTGGTATAGTGATGTTCCTACCATATAATGTATACAGGATATTTTTTTATGTAGTGCGCAAAATTTGCATTATACAGTGTGTTCCCAAATGCAACCGCAGTACTAAAATTCACTCCAAAACATAATAAAAAATTGATTTTGTATGGCTTGCGCTAGTAAATTATGCGTGTCCTCCATACTAAATCGAATTTTCGTTTTGTTTTAAAGTGTATCCCAATACTGCGGTTGCATTTAGGAACAGAGACTGAATCACACTACAAGTTCTGCGCACTACTTAAAAAAATATCCTGTATATACGGCCAGTTTCTTTATCAAAAGTAAATCTTTAGCTGTTAAATGTCTATGAGACTTATCTTTACTATAAAGTTGGACATATGAAAGTGTTCTCGAAATTAAAATCTGTCAAATCAGATTCCGAAGACCTTGTGATGTTTCAACTGATCATGTAGTTAATCAGTAATTAGTTAAATTTAACTTTAGCTGTTAGGTACTTTCAATGAAGAAACAGACCGCATATAGAGCACCTTGTTATCCTAAAAAAGCCTAGATTTTATCTGTTTCCTGTGAATTTGCTGACTTATGCGTGTCCTATATAAATATAGATACGTATCTGTGTCAACGGGAATTATTCTTTCTAGTTTACTCTTCCTATTTCTATAACGATCAATGAAACTCCTTATGTATTCCTATCGGAGATTAGCTGTCCTAGATACTCCAAAGATTGTTGTATTTGAGAACAAAGCTTACTGGAGAATTAGGTTTGATTAAGTTAGTACTGCGTCCAAAGCTTTTATTGAAAGCCTTGGTTTTTCTTTGCCAATTAAAAAAAATCTATAGAATAGAATACATTTTAAGTAATCAAAAAACTTTAATGCTTAGCGTTCTACGCCACATTTAAAAAGATTTTCATTCATGTATTCAGTTTTGTCACAGTTTTGTCTAAAAATACAACGAGCATTTTCAATTATTTTTATTTCGCACACAACCTCACATTTAGGTCATTTGACTGTTTGACAGAAACGAAACCACGTACTCTGCGAGCCAGCTCATAGACTAATCAGACCTTCGCTTGTTCCAGGTTAATGTGCCACGAGACGAGTGAAAGAGACCGACAATCCCGAAACTCCCTTTAAAACGCCTTATATGGAGCGGGACGGGTATACCACGCGTGCTCCGCCGCGAATCAAAACACACAAAATCCGCGGATGTAGGTAATAGCACGGGAGCTGGACAGCTTTTTAATTAATAAAATAAAAAATATATAAATAAGCCAAATTGCAACGTTCAACCGATTTTGAATTTCGAACGCCTAAATCCGATCAGACTTTGACGCCTAACCTTAATAGGTGCTTAAAATGGACTTGCCTTACTTTAATTTTTCGTGATGTGTATGACTGTATAGTTGAGGGGGTAGCGCTGTGCTCGTCTAGTTGTAGTATTTAGTATATCGAAGTATAGAGGCGGTGGGGACGGTGCGTGGGTGTGATATCGGAGTGTTGGCGGCGTGTGTGATGCAGCGGCGGCCGAGGCGGCGCGAGTTACGGCTACCTGAGAAGCAGCCTTGTACGCTCGTCTGACGAATCTGTAAAGGTAAGAACTTCATATTTTTCTTTAATTTACTAAGCGGGGAGTCTACGTTTTGCCACTTGACGGATAAACCTGAAACCATCTGATTCTGGAACTTTTTTGAATAACTGACTCTAATGAACGCTCTTCAAATTCTGCAGAGAATTAGTTAATCTGATCCCAAAGATGCTAATCCAGAAGTCCTCTTTATCGGACCGTTACACTGTTACCTGTCTTACTGTGTGCAAATCTCTGTCACAATTGAAAGAGGCTACAATTAATTTTCCACCACAAGAAATTGCCCCCAAAAAGGATAAATGTTCACCAAAACGAATTATATGCTCACCATATATTAAAATTTTACTAAATAATTTCAACCAAACAAGAACTCTGTTACACTAAGTTTAGGTGCGAACATGTATTACACACAAAAAAAGTTATGGATAAAAAATATTTTGTCAACGCAATTCCAATTTGGCTTTGGTAGTAAAATAGGTACATTTCTGTAAAGCGTTTTAAACACAAGCCATTGAAAAATCTCGTCAATTAACACAAAAGCAAACTTTAGTCAACCAACAAGCCTATTCAGAGCCAGGTTTGAGTAGCAAGCCATGTTAGCTGTCAAACAAGTTAAGAGCTTAACAAAATGTTGCCCCACTTGTACCTACCCTTATTAAAATTCTTTTGATATTTTCTTTGAGAACTATTTTGTTTTGAGAGAGGTAGGGCATAGCGGGACTTCCCGCTTAAAATTGGAGCTGCCCGTCTGGGGAAGTACCTCCACCTTGCAGAACAACGTATCCAAATAACACTGCTATTTTGCAGTGTTGTGTTCCTAACGGTGAGCAAGGTCGCCAGTGCTCCTTGGGGAAACGTCGTGTTGGCAGTAGTCGGTTTGGGTAGGGGGCTGCCCCCCTACGACCCCAACACGACGCTAATAGTAGAGTGATGCGGTGTTGCAAGCGTCCATAGGTTACGGAAAACGCTTACCATCAGGCTTATATGCTTTATTGCCACGTTAGAGGCATCGATGTCTATAGATATGCTTAGTGAACTCAAAAAGTGAGACGTGTCAGGTACTCCATTTTCAGAAAAATGGAGTGGTTGATCACCAGTCAAATGCCGTTTACAAACATAATTATTAATTTGTGTATTGAATAAAAAATATATAATAACAGTAGCTATTCCATTAGTGCATGTATCGCTGTTCTATTTAAATATAATTCGAATATTGTTGAATTTAGAATTTGACGTCTTCAAAAAATACGTCTCATTTTTTTAGCTTCCCTTTGTATGACAGAGCGTATCTATAGACATCGATGGTTAGAGGTATTAAAAAAATAGTAATTTCTTTCAGATACTTGTCTGACAATTAAATATCCAATGGTATAATAATCTGGGGGCACGGCAGTGCCCCAGCCAAGTCTCGAGCAAAACGGGCACGGCCGTACCATCTTTTCTCGATGCGATTCGCGGCTGTTTCGCCCCCCCTATATCTTCGACGTGGACATAGCTACGAGTTTAGATTTTCGGTGAATAATAGTAGGCATTAGAACAAGCTTAAGTTCGAAATTACATGCCAATTGAATTAATAGTTTAGAAGTTACGGTCGATCAAAGTTACACCATTTTGTCACTCACTGACTCACTGACTCATTGACTCACTGACTCACTGACTCACTGACCGATCATCAAAAATCTAAGGTACTTCTAGCAGACTTAGAAACTTCAAATTTTGCACCAAGATAGGTCATTAGCCACATATAAAGGAAAAATTAAAAAAACATTAAAAATAATTATAAAAACCTTAAAAAATAATATACCATAGAAAACAATTTTATATTTGCGGTTTGGCAAGAACATTGTGTATGGATTTTGACTGCATTGTTAACTTTGTTCGTTGTTTAAGTATTCAATTGGATGAATAAATACATAGAATAGAAAAGAATAATATTAACTGTGGTCAAGCATACGTGGCCCTTTCAAGAGTGACTAGTTTGGGTGGATTACATTTATTATATGTGAATTTTAGTAGTATCAAAGCTCAGGAGATAGCAATAGCTGAATATAATCGACTCCGAAGTATATATCGCCCAGACTTGTCTACCTTAGAAGTAACGGAGCCTCAGAAAAGAAACAAAAGAGATAGAGATAGAGAATGGGTTCTAAGCAAAGCAGTAGCTGAAGTGCAAGAAATTATGAGGTCACCTAAAAAAAAAAAGAAATACACTTACAAAAAATAAATGAGATCCCAACAAAAACATTAAATGTAAAAAAATGCCAAGTCTCTCGATGCAGTCTTTCCATCGTAAAAAGTTTTGAGATCTCATAGAAGCCAAGTCCTATTCAAATTATTTTGTAGTTATAAATCAACATTGAGTAATTGTATCAATAGTTTTCTTTATATTATAATTATAGTGACTTGGCAATGAGCACAAATTAAAAGCTGCTTGCTGCCTGGAATTATATGCAAATGTTACTGACGAGACCTGTGATCAGATTATCCTGCGCAGTTTACTAGTCTTGGATGAGACTGACTGCCGTTGCCGAAATTCGGTTGGGACGACACGGATAAACCAAAAGAAAATTAATTTTATGATATTAATGTTTACGCATGCGGTGTGTGACTTTCAACTCCTCCAAATATGCCGTTTTATTTGTTTCTTCTTGTGCTCATTGCCAAGTCACTATAATTATAATATAAAGAAAACTATTGATACAATTACTCAATGTTGATTTATAACTACAAAATAATTTGAATAGGACTTGGCTTCTATGAGATCTCAAAACTTTTTACGATGGAAAGACTGCATCGAGAGACTTGGCATTTTTTTACATTTAATGTTTTTGTTGGGATATTATGTATTACAATAAAAATATAAATAAGTATAATAAAATATCTATATCAGGGTCGATACTTACGGAAAAAATCAATAAAACTGCAGTCAAAAATCAATTGTATAAATTATATTGACCTAGATTTAATTACAACGCGTTCTTCCGCAGAACTACGGCGAGATTAATATTGTAGTTTTATTATCCCCTATTTTATGTCTGTTCTATATTTGCGGGACGAGTGACGTCATAGCGTGGTGTAATGTAGGTTGTACGTGTCTATGGCTGCGAATTAATGCGCCACTGTGATCCTGGATTTCTCTTATCTTTATTGTATTAACTTGTTAGGTATATTTGATTATCGTAGGGGTGAGTATTGTCTTCCATACCTACGCAACCAAGTCTATGATTTTTTCAGGTTTATTGTAGCGTATATTCAGCAAATATTGTACTAAATATATGCACACGGCATAGACGAAGAATTTTACAAAACTCCACTAGAATTTACATATATTCATGGAATTTGCTTCACAAAAGGAATTCAAGTACCTATGAAAAATAATAAAATAAACATAAATATTATTCTGTTATCTATGCATGATTTGGGAAGAAGCAAAATAGGCATAAGGGTCGGGGTAGTCTGTAGTTTCTGTCTACCCCCATGGGCAAGGCGTGATGCATGGCATAAAAAAAACTGCTGCTCCATACATTTAGTCGAGTAATATTTAATCATTTTGTATGGAACAACTGTTTTTTTATTCATGACCCCTTTTGACCCATAGTTAAAGTTGTGCATAATGATGAGTACAATACAATACCATAACCCTCTTTTAGCTTTAAAAGTCCTTTCCAACTAACCGTTTATATACAATATTGTTTTCACGATTAACAACCCAAAAACTTCCTCAATTCTATAACAAATCGTTATAGCCATAAAGAAATATCTATATTTGTTGTCCTTGATACAAATATCAGTTTAATAGTTTGACAAATCGTGGACTTAATCCTAGCGTGTAGTTCTTACAGACAGAAACAGAATAAAATCGATCCATCTCTGTCACTCCCGACCTGGCTGATTAGACAAAAAGTGACATCTATACTTTTGTATGTTCGAGATCGAGGGCGGAGGCTGCTAGGCCACAATCAATCGTGGACTGGCAATTGTTGTACAATATCCCTCTGATCTTATCGTTTATTTGACCTATCTATTGGTTAGATTTCTACTCGAGTGTAGTATTTTAATATTTGTATGTGATAGTAATATGAGCGACGATCTTCGCAGTGTGCCTGGTAACAACTGAATGAGAGTAGCTGAGGATCGAGCCAGATAGCGCGCGGATAGAGAGGCCTATGTCCAGCAGTGGACTGCTACAGGCTGATGATGTACAGTAATGAATTTCTGAAGAGTTTTTTTCTTAAATCTTCGGATTTAGATAATACTCCTGGGCTCTATGACTTTTACTTTTAAAAATATACCTCCTGACACGTGGGCAGGTTAAGGGGCAGTTAGAAGACATAGTGAGCAAGGTTATCAATAGAACTTATCAATGTTTCAGACGTCGTTTCCCAGTCAAATGTCAAATAAATAAAAACTATTTTCCTTATTCATATAGGTATACCAATTTGACTGTCAAGACTGTCTCTAATCAATATTCATGCAAGGTAATACTATAGCCAATAAAAAATACAGACTTTAAAATAATGCTCCTACTAACTACTAATCCAACATTTAATATTCCTTTATTTATACCCTACGAATAATAAATAATGTGTATAAACTTTAAGCTAGGTAACTGTGGCATGCATTTGCTTGGGCATAGAGACAAAAATACACTGCCTATCATCATAAATTAATTAAGTAATACAGACGTTATTATGTCTGTAATATCAGTTAATTTAGGGATATTTGGATCGGTGTGTCGTCTTAGGATGAAAAGGCCAATCAAAAACGTAATTTAACTTGACAGAGCCAGTTTCACCAGCAACATAACAAATGTTTAAAATGAAATCGGCCGACTACTCATTCAAAAATTCGTGTTTAAATTAAACGGCAAATTTTGCTCTAATCGTGCTGTTATGTTGTCGGTGAACTTGGGCCTAAGTTGTTTTGCCTACCAAGTAAGAAATGTTTGTGCATACCACTGGTAATACAGTCATCGTTAAATATGCATTCGCTTCAGGCGTCAAAATAGCTACTTTGACGCCCTACCTTATGATCAGTCATGCAGAAATGCACTATAATGAGAAGTTGGAAGCGTTAGACCATGAGAACGAGTGGAAGTATACCGTCTGTTATTGACACGAGGAGTCGAGGAGTTCAAAGACGCTGCATTGATTGCAAAGAGAAAGTCATGGTGATTGATGGATAGAGAGGCGGGACTTCTCATTTATAATTGGACCCTGTTCAGCAGAAAAGATCCAACCAACGTTTTAAACTTTTGAGTAATGGCAGTTTAATGTTAGACAAAGAATAAAAATGATAGTTAGTAGTGTAATAGGCCATAAGATAATCTTATGTGCATAATTATATGAAATTTGATGAGTTGATGATTATTACGGATACGTAGATAACTCGATTTTACAAAAAAATTTGGTTGGATCTTTTCTGCTTAACAGGATCCAATTGAAATTGCTCAACTGGGGAAGTACCTTGCAGAATATCGTAGTCAAATAACACAGCTCTTTTGCAGTGTTGTGTTCCTAACGGTGAGTAAGGTCGCCAGTGCTCCTTGGGGAAGCGTCGTGTTAGTAGTAGGATCGGTAACACGCGAGTGATGCCCCTGGTGTTGCAAGCGTCCATAGGTTACGTAACCGCTTACCATCAGGCGGGCCGTATACTTGTTTGCCACCTTAGTTATGTTTTTTAATGGGGCTATTATTGTGTTCGACCTTTGTTAGCTATCGATTTTTGGAAATAGATGTAAGCAACGAATTAAAATCTTCTTCGACCATGAATTATGTCATGCGTTATGAATATTAAATGGTCCGTCGCACGTGCTACGCAGTTTTGAAGGTTTAAATGTTGTATTATTACTTCTACTCCTTTTTCAAGTATTATCTTGTCCTGCGAGTTACGGCTAAAATTACAATCCATACCTAATTGATTTTAGTGACAGAAATCGGTCGTGATTTGTTCATACGAACACGGCAATTTTTTTTTTTTTAAAGTGGCTGTTCTACCTTTTTTTTACAATTATCGTACGCGTGACATAACAAACAACCATCCAGATTTAAAACAAATGCCGTCCAAATATAAGAATTAAGAATGTAATCCAATTGCGGTACTTACATAAGCCGATCGTATTTGTAATCTCGTCTCAATACGAGAACAAAAAAGGTCCGACACACATTTCGATTTACCGTAAGGGTACGGGCAATTGCAAGTAGGACGAAAATGGACCTCAAAGCATTACAACCGTAACCACCCTACACTCAACTTCATAAATCAACCCGCTCACAAACTAAAAGAGAAAATAGCCCAGCTAGGTTGTTGACCGCCGCTAGAAAGGTCACAGGTTCAAATCCTTCAACTATCGTGAACTAAATGCTAACACAAACATATTTAACGTTGTTCGACAACTTCATAGGAATATCGGTGCGCATTACAAATTGTACCTATCTCGGAAAATGTAATGTCGATTGAAAAGCGCCTTATCCGTACCGCATAGCAACAAAACGCTGAGTTCCGTAAGCACTGGATCAAAATTAACCCGTGCGTGCATACGACATAAACAAACGTGGCTGGTCGTAAAGACCGAATGATGACTTACAGAGAAGTGAAATAAAGTTGGGGTTTGGGTTGTAAATCAATACAGTGTCAAACAATAACAGCACCAGGAGTGATGGGGAGTGGTTCGGCCAAGATTTTTCATTGAAACAAGCCTCTTCAAAGGTTCTCGAAGTTTGCTATGGGGAAAACTCTTGAGAATGTCAGCTCATATTTTTAATAACGATAATGCAGCTATGACGGGAATCTTGTTTTCAATGTGCCTGAAAATGTTAAAAGAAAAAGGTTGGTTGGTACCTAATGTGTAACATCTTTTATATGTATATCTTAAAAATTAAACATAATTAGATTTAATTGATACACTCGTAGGTAGGTATGTAGGCTTTAGCTCATTTTAGAAACTATAGCTTATATTATCTTTTACGGTACGTGGTAGGTATCTTCCTTACTTATTATCAATCGATAAAATATGTATATCAACTTATTTCTCTTCCTATTGTCGCGAGTAGGTACTTAAACAGGTAACCAGTACTTGTAGCCCGTACCTGTTACTGTATTTAATTTAGTTTCTATAAAAACCATATTTTATCGTTATATAAAGGAAGAAAGCATAATTTGATTTCAAAAATTTATGCCCTACGGTGGTTCGCCCGAGTTCATCGCAAAATACCCTTGTAAAAATATAATACACTATTGTGCCACTAGATGTCGCCTCAACCTCCGGAGTGTAACGAACTCTGCAAATCTTCTCTTGGAAGCCATATTGGATTTACAAAACGCGCGAAACGAAATTAATAAACTGAGGGATTATGCTGGAAAAATTAAACAAACGGGACCTATTTGCGAATCTAATGGATACCAAATTGTTTTTATCGGTAATTTGCAATTTAAAGAATGAGTGTAGATAGGTATTTTTTTCTTTTATTGCCCTGGCCCGAATTTCATTTAGAAGCATGATTATGTAAGTCCTTGAAAGCTTTACCCAACCTTAAGCTACTGAACTTTTTAAAACACAGTACACAGTAGGTTCGAGTAATGAGTATTTCCACGAAAATATTAACATTTTCATATAAGTTCAAGTAAAAGTCATCAGATTTGAGCAAAAACGAAACACAAAATTATATTATCGTTTACACACATGCCAACGCAAATAACATGACTAAGGCAAAAGCCCGAAATTACAGGAAAATCTTTGCTTGCGTTAAGACTTCATTAATATACCTAGGTACATAGTACCCCTGGACGTAGGAACTTACAACTAGAATAAATTTAAAAAAAAACATGGTAGTTAGGTAATAGACTTGTGCATTTATTTTTAAATCCATTATATTTATAACGAATGAAAAGTACTGTAACATGTCATTATTTTCCACGCTTTTCAGAAAATCTTTAATAAGTAGGTAGGTACCATAAAGGAATGTTTAATCTATGGTAGGTAGCTACTTATTTGGCATGCCTGGTTTCTGCAGGTTTCTGCCCTTTCGTAAAAATATATTTTTCGTTGGAAAATCTTTAAAAACAATAGAGAAACCAAATAAACTACAGTTTTAAAATCCTTTAATTATAAATGGTGGAGCGTGTATTACACACACAGCACGTATAACAATAAAATAGGATTTTCATTGCACTTTGTTGGTGCTTATAACCTTTTACCGCCTTTTCCTTTACAAAGCTTAATAGTTTAGCGCTTAAAGCGGTTTAGGATACGGTTAGAAGTTGTCGGTCTAATATACAAAAGTGCTGCAGCGCTGCAAGATACCAGTCTGGATCGATCGGGCGGGCTGCGCGCGCCGCCTATGACGTCATCGTCGCCGAGCGGGCCAACGAAATAATTTTGAAAGCTAAACGTAATACAATCTTATTGCTTTATTATACAATATCAACATACATTTTGTATTAAAGATTCTTATATGATTATTCAACTTCTCTATATCACTGAAAATCTGTTGCTCTACGCGCCTGAGTAGTGACAGACGATGTTCAATGATATGTAACGCCGCAAAATAGACCAAAATCGCATTGAAGAGACTACAACAACTTGTTCTACAAGAAAAAAACTAAAGTAATAGGTACATCACCATTAAATACTAAGTACAATATTAGTAGGGTTTATGAGGTATTCTGTATGAATTAAGCAAGGTTTTTTTTAACATTTTTCCATTTTTATCCACGAAAATTACAATAGGTAGGTACCTATTATTCTCGCAACTCTTACCACAAAATTGTATTATAATTATGATTGGTACCTAATAACTATTATTTTAAAAGAGTTTCCATGAAGATTCTTCTCGGTTCATCTCCATAGGACCTACTATTTGGAACAGCGCACCTAGAGTCTTGATTTCCTAACTGGTTTACATGAAAGAGATAGAGTATAATTCTATTCTACGAAATTCACCGTAGAGGCCCGGGCGGATAGGCTCGCCGATCATAGGGGTCCCTTCCTATCCATAAACGACGAACTGCGTGCATGAAATGGTAGGTATCTATCCTCTGATCCTCCGTTTACACTTTCCGGATTAAATGACGTATACTCGTACCTACGTGACGGTTTCTTTAATTTAACTTACGTACGTAAGTATTAAAGTACGTACGTAAGTAGGTAGATACCTACCTGGTGTCGCTTCTGTTGCGCTCTTTGATAGATAGGACTAAATTAATCTAAGGGTCGTTTGTCTCTTTCTGTTTCAATAGAAAGAGTAAGAGATAGATGATGCGTTTAGTCTAGTTAAGTCAGGGCTTCTTTGGTCATTGAGTTAAGTACAGTAAAACCAGTAAGCTGGAAGAAGGCTGGAAGGATTTTTTTTAAAAGAAATAATTGAATAAATATCATTCACATATTTCCACGCCCTTTCCACGTAATGCCCGAGCAAAGTCGAAAAGTAAATTGCTCGCACAAAGTTCGCTGTTCGCAAATATCGAGAAAAAAAATTAAAGTATTTATTTACACAGAAATGTTTGCCCTCCAATAAATTCTCCGTTCCTTTTAACGTTGCAAAAAATCGCAGAATTGGGATGCCTAAAGCGGGCCATAAACGGGTCGAAGTTTACGACTTTTTTATTTCTCTCGGAAGAATAAAACGCACGAGCACGATAGTGATGAGCAAAAAGGTTGCTTATAAAAAAAATTTCACAATATTTTAAGGAATAGGATACTACCTACATACATATTCCTCAAAATAATAATAGGCAAATAGTTCTAGCATACACTTAGAAACAAAAGTAAATTATTTTCGTTTAGTAGGTATATTAATAATACCTATGCTAAATAAAACAAATGCATACCAATGATACTGAGTGGTTATTCTGGAGTGTAGGTAGGTATGCACATAATGATTTTTATCTAATCTAGGCAAAAACAGCTCAAAACTGAAGACTTAATTACCCGTCAGGAATTTACTTTGACTCACATACCTACTGCGGCAAGTTTGTATATGTACGTACCTACATAAGATAAAAATAATCTGGCGGTACCTACTATTTACCCAAGAATGAAATTACGAAACAATGCGGCAAAACTTATCATTATCAAGTTATCTACAAAAAAACTGTGCGTCAAAACGCAACGTGTGCGTCAGAAGATATAACAATATGTTCTTTATTTTTATCTTTAAAGTCGTACGACTACCGAAATCGACATCCTGGATTAGTAGAATGATACGCTAATTTTTTTTTTTTTTTTTACAAATTAAGTAATTATTGATCCAAGTTGATGGATAGTACCTATCGTGTTTATAAGGTCTTATTTTAATAATGCAAAATATTTTAGGGGGTAATTCTATTACACAGACTCTTTTCAGCAATTTTTTTTTTAAATAATTTCCTTTTTTTTATAGGATTTCAAAATTAATTGACATAATTGATGTTTCCGTTTGCATAAAACCTTTATTCCTGTATAATTATGAATGGCACTAGGGTTATGAACCCAACCATATTATTATGACCGCCACGAGATCAGCTACTCTGTAATTATTTAATCTACTGCAGCCTATACTCAAAGACTGCAGCTTTAATTTGATATTTGAAATGAATTCTATACCATTCATAGAGCCTAGCTTTATAATATTTTGGATTATTAAATAAAGATCTTTTTTTTCGATTACTTCAGACTACTGTTGTAGCGACATCTACATCAGGGAATTCACTAGGCAATGGCTAAATGTATAAAAATTCATTGCATAATTTTTATTATTTTTTTAATATTACAAATGTTTTTTAATACAAGTGCTGCTAAAGCAGTTTTATATGAAGTGACGTTATTGGTGTCGATTCTGTTGCGCATTTTGACAGTAGGTACTAAACTAAACTAAACGCATCTGTCACTTTCTTCTTCTATTGAAACAGAAAGAGACAAACGCCCTTAGTTTAGTCCTGTCAAAGAGCGCAACCAAATCGATACCATTGTTATTGTTAGCCTATATGATCCCACTGCTGGGCAAAAGCCTGAGAAGCCTGAGCCTGATTTAACATGAGTTATTGTTATTGAACAAGATTTTTCAACCCTTAGAGCATTACTTTAAGTTCCACCACCATAAATAAAATCGTTCTTCTGTCAGGTGAACTATTGATCAATGACTAAATATAGTGAGGCATATAAAATCGTTGGATAGACAGATTGACTCTGCTTTGTTTAGTCTCTATATTGTTTGAACTTTGCTATTTTAGTTGTGCGCCGATTTCGTTGGTATAAAGTTTACAATACATAGGTATAGAGCCAAGCGATTAAATTTCAATTACCTTTCTTGCACCGTCCGACAGGATGGACGCTATGTTAGCATTTTCAAATACAACTGCTAAATTAATGTGATTCGGACAATAACGATATACCAATTTTTCGGATACTTATTACATATATTATGCTACAAATCCTATAAGATTATATAATGGATACCGATTAATTATTATTAATGATAAGTCTTGATAAGTATACAAAATTGATAGGTACTTGGCTATTATAAACTTCACATTCAGTAAATATCGGATGTTATTATGTTTTATATTAATATGTTTCTTACGGCGAAGCGACGAGGTGTACGCAATTTAATTTAGCGGAGGCGTATTCTTTGTATAAAAGAATATTAAATCAGAAGGTGCATACTGCATAGCCATTTTGTAGGAACATCTCGCATCTCAATTCGAAAATACTCTTATTGTAGGTTGATATTTGACGAATTGATATACGATACTTAATAAAGCCGCTAAATTAAATTTTGAATACCTCCCGCTTCGCCGTAGTGCTACACCAAAATGTAGGTGGTCGGGTCAAAAGCGTAACTAATGTGCTACTAACACTGTCATTCTTAGCCGAAGACGAAACCGAATGCTAAGGATCTGCGATATTTAATGCTCATAAAAAACAATATTACAGTAAAAATCCGGCTTTAATTTTGAAGCTGTAGATAGGTGTAGATATCTTTTGCGGACGAAAGTTGTCGAAGTTGAATCTGTAGTTTCGGCCAGACACTGCTTCGCATACCTCGTACCTACCTCCGTTCAGACAATGAAATAATCACCCGTCTTTTATGTTTAGCGTGTATTTTCGGATACATCAACATTATCTAAGACCTTGCTGTTTTCTATCCCGCATTCACCTTGAACTGTTCGATTGTCTTCCTATTAGTCATAAATCATGCATCTTCAGTCGCTTTTGTTTAGGAATTCTTAGACGTTTATTGTCAAAATACCTAGGTACGTATTAGAAAAATACTGTTTAAAATACGTAAATAAAAGCTTTAGCATCATATATTGTTGAGCAGGGGTGTAGGTGTACAGTTATATACTCACATTTACCAGAGCTTCGTGATCAAACTTGCTCAGCTCATGGTGCACCACACCGCCGGTGTGGCCTCTGCTTTACTATCCAGCGGGCTTAATTCCAAGCTCCAGGCTGCTACTGAGAATTTTCCTGATAGCACTGATCAACATGAGAATCGAATCCAGTACCTCACATAAAATAGGTGCGCTCGCGATCTCTAGACCAATAAGACGGTTCATAAAGGCGAAAACTAAGTCTAGTTTAGTATTGTCCAAATGCGCAACGGAATCGACACCAAAACTATCTTTTAATTGTTGATAATCACCATAACTGGGTAGATACTGTGTACCTATTATCTTTAAACTTGGTGAATGAGGTAATTATGGCGATATTCCTTTACGATGCCTCTAGTTCAGCTGGACACTTCCCAGGTGATATGGTAGTTATGATGATGACACAGTACCATATAAATGACGTTCAGTCTCTTCAATCTTAGATGTCTGTTGACTGTGACTTGTTTTTTACAAGAACACAAACTTTGCGCAACACTCGCTGCATCATATTTAATAATCTTAGGAGCTATATGTCTTAATTATCCAGCTATATAAAACTATACTATACTTATGTAAATGTTTGAACTGGATTTAAAAATTACAAACATTCAGACAGATTTATTACACACAACATGTATCTGAAATATGCAGACGATATTGTAATTAATAATATACTTATTGGATATCGTGTTGCTGCACAGCTTTGCAAGGCGGTTTTTGCGGTCTGGTGTATTAAAATATCTACGTACGTACCTATATATATTTTTTATCGTAATACTTAGGTCATACTTAATGTCAATTTCCGAATGGTTTTTATAATTATACAGTCACTGTTGAACGAGAGACATATTGAAGGAAGGTATTGCAATCATCATTATGAACAATTTTTACTATGGCCACTATGGGAACAACAACGAAATCGCGAAAAAAATACTGTTATTCCATACATTTAAATCGGCCGTTTGCCCATATAAAAATTCATGTCTAAACGGCTGATTTTGTTTTAATTGTCTGTTAGTTGACGGTGAGCTTAGGTCTAAGTCGAGTAGGTACCTAATATTGAATTGAACAACTACATGGAATTTTAAATGTCACCTCATTCATTAGCATAGTCAGTAGTATCGTAGACGTAGTGGTCCTGGGTTCAATACTGAAAAACAAAATGACCTCCAGTATCGTGAAAAACGTGGGGTTTATAAGTGCTTGTTAAATCATAAATGAAGACAAAGTCAGAAGTCTCCCCCTAGTACTTGGCTGGTTGGCTAGTCAGTTGCAAAAAAAACTAACTCTGCTCACCATTTATGGAAACATAGGCGTGACGGTTAATAATCTCGGTTATTAAATTTTTATCCATACTCGAGTAAAATACGTTAAACTGTAGTAACTGGTAGTAACGTATACGTTTTGATCGTTTTTCCTGTACGGCTTCAATTTTTTAGCTTACAACGCAGAGTTGTAGCCTGTTCGTTTAGTTATTGCATAATACCTTCACTACGCTTGTAACCATACAAAATATAAAAGTGAGTACGTAACTGCTCGCACTCGAGAAACCACATTTCTTTTGAAATCGATCGGTTAACCGAACCGATACAAGCGCAGGGGCCCAATTCTACAACAATCGAAGTAGTCTTCGAATTCGAGAAAACGTTCGAATTCGAACTTTTCTCGAGTGGTAATTACGATGAGCTATTCTGGACATGTCGAGTTCGATATTTCTCCGCATTTCTCGAACGCCAGCCGCTCGAACTGCTTCGACTGGTCGGGACCACTCGAGACGTGCATTTCGAATTCGAACCATCATAAACGTCAACATCGGTTCTCAGAGTTTTTCTTGAATTGTGCCTAAATTTAACTATTTCAAGTCCTTAAGTGCATAAACTTTATTTATAATGAGTGACGAAGTAATTGCGACATTTATGCAAAGCATACTGGAAAGCGGTGGGTTGAGCTCACCATGTTTATGAACTTTTTAATTACGCGGACATATTATTGTACAGTTTGAAATGTTCAGTGAGAAAACTTAGGAATATTATTTAAAGTGAATAACACCATTAAAATTTAGTGATATTAATGAATATAATAATTAAGCGTGCAAGGGAAATACACCACAGTCCAAGGAAAGTCCACTAACTAACTAACTAGTACCTAAAGTAACTAGGTACCTATTAAAAATACTTTTGGGCTGCTCCAGAATAAAGTTGTTGTCTAAATAAAGACCGCACTCTGCACTACTCGACTGAAAATAGCGCAAAACCATGTACCAAACCCGGAATCGGAATAGAGAGCCAACGTCAGGAATCTCTGAACTCTCTGCAGCTATTTTTCAGGAGGAAAACTGAACGGCCAATAGCTATGATTTAACTCGGGGCAGAGCTATAAGAAACATGATAGTAAGAAGAATAAGTAGTGTTCATATAACAAGTTCAACCGTACTAAATCAACTGTTTGTCATAAGTTTACAAATAAATATATACTAGAACTTGAAATAAATAACTTTTATTTACTTACATAATATATTTTTTTACATTCATCACCTAACAATGATATTCATACACTTTCATAAATTTCAAATAATTTTCTCTCTTAATATCTTTTTACAACATGCATCCTTCTGTCGCACCCTTTCATTAATACAAAGTCACACAACCTCAACTCTTCATCAAACAGCTGCAGCCTTCACTCTCCGAGCATTCATTTGCTATGCCACACTCCCTTGCATACTCTGGCTTTGGCATCACTCTCCTCACACAAAACGGCCAATCATTCTTGTACTTCTTTGATGGTGGCTGCCAATAGTTGTCACCCACAGCATCAGCAACAAGGAGAATATTATGTGAAGGACAGGTTGGGGTAAGACAGTAGTGTGCACTCCATAGAGAATGTCTGTAATATCAGTTAATTTATGGATATTAGATATTCATTAGATAACATTTTTTAACTTTAAAATGCAACACAAGTTATTTTTGCCTACCTTGTAAAATATGTCTGTGCATGCCACTGGGGTAAGATATAATAATAATTTATATATTCAAGAGGATATCAAAATGAAGATCATAATTATTGAAATATATAACTTTTAATTATGTTACTTATTATCTAATACACTTCATGATAAAAATTAGGACTTAGCTGTGTTAATTCTCTCTTTAACTTGACTCTAGGATAAACATAGATATCATAAATCTAGATAAATTCTTATAATACAAACTTTTAAGTGAATTACAACAGAACCAACAAGTGTCAAAGTTATAAGTACCTAACATTGCAATTATAATAATCCACGTCATGTTTACATGTGACAAAATGCAACCATTATTGACAATAATTTATGATAAAGTAATTTCACTTCACTAACACCATAATTTCACTTCATCTTGCTCTTCATATGACACTAATCAATCTGCTTGTACAAAGAAGTAAATAGGTGATAAATTGATTCTCTGTCAGCGGTTTCCAACTATCCAGAGTTATGCTCAGCCTTTGGCCGTATCTCCAAGGAATGACAGGGTTGCGCCATCCAACACTTTGTGCGTAATTCTCTCGTCGCCCGGGCTGCACGCAACTGGCTAGCACAGTGAGCACACTGTGTAATGAAGAGTCTCACTCTCGCCGCCGTGTCCACCATCGATGAAAGATACCGGGATAGGACCACGTCACACCACCACGATGTGTACAAACTCATAAATAGCGTTTTTTCCCGAATACTATGATGATCACCGTACTCGCGCTTGTTCTGCTTTTGATGTCCGATGATTTAGTTAGATCTTCAATTATTTTGACTCCAGCAAAAGGGGCGAGTCGCCTCTTATAATTTATGAGAACATGTTTGTAAGGTTTGTAGATATTATTTTGATTTTTTAATTTGATGTTTGATAAATCAAGATGTCAAACTCAAAAATTGGTGCGTTCGAAAACATCAATGATTAAAAAATCCTCTCTTACATGCGCCAGCCTACCTATGTAAACATGATAATATATTGTGGTCAACGTTAAATGAAACAAACATGTTTTCTTTTTATGATTTATAATTCTTTCGTTTTATCTATGCTCTTCCAATGTTATTTTTGTATTTTTAAAATCGATGTCAATAAACTTTCGGAACGAACAAAATATCTACATAGTTACATTCCGTTTCAGCAATTATTCTATGGAATGTATTAAATACAAAAATTTTTGTTAAGAAATTGAAAAACTTATTATTTCCCGATATAAAATAATATAAAAAATGTACAGAATGACAATAAAAACATATAATAGACTTAAAAACTTTTTTAAATATAATAAACGAGATAAATCATTACAACCGTTTTAAACGGTTTTAAAACCGGATGAACTGTGTGAAATGGAACGCATCGCACGTAGTTTATCTCTTATAATGGCAACATTTTACAATTACGAGTAGAAATTCATCTCGATTCGTCTCGATTAGTGCTGAGAATACCAAATTCGAATCCACAATGTCAGCTTGCGAGATTTTACAGTCGAAATAGCGCTCGAAGTGGAAACTCGAATTCGAAGACTACTTCGATTGTTGTAGAATTGGGCCCCTGGGCTTGTCATTCACTGACTACGTACCCGCGGCCCGACTGACGCATGCGCGTCTGGCTAACGTCTATCCCGTACGGATATAGATGAGTGTTGGCTTGTACATATTTTCGTAGAGCGCTGAGATCTTTTCATCGTGGCCGCATTACTTTATTGCCAGAATTCACGTTCGAACGGTTATCTCATTTTGTCGCATCGTAATATAGATAACGTTGACGTTGGTACAATATTTTATCAATTATGCGATAGCGGTACAGCTACTATTCATATTATATAAATGAAAATTAAATTGCGACAAAAGCATGTAGCGTTTAGCAAATGTCGTATAGTGTATGGGTCGCATGAATATCGCGAAGGATCGTGTGTGGTGCCCTCATCAGTCAGTAGAGCGGACTCGGATCGCGCGGACGCGCGGCGTGTCGGTGCTTGTAGTTTTTTAGTTTGACAGTTGGCGCGTTTTTCGTTTTGGTTCAACCTGATAATTCTTGTGGAAATCATAGATTTTAAGTTAGTGTAATCTGTGTATTTTCTGTTGATTCTAAGTGTACGACTGTTAGTTTGTGAATTTTCCACGCCGGCTGTGAATTGAGTGGTTGCACGCCCTGTGTACCTGCTCTCGTCGTGTTGTGCAGAATTTTTGTGATTTCTCTTTCGGAAATTGTTTTGTGGACGTATTGCACCTGCTGCCGGGAACGACTGAGGTGAGTGACACACTTTATCAGTGCAATATACAGATATAAACTTTCTAGCTGGGTCCAAGAAGTGTTTTCAGTGATTGCAATTTAGGGCGTACAATTTCTCCGTGGACCCGCCGAACGGGTTCCAAATATAGCCAATCGGGTTTATTCTGAGCCCATAAACGTTTGAATAGGTAGTTACATGTTTATAGGTTGTTGGAATTAGTGATTTTTCCTTGGTGGCCGGGCTGAGACGATCCAGACAGCTGTGTGCGTAACGGGTAAAAATAAATACACGGGCATTATCGGCCGGTAGACAAATCGGCTTAACTGAGGACAAGGCGTTATTATTAGTGCATATTATACAATACCGCGGTAGGTTAGGTTATGTTCATAGTAAAGGTTCAAGGCTGCAAAAAGTACAGTTGCAATAAAGCCCCCTGTTCACGGTGTTATTCGCACGTGACGAGTAAATTGCGATTAGTGATAAGAATTAAAAACACCTACTTAGTGATATCTGCTTACACAGATAATAAAAGGCAGATATTACTAATTAACTGCATTGCACCTAAATTCTGTTGATATAATTTTTAATTCTACACTAAACTAATTGTTAACTAATCCTTCCTCATAACGACATGTAAATAATTGTTTTTGTAAGTACCCACTAAGTGGGTAATTAATTCTAGATGTTTGGATTAATCTGTTATAGTTTCTTTATTCACAAATTCTGACAGAAAGTTAATGTAGACAACAGTTTATGAACTAGAGAATTCAAACATCTAAAATCTGTAGTAATATCTATTCTAGATTCATTCATCAATTCTAGGTCAGTATATATTACCCATCAATCATGTACCACCAAGGACAGATCAATATTGTGATCAAGTGTACTGTATTTACTTAGTTCATTTTAATCTCTCACCATAGCCAAGTATTTGATGGTAAAGCACATTGCCCTGATTTAAAAAAATTGACAGACTGATTCAATCCAGATCACAGTAGATTACAAAAGACAATTATTTATACCTGCATGTTAATTGTATACATAAATACAGTTGCGGCCAGAGAAAATTAAAATTACCTTAAAATTTTAGTAAGTTATTGATTTATGTACAAAAATATAAAAAATAATGTAAGCACTAAATTAAAACTTGTTTTTAATTTTTGTTCATAACCTTCTAAGTGTTATTATTTAGTGCACTGAAAAATTAGATTTTTCACAGATTTTGACATATTTAGACCAGAAGGCATACCAATATTAATAGAAAGCATATAATATAATAAATTACGAGTCAGTGAAAGGCTCCAAAGTGCTGTACATTCTGATTTACTATTTGATAGGAAAATGTAATTTGTAGAATTAGCATGAATTTTCCACAACCACTTTCACATTATTTGTCAAAATCCGTGAAAAAATCATATTCATAATTTTGACAATATGAGTGAGAAGTATTAAATTTACAACAAATGTTCATGCTACACGTTCTGGTCTAAATATGTCAAAATCTATTTTTTCACACTAAATAATAACACTATAGATGCAATTGAACAGGTTCTAATCATTGGTTAAATAACCATAGTTGTACAATCGGTCAATAAATTTGTCAACCTCCATACGGTTACAATTCGTATGTACACCATAAAACAAAAAACTCTATATTCTCTTGTCTAAATAATGAAGTTGCAAGTTTATTGATATTATTCATTTGATGGGAAGTTCTGTTAAAATTGATAAACCACATTTAAGACCGACTGTACAAATTGTATAAAAAATATTTAAGAAAACTTACTATGTTAAAAGTTTTCAACACAAATTATGTAAGTGAGAAATAATAAGCTTACTAATTGATTTTTATGAATATGTAACAAGAAAAATAAAACACATAATCAGTAAAAAGTCACTTTATTTACTACCTAATTACAGTCAATTTAAATTTTAAGTACCTAGGTATAGATGACAAAAAATGTAAGTTATTAAAATATTATTGTATTCTATAGTAATGATTACTGGAATTTAATTCAATATATTTCTTTCATTTTTAGTTATTAAAATCTTCAACCAATGAACTCTTAAAATAATCACTTACAACCCATTTTTTATGAAGTCTGTCGTAACATAATGGTGCACATTTCAGTTTCATGTGCCGAGATTGACATTTATATCTCCCCCAATGTTCAATAAACTAATTAATCTCAAATGTAAGTAATGCAGTGATCAGTTTTATTTGAAAATAAAACCAATTCATGTACCCAGTCTTTAGTTTTGTTACATTCGGGAAATATCAACTCTGTCATTTATTACTCTGGTGATATGCTAATTTTGTATTTAGGACTTTTATATTTTTTGTTTTAATTTCTGATTAGGAGAATGTGCAATACTTAATGTTAGTAATTGAATGAATGATGTTTCAGGTGCTTTGGTTAAATGATATTGTGTTCTGTACTTATTGCTGTTACTAAGTAGACTCGAGTAAACTGCCAAATTAATTATGCATGATAGGCTATTTCTTCTAGCCACTAAACTAAATAATATACAGTGAAAAAAAAAACCTCATGCACAAATTCTAAATTGTAAGAAAACATATTGATATTAGCATTTACCTAATTGCAATATGCCATGCTATTTCGCATACATGGGTGTGTTAAGTGTATAAATCTTTAACATTATGACCATGTTTCTTTTAACTATAAATACTTAGATCTATTAATAAAAAAAGAAGAAAAAAGAAATAAAGGTTATTTATAGGAAATATTTCACAAGTTTGGAATGATAACAATACCTAATTAGAATTAAGTAGGTATATCAAGGTTTTTATTTGGTATTCTAGAAATAATTTAATTTGTACCTATAATGAATGAAATTAATTCTATTTTCAGAATGTTGGAATTATGAATAGTTCTTTTAAATCTGTTAGATGTGTGTAGTAAAATCATAACAAAGCGAAAACAGTACATTCAAATATATCTTTTGAAAAATGTTATTGCCCTGTTGCCTTGTGTGGATCGGAAGGGTGGGCCACAAAACGGAGGAATGAAAGGTAATGGATGCAGCAGAGATATGAATTTTAAGAGGGATGTCAGGCGAAACATTTTTGGACAGAATCAGGAATTAATAATTAATATTAGAGGAAGCATGAAAGTGCTGCAAAGTAACCGGTTGTCATGGTTTGGACATGTAATGCAGAGGCATCCGATTCATGTTAAGAGTTTTAAGTATGAATGTGCGTGAGTATAAGAGAAGAGACAGACCAAAGAAAACAAGGATGGACTGTGTGAAACATGACATGAATGTGAAGGAAGTGTACCCATATATCACTTCTAATCAGTAAGAGGCATATTGCGCCAACCCCAAATAAAATTAGATAGGATAGGATTAAATATGATGATGACTAAGATCGACACTGATGGCAAAAATATAGGTTTTAGTATTTTTGTCTATAACACTACAAAAATTCTAAAACTATATTTCGTCTGTCCGAGTTTCATGCCAAAACTACTGGACAGATTTAATTGAAATTTTGCAGTAACATCCGTCAAAAGGCTGGTCAACATAATATAGGCTATAAAATTATCACGCTATTGTCTATGGGGGATGAGCTAAAGCACCCAAACTCTACGTGAACAAAGTCGCGGGCACAGCTAGTAAATTAAACAAAACATTTGCCTCAAGACAGACAGTACGCCTCTGTTTACTAAAATATGTAAGTTAGAAGAAAATTTCAGTAATTAATACAGTTTTAATTAGTTCACTCTTTCTGCGTTTCATTATCTAAATTATCATTAATTATCTAGTACAGTATAATTAAAGTGTACAGTAAAAAAAGTTACAAACTAATATTACAGTTCTTTACAATGAAAAATAAATCTAATAGAATACAATGTGTACCAATATCTTAATAGAGTAATTATGTACTAATAAAATTATATTTCCCTCATACTTGTCAGGTCTATCCTTAATTTTATGTCTATACTAGCTGTATCCCGCGGTTTTGCTCGCGTTGAAGTCGATATTACGCATTTCATTGAAACAACAGAATTTCAAACAAACTTTCGTCCCCTATTTTACCCCCTTAGGGGTGGAATTTCCAAAAATTCCTTCTTAGTGGATGCCTACGTCATAAAAGGAACCTACTGTCAAAATTTCAAGTTTCTAGCACCCGCGGTTTAGGATGTGCCTTGATAGATCAGTCAGTCAGTCAGGACAAGTATTTTTATATGTATAGATTATAGTTACTTTAGTTACATTGGAAATTAAAACGACTAGCAATAAGCTGAATGTACTTATTGTAAAGAAATAACAAACGACATAATTATTTATTGTGAGCACGAGACATTCAATAGTTCGCGTTTCGAGGCTACATGTTTTATTCCTATATGTAATTTGTATTGATATTTTGCTTGGCCATCTGCCAAAATGTAATATGGAAACTGAACTTGTACGGATCGGAATTAAGTATTCATTCATTGCTATAAATCTTCTCTATCTTATTCATAAACGGCGACTGGAGTCGGTACCTACAGTGTGGCCTCATTTCTCTTGGAACGTAGAGAGCGGTATGTCGGGTAGGGTGGCCATGCCGCGGGCGCCGGCTCGGACATAGTCCTGCTTACTGATTGTTACCGTCATAAAGTTTGACATGCGGCTTCAACTTATCAAGTGTCGCTTCCAACAACGAATTATTTGATTAGCCATAGTATTTTTTAGTTTACGAACTAGATAATTAAATGAGCACTCGAGTTTTTCTTAATTCAATGTAATTAATTGACCGCCTTGAGATTCATTCGAGTCGAGCGATTCGACGATGGATGATCAGTTTCAGATGATTGAAAATTACAAAAGCTTAGTTTTCCTGTTAACTCTATGTTTATTTATAATATTGATTATATTATTATTGAATTGGTATGAAATGACGCAAGTTTTCATATTTACACGCACGAACTAGATGTAACACTCAAGAATAATCATGTTTTACTAGTAAATGTATTTCCTATGACGGCGCAGTCATAATAGGAAAATATTTACGAAAAATACATTAATTGGCCGGCTAATTCGTACCTCGATATCTGGCTGAGATAAACGATATTTTTAATCAAGTGGTTTCAAATTTAACAAAAGTTATGAATACCTACAAAGTAGAAGAATTGAAGCCGTTTTGTTAAAGTAAGTATTCCTCCCGAGAAATTTGGCAGTGCAATGCTAGTCCTGGCTGAAAATGAAGGGACAGGGGGAGAGAATGCGACGGTGATTTCAGTTGAAATATGGCGAGTAGACGGCCGTTACCCCGCAGTGACGCTGTTCCAGATGCCTTTAATTACGCGACCGATTGCGGTTGGGGGGGTGATGCGGTGTATTTAAAGCGTATGCGCGGGCCATCGCGGCGGAGCGTCATCGGCGCGTGCGTCACTTCTAAACGCGAATAGAAAACTGGTGACCCTCGGTAGATGACGCCACCCGCTTGCGTGACGGACGGCTCACGTTACTCGATCGTAGTGAAAGTGTCGCGAGTTCGTGACATATTCCCGGGATGTGTCGGGACGTTGACGAATGTTGCGTCGAGTAGTACACAAACAATGTAATGTAACACAAACACGCTAATTTAAAGCTTTAGCTAATTGGCACTAAATCTTGTCCAATACTCGAATAGCTCAGTTATCGGAATTCATGTTAAGAAATCGTATTTTCTCATCCACATAGGTAGTAAATTGTGCCAAGTTTGCAATGAAATATACTATCAGAACAATTTAATCCCAAAAGTATTCGTTACGACCCGTCGAATTCCATGGCATGGTCCCATTTCATTTTATTACCTAAAACTATCGTCGGAGATAAAGCGTCCTTGGTAGAAACTCTTAAATGAACGAAAATATATGACGGTACCTAAGCGGGTGTGGGTGCTCCCGCCATCAGAAAGGACATGAGAAATGACATCTTGTGCGAACATATAAAAACTGAGTAGGTTCCGAATTTACCATTTATCACATCACGAAGTTTTCTTTTCTACGGCAGAATCTTTGTAAATCTACAGAGACATTGTTTGCCGCAATCCTGTATTAATGTTGAAATCCATCCGAGTATGTCCCCTAGCAATTCAATCCATACTAAATTCGAAACTGCCAATCAAAGCCGAGTTTGCTCTCGGCTTTTCCGTACTTTTATTTTTTGCGGAATCCTGAAATAAACCAAGTGAGTTTCAACGGTAACTGATCGCTTTCCGAAATGCTATACTGGGACATGATTGTTTGGCTCTCAGCTGAAATTAAATGCTCTAAATTATGGGTAAAACATGGACGTAGGTTTTCAAATTTCCATCGATACTTTTCTGTTTATTCGCCTTGTCCAAACATATTTCACAGTTGTCATGTCAGTCATGAATTCATGATGAATCCCGTCTGACTTATTGTCAACAGTGCTTGTAATCGACATTCACATGACATGTTGACATATGGCTCAGAGAAGGCTGTCCCAGCGACCCTTTCATATACACCATTGTGCTTGAATACTGAGGGTCAGTTCTGAGTTTACACAAAATGTTAGCGCACCAATGACCAAGTTGTCCTAATTATCACAAGCCTGATAAATAGTCGGGGTTATTTTAAGAGTTGTATCATTCTTATCGCTTCAATGACTCAGTGCAGTTGCTATGAGGTCAGGGGCCAAAGTCATGGTGACATCATCATAGCGACCATTGCAGGTGGGTGTTAGACTCTCAATTAAAGGGTTAGTGACCGTTTTGTGGGTGTTATTCTAATTCTAATAGTTTGACCTTCGAGTTACGGAGGATAAGTCACCTTTACTGTTGATATTCTTGTATAATTTGAGTTTGGTCTGATGTAATCAAGTGTAAAAGACATTGAGTCGATTTGAGAGAGGAGATTTGGTAAATTTGTCACACTGCTTAGTTTCAAAAATTTATGCTCTTAAAATCGTAATAAAAATGACACTCGGATATCGAAATAGGTTGGTACAACCTGTAAATATTGGTGTTGCAATTATTGTAATATAAGGTTAAATACACCAAACCTCCCCTTTGATCTCTAATTTTTTGTTCTAACACGGAAAAACAATGACAAAACCAATGTCTATTTAGTTATAAGTAATTACATTAGAAACATCTTACTTCAAATAAATAAATTGGTACTTAAATGATAAGATTATACGAACATAATGACAAATAGACAGACGTGTGGGCATTGCAGACAAATTGATCTCGTTCTAAGCGTTATCGACTGCAAATGGTTCAATGACGTCTGTAGTAGGTCATTTACTAATTCATTTTATATTTAGTTCGTATACATACTAGAGTAGAGTACTATAATTAACTATAACGTTAAAAAGTTCATTCGAGACTAGACTAAAATTTAGAACACTAACAGTCATTTGGAGTCACTTACACTTTCCATTGTTTACTACCTTATTACTTACTTCTACGGCAACGAAATTATAGATTATTTTGCTTCTTAGGATTCATCTTCCTAGAGTTGTCCCTGCTTTGTTATAATGTCATCATTATGCCAACTTCATATTCTTTAAGTACTGTGTTTACTTCCTAGTCTTCTTCTTCTGGTAGATTGTATGACGTTTATCTAAGGTTTTCTTCTTTACCTCAACCCACAGAAAATCTGGCACTTGCATTTAAATTTTCATCCACAATTCCCCAAAAAATGATTTCACCAAAATGTTCCTGTTAGTATTTTTTGTACATTTCATTTTTAGAGGCATTGAGGTTGTTCTGAGCAACACCTAATGGCAGTGCAGCGGATAGCCGGTTCATTATACATGTATATGCTCTTACGTTGTACGTGGGACATACCCATTGTTCCCTCCCCCCACGGTGACGTCACAAGGGTGGTTTAATTAAATTTCTAGCTAAGTAATTGTAATTAGAGGCGTTTAGATAGTTACGGAGATTACTGTAGTTATGTGCTAGGAAGGCGAACGGTTAAAGGACGAAGTTGTATCAAAATGAGAGGCAAACATTTAGTATATAAGTAGTAGGTAGCCACGAATTCTTCCTTGGAAACCATCAGTATTTTTTTGAGTGCCTGAATGACTGACAGATATAAATTACCTGGAGAGGAAAATATTTATATTTCCTCCACTTATAAGTGGAAATGGGTCGGTTTGAAATGACATTAATGAAATGATAAAAGGACCATATTAAAAAGAAAAATCTACTTCCATGTATTTTATTATTTTAATGAATAAAGCTTACAATATTACAGACACGTTCGTTTTTATTCACAAAGGCTCGATAAGTTCATTGTATTTGTGTTATTAAACTTAAATATGTGTACTTAGATACCTAGAAATTCCTAAACCACCTTATTTCATATTCAGAATACACCTACGCTGCGTACATTAATATTACTTACTTAATGTGAACAAAAGACAACAATAGGCGATGGGGTTCGAGAGAAAGGGACGAAAGACGACTGACTTCTTGTTTATTAACATAACCCAGCCGAATCGTGGCTTCAGTTTGTATTTGTGTGTATAAAATTTGATGTACTGTTTAAACCGACCGGTGTCTGGCAACTTTGGCGTGCGTAGGAGTGCTCGATCGCACAGTGACTCACGGACAAAGATGGCGGACCAACAATATGTAATTATCGCCAGCAGACCAGAGCCGAGTTTGCAGCACGCTTGTTATCTATTTCATAAAGAAAAATAAAAACCCGCTTCTGATAATGTCCATTTTAACCGTCTGACACGTTGTTAGATGCAAAAAGCGCATCTAAAATTATAAACTTTAATATTTTATCACCTTAACGCTGCTAGACTTAATGCGAGTCTTTTAACAGAATATCCAAAGAATCCTAGTGAAATTACGTCAATTTTTTTCTCTAAATTGCCGCCAGTTGAAAGGTTTTCGACTAAATCTTTTGTGCTTTTGAATTGGAATTGGCAATAATAGTAAAGCCTTAAATAAAATTCTTGGAACGCACGTGAATGGCATACTAATCTCATGATTTTATGTGAACGGCCCACGTGTCACAGTAATATGGTTAGAGGCCCACCACCGCTCGAGGTCGCCGGCCGGCATTACATCATTGCAATTTTTTTACGGACCCATTGATGGTCACAACGGCCGCTTGATGTGAAAAAAAAATTGGAATAAAGGCTCTTCTAAGTTTTTCTGCGTTTAAACTGCGACAAAGAGTCTCGTTTTTTCCTACATCCGTCCACAAATCATTGCCTATAGGAAACTATAAAACAAACTTGATATTAAAATTATTATATACTTAAGGAATTAAGTATATAAAGATTTTAATATCAAGTTTGTTTTGCGTACAGTAACCTCCCCGAATAACCAAAAAAGGAGAATATGTATTACAAATTTTATTCCCCGAAGAAATAGGAACTTTTTCTCGTATCCCATCGACAGGGGTGTTGTAAATCAGTTTTTATTTTGACACTTTGATTGCGAGTTACGGGTCCCCGAAATCGGGTTCAATGTGTTCCGTTTTTAATCAAAGAATCTATGGAGGTTGCGGAAAAGAATGTTCGAGAATACTTTTCTTTGGATCGATCTACGTTACTGTTACTCGGAAGCTCAGCGACATACAGAGGATCTTGAACTCTGACACCAAAAACTACCATTTGTCCCTGGTCTTGTGCCACTTCTCGCCAATCGATCTTAGATAGGTACTTATGCCTGTTCTGAAGTAAATAGGATTAGGTCTCGTGTAAAGTCTTACTTTTAGACACTTCACTTCTCATACAAATGGCTCATTGGATGGTTAAGACTTGTCTAACTTCAGGCAATAGTTTAAGGTTGTATTTTACGACGATTTCTTACTTTTGAGGGGGTGAAGTATCAGCCTAAGCCCCACCCACTAGGGGAGCTCCGTTCTCGCAATTACGCAATGAGGTTAAAAACTGAAAGCTCATCGCAGATGGCGCCACTAGCGGTTGTTCCTGAGAACCGCCATATTGTTTTTTGTGGTTGTTTGGTGTCCTACTTAGAACCATAATAAACTAGTAAAATGTATTCTACGTGGAGTGTAATACAATTAAAAGACGAACTAAGAAAGAGGAATGCCTCTGGCATTGGTAAAAAAGCAGCATAAATTGCACGGTAAATAGATATAATTATATAAACAAGTTTGGAGGTTATTTTGTGTTCTTTTTGTAAAGCCCTATTTTTTCGTTGGAGGTTAGAGGCCTACGATCGAAATAATCTCATTGGTGTTGAAGACGTGCTTGAAGATGAGACTGTCAACATTCCGGCACTGCATAAGTTCAGGGATGTAAATGCCAGCACAAATCTCCCAACCCTGTCTTAACGCCACATTCAACAGTTTGCAGAAAGGTAAGAATGCTATTTAATTATGATTTTTTCATCTTTCCTTGTGGATTGGCTATATTTTGGATTAAATTCGACATACATGTTGTTTCAGGTTTCAAGTACCGCCCAAAGGAAGACTTCTGTACGAGAATAGAAGTTTAGTTATAAAATAATAAAAATATACACTGTAATACGTTGATAGCGGTGCCTAAAATAAAAAGAGAGCATTGAAATGATGATGAATGTTTGTTTTATAAAACTAGTGTAAGAATTTCTCCCCAAATAATCCTCAGGTTTAAAATGGATAGCACTTAACCTCGACTTATTACTAGTCTTCGTATTTTTCCTTCGAAGGGCCTTTTCCCATAGTTTTCTTCTTTTGGCTTATTTAGAGAATATTATGGACTCCCGGATTTTTGCAACCAACGGCTGCTCAAAGCGTCATTTTATTAATTATTCTTGTATCAATTCGATTGTTTATAAAAATAGTATGAAAGTTGACAGCTATCTGTCAAATTTCTGGAACAACCGACAGTAGCGACATCTGAAGTGAGCAAAAGGCAGTTTTTTACCCCATTGACGTATCAGACTGTGTGACACACGTGTCACAGAATAGCAATATTAATTAGCAACATGCAGTATGACACCAGCAAATACTTGAAAAATATAAATCCATAATATCGTATACCCAGTGTCCTATATTACGCTAGAAAATCTGTTCCTCCGTTTTGTATTTGTAGATTTTATACCTATTTAACTCTCTACTTATAAACTATCAGTCATACCTATTGTGTATGAGTTTATGCAAGTGCACATAATTGTCTCGACCAACATTGGGCATTTTCACACTAAGCCAATAATGCCGTAACGAAACCGATATATCGGCATGACAAACCTGATGACACTGCCAATGTGTGTGTAATGTTAGAAGAATAAGCCAACTCAAATCCATGCCTTGAGATAATAACCTACTCTCACCCACACCTGTAGGAGTCGTCCGTTTCCGTAGTCATACCTACTTAAGTATGTTCACAGGGTTGCTTTTTTACCAAAAATGAAATTGCATATTCATAGATCAAAACCATATTCCTAGTTCAGATTCCTCGCTATGTATGCAGATGAAGAGCTTCAAAATTGAAAGAAAGAAAGAAAAAACATTTAAATCGGAATCGCACACGAAATTACATAAACACACAAAAATTCAAATAATGATAACAATAACCTAACCGTCTAAAACCCTCGACTCTAACTAGAAAAAGAGGTGTAACTTTTGAACAGCTGAACAGATTTTAAGAACCACCCCGATTAAACTAGCTTTCAATTAAAAAAAACTGCATTGAAATCGGTCCATCCGCTTTGAAGCTTCGATGCCACAGACAGACACACAGATTCACAGACACATAGATACACAGATACACATTATAAACTTATATCACCCCTCTATTTTGTCGGGGGTTAAAAAAGTCCTGCAAGAGGCCAAAGAAAGTCCCTATCTCAGCATATCCTGACAGTTAATCCTGACAGATAAAATAAATACCGCAGCGCTGGTTTTCGGATAGGACCGTGGTGATGCCACGGACAACCACGATAACTAAAAATAAATATAATTTTTAAAACGTTTTCCTTCCTTCTTTACATACTATCTATCTATCTCTCTCTAACTTCTAAATTTTATTAACTACGGACATGTATCATTCAAATTCGAAGAATTTACAACAAAAAACCACATAGTAAAAGTTATGAAATTTGGTTCTTGTTCAGAAATAGTACGCATTTCTTTTTTTTGTGGCTAGTTTTCCTTGATTATTATACCATTTTGGAATCTTGGATAGTTGCGTCAATTTTTAAAAAAACTTGCCTTGGTATTGTCTGTACTTTTTTTTTACACCACGATGAGTGAAAGTGGACCAAAAGTAAAAATCTTTCAAAATTTTAGGGTGAAAAATAATTTTGATTGATTTTTGTGTCAAATCTACAGGCATTCTGGGATTTTTAACGATTGTGGTGGATAGCAGTGCTACTTAGGTTGCCGGTACAAAAAGAAATTCAGAAATATCTGAAACATTGTGGTCATGGTAATTAAAAATATCTTAAGGGGTGTAAATTTTTGAAGGATTTCAATTTTTTTATGTAACTTCTATTAATTTAGTATAATTTTTAGTTTTTTTTTTGTTCTCGAGTAGTCATGAGCTGGTCAACCCTCTGGTGCCCGCTTATCGTTGAATTTTGGGACATGGTGTATATAAAACTTCATACTCTTTGTTCTCAACACTACAAATTGTCGTACTGATTTTTCTATACTACATCCTATAAAATGAATTCTTGACGGAGATGTCAAGAAATTATTTTAGCATATTGATTTTTATAAACGAAATACTTAGATTTTCTGAATAAAAGGCAAGTTACTTATACTTCCTGTTGCTTTTTAATAATTTTTTTAATGATTTTACTGTCATTCTTTCTTTTGGTTTTGAATAAAGTGTAAGCGCAGGAAAGTCAAAAAAAATTGCACAGGTCCGACCTCGATGCGCGCCGAAACGCGACTGATTGATGGCAGAGATGACAGAAATCACGAATTTTGTGGTTTTTATCAAATTGTGACCAATATACGTAATATTATAAAAAAATAACAACCGATTTTGGTTGGTATATTTGCGACCAATATTGTGATGTAAAAATTATTTGAAATAATATCATGTTTTAGAAATAATCTTGTAAACACTTTTTTAAAAGGGGTAACTTTGCGAATTTTTTTTATCGAGCCAACTTCATCCAATCATGTATCGGACAACCGTGCAGAGATTGTCACATCTTCAAGTTTGATATATATTTTTTTCAGGACAAAGAAATAAGAATTTCTATTCAAAAAATTGTAAATACAAATCGGTTTTTGCGGCATTCCTGTAAAATACCCCCTTAACAAAGAACTACTATTAATAATAAACCGGTTTGCCAAACATCCTGACAACTTTTTACTTGCCTCTATTTGGTCGAATATTATTTATTCACCGCCAAATTCGTTAATCAATAGTTACGTCATCCACCAAGGCTGCACCAAAATTGTACTCTTATCTTTTGGAGCTAATTAAGGAACTGTCGCTCCAAAATCTCTTTACCCTCGCTTCGTCGATAGTAGATGTCCTTGCAATGATAAATATTTCATACGACCTCAATTTCGCACATCTGTGTGCAGATGCAGCAAAAGTGTGTCATGAATCTGCTTTTATCTTCATTTGCAAGTCGAGAGTCTGTAGAGGTTCGAAGGCTTTACAAATCTGTCAACTTTGCACCGTATCGTCGCTTTATGGTGATCGTTGAATCCCATTTTTGCGCGTGTATACCTCAAGAGTATCAATACCGCTTTGGTTCAAGCAATATTCTTCAAAAGATACGGATAAAAGACTGAACGATGCCTTAGAAACATTTTTAACTATAAATCCACTTCGGCTTTTAGGATTGGCCGCTCAGCAAATGTGTGTCAGCATTCTGACGGCAACGTCGCCCCACAGTTTGTTCGATTTCTCGCTGTTCCATTTTGTTAGCGCTCTCTAAACAAATAAACCCCGCTTTGTCGGTCCGATTGTTCCCAAGTGTTGGCTTCGTTTTGCGTCCGACGCCGCTCGGCTTGTTCCGTAGCTTTTCGACGGATTCGAATATTGAAAATTTCTCTTTGTATGCGCGATGGGCCGAAATGTTTCGTTTGATGTTACTGTAGGCACATCATAAGGATTTAGTTTTACGAAGATATTTGATTATACAGGTACTATGGTTCCTTTCGGGGAATGAAGCTTTTGTAGGTGTATTTTGATTATCTCTTCTTTAATGCGAAATGTGTATTACAGACTTTTCTATTATACCCATTTCTTTAGGATCTCAAAGCGAACCAAAGCTATCAGCAAAATTATCTATAGAAGCTGCGTACTTGGCCGTAGAGGACGACTGTTTATTGCACTTGGTCTATTAGGTCAATACTCAATCTTGTGCTGCAGTGGGTTTGATTGTGTACGGGCTGATATACTTATATTGGCAGACAACTAAAAATATTTCCTATCTTTCGTTAGTCCCATCATCATCCTCCATAGAAAAAGCGAAGAGAAACATGTCAAGAAAAAAAAAACTTTTACACATATCCCTTGTTTTGGAGCAGAGAAAGAAATACGTGAGAAATAACATTGAAGTTCTACTAACGACAGGTGAATGAACCTGGTGAACGTGTCGAATATTATCTTAATGCTGTACCCGAGGGGATACGGCAGTTAAAGTAGTATGTGATGTAATTATGATGGGATTTTGTGAGATGGACAGAAATATTAAGAGACATTTCTTAACATATGACGACATTTTAAAATTTAAATTATACTTGTTCTTATGGTCATTGGGAGGCCTATGTTCAATTTTGATGCGTTTTGGTGTGTACGTGTCAATAATTTTATAATTATGATGATTTTCATTTGATGAAGAATCTTCGCAAGCCTACCATTCTTGAAGTCGATGTCTATGAACATGTTGTTACTCATAAATATTGAAATATAGGTCGTGTCAATTAAACTTGATTTACTTGAGCTCTGCTTATTGACACTAAAGTTGACCCAAGTCATTTCAATTCCAATCAAAGCAAACTCAAAATTGATAAGATAGGAGTACTTACACTTCGTCGATATGGTTAAGTGTACGGCACATTCTACGCATTTCGCAGGCGACTGTCATTTTTACTGAGTGCATAAAACACGCTCAAACTTGGCTCATATTGCTTAAAAGTGCGAAGTCAAAAGCGACCACATAGCACAACGCAAAATTCTGTTAAAATGCAGCTGAAAGTGTCAGCATAACTAACGCTTCTACCCACTGTCCTATATTTAAAAAAGTGATTGTAAATGATGTACAAAAACCTTACCTTGATTGAAATTTCAGTGTGAAATAACCAAGTAAATCCTTTCTAACTTCAATGACGCGCTGTGATTGTACGCTTGTCCTAGGATTAAATTTCTACAGATGACGTCACCGTAAACGTTTCGTATTACGTTGGACACTCATCTCGAGAACGCGTTAGTGCCCATTTGGAGGGGATAAGCCACCTTTTATGTTTTTTTTTGCTAAACGGATGTAGACCCCAGTTGGTGTGATTTTAAACGTTATCGTTTTCCGTTTTTTTAGATTGATGTAGGTAGTTGTGTTTTTTATCACGATGATAAATCGTCAACAGACATGTACAGTCGGCAAAAGAAATTGTTTGCACGCCACAAAACAAAAAAGTCTATATATTCTCTTGTCAAAATAAAGAATTTTCAACTTTTGTGATATTTGCATTTGATAGACCACTTATTTAGCCGTCCGGACATATTGGTCTAAAAAAATCTTAAATATCGTGACTACGTTGGTCGTATTGAAATATATCGATGCAGTTTCGTGCTGTGTTTTGTGTGTGCGTTCGTGTCGAGACAGCGACATCTGCGAAGCTGCATAATTTCGCAGTTTCGCTTACGTGTAGAAATACAACAACCGTTTTAACGGCGTACAACATTCAAATTGAAGTCCGGATTCGATTCACTCATGATACGGTCGATGAATTTCTCAATAAAACTTTGTTGGCAGGAATTTTCTGAGAGTTTAGAACTGGTGGTAGACCCGAATTTGGAACAAGTTTGTAAAACCTTGGTTAACTTTTGGGTCCGATCATCCATCCCTAACTCGTCTCCATTAAAGTGTCACTGATACTCGTATCCATGGCTGCATAATTTTAAATAAATGTCTTTTCCGTGTTTTACTGTTCATCAATCTGCTTCAGTGGTAGTTATTGCGACGTTCATTAATTGTTACGATCTTTTGAGAAAATCTATGTTCAATAATACATTTTACGTTCGCTTTGAAGGTTTCTACTAGTTCAAATTTAATTTTGTAACAGCCTATTCATGTCCCTACTGCTGGAACGGCCTTCTCTCCGAGAGGAATATAAGCCGAAATGCATCGCACGGACCTACTGCGGAATGGTAGATATCACAGTTTTCGAAAATTGTTTTTGAAACAAGTTTTAGTCAGATTCTAATGACAAGAGTTTTGCATCATTAATGAAAATTTTCAAACTCCGACACTTACATGTAGCTCAACTTATAGCTTTGAGTTCGGAGCATGACGTGAACTATCTCGAAACTTTAATAATAAGAATAACCATGGTCTGGCGGTGTCTCATGTTTCCGTAAAACTTACGCTCCGACAGTTAACTGCATACAATTGTACGAGAAACTTTTAGAAACTGTAAATGACGTCGTTGGAATATCTATAAGTTTATTTTCTAGGTTGGGAGGCAAAGAAAAGAGTATCAGCCGATACTAGTTGAGAAAGTAGTGGAAAATAGGTTAGAGCGGTGCTTGCGGATAAGCGATCTGTATCTTACATAATTATGTATCACTCACTAGCTTTTGTCTGCAGTTTTGCTCGCGTGGAAGTCGTGACGAATTTTCATACAAAATTTCATCCCCTATTTAACCCTCGTAGGGATGGAGTTTCCAAAAATCCTTTCTTACCGGATGCCTAAGTCTTAAAAGGAACCTATTGTCAGAATTTCAAGTTTTTAGCCCCAGCGGTTTAGGCTCTGCGTTGATAGATCAGTCAGTCAGAACAAGTTTTTTTATATCACTAGTGGTCGCCCAATTGTCGAAATTGGACCAAAATTCCTGAAATTTAGCTTTCTGCACGCCTTCTCCTTATAAACTTTAACTATGCCAAATCTCACACTCCTCTGTGCGTGCAATATTGTACAAAGTTTTCTCTTCACGTATTAACATAAGATTAGATTATATGGCAGATATTATCGGGTTTTAAGTTGAGGTGGTACTTATTTCTATCGTTTTTCCCTTTAAAGCAATCTTAACATCGATTCATGTACTTAACATTTTTTTCATTTACGATATGGCAAAAATGGTTTACGCAACTAATGACTGATCTTTGCAAGCTTTTGAGGAAACCAAATTATTTGGCACTAGCCTATCACCTAAAATAATGCTTTAGTTGCTCACTCTAATTTTAGTTCATCTAATTTGGGATTAAACGAGTAGACAAGAGCCTGATGCTCCAACTACAAATCCTTTTGATGTAGGGCTGAACCAACGTGGTCTGTTTAATCAAGTTACTCATTCACCTACCGCTAAGTGCACATTTATACTCCGCATGGCATACATACAATTCTAATCAACATACATTCAGAATACATTTGTTTTAAACCATTAACTGATGTAATGGTGATTACCTAGATGTCAGACCGCCGCCTGCGACAGTAAAATCTTGAATGATCCAAGACTTACCATAAAATGAACCTTTAACTAGAATACTACCTATTGGTATAAATCTTGACGCATTAGGCCCAAATAAAATGTGCTGAATTAAATTTTATTTAATAAAAGAAGAGAGACGAGCTAGACTCCTATTCAAAGTGGAAAGACTACTTTTGCACTGCAGTAGGGCACCATAGGCTAATAATAAAAGAGGGCTATTCTTCTGTTAACGAGATTTTAACCAGTAACTACTTCGGGCACGTTACTAATAATTTCTAAAAGTTATCTCATTTTAAGTTATATTTATAACCCTTACAGTATCTCTCTTAGATAAGCTTTGCAATTTCTTGCAAATTTTGGGCTAGTCATTCAATCTGTCCATCACACCATTCTTGTTCATCACACCTCACCATCTGATCACCCTACACTAAAAATGAAGGAAACTATTGTGAGGAAACCGGCTCTAGAACCAAAATATTTTTGACATGACATCCATCGACCCGCACTGGGCCAGTACCTATATAATAGTGGATTAGGGCCCAGAGGTTCTAGTGTAAGTTTATTTACTGTACTACTGTATTCGGCTCTCCGATTAGTGAAGTTCGGAGCGGGCCAATCAACGCGCAGAACGCGGTTGATATGTAAAATCGAGATTGTTAAAAGAACCTACACTAAGGCCTCTGATCCTATCTCACATGAGAGGCCTTTGTCTTAGCAGTTAGATCATTGATAGCCCGATGAGGTCCTATCATTGTATTAATATTCTGTGCTTATCATTGAATCAATAAAAAAGTTCTCTTCCACATAACCCACTGAGTACCTAGATAGACTAGGAAGTAGGAACCAATATCACGTGCTGTGAAATGCAGCAAGCAAGTCCCATTGGTTAACATAGCTTATTCAGCTTTCTGATTGACTAACGCAACCCATTTGCGGCTTTCTGAGTTCGTTACTGCGTAGCTGGTGCGTTTACCTGCTTTTGGTTGATTGGATACGATGGGAATTTTGCCTGTCGTTTTAGATTCGAAGACAATACAACATAATGGACGGTTCTAAAGTGTACTTGCTGTTTACTATTGTACCTACACATTGTAATTCGTTTGACCGTGGAAGGTCGACTTATCACTTGCTCACACTTGCCCATTCAGTACTGCTTGTTTTATTTAAATGAGAAGGCAGAAATCTAGTTCATAATATAAAATACTAAATAGAATTCCTAAACGCTAGAAAAAATCTTGGCAACTGGAATTAGAGAGTTATCATTATTTTTTGCTGTTGTCTGACTCAGAATGAGTGAATCGACCATTACAGTTTTTTTCATTACACATTTTAGTGACGCAAGTTCTCTCGCAAGAAATTGATTAAGCAAGAATTGTAGTTCTTTTAGTCACATTTATTGTTGTGATTGTGATGTTAGGACCATTTTGTTATTCCGTTGAACATAATGACATCAGTGATGCTGCTTGTAATTCTGGCTATCCCGAATGTTAAAAGCTTGAAAATTTGGTTACTAAACTAAACTACACTTAATTCAGAAAATGTGTGTTTGTGTAGAATTATTGCGAGTGTTCACAGTTGCATGAATTTAATGACTTAACACATTATTTAAAACAAAACAATTATTAAGATAATATTAGTATAAATCCCATGTCCTCGTTGTCAGTCACAGACCTCGAAAAACTTAACGATTTGATTGGCTTAATAGCCATAGGCGACAACTTATTCTGGCATTATGTCATTTACACGAACTATTACAATGTTTAAAACGTTATTTCTGTCCGTGACTTCAATCGACACTAAATCTCTTGTTAGTGCCGCTTGGAGATCATCCCAGGTACATCTTTATACAATTTTACGTGTTTTCACAAACGCGTCTCATGAATCACGCACGTAACTAAGTGTGTTAACTGGGCTACCTGCAGCTCCGTTTATATTAAAGCGTTTATTATTAACGACGATCCGCAAACAGTGACGTAATACTTCCCTATCGAGTAACCGAAATATCGACTTATCCCAACTCCAACAACCAACTTTTATTTCCTCAAATTACAACTCAAATACCACTGTCCTTGTCGTATATTTGCCTTTTTGCCGGATTTTAATTTCGACTGTGTCGTTCATTTTGTATGAAGGTTGTTCTTTGTTAGCCGAATTTGTAGCAGCTGCTTCGAAATAATTGAATCTGTGATCGTTACTAACATTTGAATGAAAAAGGATACCAAACATTTCAGCAGATAATCGGAACTCGTTGGTAAATGTGTCCGATTTTCAATTTATCGATACATTTCGGACGGAAAAATTCGACGGTTGATTCACCTCACTATACACTGATGCAAAAAGCGTAAACATTTCAAAAGCATTCGCGCTTTACATCAGTTCGCTTGTCCAAACAAGAGCGTTAGGTAAAACAGTTCGTCCCGAGCGAACACAAATTTTCAGGCCGATCATCTGTTATAAAATGTCGTAATCTTTCGTAGGTAGGTTCTAATGAAAGGGTCGATTTGCCACTCTCCTGGGGGAAACGTTAAGAGTAATCACACTAATCAATTTGATTAGTGCGTGTAATTACAGTTACTTCAACATTAATTCTTCTCCTGCCAGCATGAGTTCTTACATAGAGATTGCTCATACGTTCTTCAACATTGGGACGTTTTAAAAGTTATTTGCATTTGTCCTTGTACCCTCAACCATCTCTCCGATAATACCTATCTGCTTTTATTATGGTTTTTCTCGAATTGAATTTGCCGACAACTGCGACGGAAATTCTGTTCAGACGTTCAAAAGACAAATGACTTAATGAAATATCATGAATCGGTGGAGTGAGTATAAAAAATTGTCTACGATCCATTTGGAGCTTATTAAAACTTAAAGAGACGTTGCTTGTTCGTAGCAGCGATGAATGACGTTATAAAAAGCGCCAAGTGCGCTTCATTCCAGTTATTTTGAGCTAGTCTGTCTGTGCTGGATTAGATTTGATACTTGTCACATGTAAAATGTAATTTTCTTTTTGCGATCAGGTTTAATTAAATGTTCGTGTCACGAAATACTGAATCATACTCAAATACACACGGCACTTCAAAGCGGTTTTGAGAACGAAACTGTTACTCGTTTTACTTAATCCAGTCTAAGATTTCTTATCGTTACCAGATCGATCCATTTATCAGATCTCGAGGAGACACAAAGTAGTTTCTTACTAAGAAAACGTTCATAGTTGCATTCATAGTTTAATTACGACATTAAACTACTTAACTTGTGTTAACTACGTTTTCGTCCTTGTTTTAAACAAACTAAAGAATTGATGAAATAAGTAATTTGAAATTATCGAAAATAACATGATCTGTCAAAGAGGTTACCATTATTACGTATATCCATCCTCATGGGGGCCGATGAACTCCTTATATTATTCAATGCATAATTACAGTTCGACCACGTTATCCGTGAACTGAGTGATGGCGCTGTTGGCTAAGAAAAAGCATTTTTGACAAGACTTGAACTGTCAAATCGTATGAATTTGTTGTAGTTCCATTTTCTGCCACTTCACAGATAAGTTGGTAGTACTGTACGATGCGGCTGCTATGTGAACCATGTCAGTCTCGCATATTAGCAATAACAAACACTGCTTGTCATAAAACTGTTATCCATACAGTTAAAATGTCACCAGCTTTTCTCTAAATTCCACAGAAATTGCATTTAATTCTGTCAACGACAAGACTCCAGTGCCGCTCACACTTTAAAAATGAACTTGGTGCTACACTCAAAATTGCATAATTATACGATTTTATTGCAGAACAAAATGGGGGATCTAACAATATTCCGTAAACAAGTCTCGGCTAATAATAATCGGTTGCATTTTATGATGCAGGATGATAATTTATGCTGTCAGAAGGTCGCATTTACGTCACACCTCGCGTAATGTGGTGATTGGCAACACTTGTTGAACTAGCCTGATAAATGCATTAAATTGTTTTGACACTTGATCCGGTAATCAAGAGACATCCGAAACCAAATTTAAAGGCTAGAATAACCTTCTAACTGCTAATTCCCAAATTGTTGACAGGCCCATCGAAATAAAATGGAAATTCAGTTGCAAAGAGTTTGATGTAACAAGTAACAATTCACCTTTCTGGAATACTTTTCCGAATTAAATTGTCGAAACTGGGAACATCCGTTTACGGCGTTCGGTTCTTATAAATAATTGAAGAGACCGGCAAATACGTCAGAATTGAAGTGAGATATTGTGGTTTGTTGAGTTGATTTACGCGGGAAGTGAGATTTCTGTGATCATAAAGCGTGTTGCCACCTGGACCCCTTACAGAAATTAAAATATAAGAACGGTTATACATAAGTAAATCGTTTACTTACACTGCTCTTTCCAGTTTGTATGATTTTACTGGCCATTGCTAACTTTTTCACTTATCTAAGATAAGTTAAAGGTTAGCTTCCTAATTAGGAAAGTGAATCTTTCGATCTAAAGGGAGAAATTAGTAAGATAATGAAGAGTGACAGTGAAAGACACAAGCTTGAGGATTGGATTAGCCGCACATTGAAATAGACAATAAATGCTGAAATAAACCCTATTCTGGCTTGGGTCAATATTGAAGAAAGGAAGACAAGTTTACTGAGAACTGAACCCAACAAAGGAAAATCTAGGCTTGGGCCGTAATGATGATTAGAGAATTAAAGGTAGTTATAAAAAGATAAATGGAAACTGTAGCTGCAAGTTGCAAGTCAAAAATGACAGGTCATCTGTGCCAATTTGAATTATAACAGCAGCTAAACAACTAGGAGAACTGCTGAAAATGTCACAGACTATGAACGTCTGTCGACTATCTCCCATATCCCGTTTCGTATCTCCAGTCCACAGTAATATTATCCAATCCAGATCAATCTTCCTATTGTGGCGCTATTGTGAGCTCCCCAACTGTCTGTGAATGAACCGGTGGCTCGTCCATTGAATTGTTTGACACGCAAACTGTGTAGTTAATACTGAACCGCGCAATACACTTGGAATCGATTGGCTGGTAGAAGCAAAGTAATTTGTTTTATTTAGTTGAGTTAACTCGAAGTTTATTTAACTAGCCGTATGGTACCGAAGAATATACCATCCTCTTTCTTCTCCTGGGTGTTGTAGAAGACTGACTTAGAAGCATCATTTGTGATGGTAAAATTCTCCAAGTCCATTCTTAAGAAATCGCCTATCTTTTGACTCTACTATATGGAGCCAAAAGCAAGCAGATTTTTACGTTCATGGAGGTGGGAAGTTATAGCCCCAAATACTTGCTCGTAATTTTCTCCTGGTGATCCTAAGCTACCATGACAAACGATCACGAGATAATACCATAAACGCCAAGTTTCTGCTAGTGCGATTTAAAGTTCTGGTTAAATCTGTATGCTATTATTATTATTAAGCCAATTAGAGTATTGCGTGCGCTTACTAGTTACGCTCTGTCGGGATCTTTGAACTTTTTGCTGTGATATGCCGCATTATGTTCATTGCCAGCCTAGCCTCTTCCAGTGGTGTGGTTGGCACTCGGCTTAACAAGATGCGGATAATTAATATTGGTATCGGTTTGGTGTCGGCGACACGGTTGGCGCAGTGGCTAAGCGATTAGCTTTCTCCGCTACGTGCCTAATACTATTTGTATGATCTACAGATAGTTGTTTCGGGTCTGGATGTGTGTGCATATGACACGACGTATGTTTGTAAACTGTACCCTCGATACAGGACAAAATTCAAGTGAGGGTAAAAGTTTAAAAAAAAATTGATTTGGACGTCATAAATTTAGTTTGATGTTATTAATAGCTTTAATGGTGGACGCTATTGCCCGTCCTGATTAAAGTAAGTATCCTAGTCACCTTTAACTAACCCATGAAAAACAAAACATGGCAGATGACAACCTGTAGGAAAAAGATACATCAAACATTGAAGCAAAATTAAAACACAAATTCAATTGTAATTCATCTCACAATGCGAAATTTTGAAAGCATAAAGGCCTACCGTTTGTTCCAGGCTTCGTACAGCGAGTGCTCTCGAGAATAATTCCGTGATCCCAAACCGGAGTATTATTCTGGTGTAATTAAGTAAAGAACGCTGTTCGTCCATTGCTGTGCTCAAACTTTTGACGTGATATCGTGGAGATTCATCTCGTTAATTATATTTTTGTGAGTTTCTATAGCTTAAATGTGTTGGTAATTGGCGTGATGGCTTTTTGTTTGTCATTAGGATGCCACGAGATTTTATTGGTGTTAAGGAAAAATTAAAAAAAAAATCTTGGAGATCTTTTTGTTTATCATAGGACGGCCCATTGGTAGAAAAGTCGAAGGCCCGACTTAATATTTAACTAGTGTTTACCTTGCCTTTCACGCACAGAACTCACGTGTATACATCAAAAATTTATAGATGATAGAGAATATTGGATCAAAAAGTGGAATTTCTGCCTAAAAATATACAGAGAAGTTGTTGATTTTCACCCCGGCCTTTTATTGGTTTTCACAAAAAGGGAAATTGATTTAAAAGGTCTACTGAAGAGCAAACAAGATTAAACAAATTTTCGCGGTTAGTAATTTTAGTAGATCGTTCGGTGTTCAATAAAATATGCCAGTAACTAATTTTATCAACCAATTATTATTTTATAATTTAGTCCTTCAAGATTGTCTTGGCTTATTATTTTATAATTTAATCTTTCAAGGTCGTCTTGGCTATTATCCTTAGGAAGATCTGTTAGTTATTTACCTAGATAGATATCATTATCTACAAGTTTAAACAGTTATCAATATTGTGTAGGCAATTAGGCATACAATGGCGTGATTGTTTTAAATCTGATTTAGAACTAACCTTTGTGCATCCAAATCCTCCTAAATGGAATAATAACATTGTTTATCATTCGTGATTATAGCTACCTAATTGTACGTAAATAATTACATAGTTCTTAATTAATTATCTTGATAATGAACTGACAAACCTGGCATGACAAACTGCTTCAAATTTGTGCAGTACCCAGAAAATATTCGAACTGAAAAAGCAACAAAATTTTGGGGTTCATCGTCCACAAATGGAAGTTGAAATGGGGCCAAACTAAGCCATTATGTCTACACCATAAAAATTCCTACTCTATGACTTACGAGCACACTTGACATTTAAGACTGCACATTTAAAATGTATTGCCATAATATGTCACGGATGTACATCCATTACCGAATAAATGACCCGCATAAAACGGAACAGAAAAGGGCGAAGATCGCTAATAAACAATATAATAGTACACAGTAAAACAATCAGATGGACTCGCGCTGCCAAGTCCGGGACATTAAAGTTTACTATACAAATAGTAACAAATATTGTTTGGTGCTTTATTGCATAACCATGGCCTATGTTGGCCCTACTATTTGTTTACGATAGCTAGTAAATCGTAAATACGGTTTGTAGATATTTCAGTACCTACCTATTTAATAGAATGTATTAGTTCGTCTAACTCAGACACCAGATGTTTTGTTAATGCCCTAAGGTAAGATATGGTGACAGTTGGGTATCATTCAAGAATTGGAGCAGTGGTAATTGTCGAGAATGCCTTGTCATACGAAATTATGCTGGTGACGAATGTTCTTGTGACTTAAATATTATTATGAATGAATAGTAATTGGTACGCGTGCTGCGTGCATACATTCCATTTTACTCTTTTGTAAAGGGATATGCCCATTCGTTAAGGAGGTTTTGGCCAAGTGGCGTCCATAAATACAGCAAATCATAGGCATTAGGGTTGAAATCATAGGTACAAAATCAACCACAATTTTTTTCATAGAACTTGGACAGAATATTAAAATTGTATGAAAAAAATTCAAGGTTCATATAAAACAAACATGGAGTTGACTGGCAAGCCAGTGTCGTCGTGGTAAGCGGGTGCGGAATCCAATGTAAAGCCAACGTTGTCATCGCCATAATACTAATCAAAGTCATCGGATAGAAAATAGCAAAACCGTGGAGGAAAAATCACAATTCACAAAGCACAACAAACAACCCGCAACAAACAAAATGTTAACTGTCAACACACTGTCAATTTCAATTATCATTGACGTAGTGATGGCGATTTGGCATTGATTTATCAAAAACCGATGATAGAGCTATGAATCGATATTTTTAATAAACTTGAACCAGCACTGCTTAGATTTCGGAAGACAATCAATAGACATTTATTTTACCTATTCTATAGAAATTAAACGTTTTAAAAAAAAAATAGGAAGCGAAACAAAAGAAAAAAGTTTTTCAGAAGATCATTCAGCTCTCGATTTATTTGATTTCGATTTTTTGTGACATTTGCCATCACTACTTTTGTAAGATTGACTTATCGTGCGGAAATGAAGATTGCATCACATGCTTATTTGATTGAATGTCTTTTTAATATAAGTTTTTAATTCCCGAGTGTTACAAACAAATAAATAATAACAATATTTTAGTTATTAAATAAGATATTTTTTTGTATTTTTCACATTGGTGTAACGAACCTGCCTACCTACTGGCCAAGAGTGGGCATTGCCTTTGTTAATGTGTATGTGATCCATGGTTTGTAAAGTTTACAAAATCGCAGTCCTTTCAAGAAATCCTTTTTACTTAGACTTATTTAAATGGAAACCTTCAGAAACATTCTTCTAATAAAGCATTGCTTCCAAGTTAGTTGAAGTGTAAATTAACTCTACACCGGAACCCTTAGCTTGTTATAAAATCTGAAACTATAAAGTGTAATAGTCGAGACTCACGCCAACTAACTCAAGCAAATACTCATTAAAGGGTTGGAAGCTGTTAGTACACTAACACCTATTTTCTGAAAACTAACTTTCAAATAAAATGAAAATCCATTTTTTTTTGTTCCTTATAAAACCTATTCATTCTCACTGCTGGGCAAAGGTTTCCTCCATAACCATCCACATCTCTCTTTCCATCGCTTTCTCTATCACACGCCATCGTTTCCGCGCGGCATCCCATTTCCGCATCCTACATTAATGTCGGGGAATGCATTCGAAATGTGAACCACCTCTCACAGTAAAATTATAGTCAAAGCAATAATTCAAACTAAGATCAGGCACAGTTAGGGTTAAAAAATTGATTTAATTGCACCATGTTTACGGTGTAACTAGTAGGTATTTCCTTTGATCTGTGATCATGAATTCGTTGGATGCATTTAATTGCATGTGTTTGAAGGCAATAGAACAATTCATCACCTTCCACTTAAGTTCTGTATAGATACTTATTTAGAGAGGATACTTATCTAGAGGGCGCCATATTAAATCTAATGTAACGTCACATAGCCTATAACCAGCGGACCATCAAGACGCTTCCAACGATACCTCATTTGTCGAATTATGATAAGTAGTTTAGAAGTTATGAGGGAACAGATGAACATACATACATACCGGTCAAACATATAACCCTCTCTGTAGTCGGGTAAAAAGCAGATGCTCAAGCTGACTAGTTGAAATCTACCACTGATTTGCCGCATCAAGCGTTTCATTTATACTAAAATTAAATGCAATACCGTAAATGTTTTACGATGGCATACACGCGAAACGAGCGAGAACAACGCCAGGTGGGTCAAGGTGTACCGTCGGGCCCTACCCTTTACTGCAAGCTCATTCGTTATGTTGAAACCGGTTTCGAAAATCCGGAGGGCTGAATATAGGTCGCTACAAGAATATTTGTAAGTCGAGTTACACTGGTGTTTATAACTTATGTTGCTTAATTGGCGACTTTTTGATTTATTGAGTTAAGTTTTTGTTGTAAATATGACAGAGCTACGACGCAAGTTGAGAGAGGCTTTAGCAAAGCAATAGATTTTAGTTAGCTAAGATGATGATGATGCAGACATTCCTGCCGTCTAACCTAGCGTTCAGTAGTTTACGATGATAACACAAAAGATTTATACAAGATCATCAATCAAGTGGAACAAAAATTGGAAACTTTATATGCGAATCAGCACTAGGTTCACGTGGTATAAGCACGGACCCTGCAGCAGGAATTATATCATATTCTATAGTGATATTCAAATTGTATCTAAACGGCACTATATTACCTTTGATATCCGTTCGATACACATGCCACGGATAGTCTGTAATTTTCTTGTTATGTTTAACTAATTTACTTACAACTTTCGCGGGAAATAACATCTGCATACTAAAGCTGTAATCTGAACCGATTCAAGTTGTCATTTAAAATTTATCCATCCTCTGCATCATGTTATTATCAGCTTGCATGTGGCAACTCATAAAGAACTTCCCTAAAGGCACATTCCAAGGTCTTGGAATTATAGTCCCATATTCACTTCACTTAGCCGTAATAGCCTAACGCAGCCATAAGGAAGGGCGACAGAATATCGTATAGTAGGTACAACAAATCTGTAGAGAAATTTATAAAAGTACGAATGTACGCTAGTGCGACGGACTGCAAGTCGACATACTATATACCGCGACTGTACATGCGGTAAATACATCGGTCAGTTAGGTTAGAACTGTGACTAGACCACAACAGTGTCCAGAAATGCCAGAATCCTCTGTCGTGATGTAAAACTATCAAAACCATCTTTTTACCGTTTTCGCTCTCGATTTTTCGTTTTGTCAAGGACAAAGGTTACTGAAAACGGGTTTGTCCGCAGAAACATCGAGGACAAAATAATCTCTTAACCGTTTTATTTCCGATATTTGGTTTTGTCTTCTGTCAAGGCGACAAAGAATGGAGATGGTTTGCCGGGGGCCTTGCTAGCGCTGCAGGTATTTTTAATTAAACGCGTACTACTTAAACCCTGCATTTCTTCCGTATGGACGAACCATAAAGTTGAGTAATTTCATTTGTAGGCGTTCAAGGACTTGCTAAGGAAAATACTATAATTAAAATCCGTCTGTACTAAATACCGGATAACCTCGTCTATTCTTGTTCATAATTATTAAAGCTATAAGTAATGTTTCATACTTATTTTGTTAAATAAAACAGCCACAGACATCCAATTAAAATGATCTACTTCATTTATACCCCGAGACGCTGGTATTGGGAGAGTGCGGGGTATAAGTGAGACGGTCGGACGCAGCGCAGTGCCCGCTTCCTCAATCCCCGATTCCTCGGAGCTTGCGCGTCGACTATAGTTTTACTTCAATCCGCCATGGTTTCTTAAGACTGTAGACTGAAATCAGTAATCCTGAAAAAAAAAACACGGTCAAAGATGATCCAAAAAATGCTTGAATACCAGACAAACGCTGAATATCCTAGATCTAGAATGATGAAGTTATTTCGGAAAAAAAAATTACCATGACTAAGGGCCATTTACGCCGACAAAAAAACAGACAGAGAAAAAGTACGTATTAAACGCATGATTTGGTCTCAAACGTCTGTTATCTTGTAGGTGAACTTGAGTCTTAGTCAATATGACGCTATTTCGATAAACAAGTACATTAGTGTACTTTGACGACACAACTACACCACGTTTGCAAAGCTAAATGTGTATGCATTGATGAAATAACTATTTATAATATCAATGACGCAGGAAAATAATACCAATAATATACCATAGATAATATTCTACATACATAAAAAGGAAATACTTATTGATTTTTCCTTCAACATATTTATATTAAACATAGAGTAGGTACCTATTGATTTAACATTAATCAGACAATTAGTATTTCTGGAAAAATCGTAGCAATTTGGAAAAATTAATTAGTAAGTTTCAGCTTTAAAATGTCCCAACAACCAATGCTTTCTTCTAAACTAAAGAAGTGTAATCCTCACCATGGTTCAAACCGCACGTGGTGGCAAACGTCTAAAGACCCATCCTTAGAGAGTAAGTTAAGTCAAAATATAAAATGTTTCTAATATCTATCCTCAAAACCTGGCCCACTGTAACGTCTGTGAACTTAGCATCTCATTTGTTAGCATCCCAAAAATAAACTCCATTTTTAGTGGCATCCAGTATAGTTCTACAGTTCTTGATAAGATTTAAAAATAGTTCGATCGATTTTAGTATCGAAACCACATTTAAAAAAAATGAGATGCTAACTTCGCAACACAATTGTTAGCATCTCAAAAATAAACTTCAGTTATAGTGGCTTCCCGTATAGGGCTACAGTTCTTGATAAGTTTTAATAATAGTTCCGTCGATTTTAATATCGAAATCGAATTTTGAAAATTTGAGATGCCAACTTCACATCTCAGTTGTTAGCATCTCAAGAATAAACTTCAGATATAATAGCATCCATTATACTTCTACAGTTCTTGATAAGTTTTAACAATAGTTCCGTCGATTTTACTATCGAAATCGCATTTTGAATATCAAATTATATTATAAATAATAGTTAAAATAAAATAGGTAGGTACCACAGAACATAGAAAGAGGTTTCTGTGTTCTGTGGTAGGTAGGTGCCCCTATCCACTAGAGCCGTAGGTACATATACTACCTAGTCTACCTACTATCATCTCTTCTCTATTGAATTTGACTTTGGTTACGCCTTACTGCTAACGTACAGTATCGAAACCATAAGGGTCAGTAACCGCTACCGAATATCTGTAGGAAGCGAGGGAGCGAGCACTGCTAGTGAGTAGCGAAAACTCGAGATACCTACTGATAGACACCCAATTGACCCAACACAATATTTGTATCTAACCTAACTAAAGTATTTATGGCATCCCTCTCTAACGCGTTAGCTCTCAAGTGTGTAAACGAGATGAAGCGAATATTTGACAAGCTACCGAAATCGCAGTTCACTATACTCTAAGGGTTTCGAATACCGGAATTTTTCAATACCGGTATTAATACCATCAAGAAAATTTCCAATACCGGGATCCCGGTATTAACCTCAATTTTTTTACGTATATAAATTTGTCTAATGTTTCATTTAAAAAAACGCTTTTTCATATAAAGTAACTTTTTTTATATAATAACTTTAAGTTTCAAACAAAATCTCTTTACAATGAACATTAAGTAAAATAGTATATTTTTAATGGTAGACCATCCAATGCTTTTAATCTGGTCACTAGAATTTCCATTGAGTCAGAATTATTAAAATAATTTGTAAGTTTGGCTTTCTTAGATGGCGGACAATTGTTGATCCGCCATGAGTTTTTATAATCTTTACACAACTTTCATTTTAAGATTTCAGATAAGGTTGCATATGGATCTGATGCACCACTTTTGTGCTTTAAAAATGTAATGATTTCCGTAGGAATTTGTCCAAAAAATGACTCCGTAACGTAATGTGGAGTCTACATAGCCATAATAGTTTTTTTTTATGTTTGTTATGTGTGCATGCTCGGTGTCCTGTGTGCAAAAAATAAATTGATTTTCTTTCTTTCTTTTTATTTCTTTAATACACAGTTACGATAGCTGTCTGACTAACTATTTTCCTAAGTTTATAGAGAGCAAAGGCAAACCTACTAAATTTTGTAATTAGGATTGATGCATGTTTTTTCCAAGTCAGTTTAGAGTAAATTTTTAAGCCTAGAAATTTTATACGTTCTACTTCTTCAATTCTATTATTAACGAAAGTTAGATTAATACTAGGAGTGGTAGCTCTTTGTTGAAACTGCATAATTAATTCAGTTTTATTAAAATTTAATATTAAATTATGTTGTTTAAGCCAGTCAATTGATTGTTGTAATGCATCTTTGAAATCACACTCATTATTTCTATTTTTATCATGTCTTATAATTAAGGTACTATCATCAGCAAAAAACCACGAGAGAATTTAAAAAAGCAGTTTAAAACTTAAGCTTATTAAAAAAAAAATTGTAAATATAATGTGCAACTTAAAAACATAAAAATCTTATTAACCTTTTTATCACAATGAGCCATACCTCTCCTTTCCTACAAGACGTAATTGACATAGGTACATATTGTCTAATTTTTAAGAACATTAAACACTAATACTTACCTACTTAGTACTTATACACTATTTACTAATACTTATACTATTTAAACTTAATAATGAATCTATTTCAATTGTTTGTTTATATCGCGATCACTCACACTCCGACAAATAAAGAACTAACTAGCGCAAACAATTTGAAGTTGCGAATACGTGGCAATAAGTACAATAACCAACTACCTAACAATAACTAAATGTAACTAGGAACTAGCCAGACCCACCAACCGAGCCGGTACGGCTGCCGACCTACAGCGCGCGCCTCCTAACCAGTTGACTTAAAATAATTTTCCTACAAAGAATTTCTAATCGAACACGATTAGATACGTCAGACTATAGTGAACTGCGATTGCGCTAGCTAGACAAATATTCGCTTTATCTCGTGTACACGCTTGAGAGCTAACGCGTTAGAGAGGGATGCCATAATTATTTTAGTTAGGTTGATACAAATATTGTGTTGGGTCAGTTGGGTATCTATCAGTAGGTATCTCTAGTTTTCGCTACTCGCTAGCGATGCTCGCTCCCTCGCTTCCTACAGATATTCGGTAGCGGTTACTGACCCTTATGGTTTCGATACTGTACGTTAGCAGTAAGGCAACGGTTTTCTGTTACGTTTTGCTATAGCGGACTCATGCCTACGGTGTCTTTGAATTCGGATAGTAAGTACATAGTTGCGGTACTGTTTACAATATATCTACCGTGACCAAAGTCAAATTGAATAGAGAAGAGATGATAGTAGGTAGACTAGGTAGTATAGGTACCTACGGCTCCAGTAGATAGGGGTACATACCTACCACACAGAACACAGAAACCTCTTTCTATGTTCTGTGGTACCTACCTACATATTATGTGGCCTCTCGGATGGTCGACAAACATGAAACGTTGGTTTGGTACCTACCTATTTTATTTTCATCGTTTTATATTAATATAATTTGTTTTTCAAAATGTGTTTTCGATAGTAAAATCGACGGAACTATTGTTAAAACTTATCAAGAACTGTAGAAGTATAATGGATGCTATTATATCTGAAGTTTATTCTTGAGATGCTAACAACTGAGATGCGAAGTTAGCATCTCAAATTTTCAAAATGCGATTTCGATATTAAAATCGACGGAACTATTATTAAAACTAATAAAGAACTGTAGCCCTATATGGGAAGCCACTATAACTGAAGTTTATTTTTGAGATGCTAACAATTGTGTTGCGAAGTTAGCATCTCATTTTTTCAAAATGTGGTTTCGATACTAAAATCGACCGAACTATTTTTAAAACTTATCAGGAACTGTAGAACTATACCGGATGCCACTATAAATGGAGTTTATTTTTGGGATGCTAACAAATGAGATGCTAAGTTCACAGACGTCCCACTGTACCTTTATTACAGAAATACAGTAAACATATTCCACAGTATAAGTACAGTAAGTTAAGTCATATTTTTATTTTTTATAATATCTAGCCTCAAAACCTGGCCCACTGTACCTTCATTACAGAAATACAGTAAAGATATTCCACAGCATAAGTAAGAGTACTTATACTGTGGATATACCTAGCTTTGAACCACGTTCACGATTAAGCCGTAAAGGAGAGTCGTATTACATAATCTTTACTGCCGTGTAACGTCTTGCTTTACGCCTTCGGTCTACGTATTAACCCGTAGTTTATCAACCAACACAGTTGTGAAAGACTACTAAAAAACTATGTAACTAATTATCCTGAAACTACGGCCAGATTACGCAACACCGCGCGTGAAGCGTGGGTACAATTTTTTTTTACGTAAGTTACACCAGAGGCACACTTGACCGTTTTTTTTTTCATCCAATCATCACAAACCCCTTCCGTAGGGATTTAATTAAATATGAAAGGTCCTATGTCGGGTGTCGTAACTTCACGTCGATTATTCTTTCAGCTCCTCTCTCTCGCGTTCGGTTACGTCCTTTTCTGGCAACCTATATTGTTTCCGTGCCAAGTCTTTATATCGAACCGTACAACCTAGCCAGCTTTATAGATTTTGCTTGGGACTCCTGTAGTACAGTGACTAAATGTAATAGAAGTAATGGTAGAGAGGCTGGCAAGTGGTAGCGGCGTCGTGAGTGCCACAGGAAGTGCATGAGTTGTATTGTAAGTACGTGGGGTTAACCTTGGTGCTGCAGCTGAGCCGCCTCCCGCCGCGTCTGCCCGGGCCGACGTTCGATTTTCACTTGGAGCATCAGCGCGCCCGTGTCTCGCCCGGGTGGGCGTGGTCTGCGGGCCGGTCAATAGCACGGTCTCCTCCCTCTCGCTCGCACGCGTCGCGCGCCTCTAGCCCCGTCTCTGTCCCCCCGGGGATGATTGAAACGTCTGATGCCGCAGGCGCCCCGCGCGCCCCCTCGCCAAGGACGTTCAGTGAATCCGTCCCTCTCTGCCGCGAGAGCACGTGTCCCCGTTACTATTTCATAATATAATGTGTGCCCTCTTGGTACCGCGCGAAAATTCACAACCAATTATGAGTCAAGTGCCTGATAAATTAGGTGAAAAATTTGATGCCTGAAAGGAATTCCGGTGTCGCTTTTAGCGATGTGCGAGGAACTCAGCATTCGAGGACTATTAGGTGCCCCTGTGAAGTGATATGGAGATAAGAAGTTGTTCAGGGAACGTCAACTCTTCGTATTTTCCGTCCTGTGCACTCTCTTGCCTTGATACTGGGCTCGTGATATTTTCAGGTATGTGGTTTAGAAAGCTCGATATTTGATTCCGAGTTCCCGATTTCCATATCGATGCGGCGAGTCGGCATCGTGGCTCGGCTAACCTCATTCCGTTGAATTCTTCGATATGTCGGTCTGAATAAAATGTCATATCGTCGTTATATTTCCATAGACGTCGCCTGGCTGTCGCCGGGAGTCTAGACACAAAATAATTATACAACGAGCCAACAAGGGCGGTTCTGGAGATGTGACTCACCCGAATCTGTCTTCGGCATCGATCGGATCTCATGTATTTGCCGAGAAGGTCATACAGTCATCGAATACGACCTATTGTTATAGATAACAACCGTACAACTGTACTCGGCACGTCTACGTTTTTATCTACTCGAAGCCGAGAATATTCTGTATGTAGAAAAAGAAATCATTAACTGTAAGTAAGTTAATGGAATTTTTTGTAAAATTCTTAGTAATAAAATGTAATTGCGCTGAAGGCTGTATTGAGCTGTTCGTGTGACGTCATGGTTATGACATCACCGGGCTGGTTGCACGAGGGATGATTCACGCTTGCACAGCCTCCGACTCGGCACCGGTTAGCATTGATGCGATGTGATCATCGGCATGCTCGGGGCCAGTTTACGCAACCGACATTACACCGAAGTAAAAACGCCCACTTTTTAACACAATTTTAGTATAAGTAGGTACATACTTTTTGTGCAAATCCGATTAATTCGCTGTTATCTAATCATGTTAGGACTAACGATAATTCGTAAAATAATGTAAAACTGTAATTTAATTATAATGAATTCCATTCCGATAATTTATTAAATAAACCTATTCCGTTCAATGTACGGCTGTTTAAAAGTATTTACTAAGTATGTAGGTGAATGCTCTTTGCCAGTATTTGTTTCAAGATTGTATCTAAATTCCGTTTGGAGTTTCGAAATCCAGTTAGACCTAGGTATTTAGGTTCTAAGAAGTGATTATCACCGTTATGTTGGTATAAATCAAAGCTGAAGTACCAACCGTAACGATGATGAAAAGCATGATGTAATACGTAAATACGTCATATAATTTTAACAATCATCTTGTGACACAGTAGCTAAAATTACAATAATGTCCTTCAGTTCCGTTATATTATACGGCTGTACATATTATCATAATTACGGAAAATGCGAATAATATGTATTATTGTTCGTCCAACTCACATGCCTAAGAGGAAAAATTAAGATTTACGCAAATAAATCGAATGTCAGCAGTAGGCAGATCATACCTACTTTCATACTAATGACAAAAATGGTGTCATTGTTATTAGCATCTGTGCCGTTTTAACCACAATATCATCACGCTGACGTCACTATAAGTACGCGTGTAAAACCGCCTGCTATAATTACAATGCATGCAAAATACCTAAGTACATTTAGTTATAATAAACTGTCAGTTAAAAATAAACTAACTAAACTTTACAATATAACGCACTACTTTATTAGCGAGGTCCTTTAATCGGCAATATGTACTTCAGAGAAAATAAATAAATTGAGCCTAAAAAAATAAATTAAATCGTGTACTGTTCCTGCGCTGGTAATCCGAGAGGAAACCTACGTCATTTTTATGGTATTAATGGTACATTAAAAGGAACTTAATTAAAAAAAAAATATATAGCCTCAAATGATTTCTTTTCACTTATTTATATTCACTCCTTTAAAAGACCTCCGCTAATAAAGTAGGACTTTTAAAAATTCAGCTGTACAATAAAGTATAATACAATACACTTCATTGCATGCAGACCAGGAAGAAAAGAAACAATACAAAAAAAGAAAAAAGTATATAAATAAATAAATACACTGGGATGAATTATAAAAATATAAATAAATTAAATATTATCAGATAATAACGAAATGTGAGTTATGCACAGAAGCACAAGTTTTGATAAAAAAAATCATTTTCATTAATAATAATTCCAATTTTTATTTCTACTAACCTAAAATAATATTAATAGTCAGCTTTTGTCAAACAGCTAGCAACCCTAGGTCCGATTTATTTTTAAACACGACTCATTTGTTCACAGTCCACAGATAATAAATAATATAATGGGCATGAATCACATCCAGGAAGCTGAAGGTACGTGGTTTGTGGCCACAATTTGCGTAAAGCCTTACGATATTATCATGTTACTACTTAAAAGCAACTAGATTCTTAACTAGCTTCTTTTTTAAATTAGCTTTAATTAATATGAAATGTAAGTAGTTTAAATTATTAGAAGCAAAAAAACTTGAATGAATAGATACTATAACTTTTAATTAAATATCTTCCAACGTAAATCATTAATGTCAAATATAAAAAATTGGCTTACAACCGTCCACGAGATCAAACGAAATTATAATTTTGTAATTTACAACCAAAACTTTGATCATGTCAAAGAATAAATAAATATATTTAATTAAAGTTAATAGCTTTGTATAATTATTGCTGTCTCGTTCTCCGTCTAGATATTTTTTTAGTCTACATAGCCTATATTTCTATATTTCTATTATATGTTGGTGCCTCCGAAGTATTCTTTTTTTAATCCATGCCCCACTCTTGGATGTCTCATGTATCGTGGGTACAGTTTACAACATCCACCACAAGATGAACGATGAAAATGCTTGTCATAAGAGAGTTAAAAGATAAAACAGCTTTATTTTACAGGAAAATAACAAGGTTGTTTTTAAGCCTTAATTAAAATACTTATTTGTCACCCGTACGAGATAACTACCAGGAAGACTGTAATTACATTAATTCAACTGCATGTCGAGACAAACAGAGTACCGCAGTGTTTGTTCAGTTAACAACTTTATCTAACGTCAAGAGCAACAGATGTGTTTAATGTCACATCTGAATAAAATGAAGAACAAATATCAAGTATTTGCGTGTCTGTGTGTTTAAGATTTTAAATAGATCGGGTAAAAATAGGCTTCAAAATGTTCACACTCGCCAGAAGGAACACCCATTCGTTACCTATTCGAGTGTTCAGTACACCACTCTAAAAGCACCTTGCAGGCCATTTACTCTTACCAGATGAGATAACATGCTCCTCCTCTAGAGCAATAGCAAATTTTACTTGGCTCGGCTCGAAGAGGCTTTAATATTGCAAGATGCGTTGCTATATAAATCTTAGCCAGTCGCAGTAACCGAGGGGGTTGTATAGGAAAACCAGTATCACATTCTATTTTATACCTGACTTCAGCATAGATGGCACATATTATGTATACCCCATCTTTTCGCTTTCGCTGTGTTACTAGTTCAAAACAGCATAGTATATCAATGTTGGTTTATTTGTCTCTTAACGACAGAAGCCAAATTGTAAACCTTGGGCGGAAAGAGAGAAAATTAAGTCACTGGGATAAACTTACTACCTTAACATAATATTTTTTATCTAGACTTAATAATAAGTAAACTTTCCTTGAGCTAAATACGGTATAATTATATTAGTTCACGTTTTTATAATTATTTCATGTTTGTAATGACTTACCTACTTTAATTTCCGTTTGATAATAACCTTAAAATGATGCAGACAAATTAAGTGTAAGCTACATCATTTAGAAATTAAATAAGTCTTCATAGATTGCAGTTATTTACATTACTATTAAGATAAGATATTATGTTAAGTGTTTTATACTGAGACTGCGTCAATCTCTTTTATTATATTATTTTAATTGTTGCGACCGACAAGGATGAGTAAAGCAATTTATAATATGTTATGAATACCTACTCATCTTTCTCCTTCGTTATTTCACTATTTAGGATCGTGAACCTCTCATTGGGTTTCTTTTCTGATAGTTCTGGTGTCACGGTCACCAATCTCATCGCCTCGTGTTGTAGGTATAGTCATATCCAGTATCACAGTGACGTCACGACCTATACAACAGTTGATGTTAATTAGAATCTGTTCAATCCTACTTTTGTTCTCGACTAAATCCACTTAGCCTTCAGAAACTGATCTTCATTATTTTGCACTTAACTGCCGACCAATTTCTTTCATCCATGATATATTTATCAAGTTCTAGGTCACGCAGAATGACAGCCCCCCGAGCGGCACCACAATCCTTTCCAGTAATCAAACTTAGGTACCTATCTTTCCACTACCTTCACGGTGGTCGTAAGCGCAACTATACGCCCAATTACCCCATACAATTACGTCCAAAACAAATAAGATTTGTTTTGTCAGATGTAATGCGTCATCGTACGACACTCCACAAATATTAGCACATTTGCTTACCCCGCCTCACGACCTTAGCTTGTTTGAACTAGCTCTTACACCCTGCCCCTCTTACCCACCCCGATATTGAGCTCTTAGGGTTGTTAAGATAAAATCTTCTTAAGCATTTTGTCTTAATTTTTCGAGGTCAAATGTTTGAGGGTCGACTTTATCATCGTTACTAAGATACGAGTATCTTCGATCCTTGAATAATTTGGCTGATATTTCTTTGAGATTCTTCCATAGTTACAGTATAATAACATTTAAGTAAGATGATCTTAATAACTATCACATCATATATCAGACTTTTACTGTAGTATTAGTTATCTCCGTCAATTATTATTTACCCATCAATTTCGAAACTGTTTCGGTAACAAAATCAATAACAACTACATTGTACTATGGTTTAAATTGTTTATGGAGTAATAACAAACGGGTTATAAAGTTTCAGAGGCATTTAGTTATCGAGGTATTCGAGTCGCCTGTGATATCGAAAATCAATTAATTCTCTATAGAAATGGACTTGCGTGAAGGTATTTTAGTAATCTTACATCGATTTGAACGTTATACATATTTATAAAAGCCTGTTAATGTTTAATGAACGTGGTATTCATAGATAGCTACAATGAAGGATCTTTGAGGAAATCTCTGTTTAGCAAGATGTCAATATTACTTATTGCGTTTGGACCTGTCTGCTAGCAATAAGATATCTGTTAACAAATAAATAAATCGTAGTTTTTTTCACACTTCCTTCTACTACGTTTTTACGTTACAACGTTAACGTTTAACGTTAACGTTTGCTTAGCCGCCATCTTCTTATGTCGTGTGATGAACTGTCACATAACAATCGCAAAGCCGTGGTGAAAAGATTAGCCAAGGGTATGTCGCCGGTCGCGGGACTTATCTCATTACCGTGACCCCGGAACGTAAAGGGCTATTGAAGGAACACCGTGGATTTTAGTCAGTACAAGTCTGACAGTCCCTCCCGCCCTGCCCGGGGTGGGAGGACTCATTTGATGACTTTACCACGATAAAAAAAAAAAAAGGGTATGTCGCCGGCCTAACTTAAGTATCGTCACTGCCATGAATCATGGTTCTTTTCTTGCGTGAAAAGTAAGTAGCCTAATTCCTAGGCGGACAAAATAGCACTTCTATCCATAGATTCAATAGGTCCACGTTTACAATAAACTAACTAACGACCCAAAGTAACTCTCTAGCGGGAATCTCACGCTTCGATTAACTTGATATCCACGTGAGTTCGATTTGTTCCTCTCCCATGAGACTGTCAAGTTGGAATAAAATAAATGGGACTTTTGTGGAAAGTTGGACACTACCAGTCTTTTAAGAGCTGTTTAGTAATGAATTAACGCCAAACTGTCATTAACATTTTACCTATTTCGTTAGAAGCAATTGGATATGTGTACATACATAAATGTTACCTTCACGTTTTATTTTCATACAATAATCACTTCAACACACACAAGTTCTTTTATAATTGTTATTTATTTAATTCATATTCAATTAATATATTTTCTGTACACGTAGGCACGCATAACGTCACTCGATGTGGCTCCCGCTGAAAACCAGCGCTGTCGGGCTGCTCGCAGCGCGTCAGCTAAAGCTGAGCGGAAGCCTTTTTGACACAGCTGCGACGTACAACCCATTTGTTATTTAAGATAAATATTTTTTTCTTTTACATGTTTTATTCTTTTATTTTTTGTTACTTTATCTTTAAAATTGTTTTTGTGCTGTGTCAAATAAATACTTTTTTCTTTTTCTTTTTCTTTTCTTTCTTACATAGTTCTTAATTTACCAAGACTAATTAAAAATATTAAATTACTTAGTTGTTGATTTGGAGAAAAGAATGTCGGAGAAGTAATAGCTCATGGCATTCTGTAGTTTATGCCTACACCCATGAGAGAAAAGCGTGTTTTTAACTTAAGTATTTGGCGAAAATATTTGATTGAATAATTAATATTCCTGAATAAACACTTCAGCTAACAGAATTATAATATTCAAACAACTAAAACTAAATTTCAACCACAGCGAAAACGTTTCTAACCAATTGTGTTTGGAATCACACTCCACAACTTGGCCAAAGTTATTCGCTCAGCATTATCCGGTAAACCCCTAATCTGAACTCAAAGCAGTGAGTTTGATGTAAACTCTAATCCCTAGAGGTATTCCAGTAACAATAACTAATTCTGCACTGCTCATAGAGCCTGGCTGAAGACTAGTTTAAATGCAGGCGCACTGAGATTCTGGACTCGAGACAAAGGCATGCCCGAGACATGCATACATTGCCCCGTATGCCATTTGGATTACAGGAGAATCTATTGTGATGTGTACGGGCTGTTTTATTGTGTTCTTGTGTAGTGAATTGAGGAATACAGTCGCTCTGCGAGACTGCTTCGAATAGAAAACAGCTCATTTTAATTTTTCGTGAAATAACTGCTCGGCTGTTTGAGTCCTTGCGTTCGAACATACAGAACTTTATGGCTCCTCCAGATGTGCGTACGTTCTGCTCGAAACTTCAATATGTTCTTCAAAAACAACGATTTTGCACAATTTGTTTGTTTCTAACCCAATACAATACGTTTCCGTTTTCCTCAGTTATTCTTGCTCCAAGAACAACGATAATGATTCTTACATTGTACTACAAAGCAATAAAAGATCGTATCTCTAACATTATTATCTTTATGAATACCATGCATAAATATTAAGGTCGTGACCAACTTTAATGCAATAAATATGAACCGTGAATTTTGTCTTTTAAAAACTTCAGTAAACTCGATTTGCATGCGGAAAACGAAATGTAAATTGAAAACTGATGTTCGCTTATAATAGGTGTTTTGCTCCGTAATTGGTAAAAAAATAATTCCAGCAATCGTTTTAATTTTCTTGTTTGTTCGGGAATTTTTAATATTTTTCTAGAAGCCATTTGAACTGGAAATTGGCAATTTAAAAGTCGAAAGCATATTTTAAGCCTAAAACAATAATTAAAATAGTCAGAACGTCAAAAATTCCAGTTACAAGATGGCAGCCCCAATGGCATTATATGACATACCACCCAAAGATTCATAAGAACTGCCTACATTTCAACTAAACAGCTATGACATATTATAGCCATGCCTAACCGAGCGTACCGTGGTACTAAGAACAGTATCCGGCACAATTTCTGCCTCTACAGCTTTGCAATTAGTCACTCGGCCCACTAATGCTTGCGTCTGAAACACGGAAGCGCAGTAGGAATCCAGCCTCTAAATATAAAACGGCCTGGTTGCAGCCGGTAATGGTTTGACGGTAAATGGGCTTGTCTTGTTCGGATTCTTGGCGAAAATAGATCGGTGAGTGTCTCGAAATGCGGTAGATGTTTTTTATTTTGGTGCAGTTCACAATTGTCCCTTTTAGGCCTCGCTTACGACTCGTTTGTTTCGTGTAAAAATGAATATTGAGACGTAACTTGTATGAAACCCATCTACGAACGATGAACGACTATCAGCCATTTTAGGTCCACATTCTATTTAAACGTACAATTCATTGTATATACAACCGCGAGCAAGTAATTAACATGAATCGCGTAGAATTGAAACCTAACTTTGAGGTCTTTCATCATTAATTGATGCTGGTACGACTTTTTGAACGTTTTAAGAGTCCTTTTCGTTCTATGTTAATGAATGTGAAACCATGCAAGCTTTAAAGTTGACTCGGTAGTTTCAAGTGAAAGTAGATATTTTTTATTCCAAATGAGAAATGAATGAATCCTGAATAATACGAATTTATAAGGCGAAAGAGAAATGTGAATAAGACTGGCTCAGGACTGGCATAAGTGGCGTAAAAAGAAGAAGCCTATTCTCAGCAGTACCTAGACGTAGGCTAAACAGAATTAGCTAAAAATCATCAAAGTATACTATTTTGTAACTCAAAAAAAATTTCTGAAGGAAAATAGCTGCAGGTGCTTAAAGTAGCCTGAGTTATTTAGGTACATGAACCGCTCAATAAAAACGTGATCGGCCCATATTTGTTTGTTCCTCTGTTTAAGGATATGGAGACCAAAATGTTTTTCCTGTTCCTACCAATAAATCTGTTTTTTCCTTGTTTCAGTTCGCAACCTGCAGCATAATAGGGAGCCATACGCCGCGGCGGAAAGACGGGTGCGACACGCACTCGTGGTATGTATATCCCATGTATTTTAGCTAAAGACCTTAGTAGAAAATCTGTCCGTATTCTGACAGAAAGTAAAAATTAAGAATAAGCTGTCCATTAACTGTAATGTCGGAAGGTTTGACGTCCACCTGAATTTTACTGAAAAATTACTTATTTCCAGAGACAATTCTTATACAGTAGAATTATTTTCTATGCCATTTTGTGAAAGACAATGCATATTTTAAAAGTACTTACATTAGTTTTATACATTGTTGCTGTACAATTTGAATCCAATAACAAAACAGGTAAGTCTAAGCATACAGAAATATGATAATTTTACCAAACTATGAAGTCATTTCTAGAATTCAAATCAACCAATAATTGTTAAACCGACATGTTTACAGGTAATTTAATATATTTTAAATTCGCCTATTAAATGAAATAACTCTTTTCCTCGTTTAATGTTACAGTCGCCACCAAATCGACAAATCATCTATTACTGAGCTAAACATCTCTTTTTTAACCGGACCTACGTTCTGTATTTCTATTATGTTAAACACTGTAATGTCACTATCTAGTTCCGATTCGCGTCAATGTTTACAATAAGCAGTGTCTCCTCTTCAACTGCAATACACTATCTACCACTTCCGTTATGCTCGTCGCTCCCCTGTCGCACACCGCTACATTTACTCACTTTTATACGTTCACCACCCGTATTTCAACTGTCGATATGTCTATTCTTTTTGTGTCTACCGTCAGACTCAACGACACGTTTCCAATCCCAATTCAATTTCTCTTCCGTATCGATTTGTACATTCGAGGTCACTCCATTCCGATCCAAACCGGCAGATTTCTTCAAATTAACTTTTAATTAAAATAAGTCTTCCTTTTTTACTCCCGCTTTTCTAATTTCCTTTTACATTCTATTTTCCTAAGATTTCAATTTATTAAATTCTTCGGGTACTGCATAAACTTCATTCTTTCGATCAATATGGGCTCGCAGTTGTTTATCTTTGCCTACTTTCTTCAACGTCTCTAATATCTTAAACATACAGAACTTTAGATCTTAATAATGGAAATTAATCGTACCGTCGTGCGATCCCTTTGAAATAGATTCAAGTATAAAGTGAGACCTTTGTTTAAGCATATCACGTCCACGGTCAGAACTGTGCCGAGGTTCTCGCAAATCGAATTAAGCCACGTCTGTACTCAGTGGACGTATAGCGGAGCTTCCATTTAGATTGCACTAACAATGCATGGATGGTATGTTCGATTAGACGTATATCGATTACAATACGTCGACTGCACGACGTAATCCTACCATTTCTATCTCGCTTGCAGACGTAGCGGTGCGGTCTGTAAAAATACAAGATAAATTGCACCCATCCACCACTGAGGTATCTCGCAGTCCATTATTCTGGATAGGATTTGGATGGAGTTTTACGCCGCAATAAAGAATTCAATGTAATTGCGGAAATTGCGTAAGATCATCCTTCTGGGCGTGTAATGTACAAAGAAAATCTATAATGACGTTATAAAACAGAGACGTGTTTCCATAGCACCGACTTAACAATAACGCCATGATTAATTGCTTCGGGTACATACGTATTATTATAAATCCTCAGACTAACATTGAGTAATAGAAAAATCTACACTAGACACCTTGGTATTCAAGTAAAAACTCCCCATTATAATGCTTTTCAAGCAAATGCCAATTTTTTCAACTAAAAGGACTTGAACTGCTGGCGCAGTTCACAAAGCAATTTAGATTTTCCCAGAGTACTAAAGATCGGGAAAATTGTTCCTGGCACACTATCCAATTAAATTTCATCATCATCAATCTACCCAAGCTGACTGCACATCACAACATAAAGCCGATTCAAAATCCAATTACAAGAACGACTCGTACAACTCATAACACATCCAATTTTATCACAATGTCTATGAATTTTCCCGAATATGATTTCTAACATGAAATGAACTTAGAATCTGAGTACGGTCTTTCAAGACTAGGAAATGGAATCGATATCGCCAAAAGGCTTGTAGTGATCATATCACTCGCGTTGGTAATGCACTGAAATGTAATTTGGCTGGAGTTAGGGACGCTTTTCGGATTCCTTTTTAATCTCTAAATGCACGTTTAAGTATTTACAAATTAAAATGGGAACAATTTTTCCCGGAAGGTTTCAGTAATTTTCTAAAGTGCATGGATGCAATGTCCTTCAGTTCAGCCTTTGAACTCGATTTAAACTACTTCAGTATCTGTATAACACTTATTTTCTTTGTATCAAAAGGCATCTGTTTTGAAACAATGGGAACTTGTAAAGTTTAAATTAAAAAGTCTGTCCATTGTTATTTGAGACGTAATCCTAGAAAACATCTTCTTAATGGATGAAATATATTAATTGTAGAAGACAGTCCCATTGAACTAGTATACGTAATTGTTTAAAGAACAGTAAGTTCGTTCGCGGTTTCCCATCCCTGCCGGTAATAAATTAAGGATGTACTGTACACTGAAAACTACATATTGGAATGGTGCTTGTGTTGTAGTGGATATTGTTAGGTCTCGTGTGAAGCCGCCCTGCGTGACTACGGGTTAGTTTGGCATAGTTGCGACTCTGAATAAGACAATAGCTGACACTATTAATGTTGGATGACTGAATAGTGTCGATTTGAAAAACTGGAGCTCTTGCTTTGACGTGGTCGGCTTTATCGAACGTGATGTGTTGCATCTTTTGACAATCAAGCTGGTGAGTTGCTATGTTTATCATAATCTTGCATTTGTTGATTCTTTCTTTTGTATCCATTTTTTTTTTTTTTTAATTATTATACCAACCCTCTCTTCTATGTTTGAAACATGCACTTTAGACAATTTTATGGAATAAATGAATCTGTGAAGAAAGACGTCACTCCAGTCAATACACCTAGTGTCTACCAAAACAACATTAAACTTCTCTCGTTTCCAACCACAATTATTTTTATATATTGTCACCAGGGACATAATAAATAATGTCTACGAACTCCAAACCATTAAAACGGGCTTTCTTGGGAAATATCTGTAGCAAAAACCCTACAATTTCTTTATAGAAGTACAAGATATTATTTAAACTGTACGCGTCATGGTCTACTAGGTTCTTGGAAAGTTTTTTGAACCCATTTTTTCGTCGTTATTCGGTTAGGGAGACGGTAACATTGTATTCGTCGTGTACTTTTGTAAATGGATGTTCTTTGTTTATTTTTCAATCACTACACCATGCATTCAATTTTGTTATTGTCAAGTTCGGTATGAGTAAGTTTTTGGCGATTTGTTTTGCGTTCACACAATTTAGTAGTCTAGATGTTTTTTTAACTAAAAAAATATTTATACGATATTATTTATTATCAAACATGCGCTTCCGCTTTAGACCTAGCGTGTGAAGGATGCCATAACCACCTTATCTGACAATCCTTTTGATGAACCAGTTTTTTCCTCGCCTTCAACCTCTGACTGTCGCTACAACCATTAGTAAAGGTCAAAGAGCTGATTCTTGGCCGGGGTCACATCACGGTATGAAAATTAACACATTCATTTATATTTCTTTGGGTTAAATAATGTTTAACTAAGTTCAACTCACCTCGGCTATGTAATTGCCAATAATTACTGGCACACAGCTGTGTGACAACTGCCATGCATAATTTACTTAGGCAAACTAACAAATATTTGGATCGATAGTGTATTCTATTATTATCAAACTATTTTACTTAAAAGTGAATATGGCTTATTATAGTTCACACTTAACGTCTTTTGCTATAAAATAAAATATCTCACCAATTCATGTATCTGTTCCACGTGTTACTAATTCTTTATACTTGCTGATATCCATCTTTTCTTTTATCTGGTCTGTAGCTTCTTGTCTTACTCTTTCTCCCTTTCAATTTTACCTTATTAGGTGGAATATCATTTGTTTTTTATGAACAAAAAATCATTCGTAAGCTCAAACGATAAATCGAGTTCAGCCCATGCGATGTTCAAAAATGTACAAGTGTTGTAATGGCAGTCACGATTGTATATTACTTAATAGATACTTTGTAATCAGGAAAGATTTAACTAATATCTAACGTCTTGACTACAAATTACAGTTTCGCCATTGTCATGACAGAACACTTTAAATAGATTTAGCGTCACGCATTTACCATGGTTAATACATACTTATGTAATACCGAGTCTTCTACTTTTACACATGAAAATAATTGAAAAACCGAAATGATAAATTCGATAAAATACCAGTTTTGTTTCCTCAATATTTCTGACTACATTTACAATCAAAAACCTCGAGTGATTTAATACATAATTACAGATTCTGAAACAGTTAACGCCAGCGAACCGACTTCATGTAACCCATAAACCCACTTACCGCAATTTATATAAGGATTTAATATAATTAAAACGCACCCGTTTTTGTGTTGAACCTGGGTTAATTAACCGTCCAGCTCGCCCTTTACGGATTAAACTTTTTCATATTGTTCGGCTCGGATAAAAACAAAATGTCGATGGTTCAACTTTTAATGAAGGCCGTCGTCTTGTAAGGGCCAGAGATAGCTTTAAAAAGAAACGTTATCTCATTTTATATTTGGCGTACCAGATTAAGAAAACTGTTCTTAAGAATGAAGAGATTCCGAGCCGGAAAGTCAACTTGCGGGACACGTTTTTGAAAGGAAGCATGACAGTTCGCATCTTTCGTTTAAGCCCATCAAATTAAATTATATGATGATCTATCTTTATATCAGTTCAGACGAAAACTGATAGAATACGTATCGTAAAATCTTGAACATACTCCAAAATGATCTTCCAATATCACGCACTACTGACAGTAGCTTCCAATATAGGGCCTAATATTTTTGCATACTCTTGATATTTAATTCAAATAGAATCGAAAGCCTTATCAAAAGCTATTCTACCCCTAATCACTGTCTAAGTGTCTACCCCACACCGACTACTCCTAACTCGGAATCCTGTACACGTGGAATAGCCACAAACAAATAGGACGAACCGTCCAGTTTGCATTTATATTACGAGTAAGTTCCCGACGCTGACAAAGTAATGTAATCAAAAACTTAGTGCTGGGTGGTGGTCAAGCGTGCTCCAGGCGTGCGAGCCCTGATTAGTTCGACTCGGTTTAACTGAAGCGGCACGTGCTCCGAATGTGTACCACGTGTCCCGTTAACTCATATTGATCCCTGTATCTATGAACAAGTAATTCGATGAGCCTTGAGAGAAAATGTAGCAAAAGGAGGATTCTTTAAACGTTCAGGACTTTTATCCGACGTGTGCTATGGTTTGTATACTAGGTAAAAAGGATTTATAGATTTGTTATATTCCATAAAGTTATTATTACTAGTTACTTCTACGTTTATGTTATATTCTTCCAGCATCCTCCAGTTCCTACCAGAAAGTAACACATTTACAGATAAACTAAACCTCACTACCTAATTTATCTTTGTATCCACATTAAACCTTTTGGAATTACATCCAAAACAGATCAAACCTTTTGTGTGCCTTTTATCGTGTCTTCTGGCAATCGGTTTCCATCCCCGATTTTCCCATTACGGCACACATCCCTGCCGCAGGGTTGGCAGTCACGAGATATACTGATTAGCGGTGACATGGCCCGGCTGTCGGGCGTGCGTTGAATAAACTAGCGTGCTCCTTTTAGTTCTGAGCTCCTGGTACGTCGATGCGATATTTGATTGCTTGTGAATTTTGGATCCGATATTTCTGTATGTTAAGTTTGAATATAATTTTGCTTTGCGTTTCCAAATTATTTTTAGTACAAAATTAATCAGTATGGATCCCTATGACCAAATAACCTTGACCAGCCTGACATACGTAGTAAATTACGCTACTGAACTGTACAGGCAATGAAAAACAAAGGCGATGAATGAATTGTTGGAACAAAAAACTCAAAACAATTTTCATTGAATATTTGCTACACAATTCCGAAAAGCGGCGTTCATTAAATGTTGTCAATAAATTATTTTCTCTATCGACTCCAATTAAAATTTTCTGAAGGCCTTTTGGAAACACCCGATTCATTAGTCCAAAATGCGATTCTGCTGTTACACGCTTCGTCTGTCAGATCAGTAAACACGGTTGCAATTTAAATATCTGTGTCAATGTAGAATTTCGTCATTGCATTTCGGTTTTGTTGTACTCGAAAATTCACAGTTGGAATTTTAAAGTCGATAGGTAATTGTGGCCTAGCATTGTGTTAAATGCAAGCAAGCAAGGTTAGATATTATCTGTCTGAGATTTCCTTTTTGTTTGAGGTTTTTGAATCCATCCTGTTGTTTCTTGACGTTGTGGGATATCTACAGGGCGAAGACATATGGAATCAGCTGTCATGTTAGACATGATTTGCTTGTGTGTTTGCCAATAGTGCAATATGAATCGTATATTGCTCGAATAATCCCTGATTGATAGACAATGATATTAAAGATCAAGAGAAATTTCAAAAGATAATGTTTCTCTCATGAATGAAATATGATTCAAGAAAATATGATTCAGTCATAAAGATTTCGGGAACAAATTGAAACACACACATCCATTTTTAATCCGGCGTGTACCAGCCAGGAGAATATAAACTGCTATATAACGTTTTGCACATCCATATTCTCAGATAAAGGTGTCGCAGAGTCTACGTGGTGAACATAATAATTGTGTTGTGGCTTTCCTCTCACGTTCTCCTGGGTACCGTATGAATTGGACATGACACCATGAATAAAGATAAATCATTGCTTAGAAAATTGGATTTGGATCTGAGGCCCAATTCTCGTAATTAAGAATGTTCAAAATATAGTTCGGATCTCATTCCGATCTACTACCAATGTCATAAATGTCACAAATGGTATTCTCCTACCCTAACAAACAACGTCAAACGTGACATTATATTGTAAAGAGATCGAAAGTTGAATATAAGGCAAATCGGTATTCTGCTAACATTTTGAACTGACACAGATAATAAAATTGACACTCTCGTCTATACACAAACGTCAAAAATGAGATTGAAATGAGTTTGTAAGAAGATTGAATCCAAATCATACTGGAATCGGACTGAACTTTAAGAGGAGTAGAATACATGACTTTTTGTCAATTCATAATATAATCTCAGTTCGGTCAACTTTCAGTCATATTATAAATTAATTACGAGAATTGGGCTTCTGTAGTTGTATTAGGTTGGTATCTTATATCATTTGCAAGTTTTGGAATAAGTTTGCTAACGTTCTTTTGTTAATTTTTTTTTTTTTCAGGATAGAGAGTTTTTTTAGTCTTCATCTAGGAAATTGTCGATCTAAAATATCACCTAAAACATATTATTATCTCACTAATTATGATGATCCTAATTTTCTTTGAAACATGCCTGAACACGAGTTCCTCTGCTATCTGAAACTTCGACACCTCTTTCAAACTCCATCGCTTTATACTTTGTTTCCGTTTCTTATTCAGGGCCGGCCGCTTCCCGGACGTGACGTCACCGATCTACGTCGATAATGGCCCCTAAGCCTTTTAGGGCATATGAACACGCGATTGTTCTTGCATAGAAACAACACGAAATAACAGTTAGTAATTGTAATTGTAGCTGTTACGATAACGACGTCAATATAACTACTTACTTGCACTGCACTAGACCAAGGAGGCAGTAAAATAAAGTCAGTCAACCGCTCTGACACACATAGTTACTTATCTTATTTTACAGACATTTTTAACATTAATATCAATATGATTTCATGTCTTATATATTGTATATCGACATTCGTCACCATAGACGAACATAGTGTATGCCAACAGATCTTTAGAAATACCATCCTTCTCAAAAGTGTACTTGTTGAGTGCCACTCCCAGTCTTTCCTCAATCGATAAAACAAACGGTGCTAGTTTTCTACTGCATACTAAATGCTTAGGTTTTACCAGTACCAGTATAAGCACAACTTAACAAAAAAGGTCAGATAATCATGATTCAGGCATGAAACTGTAAGAAACTCGGAACAGTAAAAAAGTACGTGCATTTTACATGATCTTCCCACAGCATCTTATACACGAGGAAAAAATTAAATGCTCTCAAGTGCTACCGAGTGAAGTGAATGAAGATTGGATTGAAAAAAGCAGAGCAAACTCGCTGGGAATAAAAGTAACCTTTTAACAGCGGCATCGAGTCTTGTCAGGCGTGCACTTTCGGTTTTTATTTCTTTGCTTAAGAATCCAGGCAATGCTTTTATGGCATAAGGTAAATTTAATCCTGTGAAGGCTTTTCTGAAACGCGATATCTTATGTCACGTATGCAAATATTTCGTACATTTTGTTGTTAGAAATTTCTAAGTTTTTAGGCTTGAAGATGGATATCTGATTTCATTAAGCAAAGTAGTCCTTGCAAGTCTCATTTCGGGAGCTGCCTGAATGTTTATAGGCTCGTGAACTTAGGAATCAGACGCAGAGGTAATTTAAGTTAATTTATGTTTATCTTAATATTGTGTTTGCTATAATTTTGTTGCCACAATGAGGGTGGCTCGATCCGTAGAACAAACACTCACAAACAACAAAAAAAGGAAATGACTGCTTAGTGCCTAGAGAATAGTTTTAGCTAGATCTTATTAGATACAGAAATTATTGTAATAAGATAGTCGAACTTAATGTCTAGTTTACTGGTTTATTAAACTGTAATTGCTCAAATCACTCGCTAAATCGACAAGCCCATATTTAATAACCAGTAACTTGCGAAATATCAGGTGTGGCCCTGATAAAACCCAACAAAGCACGCGATGCGACCGTACATCAGAACTATTGAATTCTGGTATAAATTATATAGGTGTTAGTTAACCTTCATGGAGTAAAAGCTTCGCTGATTTTTTTTCTTTACGAAAAGCATTTACACCTCGAGTGATTTGTGGATTTCGGATTTATCGATGTATTCGATTTATTGGTTTACAGTTACGGTGGAATTGTTCGTGGGTTTAAATAGAACCTGTGTTCTTTTGATGTTGAACCAGTGTTTCGTGTAAATGGCTTACTGATCTTTAGGAGCTGCTTGTATGTGAGGATTGACATTTATAACGTATTTGATTATGTAAAATTGGTTTTCTTTGGTTGTAAATGATTACGTTAGAGGTAAATTAAAGTTCTTTTTTATCCTGTGTATTGTGGAAATTACCAAAAATATTTTTTCACGATTTGCTTCAGTATCTTGCCAACCAAAGAACATTATTTCTATAGCAGGACTATCCAAAACATTATTACGAGATTTTTCATGTTTTCACAATGAGCACTACATTCCAATTCCAAGACAATTTCCCCAACTACTCATTTTTATGCCAGTATCATCCTTGTTATTTATAGTCGGAAGATGTTTAGAGTCGCGTCACGATGTCTCTATTGATGTCTACAAGTCACCACTCACTAGATGGTTAAATCGAATTTTGAGTATGAATTTGAAGAGTTTATCTCCCCATGTTATGGATAATGGTTGAAATTTTTTTGGAAGATTGTTTTGCTAGTGTGATTTAGGTGATACAGATAAAGTATCAACTATAAAAGACACAAATCCTTGAAATAAATTCGATATAATTTAAAAATCCGACGAAACATTCCTGAAAGATAGTACGGTACGGACAAGTGACAGACCTCTGCATATTACTTTGCCATCAAGCAACCTCAAGAGTCAGTTAAACAAAGATTAATAGTACATGTTAACTTTCAATAACTGTCTGATCCTCGCAAATATAATTACAACTTTCAACGCCAGCAATACATCACATGGTTAAGTCATTAATCATTAATCGTAGCAGCGTTAGGCTCGTTCGATTTATCCCGTTCAGTGTAACCGATTAGGGGCACTTTCAATCAAGATTGTTTGCCTGGCTGTGCCAAGTTTGCTGAGAAACGCGATGATTGACCCACTTAGGTGCTGGGTATATTGTCGCCAAGCTCGTCCGGCGGGTCCTTTTAATTGCTTTCTAAACATTGACTGTATGGGGACGGCATATGGACTAATGCGCATGTGCTAAGGTGGGCTCGAACTCTTAGCATTTATTCCGATGAGAAATCTGGAGTTCTTTCTGATTAAAATACACTTTAGCCATCTATGTTTTTAAACTATCATGGTCACTAACACTATTACTAGAATTGAAATCGAGATATTAACCATGTATTAACTTTTCTGTGAGCTTCTGATATTCCGCTTTTTTTAACCATCTATCTTGATTAACCGTTTTACTGTACCTATGTATTGACTTCATTTGAAAAGTGTCCGCTACACAGACAGTATTTTAAGGTAGATCAATGACGAACATTTTTAATTCAATACCTACTAAACTAATTTTTTCTGCTACTGGTTCAGTTAATACCTTATCTCTATTGTTGTTATCCGGTTTCCGGATATACCAGTTCGCTATATTTCCATACCAGCCAAAACCCAGCCATATAAAAATAATAAAAGAATATTTTTTATCGATTGCACTATTTTTACAACCAAACCTGTTATTAACCGTACTACAAACGTAACCATAAGTTTTTCATTCATGTTTGCAGTCAACAGCAAACAATTGAAACTATGGCTATTTGTGTATATTATGATGTGAACTTGCATCAATACCTAATGATATCGGATTGTAGGCCCGGATTTCCGGCTTAATATTAGATAAAATATCCGTTGTCGGTTGTTCTGTCAAAATTGTATGGCCATTTTCAGAAAAGTAAAGTTGAATTGAATTTTGGAGTGATGATGCTGAATATTATAAAGCTATGAAATATATTTTGGTATATTGTGAGATGAAATCATAGCTGGTGAAGACCTTTACCCAGTTGTAGGAAGACATAAGCAGACAGTAAACAATATATGAATAGGAATCATAAATATATAAATATAACATATGAATGCATAAATACAAATCTTGAACGAGATTGTTAATTTTATTAAGCTTCCATTCCCAACGAATATTTACTGGCAATATGCGCAGTCATGACAGTCGACATAGACTTCACAAATCATAACCAACCAACGCATAGAGCTAAGCCAACAAGTTATTTATATCCCAATAAAATCCCAATAAAGATGTTGAACACGCCAAAGATTCAAAGATTCCCGGCGTCTTGGAGGCGCGTCTGAGATGGCGATGTCGACCTAATTGCTGGCCGTTCAACGACACTCAACCCGGGTGCTGTTGGCAGCCCTCGCAGGGTGGCTCTCGAGCTCGTCCTCACCCCCCCTCACCCTACCACACCCTGCTGTAGTGAGGGTTAATAGTATGTACTCCAAATATTGTGAGACAAGTGACGCAAACTAACAATTGGATTTTGTTTGACGATTTTGTGACAGTGTTGAATTTCGAGTGTGTGAAGATATAAAGGATCTAGTGACCGACGTGAATTATTTACAATGTGAGTTTCATTGAAACTATATAATCTTTAAAAAAAATTGAACCCCCAATCCCAATCTGCTCTCAAATCTGATGTCACATTTTGACCAATAGTTACAATTTTAACAATCAACCACCAGTTTAATACTTATTTCAATAGGTTTCTATAAATCGTTGGTAGTCTTGAAAAATTCACTGGTTAAATCTCCGTTTACTATTCACTACACTTATTACGTGGATATACAAAAGCTTTGTAAACTATATTGCATAAAGTTCACAGTATTCATTCGCTGCCACGATACTCCATTCAAGTTGATGGAAGCTAATCTTAAGAACTGCTGAATATGAACTTTGATCCCCCGAGATTTTGCGATCGAAAGCTTGTTAAGATAAAACTGCAAAAGCTTTGCAATTTCACGCCTTTTTCCATAGATATTACCTAGCAGAAAATTTACCAAGTACGATAAACAGAGTATTGTTTTAATACGGATAAACAGCAAAGATAAAAATAAGTTTGCAAAACATTCCTAATCAAACCTCAAAAATATTTAAATTAACAACACATAATAATGTTAAAAGAGCGCTACCCAGTAGTAACAATTTGGTAAAACATGAGTAAAATTAATTAGCAGATTAGATGAGTCATATTATTTACCCCTGTGAGAATGTCAGCCCTGTTTCTACTTTATTACCTGATAGGCCTACGGGAATATAAGGAATAATTATATCATCAACATAATAGAGTAGGTGTGTTATCGGCAGTGTCAATGCCATAGTTAATATTATTTTTGTTACCAACCTGGGTTGCCCTGGGGCAGGGACCTCTTACTCATTACATAACAACGGGTTGCTAGCATTTCTATCATACATCTATCTCTTGCTTCGATTTTATATATGTCATCATCATTGACATCTCTCAGCTACCCTTAACATCTGGACGCTGTTAAAGCCTTATATTCTCTGTTCTTATATCACCCAGTATATCAAAAGAAATATGGAAATAAATCGATCCTACAATCCACACACCCTTTTCTTCTTACATAACTACCGGATCTTGAAATAACGACACGATTTGCAATCATCTTAAGTTTGCACGTCACCCATAACTTCCGCTCGAGTTGGTTTTGCGTATATAAAATACGAGGATACGCAGTACGTACCCCCCTCCCCCCAGACACACCCTCTATTGTGTATTCAGTACGGTTTATGGAGTACTTAACCCTCTCTTTTTGGCAGGCCCCGCCCGGCAACCATGTTTCTAAGCGGCAATTGTAGTGATCTCGCGTGCGATTTTCTAAAAGACTCACGTTATACTTAAACCTGTCTTTAAATATTAAATGTGTGCTACTTCATTCAAGCAGTGCCTACCTGGAACGGTCCCAGTTTACATTGTAGTGAAGTTCAGTTGTTTTCAGTTTGACGACCTTTTTACAGTTTAATTAGATGAGAATGCCTTTGTCCTTCTTTCCTTTGCTGTTAGTTTTCATACTCACTTTGGTTTATGTTACTTGATCGTGGTAATTTTCCAAAAGTTTAATTAAAAGACCTCTTTAATCAACTTCGCCATCATCAATAGCCTAAGGCCTCTCTGCTTAATGTTATCCACCACATTATTTTTGTAAGTTCTCAAATAAGCCACGTACTCTTAAATATTCTCAAATAAGCGACGGACTCTCATGATTCCGGAATGAATTTCTACAACCCATGCATTTATTTGTTCAGCTGGACGTACGTCTGATGGTGATGAGTCATTATTTCTGTTTGAAGATCTTATTTCAGTTCTCGTTTAATTTAAATTGATGTTGGTATTAATTTAAATCAAAAACATAACACCGCTTGTAATGTTACTTATTCCGAGAACAAGAACATTCATGACATATCTTTTAGTACGATTTACGAAGTATCTTCATGATACATCTAAATTATGAACCACACTGCAATAAACCATCTGATGGGTTTATAGCTCCATAAAAGAATGTAACAGCTTTGCAGGTGTATATAGCAGCTGACCCACTGAAATGACTGATGCAACACTTGAACGATTAATCGTTGGTAGAACCAAGATCTGATAAAAATGTTGCATGTTGCGAAATAAATTCACTGTTTTTATAGAATTTATTTGAATATGCGAGGATTTTATCTTCAATATCGATTGAAACGTCGTGTGGACTTCAGCTAGTAACTGATGACTTCTTTAACCCTTTGCTTCTCTTTTATCAACATATGTTATAGTCAATATTGCGACTTAAATCCATGTATATTTAAGTATTGTAAACACGGCATCCAAATAGAATTTGGATCCCTATTTAATAAAATTAAATCTTTTCAAACAATCTTAATACTTGGAACCCGCGCAAAAATAATGATTTCCAATATACCCGTACCTTTGTCAGTAATTATGCGCGGATGAGGCACCCACCCCTGGCGAGTAGGTGCGAAGATCTCCCCACCCTTGTTTAATTATGCACCGTTCAACGCTAAAGTGCACCCGACGGGAACTTTTATAGTGCCATAAATAGCGCTCAGGTTTCTACTTATACAATGAAAATAACCCACTAATATTACATCACTGAATCCCTTCGTTATATTAGATTCTGATTCTATATCATCAAACTACGTCAGGCTGCAGAACTGATTCGTCACTCGCTTCCGAAACTCGTTAACAGTCACAATAACGTAAACTTCCCTCACAGAAATACTAAGGTCTTAATTTAAGGCAACAAATGTCAGAAATTCCTGGAAAGTGTAATTTTATTTACAAATACATTCCCATTGTCATTTCGCTGATATTTCTTTAACGTCATCGGTTCCTTTGACGTAAGTGAGTTTTTTAGAAGCCGTGATCTTAGTCATCTTTTCGCATTTATTCTTTAACAGCCACTTGAACCCATCCATTTCTTTACCACGTCATAGCTAACCATTGAAGTGAACTTAAAGTGGACCTTGCTTTTTTTTTCAGATTTCATATTTCCTTGCTCATAAATATTTTTATTAAAGTACAGGATTAAATTCAATTTCTCGATGCGAATGCTCGTCCACTATCATATTGAAAGCTAAGTCTCTGATGATCTGTAGAGGTACCACTGCGCCCTCTTTGTAAACGTACGCGTATGCGGAGTACAACATACATAGGTGTTCTAGTATCAAATAATCCTTTGCCCACACATTCAGGTTATTTCCAACATTTTTTTTGTAAAATACTGATGTATTCAATCTCCGCTGGTCAAACTCGATGAAAGGTCATCCAGAATACTGTTCTCAATATTATTTATTATAACATAATATTCAGCTAAAAGAAGATTGGCACTTAAAGCTAATCCGAACGAACTTTAAAAAGGGCTAGAAAGGCTGGGCTAATGATGATGAGTATTGTATTGTTTGATGAAGAGTTTTACCTTGATGATATTGCTAATTGTGATGTTCTAATGGTTGTGGTATTGTTTGTTGCAGAGCTAGAGGGTTGTCGGGCGTGGTGCGGGCGGCGGCCGCGAGCCCGGCACCATGGCTACGGTGGAGGGGCGGCCGGCGCAATATGGCGTCACCCTACGGCAGCTGCGCGAGCTGATGGAGTCTCGCGGCGCCGAGGGCCTGGCCAAGATCAACGCGCTCGGTGGTCCGCAAGAAATATGCAAGAAGCTCTACACATCGCCCACAGATGGTTCGTACCACTTCTTTATTATGATCTTAAACCTTGTCTTTCAGCTTAGCAGTACAAGCATCATAATCTAAGTGACCCCACTTTACATCTTCAAACTGGATAACAAATCTGAACTATCGAGCTTTTCAAGTGACGAAATGCCATATTAGAAAATCTATCGTGTCCGGGACACCGGTGTCCTGTGATCTGACGAATTAATAATAAGATCAAATGTTTTCAATGATTCCATAAAACAAAAAAGAGATTAAATCACGAATTCTATATGTGGATATATATAGAGTTCGTGTTTCAATTCTCTCTATTTTGCGAACACTTTCATAGCTTTCATTAGTAAAATTCCACGTAGACCGCAGAATTTCATAAGCTCAAGAGAAATTTGTTTGCCCTTTGATGATTTGACAAGTTGATTCATAGCTTCAGAATTCTTCAAAAATATAAAGCTATTTATCAATTTGAAGCATTCGGCGATGTTAGAAATGTGAGTCACGATATAATACGCTTGAGTTACGTGTGAGAACTATTCTTGAAGTCTAATATTTACGTGAACACACAAAGGGGTTGTCAATCAGTAGTTGCTTGTTTACGATATTAGTCTATTTCTTCGTACTAAAACTGTCTGAGCTCTCAGAAGGCAGCTGATTATTGATTTGGACTTCAATAGCTCTCAAAAGCTCCGTATCCAACTTTGATATAATATTTATACAACCGTGACCTTCGCGTAACAGCCTCGTGTCATTTCTGTCAAGGAAATGCTACAGAAATGTCCCAACATCAAACATCTTAACTTTGTTCCCTATCATATTTTGAATACGGTTTAAAAACAGTACTAATGTCTATAATCCATTGATCTTACCCAAACAAACTGTTAAGAAATTGGAGCTTAATGGAAATGCTTAAGTAATGTCCAATTTTTTCCTCAATATCAAGTTTAATCTTGTTGAACTGTTGTCAAAACCGCTATCAGATCGATAGCTATCCGAACTTCCCGAACAGGTGGGGAGGCTAGTGGCTCCTTATCCTTTGCACCCTCGATAATGTCCCCGATAACAGTTTCCTTAATAGCTTCGTCGCTTATACCTGAACCGCTGATAATAACTTGTTTAAGTAGGTCTCTAGATAATATTATATCGTTAGCTTCGCTTCCTCCTACCGTTATTTCATTAACCATTCACATAATGTCGATGTCCTCAATGAAGACAATGCTATTTTTAACAATGGTAATCCAATGTCCTTTTGTAATGTCCGCCTAAAATTAATCTCTTGCATAATATTTCTCCGATTGAAAGAATGGAATTTGAGTTCACCGAGCTCAGATTTAGTCCGGATTTTAATGGCTAGAAAGCTCCATTTGCATATTCTGAATGTATGAATTTAAAATCTATTCCAAAAGTCTATACAAAGCTGAATTGAGGTTTACCAAGACTTAGAAATAGTCTCTTTCTAATGTTGCTTATAAAAAATTATACATAAAACGTTTTTTGATAGTGCATCAACCTTAGTATAAAAGTATAGTGTAATAAAGTAAACTACATTACCTGGTGCGAAGCGTGAGCAGATTGCATAAAGATGCATTTATAGGTATATGGTACAGTAGTGACTTACAGTCGTCGGAAAAAATATCGATAAGATTTATTTGTTCATCATTCGTTTTCGGTAAACGTATCGATAAAGAGAAGAAAAATTGAGATTAAAAAAAAAAACAGAACAACAATAAACACAATTAAGTTACGTATTTTCCTGCGTTCGCCATATTAGATTTCCAGTGATGTCATATGCCCTAGGATCAGGACTGGATCAAGAAGAATCCAAAGACCTTATTTATTAAAATCGGTTCAGTAGCTGTTCCACGAACATGGAGTTCGTATCGCGGTTGCGTTGTTCATACCCATGCTCACGGTTCATACTCCTGTAGGATCACTCTACACTTTTTAAACTATAAAGGCACTAACCCTTAGAGATATAAGTTTACGAGTGCCGTTTTCATGGTAGATATTTATAGTGGCTTTTAAATCTAAAAAGGGATTTCACGCTTCTATCGATCTTCCTTTCTGAGCGCTTTGATAAAAATATACACAGACTACATCTTAAACTTTTATTTATAGTAAATTCTCCGTGTAGTATACTCAACTTGTGCTTTTATATCGCTGTTATGATTAAATAAAGCTTTATAATAAATACCACGCATATTAAAGAAAGTGTCAATTTTATTGAATTTACTGTGTTTAGAATCATGAATTTGAATTTACATTATCCGGTTTGGAAGTTTGTTAACACCTTACTTAACCAAGTTAAATTCAAAAGGGAGCAGACGTCGTAAATCTCACCATAACAATACACAAGTTTACCTACAATCTCAGGTTGAGTTACACTCTTAGTTAAGTTAACCGCAATCGGTTCAGTGACAGGGGTAAATCCCTGAGGGATGAAGCCTCTACGTGCTTCAGGACCAAGTGCAGGGCCGGCAGCACGTGACCTCTTTCTTACTGTCTCCCCTCATGATACAACTCCACCTTGGAGTTTTTATTCGTACAGTAATTTAAGAATATAATCAAATACCGTGCCTTATTCGCGTCGCATATCTTTCTCGTGTCTCGCATTTTTATTGCCTGTCGAAATATTTCTTATTTGACATCATTTTCAGACATTCGGAATACCTTGCATTTAATTTCGCTCTTTACGCTGTGTTACGTTATTGGTTTGTTATTCGAAATTTCTGTTTATACTGCAGTTAACTGAACCCTATTACATAGATATATTCTAATACAGGACCTCATATCTCTTACAAAGTGTCCAGTATTTGGTATCGAGTCCCATCATAGCGACACTATCGGGGTAGACTTATCGATATTGTTCGGAAAATGTCGCGATACTTATCAACTAACGGACAGCGCCCATTTATTCCGGCCCAACTTTAGACCAGAGGTATCTGGTAAGATAGAATAGGTTGATTCACTGCCAAAGGAATATTGTAGAAAAATACATAGGTACTACATCGGAATTTTAAAGTTGAAAGCACTAAGGGATAACATAATAACTGATAGTTAGACAAAAATGGTTGTTTAAGCTCCATTCTTCTATTGATAAACTGTCAGTTTTTTTTTAGTTGCCTGTTATTTTATTAGTGAACATGGTCCTAAATTGGTGTTGTCAAAACCTTTATTAGCTCAACGAGAGCTGAACTTCAAACTGAAGCGACTTTTGGAGTGGAAAAGGTCAGACCGAGTACGAGTTAAATGTCGACAAATGGCTTATTTGACCCCAAAGAGGTCGCAGCAGTCTTTGATATTGGAAATGACCACAATGAAGTAGGTCGTTAATTCGTTCGTGTTGAAGGTCGATTGCGAGAAAGATATATTTATGACTAATCCTCCTAGCGTTCTTTTAAGTAATTAGTCTTCAGAATAGAACCTCATTCCACTGAAACGCTACGGAATCATCGAAGTGTTGGACGTCGTAACAATTGACACTGATGTTGAATTACCGTTTAAAAGCGGTGTTTAAACCGACAACGCTACTTAACGTCTGCCAAAGTAAACAGTTGAAATTAAAGTTTTCTTCGTGAAAAGGGTAGGAGACAATTCCGCAATATCCCCCGGCATGAGGCAAGATTAGCATTCTGTAAACTCTCGACGGTTTTAAACGTCGGTCTATCTTTAGTTAACGCGGGATTGCAGTATCCATTCTCAACCAAGCTTGCGAACTACTTACCTGCATAAGATAAATTAATAAGGTCGATTCTTTTGACAAAGTGACACTGAATCTCATTTCTTGTTCATCATTAATTAGGACGCTTGCCATTTCAAATCTATTTTACAAGTAAATGAATGATAATGAGCAAAGCAATTAATTAAGATTATACATCAGTTGCTAACAGCCTTAATTGGGTAAAGTACTTTCAGAAAATGGAAGCAGTAATGTCTTCTTTGTTTAAAGCTGTACATCAAAGAGGTGCACAGTGTACACATTATGCTAATGAACTGTAGGTGTACAAAAATAGACGGTTTTATGGAAAACATGGAATGTGTCATGTCCTTTTAATGCATCTCGTAATCTTGTTACTCACACTTTGCTCATCAAAAAGTAATTAGCGCCAACTAAAATATGCTATGACTAAATCGTGGCGCTCTGCACACCGCCTCGTCGCCGTGTCACGACTGAAAAACTTCCAGAGGTTAATAACACATGTCGGAATTTATATGCTATTCATGAAAATATAGCATCAAATTATTTAACAAAATAAAAAGGGTTTATGAAAACGAATAACTTACTACAAGGTTTATTTAGCAATCAACATACACAATCGTGCAAAACTATCTCAAGAGAGAAACATTATACGTAATATTTGCTTAATTACATTAAAGGTCACGTCTGAACCAGCAATCCTCTCGTATGGTGTCATGGCATGGCGTCGTAATTAATAAATGTCTGCACCCACTCGATGGAGGCCTAATTCGGGAATTTAGTAGGAACTTTATGGTCCCTATCGGTCCTCGCCCGTTAATGAGGTCACGCATTACTCAGCAGTCAGCACCATTCAACCTTTGCCTCGGTGCGACATATCAGTTCTACAGCTTTGTATTCCTTTAACAGTTTTGCTTCAGAAACCCACGACGTTTTAATAAAAATTGAATTAAGAATAAGTTTAGATACCGTAACATTTTTTGCGTGTGAAGTATTTTAAGTGGCTTTCCACTTAATTCTCGGCGTCACTTATCCATGTCAGGTCCCACGTCAATCGCAAAAATCCTTTACTGCCTTCCGGCCCCAAATTTTATGTTCCCAAGTTAGGACCCGTCCTGATGAGTCGGAGAAACTATTTTATATCTCCCGAAATCCTGAATGTGGACCAGAGTTTGCCAATGTTACTTGAAGGACGTTGTATCGACTTGACCTTTATTTAGAGCTCTAATAGAACTGGCGAAGCTGAAAATACATAGGATACCGTTTGATATTGTTGGAGAGAATTTTTGCTAGACTTGGATTCAATCCCGTTACAGAGATTTGTGTCTGACCTACAATCGCTGACGTAACAAGCAAAGATGAGCTCGATATGAAAGCCCAGATGTAATACCATAGACAAAGTAGTCCGAAAATGAAGCTCTATGATGCATTATCAATATGATAAATTTATCCAATCTGAATTAAAAGATATTAAAATTAATTCGCAAAATGTTAAAATTTCTCATAGCCTTATGCAACTATAAGTATTGAACTGTTGTAACAATATCAAGTAAAATTTTGGTTTATTAATAGAAAAGTAATTTGTTTATCGCTCTACTATTACTGATAAAAAAATGGGTCATCGCAAAATGTATCGGTATTCTTTTCGGGTGATACGTACTCCGAAATAGTACGTTTTGCAGTACTAAAAATCCTAGCTTTAGTTTTTCCGCAAATCTACCTATAATAAAGAGAAAAAAATAATTAAAAAGTTATGTGTTTGCAGAATGTAATTACCTTACCAGTTACCACCAAAATATAACCAAGTAACCATCATTCGCCATCAAAAGCGAGGGATTTCCTGTAGATTTCAGGTATTCTCGTATTTGAAGCCGAAAATAACACTTATGAGCTTTTAAAAAATATTTATCCGTCACACAGAATTTCCGTTTTGATACGTTACAAATGATAGTATGAAAATTTACATTTTCACCGATTCTGTATGAATTCACCTTTGTTCCGAAGGTTTTATTATAATATCAAACAGGCCGAAGCTACGGAAACCGCAAAACCTCTTTAGACCATGATATTCCAAGAAATTCGGAGCTCGTTAACTACAAGCAATTTTGCTTCGTACGGCTTTTAACATAAAGTGGTTTTTCACTTGCGATTTAGAGTGTAATTCTTTGCCTTTGATGGATCGCCCCTGTCAACTGTTCAGCCAGCGAATGCTAGCGAAAAATGATCCTCGCTTCGCTTCTACCAACGGAATAACATCTTTATCCAGTCTAAAACGGGTTATTACTCATCTTATAACACTAGATTATAGGGTTTTAAATTAAAACTAACTGAAACTCGAGTTCAGATGTGTGTGTTATCGCATGGATCAATGCCAAACTTGCGATAACATTGTTATGTTTGGTTAGAACGGTGCGCTCGTTCGCAGCGTGCAGGTGAAAAGGAGAATTAACTGGACTTTTAGGATAATAACACATGGAATTGGTTGTAAATTCATTGACTGAGTCAATACAGCTGACGATTACTCGTTTTCATTCATGAAAATTCATTAGTACTATCATAGTATCGTGTCCGTGTTTTTCAGTTGCGATTTCTACGATTTCCAACTGGCATAGATAAAATGCTTTTGCTTATTCAACTCCCTTCATAACACTTATATGGTTTGAAACAAACACATCACTTATAATGGCTAGCCCACCTTCCAAGCTTATCATCTTTGACTTTACAACGTCGTAAATAAGAATTTTTAAGCGTCGCGTCGGTCAGACGTTGCGTGAAACACTTGAATAATTCATGCCAGTATCCTTAGCTACAAATTTAGGGCTCCACATATCGTCCCGAGCGAATATATTAGTCACAAAAGGTACATAACCCATTATCCTTGCACGACCTTTTCGTATGTAAAAAGTTTGCAGTGTGATTGAATTTATTCTATTTGATGGTATTTATTCTATTGGAATTAAAAACATATCTAATAAGACCAATAAATTGAATTCATAGTGAAATAAGCATCTTAACATCATTCATCTACTTCCATCTTGGCATCGACATGAACAAATCCGACGAGAACTGAGCCGACGAGACAAGAAGAATAATCATCTACGTATAATATCTGTTAAATAGTATGTTCCATCTATGAGAACTATAGTAAACACAATACAAAAAGCAATGAGAGATAAACTCACTGCCGCCACAATATTTACTGATTTACCGAAGCTTATAACGCAGCCGGTTCTCGGAAACCGAGCCAAAGGGCCACCGGTATGTGCCAATTAACTGCAACTCCGATGTATACTACAAACACCAGGCCTTAATGAAAGCCAAACGATGGCGCACATTTATCGTATATTAAGAGGTGGAACAGCTTCCAATTGTGAAGCCTTCTGCGTTCACAGGACAATGTGTACAGTTACAACTGATGATCTAACTATATCGGACAACAAGACAAGTGGCATATATGACAAAGAACTTAGAATTTAATATACGGGCCACTAAACTTCTCTCCTATAAGGTTGCAAAATCGAAGCTACGACAACACAAATGTATGTCCAAAAGTTTGTCCATACACCGTCAAACATTGGCATCCAACACGCGTATCTTTTGCATTAATAAATTCAGCGAGATGCCGTCATGGCTCGAATTATGCGAACCTTGTACTACAATTGAAATAAGCATCACTACGGATGAATGAAATTTAATCTTAGTACATCTAGGTAGTGCGGTCGATATAAATGTCAGAATAATTATTGCATCGCCGAGCTCTTCATGAATTAAATATTTATGCAATTGATAGAAAACTTATTTAATGTCCTGCTTTTGTATTTGATAAAGAGCTGTCTTGACACTGTGCAAATGTCTCTTAGTCTCTGCATTTTATGTGGATCAGTGTCAAACTAATCTTACTATTTTCAGTTTCAGTCTACCACGTTTTTGTACAGATTCTGTGATACTTTTCGCCCCTAAGTGATCTAATCTCTTGTAAAATCTAAACTACTTCCGCGCACAACTTTGAACCGAAGCGATGACTCACGCAATTTTTGTAACGAACTTACAGAAGTAAGGTTAATTAATCTCCAACGTTATAAAACTTTTGTAACTAACGAACAGTTTTCTCTCCCTACGATAAACTAACCCCTGAACTTCAGATTCTTTCGAGATAAGTTATAAATGTTAACGTTAAAAATTGTAACGTTATTCCCAAACAAATGTTTAATTCAGTTTAGCAGCATTTATTAATATAAAATACTGGCTAAGTATACAAGACTTGTATCAACTTGTCTAAACTAGTTCTGATCAGATAGCAGCTATAGCAAGGTAAAGCAAATCGCATTAGGTATAATCGAGGGTCGATACAGTGCGGCTATTCGCGCTGCTGTACATCGATGAGCAAGGGTTAAAGCATTGAAGGACAGAGGCATTGATAGTGAGGTCAGATCTGGATTATTCCTCATTAATCTTGTTTTATAAGGTGTTAGAAATCAACTGATGTAGATTTTTAATAAGGCATTATATGCTCAATATGTATGCGTATGATGATTATAGCAGGAACAGCTTAAAATTCTGCTCACGCCCCGCCTAAAGGAAAAGACTGGCATGTGTATTCATTCATATGTGCATAAATAAAACAGACACATTTCAATTATTACTCAGGTCAAATCGTTTTATCCTACAACGGACAAACGTCTCGACTTCATAGAACAGAGAACATCCAGATTAATATTCCGCATGTAACGGAACAATTCACTCATCAACGTGCATCTCGATCGAAGGCCGGCTGTGGTGTGGGGTGGGCCTCGATCCTATGACGTCATCAACTATGCTCTTCAACCTACCCTCATATGTCTGCGTTTGACAGCTCATACAAATGATGCTCGATCACGTCGATCTCATGAACCAATTTTCCAACACGCTTTGTTTTACAGCTTTCAACATTTATTGCCTACCGAATCAATTTTAATATTGAACTTCGGGAGAAAAGTACCATCTGAATATTGGTACGTATAGAAAAATCGGTAATCGTATTCAAGGGCGGCACACCATTAATTGTGGGCATTAATTTTGTTTCAAGGTTCAACGTATACATGTGCTTTTCTTTAGGTTGAGCCGGTATTGGAGCTTTAATTATTCAGCTTAACCTTGCAACGATTTGTATAGAGTAGATTGTATTATTATTTAGACATACAGATCCATCAAATTCAATCATTTGATCGTGAAGGGCGAAAAAGTAAAAGGAAATAATGTGAGTCAATAATTAATTGCCGTAATATAAGTTGTCTATCGAACCAGTCATAATGTAAATAGACATCTTAGTCTACAAACGCCATCCACATGCCCAGTTCAGTATTTAAATGATAAGTATGAAACCGGTTGGAGGCTATACATAGTAACCAGTGATAAAATTAGAAATGATATCATTCATATTGTTTAAGAGCTCAGTGACTTGATACCTTACTTTGCAATGCTAAGTGACCATTTAATCCGAAACTGAGTCATTCACGTGAGGATTAGTGTGCGCGACGAAGAAACCCGAGCATACGTAGTGCATCGGTTAGGTAGTTTTTCTCCATAGCGCAAGTAGTGACGGACTTGCGCCACACGAATCAGTGACTCGCGAGTGACGATGTTAGTAAAATTGTGCTCAATTAAAATGTAGGAATAAGCTAACTAACTAGTATATAAGAAATTTTATGTTTTAGGTGTTATTTACTTTTGTATCATGTCTAATTTTATAGTATTAGTGTTTTTACGCCTAGAATAAGTTCTAAAATCTAGAAAATAGGTCTTCGTATGAATAATGTAACTAGGATTACGTAATTATGATTGTTAGTTTGACATGTTCGAAAATACAACTTAGGTCATAAGTTAGGTATATAGGGCTTAGGGAATGCTTAATAAATGAGATTACTGTTGCTTGTTTCATTATACCTCCCTCTGCGACGGCTCCAGAGTAAATGAAAGGCGCGCGCCAATCAGGGCGCATTATATAGTGGTGAGGCGGGGAACGGGGAAATATAAAATGGTCGCCCACGTTTTTCCGCGCCAGACGCCAGGCGGAGCGTCGCAGAGTCAAGTCGACAGATAAAGTACATAGGAAATAGTAAGAATTAGCAATTTGTAAATAGACCCTAAGCTCAACATGTTTTTATTAATAAATAAATGGTTTACGGGGGTGAGGAATTGGTCCGCTGGCCAGTCATAAAAATCATATAAAAGAAGCGCCGGTTTGATCGGCACAGACAGTTCAGTTCCAGACACAGTTCAGTTCAAGTCGTCACAAGGAAGAAAAAGAGCAGCCAGATCCTCACCGCGGTTTGCCTCCAAAATAAATCCAGCTGCGTTATTATTTCCATTACGGCGAGCAGGCGATCCTGTTCATTATTGGTCCTTCGAGAGCCGGATTCCTGTATCCAGTGAAGAATGGTGATTACGCGCAGTATGGACGGAGAACGAACGAAACAACAAGAGGACGGGCCGAATGCTCCAGACACTGTACAAGAAGCTGCTGGGGAAAATCGCACTAGTGGCACGTCGAACGCCGTTACTGCAGCACCAGGCACGAGTAGCGGAACTAGTGGTTCGACGGGCACTACCGGCACGACGAATACTACTGAAACTACGACCGGCACAGAAGAAAGCGCCGCGTCCAGGAACAAGAACTCACAACGTACGTTAAAACCGGCTGAAACTCGGTCACGCCGCTCCGTAACCTCCCGCAAGAGACTCCTCGCGGAGTTGGAGGCGAAAGAGAAGCTAACCGAGCTCAAGTTAAAGCAAGCGCAAATACAAGCAGAAACTGAGTTGCAAGAGCTACGGGTTCAACGTATACAAGCAGAAGGTGACACCTCCGACGAAGAGGAGGAACAAGAAGATGACCTGGCCTCAGTCCGCATCAACACGTGGCTGCAAGAGACTCCGGTGGCGCCAGCGCCGCTGCCCCGTGATGAAGGATCCCATCAAGAAGAGACCAGTCAACAGAAGAAAACAGAAGTGAACCCCGCGAAAGAAACTCAGAAGCAAAGTAATTGCACACAAGAACATCAGCCGCTTATAGACGTGTCAACCCTCGCCGCCGCTCTCTCCCAAGCGGTACGAAGCACAAGGGAACCGCCGAAGTACATTCAAGAGCTTCCTCTCTTCAATGGAAGCAGTGCAGAATGGTTGGGCTTCAAGGCCGCGTATGAAGAATCGTATAGGTATTTTACGAAGAACGAAAATATAGCGCGCATACGTCGGAGCCTACGTGGAGCTGCCAGAGAAGCTGCAGGCTGTTTATTATTAAGCCAGCCTGACCCAGAGATCGTTGTAGAAGCGTTACAGAGAAGATTCGGAAGACCTGAAGCATTGATTCATGCAGAAATGGAAAAATTGAAGGTGCTGAGCAAGGTCACCGACAACCCAAGAGACTTATGTGTGTTCGCCGGTCGAATAGCGAATATAGTGGGTACCGTCGAAGCATTAAAGAAGACTCAATATTTGCATAGTCCTGAGATGGCGCGATTAATAACTGAAAAATTAACGCCGATATTAAGAAGCAAATGGTACGACTATGCCGCCGTGAAAAAGGAAGATATTCCTGAATTGAAGAAGATTTCCACATTCTTGAATGAAGAAGCAGACAAGTGTGGTGCCTACGCGTTACCAGAAGTGACATCAGAAGACACCGGTGGAAAAGAAAGAAGAAACAGAAGACCGGAGCGCACGTTCGCCGCAGACAAGAGGCCGGCATCCGATGAACGCTGCCCTCAGTGCAAGCAAGATCACAAGCTACCAGACTGCAAGCAATTCGCCGCGTTGGATACAAACGCAAGATGGGAAGTGGCGAAGAAGAATAATATGTGCTATCGCTGTCTACGTAGCAAGCATCGTCGCCTCTTCTGCAAAGCTCCTCCGTGTGGAAAACAAGGGTGCACCATGAAGCATCATCGACTTCTGCATCACGACAAGGAACAAGAAGTCACGCGTGAGAAGAAAGAAGTAACGACGCCAGCGGTAGAAGTCACATCAGCAGCGAATCCCTGCGACCGCCGCCGCGCGTACTTGAAGATAGCCCCAGTTGTATTGAGGGGGCCACTCGCCAGCATTGAAACATATGCATTATTGGATGAAGGAAGCACGATCACTCTAGTCGACGCCTCAATTGCTGACGTCATTGGTGCAGATGGGCCTGCGAACCCTATGTGGATACAAGGCGTGGGGTCAGAAATGAAGCATGAAGGCAGCAAGATCATCAACCTGCACATCAGAGGGAAATACGCAGAAGAAGAATATCAGATAGAGTCTGCACGTACTGTGGAAAGGTTGAACTTCATGCCAGAAACAATACAAGATCAACACCTAGAAAACTGCGAGCACCTAGTAGACATCAGGGACGAGATCACATATGAACGCGCTTCACCGAAGGTGCTGATTGGGCAAGATAATTGGCATCTCATCATATCAAGAAAATTCAGATCCGGTCGTCGCAACCAGCCAGTCGCCTCCTACACGCAACTTGGTTGGGTCCTCCATGGCTGTCACAGCTCACTCACTGCTACCGTTAACTTCTGCGGCAAGATCCAGCAAGAAGATGAAGAATTAACAATAGAAGATCAGATCAAGAATCACTTCAAGCTGGAATCCCTATGTATAGAGCCAAGAAGACCACGAGAAGATCCTGAGCAGCGAGCCATCCAAATACTAGAAGAGACCAGCAAGAGACTGCCTGATGGGAGGTTCGAAACCGGCCTGCTGTGGAAAGAAAAGGACTTCAATATACCGAACAACTACAAAGAAGCCGAGCGACGCCTACATTCCCTAGAGAAGAAACTAGACAGGAATGAAGATTTGAAACAGAAGTATGAAGAAAGAATGGAAAACCTGTTCAAATCAGGGTACGCAGAACGAGCGCCCACACCCTCGCCAGAAGGAAGGACTTGGTACTTGCCTCACTTCCCGGTCATTAACCCGGCGAAGCCGCACAAGCCACCGAGGCTAGTACACGACGCGTCAGCCAAGACAGCCGGCGTGTGTTTGAACGATATGCTGCACTCCGGGCCCGACTTGCTGCAGTCCTTACCCGGGGTGATCATGAGGTTCCGGCAACATCCGTATGCCGTAAGTGCAGATATAAAAGAAATGTTCATGCAGGTGAAGATAAGAAAAGAAGACAGGGATGCATTAAGATTCCTGTGGAGAGGCAAACAGCGGGAGGGGAAGTCAGAGGAATATAGGATGACTTCCGTCATATTTGGAGCCACTTCGTCACCGTGTACTGCACTCTACATCAAGAATAAGAATGCAAAAGAATACGCAGCCACCTACCCAGAAGCAGCAGCAGCCATACAGAAGAATCATTATATGGACGACTATCTACAGAGTTTTGCTACGGTTCCTGAAGCGCAGAATGTAGCAAAGGCAGTTGACTTCGTACACAAACAAGCAGGCTTCGTGTTAAACGGGTGGATTTCGAACGACGCGAGAACTATAGAAGAATTCACCAAACAAGAAGAGAACTACTCCACCACCGTGAGTCTAGGAGGAAAAGAAACTGAAAAGACTCTGGGGTTACTTTGGCACGTTAAAGAAGATTGCATCGGGTTCAACACAAACACGTTGAAGATACCTACAGAAGTAAAAGAAAACAAGCGCTCACCCACGAAGCGAGAAGCCTTGAGCGTGATCATGGCCCTTTTCGATCCACTGGGGCTGATCTCGCCAATAACTACACCAGCGAAGAGGATTTTTCAAGATACCTGGCGTTACAAGACAGACTGGGACGATCCATTACCAGTTGAGTTAGAAGAGAGGTGGAAGAGCTGGATGACGTCACTCAGCACGATCGAGCGTCTACGACTACCGCGATGTTACGACGGCAAGCAAGTCATCTCGCGCCAGCTGCACACATTCGTCGACGCGAGTGAAGAAGCCTACGCCGCAGCAGTGTACTGGAGGACCGAACACGCAGACAACAGCATACAAGTAGCCCTGGCGGCAGCCAAGAGCCGCGTCACGCCACTGAAACCGGTCTCCATACCCAGGCTCGAACTTCAAGCAGCGCTGTTGGGTGCACGCCTCGCGCAGACGGTATTAGAAGAGCATGACTACAGCGTAACCAGCAAGACCTACTGGAGTGACTCACGTACAACGCTAATATGGATCCGATCAGAACCACGCGTATACAAATCCTTCGTAGCACATCGTCTCGCGGAGATTGAAGATACCACTAAGAAGAACGAGTGGAGGTGGCTTCCTTCTCAAGACAACGTAGCAGATGACGCCACGAGAGCTACACCAGAGGGATTCAATGCTGCGCATCGCTGGTATCAAGGCCCGCCCTTCCTTAGGCTACCGGAATCGGACTGGCCTAAAGAAGAGAAGAAGATAGTAAAATACGACACGGGTGAAGAAAAGGAAAAATGTAACGTGTCACAAATTGAGCAGAACGGTCGCGATCACTTGCCAAAAATTGAAAAATTTTCAAGATGGAACCGCCTCATCAGGACAACAGCGAGGGTACTTCAGTTCGTTGACCTTTGCAGAAAAAATAAGAACATCGTGTCAGCTACACGTAAACGAACCAAGAAGAAAGAAGCCAAAGATCCTGATTGGAGAAGCCAGAAGAGGAAACCACCGACACAAGAGAAGAAGACGAAGTCTCACGAAGTCAGGAAGTACATAGAGGTCACTGCCCCCTACTTGATCAGGGCGGAGTTATTATGGATTAATGCCAGCCAACGTGATAGCTTCGCAGAAGAAATACGTCGCATAACAAGAGGAACTCCCCCCGGTGTCAACGATCGACTCAGCCACATGAGCGTGTATATTGACTCCTTAGGTACACTACGACTAAAGGGAAGAATAACAGCGGCTCAAGAAATAAAAGAAGACGCATCGAATCCTCCCATATTAGACGGAAGACATCAGTATACACGTTTATACATCGCACATGTGCACGAAAAGTTTCATCACGGCGGTGTGGAAATGATAGTAAATGAATTAAGACAACGACTGTGGATTATGAAAATACGACCGATGGTACGAAGCGTCATCAAAAGCTGCATTCCCTGCCGAATAAGGAAGTCGAAGCCAGCGTCACCGTCGACAGGAAATCTGCCAGCCGCGCGTCTCGCCCACCACGCGCGACCTTTTACATTCACAGGTTTAGACTACTTCGGTCCAATAGAAGTCACCGTGGCGCGTCATCATGAGAAGCGGTATGGCGCCCTCTTCACATGCATGACCTCTCGAGCAATTCACATCGAGGTCGTGCACTCCCTTAGCGCTGACTCGGCTGTATCAGCGCTGAGGAGGTTCATGGCGAGAAGAGGATGCCCAAAGGAGATCTGGAGTGACAACGCGACGTGCTTCAAGGCTGCAGAAAAAGAGCTCGGCGAGGCGGCGCTTGATGCTCTGCAACACGAAACTACAACACACCACATCGACTGGAAATACATACCCCCAGCCGCGCCATTCATGGGAGGCGCATGGGAGCGAATGGTGAGGTCAGTGAAAGAAGCGCTACACGTAACCCTGACCGAGCGGCATCCTAGTGACGAGACGTTGGTGACCCTATTGGCGGAGGTCGAAAACACCGTAAACTCACGACCTCTCACCCACGTATCAGTCGAACCACAAGAACCTGAAGCTCTCACGCCCAACCACATACTCATCGGACCTAACTCCCACGTTCCTGCACCCGGTCACTTCAACGAACGCGACGTGTCAGCGCGCCAGCAGTGGAGAAGAGCTCAAGCCCTTGCAGACATCTTCTGGAGAAGATGGGTGAAAGAATACATGCCCCTGCTGCAACACCGGCGGGAGCCCAGCGGGACCGGCGTGCCGCCTAAGGTCGGCGACCTCGTCGTCATCTGTGACTCGAACCTACCCCGCAACACCTGGCCTCGAGGACGCATCACCAAAGTATATCCAGGCGCCGACGGAGAGGTTCGAGTAGTGGACGTCACCACCAGCAGCGGTCATGTGCTCCGGAGACCTACGAAGAAGATCGTCGTGCTACCAACGGAGTCGAAGTGTGTCGACGGCGGGAGAATGTGCGCGACGAAGAAACCCGAGCATACGTAGTGCATCGGTTAGGTAGTTTTTCTCCATAGCGCAAGTAGTGACGGACTTGCGCCACACGAATCAGTGACTCGCGAGTGACGATGTTAGTAAAATTGTGCTCAATTAAAATGTAGGAATAAGCTAACTAACTAGTATATAAGAAATTTTATGTTTTAGGTGTTATTTACTTTTGTATCATGTCTAATTTTATAGTATTAGTGTTTTTACGCCTAGAATAAGTTCTAAAATCTAGAAAATAGGTCTTCGTATGAATAATGTAACTAGGATTACGTAATTATGATTGTTAGTTTGACATGTTCGAAAATACAACTTAGGTCATAAGTTAGGTATATAGGGCTTAGGGAATGCTTAATAAATGAGATTACTGTTGCTTGTTTCATTATACCTCCCTCTGCGACGGCTCCAGAGTAAATGAAAGGCGCGCGCCAATCAGGGCGCATTATATAGTGGTGAGGCGGGGAACGGGGAAATATAAAATGGTCGCCCACGTTTTTCCGCGCCAGACGCCAGGCGGAGCGTCGCAGAGTCAAGTCGACAGATAAAGTACATAGGAAATAGTAAGAATTAGCAATTTGTAAATAGACCCTAAGCTCAACATGTTTTTATTAATAAATAAATGGTTTACGGGGGTGAGGAATTGGTCCGCTGGCCAGTCATAAAAATCATATAAAAGAAGCGCCGGTTTGATCGGCACAGACAGTTCAGTTCCAGACACAGTTCAGTTCAAGTCGTCACAAGGAAGAAAAAGAGCAGCCAGATCCTCACCGCGGTTTGCCTCCAAAATAAATCCAGCTGCGTTATTATTTCCATTACGGCGAGCAGGCGATCCTGTTCAATTAGGATAGTATATATTTTTTTCAATGACTGTTGCTCCAAAGAAAATAAAGTCATGAGCTATTTATTTAAAAGAAAATGGTAAAATTTTGCCCATTTTTCCGTTCGCGTGGTATTTCTTGTCAATCTTAACTAACCGTTACTTAAAATTGCATACATTTTTAAAGGAATAAAATACTTAAAAGCTAAAGCATGTCACTGTTGATTGATAAGCTGACAGGCAAAACAGCTAGTTTGTCTTTTAAAAGTTTAATACCAAATCGATATTTTCGACGAGGAACCTTAGTAGTAGTATGGTATTCAGTAAATAATACCGCTAATGCAACGTAGTGGTTATTGCACTTTGGATTGCGTGCACACGAATTGTTTACGCTACTCGCACCGAAAGCCGACTAAACTAATTTGTGTAACAGTTCTTGAAACTAACACTGTTGAAATGATAATGGACTTGTTAGTTGCAAGGAAGAGAATAAAAAGTTTGCTAATGCACTATTTAACTTGCACAAATTCTCACCTTAATTTTGTTGTTGCAATTGTTTCACTTTCAACTATGTTTGTTTAGTTTTCTTTAACATTATCAGGACATTTTTGCGACTTCTTTACTATTATCATTACCAATTTCGTGACACATTGTTCAGTCTCAGTTTCAATTGGTATCATTTTTATTTCCAACAAATTCTTCCTTATAGCATTAGCCTGAATGTCACCCTTGTAATGAAAGCGAACCTTTATCTCAAAGTGTATGACGTCAGCTGTCTCCAACCTTCCCTTCTGCCACGACCCTTATCGAGGTTGACACCTTGAGGCGTCCATGAGCCAGTTGCACCCTTTTGCTTGGCTGAACGCTTTGAGCGCTCGCCCTCAAGTCTGAGCTGTAAAGGTCACCTGCGGTTAACACGACTTTTGATGTGTTGAAGTAGGTAGCTCTTTCAGAATGATTCAACAAACATTCATTCAAATACTACACTTTTTACAAATAAAGATTATTATATTCTATTGATTCATCCCCATCGTTTGAAAATGGTAGTACGTATTCTGTGTCATCATCGAGTTTCTAAGTCCATTTTCCTAATTTTGTTCGAGCTGAATTCTAATCTTGTGACAAACCTACGAATTTTTAACAAATACGTTTTCCTGTAACTATAATCTAAACCATAATATTTATACTAACAAAAAAATCCATTTAAAAGTTCTAATATCAATTTCCATGTAGGGTTTAATTTTGTATATCATTTAAAGTAGAATATGACATCAGATGATGGAAATATTTAACGCCATGTCAGAAATAGTAACACACGTCACCGATGAGTAATAATCTATAAAAATAATATATTATTGTTGTCGACATATTCTAGAAAATATTTTAAAAGCATATTTGTTGCCAATACAGGCTTTAATAGAACCTGTTTTGACGAAATATGACTATGTTTGAAATCTTGTGACGTATAACCTAATATGAAACCTAAAATGGTCAGGAATCAGGATCAAATTTTAATAATAAATCATCATTTGTTTTAAATGCTTAGACCTCCAATATTTTACTGGATCAAACAATGACTACCTACTTAAAACTAATTTAGGATTTTAATAATTATGGTATTACCATCTCATGGCAGAGTTCTTGCAATTGAAATGAAATATAAAATACCACAAATGTAAAACCGCTGCGGTTATAAATTATAATTTACCTACAATTTACAGCCCACAATACTAAATCAAATAACAACTATTGACCGACCAATGACGTATGACACGGACCACAGTCACCGCTGTGACCAGAATACTTTAATGACGTGCGCTGATGTCATAAGATGCGAAGTGTTTAACATTGTCCTATTGTTTTATTGCAATTTGCCCATTAGTCAGTTTTATGCCTAGTAGGTTAACTTTGCTTAAACAACCTAGTGGTCGATGACGTGATTGATGGTTCGGATGTAATTAATGACGCAGATTTGCACATAAAATTAGAAGTTGTAAATTTTTTGTATTAATTTTATCGTCATTCTTGCGTCATAACTGTTGGAATATAAAAGCATACTATTTATTGGACATAGGCTTTCTCCATAATTTCATACTTTTCGGATCAATAAACCAATTTTTTATTAATCAAACTTATTCCTTCTGGCCCGAATGAGGTTGTCCTGTAAACTGAAGTAACTTGTTGTAGATTGAAAGGTTTTTAAATTAGTTGTTCCGAATAAGAATAGGCTACTAAACTATATGACTTAACTTTATGTTTTCTGCTAACGTTAAGTATTCATAATCATGATAATATATGTTAGGGCAATGATCTATTCAAACGAAACAGTAGTCGGGGAAGTATTATATATGACTAATTTGCATTTGTTTTGCTATAGGAAGTATGACTATATTTCATAAAACGCGTAGTTTAACCGCAGCGATAAACTTATAAAGAATACCCTTTAGAATACCAGTCAATGCAATTAAAACCTTTGATCCCTTAACCACGTACATGGCTATGACGTTATGAATTGATTGATTGCTTTGCTGGTTTACCAGAACTTAAATTATCACCCAGAAACCAGATGACACAGCTTGAATCAGTGCCCCTTCCAGTAACTGTTTTAACATCAAGTCTGAATCACCTGTGTCATGTGACACGGTCAAAAACAAGTTCTTCATCTTTGAAGTATGAATATCTATGGTCGTATCGTCATATCTGAAGGACATGACTGTCACAGTCTTTCGAGTTCCACCACCTCTCACCAGTTGAGACAAGTTACCTGACTAGAATACGATAGTGACGTATAAGATGATGTCATGCGATGTGACTGATGAAATTAACGCCATTGTCTTGTAGACGACATAAAAATATCTATGACATCAAAATACGAGAATACTAATTCTAATAAAGATGAAGGAGCTGAGACTGACCGTGTCATTGTCGAAATCATTCGGAGTTGGAGTCGTGTAAGAGTATAAATTAGGATTATTTGTTTAGAATCAGTGCAAGAAACATGATTTAATAGAATTTAGAAAGAGATCAAATGCCATCGTTTTAAGATAGCAGTAGACCAATAGTAGGCTGAGTCTTGAAAATATGAACACGAATTATGACCGATTAGCTTAAGAACCAGTTTTTTTTTTTAACTTTGTCTTACGCTAGGATTTCTCCTGTATTCAGGGCACTGTTTACAGCCAATCGCTAAACCACCGCGTCAATCGTGCCGTCAGTATTAGTATCTATAATAGCCTGTTACCTATGCCAGTTTTTATGCGTAATGCGAGAGTAGTATCAAAAGATTACATCACTTTACATTCAAGAAATCTTAGAGTAATTCTGAGAATACAAATTATGTGATCATCAACATCCTGTGAGTGACTAAAGATATACCACGTGCCTTTAGGGCTAAGCACGGCAAAAAGTTTAGAGAGAAAAACCGTGGATAAAACCATTTCTTTACCGTTTTCTTTCCCGACTTTTCATTTTGTATTCTGTAAGGGAAACAGGGTAGGTTTGGCCACCCGCCCTACAAGCTCTGCTGGAACACGTGCTGCTTGTGACTCTACAGAATCCCTTTTTCTTCTGTCTGTATCCAACAACTATTTATTTTAGACCTTGTAATAATTACCTTTACCACCAGAATCATTCGTTGTGACGGTTTAATAATATAATGCTTCATTTCTCTCAATTGTGTTTTCAAATTTTCGACTTTCAGATTTATTTTAAAGCAACTGATTCATTCAATCTATTTTGTGTCTCAAATCATCATCGCACATTCAATATTGAACGTTATCCAAATTGCAGCTTGTAGCAACTGAGGGACTCGTAGCTTACATAGATACTGCGTAGGTCAATCGATCAACGAGGTTAAGCAGCGCTTGCTACGATCAATCCTTGGATGGGTGACGGTTTCTACGAACATCGAGACTCCTCCGTGCTTTAGAAAGCACGTAAAGCAGTTGGTCCCGGTTGTCATACGAATATACTATTACAGTCATTAGTTGGCAGCCCAAAAAGTCTGACAACCTGTCTAACCTTAGGGTATCAGTGTTTCCCAGTAATTGGGTGGCGGTGGTCAGATGACAGTCGCTCTGAGCTTTATATCTGATATTTAGCCGCATCTGATTAGACTGGCACCCGACTGCAGCGTAGTTGGGAAAAGGCTAGGCAGATGATTCAAATTGCAACTTGTATTAATTCCAGTTAATAAAGTTGTAAATGTTGACGATTTGCATGTTCAAGTTGAAATGCGTTCACAATAATTCGCATTAAAATACATGACATATTGTGTTCCCTTGTGCATTGAACGCTATTATATGCTAATATGACTCATTCTCAGATTGTTCGTCGAAAGACAATACTATTATATCAATTTCGCGGAACACCAACTGTGACAGCGCAATAATGATTTTACATGTATACGTACGTGTTAATTATGCCGTGTCGTGTGTTCTATTTGTTATGCAAAGGCAATTTTGTATGGAGTATCGGGTATTGCAGGATTCAATTGATGGGAGTGTAAGTCCATTATACTAAATGGTTTTCGTGTTTTATATTCTACGTCTGTTTTTTCCGGTTCCAAGGTCTAATTTACATAAAGAAACTAGATGTAGGTACAAATCATTACCTGGTTCTTCATTTTCTTTTGCGGATTCTTGCTAAGATACATCAACACAGAAAAACGTTTTAAATTACCGATATGACGAATGTAATGGATGTTAGCAGGCAATTTTTCTGCCATTTCATTGTTAAAGATTGTAAGCTAAATCAAAGCTTTCAGTAGTGCAAGAACACCATTTGTTTTCTATACAAACAGTACGATTCGTACGTTATAAACTTTTAAGAAATAGAAGCAGTATTTTTATATTTCCAATAACATTTTCTTGTCTATTTATACGACGTTTCACTTCACGGGATATTTTAGTGCTTGTAGTTCTTGCGTCTACAGTTTGCTGTGCGTTGACCTCCCTTTTGCATTATTTTACATAACGAAGGCTAATTGGCTTTATCACCACGTCCGCTATGTTAAACTAGGTCTACATACTGCGTGACGAAAACTAAAATTACTCTCATGTTTATTAAGACAATTTTCAGTAACTCAGTCGGCAATTTTATTCCGTCCTCGTCTCGGAATCAAGGTCGGCGTTATTGATCTCCTCGAAGGCATTAGCCTAAATAGTAACATGATAAGCGATCCTCGTGTATATCCACAACCATTACGAAGAATAAAAGACGGTCCCCGTCCGACTTAACAAATAAACCACTAATTTATGTCTAGTCGACGGACGCGGCGCCTTTGTTGCGGCCCCGTTTTTCGCCTCCGAATCAATTTCCATGATGACGTCACGCGCACCCTCCTCGATCCCGACCCTCCCCTTCACCCCCCGGACCGCGCCCGCCACTAGGAACAGGAATACGACTACTTCCGCTCCTTATGTAGCAATGTCTTTCCATTTTCCGTCGACTTACATAAACAACGGTGATCTTTTTTCCCTCCTGTGAATATGTAGCTACACTTTCGGACTTTTCCAGCGATATCTTATCAGAACTTATTGCTTTATGAGCTGATGATTTACGGTTGGCAGCTTTCAGTGGATAATTCCATTACGATAGCACGTAATTATTTTTTGGTGTACCACACTTGCGGCCTTTGTTGTGGGCTGCATAGTTTTAATTATGAATTCTTGTGTTAACGCTGGAATCCTGCATACACACGATGATGAAGTATTCGCTATGAAACACGCACACATCCATTAGGCAACAACTGAGCTAACGGAAACATAAACCGTAAACTGTATACCTAAAACGAAACTCTAAATTCGTGCGCAACAGAAACAAACCAGGTACAAACGGTTTATGATTGAACGCTAGCAGGTATTTTCGTACATAATATTAATGCTGAGATTAAAATAAACCTAAGATTAACGAAAGACGGACGACCGGCTTACGCCTAAAACAAATAACCAAAATGTTCCTTAACACACGTTACACAAGCCGGTTATTGAGGTGCTACATCATTTTATTTACAGCTGTTGCAGGTTAATGCGTACAGTAAACCAACACGAAACAATCGAGATATTTTTGTCTCAATACCTCACAAGACATGAAGAATGTTTGCCGAATCAATATGACGATTACCAACACCATGTATCGTAACAATATTGCCATGAATCCTTTGAAGTTCTATCAATAGTAAAACAAAATCAATAGGAACAGTATACACGTTTTTATTACCATTGTGAAAACTTTCCACTATGACTGTAAAACGATCGATATGTTTACATCCAATTTGGCAAACGGCAATAATTTTAACTACAGTTGCATAACGACCGATGTCACCCAAGGTAATAGCCCTGAATTCATTATCTTGTGTCATTTCATATCGCTTAATAGGAATACCAAACGAGCTGGATGCTTTTATAGAGCGCGAACACGTCATTGCTGAAATGAAGCTGTAATTGCAAAAGCGATTCTAGTACAATTAACGGATGGGACCCCATGCTACAATTACCACTGAATTGTTTGACATTCCACCTCAATCCACACGTTTTTAGCTCGTGGATCATTAGTCACATGATTTCTGATGTTCCCAGACACATAGAAACGAATTCCGAGACATGTTTTGCGACGATCAGAAATAGAACGCAGCGGGTACTAAGCGTGTTCGCGCTGTGACGACGGGTGATGTTCGCGTCCCGCTCAGTCTTGTGTATTGCATGTAAGCTTGTCCCTTTCGTGCGCACTCACTTCATTGTTTCAGCGTGTGCTCCGTTCGCCGGCGGACTGAAATAGGTCGGGAGCGTCCGAAACAGACGGTTCATGCTATCGAAAGCTATCGCGAGGTCACTGCCGAAGAATCGCGACACGACCACGTAACTTATGCCTGAAACTGTAATTTTTCTTCATCACAATAGACAAATTACTCATCGTTGATTACACAATCGTTTGTATTTATAAAACGTAACATCAGCGTTGCCTCGCAACTAATTATAGTACGGTTATATACCGAAAATAGAGCAATAATACTCTCACAACGCTACGGCGGTACTGCAGTAAGCAATCAACGGATTGTTTCCATAACTGTTACTCGCATTACGTAACAAATTGTATTACGCTCGTACATTACCGGCGTACTATACGGAACGACGTAGTAATCGCGATTTAGTTGTGACCTCAACTTATTCGGTCGCTATTCCTTTTGTAATCCTTCGGGTAATCTCATTGAGTCAGACAAATGGTTGCGGATAATCTTTGATCCCTTTCTGTTCTGGGTCGTGATCGAGTTTTGGTCTAGCAATAGTTTAATCGATTATTAAAATGTGTTTAATACTACTGAAATGTATCGTCATTTTACCTGTGAGTGAATAGCGTCATTGATACTTCAAAATATCTCTTTGATCGTTTCTTAACGTTTATTAATCTGTGTTAAAGAAAACAAAACCGGTTACCGTTCATTATGCATTAATTTACACTCAGTTTTTCTTGTTTGCTTTTTTGTATTGGTGTGCAATAAAGTATACAGGATATATTTTTATATGTAGTGCGCAAAATTTGTTGAGTCAGTCTCTATTCCTAAATGCAACCGCCGTATTGGGATACATTTGAAAACAAAACGAAAATTCGTCTTAGTATGGGGACACGCCTAATTTACTAGCGCAAGCCATACAAAATCAAATTTTTTGTGTTGTTTTGGAGTGAATTTTAGTACTGTGGTTGCTTTTGGGAACGGACAATGAATCAATCTGCAAATTTTGCGCACTACATAAAAAAAATATCTTTTATTTCTATTTTATTCCATTCTACCCATTTTCATGATAATGTTCTCTTTTAATGTAACACGAGTTTTCTCTATAAACCGGAACGTCTAGTTTACGTATTCGCTAATAAAAAAGCGGTTTTTCTTTGGATGTTTGATAGCGTTGTTTCCCCGGGTAATTTATCTGCTGTCTCCCGAGAGGAGGATGAATACCAGCTAAATAGACTACATTTATTCTTGACAGCGGCTTTTTGCGTGTATCCGATGCCTAATTTAATTTTTTATTTATTAGGATTTTATGCTCGATGCTAACTTTAGGGAGTATAAAAAGAAACCTCAATTCTCAGTTACGTTATCAACTATCATTTAGTGATAATGGACATGATGGTTATATAAAAGGGCTGCCTACTGCATCTTGTGAATAGATGATGATTTGGCAACTTGTCAATTTGTGTTTCCTCACTAGCACCCCATTAAGTGTCTTAAGCAAACCATACATCAATGCAAATTAATAAAATTGAATTATCTGTTTGTAATGTCAAAATAACAGCATTTCACTAAATGCATATTATTAAAGTATAAACGGTTAGTACCTACTACTTACTGTTACTGTTAGCCTACATCATCCCACTGCTGGGCAAAGGCCTCCCCCCATGATTTCCATGCTTTTCGGTCTAGAGCCAGTGTGAACCATTCGTTGTTAGTGTTATCAAGTTCGTCCCGCCATCTCTTTCGTGGTCTGCCGCGTCGCCTTTCGCCATATCAGGGCTCCACTTAGTAGTTACCTTGGCCCACCAGCTCATCAGGCATCCGGCAGATATGGCCAGCCCAATCCCACTTCAACTTTGCAGCCTTATGAGCTACGTCAGTAATTTGTGTTTTGGAGCGCAGTGTACCTACTAGGAACTAATAAAAAATAAAAACTGTTTGGTCCGGCTAATCTCCGAAATGGCTGGACTGATTTCGACGGGACTCTAACTGGCAGATAGCTGATGTTATAAGGATTAACTTAGGCTCGATTTACGACATATTTTTTTTGTTAAATTCCACTTGGACGAAGTCGCGGGCACAGCTAGTGCAAAATATAACGTAAATAATATTATAAAAATAAATCAGAACATTTTAAGCTTTAGCTTCGTACAACAAACATTAAAAATAATAATTTTCAGTTTCAATTTTCTAGTCGTACGCCCTATATTAATAAAGATTTTAATCTCACGCATTTGCATTTCTGAGACCATTTCCATATCTCGCCATCGTTCTCATATATGGAATAATATTATTTTACCTATGACGATGCTAATGACACAGCGTACTTGCGGTATACCTATTAAGGTCATTTTAGAATATGAATACAGGTGCTGTTCACGTAAATGTTAAACTTAATTATGCTACATATTATTCAACATTTTTGCTAACTTTTTTTATATAATGTTTACAATTTTTTTATTATGTCTATGGATGATAAGGATGTGAAGTATTCGTTCGGTTAAGGTTAAGTTTTGTTAAAGATTAAATATATAATTGGTTTTCTTATTCTTATTCTTATGCTCATTCCTTATTGTACAAAAAATATATTTAAAAAAATCTGTTTAAAGATATATGCAAAAAGGCCACCTTAACTCAGAATGGGTTTGGCAATGGTTTTTATAAAAGCTTCGATTAGATGATTAAATTACCTAGATTCAAATCAGGTATTTACAGTTTTATTTTCCCATTAAAACCGTTAAAATATAAATTAAGATAAAGCTTTTTATTAAACTAACTCGCGTTTTGACAATGTGTCAAACACTCTGAAGCATCCGATTTCGCAACGCCCGACATTATATCAAGTACTTGTCATCTGAACTAAGCCTTAACCGAATAATGTCAGAAAAAGGACGTAAAATCAACCACCAAGCTTCGAACAGGCATTCGACATATTGTAACCGTTCATAAAAAAGCGGGGCACATACATTGCGTGGCTCCATGAATTTTGATGAGCTTTGACTACCAGTCACTCCGCAGTCACACGGCCCTTTGATGGGGTTGCCGACAATTTGTCATTGGCGTTTCACGTCTATAGCTCCTATAAAAATAAAAATGTAATGAGATTTCTGTCCAGTTTCTGTGTTAACGTATGATGGATTTCATGGCAATTTTTGGGTCAGACTCAACAATGTGACTTGCATATCATGCGAGATTAATATGGAAATTAATTAGTTTATGTTTACTGTGAAATGAGAATTTAGGTAGTGATTTTAGGACTATTGCCTAATGCGCAGTATCCTAGGTCATCCGAAACTTAGGTTCAGCAGGGTTATTAGCTATCTGTAACTGCGACGAACAATAGTTGCTGTCAAAGAAGCAAAAATTGTCGCTCATTTAACGGAACCATTGTTTCAATCGTTGCAGTCGCAGAGCTAATTAACCTATCGATTGAAAGTTAAATAGATCCTTCTTCTATTCAACCTTAACTAAAACTAGCATCTTGACAGAAATATGCATATTTTAGTGCTCGAACGGGCAAAGCTCTATTTCTAGATTATAGCCGGTTTTGTTGAATCGATCGACTAGGCTAAGCGAGTTTCAATATCGTTGTTTATTTGGCAACAGACAAACTAATAAAAGATATCGACACTTCACGAAAATTACCATAAATGTACATTTAACTAAGAGGTCTTTCACCTCCTGTTCAACAAAAAGTTTTGTTTAGACTACCTGCATTGAAACAAACAATAGAATAAAACAAAATTGTCTGTTTGTTTCGTCGAAGTATCGGGAATCGGCACCCAAGTTCAGAAACACAGTAATTAGTTTTGATTAAATCAGTTTGTTTTTTACTCAACAAATACCAGATCGATCATGCATCGTATCTGGATGCACGTTGATAACTCCTTCGCCCTTGGTCAGCATCTCTGCAAAGCGACACGTCCAGTTACGTAGACCCGTGACTTTCAACGGATTTCCTATCTTTTCTGACTGCACGCGTAAGATGAGAGGTCTGCAGCTCTGGTCATTGGCATTAAGGATGGATTTGGATGTTGATATTTCAAGTCGGTAAAGAAAATTCTCACTTAATTAATTAGTTTATTTTTGTTTTACGTAGTGCCTAGTAAGTGCATGCTGTGATCTCCTATAATTGGAGGTGCACAATTAATGCCGACAAATGAAATTGTTTACATGTCATGTGTCTGTGTAACCTTTGTTGGAGGTCCTATAAATAAAAGGGAACGAACGACGTGGCCAACCATGGCTGGTGATCCACGCAGCATTTCGCTGAATAGAATAAAATCTCAAAGACTGTTATGGCGTTGTTATACACCTATACCTATATCAAGTTACTCCTACCCATTACCTAAATATTCAGGCCATTATAACATAATTTATGTAACACCCCTTCATTCTGCTAGTTTCAATTATTGTTTTGTTTCTCCAAGCTTCTGCTGCTAACTGTTAAACTACGCAAATAAGAGCGAAAACAGCCAGAACTATTACAAACCTTATAATAACGCAATAAGGGTGAAAATTGTTTGATGTTTAAAGAAAATTTTCCCGGAAGATGGATTGCCAACTTCGCGGTTGGGCCACTTAATTACATTTCTTCGATTTAGACGGGATGGGATGTAATTGTAACACGTGTTTATTTTCGCATACATTTCTATTTCTGTTTCCTTGAAGTTTTCATATTATTAATTCTCCTCGTTTGTGGTCCCGCTTAAAATAGATCATGCTGTATTTTCATGAGACTTGAAACGTGTGTAACCTTTAATTATCCGTCTAACTTTTCCTTAACCGTGTAAATCTGACTGAAATGAAAACCCGATCACATGGTCATACGAGATACCGATATTCTAAGGATAGACAGGTTTTCAGACTTGTCTGCGCGTATCGACTGTTGACAGTATTCGTATGATGCTTGGGGCTAATCGTACTCTCCAAGATATGAAGTTGTCTCGATATGTGTAAAGAACGATCACCTATCCACCTCACAAATCAAATTATTTGGCTGTAACCACAATCTCATCAATGTATAACCTTTAATATTGTACGTAAATAACAAATCACGTGGTTCCGAATATTATAGATTATCACACAACCAAAATCACACTAGGTGTTAATATAATAAAATATTAATTCAATTCACGAAAACATAATTTGTTAACCGAAATAATAGACACTAGCCCCTACTATAATCTCTTGATTGAGTTTGCTTTACGTTCACGTTAGCTTACGTAAATCCGTAGTCGTAGTAGAATAATTATAAATCCAATTAATAAATGTGTTTTTTATACGAGCGGACACACGGTAGCTTAGTTGGAAGAGCCATCGTGGCACGGTTAGCCAAAGGACGTGGATTTAAGTCCGGCCTGTGACGATAATTTTTCAAGTTTTCTTTGTAGTCTTTACAAAAAAGTAAATCAAAATGATATACCTACATTGACACATCCCATTACAAATAGTTTTTGCAATAAAAATGTTAACTTTTACTAAACTTAGTTAAATGTATAACGCATATTTAATGAGAAATCCCGTGGGAGCATACAAAAATACGCTGAAATAATTTCCCTGAAATCTACACAAACTCGTCTCAAACTAGCAAAATAATATAGAAAGAGAAACCGTACAAATGATGAGTAGCAGTAACAGCACTAGTGAGAAATTCCATTCATATACCTCACGTTCAATTAGCAAAGCAATATTGTGAACAGCAGCCCGTGCCATCGTCTCTCACGATTATTGTTACGTTGACGTTAATTAGGTCGAGTACGTACGACACGTGAACTTTCGCGTGCGAGTGACGTTAACGATGGAACAATTGGTAATTCGTTAGCGAGTGTAGTTTTGTTCTTAGTGTCTAGGTAGTATACTGACATTATGTGGTGCGAAAAATAGAACTTCCTACCAGTGGCAAAAGGTGAAAATTTTCAAAGGGGAAGCTGTCACAAAAATACCTCACCAATAAAAAATTGTCATAACAGTGCCGACAAAGCATCAAGATTTAAATTTAAAGAATAACAGCGAAAACACCCCAAAACCGTTTTTCTACCCCACTGTCTGTTGGTCTATGTATTAACCAATTTCTAAAGGGAAGCCGATGGGAATCGGGTTGTATAGATGTTGTATCTTCGCCACTGTTTCTTACCACATCCGTTCATGTTGAAGCTGAAACTTCAGATATTGTATCAGGCCGATGGAATTTTTTATTGTACTCTAGTAACTTACTCATCATCATCATTGACGGCCTGTTTCTACCCCTGCTGAGTATAGGCCTCTTCCTTTTCATACCATGTTTCCCTGATCTGTGCTAATCTTATCCAGGTCTTTCCTGCGATTCTTTAGTAACATTATTGCGAATTCTTTCTTAATTGTAGTCAATAAGTCACGCATGAGAAACTTATTCCATCATGCATGAATGAAATATCATATGCTTGATTAATTCCGATTTAGTTTAAGATTTTATTCCTTACCATGACCGATGATTTGAATTCTAAAACACAATCGACAGCGGAATATGAGTCTCCTCACAGTAAGCTTCAGAGACCAAGTGTAGCATCAAATCAATTATTAAATTCTACCAAAATAATGATTACGAAAAAAGTATGCAACATGATCGCACCCAAACGGACCTGCACACATGGAGATAACAGGCAATTTATCACACCATCAAAAATGATGGCTCACATAAAATATTCACAGTGTATGCGAGCACTCATAAACAACTGTAATCGCCTCATCCACGTGGAATTTAAAAATAAAAATTCGCCATCGTATCGCCCTTATGAGTTATTGGGCAATAGAAAATTCCGTGATTATTTATTCTAGGAGCGAAGGTAACATAAAATCAGCTGTTTATTTTCCGAATTGCATGAGTCAGCTGACGGAAATGTAGTATTATGAGGATCGTAACCGAGAGGATAACGGTCTGTCGATACTTAAACTCCTTTCGAAACAATGGTGGTCTGTACTCCCCCATAGTAACAAGCTTCTAAAGCTCTTGAGAGATCGGACGAAATTGTAATAAGACTTGTCCGTTACATGAATTCTCAGTTCAGAATTGGAACTGTGCCAAAAACTGGCCCTATCATACTAGGGTCTAATACAGTCATCGATTTACTGTAGATAACAGTTTAATTTCTGATATTCTACCGGCTTCAATATGATATAGTACCTCCGATTAGCACTTGAACATAGTTTCTTTCTAAATGCCAAAAGTGAAAAGTCCGTGACGACAAACAGAATGTCAGCCAAGCCCATGTCTGATGACGTCACGTGAAACGAAGTCTCGCAAACGTCAATGCGGTAAATGACGTTGGAGACCAGCTACATCTTCAAATAGCTATTGATAAGCACGTGTCATAATGGTGACGTAGAAACCAGACATCTAAAAAAAGAAAGCGTTCCGGAAAAATATGAAATTTCAAATCGCGAATACTTTGCGAACTGAAGCTTTGATAAATTATTGAAGACGCGGTATTTTTAAAGGCAGCTGATAGATTTGTTAACTGTACTCCTTTGATGGAACTCTTGGATTCTAATGGTACAATAGACCTTGAAAATGCTTCAACTTTAATGATTACAGGCACCATTACTGTAAAAAAAGACGCACATCGTACAAAAGAATTCCCTAAAAACGAGGCAGTATAAGTTCCTTGCCCTAGTAACAATTAATTTCAAGGCGAAGACTGTCTGAATGGAAAGAAATAGTACAGCTTATGACACCGTACAAGTTGCTTACTGAAGGGAAAACATTAGATTACTTACGTACTATTGATCACAAGATACCTCCTAAGAATATAGTAAGTATATCCAGCTGTAGTTGAAACATTTATTATATCCTCTGTTTATAACACACAGTTCTGTGTAATAAACTTTGAATATCTAGAACGTAATAAATAAGCTTTCGATAGTTATAGAACCTTTTTAATTTGGACCATTGGTAATAAGATCTTCTTCTTCAAATTTAAGAGTCTTGCTCTTGTCAGTGTAGCTGATGCAGCTCTCTCCATTTTTCCCTCACCAGTGCTGTCTCCTTAACTACCTTATAGAAAATGACAGCAACCTTTTCTTTTATTTTTAGGTAATAATAGATCACTTCGAGAAAATTCATATTTACTTTTATTTGAGTCACTGTGCCAACATGAATTGTTAGCTTTTGAATTCCTCACCTCATAATAGAAGTAACACGTAACACAATACATAAAAGCCAAAACATTTCAACTGATATCAGCAGATGCATTCACTTAAAGATCTACCGTTATTAACAGACGAGAATAGGTAAAATCTCCATATGAATTGTTAGTATTTGGACGTGCGCCCGCGCAGGTCACGTTAGGTAACTGATGCACGTCATCGACGCCCTAATATCTGAGTTCTGATACTTCATTACAACTGTAATCTGTAGCAGATCGCGTGGGCGGGGCTTGCCTTGGATAATTCCAATGCATATGCACTACACAATGATAACGTAATGTTTGTTTTTGATTACATGAATCTCAGTTTGATCTTTATGCTGAATTTGATTGCAATATATCAAAATGATTGTGATACAGTTCTGCTTCCTACAATTCGAGGTCATAACCCCTTATAACTCAATCGAATAAGTTCTTATCAAAGAGCTATTTTGGTTGGTTCAATCTTTCAGGAAGCTTATCTTACGGTCTGCCGGCTTGCAATTGATGTAGAGCTTACCGATCTTGAATACTTAGATCATAGAACTGATGTTCTATAGAATTTCAAGCGAGTGGTGTGCAGATTCTAGAAAAAAAAACTGTAGTTGGAAATCATTCTGGATAGACGTTCTGCTCTCACATAAAATATTCTTTTCAACATAATCTATTAGGTTTTCCAGCAGAGAAAATACAACAAATCTTTTCTTATTTTTATCGACATACAAATATTTACGTATGTTTACATTACTACCTTTATTCGCGGCCATTTCAGCAGCAATAAGTCCTGAAGATGTTGGTGTTATCACGTCAAAGATGTGAATATCTGTGTATTCACTTGCTTTTGAGATTTTATTATCTGAGCATGCGCGAATAGGATCTTTCATCAAAGCTAACACTGCGGAAGCAATTTCGTTTCGTAACCCTTTGCATGATATTGTACTTATGTGTATCCTCCGGTGTGCCTTTCAGATTTAGTAACGTGCGGTGTACGCGGCCGATGACGTCACAGTTCCATTCGGGCTTATGCAAAGTTTTGATAGGATTTTTTCGGAGTTTGTAAAGGTTTTTGTAGATGTAACATAGCCTTTCAACATGAGATATATATGTGTAGGATATTTCGTTTTGGTTCCTGAAAGCTAATTGTATTAAAAAAACAAGTTCAGTACGACTTGTTTTGCCTTCTCTTCCAGTGACGTAACAAATGCCGTAAGGCCAACGATTAACTTTCATAAAAGGGAGTGGAACAAAAGATTTGAATCACGTCACCCTATGACGTCATAATCATCCAACATCTGTGCTTTCACAAGCCCTAACTACCGTGAGCTTCGTAGAGCCCTAATTACCAAGTCTGCCAACGTAACATTAGCCGATAGCTCCACGTCACTATGATTGATTGAAATACAAAAATATACTCAATATTCGCAACTGTAAGTGACAGCTAATTAAGAACTCACATGTGTTTTATTTGTGCCACTTGTTCAGAATAATCCCCTAGTTTCTTCTAAATTGGTCAAAGAAAAATGGACTCTATTGTATTGTATCTGAGTGGCATTTGATTGTTCGTTGCTAAAGGATCGCGGAAGCTAAGCCGTTGTCTAAATATAATAAGTATTTCGGAGTAACATCTCTTTTGTGTAATGGAAGTATGTAAGTTCTGAGTCTTATGTGTGTTATTTACGTCGTGCTCTGTCTTACCCTGGCTTTTTTACTATTAATAGGATCAGCATTTATATGTACAGTGATTCCGCTAAGTTGTTTGTCAGAAATACTTTCTCTGAGACCATATTTATTGTGTTTTCTATTCATGGTACAGACGGAATGTAGGCATATAGTCGACACTATGTTTTTACGACAGAAGACACTTTCAGAAAATTACTTGCTTTTGTCAACAGCACCAAGATGTGCAAATACTTTTTTGAGAATCCTGGAATATACCACAGTCTTTCCAATTAGACGGAGGAAGCACAAAAGATGGCAAAACAAAGTAACTGCAGTACTAAAAAGATGAATAAAAACAGAGTAGGTATTATAGCGTCCCATTTTGCTAAACAAAAGCCGTACAAAAGGACCAAAGAGATTTTGATCATCAATAAAATGGACGGGTTTATATTCGACACTTCCTGACCAAAGCGAGCCCTATCGCTGCATTTAGCAGCCATTGTAACTTCAAACGTATGGTTATTTGTTACGCACAGTTCCCGGGTTCGACGCTCGGCTAATCCCATTTGGTCAGCACTTACCTATTTTACTGCCTTCGCAAATTGGTCGTGGAAACCGTCGTGTATTTCGACTGTACCCTGAATGTATTTTGTTTTCTGGGGAATTTTTAACACCTACGTTACTGTGTTTATCTATAAATAAATGATGTTCGCTAATGAGTGTGGTCAGCGACGTTCAATGAGTCTCGTGTGTTAGTTTACGTCGTGTTTCAACTATACCTACTCAAATACTTACAGTAATGATTAATACCATCAATCTAAATAATTAAATAAACGGAAAAAAGTGAAGCTTCCTACAAATCATCATCATCATCTGCCTAGCCTTTTCCTAACTAGGTTGGGGTCGGCTCTCAGTCTATCCTACGAATCAAATTATAACAATATTGCTATGAAAGTCTTCAACAATCATTAATGGTGATTTTCACTGTTCATAAAACTGAGAGCGACTAAAATTCATCTGTATTTTGTATAATATCAATATTTTAAAACATATTGCTTTAACACGTTTACTGCCACCGCAGCAGACAATAGACAATCGACTGTTTGTTGGTCACGGGTGACCTAAATGGCGTTCAAAGGCTTAAGGACAGGATTCCAATAATTGTTTTCCTGTGAGCTATTTGTGTATGCATAGTCTACAATATTATTTACATTGTATAGTAAGGAGCAAAGGTATTTTTGTTTGCTTAGGACCTTCATAAAAAACATATTCTGTTGATATGAAAACTTTACTCGCAGACAGAGTAAATAATAATATGCACAGGAACGAAATCCCCGGGGCTCAAGAGCAAAATATTTAATATATTACTATAGAAAATGATAATTCTCAAGGATTTAAGATCCAGCTCATTATAGACTCTCCAAATTGACATTTCTAGGTTTAGCGGAAGGTACACAACAAATTCTATAGCTTCTCGAGAGCCTTCATCTCTCATTTCAACAAGACACGAGCTATCAACAGAACGTTATTCCTATTCGTTATAAATTGCTGACTCTCCCAAACACTCGCCCCAGATTCCGAGTGTTCCACCACAGTCATTGTAATGAAGTGTATTGTATCGCCCTATCTGTAAAGTAATCTTTATGTCGAGAGGTTCTCTGACCATTATTTCGCATGTCGCAACTTGGATCGTTTTTCACGCCAATTCTAAGGATGTCTGGGGACCGGATGCCGCGACCCTTTCACGAGATTCCCTCCAAGATACCCTAATGCGTTATACTTATTGCTTCGTTCGTACGTGAATATGACTACTAAGGGATTGGAAAAACCTATCGGTTTTATTATTGTGAAATGGTTCAGCGTTTATAAAGCGCCTCTTGTGTTTGCCTGTGATGTTCCAAATGGACTACAAATGGATAACAAATTAAGTATTGCTGATGAGTCTCATGAAGCTTCGTTCAAATTCAAACTATTTGCAAATTACCTTGAAAAAATTAACAAAACCTTGATCACTATGTGGCCTAGGAAGGAATGGTAGGCGTGGAGTCTTTATACCACGTCAATGAATCCTGTCTAAAACGGGAGCAACTTTATCCAAGTCTTTAGTAATAATCATAAAGATATTAAACGATTCAAGGTGTGGTGCTTTATTGATAGCTGTCGAATTTATCGATATAATTGATCTTTATTTGTCTCGATTATGCCTAATTTATTACATATCATTACATTAAAATATTTCTGACAGTAACACATTTTGTGTAGTTTTCCACCGCAGTGAAATATAGTAATTTGGGTGTGGGTTAGATACTCATTTATTTTAATAAAGACCACCTTCCGTTGTTGTCTGCAGACATAATTGTTTGTATCCTGCTGTCTAATTATTGCATAATTATTCGGAATATTCACAAACCACCAATTTACTCACATAAAACCTATTAAGAATCACTTTATAAAATTCCTACATACAAAAAGCATGAGTAACAAAAAAGTTCACAATACGTAAAAACGACCTTCGCAATACCAAAAAGTCATAGACAAAACGTCAGAACCTCGTATTTTATTTTATACGGGAAAATTTATACTAGGATTGGTATTTTATTTTTACCATTTATCATTCCGGTCGGTAACTTCTCCACCCATGGGACACGGCGTGTGAAGTGGGGCATTCCACCATACATTTTCGCATCGAGGATATTTCAGATAAAACGTAACATACATATTTATTTTATGTACTTCCATTGTACATACTCTGATATATTTCCACTAAAAATTCCTCAGCTATTTATAGAAAGTAAATAAATTCCCTGCTAGTATATTGCTCATATATTTTTATTTTGGATATAAAGTAAGCATTTCGTTTATTCTAAAAGGACGTCATGACGCAATAAGGAGATTTAAATTCAATTATTTTGCTATCATAACGACGACCTTCGAAGAATCGATCGCTTTCAGTAGACTGCCGCTAATACATTTTTCATTCATGACTGCTGTTTGCTTCATGAATACTTTACCCAAAGTTCTTGATAAAGCTAACAATCGTTTTGAAATTTAATATCTTCAGCGATAAACAGTTCAGTATTGGTGTTAGTCGTCTCCTTGGGCCCAGGTCGGTCGGTATCGACGTTCTATTTCCGTCGATACACGGTGAGACAGCTATGTCGATGTGACGCTCCATCAGTTATTCAGATATCGTCTATTGTACTATAATACCACGTGACTTGAAGGCCTTAGTTACTGCTCCAATAGTTCCATCAACCAATCGCCAGATGCCGAAATCAGTTATAAAATTTTGGATCTCCACTCCTGAATTAAAATAGTAATGGGAATAGTTTTGTTAGTAAAGAATTCTATAATAGCGCATCATATTGCAATGAAACCTTTGCCATCAGACGACCTTCTGTACAGATTGTCATAGGTAATTATTAATATCCCAAAGAACAGTTTCCGGGAGAATTTAAAAATATTCTAATTAATATTGCAAATATTAAATGATGGTCAAATGAATAAGGTAAAATAGCTGCAATCAATCCTAATATAGATCTGAAGTAAGCGGGGATGTCCGTGTACAACAATAATAAAATATAAAACAGGACAATTTTTCTGATATATTTTCTTGTATTGTCAGGTACTGAAGTCTCTGCGTCATTATTGGCGTCGTCTCCATGCGTTTGAGCAATCAAGTTGCTTAGTTCCCTATGTTAGTTCCCAACTTTTATTTGACTCAGAATCTAACAAATCAAGTACTGACAAAGTGATTTCATGTTTTTGAAATAAATCGTTTGATCTAAGTTTTGCAGCGTGTTGAGAGTTTTATATAGATTATTATCGCTGACAGCGTATGTAATAAGCAATACATTGTTTTCAGTTTAATTCCCCCCTCAAATGTGTTGGCAACCACTTCAAATGTAAGCTTAACCTGTGCTTCCTGTGATGTTGTAGTGTTGATTTGAAACTGAATTACGATGTTAATTTATTTTAGACTAGCTCGCAAAATCTAGTGTACACGCATTGATTGAGCGCACTAAATACTACCTTGAATAAAGCTGTGTTGTTTCAAACTTAAACCGTATCAAAATGTATCCGGTAATTCGTCTGATTGATTGAAATAAGTCATATTTAAAACTAAGCCACTGAAGTTTTCACATCGTTACCAGAATCTTAGTTCTGTTAAAAACAACTACATTATAAAATTAATTGTGTACAAATAGTGGCAATACCCGTAAACGAATGAAAGTCGTGTTATTTTAATAATTACTTCCATGGCGTTTGCTATCGACCTCCGGTTTTCGTTGCACGAAGGACTTTATGTTCAGGCTGAGTTCAAGGCTATTTCCTACTGGTCAATATTTTACGAGCTTTATGCAGTCGAATAGTGGAAATAACAAATAAGGCTAATTAGGCTCATTAATATTTAGAGCCAATTTTTTTTAAAGGTTATCTCAATAGCTTTTTTCGAAGATAGAGAATATTTTTGCAGGTATTACCAGTATTAGTCACACATTAAGCACATGGGAACAATGTGATTTGACGTCTTTAATTGATTGATCTTCACTTCAGTATTCTCATGATACTTTTATTTCAGATTCTACTTCGATGATTTCATTTCAGCATTTAATTCTGTTTGAAGTGTTAGTCTAAGATTCGAATTCTGAGTAAAATCCTAATCTCAAAATATTGGGACGTAAACGTTTGTATAAACTTGAGAAACAGGGCTCTCACGTCAAGTAATGATGGATATAGGCAGAGTTACAGCTGTTAATTATTTATTTGTCCACATCTTGGCGCCAACGCACTGTTGGCTCCAATACTGACTCGTATTTCGCACACCGCGCATGCTCCGTGGCGTATTTTGATTTTATTACACGAGTAATTTTATCACAGGTGTGTGTGTATGTTTGTACGGTCGCGAGAGGCCTCATTTACCCGTGACTACAGTCGTTTACTCGATTTATCGCCAATAAACCGTTTTTCGTACTCGTTTTATACGATGGAGTGTACGCAAATATAAAATTGTAAACGATTTTTAATCGATTACAAAAATAACGTTTCATTACTTGTGTAGGTGTTATATGAAATTAGCGGGTATTATACTGAGAAGAACAGATCTGAATTGTGGTGGGTTGTAGCAACAATACCTACTGTTTTCATGTAGATCTGTTGGGAATTTTTTCGTGGAAAATGATACGAAAGTTCTTTACCGCAGTCGATTGAATTTGCAATGATAATGATTGGACAATTATAAAATTTTTTGCTGCTTGAAACAATATAATATTCATTATAGGTAGGTATATTGATTTTATCAAATTTATCGCGGTCAAAAATAATCGCAGTCTTCGTCCATTGAATTTGTATATAATATAATTAGAATAGATAACCAAATATTATCAGCATACGACCTAAATAGATTTATATGATTATCGACTTTGATTTATATCTCAAAAGATGAAGCATTAAAGTGTGATCGATGGCATATAATTACCCATCAGATACGGAATGAATAATAAATTATTAAGTATATTTTCCAAGGCAGATAGAATTACTTCTAATGACAATATTTTAGGTACTAGGTTATATACATTTAAAGACGTGAATATGGTCGAAAATGTATGGCATACTTAAGTAAGACTAGTGGTAACCAAAATGAGACACCAATGTTAGATAAACAAAATAGTACCTAAGGTACTTCTTAGGATTTACAAAGTTATTTAAAAGAGTAACAGAGAAGTCACTAATATTGCTGGCAACAACCTACATGATAATGCGAAAGAGACAAAAAACATTACAATAACATGTCTGAAAATAACTCTACAAAATTTTCTTTCTATATCTTTAGCCCCTCACTATGTATCGTGTATTGTAGATACCATTAATTACAAACATACATATGACATGCACACACACTCAGACCCGACATAACTATCTGTAGATCATTCAAATCTTTGTCTCGTGCGGAGATCGAACCCGCCGCACGTAGCGCAGAAAGCTAATCGCTTAGCCATTGCGCCAACCGTGGTTTCAGAAGGCATCAATTAATTATACTCTCATACATTTATAACTAGGCCACGGAAATTACCATAATGATCAACATAAGCTTCTTACCACGCGTAATAAAACAGAGGGGAAACAAGCAGTCATTAGAGATCTTAATCTACTATTAGTACGTTGTTATAGCCGTACTAAAGCCCCTTGTTAATGTTTGCCTCTTAGCATCCTGTGGGTGAATTAGGGATATGGTACTTACATTATACTTATTCGATATGAGAGAGAAAGAAATGTATTTTTCAGCTGCTTTGTTGTAGAAAGGAGACGGCCCAAAAAAATCTCATGCCCGGCGCAAGCTAAAAATTATCTCAGATTTAAGAAATATTGTAATTATCCTAAATTATTGTCACTATCGCTGAATTCGGTGGCTAACGTGGATTTTAGACAAGTGTAGGCCTGGGCATCTTTTCTATGGGCCATCTTAGATTTAGAAAAGAGTTCTTGTTGTTCTCCAGCAAAACAGTAGATGGACTGTAAACTCTGATGACAAAATACTTCGAGACATCCCATACAATTTTTTCTAAAGGTTTCGCTTCAATATCTGTTAAATCTGCAAGGATAATATTATAGTGATTTGCTTGAACTGTGACTTCTGTGCGTCAATTTTGATTACCAATATCAAATATCGGTAAAATAAGTCGTCAAAAATCAGTGTTCAGAATTGAGCATAGCTAATAATTTGGCTGATAGTTCAAATAATTATGATACTTCTTCAAGTCACGAGTGAATGGATGTCTACTAGACAAGCGAGTTTCATTGGAAGTAGTCCAACGCCTATCATAAAAAAAAACACTTGTCTTCTCTCACCAAGCCGGTCACAGAAAATAGAGACCAGAGTCTAGACTTCTTGAGAGTATTTCCGTTATTCTATACTTAGAACAATGAACAACCAAAATCAATAGGTCCCAATATTTTTACATGCTGTACGACTATACCTAATATTAACATGAGCTCGGCACATTGACTCCACTTCAATATTTTACGATTATCGACAGTCGTTCCTGCCTTCCGGTTCGGTATGCAGCTGTTCATTCATTTATGTACTCATTTCACGACGTTTTTGTCGGTGACTACCATCTAAACTTAATCGCAGAAGCGACAATGTCATTGTTTGAAACATAAATGAAAACTAGATTGAATTCTAAATAGGCCTACCCTATGACCGCTAGAATGAACGATCATTCAGGAAACTGCCGTAATGACGACTCTTGGCAAACGGATTGTTGATGATAGTATGGTATTGCCTAACATTAAGTCCCTTAGACAGAATAATATAATCCCATAGTCACCTTTAATGATACCTAAGGGAAGATAGGAGGTGCATAATTCATTGACAAAACTGTACCAGAAGCAGCAAACTATCGATTTAAAGGTAAACACAATATTTGTTCTTATTTTTGTTTTTCTACAAGTGTTAGTTACGCGACTGACCTAACCTAACCTAACAATTTATTCAAAATGACCACTGATACCAATACATTCAGTGTCTATTCAATCCCAGATTACATACGTGTTCTCGTACGTTCGAACATCATTGTTTCTGGGACGGTTTACACAAGATCTTCTAAAATAAGAGTTACGACGCGATTAAACTGTATGTCCAAACAATTTGATGCAGGTCACGACACTTTACGAGGATAAAAGGAAAACAGTATCCGATGCTTGTTTTACAGTATTACTTGCTAAATTACGTGGTAATGATAATGTAGTGTGAAATAAAAGTAAAGAATATGTTACTTATAACATTATTTCTCCTCGCTAGCTTTTCACTAAAATTCGCCTATAGGAGTGAGCCCTGAAAGCAGAAGAACAGATTAAGAGCTGAATGCCGCCTCAAAAAAAATGCAAGTTAAATACCATTACGATAACACATTAACTTCATTTTATACAGTTAAAATAAAAAGATAAACACTCAAAAGAAACTATAAAGGCAATGAAAGTTTTAGTAAGTAGATAATTTTGTCTTTAGAATTTAATCTCCATGACTGAAAATGATCCAAAGCCTAATGTAAAGACATCACTTACACTTGACAACCTTTTCACAAGACAAACGAAGTCATTCCTCAAACAATTCTCAATGAATATTCATCACACATACACAAACATTACATCACCGTGTCGTAATGGTGTTTATGGAGAACAATTGAGCAAGTCTCCAGCTCCATAAACCTTATGGAACTGAGTCAATTTGACATATTGACTCAGCTTTACCGATTTCGCGATTCATTCACTTGACTGCTCAGTGCTTAGAATGAGTTTGGAAGAAGGAAGGTGCTAGAAACTTTTTTTTGCCATATTTATATCCTGTTATCGACAATTTGGCGTCTGCGAACAATGACTCTACATAAGCTGTTTAAAATCTAAGCTCCTGTATTTTATGGCTGCTTGTTTCGTAATCATTTCCAGGACTGTTTCTAAGTGTGTTTTATTCAGTTGATTCAATTGTCACTCCACGCACTTGCGTTCCTACATAATAAATATCATGCATTATATTTACACCTTCAATGGCACGACTTAATTCAATTTCACATTGAAATTTAAATGAAATACGTCAAAAGTCTGTTACAATATATTTGCAAAAATGAAAGACATTTAACTAGCGGTTCGTGTCTACAACAATGCATTTGCAACAAAACATTCATTTCAACACGAAATGTTATTATTTACACCTTCACTATGCCGACTTGCCGAGTTACTATATGAATTACTTAACAATAGGCTCATTGATAGGTAGGAAATAGTAGTAGCGTGAGTAAATATATAAATGAGTTAAAATTAAACAAAAGATTAGCAAGGACTGTATAATTTCGTCATTTACTTGATTTCACGCATGCTTTGTGCGCATTTGTTTTTAGATACGCTAAGATTCTACTGTAGGTCACTATCATGACTCACCATTCCGGGATACGTAATGTATAAAAATATTGTTTCTCGTCGTTCTTCTGTCGGGTCGATGAATCCTCACATGAAAAATGCTCAGTTCTGCGTTGTTATGATCCCCATAGTATCTTCGATCCGTCTGTCGGCTATTGGCTGTGGCGTTGGATTTCAGATATTTTTGGTATCAGAATTCGTAAGTGAATTGGGAGTTTATCTTAAGTACTTGGACTGAAAGTAATCCTACAGGTCTCCTGCAGATTAAGTCTCTAGACTACTCAGTAAAAACGTGTCATCAAGTGAAAGAAGATATTTTAAAACGGATGTCTTACCCAGACCCATCACAGCCAGCTCCAATTTTCTCTCCCCTTATTTCCTAAGTAATGTGCCGAAATAAAAATACAAACAAATTTATTTTTGTATTCCATCTCTCCCGGAGCATAACGCTAAATTTATTTGGCAAATTACGAGATCCAAGTCACTGAACAATTTCAAACGGGGAGTCTTTTTAAGTTTATCTTTGAAAATAAAACAACAATTGCTTTTCTGGCTGGCATGTGTTTTGGAAGCAGTTAAAACTTTCGACGAATTGCTAATCATCTAATTAGTGGTATTTTGTTAACTAGAAAGTTTGATGAGTATACAGTCGTCAACTGCCGTTGACGGATACTTTTTATTGGTTTAATAAGTCATCGAGAGGTGCTTGGAAGGCAGGTTAAACCGTTAATCATAGTCACGGTTACGTTTTACGCAATTTTTGAGGAAATTTTGGAAACTTTGTGGTTGGACAATCAGACCACAAAATTTCCAAATCTTCGGTATTACTACAAAGTAATACTGTCATATAATTATGATTGTCACTATTATAATACCTATTTCCCTGAAACAAACAATAAAATTGATGAACGCGTATTTACCAGTCAACTTGTAGACACCAGTCCCAAGATTTTCATTCATAATTTCACATCAATCATGCTAAAAAACAAAACGGTTTTCCTTCTATCAATTATTCAAGTCAAGCCCACCACATTTCCTCTAATCTCATCTTATCCCAAATTGCTTAATAAGTAATATTAATAACAAAAGTCTTCGAAACCCATATTCAAGCTTTAACGGAATTAAAATTGCCATCGCTCAATCCGCTAAGAAGATCCCTAAGGAGTACTAAGATGATAAATATTCATAGAAGGAACTCACGCTGTCAGCGGGTATTTCGTAAGGAACGTCAGATAATAAATTCACAAGTTTAGGAGATAAGGAAGTAGGTACTGGGATTGAAAAATGTTCCATAAAATCCACGGATTATGGGCTTTTCCGTGGTTCATATCTCGGAGGAAGTTTGATAGTGAATTTATATACTATGTACTCGCTTTTACACGCAACTTGTTCCATCTGGTTCGTCCCCCTTTCAGGCAAAAATTCTTACTGTCTTTATTAGCGCTTTATTAGTCCAAATTTTAAGTTACTAGCTTGAATGGCGTAGTCATTGATATTATTAACATGAAGACATATTATGAATTCGCTAAATTCCTTTCTAAGGCCATCGCATTAATTTGGTTCTTTCTGTTGCCATACGATCATAAGATATTAAACAAAATATTTATTTTTATTGATATAAATAACTCATCTCATACAGTTTATCGTAAAAAGTTATAAGTAGTTCAGACTCGTAGTAACATCGTTCGTTAATGTATTTATATGCTGGAGTTCGATGCTCCACCAAAAACTTATACACAATCAATCAATCAGATTGGTACACATCCGTTCGTGATTGATATGATTGACGGCCACCCATACCAAGGAAATGGTAAAGTAACCAAGAGAAAACCAGCACAGCACAACTTTTAATTAAGCAGTTCTGTTAAAACCTCTCGGAATATCAAAAGCAAGTTTGAGATCTCGTTTTATTTACTTAAAGCAAGACGAATTTTTTTACTACTAAATGAATGGTGGCACTGACTTCGCAAAGAAGGCTTGTTGACTTAACTAAAATGAAGAAAGCTTTGGAAACTCTCATATTTTACCTCGAGACGTCATTCCTGGCTGGCTACATGAATATTTAGTAACTATGCAGTTTTCGTTTTGCGATGAGGCCATCATTTATCTTTAAGTTTAAAAATACCGGTTCCAAAAGATACGAACAACGAATTCGTTTCATTTACATGTAATCCCTAGTCTAAGACGGATTACTTCATTTTAGCATTCGTAAATTGTGTTGTAGGATCCTTATTGCTAATTAATGCTAACTCTATTGCTTTTTTGTTCTGGCTAGCTTCCTTACTGCCGACATGGAGTTTCCGTTGTGTTTTATATTTGTTTTTAGCTTCATTCTTGGTAGAATTTAGCAACTATTTATTTTCATTAGCTACTATGGAATTTTGTTGATGTAATTTATTACGTGTTAATCGTATAACGAGTTCTTCACTTAAAGTATTTGGATGTAAATTAGGTCTGTTGAAGTTGTAGAATTTTGTTTTAATATAAGCAATTATGTAATAAGCACAATCACTATTGGATGCTATCGACTTATGCATTACCTCATCACTACCTTGACTACCACTTAATCTACTTATCATTTTGCATTATAATAACCGCGTACTAACAATCATAAACTAAGTGGAACCAAGTTACCTTCTAACCTCTGCCGTAGTAACTATTCAGTAATATCCACCCAAGAACCTTATAGTCTAATATTCTTGTATCCACCACCTTTACAAAGTCATTTACCTACTGCGGTCACACCTTTGACGTAAGCTATTAAAAAGTCACGTGATCTAAAATGTCAATGTCAAACATTTCATTGACGTTTTTGCACAATCGCAGCTACCAATTTCGTAGCAAGCAAAGCATCTAAGATATCAAATCTCGTTTTACCAATCAACAATTTCATTGTACGATATAAATTTTATTACGGCCGTAGCGTGGGTTGTTTGTGCGTTATCGCATGCCCGTTCAAGCTCATCCAATATGAATGAAGAGAATACGTCGCTTTTATATCGCCATTCGAAACTGTTCGCATAAACTTTACGATTATAATTTTTTGGTTGAACGAAAATAGGTCTTACTGAACTTGCCTAAGCATTCAATCTGGTGTACCAGTTGAGCAGGTGTACGTAGTTATATTATATTTGGATAGAACAGTAAAAAGTTAATCTATATTATTTGAATACCAAAATTCAACAACAGTGTCGATAAATCGATGACGCTCACAAGTCACAGAACGCAAATATTTCGGAACGTTAAAATTGTATCGAATTCGATACCAAAGCAATATCTTAGTAAGAATTTTCTAATCTAGTTATTTCTCCTTCGCAAGAAACTAAAATGTTGTCGATATTAGAATTAAAATCGAATGTTAAAAGAACATCAGTTGTAATAGCCCGGTAAACTTCAAACGTATTCGAAGATGTTTTAGTGTTTGTTTATCTAATTAGAGAAACAGACGTTTTTGTTCGACATGTTGGTTCATTTCCAGCCATATTTTGTCATAGTTTTTATCTTGCTCTCCGGTTTTTTTAATAGTCATTTTCGTGTAATAAAAACTCAAAGACGTTCTCAAAGTTGAATGGAACTTGACCTTTAAATTTGTATTTCTAAGATGTTCTAAAACTAAAGAGATTTCGAATATCTCCTTTTGTAAAACCTTCAAACGATTTATATTGGGAATTTGGGAATGTATCGATATCATTTGGATCTTGTAATGATGGTTTGATAGAACAATTCTATATTCCGTTCAAAATTTTCTTACTACTCATTGAAATAGGATTTATGTATACTCCTGGATGGAAACTGTTGTATTAAAAACTGTTGTATTGTGTACTTCATCGTCATCTTCTTTACAAATCTAACCTTCCATTTTCTTTGTCTCCAGGTCTTAGCGGTACGAAAGCAGACCTGACGCACAGGCGCGAAGTGTTCGGTTCGAACCTGATCCCACCAAAGCCCCCCAAGACTTTCCTCACGTTAGTTTGGGAAGCCCTGCAAGATGTGACCCTCATTATCCTGGAGGTGGCTGCTGTGGTCTCCTTAGGGTTGAGTTTCTACAAACCGTCAGATGACCCTGCTGATGCTGGTAAGATTTAAGAACCTTTTATACTTGTATTAAAAGCTAGCTGTTATTTTTAAGATGTGACTGAAACATTATTTGACTAGTGCAGTTTCTTAGGATCTATAGGAGTCCCTATTTGCAAAGGAGATACTGCAGATTGAGTCTCACTGGGACATCTAAAGACACTGTTATTATAATCCTGTACTTAATCTGTACCGAATACCTGCCTTTCTCAAAATCCTAGTACCTAATTTTAATAAGAATTGTGGACATTTAATTTAATTAATTAAGTGACGAAACGTAAGCTTTTCTATTGTTTTTAGCCCCAGGTATACGATTGTGGTCAGAAAGGCTAAATGAAGTACAAGAGACTCAATTCTTTTTCATGAACATCTCCTATTATGTCCAGTTCCGTAATTTCTCCACTATAAAGATTCACAATCTCCTATAACGCATAATTTCCGTAACCGTCACCATAAGATACCATGGTAAGGTTACGATCGATCGCAACAACCCATGTGCTCAATGTGAATTATTCAAAGCCTACTTTTTGTCGGGTTTTAACGCGAACTCTACATGCAAAGTCACGTTCAACTGAAGACAATATAAGTGTTCTTGACGTTTGATGTTCGATGTGTGTAAATAGCACTGCTGTTATAAGGAACATGTTTATACTATAAGAAATTCCTATATAAGTTTTATAGAAGATCAAATCTGGGTAAATGAAAGCTCCCATGGTCCTGACCCTCCCAAGAATATCTGTCCCAGAAAGGCACTGTTTGTTAAATTTTATCAAAATTCTGCTTCATTGTCGCACTTTATGTCTAATTACTAAGTAAACTATTTCGAGGTATCTAGGTGGTTTTAATATTTGATAAAGTCGTCATATTTAGGATTTAAGGAGTTTGAATAAATTCCGTGTTATCATAATCACTGTATACTTTTATGCATGTATATAGAAAACGAAAAAGGTATTGTATATTAATTGATGTATTTTTTTTTTCTTTTCAATAACAATATGGGAACATTAGACGATCCTGGTAAGATGATGTGAATGGAAATATCACGGTTGTACGTTGCTAGAGCTATGTAGGTACTCGAGTACAATAATTGGCGTATAGATAGATAAGGCTAGGTTCTGACCGGGCTAACGAAACCCAACATGAGCGTACCATACTAAAGCCTCTAGACCCGCCAACAAAGGCTAGAGATACGCATTAATGGCTTTCGTTAACCCAGTCTGAACCAAGCATAACAATAAAACCAAAATTACCGTCGCACTAATCTTGCAACTAAATCGATACGTTGTGTAATTATAAATGTTGTCCAGGTACTGTTACGTCTATCTGTTTCTCTACCATGGTTTCCTGTCAAAAAACTCTAAAAGAATAGTGCTGATATCGATTTGTTCTCGTTTCGATAAAATATTAACAAAACTTTTCAAGCTGTTCATTAACGATACCCAATGCAAGTCCAATTCAAAACATAAATATCGAAGGAGACTGAATATCAGCACTATAAAATGAAGTATTGGCACTCAATACTTTGACTTTTGCATCATGATGAAATGATCCGTATCTTAAATTACACACACTGCATTTACTAGTCGAAATTTACAGCGGAAACACGAAATTATTGAATAAAACTAACTGTAGAACAACGCTAATTGAACGCAGCAATTGATAAACAATTCTATGCAGCTTTCCACTAGTTTCCACTACAAAATGCAGTTTCTATTCTAAAATAGTGGCGACTTTACGACGGAATGTGGCCATTAACCATGGACCATGGTAATGGGGCATGTCATGGATTTAGTTGCACACAACACTTGAGTACCGCAGTCCACACTGTAGAATGCACCCTAATTCAATCCTGTAGGTTTGTCTGTCCGCTTGCGAGCTAGTTTGTGTAACCACAAGTTATTGTCACTATCTCCCAAAAAAATACAATTTCGGAATTTGATTTTCCAAAAATAATATCATAGGAAAGCAAAATTAAACGAACAGTGGAGATTCAAAAATAATACATCCGGCAGATTTGACATTTGTTTAGACTTACAAGAAAATTAATCCCATTTTAGATCTTGATGATATAAAAACCAATGATCATAATAACGAAACAGATGCAAATGTTTCTGATCGACATACTGAAGGTATACTTGAATTCAGTGAACTGAAATGAATTCACACAACCACACTGGCTATTCCGCTGCCAACCAATTTAAAAACGATCACAAACATTCTAACAAATTATCTGTAAAATGACCAAAATTCCCATTTTACAACTATCTATTTCTTTGATGAAGTTTTAATACCTGTATGTATTATAATCAAGTTTCTATCAAAATTATACATCGGTATACTGCCTTTTATCTTTCATTGCCTTTGACGTAGTCTCAATTCCGAGGTTTTGAATGTGTCAACATTATTAAAAGAGCGACATGTTAATCCTTTGCTTTAAGGGTTTAATAAAGTGTCTGCCTCACACTTCCGAACCCATCTATTGTTATTACTGACCAAATAATTTAACCTCGTTCATAAACTCGAAGCTATTTCTGCTGTATGTATTTACATAATAAATTGATTGATATTGGTTATCGTCAACTCTACATCTCACAATATCAATAATCTTATGAACTGAATTCTGATGTTCAGTTTCTTTATATTTTTCAACATTCACAAGATTTTCGTTACCTACTGTCTTTTTTATTTTATTTGGACTTGTTACACTTTTCTTTTTACAGTATTTGTGCATATTTATATATATTTCAATTAAAGTTGTACCGAATATCCGTAAGAGAAATTTCTCAAGCATTTGCTTAATCCGAAAGCGGTCTATAGCATTATCATTCGACCAACTAGTACTTCAATTAATATTACAGCCACTATTAAATTCAATGCCACACTGTTATTGAGTCTGTACTATACCTGATACGGCTTATGACATCTTCCTTCTCTTTCTATTGTCTATCTCTGTCTCTCAGTAGTGTGATTGATGTTTTTAGAATTTCATTGATGGTGTTTGTCTAGATGGAGTATTAAATGTTAAGGACGTTGTTCATTGTTCGTTTTATTGTTTAGTGAATGGTAATAAATGTTTAAAATGTTATTACTGTTGTTTATAGAAATTATTCTTACCGAAAGAAACCGTCAACGAATGTAGAAGATCAAAATAGCCTTAGCTGAGCAAAATATTGTACAAAAACGCCTAAATTAAATTTAAACATAAAAAATGTAAATTAGATTTTCTGCAAGCTTCAAATGCAATAAGACCTGTAATTAGTTCCATGGTTGTAACCAAAGCAATACTGCTTCTAGTACCGCTTAACAACTGCTCAGTAAACGAGTATTTAGACGTAGTACCCCTATCGCACTGACTATCCACTGTCTAGACATAGGTTTCTTCCAAAAGAGCAGTTACGCCCGTAGTCAGAACGCTTTGCAAGGAGGTCAGAAAACCCGTAGCTCTAGTACTGTCGGACCACTCAGCCACAAAACTGTCCTTGCTGGTCTTGCAAGTTCATAAGTATTATATGAGTAACACTTTCCATCTTCAAAACCAACTGTTGTATGAAAAACTAAAAAGTATTTAATTAAAACCATGGTGATAGGCGGTCGGATAGCCGCTATGTACCATTCATTTGTTATTCATTGAGCAGCGCGCTGCGTTAATGAATTAAACAGTGCTTATCGGGAACTTGCCGCTTCCTGTAGACTGTCACGTTATTCTGACGTGTGTTGTAATTAGAGTTGCTAACTTAAAAAATAATATAGCTTACCTACTTGATTTCTGGGAGGGTAAAGAGTTCTGACTTATAATATAATAATTTCTTTTAATGTATTTTATGGATGGCACGAGTGAACTTTGTGCCAAAAAGTCAGTTAATGCAAATAGATTATTTTCGCGTACTTTATTAGTGTTATAGATTTTAAAGTACACTTGCATAAAATAGAACAGAACTCATTTTACAGTACAGTAATTGGCAACCCTAGCTGTAATTGGAATGGAAAAGAATCATTTATGAATCGTACGTTTAAAAATAAATTATTAAAGTCACTATCCCCGGTTTCTGAAACGGTCAAATGATTTCTAAACTCATGTCAGCTGTTGTAAGTGATTGACCAACATCAACAATCGTGTCAACAACCCATCATAATATCAGTTAATATGAGATTTGACAGCCTGTTAGATTTGATCGGTCTTTGAGAAACTTGTTGTAACGCTAAACTCTTGATAAAATCACTCGAGGCTTTACCAATGTGGATATAACTTTACAGGAGCGATTCAAAATTTCCACTAAAAGATACAATATTAAAAACGTATAATAAAATATGAATAATAGATTTAAATATTAAAAATTAAATACATAAATCAAACCAATAAATAATAATTTTAATTTTAATAAAATCTTCTCTAAAGGCTTCTCTGTATGCTGTAAGTTTTTCTAGACTTAGAAGTATGTCTTTAAGTATGTAGATACTGTCTTTTGAATGTGGTCTTCCTTGTATGTGAAAATACACTTCATATAAATGTATGTATCTATATTTAATGAAATTGTACCCCTTCCTTTCCTGTATCACTTAGATTAGAAGAATGCTTAGAACACGTTGTGAATGTACCAGATATCTTATGAACACACTTTTATAATTATATTATAAAGCTATTTAACATTTATTTATAATTTTCCAGCGCATCTTGACGAAGAGGAAGGTCACTATCAATGGATCGAAGGTCTGGCGATCTTAATATCAGTCATAGTGGTCGTTATAGTTACTGCATTCAACGATTATACGAAAGAAAGGCAATTCAGGTACGTGGGAACACTTTAAAGTTAATTATATGAGATCTTGGAGTAACAAAGTATTGAGCGATCATGCAGGAGTATGAACCGTGAGCACGAGTATGTACACACAGCCGCGACACAAACTCTGCGTTCATAGTTCGAAGTCGAGTTGGTTCGAGAGTTTCCGGAGCGAAAAACGTAGTTTTTGGCCGTATTTAATGGTGAATTGTTCCGTAAAATTACATAGGAATAATTCAAGAAAGCATAATAAACGAATTGATAATGGCACGGCTAGTATCTAGCCGTGCCCGCGACTCCGTCGGCGTGACATACAAAATAACCTATGTTCTTCTTCATGATGCACACTATATCCTTTTCATCTTTCATCAAGATCGGTACAGCCGTTCACTCGTGAAAAGGTAGCAAATAGACAGAGACAAAGTTACTTTCGCATTTCGTTTGATAATCGGACAAAAATCAAGACTGCATAGTGGGTGCCTGAAAATGAAGGACTTAGATTACCAGAGAGGCTGGTGCGATGCGCAGGAATGAGTTGCATGAAATAAAAATAGGTGAGGCCTTTCCCAGCGGTGGGGTGGTAGGTTAACAAAAATATCGCCATCTCTGATCTCGTCGAGTGCGATCGAGAGGACACTGCTACTCATCCTCTTAATAAAATTCCTTAGTCGCCTTTCATGACACCTGTGGGGGAGCTGTGGTCTATTCTTTACCGAGAAGACACTTCGTCATTATCAAACGACTTCAAATATGACGTCACTTGTCCTAACATTGTCCTATCATCAATTCCAGAGGGCTCCAGAATCGGATAGAAGGCGAGCACAAGTTCGCCGTGATACGAGGAACCGAGGTGAAGCAGGTGCCGATCAGCGAAATTGTCACTGGAGACATATGCCAGATCAAGTACGGTGACTTGCTGCCGGCTGACGGCATACTGCTGCAGAGCAATGACTTGAAGGTACGTTCTGTCAACAGACTAACACTTTCCCAAGTCCTAACGGATACGGCTCAAGTTCAGGCTGGAAGCTGACTCCTTGTAGTTAAGTTAGTTTCTTAAGTTTCAAAAATCGTGTTTTTCTTTTTAATGGGGTTATGATGCTCATGAAAATGAACAAAAAAACTTGCGTAATAATCGCAGAGTTTTTGTGTACTGTAAATACGTGATTTAATTTAATGTGATAACATTTTCAACATCCTGTATTATGTTATAAAGTGACGGATATATTTAAAACCTTGGTTAATTAAACTAGACCTTGCTTTAAACTAGCTTTTGTAAAACTTAACGTATTAAGGGCCATTTTCACCAACAAGATAACAGACGATTAAGACAAAATCGGCTGTTTTCAATGAACTTTTGTACTAGTAAACGGCCGATTACATTTTTAACGTCTGTTATTTAGTCGAAGACCATATCCCTTAGTCTCATGCCCCTGGTATGAGATTAAATTAGTTTGTAAACAGAACCACCACCAATGACATTGATAAAGCCAAAGATATACCTACAGGCAAAACATACATCGTATCGTCTTCAAACACGTGTTTCGTTATACTGCGGCTATATTATCTGTGCTAATAGTCAGGTAGTTGTCCTATCAGATTTATACGAGTATTGATACAACGTGCGTCAATTGATAAACTCGAATGCCTTAGCAATCAAGCACTGATAACGCGTTTATTGGGTTATCGACTATCAGCAGCGTTTTTTTAAGTATAGGCAAGTGTTTTGTGTATTATAGAATTTAATATAACAGAAAGAAAGAAAGAAAATACATTTATTTGCTGCCTGTTTTAAATTAATTAATAATGATGAAATAGAAGAAAACACTTAACATTCACTTTAATTACTAATATTAGTTATAAGCTAAATTCTTGTTACTAACAACCTTGCTTTGCCGATGGACTTTTTTTTTGTCTGAAATAAATGATTTTTATTTTATTTTATTTACAAAAAAATTGAAGGTACAATAAATAATATTATCATTAAACAAAGGTCCAGTCGCCCACGAATGTCTTTTGAACCATTTCTTGAAGTAGAGTTTCAGCTCATCTCTAGTGACCGTTAAGATTTATAAAAACATTAAACTGTGTTGAATCCCTGGTAGAATCAAACGTTGTTTTTTTCTATACATTTCCATGCTAAAATGGCCTATTTTGTTACATGAAATAAAGTATAGTGGAATAGTTTTAATTATTGCATCGTAGAAACCCGTAAATGGGCTAAAATTGGTTTGCCAAGTACCTACCAAATACTAAAAGGTGCTTATAAGGTTCTAAATAGATAACATAAAGAAATTACCCGAATAAGAAAAGGGCCTACTCTAATAGGTCGGCAACGCATCTGTGACTCCTTTGGTGTTGCGGATGTTCATGGGCGGCATGGTGATCACTTACCATCAGGTGAACAGCATGGTAATACGCCCACAAAAATATAAAAATAATAAAAATGTTGTATTACATTAAATATCTGACACTTTGACCTTTCATAGAAACTTATTGAAAGAAAGAAAGAAAGAAAGAAAATCAATTTATTTTTTGCACACAGGACACCGAGCATGCACACATAACAAACATAAAAAATAAAAAAACCAGAAAATTACATAAAATTAAAACAATGAAAAATAAAGCATGGAAGTGCATGCCGTATATACGGCGAGATATGCTGTACAAATTACAACATAAATGTTAACACCGATGTAACCATATTTCATGCAAATAAATTATTCTTATTCTTATTCTTATTCTTAGTGTGTGTCCCTCATGTGCAAGAAAATGGGCATCGATCAGCTTGTTGTCATTGCTATTGCTGTTGTTACTATGTCCAAAATCAGGAATGATAATAATGCATTACTGTCAAACTTGCATGCAGATAAGGTTATGTAATTATACGATTTGCGTCATCTAAAATAGATTGATCCGATAAGCTCGCTCTATAAGATAGCAGTGAAGTAATTTGATAACAATCATTTTATTGCGGTATTTTTATCTTTTAAGTAAATAATGATTGTAGTTGAGGACTTTGCAGAATATGTTGTATGATAAAAAAAATCTTTCGTAATTATGTTAATAGGTATATAGCACAATGTTAAGCAAGTAAAATTAAGCTGTTTACTAATGACGATACGATATGATTTTATATTTTTTAAAACGCTTTTATTAGGTTCACCTGTAACTAACTATGTAAAATAATCTTGGAAGTTAAATTTGACCCACTTCCCGGTTTCCGATTGAGCTGAAATTTTGCATACACGTTTAGTTTGGATGACAAAAGCGTTTTCTTTAGTATTTTTTTTAAACTATAATATTTATTTAAATGTTAATATAGGTTGACGCTTAATATATATAGGTTGACTCGGGACACATTTTTCATGAATTTTGTTCTTAACCCGCCGTCCTTTGTTAGTCAATGGGACCACCTCTCTATAAAGTCTCTGTATACCTAATTCTTGAACACAGCAAAAGGGAGATGCAATTTAAATTTTACAAAGCTGATTCGGACATTTATTTTCTTGATGGGATATCAAGGCACTTCAAATGCAGACAATGTCTCAACAACTACATGATTTAATATTGTATTTCAGGTCGATGAATCGTCGCTGACTGGTGAATCGGACCATGTCAAGAAGGGGGAAGCTTTTGATCCCATGGTGCTATCCGGTACACACGTAATGGAAGGTAAGTTATCACACCGTATTATTCAATGACGATATTGTTCAATGTTCTTAGATGAAGCAAATGCACAACCTTTTAATATGCACAAGTTAGAAGGCTACATACTCATCTCTTATGCTGTCTGCAGCAGAGCATCGTCAACAGAAATGCTTAAACAATGTGTATCAGAAATGCGTGGTCATATTTAAGGGTATGGATCAGACCATCAAACTGAACAATTTTCTCTATGGGACCAACATCGTAATCGGGAAAAAATAATCAGCTGTCCCATACAAAACTTCAATACCTGCTTGACCCAAACGTACGCTAATTCTGTAAATTTCTGGGCAGTTCAGTTTCTGCCCTGCTATAAGAGCTCGTACTGAAACCCCTGAAGCTCGCAGGTTCTAGTCTCGCGGTTAAAGTTTTCATACACAAATATTTGAGTTTAAAAATGAATATAATTTATATTATCGTTTATATAACGTCAGTATTTACGAGTAAAAGGTCAAGTAAATATGACTTCTCAATTTCAATATGACTATTCCAGGCTCCGGCAAAATGCTGGTAACAGCAGTCGGTGTGAACTCCCAAGCTGGTATCATTTTCACGCTCCTCGGCGCGGCCGTGGAGAACCAGGACAAGGAAATCAAACAGATGAAGAAAGGTCAGTAGCTTAGTGTTGTGACCTCCGCTGTAGCATTAGTGATACTGTCCCCTTAGATGGGCTGGCTTTCTGATGATGTGGTGATGGGTGGTGTGTCTGTTTGTCAACGGAATTTTTGTTGTGAAATTTTGTCTTTGTTTGGTTTTTTTTTTGGGTGATGGCAGTTTTTTCTTTCAAATTTAAGCCGTAAGTATGGGTTTGATTTTTTGATATTCATAAATTTAAATATTTAAATCGGTGGGAAATTACGTCATCAGAAAGACAGTCTTTTAGCGAAATCCCCGCAAGATAGTTTAGCGTTGTCTTACTCTGCTCATTTAGACTATCAACACGCTTACAAATGCTTTGACAAAAACGTACCTTATTATAAAGTAATAGAGCATAATATAGCTTAGCTAAATGAGCACAGTACGCCCGATGCTTGGTGCATACATTAGTGTAACCAGTGACGTATGTCTTGTCCCCCTCTCTCCCTTGTCATTGAGCCACCGCACTCCCTCCTCCCTAATGGGAGGAAAACATCAAATGAAATTGGTAAAAACTTTTAATGTACAGTATAAGTATTAAACAAAAATTTCAAATTTTGTACTAATTTACTTGTTTGGGTATAGCATCAATCAGTTCTGCCTATCACAGTTCATACATGGCATAGACCAGCAGAATAGCTGGCCATAAAGTCAATTCTTTTTTTGTTTTTTTTTTACCAATTTCGTTCATAAAGTGAGATTATTTTATTTATTGATGACATGAATGGTACAAAACGTCTATTTTGTCATGAGTTCATGTCGTTATTTATAGTCTTGTTGAACGTTGTCCGTCTATGTTATATGTCTAACTAATAGCCTGAAATGTTTTGTTGAAGCATGATATATTTAAAAGTGAATATTTTTCTATATATTGTGTCCGATCGATGTTGTTTAGTATAAAATTGTTCTGTCTCAATAAGGAAATAATCTCTTTTCAAGAACCATAAAAATGTTATTAAAATTATCCTAAAAGCATACATTTGTAAATGCAAATTTAGTCGGTATGTTTAAGCACTTGAGACCGAAAAAATTTGCGTAATAAAGAATCAATGACGCTCAAAATATTAAGTTTTATGATTATAAATTAAAATTTAAAAATATGCAAACATTCTCTATTCGTTTTCTCAAATGCATAAACAATCTATGACATGAAACCCTTTAGATTTAGCGTCACAACCAAACATAGTGTGATCCGTCAATGACATCCAACTTTTTTTTCTCCACCCCGACCCCGGCCTGCTGCACGCACCTCCATGTCGCCGATCAACAAAAATATAAATAAAATACAAAATTAAAAACTAAATTAAACATACACATTGACTGCATCGTGTATCTGTCGTGTTGACTGCATGATGTATACCAAAATATTATCCAATCTTTGTCATAAATGTGTATGCTTGTTCGATTATTATATTGGATAAAATTGTTGATGGATATTGGAAACATTGACGCAAGTAGAAGCTAAAAAGCAGCGCAAGGAAATGCAGCGCAAGAGTCTGACTGGTAAGTAAACTCCTTTGCTATGCCCCGCTTTACGAAACAAACCCTCCGTACACTCAGGGCCAGAAAATGTACGCCTAATCATATTTTACGTACAATTGGGTGGTGTTGGTGCTTAATTTTGTGGCTTCGAGCTTACCTATGGGACTGGGTAGACAATCTGTCCTTAAGTGTACTCTTCTATAATGACATACTACTTTTAAGGCACAATTTTAATAGAATAATTTGAGTAGTATGTTCTTAGATAATACAGTAATAGTACCGTAGCATAAAAAAGTAATTTACTCATTTTTCTCATCGTTAAAGTGTAGGATTTTATATAAAATTCTGAAATAAAACTGAATAATAATTTTTAAACCATGTTCATTTTCACATAACAGCATCCTAGAACTTGCATTCTTCTGTAGCAACACTTACTGTATTCTATTAACCTAGTGTATATTTAAGCATCTTGGATTATTTTCTCTAATACTAACTAAAGGTAGGTGAGCAAATGTGGATAAATACTAAATGCAAAAAAGAACACTAGTGCACATTTTCGTGAAGGTAAAATTTAAAAAAAATAGTATGTTCAAGTATCTTTTATCGATATACCTAGTTTGTTATCATTTTTCAAAATTGCATCACATAGCAGCCTTTAATTAAGCGCATTGAACCATTCAGCCTATTGTATCCCACTGCTGGACATAAACTTCTAAAGATAGAGATAATGCCCATGGTTATCTCCCTAAGCATGCGGGTTGGTGATCACTGGTCTCTTAAAACCAATAAACTCAATGTAAGCGCTTAATTTCAGACTACCTACAGTAAAATCTTTATATTGGCATAGTAAATCTATTAAATTCGGAGCTTTAGAACCAGAAAAAAATATACAAAAGCGACCCTAGCCCAACATAGTCACGGCTACCGTCGCTACCATCACAAGGGTCCTCTGACTGGTGCATCACTCCAGGTGACGAGGACGCGACGCTGGCGTCCGGCAACAGCCACGGCGCCAACCACGCGCGCCCCGACGACAACCACGTGGCCGCGCCCGCCAGCGACAAGCCGCCCGCGGAGACCTCGCACAAGAAGGAGAAGTCCGTGCTGCAGGCCAAGCTCACCAAGCTGGCTATACAAGTATGATTATTATGTTTTAAACACACACACACATACATATGACACAAATTAAAGAAACACAAAATAGAAAAAAATTATAGCAAGGGATCAGCTCAGTATTCGCTGTTCAAACTACACAGCAGTGATTTTCAGCTGGCCATTTGAATTAAACATTTACACTCAGTTTCTCAAAAGCTGATCATATTTAATCAGCCGTAAAATCTCGTGTCAAATGACATGATTGGTTGTTGAATTGATTGTTGATGTTGGTCAACTAATCACAACAGCTAACATAAAATTTTACATGATCAGAGATTAAAATATCCAATTATTATAATAAATAAAATAAAACACAAATATTTTCTACACATAAAACTTAACTAAAATAAAACAATGAGCCTTAACAAAAGCTGTAACAGTTACATATGTATTTAATTATAACCTACTGAACAGAAGTTTGGCTCAATACACAAGGTCTTAATCTTAATACAAGATTCTACTAGATATATGTTATTTCAAAGACATTTAGTACCTACAATCTTTCTCGTAAGGGTGGTATATCGTTCCATATCTTCGTAGCAGAGTATTTAAAACCTTTATATTATGCCGTTCTGTGCTGGGGGGCTAAAAAGGCCGCTTTAGATGAATCACAATATGATTCATATTACAAATGTCAAAATATCTACTTAATTGACGACTCTTAATGTCATCCGCATAAGGTTCATATTCAGTAATCATATGTTTGACAGTTACTATGCAGATCAGTAGATGAATTGCTCAATGTGGCCTTTTAGGCCCCCTGGTAATAAACATAGCCATTAAAAAAAACAAGATAAAATATGTACTTTGTTCTTCTACCATTCACATTTATTCCCCTAGATCGGTTACGCTGGATCAACAATCGCTGTTCTGACCGTCATCATCCTGGTGATCAACTTCTGCGTGCACACGTTCGTGATCGAACAGAAGCCTTGGAAAGCTACCTACATCAACAACTTGGTGAAGCATCTCATCATTGGTGTCACAGTACTGGTGGTCGCGGTGCCGGAAGGGTTGCCACTCGCTGTTACGTTGTCACTCGCTTACTCTGTCAAGGTAAATAGCACTTATTCTTATTGTATTGTACACATAAAAACAAATAAAATACATAAAAGGAAACTATATCTACATAGGCGAGCTTAACTCAAAATTGAGTTTTCTTACTGCAAACCGAGTAAAAAAGTAAATTGGATAGGTTCAGAGGATAGACTCAAGTGCACAACAAAAGATAAACATACTTTCAAACAATATTAATATACTATCTTAGCAATCTTAATCTTTATTGTACACATAAACACAAATAAAATACATAAAAAGAAACTACTTGTACATAGGCGAGCTTAACTCACAATTTTTATGTTGTGTTGTACTACATCAACAACTTGGTGAATTATCTCATCATCTACGTCACAAAAATGGTCCCTTCCCTTACAATTTGTGTATAGTACATGTACACACCAACAAGTAGTAGAATTTAAAACTCCTCAATAGAAAGAACTACGTAAATCAAACGCAACATTATTTAAAAAATTGTTTCTTTCCCAGAAAATGATGAAAGACAACAACTTAGTCCGACACTTGGACGCCTGCGAGACTATGGGCAACGCGACCGCGATCTGTTCAGACAAGACCGGCACGCTCACGACTAATCGCATGACGGTCGTGCAGTCGTACATCTGCGAGAAGCTCTGCAAGGTCACGCCCAACTACAGGGACGTACCGCCGGATGTCGCTGAAACTATGGTGGAATCTATTTCTGTTAACAGTGCGTTTACATCCAGGATTATGGTAAGTGGAGTTTATAGAATAGATTAGAAATGCACACACCTAAGTTTCTTATAATTTCTTATTATTCCCTTCATTTAATTTTTAACATACTTTTTGATATTGTTAAATAATTTTACAAATAAATGAAATAAAAAAATTATAAAAACATTTCAAAATATAAAAGAGTAGTAGGCTACCAGCATCGGGAAAAGGGTTTGGACCCTGTTCCTGAAGCCCTAAACCTCCTAACAATGCGCGCAGTGAAAGCATATTTAATCGAGAATCATCTTAGTTATATTTCATGAAAATTTGTTCAGCCGTTCAAAAGTTACAGCTCTTTTTCTACTTGGAGTCGGGGGTTTTTGACGGTTAGATTATTCACCCAAATTTTGATTGGCAGAGTGCCTAGTGCACTAAGTCCGCCTTAAGCATTTAAGTTTATATAAATAAATGTCTACCTACCCTTCAGGGTATACAAGCTTTATAATATATCTAAATATGATTTTTTTTTCTCCAGCCAAGTCAAGACCCCAACGGTCCCCCGATGCAAGTAGGCAACAAGACCGAGTGCGCCCTGCTGGGCTTCGTGGTGAACCTGGGCCAGAGCTACGAGGCGGTGCGCGAGCGACACACCGAGGAGTCCTTCACCCGCGTCTACACGTTCAACTCCGTGCGCAAGAGCATGTCCACCGTCATCCCGTACAAGGGCGGCTACAGGCTGTACACTAAGGGGGCTTCCGAAATTGTTTTGAAGAAGTAATTTTTTTATTACTATTTTTAACCCCCGATAAAAAAGAGGGGGTGTTATAAGTTTGTAGTGTGTATCTGTCTGTGGCATCGGAGCTGCAAAACGGATGGACCTATTTCAATGCAGTTTTTTTTATTGAAAGCTAGTTTAATCGGGTATCATCTTAGCTATGTTTCATGAAATTCTGTTCAGCCGTTCAAAAATTACAGCTCTTTTCCTAGTTGGAGTCGGGGGTTTTGACGGTTAGGTTATATATATACTTAGTGTTGGTGGATATTTTTGAGAACTGCTTATATGTATTCATCTAACCTGTAATTTTAAGTGATATGCATTAATTACTTCACTTGAATTGATCACCCACAAACTTAGGAGCTACTTTCTTTCTACTTGAACCTATTTCTCAACCCTTTCCTTCCCTCCAGATGCGCGTTCATCTACGGTCACGAGGGTCGCCTGGAGAAATTCACGCGTGACATGCAGGACCGGCTCGTGCGACAGGTCATCGAACCCATGGCCTGCGACGGACTTAGGACCATCTCCGTGGCCTACAGGGACTTTGTTCCTGGCAAGGCTGAGATTAACCAGGTAAAAAACATACTTTTTGTGTATATTTTTGGTCGTTAATTTTCAGTCCAGTTGAGCTCAGATTTATTTTTACACCTTATTTAATTTGCAATGATCAAAGACACATAATACACATAATTGCCCATAGACAACCTCAGTTATATCGCGTTGAAGCGGTGTATGGGGAAGGAAATAGAATAAGAATAATTTATTTGCATGAAATATGATTGCATCAGTGTTACATTTATGTTGTAATTTGTACAGCATATCTCCCCGTATAAACGGCATGCAAAACTGATTTACCTGGTTACTAATTAGGTATCTGCTAATTATAATATTTACAAAAATATAAAATTATAAAGATTAATTTAAAAAAAAAAAGTTTATATAAAAATACTTTGGCAAAAATTTAAAAAAAAGAAAATTAAAAATCAAGACGTTTGTCAAGCGTATAGGTTGCTTTGGGGTTTGATCCCCATCCATAAGAATTTTTCTTTCTTTCTTTCTTCTGACTAGTTATTCATTATTTTATTTGTGTGCAGGTGCATATAGACCAGGAGCCGAACTGGGACGACGAGGACAATATCGTGAACAACCTGACCTGCCTGTGCGTTGTCGGTATTGAGGATCCTGTACGGCCAGAAGTAAGTAATCCATAACATGGAATACTAGACCTAAAATCACCTTGTTTAAAGTCCGACAAACAGTGATGTTTGTCGGACTTTAAACATGGTGATTTGATACGAACTCGATACAAAAAAACATATTATATTTGTTAGAATATTTTTCATTAAGTTGTTAAATAATAAAATATTATAGTTTCAAAAAACTATAAAATACGCTTTAGTCATTCAAACTGAACATGTATGCAAAATTTCAGCTCAATCGGAAACCGGAAAGTGGGTCAAATTTAACTTCCAAGATTTTCTTACATAGTTAGTTACAGGTGAAGCTAATAAAAGCGTGTTAAAAAGAGCTCCACATTTGTACCGTTTCCAGTGTACAAATATTTAAAAAATCATCATTTAATTCCAATTCCCATACAACATAGCAATGTGCAACATAAACATCAAGTCACTTTTAAAATGTGTTCACAAAAAAGGTCATACTTTTTGACTTTGCCACGCGAAAAAGTCCGTCTTAAATCATAAAGTTATCGATCTCAATATTAAATTTTAACTTTTACTCGTAGGTACCCGAAGCGATCAGGAAATGCCAGAAAGCGGGCATCACAGTCCGCATGGTGACTGGCGACAACGTCAACACTGCGCGGTCCATAGCCATCAAGTGCGGCATCCTTAAGCCCACTGACGACTTCCTCATACTGGAGGGCAAGGAGTTCAACAAGAGGATCCGGGACACCGAAGGAGAGGTACACAACCTTAAAATGATACTATAGGCTCTAAAAGTTGCTAAGAAATTTCAAATTATGTTGATGCCATCCATGATTTTATTTCTTGATTAAGTACAACTAGTACAACTAGGATATCGGAGTATAATGTCGTTAATGTGTTATTATAATAACTAATGGTCTCCCGGTGCTCGAAATTTGACAATAATTTTAGCTTTCTGCACTCCTTCTCATTAGAAACTTTAACTAAATCTCACACTTCTCCGTGCGCGTAATATACTTAAAAGGTGTTACAAAGTTTTCTCTTCACGTATTAATATATATATTACCGAATAACTTATTTCACACGCTGAATTCCACGCAGAACCAATAAAAAATCTATTGTTTGTCGTCACTGGTAACTGACATGATACTCAACGGCTAAAGCCATACGTCAACAATTCTGATCGACTCGTATTTAACTGCTCACACCTTTGTTTATTTTCTACAGGTCCAACAGCATCTACTCGACAAAGTGTGGCCAAAACTCCGCGTGTTGGCCCGATCATCTCCCACGGACAAGTACACCCTGGTCAAAGGCATGATAGAGTCCAAAGCGTTCGACACTCGTGAAGTGGTCGCCGTGACGGGCGACGGTACCAACGACGGACCTGCTCTGAAGAAGGCTGATGTTGGATTCGCTATGGTGAGAAATACAATATACTTTATTGCACACCAGTAATAGAAGAAAAGATACAATAATTTAAAAAAGAAATACATTGAAAAGAAATCAGATTTTGCTATAAAAAATGTGTATATGAAAGGAATCACGTCGGGGTCACCAATATGGAGAAACGAGATGTAATATTTAATACAATACACGTAATTTCGATATATTTTAAAAATTTAAGAAATCCTTTGAATTTTTTTATGGTTGATCAGGGAAATTTGGAAAAATGGTCAAGAAAATTCAGGGTTTTTTTTTTTTAGCATTTGCAGTGTACATGCATAATGCAAAACTAAAACAAAGGTTTGAATAAACCTAGATCGGGCGGGTCGCTACCTAACATTCATATTCCGAAACATTTTCACTTGCACTTGTAATAAAAATGTATTAGAAATAGTTTAATTTAGGCACTATAATTATTGTATGGGAAATTTACTACTGTTCACTAATTGTACTCTTTTTTGTATACGTTTTTATTAAATAAATTTAATTTTTTATTTAAAGTAATTTAACTAAACTGTTTCTTTTACCAGGGTATCGCTGGAACGGACGTAGCTAAGGAAGCGTCGGACATCATCCTGACGGACGACAACTTCTCGTCGATAGTGAAGGCCGTCATGTGGGGGCGCAACGTGTACGACTCCATAGCCAAGTTCCTGCAGTTCCAGCTGACGGTCAACGTGGTCGCTGTCATCGTGGCCTTCATCGGCGCGTGCGCGATACAGGACAGTCCTCTCAAGGTAAACCATCATTTGTCATGAATATTATTACTTCCCAAATATTCTCAACTGCAAAAATAAAACCAAGCGGGGAACAGCAGGATACAGGCACTTACCAGTTGTCTCAACTGCCTGCCTGATAAATAAATATTAATAAATTATCTGGTACTTAATATTGTATCTAAAATATATCGTTGAACAATAAATATTACTCACCTTGCATAAACCAGAGAACACATCATAAATAGCACTTAGAGTCAGTTTCTGGCTTCGCGAAGTATTCATTGTTATAATATTTTATCGTCTTGGCGATTCTAAGTCTAAAATAAATGTTCTTTTTAATTTTTGGTGGCTTGATCCCCATATATCTCTGTATTCACCCGAATATATAAAGGTTCCTATATAGGCCTTAAGAGCCTTTTCAAAGGACGACATTTTGCACGCAGTCGATGCACGTTATACGCAACTAAAACGCACTGCGCACGTGATATAATCGCGCCTGTTAACCTTTCAATGTCTGTTTGTATCGCTATTGTTTATTACACGCAAAAATGTCTCCATGTGTAAAAGCTCCTAGAGATAAACTACAATAACATGGCGCGCCCCTCCAAAATTCAAAACATTTGAAAGTATTTGTGAAAGTATTTACAAACCGCCACCAAGCATGTGCGGGTACTGAGACGGCCGTCTAGCTAAAAAAATCCAAGGATTTGTTGCTCGGTAAGGAGTGACTAGAAACATTGAAACAGTAATTTGGAGGGGCGCGCCATGTTATCGTAGTTTATCGTACGCTTCGTTAAATGATCATCCAGTACTAAAAGAAAGATAGAAAGAAAAAGTATTTATTTGACACTTTTTCCTTCTTTCTTTCAGTACTCGATGATCATTTAACGAAGCGTACGATAAACTAAACCTTTCGTCATAGTAAACGTTTGGTCACTTGACAGGCCGTACAAATGTTATGGGTGAACCTGATCATGGACACGCTGGCATCCCTGGCCCTGGCCACGGAGATGCCCACGCCCGACCTGCTGCAGCGCAAGCCGTACGGCCGCACCAAGCCGCTCATCAGCCGCACCATGATGAAGAACATCCTCGGACAGGCCATCTATCAGCTCTTTGTTATATTCTCGCTCTTGTTTGTTGGTGAGTTCAGCTACATATTGATCCTTGATCTAGATTATCTACGGTAATAGCGTGACGCAACGGTAGACTACAAAATATATTTTTAGAAAGGCAATGATTACACATAAAAATAATAGAATAGAATAGAAGATTTTTATTTGTCTTTCAAATTACATAGGTAGCAAGGAGATACATCATACAAGAAGGTAAAAGACAAAAAGGTCTTGGACTCAGCATAATAGCTGGCAGCGCGAGGCATGCACAACTGCTGATATTCTGTCCAAGCCCGTCATGCGTTGAATAGAACACAATTTTTATAGTATAATATAGGTATATCTATACATACAAATGCCGTAATACAATGAAATGGATGTACCAAGGACAAACACGCCGCAAATTCTATAATTGAGTCCCAGAAACTAATGATTGCGTCATTAATAACCATCTGTGGCAATGTGATTTAAACGTACCAAGTGATAAAGGTAATATAGGTGGTAAATCGTTCCAGCACTTAGAAGCAGCAATTTTCAGACTCCATTACATCTATAACTTCTTCTATATATTTTATAGAGAAAAGATTTGATTTTGTATGTTTGTTTGTTTGTAATGGATAAACTCAAAAACTACTGGACCGTATTTAAAAAATATTTCTCCAGCAGAATGCTATATTATCACTAAGTAACATAGAATATATATTTATAAAGATATCACGCGGGCTTAGCCGCTGCCAGAAACTAGTCTACAATAAATACCATAAACTACTGCGACTATGAATTCTTCCGTCTTTTAACACTCATTTTTTCCAGGCGACCGTCTCCTAAACATCCCATCAGGCCGAGGTCAGATGCTGGGCACGGAACCCACGCAGCACTTCACCATCATCTTCAACACCTTCGTCATGATGACCCTGTTCAACGAGATCAACGCGCGCAAGATACACGGCCAGAGGAACGTGTTCCAAGGACTGTTCACCAACCCTATATTCTATTCTATATGGATCGGGACAGCGGCTTCACAGGTATATTAGAAGTAGATGATAAGAGTACCCCTTATTGTTCACCGGTTCCAGAAATACCAATGTGATTTTTTGAATAAGATTTTTTTCAAAAATTGGCGCCGATTTCGTCGCTTGATAATAATATAAATAAATATGAATATGATTATGATAAATAATCATAATCAATCAAGCCTTTTTATAATAGAATAGATCTTTATTTCATGTAAAACAGATACAGACACTTATGAAATGTCGAGACTCTAGGTGCGCGTTTCCAAATAGTAAGTCCTATGGAGAAGAACCGGTAAGAAAATCAATGGAAACTCTTTTAGAATAGTAGATTACAATGTTTTGGTTAGAGCTGCGAGGATTATGTAATTTAATGTGAATAAATAATAACAATAGGATAATCATGATTAGCCTCTGAATAAGATTGCCATGGCAGTGACAAGCTGACCAGACTATGTACCAGTGTACCTAGATGATGCCTTAGTATTTGCACAGAGCGACTTGATCTGACATTTGGAATCTTGCAAATACAAATATAAATATTTGTTCCGTACGGGGATCGAACCCGCGGCACGTATTGTATAATCCTAATCATTAACTATGCCAACCGTGTCGTCAACTGCCTGTTTTATTAACCGCCTACAAAAAAGAGGGGTGTTATAAGTATGTAGTGTGTATACGTGTATCTCTTTGTGGCATCGTAGATCCAAAACTGATGGACCGTTTTCATTGCAGTTTTTTTATTTGATAGCTAATTTAAACGGGTATCATCTTAGTTATCTCTATGTTTCATGAAAATCTATTCAGCCGTTCAAAAGTTACAGCTCTTTTTCTAGTTGGAGTCGGGGGTTTTTACAGTTAGGTTATTTATTTACAATATTGTTTACCCCACTATTCCAGGTCGTGATTATCCAGTTCGGCGGCATGGCGTTCAGCACGGCGGGACTCTCGATAGACCAGTGGCTGTGGTGCCTGTTCCTGGGAGCCGGCACCCTCGTGTGGGGCCAGCTCGTCACCACCGTGCCCACCAGGAAGATACCCAAGAGACTGTCGTGAGTATACATTGACATTAAGAAGGTATTGGTATCTTATCTGCCCCGAAATGGTACTGCTAGAACTGGAAATATTAAGATTTCGGTGATAGTAGAATTCGATGTTACGAGCTCGACTGCGGCGATACAGTCCTAGATTTTTATACAGTCATAGATACTATAGAAGTGTATACTCTTGTATTTTTTTTACTTTCTTCCCTCCTTTTTTTTCTGTTCAGCAATTTTCACAAAAAACGTTATTTAAACTCAAACTCAAACTTTTTATTGCTTTCATGTGTACAAATTACAGATGTTATATTTTTGTAGGTTTCAACATGAAACCCTGTAAGGGTACAGCAACGTATAACTATGTAGCTATAAAATGTATAAAAATATGAAAATCAGATACAATTTAACTGTCTTTGATAATTAATCACTTTTTACCAAATCTACAACTGGTAAACGATTTGTTGTATTTTAGAAATGATTATTTCATTCTTGATTTTTGTGAAGATTGTTTATTAAATAAGACAATTAAGAAAAAACTGAGTATAGCTGTGTTGCGGGTGAAGGGCCTTTGAACAGCCAGTGAAATATGCTCGTTTACTAACTCGCCCTTAATAGGAACATTACTTCATTGGCGATACTTGAGTGTGCATCAGTAAACTTCTGCCTTATCCTAGCTTGACGGTATAGTTATGCGTTTCATGGCTTCGAGATCTGAAGCCCAATTCTCGTAATTAAAAATGTTCAAAAGATAGCTCCGATCTAGTTAGTATCAATGTCACTAATGATAATTCTCCTAAACAAACAACGTCAAACGTGAAATTATATTGTAATGAGGTCGAAAGTTGATTAAAGCCAAATCGGTATTCTGCTAAAATTTCGAACTGACACAGATAATAAAATTGATATATATATATAAACGTCAAAAAAGAGATAGAAATGTGTCTATAAGAAGATTGAATTGAATAAATTATGATAGAATTTGTGGCTCATAATTTTTTCCTACAACAGTCAAAAACCGATGCAGCTTGATACAGTTTTGAAATACTCGATGTTAATCGAATATGTAATACATAGCAGAAATAAGAAAGAACATAATTTTATACTAACGGCAATACATAATTATTATACCATTGAAAAATCGACCCAATCGTCCAAACCTTCAATGAAAAAAGGCGTTCTAATTCATAACGAGCATAATTGACCTCCTTGGTGCAGATGGGGCCGAGGCCAGCCCGACCCCGAGTCCATCCAGCCGGGGCCGGACTACGAAGGGGACCTGGATAAGAAGCCGCGCGCCGGCCAGATCCTCTGGATCCGCGGCCTCACGCGCCTCCAGACGCAGGTACGCATCGCACACGGCAAGGGGTGACGGGGCGGATGAGATGTGCTTACATATATGTAGGGGGAAATTATATATATATATAGGGGGACATTATATATACATAGGGGGAAATTATCTAATGACACTATTTCACGTTAGGGTAATGAAGCAATGAAAACATACACTTAATTTTCCGTTTATTAACACATAAAATTGCAAAGTTTAATGTAAAATTATATTAGAATTTTTATCCAATAAATCAGCTACCCATCAGTATCCACTGTTGGGCATGTACCTCTAGCTAGCAAAAGGATATATTTAAACAAAGCATAGTCACAATAAAATGCCACATATTATGATAATTAAATGAATTAATATAAGGCATTTGAGTATTATTAAAATATTTTTGTAATAATTCTTATCAACTGTCAAACTTCAATTCCATTTCTAATATGAAAAGTTTTACTAAAACAGTAAAAAGTATAACTCATCCGTCTATATTCTATGTCACTAAATTCAGCAGCTGAAAAGTTGCTGAATTTCGTGGGGGCTTTAATAATTTCATATGAAAATACTTTCAATTTTTGTATGAAATTATTGAAAGATTAGGGACACTACACAACTTGGGATAAATGTTGGGGCTGATGTACATCTTCATTATGAGGGTAATCTAATGGTTGAATAAAGTTTATTCAAACCCGAATAATTTATTCGGATTTGAATAAATTTTCTAACTGCGAACAATAGTCAACACTTTATTCAATTTAGTAAAGTATTATACTGGCACTTTATTTGGCGTATTTGTACAAATATTTGCATTATTTGGCCAAGACGTTTATGTAGTTTACAAAAGGTTTATTTTGCATTGGCCACATAACGCGAATATTTGTACAAATACGCCAACAAAGTACCAGCATTTTGTTAAATGTCTGACTATTATTTACAGTTATTTTACTGGCGGCATTCTCAACATAAGTTTTAAATACATATGTAATTTTGAAATACAACGATATTGAATGCTTACATTTAAAAAAAAAGATCGAAGTGTCATTTTATAAAAGAAGCCGCCATTAAATCCTCATGGGTTACATCATGAAATATGGGCTGTGATTCAAAGACTGATTTAAATAAAAAACCATGATGATATACCATGATAATAATTATAAAAAAAAAACTTTGTTACTGTACATTTTTACTAAAAATACAAAGAAAAATGTATTAAAATTAGTAAACATGTTACAGTAATAAAATAAAAAATAATCGAATATACAGAAAATAATAATAAAAAATCATTAAAAGAAATTAGGACTGGCAGATTACATGTTCGAGCTGTCGAAAGAGGGATAAGTTTTGAGTTTACAGCTACAATACATACAAATATAAATACAGCAAAGGTCAACAGGAACACTCCGGATACCTTGGGCATCCTAACGCTAAGTCAAGGATATTATTGTCCTATTATATATTATACTTTTACTATTTTTGCATACAACCGAATATAACCACCATTTTTCAATATTATGCATCCATATAGATTATAATCGTCATAGAATCTATAGAGATTACGCTGATTCATTTTTATATTACACATCTTTTGATTTGTTCGTACAGTAAACCGGAATTTTCACAGTACGAGTCGAAATAAAAAATAATATATATTTTATATATCAAAATAATAAATACACAAATAATTTTCTCCGTAATAAATTCGAATTTCAAAATAACTGTACGTTATTTCTCAGTTTTTATTATTTCTTTATTTATTTATTTTTTCTACTTTTTTTTTTCTCTTTATTTACGTCTCGTATGTTTTGTTTCATTCTCCTATACTTCTGTTCATTTTCAAGACATTTTTTTTATACCTACACAGAGAAACACTTTACAAAGTAATAAATAGTAGAGAACGCTATTATTATTTTTGGCCCATAATTAACGTAGATTAACAATTAACTCATTGTTCGGTCACTAATTTCGTTTTTAATCAAATATTCTTTCCATGTACCAAATTTTTCGAAATTGGCAACCGAGCAATACTTACTGAACTCTAGATTTTTATTTATCCAAAACTATTTATCATTTTATTTCTATAGTATTACCTGGTTTCATGACATCTATGTATTTGTTTATTGAACTTGATTATTTTATCTATCTGTATTTCAGTCTTCAGATTCACACCCTGCTGTCTCCCGTTATAAATCCTATTTGTCATGAAACCGGGGAAGTCCCGTTAGTGTCATTAGATAGACTCGAAAAGTAACCGCCATGCATGAACCGCAGTATAAAAAATACAGTCTGACGCTTCCCGTTTTTATTTATTTTTTTACTATATTTAATACCTGAGTTGACTGAACCGCCCCTCCCCACTACTCATTGGCATGCTCTTTTAGGCTGTGACAATGTTACTTATCCCTCGTTTTACCTTCAAACAGTTACTATGACTACCCCGATAGATATAAATATAATATTTACTCAACATGAACCACATCGCGGTATGAATATGACTATCTCTGTCTTACTCTATCTTTTATTTAACTCTAGTCATACTGACTGTTTGATTTTTTTTTACTATTTTTGTTTTATTTTTGTCTGTTTAATTTTTTTTATTTTAAGAATAGTATTTTTGCTTGTGATACGCCAACCCGAAACATCCTCGCTACTGATCCAAAGCAACCCAGCTCTGTAAAAACGCCGTTGAAAGAACCTGACATTGACAGGCCCGCACGGCGTACCGACTAACATGCGTTACCGATATCAATATAATTAGCAGTAACTTGACTTGTTTAATTAATAATTTATCCACTTTCATATTATTTTTAATATTTTTTTACCAAGTTGTGTTCAGTTACTGCTGTTAAATGAACGTTAATTTATTTGAGTGTGGAGTGGATTTTTCTTGAGAAAAACTAGTAAAATACACACGTAGCGAGAGCATGCCGAGTGTGCTCGATACTAACACTAAAGTTTAACCGTTTTCGGTGGAACCTATCTCTTTCCTTTGCCGTTGTGTTGTTGTCAGTGTTTTTATGTTTTTTATTTTGTTTTTTTATTTTTGTGTTTTGTTTTGTTTTTGTGAATGTTGTCCCCTTAGTGGCGTGTTATGTCGGGGTGTGTTGTGTCAGGTGGGTACAGCGTCAAACTGGCAGCGAGGGCCATCATCCGTAGTTTTGCATTGCCTTGCAGTTGGAAAGTTGCCTTCTTTGTGTTATTTTGCGTAAGTCTTGTTAGGCTTGATGTAGTGTCCATTACTGTAAATGTATATAGCGATGCTCTCACGCAGCGTTACTGGTAAGTATAGTATGTTTGTAGAGAAAAAATAACCAGACTGATTATTTTACAAAAAAATAACCAAAAAAAGTGATTTTGTTTAGCTTTCTAATCTTTTTCGACGATCAAAGATTGTGCAAATATCATGTATTTTTGTTTCTTTAAAGCAAAAAGTGTATTTATTTTAAATATCGATATTTTCACAATAAAATCGTCAAATATACTAAAAAAATCTTTCCTCCTTGGCTCCTAAATAGATGTTTAACAAAAGTTGACGATAATCGCATGGTAGTTGTTATACTGTAAGTACTTGTTGTCACGTATATGCGGACTAGCGAGCCACCACCATAGAACGCATATGGAATTTGATAAAAACATAAATAGAATCCAGCATAAACGTTTCTGTACAGTTATTTATATAATAAAAGTTGATAAAGCCTGACAATGGCAGATAAAACTAGGTGTTACCTGAATCTAGGTTTAGTGCACCCTCGGTCCTTATCCAAGCATCCTAGGCGACTCTCCCTGCGTTGTGTAGGAGTAGTGTAGTCGGCAGTCAATCTTCAGGGTAGCTAAGGCCTCGATTCGTACCTCATTTATTTTCTCATCTTTTTCTTTTTTTGTTTTTTTTTTCCCCCTTCGTTGGCAATCTTTCGGGTCATATTCGTATCACGTGACACAGGCCTAAAATGGCCATACACGCATCAATATACACGATACACATTATTCCATTTCGTTTTATTTCCTGATTTTTTTGTTTTAATAAAGGGTCTGTTTTTCCGTGTTGGCCTGCTTGCGGCTAGGACAGATATGGAACAGATGAAAAATCTTAATTTTATTGAAAAATGTTTTGTTTGACTTCATCATCTCATAGAATCACATTTTGGTTGCGTGGTCAAATTCTTTTAAAAATAGAACACACAATAAACATTAAATATATTTTTTATTGGGTAAATCAATTTGATTTACCTATATTAATTTATTTTTTAGTGATACACACATAAAACAAATATTAATTTAGTAGTTCAAATATAGATTTAAGCTCAGACTTACAATCTAATCTAAGCAAACTTAGTGTTAATAGTTTTATTACTTCACTTTCATACAATTTTAGTGGAATTAGTACAGTTTTACTCAACATATTGTAAGGAATTAACTTAAACACGTTTGATTAACATAATAAATATTTCTTTAAATCAGACATTTATATTTGTATATCACTATCAGTATGCACTCCCTACGGTGAACTGCATGCCCAATATCCCACTGATGTATGACAATTACACCTTACCACTGAGATGATGACGTCACCGAATGAAACTTTCCACCTATCACGGGAAATGACGTCACCTGCCCGTTATGTCAATAACACTCATAAGCACGGAGACGCTGACGTCACGCCGTGCCATATCTGTCCGGCGGCAGTTGTAAAGCTAGGGCTGCGCACGTAGGACGGTGTCGAATGGGGCGTGGAGCCACGCGTCGTAGAGAGATGTTGTTGGCAGCCCCGGCCGGTGTTGGAGACCGAGGTGTAGTGGCGGCCGCGGCGGCTCGCGGCGCGCTGCGTGCGACGGACGCTAACGGTACCGCACCCCTTAGCGCGTAGTATCCCGGACACCTCCCGCTCACGGTTACGGCGACACTCGACCACGTAGAGAATAACGAACAAAATGTAGAGCGACACGGTTAAGCCTCGATTTAGCTTCTTGTGGTAGACTTCAGCATAGCTGTGGCTGAATTTGGTGCAGCTTTGGCCGAAATCAACAAAATAGTGGATGAATTTGGCACGGGTGTGAGTGAGTTCAACCACATGGTGAGTGAATTCGGCACGGATGTGACTGAATTCGGACACAGATGTGAGTGAACATAGCACGGGTGTGAGTGGATTCAACCACAAACATGAGTGAATTTGCACTTTTTTGGCTAAAAAGAATGGTAAATGGGGTGATATTTTAGAGTATGCTATGAAATAAAGGGTAGATAAAAATATTTTTAATAAAAATGGAATTTGGAAATACTTAGATTAATTCCAACGTTCCTTTTTATTGTTACTGTGTGAATAGTTTGTTAATTTAATGGGGATTAAATCTTGAAAATTAATTTTAATTACATTTAATTCATATTGAATGTGATTTACTTTAATTAATTTAAATGGTTGTAGAGTGTCGTCGACTAACCGTTAGCATTTCAATAGTTCTGTTTTCTCGTCTGTTATGCATCTACCCACGTCTATTCTGGCTATAGATCTCGCCCTGTTCCCAACAAAAGCAAACAAACGTGCAGTTTGTTTGTTTTGACCGTTTCGCTCCTTACTGGCACACCGCCTCGTCCGCGAGCCTGACTCAGCACCCGACTCCGACCGACAAGCTAGCGACCTCCCGTCGTCACCCATCGTCGCCCCGACCGCGTCCCATCTCGTCCTGCTTTGTGATGTCACTCTCTTGTCTCCAGTCAGCCAGTCATCTAGACACAGTGTTTGTTTTAGCAGTTATCGCAGCACCTTAGCTCTTTTGTTTTTGTATTATTACTTAGCTGTGCGAGCATGGCGCCCACCGTTCCCCAGCACCGGACTCACTCATCGTGCCATGGTCACTTCGGTAGTGCATAGTTAGCAACGAGGTCTCTCGAATAGTTGCATGTCGTAGCCACGACGTAGAGCGTCCTATCGTTCCCTTCACAGACGTCTCCAACTCTGAATACAGACAACCGGCTAGGTCGTAACAAAGAACATCCACACCACACTCTATTATAAAGCTATCGGTGGTCGGTATCGCGGCAGCGGGCGCCGGTCGGGTCAGCAGCGAGGGTGCGCGCGTGGTGCGCGGACTGGACGTGTTGTTGGTTGCAGCTGCGCGTGGTGCGCGCGTTCAAGTCCACGCTGGAGGACCTGGAGGAGCGGCTGTCGGCGCACTCGGCGGCCACGCTGCGCTCGCGGCTGCGCGCGCCGCCGCCGGACATCGCCTACATCGACGAGGACGACGTGCCCGCGCGCACCGAGACCACCATATTCTAGCGCACGCGCACAACCGCCCCACGCCGAACCGAACCCGAACCGACCGACCACTACGACGCACCTTAACGACGTTTTTTTTTTATTGTATGCAAGTTTTTCGTTTGTTCCCGGCGGCCCGGCCGTCGATCGTACTTAACGCCGCAATCTCCCGCGTAATCTCATCGCTATCGCCGCGCCCCTTTCTCGTTTCTGTCTCGATTACTCTCGATCGTGTTTACGCTTTAACGATTAATCGACTCTTAATTAATTTTTAGTACGTTAAGAATTTTTATTAAGTGTTGAAATTATTTTAGTGCTAGGTAGTGGATAGAGCAATAAACTACTAGACGATGTTAGCGGCCCGATGTTAGGCTCCTAGACCGAATTGTGCCTGTTACCGCGCTGCGCGCCACGACTGCGCGTGCGCAAACTGTACATTTTCAATTCATATTTTGTAACCTGTTGATGTTTTCATAATGTTAACGTTTCAATGGAGAAGTGTTTGCATATTTTAATAGTTGACGATTGAGCATATCTTAGTGTCGGGACCCCTATTTCTTATACGTAGGTTATACGACTCTTTCTACCGTCATTATAAATGAACACTGCTATTTTAGAGATGAACATATTTGTACATAAGTTAGATATCTTCAAAACGTCTTTTTATGATAATCGGAGCAGTGATATTTTGTATAGATAGCTATATGAAACTAAATGATGAAAAACTCCAATTTAAAATGTAAACTTTTTAATAATCCTTGAACTTCGAAATTTTACGAAAAATATAAATGAATAAAAAAAACTTATTTAAAGTTTTCAACTTGTCACTTACTTAGCTTTTTGTGTAAGTAGTTTGTTACGAGAAAATATTATTATTATTGTGAGATATTGAGGGTACTTGGCAGCTTGTGTGTTTTATTTCATAGTAAATTTTGGGACCACTTTTAACCCCTTCTGTCTTTGAGATCTATTTCTTCATTATTAATCGGTTATGAGACGGTAATGTCTAAAAAAATCATTATAATTAAATAAAACTTACATAGATTATGTATGCGCCTAAAGTTTAGTATGAATGAGACACTTCACGCTTACTACAGAAACCAAAAGAGCACTTACATAAGTGCGTCTTTAAAAACTTACTTGGTTTTTGCGAAATGTTACGAGAATAATATTTACATTGAAAAATAAAATTGTAAGCAAATTCCATAGCATTTTTTTTCGCCTGTTTTGTTCTGGTGGGGGTGGCCATTTAGCCGATACGCTCTATTTCAGATGTTGACGGTAAGTTTAGGTCTCACGCATAGGGAGCGTACCGTTGTAAGTATTGACGACGGATCATGTAGGTACACGTTGAACCAATAAGTTGATTAGAGCATGGAATTCGTGGTGTCTGCACCTTGGCTGCCCAGCGTCTTCGGTTACTCCTGCCTCGTTGAATGATATCAATTGTGAGGTCACAAACTGTTGGCAACACAATACCCAATAATAAATCAGTATTGTACAAAAATGTATAATCATTGTTAAAAATTTATAGTTGATAAGTGATAAGTATACTTTGTGTATTCGTCGTTTACAAAATGTTGTATTTTTATATTACAACGTCTAGTCCAACAGTTTGTTAGCACCATTTCAATTATCCCAGTTAATAATGAACAATTGCATATCATTCAATAAGCTGTTCGTACACCAATAAAGGTGAGACCGCGAGCGGCCATCTTGTTACGTCATGTCAACAAAATGGCCGCCGCGATTAGTTTAAGTACTGAGCATTATAATGGAGCAAATGTATATTTTTTGGTACAAAATGTTTCTTTGATTGTTTTTAATTTTTAATTATTTTTGCTTCGCATTTACAGTGTGATCATGCTTATATACAGTGTTATGCATGTATACTGATGTCTGTGAGTATTGCACAATTTGTATTTTTTTTTTCTTTAATTTTAAGTAGATGTTTGTACAGAGTTTCTGATAATATACCTTTTATGATGATAATAACTTTTTTTATATTATCAGACTCTCGAAAAGGTTTTATATCCGAATTTTTAATTTTTTATTACTGTAACAGTTCAGCATAATCTAAAAAATGGTTTTTATATACAACCACGATAACTTACTTACAAATCTTCTAACACTGTAGTTGATAAGCTGATAAAATATTTACATTTACATGAAAAATTAAATGAATGCATAAATTAATAATCTCCACTATTACACCAAATTAGTAAACTAAGTGTTATATTAAATTTAAATAAAACAAAACGGCTCTTACATTATCCACTTAATTATTTTTTTTCATTAACTCGGTTGTGTATGTACTTATGTATTAAGTTGATTTTCGTAATCTTTATTTATTTTTGAGTTTTACTGTAATGATACATTTAATTGTTAAATAATACATACTTAACCGGCACTTTAAACCACTATAGTAAATAAAAACTCATTACAATAAAAGTATTTATTTGACAAATGTTGATATTTTATTTTGTACCTCGAACACGTTGATAGTAAAATCCGCTGAAGCAAATATATCGCGAAGTAGCTCACATACCGGACGTTTTTTCATTTGTCTGAGTAGCAGTAGTTCCCACACGGTAATTAAATTATATTTTATCATTTATTTTGTTTATATATAGAATTTGCTACTGGATGCCCTCGTCCCCGACCCAGCTAGTGAATGCCCCTATCCTAGTTACAGTTAGGCACTTTACTAACGAAACTGCTTTCTAAAAATATTTCCATAGTACCTACTTTCTATAGCTACAACTCTTCACCTTCTGTAGTTGTGGTGTTCTAAAGCCAAATGAATAAAGTCAAATACATAATTATTTATAATTTAAAAAAATGACGTTTGATTTTGGAATGCCATTGGCAAGTTTTCCACGTTGTTAGTTGATTGGCGACAAAGCAGTTTGGTTACGCGGCTGTCGTGTGTAGCGTAGGGGCGCACCGGCGCACTGGCGCGTGCGCCTTGCGGACGCGTACTGACACGTCCGTCATGTTGTTTTGCAGCAAAAGGCGGACATATTGGCCGGTCGCAGGATATTTGTCAATAATTATTTGGCAGAGCACCGAAGGATCAGCGTGCAATCTGGCGGCAGCTCCCTGCCGGCTCTCAGCCCGGTATCGCATCAGAGCGATGATTAAATGCCCCAAATTAATATAATTACGACAGTAAAGTGAAAGTAATCAAGTTAACGACACACGGACTCAAACTACTGCCATTAAAACAATATAACAAAATATTCAAAATGAATATTTTAAAATTAAGATAATTACAGTTTTTCGCTAAAATTTCTAAAAGTAAAAAACATTTTTGAAAACTCTTAAAAATGTAAATGCAGTAGATAGTTAAGAATTGTTTATTGTTTAATAAAATATAAGTAAAACATTAGACGATTCGCAAAAATATATTGATTAGATTTATATGATAACTATGGTGCACCAATATTTAGATGGAGTATATTAGATTTTGAGCAAATTATTTTAAGACCGGTACATATTATGAAATATATAAAGTTTCTACTAATATATTTAATTGGTATCGTGTTAATTTTTCTGTAAATATATAAATCCTTAAAAACATCTTTTTCTTGTAATTAATATGTTTAAAAAAAACTGTTGTGTGTTAAAAATAAAAGTATATAATACGAATAAATTAATGTGCCATTTTTATATATAAAAAAAATAACGAAATACACAATTTGTGCTACTCAAGTGCTTTTATAAACGTTTTTAATAATAAGATGATATTTAAATTTGCTTGTTATTTTTGTTTGTTTGTTTTTCGAAAGAATGCGATCTAGATGTGAAATATTAGTGTTAGATGATGTGTCGTTTTCATAGAAGCTCGTTGTGTTTTGTCTCATAAGTAGTTGGCGGATTTGATTCGTCTGTATGTGTCGGCTACAACTACAAAACACAAACGCTATGCTCATATTTTTATAGACTATACATCGGTTTAGCAAGACAGTAGAACTGTATGCATATTTGTTATATGGCACAATAAAATAGTTTTATACATTTTGCATGAAACTGAAAACTAATTTTATATAAAACTCTGTCTTTTCTTTTAAATTTTATGTGTATTTTGGTAATGACATGCACGATGGTGTGATATTGTTTGAGACTGTTTTGCATGTCGTTACCAATATACCTCGCTCTCTCTTACACTACACCACTGTTCACTACTCTCTAGTCTTCCATCTCTTTCTCCACCTTTTATTTTTCTCTTCACCAAGGTATCTCAAGCAAATTTAATTATCATTCCAATGTTTTGTGGTAAAGTTTAATATGTTTATATGTTAAGTATATACTAAATATTTAATAAAAACTTTGTGTACCTATTGATTCTGAAAGTTAAAATGCACCACAAGTAGAGACTAAATCATTGCCTGCTACATCAATGTTAAGACTTAGAACAGTATAGTATACAAAAACAAATATTATACTTAAATTATGGATGATTAATCGTGTCTTGGTGTGTACACCAGAAGTTAGATGTAAAAATAAAATACATTTTTTCAAAAATTTAATAATTACGCTTGTAGTAGGTGCGTACACGCCGATAGTTTTAAATCACGATAAATATACCTAAAAACCATAGCAAAGCATGATTTCTCGCTATACATACTTATCTAACTCGGTATAATAAACTGGTACTGTTAATTCGTTATTTCTAACGCTTCTTGTCTCTTAAACTTTAGTAATAAAGTATCTATACTCCAAAGTAACTTTCATTTCACCTGCCACATTGTGGAGAGCTGCAATAATAAGGTAAACTTGCAGAGAAAATGTTGATGTGTCGATGTTGGTCCAAATGTTTGTTGTTGGCGGCCTGTGGCCAACATGGGCCCCTGTATGTCGTACGGTTTAGATCGATGTTAGAACGCTTGGCGCTTACACGCTGGTACATATGTACAGTAGATGTATACCTACACAGATCGAATGGCATGGATACTATAGATTTAGTGTCTTTGCGTATATGATGCACATACAAGAAACCACGAAACCTTGCCACACTAAGGTAAAACAAACCTCAACTATTCTTTTCTTATTTGCACAATACATTCTAAGGCTTGATTTATATATAATATATATATATATATTTACTTTTGTATGTACCATATATGCATAGACTGTAAATAACTTCTAGAATACATAACGTGCTGAGCTTCAAATAATAACGCCACGCTAAACAAAATATGTAAATAGCATATAATTTTAATAGTCGACCAAAAAAATATCACAATCCACAAACGTGTAGGCATTTAGTTGTTAGTTTTACTTCTGTATTAAATGTATGCTTCTGTAATATAGTTGTAATTATATAGCTTGATTAGTTTAGTCCTATACCGGTATTCCAATAGGTAGAATTGATCTGGTATGTGAGCGACTACGTCGGTCCTACAATACTCTGTGTGCTTCAATAGATATTAGACAGCATGATGACAATGAACATACAAACACAAGTGCCGATTGTTATCAAACACACACAAACACATGCACATAAACAATAGTTTTCAAACAAAATATCACGAAACCTGATGAAGGACCCATAGAATAAGTGTTCAATGTTAAATGTTCATATGTTGTATTTTTTTACATTTTTTAATATTTTTTACTTATTTTTTTACTTGCGTTTTATAAAAGATGGATCTAACGGAGCCCTGGATGGAAAAAATAAAATAAAAAGTATAGTTTATAAGTGCACACCCCATGAATGTGCTTCTTAAGGTACCTAGGATATACCCTGCGTCTTATACTTTTAGTTCTGTTTACTGTGTATCTATATATATTATTATAATATATATATTTCTTCTTAATATCTGCTCATCGCTTCGCGAGGCACACTGCTTCGTATATTCCCCCTTGATAAACTTCTATACTTTCTGATATCACACTCTATTGAAAATATATCACTGCTAAAGTGTCGAACGCGATTCTATATATAAACTAGAATAACCTGCAAACGTGGCACAAAACTTATATATATTACTAATATCTTAAATAATGCTCTCAAAATTTATTTATTTTTGATATCTCAATTTAATAATGAGTAGAATCGCGTTGGATCCCCAGCACCGCAGTATATATATTTATATATGTATGTACCCTTTCCGCGCGCCCGCTGCTGACCGCCGGCGGTGCGCGCGCCTCTCTGTGTCGTACCTTTTACTTCATGTTCTCGTTTTTATTTTCTTTTCCATGAATACCCAATTGCACACGGAAGGTGATAGGTGGCGAGTTACAAGAACGATTGATACCCGTCCCCTACAGCAAGACGTCAACTGATCAAGCTGTAAGATTCGAATTTATGAGAGGAGAGCCTGTTTCACTCACTTATTATTGTTTATTTGACTATTTTTATGTTAACATTTTTCGTTTTTATATGTTCATAATGTTTAATACTGTACCTACTCTGTCTATCTATACCTACAACTCCATTCTGTATCTGTACCCCACTTGCTTGTGTTGTAGTGACTGTGCACTTCGACACTTATACAGGATGTTGACGGCGTTACGACAAAATGAAACCACGTAGGTATTTGGTATTACGTTCTGAAGCCGTACACAAAAAAACATACAATTTTCATGCATGTTTCTTTTTTGCATAATATTTCACTCTACTCTCATTCTTCTAAGTGAAGAGACATCAAAGTAGAAACTTTGTCGTCTTTATCTATTCTATACGTGTAAATAAATATTATTTTGGTAAGAATAGATTAGAAAGTTTTCAAATATCACCTAGAGATCGTGTTATGTGTAAAATTATGAAAATTTAATTTGGGTCCTGTGGTTAAACTACTGATTGGATTTGATTGAGTTTTGTGTACGATTGCAAAACGTGATACCAAATACGTGGTTTCAATTAATGTCGTAGCAACGTCTCCACTCTGTATATACACTTTAAACTCCTTATATACCTACGCTTCTCTGACACTGCGTTAACTTAAGTCCTCTAAGAATGCTTAACCCGCACTGACGCTTTTTTCTTCCAACCCTAGAATATACACTACATTTGCTGTCATATATAATTATGATTGAAGGCCCTACTTTATAAGCGGAGGTCGTTTGAGCGTATATATACTCATCATCTAAACAAGTTTTACTATGATGGGAAGAAGAGAAAATGCGAAAAAAAAATCTGTTCTTCCATACATTTAGTCGAGTAATATTGAATTATTTGTATGGAACGGCAGATATTTTCCATAATGATGAGTACTATAACTCCTTAAAATGACCTCCGCTAATAAGAGTAGTACCTTATATCCGGTGTGCTCCAAGTGCGAAGGTCAATGTCATCTGCATGGTAATCATAATCATTCTGCATGAGTCCTGACGCATGCGCTGTGTTATACATATTTTATTCTAAAATTCCTTCACTTTGGGTCCATGTGGGTGTGTCGATAAACGCACAATTTTACTTATACTGGTTTTGTGATCGATATATCTGTAAAAATATATTTTATATTAATCGACTTCAAAAAATATTCACTTTTTATTTTATTGACAACTTAGCATTTTTTATGAATACTGTAAATATTAAATATCTCATATTTAGTCTTGAAGTCGATTCCCTAATTATTGGGTGTAAATATTGGAATGGTTGTATTTTTTTAAATTATTGATGTTTTACATTGTTTTTGAATCGATGTGTTAATGTTTTAAGTATAAATATAACACAAATTTCGAACAATGGATTATTCAATCTTGAGGTAGGAATCTTATAGGAGTCCGATTGGAAAACAGTTTAAGTGTAAATAGTCAATTTAAGAACACAAGTTAAGTATTACTAGGTGTCCCATAAATAGCTTTTATGTTTCTTGGCAATCATACATCATGGCGTAGAGAATTTGTTTTTATTTTTTTGCCTTACCTTATGCACTTGTGCCTTGTCTGCACATCGGTGACTGAAGTTCATCTGTCAATAAAGGACAACTTTACGACCGATAGAATTTTCATGATCACCGATGTCTGACCGAGGCATTAAAATTCGTCAATTCGTGGGGTCCTACAAAAGTAGTTCCATAAAGCCAGGGATTCGTCATAAAAGCTTTAGATTCATTTTGAAAACTAGAAGCATCCAACGTCATTTTTATCTAAATAGCTTTTAGAAATACAAAATTTTCTCTATGTCTCTCATAGGCTAGTACAACGCTTTAAGTTTACGTAAATGTATTGGTAAAGGATCTTAAGGTCGATTTGAGGGTTTTTGTCAGCTTGCTTACAATAATTTCGGATATAGGACGTTGGGTAAAGCGATGTTGCTTCGTATCATGTGCAATGTATTGTGTAACTTAGGGCAAAAGCATTAACAATAGAGCTTTCGCGCGTAGCTCACATAGATATAAACCAAATACAGTCACAGATAGGTATGAAGTGTTGCATGTACCACGGAGGTAGCTCACACCGGCACTCACGGCGGAATCTGTCTGTATTCAGAGGCGTCGAGAAGCAATGCGTCCCCGAGTCGTGCCGACGGCCGCTCACTGCATGGCATGGCCCGCCAACTCCTACTAATTATTCTGTGACTGGAATTTTGAATTACCTACGCTTTCTTGCCTCTTTTTTATGGTTCGGTGTGCTTCTATAAATGTTGACATTGTACATCTATCTGGTCGTCCCTCCGGATCGTCTCGTATATATAATATATATGCTGAGGTGACGAGGTGGAGGGACTTTTCACCGGGGTTCTGGCATTCGTGTTGCTCTGAACAATATGATACTATTTTGTATTTCCAGTTTCCACTGACAATATAATTATGTAATTGGCATAAATATATAATCAAAAGTATGTGTACAAAAATACACCTCGTGATTATCTAACTTGAATTTAGTTAGTGGAAATTTTCGCACTGGTATTTATGAACTCGACTTTTTAAGATTAATTTTTATTTACTGTAAATGTTATGCGAATCTAGCGTAATTTCACAGTTCCTAGTGTGGGAGCATGATCAAGAAGTTATCACTCTGTAGTTTTGTGTCGAGTTGGTAAATTTGCGAGAGGGCATCACGAATGCTGGCACCGTGGTGTGCAGTGTGTTGTGTGGACAATGCGGGTACTAACCGATTCCGTGGGTGGCGCAGATCCGCGTGGTGAACGCGTTCCGGCAGGGGCTGGACTCGCGCGGCTCGCTGGCCGACGCGGCGCTGGCGGAGGCGCTGCGCAAGCAGACGGCGCTGTCCAAGCGGTTCTCGCACTCGTCCAGCATCGACTACGCCGACGCCGCGCGCGACACGCTGGCGCCGCACGACATCGACGTGGAGCGGCTGTCCAGCCACAGCCACACCGAGACCGCCGTGTAACGGCGCCGCCGCCGCCCGCACGACACCCGCCCTCCGCGACACATAGCGTTAGCGACTAGGATAGTGTGCCCGCGCGCCGCAGCTCATCGATGCAATAATTTAGCGATTAATATCAGTATTATGGACGCCGCCGCCCCGACCGCGACCGTGCCCGCGCACGACACTCGAACCGTTACGCTGCCATCGCTCTAATTATATTATTATACATACCTGTAATAATAATGCTAAAACGATTGTGTATAAAATCATATTTTTAAAAGTAACGAGTATGATCAAGTTTGGTATTTGATTTGAACACGTATGGTTGAGGGTGCCGGTCGAGCCGGGCCCCGCAGTAGTCTCGCAGCCACCAGTGTACTTGAACACGTATGGTTGAGGGTGCCGGTCGAGCCGGGCCCCGCAGTAGTCTCGCAGCCACCAGTGTACTTGAGCATAAGTTATATTGTTAACTAGTGTGTTTAATTATTCGATTGTTTTGAAAATATTTTATTATTATACGCGCGCGTCGCGATGCGCGCGTCTGTTGAACAAATAAAAAAAATATTGTCTAATTATTAATTTTAGATTTAAGCGCAAGGATGAGCGAATGGACGAGTGTTTTTTGAAAAAAAAAATAAAGTTTTCGCATACCATCGTGTCATCTCTTACACGGAATGAAATGTTTTATATTGCTTTTGTCAAAGACATGTTGTGGGAGTGGGCGCGGCGGGGGCGCTCGCGCGGCCGAGCCTCATCTTTTGTATAAAGTTATTTCATTTGTAGCGCAGATCATGGTTTGTACGTACGCCGAGTGATATTATCGGCCCCGCGCACGTCCCCGCCGCGCAAACATTATATATATACTTAACTAAATTATTGAAGTATTAGTTAAGGTGTTTGTTATAAATTTCAATAACTTTTTTGTTTTTACGACCTTTTTCCCCTAAATCTAAGTATACATTTAAGTCATATCTCGAAGCGTAGACGCATAAACTGAGAAGTTTGTATACAAGAACCGTAAGCAACATTCTTGTGTAAAAACCGACGTAGTCCACTTTGAACATCTTCAAAATGTTTAAAATAGAAATAAACATTAAAATTGTATAGCTGAAGGTATTTATTTGTAATGCTAGTCTCTTATGAAACAAATACTAATTATTCAATTATTATAATGTACTTATTGATTATTGATAAATACTTCAAGTTTATTAAACAAGATATACCTAGTCTACGGTGTAACGAATTGATTTCGGAATTTTTTGTCTATGAGCAATAGCGAGGCGCTCCACATAGGCGAGGTAGGATCGCAGCAGTGGCATTTTCAACTTATAAAGTAAGACATGTACTTAATCGACTTAGTGACGAGTTGAAACGAGAGTCGCACGAGAGCGGCCGATCGCTCGCCGGCCACTTGTTTTTAGTATAATATGAGTATAAATAATGAGAAATCAAAACGATCTAGCGAATCGGCAATGTTCAATTTTGTATAGAACGTTTCATAGTAGCGGTATTTGAGAGTTGTTACGTTTTATTTGTGAGGTTCGTTGGTAGGCGCGTTCCGTTCACGACACGACACGACGAGCCGACGCCGACGCCGACGGACGAGTGACGCGACAACTATTAAAACTATTAAACAATCTTGTAAGTAATTAAGTATTAGCTTCGAATCAATAAAGCCTTTTTAAAAAAAATTAGTTAAAAAATGAAACTATTGAAACTTCACAATGTTTAAATAAAATAATATTAGTTATTATTTCAGTGAATAGAGAGGTCATGGTATCGTTTTGTGTATTATATAATATTGTTTCGTTGATATTCGTTACCACGAGTTCCCCAATGAAAGACATAATAAATAATTAGGAATCTATTCGTAGAGGTGCGTGCATCCGCGCCACCCTTACCTAACAATAAATTTGTTTGACACGACAGTCTGCCACTAACCATTTTAGGTGATAAGTCCCATTGTTGTATTTTTCGTCTCACAATAAATGAAAATCTATTTTATTGTTTTTAAATATGTGTTTCATTTTTTTACCCATCAAACGTCATCTTGACTTGGGAGCAAAGTAACTAAGTAAGTAAAGTAACTAACATATTCATGCCTAATGAATGATGCCTCAAAAAATCTTAGCGACGCGTAGAGCTTGGTCACCAGAAAATAAACAACAACAACCGAACAAATTAATAAATAAATAAAAATTGAGCCGTCACATGTATGGTCAGATATTTATTTTGGATAAATTAAACTTGGGTAACAGCTGTTTACAATAAAGTAATAGGTAGGTACTCACACACACCATAAGCCGTGAGCCGTATTATAATAATATTTTAGCACTCTTTTGCTGACTTGGTAAGTACTTAGGTACATTGAGTAGGTAATTTTCTCAGCGTCAATCACTATTACATCGCAGAATGCTGGCTATTATAGTACCTACGTTGTTCTAGCATAGATGGGATAGCGACCGGGCCTCTCATCCCAGGGGTACTTGGGACGCGGATTGAAAGGCGGCGGCGTTGGCAAAGGAAAGCCCGATCCTGGTAGTCTGAGCAATCTTGCGTTACGACGATTGTATCCTGGGTGAGTCGGTCCCGTGTCGCTGCTTGAAGATTGACGGCTCCCACCTCCTCGAGACACACTAGGAGCGCTTAAACTCCTAGCAGTTCTTATGTAGGGGTTAAATTCGACATCGCCAACGTTAACGTCATCTCCCGATGAAGGTCCCTGGTCAATGTCATGCTCTACGAGTAAGCTGCTTGTCTCGTCTTCGACTGCTCGACTGGCTCGGATGATCACTGGCCTCTTCACAGGAGTTCGGTATGTAGGCAGAATTATATGTTGACAAGTTGATTCAACGATTAAGAACACCGATAGAACAGCCAAGATTAAAACAAGTTTACACATCTTGAATAAGTACTAGCTTGCGATGACTTTTCTTGAAATGATGTCTCGGTTACCCAAAGCTCAGTATTTATACGGCGTGTTGAGGAAACTGAGGTACCTACTTTACCCGAGATGAGAAACCAGGAATATCCCAGAATATAATGACTAACTATTTTTTGTTTACATTAAACTTTCCGCTTGTCACAGATGAGAAGACGTTTACGAAGTATTGGTAGGTACATATAACATAGGTAAAATTATATTATATTTAAGAGAAAACTTTGTACCCCTTTTTAAGCATATTGCGCGCACGGAGGACTGTGAGATTTGGCATACTTAAAGTTTATATGGAGAAGAAGTGCAGAAACCTAAAATTACGGTCGAATTGCGACCACTATTAAAATAAGTAGATTTATTTTTTCAAATATAAAACGTTAAATATCTCGAAAACGGTGGGTCCTAGACAAAAATTGATGAAATTTTTCCCCCCCTTTTAAGCCCTCGCTACAAATGGTTTATCTATAATATGCTAAGCTGTGACTCCGTAAAGCGCACCATAAAGTCACCGACTCCTAGGCTACATACCAAACAAATCACAAAATACTAAAAATAAAACACTTAATTTATTGAAAAATGCATTGGCATGATCATGCCTACTGAATGATGCCTCGAAAAGTCTTGGCGACGCGTAGAGCTTGGTCACCAGAAAATAAACAACAACAATCGAACAAATTAATAAATAAATAAAAATTGAGCCGTCAAATGTATGGCAGATATTTATATTGGTTAAATTAGGTATACTTAGGTAACAGCTGTTTACAGTAAAGTAATAGGTAGGTACTCACACACACCATAAGCCGTATAATATTAATATTTTAGCACTTGCTGACTTGGTAAGCATATCGAGTAGGTAGGTAATTTTCTCAGCGTCAATCACAATTACATCGCAGAATGCTGGCTAGTACGTTGTTCTAGCATAGATGGGATAGCGACCGGGCCTCTCATCCCAGGGGTACTTGGGACGCGGATTGAAAGGCGGCAACGTTGGCAAAGGAAAGTCCGATCCTGGTAGTCTGAGCGACCTTGCGTTACGACGATTGTATCCTGGGTGAGTCGGTCCCGTGTCGCTGCTTGAAGATCGACGGCTCCCACCTCCTCGAGACACACTAGGAGTGCTTAAACTCCTAGCAGTTCTTATGTAGGGGTTAAATTCAACATCACCAACGTAAACGTCATCTCCCGATGAAGGTCCCTGGTCAATGTCATGCTCTACGAGTAAGCTGCTTGTCTCGTCTTCGACTGCTCGACTGGCTCGGATGATCACTGGCCTCTTCACAGGAGTTCGGTATGTAGGCAGAATTATATGTTGACACGTTGATTCAACGATTAAGAACACCGATAGAACAGCCAAGATTAAAACAAGTTTACACATCTTGAATTAGTACTCGCTTGCGATGGCTTTTCTTGAAATGATGTCTCGGTTACCCAAAGCTCAGTATTTATACGGCGTGTTGAGGAAACTGAGGTACCTACTTTACCCGAGATGAGAAACCAGGAATATCCCAGAATATAATGACTAACTATTTTTTGTTTACATTAAACTTTCCGCTTGTCACAGATGAGAAGACGTTTACGAAGTATTGGTAGGTACATATAACATAGGTAAAATTATATTATATTTAAGAGAAAACTTTGTACCCCTTTTTAAGCATATTGCGCGCACGGAGGACTGTGAGATTTGGCATACTTAAAGTTTATATGGAGAAGAAGTGCAGAAACCTAAAATTACGGTCGAATTGCGACCACTATTAAAATAAGTAGATTTATGTTTTCAAATATAAAACGTTAAATATCTCGAAAACGGTGGGTCCTAGACAAAAATTGATGAAATTTTTCCCCCCCTTTTAAGCCTCCGCTACAAATGGTTTATCTATAATATGCTAAGCTGTGACTCCGTAAAGCGCACCATAAAGTCACCACGACTCCTAGGCTACATACCAAACAAATCACAAAATACTAAAAATAAAACACTTAATTTATTGAAAAATGCACTGGCATGATCATGCCTACTGAATGATGCCTCGAAAAGTCTTGGCGACGCGTAGAGCTTGGTCACCAGAAAATAAACAACAACAACCGAACAAATTAATAAATAAATAAAAATTGAGCCGTCAAATGTATGGCAGATATTTATTTTGGATAAATTATACTTAGATAACAGCTGTTTACAGTAAAGTAATAGGTACTCACACACACCATAAGCCGTATAATATTAATATTTTAGCACTTGCTGACTTGGTAAGCACATCGAGTAGGTAGGTAATTTTCTCAGCGTCAATCACAATTACATCGCAGAATGCTGACTAGTACGTTGTTCTAGCATAGATGGGATAGCGACCGGGCCTCTCATCCCAGGGGTACTTGGGACGCGGATTGAAAGGCGGCAACGTTGGCAAAGGAAAGTCCGATCCTGGTAGTCTGAGCGACCTTGCGTTACGACGATTGTATCCTGGGTGAGTCGGTCCCGTGTCGCTGCTTGAAGATCGACGGCTCCCACCTCCTCGAGACACACTAGGAGTGCTTAAACTCCTAGCAGTTCTTATGTAGGGGTGAAATTCAACATCACCAACGTAAACGTCGTCTCCCGATGAAGGTCCCTGGTCAATGTCATGCTCTTGGAGTAAGCTGCTTGTCTCGTCTTCAACTGCTCGACGGGCTCGGATGATCACTGGCCTCTTCACAGGAGTTCGGTATGTAGGCAGAATTATATTTTGACACGTTGATTCAACGATTAAAAACACCGATAGAACAGCCAAGATTAAAACAAGTTTACACATCTTGAATTAGTACTCGCTTGCGATGGCTTTTCTTGAAATGATGTCTCGGTTACCCAAAGCTCAGTATTTATACGGCGTCTTGAGGAAACTGAGGTACTTTACCCGAGATGAGAAAAAGGGAAGAACCTGACTAACCATTGTTTATTTACATTGAACTTTCCGATTGTGTCACAGATGATAAGGCGACTTTACGAAGTGTTGATACATAATAATTACCTATTAATAAAATATTTGTCTGAGAATGGCTATTTTGTATTGGAAATTTTTCCGTTGCTCAGTCAAAACAATGATAATACCTAGATAACTACGAAAACAAGGCCAAAGTAATAAGCGAATTTACTTTTTTAAATCGGCCCACGGATTATAAAACATAACTAGGTATTCTGTTTCGACCAGCTAGGTAATTGCGACACGTAATCGATACAGTTTTGTCAGTACAAAAATGTAAAGTTACAAGCCACGGAGGAGGGAAGGGAGTCACAAGCACATGAAGTGATGTCAAAATGTTTGTTACTCAATCACGCTTAAACGGCTGAACAGATTTGAATAAAATTTGGCACACAGATAGACTATTTCCAGAATAACACAGGATACTTTTTAACCCAGGACAAAAAACAGGGGTCAGAGGTGTTATGAATTTGTGTCTGTGGCATCGTAACTCCAAAACAAATGGGCCGATTTCAATGCAGTTTTTTAAATTGAACGCTAATTTAATCGGGTATCATCTTAGCTATGTTTCATGAAAATCCGTTATGCCGTTCAAAAGTTACAGCTCTTTTTTTAGTTGGAGTCGGGGGTTTTTGACGGTTAGGTTTATTATCCGTAGTGAAACCGCGGACAAAGGCTACTGGGTACATAACTAAAACAACTCAACCGTCGGATAATGCTTATTTATTTACAGTGTCTTTATAATAATACTAAACTTATATTAAACATAATAATTATCACCCATGATACTAATAATAACTTTATTGTAGGTATTGTAGGCATTTTATGAAAAGTTGAGGAGTCCGGGAGGTGGTTCCGGGGGCAAAAAGTTTGGTAACGACGCACTGGGGTCTGTGAACAAAAAGATTATGTAAATAAAACATAATCAGTATGACACAAAGGATAAGGCGCGTCGTTAATCTTCGTTCGCGCAGACACGAAAAGAGCGACGAAAACACCCGAAATTTTAAATGTGTTTAAAATCAACCTGACTACGATAACATGGCGCGCCTCTCCAAAATACAAAACGTTTGAAAGTACACAACGCATGTGTGCGTACTGCGACGGCCGTCAAACAAAAATAAATCCAAAGATTAGTTGCTCGGTAAGGAGATGTGACTAGAAACATTGAAACAGTAATTTGGAGGGACGCGCCATGTTATCGTAGTTTATCTCTAAGTCCCGATTCCCGTGCCGTTTGACACAATTTTAAATACCTCATATTTAAAATTATGTCAACTGCGCAGCTAAAATCGCCCAAAAAAGTGGTCTATCAATTTTAACAGAACTTTCTATTAAATAAAAATATAACTAAAGTTAAAACTTCATTATTTTGACAAGAGAATATAGACCTTTTTGCCATTTTGTTTTATGGCATGCGAACAACTTGCAAACTTAGGGTGGTAGACCAATTCTTTGGTCGATTGTACATAGGTAAGTCATATAAGTTGTTTCGTACTGTACATATTTAAATATTAATAACTTATTAATTTCACTCTTGTCCATCAAAGGTTGCCTGGAAGAAATCGCCGTGTGCGATAAGGCCGCCCATTGTACAATTTACTCATGTTCGTGCAAGTTTTATGTGTATTGTTTTACTGGTGTACAATAAAGAATATAAATAAATAAATAAATATTTTTGAGATACTTTTTTAGCGTAGAGGTCGCATGCGCAGAGCTCTAGTCTTGAATTCGATTACAAAATTGGGCACGAATGATGGTATTTTCTGACAGAAAATTCCCAATAAAACGCAAGAGGCTATAAATATTTTACGGGACTTAATACCTGCAATAGCGAAGTGTGTGTGTACAACTGTACTCCTTCGTCCAAACCTTTAGTTAATACAGAGATGTCTTTATTACATGCAGTTAAAAGTAGCTATGTATACCTATGGAGGATTTCGCCCATCTTGACTGCCTCATTGATCGAGTGGCTAGCGCGGCTGCTGAACGTGCGCTCCCGAGTTCGCTTCCCGCGTCGGGCAAAGTGTTATTGGATTTTTCTGTAAGGAAATTCTCAGTAGCAGCCCGGAGTAAGGAATCATGTCCGGTAGACGGCAATAACGGCATCGGCAAAATGCCGGTGTGCAAAAGTACATCTCTGCTTGCAGGTAATACAGCTTTGATGCTATTTATGTATATACAAGGACCAACTTTATTAGCGGAAGTCTTTTTCATATGTACTCATCATTATGAACAATTTTTTATTATGGAACCAACACGGAAGTCATTAAAGAAAAAATCTACTGTTCCATAAAAATAATTCAATATTATTCTACTAAATGTATGGAACAACAATCAGATTTTGAACCCCCGACAAAAAAGAGGGGTGTTATTAAGTTCGTAGTGTGTATCTGTGTGTAGCATACTAGCTCCAAAGCGGATGGACCGATTACAATGCAGTTTTTTTTATTGAAAGCTAGTTTAATCGGGTATCATCTTAGCTATGTATCACGAAAATCTGTTCAGTCGTTCAAAACTTACACCTCTTTTTCTAGTTGGAGTCGGGGGTTTTTGACGGTTAAGTTATTCTATAGTAAAAGTTGTTCATAATTATGAGTACTTTATCCTCTTAAACGGACCTCCGCTAATAGTTGGACCTTATATGAATTGGCGAAATCGCCAATATTAGGTACTAACCCATTTTCTGAGGCATCGGGAACGGCTGTGTGGCCATCATTGACGGTGTAGGCAACATTGATTTCACACCTTGTTGCTGTAACATTGACTTGACACCTTGTTGCTGTAACATTGACTTGACACCGTGTTGCTGTAACATTTGAGACTGCTGTAACATCTGCGGTGTTGGTTGCATCATATTCGAGGGATGTTGCTGCATCATGCTCGGGGGTTGCATCATTTGTGGCGGTTGCTGTATCATATTGGGGGGCTGTAACATGTTTGGGGGTTGTTGCTGCAACATGTTAGAAGGTTGCATCATCTGCGGGGGCTGCATCATTTGTGGAGGTTGCTGCATTAAATGTGGTGGTTGCATCATGTGCGGTGTGAGCATGGTCTGTCGTATGATGGGCGGGGGCGAGCCGGGGGGCGGGGGCGGCGGGGGCAGCGCGTCCCACAGCGGCACGTGGTCGGCGTGCGACGCCGGGCAGGGCCACGCGCAGCCCAAGCGACGGGACTTCTTCTTCTGAAAAAAATAAAATACAAGGTCAGTGTCGGAAAGCGTTTATAAGGTCTTATTTCACTGCAAAATATTGTAAACCTAGTCTCTATGAATGGTATAGAATTCATTTCTAATATCAAATTAAAGCTGCAGTATATTCAAAAATTATGTAGGTATTAAGATCTGGCGGCGCGGGCGCGGTGACGCAATACGCAATGCGTGTGTATGTCAGAGTAGCCGAGCCCGCCAGGTCATGTGGTGGCGTTCGTGACCTTAGTGCCATTCATAATCATAGAGGAATAAAGGTTTTATTCAAACGGAAACCTATTTTCATTGATTTTGAAAACATAAAAAAAAGTTGAATTTTTTTTCTGGTTATAATTATTCAATAGTTATATAAGTGTTAAAAAATTAACTCAACGAATTTTGTGAAACATTAAGTCAAGTAATATTGAAATAATTTGTATGAAACAACAGCTTCTTTTTTGCGATTTCAGTTTTCTTGCCATAGTTAAAGTTGTTCATAATATTGAGTACAACAACTTCACGAAATTCTAAGAGTAATTTTTTTAACACTGACAAAGCCGGACAGAAAATGTAGGAAGGCCACGCATAAGTTACATGAGCCAAATAAAAGAAAAGGTTGCTGTCATGTCGTATAGGGAGGTTAAGGAGACTGCATTGGAGAGGGAAAAATGGAAAGAGCTGCATCAGCGACACCGACAAGAGTGGGGCTCTTAAATTTCAAGAAGACAAATAGTTGTTCTGGGTCTTGATGTTTGTGCATTATGTATATTTGTGTTTATAAACGCACAGAAATAATTCTTACAGTGAGGCAACGATATTTAATAAAAAACTAAAATATAATGTACCTTTATAACAGGCGGTTCTTCAACGTCTGAGTCCTGTCCAGGCTTGTATCCGTCTGCGAAACTCACGCGTTTAGCACCACGAGTCTCTGGCGGCGCCTTACTGCAACATTAAGGTGACCAATTGAAAATTTAGAATAGAATAGATCTTTATTTCATGTAAACCAGATACAGGCACTTATGAAATGTCGAGACTCTAGGTTCCAAATAGTAGGTCCTACGGAGACGAACCGGCAAGAAACTCCATGGAAACTCTTTTAAAATAATAGATTATAATTTTGATTAGTACATAATGATGAGAACAACCCCTTAAAGGGATTGGGACTACAAAGGTAGGATTCCAATCTCTAGTTATTAATTAAATTATTAAGTACTTACACCACTAATATCCCTTTCTCGGGGCCATCTTTATCAGCATCCGTCTCATCTGTATCTTTTGCTACTTCACCAAGAACTGTAAACATGAAGCATTTGTAAGAAACTATAATCGTTATTATTCTATGTACGGTATCCAAGATATTTATCGCATTATACAGGGAGGCGACGGTATTACATTAAATGACACCACGTAGTAGTATCACGTTCTGTGACATCGTAGATTTATACCAAATATGTGGTTTCATTTAACCCGTGATATAGTCGTTGCAACCCTGAATACTAATTTAAAAACATTTCGTATGTGACAATGAACTTTGTATGAAGCAATCCATACGGCATTTTTCGAATTAACGTGACAATATCTGCCCCTCACTATGATTTCTCCTGTATTTATTTATTTATTTGTATAAAAGTACACATAACACAAACATTCTTAAGATGCAAACATAAACTCATTCGAGTTTACCGTGCATCAGTGTCATCGACCATAGGTATATAAAGGAAAAAAAAACACAAAGTGAGGTAATTGTATAAAAGTAGGTAATCAATAAAACAGTGAGGGTAGATAACACACAACAACTGTGTGTATGCGAATATCAGTGACTGCGCTAGCCGTCTTTGTAACAAAGTAGTGGTGGAAAGTATTTGAACAACTACAGGATGCACCTTTATATGAAAAAAAAAAAAAAGTATTTGTCGTGTATTTTTTAATGTCGGATATTTGTATTTATATTTTGCAAGAAATGTTGTTTTAACTTAAATCGAGGTATCGAGGGTACAGTTTACAAACATACATGTCACATGCACACACACCCAGACCCGGAACAACTATCTGTAGATCATACAAATATTTGTTCCAAGCGGCGATCGAACCCGCGGCACGTAGCGCAGACAGCTAATCGCTTAGCCACTGCGCCAACCGTGTAGTCAAAGATCATTCAAAAGCATAATTATAAAATCTATCTCCATAGTAACCTGATGTCCTCAACGCCTGGTTGATCCTGTCATCCAGCGAGCTGATGTGTGTGGTCGGTGCGTCGTCCTCGGCGGTCGCGGGTTCGATATCCGTGGCGAAACAGTTGCCGTACTGCAGGCGGTCCGACGCGCCGTACATATCCTCGTAGGCTTCATCGTAGCTACTAAACTCAGGAGACAAATTTGTGACAAATTAATAATTTGTGGTTTTCATGTATACAGATTTTTTTTTTATGTAGTGCGCATAATTTGTGGAGTGATTCAGTGTCCGTTCGTAAATACAACCGCAGCATTGGGATACACTTTAAAACAAAACGAAAATTCGACTTAGTATGGGGGACACGCATAATAGCGCAAGCCATACAAAATCAAATAATGTAGCGCAAGCCATACAAAATCGATAGTTGTACACATTTTGAGCACGAGAGTAGAACTCCGGCTTTGATACGGCAAGCAGTTTATTTTGTATAAAATCACAAAGTTCACCTAAATCCGACTCCTAAAAATGACAAAAAAATATATTTAAAAACAATTAAACTACTTATTTGAGTGTTGATTACTATAAATAATTATACAGATAGTACTACTTTTTTACACAAGTTTTCGTCGATTTACTTTAAATAAATGTAGAGTTATCACATTTTTCTTTCTCTTTTTTTTTTTCTCCACAATAATGGCGTATTAGATTATGATTTCTAGACTAAACAATTGCATAACCATGCCTTTATCGATAGTATTAAAATCACAATCTAATTCCGCGTTATTCGAAAGTTATCGGTCATTTTCTTGTTTTGGTCAGGGTTGTCTCTTATAACGCGGCGCACTACATAAAAAAATATCCTGTCAGTAAAAAATAACAGTCACGAATTCCCGGTACTTCGCAGTGATACATTTCGCAAAATGTGCCGCGTCCCAGATGGCAAACATACTAACCCGCTGCTGTTATTCTCGCTTCTATTAGCGATAGTCTGTATCTGATACACCTCCTCACTGCGCATGTGGAAGTCGTCACCGCCGCCAGTCAACACGATATTCACCTCGCCCGGCTTCAAACCTGCTTATAAACAAATTGCATCAAACTGTCGGTCAGTTTCTTCATCAAAAGTAACAGCTAAAGTTTAACTTGAGCAGTATATATACAACATGTAAAATAATAAACGAAAGTCCTGAAATTAGTTTGTTTATAATTGACTATTGAATTTTTAAAGTATGTATTTTTTTCAAAATTTCGCCAAATTGACGGTTGATTGAGCCTAATAGAATTCGATCAAATCAGTAAGGGGCCGTTCATTAATCACGTGATGTATTTTTAGCATTTTTTATTCCCCCCCCCCCCCTCCCCCTTGTTGATACGTGGAGAGGTTTAAGACTAACCCCCCCGCCCCCACCCAACATCACGTGTATTTTTTAGTACCTATAAAGAATCTTAAATTTTTTAGAATATTATCTTTAAATACAGGTTTCATCAAGCCACTTTTGACGAAAGAATAAAAACACGTTATATTTTACTACACCCCCCTCGCCCCTCGTGATATGTCGAGATTTTTGCTATCCCCCCCTCCCCTTCAAGCCTCACGTGATTAATAGACGGCCCCTAACCGATTCTTACCAAACTACTTTCAAGGTTTTCGTTTATTATTACATGTGGTATAATATAGAATTATAAACAATATGTCATCTCACCCCATCGCGAAGGTCTCTGGTTGGTGTGGGGTGTTGGGGTGGCGGTGTCGTCCCCCGCGCGCCAGTCGCATTTGATCTCCCCCCGGGATCTCACTCGCACTACTGTCTCTATGCGTTGTGATTGCGACACGAAGAAGGGATCGACGCCCGTTGATGATGGGACAATCTGGTAAACATAAAATATGTTATTCATGATCTAAAAAAAATAAGCAGTGATAGCCTAGCGGTTGAACGCTTGCCTTCCATACAGTAGGGTCTGAATTCGAACCCGGCCCGCACTTCTGAGTTTTCACATCATGTGCGGATTAGAATTGGATTATCACTTGCATTAACGGTGAAGGAAAACATCGTGAGGAAACCTGCGCATCTGAGGGCCTCATAAAGTTCTCGATGGTGTGTGTAGTCCGCCAACCGACACTAGGCCAGCGTGGTGGACTAAGGCCTAACCCCTCTCATTCTGTGAAGAGGCCCGTGCCCAGCAGTGGGACAGTAATAGGCTGGATTTATTTATTTATTTATTCATGATTATTAAATATAGATAGAATATAGACCATTATGAGAACCTTAGACTATTAATATTCCTTTGTTTTGTAAAAGTAACTCGAGGGGATTGGCGCTGTTAGCCGAAATAGAGGTTCCTCCTAGTTAGACTCCAGATGCTAAAACTTTTGTGTACTTTTGTTTTATCATAGCACTTAACTGTAATGTAATCTAAGTAGTGTTTTTATGAAATAAAGCTTATTATTATTACTAAAATATTAAACATGAATGACATTTTTTCGTACCACTTGCTCAAAAAAGTGACATTCTATGCCACAAAAAGCGAACATAACAATAGTCATTTTTAATCTGTTAAAAACAGGGAAAGAAAATTGTACTGAATTTCATTCATCCTCTAGGGGGAGAATAGAATCCCTCGCTTCGCTCGTGATTTAAGTTTTTAACACCCTCGCTACGCTCGGGAGTAAACCTCGAGTCCTTCGTTACGCTCGCGATTTAAATCGTCACCCGCGACAGAAGACACTGCTTTATCCCCTTGGTTAATAATCTACTATTATTATGAATTATAATTTAATTAACAACAGCACGTCACCTACCTGCTTCGCCACATCACTCTGATACGCCATAGCGAGCTGCTCATACATCTCATAATTCCCTTGCTCATAGCTCTCGTGGAACTTATCATCTTCTTCCTCCTTCTGGTAGTTCTGGCTGGCGCTGATGACGTCATTGAAGCTGTAGTTAGAGTTCTGTGAAGAAGGTCGCAGGTGGCTGTCGTCTTTCTCGTAAGGAATGTCCTTGCTGGCTGAAGACTCCTGGGAGGAACATTGGGAGAGGTTCGACTCCTCAGGCAAGGGAGCCAGTTGGGGTAACGGGATGTTTATTTCTTGTGGTTCCTGGAAAATTGTTATAAATTTTTTATTGTATTTTGCGTTTTAAACAAGGTTATAGTCGGAAAGGGTGTATTTATCCCGGAGGGAGGTTATTGCACTCATCATTATGAACAACTTTTACTATGGAACCAACACAGCAATCGCTCAAAAAAATATCAGCTGTGCCATACTTTTAGTGGAGTAATATTAAATTATTTGTATTGAACAGTAGATATTTCTTTCGCGATTTCATGTTTGGTCCGTTGTAAAAGTTGTTCAGAATTATGAGTACAATAAAGAACTTTTGGCTTGATATACACTTTCCGCCGAGCCGTGTAGTATGTAACGACGGCACTTTACTTGGCGTCTTTGTTCAAATATTTACGTTATTTTTAGTGGATTAAAAACCGTAAAGTTAAATATTATAGATAATACGTACTTTATCTATGAAGGGAGAGGATGCGTTGTCTGCTAGTTTGTCATCATCGACCTGTTCTATGTGTGCGCAAGGCTCGGGGAGTTCCTGAAGAAATTATGTAATGCGTCTTTAAAAAATAAGTTCGTACCGCGTTCACAGCGCGTCCGAGTTGCATTTGACGCGCATCTACTGCGTTACAAATGTCGCCGTATTCGCTCTTACAGACTGGCAAAATACTAGCAGTATTATAAATACGTACCTTTTCTAAAGATGGTGAGTTGTCTGGTAGTTTTATTGCTGCGATAGTATCTATCTCCCTGTGATTGGTCTGCTCTGGCTGAGCTGGATGCGGGATTTCCTAAGAATAATTAATGAAGCCCAAATTAAAAAGTATAATTTTAAAAGAATTCATATTTTTATTCGATATACTTCACTTTTTAGTTATATATTTTCAACTTTGGACTTTAGACATGACATCGACAACATCATGGAAGTCAAGGTAGGAAGAAATAGAGAAAGAGCTCCTTCTTGGTCTTCACCAAGAAGGAGCAAAACAGTCCAGATAAAGGAAAACCTTGACGTCAAGACCTATAAAGAAGTGAACAATTGACAAAGACAGTAATGGAAAATTGACACTGACAAGAGTCAAGAATCGGTCTTACTAAAACCCAATATTATATCCATCACTTTCTAACGTCATATAACAAAAAGAGACGGGGCTATCTTAAAACCTAGGTTTTACAAAACTTACTTTAAACCATATTTTGTAATAAGACTGTTAATGATGAAAACATTTTAAAAATCAGTAAAAAAAAATATACAAAGAATCACTGACCTGTAACTGCACCTCTTTCTTAGTTTCCGGTACATCTGGTACCTCTGGCACATCCGGTAAATCCGTCACATCCGGTGCCTCGGCTACTTCCGGTGCCATCTCCGTAGCAAACTCCTTCTCCACGCTATGCAGTTGAAAGTCATCTTCCTTAACTACTTCATGCTCAACCAACTCTTTTTCTTCTATCTCTTGTTTTATATGAATATTGTTGCCAACGAAATCATTTTGTAACTCTTTTACGTTTATTATTTCTCTAGGTTTCTGTCGCCGCGGAGAGAAATCAACTAATTTCTGATTCTTCTCATCATCAGTTAACCTTTCAGTTTTAATATTATTTAGAATATTGACATCGAACAGTTCTTCGCTTTGTGTTGATTCAGAAGTTGATTGCTTCCGTTTTTTCTTCTTGACTTCGCTCTTTTTCTTCTTTCTTCTCTTCTCTTGTTCGGAGTCTGTTTCTGAACTGCTCGTGGAACTTGCAGAAGATGCTGATGATGAACTGCTGGGTGATTTCGCTTTAGCCTTCTTCTTTTTTTGAGCCTTCTTCTTCTTTTGTAGTTTTTTCTTGCGTAGCTTCTTTTCCTTTTTTCTGTTTTCTGTGAATGTGGTTAAATTTTTCACACAGAAAATGGAAGTGTTTGAAGTTATCTGAATGGGGTTTTACATGTCAAAACAAGGTTACGGAATTCATCTCTTTTTAGATGTAACAAAAAAGAAATAGGCTTTTTTTATTAACTTATCTCCTGGTGAATCCAAGTCTATGTTTAGTCCTATTAACCAAACCCTTGGTAATGTTCCCATGGGAGTCCACCACGCTGGCCTGGTGCAAGTTGGCAGACTACATACACTACCAAGAATTTTATGAAACCAAACATGAACTTGAATTTTTTTTTAATACCTATGTATAGTGTTTACCTTTCTCAATATCCTCATCTTCGGAAATATGTTTCTTTTTTTTCTTTAGCTTTTCTTTCGACTTCTTTAGAACCTTTTTACTTAGACGCCGATGCTTTGACAACTTAGATTTCGTTTTCTTTTTACTCTCCTGAAATAAACGCAAATTATTTTTTATTTATTTTTCCTCTTGTATTACTCCTGTATCGTGGGTACCGTTTACAAACATACATCTCACATGGCACACCCAGACCCAGAACAATTATCTATAGGCCATCGAACCCGCGGCACGTAGCGCCGGGACAGAAATTTCTGTTCAGCTTTATTTTAGTAATATAATTAATCATTACAAAGAACTTTATTGACAACCTGTGGAGGCAGTCAGAAGCCCAACAAGTCTAACAACCGGTCTAACCTTATTATATTAGTATTTTCCATAATCTCTGCTACTAGCTGTCAAGGTAGACTAAAATCCAACCTCAATATACTTAGGTAAAGGATAGACTGATGACGAATTAGTTTGGTAAACTGTAAACCCGTATAACAAGAGCAGGCCACACCGAGACCTAAACTACCTATTTTTAGACACAAAATCAAATAGTTATCATTACTTTGGTATGTCCAAGACTCTTACCCATCTCCTTACAGAATCTCAAACATTCGCGACACACATCGATTCCCATGCGAGGGCTTGTGACAGATAGTTAATAAATATTCTCCTGTAAATGTGCACCTAGAGTCTCGACATTTCATAAGTGCCTGTATTTAGTTTACATGAAATAAAGATCTATTCTATTCTATTCTCCATACCTTAGCCTTCTTCCTTAACGCTTTCCTTCTCTTCTTAGCCGTGTCTTCGCTGTCCGACACAGAGGTCGACGAATGCTTCCTTTTCCGGAGTTTCACCTTATCTGCTTTTAACTTCAGTTTACTGTGGCATTGGGAAACAGAACTGTTAATAAAATTCATACAGTAATGTAAGTATTATTGTATCTTTTGTATTTCTGGTGTAGATATAAACTACGATAAAATGGCGCGCCCTTGCAAAATTCAAAACGTTTGAAAGTATTTACAAAGCGCCACCAAGACTCACAACGCAAGTGTGCGTACTGAGACGGCTGTCAAACTACAATAAATCCAAGGATTTGTTGCTCGGTAAGGAGATGTGACTAGAAACATTGAAACAGTATTTTGGAGGGACGCGCCATGTTATCGTAGTTTATCTCTACGATCGGCCAGAAAAGTGGTCTATCAGTTCGACGTTATTAAACAAAAAGAATGAAATCTACCTTATAACAAAGCTAGTTTTGAGATATTTTATTTTATTTAACACTAGCGACCCGTCCCCGGCTACGCCCGGGCGCAATTTCTCTATTATCCTTACATTCAATATGAAAGTATTATACATATAAACCTTCCTCTTGAATCACTTTCAAAATCCGTTGCGTTGTTTTAAAGATCTAAGCATACATAGGGACAGACAGCGGGAAGCTACTTTTTTTCATACTATGTAATGATATAAAATATGAAACCAAACCTAATTGCAAAATCAACGAATATTATGAATTACGATATAAACTTTAAAATTAAATATCTCAGCTCAATATGGGTTGTATTCTTTTCGAATAACTACGTCCAATTTTAACAGAAGTATGTTCAGTAACTTACCTTTTCTCCATTTCCTCTTCTATATCCGACTCCTGGCTCCACCCCTCGCTGCTGAGCTTCATCTTCTTGGCTTTCTTCTTGTCCTCCATGTCTTCTGCCTTCTTCTTCCGCGAGTCCTGCCTGACCGGCGTGGTGGACCGAGGGGTGCCAGCCTTGGACTCGGACACATCCGGCCACACGGCTTGCATGAACCTGTAGCGGCGGTGTTTTGATTTAACACTGGGAAGTGGATATTTCGATAAAAAAAATGTGATTTAAAAAAATATAAAAATAGAACGAAATCTACATTTATTCTACATGGGATATAGTGCCAACAAGAGAGAAAAAATAGTCCAGAATTATATGTACGTTCAGTTTCTTCATAGTAACAGCGAAAGTAAAAATTTTGCCATCTTAATACAAACTCGCGACCCGCTTCGCACTACGATCCTTACATTAAATATGAAAATATTATGCATATAAACATTCCGGAAGAAATGCTTAAAATCATGGTGAAAACCGCATCAAAATCCGTTGCGTTGTTTAAGCGGAATTAACGGATATACAGACAGACACGCGGAAAGCGACTTTATTTTATACTATGTAGAGAAGACGGTTTTTAAACTGTCTTAAGTAATAATTTTGTTTGCTTTTAGCAAGTCTTGTAAAGGTTTTAAAATAACCTCTAATAAACCTCTTTTTATTATAATTATGACCTTAGAAAGTGACGGATATACTTAAAACCTGGGTTTTACTAGATTTGCTTTATACCATATTTTGTAATAAGGAGGTTACTGTTTAGACACCACTTTTTTTAATTACTAGATAAAATTTAAGGACGTGCCCTGCTCAGAATAAAGAAAAAAAACAAAAAAAAAATTGGCTGTTCCATACAAATAATTCAAAATTACTCAACTAAATGTATGGAACAGCTGATTTTTGTGTCACGATTTCAGGTTTGGTTCTTTTGGTAAAAGTTGTACATAAAGAAGGACAGAGGACGATCTTTAAAAATATCTGGTTATTAAGAATGATGGTGTATATTAGACTATCTTTACTATATAACGTAACCGTCAAAAAACCCCGAATCCAATTTGAAAAAGAGCTGTAACTTTTGAACGGCTGAACCGATTTTCATAAAACATAGCTAAGATCTTTAATGATTCCCGATTAAACTAGGTTTCAATAAAAAAACTGCATTGAAATCGGTCCATCGGTTTTGGAGTTAGGATGCCACAAACAGACACACAGATACAGAGATACAACGAGACACAGATGCACACTCCAAACTTATAACACCCCTTTTTTTTTTTTTTAACCCCCGACAAGAAAATGGGGTGCCTCTTTTTTGTCGGTTGTTAAAAAATTACGAATTGTCGAAATTAAAGTCTGTCAAATCGGATTCCGAAGACCTTGTGACGTTTCAACCGATGATGTAGAAAGGGGAATCAGTAGTTAAATTTAACTTTAACTGTTACTTTTGATGGAAAACTAGCTGTTTATCAAATTTTTATCATACCTCTGGTACTCCCTATCCAGGTAGATCTCCTCGCTGCGCAGTGGCGTGGTCGACCGCCTCTTATCGTTCATCAGAGGGGTCTCCGTCTGGCTGTCATCCGCCTCCCAATCAGATGCAGGTCCTAAGGACAGACTGGCACTCGTCTCCATCAAGCAGTTGGCAAAGCGAGGGTACCACGTACGGGTTTTCGGAAGTTCGACTTCAGGGATCCTGAAAAAATATTACAGATTTGATTTGTAATGGCAACCTTGTCAAAAAACACAAGGGCACACGAAAATCAAGGTGCCGCCAGTAAATCTTTATATTAATACGTGAAGACCAAACTTTGTACCCCTTTTTAAGCATATTGCGCGCACGGTGGAATGTGAGATTTGGCATAGTTAAAGTTTATATGGAGAAGGAGTGCAGAAAGCTAAAATTACGGTCGAATTTCGACCATTGGGCGCTCACTAGTAATATTTAACATACAAAGTCTCTGTTACATTTGTCTGTCCGTAAGGCCTTATCTGAAAATCTACTGAACAGGGGCCTAAAAAGGCCACATTGAGCAATTCATCAACTGATCTGCATAGTAACTGTCAAACAGATGATTACTGAATATGAACCTTATGCGGATGACATTAAGAGTCGTCAATTAAATAGATATTTTGACATTCATCATTATGAATCATATTGTGATTCATATAAAGCGGCCTATTTAGCCCCCCAGATTACTCAATGAAGAGGAATCGAGGAAGGTTTCTGTATATTTATTATTAATTGACTTTTCGTGTGTTTAACAAAAGAGAGCTTTTTTCACGTGTCACAGGAGACCACGACCCAGAAAACCTAGTTTATGTTATTTAAGAAATAAAACTGTTTTCATTGCTTAATGTAAGAAATGTTTAATAAAAGTTGATTTTTACACAAAAATCTGTAGTTTAATTTGATTTTATAACATAAATCGAGCTTTATATATTAGTGATTGATTTTATAACATAATTTCAAAGATGCGGGATCCCGCGCGTTGCGGGATTGCAATCCCTACTCACAGTATTGAAAGTTCACATTTTATTATTCATAATTTTATTTAACGAGAGTTTATTTGTTCGTAACAAGTTGTGGAGTAAGTTCTTGAATGAATTTATAGAGGTAGCAGTAACGACATCTTCTGGGAGGTTGTTACATTTAGTAGAGTAATATTGAATTATTTGTATGGAACAGCTGTTTTTTTATATTCAGGTTTAGTCCCATAGTGAAACTTATGAACGGATGAGTACAATAGCACCTTTAAGGGATTGGGACTAGACAGGTACGACTTCGTATAATAATTATGAATTAGCCGTACCGTAAATAAAAAAGTGTTCGTCCCGTCGACACTAGGTAAACTAGGGAGGGTCGCTAATAATATAAACTTACTGGTCGCAGCCATACACTCTGTCGACGAGACTCATCTTGCAAGTCTCTAGTTCTTCATAGACAACAGCGCGATCCTTCACGCATGCGCACAACTTGGGGTTCTCGGTAAACCAGATTTTAGGTGTGGTACGCGTCTCTCTGAAATTAAAGGGAAGATTGACCAAACAGACTTAAAACATTCATTAATTTCGAAATTACCTGTGCTCTAACGGCAAAGGTAAATAATGGTGCCAATTCTGTTGTTAACAAAATTAATCTCCTGTCTCTTTCTAACAAATAATCAATCGAGAGTTCCGTACAAACTTGTAGGTATGTAAATAGTTCAGCCATCAATTATGAAAACACCGATCATTGCTTTAACGAAAAGATAAACTGGATTGAGGGACAAACTCAACTTTGCCGTTGGAAAACTCTTGTCCCCATACATCGACATAGGTCACGCGAAGTTTACCAACTGCAAATAAGTTTAAAATCGCAATCTTTTATATACAGTCTGTCAAGAAAGTCATGAAAAGGATTTTGAAGGAACTAAAATTCTTCTTCGCTCGCAACCCTAAATAAGTACCGTAGGTGTCAGTTTGGGTACAACGATGTGTTTATTTTACTACTCTGTGTAGATTTTTTGTGATAAAAAAATGTTTTCGGCATTAATATATTAAAAATAAACAAGAGAATATACAAGTGGCGCCCTCAATCCTTTTCATGACTTTCTTGACAGACTATAACTACTACAATTTTTTTGCTTATTATATCAAATATATCTTTTAGAATAGTAAATATATTTATATTCTAAAGGAAGATTAATTCCAACTTTATTCTTACAAAGTGCTTATTTATCTGTTCTACCATTTTTTACATCTGTGGCTACATTGACACTTACCTGTAACATTTATTCCTGTCATGTCTAAACAGCAACGGCTGACAGATCTTGAGCACAAAGCTCCAAGTCTCCAACGAATCCACCGTTGACTTATTAAACTCACTCTCCACCTCCTTCTCCATAGACAATCTATAATTATCTCCCTTACTATCCCCAGACTTATAACTTGCACTCGACTTGTACCCACTTTCAGTAGACTTATAACCACTTTCTGTTGATCTATAACCATCTGAATAATCGCTTCTAGTTGATTGTAAGTCTCTCATTTTATCGTCCAGTTCTGGAGTCACAGAAAGCCTAGGATCTACAGGAGTACTGTCACTCTCTTTAGAAGGAGAATCGTATTCCACTAGTCCTTTATCTTGACTGGTGTCATCACTCATATCCTCTTGTTTAATCTCATTTATCACGGATTCTAAAAAGGTGTCGTCTGTCAATGCATCGTTAGATTCTTTGGTATTGTCAAAATCAAATATTTTCATGTCAATTGGAGAATCGTATATGTCATCTGTTTTGGCGACTGTCTTCGTCGCGAATTTTTCTATTTCTGAGCTTTCGTCGAACATGTCCAGAATTTCGTCTTCGTTGGGATCTATTTCGAATTTGATCGTATCTATTACAGGTTGTAATTTGTTTATTTTATGGACGGGAGTGCTAAGCGGACTGTCGGACACCTTTTCTTTTTTAATTTCTCGTATTATTTTCGGTTTACTTTCTTTGGGAATCGGTATCTGTTTTATTCTTTCGTCAAACTTGGGGCTAGCACCGCCCGTTTTGTCCTCGGTGTCCAATGACCAACTATCGCACACTAAATAATCACTTAAATTGACGTCAGTCTCCTTCGTTTCCTTTTCGCCTTTTTCTACTTTCTTTTTAACTTCTATGGGCGTCTGTTCTTTATCTTTCCTCTCATATTTCTCTTTCGGCCTATCTCTTTGTTTCTCTCTGTCATCTTTCCGTTTTTCTTTATCATCTTTCCTGTGGCTTGGGTGCCTTTTTACTTCTTTTTCGTATTTGTCACTCTTTCTTCTATCCTTTTCTCTGTCCTTTTCAATTTTCTTGCGATATTCCCTTTCTTCGGACTGCTTTGTCTTTTCAAATTCTTCTTTCTTGCGCTGAAACGGATTCTCGTATTCTGGCAAAATTCTTTGGTAGTCGAATTTGAATTCTCTACCTTCAGCTTTAGCTTTTTTAGCTTCTCTAATGGTTTCATCTAGTTTGGCTGGGTCTGTAAAGTTATTTATATTATATACACGTGTATGGATCATGTATTTTTAATTTAGTCAATTATTAAATTTATATTATATTTAGAAATCATTACTATCATCTATCTTCCACACAAGATAACACGAAACCAAAACTGAATATTAACTTGAAGCAAGCATTAACAAGGTGCTAGAGAATGGAATTAAGTAAAGTTTTAAAACAAGAAATGATTCCACGTATTGGACCAAATCCTTCACAATCACAATCCTTCAGAAACATGCAAGGTTTTTACATTTTTGATTTTTACATTGAAACCATTGAATCGTTATACATATAAAACGTTTCTTGTAGTAAACATTTGGCCCAACTCTGTAACATCTGAACACAGCCAAGGTTACTAGCACTTTATAATTTGGTCTTTATTAAAAAATCAAAAAACGAATGATTTTTTTTAGTATAAAATCAGATGTGTACATGTAGTGTGACGGCGCGTTTATGTTTTGTAGAATAATTTGTTTAGTACGAGTAATATGGCACTAACTATCCCATTACTGGAGTAATATAAACACTATAAGCAAGTGGTAGAGATAATAATCAGTATGGCTAATCAATAAAGGCTTTATTATTAATTTTGTCATACATTACCATATCTCGGCTTTCACTTTAATTAGGGAAACACGAGCCAAAGTTAAGGGGATTAAAGTTAACCTAGAGGGTTGGTAATGTTTTGAGATAATAATTATATTACGATTTTGGGATTATTGCGTGTGACCGTTTGGTCGTTTATATGTGAGTGATGTGGTAATTTGGGTTTCATTATCATGTTGCAAGAATTTTCTGACAATTCTGCAGATATGAGGATAGCTGCCTTCTGTAGGCTGCGAAATGTAAAAGGCGCTATGTCTAGTGTTTAAGATTGGTCAAGTTGATTACGGATTACACCAGTGGTGGATAATACTATTAAGACAATAGTGACTTTGTTTAAACACCACATTCGGGTAATATTATGGCTACTCTATGAGAAATGGTAGACTAAGGCCCTGAGCAGATGACGGACTTTTTGCCGCGACGATAAAGCTTATGGTATCCTATAAATCCGGTAAAGGTTATTGTCAAAACTCTTTCTTGATGGAAGGTAAAACCTATTTTAGCTAGTTGGGGTCCGTTCCGTCCAGCTATTACTTGCTCATTACCCTTTCGCAGTGGAAGTCCGGCTTTAGCCTAACCCTGGCTGTGCTCACACAATAGGAAATGAACACAATAATACACACTGTTAATGAAGTCGGTGCTAATGACTTGGGTGGCGTCGGGTCCCAACCGCTGGGCCGGCGGGCGCGTTCCAACCGCTCGTGCGCGCGTTTGACGCGCTACATGCGCATGCACACAAGCGAGAAAAGCACACCATGAAGTGGGGTTAGTGAACAAGCGAACATTTTTGGTGTTTTTAAGTCGTAGATAGGAAAATATACAGGGTGAAATTGAAAACATTGTCGTAATTTAAACAGCGTGTTATTTTCATTTATAGAAATAAGGAACTAAGTTTAAGAATACTGAATTTGAAAGTAATATAATATCAGCTGTTCCATAATATATTTCTATCGGGTGAAATTTTTCATTGAACAGCAGACTTTTTGACGATTTCACCTTGTATAGAGCAGATGCAATGAAATTTTGTTGACATGGTCACTGTTCTCATCAGTTCCAACAAGAGATAATGTATCTGTCAAACACAGGTATTTGCCAGGCTTTTTCAGACGTGCATGTGGGGACAATGGCTCGACATAAATAGTCATGTATTGAGACATTAACTCACCATTCCCCATCAAAATATCACGAAAATAACGCTTAAGTAAAGTTAAGTATCAATATAGCTACGGCATTTATCGCATGATATATTTTGATTGGGCATAGAGATCAAGGGCCATAGGGAAAAAGCTAGAAATAGCGTGCAGTGCAAACTTGCAAATTAGTTGACAGGCAAACATAGGCATTACTGTTATTTGGATCCCTTAACTAAGATTAACATCCACCATTATTATGTAATGTTTACTAAAATAAAATATTATTATAAACTTATACTTTATTTACCTATCACACCCTAATTTTACCCCGACGGTAAAAAAAAGTCACCCGGTATTACCACTATTAAAAATAAGAATATTTATTTACTATTTTTTTATTTATTAAGTCGATTTTCATTAAAATGTAAGATAGATGTCTTTAAAATTTCGCGAATAGTACACATTAACTGGTCTTAATCGCAAGTAACTAAATATTATGCGATACCCCATGTTTCCAGACGTTTCGGCCGAATTCCACCGGTTTTTATATACGGTTTCTTTATTTTTTACACGCTATTAAGACCTGTACAGTATCAAAAATATAGCATAGCATACGCAAAACAGTGATTATTGATGCACAATCAACCAGGCGCGGATACAGAGGGGGGCAATGGGTGCACTTGCCCCCCCCTGACTCCGACCAAACACATTATTATGAACATCTTCGCTAGAGGCGTTTGTTTTTTCTCCATACAAAAATACAAGTAATGGAACGTTATCCGGTTTCCGTAATAAGTCAAATACAAGTATTACAATAATATTTATTTATTTATGTTTTGTTCAGAACTAATCCCCCCCCCCCCCCTATACGAAATCCTGTATTCATGCCTGCAAGCAACTTAACAACTTCAATAAAACAAAAATAGCCCGCAGCTGAAGCTTCTCAGGAGGATTGTTGACGGTCGTTTAAAAAAATTAAATAGTTTTTGAATTCTGCTGACCAAAACTTTATGTTAGTGCTAGGAGGGTCATGTTCTAAAACGATGACGCCAACAATCATTCTGGGTATCGACAGGACAAACAGACGCCAAAGAATGGGTTTCGGTAGCTTTCGTTTGAATTTACCTTAGAGTATTAAAGTATAGAGTGATCTTAAAGGAGTATGAGCCGTGAGTATGAACAACGCAGCCGCAATACGAACTCCGCGTTCATAGTTCGATCGACGAGTCGAGTAGGTTCCCGCAGGGTAATCACGATGCACGCTCGTAATTGGAATCAACTCAATTTTGACACTACAAAAATGTTCATTGCGTTGTTCCAATAATTGTCGAGCGGAGTAATTTTAAAACCATACTGCGTAATGTAGTTTATTGGACTGTCAAAATTGAATCGATTCCGATTGCTAGTGTATATCGTGATTACCCTGCTAGAGCGAAAAACTTAGTGTTTAGTCTTAACATTACATTACTCTATATATTTTATACTCTAAGGAATTTACACATTTAAAGTTATTATACCGGATTGAATTAGCAAAGAATTCTCGACATAACTATTCATACACCATCCACTCACTTGACTGCAGTGATTACCTTTATTTGGTTGAATTGAAGTTAGCAGATCTTTTATCCAACTTTTTTAACCCCCGACAAAAAAGAGGGTGTTATAAGTTTGTAGTGTGTATCTGCCTGTCGCATCGTAGCTCCAAAACGGATGGACCGATTTCAAAGCAGTTTTTTTTTTATTGAAAGCTAGTTTAATAAGAATCATCTTAGCTATGTTTCATGAAAATCTGTTTAGTCATACAAAAGTAACAGCTCTTTTTCTAGTTAAAGTCGGGGGTTATTGACCGTTAGGTTATTCTTATTTGAAACATAGTACGTATCTCCGAAAGCTAGCGAACATTAGTAATTAATGTCGAATCTCATTATTTGGCCTTTGTTTGTCCTGACTGTAATTATGACCATGCGCAACACAAATTATTTAATTATTTTCTTTAAACATCAGAAAAATAAAAGTTTCAACTTACCCAAGAATGACTTGATAGGGGGCATAGCCTTGGTGGGCATAGCCTTGTCACTGGCAGAAGTCGGACATATGAGCCCGAGGGGTATACCTAAATCCACCAGCTCCATCTTACGCTTCATATCCTCAATTTCTATGAGAGTACGCTTTTGAAGTTCTGTGTATGAGTCTGAGGGAAAAATAAAAGGATTGTGACACTATCATGCTTTTTTCCCCAAAAACTACCACTTTTAAGAAAACATTTTTTATTTGTTTAATTAATTGCACAACACCGGAGGGAATGAGCCACAAAGAATTTCCTAATAGAAAATCTCTTAGGTTGCCTTACTGTCAGATTAATTCAATTACCGTCACGGAAATCACCTGTTTTCCTTCATAGCAGTGGCGAAGAGTCCATACAACCCGATTCCCACCGGCTTCCCTTTAAGAATTGATTAGTGCACAGACCAACGTTATATTATATTATTTACTCATCCAACTGACAAAAAAAAGGCTTGTTATTCAGTTAGTTCGAGCTCTTCCAGACATGACTATAAATAGATTACCTACAAGAGACGGTATGGATTTTTATCTTGCAGCATTAATTGCAGCAATTTACGAGGGTATTTTTGGGACGGCTTCCCCTTTTTAAATTGTCACCCTTCGCCACTGCTTCATAATTAGTCTTTAGGGGTTATTTTAAGAGCCTAGCTCTTGTGTGGAGTAATCGCTCTATCCTCTGCCTTCGTTTGGCCTCTTGATATGATTTGATTCCTACTTTCTCCTTCACTTGTTTTAATAAGCATCGTCTAGGTCTTCCTATTCATCTCTTTACTTAGACTTTTCCTTCTAAAATTGTCTTAAAGAAATTGTCTTATAGAAATTGTTGTGTCATATCAAGTGGCCAATCATCTTTTCTCTCCTTATTATCTATGGTTCTCAACAGTTGTTTGCAGTAGCGTGAACTCCATAAAGACAAACAGACACTGCCTTCCCTAATAAAATATAGTATTAAGTAATACAAACGTTAATATGTCTGTAATAGCAGTTAATTTAAGTCTTAGGGTGAGGTGGCCAATCACAAACATCATTTAACTTGACAATACAACTCTAAGTTGTTTTTGCTTACCCTGTAAGAAATGTCTGTGCACGTGATAGATTATATACACAGTAATGATTAACAATTAATATTGTTGGTACGAATCATTTCATAGAAACATCGATTAATTAGTTGGTAGTTAAATATTTAACTACCTACTAATAATTATAATCGATACTACAATCGATGTTTCTATGAAATCATTCGTACCAACAATATTAATCGTTAATTGTTACTGTGTATATAATCTATCACACGCCACTGGGTGTTTGTTAACATACCTTGTAAAATTCTCCTGGCAGCTCCAGGCTTGGGTGGTTTCGGCGGTTTTTTTTGTTCACCATCTTCAAGCTTAGGAGTGACTTTGGCTCCAGTGAGCTTGCCGATAAACACTGCGCCTAAAACAAACATAACAAAATGTATTCTGACCTGAAAGTTTAAATAAGTAAACTGAATTGCAGGATGCCGATGTAGTTTTTTTTTTTAAATCTTAATTTACAATGACCAATCATGAAATCGCAAAAGAAAATTGGCTGTTCCATACAAATAATTTCAACTAAATGTATAGAACAGCAGATTTTATTTTTCGCGATTTTGTCTGTCATATAGTAAAAGTTGTTCATAATGATGGGTACAATAACCCGTTATAGGGATTGGAACATGAAAACAGATAAACCTGCTGTAAAATAGAGCTGAAAATATGTTATGAAACTGAAATACATACTTCCTCCACTATTTGCTTTACCAACTGTAACTGGTGTGATAGGAGTAGCCTTCTTTTGAATAGAGAATGCTCTCAATCTCTTCTTGGCATTCTCTACTCCTTTTGATGAAGGAGCTAACTTGAAGCCAACTGACGGCTTCGGCGTGACAGCGGGCTGGAATATAATATTAATGAACCTTGATATTATGACGTATGAATAGATTATATTTACTGTAAAGTAACGAAGGGGCTCGTAGCTACAGTGCAGATCACTGGATAAGTGAAGTTAATCAACGCTTGCTGTAGTCAGCCTTGGATGGGTGACCATTTCTTCATGAAAGCAAGTTAAGCAGTTGATCCTGGTTATTATAATAATACCTATGACAATCATTATGGGAGTCAGCAGACAAAAAAGTTTGACAACTGGTTTAACCTTGCGTGCCTTACAGTAATTGGGGGGTGGAGGTCAGATGGCAGTCAATCTGTGTAAAATGCTGATATTCAGTCGCATCTGGTTAACCTGGGAGCTGACCCCAACTTAGTTGGGAAAAGACTAGGCAGATGATGATGTTTACTGTAAATTCTTTACATCACAACTTTGTATGTACTACTAGCTAATGAGTAGATACGACATGCATAAAAATAAATAAATAAATGTTTACAAATTAGGCATAAGAAACTAAATTGCATATCAGTTTTTATTGCAAGGTGCAATCAGTTTGGCGCCATTATGCATTGTGAACTCTATACATACTAGGTTTACCTACACAGAATTTTATTTTCCAAATAAAACAGACAGCTAAATAAAGTATGTAACAATGTTTGTCTCTAATCAGCACTGCACTGCTCAAATCAAGATTTATTTGCCGAAAACCTACCTTGTTGGGTATGATGTTGGAAGTCCCTGGAGGCAACGGCTCATCGGAGTCCTGGGACTCCGATCCCGGCTTTGTTATGCCTTCTGTATTCATTTCTAGGATTAAACCATTCAGGTTAATCAAAATATAATATGCATTAGACCATCGCAACTACGTAAAGTTGCTGATATTCACTTCTCATATTCAATATAAAACAAACATAAAATGAAGAGTAGAAGGTGTAGAAGGTAATGTAGTATTCAATCCAAAAAAAATATTTATTTGTAACTACGATTTGTAACCTCGAATAGCAAATGACAACCACAGATTAATATATTTGTACTAGGTAATGACAACTTGCTAACACTCAAACAAAATAATTGACATTTAACATACATTGGCTACGTTCAGTAATTCAGTTTTCGGTGCGAAAGTCACTCGGGCGAATGTCGCTCGCTCATCGGGAATAATTGAACGGCTTCGAGCAATCCACAACTGCGTTACGCGAGTGACCAATCGAACGACTTCAAAATATCTGCTGTATCCTATGACTACAGTCATTGGTCAGTGGTTAGCAGTGCGACCGAGTGCGACTTTCACCCTCCTATTTCACGGAGTGACTAGAGCGATCGTCCGACGACGCTCGCTCAAATAACTGAACGGTTTAGTGTGATCGCCCGCCAGCGTTGCCAGATGTACGAGAAATCTCGTAACTTTACGAGATTTACCAGATCTGTACGAGAAACGAGAAAAATAAAAATCTCGTACACTTTTTTACGAGATTTAACAATGTTGACTGCCTGCGTCACGTATAACCCAAAAACACTAAGTCTATGCAAAAACATTATAATTTTTTTTTTTTAAAAACGATCGACCTAACACATCACTAGATTCATTTCCTCATTGGCTCATCACTAAATGTATCTTTAGTCGTTGACCGGGGAATCCCCACTGAGATGTATTTTTTGTTGCTAATTATTCAGTGGTTAATTTAACATAACGAGTAGTGACAGTGAATCTTCATCTACTCCACCTAGTAAAATAACAGAAAAGGGAGGAGGGACTGCAAAAAAAGCAGGTAACATTTAAAATAATACTTTTACGAGATTATGTATTCAAATTACGAGATTTTTGACAGCCCTTTTACGAGAAAAGAAAGTCGCCATCTGGCAACCCTGTCGCCCGCGTCGTCGAGCGTCGTCCGGCGTAATAACTGAACACACCCATTTAGGTTGTCCTATGTCTATGCATTTAGGCTATATGCATAGAAACATTATATGTCATTGGCTACGTTCAGTAATTCAGTTTTCGGTGCGAAAGTCACTCGGGCGAATGTCGCTCGCTCATCGGGAATAATTGAACGGCTTCGAGCAATCCACAACTGCGTTACGCGAGTGACCAATCGAACGACTTCAAAATATCTGCTGTATCCTATGACTACAGTCATTGGTCAGTGGTTAGCAGTGCGACCGAGTGCGACTTTCACCCTCCTATTTCACGGAGTGACTAGAGCGATCGTCCGACGACGCTCGCTCAAATAACTGAACGGTTTAGTGTGATCGCCCGCGTCGTCGAGCGTCGTCCGGCGTAATAACTGAACACACCCATTTAGGTTGTCCTATGTCTATGCATTTAGGCTATATGCATAGAAACATTATATGTCATTGGCTACGTTCAGTAATTCAGTTTTCGGTGCGAAAGTCACTCGGGCGAATGTCGCTCGCTCATAGGGAATAATTGAACGATCCACAACTGCATTACGCGAGTGACCAATCCGGACCAATCGAACGATTTTAAATTATCTGCTGCTGTATCCTATGACTACAGTCATTGGTCGGTTGATAGCAGTGCGACCGAGTGCGACTTTCACCCTACTAATTCACGGTAGCGATGGGTAACTAGCCGAAATTTCAATAACTTAGCTAGCCGGCTATTTGTGGTACCATAGCCAGCTATATAGCCAGCTACTCAGCTATTTTGGCTATTCAGATAGCTTTAGCCGGGATACGTAGGATAGCTAAGTGGTTGCCGATCAACTGCCCCGCGATTAGTACGTTCGATCCTCGCCGCGGTAACAAGTTTAGAACTGAAGACAAAAAATTAAAAATTCTGACTTTTGTTTATTTTATTTTATACTTCCTTGAAAAGAAATGAATTTCCCTCGTGACTAAGTATTAATTTATTATAATAAATTAAAACTTTCGAAAATCTATGATCAATTTATGTATTTTATAGCGCCATCTATATCTAAGGGGATAAATTATGAAGCATTTGTAACATCAGCATTCAGCTCTGAATACTTTTATTGAATGAACAACAATACAAGTAAACTGAAAGATACCATAGATGTCGCGCTACTCCAATAAGTATTTGATCGATTTACTAGACCTTTTATCATATAAAAGCGTTAGCATAGGAAAAGAAAAGAATTTCCCTCGTTACTAAGTATTAATTTATTATAATAAATAAAAACTTACGAAAATCTATGATCAATTTATGTATTTTATAGCGCCATCTATATCTGAGGAGATAAATTATGAAGCATTTGTAACATCAGCTCTTACTTTTATTGAACGAAGAACAAAACAAGTAAACTGAAAGATAAACCATAGATGTCGCGCTACTCCAATAAGTATTTGATCGATTTACTAGACCTTTTATTATCTAAAAGCGTTAGCCGGCACACATAGGAAAAGAAATGAATTTCCCTCGTGACTAAGTATTAATTTATTATAATAAATAAAAACATTCGAAAACTATGATCAATTTATGTATTTTATAGCGCCATCTATTATATCTGAGGGGATAAATTAAGAAGCATTTGTAACATCATTCAGCTCTTACTTTTATTGAACGAAGAAATAAACAAGTAAACTGAAAGATAAACCATAGATGTCGCGCTACTCCAATAAGTATTTGATCGATTTACTAGACCTTTTATTATCTAAAAGCGTTAGCCGGCACACATAGGAAAAGAAATGAATTTCCCTCGTGACTAAGTATTAATTTATTATAATAAATAAAAACATTCGAAAACTATGATCAATTTATGTATTTTATAGCGCCATCTATTATATCTGAGGGGATAAATTAAGAAGCATTTGTAACATCATTCAGCTCTTACTTTTATTGAACGAAGAAATAAACAAGTAAACTGAAAGATAAACCATAGATGTCGCGCTACTCCAATAAGTATTTGATCGATTTACTAGACCTTTTATTATCTAAAAGCGTTAGCCGGCACACATAGGAAAAGAAATGAATTTCCCTCGTGACTAAGTATTAATTTATTATAATAAATAAAAACATTCGAAAATCTATGATCAATTTATGTATTTTATAGCGCCATCTATTATATCTGAGGGAATAAATTAAGAAGCATTTGTAACATCAGCTCTGAATACTTTTATTGAACGAACAGCAATACAAGTAAACTAAAAGATACCATAGATGTCGCTACTCTAGTAAGTATTTGATCGATTTACTAGACCTTCCCTATAAATCCTATATTATTCACTTACGATGATTTGAAAATGACTTGCATTCGAATTTCAGTCATTCGGCAGATTGTTATTATTGAAAAAAAAAAAAAAAGAAAATAAAGTGTAGGTGAATAATAATTAGTGTAAATAATAGGTAATTATAATTTAACGTCACTCGATGCGGCTTCTGCTGTAAATCCAAGGACTAATGGAGTATTTATAGTTCAATGTGAAAACCAGCGCTATCGGGTTGCTCGCAGCGCGGCAGCATATGCTGAGCGGAAGCCTTCTGGACACAGCTGAGACCTACAATCCATTTTATTTAAGATTTTTTTAATTTCTGTTTATCATGTTTTTATTTTTGTTTTTCTGTTATCTAACCTTTAAAATCGTTTTTGTGCCGTGTCCAATCAATACGTTTTTCATTTTTTTTCATTCTTTTCTTTCTTTCATATTCGTACATATGAATGAATACCGCGGCGATCGCGCGCGCCCCACCCCGTTGGCTACTACAGCTACTATTCAGCTACGGAATGAATGAAGATGGCGGCGATCGCGCGCGCCCCGCCCCGTTGGCTACTACATAGCCGTTAGCTATTAGTTAGTCAGGCTACGACTGGCTACGACAGCTACGTCAGCTACGCGCGGCTGCCCGCTACCCAGAGTAGCCAATAGCTAGCTATCGTATTGACGAATATCATAGCCGTGGCTATTTTGTGAATAGCCGTTATTTGGCTAGTTATTTGAATAGCTACCCATCTCTAATTCACGGAGTGACCAGAGCGATCGTCGGACGACGCTCGCTCAAATAACTGAACGGTTTAGTGTGATCGCTGTTGGTTGAAATAGTTTCAAGCTTAGAGGTTACAAGCAATGTAATCGGATCGTACCTACTTAGAGAAAATCTATGGTAGTTTGTTTTTGACAGGGCTTTTGACTTCTGTCTTTATCTCTGTCCTGATTTTCTTTTACAATGGTGTAAGCAGCTAATTCTAGTAATGGTACTTAATAAATAACATATAGAGTGATTCTTTGGTTTTTCTTAATCAGAAATCCATAAACCTCAATAGGTTATGGGCCCAGTCATGAAAAACTAAATTTACAGGCGAAGTCGAAACAGTTGATAGAGGATAGCAGAAAACAAAAGAAACAGAAGAGAAGAAAAGAAACAGAAGAAGAAAAGAAACAGCAGAAGAAAAGAAACAGAAGAAGAAAAGAAACAGAAGAAGAAAAGAAACAGAAGAAGAAAAGAAACAGAAGAAGAAAAGAAACAGAAGACGAAAAGAAACAGAAGAAGAAAAGAAAAGAAAATGGACAGAAGAGATGGTGCAATTATTCTGAATAACAACAACTGGCCATCGTGGCGATTTCAGATAACTGTTGTACTAAAATCTAAAGGATGGTATGATGCACTGATGAAGGCTCCAACACCTAAAGATGAGAAAGAAGAAGAAAGAGATAGAAAGGCACAGGAAATAATAGTAACAAGAGTAGAGGAAGGAATACTCACTTATCTTATTCCATGTAAGTCAGCATATGAAATGTGGGATAAATTGAGTACAATATTTGAGGCGAAATCGAAGGTTGGTGTACACCTTATTCAACAGAAGTTTTATAACTTGCAATACGAAGGGCCTATGGCTGTATTTATTGCTAAGACAGAAGAGATTGTCAACCAATTGAAGTCTGCAGGAGAAACACTGTCAGAGAAGATGGTAGTTACCAAGATAGCAATGAGTTTACCTGAGAAATATCGACATTTCATCTCGGCTTGGGAGTCAGTTAGCGAGAGTGAACAAAATTTGAAGAACCTGACAGCTAGATTGTTGGTTGAAGAGGAGCGGATAGGAAAGGAAGAACCACCGTCATCAGCTCTTGTAGTAAGAAGGAATAACGAAAATGCTAATGTGGATAAATCAAAATTTAAATGTTTTTTGTGTGGTAAGGATGGTCATTATAAAAGAGATTGTAAGGTGAGAAAGTGCAACTATTGTGGTAAACAAGGTCATGTTTATATAGACTGTAGAAACAGGCAAGGTAATAATTCGCATAACGCTTTTACAGTAAATTCAGATTCGTCACATAGTGACTGGATTTTAGACACAGGAGCTAGTGAGCATATGTGCTCAAATAAGGAGTTATTTAAAGATTATGATGTAGTTGACGATGATAGGTTTGTTATAATAGGTAATGGTAAAAAGCTTAAAGTAGAGGGGATAGGTAAAATTTATTTTAAAGGGTTCAACGGTCATGATTATGTACCATGTGTACTTTTAAATGTACTGCATGTTCCTAATCTCACAGTAAATTTGTTTTCAGTAATTCGTGCCATTGACAAAGGATATATTATGACCTCAACAAAGGATGGTTGTAAATTCAGTAAAGATAACGAAGTTATGTGTACAGCAAAAAGAGTTCGGAACTTGTACTACATGAACTTGAAAATTGAAATAGAAACAGTAGCATTAACAACATTGACAGAATGGCATGAGAGACTGGCGCATCAAAATATGACTTATGTTAAAGATGTTTTAAATAAAAATAATGTTAAACATGAAGGGCAGACTGGTCAGTGTATTGCTTGCTTAGAAGGTAAGCAGAGTAGGTTTTCTTTTAAAAACAGTGAATATAGAGCTAGAGGTCCAGGTGAGATGATCCATATGGACTTATGTGGGCCTATGGAAACATGCTCATTTGGTGGTTCAAAGTATTTTCTATTATTTAAAGATGATTTTAGTGGATATAGATTTGTTTATTTCTTAAAAAATAAATGGGAGACAAAAGATTACATTAAAAACTTTATAGTAACTTTTAAAAATGAATGTGGTTTGAAAATTCATAAAATGAGGTCAGATAATGGGGGTGAGTTTATAAATAAAGATGTTAGTGAATTGTTAAAACGAAAGGGGATAACTCACCAAACAACAGTAGCATACACACCGGAACAAAACGGGAGAGCCGAACGTCAAATGAGAATAATAGTAGAGGCCGCTAGAACTATGTTACAGGCGAAGAAACTACAGAAAGAATTATGGGCAGAGGCGGTTAGTACAGCTGTGTTTACCCTAAATAGAACGGGTAAGTCAAAAGAACCAGGTAAAACGCCTTATGAGTTATTCTATAAAAGAAGTTTTGACATCAAAAACTTGCACACATTCGGAACAGAAGTTTATATACATATTCCTAAAGAAAGGAGGCTGAAATGGGATGCAAAGAGCAAGAAGGGTATATTCGTAGGATACGGAATTAATAGTAAAGGATATAGAGTATGGTTCCAAAATACAAGAGAAATTAATACATACAGAGATGTGGTATTTATTCAAGAAGATACACAGAAGAAAGATGAATGTATAATAAAAGAAAGAAGATGTTATTTTGAGGATGAGGAAGATAAACAGAGTGACATAAATAATCATTGTAATACAGAAGATAATAGAAACACTATAGAAAATGAACAGACAGAAGGTGAAATTACTTTACAAGGAGATGAACAGACAGAGAAGGAAACTACATTACAAGAGAATAAACAGACAGGAAGGGAGATAGATATACAAAGGAAAGAGCCTAATATGGAAGAGAGTTTTGAGTCATGTGATGAAGATCAAACAGATGAAAATAGTTTACTTCGAAATGAACATAATACACCACAGAGAACCAGAACACGCGAAGTGAAGAAACCGAAACGTTTTGAAGACTATTATACCGGTTTTAAGGTAGACACTGAAGAACACCTTACATATGAAAATGTTATGAAAGGAAATGACTCACAGAAGTGGAGAGTAGCTATAGAAAAAGAGCTGGCAGCATTAGAGAGAAACGGTACTTGGACAGAAGTAACACAACCAAAAGATAAGAAAATCATGGATGCTAAGTGGTTTTATAAAATTAAGAAAGGAGAGAGAAGGGAGAGGGGAAAGAACTCATTTATAAGGCATAAACTGTGGCCACTCAGAAATATATGCTCTAATTGCGTAATTACCTACTTTAAGAATTCTTCTAGCAATAGCCAGCAAAAATAAAATGACACAGATGGATGTTAAGAGCGCATTCATATATGGCGATATAGAAGAGGATGTATATTAGTAAAGAAGTAACTATAGACAATTAATTGGGAGTCTCAAATCTAATATTCTTGGGGAGTCTTATGTATGCCATGTTGAGGACACGGCAGATATTTGCTTCACTCTGACTTATTTAAGCAGGTATCAAGTATGTGCTGATGCTTATGGAAGGCTCTGAAGAGAATTTTAAGATACATTAATACACTTAACTTTAAACTAATATATATGAGAAGAAATAGAGAAGAATCGCTTGTTAGTTATACAGATACAGATTGGCGCGGTGATAAACTACAAAGAAAGTCTAGAAGTCTACTTCTGGATACACAATGAAAGTGTTTGGAAACACTGTTTCATGGTGTAGCTCGAAACAACAATGTGTGGTACTTTCGTCAACCGAGTCTGAATATGTTGCTTTGGGTAAAGGAGTTTCAGAGGGATGTTGGATACGTAATTTATTGCAGGAGATAGGTATTATGTGTAATAGTTTCAAAATTTATATAGATAATCAGTCTGCAATTCATGTATCTAAAAACCCTGAACAACATAAGCGACTTAAACATATTGACTTAAAATATCATTTTGTAAAAGACAAAGTGGAAGCAGGAATAGTAGTTTTGAATTATATTCCAACAGAGAGTCAATTAGCTGATTTGTGTACTAAGGCTTTGACTCAAGTTGTGTTTAACAGGTTATGTAACAAAATTTAATTAAGTTACAAGTTAAGTTGTCTTGATTAAATTGTTTAATAGTTGTTAGAATTTTAGTTATGTTAATAATAGAGTAAGATTATAGATAGAGTTATTTTTGTTAAATGTATCCGTTTTCATTGAGGAAGGGTGTTGGTTGAAATAGTTTCAAGCTTAGAGGTTACAAGCAATGTAATCGGATCGTACCTACTTAGAGAAAATCTATGGTAGTTTGTTTTTGACAGGGCTTTTGACTTCTGTCTTTATCTCTGTCCTGATTTTCTTTTACAATGGTGTAAGCAGCTAATTCTAGTAATGGTACTTAATAAATAACATATAGAGTGATTCTTTGGTTTTTCTTAATCAGAAATCCATAAACCTCAATAATCGCCCGCGTCGTCGAGCGTCGTCCGGCGTAATAACTGAACACACCCCATGGTTTTATGAGAAGGAAAGGGAGACAAAATGACTGCCAATGACAGCCTATTGTGGGTGAAAGAGATGGCTAAACGAAGTATAACAATATCGTGCTTCAAATACTGACTGCGTTTGGACGTCGTGACTCTGGAATGGGATTTACTCATAGACAGTAATAACTGTTTTTATTAGGCAGAGGCAGATAGCTGATAGAGATTACTTTACTCCAAAGAGTTTATTATAACCACTACGTTTACTCTAGCGAAGCCAGCTAATAATAAAAACAGCTAAAAAAATTGTGATTTTTCTCGGATTTTTCCATGTACAGTGTACAGCATGTGGTGGATCATTCAGATATGGATAGAACCATAAAGCTAAGTATAAACGTGGGGCTATCAATCTCCAATATCGAACTAAAACCCTCAAGGTAGGTTTCAAAGGTGTATCTGCCTCTTTTTAAGTACACGAGAATATAAAGAGACAGGTACACCTTAGAGTAGCCTTTGAGTGGTCAAGGTAGGCTTAAGTTAGGTATTGGAGAGTGATAGTTCCACTTTTATATTTAACTTCATGGATGTAATAACGTAGTCGTAGTGATTACATACTCTTTGGATGTAATCAGCAACCTTGCCGTAGATGCCAGCTGTACAACAATAGAAAATTTTAATGCCATTCACATAGTATTCATCGCACTAAACTGAATTATACAATAGTATATAAAGAAGTCAACATTCTTCGGCTTGGGGAAAATGCTCCAAGGCCGCAACATATATTTATTATTGTACTCTTTGGCCGCAACCCTCGGGTTCAGATTAAAAGAACAAGATTAATATTTTTATTTTTTAGTCTGAGCCCTAGGGCCGTTGAGTAGGGTACAAGGGTGATATACCTATTTTAAGTGAATGAAAGACTGCTGGACCCTGAATTACATTTATTAGTTTCTCATTAAAATAATTATATTAATCTCGCTCGCATGCATCTGTCACTATCATTCGCTTATTCCAAAGAGATTAAACCTACCTAGTATAATTTAATGTCTTTGGCTTATTCGTTCTTACACAAAGACATTAAATTATACTATAGGTTTAATCTCTTTGTTCTTACATAAGGCTATCTAACTCTCAGAATAAAGACTAATGCTCTTAGATAATGTTCTGATTGTTGTTGTTGTTGTTGTGTCGAGATTATACTAATGACTAAAGAATCCTCTCGATTATACTATTTCTCTCTCTGATGTTTTGATGTGTAACTTCGCGCGCTACAAAGTCCATTCCAAGTGTTTCCAGATCTTTGGTTTTGGGGCTCTTCAAGACACAAGTGAATAGGCATATTTTAGGCAAGCCTGCGACATCGTTGACCGCCTAAATAAAGTCCTAAATTATATATTATTTTTTTATATTTTGGTCTGTCAGGTAGACTTAAAAACGCGATCGGCGCATTTTAAGCTCTCTGCACGAATTTTGCTTGCGGCATGTAAAAATCCTTGTCACAGCTATGGCTGCGTTCAGGCGCTCCTCCTCTGTAGTACCTTCTACCATAAACACCAGATCTTGACTTTGTCTCAGCCAAGCTCAGGGATACTTGACTCCAATCAGGAACTCCGACAGGTCATCATTCAGCTTCAGGCTCGCTGAAGGCCCAGACTCTGTAACTAAATTATATAAGTATACAATAAGCCATCTCATAATCAGCCATGTGTGTGGATGGACTGAACAGAAAAACGGCACGAAATAGCCTCAAAATGTGCCTTGTGCAAAAATTTATTACTCACAATGTGTGTTTTACAATGATGAGGTCACACATTGTGACTAAAATTTGCAAACTTTTAATAATTCTTTAAGATTATTTATTTTACGTATTTATATACAAGCTCCTACCGTTCTAGTCACAGTCCATTTATGGGGTCATTGTACTCAGCATTATGAACAACTTTTACAAAGGCAAAAGCCTGAAATCGCGAAAAAAAATTCTGCTGTTCCATACCAATAATTTTCAATATTACTTGACTAAACTTATGGAACAGGAGTGTATTTTTTTATCGCGATTTCTCCTTTTATCCCATAGTAAAAGTTAGTATAATGATGAGTATGAGTATCCCATAACGGGAGACTAGAAAGGTATGACCTTGTATTTACAATTCTGAACCTACCTCTTAAAGGCGTTGTGTTGCATGGTTGGTCTGTCATATCCGATACTTGGTTGCCTTTAATATCATTAACATCAGCAAAAAACACTTCTGGCGCCACACTCTCCAAATCTTCTGTGCCACAACTTTTATCAACAGTTTCTTGCATTTTCTGTTTCTTCCAAAGTGCTTTTTTCTTCTGCCATCGAATCTTTCCTCTGGCTATTAATTCTTCTTGTTTTTTATCCGGGTGTTTAATGTTTAGTATACGAGTGACTTCATCACGTAGCTTGGATTTTATGTCTTCATTCAGATCTAAGCCATTATCATAATTTTTGACAAATTTAGTGATAGGAATATCATCATCACTGCTGCAGTCTTCACCTGAGTCTTTTTCAGCACCAATTTTTATATTTTCTGCTCTGAAGAACTGTTGCCATTTTTTAATGAGGTCATCGGCTAATTTCTGGAACACAGGAGTATAGTTATGAATTAAACATTATTGTAATCAATTGTTAAACTCGCTAATATTTTGATACATTGGTTGCATTCATTTTCAATTGGATTTACATATCCCATATATTATAATCATAATTTATTAATTTATTGGTATATATTCTCTTACACATCAATTGATGCATGAATGTGATCTTCCATACTTACAAAATTGACAGGTTTGGGTATCCTCAGCAAATAATGTTGCGAGTGTGCCTCAAACATCTCGCATTTAGAGCAGAGGTCATAGTCTGAGCATGTGATGCATTTGTAACGGAAGCCAAGTATCGGCTTGTTACAACTGTTGCATATGATGTCGTCGTGAGCTGCTTGTTGCTTCTCAGATTCATTGGAACCTGAAAATGGGTTAGTTATTATGTTTGTTCTAAAAAACTATTTTGATTCATGCCAAAACAATAACATCAAGATAGTTTTTTATCATAACAAATACGGTGTTAATCTGTTTAACTATCCAAGTAAATCTCAGGATAATATGCACCTTATTCAACATTATGCACTTTAGTCATATACTCAGAAATTGGCAGAAAAAAGATAAATAAGGGTTGGACCACATCTGACCACCCGGCAATGGATATGCATTCTTCTCATGCCTCATACCTCCTTCTCCATCCCTTTCTGATGCTCAAACCTATCTTTTGCTAGAGCTAGACAAAGGTTGTGCGCTCCCTGACTCTGCAGCACCAGTGGGATATCAGTGTGGTCCAACGCTAATACAAAATAAACTCAAACCTTCACTTGAATTGTTTGTAAAACATAATGTAGGCACTGCATCAGCACAAAGATGCTTGTTCTTGATGCTAGTTGGGGAGAAATGGCGTGAACACACACGGTGTGTCAATTTCTTCAGATCCTTCTCTAGCAAATCTTCTCTGCCTACTGCTTCCAGCCATTGTAGCAGACTAAAAAATAATAAAAAAGTAATGTGGACTACATTTAGAATAAGAACACAATAATTCATCACCACAGTCATAAGGTAGAGGGAAAACATTAAGGAAAGAAACCAGCATAGCAACCATTTCATCGCTATTTGTATATATATAATTTCGCTTTGTAGTTAGTACTATTTTCCTTGGCGTACATTATGGAATAAGTATACCTGTCTAATATGATGTGAAACCAAAAATTCTGACTTGTAATATCAAGCCATACTGGAAAATGGTTTCTCGTAGAGATATAAACTCCATGAAAAACAATCGGTATTATAGAATATTAATTCAGATGGATGGACAGTCCAGTAGTACCACCTATCCTCAGTCAGAAAATCATTTTCTGAGCTAATAAAAAAGTTGCTATCACCAGCCGCCTTTCTAACCATGGTGATTTTTTTTTTAATTCCCTCACGGTCTCGTGGGACTCGCTGGTATATGGTAATGTGGAAATATACTCATTGGTGGAAACAAAATATGAACATACCGGTGTCTCTCTTTGGGTAGACTGTAATAATACAAATGTTTACTGGTCTTGCTGTTCCGACCGCATCCATATACGCAACAATAATTAACCATTCTTCGATATAAATCACAAGCCAAGCTCAGAGTAACGCTTTATACTAGTGGACAAAGACTACAATAGTATATTGATAGTGGATAAACCAATGGGATAAACACGAAATTATGCGAAATCAAAATAATAAATAAATAAAAGTCAAATTGAATTGACAAAATGACAAATGTATTTTTTTTATGGTTACATCAATGTTGCCAATACACAATTTATTATCACACAATACACATCATACACGTATGCGTCAACGGCCTAATATTATGTCACGACAATTTAGTTGTACTAAGTTGTGTCTATATTGCACTAGATGGCGCTAATGTTTACTTAGTAAACTAGCGTCATCTCTTAGCGAATAGAATAATCAATAAGTAAATGAAAAGCCTACGCAGTTTTGTTACTTAGATTCTTCTAGATAAATCTAAGAAAACGCAATCCTTATTGACTGAAAATTTTCAGGCGACAGCTTGCAGCGCAATCATACATAAATATAATTTAAGTAGAGACTATACAGTAATACTACAGTTATTGCAACGCAATTTTATTGGTTTCGTGCTAATGGTGCTAATGCTCCAAGGTTGCCGCGCTGCAATCTGTTGCTAAGGATTAAAGAACCCCAAAATAATAAATAAAAAAACAAACAGGTTAATAGGATGCATGTCAACTTACGGAGTAATGATTTCTCGAAAGTTTCTAGTCGAAACTTTTTATCAGCTAAAGCCGGCTAAAGGACTACCTAAAGCTTATCAAAGTTATTTTTACTTTAGTCATATTCTTAAATAAGGTCACTGCACAGCAAGTGACAAAGCTGAGTGATAGACCTGAAACTTTAACTGAGTAAGTCCACCATTGGTCTGAGGAGTACTTGTATAACATAATTTATATAGTTCTTACACCACTCTTACACAAACACAAATTAATGATTAAAATTAAAATAAACATATAATAAGTATGTATGTACCTACATACCTACCTACGTCGCGTTCTCGGAACGAAATAGTTTGTAACGCGTCGTAGCGTCACGTCATATTACAATCATGACCTACCGCAACCTCAATCAAGGTCAGCAGTTCGGCACGCGACGTGCACATTTTCTTATCTGCCATCAGTCTGCCATTCATTCCACGATAGGCTGTACAACGCCAGCCAATGTTTAGAGTCAGTGACATCCAAACAAAAGTAGAATAAATTCTCGTGGTAGGTAGGTAATAACTTGGTTTTGTTCTAGAAAATAATCGCATCAGCGACAAGTTACTCAAAATAAAGAAAAAAAAAAGCTATTAAAAAATTCAAACTTCTGCAAGAAAAAAATCGCGTTCTCAAAATTCTTTAAGTTATTATTATAAATAAATAATAATAAATAATTATAGTTATAAATTATAATGACACCAAAGGACTTCCTATAAAATATTTATGATGGAAAATGGAAAAGTTAGAACCTAGGGCCGCCAGTATCGATCTTCGTTCACTGAACTGCGTTGCTATGTGATTTGTCTGTAGAATTTATTCACACATCTATTTACGCAGACCAATAAAGAAGTACTTCTTTATTTACGAGTTAATTTTGAAATAGGTTATGTAAAACGTGTGTAACGTTTGGTGACTCTGTACGACAAGAGTCCAACTGATGATGATACCTAACTTGAGGAAATAAACAGAAATCTTATTTGTGATAGGTAGGTAGATTATTGATTAATTTACCATTATCATATAAAATTATGTCAGTCACTGTTGAACATGGGTTGCTAACATGGAGTATTATTACGGTTATTGTACTCCAAGGTTACTAACTTTTTAGTTGGGTAACATAACGCCAAAGGTTGGGCAACGTTCTTAAAAACGAACAAATTGAATAATTCCGAAACTATTCCTGTATCGAGGGTGCGTTTACAAAAATAAATCTTCACATTCAACCACCCAGACCAGGAACATACAGGCCAAACAAATATGTTTTCCGTGCGGGAATGGTTCAATATTTATTTTGGACAATATGTGAACCCCGTATCCCCTTAAACTAAAGGAAAAAAATTACAAGACCATGTTAAGACCTGCTGCCTTGTATGGTTCTGAATTTTGGGCCACAAAAAGGACGGATAAAAGGCAATTGCATGCAGCGGAGATGCGAATGTTGAGAGGGATGTGTGGTGTAACAAGATTGGACAGAATCAGGAATGAGTATATTAGAGGAAGTATGAAAGTGGCACCAGTTACAGAAAAGCTGCAAAGTAACCGATTGTCGTGGTATGGAGTTATGGACTTGTAATGCGGAGAGATGAAAATCATGTTATAAGAAGAGTTGTAAGTATGAATGTGGATGACTATCAGAGTAGGGGCAGACTAAAGAAAAGATGGATGGACTGTGTGAAACATGACATGAATGTGAAGGAAGTAAATCTGGAAATGACGTCATGGAAATGACTCATCGCTTGTGTTGTTACGAGCAAGACTAAAAAAGCTCATTGAGTTGTAACAAGTCTGACCTTGGTGCGCATCACAACAATATGCATGCGTGTACGCGTGTCGGCCACCTCTACAGTTTTCAAGGCTGGAAGTCTAGAATGCACTGGAACACATCTGGCGCACAGCCGATCAATATTTACAAGTGGCGAAGGGTCTATATAAACACGATTCCCATCTGAGTTCATGCCACAGTTAAATGAATACTGCACAGCATGTGGCATGCCTAACAAAGCTATTTTTAGAACGGGTATCCTTGAAAAAATATTCACCCTTCGCCACTGATCTACCCTTCATACTCACACAGCTGCGTCGAGTACCTTCACACTTTCACAGTAACGCGTCCTACACACACAACCGCGAACCCTCAGGAATAACTGCCAAAGTTTCCGATTTCCGACACCAGATGTCGCTTGCATCGTCCACTATATAAATGCACCGGACGTGCGGCCGGTAAATCTGTACGATACTTGCAACGAGCTTGTAACTACACTGATCAGTGTATACACGTTTTCCGATATCTAACATTCTAAACTACAAACAACAATGTCTCTGCTACCATTCCTGCTCGAAAACGCCCCGCACCATCTGCTTGACCAAAGATTCGGTATAAACCTCAATCACGATGACGTCCTCGCTACTGTGCCGATGATGGCCAGGGACTACTACAGGCCCTGGTGGCAGAGGCCCGTACCAGTTAGAGACATCGAATCGACCATCGAATCAACTATCAAATCTACCAAGGACAAGTTCCAAGTCAATTTGGATGTGCAGCACTTCTCGCCTGAAGATATCAGTGTGAAGACTGTTGATGGGTTCGTGATCATCGAGGGGAAACATGAGGAGAAGAAGGATGAGCACGGCTACGTGACTCGACATTTCTGCCGGCGGTATGCCCTCCCAAAAAAATGTGACCCTGCCACTGTTGTGTCTATGCTGTCTTCTGATGGTGTGCTGACTGTTAGTGCTCCGAAAGGCTCTCCAGCATCTAAGAACGAGAGGTGTGTGCCAATCGCTCACACTGGACCAGTTAGGAAGGAGGTCAAGGACGCCGCCTGCCAGCCATGGAGCCACGCCGAAGGAAACGGCACAGCTAAATGATTTTCAAGTGATTCCAAAACACGGAAGCGTCCCTGCAGTGTGTCACAGTGTGTGTTAGCCCGGGCTTTTACTTAGCATTCCTATTTTCATATACAGTGATATTTTAATGTCGACTGATTTTTAAAATGTATGTATGAGTAATTATTTTAAGAAGTGGTAGTAATTTTTTAATAAATTTTTCCAATACTGTAATGTGTTGTTTTCTTTTTTTTTTATCTGCTCTATAGGAAAACATACATTAATCAAGCTGAGACAGCACTAAGCGGATTTGCACTGCAGCGGAGCGACGACGACGCGACGACGCGACGCTGTCTAATATTGATGATATTATGAAATCGTATGAGATAGAACTTTCTTTCTCTATTCCGTGGATAGAACGCACTACGCGGCAGCGGACTGCGGAACTGCACGGCGGCGGCGCGGGCGTGGCGCGACACTATTTCAATATAAACAATGTTTGACCGCGTCGCGACGTCGCGTCGTCGTCGTGGCCGCGGCCAACATCCGCGCCGCACAGTGGTCGGACATAGGATTCACCCTTTGAGCACCATTTCTGAGAAATTATATTATGTTATGTTTTCAATTTAATCGGACCTTAATCGAGCTGAGAGGTTGAAACAAAAACTGATGAATTAAAAAAAAACTAATTATGCCCATGTTTTCCAATAATGAAGGACAACAAATATTGTAGGAACCATTTTTTGATTGGGCTTATAGTTTAAAAGTAAATAGAAAAAAACGGTTTCCTCAGTATGGAGAGCAACACAAAAATGTCTATAGGTATCTCACGATTCCCGTTTTGTTTCGTTTTGCGGTTTTCAGAACTTGTGTTTAGGTACTAATTAACTACCACATTTTGTTCAAAGGAACATGGTGCACTTTTTGAGATATGACCAATATTAAAAATAAAAATTCTACCTAAAACGAGTTTTTGACCTAATCTGACCTGGGTGTCTACCGCATAAAAAAATGTTAATGAACATCGACAGGTAACTCGAAGTTTGGTCTCTTACGATCGTATTGAAGTTTATTACCAGTGTTGATGTCCATTACCATTTTAGTTACGCGGTAGACCTGCTAGTACCAAAACATGTAGTAGGTACTGTAAGTACGGAAATTCGAAGAGAGAATAATGTACTGAGGTAGCTGTTCATGCAAAACGCGCGCCCTCATGATATTAATTTCATCAGTAAAAGCCAAGGTAGCGCATTGGACATAAACATCAATACTAATAGATAATAACAAGAATAAGTGCTAATTATTAGTAAGAACACACAAGTAACACAAAGAATACCATCGTGTCCAAAATATGTAATAATAATAGACATAATAGACAATAGCACGTTAAAAAAGGTCATTATGACTACGGAGTATGCAGGTAATTAGTTAACAATAGCATCAGTAGTATGGTTAAAAAGGCTGGATATTATCCTACCAACGCTGATTAAGGTGTTCAGAGCCAGCTTTGCATGGGCCTATATACCAACAACGTGGACTAGGGCCACCGTTAACCGTTAAACAACGTGAGGTTAAATAACAACGTGGACAGGTACCTACCACGGCAGTAAAAAGGCTTCCCGCAGACCCGTAACACAGTATATTTACTATATATTCAAACTGCGCCCGTAACGACGATCGACGGAAACACCCGACTTGACCCGAAGACAACAACATTCTCCTGCCCTTATCCCATTTTATTTGGGATCGGCGCAATATGTCTTATTCCATTCATCTCTATTACACGTCATCTCAGAGTCTACGTTTTTATAAACCATGTCAAATTTCTCACAATCTATCCCATCTTTTCTTGGGTATGCCTCTTCCTCTTCTCTTACATCCATCTACAATCATATACATATTATTATAGGTACCTACTATATTTAACTGTTGTACACTCAGACCAATAAAGAAGATTGTACATTAGATACGATAACAAAGGTTTCGGTTCGGTTCTGTTGCACACTGCGACAGGACAGGACTAAACTAGGGCGTTTGTCTCTTTCTGTTTCAATAGATTATGAAAGTGACGGATGCGTTTTTATTATAGTTTAGTACAGTCAAAATGCCCCCACCCGCAGAATCGACGCCGCACAGAGGACGCCGCGTGGGGCAGTGAACGCAAATAGCGTTCACTGGCGTGGGGTGATACGTGAAGCGGGTGGTGTTTTTGTACGTAGATTGCCCTGGGGTTTTTCCCGAGCGCAATGTTCATGGGAGGGTTCTCACTCGTATTAAACACAAATTAGGAGGGCGATAATAAAAGTAACAGACAAAATCAGTAACTATTTTAGCTTATATCTTAGCTTTTTTACGTATGATCTTACTTTTGTTATTAACATCTTTTCTTCTTGGAATAAACGATTATGATTATTTTAACTAAAAATAAACTTTATAAAAAGAACTGCCAGTTGCTATATGGTTTGTCTGTAGAATTATTCACACATCTATTTACAAGATGATATTGAAATCTCAGACCAATAAAGTTATTGGTCTGAGATTGAAATGTTCTACGTAATGTAAAACGTGTATTAAACACTAGACTTTCCCCGGACTTTGTTGCGTGGAATTAGGTTTGGTGACTAAAGAGTCCAACTGATAATGATACCTAACTCTATTGATTAATTTACCATTACCATATAAATAAAATCATTTCAGTCACTGTTGAATATGGGTTGCTAACTTTTTGGTTGGGTAACGTAACGCCAAAGGTGTGGCGACGACGTTTTTAAAACGAACAAATTGAATAATTTCTGCATCGAGGGTGCGTTTACAAAAATAAATCTTCACATTCAAACACCCAGACCCGGAACAACTACCTGTAGAGAGATACTTAGGCCAAATAAATATGTGTTCCGTGCGGGAATGGATCCCGCGACACGTAGGCAGATAGTAGTCGATCGCATACCATTACGCCAGCCATGCCGTCAAACTGGATCAATGAACTTGTTTTATTCATTCATAACATTGTAGTATTAATTGTAGCAATATCCTGCGGTCGCATTGATGTCTGTGGTTTATTGTACACGCTCCATATTATGCAGTATTTTAGGTTAAAAATTAGCTGTACACACAACATAAAGAACTATCTAGAAACGTCGCGTCGCCGTCGAAGCGATACGTCAGACGTAGCGCAGCAAACCATCATGCCGTGGTACTCGTCTTTGATTATAGAAATGTATCTCTTCTATAATCTAAGGGTACTCGTATATTGCAGTTTTGTGTATTGCTGAAAATGTGCGATAGAATTATAATAAACGAAATTAAGCTCCTATGTCATTTCTCAATGACACATTCGTTTTCATTCATCATCGATTGGTCTTAATTTTATGGACACCAAATACCTATCTCAACATGATTTTGTTTTATAAAAGTACTAACTAGTTCTTATAAAACATGCTATACGGGAAGTCTTGAAAAACATTTAAAATTGCATATTATAACGATCCTCATCGCTCGTGTTGTTACGAGTATGACTAAAAAAGCTCGTCAAGTTGTAACAAGTCTGACCTTGGTGCGCATCATAACAATATGCATGCGTGTACGCGTGTCAGCCACCTCTACAGTTTTCAAGGCTGGAAGTATAGAATGCACTGACTGGAACACGTCTGGCGCACAACCGATCAATATCTACCCTTCCTACTCACACAGCTATGTCGAGTACCTTCACAGATTCTTCACAGTAAGCGTCCTACGCACACAACCGCGATCCCTCAGGAATTACTGCCAAAGTTTCCGATTTCCGACACCAGATGTCGCTTGCATCGTCTACTATATAAATGCACCGGACGTGCGGCCGGTAAATCTGTACGACACTTGCAACGAGCTTGTAACTACACTGATCAGTTTATACACGTTTTCTGATATATAACATTCTAAACTACAAACAACAATGTCTCTGCTACCATTCCTGCTCGAAAACACCCCGCACCGTCTGCTTGACCAAGGATTCGGTATAAACCTCACTCCCGATGACGTCCTCGCTGCTGTCGCCGCTCCGATGATGTCCAGGGACTACTACAGGCCCTGGAGGCCGGTAGCAGCTAGAGACATCGGATCAACCATCAAATCTACCAAGGACAAGTTCCAAGTCAATTTGGATGTGGAGCACTTCTCGCCTGAAGATATCAGTGTGAAGACGGCTGATGGGTTCGTGACCATCGAGGGGAAACATGAGGAAAAGAAGGATCTGCACGGCTTCGTGTCTCGTCAATTCAGCCGGCGTTATGCCCTCCCAAAAAACTGTGACCCTGCCACCGTTGTGTCTAAGCTGTCTTCTGATGGTGTGCTGACTATCATTGCTCCGAAAGTCGCTCCAGCATCTAAGAACGAGAGGAGTGTGCCAATCTCTCACACTGGACCAGTTAGGAAGGAGATCAAGGACGCCGCCAGCGAGACAACAAGCCACGCTAAAGGAAACGGCACAGCTAAATGATTTTCAAGTGATTCCAAACCACGGAAGAGTCCATGCAGTGTGTCACAGTGTGTGTTAGCCCGGGCTTTTACTTAGCATTCCTATTTTCATATACAGTGATGTTTTGTCGACTGATTTCAAATGTATGTATGAGTAATTATTTTAAGAAGTGGTAGTAATTTTTTAATAAATTTTTCTATGACTGTAATTTGTAGTTTTCTTTTTTGTTGATCTGCTCTATAGGAAAAGATATATTAATCAAGCTGAGACAGCACTAAGTGGATTTGCACTGCAGCGGAGCGACGACGACGCGGCCTAATATTGACTAAATTATGAAATCGTATGAGATAGAACTTTCTTTCTCTCCTCCGTGGATAGAACGCACTACGCGGCAGCGGAACTGCACGGCGCGGCGCGACACTATTTCGTAATATAAAAAATACTTGACCGCGACGCGACATCGTGCATCGTGGTGGCCGCGGCCGCCATCCGCGTCGGGCGGCGGGCGGTCGCGTCGCGTCGTCTGAGTCGTCGCGGCGTCGGTCGCTCCGGTGTAGTGCAATTTCCCTCAGGGCGGTCTTATATGTACGTTACTGAACGTTTATTGACACAAAAAGTACACAAGCACATTATTTTATCATCACGCAACAATATTAATGTACTTATCTACGGATAGGTTGGTACATTAGGTAGGTACCATGGCAATAAAAAATATTTCACAATGAGTACCCTAATAATAGTGCTCAAGGTGCATAAAATAAAAATTCTAACTATACGTATAGGTAACGAATAGCTCTACATAATATTATAAACACAATTTGCTTTTTAACCGACTTCAAAAACGGAGGAGGTAATCAATTCAGATGTTTAAATAAATAAAAAAGTATTTTCGGGCTTAACTCCGTCATACATAGACGGATTTGCCAAATTATTTATTTGTTAGAAAGCTCAGACCAATACCTTCTTTATTGGTCTGAGTTAGAAAGGCTATACTCTCGAAATGGTCGGTCCCATTTAAAGGTGAAGAGTGAAGATCTGATGAAGACCTTTGGCGATAGCCAATGGAACTTTTGAATTAATAACAGCATATTCTTAGTAAGAATATGCTGTTATTAATTCAAGAGTGAGAATTTCTCACTCGCGATTGCTGTAATCGCATGTTTCTGTATTGCCACTCAAAACAGAAAAATAAAATACACTTTAAAAAAAAGTAAAAACCGACTCCAAAAGCCAAATTAATTAATAATTAAAATATTTAATTCGTCAATGCTCCTAGCTCCTAGCTTGGCAGTGGCATCGACTTCAAGAGCTGTTAAGTTTTTTAAGAAAATTATTTTATACTTTTTAGTTTTTTGGAGTCGGTTTTTAGTTTATTATTACTGAACTTTTGCTAAACAACAAAAGATTAATAAGTGAAACTTCGTTCGCCATACGTAATTACGAATACCTACATGATCGCCGACAACACCCGAAGCTAAATCAATTCATAATCAACCTTATGTAATGCAAATAAGGTGTAAAATTTGGTTGCCATGCCGTTTATTTCTATTTCGCTCTGACTGAAGGTCACATCGATGGCGCGGCGCAGCGACGATACTTTCCGATTGGTTGATCAATTTCCCGTGTATTTGTGTCAACTGCACAGGCACCTCGGTAAAGTTATGTCGACTCGTACGTAGGTACTGCAATATATTTTTAACCCCCGACGCAAAAAGAGGGGTGTTATAAGTTTAACGTGTCTGTCTGTGGTATCGTAGCTCCCAAACGGATGAACCGATTTTCGTTTAGTTTTTTTGTGTCATAGATAATTTTATCCCAAGTGTTCTTAGCTTAGCTTTTCAGCTGTTCAAAAGTTACAGCTCTATTTCTAGTTGGAGTCGGGGTTTTTGACGATTAGGTTATAATACGTAATAAATTAAATTACAGTATGACACAAAAGATAAGGCGCGTCGTAAATCTTCGTTCGCGCAGACCCGTAACCACGATCGACGGAAACACCCGACCGAACAACCTTCTTTTTGTAATAAGATCACGCGCGTCTGTACACTTCGTGTCGTTGTAAGCGGGTCAATCAGTGCGATTTTCGTAAAAGACTTCGGTAATCAGTCGCGTGTCATTTAGGTAGTATATAATTTAATTATAAAGAATCATTTGTGTTAATCCATAAAAAAAGAATCGTGATTCGTGGTAGACTATAGTATACTATCAATACAGAATGTGGTAAATATTTTTATAAAATTTTGCATGGACGGATTGAAATGCAATTTATCATGGATATTCTTTTAAGGGTAATAAAAACAAGAGTTAATATTATATTTTATTAAAATTAAATTTCAGATGTAATAGTAAATAAAAATAATCTAGAAAACGAAAACAAATTATTTTAAGATAATTCGAGGGGATCCTCTATTTCTATCTTAATTTCATCGGTCATGCTTATGTCACTATCACTGCTCGCACTATCCCATGAAGATGACGTTGATGACTCATCATTAATAACAAATTGATCCAGTCTATCATCGATAGCTTCTTCTAATGTCAAAAATTCGTCTTCACATTTTATGGCATAATCCACAACTTTGCGCCATTCTTCACGTCCAATAGATGAAAAATTTTCATATAGCAGTCGTTCAACTTCAGTAAGATTCATTGCCTTATTATTGTGTTTACTAACGTAATCTTTTACTTGTGACCAAATATTTTCCATCGGATTGAAGTCAGGGTGGTATGGCTGAAGCCTCAATACTTTGTGCCCATGTGCCTCCATGATAATATCTAGTGAGTACTTTACGTATTGATGTTTATGCTGCTTAATAATATTATAAAGTTCTGGTTTTAATGCTCTTGGGTCAAAATTTATATATTTACTGGTAAGCCAATCTTGCATTACTCTCTTTGTGGAGTTAGAATTTGGCACACTTTCTTCTAACGTACAGTGATAAGATGCGTTATCAATTACCAACACGGAGTTAGGTTGTAGGTTAGGTATTAGCTTTTCTTGCAGCCATTTTTCATACTGTTCTTTGTTCATTTCGCTATGGTAGTCACCCGTGGTCTGAGCAGATTTATACATTAATAAAGCGTTTGGTATAAAACCATTTACACCACCAGCGTGAACAATTATTACTCCTGGGCCCTTAGAAATCGGGTGTTTTACTCCATCGCCACTCTTGTCAGTCCAAACATGTTCCTTTGGGTGGGTTGGATGTATATACGTCTCATCGGCATAAACGATTTCTCTACCTTCGTTTCTATATCTTTTTATCTGTCTTAAATATTTTATTCTCTGTAGTCTTACTTCATCTTTTTCGGCTAGTGTTGTACGATTCGACTCCGTTTTTTTAAACTTGAAACCTAGTTCCTTTAAAATTCTACGCAGAGTTTCTCTACTGCCTGTAAAATCAATATCTTGCTTTAGTTTATTCAAGAGAGAGTTTATTGTCACAGCTTGTTTTTCAACAAGTTGAAAATCATGTACCTTTCGTCGTATAGCTTGATAAGCAAAATCGTCCAGTTTCAAACGATATGTTTTTTTAAATCTTCCTTTCTTCGGTGTTTTAAACATAGGCATTGGTCCAGTACTAGGTCCAGCGCTGCAGGATGCAACATTATCACTTTCTTTCAAAATTCGTGTAATCGTTCTTTTAGAGACACCAGTGCATTGAGCCGTACGATCAATCACTTTCAGAAAATGATATTTATTAAATACTTTATTTTTTGCTTCTTGTGCTTCTTTTTTCATAAACTCGTGCACATTATAAACAAGTTCCCGCGATTGTCCTTTTAAAGGACGTCCTCTTTTTATTGAGGACGTCATCTTCGATTTTTCATTAAGTGTGTCGTTTAATTTGTCACTAAGTGTAAACACATAGAATGCCACGCGCGATCACAACGATGTCTGACGGCTGACTGAAGTCTGAAGGTCGCGTTGAAATCGAACTTCGAAGCGGCAGAGAATCTTGGCACGCTGCGATGATTGGTTGATCAATTTCCCGCGTATTAAAATTGTGTCAACTGCGCAGGTACATCGGTAAGCCATATAAGTTGTGTAGTAGGTACAACCTAAAGTACCTACCTACTGTGTTACTGCGTCTGCAATACATACGTGTTTTAGTGTTATCATATTTATTATTTATTACTGCGTTTTAAATCAATGAGTAACCTAAGTATACTATACTAAAGGTATCGTCATGTCTGAATAAAATATACATAAATACCTACCTACCCGTTTTAAACTTTCCAATGGTAGATACGTATGTTTAGCTAAGGTAATTGCTAATTTACAATAAATACATTAAATACATAGGTATCCTATATTCCGAACGGTACAATTTGGTTTTCGATCGGTAGGGCCGATCGTAGGGTCCCTACTAATCGGCTACCTGTTGGCTCATCTAACTTGCCTATTGACCATGAATGAACAAGTTGGTCTATGCTATTGACATGCGGAGTAGCCGTGGTGGATATACCAGCAGGCTGAGTAGGCTGGAGCCTTAGCTGGAGCCTAGAGCGGCACATTTGTGGGTTGTAAAAATAATCTAGAAACTGACACAGCGATCCCCTAGTTAACAATCATATTAATAATCTAATTACGGGAAAATGATGGTGTAATTAAGACGATAGTGCACTAATCATAGTTACAATTTCATTGACAACAAAATTGTAATTATGATTGTAAACTTGGGTATCGAATTGTAGAGGCAAAATTTGATTAGCCTACTGTCGGCAAATGTGTAAATCCGCCACTGCAGATTGGTAAGGATCCTACCGATCGGGAGCCAAATTGTGCCCTTCGTAGACACGTAATATAATATGTATTATGACCAATTGTATGTACCTACAGTAATTAGAACCAGGTAGACCAATTTTGTTAGTAGAAATTCTTTGTGCTCTTTACTTATTTTTTGTCTTCTAAGAACTACTTGTGTACCTACCTATTATGAATTGATTGCCTATGGAAACTCCTTCAAGTAATAGGCAGGTAGCTATTCGGATATTGTGTTAGGATTTTTTCATTCACTTATTTAGGTAAGTACCTGGTTTGGGTAGGGTACAGTGGCGAAGAGGCCATACAACTCGATTCCCATCGGCTTCCCTTTAGGAATTGGTTTATGCATAGACCAACGTAATATTATTTAGGTACTCATCCAACTGACAAAAAAAAAAGGCTTGTTATTCAGTTAGGTCGAGCTCTTCCAGACATGACTATATACAGGATGGAATTTTTGAAGCGTACCTGGAGGAAAAGTACTCTAAAGACTGAAGACAGCAACTTTTACTCAAAGGAAACATTCTTTTATTTTTAAAAAGAAACAAAACTGCATTTAAATATTTTTGAAAATACGCTTGCCACACCTGGGAATCGAACCGACTAAAATCAAAAAAAATAGCATCCTGTACTTTTATGGCACCAATCGATAGGGTCAATCATAAGGATCAAATCTCTCTAGCAAACATGGTAAATTAAATTAAACAAAAACCATGAAATCTAAACTTATTTTATTCGAACGAAAAAAACGAGTACCTAAATTGCTCGAAAAGAGCTCCATTTTCTTGGATGCACAAATTTATTCTTTTAAGGAATTCATTTTGAGTAACTTTAAGTAGCGTGTTGTGGTGAATATTGAAAATTGTATTATGAACCTCACTTTTTGCTCGTTTACAGTTGTATAGGATTTTTGGTAAATTTGATTTTTTACATATCCCCATAAAAATAATCTAAAGGGGAGGATCTGGAGATTTTGCAGGCCATCTGATTGTGCCATTTGTACCAATCCAGGTATTAAAATGGTTATTAACATTATTTTCGGATTTTAGTCAGTTCAATTCCCGGGTGTGGCAAGCGTATTTTCAAAAATCTTAAATTGCAGTTTCGTTTCTTTCTAGAAATAAAGGACTGTTTCCTTTGAGTAAAATTTGCTGTCTTCAGTATTTAGAGTACTTTTCCTCCAGGTACGCTTCGAAAATTCCACCCTGTATATGTATATATAGATTACAAGAGATGGTATGGATTTTTGTCTTGCAGCAATTTTTAGAGGGCATTTTTGGGACGGCTTCCCCTTTTAAAACTGTCACCTTTCGCCACTGGTAGGGTAGGACCTATTGTATCAATTTTTATGTAAGGGACAGCTGCAGAGCTCGTCGAACACAAAAGGCCATACCCGTGCAATTTATGCATACTTTACAATGATGTCGATTCTGATTACTGTTGCAAACTCAACTAGGGCGTTTGTCTTTTTCTGTTTCGATAGATTATGTGACAGATGCGTTTAGTCTAGTTTAGTAGGTACTGTCAAAATACGCATCGGAATCTATCTATCTGCTATGTACCGGTTGAAATACCGGATGCCACATTAGCCGGTATCTTCCCGGTACGGTACCGGTGTTACATCGGCACCATCACCATCCCGCGTGCCACATTCCCCGCGTGTCACCACCACTGCTTCACCACTTCGGGGATGAGCCAGGAGAGTACCGGGCACTTGCCTTAGAAAGTGAAAATTTAGTGACGGGCATTAAATGTACCAAGGTTGTGAGTTTAATTCCTTTATTATAATTATTCTCCAGACTCCACCTCTTTTTTCTTACTGTCACATTGGCCATTACACCATTGTAAGCGTGGACGGAGCGTCCACGATTGTAAGGTTGTATAATGATGAAAGCTCAGACCAATAAAGAAGTACTTTATTGGTCTGAGGATGAAAGTTGGAGAACTCAATCATTCACCATATTGAATCTGTGTCGGTCGGTCGGATTTGTATCTATTTTATCTAACCAGATGCGGCGGAATATCTCTTATGGAGCGACTGGTCCTGGCAAAACATAAAAGGCATCGATTAGGTTGCGCTACAGCTGGCGTGCACTCCTTAAAAACAAAAATACACTGCCTACCACTCAGACCAATAAAGCTTTATTGGTCTGAGGCCTACCCTAATAAATTTCGTATTACGAAAGAAAGAAAGAAGAAAGAAAGAAAAAGAGTTTATTAGTACAATAAAAAATAAATAAAACAAATCAAAGAAAACATAAAATGAGTTATTATGCCAAAAGGCCGCAGCTCAGCATAATGTCAGGAGGCAGAGATACTGGCTACCTGACGCTGGTTTTCAGCTGCAACCCACGAGTGCCATACGCTCGAAACTATCAATATATAGGTATACTTACTACAAAATAAATACTAGATATAGGTACATAAAATATACACAAGCTACAATAAACAGGGTGAGAGGACTGTATAACCAACTTATATTAGGGACCTATTTGTGCTAAGGGCAATACGGCAATAGGGCAATACCGTACCATAAAATTTAGTAAGCTAGATGGGGCGTGCGTCGTATTATCGCAAAACCTCAAAATTAAAAATTTCAAAATCAAATCATCATCAAATTCAATTTCATCTCAAAATTAGGTAATACAAATGTAAATATGTTTGTAAACAGCATTTAACTTGACAATACAACATTATGTTGGTTTTGTCTACCCTGTAAAGAAATGTCTGTGCACGCCACTGTGTTGCGCACTTTGAGAAGACTAAACTAAATTATTGGCGTTTGAAAAGAAAGTAACAGACAGTTTATAATACTGTTAAAATGTGCAACAAAATCGACACCGTTATTGGTGGCTTATATAGCAGGTAGCAGGGACCGAAAACCGCAAAAAATTTGGGTACACGTATCGAAGAATTATGGTTAGTTTTAAGAATACGGTTACCGCTATCTGGGTAACCAAGATTGCCTCTAAATAAATACCGTCAATCATGGAAGTAGTCAATACCTACACATGTATATCGCCGGCATGGCATAGAGATAGAGATTGTGTGCAAGAGCTCTTGCACACAGGCGTCAGGCGCTAACCGCCCTTCGACTTTATGCCGATGGCACGTGTAAAATAGGTAGTGTTAATTTTTATTTCTGGAACCGGTATTATTACCCGGTGTATTCAATTTTATAGAACTACCTTACAAATTAAGGTTAGATCCTTAAAAATACCAGTAAAAATAATAAAGGTTATAACCGAGAAATACAGGCGGTGTCTGTCCTTGCTATAAAGTGTTCTCACTCAGGCACAGGGGTTATAATTTATTTATTTGATAATTAGCCACCCGTAACATTAATTTTTTCGTGCTCATAGTGACCTCACAAATCCTATTTTAAGTCTAATTTTATGCTGATGCTGGTATTATGAAAAGTTATAAGGATAGCTTCTAGACAAAGTAGAGGCTCGGACTGACTCGTATCATAATCTTATGTAAAAATACAAAACGTATGTCTGTTATGTTATCTGATCCACGATTATCGTTCCTCGTGAGCCAATGACACAATAGCAAAGTGTTATTACACCTTCGATGCAAATATTTCTTAGTACTTTGATATTTAATAGATACAGCTACGACGTGTCCAAATAGATTGAAATATCCCATCACATGCAGTAGAGGTACTTCCTGTGCTCATGAATTCGTTATGGGTTATCATATACACCCAGTTTTCAAAAACAAACTCTATGCCCCTTATTACAAAACATGGTTTAGTAAAACCCAGGTCATAAATATATCGGTCACTTTCTAACGTCAAATAACAAAAAGAGATGGGACTATCTTAAAACCTGTTTTACAGCTGGGCCGCTGTACCGCGTCCCCAGATAAGCAGTCGCCGTCACGGTTTTCTTGTTTATGGGGCTGATGAATTCACTGAAAAAGATTCAACGGTAGGTTAGGTAGGTATCTCAGTTATGTTTTGACTAGGTCGAAATGTTTGCGAGTGTCGTATGTATGGCATTTATTTTAGATTTCGGCAGTTCAAGTTAAATTTAATTTTGAAGATAACTAGAATATGGTGATTTCAATAAAACGCATTAAATTGTTTTACAAATAATTTATTTAGTAGACAAAAATCAGCCTTTAATTAAGCCTTAACTTTGTGACTATAGGAAGCTAATAACAGTAGTCATTAACGAGAAAATTAAACAGTTCCACAGGATTGATCACTAGCTTGGCAGCTCCCCTCTTCACCATCCTTCGTTTCTTTGGCCTCCCTGCGAACCGGTCCAGTTTGGCTGATAGGCACCACTCGTTCACCTTTACCAGCGACCACTTTTCGAGGAGCCGATACTGTCAGTATGCCGTCACTAGACAGCTGGGACACAACCTCTTCCGGTTGTGTGCCTTCTGGGAGAGCATACCTCCTCAGGAACTGCCGAGACACGTAGCCATGTTCATCCTGTTTCTCCTCATGTTTGGCTTCAATAACCACATAAGCACCAGCAGTCTTCACAGATATTTCCTCCGGAGAAAAATGTTGGACATCAAGATTGATTTGGAACCTGTCTTTATCTACCTTGATGGTTGATCCCTCGTCCTTACTCCATCGTGACATGTACCTCCATGGCCTGAAGTAGTCGTGGAACGTCCAGGGTGACATCATGGATGTTAGAAAATCGTCGGGCGTCAGAGCCAAGCCAAACGATTGATCAAAAAGTCGGTTACCTCGGTTATTTGGACATTTTTCTTCTGCTAAAACGTATTTCGTTCCGATGCCGAAGAATAGGATCGCCACAGTCAGGAAATACGATAATCCGCAAAAAGTCTTCATTTTCACTTGTAGTTACTCCTTCGATGCGTTCGTTCAATGCGATTGTTGTATTCGAATTCACTGCGGGACCACGCGCTGCCCTTGTTTATATACGCGCCCCGACATCTAGCGGGGAGTGGAAAGTTCTGGAAATCTCTACTGCGTTTCATGAGTTCATGACGTGTAAATATTACAAGTAATCACGTTTGTTTACAAACTTATCTTCATAACATTGACACTGAACTCTCTGATTTGGTATTATAATGGGGTATTCGACTGCATTATCACTTTAAACTTTACTACTAGTGTTTCACAATGATCAGGTACCTACTGATAATTTTTGTACCTAATTAATTTATCAAACTAGATTAGTCATAATTTGTAACAATGTAAGATAATAGAAAAATGTTTACAAAACTTTCTATATGAATTAATGAGCTTTATTTATTTAAAGTTTTGATTTTGTTAGTGTATAACAATGACATCTAGTGGGGAGTAGCGGCTAAAAGTAGAATTATACCAGCGACCTTTTTATTTATTGGAACACTATCGAATCTTCTATACTGCAGAGTCCCAGAAACTCATCCAGAATATTCCTGAACCTTCTGTATTCAATACGACGACATCATACGGCGTACTATATTAGGATTTAATTGCATTCGATTGCCGCGTCGTTTGAACGTCTCAAACGGTTTGTGGGAATTACACTTTGATATAGGCGGTATCCACCTAGCTAATAGTTAGACAGTAATAATGTCTTACTTTTGAAGCTACTTGTAGAAATAAATATTATAGTTTAAAAAAAACTAAAGAAAACGCTTTTGTCATCCAAACTAAACGTGTATGCAAAGTTTCAGCTCAATCGGAAACCGGGAACTGGGTCAAACTTCCAAGATTTTTTTACATAGTTAGTTAATTAGTTACAGGGGAAGCTAATAAAAGCGTTTTAAAAATAGCTAATAAACTAACTGTTTTTTCTACGTATTCCTGGACAAGCAATAGATTTTTAGAGGTTTTAGATTTCTAACAAGCATCAAGCATACTCCTTTTATAATAATCGTCACATGAACAAAGTCCTCGCCCGTGTCTGTGTGTATGTTAGGGCTAAGCTCCGGAACTTATTGTACGGATTTTAATTCCGGTGTCGGCAATAATTGGTATTTATAGAAGGTCCTACCTTTCTAGTCCCGATGTTTTTAAGGGATTATTGTACTTATCATTATGCACAACTTTCAGGAAGGGTCCAATGCAAAAAAAGCTGTTGTTCCTTACAAATAATTTAATATTACTCGACTTAATGTATGGAACAGCTGATAATTATTTTTTCGCGATTAAATTTTTGGTCCCATAGTAAAAGTTGTTCACAATGATGAGTTTAGAAAGGTAAGAATGTGGGCAGAATCTTAATTATATTCGCGCAAGAGTAGTGCGTAATTCTTATTATCTCTAAATATTTATTTACCCCTGCCCCAGGGGTGGTTAGGTAATAATAAAAATACATTCCTTCTAAATATTGGTATATTTTCAAAAATATTGTATTACATGACTTGCCTTATCTATTTACAAAAATAAAAACAAAATTAACATTAAATCAGTTTTACAACCGCCAATGCTTGTCACTACAATTAAATAAAAATTCTAAATATCATCAAACCTGTTACATAGATTCTGACGGTATTGACAGCTTACTATGTATATTTACAAAATATCAAGATTGCATTGTACAATCATGAGAATTTTTTATCACACAATTGAAAAATAATTTTGATTATTTTTAATTTTGTTGTAATATATGTATAGTGCATAATGCATTAGTATGGTAATATAGGAAAATAATGTTTTTAATTAAATAAACAAATACGAAGTTCGTATAAAGGTAAGACCGCACTTAGCGCAACTGCACTAAGAGGACGCGGTCAAATATTGTTTATAATATGAAATCGTGAGAGATAAAAAGCATTACGCGGCAAAGAAACTGCACGGCGCGCGCGACACGATTTCATACAGGATATTTTTTATGTAGTGCTGCAAATTCGCAGAGTGATTCAATGTCTGTTCCTAAATGCAACCGCAGTATTGGGATTCACTTTAAAACAAAACAAAAATTCGACAGAACACGTAAAATTTACTAGCGCCAGCCATAAAAAATCTAAATATTATTTTGGTTTAGAGCGAATTTTAGTACTACGGTCGCATTTGGGAACTCTCAATCACTCTGCAAATTGTGTGCACTACATAAAAAAGTATCCTATATAAACATTATTTGACTTCGTCGATGGGTCCCACAGCAGAGCTAGCAAGGCTAAAAACGGGAGCGAGAAAAACCGGGGACAAAACCGTATCTTGACCGTTATATCTCTCAATTTTTCGTTTCATCTTTCAAGAAGACAAAGGTTGGAGAAAACAGGTTTGTCCACAGAAAAATCGGGGACAAACCCATCTGTTAACTGTTTTCTCTCTCGATTTTTCATTTTATCTTCTTTTAAGGAGACAAAAGGTGAGAAAACGGGTTTGTTTACCCACCGCGCTAGGTCTGCAGGAGTGCGGTCTTACCATAAACCATTACACATATTACAAGCAACAGAATATTGCTATAATGTGATGTTAGAACAAGAGGCAGCTGTAATTAATGAGTTTCTTTCGTCAGTCTGAAGTTTATACTTGTTATATTTTAATTTGTTAGCATTTTACCTGTACTTTTTTTGCAATATTCAATGTCATTGCATAATATTTTTCTAAAGTTATGCTAGTCAATCTTACTCGATATTGTACTTCCAAACACAATTAATTTAACATGTGTTCGACTTATGCTCTTCCAATCACCAGCCAACGCATTTTACGCTTGGCTGTTGCCATTATCAGTCATCTTGATTTTTTAAACATCAAAATATGTTTTTTAACACAATGCCTCTTGTTTTCTCTTATAAGCCCCGTTTAATATAAAAAGCGCATGGTTACTCTTTGTAGAAGCGGTCTGAGCTTTGATGTATGTTATAATAAAGGTTGCACTCCAAAATAGAGTGTTAATGCAATGGTTGGTGCAAGTGGGTTATGCGTTGGTTGCTGTAAAACAAGTGTGTAACAGTCAGAGTCCATTAAACTAACACAACAGGAAAATAAACCTTATTCCGTTGACATAAGTTCCGTTTTACATTGTCACGTTAATATGTTATATATTAATGTTATAACCTTAGAAATCTCACACATGCTCCCCATTAAAAACTAAGGCAACGAACGTAGATATGTGTGTGTTAACGCTATGCGATAAATGACTGTCGATACGCACATATTTACGTTTTTATTGCGATCAACTGAGCCATTTTTGACTCAGGTTGATTTGCCTCACTTTGCGTCCGCATACTAGACTTCTATGCGTTATTATTCTAAGGTTAACACATACATATTTTAAAACAACGGTATAAGGTTTATTTTTACTAACTGTTATCATATTTTTTACCACTGGCTGTTAAGTGCATCTGACGCGGACTGTAATAATAGTCTTTTTATTTGAAGCGCACATTAATGACATAAATAATCTACTTGGTATTTTAAAATCGTTTTTCTTATTCTAAGGACATCAAATATAACTATAATATACGTTATAAGAATCGGGTTCCGAGCTTGAAGCCGGATTCACATCATAATGTTGTGTCGTGTTAGCCAATCAAAACTAGTTGTGATCAGGGAGAAATAACGTAACTTATTTTTAACAAAAAAAATTGTTACGTTATGTTAAGTTACCGTAACGTTACATTCCATTTTCCAACTTTTCCTTTTAAGCACTCCAAAGCAACGATAAAACGTTAAATTAAATTCTTCTCAAAGTCGATACTGTAGGGACGAGCAACGACAAGCGCAAATCAATTACACTGTGAGAGTGAGACCGCGAGTGGAGTGCGTAACTAACAGCGACCACAAATAGGAAAGAAAGCACTATTGATAACGTTACAGATAACGTAATTTTTAACGTTACCAAAAATGGTAAAATTGTCGTTATAACGTTACGTATAGGGTTAAAATTTAGTGGTAATACTGTCCCTGGTTCTGATAACACCCAGTTCTGAACAGATTCGTTTGATTTGACCAATCCTGCGTCACGACACAACACGACATTGTAACGTGCCGGTCGCTTAAGTATAAAACCACCTAAGTCGTAATAGATGGTCAATATTCGAATATGAATTTCAGTCTTCAATTTTTTGGTTAAATTTCAAGCTCGTTTCTATGTAACGGAGGTTTGTTGTTACAGATAAAACATGTTTAAATATCAATACTATTGCTAAAGTGCTTGTTTCAATACATTTAAGTTATGTATAGTGTAGGTATGTATACTATTATTTTATAATATTATTATATAACTAATACAGTTACTGTACATTGAAGATTTTTTTGTAATTTATTTATATAAATACAGTCCACAAATCCCACTTGCCTCAACCGTTGCATATCTGATTATTTCTAGCCTACTTACGATCTAAGTTTTGTTTATAAAAAAATGTAGTAACATTCCTACGGTTGTTTTTTTTATAAAAAAGCTAAAAAACCACACCCTTTCCAGTCGCTCTCAGGACCTGCACGAACTCCTATAGTGTGAACTTATATAATTAATTAATTGAACACAATATTGAGAGATCACTTTACGGTGAGTTGACGTATGAATGACGTAGTAAGTAATTCTTAGAAAGTAACTGTTCCTTTATTGCTTGATTATCCGTCGAATACTCAAACAATTCTCAATCTTAAGTAGTCATTAAGTCTCATGCTGCCATAGTCACTTTAATGTGGACTATAGCCACAGAAGACTTGTAAGAGTGCCTTAAAGATAAGTTTAGATTGAGTATTTGGCGGTGTAAGAGATGAATATAATATATATTCAGTCGAAATTATTTTATTTTAATACATTAGATGTACTTGTGATGTGTACTATTGATTTTAATTCATCAAGCTGCGCGCCAGCCCCAGCGACCTCGTCGCTGGGGCTGGCGCGCCCGCAACCAGTAGATTTTCTATTGTATCTACCATGGGTCACTTGGCATTTTTTGAAAGAAAAAACATTTATTCGGACTAGACACTAGACAACACAATGAATAAATAGAGAGAAAAACCTAAGATTACCAAAAAATCATGTGTTGTGCATGCCAGTACCGAAAAGTTTCTATGGGTTTTTTATCTTGATTCTACGGCTATCTTTTTAAATGATAACGTATTATTAAATAAATACTGATTTGTTTATATTAATACTTATAAATACATATAGCGATTACCTCACAAGGAGTATTCAGTCGATGTTTATGCAGTAGATCAGTTCAATCCTATTTTGAAAATATTAGTATACAACTTAAACATATTATTCGCCACTCATACGTCATAATTTTGGGTTCATAGCCTTTCTAGAGTAAATAAAACTGAGATTAAGACTGATACTTTAATATCATCTACAGGTTTAATGATATCTTTCGATTCTATAAAAGCAAAGCAACTGTAGATTATATTAAAAGTATTGGAATAACGTGCAAGCCCCGTAATACAATACTAAAAACAGAGACAATACAATACGTACAGAAATGGTTATTTAGTGAAAGATGGGATTAGGAACAAATGTGGCAATGATCTTACGATATGGGACTAGGTTGGAGTATGTTTCTGAGATTTCTAAGCTAGTGATGAAACTATAATTCTGATGGGTAAATTGTGACGTTGAAGAGTTTATACATATACCGATGTATAATTGTATATTCTTGTGATAAAATTATTACTAGAACGAGCATTTTCTTGGTTTTTGAAATGAAACGTTTGCGTATTAGACGTCTAATGCTAATTAATAAAGTAAGGTAACGGCAGCACAATGTATAAATTGACTGGCGATACAGTCTTGTAATATATTGTGACAAACTTCCTACTACCGTCAACATCAAAAGCAAATGATTATAAGTAGAGTTTAAAAATTGCTGAACAATACATTAAAGATAATGTAACACACGATTCACCAGTTTTGACATCCGACCGTACATCTATTACTTTTAATGTTGTCTGTACAAGCATTTTATGCCATTGATGGAAGTGTTATCGTGAGCTTTGGTAGTTAAATTTATTTTGAATATAAATGTGAACTGACTGGTAATAAATCTAAATGATCAAACCATGTAAACCTAAGAACATAGCCATTGGGAAAAATAAGTGTTAACGCCTATTATGAGCATCGTGGACTTGGCAAAATTCTTATAAAAGGCCTCTAAATTGCTATATTGAAGATGATACCAGATCTGTACGTAAGGAACCCTCTCTGCGCGTCTCAGTCATCCGAGTTGTGATCGGCAGCATCCTTCATCTCCTACTATTGATATCAGTGGACGACAGGTACAACTGACATGTTCATTTGATGTTTATATGCTGGAAACAATATTGTGTGGAAGAAAAAATTATTTGTCGAACTTTATACAGATAAAAAAAATCAACTTTTTTTTTTTTATGAAAGCACATTTATATTTTAGTAAAAAGATTATCACTGTGTATTAATATGGCCAACAGTCATACCTTATCAGAAATTCTGAAAATGTTAATCTTTGTACAATTCGGGTCTTAGGATGGTTTATTCTAATAATCATTCTCTATGTTCAGTATTTTGCCCTGTCAGTTTTTAAAGTCAATATTCAACAATTTAAGGATTGATAAAATAGAAAAGTCTACTAAAAAGAAAATATATTAGGCATATAAGTCGCATATAAAATCAAACGAACACAACAATCGTATTCACAAATATAACCACATTCAACATCAACATTGTATATTTCATTTAGCTCATACAAAATCTAAATATACAGCTTAGCCTAAATACAAATAAGTCGACAGTCGTACATCGAAACTACGGCGTTTCACTCCTCCATACAAAATGAAATAAAATAAAAGTACAGTAAATACATCGAAAATGTTATTGAGGTGCAGTGACGGTCGGTTATGTTGCGTTCACATAGATTTGTATCTTTTATCAAACCTTGTTCCAAATACGTTCCGAATTTTTAATTACCAGAAAAAATTAAGTGTATTTTCTACTCATCTATCAATGAAGCTTGTGCTGAAAACGAGCGGTGCATTTTTACCAATGCAGCGCAGTAGTATTTATTCATACTGAGTGGAAAGGTTTTTGACATACCTGTGATGAACAAACCTTATCTAAAAGATTTTAGTATTTTTTCATGTATTTTTTAACCTTTTTATTTTACACCAAGCTGTTGCACCTAGTATTGTGGTGCTACTTGGGAGAGGCCTATGTCCAGCGGTGGACGACGATAGGCTGAGTTAACCTGTTGAGTATTGCTCCTGACCTAGGAAGGTCTAATCGGGAGCGCCCATTTTCGGCCGTGGACGTCTGTTATATGGGCTGTCATGAATGAATATTATTAGCAATTTATTGAACATTTCACCATCTTTTATAATATTTGATTTTGGTTGTCTATTTGAACGCAACTTAGCCTCTTATGAAAATAAACACAGTGCTTGCTATATAAACATACAAAGAGTTACACACGTTCATAATTCACGCCACGTACTCACCTCATACTATTTAAAATTTGTGCTATTTGGGGTACTTCAATATCATTTTTGGCCATCTGTTTTATTTCAGGTTTTTTCAAAACCTATTTATAACACCGAAATATTATTTGCATTGATATTCGTAAATAACTTAAAACCGTTAAAAATGCAGTAAAATATGGCCTCTTCTTTATTATCAAAATAAATACGTAGATTTTTTCATTTATTCCATGATATTTTTACTCCTACACACCTTTCTTTGGACACGATTTCAATTTGGTATGATTTATACCAAAAATTATAATATAATTACAATTAAAAATAATACGGTAATACGTTATAACGATAGATTTATCACTAGGGACACGTATAAATTTGTAGCAAATATAAGTTTTCTGAAATATTTCGAGCCGTGTCATTTTATTATTAGCCCGCCAACGTTGGCATGTCGAAGATATAATATATGCGCCTGGCTTTATTATGAAAGCCTAATACATAATTCTTCGCATTGTGAGCACGGTGCAGTCAAGAAGCAGGTACGCATTACATACGCCTTTCGACATAGTAAAATCTATAATTTATGCAACAACTATGACTGATCTTGACATTTTCGAGTTCTATGTAGATATAAACTCGACACAATTATCAAAAAGGTGAATAGTTCAGAAAACTTAATATTTATCGCGGATAATTACAAAAATCATAACCTTTTAGCGAAAATTAGTCCAAGCTGAAGCGTTTTTATATTTATATTATATAAATATAAACCTATCTACTAAGTATATTTAGAAATTATATTGAGATACAAAAGGTATTAATTTGTACATACATTATAAAATAATAACATAAAAGTATAATATAATTTTTCGATGAACAAAAACAATTTGTGTTTTATCAGCATACAAATTATCAATTAGGAAAATGACTCCATTTTATCTAAAAGTGTAAAAAAGGTAAAAAGGCTACATTGTACTTTGATATTATAGCAGTATTGTGTAAATCCCTCATAACTACTAATAAAAAGTACAGTACGACACATCTTATATGACTTACCCATGTAGTCTCTCCGCAGATGACACAATTAAATGACCATAAATAAGAAAACATTGTCGCTGCGCCATCACCATGACTTCAGTCGGTGAGAGACGTAGACCGCACGGTAAAAACTTTTTCTATCTTTCTTTCTTTCTTTCAATCAATTTGTACACCTTAAGGGCATTACATAAGGTTGATTATAAATTGATTTAGCTTGGGGTGTTGTCGGCAATCGTGTGTTCGTGTCTGCGAACGAAGATTCACGATGCGCCTTATTTTTTGTGTCATACTGTACGGCGTTTTAAATATCATACACAAAGTTATGGATTTTTTTACTTCCCTCTTGTACGTTTTAAACCTAGAGTGATATATATTTAGCTTAATTTTATGATACATTTTAATGTGTGCGTCGTTTTTTGTATAAGAATTCAATGTATCTTTCTTTTATTTATTCAACGTCTAGTCTCCTTACGATATAATTCATATGCTAATAAAACATATAAAATAAAATATATAAATTCGTATGCAAGATAAAACTTGTCCAAAATTTATAAAAAAGCACCTACAGTGAGCAGTAGGGATAGTTCAAAACTATTTCTAAACTGTACTCCTAGACACATTATCTAAATTGTCACTCATTGATTGATAAGATTGACGGCACATGATAGAACTTCGAGACTCGATTTACCAATCAATACACCAATTTCCATCAATCGCCGTCAATATGACAACTATTTTATAATCAAAAAGGAGGATCTGTAAATTAAAATACCAAATATACAAAATGTATACTTAAAATTAGTCTTAACTGTATATTGTTCGATAGATTCCGCCTCAATAGCAGGTTAGGGTTGTCGCATTCACAGGGTTATAGGCCTTATAGTCCATGCCGTTTATAACATAAGAAGACACTTAATACGCACAGCGTCTGACAAGGATAGGCATACAATTACCATTTAGATCTAATATCTACATTAGAGCTCTTTTATATTTTGTATACAAAACATTATCTATAAGATGGAATGCCTCACAAGAAATGGCGCGTTGACATCGGTCGCTGGATGCATTGACAGCATTTGCTTTCATTTGTGACCGAAACTAATAAAACTTAACACTAGTCGGTGACCGCAAATGGACTGCGATCAAATACGGCCACACCTGATAATGTGAACGCGCCTTAACACGATGTTTCTGATTCCGATAGCCTCAATACTCACGAAATTGCGTCAGTTTAGATACAATTTCCATTAACACAGACTATCAATAGCCGGGACCATACTGGCCGAACCGCCTCGCGAGGCAAACGCTCGGTCGGTGTAAACTCGTCTCGCGCGATCCGAGCGGTGTCGGTTTTCCCCCATGCGCAAAGGCGCCTCAGTCTGATTGCCACGCGTACTTATAACGATGGTCGCATTGTGTTCGTTCCTTGCTGGAGCAATATAGAGAGTCAACATGTCTACACGCTGAAACTAATCGCTCGCTGAGGTCCGGCCACGCACTGCCAGGCAGCCTTGCGTCACACGCATCGCGAGGCGTCTTTACCGGTCTGGACCCGTCTAATGAAGATTTTATCATAATTCTACACGCGCATAATCACTTGTTGTCACATAAAAGAGCTCTTAAATATAGGCAGTGCCAAAAACCAAAGGTCATACATACATTTGGGCTTATTCACAGGACCTTTAGAAGGCGGAGTATCAAGTACTTGCAGGTACTTGCAAGGGTACTAAGGGTAGACCTAGGGATGTGCTTAACTGTCCTCCAGTAGATTGTGTAGCTCCGCGTAGTTCAGTATGGCACGGTACAGGAATTCGTATTGTAACTGTAAATATAATAAATCAAGTATAACCATCAAAGTACAGTGCTACGTTAAAATTTATGCGCTTCGGTAATCTTCGTGTTTCCGAATTAGTGCGAATATGCAGCTACATAATTATGTCCGGCCGTCCGCGTTGTCAGTCTGTCAGTTACAAGTTTTTATTTTATTTTACCGCTGGTTATTATGTATTATTGGTAGGTATAATTTTTTAAAGTCCAATTTAATACAAATCCACTGTGAATAATACAAACATACAAACATCTTCACAAATTTTCACATTTATAATAATAATATGGATGTGAAATGATGGATACAGGATAACAGTAACAGTAATAATATTAGTAAAATATTATACTCTTCATATTAACCGCAAGACATTGGACATATAAGTCTCCTCCATAGATTTAACGACGTATCCACACATGAATTATACAAGGTGTATACTTACGAATGTATCGATGGTGCGCGCGCGCTGCGAGCGCACGGCGCGCGCGGTGGCGCTGACGTCCACGCGCCGCTCCACGCGCAGCGCACGGATCAGCGTGCACAGCGCCACGAACAGCGGCGAGCGCTCCGTGCCCAGTCTGCGAACATAGCTCCCGTTATAACACTCACTCCCTACCCTCACTTAACGCGCGCAGACGTGGTCACTAACTTTACGTTAAAGGTCCGCGCTCGAGGTCTGCCAAAGAGCAATGGAACGTAGTATCCTAGGGGGCAAGCTTACAGACCACATAAGGAACTCGATACTACGTTCCAAAACACAAATAGCTGATGCAGGCCACACAGCTACCAAATTAAAATGGAACTGGGCAGGTCACTTCTGCTACATGCATACAGTAGATCCCAAATAGCAGGAAACGACAACGCGGCAGGCCCAGAAGGAAGACGTGATGAGCTGTCGGCTAAAGAAGTGCAATTTCCGCGCAGTTGCAGTGAAGTTTTGATCAAAACAACACATTTGGTATTCTCTTAGCTGCAGTGAGATACGCTCGCGTTAAGTTCGAGCGTCACTACAATATGATCGGCGCGTCTTAAAATTACGTGAATTAGCCCTTTGGACTTTTATCTTAAGGATTGGCCCCAAATTGCCATAGACCGGGAAAAGTGGAAGGACGGAAGGGAGGGCTTTGCCCTACAGTGGGATACTACAGGCTTTTAATAATAATAACACTCACTAACTTGTACCAGTAGTTCATTTTGTAAATTTTACCATTTACCGTAATATTTTAACTTTTCGAATGGCATCCAACCAGCCATAACGTTGAACAGGGTATACATACTGGCAGTGCACGAGCATGGTCCCCGGCTGCAGCAGGTAGGGCTGCGCGGGCGCGGCGGCGTCGGCCAGCTCGGCCAGCCCGCGCGTCACCTCCGGCACGTGGCCGCGCGCCGTCGGCCAGCCCTGGTACTGCAGTTGTCGGACGCAATTCACTTCACCGCTCTGGAACACACATATTAAGTTTAATAATACAAGTGTGCACAAAAAAAAAGTAGTACAGAACGTAAATTAAACACAACAAGGCAGGTTAATATGTGAAATCTCATGCGACCGAGAGGAGTTTATGCAGACAAAAGAATTGATTTAATTGAAGTATTCAATGGGTGTGTTCAGTTATTACGGCGGACGACGCTCGACGACGCACCGATCAACCGGGGGGATCACACAAAACCTTTCAGTTATTTGAGCGGGCGTCGTTGGGCATTCGCACGCGTTACCCCGTAAAATAATTGGGAGAAAGTTGCACTGCTGTCAAGTGTCAACTGACCAATGCAGCAATGACTATAGTCCATTGGATTTGACAAATATTTTGAGGTCATTCGATTGGTCGCTCTCTTATCGCAGCTGTCGGTCACCCGAAGCCGTTCGATTATTCCCAATGAACGAGCGACATTCACACGGGTGACTTTCACACCGATCAATGAATTACTGAACGTAGCCAATGAAATCAACCTATCTCAGTCAATGTCTGATCAAAGTCTTTTACCAAATTGCGCTACAAGATGCATATAAAATGCAGGAAACACCAGTTGACCCCACTGACCTGAAGAAGTTTTATTATTATTTAATTGAAGAGGTAGGGTACTAAGCGCCTTTGTCACTGCGACCTGCGAAGATCTATTGTAACGCCTCTTGTTTCTTGACAGCACTTCTTCTAGCCGTAAGTCAATGATGCAGTTGACTATGTTCTTGGGGTGGAGGGATTTAATCTCATCTGGTGAGATTAGGTGGCCTCCCAGGTGCTGAAGAAGTCTTAGGATGTTCACAGTACCCCCACACCCTTTCACTCACCCCTATACACACTTATACCATACACACCCCTACACCTAGAGCAGCTTATGAAAATTTACATAGTATATAAGTTTTTGTTTTTCTTTAATTAAGCACTTTTCTTTTTTCTTTAATAATGGTCTCAGCGTTGTAATAGACAATAATTAAGGGAAGATGCGAGGGAACCCCAACACAAATATTTTTATAACTTACTGGGGTTGTCTCAATTTCTATGATGCATGACAATTTATGAGATACAATAAAAACATTTTTATTTTATTTATTTTACAGTACGGCGCGGATCAACTACGCGGTCGTCTGTGATGGACGGCATAATAAGGGACGCCTAATGGCGGACGCGGAGACCTACAATTTATCCGCGGCTGACCTCGTCTGCTTACCCGCTTGCACTGATAGTCTTATGATATCCTACCTTATCATTGGTGACTCTGAACTGTCTCCTCGTGTAGTAGGGACAGGACTCGCTCTCTTCGTACTCCACTGTCATGTGTTCATATTGAATTGAGCCGTCATCCCAGTACCGTGGACATTTGCCGTCGCCAAGCTGTAATGTTTTTAGTAAATAAAATAATAATAAATCCAGCCTATTACTGTCACGGGCCTCTTCCCAGAATGAGGAAGGTTAGACGTTAGTCCACTATCCTGGCCTGGCTGGAAATAACGTGCATTTTTTTTTTCACAGCTATTATTATGACTGTAGTATGAGAAAAGATTTTGAAAAACTTCTGCTGCTTAGATAAATTTTCTGATACAAAGAATTTTTTCGTTATTAACAAAAATAAAAACTTTTCAGCAACTTTATTATTAACATGGAAAGATTAAAACACAATCATATTAGGTAAAAATTCATTCATTCATTAATTGTTATGAAAAAAATTTAAATCATTTCTAATGATTTAAGTTTTTCCCAATAACCAGTTAAAAATAATACAATGCTTAATTAATTTAATTAAGTTTTGCTTAACAGAACAATGGTAATAATTATTTAGTAATAAGTGGTCTTGGTGTTAGTGTAAAATTAAGTTTCGTGCGTCATAGTGGGCGTAAAAATAAAAACTTTTTCTTTCTTTCTTTTCTTTCTAATGCAGGATCAGTTAGCTCTTACAACCAACAAAGATTTTTGTGCTTACCTCACTGAGCATGACGATGGTGGTAACATTATGCTCGGAGACCATCCGCCAGAAGTCCATGATGGTGTTCGGCAGAGGATCCTGTGTGATTATGAACCCTTCCGAGTTATCGTACGCTGCAAATAGAACGGCTATTTAGCATCCTACATAGTATAAAATAAAATCACTATAGACGTCTGTCTGTATGTATATCCGCTAACTCCTCTTAAACCATACAACGAATTTTGATGCGGATTTAACAATAATTTTGAGCATTTCTTCTGGAAGGTTTATATAATGTATAATACTTTCATATTTAATGTAAGAATTGTTAATCGATGCCGGGGGCCGGTCGCTAGTTTTTTTATGTAGTAATAAAATAAAAATATTTTTTGGAAGGCAAGCTTGAGAGTTTTTAAAGTGCCTGCTTAAGTCCAGTCACAGATTAAGAAATAGTCACTACGTAACAGACATTTCTCTACCTTGAGCGAAGTACGCTATTTTGAGCTCAATTGCTGCGCCTCTAAAGTTCATATTGCTTCGCACGCTACCGGCGAGTAAGCTAGATATATATAGATAGTGTTTTTTATTTGACCAGAAAACCGGTACGTCAATAATAATTATTGTGATAAACACTCTTGTTATGGAGAAGAGAATTGGAAGAAGCGCGTTATTCGCAACGGATTTTCCGGGTGTCGATAAAATCATGGCATTTTTTTATGACGTGTCTCGAACAGTTGTTACCTTCAATGAAGGACGCATTGATATACGTGGAGTAATCTCTGCCAGGCAGCGGCGCCAGTATGACGCGGTTCCTGTCATACGGCAGACAGTCGGCGCTTCGGTTCTTTGTACGAAGCTCGTCTCCTGCGCCGGCGCCCACCGATTTGAGGGGTTCTGCTACTGGATTGTTCAACATTTTCTGTGAAAAATTAGAAAGGAATGAAGTTTAGTTTTTATTGCTCCTTTTATAATAAATGGTAATTAATAATCCTGAGTTTGGGTGAAAATTGTGTTAGAATGGTTGCCGTCCTGCGTCCGCAGCTCAGGGGCTAGATTCAGAAAGACAGGAATCTGAATCTGGTTTTGATAAAGACTAGCATTCCGTGTCCCACGTAACTTTTTTCACATTAACGTTATGTGGTGCACGGATTACTAAGGTTTAATTATTAGAGACATTTTTAACCCCTGACGAAAAAGAGGGTTATAAGTTTGTAGTGTATATCTGTGTGTCTGTCTGTCGAATCATAGCTCCAAAACGTTAACGTTAGTTTTTTTTAATTGATAGCTAGTGTAATCGGGAATCATCTTAGCTATATTTCATGAAAATCTGTTCAGCCGTTTAAAAGTTAGAGCTCTTTTTCTAGTTGAAGTCGGGGGTCTTTGACGGTTAGGTTATTATGTATATATTGGCTTTCCATTGGCTGGCAAAAAGAAGTGTAAGTTAAAGGCTTCGCTGGCAATGTCTGTATACCAGGATAATCGCTAGCATAAAAAATGTAAAGAAGAAAAAAGAACGGTGTGCGTACCGGGTGGACATTTTTATATGTTCGTACCTCAAACTCGATCTCCATGAGGCACTTGTCGGCGTGGTCGGGCGTGTTGCGCAGCTTGTCCACGGCGGGCTTGAGGCGCGCCGCGCTGATCTCCGTGTCGCCGTAGTGCGCGTACTCGACCAGCGCGCGGTACACGAACACGTATTGTTTCTGTGGAAATATGCTCTATCATTAGCATTACTTTTGTTCGAATATGGTTGAAATAAATACTATAGTTTAAAAAAAAACTATAGAACACGCTTTCGTCATCCAAACTGAACGTGTATGCAAAATTTCAGCTCAATCGGAAACCGGGAAGTGGGTCAAATTTAACTTCCAAGATTTTCTTACATAGTTAGTTACAGGTGAAGCTAATAAAAGCGTGTTAAAATAGAAGGGGAAAATCGCTTAAAAATCAGGTTTTCAAAATAAACTCGCTCGTCTTCACGCGATGCATTTTGCAACTGACGGGGCGTTGAAGATTCAGAGCAGCTGCATATGACAACTATCTGTAGATCATACAAATATTTGTTTCGTACGGGGTTCGAACTCGCGGTACGTAGCGCAGAAAGTTCATCACTTAGCCAATTCGTCGCCACGGTTGGGTCGTGTCGACAAATTTGTATCATGTATAAGCGATTAAAAAAACCGGCCAAGTGAGAGTCGGACTCGCGCACGAAGGGTTCCGTACCATTATCTATAAAAACGGCAAAAAAATCATGTTTGTTGCCCTTAAATATTAATTTTATTCTGTTTCAACTGTCTAACTATCACGGTTCATGAGATACACAGCCTGACAGACAGCGGAGCCTTAGTGATAGGGTCCCGTTTAACCCTTTGGGTACGGAACCCTAAAAAATATCACCGGTTTGGGAGCTCCAGCAGTGGGCTATATAAGTGTATGTCTCACCAGCGACTGCACCAGGAAGTTCCTCTGCCTCCGGAGCTCGGCCACGGTGTTGAACACGGCGACCTGTCCGGTGGCGCGCAGCTGGTCCAGCAGGCAGTCCAGATCACCGGTTTGGGAGCTCCAGCAGTGGGCTATATAAGTGTATGTCTCACCAGCGACTGCACCAGGAAGTTCCTCTGCCTCCGGAGCTCGGCCACGGTGTTGAACACGGCGACCTGTCCGGTGGCGCGCAGCTGGTCCAGCAGGCAGTCCAGATCACCGGTTTGGGAGCTCCAGCAGTGGGCTATATAAGTGTATGTCTCACCAGCGACTGCACCAGGAAGTTCCTCTGCCTCCGGAGCTCGGCCACGGTGTTGAACACGGCGACCTGTCCGGTGGCGCGCAGCTGGTCCAGCAGGCAGTCCAGATCACCGGTTTGGGAGCTCCAGCAGTGGGCTATATAAGTGTATGTCTCACCAGCGACTGCACCAGGAAGTTCCTCTGCCTCCGGAGCTCGGCCACGGTGTTGAACACGGCGACCTGTCCGGTGGCGCGCAGCTGGTCCAGCAGGCAGTCCAGATCACCGGTTTGGGAGCTCCAGCAGTGGGCTATATAAGTGTATGTCTCACCAGCGACTGCACCAGGAAGTTCCTCTGCCTCCGGAGCTCGGCCACGGTGTTGAACACGGCGACCTGTCCGGTGGCGCGCAGCTGGTCCAGCAGGCAGTCCAGATCACCGGTTTGGGAGCTCCAGCAGTGGGCTATATAAGTGTATGTCTCACCAGCGACTGCACCAGGAAGTTCCTCTGCCTCCGGAGCTCGGCCACGGTGTTGAACACGGCGACCTGTCCGGTGGCGCGCAGCTGGTCCAGCAGGCAGTCCAGATCACCGGTTTGGGAGCTCCAGCAGTGGGCTATATAAGTGTATGTCTCACCAGCGACTGCACCAGGAAGTTCCTCTGCCTCCGGAGCTCGGCCACGGTGTTGAACACGGCGACCTGTCCGGTGGCGCGCAGCTGGTCCAGCAGGCAGTCCAGATCACCGGTTTGGGAGCTCCAGCAGTGGGCTATATAAGTGTATGTCTCACCAGCGACTGCACCAGGAAGTTCCTCTGCCTCCGGAGCTCGGCCACGGTGTTGAACACGGCGACCTGTCCGGTGGCGCGCAGCTGGTCCAGCAGGCAGTCCAGATCACCGGTTTGGGAGCTCCAGCAGTGGGCTATATAAGTGTATGTCTCACCAGCGACTGCACCAGGAAGTTCCTCTGCCTCCGGAGCTCGGCCACGGTGTTGAACACGGCGACCTGTCCGGTGGCGCGCAGCTGGTCCAGCAGGCAGTCCAGATCACCGGTTTGGGAGCTCCAGCAGTGGGCTATATAAGTGTATGTCTCACCAGCGACTGCACCAGGAAGTTCCTCTGCCTCCGGAGCTCGGCCACGGTGTTGAACACGGCGACCTGTCCGGTGGCGCGCAGCTGGTCCAGCAGGCAGTCCAGATCACCGGTTTGGGAGCTCCAGCAGTGGGCTATATAAGTGTATGTCTCACCAGCGACTGCACCAGGAAGTTCCTCTGCCTCCGGAGCTCGGCCACGGTGTTGAACACGGCGACCTGTCCGGTGGCGCGCAGCTGGTCCAGCAGGCAGTCCAGATCACCGGTTTGGGAGCTCCAGCAGTGGGCTATATAAGTGTATGTCTCACCAGCGACTGCACCAGGAAGTTCCTCTGCCTCCGGAGCTCGGCCACGGTGTTGAACACGGCGACCTGTCCGGTGGCGCGCAGCTGGTCCAGCAGGCAGTCCAGATCACCGGTTTGGGAGCTCCAGCAGTGGGCTATATAAGTGTATGTCTCACCAGCGACTGCACCAGGAAGTTCCTCTGCCTCCGGAGCTCGGCCACGGTGTTGAACACGGCGACCTGTCCGGTGGCGCGCAGCTGGTCCAGCAGGCAGTCCAGATCACCGGTTTGGGAGCTCCAGCAGTGGGCTATATAAGTGTATGTCTCACCAGCGACTGCACCAGGAAGTTCCTCTGCCTCCGGAGCTCGGCCACGGTGTTGAACACGGCGACCTGTCCGGTGGCGCGCAGCTGGTCCAGCAGGCAGTCCAGATCACCGGTTTGGGAGCTCCAGCAGTGGGCTATATAAGTGTATGTCTCACCAGCGACTGCACCAGGAAGTTCCTCTGCCTCCGGAGCTCGGCCACGGTGTTGAACACGGCGACCTGTCCGGTGGCGCGCAGCTGGTCCAGCAGGCAGTCCAGATCACCGGTTTGGGAGCTCCAGCAGTGGGCTATATAAGTGTATGTCTCACCAGCGACTGCACCAGGAAGTTCCTCTGCCTCCGGAGCTCGGCCACGGTGTTGAACACGGCGACCTGTCCGGTGGCGCGCAGCTGGTCCAGCAGGCAGTCCAGATCACCGGTTTGGGAGCTCCAGCAGTGGGCTATATAAGTGTATGTCTCACCAGCGACTGCACCAGGAAGTTCCTCTGCCTCCGGAGCTCGGCCACGGTGTTGAACACGGCGACCTGTCCGGTGGCGCGCAGCTGGTCCAGCAGGCAGTCCAGATCACCGGTTTGGGAGCTCCAGCAGTGGGCTATATAAGTGTATGTCTCACCAGCGACTGCACCAGGAAGTTCCTCTGCCTCCGGAGCTCGGCCACGGTGTTGAACACGGCGACCTGTCCGGTGGCGCGCAGCTGGTCCAGCAGGCAGTCCAGATCACCGGTTTGGGAGCTCCAGCAGTGGGCTATATAAGTGTATGTCTCACCAGCGACTGCACCAGGAAGTTCCTCTGCCTCCGGAGCTCGGCCACGGTGTTGAACACGGCGACCTGTCCGGTGGCGCGCAGCTGGTCCAGCAGGCAGTCCAGATCACCGGTTTGGGAGCTCCAGCAGTGGGCTATATAAGTGTATGTCTCACCAGCGACTGCACCAGGAAGTTCCTCTGCCTCCGGAGCTCGGCCACGGTGTTGAACACGGCGACCTGTCCGGTGGCGCGCAGCTGGTCCAGCAGGCAGTCCAGATCACCGGTTTGGGAGCTCCAGCAGTGGGCTATATAAGTGTATGTCTCACCAGCGACTGCACCAGGAAGTTCCTCTGCCTCCGGAGCTCGGCCACGGTGTTGAACACGGCGACCTGTCCGGTGGCGCGCAGCTGGTCCAGCAGGCAGTCCAGATCACCGGTTTGGGAGCTCCAGCAGTGGGCTATATAAGTGTATGTCTCACCAGCGACTGCACCAGGAAGTTCCTCTGCCTCCGGAGCTCGGCCACGGTGTTGAACACGGCGACCTGTCCGGTGGCGCGCAGCTGGTCCAGCAGGCAGTCCAGATCACCGGTTTGGGAGCTCCAGCAGTGGGCTATATAAGTGTATGTCTCACCAGCGACTGCACCAGGAAGTTCCTCTGCCTCCGGAGCTCGGCCACGGTGTTGAACACGGCGACCTGTCCGGTGGCGCGCAGCTGGTCCAGCAGGCAGTCCAGATCACCGGTTTGGGAGCTCCAGCAGTGGGCTATATAAGTGTATGTCTCACCAGCGACTGCACCAGGAAGTTCCTCTGCCTCCGGAGCTCGGCCACGGTGTTGAACACGGCGACCTGTCCGGTGGCGCGCAGCTGGTCCAGCAGGCAGTCCAGATCACCGGTTTGGGAGCTCCAGCAGTGGGCTATATAAGTGTATGTCTCACCAGCGACTGCACCAGGAAGTTCCTCTGCCTCCGGAGCTCGGCCACGGTGTTGAACACGGCGACCTGTCCGGTGGCGCGCAGCTGGTCCAGCAGGCAGTCCAGATCACCGGTTTGGGAGCTCCAGCAGTGGGCTATATAAGTGTATGTCTCACCAGCGACTGCACCAGGAAGTTCCTCTGCCTCCGGAGCTCGGCCACGGTGTTGAACACGGCGACCTGTCCGGTGGCGCGCAGCTGGTCCAGCAGGCAGTCCAGATCACCGGTTTGGGAGCTCCAGCAGTGGGCTATATAAGTGTATGTCTCACCAGCGACTGCACCAGGAAGTTCCTCTGCCTCCGGAGCTCGGCCACGGTGTTGAACACGGCGACCTGTCCGGTGGCGCGCAGCTGGTCCAGCAGGCAGTCCAGATCACCGGTTTGGGAGCTCCAGCAGTGGGCTATATAAGTGTATGTCTCACCAGCGACTGCACCAGGAAGTTCCTCTGCCTCCGGAGCTCGGCCACGGTGTTGAACACGGCGACCTGTCCGGTGGCGCGCAGCTGGTCCAGCAGGCAGTCCAGATCACCGGTTTGGGAGCTCCAGCAGTGGGCTATATAAGTGTATGTCTCACCAGCGACTGCACCAGGAAGTTCCTCTGCCTCCGGAGCTCGGCCACGGTGTTGAACACGGCGACCTGTCCGGTGGCGCGCAGCTGGTCCAGCAGGCAGTCCAGCGCCACCAGCGTGCCGGTGCGGCCCACGCCGGCGCTGCAGTGCACCACCACCGGCCGCCCCACCATGCGGGACCACGCTTCGTTCACTCGCTGCTTACACAGTAAATACATTAGGCACAGCGAGTCTACCGCGTAACTAAAACTGGTAATAAACTTCAATACGATCGTGAGAGACTAAACTTTGAACTACCTAGTAAAATTTACCGATCATGAAGTTAAAGAGTCCCAATTTCTCGTGAGTGGCGAGTGAGATTAACATTGTAATCAAGTGACGTACTTGTGAGAGGCTTTGAATTTTTTTGGCTCTTTTAACATCCTGTATATGCATGATAGAGTAAGTAGCATTAGAGTATGAATGAAGACCGACACGCTGTTCAGTCCGTAGCAGCTGTATGCATCTTTTTTGTGGTATATGGTGCAAACGTGTTTGTGGTCCACCTGATGGTAAGTAATCCCCGCCGCCCATGAACATTCGCAACACCAGAGGCCCAATTCTCGTAATTAAGAATGTTCAAAATATAGTTCGGATCTCATTCCGATCTACTACCAATGTCATAAATGTCACAAATGGTATTCTCCTACCCTAACAAACAACGTCAAACGTGATATTATATTGTAATGAGATCGAAAGTTGAATAAAAGGCAAATCGGTATCCTGCTAACATTTTGAACTGACACAGATAATAAAATTGACACTCTCGTCTATACACAAACGTCAAAAATGAGATTGAAATGAGTTTGTAAGAAGATTGAATCCAAATCATACTGAAATCGGACTGACGTTTAAGAGGAGTAGAATACGTGACTTTTTGTCAATTCATAATATTATAATCTCAGTTCGGTCAACTTTCAGTCATATTATAAATTAATTACGAGAATTGGGCTTCAGAGCAGTCACCGATGCGTTGCCGACCTTTTAGGACGGTGTTAGAATAAAGGGAGGGAAAGGAGAAGGAAGGGGTCTAAGGAAGGAATTAGGCTTCCGACAGTTCACAGTCACCGAACGAAACACAACAGTATGCATACTGCTACTTAACATCGATATTCTGTGGGAGGGTAGTACTTCCTTGGTCGTACCGACCCATTCATGCGGACATGCCAGCGAGACACTACTACCACCAAAATATCTTGTCCCATTACCAACTAGCGCCTTCACTTTACGGATTTATTGACTGGATCCTTATGGCTATTGTCGATGATTCTGCCGCGCAAACTGAAAAACTCCGACTCAAAAGTCAGCTAGCCGCGTTCGTTACTGTTAGCCTGCATCATCCCACTGCTGGGCAAAGGCCTCCCCCCATGATTTCCAGGCTTTTCGGTCTAGAGCCAGTGTGAACCATTCGTTATTAGTTTTATCAAGTTCATCCCGCCATCTCTTTCGTGGTCTGCCGCGTCGCCTTCTCGCCATATCAGGTCTCCAATTAGTGGTTACCTTGGCCCACAGCACATCGGGCATCCGGCAGACATGGCCAGCCCAATCCCACTTCAATTTTGCAGCCTTATGAGCTACGTCAGTAATTTGTGTTTTGGAGCGCAGTGTAGTGTTTCGAACACGGTCTGTTAATTTAACACCTAAACTAGCTTTGAATAGTCACCTTAATGAACTTGATGATGGAGTGCGGATGCTCTGGCGCGGCGAAGTCCTTCCACATGAGGAAGTGGTACTGTCGCACGATGCGGGACTCGTCGTTATCCTTAACTTCGCGAGGAGATGTAGGAGCACTTGAGTCTGAAGCTTCTATAACATCTGAGAAAAAATCTATCTTGCGTGAGACAGGAGTGGAACAGAGATACGCAATTTTTTATGTATGGAATCCTGATGACGTTCTCTTTAGTTAACAATATGGGTCCATACCATATCGTCTAAGGAGAGACTTGTGTGCATTCGTCGTCATTTATAATTGCGTCATAAGGCATTTCGGCTGTCACAAAAATAACAGTCAGAAGCTAAAAATCTAAAAGCTGGAAAACAGTATTTTTGATTCTAAGGTCTGACGGCATTATCTTAGGTTAAACTGGACTAAGATACTTAGGAAAAATTTAAGATAAATACATTCCTTGATGTATTTAGGCTCTTCAATAAAATAACCTGTATAGAGGGTGACTGGTAGAAAGAGGGAAACATTGAAGGACGGTATTGTACTCATCATTATGAACAACTTTTATTATGGGACTAACACCGAAAACGCAAAAAACAAAATCAGCTATTCCATACATTTAGTCGAGTAAAATTGTATTATTTGTATGGAAAAGCTAATTTTTTTTACGATTTCAATAGTCCTGTTGTAAAAGTTCCCTCTGTCAACCAGTCCCCCGCTATATATGTCTAAAATAGAGCACATTACCTCCATTCTTCTTAGCGATGCCGTTGTTTTCAACAATCGGTTGTCCATCTGCGTTCGTCGGCTGTTTCGTGATCTTCAACTCTCGTACTATGTAGTCGGAATACCTGCGAAAAATATATAGTTTTGGCTAAGTGTTGTCTGCAATGAAGACCAAGATATTGACAATATACTTCCCGCTAACCTTGCTAAACGTTAAAGGTTTCTGCCCACTGTCCGTACCCTACTATCACCGTAATTGGAGAGTATCAGGCAATAAAAATATTCGTCGTTTAGATTTGTAGGAGGCAACAGCCACTAGATCGATTCGGCACCGGTCGTGCAATGACTGGATCGGCTCATTTTAAATACAAATAAATATCTTCTTTATACACATGATTTTAGGGTCCAATTTAGTAATTGCTTGATACGCTACTTTGTGCAACCGATTTCTTTCAAAAAAGACTCCCAAAATTCCAAATCATCTCACCTCTTCTCCCCCACATGATGCACGGTGATATTCCCGAATGCTCGTGAAGCTCTCTCCTCAGGCCAGTACTTAGAGCACTTGACCTTGGAGTACTCCTCAAGGTTGGTCAGCATCACGATCAGCTCCAGCCCATGCTCCCAGATCATGCGCCAGAAGTCAGTCACAGTGGTATCGGTGGGGCCTTGCGCGCATATGAATTGTTTACGCTCCTAGAAGACATTATTTATTAACATTAGTATCGATATGTTGTTAGGTATTAATATCCTTCTAGCAACTAATATTATAAAGAGAAAAGATTAGATTTTTTGTATGTTTGTTTGTTTGTAATGGATAAACTCAAAAACTACAGGACCGATTTTAAAAATTCTTTTTCCAGCAGAATGTTATATTATCTCTGAGTAACATAGGCTATAATTTATAAAGATATCATGCGGGCGAAGCCGCTGGCGGAAGCTAGTATCATATAAAATATGAAACCAAACCTAACTACACGTTATAAAGTTAAAAATATCCAAAGTTTGCCCAATTCCAATTAAACCAACAAATTTGAACCACAGCATCGATGAAGAATTACTATGTAAACTTTAAAATTTAATATCTCAGTTCAATGTGGGTTGGATCCTTTTCGTGTAACTATGTCCAAATCAAATCGCGATTTAAAAAATCTGGAAATAATTACGGAATTACGTAATACGGAATTACGTAATACGGAATTACGTAAGTAAAAAAGCCCTAATCGTGACTAATATTGGGTTATCTGTAGAAACAAATTTAATTATATTCACATTACAGTGCACAAATACAAGGAGTGCAAATGACAAAAATAAGGAAAACACAACACAAAAACAGACAGAAAGCTGTAGAAACTAAGTTGATTCCACATTTAGCAAAATGTTAATAACAAATCTTTGTATATTATTGCAATTTAGGAAGATAAGGTATTTAATTAGACTCAACACTCGACTCCATTATCTCATCATCTTCATGATCTTACGCATATATATCATAATAAGGAACTTATTACGAACGAACGAAATTATAATGAGAAATGATGTTAAAAAATCTATGATTAAAGTTATGAGAATTATACCTTTTTACTAATTATGTTTATTTTAAATTACATAAATGGATAGTTAATTGAAACAACATCATCAAGTTTTGACGTCAATCCTTCGTGTTTCCTTTGTAACCGTGTTAACACGCTATGAACGAGCGATGCAATGAAGTCATTTCACGTGACTGTCTGCACGTTTTTATGTGCGATATTTATTTATTTTTGGTTTTACTGTGTTTTTTATAAGTCTTTACGATAAATGATAAATAAAAATACATGCAAGTTCTCCATAAGACTATCTAAGCCTTCTCTCTGAAAGGATTATGACAGTGTGAATTTCAGCAGGATGTTACTTTATGATGACCTTTCATGGAGCTGAGCATACGATTAGCAAATGCTGAGCTGGCTACCCTTTCGGCATGGCATGCTTGACAGCATATAACTATTTAATTATTTTTTTTCATAATTGTCAACTTTTGATGTGTGTTATTGTTATATTTTTTTTTTTTTTTTTATCTTCTCTCTCTTATGTTGTCAATGTGTCTGTGCCGAATAAATGTTCATTTCTTTCTTTCTTTCTTTCTATTAGTAGAACAGTAGTTTACAACCGAAAAAACCGCCGCCGCGTAAATTCTCAAATATATATGTGGAATCAACTTAATATTGCCTTAGCACGTGCGCGCGGTACCTGATTAGGCTCCGAAGGGTCCTTAGTAAGCGGCGGACAGAAGACGAACACAATTTTAGAACATGTCCACACGTCAAACAGAAGGAAAACTCGCAGAAAACTATATCTAATAGGTATGCAAGCTGATTTTGTTTATTTATGCGGATTAGGGATAGAACTAGGATTAATATGATTTTAATTTTGGTGTATTTGAGCATAGATATAAAATAAACTGCATTTTGAAACATGCCACTCAAGTTTCAAGTACTTGGATATCTACAGGATATTTTTTATGTAGTGCGCATTTGCAGTGATTCAGTGTCCGTTCCCAATACAACCAATTAACCATTAAATACTCCACCACTAATCATTAGCCTTAATGTCACGATTCTTGTGCTGGTGCGACATATTTCTGGAAAAGGCAATCTCTGTCCTCTTCTCGTAAACCGAAAAAGTTTGAAACTGTTCTCAATTTACAGTGACATTGACTTTATGTCACACCCACTGACCTTGGGGCCTAAAAAGGCCACATTTAGCAATTCACCTACGAATCTCCATGGTAACTGTCAAAGAGATGATTGCTGAATATGAGCCTTACGCGAATGATATTAAGAGTCATCAATTAAATTGACATTTGTAATATAAATCATATTATTATGATTCATTGAAAGCGGCCGTTTTCAAACCCCTTGAATGCGATATGACATAACAAAGATGTGACCTTGGACTCACCTGGTATCCCATAACATAGTTGGCGTTGATGTAATCAGATCCTGTAATGCTGTCAATCTGGGACAGTTTGACCCTGGTCTGGTCGTATGCCTTGATGTCAGGGTATCGGTTCTTGGGCTGGTTCTCCCGGGCCTCGGAGGCGTGCGTCGTACGGTCGGGGAAGCATTCGGGCAGCATCTGCAACAACTTGGTAATTTGTGCGGAGGGTTTGAGAATTATCGAGTGGAAACTATGGCAGAGATTTTTTTTTTGTACGTTTCCCTTCGCTAGTATTTCTCCTGTATCGTGGATACACTTTACAAACATACATATCACATGCACACACACCCAGACCCGGAACAACTATCTATAGATCATACAAATAATTGATCCGTGCGGGGATCGAACCCGCGGCACGTAGCGTAGAAAGCTAATCGCTTAGCCACTGCGCCAACCGCGTCGTCTTTAGTGCGACTGTTTGGCTAAAATTGTATTGATATTGCAAGAGTTAGTTAGAGCTAAAATCGGGCTGAAGAACTCGTTTGTGAATACTTTAAGATTCCTTTCAACATATTGCAAATTGCAATATCTCTGCTTCTTAGCATATAATTAGAATTCATGCGACATAAAGATGACATGTGTAAATATTAAGTAACAATTGTAATGTAATAATAATTTTAATAAATAATTTGCCTAAATTTGCATGCGTTAAACAGGCAGAATGTAGTATTGTACATAAACCACTAATGTTATATCTGGTAAAACCTGTATTCTATGCAAATAAATATTTCTTATTTCTTAAATATTTCTTATAGCGAAATCACGGCCTATTCTGGCCCTCTACACTTTCATCTGAATTCAGTTTGTTCTTTCTGCCTCCAAGATCATTGACGGCAGCTTTTTGTACTACATATTAGTTATCTAGAAATATATTTAACTATTAGTAACTTACTTCGAATTCCTTTTGGAAACCGTAGTCGGAGTCGACTTGTCTTTGCGCGTACGCGCTCGGTAGGTCTTCTTTAGGTATAGGCGGTATGTCCGGAGGTACTGTGGACACCAGAGGTTGACGACCGCGAAGGCTGTCCCAGTATCTGTTGAAAAATAATGTACGTAAGAATACGTATAAGGGGTCATCCATAAAGTACGTCACACTAATTTCGAGATTTTTCGACCCCTTTCGGGGTCTTTGTCACAGTTGATCACATTTGTGAGACCCGGGGCCCGGTCTAGTGTGACGTCACATATTTTACAATTTTAAATCTAGAAATTGTTAAATTAAAACAGCAGTTCCGAAATTAGTTTTATTTCCATTAAAATTATTTCTTAATATGATTTTGAAATGTGACATCACGAAACTTAAGTTTTGTGACGTCACATTTCAAAATCATATTAAAAAATATTTAAATGGAAATAAAACTTATTTCGGAACTGCTGTTTGCCACCCGATCACTATTTGTTATCTTATTTGAAACGTATCGTAATATTGATATCTTTCACTAGTTGAATTATGGTCAAAAATCTGCCGCATCTGGTTCAACTAGAAATCTAATAACATTAGGATACACCATAATAATCTCGTAACTTACCTCCTAGCCGCTGTTATAGGGTTTAGCTCAAGCTGCGCGCGCGGCTGCATCTTGCGCGTGCGGCGCGTCTGCATAATGCAGAAGATGATCATCAAGAGGAGTATCACAGCTGCCACGGCACACGTGATCTGATAAACAAATCAAAGTTTAAAAAAATGTTATAAAGTGAATACTAACCAAGCTTTAGTCTAAATTTAAATACCTTTCACCGTATCTCTACATAGTATAAAATAAAGTCACAAGTCAGTCTGTATATCCGCAAACTCCTCCTAAACCACGCAACGGATTTTGATGCGGTTTTCACCATCAGTTAGATAATTTTTCACGGATGGTTTATACTCGTATGTACTTTGATATTTAATTTAAGGATAATAGAGAAAATGCACCCGTGCGAAGCCAGGGGCGGATCGCTAGTTGATGCTAAAAGTCCGTAGGAACCAATTTCTTGATTCTGACTTGAAGTAAACGCGGTATGAAATGAACGAATGAAGTAAAAAGCGAAATAATTTATCTGTTAGAAGAGAGGTATAGCGTAACTTTTCGCTCAAAATTGGAGCTGCCTGACTGGGGAAGTACCTCCACTTTGCAGAATATCATAGCTAAATAACACTGCTCAATTCCAGTGTTGTGTTTGTAACGGTGAGCAAGGTCGCCAGTGCTGCTTGGGGAAGTAGTAGGGTCGGCAACATCGGCGAGATGCCCTTGGTGTTGCTAGCGTCTATAGGTTATGGTAACCGCTTACCATCAAGCGGGCTGTATGCTTCTATGCCACATTAGTGGGAATAAAAATCAGTACCTTACATGACGAGGTATACGAGCGAGACTTTATGTAGACTTTGGTCAAAGAGTAATAGCTTTTCGGTCACTAATTGCTTGCTGATACTGGTGGCTATGGGCTAAACCATCTTTAAGGAGAGGCATAATGTCTAGTAATAGTCTTAGTCTTGATAGAGAATGTATTGTACACCTGTAGTGCGATCTCCAGCGCAGTGGAGGGTACGAGCACGGGTGGGCTAGCAGCCGGCATCAGCACCGTGGTGTACTCGCTGAACAACCCGTCATCTGGGTTCGAACCCGCTGTGGACAAGAGGAAACATTTAAGTTTGTAGCGACATCTATCGCCACATAGACTAACTATTTACTTAGCAATGTAGGGTCCTCCCTTTTCAATGGAGGAACAACATACCTCATTCCTCCACTAGTTTATTTTTTTACAGTAGGTACTACGAGGCGACTCGGCTATCTTCGTATTTTATATGTTACTTACTAATTAGTTCCACAAACAGCGTATAGTTGGCGCTGAAGTCGAGGGGGCCGTCTTTTACCCGGATATCGGTGTCATCATCCGGTTTGTTCTTCATTGTAGGGATCTTACTGTAGTCGCTGTAAAAAATATATAAAATGTGAAAAAACCCATATTAAAACCGAGTTCCACGAATTCTTCCTTTCTTCATCTTTGTGGCACAAACAAAATAAAAAATATTTCATCCTGCTCCGAAACGGCTGGACAGATTTTGACGGGACTTCCACTGGCAGATAGCTGACGTTATAAGGAGTAATTTAGGCAATTTTGTTTCAATTCCACGCGGACTGTCTCGCTGGCACAGCTAGTAATATAATATGTATCTGATTTTTTCACTTTACTTGTATAATTTTTAAAGGATCTTACAGTCTCACTACACAGAACGGCATTGTTGACGTCACATTGACGTCTAGTTGTTCGCTCGCCCAAATGAAGACTGACGTATGATAAGTCTATATTTTCGCGTTTTACTCTACATTCTGCTTGGACATTTTTGAGCACTGACCCGCCCCCTAATTACCGATGTAGCAGACAGTTTGCGACAGGCGTAAATCGCGCGGTAGCTGCTGTCAAACATCACTTTGGTATTACGTATTTGCCAACAGCGACGCGACAGCCAACGCTTACGGGTTCGCCCTCTGGTGGACAATAAACGAACTAAAAAGTGCATACTTGGGGCTGCCAACGTGACAAGTAGCCAGTAGTAGGACGAATTTGTTTGACAGTTCGCGACCGATCGCGCTCCATCTGCTGTCGCGTGGCTGTCGGGTCGCTGTCAGGTAATTTTTACGTAATCAGGGTGCCGAAGTCCATTGTGTTCTACGTCTATGATTGGAATTGAATTGAAGTTGAATTTATTTTCGGGAGCAACCTCACTACGAATCTCGTTTGGTAGGTTATCAGTTTAGGATAATTAGAAATAGAAATAGGGCCTACTATACATACACTTCGTAAGACCGCCTCTCCCTCTTGAATATATCCGGAATATCTGGAATATCCGTCATATCATCATCAATCGGGATGTCGAGATCCGGTATCGTGGTGGTGTCGGGAGCGGGGGTCGGATCCGGCTCATGGTGCACTCTCTTCGGCTTCTTGAGGCAACGACGGCATTTGTCCTGTCTCAGAGTATCGTCCGAATTTTTGTCGAAGATTATCTTATCGTCGCCCAGCACTATTTCCGAGTCGCGGGGGAATCGGTCACTGAAATTAAACATAGGTCACAGATTAAATATTTTTTACTTATAACAGATTTTTCACTCCCTTGAGCGACACGGCCAGCTGCGAGCTTGTAACTGCCATGGAAATCTTATTCAGAGGCAATTCATTATTATCCTAGTTTTATTTGTATTCACATTGAATTGCATTATTCTCGCAGCTCTTACCACAACATTGTACTGATAAAGATAGTAATCTATTATTTATTTGAAAAGAGTTACCATGGAGTTTCTTGCCGGTTCTTCTCCATAGGATCTACTATTTGGAACCGTGGTACCTAGAGTCTCGACATTTCATAAGTGCCAGTATCTGGTTTACATGAAATAAAGATCTATTCAATTCATAACCGACGTACGGAATTTTGAGCTCAATTGCCACGCCGCTAAAGTTCATCTTACTTCACTCGCTACTGGCGAATTGGCTAGATCTAACGCACACGCGCCAAAGTTACTCAGCTCTTTATTTATTGCCATACGATAAAATATAAGTAATGGTACAACTTCACTTACTGAGAGAAAACATCCACGATATAAGCACCAAGAACTGGCTGCGCGTGAACATCATTATAATCTAACACGCTGATGTCTTTGGGTGCAGGCAAGGTCTTCCAGTCCATGTTAGATGGCAGACGGACCATGTAAATCCTGGAATAAATTGGAAAGGTAAAATAATATTTAAAAATACTTAATTTAAAAAATCAATAAACTCGACTGCTTAAAAAGTGAACTTTAAATAAAGACTGAAAAGATAAAACAAGTCCATTACAATATTCTAATGCGAAACATGGCGACTTTAACACTCGGGACCAATTATTGGGAAAATTTGAGCCGGTTTTGGTTTAAATAAACTAGCTTTCAATAAAAAAAAACTGCATTGAAATCGGTCCATCTGTTTTGGAACTACGAGGCCACAAACAATTAACACCCCTTTTTTTTGTCAGGGATAAAAAATAATAGTTTCTTATTCAAAGTACCTGTAACAGCAGATGGGTCCATTCCGCTCCGATACCCTGGGCAAGTACATCTTGAACATGTATGTGCTGTTTTCTAAGATCTGAAAACACAAAACCATAAATTTATGTATGGATTTTTTTTCAGAGTGGTCTTTGCCTGGTAACCGGTCAAACTATTTCCACCCTGTGGTCGGAAAAGGGGAATACGGGATTATGCCAAGAGGGTAGACAGTCGCGTCTGCAGGTTCTTTAAACTAGGAGCATGTCCTATATGAGAAGTCATGCTGACAAGACAGACGTTACTACCAGTTGACCCTGTGTAGAGCAGTGTAATATCGTGGTACCTTGCGCCAGCGCGGGCGGGGCGGCGCGTCGGGCGGCGCGGTGTCGGTGCTGCAGTGCGTCACGTTCTCGTCGCCGCGCCGCCGCGTGCGCGTCATCGCGCTCAGCCGCACCATGAACTTGGTGTTCGGAGGCAAGTCGTTTACCCTGTAAATAATACATTATTATTTACAGGGTACAATCAGCAGTATTATATATTATAATCCTAATAATAGAATAACTATTGTCATTTAACATATTATAGCTACATAGTTATTTCATTTCATTTAAATTTTTTGCTGATCCATACATTTAGTCCCGTAATATCGAATTATATGTAGGGAACAGCAGATTTTTTTTTCTATTTCATTTTTGTTTCCATATTAAAAATTGTTCATATTGATGACTACAATAACCCCTTAAAGGGATCGGTATTAGGAAGGTAGAACCTTGTATATACCTCGTAGTAGTTGAGTCGTTAGCCATGAACTTGGACAGCGGCCCCCATGTAGCAATCTTCTTTTCACCGGAGCGGTCTATGTATGAAGCGTTACCAGTTATTTCCATCTGAGAATTAAGACAAAAAATAGGAACTAAAATAGTGTTAATAACATCCCTCAAGCCTTTGAGGCAGGCCTTAGGGTAACTGCCTGTTATTTAAATAAGCAAACATGATAGTACATAGTTTATATGTACCTACATATATCATAAGAAAAAAAGCGCTAGAAACGAAATCCAGAGACAAAATCGAGGAATACGTTTGTATCGACAAAAAGCCAACCACGTTTCCTCTTAAGGTTCATAAAAGCATATACAGTACAACACAACTAAGAAGTCGCATCGTAAATCCTCGTTCGCGCAGACACGAACACACGATTGCCGACAACACCCGAAGCTAAATCAATTTATAATCAACCTTATGTAATGCCCTTAAGGTGTAGAAATTGACTGCCGCGCCGCTATTTCTATTTCGCTCACTGACTGAAGGTGACATCGATGTAGCAGCGACGATTCTTTCTGATTGGTTGATCAATTTCCCGCGTATTTAAATGTGTCAACTGCGCAGGTACATGGGTGAGCAATATAAGTTGTGTCGTACTGTATTATATGTTGAATCCCTGCTAGAAGTGAATAAAATGATTGGTTTCTATATATTTTCTTGCTAAAATGAGCCTTATTTGTTCAAACTTACAGTATATCCTTTAATCTCAGCATTGGGTTTAATCGGTGGGCTCCACGTAAGGTTCAGGTAGTCGATGCTGCACCTGACCTGGACGTCGCTAGGCTTGCCCGGCACGCCGTCCAAGGTCGCAGCTTCCATCTTCTCCGACCACTCTCCACAGACTTTTGAGTAGTCTGAACATGCTTTTACCTGCGGAAAAAAGTACAATATTTAATAACCTAACCGTCAAAAACCCCCGTCTCCAACAAGAAAAAGAGCTGTAACTTTTGAACAGCTGAACAGATTTGCATGAAACAGCTAAAATGATACCCGATTAAACTAGCTTTCAATTTAAAAAAATTGCATTGAAATCGGTCCATCCGTTTTGGAGTTACGATGCCTGAGGGAGAGAGTTCGAGGGCTCATAAAGATTTGCGCGTACTATACTCAAATTACTCATCTCACCTTAAACACATAAGTGCTGTGTGGCTCTAAGTTGTCGAACATGTACGGTAGATTCCTGCCATCGCGCTGGTGAAACGTTTTCATAGGCTCATCCTTGTCATCATCTTTCTTCCGAGCCTCCAGCAAGTAGTAGTGTATCAGCTCCGCTATGTCTTTCGGCGGCGGCGCCCACCCGATCGTCACCGAGGTCGCTGAGAAGCCATTGATAGAAATATTCGGCACAAATATCGGCTCCTTCTCCAATGTTGTGACATTGTCAGAAATAATTGCTTGGCTCCGCCCATAAGTAGTTTTTACTTCCAACTTGACTCTGTACGTCGTGTTTTTTGTGAGATTGCTCAAAACGAAAGAGGTGTTCTTGGGATCTAGTTTCGGCTCAGTATGCTGTCTGTAAACTGTATCGTTATCTCGTATATACATAAGGGTATAGTCCTCAATGGGCGAGTTAAAAGCATTTACAGTCCAATTGATGTAAAGTTGAGTGGTGTTGATTGGAATGATATTATTTATAATAACTTGGGGCTTAGCATAGACAAGAATGTCTATAGTTCCTAAGACCTTTGTAGAGGTAACAGAGTCTTCTATCTCGCAAAAGTAAGTGCCGTTGTCCTCGGTTCCATGGATGTGGAGTATAAAGGTACTCTGGATCTGCTTTGCGCCTATCCGTTTAGTTGTTGTATTGAATTGTTTGTCTCCTTCCTTGGTCCTTGTCCACCATTTTATTTCACCTGGCTTGTACACTGTAAGTAATAAGATTTAGGTACATTCACTGTAAAACTCACTAAGGACCAATTTCACCGACATCATAACAGGCGATTAGAGCCAAATCAGCTGTTTAAACATTAATTTTTGTATGAATCGGCCGATTTCGATTTAAACATATGTTATATTGACTGATATAACAACAATATTATAACAGATGTACCTTAGACATGTTTTAAAACTTTTTTTTTAAATATGACTGAAAATCTTCTGGTTAAATTTTTTATGCATTATTTCATTGTAGACTAGAATGACATGATCACATTTTATTTTGACTACATTTAATTGTCAGACTTTAAGATTGAATAGAACTGAAGAATGTCTCGAAAGCCCATTTTGAGATAAACAGTACTCACCTTCAAAAACACACTGCAAACTAACATTGGCATGATTACTGGTATTTTCATGGACTGGGCTCTCAGTGATGTTCACCAGTTTTGCTGGAAAGCTCAGATCAAGGATCACCATTTTGGATTCAGAGGCTTCTCCCAAAGAGGCAACACACGAGTAATTCCCGGCGTCTTCCGCGCTCGCGTTCAATATAGTCAACGTAGATATGTTGGATTTCCTCGGGTTACCATCCCGGTCTGCACCAGGTAACAGACCCTCGCTAATCGCCAGACTTGTTCTGTTGAGAAATGACAGTATTAAGTAATCAGTATTTAAAATCTCTTTGGATTTATTGGACAGGCTTGTCATGAATACCGCGCAGATTGAGCAATCTGCGAGATTAAGCTGAGCTTGCCGCGGTCAGACATTGGATCGGCGACTATTCCTCAATCATCGAGACCCCTGTGCCTCTGAAAGCACGTTAAGCAGTTTGCCCAGTTGTCATACTAATACTATCAGAAGTCAGTATCTCGAAAGTTTGATAACCAGTATAACCTTACTTTAGGCCCAAAGGTTTATAGTGATACTCTCTAAGGCTTAAGATATTACTGTCTCAGTATTTAGGTTGGTCTGATAGCAGTCGCTCCGTGTAAAAGGTACAGGTATTTAGCCGCATCTGGTTAGATTGCGATTGGGGGCAGACTCCAACTTATTTGGAGAAAAGGCTAAACAGTTGATGTTCAATATGAATGAATAAACTGCCTAAAATCAGGGACCGAAACCGGTATGCCCAATACCTGTATTTCTAGGTCCTTCACCTACCTTCATTATTTTTACAGGTATTTTTAAAGGTAACCTTAACTTTTTAGGTAGTTCCATCAAATTGAATACAACCGGTATTAATACCGGCTACCGAAATAAAAATTACCGCTATCTTACACGTGCCGTCGGCATAAATTCAAAGGGAGGGCAGCGCCTGTGTGTGTAAGTATGTCTATATCGACGATCATTTTTAGGTTAAATTACCGGTATTAAAATGATTACCTAAATTTAGAGGTAACATGTTTATTTATCTGTATGAATTCATGAAATATCATCATATGAAATCATAATTCTTGGATACCTGTACCCTAATTTATTGCGGTTGTCGGTCCCTGCCTAAAATGGCCATAACCTGAATAATAATAAGTTGTTGTATCACTTACCGATTGTTCATATTAAGTGGTTTTCCTTCGAACAGCCACGCGATTGTTGCAGTTTCAGGGGCGGCTGTGCAGTTCACATTGGCTGTCTCACCTACTTTGCCATGTACCGAGATATCGTTTATCTCGACTACATTTTGAGCTGCAACATCAAAACAAATATTATAACCCATCTTCTTTACATAGTATAGCTTCCGCCAGCGGCTTCGCCCGCGTGATATCTTTATAAACTATAGCTTATGTTACTCAGAGATAATATAGCATACTGCTGGTGAAAGAATTTTTAAAATTGGTCCCATAGTTTTTGATTTTATCCATTACAAACAAACATACAAAAAATCTTATCTCTTTATAATATTAGTTTAGATTATATAAAGTCGCTTTCCGCGTCTGTCTGTCTGTATATCCGCTAACCCCTCCTAAACCACGCAACGGATTTTGATGCGGTTTTCACCATCATTTTGAGCATTTCTTCCGGATGGTGTATAAGTATAATACTTTCATATTTAACGTAAGGATAGTAGAGAAATTGCATCCATGCGAAGCCGGGGACGGAGCGCTAGTAATATATATATCATTGTAGGTCTGTCATGTTGAAATGGGATTGAGTGGGTCATATATACAGATTACACCAGAACAAATGGACCAGGATGATCACACAGTGGATGCCTGACGATGGGCGTTGTCGCAAAGGTAGGCCTAGGAAACATTGGCGCCATGGCATGGCGATATAGATGCTTTCGCTGAAAACTCGCCAGCAGGCTGGTGGTGGCTGGCAGGAGTGGAAGGCTATGAGGAGACCTTCGCCCAACAGCGCGCAGAATAGGTTGAATAAAAAATAAAAATAAAGCTTCTGCCTTGGAAGGAAGATAAATAATAAAGAAATTGTAAACACCAGGGTACTACGGTCAACAATATTACCAGGGCCATTATCGCCCTATAAATAAAAGCTGCAGGAACTGATAAAGTATCTTAAGTACTTCATACACTTTATTTGTAGGTGGTTAACAATTGATGAATGGATGATATAATATAAGCATGATTGTAATGTTTTCTTTTTAACCCCCAACAAAAAAGATGGGTGTTATAAGTTTGTAGTGTGTATCTGCCTGGGGCATCGTAGCTCTGAAACGGATGGACCGATTTCAATGCAGTTTGGTTAATCAAAAGCTAGTTTAATCGGGTATCATCTTAGCTATGTTTCATGAAAAGCTGTTCAGCCGTTCAAAAGTTACAGGTCTTTTTCTAGTTGGAGTCGGGTGTTTTTGACAGTTAGGTTATACTTATAACATTGTAAGTTTCTTAATAACAATATCGATTTAACGCTTCGACCGCGTTCTGCGTGCCGATTAGCCCACATCAAGCTCTTCACCAATCGGAGCGCCGAACACGGTCGCTGCGTTTAAACGATATTGGTAATTAGAAACTTGCACTGTGCGCCAGTTGTGAGTACCTATTCATTTAAATAATGTCGATGATATAAGGAAAACCACAATTAATGTGGATGTAAGCAGCGGAGTCAGGACTTAGGAAAGTGGCATAACCAAAGAACTACATAAAATAGGTAGGTTCGGGGTGTGGCTCAATAAATTTTCAATTTGTCATCATTGTTATGTACTTATAGGGCAACTGTAACCGGATATTTTTATTTTATCCTTATTTCTTAGTTATTGAATTTCATTTTATAATTGAAATGAAATAGCTGGACTACAGGCAAAAGCTTCCTACTATGGTATAAAATATAGGCGGCACAAATGGATGTCAGAACAAGGTTTTGCTCCAATATTTATGTTAGGCTGTATACATATTTATAAACACTATCAAATATGATGACAATAATGTGATTTCATTGATTGATGTGTACACACCTTTATAAATGACAAATTAGGAAGACATTACCTAGATAGATATTCTTTAATTAATAAAAAGTACAACTTATAAAAGAGTAAAATAGAATAGTTATATTTATTTCATGTAAACCAGATACAGACACTTATGAAATGTCGAGACTCTAGGTGTAGTAGGAGTATCAAAATCTTGATGTAAACATTAACAGAGAATATTTTGTTTACAAGATTTAAGATGAATTAGATGCACATTGCCTAGGTCTGCAGGTCAGTTACTAATAGAAGTATAATAAATAAGAATTTTTAGAAACTTTTTATTTAACAAATTCTGTAGACCATGTAATTTATTTAGAACACTTTATTATCATATTGCTCAACTGCAAGGTCTTTCCTAGATCTGAGGGCTGAGCACAATTTTTTTTTATGTTATTGTAATGTTAACGTAAGCAATAAATCAAAAATACATGTGTAAACTTATTTTTTTAAAGTAGGTACACGCTTTTTTACATTTTCATGAAACAAGTGTTTATGTAGCGTAAAATTAAACAAAAATGTGATAGAATTATTGAATTTTTCCTTCAAAATTTGCTTAATGTTAACGTTACAAAGTCAAAAACATTCTTGCTGGGCCCTCTGTCAACTTCTACACTTCTTGTTGTTGTTTTCTCAAAATAACTGAAATTCGAACGCCATTTTCCAGTAACATTAACAAGGATAAAGGAAGGATAATAACATAAGCCACCCAAATATAATAAAATAAAATAAATAAAATAATAAATGACGAACAATTTAAATATCCTCAATCATGTAACATAAAATTATGTATTAAATAAATAATTCTTTATTTGTAAATAATTTGGTGCAGCAGTATAATACTGTAATGCACACATAGGCACAATGAGATACATCCAATTTGCTGCGGATGAGCAGAAAGACCACCCACTACCGTGCTAAGAGTGAACTTGTGTTACGAGTAGCAGGAGTCCGTCCGTCCACCCGCCTACAACTAGTGTGCCTATCATTACAGTTACAGTAGTATTATTTGAACAAGGTGAATCCCAAACTAGGCAAGCCTGTTCATTTGGGAATCAGTACAAGATATTACAGTATTAGTGGAAGTAATACAATATCTAAATAAAAACAAAAAACAAAAACACAATATTAGTTACTCTTTTCTGAAGTAGGTACAACAACAAAAATATGGCGGTTGTTTGATCAACCTATGCCCAGTACTGGGAGCCCCATGTCTGGGAAAGGGACTAGAGTTGAAAACTGCGGAAAGTTTCCGAAACTTTGGAAGTTTTCCGGAAGTTTACCGGAAATATTCCCGAAAACTTCCAAAACTTCGGCAGTTTTGGAAGTTTTCAGAAATGATTTTTTACATAAAAAAACAGTAATTGGGGATACTTTGTACTTAAAATATGTTACATTTAGCTAGATTTTAAATATTCGAACACAGCGAGTACAGGACGGGATGCGGGGTAGGGTACATGTTAAAAATGAATATTTCCAAAATTTCGGTCATACCGCTCGGTGTTTGCATTATGCCCGTTGCCTTCGTATGATTTAAGCCGATTGAATAAAAACGTTATTTCATCAATTTTTTTCAATAGGTACCATAATTAATTAAAATAATAAAAGAAAATAGAACTAAATTAAAGGATCATTTTCATTTGACGTTACTGATTCTGAGTAATCCAAAAGCAACGAATTTGTTGATTTCATAAATAGAAAAACATAATTTGAAAACTTCCAAAGTTTCGGAAGTTTTGGAAGTTTTCAGGAAACTTTCCTCAGAAAAGGAAACTTTCCTGGAAGTTTTCAACTCTAAAAGGGACTGAGCAGATATAGATATAATTTATTCAAAATTACTTAAGGTAAAAAACACAATATAAATCTTAATAATAACATAGGTATCATACTGATACGAGGGTCATTCAATAAATACTTAGCCTACAAAAAGTAAACGAAAATTTTGGAAAAGTGGGAATTTATTTTTCAACATAGTCTCCTTTTAGTTCGATACACTTAGCCCAGCGATGCTCCAACTTTTTTAATCCGTCCGAAAAATAGTTTTTGTCAAACTCTGCAAAATAGGCCTCCGTGGCGGCGATGACCTCCTCATTCGATCCATATCTATTCCCGGCGAGTGATTTTTTCAGATTAGGAAACAGAAAGAAGTCACAAGGGGCCAAATCTGGAGAATACGGTGGATGGGGCAGCAATTCGCAGCGTAATTCGACCAATTTGGCCATGGCAACGGCAGACGTGTGAACCGGTGCGTTGTCGTGGTGAAACAGCACTTTTTTCTTCGCCAGATGGGGTCGTTTTTTCTTTAATTCGGCGTCGAATCGGCCCAATAAATCGGCATAGTAAAGCCCTGTAATTGTTTTACCCTTCTCGAGGTAATCGATGTAGATCACACCTTGTGAATCCCAGAAAACGGTGGCCATAACTTTTCCGGCCGATTTTACAGTTTTCGCCTTCTTTGGAGCACGTTCCCCGGTCTGGATCCATTGTTTTGATTGCTCCTTGGTCTCTGGTGTGTACCAGTGGATCCAGGTTTCATCGACGGTCACAAAACGACGCAAAAACTCCGCTGGATTCCGCTTAAACAGCGCCAAACACGTCTCCGATGTGGTCTCACGGTTGCGCTTGTTTTCTGGTGTGAGTAAACGCGGCACCCATCGCGCCGACAGCTTTCTCATGCCGAGTTCCTCGTGAAGAATATGATGCACTGTTCCTTCTGAAATGCCTACAGTCTCAGCTAGCTCCCGAACCTTCAATCGGCGATCTGCCAATACGAGATCATGGATTTTTTTAATGTTTTCCTCCGTAGCAGCTGTTTTCGGTGCACCTGGACGTGGTTCATCAAAAACCGACGTACGGCCACGTGCAAACTCGTTGAACCAATTCTTGACGGTGGCCATCGATGGAGAAGAGTCACCGTACACAGCATCCAAGCGCTCTTTGATTTCGATGCGCGTTTTCCCTTCCAAAAATAGGAATCGAATCACCGAACGATATTGCTCTTTTTCCATTTTTGTAAAACCGATCGACACGTTGGCTTTCATAAGTTGTCAAATTAAAACAAATGAAGGGATTGGAATGAAAATTTGAAAAAAGAATTTAAAAAGAATGTGCTACACTGTGGTAAAACTCTTTTGAAACTACAGCGCCCTCTGGCGATGAGGCTAGGTACTTATTGAATGCACCTCGTAGGTGTCTGATAGATCCACCTATATAGTCATACCCATTATGGATGATGTATATTTTCTGGCATAATCAAGGCCATAGCCAGTAATTTAATAAGAGTGGGAGGAGGGGGTTGAAGGCAGAAAACGATTTTTTGAACTTAAACTTAGATAAAGACTATTCAATTCAATTGAATGCTACTTTTTGCAAATTGAATGATACTTTATTGAAACAAAAATTGGGCTTTTCAGCCAAAGTTTATACAATATTACTATACATGTCCTTTTGTAGTAGAATACACTAGGCAATTCAAAATTAGTTAAATATATTTTCTTGTGATTTCAGGGTTGTTCCCATAATAAAAGTTGTTCATAATGATGAGTACAATAACGTCATTTCAGGTCTATATACCTTTTTCAATTAACTGTGTATAGTATAGCATAGATAAGTGTGTACCTACCTTATGATTAAAAGAAAGAAAGAAAATACATTTATTCAGCATAGACAACACAAGAGAAATATTAAAGATAACATAAAATTTTAAACTTGTTTTTTTAAATTTTAATCAGCCTTGTAAGAGAACAAATTTATAAAGAAATAAAATTTATAGTAGTACATAATTTAGTAGTTTACTGTTGAAAATTTAGATTTTTCCTTCCTTGAGGTATTATTCATAATTATGATAGATATTTATATGGAATGATTCACTTAAATCAAGGATAATTATGTGAACTTGCATCCACAGGTCTACCACATAACTAAAATGGTAATGAACATTGATAATAGTAATAAACTTCAATAATTATGATAGACTAAACGTTGAACAAACTTGTAATTTTTTTACCAATCATGAAGATGGGAGTCCCAACTACATGGTAGGTAAGTTTTTTAGAATGTGGCTTGAAGTTTAATCTCTCACAATCATATTGGAGTTTATTACCAGAGTTGATATTCATTACCATTTTAGTTACACAGTTTACCTGTCATCATTATCAAAAAATTATACTATTACCAACTTTGGCCGTTTTAGACATAGGACTTATGTTTAGGCTTGTTTGTAGTACTCCTGTTATTGACTACAAAACCGTTTCTTGTTCATTCTCAAATGGAAACGCGTAAATCGTAGGTAAACATCATCTGCATAAGTTTTAACAAACAGGAATACATTCATTGCGACGTTAAATAGCATCCGCTGACCGCATACTTTGAGGAAACACATCAATTGAAAAAAATGCGCGTATAGCGACAAAAAATATATTCCTGTTTCTTGTTCTATGCGCAAAACAATAGATATACACGTTCATTAGTGAAATTCTTAAGCTCTTACGTTTAAAACGATCCAAAATTGTTTATTACTCACCTAAAATTGGATACCATAGTCCCATACACAGAAAATATAGAACAAGTGCCGCGGGATACTTCCCGACGGTGCAACCCATTGTCATGGCGGAAGCACCTCGATTTTACATACAATACGCGCAATAACGCGATATTAAAGTCATCGCACGATTATTAGACCATTTTCTATTCACTTACACAACGATAGCACTGATTTTTTCAATAATTATCACGCAAAACTACAAAGCGGCTGACACCCAAAGCCGAACAAACAATCCCACTGGGGAGTGTTGCCACTTGCCAGAGCTCTAGTAGCTCTACCTAGCTATACTTCAAAATCAAAGATCCAAATCTCTGAAAAATGAAACGCGACAAAAGGTTTGTAAAGTATACAAAGTGTTTTTGATTTTATCTAAAAACTTTTTTTATTACTCTGCATATTATTATAGCTGTCGATTGATCAAACAATTTTATTTAAACCAAACGATAAATAAAAAACCGTATAATATAAATAAGTACATAGTTAAGAAATTCTTCCTTTTTGTCTTAATAAATTTTATTCATATAATTTAAATAGGTACTGGATTTATGATTGGCCTCCTTGGATTTGAGAATGTATTAATTAATATGCTGATAATTATGTTTAAGAGTATTAGACGTATGCGTGGAATCCTGTACAACACAACGGATTTCCACCTAAATTATTGTAAATTTTATTTTACTGAGAACACTGAAATCTACTTGTCTATGATTTTACCCAACGGTAATAGACAATTACATTCCGTTTTCTTGGTTCTCAGAAAGAGGATTATTTAGTCATTGTTCTCTTGTTGATCTCAGCACAGACCTGCAGGGTAATCACGATACACACTCGCAATCGGAATCGATTCAATTTTGACAGTCCAACAAACTACATTGCGCGGTATGCTTTTAAAACCACTTCGCCCTACAATTTGAGCAACGCAATGAACACGTTGTAGTGTCAAAATTGAGTCGATTCCGATTACGAGCGTGCATCGTGATTAGGTAGCTGCCCATGCCCTGACAACTTAGAACAAAGTTTTTTTCTTGTGAATCGCGCCATCTATCCCGCACGCATGGAACTTTTTTCTTCAGGGTTACCACTTCTTGGCATGATATATTTGGTAATTTACACAAACTAACATTTTTGCTATTTTTCTCATATAAATGTACAATTGATGAATAAATTATGCCTTATAAACTTAGTGTAATTTATGATTCAATTTTATATAAACAATTTTAAGTATGTTATAAATAGTTTTAAGATGATCGGGTAGTTTACTGTTAGCAAAATGATAGCAACACTCGTACTAAACGTCACAAGATATTTTACTGCTATTTACGTTGATTTGAACTTCAGTTCCTCGGTCCTCCGTATTACCTTCAGGAATACCAAAACTCCAGCATTGACTGTGTTCTTTGTGTGTTTGTGCCATACATATAGATAGGCCCTCCGTAAGTAGTTTGGACCATATATCTGTGAAGTGTAGTGTTATTGTACATTAAAAAAAATGAAAATAAATAAATAAATTATCATAATTTTGTATTATTTAACTCAATTCCTAACTAAATAAACCTACTTTTTATTTGTGTCTCGAAATATGAAATGTACTGATTCGACCGATTTGTATATGTAATTATTTACTTAATTACAGAAAATAATGTAATTAATTCCTTATACAAATCGGTCTAATCAGTACATTTCATATTTCGTGAACTAATCATAAAGACCTATCTATAGGTATAAATATTTCGTCTAGTGCCTGGCGTTCAGATGTCGCTCAACGATAAGAAATGAAAAAACTGAGAGTTGCCAGTCTATCTCCAGTATTATCTCCAGTATATTAGTCTATGGACCTGCCTTCTGTCTGTGGTTCTGACTTTCGACTTTCTGTAAGTATTGGGGTAGGCAGAGTTGTGTTTTAGTCGGAGATTGTCTGCAATCTGCATTCAGTCGGCTCACTCTTGCAAATAAAGCAAACTTATTGCACATTCTTATACGCATCTTATAGGGGTATTCTTAAGTATGCTTTGCTGCTGTGTATCGGTGTATCTGTGTTTATGTGTATCTGTCTGTAGCACCGCAACTCCAAAACGGATGGACCGAATTTAATGATTTTTTAAAAATTTAAACCTTGTTTTAATCGTTTATTATCTTTTCCATGTTTTATTTTCTTTGCGTTCCTATACCATTCATCCGATTACGATGAAACTTAGGTGAGTTGCTATGCGCAAGCCTAAGAAGTTTTCTGATAAAAAAAGGGCATGCCGGGCACAGCTAGTAAGTATTAGTAAATTAATGTTCCTAAACCTAAACATAAATCATTGGTGGTTCGTAGGCGGTTGGATAGAATAGAATAGAATAGAATATATCTTTATTTCTCATCATCACAGAATCATACATTAATAGAAATACACGTAAAATAGAGACTGGTGTCTGATGTAGGTAGAACCTGTATTACAGATCACCAGGCTAATCCTCCATGGAGACACATATAAATTTAATATATTGTATGTAACTTTACTTTGTAACTTCAGAGATGCACCGCACTTTGGTGACTTACATAACAAACAAAATCTCGAATGTACATAAAACAAAGAATTGAATGAACGTGTGGTGATAGTATAACAATTCAAACGAAAAAATATTAAGTGTAAATCCAAAAGATAAAGATAGATGCAAGAATAGAGACTGCATAAATGTAAAAAAAAAAATATTATACACTGTAAGAAAATTAGAAATATTTAATAATTATTATATGGTAACATTAATTGTTTATTGACATGACGAATGACAGACGGCGGGGTCTTGTTCGATGGCAGCTCGATTGGTATAATTTAGACGAACTAAATGACTCGTTAACGCGATTATTTCCAGTCTTATTCGATAACAAAGTGAAAATGTGTTTTATAAATACTGTTTAAACTATTTACGCACGCTTCTTACGTGCGTATTGTGTTATAAAGATGTATATTCATTACACCATAGGAGCCATTTTTATTGTATTTATTTTGTGCGTTCATTGTGATAATGTAGCTAACGACAACGAAATCAAGGAGATTTACGGTAAGTTTATTGGTGTATTTGTTATTTTGGAGTTTAAGATGGGTGTTTTTATTCATTTTTGTTGTTTGACGGTATCACGCCTATGTGTGACTGGCCGCCCACGGAACCCTCGTCGGTAATATACCGCACGCTTTTTGAAGTGATATTGCCGAAACAGTTCATATTTTCCATCGCCTTTGTTTAATCTGTTTATAATTACTGTTTCAAAACTTCCTGTTTGGGAAGTCTTAGGTTTACTGTTCCCACTTGTGGGCTACTCACATGGACATTGTTATCATGGGTATGTACTGCGATATTTGTATGCTAAGTGATGATTCAATGAAATAGATTCAATATTATTGCAATCAGTAGGTTGAAAGCTCAAGTTGATGTTTTTGAGAAAACAAAGCAGTACAATGTCATCGTTCTTCTGCCCTTGTTCAACAAAGTGTTGTGAAATAATAAATCTTATTAGAAAAGGGAGATTCAGGATCTATAGGTAGACTGAAAAGGCGTCACATTCTGGAAATGGCCAGCTGCACATAATACTAATAGAAGAGACCTTCTCAGAGGGGATTTTACTCTGAAAGCCAAGATGAAAGATGAGACGCAGTTGATGTCAACTGCATCTCTAGCAAGATAAAACTAGGAAAAGAAAATGTGTAGATTTTAGTTTTACATTAAAACAGAAAATAAACAATATATTTTAAAGCGCAACTTTTAAAGCTAAGCAAAGCAAAGGAAATTTTCAACAATGCCAGGTTTCTGACCCTAGTATTAAATCAACATGAACAAGCATATTCTAAGTAACAGTTTTTTTTTATTTCATGACCACATTGTAAACAAGGAAACACATGTTTATTATTATATTGATGGTTGAAAGACTATTTGTTCTAAGCATAATTTCTTTTTGTATTTTTATTTGTTATTTTTTATATAATTTGTTTTTCGAAAAACAATTTAAAAAAAAAACTTAAAAAAAAAGTCGCTTAGGGCAAATAGCCTTTCAATCCTCAATATGTGAATTTGAGATACCACAAAATGCAATCAGATTGGTTCAAATAACTTGGGTAAAGTGAGTTTAGGTAACATGTTGTTACATACTATATGAAATTTTTAAATAATTATTCTGCAGAAATATTTTCAAGACAGACATGTATTTCCAACTAGTGTTTTTTGGCTAAGCAAATGCTTTCAATCTCTTCAGGCTTCAAATGTAGTAAGGCAGGCATTAAGGTGTGTGACCACTGTCTGCAATTCTAATTATTAATAATAAAAGATGAATATAAAATAATTTATTTGCATGAATAAGGTACAAAAAGTTCTTGACAAAATAATAGGTCTGTCTCTTATTCTGCCTTTAGTCTCAGCGTGCAAATTTTTACATTTTGTACCTAACTAAAAACATGCAGATTAGAAGCAGACAATACAATAAATTCATACAGTAACCATTATCACAATTGTAGTAAACACAAATCTTAAAAACAGCAGATTTTAGGTGGTATTTATAACACCCTTATAAAATTAAAATATTTACTTTAATATTTGGACTGTAATCTTAATACGAGTGTCATAATATATGAAATTCTATTGTTTGTGGATCCTGGGACCCTTGCATAGCTTGAAAAATGTGGCTTGTGGCAGTGAACAATACGAATATTTGCATTTCATTACTTAATGAGTTGACTAACTGTATGGATGGGATTTGGATAATCAGCAAGTTATATTGTCTGAATTCAGAAGCCCAATTCTCGTAATTAATTTATAATATGACTGAAAGTTGACCGAACTGAGATTATATTATGAATTGACAAAAAGTCATGTATTCTACTCTTCTTAAAGTTCAGTCCGATTCCAGTATGATTTGGATTCAATCTTCTTACAAACTCATTTCAATCTCATTTTTGACGTTTGTGTATAGACGAGAGTGTCAATTATATTATCTGTGTCAGTTCAAAATGTTAGCAGAATACCGATTTGCCTTTTATTCAACTTTCGATCTCATTACAATATAATGTCACGTTTGACGTTGTTTGTTAGGGTAGGAGAATACCATTTGTGACATTTATGACATTGGTAGTAGATCGGAATGAGATCCGAACTATATTTTGAACATTTTTAATTACGAGAATTGGGCCTCAGATTTCTTTTCTCTTTAAGAACCCTTATCTCCATACTTACTAGATTTTCTCCTGTATTGTGGGTAGTTTATACATGTCACATGCACACACCCAGACCCGGGACAACTATCTGAAGACCATAAATATATTTGTTCCGTGCGGGGATGGCAGTTAGCCACTGAGTCAACCGTGCCATTGTTCCTGTCCAAGCTTTGAAAATTTCCAACATATATAGCAATAAATGCCAGGAATCTTTCGGGTCACTCCTTGCTTACTGCTCACACTTGGGTCTTTGTTGCACTCTTTTCTAGAGTTCTAGACATAGATAAGGAATGTTTATTGACCACAACAAAGTTGAACTATACAGTTAAATAGTTACTCCAAGTCCAGCTACTTTGTTAAGCTTTTACATGACTCATCTAATTATTGAAAGCTTTTACCATCTTTTACTGTGTCAGAGACTGATAACATGTCAGTTAATATTAAACTTTTAAATTCTGGATAATGATTTTTAGTTTTATCTACTTTCTTTTAAATGGTGTTCATGATTTTTCATAGTTTTAGGATCTAGTCCAAAACTGTTAAGTGAACCTACAGAAAAACTGTTTTTCTGCCTTAAAATCGTCTGAATATTATTTATTAAATAAATTTTGTTTTGTTTTACATTGTTATTGTAACACAAATAAATTGATGCTGGTCAATGTTTAGTTCTTGTGTATGTTAAGGATAATTATTAATAATTTACATAAAGTGTGTCATTGCAAATTAATACAATTGATAAGTTTCTAAATAGGACAACAACATGCTTAATTTTTTATGACTTGAAATAATTACCCTTACAGGAACATCTTCAAGGAAAATGAAATAGCATATTAATTACATCAATAATATGGTAGTACACACGGGTACATATCAAACTATATGTTTCCAGTATAAGCTGACCTCGCATTGCTGGCCTTTCCGTATAATGAGAGGTCAGCTTATATTGAAAAAATATATAACTTTATATGTATAACTTGACATGTAGCAGTGCAGTTTAATGTTCTTAGATAAATATTTGTAAAGACCAAAGTTTTTCAGAGTTCAGATTTTTGACAAACATAAGTGACAGTTAGTGGTGCAGTAGCAGAGAATCCTCCTTGTGTTCTTAAGGTCATAAGTTCTAATTGCTCCTGGAGAAACATTAGTTAGATACATAGTTTTTAAAGGCTTTTATAAGGCTATTATTATTATTGTTTTTTAGGCGATTTGTATTGTTTTTATTATGGTAATAAATTTTTAGCCCCTTCTCATTATTTATTTAACATATTGTCAGTTTGAAAAATCACAATACATTTTTATCTAAAGTTGAAGATATGATGCTGACTAAGATGACAGTAACTGGATGTCAAGAACGGTTACAAACATTGCATTTGAACAGGGATGTGCGTAATCATCTGTTGAATCAAGGTCTTTTCAAAAGGTATCCAAAGCATGTTCAGAGAGTTGATGAAGATTCGGAATACTTTAAATCTCATTTATCTGGTTAGCCGCACCAGGGAACTTGCAAACCTCTGTGGTCCGGATACAAGAATCGAACTTGCATAGGCGGCAAAAAGTTCAATTGTGCCAATTAGGTCGTCAACATAACATTTTACTTTTTTATCATTCCCGGCGGACGCGAGGGGATAATCTCGTCACACAATGTGATTGTTGTGACAAAGGGAAACCAGTTGCTACATAATTATGTAATACATTGTTTTATATACTCTGGACATCCTTCAAATATAACTTTACAGCGTTTTCCTGCTGCTCCAACCGCGCCTATAGATGTTAATAATAATACAATGAAAGTTCCCGCACTTTGCAATGCCTTTGCGACGGCATCTTACACCCTCGAATCGAGAAATGATTTGCGGGCAGTAGCAACAAATTATAAAATAAAAAATAGCTATAAAACGCTCACAATACAGGATTTTTCTGGACAATAACAACTGTAGGTCAAACAGGTTTTGTCTTAGCAAGTTTCTCCGTTGTTGGAAGACAATCGAATCCTATCAGCACAGCATGTATGAACAGCCGTGATTTACGGATATCATACGTATTTCGCAAATGTGCGGAAGCAAGGTCTTCACCGCGTGATTGTGGAACGCTTGATTGAAACCGAAGGCTCGAAATACTAATCAGCGACTGCGCGATGTTGTCCGTGTGTGTTTTACGCAATTTTACGGATTTCGGACGCTCTACTCAATGACAGTGTATCGTATAATAAAGTCTACCACATCGCAGTCTCGGGTTCATCATTAACGGGGTGCTGTTTAACTATTCGAATGAAAAAAAGAAAAAAGAAAGATAAAACATTTATTTGCCACAAACACAAGACTCACTAGAATGATAGACATAGATATCATCGATAGATAGAAGCGGATGTTAAGACGCATTTCTATATAATACAGTTTTGTCAGTTCGTCAATACAGGTTTGTCTATATTGCGCTACTATAGTCCTATTATTAAATATCGATACCGTTCCATCAGAACCGCAAATCGTTACCAAATTACTATTGATCCAATGCATCAATAAATCTATTGTACATACATGAATACACAAATAAATCTAAAACCACAGTCTGCCATTATCTGTGCGCTGTTGTGATACCTACCGGCATTTACTGTTATACGAGGTTTTCAAATTATTTTGCATCAATTGTCAATAGTACAGGTACACCAGGTAACGCGGTTACTGTTGTAGGATTTGAAATAACTTTTTATCGATCGGTAGTTGAACTTCTGACCCCGTATTTAAGAATGACGCTTAGCGTTGCTCTCATCTTGAGGTTTATTTCATAAAAATATGTCACTAAAACTTTACTCAAGTAGTAATCACAATTTCGGGCTCTAGACTATCTTAATTATAGCTCCTGTGGTTAACCAACTCCTAGTCTTCCTTTCCTGTGGAGGCTATAGCTCCCGATTCAGAAATTGGCTAGGGAGAAGATTTACACTCCATGACATCTGGTTTTGTACCAACCTCGTCTATTGCATGTATGTTCCTTGTAGAATAAATACATGTTACAATGATGCTCGACATTGCAAGACAAACTACTCTTCCTGTGAAATGAGTGTTAAATCTATAAATAAAACAATAATTAAATAAGTTCGAGCTGTATAATAAGTTCGTACGTATTCTATGGCTCATCGACGGTGCATAACTCCCGTATGCTAGTGACTCACCAGCTAATGGATTTGACCTTACTCTGCGGGTCCGTGCTAAGGGGCCAGTGAGACTGGTTGCAACTAACTATATTCTCTTTTGGCATATATTGTGTTTTTGTTTATAATTTGGATACTTAGGCTATTTTTTACCGACATAAAAACAAACGTTTAAGACAAAAACGGCCGTTTAAAATGGACTTATATATAGGTAAACAGCGGTTATTATTCTAATCGTCTGTCGTGTTATTTTGTTGAAGAACACGGTCCTTAGTCAACTCTTGTGTCAAAAATTTGGACCACACAGAGAAGATCTGATGAGTTTACCTTTTACAATATAATTTCTTCTGTCTTCTACAGTTTTCTAGACTAATCATGATTTGTGTCGTTGTCAAGACGGGGCTTTAGAAGCGATTTTCAGAGACTTTGGACTATAATATATTTTTAGATAACCCCACAAATAATTATTGTAATGTGGAAGCAGGATTAGGTTTAACCCGTGCGGTTGGTTCTATTTTCGAAACGTCTCGTTTGTTTTTTTTATGTCTCTAGCACACTAGCACTTTTTTGTAGCAGAAACCACCTTTTTCAGCGCTCTTTGACTGCATTTTGCTTTAAGTGAACAAGTGAACAAAAAACGCCAAAACACGCGTTTCTGCTGCATAAAGTGGCTAGTATGCTTTGGCCCTTACAGTAGAGCAAGTTATGTCTTAGTCTTTTTTTTGACCACCCACAGTTCATAAATGATGATGAAAATAGCCCGTTACAGAAGTCTCCATATTTTTAAACAGCAGCGTTCCTCTCTTGAAGTATCATGCATACCAGAATTTTCAGAAGTATTTCCATTGGTCCACCGACAACGTGAATAACCTAACCGTTAAAAACCTCCGACTCCAACTAGAAATAGAGCTGTAACTTTTGAACGGCAGAACAGATTTTCATGAAACATAGCTAAGATGATACCCGGTTAAACTAGCTTTCAATTAAACTACATTGAAACCGGTCCATCCGTTTTGGAGCTAAGATGCCACAGACAGATCCACAGATACACACTACAAACTTATAAAACCCCCCTTTTTTGTCGGGGGTTAAAAATGATGCCATGGACAGTAACATGTAACTAGTATAGCATTTACATAAATGTCCACAATGCGTCAGTTTAACTTTGAGAGTCTATAAGATGGTTCGAACCTATTTGGTTCACAATATTATTTCGCTCAAGCTTTGCCCTTATGAGCTAGAAGCGTAGAAGCTCCAAATTCTACAAGTAAGGGCCCATCCACACCCAATACTTTTAGCAGCAGAATTGCGCGTTTTCGCGTTCGTTATCCACTTTTTGTAAGCAAAAGGCAGCTTGTGAACAGACGCTAAGTAATAGCGACATTAAATCTTACTTAGTCGTGATTATTAATTTACGACTTAATTGACTACAAAAAGGAGGTTCTCAGGATGTCGGTAAACTTGAGCGTAAAGATATCAAATAGAAAATTCAAATCTTTATTTCCAAAAATACATAAAATAGTAGGATTTCTATTGGCCCCAAACTAGGCAAGCCTGTATCTTTGATATTTGATAACAAATCGTAACGAAACTTGTTGCCTGTATATCGGTGCGAAATTATTGCGTAAGCGCGAAGCCCTTTGCTCCTTGCGTATTTTATTCGACTACAGCTAAATTCGATTTAGCAATTTTCTCATGTCGGTATTGAAGTCGTTGTCTTTCTTGTCATGTAGAAAGTACTTTTACGGACTGTTTCGTCGGGTTCGAGTTCATTTGAGGCTTGATTTCTGATAACTTAGTATCTAATTACAGAAATCCATTTATTATGATAACGGTATATTGAACATTGACACATAAATAACTTATCGAGTAGTTTGAATAACCAAAATGTCAAAGATTATAACGGCTTCAATTTAGTCGATTAAACAGATTGATACTAAAAAAAAATATCTGTGGGCTTCGTCTCAGAATGAGAAGGGTTAGGTCTTAGTCCACCACGCGGGCCTGCTACCTAATCACGATGCGCGCTCGTAATCGGAATCGACTCAATTTTGACTCTACAAAAGTGTCCATTGCATTGCTCAAATTGTAGGGCGTAGTGGTTTTAAAAGCATACCGCGCAATGTAGTTTGTTGGACTGTCAAAATTGAATCGATTCCGATTGCGAGTGTGTATCGTGATTACCCTGCCGGTGCGGGTTGGTGGACTACACACAACATCGAGAACATTATGAGACACTCTTAGATGTGCGGTTTTCCTCACAATTTGAAAAGTGTCCTGCATGGAAGGCAAGCGTTCAACCACAAGGCTATCACTGCTATCATGACAATTACACCTTCACTGACATCTGATTATACCTATTACATTAAAACTAGTGGTCGCCCAGTGGTCGAAATTCGACCGAATTTTAAGCTTTCTGCGTTCCTTCTCCACATAAACTTTAACTATGCCAAATCTCACACTCCTCCGTGATCGCAATATGCATAAAATTAAAAAGGGGTAGGTACAAAGATTTTTTTCACGTATGTTCCACCTTAATCTTTCATGGTAGAGGCCATTGCGTTTTGCAGCTTTAATGATAAGGTAATCCAGTCCAGATAATTTATTTAGTCTAGCCAGATGCAGCTGAATATCAGTGTATTACGCGTAGCGATTGCCATCTGACCTCCGCCACCCAATTACTGGGAGACACTGATACCGTAAGGTTAGACCGGTTGTCAGACTGGGCTACGAGTACGACTGACTACGAGCCCCTCCGAATGAGCACATCCAGAATTTATTATCATATTTATTTTGTAAAGTCGATTAAAGAAAGCTATCCATAGTGCACGTTGTATGTCATCTCGCGTGAGCTGTAAAAGTAATTCAACGGGGATAGTTGGTTTTATCAAGTAATAAATAAGAAAACTATCCCTATTACCATTTATAAGGCCAAGTTCAGATGTGGCGGCATCTACGCGCGCTTCACCAACCCGCGTTTTTATTGACTCAATGAACGCACGTTGCTACGAAAATGACTTATGAATTTATGATCGAATTGCAGAAAGGCACATAAGCAGAACACACGTCAAATGCGTGTCATCTGAACTTGGTCTTAGACACGTAATAAAAACTCCAATAAATCACAGCTTTCAGCGATATTGCGTATCGCATTAATAGTTAACATGGCTCGTAAATTCATAATACTTTCATTCGTAATAAAAAACTGTAAATTAAAATAGTGCGTCATGCAGTGTAACAACCGCATAAAAACGCAATGTTATTGTATTATACAATGGGACAGTGACCTCCATACTAGTATTGTTTGAACACGACGTAACACTTTAATTGTCACACCTAATCGCTAGGTTTTCATTCATTTTCACTGCAGACGATCGATGTTGTTGAAAAATTGGTTTTATTCTAAGAGGTGTAGGTGTGAGAATTGGTTGAAGAGTCGGACTTGTCTGATGGGCCTCGAAGCTCGTTAGACACAGTTGCCACAATGTTGAATGCTGTTTGCCTTTGTAATTAAGGTTGGGGTGTCTTTGCGATTGAGTTTTAGAATAGAATATAAACACTCTTTATTCTAGACCAGATAAACAGGAGCAATGAACATAGTAATTACAATTAACTTTTTAAGATTGTACAATGAGCGGTCTTATGGCAGTCGGCGATTTCTTACAGACAACCTTTTAGGTCTGTGAGAAAAGTAATTTACATAAGATCTTCTGAATATTAAAAAAAAAAAAAAAAAATTGTGGTTTCAGATTTTTATTGACTGTTTTATCTTTTCAGTTCTTTATCGGGTATTTAGTTTAAAAACAATGAATCGCAAGTTTTATTTTATAAACATGATGTAACATACAGAGGTGTAAAAAATTAGTACAATATATAATAATGCCACTGTATCAAACAAACAATGCTCTGATAAGTGATAAATCATAATTTAAAAAAATATGAATATACTGCCATAAATATCAAAATAATCTCGCTACTTTTGTTTTGTATTATTACACTTAAAAAACGTCTAGAAATAACATGTTTGCTATTTACACCTGAGTACTTGGTTCGGATGGAGCCTGAAATAACGTAATGGCTAGAAATAAACAAGATATTGCTATTTACATCCGAATAAGTTGGTTCGGATGGAGCCCAGAAAGTCGTTACTTGCGTGTAATCGTTTTTTTAATTATTAGGGTAAAGTACCTCACAGTTGTCCTAATCCTAATTTCACAGTCATTATGGTCGGCCATTATTTGTGTTGTATAACGAATTGGATTCAGCCTGTATAGACATTGGACATGCTATTACCTCAACATACTTTACGTCCCAATTTGAAGGACTGTGCCGGATGGGTCGCCCGTGTGTTTCTCGATGGCGACTTCTTTATCTTTATATCTTAACAATAGTATAAAATAACCCTCTCCGTAGTCGGGTAATAAAGTCGCTTTACGCGTCTGTCTCGTCTGCTTGTATATCTGCTAACTCCTAAACCACGCATCAGATTTTGATGCGGTTTTCACCATAATTTTGAGCATTTCTTCCGGAAGGTTTATATGTATTATACGTATTAGAGAATATTAGAGAAATTGCACCCGTGCGAAGCCCCCCGGGGACGGGTCGCTATAGGAACTATAAAAAACACCTGCAACCACAAAATCGTTTGCCAATGGTGATTACCATACTCTTCACGACTTCTCTTTATATCGATCTAGTAGGAGGCTGTATGTTACAAGAACAGTTTGTGTATGAATGTTGATGGCTATAAGAGAAGGGGAACCAAATAAAAGATGGATGGTCTGAAACATGATATGACTGAGAACAAAGATAACTTTTAGATGACGTCTAATAGAGGTGGGTGGAAGAAAAAGACATATTACGCCGACCCTATATAAAAACGGGATAAGGGCAAAAGGAGGTGGTCTAGTAGGAGGCCTATATCCAGCAGTGGACGTGTACGAGCTGATGATGATGCCTTATAGACCCTGAAGATTTTAAATTGGTAAGTCTGTAGGCTTGATAACCATAGAAATTCTAAGGTTTCTAAGCCTACAGACTTTCCAACTTTACAGACTGCAGACTTTCTATTCTATTCTAAGTTAGAATAGAATATAACAGATCTTTATTTCATGTAAACCAGATACAGGCACTTATGAAATGTTGAGACTAGGTGCACGGTTCTAAATGGTAGATCCTATGGAGAAGAACCAGCAAGAAACTCCTTGTATCACCACTCGAAGCTATCAGTCACGTATTGAGTGTAAAGATCAAGTGAATGAGTGTCAATTAAATAATAAGATGGAGTCACTGTCTAGCAGGATGCGGGATCCTCGCTCAACAGACAAATTAAGCTTGGTACACAGTTACACACTTTGAATATAAGGATTAATTTTCACTATAGTTTGGGCATTCTTTTTCCTCTAAAGTAGCAAACAAGCTTACAGCCCGATGCAGATGGTAAGCGGTTGCCGTAGTCTATGGACGCTTGCAACACCACCCCCATTCTGAAAAACTTTTCCTGACTTCAGCAGAGAGGAAAGATTATTTGTGGTGATTTTTAGGGTTTCTGCCAGGGACAGTTTTTAACCCCGACAAAAAAGAGGAATGTTATAAGTTTGTAACTATCTGTCTGTGGCATCGTAGGTCCAAAACGGATGGATCGATTTCAATGCAGTTATTTTTTATTGAAAGCTAGTTTAATCGGGAATCATCTTAGCTATATTTCATGAAAATCTGTTCAGCCGTTCGAAAGTTTCATCTGCTTTTCTAGTTGAAGTCGGGGGTTTCTGACGGTTAGGTTTGTTTAAAGAATCTTGTATCATGTACGAGAACGTTTTTTACGTGAAGCTGTGGCAATACGTTCTCGCTCTCAAGGAGTCTACGTATTATGCCATCTGTATTTTTACACGGCTTCCCAAAAAGGCAGAAAGAAAAAAGTGGTAGGTACACTAAGAAGAAAATACATTGATCAACTGGAAGAAGAAGCAAGTAGAAACAAAGATTTGAAAGATTTAGCATTGGATAGAACCAGGTGGAAATTGCAACACCGACCAATGCCTAGCACTAAAATTTTGGATGTATGATGCTAAAGAAGAGTGTATTGTTTTTATAACGTTGCTTAATAATCCATCCAAAATTTAAGTGCTAAGCACTTGTCGGTGTAGCAATTTCTAACTGGTTCTATCCAATGCTAAATCTTTTAAATCTGTGTTTCTACTTGCTTCTTCTTTCAGTTGATCAATGCATTTTCTTCTTAGTGTGCCTCTTTTTCTTTCCGCCTTTTTGGGCAGTCGTGGACTGAATCAGTCTCAGTGGACTGAATGGAAATTCAGTCCTATCTAATACCAAATCATTTAAATCTTTATATGTTTCTATATTCGCTTTTTCTTTCAGCTGATCAATGTAGTTTCTTCTTGGCCTTCCTCTTTTTCTTTTTGCCTCTATTTTTCCTTCTATAATGTTGGTAATGAACTTATCGTGCCTAATCAAGTGACCAATCATGTTTCCTCGTCTTTTTTCTATGTGTTTCAATATTTGTCTTGCAAAGACATTGCTTAATAATATCGATCGAAAAATTCAGTCAAATGCATCTCAATTAACAATTAATGAATGATGGAAGCATTACACTTTGATACCGCTTCCATTATGATGTACAATTTATTTATGTCATCATCATGATATTCGATTTTCGACGTTCATTGCTCGGCTAGGCTCAATAGATGTCCACATCCAAGGGCCATTTAACTAGTTTTAAATAAATTGTATGTAATCTATATGACAGCACGGTTGGCGCAGTGGCGAAGCGATTGACTTTCTATGCTACTTGTCGCGGGTTCGATTCCCGCACTGAACGAATATTTGTATGACCTATAGATAATTGTGTCGGGACTAGTTGTGTGTGCGTACATTGCGTGTATGTGAGATGTTTGTTTGTAAATGGTACTCACGATACAGAAAAAAATCTAGAGTTCATGTTAAAAAAATGTGATATTGTCACTATAATGTGAATTAACTCCAAAGCATAGTGATTTAACTGTGGAAACTGATTAGTTTTAGTATCATTCAGCCGTGAATGAGAGATCGTTATCGATTTCTCTTATACACATTAAACTGTAACAGATAACTTTGCTTTGCCGCGCCTCATTGGTGACTGGTGGAAACAATCAATCATAAGTTCTAGCTTCTCCGGTTGAGCAAAGAGCACTCTCGTTTTTTGTTAGAGAAGTTCTGAATTTAAGTCCGGAGCTAGATAACCCTATAAATAACTTAAGTTAGATTTTTAATTCGATGCAGTAACTTGACTCTTGAAATTTACGGAAAACCTATTCAATGAGGCTCTTATTGTATAGGTTTTACGCCAGTATAAGCTGACCTCTCATTATGAGAGATCAGCTTATACTGGAAATGTATAGCTTGATATGTAGCAGTATGTACCATTAAGTTTATATCCTTTGCGATGGAAGTAAACGATATTTAATTGATAATTTCCAGGCCTTGGTAGTCAAGTACTGTTGGTGAAATCAAACGTATTATTTTTGTACTTGGTGCTGAGAAATACTACCACACCTGGTATCATTGAATAGAATAGATCTTTATTTCATGTAAACCAGATACAGTCACTTAAGAAAAGTCGAGACTCTAGGTGCACGGTCCCAAATAGTAGATCCTATGGAGAAGCTGGTTGAAACTTAGTTCTGTTTCGTCCCCATTTTAATGTTTTCTAATTTTACTGCTAGGGTCATTTTGTTAAATCGTCTCGGTAATAGTTGCATAGAACATAATTTTCATTTATTTGATCTGACAGGTTCTAAGTCTGGTCCGTGTGATAAGGGTCCTATAAACATAAACTGTATGATGGTTCACCATGAAGATGATGATGTAACGGCAACTAATTATTTTTATTTTGGATTGTTTATTTGCAAAATATTGGTAACAGCTAATTGCTAGTAGGTATACAAAGCGGATGGGTGAACTGTCATGCGAGCTAGGTTACTAAGCGGAAAACAGACTGGCCCCTGGTTGGGCATCAAATAATTTTAAATAGGTACATGTTATTTAGACTTTAAGAAGCTGCAATAAAATAAACGTTGTCGTTTTATTATTGTCTATTGGCATTTGACGGCATGGCCATTTTCACCAAGTTTACACCTTTTTGCTCTGTTCTTGTTATATCACAGTTATTGCCGAGTTTTCTTTTTCATAAACATGCCATGCGCAAGACGTCCGCTGCTAAACATGGGACTGGATCATAGATTTCCATTAGAAGCTGTTCGGTCCCTTGCCATGAGACTACCCCTATCTCGTCGTAAATACCGAATATTTGAAGCTATATCAGGCGAGCCCATTGCCATTTACAACCAGATTGCCACAGAGAATTTTCTTTCAGAAAAAAATGCCTCAACCACTCCGATTCTCAGAACGACGATGAGGCTAATAAACTTGAAAATCTAATTTTTAACCCTTGAATCCAACGGAAGGAAAATGTTAATTTTGATATCATATTTGACGCTATCATGCCGTAATAGCACCAATATATCATCTTAACAGCACCAAGCAGTTGTGCTTAATGGTGACATAAGTAAATAATGTACTACCCTGATAATGTGACTGGTATTCTATTAATAACTCTGTCTTAGTCACAATCAACAAAGTAAAGGTTGAAAGTTAGAATTTAGCGATAAATATTGTCGCGCGGACGCTCCTGACAGCCCTGTGTACTTTGTTTAATTAATTGCTAGTTTGTTCATTATAATGATGTGGTAGTAATAAGTAAATTATCTCATTGATTAAATATTTCCTGGGATGTCTGTGGGCTGAGTGAACTGCCAAAACTCAAAACATTTCGGCACTTTTAGGTTTGCAGTATTAAACTGATAGTGGATCTACTACATTGGATCGTTTCTCTTCTTTCCATAATAAAATTTGATTAAGTGTCCCGCTAATTTGCCATTACTTGCCAATTTTATTTGTTCCTCCAAATAGAAAGTAAATTGCATTAAAACTAATTTCCTTTTTTTTCTTTTATTTCCAGTTCCGTCCGCCCCTCAGGACCTGAAAGCCAACAACGTAACTATCGAAGAAGTCCACCTATCATGGGCCCCGCCATTGACCTTCACACGGCGCACCCTTCCCAACACAGACGTTGACTTGAAAAGTCAAACTCTAGTACCCGAACATGACCTAACGGTCACCAACAAAAAGCAAGAACCGCAAGGTGACGAGCCGGTGAACGACGTCTTAAGCCAAGACTCCGCCTCGGACCCAATCAGTTCAGAACAACAGAAAGACTTCGAATACACCTCCTACAACTGGTACAAAAACGACAAGCAGAAATATAATGACGATTACTCGTCTCATGTCCTTATAGACGATTACAGGAGTAAAAGAGATATCCGTTCACATAGGCATAGAAAAAGACGACAGGACAACGGGACAGACTCGAAAGTGCACTTCGAGAAAAATCTGGGAGAATTGGAAACGCACCAAGCGTTCGAATTACCGAAAGAAGTAGTAAAGAAATCATTTGGGCAAAGTAAGCATAAGGACACTACACAAGTTGCGTACGTCCTGTATTACGAACAGGGTGTTCCTAGATATGACGTAAATGTAGTCAATGGTACGCAAACGTCAGCTGACGTGAAAAGAAAGAATGTGTTTCCTAGTGACTTAGGCATGGAGGACTATTCGAGAGCGACGAAGAATTTGACGCTGTTAAACACTTCCGGAAAGGTGACGAAAGTCGTCGGTTTCCGGTTGAGAAATCTAAGTGAGTAGCCTATAGTTTTATGTAAGAGGTTGTGGCTACCATTGGGTAAGAGAAAGTCGAGATAGTGTTATTGTTTATGGCCATTATTTGGGTCAAAAACGGGAAACACCTTTCGTTCTTAATACGTTCCTTTTTCGTTCTTAATACGAGACAGTATTACTAGAAAATCGTCTGAAGTCTAAATTAATTATTTAATTTGGGGGGCAATGTCTCCATTGACAAGAATAGAATTTATAAAAAATACCTATATATGTCGTAAAGTTGAATTCATTGTCAAGTTAGTTCAATCAATTAAGGCCTCGACCTTAAATTGAGGAAGTATGGTTGGAATACAGGCGCGGATCTAATTATGACACAGAGTACCTTTAGCCTGTTTAATTGTCTACATTAATGATCGCGTTTAGAGGTCTCATACAATGCCGTTACTTTACACAAGAAAAATTGTATTGTTACTTGTTTAAAAGCATATTTAAGAATATTATACAGGATGACTAGTTAAATGAGGGACATATTGGAGGTGGAGATTGTACTCATCATTATGAACAAATTTTTACTATTGGACAAAATATAAAATCGCGAAAGAAAGTTGCTGTTCCATAAAAAATATTCAATATTACTCAACTTAATGTATTCTGGAACAGCTGATAAAGGATGATGCCAATTTTGGTCCCACCCTCCAATAGCGACGTGTCATACATCGTTGGATAGGTATTTTGTAGCTGAATAAAAGTTACTATGGCGCCAAGATTCAAATCTTAGTCCGTTTAGAGTTATGCATTATTAAACATGTCAGTTTAACAATAGTCAAGCATAATGCTTTCCCCTAATATAATTCAGTTTTTGAATTAATACCTACTATTATTAGATACCCATCTACCGTTATCATCAGAGTCGTAAGGAGGGTTTTTTAGAAATAAAACACAATGGTAAGGTATAGTCCGCGCACGAGCTCTGAGGAATCAGCACCTGAGGAAACGGTCCTCCTCGCCTCACACCTCACTCGTCCTTACGACTCTGATGATATCTGTAGATAGGTATATAATACTAGTATTAATTCAAAAACTGTATTGTATTAGGGAAAAGCATTATGTTTAACCATTGTTAAACTGACATGTTTAATAATGCATAACTCTGAACGGACTACGATTTGAAACTTGGCGCCATAGTAACTTTTGTTCAGCTCAAAAATACCTATCCAACGATGTATGACACGTAGCTATTGGAGGGTGGGACCAGAGTTCATACAAATCCTGGCATCATCCTTTATTGGGATTTCAGGTTTGTACCCATGGTAAAAGTTACTCATAATGAAGAGTATAATACCCTCCTTCAATATATCCCTCGTTGAATTAGTCACCCTGCATATGATATGCTTGAGTATACCAGCTTACAACTGGTAATGCATCTACATAATCACGTGATAGACTGCGCGACGAAAGAGTCGCATTTTATTAGATTTAGTAAATCGAATACTGAATCCTTTCAATATGTCCTTCGTTCAAGCAGTCACCTTGTATACAGCTTATGTCCACAACTTTTTTCGTGTCGTACAAACTTAAACATCCTGTTGCTCAATTGCTTGATTATTAAAACAAAATTTAGCCTATGTTACAACAAGGACCTATAATAAATTGAAATTAAATTCAAAATCAGTTTTGAGTTCATAAGATTACCTCAAACTCTTAAAGAAACGTTACTGTTGCATAATATTTTTATAAATAAATATATCCAGTCCATTACTGTCCCACTGCTGGGCACGGGCGTCCTCTCGGAATGAGAAGGGTTAGGCCTTAGTCCACCACGCTGGCCTAGTGCGGGTTGGCGGACTACACACATCATAGAGTACTTTATGAGGCCCTCTCAGATGTGCAGGTTTCCTCACGATGTTTTTCCATCACCGTTATCGCAAGTGATAATCAAATTCTAATCCGCACATGAATCAAAAAAGACAGAGGTGCGGGCTGGGTTTGAACTCAGACACTCCCGCATGGAAAGCAAGCGTTCAACTGCTAGCCTATCACTGCCTAATAATATTTTTATATTTATTTAATATTTTTTCAGAGCCCTTCACTCCTTACAAGATCTGGGTGCGTGCGTTCTACAACTTCTCGCTAGATGGCGTGAAGTCGTCCGATTTGTTGGACCGTTTGGGCCCCAAGTCGGACCCGCTGTACGTGTTGACAGACGTACGACCGCCGTCTGCGCCCATTATACTGAACTTGACCTGTGATCAAGCCAAGCGTAAGTAAAGTAAACTCCAATCTTTTTGACCGCTCTGAACTTAACCAAACAATCCATTTTGCGTTGATAATATATTGATAGAAGGCTGGTTTATAGTCGTGTGTACGCTTGACCGCAAGAGGGTGCTGCAGTAGCAGTTTTTCATCCTACCTGAGGGCTAATTCACGTAATTTTAAGACGCGCCGATCGTATTGCAGTGGCGCTGGAACTTGACGCGAGCGTATCTCACTGAAGCTCAGAGGTTACCAAATGGCAGAATAGTCGACATCGGCTCAATTGCCATAACGTAAGAAGAAGCATAAGATTACCAAATGTGTTATTTTGATCAATATTTTATTACAACTGCGCGGCAACTGCACTACTTTAGTTACGTGAATTAGCCTACTGATCTTCAAGCGTTTGTGTTATTTAGATTTCGTTTACAGTCATAAATTCGTGTATTGCGTAGGAGGACGCGACGTAGGAGCTTTCTAAAAAAAAAATAAGAATAAAATAATAAAATTTCTCTTTTCAATTGGTATTTCGAAGGATTCGTAGGTTTTTTATATTTTTATCCTGTAACGGCTTCGACCGCGTGATATCTTTATAAATTATAGTCTATGTTACTCAGTGATAATATACCATTCAGCTGGTGAAATATTTTTTATAATTTGTCCAGTAGTTTTTTAGTTAATCCATTACAAACAAACGTACAAAAAATCGAATCTTTTCTTTTTATAATATTAGTTTAGATTTAGATTACGCATAAAATAAACAGTTCTGCTTATATATCTTTGCAGGAACGCTATACCTTCAATGGCGTCAACCTTTGGAGTACAACAACTCTCTGGACCAATACGTGGTGACTTTGAGGAAGATTCCTGAACAGCAGCCGCGCACCAGGCTCACTCTACCCACCAGCAAGAACGACATCGAAACTACCATCCCAATCGTAAGTATTCCTCTTAATCCAGGGATGGCGATCCAATGGCATGCGTGCTGTTAATGGCACGTTACAAAGAAATTCTGGACAGGGCATACTTTACCTTTTTTTTAAATCCTTGCCCCATCCTATGATTACTCCTGTATTGTGGGTACAGTTTACAAACAAACATAATTAACAAGTACACATACCTAGATCCGGAATAACTATCTGTAGATCATACAAATATTTGTTCCGTGCGGGGATCGAACCCGCGGCACGTAGCGCAGAAAGCTAATCGCTTAGCTACTGCGCCAACCGTTTCGACAACACACACACACAGTTATCTCATTGACAAATGAAAAGTAGTTAAAAAAAACTGTTTATCGATTCAACTACCGCTTCTAATGCGAGGTCAGCTTATACTGAAAATATATAAGCTTGATATGCAGCCGTGTGTACACTATATAGTGATGTATCCCTCACTCATGAGTTACGTCACTTGAGGTCCTCGTGACGGTAAACTGAAAGAACCGCCTCTCTCTTTTACGTCCTCAAGTGACAATACGAATCTACGACGAATAGCGAACGACTCGATTGCGGCACCCGGCTCGCTATGCGACGTCGAGCGATAACTCGCCTTAATAAGTGAGAGCGTATCTCGCGAGGTACTTCCTCATCCTTACATAAAATAGACCAGTTACTCATCACTAACACTACCTCTCGATACCAGCAATTTACATACGCTAACTTGAATTTTGAGCAATTTCCGTTTTTAATGCTAAATTGTTTAACGTGTGCACTATAAATGAATACAAAATAAATCATATGGAAATTCCAAAAATAAAGAAGTTTTGAACTAAACAAGCTAAGTGAATGTAATTTTTGTTATCGCCCGATATGTATTACGTTTTACGTTTCAACTGACTCTGATGTAGGATCGACTTTTTCAAGTTAGCGTAGTGTGCATGGTGTCGCTCTGTCTGCCTACCCACCGAGGAATTTAGGCGTGATACTATCCTTAGGTCTATGTAAGTATGTAATTTGTTTCTTAAACACGCTGGTTTTATAAAATCTCATGGCTATTACACCAGAGATTAGTAAAAAAATACTTGATATAATCCCTTAGTCGCAGTTACGTAGAGTTATGTGAGATACCCCACTAAATTCGTGTAACGAAACCATAGCGCGATTTAGAGAGACCTAACAACGCCATCTAGCGAAGAGGAGTGTAAACTTTATAAGAAATATAACTTAAACCGAAGTTTTTTTTTTACCTAAATGATCTGTTGATTTTACTAATAATTTAAAAGAAGATTTTTTTTTTACTATAAACATTATTCTAACTCAAAGTAAGCCAGTAACAACATGGTATCCTTTAGAATAAATATTTTGACACCAATTTGTCATTTAAAGATTGTGTCTTGGGATTCTATGAAAATTATAGTGGTTGTACTTTGATTATACAAATGACATAAGTTATAGTTAATTTTCTTATTAATTCTAATAAAATGGCTACTGGCTTAATTGCTAAGAATCTGGACCAACGCCTCTAGAGGCCCTCGCTGGGTGGCTCGATCAAGGGCCTGATTCAGAAAGCAGTACTCCTTGACACTGCGCGCATTGTTAGGAGGTTCCTCTCTCTAGAGCCCTGACCACCGGTAACTTGGACCCTGTTCCCGATACCGGTGGGCTACTACTCTTTTTTTTATTTTTAAATGTTGTATAATATTTTTTTAAACCTTTTTTAAGTTTCACCCGCGCGTTTATTTTTTATCATCCGACGAAAAAGATGGTTGTTATAGGTCTGTAGTGTGTATATTTGTGGCATCGTAGCTCTAAAACGGATGGCCCGATTTCAATGCCGTTTTTTTTTTAATTGAAAGCTAGTTTAATCGTGATGTTCCTTAGCTATGTTTCATGAAAATCTGTTCAGCCGTTCATAAGTTCCAACTCTTTTTCCCAGTTGGAGTATTTGACGGTTAGGTTATTATCAATCAATATAAAATGTAGCCTATATCACTACTCAAGGATTTTGTAGCTTTTTGTTAGTGAAAGAATTTTTAGAATCGGTTCTGCACTTCCAGAGATTATCCTCTACAAAAACCTTTTTATAATATTGGTATACGTAGATAATATCAATAATTTTGGTAGGTTTATGAAATTCTAATTTATTGTAGGTAGTGTCTCCTTGTCTTTATGTAGTGCACTGTGCACATCACTGGACCTCATATTATATGGCCATTTGTGGATATGACGAATTTATAATTATTAAATATTATATTGTAAATAGGCGTTGGCGGTATGTACCAATAGGGAAACATAAAATTATCGGAGAAGGATATTAATAGGGAAACTCGTATATAAAAAAAAACAAATACATGAAGATTGTTAGTTGTTATTAATATGGCGTAAACCATTTGTTGCGGGGCACAGGACACCTCGCTTCTCTATGGACGACCAACTAATGTTCTTTAATCAGGTATTTAATATATCAACATAAATTTAAATATATTAGAAAAGCGAACAGTGATAGCCTAGCGGTTGAATGCTTGCCTTCCATGCAGGAGAGTCATAGTTCGAACCCGCGGGTCTACCGCGTAACTTAAATTGTAATGAACATCGACATCGGTACTAAAATTCAATACGATCGTGAGAGCCTAAACTTTGAGCTGACTTGTATTTTTTTACCGGTCATGAAGATAGGAGTCCCAACTATATGATAGGTATTTTTTTTACAAGTTAGCTCAAAGTTTAGGCTCTCGCGATCGTATTGAAGTTTAATACCAATGTCGATGTTCATTACAATTTTAGTTACGCGGTAGACCCGCCGGCCCGCATCTCTGATTTTATGAATTAAGTGCTGATCGTAATTTGATTATCACTTATTTCAACGATGAAGGAAACATCGTGAGGAAACCTGCACACCTGAGAGGGCCTCATAAAGTCTTCGATGTGTATGTAGTAGTAGTGGGACAGTAATGGCCTGGATTTATTCATTAGGAAAATAATAAAAATTCAGGCAATTAGAAAATTTACATTTTTTTAGTTTGGGTTTCCTTCAGATTTGTTTCTATTTTCAAAGTACTTATACTCCGTTCGAAATAACATTAGAAATTTAAATAACTCCATTTACACTTTATTCAACCGATTTTGACTTCTATTACGTTGGTGACATGACAAATTACAGCTGCAGTAAACATTTGTTATCGTAAATACGTTTTTGCTTTTAATGCCATCCTTATGCGTACGGAATAGAAGTCAAAATCGGTTGAATACACTGTAAAAGGGTTTGTTAAACGTGTCTAATCTTATTTCAAACGGAGTATAATTCTTAATTATTTTAGAAGAAAACTTCTGTTAAATTTTCTCAGATTTCCCTTTTTTGTTTTGGGGTTGTTCCTGTATTTCACCAATAAAAGTTTTTATTTTTATATTGTTTTTTTATTTTCAGGAAGTAGATTTGTGGAACGTCACGCGATACGAGGTGAAAGTGTACGCAGTCACACAGTCTGTTGCCAGGGACAAGTCGTTTATCAACGGAGCAGAGTCACCGCCGGAGGTAAGTGGAAATAGAAATAATGTTTATCCAAATAAAAAAAGTAAAAATCGACTTCGAAAACTAAAAGGTATACAATAGGTATAGGTATAATATCTTTAATTATTTTATAGTTTCAAATTCAACAGAATCACAACAGATCAGTGGAATAGGCATACGGTCATCGGTTCTTCGGCTTATGCGACCAGCCTACTGCCACTTCAGCCCGCTAATCCTATGGGCTATGTCGATTACCATACTAAAACCGTGTGACCCTAGTCTCGATTCGCTGCAACTCTGTACTCCCACTTTAGCGTTGAAGTCACCCATGACGTTGGCTTTGAATATGTCCTCAAACATATCTTCTACCACTTCATCTACGTATATCGAGGTCGGTGCGTAGGCCTGAACTACCTATACTATACAGCAACAAAATGTAAAAACTAACAAAAAAAATACATAGTATGACACACTTCGTCAGAGATAGACTTTAAAATCTTATTATAATCAAACTATGGCAGACTTATTCGCTGAATGACTGTGACGAACGAAAATCGTAAGTTATCGGCAAAACTCGCTATTTAAATTAAGGCGATGTCAACCTCGAAAACGGGATTTTTAAACCAGTTTTTCTGTTAAACGGTTTTTTGGTTTTTTATTAAATTTGCGTAAACAAATACATCGAAATAAACCAATAAGCATTTATTTTGTCATTTCTAGTGTTTAGTTTACTAGTATATATCTGCATTGTACCTAAAACTAGAATATTACATACAATGACCTTCACGCCGATCACGCCGAAGAAAATATCGGCGGCGGCGCGGCGTGGCTAAAATTACCGGCGGCGTGCGCCACACCGATAATAGTAGTTTATCTACTCTCATATCGTAAAGTTCTAATTATGAATTCAAAAATAGTACTATAATGACAGACTTTATGCACATGATGCAACTACAACATGTAACGGAATAAACGCAAGACCTCAGACACGCCAATTAGAATATTAAATTATAAAACTAAAATAACATCTGTAATTTAATTTAGTTAAACCAAACCAAATCACATAATATAAAATAGTTGTCCTGACTAAACGTAAAACGTTTGAGCATACTATTCTCTACGCACACACTCATAGCAATGTTTATAGCGGCGAGCGCACACCAGCGCACACCAGTTCGCCCGCCATCAGCTGGCTAAGCACTGCAAGTGTAGTCACTAGGTACGTCAGTTCAATGACCGAATATGATTCCATCTTTCCATCACACTTTCACAGGCTTTGGACTGGCGGTTTTGAATAATTTAATTTAATTTTACGATTGTATTAAATAATCTACATTAGCAATACGAATCTAAGATATTAGGCTTAGTAACGGGGATGTATTTTTAAACCAAGCGACATTTTGCCCGACTGTGATGTATCAGTAAAGTAGGGCGGAGCACCCGGGCGGCGGCGCCCGCGCCGCCAACCGCGCGCCCCCCGCCGCGCGCCGCCGGCCACCGCGCCGACACGTGTAGGTAGGTACTATCATCCCTACCCCATCCCTGGACACCGGGGAACGCAGAACTTTTTTATCTCAGATGCGTAACTTTCGCGACATTACCCTCTAAACCCTGATAAGTCGTGTTTACCGTATAATACGTGTAAAAAATATTCAAAGTCGGCGTGTTTAAAAGATTTGAATCATAATATTTACAGTAATTAAAATAAAATCGTATTAATAGGTACTTACAGAATTTACACTAATTTACACTACTTCTTCGTCCCATTTTCATTAAACTTTCAAAATGACCACCGCCTTGTTCGATGCACTTTGTAGCACGCTTTCTTAAATTTAATTTTAATTTGCTAAGAACCTCAGTGTCATTTTTCACTATCACAAATGCGTGTTCGATTTTTTGTTTGAGGTCATCGACACTTGTTGCCTCGTTTACATACACAAGGGATTTTATTCGACCCCACAAATAAAAGTCTAACGGCGTTAGGTCAGCCGATCTGGGAGGCCACTGTACAGGTCCCCCACGACCAATCCAACGCGTGCCATATTCCGCATCAAGATGCCGTCGAACGGTCCACGTGAAATGCGCGGGAGCACCATAGTGTTGGTAAAAGACTTGTCGTAAAAGTACGAGAGGGACGTCGTCTAATAACACCGGCAATGTCTCCTGCAAGAACTGTAGGTAGGTATCTCCAGTCAACCTCGGTAGAAAAACGGGGCCGAGTACGTGTGTACCGATGACGCCCGCCCACACGTTTACAGAGAATCTGTGCTGGAATGAATCCACACGGCATGCATGTGGAATCTCGTGCCTCCACAAATGTTGATTATGTTGGTTGTACATCCCAACACGAGTGAATGTACTCTCGTCGGTCCAAATAATATTTTGTTGCCAGTTCTCCAACACCCATCTACAAAACTCTAGACGTGGCAAGTAGTCGCTCGGCGTTAGCTCCTGACAACGTCGTAGGTGGAACGGGTGTTCTCCATCAGCATGTAATGTTCGCCACACGTACATGTGACTGCAGTCGAACAATGGCGCTGCCTCTCTCGTGCTACTCTCTGGATGCTCGTCGAAATAATCGAGAATGTTTGCTTGCAAACGAGTACTGCATTTGTCCCTCTATCCAAGGCCGTGTTAGGACGAAACGTCCCGGAGTCCCTCAGACGCTGAGTTGCACTTAGCATCGTCCTGGCGCTCACTCTGGTGCCATATCGTTCATTCATCACTCGACAAGCTAACTCGACATTATCGTCACAACGAGCCAGTGTCCTCACCATCTCCGTGTACTGGATATTGGTATAACGGAAAGCCATCGCGCGCGTAAACAATAAAATGTGACAACAACAACGAAACACAACCACTGAAACATGTCAAACATGTCAAACGTCAAAGGGTAAATCGACATCGGCTCAATTGCCATATCGAAAGAAGAAGAAGAAGAAGAATGCATCTCGCTCTTTCACATTATTCTTACTCGTTCTTACTATTGCAAAAAACATTTTGGCATTTCTCAACAAAACTTTGTGAAATGCGAACTACAAATTCTGTCGTGCATTTAAATAAGCCTTATTGGTTGGTAATAAGGGTTAAATTTCCTTAAATTAACTATTTTATTTAATGCACACTACCTCAAATGTAAAATGCATTGATATTATTTACGTGTGTGTATGGATATCTATGAACGAACTACAAATTCGCTCGTGCATTCAAGAAGGCTTTATTACTTTGGAATAAGGCTTAAATTTTCTTAAAGCAAAGATTTTATTAACTTGTTACGACGCGGTGTTTCTAATTTAAGATAAATAAAAGATTTTTTAGGGAAAAATTAACATATATAAATTATGATGGAAATCGATTCAGAAGCCGATTCTGAACAAACAACTTTCAGGTCTTGCGTTTATTCTGTTACAGGTTGTATAATAAAATTATAAAGTTTTATTATGATACAGTTTCCTTAACAAAACAATGTTATAATATTCTACTGATAAACAACTATTTATATGTTTTTAAAACATAAGTAACATCGTATAAATAAAAGTAAAAAGTAATTTCGTTGGTTTTGTTGTAAGGCTATTCGTTTTCATATTATAGAGAATTTTCTCTCCCCAGGTAAAACCAAGTAAATGAAAGACCTCGTGACAGTTTTCGTTTAATTTGATTATAAAACACCAAGTTTTTTAAAACTCTAATGCCACATTCTTTTAGAACATTTATTAATGTACCTACCGAAAGTATTTACTAATAATATCACTCGAGTTTTTAAAGGTCATTTTTAACGTCTTTAACTTTGTAAACACGATATCTCAGTTTCACTTTTTGGTCATTTACTTGGTTTTACCTGCATAACGGCGATATTATAGTATTTTTTTGTAGAATGGGTAAGTAAGTATATAGAAACAAGACCACTGTGGTCACTGGTCAGTAATTTCTTCGGTAGGCAATTAAGTAATGAGCTATACAGGGTGTAAGTGACATCGTAACGAAAACTCATACCATGGGTTCAGTACATGATACAGAAAGACTAAGCGGAAGAATATTGCGTCGGTCTATTCAAAATTTTTACGATTTTGTTCGCAGTTTTTATACCTAACTAAAAAATCTGCGAACAAAATCGTAAAATTTTTCAAAAGACCGACGCAATATTCTGACGCTGAATGATCCAGTATCATGTACTGAACCCATGGTATGAGTTTTCGTTACGATGTCACTTACACCCTGTATATAAACACGTACGCAAATTGTCATTGAACATTAGTTTATTATTATTATTATACATATGGCTTATTCAAACATAAGTAGCTTATTAATTAAACTTTACATAAGATATAGAATAAATTTTAAAATCATCGATTTTAATGTTACAGTTTACTCATTTTGTATCCTTATATCTAGAGCCAGGTCCTCGTCGGCATCATCGGCTGGTTTTGGTTATATTTTTATCGGTCTCTCTTTTGGGGCCATTGACACGAATAGAGGGTGATCATCAGTATCTGTGGGTCTTTTCGTAGTTTTTTTCTTGATTATTATGTATATTGTGTCCACTCGTTTTATGGCCGTCGTAAGAACGTCGGCCATAAAACGAGTGGACACAATTACGGATAAAAAAGCCAGAAACCGAAGACGGTTTCTGGCTGTTTTATCCGTAATTATTTCTGGGTTTATTTGTATTGCCGTCATTTGGTGGAATTTTGAGGCTTGTTGCTTACGTATTCTGTTGTTTGTTTTTGTTAAGATGAGCCACCTTGATTAGGTCTCTCAGAAGCTGGTTAACCGTGATAGTCATTATTGTTTTGATTAGGGTTTCCAAACTGGTTGTTCGGATTACCATATTGGTTGTTAGGATTCCCATATTGATTGTTCGGATTCCCATTTTGGTTGCTGGGATTCCCATATTGATTGTTCGGATTCCCATTTTGGTTGTTAGGATTCTCATATTGATTGTTCGGATTCCCATTTTGGTTGTTAGGATTCTCATATTGATAGTTCGGATTTCCGATTTTGTTGTCCGTATTTCCAGTTTGGCTGTTGTTATCTCCATGCTGGTTATTGTTGTTTCCATAGTGGTTGGCCGCACTAATTTGATTGTTAGGATTCCCTTGCTGGTTATTGGGATTTCCATACTGATTAGGGTTTCCGTACTGGTTATTAGGCTGACTGTATTGATTGTTCGGATTCCAGTTGCCTTTGCCATTTTGATTATTATTATTCGGGTTCTGGTTTCCACTTTTTTGGTCATATACGTGATGGTGGTAATGATTGTGTTGGTGACGATTATTATCGTTGTTACCTTGAGGGTAATATCCACTGTGGTTTGGTGGACCGCCACCTCCGTAGCCCGGACGTCCTTGGGGAGGTCTGACTTCATCCACCACGACTAAATCGGTCTGACTTGGTTCTCCTGGTTTATATCCTCCGTGAGTTGGCTGACGATTACCAAAAAATCCTTGCGAGATGCCTCCCAAGAACGAGCCAGCCACATCCTGCGCTTTTGTATTTGCGTCCAGTGCTCCAGTTAGGACACCATCGAATAAACCTGCTTTGCACTCATAACTCACTCCTATTACAACAAATAATATCAAGTAGGATCTCATTTTTATCAAGTTAGTAAATAAGTTAATAAAATGTTGCAGAGGGATGCGCTCGTCCTTATCTGACTAAGTGTTTTATACGTATGCACAACTAAGGAGTCATCTTCACATTATAATTGCTATTATAAAACCTGTTTCGACTTAAGTACAAGTTTATTCAAAAATGAATAAAATATGCAAAATCTGGATATCCCCCACAAATCATCTGATTCCAATACACAACTAAATGTCACTACCTATATAAATTAAAACGATTAATAATTATTGTGCTGATACGATTTTATTTGACGGTCAGACGTAATAAACTGATGGGGCAAAGTTTTTGTTCGACCAAAAAATGATACAAAAATCATAATACCATTTTGTAGGATAACATTAAATAAAAAAATGTATTCCATATGTGCTTAAAAATTTTTAATAGATTGCCAAAGATGTTAAGGGAGCTCCGATTTAAATATTTTAGAATTAGGTTGCGTAAATGGTTGGTAAATAATTGATTTTTATAATTTAGAAGAATTCATGCGACATAAAGATGACATGTGTAAATATTAAGTAACAATTGTAATGGAATAATAATTTAAATAAATAATTTGCCTAAAGCATGCCTTAAACAGGCAGAATGTAGTATTGTACATAAACCACGAATGTTATATCTGGTTACACCTGTATTCTATGCAAATAAATATTTATTGTTCTTATACCCTTTATCATCAACCTTTGAATATGCTTAGATTTCAGTGGTGAATACATCAATATTTTTAATGATTCCTACGCATAACAGACGAGTTTAATTTACATTTATAGTTAACTAGCTGACCGGAACTTCGTACCGCCAATACAGGAACTGTGCACCTACCTACCCTAGCCTATCTACCATCCGTAGCACCGACTTGTCTTAACAAGGTATTGTAGATATATTCAAGGCATTAACAAAATTCTTGGCCATTGTCTTAGTTAAAACCATATCGACCCTTAAGATATCTTGAGGATATCCACCAAGACAGCGTTAAGCAAAAGTGGGCACAGGTTTACAGAATAAGTTAAGAAAGATTTCACACTACTTTACAGATAAACTTTAGTACAATTTAAGAGTAACAGTATTGGTGTTTTCTTCCTTTTATCTTCAAGATATCTCGAAGGCATACTAAAGACATAACATTGGTATGTAAGATATCTACAATACCAGGTTAAGAATTTCCAAAATTACCGCAGAGAACTTATAAAAACTAACTTCAAACTTCACTCACTAATCTCAGATGGTGGTATAATTTTACAACTTAGTATGCTAAAACAGATAGTAAATAAAATGGTTCTCTAATAATTAATACATATTTTGTAAACTGTTGTTTTGTTTAATCTAATGATGGGCTTCAATTTCTATAAAGTAATTATACATGTATTATTAGCACAAAAAAGTAAAAATAATAATAAAAAAATAAAAAAAACGATTCTTAATTATACATATTTCAATATTTATGTGTATAGTTAGTATACGTTGTAAAATTGTCTTAATTAAAAAAAAAGTCTAAAATGATGTTAAATAAAATTGATAACTAATTCATGTTCTTGGTTATATTTATTTAATTAGTTATATAATTATAGTTCAAAATGGCTTTAAATCCATAGTATCTGAACTAAGTACGAGTAAAGACAATATGGTTTTAGTAAGTCAGAGTTAGGGATGAATTAAGTGATTTTAGAATATTGATATAATTTCTTACGAAATGTTTTACATAAGTTGTACTGTAAGTTAACCTATTATAATACAAGTTAATACCATGAGGTTTTAATTGATTCTGAAAATATATTTAGCGAATACCAACTTTTTGATATTTCCTTATCCTGTCATTAATTTATTATTATTATGCTTTCCGCGAAGTATGGATGGGTTATGCAAAATATACGCAATTCCTTAGACGCAATTAATTTATTTGATCAAAGAGCAATAATTTATCACCCCGAGTAAATGAGGTAGGAACGGTACCTACTTAATGAAAACGATAGATGATTATTTTAATTATATTGGTTGTTAAATATAGTCGCACTCAAACTTTTGGTTCGTTTCGTTGTTCGTTTCAGAGTCGGAGTTTTTGCTACTCGTTTCAATGATCTCGTTGTCAATGAACAATGTTGGTAAACACGATGAACTTGGAAGATTTTTGTCTACAATTATTAGTAATTAAACTATTTTGAATTTTAGGACGACTTGAATTTATAAATACTCTCTTTAGCAATATTTATCTTGGCCAAATCAAAGTTAAGATATTTTAGAAAAATTACCAGCTGATGCTCCCTTATAAAAAAGCAGAAAATGATAAAAGAAATGATAAATTTATTATTTTATCAATATAATTCCGACCAAGGCATCTGTTTTAAACGAAATTTTCGGCGCGCACAGAAAAGATTTTGTGGTCGTTAAGTTTTCTAATGTTCCACGCAACTTTCTTAGGTTTTTCTTTCATAAGTCTCTTCTCCTTACAATAACAAACACGACAAAAAAGAATTAGCGATATTGGTTCACGCGTGATGCCGTGACCAAGGGAAAAAGGGATTCATTTTTATATATATAGATTAGTAGGTATCTCTCCGGGCGTCAAAGTCGTATTCGTTGTGAGTTATGTTGTATAGTATCTTTTTCCTGTTACCGTCTGTTCGTTCAGTCGTCGTTACGCGGGAAATTGACCCCATACCTCGATCATATTTTATCCCTTTGACCACCAATTCTGAGAAATCTATTTACGTTTTCAATTTAGTCGGACCTTAATCAAGCGGAGAAGTTGAATTTTTATTATTCACAGGCCTGTCCGATTTTAAATTTGTTTCGCTGTGGAAAGCTCGTTCACCTTGATTTTGTACTTGAGGTCACCTTTTGGTCAACACGTCGAGAAGTCGAAACGGTCGTGAGTTAAGTTGATTTGGGGTTGCATTTGGTGCTAGAAAACGATGTCTTATGCCACCGATGTTCCGTGGAAATAGGTTTGATTTTTTTGTGTACAGCTTCGGAACGTGATATCAAATACGTGGTTTCATTTAATGTAACGTCGTGAACATCCTGTATACGGCACGATAATATGTACTTAAGCCGGTCAAATTACAGTCACCAATGCGTTAGTGTTGATTATGGTTAATGACTAATAATAATATATTTTAAGACTGTTTGTTGTAGCGGGTATTATAATAAATTAAAATAATATAAGAATCCAGCTTATTAATGTTTCGTCTGCTGGGCACGGGCCCCTTTCCAGAATGAAAAGGGTTAGGCCTTCGTCTAGGCTGGCGGACTACATCAATCGATAACTTTTTGAGACCCTCGGGTGTGCAGGTTTTTACTTCACTATTAAATTATTACCGCAGTGATAGCCTAGCGGTTGAACGCTTTCTTTCCATGTAGGAGGGTCTGAGTTCGAACCCGGCTCGCACCTCTGACTTTTTGGATTCATGTGCGGATTAGAATTTGATTATCACTTGCGATAACGGTGAAGGAAAACCATCGTGAGGAAACCTGCGCATCTGAGAGGGCCTCATAAAGTTCTCGATGGTGTGTGTAGTCCGCCAACTCGCACTAGGCCAGCGTGGTAGACTAAGGCCTAACCCTTCTCATTCTGAGAACAGGCCCGTACCCAGCAGTGGGACAGTAATGGGCTGGATTTATTTTATTAAATTATTCATAATCGGATTTTGAATCACACATGAATTCTAAAAATAAATGGTGCGGTCTGCGGTCAAAATTACGGCCTCTTGCATGGCAGGAAAGCGTGCAACCACGTTACTGTGAAGTTCATTTTCCATTTCCATATGAATACGGGTAGTTATTTAGGTAAACCGATATTAATGCCTGTTTTCATTCGCAGGAGGTATCGAGCGAGTGGTGTGCGGCTCACTCAGAGGCGATGTCGCCCGGAGACGTGCCGGTTGTTCACGGCGTCAGTAACGCCGCGATGCTCGCCGTCTGTCCGCTTCTCTTTCTGTTTGCTGTGGCCGTCGCTGTGCTGTACTGGAGGTGAGGAGCTATTCCGTTCTATAACTGGGTAGAAGGTAGCTAAGGCGATTATCACACTGCACCGCATCACGCAGCGTAGCGCGTGAATGCGTGTTTTAACGTTGCTTGTAAGTATCTCCGTTGTATAGAAAACACTCACAGTCCAACAAACTGAAAATGCATCCACGCGCGTTCATGCAGATCACGCGCCTACAAGCGAAGAAACATGCGCACACGCGCGTGGGTATGGCACACCGAGTCACGCAGTGCCGTGCGTGATTTGTCACCACAGCGAACGGCTTTAAATGAAATGAGTCAGAGCTGCCGTGAATCCACAAAACGCAACTACGCGCGTGAGTGCGTAAAAAACCCGCACGACGATGCAGATCTGCACTCCTGCAAGTACCTACGCGCGTAGGTGCGTTGACACGCAACATGCAGCGTGATGCGGTGCAGTGTGATAACCGCCTAAGGAAGACCAATTGTAATTGAATTTATTTCGTCTTAGGTGTAGAGCCCGTTTGAGCAAATGCATCAGTGCTGCCTACAACTATTTGGAAGAGGGTGGCGAAAGAGCGGCAAGGGCTCCTCTGAATTCTTATAAGAAACCAGGTGTGTTGTCCTTTGTAATTTTTTAATTAAATATTATTTTTGCCCGTGAACTACCCCTCGAATAAGATTACCCTATAACTTTTTGGTGCTAAGATTATAAACTCAGGAATATGTTTAAATATAAATAACTTCGTCATGAGTATTAATATTCAGTGCTTACACTTAATGGAGCTGCGCATAGTCTATAATGTCGATAACTTTGGTACCCAGTGGTGAACTGCTCCCCGCTAGCGGCGTGCGCGGCGGGCGCGGGGGGCGCGGCGGGCGCGGGCGCGGCGTGCGGGGAGCGCGCGCGCCCCCCCCGCATGGCCGGCGCCGCGCAGCCCGCCGTGGCCGCCACCAGCTTCCCGGCGCACGTGGCCGCCTTACACGCCGACGGGGATATTGGCTTCAGGTAACTGCGGACTAAGCACCACCCAGCATTCAATTTGTCGCAACGATAAGTGGTAGAAAGAAATTGTGAATTTTACTAAAATGGCTCTGATGATACTCAGGTTGTATTATTGTGTACACATATTATTATGTAATTATTTTCTGGCTATTATTGTTACACCGTGAACTACCCCCCTCTTTTAACCTGCAAATCTGTCCATCCTAAGGTTGTCTGATAGAAATCGCCACGTGCGATAAGATCGCCCTTTGTACATTTCTTTTTCTAATTACTGTATCTTTTCTTCTATTACTGGTGTGCAATAAGTGTATTGTATTGTATTGTATTACGAGCATTGCAATATTTTTGTGAGAGTGCCCTTTTTCCAGCAATGAATTACTAAACTCTAATAACCATACAACATATTATAACAATTACATTTTGTATTTATTTTATATATGTTCGTCTGTAAGGTATATGTGTATGGACCATGGAAGTCTGAAATAAATGATTATTATAATTTCCAAATGTTCTCAAATATTTGTTTCTCTATTTTAGTAAAGAGTACGAGATTGTGGTAGCGAAGTCTGCCGCACTGGGTCACACAAGTCACCATAGTCATAGGCCTGAAAATAGACTGAAAAATCGATACCTGAACATTACTGCATGTAAGTGAATTTTCTTATATTTTATTAAAATTATCGGTTATTACGAGATATTCAAATTGCCTGAAACAAATCGAGGCCTCGGAATTGATATCAATATATTCACTGAACACTATCGTGTCATATACTGTATCTATAATAGAACTGTTTTGCATTAAAACAAAACAGATATTATGTTAATGAAAAACACACAGCGTTGTTTGAAGAAAGCTGTCTATAGATTTCGCCTGTAACTTTAAATAAATGGAATAACTCACCAAATTCTTCGGACTTTACCTTCCTTTCTTTCACTATGGCAGAGGCTCGCGGTAATCTATGGTTTCGGCGAGCTGTCATCTGTCACTCATAGAAGTCTTCAAAACTCACCAGCAAGCACCTTGCTCCAACGCTGTGTGTTTTTCATTAACATAATATCTGTTTTGTTTTAATGCAAAACAGTTCTATTATGTTTCCTTCAAAACACACAGCGTTGTTTGAAGATCTGTTTGTTATCTGCTGGTGAAAGAATATCTGAAGGATTTAGACGCTATGTGAAATAATGCATGGAATGAAAAATTAAGTACCAAGTTGTATGACTTAATTGATTAACCAAAAGTTCCAATCATAATGATATTTATTTCAGAAATTATAAGATTCCACAACATGTTGCTTGGGAATTTTTTAAGTTAATAGTAACTTATTTAGAAAATAAACTTAAACATATTTAAACAGAAAAAACTAAGTACTCCTCCGTACAACATAACTTATTATAAAATAACACAATATAAAATATTTTCTAACAATAATTAAAGAAGTTAGTGAGATCAATCAAGTTACTCAAGTCTTATAATATTGTCAATGTATATTAATATATAATTGACATTTTTATAAATATTTATTTGTAAATTAATAATAATTAAACATTTAAATATGAGAAAAAATATCATGTAATAAATCCTCTTGAAGGGTATTGTTTTCTCTCACTACCTGTCTACAATAAAATCTCCTGAAAGTTTCACTGCTCTTCCAATTTCCTCTATTTAAGATTTCATCTAATGGTCTATTTTCTAGCCAGCTTTTTGATGCTACAGCAGACCTAATACTTCCTGGGGAAGCTTCAATATTAGCTTCTCTAAAAATTGACTTAATCCGTCCAGATATAATAGTTTTTGTAGCAGGCTTAATCACCCCTGTTATGGAAACAAACAAACTGGTCAACTGACTGACTTGATCTCGTCTATCTTGTGTAGATTGTATGAGACATGTCTAACTGGACATAATTTAGGGTCAGGGTGAACTTTAAGTAACCATCCTGATTGTCTGTGGCTTCCAGAGTCTGTCTTTGAGCCAAACTTTGGCCATATTGTAATTGTTTTTTCTTTCTGTTCTATATTATCTTCTGAAATATCTAATAATGTTAAGTCGTGTAAACGCCTGCCGGAGGCTAAAAGTAAAATCAATGCTGTTCTTCTGGAAATATGGAATAGTGTGGTAGGCTCTGGTGACTCTTTTAACCAATGAAACAGTAAGCTTGTATCCCAAACAGGTGATCTTGTAACCTGTGGTTTAGCTAAAGATATAGCTTTGAGAACTTGGTGAACAAAAAAGTTTTTTGACATGATTTCTGTAGGTATGGCGCAGTATGTGGAAATAGCAGACTTGTGTAAACGAATAGTGCTGTAGGCTAGGTTATCTACTAGGTATAATTTGGCTAGAAATCTAGCTACCTCTCTGGCATCAGGTGTTTTGTGGTTTATGCCCTGGGACTTACACCATGTTATCCATCTCTCAATTGGAGCCTTGTAAGTTATTAGTGTAGATTTTCTCCAACTACTTTTTAAGAGTTCTTTCTCTTCTACTGACCACTGGGCAACTTGATTGGCCCACCCCCAATTTTCCAAGCTTGAAGCTGCAGTTTCTCTATTTGTGGGGGATTCCTGCCGGTTGTCAGGTCTATTAAGTTCCTGCCCAGATCTTGTATGGCTATTGGGTCTTCGAGGGCTCTTGCCTTCATGTCCGGGAGCCAGGCACACTGGGTCCAGTGTGGGGCAATCAGTATGTAGGTTCCCTGTGCCGAGTTCAGGTGACTGAGTACTCGTGGTATTAAGTTGGGCGGAGGGAACACCCACGCTAGTCGAAACTGCCACTTTCGACTGAATGCGTCGCAGAAGCTTGCCAAGCCATCGTTTGAGTCCCAAGTGACGTATTGTCGCACAACGGCCGACTTTTTGGACGCAAAGAGGTCCACGTCTGGGACGCCCCACTTTTGAAATATGGCCTCCGAGGCCGGGGGCAACAGGTGCCATTCCGGCACTGGTCTGTTCCGTGATAGGCGGTCGGCTATGCCGTTGTACCTCCCCGGGAGGTAGACCGCAGACAGAGTGATGTCCAGCCGATCTGCTAACTCCATTAACTTGGAAGTTAGATTTAGGAGCGACAGGGAGCGTGTCCCGCCCTCGTTTCTTAGATAGGCTACTAGCGTTTTGTTGTCGGTCTGAACTATACGGCGAACATCTCTTTCAGGTTCGAGTGCCATCGTATCTGATGTGGTTGCCAAGTTCCTGACAAGAGAAGTCCATTGAGGTGAGCTCCCCACCCCTTGTCTGCAGCATCTGTAGTAAGGAAGTGGGTTACCTGCTTTTTGAGGAGAGCAACTACACTGTGGTTTATGGCCTCCCGCCACCACATTAGCTCTTGGCAAACTAGAGGGGGTAGTGATCTTTTTTGCCTGGGTCTGTTCTGTCTGAATGTTTTTAGAAAAATCTGTGTTTGACGACAGTGCAGGCGCCCCCTTGGGGTGGTAAGGTTGGCAAAATTCAGAAGTCCTAATAGACTCTGAGCCTGTTTTAAGGAACAGTATTTCTTTTTTATTAGTGTTGAGATTACTCTGTTTACCCTCTCCACTTTGCTTGCAGGTAGGATTTTGAGATTGGTGGCAGTGTTCCAAAGAAGGCCTAAGTATTCTAGTTCCTGAGTGGGTTTTAGAATAGATTTTTTGAAATTCACTTGCCATCCGAGCTCTGATAGCATTTCCACTGTCTCCGAGACGTGGGAAGCCAACATCGACCTGTCCTGGTGGGCCAAGAGAAAGTCGTCCAAATAAACAAGAATGCGGACACCGCGCGCACGCAACTTTTCTGCAACCCAGTTGGTTACCGCTGCGAATGTCCGGGGTGCTGAAGAGAGGCCAAAGGGAAGTGCTGTTAGCTGTAGTATTTCTTGGTTGTAGATGATTCTTAGAAACCGTCGGTGTGATCTTGAAATGGGCAGGTGGAAATACGCTTGGTGTAAATCTATTTTCACAAGCCAATCCTTTTGTTGTAAAAATTCTACTACATCTATCTGGGATATCAATTGAAAATGTTTTACTATCACATGCTGATTTAGTCCCCGCAGGTCGAATATGGGTCTGGGGCTGCCATCGGATTTTTTTACTAGAAACATTTTTGAGTAGAATCCTGGATTCACCTTGTTTGGCCTTTCTAACACCTTCTGCTCTTTTAAGTTCTTTATTACCTCTGTCATTTCTTGTGTCTGTTTGGTTGAAAACTGCTTTTTTATATTTTTGGTGGGAAATTGCATTGGAGGCTTGGTTTTGAAGGGTATCCGACTTCCTGTTATTAACTTTAGTATGAACTGATTTGCATTCATTACTTCCCAAGCTCTCACATGGTTTTCTAGGCAACCTCCCTGAAAAGTCTGGTCCTGTGTCTGGGCATAGTCATTTTTGTTCTGATCCTCGATCAGTGCTGGACTTGCCATCTCGGGTATTCTTACGGCGAAAGGAATTATTTTTTCTGTAGCCCGATTTAAATTTCTTATCATTCTTAAGTTGTTTTGTGGATGAGCTGGGTCCTTTCTTGTAAGAGTTTGAACGACGGTCTTGATGATCACGGTCTCGAGGATTACTTTTTTGTTTTAAATACTCAGGTGCATTCAGCCATGTTTGAGTTCCTCCCAAGGATTGAACCAGTGGTTGTAAAGCCTCTCGACTAAAGAGATACTCAGAGCTTGGTGGTATGTTCATCAAGGAGGACCTTAAGTTTGGGCTGTTTATCTCCTTCAAAATTCTACTTCTTCTTATTTCAATACATTCACTTCTTCTTCCACATAGAATTTGCATATTATCATTAAAACATTTTTGGATGGGAGAACTCGGACCAAAGAGATGTGTAACTCTCTCAAAAAGAGTACTTGGCGATAATTCCTGTTGATTAGCTGCTGCCCAATTAACCAATTCTTGTAAACCTTGCTTCAGCAATTCCCTTTGCTCTAGCCCTAGGTTAGAGAGTCCAGCCAAAACTCCCTCCGCGGAAGCTAAATAATCCTTAGTTTTATTTAAATGGCATAACTCTTCATTCACCTTCAGCTGTACAAACCCTGGTGTAGCTGTGCATGATCGCAAGGTCTTTTTATAGCGAATTCCTTTCCATGCTGGTGAATCGAATTGCTGAAGTTGTTTTAGTTCCTCAAGACGATATTTATTTGCTTTCGGAATAACTACTTTATCATCAAATTCAACATTTACATTACCAAGCTGTAATGTATCAGGTTCTTTATGAGTCACAGGATTCTCTAAAAAATTGTTTTGTACTTGTAAACTAGTACAAACACCGCTAGGGTCAGAAAAGTCTAAGTTACGATTTGGTTGATGTGAATGTTGAGTGTGCTGTTGAGTAAAACTAGATATATAATGTGGCAGTTGTGTCATATAACCAGATATAAAACTTACTTGATTCATAAGACTATCTATGCGTGGATCCGCAGTAGGTTGCCGCTTTGATCTTTTCGACCGCTTGTTCGGCGGTGGCGAGGCGGTGCCTTCCTCCTCCGAGGATGAAGACCGTTCCTCCTCGCTCTCATATGGAACGGGACGTTCACTATTACTAGTATCCACTGACCGGTCTCCATCCGAAGCACCGGTGCGGACAGCGGCATTGAGATGAGAGCTCTCGCTCTCCATTTCGGTATTACGCTTACTTATTACTAAGAAAACACGTTTTCACTTACCACAAACACTTGTAACTATACTTTTATTCAAGTTTGACACAAATGAGTACGAAATTTCCTGAAATTTTTTACGACGAAAAAGTTTTGCAATTATGGTGGCAAAATCTTTTGACGCTATGAGTGACAGATGACAGCTCGCCGAAACCATAGATTACCGCGAGCCTCTGCCATAGTGAAAGAAAGGAAGGTAAAGTCCGAAGAATTTGGTGAGTTATTCCATTTATTTAAAGTTACAGGCGAAATCTATAGACAGCTTTCTTCAAACAACGCTGTGTGTTTTGAAGGAAACATAATAACGGAAATGGTTTTGAAATCTGTTGTTATCTTTTCATTTATATGAAAGTAACAAAGAAAGCTGGCCGGCCGGCATTTTCATAGAAAAGAGGCGGTCAAGTGAAATAAAAGCAGTTTTTTATAGCTCTCTATGAGTGCAGACAGGTACTAACCTAGTTCCCCCGCAGACGACCACTCGCGCGTGTGCGTGTCGTCAGGCGCACGCTGCGGCGCGGCGGGCTGCGTGGGCGGCGCGCGCGGCGGCGCCTGCGACTACGTCAACGCCAACTTCATCGACGGCATGCTGCCGCAGCTGCAGCCGCACCACGTCGCACGGATACGCCGGAAACTGGAGCGCAGGAACAGGCCGCACAGGTCTGATCATTGTTTTCTGTAGATTACAAATGCCTTTACAAAATATTAAATTGTGTCATAGTAAAACATCACTTCAGGGTTTAATATAATGTCAGCAATATAAAAAAAGAAAGAAAGAAAGAAAATACATTTATTCAGCACGGACAGTGACAACACACGAGAGAGAAATAAAATAAAAATTTACTTAACCTTTAAACAGTAAAAAATAAAACAGACACTGAGAACAAAATAAAAAAGTAAAATAGTCATCCTATTGTATATTGTATATACAGATGTACACACTTGCTGGTGTGTCCATGGTGCACGTATAGTGTCGTATACCTGCACAACGGACAACATTAACGAGGCAACACCTAACGCAATTCAAGTGGACACATATTTCTCAAAAATTTAATAAATATTTAATTCAAAATAGAATAAGAGATTTTTTGAGAAATAAGCTGTACTTTTGTGTCGTCTTTAATTGTAATTATTCTTTTTTCTGTGTGTACTTAAATTCCTAAATAAATAAAGAAGAAGCGATCTTCAACAAAATATTTAGGCAGCCAGTGGGCGACTGCCTATTTACTAATACTATAGAAAACATTCATTATTTAAATATTATTTTTTCTCTCTATATTTATATTTATTTATTTCTATCGATATTTAACTATCAGCCAAACGATACAAACTTATTCAAATTATGTCATCTCTTTTCTACAGACAATCATCAGTAAAACCAGCAAAGCCTCCGCCTAACCTCGCGGAAGGCATAGAGTCAGCATTCCTAAACATAGAGTTCTCTGGCATAGTAGAGTCAGACGAACAGAACGACGACTCGGACAGCGATAGGAGCGACTCGGACTCGGAGCTGGACGACGTGTATGTTGATATCGGTGAGTGTATTACATGACAGCTACAGTGTACACAAACACTTTACAATATAGTGTCGAACAGAGTAGAGGAGACACGTAATATTAATATTATGCTGCCATTATAAAAATAACACCCCAGAAAAACCTAACCCGCAGAATGTACACACATTTCTTACAGGTTAGGTAAAAACAACTTAGTGTCAATTTCAATTTCAATTTATTTATTTGTGAACATAGGTTACAATGGGTGTTAAAATACAATATCATGATCTCTATATCCTACCATTTGATGGTGTACAAATTATGCGATAGTTACAATATAATTTAATTATGATTATTAAATATTAAATTAGAATTTTAAGTAAGAAAAAAGAAAACTAATGCCAATAAGCAATGTCACACAGTTAAAAAAATAAAAATATAATGATAAATTAATGTAAATAAAAAGTGTTGTATTGTCAAGTAAAATAAAATTTTCGATTGGGCACCTCACCCTAAGACGACACACTCACACAAATATCCTTATATTACCTAATATTACAGACATTAAAGTTTGTATTATTTAATACTTAATTTATTCGGGTAGAGAGTGTCTGTTTGTCTCTATGGAATACAATGCCACTGCTAAGCCGGAACAATATTAGTTAGTAGAAAGGCAAACGCCCACTTTTGGCCAGTAGGTAGGCAGGTTCGTTACACCAATGTGAAAAATACAAGAAAATATATTAATTAGTAACTAAAATATTGCTATTATTTATTTGTTTGTAACACTCGGGAATTAAAAACTTATATTAAAAAGACATTCAATCAATTATGCATGTGATGCAATCTTCATTTCCGCACGTTATGTCAATCTTATAAAAGTAGTGATGGCAAATGTCACAAAAAATCGAAATCAAATAAATCGAGAACTGAATGATCTTCTGAAAAACTTTTTTCTCTTGTTTCGCTTCCTATATTAAAACGTTTAATTTCCATAGAATAAGTAAAATAAATGTTTATTGATTGTCTTCCGAAATCTATGCAATGCTGGTTCAAGTTTATTAAAAATATCGATTCATAGCTCTATAACATCGGTTTTTGATAAATCGATGCCGAATCGCCATCACTACGTCAATGATAATTGAAATTGACAGTCTGTGTTGACAGTTAACATTTTGTTTGTTGCGGGTTGTTTGTTGTGCTTTGTGAATTGTGATTTTTCCTCCACGGTTTTCCTATTTTATATCCGATGACTTTGATTAGTATTATGGCGATGACAACCTTGGCTTTACATTGGATTCCGTACCCGCTTACCACGACGACACTGGCTTGCCAGTCAATTCCATGTTTGTTTTATATCAACCTTGAATTTTTTTCATACAATTTTAAAATTCTGTCCAAGTTTTATGTAAAAAGTTGTGGTTGATTTTGTTTCTATGATGTCAACCCTAATGCCTATGATTTGCTGTATTTGTGGACGCCACTTGGCCAAAACCTCCTTAACGAATGGGCATATCCCTTTAGGATGTAAGTAGGTAGGTATTGATCAACCAAAAATTTTTCAACAAGAAATTACTAATTTATATTCATACGTGAAGAAGAAGCTTTGTACCCCTTTTTTAACCGACTTTAAAAAAAAGGAGGAGGTTCTCAATTCGACGCGTATGTTTTTTTTTTTAAGCATATTGCGCGCACGGAGGATTGTGAGATTTGGCCTAGTTAAAGTTTTTAGGGGGAAGGAGTGCTGAAAGCTAAAATTAAGGGTGGAATCTCGACCACTTGGCGACCTCTAGTAATTTATTAATTTGTCACAGACGGCGTCCGAACCCGCGTGAAACTAGAATGGCTAGTATGGCGGCGCCGCTACATCGCAACGCAAGGACCCACGCCTGCGACGCTGGACGCGTTCTGGCGCATGATCTGGCAGCACCGCGTGCACACCGTCGTCATGATCACCAACCTGGTGGAGCGGGGCAGGGTATGTTTAATAGTTTATAGTTTATTTTCCAAAAAAAAACTTAGTACTACATTACAATGGAAATGTGGCAACAATTTCAATCTATAGCTCTATAGCGTCTATCTATAGTGTCTTAAGCTTTTATATAACCACACGTTAAGATGTTGAAAACTAGCCCAGAAGTTCAAGGTCGCTGATAGATCAACTAGTCCTATAAATCAACTAGTTTATTGTGGCGTGTGACACTGTAATAGTTTATTCTCATCACCATCTTGATGGGTCGATTTTTCCCAAAATCGAGAACAAAGATATACAGGGTGTAAAGTTTTTTTATTTAGGATTAGTGTACTTAACATGATATTTATGTTATAATCTGGGAATAATTTAATTGAGTAGCGGAAGCTTTTCAAAAATAAGTTCGTTGTAAACTGATACGTGATTTGTTCTAAATACCGTATTTATTCCTGTTACAGCGTAAATGCGACATGTACTGGCCAGCAGGCGGCGCCGGCAGCTCGGCGGAATTCGGTGGCGTGCGCGTCACGCTGCTGCACGAGGACGTGCGCGCCGCCTACACCGTGCGCCACATGCGCGTGCACAACCTGCGGCCCGACTGCAGCGGGGTGAGTGTGTACTGACATGTACTGCCAGCGGGCGGCGCCGGCAGCTCGGCGCAGTTCGGCGGCGTGCGCGTCACGCTGCTGCACGAGGACGTGCGCGCCGCCTACACCGTGCGCCACATGCGCGTGCACAACCTGCGGCCCGACTGCAGCGGGGTGAGTGTGTACTGACATGTACTGCCAGCGGGCGGCGCCGGCAGCTCGGCGCAGTTCGGCGGCGTGCGCGTCACGCTGCTGCACGAGGACGTGCGCGCCGCCTACACCGTGCGCCACATGCGCGTGCACAACCTGCGGCCCGACTGCAGCGGGGTGAGTGTGTACTGACATGTACTGCCAGCGGGCGGCGCCGGCAGCTCGGCGCAGTTCGGCGGCGTGCGCGTCACGCTGCTGCACGAGGACGTGCGCGCCGCCTACACCGTGCGCCACATGCGCGTGCACAACCTGCGGCCCGACTGCAGCGGGGTGAGTGTGTACTGACATGTACTGCCAGCGGGCGGCGCCGGCAGCTCGGCGCAGTTCGGCGGCGTGCGCGTCACGCTGCTGCACGAGGACGTGCGCGCCGCCTACACCGTGCGCCACATGCGCGTGCACAACCTGCGGCCCGACTGCAGCGGGGTGAGTGTGTACTGACATGTACTGCCAGCGGGCGGCGCCGGCAGCTCGGCGCAGTTCGGCGGCGTGCGCGTCACGCTGCTGCACGAGGACGTGCGCGCCGCCTACACCGTGCGCCACATGCGCGTGCACAACCTGCGGCCCGACTGCAGCGGGGTGAGTGTGTACTGACATGTACTGCCAGCGGGCGGCGCCGGCAGCTCGGCGCAGTTCGGCGGCGTGCGCGTCACGCTGCTGCACGAGGACGTGCGCGCCGCCTACACCGTGCGCCACATGCGCGTGCACAACCTGCGGCCCGACTGCAGCGGGGTGAGTGTGTACTGACATGTACTGCCAGCGGGCGGCGCCGGCAGCTCGGCGCAGTTCGGCGGCGTGCGCGTCACGCTGCTGCACGAGGACGTGCGCGCCGCCTACACCGTGCGCCACATGCGCGTGCACAACCTGCGGCCCGACTGCAGCGGGGTGAGTGTGTACTGACATGTACTGCCAGCGGGCGGCGCCGGCAGCTCGGCGCAGTTCGGCGGCGTGCGCGTCACGCTGCTGCACGAGGACGTGCGCGCCGCCTACACCGTGCGCCACATGCGCGTGCACAACCTGCGGCCCGACTGCAGCGGGGTGAGTGTGTACTGACATGTACTGCCAGCGGGCGGCGCCGGCAGCTCGGCGGAGATTGATGCGCAACAGTTTAGTGCTAGTTGCGCAACAATCGCTCAACAGCTGGGCGACAGTTGCGAAACTAATTGAATTTGATTTCAATTTTGGTCAAAGCGTGTAGTATACCGACGCTTTCGCGGCAATTTATGCGACACCACGCAGCGAAACACGACGCCGACAATATGTGTACATTAGCTCGTAGAATTTTTTTTTTATGGTATGACTTTGTAACATTATAACATTTGTGTATTTGTATTTATGGGCCTTTGTTGCCCGTAGTAAATAAATAGAAAGTTATATGAACAATAAATGGAATATAATGTTGTGTATACACAGGGAAGTTCCCCGAGCAGCGGCGCCAGCTCCGGCAGCGGCGCCAGCTCCGGCAGCGGCGGGCCGGGCCGCAGCGTGGTGCAGTACCACTACACGGTGTGGCCGGACCACGGCACGCCGCGCCACCCGCTGGCCGTGCTGCCCTTCGTCAAGGCGGCCGGCAAGCACGTCTCCACCGTGCTGGTGCACTGCAGGTCTACAACTAAAAAATTCAATATAATGCTCTTTCCGGTTCAGTTACCAACCCTCTTGCAAAACAGAGATTTATAGGTATTGTCACTTTTTAGCTAAGGCCTATATCCACAAAGGGCTAAGCTGGGTTTCAGCCCAGCAGACCGTTTGGAAGATCGCCCCTTTTCAATGGAGGAAGGCCATACCTCGTTCCTCAACACCACCTTATCTGACGACGTGTTCGTGCAACTAATAACATTTTGTATTTTGATTCTACAATTATATTTTTTTGTTTACAGCGCTGGCGTTGGCCGAACAGGAACGTACATAGTCCTCGACGCTCAACTGAACCAGCTCAAACTAACCGGCACGCTATCTCCCCTCGGCTTCCTGTGTCGCGCGCGCACACAACGGAACCACCTCGTGCAAACCGAAGAACAGTACGTGTTCGTGCACGACGCCTTACTAGAGCACGTCCGCTCAGGAGACACCGAAGTAGAGTTCCCGAAAGCACGAGAATATCTCGCGAAACTTTTAGAACCAATCTCCGATGAGGAGCTAGCCGTTTTAGACCTTAATGCCTCTAAGAATAAGAGCACTATTGACTTGTCAAACGGTGTTGAAAATGGTGAAACTTCTAGTATTAAATCCAGTCAGAACGCGAGTGATAAAGAAGTTCTGGAGAATGGAAGTCAAGTGTCAATAAAGACTGATGATTTGAATAGTGAACAGAGTAAGTCTGTGAAGGATTCTGAGGGTACAGACGAGCCTAAAGATGGAATGGTGAATGGGGAAGAGAATGAAGGAGTGTACGATTTGGCGCCTCGGTCCACAGATACGTATAGTAAGAAGATGCAGGCGTACAATAATATGAGTGAGCAAGAGAAGGAGGAGATGAGGAGGTGAGTTGATGTTGTTGGAAGTTTTAGTTTTGTTGGAATTTTAATCCCTCTATAGGTGAAATTTAATAAACACGACAAATTAAAAGATATTGAACTCATAATTATGAACAATTATTACTACGAGTGGAACCGCGAAATCGCGAAAAAAATGCTGTTTGAAAATGGTAATATTGAATTTCTGTTCCATGAAAATAATTCAATATTACCTACTTGAGTAAATGTTTTATTTTAAATTTTACCCTGCATCTATATATTAATACGTGAAGAGAAAACTTTGTACCCCTTTTTAAGCATATTGCGCGCACGGAGGAGTGAGAGATTTGGCATAGTTAAAGTTTATATGGAGAAGGAGTGCAGAAAGCTAAAATTACGGTCCACTGGGCGACCACTATATTATTAATTCTTCATTCTAGGCGTTATTCACAGTCTAGAAAAAGGTCTGTGTTTTGTTAGCAATGGCCTTGTTTCTAGTTTTACAAGGAACAACTCTATTACAAATTTTTCTACACTATCAAAACACTTCAGACAATTATGCAGTATTCGCTGAAATATTCACTTTTCGAAAGCGTAAAATGTATTTTATTTCGACAATGTTATAATGAGAAATAAGGCGAATTAGTATCATTCCTTTTTATTTCTTGATGCATGCATTATATTACTAAACTTGCTAGTAACGAAAAATTTCACGTATTTTACTTGTTCTAGAGCAAATCGTGCGGAAAACTACGCGTTGTTAGAACGCATGAGATCGTTAGCGAACAGACATCACACGTACCAAGGACCACCGCCCGTCAACTTGCTTGAGAAACAGTTTCTGGTAAGTTTTTATAAAGTGGTATTTCACTCTAGTCCATCCAAAGATTGCCTGGAAAAAATCGCCGAAATCCTATAATTTATGTTGATGCAAGTCTTATATCTGGGGGCACGGCAGTGCCCCAGCCAAGTCTCGAGCAAAACGGGCACGGCCGTACCATCTTTTCTCGATGCGATTCGCGGCTGTTTCGCCCCCCCTATATCTTCGACGTGGACAAAGCTACGAGTTTAGGTTTTCGGTGAATAAAAGTAGGCATTAGAACAAGCTTAAGTTCGAAATTACATGCCAATTGAATTAATAGTTTAGGAGTTACGGTCGATCAAAGTTACACCATTTTGTCACTCACTGACTCACTGACTCACTGACTCACTGACTCACTGACCGATCATCAAAAATCTAAGGTACTTCTAGCAGACTAAGAAACTTCAAATTTTGCACCAAGATAGGTCATTAGCCACATATAAAGGATAAATTATAAAAACATTAAAAAATAATATACCATAGAAAACAATTTTATATTTGCGGTTTGGCAAGAACATTGTGTATAGATTTTGACTGCATTGTTAACTTTGTTCGTTGTTTAAGTATTCAATTGGATGAATAAATACATAGAATAGAAAAGAATAATATAAACTGTGGTCAAGCATACGTGGCCCTTTCAAGAGTGACTAGTTTGGGTGGATTACATTTAATAAATGTGAATTTTAGTAGTATCAAAGCTCAGGAGATAGCAATAGCTGAATATAATCGACTCCGAAGTATATATCGCCCATACTTGTCTACCTTAGAAGTAACGAAGCCTCAGAAAAGAAACAAAAGAGATAGAGATAGAGAATGGGTTCTAAGCAAAGCAGTAGCTGAAGTCCAAGAAATTATGAGGATACCTAAAAAAAAAAAAAGAAATACACTTACAAAAAATAAATGAGATCCCACCAAAAACATTAAATGTAAAATAATGCCAAGTCTCTCGATGCAGTCTTTCCATCGTAAAAAGTTTTGAGATCTCATAGAAGCCAAGTCAGTCCTATTCAAATTATTTTGTAGTTATAAATCAACATTTAGTAATTGTATCAATAGTTTTCTTTATATTATAATTATAGTGACTTGGCAATGAGCACAAATTAAAAGCTGCTTGCTGCCTGGAATTATGTGCAAATGTTACTGACGAGACCTGTGATCAGATTATCCTGCGCAGTTTACTAGTCTTGGATGAGACTGGCTGCCGTTGCCGAAATTCGGTTGGGACGACACGGATAAACCAAAAGAAAATTAATTTTGTGATATTAATGTTTACGCATGCGGTGTGTGACTTTCAACTCCTCCAAATATGCCGTTTTATTTGTTTCTTCTTGTGCTCATTGCCAAGTCACTATAATTATAATATAAAGAAAACTATTGATACAATTACTAAATGTTGATTTATAACTACAAAATAATTTGAATAGGACTTGGCTTCTATGAGATCTCAAAACTTTTTACGATGGAAAGACTGCATCGAGAGACTTGGCATTATTTTACATTTAATGTTTTTGGTGGGATTTATTTTACTGGTGTACAATAAAGAATACAGGATATTTTTTTATATAGTGCGCAAAATTTGCAAACTGATTCAGTGTCCGTTCCCAAATGCAACCGCAGTATTAAAATTCACTCCAAAACAAAATAGAAAATTTGATTTTGTATTGCTTGCGCTAGTAAAATTTGCGTGTCCCCCATACTAAGACGAATTTTCGTTTTGTTTTAAAGTGTATCCCAATACTGCGGTTGCATTTAGGAACAGAGACTGAACCACTCTACAAATTATGCGCACTTAGATACAAAATTATTTATTTATTTATTTAAAGATTTGCCTACAATTGTTACACATTTTCACTGTAAAGTTACATGCACAATAGTAAAGGTCCGTGTGTACAATATCAATCGGCAAACACAGCATTCATTTAAAAATAAATACAATCCATCCTTTATCCTGTATTATCAATAAATTAATATAGTACGCGTATTATAACTGGGCCTCTTTGAAGTTAGCCGTACCTGCGCAAACCTCACCGATTGGTCACCGATTTCATAAGGCTTGGCCCCCGCGTCCAACCACCCATTTAGACCTAAAAAAAGACCACTGCGCTGTCACTTGTTGCGTACTTCAAAGAGGCACCATTATAATGCTTACTGCATTCAAAGGTCGTATATTATTTACCGTTTTGTACCAAAGGGATTTCCACATTCAAGAAAAACCTGTACCCCATTTCATGCAATTAAAATTATTTGATTTGACAATATTATCACAGTGGACGAAATTTCGAGCGACCGCCCGATCAATCAAATCGCCACACTCTTCACTTTTCGTTCACAGAGAATAATTATATCTAAGGGTTGTTTTTGAATATGTGTGCAATGTTAACCGCAATTCATAAATTATTCTCAATGAAAATAATTAATTGATATTTCTTTCTTTCCTCAGCTTATAACTCGGTCGTGTGTAGAAGCGAGCGTATGTGCGCGAGCGCCACACAACGTTGATAAGAACAGGCCAGGTGGGATACTGCCGTCTGATTCAGCGAGAGTCATGCTCGTACCTAAACCTGGAGTTGAAGGTAAGCAATAGTTGATGTACCTCAGTATGCAGTAGTAGCATTTAATAATTCGTAAGACGAAAAACTTGAGACACTATTTGTCAAAGTCAAAGTTTTTATTTGAATGAAATAGGTTGTACAAGATCTTATTATAATTAAAAATGTTACATTACAATGCTCTCTATTTTAACACGCTTTTATTAGATTCACCTGTAACAAACTAACTAACTAACTATGTAAGAAAATCTTGGAAGTTAAATTTGACCCACTTCCCGGTTTCCGATTGAGCTTAAATTTTGCATACACGTTTAGTTTGGATGACTAAAGCGTGTTCTATAGTTTTTTTAAACTATAATATTTTATTTATTGCTATAACATACAATCAACATGCAAACTGAAAAATTTATTAATATCATAAAAACAGTTATTTATGAGCCATTTCTTTAGCTTCTTAGACATTAACAACAAGAATCTTATTGTACACTTTGACACACTTTTGTATATTTTTGAAAATAATCGTACAATTTCTGCGGAATAAAGAAGCGTTCGGTGTATGTGTGTGTATTTAGAATGTAGTCTGTAAAATATAATATTGATACTTGCGTCAGCTGTCATCGAAGTGGATAACAAAGGTAAATTATTTACACTAGCTAAATTATTATTTATTTTATTCATATTCACAAAACTATGCAAGAACATTATATAAATAACTATTCGTCAGCAATAATATTAACATAGTTCGTAATAACATCCGTTTGCATAATCATTTAAAAGGTTAATTTGATGACAGCTGTCGTAGGTATCAAACTATATTTTACGAGCTATTATAGATTATGCTAAAACCGCGCGCGCAGCTGAGGCCTCCTCCTTTCGTACTCCCCAAGCCCCTTGCACAACACACTTTAATAAAATGTATTTTAAAAAGTAAATTCTTGTCGTTTACACAAGACTATTTAATCGTGTCTACAGGCAGTGAATACGTGAACGCATCCTGGGTGTGTGGAAGGCGACGAGTACGAGAGTACGCTGTAGCCCAACATCCGGCCGACTCAGCCGCCGATCTATGGCGGCTGCTCTGGGACCATACGGCGCAACTCGTGTTACTTCTCTCCGATACTAATGACCCGGTAATCGATTCTAATACATTTTAGAGCAAAGTATAGTAGGCTAATTCACGTAATTAAACAAGTGCAGTTACCGCGCAGTTGCAGTAAAATTTTGATCAAAACAACACATTTGGTATTCTCTTAGCTTCAGTGATATACGCTCGCGTCAAGTTCGAGCGTCACTGTAATATGATCGGCGCGTGATAAAATTACGTGAATTAGCCCTCAGTACGACACAACTTATATTGCTCACCCATGTACCTGCGCAGTTGACACAATAATTACGAGGGAAATTGATCAACCAATCAGAAAGCATCGTCGCTGCTCCATCGATGTCACCTTCAGTCAGTGAGCGAAATAGAAATAGACGGCACGGCAGTCAATTTCTACACCTTAAGGGCATTACATAAGGTTGATTATAAATTGATTTAGCTTGGGGTGTTGTCGGCAATCGTGTGTTCGTGTCTGCGAGAACGAGGATTCACGATGCGACTTAGTTGTGTCGTACTGTAATCGCCGAATTCTTAAACGCAACTTAAGTAAATTGTAGTCTCATGCAGTCATTTAAAGGTGGGTTGTAATGAATGCATGAATTTTATTCTAGAATTAGAATTCAAAGGTAAAAAGCAGTAGTAACTGGCAAGGGATTCATAAAAAAAATATCGTCCGTTAATTTACGACAATGTTCCAAAAATAATTTTTTTTCTCCCTTAGTACCAACTTATTAATAATAGGTATTTTTATTATTATTTTTCTCTACAGGATTGTGAAATATTCTGGCCAACGGAAGAAGAAAAGGAACTATTCGTCGCCAACTTTAGAGCCAGTTTTGTATCAAAAGACACGTACGTAGCCCATCGGAAAGCCGACAGAAAAGCGCCTGCAGAATCCCCTGCGGAACCAGAGACGAACGGTTACAGGCGGCAAGAAAGTAGCGACTGTGCGGACGACGAGAGACTGATACCAGAAAATAGTTCACCAGTTACTGACACAGAACCAGCATACCGCTTCGATAGAACAGAATTACGCCTAGAACGACTCAGTACGGGAAATAGAGACTTATCAGCAAGAAAGTCAATAGCCAACGGCGACCTTTTCTCCTCACTTTCCGAGAAGAAAAACGGCCCAAAATCACCAAGATCTCCTTCAAAAATGTCGCTGAAAAACTTCAAATTAAGCTCCCCGACAAAGTTCAAGTTCCCCGATTGGGGGAATCGAACGGCAGGCTCACCGCCCGACACCGCCCCCCCTCCCCCGCCCGTCGCTCCTGCGCTAACAGTCGAAGAAGAGGCGGAGTTGCGACGTCCTTGCTACTTCTTCGAAAAAGTCGACAAAATCCCCGAAGACGTACCTTTAGACCGAATTATCGAAGTGACAAACGTCAGTGTACATTCGTTACAAGATGATTACCAGTTAAGTGTGAAGTTTATTAAGTGCAGTCCATGGTTGGACGGCGATACCACGGACTATGTACAGGGTCGGCCTGACGACAACGAGTTCGTTAAGGCCGTCCGACAGGCGACGAGCGAGACGGAGAGGAAGCAGGCGATAGATAGGCTTATAGAGCCTTATAAGGACTCGTTTGCGTTGGTGGAGTATGTTGCTGGGTGTCAGATGGAGTACAAGAATGGACCTGTCGTTGTTGTTGATAAGTGAGTATTAACTTTCTTGCTAAAATCGGTTATTTTCGGTTTGTATTAGTTTGATCTACTGAGTAAAATATGGGTTGCAAAGGCAAGATTTTCTGTTATAAAATATGGTCTAATTTAAAACACGGTTTGCTTGTACACCACTATAAAGTCACTATAAAGTATGTGGATTGTGAGTATAGACATCTATCTTAGCTTTTCGGGATTAGAAGCGTATCGACAATGTACTAAATATGACACACAATTATTAAACTTTTCAAAATAACTAATTATTAAAAAAAATAAAATAAGTAGGTAATCTTGTGTCTTGGAATTTTCTAAAGTTTAAATTGCTCGCCTAAATATATCCCTTTTCAGTTTTATGATGAGCACATATTCGTCCGCACAGATACGGCGGCTGGAAGGCCATGAACTTCTGCACGATGTCGGCGGCGTGCGGCGGCGCGCGCTGCCCGCACGCGCGCGACCCGGGCGCGCCGTACCGCGCGCCGCACGACGCGCGCGCCTCGCTGTACTGCTGGGCCGCGCTCGGGGCGCACGCGCGCACGGCGCCCAACCATGCGCGCGCGCACCACCACGCGGCGCTGCTCGCCGCGTACTGCGCGCTCGCCGCCTACGGGGAGCTGCTAACCCACAGGTGAACCAGATTTATTTGCTTACAAAGACAATAGATCGAGCACCTAATGTCCCAACATTTATTAAGTGCCTGAATCTGGTTTACATGACATAATTATAATATTCTATCCATAAACATGCCATTAAACAATTGCGAGTGATTTGCTGTTATCCGTTCTTTAACAAATTTATGGTGGACCTACCACCTCGGAAAAATACTCTATCAAACAAAAAAAGAATCATTTATTTACTTATTCAACTTTACATGGACAACATTACAGTAAATAACAATACGTTGCACAGTTAAAAACAAAAATAACGTAATTATGTTATAAAAAAAAAAAAAGGTAGAAACAAAAAATAACGACTATTACAGTAAACAATAGGAATATACAATACAAAAATTTAACAGATATCACCATTTGGATAGGCATCTACTCTACTCATCTCTTATCCATCTCCTCACAGAATCTCAAACATTCACGACACACATTATTAAAATCGGTTCACAATTGGCGACAATATCGCTGAATAAAAATAAAAACATACAGTCGAATTGAGAACCTCCTCCTCTTTTGAAGTCAGTTAAAAATACAATAAACTCCTAAAACTATTCTCTTCTCTCTCTCGCAGGTACTCCGACTCACCTGAGCAAGAGTCTCGGTAACCATCACATGTAAGTAATACTCAGCGCGTTGTGTGTCCGTGCCTGCCCCGCCGCGGCTAGTCGTGAAGGCCCCTTTACTCACGACCAACGTTTATCACAGGCCAGCTTTGGCTAAACTGTTGTTCTGCAGTACCGGTGACCCAAGCAGTGTGGAACGTCCCATATTTAAGCTGGCTTTTTACTTTGTTCGGCAATAAGTGAGCCTATTTCGGGCTTAATTACTTATTACTGTTGTACCGGCGCAACATAAGTTTGCAACGATATTTATGAACGGCATACCATACTGGCCTCTCACAACTAAAGTCTATATTTCAGCAATAGGCGAGCCTATTATGAGCGAAATGACTTTCTGTTATATCCGTGAACCAAGTTTGACTGGTCTCTCACAACCAATATCGTATCTCTAGGCCAGCCAGAACTCTCAACATAGCCCATGAGATATGCCAAAAAACGGAACAAAATGGGCCTGCCTGCTACACGAGAAATGTCCGTTGAAACTGTTGCATGGCGAATCAACACATTTTTAGCAACTGGTCAGGCTTAAATATAACCATGTTTTAGCAAGTGAGCAGTTTACGGTAAATGTGAATGTATTTTATATTTTACTCAGGCGAAAATGACTGTCTTATATTAAAATTATTTCGCGACTGTGTGTGTCCTTTATGTGTTAGTAGGCAAGTATTTACCTTGTATTGAAAGGAGATTTCTAGGCCAAGTGATGTGTCTCACAAATGGCACAAACAGACTGGGCTTATGCGACGTAGAATAGGATGGAATAGAAATATGCTTTACGACGACGTAACGTCACGTTAATGATGTTTGAGAGTGTCAGTGACGTCAGAGACAAGTTTGCACAGCTATTCTGTAAGAACATCGCATTTCGATTCGAATCAAACTGTTATTGTCGTCAAATATCAAAGAGCAATAAAAGTGATATGCGAATTGAGATACGAGATGTTGTTACGGAAAAGCTGTCAAATCAAATCAAATCATATCAAATCAAATCAAATCAAATCATTTTATTTGTGTCAAACATGGGTGATAATACATTGTTACAAAGTATTTTTGATGTATAAGAAATTATAGTCCAACATGTTTTATCTATGAAGGTGTACAAATGAGTAATCTCCATTGAAAATCAAAATAATAAAATCAATCAAAATTAGAAAAATAAAATAATGAACAATAATTAAAATGTCAAGATTAAAAATACATGGTCATAAGTTTAAAGTGAGTCGTTCATAAAGTCGTTTAAATTATAATAACATTTATTCATTAGCATGTTCTTAAATTATTCTTGAATAATATATTTAATGACATTCATTTTTCTAAATTCGTATATCATACATGAATGCTGATGGTTTCAGATGGACTTCAGCACGTAAGTCACACGGCATAAGCTCATCTGTTTGGGCCTTTAGGTGACACATTGGTTCTTAGTAGGAATGTTGTGTGAAGTGACGGCGGGTAGGCATAGAGAATAGAGTTTTGGTCTAAAATTGTATTCAAATCATATTTGTGATAGAGTGATGAATCTTTTTGTCAGACTTGAATTCGTTTTTCTGTATTTTGGATAGTATTTAATTCATAAATATCTCTACTCAGAATAAATATGGCCATTGTATGCTAAGATATATATTATAGTCGTTTTGTTAGGTATAAATGTAGATAAAATTTGTGAATGTTTTATTGTTGTTTAACTTAGGTTTTATACTTGTGATGTCTTTAAACATTTTCTGTTTAACATTAGTTGTTTTACTAATATTTTGTTTGATTTGATCACAGTACAAATAAAAGTTATTTTTACCTTATTAAATCGGATCCAAATATACTTTAAAATGTGCAATATTATCTCATGCACCCGCCGTAATTTAGCCCACAAACTTAACACAGTAAATTTAAAACAGTAATACAATTCTATACAAATACTCAAAATATACACTATAAAATTAAGGAAATTAAGAAATAGCTAGAGTAGATAACATATAATCGTATTTTATTAAATTGTACTCGAAATTGGTGCGAAGACATTCCTATACATTAGATTTTTTGTATAGAATTGAATTACTGTATTTTTACTGTCGCTTACTTGTTCATATTTTAACTGGCACTTTTAATTTGCCATTCTGTCGCTTTTGTCCACAAAGAGGCAGAGATATAACAGCGGCTTGTGGAACTTCTCTTGCCGTATTTGTATAAATATTTGCGTTATTTGGCCAATACAAAAACTACAATTGTATAGTTTAACAAAGGTTTATTTTGCATTGGTCATATAACGCGGAAGTTTGAACAAATACTACAAATGAAGTTCCGCCCTTAAAATAAAAATATGTGTGAGTGTCCAATAGTTTTACTTGGAAAGGTTGATAAGAGGATCGTATGCTCAAATGTCAACAATAATGTAGCGAAAAAAGAAAGAAATAATACAAATAAAAGATTTTTTCTTATGAAATAAGATGTGGTTGTGTATCGAGATATTTAAGGAAGGATTCTATGGACTTTTCTAGCATTTTTTTCTATGCCGGCCATGCTTCACAGGCCTTGCTTAAGTGTCTATTTTAGTCGTGTTCAACTTTGGTGTTTTATTTTAATCACAACATTATCGCACTAATGACTGATCTGCATATTTATAAAAATGTAGAATACCAAAGTTTTATGTGATTAAAGTAATATCTTAGTACGAAATTTGTATGGAATTAGTACGAATTAGTACTTTTTGGTAGTTAAAGCAAAATGTTTGGGCCAGAAATTTAATTATAATTTAAAAAATCTTCTACATTTTCTGCTTGTAGATTTTGACATCTAAATATACAATGATAAGATTGAGATTTATAAGTCGAAAATCTGTCGTCAGCCAAAAGCGCTCTTTGGTAAAAAACTACGAATTTATTACCAATCCAATTTTAATTTAAGTGCCAGATATTTATTAAAACATTACGAACAAATACGGGTTGATATATTTCTGATCCAGACTAAAAGTGTCTAAATAAATCAATCAATAACAATCAAGAATTATTTTTAAAATGTAGTCGCAGTGCAATAGATGTGTTACGCATTTAAAATAAATTTATTTTTAAATATTTTATTCTAGCCAAGTATTAATCGTCTATGGAGATATTTTGTCAACGTCTGTGTTTATTTTATAATGAATAGGAATGTATTGTGTATAGTGTAAGTCGGGACGGCGAGTGATATTGGCGTATATTTTTATAGCGAACCGTGCTGCATTCGTATAATTAAAGTAGTACAATTTCGTTTAGACAAATATGACTTTATAAACAAAAAATATATTTTAATCTTTTGCTCAAACTATTAAATTCTGTAGGCATGAAAAATAGTTGTCCATTTATTGGCAATACTTTAGACTGATCTAGAAAATCAATCAAAAATAACTCTTATTAGAATCTATTAAAAGTACATATTCGTAATAGTATGCCCACTCGTCCCTCCGACAAATGTAATTCCTATTAAATCACGTTATGGTCCAGTATTTTTTATTATAATAATTGTAATCTAGTTAATATCGATATAATTGTGAAGACTGCTTATTCGTGGTTCGTCAATTAAGATGTAACGGGTTCCGTTTGATTTCTATGGTGGTATTATCTAAAGTCTTAAGGATCTCTAAAGAATCACGACCATGGTCGCAGACTAGGTCGCTGCGACCAAAACTTGTGGTCGTTTCGTCCGATGTCTACCCCGATACACAGTCCAACATATATATTAATTATGTTGGATTATTGGGCTAGTAACAGACTTATTGAATGTTGTGAAGTGATCGAGATAAATTGACTTAAAAATTGTACATTTCCCCTATAAGTGTTCAACACTTTTCCATAGAAATAATGTAATTTAGTTGTCCCATAGACATAGTCGCTATTGTCATAGCTCAAAAAAATTATAAGATTATTTAAACGTTTCGATCACTCCACAAGGCATCGATAAAAGAATTAGTGAAAAGTAAATGTATTTAGAACGTGATTACGGCGGGTTTTGTTTGTGCGCTGAGGTCCCGTGCGTGCCATTTTAGGCTTAGATAAATATACGCATAGCTAGTTTCAATTATATTGCCCTATAGATTTAGATAGGTATGCTGGATTTTATTAGATACGATATTTCCCCTTCTAATTAGCCTCTTAAGAATGAGTGTGGCGTATTTTCTTATTCGACAGCGTAATTGTTATGCTGTTCCGGTTTTTGCTGTTGACATTTTATTCTGGAACAAAATGCATGTCATCTTCATTTGTCTGCAATATGTATTTGCAAGCGCATTTATTTAGCAAAAAAAACTGATACAAGAAATGTTTTTCGCGCAAACATCCCCCGCCTATCGGTTTACCAAAGATGCGTATGCGCGTATGTATAGTGTATTTAACGATGGTAGGTCAACGTAGGCAACTGGGTGTCGCAGCTATTTAAAATAACTAGAATAAGGTTATCCTAATCTGTAATTAACTGTTATATTTATATTGATGAGGTACGGCTGTTTATGTCGGGATTTAGTAAAAAAATACAGGATATTTGTATTATGAGTCTGTCTCGGAGTCTGTGTTATATAGATTTAATGATCGTATTGAAAATGAGCAGTAGATATACTTAGTCTACTTGGTCATGTTTAAAAAAGAATCTGATTTAGTGTGATTTCTGTACGTTTGTATGTAAAATCTAGTTTTAAAACCAATTTGATATTTCCATTAGAAATTCTCTGCTTTTTACTTTTTACTATATTCCGATAAACAAAACAGCCTTACTCATATTAAAATTGGACATAATATCATTTAGATCTAATATGCGGCTCAACTCCATTATCTTTTAGATGCAACACCTTATTTTAACATTTAAACTCAGTCGTACACTTGCACACATAATTAATGTTAATTTCAACATGAAACATTTAAAACATACGACAAATTGTATCAGGGTATTGTCATGCAATCATGGAATATCATTCACGATATTTTCAAACGTGCCTGATTTCAGCGAGTTTTATAAATTTGCTTTTTTAGAGTCTTATCAAGCTAGGTTTAAATAGGTCTGAATCGTTGAACCACACCGACATAAACTGTTTACGTTGGTGTGGGTCAGTGTGCTCTAGGCCTTACTTCATTACGATTATGTATGTACTGTGTGAGTGTAGTATGTAAATTTTTGTCACTCATATTGTGTAGACTAAGCCCTATTACACTTTATAAAGATGTACTCACTGTAGTTGACTAAACAACTTTGCCATTAATAGATTGTTGTGACGTCACGTTAGAATTTATTGTTCTATTTTCTCGTGACTTGAACAAGCTCAAATAAATAGTAGTTTAGTCAACTAATAGTAGATATGTCACATATTTATATGATTCAAAAGAATGCTAGACTAACACTAAATGTTCCATGTTGTATGTACGCCCGAGAAGAGTTGGTGTAGCTTGTAAGGTGTAAAAATGTTGCAAGGTTTTTAATGATGATATTAAAAAGTAATTATTATCCGTAATACCGCCTTCTTACGAACTGTATTGTGCCAATTTTTAATACTTCCCGTGCAATTGACGCATTCCATGGTTTTTTTATGTTTATTCCATGTGTAGGTATTGTCCCCAGTAACCAGTTTTTTGTCATTTATGAGAAAACATTTTTGCTGTTTGCAACATTAGTTAACGCGTTAACTGACGCGGATATAAACACGTTAAATGACGAAATATAGCCATTTATTCAGTATTGTTTTCCAGAATGATGTATTGTGATAGAGGTTGTAGATTCGTTTATATACAGTTTTCACGACATCGACCAGAACTTTTTATTCAAACTGTACTAACACAAATAGTTCTTAATTTTGTATTTAGTTTGTAAGCAAAGTGATTGTACCATTTAATTTTGTATAGAAATACATGATGACATTATTCACAGAAGTTTACTTTGAACAAAACGTAAATCGATTTTAGGTAGCACCTTATCACAAATTGTGTTACTTGAAACATTATGCTAAGTATTTACACAAGTAGTTGTACACCATGAACATAAAATAGCACAAAATGTAATTTATATCTGAAACTAGTTTTTTTGTATGACATGCGTATGCGCTGGATCGCTGCTATGCATAGTAAGCCGCAAAAAATAAAGGACAGTCTACATGCAAAATAACGATATTATGCAGTAAACTACTGATTACCAACCGTTTAGTACTTTTTCTTAACTAAAGTCTTTAATTTTCGATTTGAATGTCAGCCATTTTTATTTAAGTTAGTATTGGGAACATGTACAGTCTTTTTATTGGAAAACTTTTGTACACTTTTTGTTTAAGACATCACATTATGTAATGTAAATCTTACGAAGACTTATTTATTTTTTATGTAACCGCCTGTATTATTTCAATTGTAAAAATATATAAGAAATTATCTATATTTGTGTTTTATTTATTAAAGAAAAAGAAAAAGTATTTATTTGACACAGCACAAAAACGATTTTAAAGATAATATAACAGAAAAATAAAAGAATAAAAGAAAGTAAAACAAAAAAAGGGAAAATATGGGATTGTACGTCGCAGCTGTGTCAAAAAGGCTTCTACTGTTATCTACCATTTACGGTTATACTTACATATAGGTGTCTTATGACATGTTATGTTTTATTCAGCTCACATGTACCAGAGAATAGGCCTCTTGTCCTGTGCTCTTTATTATAGTGCGGCCGCCGAGAGAATGCGTTCCTGACACCTACCAATTGAACATGTTTCTTTTTTATTTTAGATTATATTTAGCGCTAAACTATTTTAGTTTATTAAAGGTTAATTTTAATAGAATTTTGTATCAGTAGTGCATGTAAACGATAGATAGGTACTATTATGTAATAATGTTTCGATAACAAAAAATTCTCGTTTGTTCGTAACTGACAGGTGTCAGAAACGCATTCTCTCGGCGGCCGCACTATAACTATAACTTAACCGTCAAAAACCCCTGATTCGAACTAGAAAAAGAGCTGTAACTTTTGAACAGCTGAACAGATTTTCATTGAACATAGCTGATAAAATGATACTTGATTATAGATACTAGCTTTCATTAAAAAAAATGCATTGAAATCAGTTAATCCGTTTTGGTGCTACGATGCTACAGATACATACACAGATCCACAGATTCACACTACAAACTTATAACACTCCTTTTTGTCGGGGTTAAAAACAATTCTGAGCAAGTTAGTATCATAGAGATAATACATAGTACCTATTAGTATATTGTCAAGTTCATTATGTATCTAAGAGTTGGGCTCTGTTTGGGTCCGAAACTAGTCGGGAATAACCGAATTAGCCTATGTGTAAAAACAAAACGCACAAAAGTTCGCATTCATTTTCCCCGGAGGAGATTTTCTTCACAAAATATTCCTAAATCCCGCGACCCTATCACGTAGAGGCCATGTCTTCAAACTATATATTAACTTCGATGTGACCTTCAGTACAATCCAATAATAAAATGGATACCCACAGAATAATGAACTAAACAACGCTTCAACAGTTAATTCGATCTAGCCCATTAAAACTATCGTGATACAAACTTGTATTAACATTCAGGCCACGTATCAAAACTTTCACCGGAGTCTGCTATCTGGGCAATCGATCTAACGTTATTAAGGCGTCAATCAGCTACAATGGGCGGGAGGAACTCATTAAAGTTGGGCAAACCGAGCGCCGGCCTCAACTTCGCGGGAAACGGGGGAAATAAACGCTTCAGCTGGCAAACTTTTACCTCAACGTTTTGTATTGACGGACCAGTTTTAATCAATCCGTAAGTAGACAAGTAAATTACTTGTTGAGTTTGCGGATTGGTTTTTTGAATGGAAACTTTTCTATAAGGGAACGGGAACATATTTAACATAGCATCGCGCCCGTATTTCCTGAAGGGTAAGGCAGAGATGTACCTAGATATTGTTGTTCAGTTCCTTTCGCCGTTGTCCATAATTGCATAATTCCAAACTCCGGTCTCAACTAAGAATTTCCTAATAGAAAAGTTCAATAATGTTACCCAACTTGAAAAAAGAACCTGGGACATTATATCTACCAATGAGATATTCGGGAAACAAATTGACTGTTTAATAAAAACCTAGCATAGCGTGTTGGTCCACATCACAACATACGGACAAATCAAATAGGTATCTAATGTACCTAAATAAGCCATAATGTCACATATTTTTAAATGTGCTTATAATAAAAACACTAGATAAGAATATCATAGGTCCAAATATAAAAAAAAATTAGGTAGATACCTAATTATTATTTTATATTTGGGGGATAATCCCGGGATTTAAGATTGCAAACAAAAAATTACGTAAGGTATATAAAAATCAGCTTTTTTATTAACAATGCAAATTAATGTCCATAATGTAATTAGACGAAAAAAGTAAAGTAAAAATTCTACAAAAACCAACTAAAATCCTTTTTTAACCCCGGACAAAAAATAGGGGTATTATAAGTTTGTAGTGTGTAGCTGTGTATCTGTGGATTTGTGTATTTGTATGTGGCATCGTAGCTCCAAAGCGGATGGACCGATTTCAATGCAGTTATTAATTTAAAGCTAGTTGAATCGGGTATCATCTCAGCTATGTTTCATGAAAATCTGTTCAAAAGTTATATTATCTCTTTTATTTGTTGGAGTCGGGGATTTTTGACGGTTAGGTTCACCAAACACAGAAAGCGGTTTCTCTCTCATTACTTCTTTTCTGTGTTCTGTGGTTAGGGTATTTACTTTTACTCAAAGGGTATTTAAGTAAAAAAACAACTTTTACTTAACAAAATTAAATGAACTTTTAACATTATCCTTTTTAGCTTCCCGCTGTCTGTCCCTATGTATGCTTAGATCTTTAAAACTACGCAACGGATTTTGATGCGGTTTTTTTAAATACATAGTGTGATTCAAGAGGAAGGTTTATAAATGTATAATACTTTCATTTTTAATGTAAGGGTAGTAGAGAAACTGCATCCGTGCGAAGCCGGGGACGGGTCGCTAGTGTAACATAAACATAACAAGTGTTAATTAATATAACATAGTATAATAATAGTAATCTGACACATTTCTCATATAGGTAGCATCATAACTATGTATAAAAAACAAATTGAACGATTATAGTAACACTTTCGTCTATCCCGAAAATCCCGGGATTATGAAAATTTAATCCCGAAATTTTCGGGACTGGAATAGGGCCGGGATCCCGGGATTCGGGATCCCGGGATCGAATCCTCTATACGGCCCTTTCAATATTTCCCGCGTCTTTCAGTTGCGCATAACCGCGGTGTTAGTGGTGATATTCTTCTAGTGGTAACGCGAACAATACTTAGTTATTCGAAGTGCTAAGTGACAAGACGAGGTCGTGAACATTCAGCCGGCGCGGCGTGACAGTGACAGGGACTGACGACTAACTACCTGAGTTGCACCTGTATGCTGCTTTGGTAAGTGTTTTAGAAGTTAATTATCTAGTGTTTGTGTCTTCGGGCCACCAATTTCCATATATTTGTGATACAATACGTTATCCCTCAGGCTTTTACGACTCCGAGACGAGACATAATCCATGTCCAAAATCTGGAAATTTATTTTCTGTTTGATTAATCCATAGGTACACATACATACGACTACAATCTTTGGCTCTATTCAGTATTGTCGCATTTTTTTTCTGGGCAGAGCTCTTGTCCATTCTTTCCTGATCATATGGGTTGAATGCAGAGCTCGTTTAGGGGTACCGGTGACGCTGCTACTCGTTGCCTAGGGTTCATTTCGGGCTGGCAAGTTTAATGATTATCAAGCTGTTTATTTTAGAGGTTTTTCGTTGGTTAGTTGGTGAAATCTGAGAGCTGTATCAGCCACAAATTGGCATGCTGATTCGCAGCGTAATCAGGATACACGTTCGTAATTGGAATCGGTTCAATTTTGACGGTTCAAAAAAGTACATTACGCAGTATGCTTTAAAAATCACTCCACTCGACAATTGAAACAACGCAATGAACATTCTAGAACTGTTAATTCACCCTTATCGCCTCACCTTTGTTTTGATAAGTCGCTTTGGTTACTGGATGTGGTCGGCCAGTAGCGTAAATCCTCTCATCTCCATACACGGTTCGGATTAAGGTCCCATCCATATTCGATACTTTTAGCAGCAGAATTGCGCGTTTTAGCGTTCGTTATCCACTTTTTGTAAGCAAAAGGCAGTCAACGAACGCGAAAACATGCGATTCTGCTCTGCTGCTAAAAGTATCGAGTGTCAACGAACACTAAAGGAAGTTGAAGATCAAGCTCGGTGTTTTGTCCTCTCTTGACATTTTATAGGGTTTGTGAATCAATGAAAAATAATCAGACATTATGCTCAGGAGTATGTAACTATCTTTATTTCTCAAAAAAACCACCAATTAATATACATTTTAAAACATTAATTTATCAATTGATAGGTTAAATTGTATACCTACTTAACGGACAAACGCGGCCTTATTATTTATAATATTAATTTTATAATCCATGCAACGCGTATTATTGTCCAAATTACATATTTATTGTCTTTACAAGACCGCGCTGCGTATTATAAGTGATAGGTACCTACTATTTTAAATATTGTCTTACATTTTGAAATATCGAATGCATAATTGAGTGTAAAATTGACAAGACATTATTTTAAAGGTTTTTTTTTATAACTAAGTTATTAGCATGTAATTAGTTAGTACTCTTGTATGAGTATCCGAATTCCGAAGTCATAGTGCGTAAGTGTTGCAAGGATAAAACTTTTCCCCAACTAAATGGTAAGTAATTTAAATCATATATGAATCGTATATAATTATGTTTAACTGAATGCATTCGATAATTCACTAGAATTAATATTTTCTTACTGATATGGGTAAGTTCATATGTGTTAATTACGTTTGCGATGCAATCGCAAGGATATGTAACTGAAGTAAGTATTACAATTAGGTATTGAAATGTTTCCATATATTTTCCATTAGTTAAACACCTATTTTATTATTATTGTATTACGCATCCAATAAACACTACTCAATGTTTTTATCGACTAACTACCTAACTTTTAATGACTTTAAAAGACAATAAAATAATTTGTAAAATTCTACAGAATATTGTTAGAAAATTATATATAAATAAAAATATGTATAGATATCTCGCTAAATCGTAATATGTAGGATAGGGGCTGTCGTAAGACAGTCCACGTTAATAAATAGAAGATTAATGAGTTCATTGACTTGCTTAAAGCCACAATATATGACGTGTAATATAATTTTAAAGCCAAATTTTATAGTCTGTGAGTTTATGTCGACTTATCGTCGATACTTATATGTCGATAGTTGATTAGATATAATAATATATATAGTACACAAATAGGTAACAACTTCCCTAGAATTACAGCCTTCACATTCAGTGCGATACCGATTAATTTTATACAGTTTAGCATATTAACTGCAAATGTTGAGATCACTTTAGTAGCGAAGTAAAGAAGTTATCCTTTATAGAAGATAAACGTGAGATCTTTATGTGAGAAGTATCAATAAGCCTGTTGTCGTTCCTCCTTAACAGAATGGCTCCGAAGCTGCATCGTTCCTATATTAGGATCCATTAGTACACAAATATTAAATAAGCCGTGTACGGCGCATTACTAATTTACAATTAACTATGTATTACAATAAACATGAAACATTTAAATGTAGTTAAAGCATTTTTCTGTCGGGATTCGGTTGCGTTACCGATCGTATCACTCGAAGTTTTTATGTACAGTCTGTTACGTTTATTACCTGACTAAATACTTATGTAGTCGAGTCAGGTCATAGATGTAAGAGACTGTACTACCGTCAACCCGCACAGCCGAAGCCCACCTAGCCGTCTTGAAGGCTTTTGATTTATAATACATGGTAACGATATACTTAGCGACTAATCACAACAATTATCAACTATTTTTGTGAGATAACTGAATACACAGACCATATAGATTTTATTAGTCATATGCTAATGTATTTTTTTATTGTTACAATGCATTATTACTGTTAAATTACATAAAACTGTAATGCTATTACACAAAATAGCAGAAAATGTCTACTATGATAGCAGCTGCTAAAATTATTTTAAAGAGTATAATAATAGTCAAGCTTGATAAAATAATTCTTACAAAGGTAAAAACACTTAAATGAATACAATAAAAATAAAATAATCCTTATGATGAGTAAATATATCGTTAAGTAAGTATCTACAGAGTATGAGCAAAGTGTCGAGTACTAAAAATATTAGGTAAATAATTTTAAGGGCGAAAGTACTTGAAAATAATAAAATACTTCTTCGCTTCGATTCTTTTGAGGCCGTCGGGCTCGGACTGAACCTCGTAATGTTAATAAAAAACGTTTTTAAGATTAAGAAAGAAATAAGCTTATATTTTTTTCGTTTTTATATTGCGCAATATCTTGAGAAACAAATTGAATCGAAGCGAAAAGTAGATTTAACTTCCAGCCGACTAGCCACCACCTTTGTCATACATTATTCCATTATTATATTAAATTAAATTCCTAATTAATGAATGGATATTTCCTTTTCACGCTTATTATTCTACTAAACATCAAGTTGTAAACATCCACACAGTTTATTGTCAGATTACATTTTTTTAAACATTTTTATTGTCACGATTAACTTATATGGAATTGACGGCAATAAGATAATTGCTCGATTCGTATATAATGTATTATTATTGTCACAATCGGAAGTACCGTATTACATTAATTATGTCCGTTCGACCTAGGGACTCGAACAAGAAGAAAACCTCCTAAATCCTTAAACCTATCGAAAAATACAATGCGATTATTCAAAATGGGTATATTAAAATTCAAAGATCGCATATCTACATCGAAAAACCTCGGTTTATAAATATAAAAATATTGAAAGGTAATGCAGAGAAAGCTCGCATGTTAAGTGACGAGTGTCGTCTAAGCGAAAGCGTTTAAGATATGCTTTCGATATGACATTTTAATACTGATATTTGGAATTAAAGCCCATAAATTGTTTTGTACATTAAGGGAGATAATCCCTGCAGTAGAATGTTCTAGAACGTGGGTTCGTCCTGAGGGTCCGAGTGCTCGGAGCGGGTTCAGTAGTAGGGGACGAAGTCGGGGGCTGCGTACTCAAAGTATGGATGGTACATGGCGCGGCGAGCAGGGGGCAGCATCACATCGGAATAGCGTGAGAATTGCGAAATCTGGCGACTACCAGCTGGCGGTTTCCTGAAAACATAAACGATATTAAAAAAGAGCCAAGCGAGAAAAGACGGCCATATTTTTTGTACCTACTCTTAAAACATTCCTAATTTCCTTTGATAATAACCTTAATTCTGAACTACCTAAAAATAAAATTTACCATTAATTTGAGATAAAGTAATGTCCTCAAAAGGTTTAAAAAATATCGGGGCTTATTTACGTCTTTCTATGGTTTCCATAAATATTTATTAACAACAAACAGGGCTACAAAAAATATTGACAGCAAAACGTGTGTAAGGAACTTACTTGCTGTGCCTGGAAGTAGGCTCATCGGCGGGGTACTCCATCTGAAGGGGCTGCAGTCCTCGAGGCTCTTGTTCACCATATGTGCCGTAGACGTAGTCATCACCACTGCAAAAAAAATTAGTTGTTTTTTAAATAAAGGCTACGTTTAATACATTTTTACACACCGCAAAAGTAGATGCCAGATCACTTGTCGACGATTGGTAACAACAACTTTTTTATACAAAGGATTCGACTTTGAACAAAATAGTATCATTTTTTTTTTGCAATATTCACTACAGATTCAGTGACGAAAGATTTTACACGTGATTGCTCATCAATTTTCGTATCTAGGGCACAGATTTTATTTACATTATTGAAACTTTTTAATGATATCGTTCAACTTACAGTATTTCAAACCTAATACAAATACGAGTTAAGAGGACAAAGACAAAAGACGCTACACGGAAACCAATTTCACCGAAGTAATGACATCGTATAAATACACAGATTGACAGATCTAATAATCAACAGAACGTGAAGACGAAAGGAAATCCCAGACAGTACATTTCCCTTCCTCCAGGCCCCGGATTACCAACATTTCCCTTTGCGAGCACTTTTAATTTTGACAAAAATCGTCGCTATTATGTATGTCTCGGCAGGTAAATAGGTACCTTCTCGATTTAACATGAACACGCCTTGACGCTTGTAAAGATTTTTGTCTTTTTCGTTCAACTGTTTTGAATCATGTTTTGTAATGCAAAATTTAATGTAATGGAAATTTATCGAAACACGTTTAAAGTGTGTGGTAATTTTGAAGTTAGTTGGCAACACAGAATAAGGCAATCGGGGGATGTATTGTGATTTTAGATTATTTAGATCTAAATAATCTAAGAATGTGATGAAATAAATGAAATTGTGTACCGGGTAGGTATATCGGTCGTATTTTGATCTAGGTAGGTATTTGAAAGTTATGGTTTTCAATATTTTTTAAAACTTTGTTACAAAATTACTAGAATTTATTTTTCAGGTTTCAAATCTACCATAATCAGGTACCTATTACATATGTACGACCGACCTTCATTGCCGAAGATTGATCACCAAATAACCGCTCCAAACCTACCATCCGTTACCTGCGGGTCTAGCGCGTAACTAAAATTGTAATGAACATCGACATCGGTATTAAACTTCATTAGGATCGTGAGAGCCTAAACTTTGAGCGAACTTGTAAAAAAATTACCTATCATATAGTTGGGATTCCTATCTTCATGATCGGTAAAAAAAATACAAGTTCGCTCAAAGTTTAGGCTCTCACGATCGTATTGAAGTTTAATACCGATGTCGATGTTCATTACAATTTTAGTTACGCGGTAGACCCGCTGCTTAGCAGACGGATACTATCTTTTTAGCTTTTATAGGTACACATGAGAATATTTTGTTAGAATGGAAGTCGTTTAAACTAACCAGATTTGGCTGAAAACAAATTTTCAAACATCTGTTTCATTTTATTATTAGCACTAAAAATAGGATATTTACCATGAATCGACGTTTTCATGAGCTTTCGAAGATAGTGTTAGAGACCATGACAGTTTAAAAACTTATTTGTATAGTTCCTTTCCTCTGATAGCGCGGGATGGAACGCGGAACAAATATTTGTGTAACCTACAGGTATTTGTTGCGTAGTGTTTGTATTTGTGGGATGACTCATGCATAACATAGCCATTTGATAGCTGCACTGCGCCCACGATACAGATTAATTCTATTTCGGAATAACAATAAAAAAAGTGTAACGAAATATTCTGGATAAATTTACCCGCGTCCAGAAGTAAGGTCCTTCAGCTCCTGCTTCTGTTCTGCCTCATATTTCCTCTGGAGTTCGCGTACGTGCTCTTGACGGATCAACTTCTTCAGCGCTTCAAACCTGATGGACAATAATGATTTAATATCAACTTAAAGGTTCACACGGTCAGCGATAAAAGTAACTGCATAGTTATTCTGTAAGAAAGCTGAGCCGGACCCCAAGTCTGCTATTTCAATTGTGTCATAACTTAACTGTCAAAACCCCCCGACCCCAAGTAGAAAAAGAGCTGTAGTTTTTGAACGGCTAAACAGGTAGCTAAGATTAAACAACTAAACTGGCTTGCAATTTAAAAAAAAAAACTGCATTGAAATCGGTCCATCCATTTTGGAGGTACGATGCCACAGACAGATAAACAGATACACACTACAAACTTATAACACCCCTTTTTTTGTTGAACGACACTGCAAAAGACAACAATTACGAGACCATATTGACAAAATTTAAAAAGCAGACTTGACCGTGGCATCCCGATTCGAATTTCACTCTTACTGTTGTTGGTTGATAATGACGAATCGACCTTTGTGAAATCAGAATAAGTATAATGTTTAGATCCTAAAAAAATATTTTGCTCGTGTAAAAGTATTTTTTCGCAGACTGTTGAGTGACTGAATGAAACATTTCTTTTTTAATGAGCTACTTACAAAACCCGCTGGGCTTGATCTTAGAATTTAATTATAATTAGTGACACTGTGACATTTTATCGGAACGGCAAATTAATTTTAGAAATTTTGTCCTAATTTTCTTACATTTTGCCCAGATGAAACAGAAAGAGAGTATTTTAAGAGCAGTGTCTGTCTAAAAATAGATTTCAAGGTGGGAAGAACGGCCGGCGTCAGTTTTACTTCATAATTTAATCTCATTTGTTTGATGTAAGTATTATGAGCTGGCATTTTCTTTATACAACGTGTATTTAATGCGTGATCATATTTAAGGGTGTGGATCAGACCATCAAACTGAACAACTTTCTCTATGGGACCAACATCGTAATCGCGAAAAAATTATCTGCTGTCCCATACGTTTGGGTCAAGTAGGTATTGATGTTTTGTATGGAACAGGTAATTATTCTTTTACGATTAGGTGTTGGTCCCATAGAGAAAGTTGTTCAGTTTGATGGTCTGATCCACACCCTTAAATAGACTATGCATTTCCGATACACGTTGTATACATATTAGGTTCTTGCTGCCGTTCTGAAATAGAGTTATAATAATAAATATAAAATATAGGGCAATAAATATTAAAACCCCATTTTCTTTCTTCTATTATACTTATACCCACGCAAAAGGTGGATTGGATTGGACAAGCTTGAATATTTTTTGTTTATTAAATATTAATCTTTTGTTAAATAAAAGATTCGAACGTGAATTTTTTATAGGCATCTAGGAAATTCTAAATCAGTAGTATTTTGTATGTTGTCTCAGTTACAGTGTATCGTATACAGGGTGGAATAAACGAACAATACGTGGAGGGAAAGTATAATATCTATACCTAATTTAAATGAAAGTAATGTTAGATTTCGTGGTCTTCTTTAGTAAGATAATTAATTATCACAGAGATTTGATCTTTATAATAACTAATATGAATGTGCTCTTAAAAATACAGAATGGGTTGGGTGGGTATAGACTTTCGTAAAAAAAATGTGTATGCAGTTTTAATTCAGAAAAAAAAAATGGTTTTGAAGAAAATTATTTTTAGTAAAATTAAATATTTTAAATATTTATGTAGGTAAGGTAGTTTTCTCCTCGATATACTTCTAGGAAGGCTTCCGTCCTCACCTGTCTCGTTGCGGGGGCACCATGTAAGTGGGTCCACCTCGGGGCCGCGACGGGCCAGGGTACCGCAGGATCTTGCCCGACGTGTGTGGCACGTTCAGCATGCCAAACATCTGGGACAAAAACATTATACATTTTACCATACCCCTTACAAACTCGTTATCTGCCTGTTCACTGATCCCGACCAGAGCAAAGATGTAAGAGAAAATTTTAGAATCCTGTTGCATATTTTGTAACCGGATTCTAATATTTTCTCCACAAGAATCTTTATATTACAAAAAAATCGGTCTATTGGGTGGATATTTTTCTTGTCTCCGCTCCGCTTGACTAAAGATGGTGGGAGAAACATGGGTTACGGCGAATAATGTGTGTAATTTTAGGCCGGTGCACCACAGGATGAGGTACTTTTTACAGTGGGGTGCAAGTGTACTCACTGATTGTTTTATTGTATCAGGTATGTTTGTCGGGAGCCTCAGAAACTATTGAATGGATTGAACCTTTACTTGATTTCATTACACTTGGTTCATCTTCTATGGAGTCGGCACGAGCTGTTAAATGAGGCACGCTCGTGCCATAGTATAGAAAGATTAGCCAATCAGCAGTGGTGGTACCGAGGCTGACTGCCCAGGGTGCGGCAGACGAGCTCAGGGTTCGTCACTCTTGGAGACTTTACTTGGTTATTCTTATTCTACTCGTAAGCAATAGGGATGAGCCGATATCATGTCACATGTATAAATCATTGATATTTTAAAACCATTTAGTCATGCAATGACAACGTTAAAATCATCAATGCCTAAATCATCACTTGATAATGACATGACACATGACTGAATGAATGAACGCGAACTTCTGCCGGGGCTGTGACCGAGCTGTGACAATGACAAGATGAAAACATGCTATTTGTGAATCCGGTAACAGAGAGAGATATTCGATGAAATGATGAAATGAATAGCGCACTGCGCATGTCGCGGTGCACGTGCCTGACTCATGTCTACATTTTGTGCATGAGGGAGTGAAACGAAATTCAATAATCTAGCTAGATTAGATGACAGGGACAGATGATTACTGCAAATGCTTTTCATCTAGCATTTAGTATTTCATAAGATGTATTATCTCTATGTTCATATGTCATTGTTTTGTTTTACATATATGACAATAGCATGGCATTTTCACTGAAGTAAAAAATCATTGATGATTCTGTCATTGTTCTAGTCATCGATATTTTTTTGTCATTGTCATTTAGTCATCGGTAGCAAAATATCAGCACTCAGCCCATCGCTTATAAGCAAGATTGACCATGTAGGTATTCACATTTTGGCATTGTTTGAAATGTATTAAATTAGAAGTTCTATGTTATGTGATGAAAGATGCCCTTTATTAATTTACTATTACCGATTTTTGCTGAAAAGGAATCAAAAGATAATTAAAGTAAAGGTTTAGTAAATGAATTGTATTGTGTTTTAAATTAAATTGATTTATTGGTAACACCTTTTACAGAATGTAGGACTACCTATAATTTATTATCAATGCCCATTCAATTAGAATTTAAGGTTGAAATAATAGGTGACATCTAGTAGACGAGAAATCGAAATGCGAATGCGTTATTTTTTAAATTTACAGGTAACTTTAAGTTTAAAATTATAACGAACCGTACCTACACTGTACAGGTAGGTACACGCCTTCTTAAGTCCTACCTACCTAAATAAGTTACATATATCTGGCAAAACTAGTGTCAGTGAAGAACTTTATTTTAATCTTGTTTATTTTATAAAAATTACAACCTTAAACAAGTCATATCACTACTCGTCAACAGATGGCGCTGTTATAAATAAACCAAAACTTGCGTAAAGCCGCAGACACAATATAGCATAACTAAATAAAGCAGTGTCTAAGATGAATGCCTGTATTTAGCGTGGGCAGCCACTGTGCGTAATGACTGGCCATTTTGCAAAGGTCACGAGGACGATTCCAATGTGCCACTAAAGTTATTTGGTAGAAATAGGGTTAGGGCTAGCTTAAACAATACGAAAAGTTTCGTGGGGCCCAAAAGCTCTTTCATATGTTCAATATAAGTACTCTATTTGCGAGACGACCACATTTAAATTCCTCGCATTCACGTAACTGGGGGGCCATTCCGCTCTGCTTATTTAATTTAAAACATCGTCACTAAAGAAGTAAAACCCACTTTGCTATCCGTAGATACGAGGGCGCGGCGACAACGCGGCGTGCGAAGAAATTCGTGTCAAATAAACGCACCCTTAGCGTACAATGGCGGCACAATGAAGCAATGGTAACAATGCTTTCTGCCTAGTTTACCTATTTTATTTTTTGTTGATAGTTTTGAATATGCTATTTTAAGTACCTATGTTTATTTATGTAAGTACATAAGAAAGTCAAGCATTAGACATACTTAATATTATCGGTGACTAAGTAAATAAATATCCACCCCAGTTTTTAAGTAGATACCTAAGTGTTAAGATTGAGTACTTTATTTATTTCTTATTAAATAGACTAGACAAATGCCTTATTTTTTGTTTTTGCCTGATTTTATTTAGAGCACCTATTTTTTTAAATAAAATACGTAGGTACGTCACATAGACTTAGTGCATCTATTTTTTTATTAAAGTACCTACATATGTCATATGTGTGTATGTGTATTTAAAACACTGGTAAAAGAACACTATTTAACTTTATAATGTATCTCTTCAGACTTGAATATCATAATGTGTGTGTTAGGTATATATTTATTGTTATGTTATATCTATATGTATGTATGTATTAGGTATATAATATATTTATTTGTGTTTAATATAAATTCTATTGTTAATTAGCTTATGCTACACCGCGAGCTACCCTCGTTATTTTTTACATGCTGTACTGTCCATCCAAAGGTTGTCTGTAAGAAATCGCCGATTGCGATAAGGCCGCCCATTGTACAATCTTAAAATTATTAGTTGTAATTATTATTGTCAATTGGTCCTTTTTTATCAGGTGTACAATAAAGAGTATTTCTATTCTATTCTATTCTATTCTATGTCATACATTCCCAGCTAGCACATAAATAAATAAAAACGATACTTAGTTCTATTGATAAAGAAAATAAAATATTAGGTATGGACGAACTACATTTATTGTTGTACGTTTATAAAATGGCTCTTTCCGTTTCTAATTAAATGAGCTTTTTCGGACCAATTAGTCCAATTTCGTAAGAAAATTGAATTAAATAATATAAATTGACTTTCAGACGATCGACGGCCATTTAATTATATTTAATTATACAATTAGCTTTAGCTGATTACATCGAAGAGAAATAAAGATACCTTTAACATCAAGCTTACTTACATTTTTAAATAAATAGTAACAAGAAGGAGAAGATATTTTAATATATTGTAAAAAATAAAAATTAAATATAAGTGCGACCCTGCCAGGATTCGAACCTGGAATCTTCTGATCCGTAGTCAGACGCGTTATCCGTTGCGCCACAGGGCCAGTTATCAAGGAACGTGAAAATAGCCTTGAGTATCAACCGCGCGATATTGCGATGACGTCACACAAGACCGAGCGCACGCTTGGAGTATAGGTAGCACACGCTAGCCGAGTTTTTTGAATACAAGGTAAGCACAGATTCTTTTGAATTACCAGTCCATCAAGGCCGTACGTTCAACTATTATAGTTATAGCTAAAGATAAAATGCCATCAGTTGTTATAATCGTGTTATAAACCTCTAATAACAAAAATTACTATAAAATCTATATCAAAGTGGCAAATTTTAGTTTTTTTTTCATCTTAATGCTATACTAAACTTGTCTGTATTATTTACGGTGTAATCTATGCCTGTCGCTACACATAAATGTATTGTAACTATACTTATAACAACCAATTACAAACTCTATATAGGTATATAATAGCCAGATGTACAATTAATTCACAACCATTTAAAAAAAGAACTTTATCCCGAAAACACCTCAAACAAAACGTTTGTATGTACCTACCTTAATCAAAAGAGCTTCAAAGTAAAGTTAATTGGCGACGAACTCGATAAAAAAAGAACTGTTATTGAATAAGTGAAGCACTGACGCTGCTTTGTTTCAGCCTATTCTCCTTTGTATGCCTCGAACGAATTTGTCGTGAGTGGGAGGCATTGTGTTTGCAATATTCTTTTTTTGAATTTGAAAAAAAAGAAAGTTGTTGTTAGACGAGTGTCTTATTTAAAAAAGGAAAGGTATTTTGTTTATGAAGTAATTAATGTTTTTGTAATGTATTTTTTTAGATCTAAAGAACAAAAGTTAAAATTTCTTTTTTTTATTTGAGAAACCAACGCCATCGATGTCGATGTGTATGCTTAGTATATTATATTTCAAGTACCACCTCTATTTTCTCAATAATGGGTACTTTATTTTCTCTAAAATTGTGCTCCTGGGTAAAAGAATTTAAAAATAGACTAAAAAATAGACAATAAGACAGATTAATAAAAAATGTGAAAGCACTTTGTAATACACGATAAGTTATTCTAATCAATTATTATCATTTGCCTACCCTTTTCATAACTAGTTTGAGATCGGCTACCAACTATTTGAGGCTGCTGACTATAATACCGTAATGACTGTCATAGGTATTCACGGTATTCACATGACAACCGGCGGGTCTACCGCGTAACTAAAATTGTAATGAACATCGACATTGGTATTAAACTTCAATAAATTCGTGAGAGCCTAAACTTTGAGCTACGAGAAACGGGTTTGTCCACCCACCGTGATAGCCCTGTAGGCCAGACACGCACGCGGGGCAAATCCGCGTGACAGGAAAAAAAAGGCTTTTAAAAACTTGTAAATTAATTTCTTAATCTCATTTTGAACCGACTTAAGTTTTAAATATTAAGAGACTGAAATCATTGAAACTCCAAAACTTCAACTCGGAGGAAACATTTTTATAATGCAAATTATTGAAAAGTACTAATTATGAAACAAAACTTTGAAATTCGGCCTGCGTGCTGGAAATTGGTTACGTGCCCTACTTTGTACCTAATAAAGGGCGTTCCAATTTCAAACGATTTGAGAAACAATTTTGAAGGCTCAAATTAACACGATGAATTTTAAGTCCTACTCATGATAATCAACAACTTTGCTAACGGAAAATCTTTTCGATGCGAAAAATTTTTTCGCCTCCAATACGTAATGGTACAATCAGCTGGTTTAGTGTATATGTGTAGACGTTCATTAAGTTGTGTAAAATCATTCGTTTACGTCTCCGAAAGGATTTAAAATTCACGATGTAGGTACATTTAATTACCTATTTATTTAATTTTATCATGAGCTGTGTGTATTCTCCGTTCGCGTGGAGTTCGGATGCTCGATCTTTTTGTTTCATTGCTCAGTTACTATGAGCGATAGCGTGATCAAATATGTTAATTTTAAGTCCTAGACTTCTAAGTTACGCTACAGTGAAAGTCCTATATACTCGTAATTGCATTATATTTTTAAATGGGAATACAACGTTATTCTAATTACCCAATCGTCGTGACCTCTGCTTTGTACGGGACTGCGTACAATAGAGGGTCAAGCTGTATATCAGAATCTAGAAATATACCTTAATTTTTAAGTTAGACTAATTCAATTCAAATTCAATTTATTTCCATAAATATTTACAATATAATATACTTATGCTAACAACTAAATTATAACTGTAAAGTGTAATTGACATCTATTTAGTGATTTAATTGGCCGTTTTGATGTGATGGATCGATTCATCACGTCAAACCGGCCAAATCGATGGATAGGTTGATTAAGAATGTACTTAATGAAATCCTAGATACGCCTATGGTGAAAAGTCACTTTTATAGAACATACCTACTTGAATCTCGACAGCGCAGTTGGCGCAATGGCTAAGCGATTGGCTTGCTGCGCTACGTACCGCGGGTTCGATCCCCGCACGGAACAAATATTTGTATGGCCAACAGATAGTAGTTCCGGGTCTGGGTGTGTGACATGACTGTATGTTTGTAAACTGTACCCACAATACAGGATAAAACCAAGCGTGGAGAAACGTTTTTTTTTAAATTGAATAACATCACAATACTTAGTTTCAGACCACGTGAGTTTATTTCACGTTTATTTCAACTTAACCTTCAATTTAAAAAAGTTATTCAATGCCAATAATTATAAAACTTTTTGGTTGTTGTAACTTTTCAACTTTACGCTGATTTCCTCAACGTTGACGTTAGTAAGTTTGTTTGTTTGACTCCTTGTTACTTTTACTTTTATTTTGTTTGATACTTTAAAATTAGTTTGGTAATAATTTATTTGTACAGTCAGCGACATATTATATACGATCATTAGTATAAGGTATTTAATGAATAAAAAAATTATAAGCTTCATTAATTTTGTAACTTTAGTGACAAGTAAAAGCAATAATTATCTTCTTTGATAAATTAAAACGTTTGGACTAGCAACGTTTTCTAACGCCAAATTGATTAAAAAAATCAACACAACATCTATCCACGTCCTTATCAACACAACGTGTAACGACGTCTTCCATCCATGTGTTTTTATTCGCACTACGTTTTATAACGCCAGGAACCCATTGTAAATTCTACTAGCAGAATTCCTGCCCCACAGGACTTGTAAGTGTCAAATGTCAGCCACAACGAATCAACTTTTGGCGGTGTTTTGCTTAAGAACGTACGAAATCCATTTTGTTGTATCACAGTGTGAGTATCTGATTCTGGCAGCGCTGCAGCGCTGAGCCGAACGTGTTAATTACAATATTACAAAAAGTTTATCAACTTATGTCGCTGACTGTCTATGTCGTGTATTTTCTAATAATCTATAAAATTATACTTTTTGTTCTTTTTTTTATTAAACCAAACACATACCTACTAAAACATTAGATATAGGTAACATTTAACAAAACAATATTATAGCATATATCTAAATTAAAGGTAAGCACAACATTTAAGTTAGATCTCACTATACATTAATAAGATGAGCATAAGGTTAAATATTATTTTTTTTACATTTTTTTTTGTTTTTATACATAGTACCAACCTCGTCATAATCGGGAGTGCGCACCACATTCGGGGGTGCCTTGGTCACGACTCTGCCGTACGCCTCGCGAGATACCGAGGGGTACTGGTATCGGAATCTGTAACAAATTGTGGTGATATAGTACTTCTAAAACAATAGTTGTTGCCGCGGTATCACCCGCGCGTTTTGTTCTTTTCAATCATTGAGTTATATCATATTGCCATGATTTCTGGGAACTCTTACGGGACATCTAAGTGCAAAATAAATAAAAATGAAACAAACCGGGTAATAACGGTTTGTTATCATAAAATAATAAACAAACAAAAATACTCCAATCAAGTTAAACAAACAGAGGGCTAAGTAAAGTAATTTTAACACGCGCCGATCATATTGCAGTGACGCTCGAACTTGACGCGAGCGTATCTCACTGAAGCTAAGAGAATACCAAATGTGTTGTTTTGATTAAAAAATTACTACAATTGCGCGGCACCTGCACTTCTTTATTTAAGTACGTGAATTAGCCCACAGCACAAGTTAATATAACTACAGTTGAGAAGATGATCCATCAGGAAGAGGTTCCTAATTTCTTGCGCCGTGCGCCACCCGTCTCCGGTTTTCACGCGTATATTGATGAAAAACAGGACAAATAGTAATACGGGACTCGATAATCAAATACGGTGACAGTCCCGTGTATAAGGGACGTATGGCAACCCTAAATATAGCCTATATCACTCAGGGATAGTGTAGAAAAAATCTATTTTGCAGGCTCCATAATATTCCAAAATGGGCCCATTTAAATTTGGTGAAGATCTGATGAAGACCTTCGGAGATATACAATGGAACTCTTGAATGAATAACAGCATATCACTCGCGATTGCTGTAAACGCATGTTTCTGTATTGCTTATGCCACTCAAAATTGAAAAATAAAATAAACTTTCAAAAAGTAAGAACCGACTTCAAAAAACTAAAAAGTATAAAATATTTTTCTTAAAAACTTAAAAAATCCAGTTTACTTCAACACAATAAAGTTAATCCCTTGAATATAAAAATTAAAAACTTTATAAAATTAAACGACATAAAAGAGCTTATTCATCAAATAACTCAATCAATAACGTAGGGTGGTAGCACATATTGCCGTCCTATGTCGGTACACACGAAAATGTACCTGCTAATAAGAAATATCTTAATTTTAAAAGTCAGTTTTAGGGTAAAAGCACAAGTTATCTTACCTGGGCGCGGCCCTGGGTATCGCGGTGTAGACAGGCCACTCGTTGTACATTAGGGGGTCGCGGTAGCTGCTAACTTCATTCATTATCTCTGGCGCTCTCGCTTGCCGCTTGGAGAATCTAAAGGAAATTAGATCTATTAGTATCATAATATCATTATAAATTGTTCAAAGGAAAATTGGTGGAAATTACATCGGCTAATATCATTATGCTATTAGGGCTTGGAATATTATGTAAAGGTAAAATTGCTTATAATAAGGTTATACCTAATTACGAGAAAAGAGATGTCATTGTGTTATACAGGGTTAGGTATTTGTAATTCACCGGTCAATATGAACAACTTTTACTACGGTACCAACCATGATATCGCGAAAAAAAATTCAAACTTTTCATACATTTTGATGGAGCAAGGTTAATCTTTTGAGCGACGACAGCGACGCCATGACCGGGGTCAGATAAGTTTGTGGCATTGTACCTATCTATTTGGTCGATTGTACTCGGGTTCTATCTTCCTCAATGTGATTAATGCAAGATGCGTGTTTTGTTAGAGCAGGGTGAAGCGTGGGTTTGAGTAAAGTGGATCTGACAGTTCGCCGTGACTGACAGTTGGCATTTTTGTAACCGCAAGGGATGGCTTGGGATGGCATATTAATAATGTCGACGAAAAATGCCCAAAATATGTTGTTTATTTCAGGTTAGGCTTTACGAAATAAATGTACTTTATCTATTTATTTATACGTGAATAGAAACTTTTGTATCCCTTTTTAGCATATTGCGCGCACGGAGGAGTGTGAGATTTGGCGTAGTTAAAGTTTATATGGAGAAGGAGTGCAGAAAGCTAAAATTACGTTCGAATGTCGACCACTGGACGACCACTAGTTTTTATTATTTTTTCTATAAATTGACTTACATTGTAATTTCGTGCGTTTTCATTCCACGATGTACTTAGTTTATAATATTAGTTTAGAGTTATTTTTGGGCACTGCTCCAACCCCAGGCTATAGAAAACCGAGAACTTTTAACAATAACCTAACCGTCAAAAACCCTCGACTCCAACTATAAAAAGAGCTGTAACTTTTGAACGGCTGAACAGATTTTCATGAAACATAGCTAAGAAGAAGCGATTAAAATACCACTAAATTCTGCGCTTTTTAACGAGAAAGCCTTTAACAAAAAACTTAATTTAACTTTTAAAACAAAACATTACAGACTTGTAGATGAAAAAGCACCCTCAAATCTTATTAAACACCACAATATTCATGTCAAAGCGACGTTCAAGAGCGTCCAATAACTTGATAATCAAGTTTGCCAAAGTCTATCCTAAAACAATTACTATCAAAGTATCAATTTATCAGTACAATCTGAGTGAGGGAAGCGCCTAATATCGGCCATTTGAATTCCAGCTTCGGAGAAATGGCAATTATGTAAATAGGGAGCGCAGATGATATTTTATCGGCATACCGGCCTATTGTTGGGACCTTTACCTTGTGAATTGTGTTTTAGGCATCAAATGGAATTGGTTTGTTGAATATTTGTGTGGTTGTTAGTTTGTTTGTTCGTTCTTAATTCTTTATTGTACACGAAAATGAGATAAATGACAAATACAATTGAGATGGTATGTACACAGGCGAGCTTAACCCAAATTTGAGTTTTCTACCAGCAAACCTTTGAGTGATAGAGAAAGCACAATGGTAAATGAGGGTTACAGTCAAGTGCACAACTATAAATACCTATTACAAATTAAAATATAATACCTACTACTAATATTTTATATATAATAAATAATACCTAAATATAAATACAATGATATACCTACTTAAATATGTATATGTATTATATTCGTTGTTGTGGTTGCGTTAAAAGGTTAGGAATTTTGGATATTAAAGTTTTTATATAGGTATCTGTGGCGAAGAGTCCATACAACCCGATTCCCAACGGCTTTCCTTTAGAATTTGGTTAATGCATAGACCAACAGACAGTGGGGTAGAGGCGCGGTTTTTGGGATTTTTCGAGGTTAGTGGTAGCCGAAATCTTGATGCAGTGTCGGCAGTGTTATGGAAAAATTATGCATTTATTGGTGAGTGTGTTTTTTTATTCGTGAGGAATTCTTGTGACGGCTTCCCCTTTGAAAATTTTCACCCTTCGCCACTGAGGTATACCTATACGGTTCTACCTAGCTAATCCCGATCTCTTTAAAGGATACCACCTTAAAGGGTCGGAGTTAGAAAGGTAGGACCTTGTATTTTACCTATTTGGTTGGAAAAGTTGATTATGGAGGTGCTTTGCTTGAGGTAGGGTGTAAAAAACACTATTAAGTCTAGAAATAGGTTGGAGGCCCCTCAGGCCTTACCGAAAGTCCGGTTAAACAATAAAGGCAGCCTGTGAGAGATATTTTCAAAAAATAAAACCTTTGGTAGGTATGTCGTTGCCTGGATCGAGGCTATCGTAGACTCTTAAAATGCAGTGAATCGCAGCTAAGGGCGTCCCCTAGTGGGACACGGGCCCCGGTTTTGAGCGACGCTGATGGGGCAACAAGAGAGGACTTGTTGTGTCTGTGTCGAATTATCATTAGGTATTAGGGACGTTTAGAACTATGGACTCAGCATGGGCTGGCGCGAGTGAGGGTCGGGGAGGACATGAAGCTACGTCGCGACGGGCATGTATGACGACGAGGACAGTATGACGGTATACCATAGGGTCCATCCTAGCACATTATAAGTAGGTACGTACCTCCACATAGCCTTCAGCTGGTCGCAGGTCGGCTCATCAGTCTTGGCGAGCTCGCGATCCCGCACGCGTGCCGGCCGTGGGGACAGCATCGCGTCTTGGTCGAGACGCTGCGCCGCTACTGCGTATGCGCACGCTAATACGCTCCACGCCCGCCACAGGGACCACATCCTGTGAAAGAAATGGTGATTGAGTGTGCTGCTGTTTGTGTAACTACTCCAACTAGAAAAAGAGCTGTAACTTTTGAACAGCTGAACAGATTTTCATGAAACCTAAGATGATTTCCGATTAAACAAGCTTTCAACTCTTCAAGAATAGGTTTAGAGACTACTAAAATTTCGCCTAGATATCGTTAATGAGTTCCTGTGGCTAAACTATTGATTGGATTAGATTGATTTTTTGTTTACAGTTACAGAACGTGATATCAAAAACGTGGTTTCGTTTAATGCCGTACGTCGTCACCACCCTGTATAATACAGAATATTTTTTTATGTATTGCGCATAATTTTTAGAGTGATTCAGTCTTAGTTCCTAAATGCAACCGCAGTATTGGGATACACTTTAAAACAAAATGACAATTCGACTTAGTATGGAGGACACGCATAATTTACTAGCGCAAGCCATACAAAATCAAATTTTTATTTTGTTTTGGAATGAATTTTGGTACTGCGGTTGCATATGGGAACGAACACAGAATCATCCTGCAAGATAAGCGACTTCATGAAAAAGAATCCTGTATAAGTAAGTATAACAAGTATTACTAGATAAGTTTTATTACGTAGGTACTATATCCTAAACATTCAACCACATATATTTCACCCTTCCATTTTGTGACCTAAGTGAGGGTATGATCGAACGCGCCCACGTGGTCTATCTAAGCACTATGTACACAGGGCTGTCAAGCTAAAGTAAACCCGACCTAGTTGGGGCTAGGGCTGCCAACTGTCCTAAATGTTAGACTCGTCATATCAATGCCGTGAAGTCGGCGCTAATTAAGGAGTTGTGTAAATTAAGACGTCTTGATCTAATCTTAAAATTAATGGTTTTGAGGGTAGTTTTAGTTTAGTTTTAAGGGCGTTAGAAAGTCGAGTGTCAGCAGAAATTGTTCATTTGTATAGGTAGTAAGGTACTAGATAATACAAATGGCGCAGTGAAGTATCACTTGGCTTTCTGCGCTCAAGATGCGGGTTAAATTGCATGGAACAAATATTTGTATGACCTGTATCGTTATAAACAATTTGGATCGACCAAAAAAATGTATGATGATACCTAATTAAGTAATTTATTCTTTTTTTTTTTTTTCTTTTTTTTTTAACTTTGCCCCTCTCTAGGATTTCTCCTGTATCGAGGGTACAATTTACAAACATACATGTCACATGCACACACAACCAGACCCGAAACAACTATCTGTAGATCATACAAGTACTTGTTACGTGCGGGGATCGAACCCGCGGCACGTAGCGTATAAGGCTAATCGCTTAGCCACTGCGCCAACCGTGTCGTCACAGCACACAGTGCGTGCAGTGTATTTCAACACATCCACAACAGTAGGAGAATACTATCTACAGTTGTAGATATTTCAAATACTTACTAGATATGAGCTCCGATGCCGGCGCGGGCGGCGGGGTCATCGGCGTCATCGGCGTGGATGGTCGGACAGATACGGTTGTTTTAGATAAAATGCAGACATACTAGTAAACTAAAAACTAGAAATGTCTAAATATATGCTTATTGGTTTATTTCGACGTATTTGTTTACGACAATTCAATAAAATACTATTTTTATATGACCATAATTTAAATAGCGCGTTTCGCCGATAACTTCGTCCGTCACTGTCATTTGGCGAATAAGTCTCCCATATTTTGTTTTTAATAAGATTTTCACCATCCACGCCGATGACGCCGCCGTTGGCATCTACGCACACATCTAATACTTACACGCGGAAACAATTTAGGTCACAAACGTAGCACATCCCTTTGTTTACAAGCAACTCAGCCGACAACCGGTGCGCGCACCCTGTTTGCTTAACGGAATGTTTACGGTGTAACGACCAATATGTTTAAATTGGACCCACTGAAGTGTACGTGATGGGTACAGGGTGGTCAAGGGATTGTAGTTAGTTTTGTATATGTATGTGTAGGGATTGTCCGGGCTTTTTCGTATTACATAAACGACCCGGATTTAAAAGTCAAAGTAAAAAAAAAAAAAAACTTCTGTGTCTTTGCAGGCACTTCCAAAACGTCGTGATTCTAGGTGCACGGTTCCAAGTGGGTTGGTCCTGGAGAAGATACCGGCAAGAAACTATTTTTATAAAATCAATTTACAATAATATATGGGGTCACAGGAGCGGCCCCTCTGCCAAAATTCGACCTGAATTTACACAATATTACAAAAAAAGAAAGAGCAACAAATATCATAATAAATACCACTAAATGTTAAATAATACAAGTACATAGATGGATACACCCAATTATGAAAACAAGTGAAGCGTCATTAAAATTCTTCCAATCTGTTCATATCGTGTTAAAACATTGAACTTGTTTTCTTCTCATTTTTAACACTTTTTTATTAGCTTCACCTGTAACTAACTATGTAAGAAAATCTTGGAAGTTAAATTTGACCCACTTCCCGGTTTCCTATTGAGCAGAAATTTTGCATACACGTTCAGTTTGGATGACTAAAGCGTGTTCTATAGTTTTTTTTAAACTATATTAATTTATTAATAACGGTCAATAAGTAGCGACGTCGACAGCAAAATTTTACACAACACTATTCTTTATAAGATTTTTGGTCTAAGTTATCCAATTATGTTATTGCCACAATTTATTGCGAGACTTTTTGATTCTCATAATTATAATGAACTGAAACTGCGTTAAACAACTGCTACATAATATAATTAATAAATAATTAAAAGTTTGATTTCAATTTCAGTTCTCGAAAATGGTCATGTCACGTTATATTGGGATCGATCTATCATCACTGACAGGACTGTTGTCACCATAAAGCCAATAAGCCTGACATAGTGGTGATAGATAGATCAGGGGGGCTAAAAAGGCCGCTTTTGGTGAATCATAATATGATCCTATTACGATTCTATTTTCAAATCACAAAATGGCCACTTATAGCAATTCATATTATGATTCATATTATGATTCCTAATATGAAATGCATCTGTTTGACAGTTTTCTATGGAGATTCGTAAAATGGCTCAATTAATAGGAATTGCAAATGTGTCAAATAGCAGATTCATAAGAAGCTACTTGAAGACATCATATTTCAATTCATCTTTCAGATTTCTTTGAAATCTTAATTAATAATGGCAGATTTAGGGCATTGTTATTGTTAAGTCTGAGAATATGAAAAGGTTGTACATAACTTTATCACTAGAACTTCTCGTACTCATTAAAATATCGCATAGGTAGCATAGTACAATTAATATTATTGTAATAGGTATTGAGCTAATGTGGTGAGTAGTGATAGCAATAAATTGATCTTTATCTTTAGCCTAGCGGTCGAACGCTTGCCTGCCGTGCAGGAGGGTCTGAGTTCGAACCCAGCCCGCACTGACTTGACTTTTCTGGCAATTTGACTATCACTTGCGCTAACAGAAGGAAAACATGGTGAGGAAACTTGCACACCTGAGAGGACCTCGTAAATGTCGATAGTGTGTGTAATAAGCCAACCCGCACTAGGCCAGCGTGGTGGATTAAGGCCTAATCCTTCTCATTCTGAAAGGAGGCCCGTGCCCAGCAGTGGGCTGGATATATTTTATATTTTTATTTAGGTAGAGAGCTTAGATTGTTGATTGGTCCAATCATAAATCTAAGGTAGTGAGTAAATTAATTTGAATGTAGATTGGGATATTACTATTATGTAGGTTATGAAATGTTTATGAAAATGAAACAAAGTTTTGAGGTCACAGTCACATTTAATACTTTATAATAATAAATGGGTGTTATTTATAGTTAATCATGTAGTAGGTATGAATCTGGCTTAATACATTTCAACCTCTCCGCTCGATTCAGGTCCAAATTGAAAACATAATAGATTTCTCAGAATAAGACTTGATGCTAGGCATGGTGAGACAAATCATATTGACAGCATGAGCCATAGCAGCATTAGCCGCTGCTCGCAAAATGACAGGATTCTGCGAGCCTCATCTAGTGGAGCCAGCGGGCAACCTGAAACAATAAATTTATCATTATTCTATTGTAATTGAATTGGTAGTGTTGTATGCACAGACAAAACTTTCGTCTGTGGTTGTATGTACCATCGTCAACAATAATAATCAATATCTCAACCTCATTATTATTAGCTGTAAAGATAGTAGGTAGTTCCGTTTACTGCGGTGTCGCCAGTCTGCCGAAGCAGAAGTAAAATTCCATACTCAGGGCTGGGAGAAAGTACTATTATAACTGTGTATTATATACTCATTATGAGAAAGAGAGACTGGCAAAAACACATTGCCAGACCTAGGAATTGAATCTAAGACCTAACGCTCAGCTGCTGCACTCAACGAATGAAGCTGTCGGTGTTACATAATATTAACATAATAATGAAAATTTGTTGTTTTACTCACTGAATATCTTCCGACATGAAGTGTAAACATTGTCCATTGAAATGTTTATAGACAACATAGTTCCTTTGCAGCTCCTTCCAAAAATGTTGAATTAGTAGTTATTTTATCATATTCACTTTTACAAAAAACGCACATTATAAATGTATGAAAGTAAGACAACAAATAGTTAATTCCGTTAGACATTTTAATAAAATTATATTGTTGGTCGCCATTGCAGTTGTCATGGCAACCTTACTTTTTTATACCTCTCTCTTGTTGCCAGTCGAAGAAAAAATAACATTTTTATAAATGATTATTTTCTATAATTTATTTATGCTTATATACATAATCCTAATTGTTTTAATGATTATTATTACCTCTATTTTATTGAAAAATATATTTATATTAACACAATATATTTAATAATAGCTTTTACAAAAAATACTGTTAAGAAACAATAACCGGTAAAGTGACGGTTTTCATATTTTTAGTGTGGCAATAATGACACCTAATACGAATCTGCTAATGAATTGAATTGCATAAAATGTGTGACCATTTTACCAAAATTAGACGAATTGCTAAGGATCTGCTGGGAATTCGGAATATGAATTCGATTTAGATGAATTGCTAAATGTGGCCGTTTTAGCCCCCCAGCACGCCGTACAAAGATTGTTGACATTACCGTCCCACATGATGAGAATCTCGTAAAAGCCGAAAAAGACAAACAAATCAAATATCTGGACTTGGTTCGCGAGGTTATCGATATGTGGGACGTGGAGTCAGCAATCATTGTGCCGATAGTCGTAACGGCTAATGGCTTAATTGCCAAGAGTCTCGACCAACACCTCGAGAGGCTCTCGCTAGGTGGCTGGATCAAGGGCTTGATTCAGAACGCAGTACTCCTTGACACTGCGCGCATTGTCAGGAGGTTTCTCTCTCTAGAGCCCTGACCACCGGTAGCTTGGACCCTGTTCCCGATGCCGGTGGCCTACTACTCTTTTATATTTTTAAATGTTTTTATAATCTTTTTTTATTTAATTGTAAAATTATTTAAAAATATATAAAAGTATGTTAAAAATTAAATAATGGGATTATAATAATAAGTAATTAAAAGTTTGATTCAGTAAATTGTATACCACACTAAATACTAGTTACTGCAAGATTAATTGGATGTCTTGTATTGTATAAATTCTAATTTAATTAGTCCTCGAGATAACGGCTGCCTCCTCCATTAATTATTCAGAAAGACACTTAATTGCTAACCGTCTAAACATTTTTTTGGTGAAAAATGAGTTAGACCTTGACTCGGTTTTATGAATTTTTGTTAACTTTTTTTTGCCTTTCTATTCCTTGATAAAAACCTCGTGAAACATAAAAAAAAAAATTGTTTGTTCATCTTCAATGCGTTTCTATACCATTCATCGGATATGATGACACTTTGGTGATTTATTTTGACGCGCCCACGCAATTGTCTGATAAAAAAGCGGCATTGTAAGGCACAGTTAGTTATATTAAAAATGTGAAAGTTTGTGAAACTGTTTGGATGATTGTTAATCAATCACGCATAAATAGCTGAACGAAGTTGGATACAATTTGGCAAATAAGTACGTTGTAAAATTTCACGGTGTTCCTTTAATTTAAGATACTATGTTACTCAGAAGAAATTAATTCACCATCATCATTATCATGGCACATCTGGTACTTTTTCCGGGTACATGTAGTCATTTCCTTAAGATGCGAGAGAATCCGCGGGCAACATCTTGTACTTCTATGAGAGTTATATAACGCTCCTTTGATACAAGTGCATGCATCATTACCCATTCTCCTGTGTACAGGACCACACTTCATTGGTTTTCCGACCTCCACAAAGGGATGATAGCACCCACATTGTGTGTTATCTCAACTTTGTGCGCAAAAATTGATATGCTTGTGTTCATGTTGTATTGTATGGAAAATGTAAATGACTGAAATGGCTGTTGTGACGCGAATACAAAGGTTTTATTTATGTGACATGTTCATTTTAATTAACATTACATCAATTTCGTGCTTTTCATTGCGTACCCAGAACTTATTTCAAAAACGTTTCTGCCGAAACCAAGCATTTTTCGATTTCAATGTCGGAAATCACTATAAAATCGAATAAAAGCTATGCCGACTGAAAGCGCATTTCCTGTTTGACTCAATATCCGACGGATTGGTCGGCGACTACATCCGATCTTCCACGATAAACGGCGAACGGTTTTGAATAAAGAACTTGAGAATCGATCGGATTTTAAATATTGTTTTTGAAAAAGGAATTCTCATTTGAATGTATAACGGTTTTCTTTTATTATTATGGTTAGGTATTTTGACTGGAAAGATGGTAATATTTGACTGGAAAGGAAATACCTATAATCAATCTCTAGTGGATTTATGAATGACAAGTAGTTCTTTGATGTTTTTGCATTCAGAAAGCATTATTAATTTATTCACTAGGTATTTTTTATTACGTTTGTGAACCATTACAAAATGATAAGTTAACCTATGAAAAAAATAAATGACAAAGACCAATATTTTTATAACCTTTAAATAACCGGACGTATAAAAGTTTAAAAAAATGTCTCAAACTTTTTCGTTCAGTGTATTTCGATAGGCATTTCAAATATCTATCATATTTTTATAATGAATTCGCAAAATCAAGCGATCTTTTTACCTTCACATAAGCTTCACATAGGTACAAGAACATAACAACAATATTCTATTTAATATTGATTCAGCAAAATAGATTGATCTAAAATTTTTAAAACTAACAAGGATAATATAAACTCAGAAAGTTCATTGTTTTGAAATAGCTCGCAGCAGTAGTATTTTAGGTTCTTTCCAATCGATTACTGATAAACTAGGGCTGCTAGCTTTGGAATTTTGTTGGCAATCTGGCGGGATTTGTATATTTTAAGCCGAAGTTCTTATGATGTTCTTGATGGGATTTGTATGTACCTACTTACTTCGGTATACGGTAACTGTCTCATTGGTCTAGTACAGGGATCGGCAACCTTTTGAGTCGGAAGAGTCAAAAATTGCAATTTACAAAATTCAAAGATTTTAAAGAGCCACAATTTTTTTTTTTTTTTTTTATATTTTTCCACTAACTTTCGTCTATTTTGCAAATAATGCCAGGACCACTTAGTGATTTGCGTATGGAACTAAAGAGCCGCAGCTTCACATCCAAAGAGCCGCATGTGACTCGCGAGCCGCAGGTTGCCGACCCCTGGTCTAGTGTACTTATATTTCATTGTTGTAGTACTGATAAGCAGTGAAAGTCTAGCAGTTGAACGCTTGCATCCCACGTAGGAGGGTCTTTGTTTGAACCCGGCCCACACCTCTGACTTTTCGAATTTATTTGCTGATCGCAATTTGATAAGCACTTGTGTTAACGGTGAAGGAAAAACATATACTATACTACGATACCTACTTCTTTAAAGGGTTATTAACTGGGCCGCTGATAAAATGTTTAGCGACACGAAGGAAACAAGAAGAAAAATAAATGTTTTTGCACTTGACGAGGATCAATGAGAGCCTTCATCGTTCAGTTCATTGGTCTATTTAACTGCGACCCACGCTTCGTTTTCCGATTCACGGTCTTCAAGGACTTGAGGCCGGTGAAGCATATGCTTTAACGGCCATCGGCATTTTTTTAAAATAAATGATACAAAATCTAGTCTTCGTGTCACCCCTACAGTTCGGACTGTAGGTAGGTACTCTCTCCTTCATTATATTCGTGTGAAGTCATTAGTATTAACAGACCTATCAATGAAACTCCGGATCCGTGGTCTATGGTTGACATCTGACATAGAAATTACTCCCTATCTTGAATAGGACCCAATTTGGACCCAATCAATATAATTAGTTTGACATCTCTTAGAGTTCAAACTACTTAGTGATATATTACGTCTATGGTTCAAACATCAATTGATTGAGCAAGTATTCAGGGCTGATAATAGTTGGTGTATTATTAACCGATAAAAAAAAAGGAGGAGGTTCTCAATTCGACTGTATTTTTTTTTGTATATACTATTTGTTTAGCGATATAAAGAAAGAAAGAAGAAAGAAATACAATACGTTTATTCAGCACGGAATGTGAGAACAAAGAAGAGAAAGAAAAAAAAAGATAACATAAAATTATAACAAAAAAAAACAGGTCTCACACACACAATTAAAAAACAAATAAAAAACGATATCGTTACCTATGATCGTGAATCGGTTTTAATAATTTTCACAAAATCCTTAACAGCTTCTGAAGTCGGTGCCTCTGCCATACCTACTAAGGTGTATTGATAATATAGTACAGTTTAGTAATTTTTGCTGACTTTTATTTCTTTGTTAAAAACACTGTACCTATTCATCTCGCCATTCTTAAACAATGTCATAACTTTATCCATTATAATTTTACTCTGCCTCTTGCCAGGTTCTTTGCTTTGTCTACTAAATAGTTTCCATTTCCAGTTCATTCATTACTTACGCAACGGTCGGTTGACCTTAGCCCTAGGTCACTGGGTTATCCAAGCCTCTCGCACTTGACTGGATTTATTTTTGGAAATATACTTGTCAAACTCGAGAACAAATTGCGTTCGATACGATAAACTTATGATCGCCAGTTGTGTTAGGCATTAGTATTCTTGGGGCACACTTGCACGCCCCAAAATGTTGGATGTATATCCATAGCCTTATTTCGGCCCCGAGCGAGATTTAGATTGAATAAGATTTATTTCTATGTCACAATCTGTTTTCCAATTTATTTAAAAGTCGTTTAGCGACAACATCTTCTTGATTCTCTTTTTAAATTAGAAATATTTTATTAAAACCTGACCATTAAATTAAATCAATTTCGATCGTTTCAAAGTCTTTGTCGTTGAATCAGAGGTTGCTTTAAAAATCGATGGAAACAAATTAATATTTTTTAAGGATATCTTGCTACACATAATATTTTCCAAGTAGTAGTAGTACGGTGTGACTTTGTGATAGCCTATGGGTTGGATGTTGCGTTCCATGCAGGAGGGTCTGTGTTCAAATCCGGCCCGCACCTCTGACTTTTCTAATTTATGTGCGGATCACAATTTAACTATCAGTTGCGTTGACGGTGAAAGAAAACAACTTGAGGGAATATCGTTCTCGATGGTGTGTGTAGTGCGCCAATCCGTACCAGGCCAGCGTGGCGGACTAAGGCCTAACCCTTCTCATTATGAGAAGAGGCCCGTGCCCAGCAGAGGGACAGTAATGGGCTGATTTCTTTATTTATTTAAGTAGTATGTTTGATGGTATTCCTGTTCAAAACCCTTTCGAGTAAGTTATATATACTTGTTTATTTCAGTAAGTTCACGCCAATAGTGATGACACCGTTGGCGCAGTGGCGACTGGCTTTCTGCGCCAAGTGCCGCGGGTTTGATCCTCGCACGGAACAAATATTCGTATAGCCTAATCATAATTGTCTCGGGTCTGGGTGAGTGTGCATGTGACGAAACGGCAAACGTAGTATGTGGTGTCCTCGTAGAAAGCCAGATGGACTGATGACCTCAAGAAGGCAGACTGGAAGCAACAGGCTGAAAACCCGTGTGGTAAAATTTGAGGGGCCTATATCCAGCAGTTGATTGCAGTAAATTGAGATGACGTAAGTCTACCACTTCCTAACTACGTCTAATAAAACTTGAGGGGCCTATATCGAGCAGTTGATTGCAGTAAATTGAGATGACGTAACCCTAAGACCACTTCCCTGATCATTGTCATACAATGTGATTCCATTGTTTCCTCATTCCTCATATAGAATTAAACCGAGATCAATAATAGATTTGGCCGGGCATTAATCACATTAACCGCTAACGGTCACTGATCCAATTGTTCTGCCCTAAATACATTTCGCTGAATGAATTGTTTTAAGCCGTTCTGACGAATACGTCAAATGTTTGAATATATTTTGTGAATTTTGTATGGATATTTTAGTTTTGATGGCATTGTATGATTTTGGGAACTCTTTACAATGAAAGTTTGGGATTTAAGACCGAATTTGGTTGAACGGATAAATCCAGGCAATTTCATAGAAAAAGTGTTCCAATTTCAAAGTAACAGCTGATATATTTTTAATTATTATTTTTTGGCCTGGTTTTACCTCTGATCCAAGTCTATTTTCGGTTCACACAATCCTACCTTTAAGGAGTATGTTCTGTAGTCGAAGTTTACTGAATTATAATATTTTATTCATTAAAATAGTAAGTATTATCCGTTTTTTTTCTTCGTTAAAGTAATCCTAAAATTCACGAAAAAACGTTGTTTTATAGAATCGTAAACGTACAGCTATTATCTGGTTCGCTAAAGTTAGTTTTAAATATTTAAAAAACCACAGAATATTATTTAGCAACTATATACAACAGAATTTCCATAAGCTGTTTGTTTATTACTTAGTCACGTTTTAATGAAGATCGCTATGAAAAGTTTCAGGACGAAATAATTAGGTCAAGGAGAAGGAATTAATTCTTCATAAACACCTATTGGTTTCGGAGAAATTCTTGAAGGAAACCAGAAAATAGGATAAAGTGCACTGAAAATAGCTCTCAGAGGCACGCAGGCGCGTGTACTGGCACTCAAAGGATATTCTCTTGCATGGAAAGTGTTTTATATGTCGAGCGACACACGGAAGAATTTTATTTATTTTACAAAAATACAAATAAATAAAAAATTGATATGATTCAAGAATAGAATAAGAATAGCATCGATCTTTATTTCATGTATACATGATACAGGCAGTTATGAAATGTCGAAACTCTTGGTGCGCGGTTCCAAATAGTAGGTCCTACGCAGAAGAACTGGCAAGAAACTCCATGGAAACTCTTTTAAAATTATAGATTACAATCTTGATTAGTACAATGTTGTGGTAAGAGCTACGAGAATAATGTAATTTAATGTGAATAAGAAATAAGAATGGGATACTAACAATTCGCCTCTGAATAAGATTGTCAGGCAGTTACAAGCTGATCAGTCCCGACAGACCCGTGAATCTAGAGTCTCGACATTTCATAAGTGCCTGTATCTGGTTTACATGAAATAAAGATCTATTCTATTCTATTCTAAAAGACGGCACCCGTTCACGAGCATGACGTATGCATCAGCAATACCTTTGTGTCCAGTAGGTATTCAAGTTTTGTATGGGACAGGCGACAGCTGACTATGTCTTCGCGATTAACATGTTGATCCCATAGAGAAAGTAGTTCAGTTTGATGGTCTGATCCGCACCCTTAAATATGACCACGCATTTCTGATACACTTTGTATACACAGATAAAATCGCAGTCTGAGATGAGGCCCGTGCCCAGCAGTGGGACAGAAATTGGCTGGATTTATTTATTTAATATGTGGCGAAGACGTGGGATGAGTTATCGCAATAACGCGCCAGTGTCAACTTTTACTCCCGCATTTTAAATATTAGTCTGGAGTATGAATTCACACATACGAGATTTTTTTTTGCTATAAAATCTCTGCTGATGCGTGGCGCAGGTATTCTTCACATGTTTTATTATGAAACCAACTCTGAACTTCAGAAAACAATGCTAATAAAACCACAATGTTTCTAACAAATTGTAAAGCTATAAAGCTTAATCAAGAACAGAAGTGCTATTAATTCTAAATATAGAAATTTCGATTATAAGGTATAGAGCTAATTTTAGACTGAGTTCACGGGAGCGACGGACATTGAATAAAGTTCGAAGCACTGTAAAGTCATAACTTGACTTTAAAGGTATTGGAATTTATAGAATACTTTGTCGGTACAATGGCGTAGTGGCTAAGCGATTGGTTTTTGGCGCTGCATGTCGCGTGTTCAATTCCCACTAGGTAGGTATTATTCCTAGACTATTATTGTAAATTTGTTTTATGAAAAAAGTATCCATGGAGTTTCTTGCCGGTATCTTCTCCAGGACTAACCCACTTGGAATTGTGCAACTAGAATCATGAAGTTTTGAAAGTGCCTGCAAAGGCTGTTTATGTATTGTTTATGACACTCAAAATAGAAAAATAAAATAAACTTAAAAAAAAGGAAACCGATTTCAAAAAACTAGAAAGGAAAAATATTTTTCTTAAAAAACTTAACAGCTTTTGAAGTCTGGGCCTTTAATTCTTCAATGTGGCTTGGCAGTGGCACGGTGGCATGCCGGCATGCTGGTAACTTCGCCATGTTTTCCTTCACCGTCAGATCAGTGGTGGACAATATGTGGTTGTTGATAAGTACTTATTTGAAATTATTTAAAGAAGAAATACAATTCTGTAGGAGATTCTTTAAATAAATGTAAACAAAGTAAAATATTTAAGCTTATGCTCTTCAATGAAAAATAAGTAACGTATATTAAAATACAGAAAAAAAATCCTTGAAATACCTAAATCTATGGAGGCGTAATAATATTTTTTTGAGACTTAAAAATACATTTTTCTTATCAATACAACATTTTTGTGACTAATATTTATATTTCTGTTTTTTATTTAAATATTCGCTTTCTAAGATCTCATTAGTTCTAAATAAGATATATCGGAACAATATCAATGAAAATATTGAAGATGTTTTTTTCAATTGGTTATTCATAAAGATAATGGAATTGAAATTCTTTTGGAAGCTTATGTATTTCTTTTGATAAGATCAAAGTAGACTTGTTGCTTCTCTACAAACCAGGTATTTTATTAGTATTGAAGAGATTTTCTTTTTCTTTTACTTTTAGATAGCATTTTACTTTCATTATACATTTATTAACTCTAAAGCGTCAAATTCTGTATCATACTACTATAGTATTAGTAGTACATAGTAGTATTATTTTCCCAAATAAATAAAAAGTAATAATTATCTGGTGTGCCTTGTCCCATACAAAACTTCAATATCTACTCGATCCAAACGTATGGGACAGCTGATTATTTTTTCGCTATTACGATATTGGTCCCATACACACCCTTAAATATGACCACGCATTTCTGATACACGGTGTATATTAGGCATGTTATAATAATGCTTATAACTTAGGCATAATTTTAAATATAAAAATAGTTTTTGGAAGTGGAAAAGAGGGGAGGGTTGGCAAACCCTGCAATGGGACACTGTAAAAAATTACAGTATTAAGTAGGTAATTAAGTTTTTTTGGAACAGCTTCAATTTTGCTTATAATAAAATAACAGTATTATAATAGTATACAATAACAGTTCAATACCCTATTTTCAAGTGACAGCAGCAGTAGCAGATAAACCTAAAGCAGCCACAGTAACTATTCCACTTTCTTTAACTCCGTACAGTTAGCGGGAACATAAACCTTTGATTTATGACCGCCCACGGCCCACTAATAATGGTTTGTGACCGCAGTAAAATGGTTGCCGACTCCTGCCTCGCGGAGTTATGTTCAAATTCTGCGCAGTTGACTTAAACGTTGGAGTTTTAAATTGCATGCGAGTTTTAATGATGTAATTTACTTTGTGATTTATTTCTTAATGTTTTAGTAAAATTATTAAACCAGGGATTTTTGCAACGGGCCAGGTGTTTGCTAATTAATGAGCGGACATTACTGTCATTTGATACAATCTCGAAACATAAGAATAGAATAGAAAAACACCATACGACACAGGACATAGTTGACAGCACATAAAAATAATAATAGAAACTTAAAGAGAACACAAAGATGTCATGTAATTCGTAAGTGTCATTTCCATACACTTCACACACAGAAAAACTACTTTGCAGGCTCCATTCAAACCAAGTTATCCGGTTGTTAATAGCAATGACTTGTTTATTCCTAGACGTAACGTTATTTCAGTACGGATTATGTTAACTCTGCAGTCTTTATCCGAACCAAGTACTCGGTTGTAATTTTATAAATAGCATTAACTTGTTTATTTCTACATAGCAGGCTGTTATTTTGTTCAGTGTAGATGTTTTAATTTCTTGGCGATCAGAGATTGTCACTTTTTCATATAATGTAACGTGAAAACTTTAAAAATGAAATAAGTCAATCTGAATCCCGTGGAATCCCCCATATTTCTTCACAACAAAGAAGAAATAATCAACTCTGAACTTAAAAATCCTAACCCTCACAAGTTCTGAGAACATACTCATAAAAATGTCTAACAATGTAAAAGGCAAACACAAGTTTGTATGCTATAACATTCACCAAGTGTGTATGCTATAACATTCACAGTCCATATCCCGCGTGGGCGATGCAATCCACCGATATATTTATCAACGTTGGCACGACTCCGGCAGAAATATCAATCTTAAGAACGAAACTATGTACTTTTGAAGAAACTAGCAATCAACTTCGGGGTTGCTCGGGAATTTCCGGAAAAAGACTTTTTAGTTTTGCCAATTCGCGTAGGCGAGTAGCCGCAAAAAATGACCAATTCTACGAGACTCGTGTGTGTACTGTATAAAAACTACAGGTTGGTATAGTACTCGTAAATCTTTATGAGCCCTGAACTGAGCTCTGAAATCTCTCTCTCCCTCTAGCACCTATAATAAGCGTACTATTATAAGTGCTAGAGGGAGAGAGGGAGAGAGTTCGAGGGCGCATAAAGATTTGCGCGTACTATATTAGTATAACAGCAAAAAAAGGGAGAAAGTGGTAAGTTTAGTTATGGATTATTTAACAATAACTCCCGTTTACCGCGGCCAATCTGTCATATTTGCAGTAAAAGCTGACTCCGCATTGCATTTGCATTTTAATTTTTTTCAAATTACGAGGCTGGCATAGTCACCACGGTGAACTGAAGCCTCAATAAAAATTTGAATAAAAAAAAAAAAAAAAAACTGCTTAGTTTTACACTGTTGCCATCCTAAAATTGTATTCTCTGTCTATGCACCTGTCCTATTCTTAATATCTATGTCTATCATTCTAGTGCGTCTTGTGTTTGTGGCAAATAAATAAATATTTTTTCTTTCTTTCTTTCTTATACAAAGAGAGCTCAGCTTACTGAAAATGTATAGCTTTATATATAGCCGAGCGTACATCATATCCTAAGGTGCCATTAGCCTAGGGTAGGTCAATTTCTTCCAATGATTAATGTTGATATCGAATCTAACCCAGACAAAAAACCGCGACATTTTGATAAAAAAAAATCTCATTCCAACTAGATTTTGGCCACAATGACGTATCTCGATCCATTTATCACGTGGACCGAATAAAAGTATTGTTTTGAACCAGGGTTTCTTCATGCGGATCACGTAGCCTTTAAGGTTCAGTACGGGATCGCGAAAACCCTTTTGTTTTATTTTTGGACCGAGTTCGAGCCGCGGGCGAGAACTGAGAATGTGGAGGGAATTTTGTTGAGGATTTTTTTTCTTTTTCCGACGCCATCTGTCGGTATTTGCAAAGGAAATGATAGTGTGCAAATATAGCGGGATATTAGTGTTAGAATATTTCGGCAAAAGAGTATTTTATTCGATGCTTTTGGGTGTCGAGTAGCAGCTTCCTCCAGCAACAGCACCTGTATCCTTCGGGATGGCTTTTAAAGAGGTACAATCAAGGACTTTGGCCGTTGTACACTTTGCCGACTAAATTCTTTGCACAGCTCCCGATAAGCTAGTCATGCCCACATTTTGTTTCCCCCAATCAGGGTCTAAGGCTAAGTGGTCAACAATTTTGTCGGCAAAGTGTACTACCGCAAAAAGCCTTGATTGTACATCACACAAAAAAATTCCTGTATCGTGGGTACAATTTACAAACATAGGTTTACACATTTTTTACAATTTAAAAAATATTGTTTATCTATGTGATTATGTTAGTTCAACCTGCACCAGGCCAGCGTGGTGGACTTAGGCCTAACCCTTCTCATTCTGAAAAGAGGCCCGTACCCAGCAGTGGGACAGTAATGGGCTGGATTTATTAATTTATTTTATATAAGATTACCATAACTATCAAAATTATCATACCCGCATACTACGACAGTATGAAATTTTGGCAAGCTTGAAAGCTAAGGAGTACCCAATATAAAATAAGTACTTATTTCTTTTATCCTCAATGTTAACAAACCCTGACATAGGCCACTTGTTGCGGCATTAACATAATGCTGTACTTAATTCTGACCATCTACATTGACCTTCCTCACCCCCTGATTGCCTTACATTAATTATGTGGTGAGGGAGTATTGTATCGTGTTGAAGGGATCAAGTTACACTGGTGTTTTGTGTTAATTAAATGAAGGTTTGATTTATTTATGAGTATACGTGTCTTGTTCAGCTTGATGTTGATGTGTTAATTAATTAGTGTAACCGTAGACATATGTCATGTTTTTATTTTATATTTAAATATTATTAACGATGTTGATCGCTGTAGCGGCGTGTGCGATCGAAATTTCCGTGTGCCCAGCTATCGAAATTTCCTTCGACCTTTGTCAAAATTGATTGATTTTCAATAGGTAATGGCGTCATTACGTCATTAGTTACAATATTCCAGGAGGTACCATAAATGCGCGCATAAATGGGGGCGGGAACATAATGTTAAAAAATAAAAATAAAAAAAGTCTATCGTGGATACAGTGACACCACGTTATCCGTGAACAGAGTGATGGCGCTGTTGGCTAAGAAAAAGCATTTTTGACAAGACTTCAACTGTCAAATCGTATGAATTTGTTGTAGTTCCATTTTCTGCCACTTCACAGATAAGTTGGTAGTACTGTACCAGCGCATGTTTGCTATCGGCACACGATGAAACAATTCTCTATGAAAATGTGTAGTGTTGCCAGCTCAGCCCAAACAATCGTAAGAGGAAAATATGACCGGGAATATTAATGTGTAATAAAAAATAAATCATTTAATTTATAGGGTAACTTTTACCCTTAGCAGTTAAACCATTTTCATTAGCCTCATCTTGTAAATTATTAGAACACTATTAAAATTCAAGTCGTTTCAGAAACGTATTTCATGAAAAAGTGTAATTAGTGAAAGACATTACCGCGCAGGCGCGAGTCATTAGTGCATTTTAGTTCATTATTCTTCTTCGGTATAAAAAGTTTCTCGTGCCGGTGTACAGATTAGCTAATAAGCAATTTTCTTATCGGAGCTGACTATCAAACGTGCGCCGTACATACTCGGGCGGGACCCTAATTACTTAAAAATCACCTGACAGAGATCCGACAACCACGCGACAGCAGACGGAGCGTGATCGGTCGCGAATTGTGAAACAAGTTCGTAATAAGTATGGTAGTCGTCCGTCTGTGGCTACTTGTCGCATTTGCAGCGCCAAGTATGCACGTTTTAGTTCCTTTATTGTCCGCTAGAGGGTGAACCCGTAACCGGTAGCTTTCGCGTCGCTATTGGCAAATACGTAAAACCAAAATGATGTTTGACAGCAGCTACCGCGCGATTTACGTCTGTCGCAAACTATCTGCTGCATCGGTAATTAGTGGGCGGGTTCATTCCATGGATCCCCTTGTGATACTAACAATCAATGTCATTCAGTACTACGATTAAAAGCTATGCGCCTCGGCAATCTCCGCCTGTCTTCGGAAATGCGAATAATAATAATTAGTGATTAATATACTATTAGGTACTACTCTTTTATTATATTTTCAAATGATTTTATATTTTTTTTGTAAAATATTTATATATTTAAAAAAGTATGTAAATAATTGAATAAAGGAAATAGTGATAATAAATAGTATATTGGTGAATTTTAAATAATATGCTCTTTGGAGCACATTTAACATTCGCCAATTATTTAACTTTTGCTGTTGCACACTGTTTCAAAAGCGCGTATTTTTTTAAATTAAAATTAATTTAGCTCTATATCACTCAAGATAGGGTAGGTTTCTATACGTGAAAGAATTTTTAGAATCGCTTCAGTAGTTCCAGATTTTACCCTCCACATACAAACAAACAAATTCTAAACAAATAATACCTCTTTTTCATAATAATTATTAGTTGTTGCCATACTATGCCATCCACAACCACAGCATAAGGCGGCCTCATAATAAATGACACAATATGTTGTCTCTGCAATGTTATAATTTATTATAACCTCACAAGTTCCTTGTTATATTTTTCTTATATCGCTTCATATTTCATAAACGAGGTCTCTGGATATAAATAGACTAAGCTACACCACTTTACTGTGGGTAGGGTAGCAGTGCACACGATTAGTTGCTCTTCGTATACCGGAAAATTTGTTTTATCGTCCTAGAAGGCTAGATATAGTAAATAAAAATGTTTTATTGGCACAGAAATACATAGTCACACAGCAATGGGCTCTTGACCTCCAAACTAAGTAAAAACTTGTAATATGGAAGTCAAGGAGTTCTCTCTCGTATTATAATAAATCTAAAATTATGATAAAACATGATGGCAGAGAAAAAAAAAGATACAAAAACGAAAGTATTAATAAATAACTACAATCTAAATCAATTATGTGTAGTGTGAGGTTGTGTGTATGGAAAATGGGGTGTGTTTATGTGTAAGAGGGTAGTATTAGGGTTGTCAACCGTACCTACTCTATATATAGTATTGTGTTCTGTATATTGTATTGTTTTATGTAGTTGTACGTGTACTTTATAATCTATAACAATAATGTACGCTAAAATACTCTATTTACATTAAAGGTGAACCGAATCGAATTTGCAGATAGTCTCGTGTACCTATCCGCATCGAACTCGTCGTACGCGTCGAACGACCAGTGTTGTCCGAATCGCAGAATTGTTGGGGCAGAATGCGGATGACGCGATCAGCATCGGGCCGCCCGCGCCGCTCGCACCGTACGCACTGAATCTGATGACGTCATTCGCAAATGCGTGTGTAATCGGTATGACGGCATTATACTGAGCGCGGCACGTACCTATGGCGTGATTAGGTGCTCGAGGTTGCATATAAATGTTCATTTCTTTTACGAGAAAGAAAAAAAGAAAGAAAATTGTATTTATTTGACACAGCACAAAAGCGATTTTAAAGATAACTTAACAGAAAAATAAAATATAAAACAAAAATAAAATGCAGCTAAACATGTTTTATTCTAAAGAAAAACAATGTTACACCGCTACAATTTCTTAACTTGGCCAGCAATAGGGTGTCTCCATAAAATCGTCGAGGCGCAGCACTTTGAATAACGAAGGCGTTGCTAAAAATACACTTCTTTGGTACTTTAGTACCGCAGCCGGTGCCACGGTGTTGTTTTAGTACCTCAAAGCAAGATTATCTTCTTAGTAGCACTGTAATGTATGGAGACATTTGCAGATTGGAAGCTGGGCTGATGTAGGTGTTTGAATAAATAGGTATATGTTTTTAATCCCCCACAAAAATGAGGGGGTTATAAGTTTGTAGTTTGTATCTGTGTGTTTGTGTGTGCGTAGCTCCAAAACGGATGAAAAAATTGAAAGCTAGTTTAACCAGAGGCCCAATTCTCGTAATTAAAAATGTTCAAAATATAGTTCGGATCTCATTCCGATCTACTACCAATGTCATAAATGTCACAAATGGTATTCTCCTACCCTCAAAAACAACGTCAAACGTGACATTATATTGTAATGAGATCGAAAGTTGAATAAAAGGCAAATCGGTATTCTGCTAACATTTTGAACTGACACAGATAATAAAATTGACACTCTCGTCTATACACAAACGTCAAAAATGAGATTGAAATGAGTTTGTAAGAAGATTGAATCCAAATCATACTGGAATCGGACTGAACTTTAAGAGGAGTAGAATACATGACTTTTTGTCAATTCATAATATAATCTCAGTTCGGTCAACTTTCAGTCATATTATAAATGAATTACGAGAATTGGGCTTCAGGATGGTTCTTAGCTATGTTTTATGAAAATCTGTTCAGTTGTTCAAAAGATACAGCTCTTTTTCTAGTTGGTTAGGTTATTCTTATACTATAGCGTCGTTTTGTAAAGTTATTTTCTTAATATAGTCTTTGTAGTTTTGAAGGTCGAGCGAAGATGTGGAGAAGCACGAGAGATTGTCTTTACTAGGATGGACAGAATCCTATCCTAGTTAATACTATAAATGTGAAAGTTTGGATGTTTTGTGGATGTAATTCGGCGCACAGGTAGACCATGACTTGGATTTACACAAGGATAGGTACTTTATATACGGGTAAATGAAGTAGTTCCCCTAGGAAGCAATACTAAAACATTATAAAAAAAATCTTAGAAAACTTAACATCTTCTGAAGTCCGACCTTTAATTCTTCAATGCACCGATTAATAAAATGAATAAGTAAAATCGGTTCACAATTGGCGAATATATCGCGTTAAACAAATAGACAAAAAAAATACAGTCGAATTAAGAACCTCCTCCTTTTTTGAAGTCGGTTATAAAGATACTACTTTACCAATCTACTCGCGATTCAATTAAAACAAACTAACAACTAACAAGTGAAGCTGTTACCCGTTAGTATCGTCATAAGGAGATACGACCGGAGCTGTAATACGGATTAGTCAACGTTGCATTGCTGTTTGCAAGAATATTAGTGCAACACCCTGTAAAGGTTGTTTTAGAAAGTTTTAGTTTTTCTAGTTTTTCATTGACATAGAAAAAATAAAAGGAAAGTACAATGTATTTTTTTGACACAGCACAAAAAAGATTTTAAAGATTTATACTTAGCAGAAAAATAAAAATAAAAACATGTAAAACTAAAATTAAAATATAATATTTAAACTAATATTATAAAGAGAAAATATTTGATTTTTTTGTATGTTTGTTTATTTGTTTATTATTAGTATTAGTATTGATAACAAATACGTGGTTTCATTTATTGTCGTAACGTCGTCACCACCCTGTATATTAATACGTGAAGAGAATACTTTTGTAACCGTTTTGCGCGCACGGAGGAGTGTGAAATTTGGCATAGTTAAAGTTTATATGGAGACGGATTGCAGACAGCTAAAATTACGGTCGAATTTTGACAACTGGGCGACCACTACACATGCTGATAATTATTTGTAGTAATATGTTTTCTGTTTTTTAATCGATACAAAATATCGATAAGTTTAAAGCATGAGACAACTGGATAGCTATATAAAATCTACTTGACTTTACTAAGTCTTTGTGTAAGTTGCCCAAGGTACTTGTGGACTTTACACAGGGTGGGTCTTACCGTGAAGAAAGAAAAAAAGTAAATATCTGTTAAGTTGAGAAAATTGTTTAGCGTTTTATAAGCGTATCATATTTAGAATTTAATAATTTTTAAATCACGTCCAATATTTTACACTTGACGAGACACAATAAAAGTTTTATTGTTATCACGTTTATAGACGTTCAGTGTTTCGAAAAGTGTTAAGTGAAGAAGAAACATGTAATTATTAAGTTTATAAAACGATGCATCAATGTGTAATTACAATTGCATGACTGGCTTGTAAAGAATATCAGCAGTTGAGCATGCCTCGCGCTGTTAACTACTATGCTGAGTTCAAGACCTTTTTGTCTTTTACCTTCTTTGTATCTCCTTGCTACCTATGTAATTTGAAAGACAAATAAAAATCTTCTATTCTATTCTATTCTAATTAAGACAATCATTGAAAATATTTTAAAAGACTTTAACCGTAAGTTTTAAATTCTGAAAGCAGACAATAAAAAGCACAAAACTATTTCCAAAATGCAGCCTTATAATAATTAAATACTTATCTACGTCTAAATATACGCACCCAACTTCCCACTCGCAGCTAAAGCGAGGGCATTCAATGCCGCGCACTCAGCAGTTCGAGCTTAGTGCAGTAGGAGCGAGTCGAATCGTTTAGAAACAACGTATCACGGATTTGCACTGCAACGTCGAATTTCAAAATTCGAACCGGCTTGCAAACGTCAATTCCCGTTTTAGCTTCGAAATATAAAAAATCTTTTTAAATCTTGGTTGGCTGTCACGTTTAGTTAAACCGGATAGTTATAGGAAGTTTTTATATTCCCAAAATTGGTTGTGACGTGAAAAATCTGCTTTTCTCCAACAATTTTGGATTCGGTTTTAGACCTAACCAGAATATGCTGCTGAAATATCAGTATTTAACAGATCGCTAAAACCACTTATTGGCATCCGTTACCCTGCAGGATATATAGCATCACACCTTTAGTCCTCCAGCGGTTAGGCAGATGACTACGTACATCCACATTTCACCAATGCTATTATTAAGTCCTGTCGAATCCCAAATTAAAAGGTACCAGTATTAACAGTAATAAAAAACAAACATCATCCGTATTTAACTCAGGCTGTCATCCGCGCCATTTCTTCCAATAAAGCATGCAATTCCGCCTACCTCTTAAAAGGGTGGGTGTGATTAAGCTATTCAGATGAGACCCTCCCACTGGGTCGGCAAACACATTACCTATGCTAATGGCGACCGACGTGTGTGTACACGGTCTAAGCCGCCCAACCGCCAGTGTGTCCACTGGCCAATTTTGTGATTTTGTAAATGGAATGCGGGTTATTATGTGCATTTTTATTTCTTAATTGTTGGAATGATTAGGGAATATAATGTATGTTCAGTAACGCTTGGCTCTCGTGCTTGGTCTGAGTTCGAATTCATGCAGAATCTGCTTATAACTTTCGTTAACTGTGAAGCAAAATATCATGACGATATGTGGGTATAGTCAATCAAGACGCACTAAGCCAGCGGGGTGAAGCCTTAATCCTTCTCATTCTAAGATATATTTGGCCTTAGAAAGAAGAAAAAGAAAGATTTATTTTTTCACTCATTACACCAAAAACCTGTAATTTGACATTATTATGATAATACTGATCGATCGGAATTATTTCGAGAGTGAGGGAGCAGTACATTCCCCTTTTCAATCTATTTAACTCGTTTAGAAATTCAATTCCCCCGACATAGCCACGTCATGACACGTCTATCTAAAGATAATTACGTGTAGACACGTCGCGTGGGTATACCGGTGTAATCCAGTTATCTCCGGGTTAACAATAACGCGCGTGAGCCGGTTATTTGCATATAACGTCAAAGTGACGTAATGGGATAGACGTCAATTTATATTAGCTTCAGACAATAATTATGGATTAATTTTGTTAGTTTATGAATCATTTTTTTTAACCAAATACATTTCTGATAACTTATTTCGCATACCTTCCAATTTCCCTGATAGTAGGATCTGGCGATTGAGAATAAGTTCAATAAAACAAAATGTTAATTTTGTTCGCGTACGTATATTGACGTTGGTAATCCATTACTGGACGGCGAGGCTGATATGATGGCGTTATATTAATAAAAGTTTAAAAGCCTTTTTCCATTCCATTTTGTAGTTCATAATTATAGGTCACCAATGCACACAGCAGAGTAACCGCTATAAATATCTTTTACAAAACTTGTGTCCTAATAAAAATGTATTGTGTCCATTATTGTAATGTAAAAATGTTGTGTGTCCATTTTACTGAAGTAGTGATTATTCTAGGCCCTCATGGGGCAAATCGATATCAAGTATGCCTTTGAGGTTTGACAAAATCTTGAGACGCTGTTGTCATAAATATTTTTTAAGAAGATGAGATGATGTTCATAATGCTGATGCTGTGGTGAGAGCGGTTTATTATTAGAAAACCTCCGGACAAAAGTGAGGCGTGATGGGTCGAATCTAAAAAAGAAAATAAGTGAAGATTTTGTGTTCCTCCGCCATTTTTGAATGGAAAATACCGTGTCGCTAAATACAAGGTCCTATATTTCTAGTCCCGATCCCTAATATGGTCCGATTAAATTGATAACATAATAGATTTCCAGGAACGGGTGGTCAAAGGGTTAAGTTAATCATTATGAACAAGTTTTACTATGGGACCAACACAGAAATTGGGGAAAAAAATGCTGTTCCATACAATAATTGAATATTCAATATTTCTTTATATTCAATATCATTCAATATTCAATAGAGTCTGCAGTTGTGGGGAGGCTTATTAGGCTACATGTTGCCTGATGAAATTTTAATTTAATTTATAATTTATTTTTATAATTAATGAAATAATAATAATAAGAATAATTGATTACTAACATAATTTTTAAGATAATTGTTATTAACAAATTAGGGACAGTAGTCTGAATTAAACGAATTTTACTTTTTTATTTAATATTACTCCACTAAATGTATAGAACGACAGTGTTTTTATTTTCACGATTTCAGGTTTGTTCCCATAGTAAAAGTTGTTTACAATGATGAGTACAATAATCCCTTAAAGGGATCAGGACTAGAAAGGTAGGACTTTTAGTAAAAGTTAAGCTTTTTACCGAACAAGTCTTGTAACACCACAATGTGGTCGGCATGTTAAAGGTCCGACTGAACTTTAAAACAAACAAAGTTGTGGTTTGTCTGACCGGAATATACTGGAATTAAAATATTGGTTTTGATATAATTATTATTTTATATTTTAAAAGTCGATAACCTTTGACCTTTGACGAAGTCACAGATAAAAGTATTGTATTCATATTATTCATAATTAATTTATTTCGTAAAGTCAATTTATATGTCAAAAGATGTGAATTGTAATAAATTTATAATTACCCAGATAAACAGTAATATATAAGGTCTTATTTTAATAATGCAAAATATTTTAAAGCTAGGCTTTATGAATGGTATAGAATTCATTTCAAATATCAAATTAAAGCTGCAGTAGATTCAAAAACGGCGACACGTTGCGTGTGTGTGTCAGAGTAGCCGAGCCCGCCAGGTCATGTGGTCGAGTTCATGACCTTAGGGCCATTCATAATCACAGAGGAATAAAGGCTTTATACAAACGGAAACATAAATCAATTAAATTAATTTTGAAAACTATAAATATTTTAATTTATTTTTTCTAAAAAGAGTCTATGTATGTATCTACGAGTATGTAACCTATAGATAATAATAATTCCAATATAAATTGGAATTATTTTGTATGTATGTGTACCTACCTGTGTAAATTAGTTTTTCTGTAAATATTATGATATTCTAGTAATTACTGTGATTGGAGGATATTCCGTTGTAATAAATAAATAAATAGATTTACCTCCTAAAAGTTTTTGCATTATTAAAATAAGGCCTTATGTAGTAGTATATTACGTCTAAGTAATTACCATTAAAATAATGATTAATTTAAGGTAAACAGTCAGTCAAAATCGACAGTTTAATTATGAATACAATGTCAATTTATGGATGGTAATAATAATAAATTATGTCATTTAAAATAATAGTCGAGCCTGCCACGCATCGCACAAACTATTAGGATAGTCTGAAAGCGTTAAAACTGTAGTTGACTTCTTTTGTTGTTTATGTCTTATCGTTTCTGTGTGCGTAATTTTTATTGATTTTTTTAAATATTATTTTAGTGTTTGTTGGTTTTTGTGATGTCTCAGTTTTATTTCTTTCTTTCTTTAATAAAATATCCACTCCATGTTAACTGGCATCTCGATTGGAATCTCACTATAATATGTCGGTTGATATTAGACCAATTGACATACGATAATAAACGTGTAAGTTAATAACAGGAGCTGTGAACATGACTAGATAACTTAATCGTCAAAAACCCCCGACTTCAACTAGAATAATATTATAGTTTAAAAAAATACTAAAGAAAACGCTTTTGTCACCCAAACTAAACGTGTATGCAAAATTTCAGATCAATCGGAAACCGGGAAGTGGGTCAAATTTAATTTCCAAGATTTTCTTACATAGTTAGTTACAGGTGAAGCTAATAAAAGCGTGTTAAAAAGAGCTGTAATTTTTGAACGGCTGCACATATTTTCATGAAACATAGCTAAGATGATACCCGATTAAACTAGCTTTCAATTAAAAACTCCATTGAAATCGGTCCATCTGTTTTGGAACTACGATGCCACAGACAGACACAGATACACAGATATACCCTAAAAACTTATATAAACATCCCTCTTTTTTGTCAGGGGTTGAAAACACAGAACGCGTTCAATGCGTAGAATCAAAAATTGTTAAAAGAAACTCACATTAGGGCATTAGACCCTTTAACATGGTACATGTAAAATGATTATCAATTCCTCCTTTCTACATGAAGGTTACATTCACATAGGTACTTCATCGGCTTCCATTTCACTAAATAGGCTACTTCATTAAGCTCCCTATTCGGGCCAGTAATATAATAAGCTTTAATATTGTTAAGGTACCTGCGAAATTAAATTAGTTCCATCATATTAAGGGCCCTGTTCGGCAGAGTCCTTAAGAGGCCTATAACATTTCAACTGTGATTTTTCCGTTAAATGGCCAATTTTGGCGTTTTTATTCTGAGAAACTGAAAGTCTTCGACAACGTTGACTTATTGAGTGGTGGAGAATAGTTATTAGTATAGTTTATAGCGGCCTCCCTTTTCGTAATTTTTTCTTATCTATTTATATAAAGCCAAAATTCTGAAGCAAGATTTTCATTAAATACGCGACGGTACATTTTCGAGCTCATGGATTGAACTATTGTAAATAAGCAAATGAAATGAAAAATATATAAAATTATGTCTTAAATAGTCGTATAGTCCATAGTGTCCATAGAATTTTGAAATAGGTATGGAATATCTATAAAAAAATCCATTAAAAACCATAAAACTACAAAAAACGCTCAGAATTAATTGTGAATTCCTCGTTACTACATTATTATTATTATTTAAAAATACCAGATTAAACGTTAGTTCATTAGAAATTAAAATTAAGTATACAATAAAAATAAAATATAAATATTATAATAAACTGCCAAATTGCTATATAATGCGATGCGTCGCCGTGCTTCGTAATCTGTGGGCCGAGCACGAATGTTTTGACGTATAGTAAAGTAAACGTAAGCAAATTTTGATTAAAAAATACGATGAATCTATCGCATTTTTGTTCAATTTTATGCAACAAATGCACTTGTTTCATGAAAATGTAAAAATACTGCATGTATTTCCAAAAAAATATCATGGATTAAACGTGTATTTTTGGTTCTAAAGGGATATGCCCATTCGTTAAGGAGGTTTTGGCCAAGTGGCGTCCACAAATACAGCAAATCATAGGCATTAGGGTTGAAATCATAGAAACAAAATCAACCACAATTTTTTACATAAAACTTGGACAGAATTTTAAAATTGTATGAAAAAAATTCAAGGTTGATATAAAACAAACATGGAGTTGACTGGCAAGCCAGTGTCGTCGTGGTAAGCGGGTACGGAATCCAATGTAAAGCCAAGGTTGTCATCGCCATAATACTAATCAAAGTCATCGGATAGAAAATAGCAAAACCGTGGAGGAAAAATCACAATTCACAAAGCACAACAAACAACCCGCAACAAACAAAATGTTAACTGTCAACACAGACTGTCAATTTCAATTATCATTGACGTAGTGATGGCGATTCGGCATCGATTTATCAAAAACCGATGTTATATAGAGCTATGAATCGATATTTTTAATAAACTTGAACCAGCACTGCATAGATTTTGGAAGACAATCAATAGACATTTATTTTACCTATTCTATGGAAATTAAACGTTTTAATATAGGAAGCGAAACAAAAGAAAAAAGTTTTTCAGAAGATCATTCATTTCTCGATTTATTTGATTTCGATTTTTTGTGACATTTGCCATCACTACTTTTATAAGATTGACATAACGTGCGGAAATGAAGATTGCATCACATGCATAATTGATTGAATGTCTTTTTAATATAAGTTTTTAATTCCCGAGTGTTACACACAAATATATAATAACAATATTTTAGTTACTAAATAAGATATTTTTTTGTATTTTTCACATTGGTGTAACGAACCTGCCTACCTACTGGCCAAGAGTGGGCATTTGCCTTTGGTTACATTTACGTTACTATACGTCAAAACATTCGTGCTCGGCCCACTGAAAACCTAATCTGTCAAAACGCAATTTTGTGATAGGCACCCGAGAGATAATATATAGTACCTATAGGCACCATTAGCTTCTTTATTAACTTATATATTCTTACACAATACCTATGCAGACAACAGAATGAGGTCGATGCGTAAAATATAATTATATTTTTTAAAGGAATTTCTGCACCCACAATAACGTATAACTATCGTCGTAAACGAGCCGGGTAAACACTTTAAATGTCAACCGACCCGACCTTCCGACCGGATGTAGGTGACCGATACGGGCTTATATGAGTAAAGTTGTGCTGTGGTAGATGTGTGCCGTGTCCGGCTTTATTTGAGTTGTGCTAGTTTGAAACAGTGTGTAGGTTGATATAAATTTTGAATTGGTAATGGACTTGGTACAGTCTAACAAAAAGATAAGTTTACAGTCATCCGCGCAAAATTGTGCGAATTGTGTGTTTATTGCGTGTCCCCCACATCCCCGCGGGGTATACGGTATACAGGGTATAAGTGACATCATAACGAAAATTGATACCATGGATTCTATTCTAGAACCCTCAGTGGGAGAAAAAGGTATTGGTCTTTTCAAAAAAATTACTTGCGAATAAACTCGTCAAATTTTTGTAAACTTCGATGCATAATACCAACGGCATAGGGTTCCAAATCATGTACTGAATCCATGGTCTCAGTTTTAGTTACGATTATAAGTATAGATGTCACTTACATCCTGTATATTCTTAATCTAGATTAAATTCCCTATCTATCTAATTATTTCACGAACAGAAAGCTACATTATCCCTGAGTGACATTAATAGGCTATATTTTATTTAGGAAACATGCACACCTTAGTGGGCCTCATAAAGTCCTCGGTGGTGTGTGTTATAGTCCGCCAACCCGCGCCAGGCCAGCGTGGTGGACTAAGGTCTAACCATTCTCATTCTGAGAAGAGGCCCGTGCCCAGCAGTGGGACAGTAATGGGCTGAATTTATTTTATTTACAGTGGAATCTTTCAATTATGATAAAAGCGAGAACAATCGATATAGATTATTCAGATCAAAGTGATTGAAACAGATCAAACAGCTAGCTAATCTGCATAGCGTTTGTATTGAAACAGGATCGCTATTGGACTAATGGAAGTTACAAAGGTTAATGGACAACATCGATGATTCGTTTGCAGAAGTATCGCGATTGAATAATGCCGTAGCAATAACCAGAGCCACACAACAGAGAAGGCCCTGCTAACATTTTGAACTGACATAGATAATAAAATTGATACTGTCGTCTATATATAAACGTCAAAAATGAGATTGAAATGAGTTTGTAACAAGATTGAATTCAAATCATACAGGAATCGGACTGAACTTTAACAGGAGTAGAATACATGACTTTTTGTCAATTCATAATATTTATCTCAGTTCGGTCAACTTTCAGTCATATTATAAATTAAATACGAGAATTGGGCTTCAGCTTGTAACTGCCATGGCAATCTTATTCACAGGCAATTCATTATTATCCTAGTCTTATTTGTATTCACATTGAATTGCATTATTCTCGCAGCTCTTACCACAACATTATACTGATAAAGATTGTAATCTATTATTTATTTGACAAGAGTTACCATGGAGTTTCTTGCCGGTTCTTCTCCATAGGATCTACTATTTGGAACCGTGCACCTAGAGTCTCGACATTTCTTAATTCCCTGTATCTGGTTTATATGAAATAAAGATCTATTCTATTCTAGAGTAACCGCTGTCTTCTGCAGGTCCGTATTCTTGCGGTCAATAGACCAATGGACCACCGCTTTCTATAGCAGAATTCTGCTGTCTGTAGGTCCGTTTTTTTGCGGAGAAGATTTTTTTTACGTGTGTCTCTTACTGGCGCCTCAGGGACTCTTCTCTGCTTAACCGGTGAAGCGGCGAGACGCGTTCTATACAAACAATTTAATAATACTCGACTATTTTGTATGTAACACCTTTTTTTTTTCGCTATCAAGGTTGGTCACTTTGTACAAGTTGTTTATAATATAGGTAGAACGCGTGGTTTAAAGGATTTACACGTTTTTTATTACAACCTGTATGTAAAAAACCCTTTAATCTTCCACTTTTGGAACTTACAACATTAAAAGCTGATAAAAAAAAAACTATTAAGACATTCATATACGACAAAAAAGTTCAATTATAACGCAAATCGAAGAAACGATTCGCAATACATAATTCAAAGCATGTGAAATCAAACAGGTTCCGCCTGTGTACATAAAAAACAATGTGGATGGGATTACTTTGTACCATTCTATCTGTTTGAGGATTTCTATTTGCTGAGTCTAACGATAGTTATGGGAAAAGGAAGAGAATTGATATATAAAAATCTTAAACAGGATTATTGTTATACGTTTATTTAAAAAAAAAAAAAAGAGTGGTGTTATAAGTTTGTAGTGTGTATCTGTGTATTTGTGTATCTGTCTGTGGCATCGTGGCTCCAAAACAGATCGACCGATTTCAATGCATTTTTTCTAATTGAAAGCTAGTTTAATCGGGTATCATCTTAGCTATGTTTCATGAAAATCTGTTCAGCCGTTCAAAAGTTACAGCTCTTTTTCGAGTTGGAGTCGGGGGTTTTTGACGGTTTTAAATAATGTAATAAAATCTTTACTGAACCTTTTTGGTGCAGCCGTGAGGCCCACATGATTGTGGTATATCCTACATATATACTCGTACTTTATATAATATCTATGTGATTTGTGTTTTTTTTTAATTTCCTGTTCTTGTTGTTTTTTGTTTTCTTTTTTATGTTTTCTTTATGCATGTGGTGCATTAATTTTGCATCGAAATCAATTATATTCAATATAATATATAATATAATCCTAATATAATATAATCAATTAAATCAAAATACTGGTTTTGAAAGTATTTTCAAATTATAAGTACTATAATTTATTATAATAAAGTAGCTTTCCATTCATAATGTTCTTTTAAAAACTTTGTATATGATATCTACTTTTGATCTCATACGTACTTTTAGGATATTTCTTTCAATATTTCTAAAGTCACGTATTCAATTTGCCTTTCTATTTTTTTTCCATTCATTGAGTATATTATAGTATGTACATTTCACGGCAATAATCCAAGGTGGGCGCTTTGTCTTACCAACCCTGTAGGTACCTAGAAATAGCTCTTATCTAAAATGTCACTGAATCAATTTGCAATTGAAATAGACATTACTCTACGATACTAGCCATATGGAACAACTCCATCCGAGAGGATACGGGACGACGCGAAATTTGAAAAAAAAAAAAAACCAGAACACATTGCCCGAATTCTATGGTTTATGGTTTAAGACATTTATTTCTCATAAACAGAATATAATTCACTTACAATGAATGAGAAACACTTTAAAGTTATAAGTAGTTCACGAAATATTACTTGCACCGATTCGAACGGCCCAACAATGGAACAAAAATGTAACACAATAATAAGCCGTTCATTCATCGGTGTCAGTAATATTTCACGAACCAATATTATAATCGTTCATGTGGAACGAGAATTATGCATTATAAAATAAATATGCATTATGTCAGAATTATTTCTGTCATAATGCATATTTCCTTGTAAAATTTCATCAAGATCAGTTCAGCCGACGGGCTGTTCGGAAGAACTCCCCCCCATTTGAAACCCATCATTAAGTTGCCTCTAAAATTACTTCTCAAATAATTGCGAAGTAATTTTACAGTCAACTCAGTCAGGTAATTATTTTCAAAAGTTGTCATTTAAGTGACAAATTTTGAAAATAACCTACAATGATGTCGAAAGATCTCTTTCATTAATTTGTCTGAGCATTTATTAATGAAACATTTCCTGCTCCGTTTATTGAAATATACTGTAATCTTTTCAAACCTTTAAATATAATACGGTAAATAAATGAAATACGGTAAGTTAATAAAATATGGCACAAAAATAAAATACGGTAAATACAAACAAAATCCCGTTCATTTACATACTTATATATTATTAACTTTTTTACTTTTATACCGGTGAGGAAAAAGTAATAAAAAATAACAGATTAAACAAACTTGGACAGTTTAAAAGCTTACTGAAGCCTGTTAAGGGATGTGTATAAAAATGGTGGAGGAATGAAAGCTGGCCTGGTTTCGGAAAGATCCCTTTTGAAAGATCGTGTCGCTGTAATTGTGATGACAATGTAAATCCTACTTTTCGCACTGGCGTTATCCTGGTTTATTTCTTTTAAAAACGGCTTAGCTTAATGTTTTGTGTATCTAATTCGTTTGATTTCTTTTCGTAATAATAAATCCAGCCCATTACTGTCCCACTGCTGGGCACGGGCCTCTTCTCAGAATGAGAAGGGTTATGCCTTAGTCCAGTGGCGTGAACAGACATGTCTTACAGGGTAGGCAAAAACAACTTAGTGCTGTATTGTCAAGTTAAATTGTTTGTGAGTAGCCACCTCACCCTGTTATTACAGATATATTAACGTTTGTATTACTTAATACCACTGCCGTAGTCCACCACGTTGACCTGGTGTAGATTGGACTCACACCGTCGAGAACTTTATGGAGCCCTATCAAGTGTTCAGGTTTCCTCACGATGTTTGTCATAATCATCTTCTATTTACTTCTGCCATTAATATTTAGTTTGTGTGTCTATTTGTTCCAGATTCATCTAAGTTCCACATCCACTTTAATTTACCGCCAGGAATAGCTTTCTGTGGCCTTCGTATAAACTTGTTGATTAAAATACGAATGTTTTCAGTGAATATTCAACTAAGAGCCCAGCTTCTAAAGTTTCTATTAAAATAAACCACATAATATATGTATAATAAATGTTGCTTGGAATAATTTTAGTTTTAGCTCGTTTGTGGAATTGGAATGTTTTTACTTCGCGTCGCCATGTTTTTAATGATAAAATTATGTATAGAAGAAATCGTTTTGGGTGTAGTAAAGATTTTGAAATAAACAAGTACGAGTTAAATTTCCAAAATGATACACGGGAACGGGATCGCATTTTGGAAATGTTACTACTCGTTTCTATAGAATTACTGTCTTTCTAGGTTTCCATGAATTCTGAGCGAATACAAGTAAGTTTTCACATTGTCTGAAGCTTTTAAGTATTCGTTTCAAGAAGAACACTTTAAATTTATTGGTGTATAAAAGTAATATTTCACTGTTTTACAGTTTTATGTAAATACTGAGATTAAACTTTGGTTTAAAATAGTTATGTGCCATAACTGTGTAATGGCGCTCAACGTGGGACCAACAGTTTTCAACCGAGTATTAAATTGCTAATTTTATTTCATGTTCCATTACAGTCTGGCTCATTCAGATGATATTCCCTTTCAAAACTAGTGATTCAGTCCCAAAACTTCGAGTTTCGTAGTTAGCTTGGCGCCCCACCGTGGGACCACGGACCGCGATGTAATTTATTATCTTTATTTAGTTTATTCATACAATTACGTCGAGCTGCGCCCGGAGTTGCGTAATGAATAAAGTTTTAACGAGTTTAGTGTTTATTGATACATATTGTGTCGTCACCGGTCGCCATTTTTTGATATGTGTTATAAAATATTGAATATTATGTCATTATGTTGACTTTGAGAAATGAGTAGATATTCTAGATTATTTGCAGAAATCAATTACAAGTTCTAGAAGTTTCTGTTTGCGTAACTTTTATTTGATTTTATGAGAACCTTTTTACATTAACTTATTTGTACATCAAATATATTCGCTGGACCTTATCTATTACTTAGGCCCTGGGAGCTACGAATCTTAAATTGGATTAATCCTGCAAAAAAATTAGAACATCGTCTACGAAGCCGGAAATCATAAAAATTCGTACTTAAAGTCTTTAGATTGTAAAACTTAATTAATTTCTGCCGCCATCGACACAACGGTTCACCTTTTCTGTAATTAATGGAATTGCGTATAAAATAAAAGGGGCCGCGTTTCTGAAAGTCTTCAGACCTATTTGGTTCGTACAAAGTGTCCGAATATTTTTTTGTTATATAAATCCTCGGCAATTACCGAGAATAGATGTATAATATTCCATTGTATAGCGGAAAATTGTAACCTATCATAACATACAATGATAAAGAGTGAAATTTCCATTATTTCGAATACCATGAGTAATAGGCAACTTTTAGAATTTATGATCCAAACAACCAACTATTGGATGAGCATATTTTACTAGCTACAAAAAAATCTTATCGGCTTGAGACTATTCCGAGTCAAAGTTCACGTGTTTCTCATTCTGTGCTCAACGAATCACTACTTATCTCTACCAGAGACTGACACGTTATTTTCTTAGAAAAAAAAAAACAAATTACCCGCAACTTACCGCACCAATAAGCAATAAAAACATCTCGAGAACGCCCGAGAACAGGCGGGAAGGCGGGGGGACGCCAGGGTAGGGCTGGCACTTTTTATAACAATATAGTATTTTTAACTCGAGTATCGAAAATATAAGATCAGAAAAATAAACGTGTTTTTTTTTATCTATGAATCAGGCCTAATTTATTTATTTAGTATTAGAGAGACCAACAGCAAATAACAATAATAATAATGACAAGATAAGTTGCAACCAGCCAATAACAGGTCTCCACGAATAAACAACTGAATACAGTAATGTAGGTACATGGATACCAGGGTAGAAAAATCTAATAATGTAAGTGTTGCAATTATTGTTCACACTAATCTCTACTTAAGACCGCCTTTGTACATTGTACATGAAGCATTTTAAATAAAAAAATAGTATAAAATAAAGTCGCTTTCCACGTCTGTATGTCTGTCTGTATATCCGCTAACTCCTCGTAAACCACGCAACGGATTTTAATGCGGTTTTCACCATCAGTTAATAATACTTTGATATTTGATGTAAGGATAGTAGAGAAATTGCTTCCGTGGCCAGCCGGGGGACAGGTCGCTAGTTTCTTAAACAAATGAATTTGCTCATCATGAAAATACCCGCAAGGCAAAACCCTCTCCAAGTGTCCAACATCTGGTGTACCCTAGGTAGTCAGCACTGGTATGCCCAAACTGACTGGCCAATCTTTTAATTACGGCCATGACCGAGTTTCATGATGATACGAGACAAGATGACTATAAAAATAACATAGCAGTTTTGCTTTTTATATTTTTTTAGAATGATTTTAGTACCCCCTTAATTTTATTAGGGCAACAAATAGGTACAATAACAGTTTAAAAAAATGGATAAAAAATATCTATTTGTTTTATTTGTACAACTAACTTCTTGTTTGTTGTACTTTGTTCTCTTATTTAAGTATTCTGTTTTTAACCCCCGATAAAAAAGAGGGGTGTTCTAAGTTTGTAGTGTGGATCTATGTATCTGTGGAGCTGTGTATCTATCTGTGGCATCATAGCTCCAAAACGGATGGACAGATTTCAATATAGTTTTTTTAATTGAAAGATAGTTTAATCGGGTATCATCTAGCCATGTTTCATGAAAATCTGTTCAGCCGTTCAAAAGTTACAACTCTTTTTCTAGTAGGACTTGAGGGTTTTTGACGGTTAGGTTATATGTGTATAAACTATTAAATAAATAAATAATTATTTTATTTTATTCAAAAATTCTATAATAATAATGATGTTGAGGCAGCCCTATGCTAGGGTATCACAGGAGTATGAAGGGCAGGGGAGGGGACAGACCGCTTATTTCATGCACCTTTTAAAACGTGGGCGTATAACGTTTCATTCATTGCGCGAACACTTATAAAGAAATTCGTTATTTTAAGAATGAAGTGTTTTATATGCCTAAGTGAAATGATAAGAGAAATATTGTAAATAAAATAGATATGGATTTATTCTGTTTTTTTTTTGCAGTAGGTACTGTTTTTATTATTATTTCTTTTGTTTTTTGGTGATCAATAATTATCAATATGAAAATTAAAATGTCAATTTAGGATTGTTGTTTTACCATTATTTTCCATACATTAACTTTAGGCACAGGTGAGTGCGTTATTAAGTTTCATGTTTTATGGAGCCTATTGTCATTCACCGAGCAAATTTCAAAACAATGGGGTGAGTACTCAAAAATAAATCTTGAAACACAATAATATCAGAACTGGGAAGCGAACCCGGGTTCTTACATTCAGAAGTTGCACTTGCGTATTGATGTAGAGCATTAAAACACCATTTTTATTTTTCTGCAAAATAAAGTAACAATATTCAGGATATGGCAAAAGAAGACACGCTTCAGTGACCTTTAAAAAGCACCCAATATAGGTATTTTTTCGTGTGTGTATCTCCTAAACGAGTATATTTGTGCACTCCACTACCGCCACAATATATGGCAACACTGTATCCGGGCCCTCGTTTGGGCCTTTATTTGAATATTTTACCGTCGCAACACCGATTCTATTCGATATTAAGAGTCCATTTTTATGTTCTTACATTATATTGCAAATATGGTTTCTTTTTATGATTCGTTTATTTCGAGTATGTAAATATGTTTATGCAAAATGTGCCAATGTATGAAATCAATAAAAGATACGTAATATTTGGGTACACTTAGATAAAAAGCATAACACCATATTTTGATACTTGAAAGCTTTATTTAAAAACGAGTAACTGACAATAACACGTCCGTAAAATTTAGTTCAAGGATTCGATGCCAAGCGTGTAGAATAACTGCTACGACCGCGAAGCAGACGTAGCCTCGCGTCTACGTCTCATACGTCGCAGCAGACGTAGCTTCCCGTCTACGACACCTACGTCGTAGCAGACGTAGCTTCGCGTCTACGTCACTTACATCGTAGCAAACAGTCTCGAGTCTACGACACCTAAGTCGTAGCGGACGTAGCCTCGCGTCTACATCACTTATGTAGCAGATGTAGCCTCGCGTCTGTCTCCCACGTCATAGCAGACGTAGCCCCGCATCTACGTCACTTACGTTGTAGCATACGTAGCCTCACGTCTACGTCACTTACGTCGTAGCTGACGTAGGCTTGCTTCTACGACACCTACGTCGTAGCAGACGTAGACTCGCGTCTTTGTCACTTACGTCGTAGCATACGTAAGCCTTGCGTCTACGTCACCTACGTCGTAGCAAAAGCCCAGTTTGGTGATAGTAGAAAGCTAATAGAAAAACCGCACGAACATAACGATAAGCATGTATTAGACTGGATAAAAATAGAGTTTGTAACTTCCAAACCAACCCTTAAACAGACTTTGTTGGCGGAACTTTAAGATTGAATACTAAAGCTCAAGTTGAGTCAGCAAAATCAATATTGATCGTGATTTTTATCGTACTTTATTAGAAGTCTTGGACTATAGTGCGGCCGTCGAGAGAATTCGTTTCTGACATCTGTCAAATATAGTGGATTCTGGCTCCTAAGATACAGGCGGACGCCTAGTTTGGGGACCGCCGTCTATCAATATCACAACAATTGTGTTAAATTACAAGTTTTTAAGACGCTTTTATTAGCTTCACCTGTAACTAACTATGTAAGAAAATCTTGTGATTCAGTCAGTATTGGGATACACATTAAAACAAAACTAAAATTCGTCTTAGTATGGGACACGCATATAACTTACTAACGCAAGCCATAAAAATCAAAATTTTGTTTTGAAGTGAATTTTATTACATGTTGCATTAGGGAACGGACACTGAATCACTCAGCAAATTTGCGCACTAAATAAAATATCCTGTATATTATAAAGGACAGCTGATGACTTCTAATGGACATAACATCACGTACGTCAAGTAATATAAACCCAATCTGTTTGCGCCCTAATTCCTGAATGTAATTAGACGGCAGGCCTGCAAAAAAATTGTCCACATTTCTTCAAACATTCTACCTTCCCTCATGACCTTCACATAACACTGGCTCGTTTTCTCACAGCAACAGCATTGTGGTCCTGATTAATAGAAGCGCTGTATTCAAAGAATCTGAGGACGCGTGGGTTCACAATTTGAGAGGTGTTGGATTACATTCCTCTGTTAATTGCTGGGTGCCAGCACAAATGAGAACTTTTGGTTTGCCTTTGAAATATGCGGTGATCATGTTTCGTAGTGCAAGTTATGAAAATTACACTCGGATGCAATGAAGCCGGCTCACCAACATAATAAACCTTAATATCTCGGAAACTAGGAATGAGAGCTTATTTAAATAAAAAGTATTTTATAGACTTATTTAATACTACTCAAATAATATGCTGAGGGATGATGATTTTATGCAAAGAACTCCCAAAATATAACAGAATGGGTAGCAACCCTTAATGCCCCAAAATTTTGCACAGCCCTGTATAAGTAAGTAAGTTCGGTGTATGTTAATGATGTTAGGCTTTACTTCCTAATATTTAAACCTTCCTTTCTATCCTTCTCAGCTCTCCTTTGGTTTGCAAACATTATCCTTAGATACATCTCGAACATTGACAGTCCGTAAGACAAGACCATTAAACTTTCTACTTTCAAGATTTTCTTGAATACAATGGAAATTCTCAACTAAATGAGAAACTTGCGGTGGAACCTCATCTATCTGAACGACAGTCGGTTAAGTTGCGCAGTTAAGTGAAGAACTTGAAATGCAAGCTGTAGTGAAAGACAAAGTGATTACTTTGCCAATTGTTAAAATGCAATTAGTATTTAAAAGTTTCGTAAGTTTCGTTATTTGCAAGTTGTCTTGTTGTCTTGTTTAATCTAAGTACAGCTGTTTTATGTTAAGTAGATTTTGAAAACAAGTCGGATTTATCTTGCCATATGGTGTCTGAAGACATTAAGACTGGTAGTTAAATTAACTTTTAAATTAGGAATACGCAAAGGTATTTTTTGGTTCACTCAAAGTTTTTCTATTAAGTTATTAGCTATGATAGCTATGTCAAAGAAGATCCAAGTCAGGAATGTAAGCAAAAATGTCTTCACAGAAAATTACTATTCAGAAAAGTATCAGAAAAAGTCAGAAAGTATTCAGAAAGTAGTCAGAAAAGTATTCTTGGCAGCCATATTTGCGGCCTGAATCAATGAGTTATTGAAATGATTGAGAAACAAATCAATAATTTAATCAAATTCAATCTATAATTCAATCGCCTTTATCTTGAATGTATGTAATTTTGGAGCGGAACGGGCCAACAAAGTAGCAATTTTTCTCTATATAATGGCGCCCTAACGTGGGACTACCCGCCTTACCCTAATGAAACAATTTTAATACAATACCCTCATGTTGCTTCATTATATTGTGTTTATAACGTAACTTATCTCTGCTAAAGTCAACTTATAAGAAAATATTTTAAGCATCTCAGACCAGGCTTTGAATCTGGCGCCCACCGAGGGACTCCATCGTTTACCATTTTTACGGAATAAAACGCTGTCTTCTTGCAACGGTTTAAAAGAACCTTTTACCAAAGAGGATTAAGCGTCTTTATACGAGTAGCGGAAATAATGACTTGCTACTTTCTTTTCAAGTACTTTCCGAAGAATTGTTAAGTAGGTTTTTCAACCTTTAGCCTTTCAGGATAATCCAATAGAAAACAATTTATTTGATTTGTCACAAAACTGATGTAATGCCATTTATTCGTTTTTTAAATCACTGTTTAAGACGAGTTTCTTTTTTATCACTTTATGTCAATTATTTTTTTAAAGGACTGTATATACGTAGGTGACATTTTGTTCACTTTATCGCTTATTAGAGCGGTTGGCTTGAAATAAATGTGAACGTGCGTGTCATTGCACAAAATATATATATAAATACTAAAATAATATAGATTATCTTCAAACGTAATGACATGTAAATAGAGCTGCCATACGAGAGAAATTAACGAGATTTGATTTTAGAACTTTGGAATAATTTATATAAATAAGACTGCGCTGGTCAACCAGTTTTTTTTACCAATTTACTCGATAGTCATTACCGAATATTAAATTGTACGTATAGTAGAAGTAGGTATTTTAATCCCATACTATTTTCATATGATCATATTAAATGCTTTGAGCGCGACTTAAACAAGAAAGAAATACCCTCCCACTTGTCGATTTTTATCCAATAAAATACCAGAGATTTTCTTATTGAAAATGTCAAAACACAATTTCTACGCTTACATTACGATTGAAACGATACGAATTATTATGAGATTCTATTTCAAGAATCTTCGGGTCTATTGACTGAGTGAGCCCAAACGAAATTTAGTTAGAGATTTTGTGAGTTAATATCTAAATTCAACTGAGATAGAACCAAATACACAACACAGGTTTAGGTATAAATAAACGTTGATAGATAAATAATATATAATTATGTTGATGATTTTAAAGTACTTTCAAGGGCTGTCTTCACGGTAAACGGCGATGGGCTTTTTCAAACGTAAAATAGTCAAAAAGAGGGTAGATTACATAAACTGAACCCAAAACAAAATTAACTTTCTTTTTCATCTAATTGTGTAAAACAGTCTCAAAATCTACTTTGAAACGATCAATCACTTAAACAGATGCTTGGCTGATTAAAATTTAATTTAAAAGTGGTAGAACTAGTCCTGTCTCTTTCCCTCAAACGCTATGTCGGTTGGTAGAGTGAAAGGGAAGGTGTGGGTTATTTTCTGAGTGCAGGTGTAAGAAACTCATCAAGGGTTTAATTCTGTTTCAGATGAGCGTAAGTAGACAACTTTAATGTTTCTATGGTGTTATGGTTTGGGTTTTTATGTATATGCAGAACGGAAGCTAGATATGGTAAGTATAAACACATTATGACGCGGATGTGCAAAAAAACAACAAAATTGAGTTTTTGCCTATTATTTGCTATAATCACGGCTACCTACAGTCACGAAAACGCAATTTTGATTGATTTAATACACCCGCGTTCATTCAAGTCAAGTCAATGATTTTTATTTCAACTGGGCCTTTGCAGGCACTTTCAAAACGTCGTGATTCTAGGTGCACGGTTCCAAGTGCGTTGGTCCTGGAGAAGATACCGGCAAGAAACTCCGTGGATACCCTTTTCATAAAATAAGTTTACAATAGTATCTAGGGCCACGGAAGTGGCCCCGGCTAAAATTCGACCTGAATTTACACAATATTACAAAAAAAGAAGAACAGCATAGATCATAAGTACCACTATAATTTAAACAATACTAGTTATAGGTATGTACATAACACTCAAGCCACCCAATTAAGAATACAAGGGAAGCGTCATTAAAATTAGCTTGTGAAGACAGTTAGCAGCGGGTCACCAGGGAAGCCACATGTGCAGAAGATAATCACTTCCATACGTCTCTATCGTCAACATAGTCTTTGATCTTGTAATAGGCTTACCTTATGAGGCCAAGTTTAACACGAGTTTTAAACTTTTTATCAGTAAGATTGGTAACATTACCAATGTTAGTTAGTCGGTATGGGTCTATAATGACGCTATGATGTCCGATCCTTGCGGTTAGTCTTATAAAATATTTTTAGTGTAGTTTACACGAAGGATGACAAACTACAGTAAACAAGCTTATGCTACTGTATCCAACGTCAGGTGTGACGGTTAATTCTATCATTTGCTATATGAAAACACAAATTTAACAGGTACAATATTCAAATAAACAGTCAAAGACAAACTACATAATTATTATGTAAACTTTTCTACAATAAAGAAAATTGACTCAACAGAATATAGCTGACAAGTTATCTGCTACGAAAGCGTAGCTGGCGTAGCCATTATACACGTCATTGACTTCAACTACGTCTAGCAACAGTCCCATCCATTTGGCGTATTCTCATTTACTCCAAAATTTTGTTCTCACTGGCTCCAAAATTAAAAATTAATTTTAATGAATACATATATATAAAATCGTTCCCATGAGCTCCAAAGATTTTAAAGTATTTAACAATATTTATATTATACAACTGAAGCCGATGGGAACAATATAGGTGGATATTATTATTACTTTCTACAAATCTTGGATCTTTTGAAAGAAGAAAGAAAGAAAGAAAATCAATTTATTTTTTGCACACAGGACACCGAGCATGCACACAAAACAAACATAAAAAATAAAAAATAAACCAGAAAATTACATAAAATAAAAACAAAATTTTGGGAATTAATGTATGAAAAATTTATTTCCAAAGTTGGAGTAACTGGAAATAAGCCATCCATTTATCTACATAATATAATATTATACATATATAATCATTCCTTTGTTTCGAACAATAATCTAGAATAATGGGAATTATGCATAAGTCTTGTAACTGCCATGGCATTCTTATTAAAAGGAAAATTCATTATTATTTTTTAGAATAGAATACATCTTTATTTCATGTAAACCAGATACAGGCACTTATGAAATGTCGAGACTCTAGGTGCACGGTTCCAAATAGTAGATCCTATGGAGAAGAACCGGCAAGATTATTATCCTATACCATTTATTTTTAAATTACATTATTCTCGCATCTCTTACCACATCATTGTACTAATCGAGATTGGAATCTGTTATTTTAAAAGAGTTTCCGCGGAGTTTCTTGCCGGTTCTTCTCCATAGGGTCTACTATTTGGAACCGCGCACCTAGAGTCTCTACATTTCATAAGTGCCTGTATTTGGTTTACATGAAATAAAGATCTATTCTATACTAAGATGCAATATTATTCATAACATTACTAAATATAATGAACGTTTTCCTCTATTACGATCTCATTTCTGTCCTAAACCACATTACCACAAACATACCTAGTGATTAGTAAGTGTATAGTTTCATTAGTTAGCCGGTTGAAAGCACTTACGTTAACCAAAATGTGGTTAATTCTTGTCTAAAGCGGTCAAAGGTAAATTCGCTTCGTTGTTACCTAAATAACTATAATAATAAACACGGTTAGTTGGATAGGATTACAAAGTTGAAAGGAGATTATTGTACTCATCATTATGAACAACTTTTACTGTGGGACGAAAGAAGAAATTGCGAAAAAAAATACTGCTGTTCCATACAAATAATCTAAGTATATATTAATACGAGAAGAGAAAATTTTGTACCCCTTGTTTAAGCATATTGCAAGCACGGAGGAGTTTGAAGCCGGGCTTCCACTGGCAGTAGAGCGGACTCCGTTTAACTCGCAACGGTAAACTTCATACAAGTTCATCCACCAACAAAGAGTCTAGCGGAGAGGACTGAACGAGTAAAACTTGAACTCGTTCTTCATTTATCTATTGCAATGGAAGGGAATTGTTAAAACCATAAACGTATTATTAGTAATAATAAGTTTAAACAATGTGCAGTCTAAAAATAACCTAATGAGTAAACATTCCAATTTTCTATCACTCTCATTCCGATGCCATGGATGCCACATCTAGTTACATTTCTTACTTAAGTCCGTGTTTGCTTGGTTGGTGATGCATTACTAGTTTTTTATTATTGCTTACCCTCTTTGTTTTATATAAAGTAACTTTTGACACAGTTTCTATACGCTCGTTACAATAAGTTTATTTGTAAACATAGTTTCTCAGTAAGCGAATTATTGTTAATTCTTAATGAGACATAATAAAGATCTTAAACCATATTATGGTCAAAACAGTTTCGTTGGAAGGTAAAACCTATTTTAGTTAGTTGGGGCAGACCCCAACTAACTAATAAAATAGGTAATGAGCAAGTAATACCTGGACGGGACGGATTCCGTCCAGCTATTATTTGCTCATTACCCTTTTGCAGTGAAAATCCGTCTTCAATTTGGCATACCTTTAGAAATAAGCAGTTTCTTTGTACATAGTTATCTACCTTTTTTCTTTGTGATGTTGTGTGTCCATAAATACGTAAATATATAATACCTAATAATTATGGCTGGATGCTGCGGCAGCCACCTAACATCATCCTTGAGTGGCCTTTTAGGACACCCACAATTAAATATAGATAACGTAGACATACTTTAGCTAAGAAAAACTAGAAAACTCATTTTCATTGTCCATTTAAAATAAATCTAATTGTTATATTTATCACCTGAAAAAATAAATCTAGATTGAAAAGGCCTCAATGTAAGAACAATGAATTCTATTGTCCTTAGCTTTATTTATATCATTTTTACATCAATGTGGTCGCGGAAAATGTACTGCGCGTGGGCTTAACCGATTGCGTGGGACGTATTGCGTAGTTTCATTTAAGGTCGTTTACGGCTGTCGGACCAAGTATCAAATATATTTGGTTGAGCTTAAGTAGTATCTTATCTTTTCGAATTTATGTGTGGATCGGAATTTGATTATTATTTGTGTAGTGTGAAGGAAAACATCGTGAGAAAACCTATACATCTGAGAGGGCCTCATAAAGTTCTCAAGCGTGCGAGTAGTCCACCAACCCACACTAAGCCAGTGTGGTGGACTAAGGCCTAACCCTACTCATACTGAGAAGAGGCTCGTGCCCAGCACTGGAACTGCAATGGGCTAGATTTAATTTTATTTGACTCATTGTAATAAAGTCAGCTGCGATAAGTTTGTAGATAAGTTAAAAGGGAACTAAGCTAATGTTGTAACTAATACTGGCAACACGTGTGAACGCTCGCTTGGTGTTGGAAACACACGGTGTGATGACGTGAGCGGGCACGTAGCGGTAAAAGCTAATAAAAAATATGATATAATACTAGCGTGCTACTAAGTTATATAGCTACTAGCTATATAACTTGTAAACGAACGAATTAAATATATTGCCATGTTCTCAATTTACGTACGGGTAGACAGAAGTATGCTTCAATAAACCTGTTTTTGGCAATTACAGAGAACTTTCAATAAGGAAGAGATGGGATCAGAGAAGGTCAAAGTCAAAGTAAAAAAATATATTTTTAGGTGCACGGTTCCTAGTGGATTGGTCCTATGGAGATGATGCGGACAAGCAACTCCATGGATACTGTTTTATTTATTATTATTATTTACACAATGTGATGAAAAAAGGAAAAAGAATAACAAAATGCCACCTAAAAATCCAACTAATTATGTAAACAAGGGAAGCGTCATCTAAACTTGCTTATGAAGAATAGAAACAGCGGGGAATCAGGGAAGCCGCATGTGGAGAAGATAAATTAGCTCCACACGTCTGTACCGTCAACATAGTCTTTGGTCTTAATAGGCTTTCCATAAGAGGCCACAGATTTAACATTAGTTTTGAACGAACTATGCTTTATTTATCAGTAAGATCGGTGATACTTTTTGATAGCTTTTTGTAGAAGCGTACACCGTTCCTTAGAAATGATTTATTTGTTTTAGTTAATCTTAATTTAGGGACCACCATCAAGCAACGTAAAGCGATTAAGCTGTTTTATAAATGTTCCAAAACTGTGCTCTTTAATAATGTAAACATACGGACCGGGAGCGGACACCAAGAGTCCTTCAGTTACCAAGAAATTTGATTAAGTAAGATGAAATTAGATTAAGTAACGCAAAGTTAAGGAAGTTTAACTTGAGTTGAACAGAGTTTCGAGAATTTAAACAATGTTGGATTGATAAAGGATTCATAATAAAAAGTATTCGGATTAACATTGTATATTATTTAATCAGTTTCGAGTTGTTTACTTTTATTTATGTCATTGAATACTGGTTGGCTGTATTTTGTAATAAGGTATTATTGGTACAAATGGAAAGTAAGGTAAAAGTAAGTATTACTTAGGTTCTACGTATATTAAATTAACCTCACATAATAATAATAACTAGTGGTCGCCCAATGGTCGAAATTCGACCGTAATTTTAGCTTTCTGCACTCTTTCTCCATATAAACTTTAACTATGCCAAATCTCACACTCCTCCGTGCGCGCAATATGCTTAAAAAGGGATTATTTATTTGTTTGAAGAGGTAGGGCACTAAGCCCCTTTGTCACTGCGACCTGCGAAGATCTATTGTAATATTAAAAAGGGATACAAAGTTTTCTCTTCACGTATTAATATATAGATGACTAGGACATCTGTCAAGTTTTTGTCTCTGCATCACCCTAAGGTTGTCTGGCAGAGAATGCCTTAGGCATTAAGACCGCCTTTGTACATATTTGTATGAAAAGCATCAAATAAATAAATAAAGTAAGAAGATAACCGATTTGATAAATTAGGGTTATGTAAAAGAATGATTGCGTGGAAGTTGCACGAGAGACTGAAGAAATTGGACAATTTTTCGTGATGTTGCCTCAATTTTTTAGCAACCACTTTTATCTCCTGGGTAGAAAAATATTTGTCATTTGATATAAAAAAAAACATCTACAGCCGTTTTTATCCTGTAATAAAAAGCCAAGGAAAATGCTTGTTTATGAAAAGATTAACTTATAAGGTAAAATATAGAATAGAATAGAATATCTACTCTTTATTGTGTTGTTGTGTGTTCTTTGTTGATTTTGTGTCTGTGTCTTGTTGCACCGAATAAATATTATTATTCTTCTTCTTTTTCTACACCGATTTTTTTTTGACATTAATGATTGATTGATTTTATAGGATATGTAAGTACCAAGAGCGGTCTTATCCTACAGACAACGAAAATATCCATCAGATTTTTGAATGATGTATTTTGAAGAAAGAAGTACCTATTCCAATTAATTCCTGTAAGTTTTCCTAGCCTCTAAAACTGAGTATATATTGATTATTGGAAGCTAAGTGTCAAGTGCTAACTTCAACCGAGTTTATCCGCTTAACTTCCTTTACTTTAACTTTTAATTATTAGTTAATAATACCAAGCCTCACTAAGCCACATATGAAGTTATCGCGTCGTACACGTACATAAAATTCACTCGTGTGTTTCTAGTTTTATTAAACGAGGTAAGCGCTAAATACCGCCACAAAATTATAGAATACAGAAGATTCACTTATAATTAATGCACTGCGCGACGCGGGGAGGTATAAACATAGGTACGAGTAACACTATGTGACTAGTTTTTACCCCCGACAATAAAGTGTGTTAAAAGTTTGTAGTGTGTATCTGTGTATTTGTGTATCTGTGGATCTGAGTATCTGTCTGTGGCATCGTCGCTCCAAAACGGATGGACCTATTTCAATGCAATTAATTGAAAGCTAGTTTAATCGGAAATCATCTTAGCTATGTTTCATGAAAATCTGTTCAGCCGTTCAAAAGTTATAGCTCTTTTTCTAGTTGGAGTCGGGGGTTTTTGATGGCTAGGTTATTTAGCTTACTGTCAATATTGTGTGGAGCAGGTTACCGCGCAGTTAGAATGGAGCTTTTGTATAAATGTGTTGTATGGTATAATCCATTTAAATTGTACCTAACGTTAGCTCGAGCGCTTTATCTAAGCTGACGTTTATTTTGTGCTACGTTAGCTAAGTTATTTTTATTATGTAATATTATAACATTACACACCCTTATTTAATTATTACCAGCGACCTGTCCATGGTTGCGCACGGGTACAATTTCTGTACCGTCCTTACATTAAATATCAATGAATTAAACATTATTTCTTCCGTGAAAAATTATCTAACTGTACGTGAAAACCCCAACAAAATTCGTTGCGTGGTTTAGGAGGAGCTAGCGGATATACAGACAGACAGACGTGGAAAGCGACTTTATTTTATACTATGTAGAGAGGATATAGAGGAGAGATGTGTTATCGTAGCTGTCCGTGGCAACAGAACGGTCCTAAAACCAGCACTGCGGCATTCATTTTATCAGTCGCAGCATAATTATGCTGAAATCGGTGGCCATTTTTGGCCTCGTGCAGATTTTTTATTAGTTTTTTCTCTCTGTATGTTTTTGTAATTTCCAGTGCGAGTCCGAATTAAATATTTTTTCTTTCATTTATTTCTTCTTTCTAAGTTGGAAGACTAGAGGAGTATGAGACCAATTGTTTCAAGACATGTTGCGTGAAAAATGGAGATACTTCAGCAGATTAAATACGTAAAAAAATTTGTCCTTAGATAGATTTGTTACTACAATAGTCAAACTGAAAATCCGATGGCGTCTGAAGTTCAGAATTCAATAGAACTTACAATACCAATCCGTCAAAAATTGTTCTAAAGCAATCTCGTCATAGTGTGTGATGGGTTATCGATTATCGGATCAGAAAATCTATTAAACAAATCTGAAATATGTTCCCAACCATGGAGGTTCTTGCTGGTTCTTCTCCATAGGATCTACTATTTGGAACCGTGCACCTAGAGTCTCGACATATCATAAGTGCCTGTATCTGGTTTACATGGAATAAAGAAATAGACGATGGCAAGAGGCCCGATGGTATGTCGTTATTGCCATGGAAGCTGGGTAGGCCCATGGTGTAGGACGCAACTTGCGTCGACACTCTTGCACCTTCCCATCTTCCTGGCTCGGCAGGCTGTGCTGGCGCTGCAGCTGCAGCCGCAGAGACACTCAAACGGCGCAAATATAATAACCTTATCGGTAGTTATATATTTGAGCCGTTTGGTGTCGAACCGCTCGGGTCATGGGGACCGAATGCATGTCTCCTCTTCAGAGACATTGCAAAACGGTTGGTCGAGGCTACGCGTGACCCGAGGGCTGGCCTATTCTTTGGTCAAAGAATAAGCATTGCCATTCAACGTGGCAATGCTGCCAGTCTTCTGGGCACGCTGCCAATTGACAGCGAAGAGGAGGAGTACTTTGATGCCTAGGTACTCAGTTTTATATTTATTTTATTTTATTTTATGATTTATTTATTATTTAACAATAATTATTAGTGTACATATTTAAGTTTCTATTTTATGGTTGTATATAGTTATGTAATATATAAATAATAGTATTAATAGTGTATTATTATTAGTATTCTATTCTAACCTTTAGTTTTACCTGAACTCATTTTTCTAAATCCGCAAACTTTGTAAAGGTCGTATTTATCTACAGTTAGTTATGCTGACTACGTCCATAACAAACCGTAAATCGAAGCACCTAAGAATTTCACCCACACATCGCAACCTCGTCAGGAAATTAGTTTCTACCCACACAAGATTATAATATCATATTTTTTCCAACCACAAAATTCTTTACATAATATTCTCGTGATGTTGACAATAAATTCCGTATCCAATCGACCCTGTCCAATATGGCCGAACCTCTGGTCGAACATCTTTTCAGGTTTGGCTTATAAAATCTTTTTGGATCACATTTTTATGACAAAGGAACGGCACATAAAAATATATCGGTGTTAACTTTTGCGCGGCATGGGGCTAAAGGCAAGATGAATTTTAAGTAAAATGTAAGAAATTGACTTTGTTGTACTATACTTATTTGTGGACTTTTGTAAATATTGTATTATTTATTTATTTATTTTATTTATTTATGTACACACAAGGAAACATGGTAATAAAAATGTTACAGACAAATGAGCACAATGGAACTAAAATGTATTGTATGATAATTGTATGTATTGTGAATTTAAAAGAATAACCATGGAGTTTCTTGCCCGTTCTTCTTCATAGGAAGTCTACACTTTGGAACGTGGCACCTACTGTCGTATTATGAAAAATAAACGTTGCTCCTCACTACGATTTCTCCTGTATCGAGGGTACAGTTTACAAACATACACCTCACACGCACACACACCCAGACCCGAAACAACTAACTGTAGATAATACAAATATCTGTTCCGTGCGGAGATCGAACCTGCGGCACGTAGCGTAGAAAGTTAATACTTAGCCACTGTGCCAAATGTGTCGTCAAAGCAAGTCTGGTAAACTCCAGGTTTTAAGATAACTCCGTATCTTTTTTTTATATGACATTAGAAAGGGACGGATAACTTTAAAACCTGGGTTTTATCCCTTTATAAAAAGATAAAAATCGAAATTCGAACGTGACGAACTATAGTGTAGAGCATAGACCTGGGCCCCAAGTCTGCTAATTTCTGTTAATTGTAATCACGAGAGCATTCTGATACGATTGAGATAGCAGGGGTTAGCAGACAAGTGTAGAGTGGTGAAGAAAAACAATTCAAATCAAACATTTTTCTCGCTTTAGTGAGATGAAAAGTTGTGTTTCGCACGGCTGCAAAATTATTTGCGTTTAGTGCCTTAGAATCCTTGGCTTGCTCGGTATTCAAAACAAGCACTCGCACCAAATAACAACTTTGCAGCCTAGCATAACAAATAACTATTCTTTCTTTCTTTTTTGCAGCCTAGCATAACAAATAACTATTCTTTCTTTCTTTTCTTTAAACATTCCCAAACGCATTTTTAACACCAAACTCTCATAATCTCTAAACATAACATAAAACTTGAAAACAGATTTGCAAGAACGGCCTATCAATATTCTTTTCAAATTTTAGCACAATACGCTAGAGATTGTCATCGGGATTTCCGATAAAGTCATTAGGGTGCTTCACGGCGTGTCGTGAGCGGGGGTGGCAGGAGACTTCCTTTTTATTAGGCCATTACCGTTTACCTGGCTGGCTTGTATCGAGCTCAATGTCTCATTTACGTTAGTATAGTCTAGTAGGATGTGGCTAGAAATGCGCCAAGATTTTCCCCACATAACGAGAGCGACATTTGCGGTGTTTCCTTCTCCATAAAAAGTTGATTTCATCTCACTAGCTCGGAGAAGCTTTCTTTGTGGTTCAACAAAACAAAATCTGCGCGCAAAAGTCTATTTTATCCGCTAGCGTGGAATAGTTATTCGAATTTCGAACGTGACGAACTATGGTGTAGGCATAGACTTATTATACTATACTTATTATTTATATGGGTGTACAGTGCCACAAACTTATCCGACCCGTTTAATTATAATTCATAAAAACTGTTTTTTTCTTCAATACAATAAAGACATATTTCAATAAAACCATTCGTAATTGAGATACCTATTCTAATATCCTTAAATTCTATTATCCTTATCCTTGGTCTAAACATATCTACTCAAAAGTTTAAAAAAGAAAAAGAAAGAAAGAAAATAAATTTATTCTTTGCACACCGGACACCAAAATTACAATAGCGTGCATAAACAAAACATAAAAAGCCAGAAAAATTAATAATAGAAACAATGAAGAAAAAAAAAGAAAAAAAAATTATCAATGCATGGAAGTGTGTGTCCCACATGTGCAAAAAAATGGGCATCGATCAGCTTGTTGTCATTGGCAACACCAATGACGCTGATGTTCATCGACGACCGACGTCCGTGGGTGGTATGACGTAATCGAAATGTCGTGTGTGTGTTTTAATGTTATATACAAAGCCTATTCATTTGTTGACCAGTGTAACTTCACGTTTATCCTATCCACAATTACTCAGAATGGGCCACTTATGTTATTCCCAATTTATTGAAGGAGTTGCTAAGGATTATAACAATTGGACCGCAACATAGAACATGTTTATCGGAATGGCGCAATGGCAGAACGAAGGCCAAATACTCAGGGTCGAGTTCTATCTCACATCGAGAAATACAATGTATCGTCTATAGAGACTTGTTCAGTCTGTTTGCATGGCCACGACACAGGTACTTGGGTTGTATTGTTTTTGAGAAAGGGTAGGTATCCCACGTATCAGCTAATTAGTCACTTCGACCTGTAAAGCCGGGCTTCCACTGCGAAAGGGTAATGAGCAAGTAATAGCTGGACGGAACGGACCCCAACTAGCTAAAATACTAGGTTTTACCTTCTATTAAGAAAGAATTTCGACAATTGCCCTCCACTGCAAAAGTGAAATGAAGAACGAGTTCGTTATTAACTATTTTTACTCGTTCAGTCCTCTCCGCTAGACTCTTTGTTAGTGGAAGAACTTCTATGAAGCTTACCGTACGGAGCCCGCTCCACTGCCATTGGAAGCCTGGCTTAAAGATATAGTTGTGGAGCCTCTTACAGTGTTACAACAGTTCCTCTCGCCGTAAGCCAATCATAAAGACGCCTATAAGCTTCTGGGTGGAGAGATTTAATCTCATCTGATGAGATTAAGTGGCCTCTGAGGTGCTGGCTTCTTCTGTGGAATATTAAATCACCCTCGCATAACATGTCAGCTACCGCCGTACTCAGGTGTTCACCGGGCACGGTTTCTTCGATGAATACCTGAATAGGATCGAAGCCACGGCAAATTGCCACCACTATAGAGGTGGCCAGGGTTCTGCTCAGCAAACGGTCGATTCGTGCCCTGCATGGGACGCGCAGAGCGGGATCTAAAGAGAGCTGATCCCGCTCGGAGAAGAAGGCGCCGAGGAGCAACCGCCTTAACCTGGCGAGGGGCCTCCGGGATCCCGAGTGCTCATAGTGGAGACTCTGATGCGCTCTCACCAAAGCGGCCCCCAAGAAGATGGTTCGCATTCAATTGGTCGGTCATGCGCGCCGTGGCATTGCACAGCTACGATACCAGGGAGACCTCTTTACAGTCTCCCCGGGAACGATCCTGGGGGGACCCCCCCGTGAAGTGCCCTAACAGGCGTGGCACCATCGTGTGCTTCGGCACGGTCTTCTAAGAGTACCCAAAGCCCACCTGTAGATGTCGAAGCGGACTACCGTGGTAAGTTTAGCCAGTAGGAGTCTGATACACCCCCCCAGGGAGAAGACTGCCCATGAGGGTTCCCACCACGCTAATCAAAACCAAAAAAAAGGACATGTAAGGGTGACTCATCTTTCTCACAAAAGAATATGCGAATTGTGGTGTCACTATGGCCCATATTCACGACACAGGTACTAGTCCAACGCTGTTTGAGAATATTTGTCGTCAATTGTTCCTCGCTAAACTTCCAGCAAAGCCTAATATAACCTGAAATAGCCTACTTTTGAAATGTAGCGCCTTTTTTATGCTGAAGCCCCTCAATTTTTCCGCTGACGTCGTTAAGACGGGATTAAATATAATGTTTCTTAATAAAGTTTTCTTGGACGCCTCCACTTTAATTGTGTCGACGAAAATAGCAAAATAGTTGTCTATTTTAAAGATAAGGGTTGTAAACGTAAATCATAACTACTTAATATTGTAAATACGAAAGAAATTTTATTTCTAACGCCCGACAAAAAAGAGAATTGTTTTAGTGTGTATCTGTCTGTGGCATCGTAGCTTCAAATCGGATGCACTGATTTCAATGCATTTTTTAAATTGAAAGCTAGTTTCAATTGGGTATCATCTTAACTATGTTTCATGAAAATCTGTTCAGCCATTCAAAAGTTACAGCTCTTTTTTTAGTTGGAGTCGAGGGTTTTTGACGGTTAGGTTATGTTTTTCTTTTAAGCTGCGAATTTTCTTAATACTTTATGAGATAAATGAACATAATGGCAGTGTAGCGACTACTGCTCTAGCGCCATCTAGCGGAATGAAGCGATAACATAAATTCTGAATCACGCTATGAGAGTTCGCAACGATTCTAGAATAGATATTATGAAAAGCCTGCCAAAGATACCCTTCGTCTTGTCGAAGGATTCTTCATTTTTAATGGAGAAACACCATACCTTGTTCTTTCATAGTAATTGGTCAAGTAGATCAGAATGTATGTGTTTTCTTTGTTACGATCTTGTAAAATGTTCCGTTGTATATTTTATATACAGGGTTACTGGTAATATGACGGCAATCCGTTTTGGGGATGTAGGAGAGATCATTTCCAACCAAATGACTCCTGATGACTCCTACGCAAATGTCAACCATTTTCGAGTAATATGTCATTTTATATTTTTTGAAGATATTTACATTATACAACTTTGAACATTGATAAAAAAAATGCCAATGCATACAATACTTTTATATTAATATTATCTGTTTGCTAACATTTCAGTACATAATATTCAATGATAAAATGACAATTATCTGCAATAGTTTTGAAATCAGAGCTACAAATCGTTACGCATTTCATAATTTTGAGCAGGTCTTGTGACTAAAATGATCGATTTCTGCAAAATAACACAGAAGTACTTTATCGGCAGAACATTTAGAAAACATGTACAACTTTTCAGCTATCCAACGAGTTACAATAATCTAACAGAAATCAGAAATTGAGTGAACAGTATACAATTATTGTGATAAAGACAAAATCAACTTCAACCAAAATTGCATGCTGTCCTCCGCCTGAGGGGGGCGGAGGGGTATGCCGCACTCCTACCGGCTAAACTCACCACTGTGGTCCACTTTGGCACCTACAGGTGGGTTTCGGGTACTCTTAGAAAACCGCGCCGAACCTAACCTAACCTAACCTAACCAAAACCTAACCTAACTTAAGCATTTTTTTTTTTTACTTGGTGTAACTGGAGACTGGAGAATCACTGTTCGCCAATGGTTAGACGCCAACTTTCCTAATCGATGGATTGGCAGAGGAGGCCCAATTCCTTGGCCAGCAAGATGCCCAGACTTAACCCTAATGTCCGGCAAACGCCTCCGCCCCCCCCCCCCCCCCTCCCAGGTGGAGGACAGCCCTATGGTGGGTTCTCACTAAGTAACAAAATAATAAAAAATGCTTAAGTTAGGTTAGGTTTTGGTTAGGTTAGTTCTAAGAGTACCCGAAACCCACCTGTAGGTGCCGAAGTGGTCCACCGTGGTGAGTTTAGCCGGTAGGAGTCCGACACACCCCTCCGCCCCCCTCAGGCGAAGGACAGCATGCAATTTTGGTTGAAGTTGATTTTGTCTTTATCACAATAATTGTATTCTGTTCACTCAATTTCTAATTTCTGTGAGATTATTGTATCTCGTTGGATAGCTGAAAAGTTGTACATGTTTTCTAAATGTTCTGCCGATAAAGTACTTCTGTGTTATTTTGCAGAAATCGACCATTTTAGTCACAAGACCTGCTCAAAATTATGAAATGCGTAACGATTTGTAGCTCTGATTTCAAAACTATTGCAGATAATTGTCATTTTATCATTGAATATTATGTACTGAAATGTTAGCAAACATATAATATTAATATAAAAATATTGTATGCATTGGCTTTTTTTTTATCAATGTTCAAAGTTGTATAATGTAAATATCTTCAAAAAATATAAAATGACATATTACTCGAAAATGGTTGACATTTGCGTAGGAGTCATCAGGAGTCATTTGGTTGGAAATGATCTCTCCTACATCCCCAAAACGGATTGCCGTCATATTACCAGTAACCCTGTATATTGTGTACGGTGCAATTGGATTTTGTATTGTGATGACCAATAAACCTATCTTTCTTTCTTTCTTGGTATGAGATCAGAGAGAAGTGGTACCTACATACCCGGTTTCTTAAAAGGCTGATAATTTTTTTCTTTTTTGACTTTGTCTTTACAATAACCTCTTAAAGGGATCGGGATTAGAAAGGTAGGATCTTATAGTAACATAATTTAATTTATGACAAAGACCGTAATATTGCATATTCCCCTCTCTATTGATTTTAAGAGAACGAGGAAGACTGATTTACCGTGATACAGTACATACTAGTACGGAGGTCAGTGCGAATCAATCTCAAACAACCGCATACGATTACTAATTGATGTAACTTATTTCTTATACAATCGGTACTCTGATTGTATTCACTGCCAAATCTCAGTATTATTGGGACTTGTATTTTAAGGTTGTTCTTGTATTTTTGCCAATAAAGTTGTTTTTTTTTTTTTAACCTGCAAATCTGTCCATCCTAAGGTTGTCTGGTAGAAATTGCCAAGTGCGAAAAGACCGCCCTTTGTACATTTCTTTTTCTAATTATTGTATCTTTTCTTCTATTACTGGTGTGCAATAAAGTGTATTGTATTGTATTGTATTATTGCATGTTGAAAATTTTGGAGCGCAGCGAAATGCAGTCTTATCCTCGTTTCTCAATTCTTTTTATTTTTAACTTCATTTAGTATCTTCTGACGTCAATCCGTAGGGTTTCTGCTGACACGCTCCTATAACACTTAGCCTTTCTATACGATTATGTATTATATCAGTCTGTAAATACAGCTCAGATTGGCGTATCAAGATCGTAATTCAATTTTAGCTATCGTCGAAGCAACTTTCATCCAATGATGGAGGATAACCTAATTTTAACTAGATATGTGTATGGCTTCATCAATATCGTATAATATCAGTCATAAAGTGTAATAAGACAAGTAATCAACTATAAGTAATTCCTATAAGTACAGTGCCATAACCTTATCTGACCCGGTGACCAAAATTGGAACTAACGTCGCTACGGAACAAAAATGACTTCAAAATTTCATTTTTGTACGGAGATGACATTGATGAAAGCGACGGCAGCGACGCCATGACCGGGTCAGATAAGTTTGTGGCACTGTATAATAGTTTTAGTGCAATTATTTCCAATTTAGAGGAATAATATAGATATATGTAAGTCGTTGATTTTTGATTATCCTAGGAAGGATTTTCAAAAAACTAAAAGAAGAAACTTCTAAAATTCATCTCTTCTTTCTTCTGATTTTTCTTGTGTTTATATTACTCAAAATGAAGTAATAACCACAAAAAAAACGCGGAACTTATGTTGTCGTTAAATGCAACATTAAGAGGAAAACAAAACAGCAACAAAATTTTAACCACTCTGTACGTAAATGGGTCACTCTGTATTTGTCATAAACTTATTTATTATACTCTAGTATAATAAGTTTATGGTATTGGTAGCGGAGAGCGAATGACTAAAGAATCCTCTCATTAAAAAGAAACATCCATAGAGATAATACATAGTATGTACTATTTCTATGGAAACATCTCATCTCATTTTCAATAATCATATTTTTTTTCATTTTCATTTCTTTTTCATTCTCATTTTGAAGAGGATTCTTTAGTCATTGCCGAGAGCCGACACAATCCGTCACGAAAATTGACGTCACAAAACTTTCCTACCTTTTTAACATGTAATAAAACCTCTTTACGGCCTTTCAGTCACTGAAACCCCGCCCAAGATATATCAGTCTGTTCTTATTTACGACTTATTAAACTTTGCTCTGCTCTGCCACAGAGATCTCAACTCTTCAATACGTAGCAGATTTATTGGCAAACAAACAGACATGATTTCCTTACAAATGAGATAGTGATAGGGTTGAATGAACACAATTTTAGGGTGACTTTTCAATACTACTAATAAGTACACTGAGTGTAGAATTCGATATAATTTTATTAGCTGCTAACTCCAGATCCATAGAGATGCATGTATACGTTATTTATGTATAAGTTATGTATGTTTAAGTTATGTATAAGTTATATTTTTAACCCGCGACAAATAAGAGAGGTGTTATAACTTTGTAGTGTGTATCTTTCTGTCTGTGGTACCGTAGCTCCAAAACAGATAGACCGATTTCAATGCGGTTGCCTGGAAGTAGCCTGGAAAAATTAGCGTATAAGTGGCACCGGTGCCAGAAAAGTTGAGAAGTAACCGTTTATCGTGGTATGGTCATGTGATGAGGAGGGATGAAAATCATGTAACAAAAAGTGTTTTAAGTATGAATGTGGATGGATGTAAGAGAAGAGGCAGACCCAAGAAAAGATGGATGGATTGTGTGAAATTTGACATGGATTATAAGAACGTAAACTCTGAGATGACGTCTTATAGAGATGAATGGAAGAAGAAGACATATTGCACAGACCCCAAATATAATGAGATAAGGGCAGGAGAATGATGAATGATGATAAGCACCTTGTTACGTCTTTCTTTAGTAAAATGACAGTAAACAGAGAGAAAATGAAATGTTTTGTTAAATTCTAAAATCCGCATGAAATTCAAGTCAAAGTTAATACCTAATTTCAAGTGACTATCATAGTTTAATCGAATATTGTCACGTGGGCAAAGCCGCGGGTACGACTAGTACCGAATATAACACGCTCAAAATATAAAGGCTTAAAATGTATTTTTAGATATATACCGTGAAAATACCGTGGTTTAATCTGACTTTCCGCTACATTGGGATTATTTTAGTACCTACAAAATAATTTTAGCTAAGTTTATTTACAACATTTTCTCTTAACAAAACTCCAAACTACTCTCTTAAAGATAAAGATAAGATAAGATATTTATTCATAAAAAAAAAAAAAAAAAAAATGTTTATTACAATCCTAAATGATATTATTGATTTATGTAATTATTTTATGATGAAATAACTGATCAGTGTACTGCACTTGCACTGTGTTTTTGTGTACGCTTAGCAAAGTTTAAGTAAAATCTAAGGTAAGTTAAAGTACGCACTAAAGATTACAGCTTTAGAGCGTGCGCTCACCATAATCAGAATTGTTGCTAGTCAGAATAGACTTACAATAAAAACAATAAGTCTTTTCTACCACAAGTCGCACACTTGAGACAGTTTCGCAAAGGTGGACTGTGAGGTAATTATTAATTCTCACAGACATCTTGATCCAAGTGTGTGTGCCTTCATTGCTTTCTTGGAGCAGTAGTATTTACTTTGGTCTGTAGATTTTTGCTAGGTAATTGCCGGTCATAAGATTCGGTCAAAAGTTACAGCTCTTTTTCTAGTTGGAGTTGGAGGTTTTTGACGGTTAGGTTATGTATGAAAAAATCATCTTATTACCGGCAAGTGTTGGTCAAAACCTCCTTCAATATCCTAAAAAAAATACTGATCACGAAGTAAATACTCCTTCCTATCTTCATGATCGGTACGAAATTTACAAAGTAGCTCAAAGTGTAGTCTCTCACGATCGTATTGAAGTTTATTACCAGTTTCAATGTTCATTACCATTAGTTTTCATTAGTTGCTTATCACGGTAATAAATCTAATTCCGTTCATAGAACAATAATCTATTATTAAAAAACCGAAATCTCAGGAATCTTAAAATTTGGCAGATACGTTCCTTATTAGTGTGTATTCCAATCCATTTGGAACCGTGCACCTAGAATCACGACGTTTTGAGTGCCTGCAAAGGCCCAGTTGGAATAAAAACCTTTGACTTTGACTTTGGTGTTCATAAAGAAATGATTTTCCAAAATTCAACCCCTAAAGGAATGAAATCGGGGTTCAAAGTTTGTATGAAAAATCTTTCTACGTAACGACATCACGAGCACAGCTAGCGACTGGTCTACACAAATATTATGAAAAGGTAAAACTTTGTTTGTTTGTATAAAGGAGGAATCTCTGGAAATATTGAACCGATTCAAAAAATTATTTTACTAATAGAAAGCTACACTATCCGAGTGATATAGGCTATATTTTAATTTCAACCGACTTCAAAAACGGAGGAGGTTCTCAATTCGACTGTATCTATGTTTCTTTTTAAATGTTGTTTACGCGATTACAGACAGATTTTGAAAATTCTTTTTTTGTTTGAAAGGGTATACTCTCTAGGTGGTCTTATTTAAATTTGGTGAAAATCTGACGAAGACCTTCGGAAATAGACAATGGAACTCTTGAATGAATAACAGCATATCACTCGCGGTTGTTGTAATAGCATGTTTATTGTATAGTTTAGGCTACACAAAATAGAAAAAAAAAAAAAAAAAAAAAAAAATCTTATTGGCAGTAGCGCTGACTTCAGAAGCTGTTAATTTTTTAAGAAAATTATTTTATACTTATTAGTTTTTTTGAAGTCGGTTTTTACTTTTTATAAGTTTATTTTATGGTAACAATAGAATGCGCAGGTGAAACTGCGGACAGTAGTTAGTACTTGGGGAGTAAAGGTCAGAAGGATGCCAAATTTAAACGGACCATATAAAAATAAATTCGCTAAGGGCCACTTAATTTCACTGAAACGGATCCCAATTAAATAAATCTCGCATATTTAAATACTCATTCATTCTTGTACAATTTCGTTTGGGTAACACTTAAGTGCCATAATATTTAATTAATGGGTAGAGGGTATTTTAAAAATGTGAAAAATATACTTAAATGTTGAAGGCGCCAGTTGTAAATTGTCATAATTATTATTTAGTTACCATTACAATAATCTTTATTCTAGGTAAATACAATGTTATACATGCAAAGCAAATATTTGGGTATATAGAAATCATTTTTTTTATCTACACTCATATCGTAAAGTTCTAAATATGAATTCAAAAATAGTACTATAATGCATAAACTTAGAATATTTTCGCTTCCCTAATGACAGACTTATTAATTATACATATACACATGCAACTATAATAAAATTCAAAAGTTTTATTACGATACAGTTTTCCTAATGCTATAAAATAACATTTTTTCTATTATAGTACACTTCTGTTCCAACAGGAGTTTTCAATTCAATTTGTATAGCAGCCGGACATCGTCTATTGTGGCGCGGCTATTGCGCATGCGCGGCGCGCTAGAGCGCATGCGCGCTGCTGAGTTTCGGCGTCATTTTTGTTACAGGTTCATAGTTGTTTCTTTACATTATTATTGTGTTATCTAGGTACCTATTGCATGAGTATAGATAAAGTAGTGTATGAAACTGCACATAACTAGGTATTAAAACACTCGTGTTTTAATACCCTCTATTATCCAACAGTTTCATAAACTACTGATAATATATTATCAAATTTTATTAAATTGAATTGATTAATTAGTTTACCTAGATCGTCAGTATGATAATTACTATACAAACAGTAATTTATTATAATTACATATAATAAAATAGTTCAGAAACATGTCCAAATGTGTTTAAAGAAATCGGTAAATCAAATTAGATGTCAATGTAAATTTAAATGTCAGCATCCTTCTTCTTTCGTCTGTGGTCAGCATTAATAAATTCATGTCAAATCAGCTGATCCATACATATAATTATATATTACTCGAGTAAATGCTTTCTAGATACTCAAAGAGTAAATGTATGTAAAAGCAGATTTGTTTTTGCGATTTCTTGGTTGTTCCCTTAATAAAACATGTTCATTATGATGAGTACAATAATTCTATCTCTAAATATGTAGATAATATTCCGCTAATATGTTTATAACATCGATGTCTATAGATACGCTCCGTCATACAAAGGGAAGCTAAAAAAATGAGACGTATTTTTTGAAGACGTCAAATTCTAAATTCAACAATGTTCAAATTATATTTAAATAGAACAGCGATACATGCACTAATGTAATAGCTACTGTTATTATATATTTTTTATTCAATACACAAATTAATAATTATGTTTGTAAACGGCATTTGACTGGAGATCAACTACTCCATTTTTCTGAAAATGGAGTACCTGACACGTCTCACTTTTTGAGTTCACTAAGCATATCTATAAACATCGATGGTTTATAATGTCTCATTTTCAATCAACCAAACGACACAATCTTATCTCAAATTGCAAATAAGAAAATACCGTCTATCCAGACAAGGGCAAAAGAACAGATTTAATTTGTCAAGAAGCCCATTCACTAGGCAAGCATGCCAGAACAATACTATTGTTAATGAATAGCCTTCCTTAGGCATACTTGAGAAACGCTTGTGTTTTCTTTTTTCAAAAGATTTCTGAATAATGCCTTTGCCTCAAAGTGCTCGTATACGTTTGTGCAAAAAGTTTGGAATTCTTTTTATAAACTTTTGTTTTTTTTTGTGATTCTGTTACACCATAGATAAAGTGTTACACCTGGTTTTTATTGTATAATGACTTGTAACCTTGTAACACAAAATGGTGGAATAGCGTTAATGTTAGCGCATTTTAACGATTTTGGTTTAATTTTTGTGTATTTGTCTACTAGGCTGACAATGAAAAATAATGCTGTTTTTATGAAGAGGCTTATGCCCAGCAGTGGACTGATCGCTGTAGCTTTGCAAGCTAGTTTTGTGACTGCATATTGGCTGACATATGATTATTATGACGCCCAATTTTCAGCTACGCTAGCAGGCCAGCGTGGTGGACTAAGGCCTAACCCTTCTCATTCCGAGAAGAGGTCCGTACACAGCAGTGGGACAGTAATGGGTTGGATTTATATTTATTCTGGTGAGCGCACAGTCTTATAGTTGTCGAGTAAGTAAGCGCCCACACTGCACCAGTAAAGTTAAATACCTTTCATAAAATTGAAAACTTGGCACCGTTTGTCACAGTAAATAATTGCTCTTCAACTAATTACATAAGTAATATGACTGATGTAACTTCAACAAAAGATTCATACATGTTTGTAACTTTGTGTACTTTAATAAGTTCATGGTAGCAGTGAGATGGGCGAAGTTTCTCATGGCGAAGTTCTGCCCACAAACTGAGTTATATCAAGTTCCATTCCAAAAACTAAGGCACTGCGTAGACTTAGACACCTTAGTTAAAACAACAGTTAATTTTTTACAAGTCTCAATACAAAATAAATTTCCAAAATTCGTAACTAGATTTGCTATGTCTGCGCAGTTTCTGACTTGGGTTCGGCCTGAACAGATGCTTGGACATGCGAAACGAGGGCGTTATTGTTTGGTTTCAGCGGCTTGAATTCAACTTTGGTTCGGCCTGAAGGTTAAATCCTCATGGTCAAAACACAAGCTTGGTCCATATCTATAGGCCATACAAAAAAAAAATCCGTGCATGGATCGATACTGACATGAAGCACAGAAAGGCAACCGCTTAACCACTGTGCCAAACGTATTCTCAAACTGTAGTCAACTACTGGTTACAGCTAAACTCTACCACGTTGCGATAGACTTTTGTTGGTGATAAAAATAAATTCAAGTAGAAGAATTTAGTTAAACATTACTAGCAACCCGTCCTCCGCTTCGAACGCGTGCAATTTCTCTACTATCCTTAAATTAAATATGAAAGTATTATACATATTAACCATGATGGTGAAAACCGCATCAAAATCCGTTGCGTGGTTTAGGAGGAGTTAGCGGATATACAGACATGACAGACACGGAAAGCTACTTTATTTTATACTATGTAGAGAAGAGATAGTTTCATGTCTTTGAACAGTCAAAAGGGTAAGTTAAAACTGTCACGAAGGGTAGCTATGACACGGTACAACATAGTTTAACCGACATAGTTGTTTAGGAATGTGGGCTTTGATCTCCTTTGCCTCGGGAAGGTTCAGTATGCCCTTCGCTCGGCGACTTTTTAATTGGGGCATAACACTGAAGATCTGCGTCCTGTAATCGAAATTCCCCACATTATAAAATGTGAAAAAAAAAAAATACAAATCTTTTCAACTCCAACATAATATGGCTATAATGTACAACAAAGTATTTATCTACAGTTTAACTTAGTAATTAAATTTAAAGATACTGTCTTATATTCCCAGGGGCATCACTCGCACGTTATCGATTCTACTACTAGGGGGGAAGATACTGCTAACATGATGCTTCCCCAAGGAGTATTGGCGACCTTGCTCACCGTTAGGAACACTACACTGCAAAATAGCAGTGTTTTTTGGCTACGATATACTGCTAGATGGAGGTACTTCCCCAGTCGGACAGCTCCAATTTTAAGCGGAAAGTACCGCGCTTTGATTCATCATCATCATTGACAGCCTGTTTTTGCCCATTACTGAGTATAGGCCTCCTCCTTTTCATGCCATGTTTCCATGGTCTGTGCGCATCCAGCCTTGATAACGTAAGAAAAATCTGGCAGCCACAGCGACCAACAAACAATGCATCCCTTTCTCGCTTATAGACGTTTTCATAAGAGCATACGGAATAGGACGTTTATTTGCGACACTCAGGCGGCCGCTATGGCCTACGTCTCTTAGAAATAATGTTGTTTTAAAGGCAAACTATAATTTGAATTTCTGTAAATTAAAATTAACTTAGGTAAAAATGCTTTTTGGAAATATATTGAAGTTTCCGCTCTGGATGTTATCTTCCTTAAAAACCTTGCTGATCAGTATCACTACCGTTACCTTGATGAGGTGCCCGCTGAAAATCAGCGCTGCCATGTTGCTTACGTAACTCTGCAGCCTTTTTGAGACTCTAGGGCGCACCTAGAGTCTCAAAAAGGCTGCAGAGCTAAGTACGACGAACTAGCAGACTTGTAGTTGTGGAGACACGAGGTATAATTTTTAAAAACGTCTTTTTTCTACTTTACATACTATCTATCTCTCTCTAACGTATAATCCCTCTCTAACCTCTAAATTTTATTGACTACGCACATGTACCATTCAAATTCGAAGAATTTACAACAAAATACCTATTTTGGGCACATAGTAAAAGTTATGAAAGGATGATGCCAGGATTTGTATGAACTCTGGTCCCACCCTCCAATAGCTACGTGTCATACATCGTTGGATAGGTATTTTTGAGCTGAACAAAAGTTACTATGGCACCAAGTTTCAAATCGTAGTCCGTTCAGAGTTATGCATTATTAAACATGTCAGTTTAACAATGGTTAAACATAATGCTTTTCCCTAATACAATACAGTTTTTGAATTAATACTAGTATTATATACCTATCTACAGTTATCATCAGAGTCGTAAGGACGAGTGAGGTGTGAGGCGAGGAGGACCGTTTCCTCAGGTGCTGATTCCTCAGAGCTCGTGCGCGGACTATACCTTACCATTGTGTTTTATTTCTAAAAAACCCTCCTTACGACTCTGATGATAACGGTAGATGGGTATTTAATACTAGTAGGTATTAATTCAAAAACTGTATTATATTAGGGGAAAGCATTATGCTTGACTATTGTTAAACTGACATGTTTAATAATGCATAACTCTAAACGGACTAAGATTTGAATCTTGGCACCATAGTAACTTTTATTCAGCTACAAAATACCTATCCAACGATGTATGACACGTCGCTATTGGAGGGTGGGACCAAAATTGGCATCATCCTTTGGTTCTTGTTCAGAAATAGTACGTTTTTCTTTTTTTTGTGGCTAGTTTTCCTAGAGTATTATACTATTTTGGAATCTTGGATAGTAGCGTCAATTTTTAAAAAAACTTGCCATGGTAGTGTCGATACTTTTTTTTTACACCACGATGAGTGAAAGTGGACCGAAAGTAATAACCTTTCAAAATTTTAGGGTGAAATATAATTTTGATTGATTTTTGTGTCAAATCTACAGGTGTTCTGGGATTTTCAAGGATTGTGGTGGATAGCAGGGCTACTTAGGTTTCCGGTAAAAAAAGAAATTCAGAAATATTTGAAACATTGTGGTCATGGTAATTAAAAATCTCTTAAGGGGGGTAATTTTTTTAAGGATTTAATTTTTTTTATGTAACTTCTTAAAAATTCAGTTTTTTTTTCTTTTATTTTTTTTCTCGAGTTCCTAGTCATGAGCTGGTCTACCCTCTGGTGCCCGTTTATTGTTGAATTTTGGGACATGGTGTATAATGATACACGTGTCATTAAGTTAATAGCTATTTAACGACCGATTTAATGGTAAACACGTTAATGGTTGTGTTTTACCATTACTACGTATAAAGTGAAACAATAAAATTGTCAATTTACTACCGTCATTATTTTAACCGGGAAATAATTCATAATTGTGACTACATTTTCGTTTGTGTGTAGTCAGCTTTAAAGTTTCTCAAAGCTGTGAATAGGGTATTTGACTGTAACATTTTTATCTGCAAAAATGAAGCTTTTCCGAAAAAATTAAGAAATAGTGTAAAAATAAATTAAAAATTGGTAAAAATGCTTAAGTTAGCTTTTTAAATGTCTTTGGCGTCGTAGCTCGAAAACGGATGGAATCGGAATTAGATGGATTTAATTAAAAGCTAGTTTATTCGGGTATCATCTTAGCTATGTTTCATGAAAATTTGTTCAGCCTTTCAAAAGTTACAGCTCTTTTTCTAGTCGGAGTCGGGGTTTTTGACGGTTAGGTTATTATTTTTTATATATATATTTTTTTTTTCTTTGAATAAAATCGAAACTTGCATTAGGGTTTCGGGTGAAATAGAAGCCTATCCGTATAAAAAAAATGCTACCGCAAATAATGGCTTCAAACAAGTCCAATAAAATCGGTAGTTATAAGCCTTTACACGGGCAATTTGCAATCGTTGCATTGAGCTAGCTGCATCAGCACAAACTCGAGGCCAAACTACCGAGCCATAATGTAGCACAACCTTCAACAACTTAGGTATCTGCAGATGTAACCGGATAATATGTATAATAAATGGTCATGTTACGTATAGGGCACCGCGGAACATATCCCCTTGATTCGCATAATTTTGACGTTTGGCATAAAGTTTTTATGCTGAGATGGGGGCCATTTATGGTCTCATCCAGGTTGCTTTAATTATTGTTTTTCTTTTGTAATTTTTTGTTTTATTTTATTTTTGTACTTTTATTTGTTCCTGGCGAGTCTAAATCTCGGTTTCTAGAAGGCTGGTCAAATATCTCAACATTTCAAATATCATGTTAGCTATGGTGATTGGTTGAAAAATATTAACAATCATTTCAAGAACCAATCATATCGAGTCTGATGATATTTGTCGACCGATTCGATTTGATCAGCCTTTGAGAAACCGAGTGTTAGCGATTTAGTGTACACTGACTTTAAGGCAGTTATAAACCCATCTACCGGCGTTTGCGCCAGTAGATCCCACACCGAGACTCAGGGCGTCCAGAGGAACCGTATGGTGATGCCGGACTCTTACCAGCTAATAAGCTGGTAAGAGTCCGGCATCACTGTTTTCTTTCCTCGGGTGGAGGGTATCGTTATGGACATCCTTTTTAACCCCAACAAAAAGAGGGGATAAGTTTGTAGGGTGTATATGTCTGTGGCATGGTAGCTCCAAAACGGATAGACCGATTCCAATGAAGTTTTTTTAATTGAAAGCTAGTTTAATTGGGTACCATCTTAGCTATGTTTCATGAAAATCTGTTCAGCCGTTCAAAAGATACAGCTCTTTTTCTAGTTGGAGTCGAGGATTTTTGACGGTTAGGTTATTTTACCATGTGGAAATCCATAAAGATAATAAAAGATGTAAACCCATCGTTTATTTGTCAAACAATCCCTGAAAAACCTTACAAAACCGTATTTCCAACAAATCTTCCCTTTTCCCCTTTACCAAATACCCCGAAATTCCGTCTTATTATTTGACAAAGTTATATCCAAAACGGCTTATTGCGCAGATAAGATGTTATCCGTCCAGGTCGATAGCAGGCAATATAAATATACCTATATACGTAATCCAATAACCGCCGCGGTCACTTTATCAAACTCTATATTCAATATATTTCAATTAGAATTACGGCGGTATGATTGGCGAATTCAATTATGGGCAAATGAATTCAGTTGAATTTGACAGTCATTAAAGGGATAAAATTTAAGCTTATAATGATTATAATGTTTTTCATTTGTTGTAGGTATATTGTGTCGTGACGTGAATGTCAATGGAAGTTGATATTCAATTGGTTTTAACTGCATTGATAGTAAATTCATTTGAATTGTTTATCGAATAAAATAGATTTTTATTTAGAAAATATTTATCATAGGTTACCTGAAAAGAGTTTATATACGTCAGTTATTTAATAGGTATAATAAAATAATAATGTTACTTACGTTTAAATTAATTAAGAACATATTTTTTTTAACTTATGCAGTACCAAACAGCAGATTTAAAAAAATCCAACAGATTTTAGGGATTATAATTTTTTTTCGTATTATTTATTGCCTATTTATAAAATACAATACACCTTTGCTACAAAATTTAATAAAAAAAAATACATGTAATACGAAAAAAAACACGTTCTGGATACTTTTTACGCGATAAATAAATTACAAGTTAAAACATCTATATTGAATGAAAATATAAATAAAACTTTAATATTTATTAACTCACCTGTTGTCCGCAGTAATTCGCCCACCTGATGCCACAAACACTCCCCTTGCAATAAAAAAATATACGCGCGGTCAATCAATTTCTAATCGTTTAAAAATAATACAATCAGGAAGAATAATTTATTGTCTTCGTCTTAATATTTTTAATTAACGTCAAAAGTTCATGTCTGACGCGCGTTCGAAAATGGAAGTCGATGCGGATTTGAAAATTATTGTCCGTTTTTTTAAATTTGTCGGAAGGAGACGTGCGCGGACCAGGCCGTCGAGGGTTATACTGAAATGTGGGCTGAAAACAGGGGCTGTAGCTACATGGGCCCACGAGTGGGTGTCTTAGAGCGAGAGGGGAAGATGACGGTGTTATTGGAGTGAGAGGGATGCGTAGAAAGTCGTAGGGGGAGCTCTGTCACGTACTCGACGCTCCGTGCCAGGAAGAATTTGTAGGCGTTCATAATTATACCTTTGATTGAGGTTTCCGAATTTAATAAGTTGTCTTCGGTGACGCTTTGTCATTTGGAGTGACTGCTGCAACATGATGAGAAGGTGAAGGCGAAAATCTTATTGTACAAATGTTTCGTAGACCTATTGCGTACGTACCATTGACACTTAGGATTTATGTTACTTTTTGTGTCGGTTTACTTAATTTAATAAGAAAATGTGATGGGAATAAGTATTACAACTTGAGTTGAGTTTTTCTTAATATTGTTTGCTTCCAAACTAAGCAGATGTGACTGAATATTAATATGTAAAATTTTGTTTATTTTTTATTTATTCAGGTTTTCTTAGACCATTCTACTACAGGATATCCTACACAAACACAGGCTAACATACGTACCTTATACAGGCTGTTCGGTAAATAATTATACCTTGAACTGCTTGAAGGAGATAGAAACTAGATAGCTGACAATCAGTCTGTATCTTAATTTTTTTTTTTAAATGGGCCTCGATATTATTGAAATTGTAATTTCTATTTAAATTATTCTACATTAAAAAAAGAAAGAAATATAATTTATTTCGTTCCATAATTGAGGCGCTACATGCAGTAACCAAACAAAAACAACGAAAAATAAGATACTATATTAAAATTATCATAGCATAGATATATGTATGTATATATTATTTAGTTAAGTCATCGTCATGAGAGGCGTCACAATAGATCTTCGCAGGTCGCAGTGACAAAGGGGCCTAGTACCCTACCTCTTCTATTAAATAATAAATAAAATAAGTCATTGTACCACAATCGTTTGGTTGTTACATTTGTGGTCTTGCACGTGTAGATGGGTGTTAATACGTTTCTCAGTAAGAAGGTAATTTTAGGGTTAAGCGTATTATGTGCAAGGGTCTCATGATACTTAGGTTCATAATTATTATGATACCATGAAATTGTTAAACGGATTTTTTAAAGCACTAACATGCTTATATTTTTATCTATGTTATTAACGTTATTAAAAGTGATAATAAAATAGTAAGGTATAGATTTTTACGATATCTTCTGTTTTTATGAGTTTTTATGGCGATCGTTCGACCAATTTATTACTTACCAAACTTATGAAAGTCGTAAATAATACTAAAGATATTTTCAAAACTATTTTTAATATCTTATCGAACCTTTTTTTACACAAAAACCACATTTTTATGATATGGTCACAGACCTGTTCTCAGAATGGGAAGGGTTAGGCCTTAGACTAGGTCAGGCTAGGGTTAGGGCTTAGGTTGGAGTTTATTTATATAAGTGGGTAATGTTTTTATTTTGTCTTGCATTTTGTCTATGTTTTTATTTTTTATATCGCCAGAAGGTGGACACGACATTACGTGATTACGTCATACCACCCACGGACGTCAGTCGTCGATGAAAATCAGCGTTATTGGTGTTGCCAATGACAACAAGCTGATCGATGCCCATTTTCTTGCACATGAGGGACACACACTTCCATGCTTTATTTTTCTTTGTTTTATTATAAGTAATTTTCTGGCTTTTTTTTTATTGTTTGTTAAGTGTGCATGCTCGGTGTCCTGTGTGCAAAAAATAAATTGATTTTCTTTCTTTCTTTCTTTCTAGACCACCACCTTGGCCTGGGGCGGGTTGGCGGCCTACACACACCATCGAGAACCTTATGGAACCCTCACAGAAGTGCAGGTTTCCTCAAAATATTTTCTTTGAGTGATAATCAAATTCTGATTTCGAAAAGGCAGAGATGGACTCGTGCTAGTTTCGATGTTTTAGAAACCGAATTCTAAATCTAAAAAGTATAAAATCATTGTTATAAAAAGTAGAGTTGTTAGATTTTTTATGAAAATTATTTTATACATTTTAGGTTTTTTTAAAGTCGGTTTCTAGGTACTTTTTTTTAAACGTTTATTATTTATTTTACTCTTTTAAACAAAAAAGAATAATTCAAATCGGTTTACAATTAGACAACCATACAGCTCAACAAAAACACAAAATAAAATTCTTAATAATATGCAGTCGAATTGAGAACCTCCTCCTTTTTTGGAGTCGGCTAAAAAGAGCCTGTAAAGTGTAAAGGCCTTATTTAAATAAAAAAACATTTACTTTGGTGCGGGCCGATTTAAAACTCGGATCCTTCTGCATTCTGTTATTAAACAAATTACAAAGACACAACTCAGCTGGAATCAAATGTTTACAAATGCAGTGAATTTTTTCACGCACGTCCATTATAATTTAACCCTTATTCGCACGGAGTTCAATGTAACATCCGATTTTGTGTTCGAAACACGTATGCCAAGCTTAATTAAGTTGACTGCCGTTTAAAAGGCGTGTTTTTTTATTATTGGGCTAATAATAGTTGAAAAATTTTCATGGACATGGGCGTAGACAGAACAAGGTAGGGCACTGCTTCTCATACAAAACTCATTGCCCAACCTAAAACAATCGTCAAAATTGAAGAAATGTACTTACTGTTTTTTTTTCTTGAGAAAAATATTGAATACTCCACGTAATATTATTTTATCATCACCAAAAACCTCCGTTTACCAAATATTTATTTATTTATTTTAGAAATAAATAAATATACACAATATAGACACGTGTCGCTGGACATTTGTCCCCTAGTGAAGACGAGGATTAATCCCTCAACTGAAGTGAATCGCCAACAAAGGAAAATTCACGCGATGTTGCCAGACTTGTCGTGCGACGTCGCCCGATGTCGCTCGATTTCGCCCGACATCTCTAGCGACACGTGTTGCGGGACATTTGTTTCTTGAATACGAGGCTTAATACCACATGCACAAATTACGGTTATAGACTAAATGTATGGAACAGCTTTTTATTTTGAGAACGTTTGAAAACCGGTACCGCCAGCGTTTTATAAACGCTCGTGTGGTTCAGGCTTAGATGCCCCTCGCAAGCGAACGCGATAAAAATGAATGAATGAAGGCGTAGATGACTGCATTCGGGGGGAATCCCATTCATTCACTCAACGAACGACCGACCGGTAGCTGTTAGTACTTTTTTGTTCTTTGTAATGCTTTGTGAATGGTGTGCATGCATAGAATTTAAATGGCGTTAGAAATGTGAATTTTTTTAGTGTACGGCTGCTCACTTTCTTTGAGGCGAGCGTAAATAATTATTGATTTGAAGATGTGAAAGAAAAATGACAAAGTCTTTTTTGTCCAAACATACTAAACAATAAAACATAAAATAGTATAAAATGAAATAATTCCAGCCCATTACTCTCTGTACTTACCTGTAGTGGCCTGTTCTCGGAATGAGAAGGGTTAGGCCTTAGTTCACCACGCTGGCCTAGTGCGGGTTGGCGGACTACAGACACCATCGATATATCAAAAACTGCTCTTTAAAATCAGAGATTTTCATTCTACCGGGAAACGAGACCGATTTAAGTCTCAAAAGTTTTTCTGTATGAGTAATTAAGTAGATTAGTTTAAACTCACATTTCAATACGTTAATTGGATTATAATTATAAAATTAACTGTCTGTGTGTTGTGTGTGTGTTATGTGTGTGCGTGTGTGAGGGGTGTGTGAGTGTTAAACATGTGTGTGTGTTTTAATTAATTATCTTTATTTTAAACGACAAATACTATTTTCACGCGATACGCACAAGCTAGCTCGCGCGTGTTTTTGTATGCAGCCGATTTGAGATAATTTTTAACGACTACAATATCACCATAAAACACCAAATTGCCTGCCTGGGAATAGAATCCAAATAATTTCAAAAGTTCTAACTAAAATTCCCAGCTACGAATCTTTGCTTCAAAATAATCTGGCTAGCTTACGTGGGTTGTAATCGGAGCAGGGCAGCCTCTTGTGCCCACGCTAATTATGTTTTGCCTAGTTACTAACTTTTAGCGCATTATCCATACTTATTCCATTAATTTTCCATGTCAATAAACTCTTAATTTAGTCGTCGAAGAATGGTTCTGATTTTAAAACAATTTTTAGAGCAGGTATTTTATTTTAATATTTAGTATATAAATTGTACAATGGTTGGACACTGTTTACTGTTTGTAAAAAAATTATAAGAGCCTATACAAAATACTAAAGACGCGTGCGTCGCGGCCGTAGGCGGACTGTCTCATTGCTTGCATAGTGAAATTATACACTTTATATGCTAATTATTTACAATATTATGTTTATTCAAGTACGTAAATCGCAAGGATCGAAACGGGGCTAAATATACGTACTTATTTCTTTTATAAAGTTCACTCGTGTCATATTAAAATACGTTTGGATATAGGTACAAAATACACTCACGTTGTACAGTAATTACCTTTCCTTGAAAATTATATATTTTTCGCAATATTAATGCAACTTAAAGGTACGATTTTAAGTTCGGCAGTAGACCGCAGACTGCAACGATAATGCCGTTTGCCATAAACGCAGTCGGCAGTGCCGCTGCAGTCTGTGGTCGTATTGATTTTACCCGCGACGAAAAAACAGTACACACAACACAACACACAACACAACACAACACAACATGGTAGCGTGGATTCTAGTGTAGTGACTATACTAAACAAAAAAAACATAGTAATATTATTCGTCGCTAACGTGTATACTGTATTTTGTATACTCATAATCGAGGCCTTGATAATCTAATCATCCTATCGAAAAGTGATGTCATTCTTATCGCTATATTTATTGCAATAATCGCAAATATTTTAATGGCTTTTCCAATAGTGATTAGATAAAGTTCTTCCATAAAACATTACTATCCTTCATAATTATTGTTGTTACAGGCAACGACTTACACGAATAATTGAAATTGTGAACAGTGAAATATTAAAGTGAAAAAAACTTATATATTTTAGTGAATTAACGAATAGCACCAACACCTCAATAAATAGTGCGTGGTATTATTAAGACTGATATCTTTACAAAAGATATTATGAATGAAAATTATTCTGCAGATGATGGCCCACCACCCTGTAAAAGGCAATCGCTGATGGCTTCGACAGAAGAAAGTTCCAAGAATATAGACACAGAGTTAGTAAAAATGTTTTGCTTAGCTTTACAGCCCGTGAATTTACTAGAAAATAAAGGGTTCCGAAATTTTATACAACGACTAGATCCAGATTATATCATTCCTACAACAGAAAGATTATCCAAACAATTACTTCCTGACCAGTACAATATCGCAAAAAGAGAATTAAATGATATATTGAAAGAATTAAAACACATAGCGGTTACAATAGAGAATTGGACATTGGGAAATGACGATGATGGGAGACATGGTCGTAATATGATGACTCTGACAATACACTTCATCAATCAAGGAAAAACCGAATGTCAGATTTTGTGTACAGAAGAGATAAAAGTTCAATCACCCGAAAAAATTGCAGATATGTTAAAAAAGGTGTTAAAAGATCAGTGGAAGATATTTGATAAAGTGGTGTGTATTATTATTAAAAATAGTAAGAATGACAGTGTAACTCAAGCTGTTACAAACCATTTGGGAATACCGTATAATTTTTGTGTAGCTTATGCATTAAACTTGGCTATTGAAGAAAGTTTAGAATGTATAGGTGAAAAATACAAAAGCACAAATTATCCAGAATTTTATGATACAAAATTTGGACCTTTTAGGTGGCAGTATGTATTGAATATAATGCTAGAAAGATACACTGATGAAAGATATAAGAAAGATGGGGAGCTCCTCGAGGGTTGCCTTCCTATTTTGGAACTACTAGAAGGAATGACTAACGTACTATCCAGTGAGCAGTATCCATCTTTATCTTATATAATTCCACTTATTGATAGTTTGCAGTTAGAAAAATCCACTCCAGCTATTAATAATGTGGCAAAGGATTTTAAGAAAAAACTTAAAAAGACAATTGAGAAACATTTTGGACATTACGAGAACAGAACTAGTCAGGCAGCAAAGGCAACATTTATGGACCCCAGGTTTAAAAAGTTAGGTTTTGAATTGGATGAAAATGCAGATGCAGTCCATCAAGAGGTGTTGGTGGAATTAGATAATAAGGATGTATGTTTTAGTGATCAACAAAATATAGCTCCTTCCACTTATTGCATGGAACCAGAACACTCACAAATCGCAGAAGACAATACAGAAAAAAGATGGAATTCTATGGTATGGACGCATTTCGATAAAAAAATACATAGAAAAACCTCGCCTGCAATAATACAGATGAAACAGTACGTTGAACTACCTAATATAAAGCGAAGCGAAGATCCTTTGAAATTTTGGGAAAATAATAAACATAAATTTAGTGGCTTGTACAAACTGTCCCAAAAATATTTATGTATTCCCGCGACTTCGGTTCCTGTTAAACCATTTGTTTCAGATAAAACGATGGTATATAATGATCGCAGATGTTTATTGGTACCTGAAAATGTTGATCAAATATTATTTCTATATAGTTTTTATTGCAGAGTAGACAGTAGATTGTTAACCAAGGGAACAAAATAGTGTACTTATTATGTCTACGTCGACGAGACGAGCTAGATAGAACTAATAAAGAATGGTCCACACTGGCTCTGGACCGGAAGATCTGGAAGTCATGGGGGGAGGCCTTTGCTCAGCAGTGGGATGATATAGGCTAACATCATCATCATTATGTCTACGTAGAATCGCGTTATAATAACGTGTGATAACTGGCATAAAGGCATGTCCCGTTACGCTATTCAAGTACATACAATAAGTATTTTAAAAAAATGTTAAATTAAATTATATGGTATGCATGAATATTATATTGCCTATAATATTGCCATAAAATATTATGATGGTAACCATAATACATATTTTATTTTATTTCGTTAAATTTCGTTGTGTACCGAAAAGGGCGGATTGATTTTTTTTATACATAATGATGCAGTTTCCGAACATGTCGGAGATAAATTAATTATTATTCTAATTTAAAGGACACTGGGCGAAAGTGGTCTAAGGACCAATAACGACACGGTAATGGTATTTGTGTTGGGACACCTCAACTATACCCTTGTGCAAAGGGGCATCAAAATCGGCCCCGGCAGTTTTGAGAAAAATTATACTTTTATAATATTATCCTTTTACTACAATTTTTGTTAAAAAAATTGTAACCGGTTATTTCAGAGTTTATATAATTATACTTGATATATTATAAAGCTCGATTACCACTGACTCACTGACTGACTGACTCACTCACTCACTCACTCACTCATTGACAGAACTGTTCTCCAAGAAGGAGCCGCGGCGGGTAAAAGTAATGTATGAGAGTCGTATAGAGGGAGGTCCAGTGAGTTCAGGAAAAATCCGAAATGACCTGAAAGTGGAACCATGACTGGAACTGCCCTACGGATCTCGAAAACGGCAAGTCGCAGACCCATAGTGCCGGAACTAAAAACGTTGAGGACCCTGGGTCGATTGACAAATTGGTGAAAAAAAGATGGCTTCCATACAAAAAAAATGGCCGCCATACAAAATTGAAACGCTCACCGTTCCGAAACCGTTAGAGATAGAGGGGGGGTTACAAGTTATAAGCTCCACAAAAACGCCCTCGCAGGCCGCTCGCTGCCCGCGCACCGTGCGACCTCTAGTATACTTATAACAATACATATTAATCTATGACTTATAAGCTTCGTCGAACCATTGTCAGAATATATAAATGACCGATAAATGTCAAATTAATTATTAAAAAATTAACAATAAACCCGACTGCAAAAAAACGAAGTGGTCAAGTAGTCAGGTCAGTCGGTTTTTTTGTTAATTTTTTAATAATTTACTTTATTTTAATATTTCATGTTTTATTCATGTTGAGTTATTCTAGTGTGTTAAGATATACATAATTGTGAAATCGTCTCTTCGAGCCCTTCATTTATACACCACACATGACCATTATGAAAAAAATAATTTACAGCTACACTTACCCTTACCAGCGGCAAAAATCCACCATGTTGGTTTTTTTTTAAATTCTTAATACTTGCGCTATCTAACGATATCTCATTTGTTTGAATCGATTCACTCGTTTAGGCTCTGGGCCAGGGTTTCTTAAACTTTTTCCATTCACGGACCACTTTCACAATTAAAACAAAACCACGGACCCCTGTCAAAAATATTTTTGGAAATGAAAAATAGCCTTATTCTTATTAATAAAAAATACTTTTATTGGTACTTTCATTACACTTACTATAAAGTTAATGAGAAGGGTGCTCCTGTTTGGCCTCAATGAGAACGTTAAATTGTGGGATTGTCTTCGAAAAGGCAAGGCGCATGTCATCTGCGATGTTTTGTTTTTATTGACACCAGAACCGAGAGCCCTGCCTCGCAAAGATACGTAGTAGCAAATGGTATCAGAACGGACATAGCTCGCTTGACAAGAAGAGGATAAGCTTGACTCATAGAACATCAAAACTCGCCAAGATCTTTTGCATGAAATTCAGCTTTCAAAACTTCTCTAGATCTCATATCAATTAAGTCATCTTTAATAAGATCTTATTGTCTTGTCGAGTTTACTACACCATTTCCTAATAAATATGTTTACAGACTGACCTTCTGCGGACCCCTGATACACATGCTACGGACCCCTAAGGGGTCCGTGAACCCCACTTTGGGAAACCCTGCTCTAGGGGAACATTTATGGTTGCTAACCAACTTTAAATCGTTATAGGTCCTCTAAATGGTCATTCGGAGTGAAAAATAATAACAGAAACCTAATCTTAAATACCTATTCAATGATACCCCACTTAGCATAGTTCGTCGACTTTTTTTTTTCTTTTTCACAATATGGCGTCTGGTTGTCGCAATATTGAATTTTGATTACTGTCATATCTTTAGAGACACTTGCAAGACGATTGACGTAAGAATCATCAAAATCGGCCCACGCGTTTGGTCTCTAGAGTGCCACAAAGGAACAAACATATATACATATGTCGTATGTGTTATGTGTGTTGTTGTCAATATGTCTGTGCCGAATAAATGTTCTATTCTATTCTTTCTTCTTTCTTATACATATACATTTCTTATACATACATAGACTGATAAATACATTACCGTCCTTTGCGTCGCGCAGTCGGGTAAAAAGGGATTTTTTACACACCAGCGTTTGAAAAAAATCTATTAAGAGCTTATAAGTTTCTCGTTATTACTTAGCGCTTTCGTGTGTTTTACCGATACCATCAGAGTTTAAATGGAATACTGATTTTGTCTTACGATTTCAATACGGCTCGATATCCTGGACTACTTATTTTTGCTTATGGACTATTGTTGTGTTAAAATAATGTTTCTACCCAGAGCTGCCTGCAGCTGGTGTCGTTTGTTTGATCTGCCATCGTTTTGTGCAAAGAACCCACCAAAACGTTATTTATTATTACAAAGCTAATATGTATCTATATATAAACTTAGAAATACCGATTTCAATTTTTTTTAGAATAATTCAACATGAATAAAACATGAAATATTAAATAAAATAAATTATTAAAAAAATTACAAAAAAACCGACTGACCTGACTACTTGACCACTTCGTTTTTTTGCAGTCGGGTTTATTGTTAATTTTTTAATAATTAATTTGACATTTATCAGACATTTAGATATTCTGACAATGGTTCGACGAAGCTTATAAGTCATAGATTAATATGTATTGTTATAAGTATACTAGAGGTCGCACGGTGCGCGGGCAGCGAGCGGCCCGCGAGGGCGTTTTTGTGGAGCTTATAACTTGTAACCCCCCCTCTATCTCTAACGGTTTCGGAACGGTGAGCGTTTCAATTTTGTATGGCGGCCATTTTTTTTGTATGAAAGCCATCTTTTTTTCTCCAATTTGTCAATCGACCCAGGGTCCTCAACGTTTTTAGTTCCGGCACTATGGGTCTGCGACTTGCCGTTTTCGAGATCCGTAGGGCAGTTCCAGTCATGGTTCCACTTTCAGGTCATTTCGGATTTTTCCTGAACTCACTGGACCTCCCTCTATACGACTCTCATACATTACTTTTACCCCCCGCGGCTCCTTCTTGGAGAACAGTTCTGTCAATGAGTGAGTGAGTGAGTGAGTGAGTCAGTCAGTCAGTGAGTCAGTGGTAATCGAGCTTTATAGTATATCAAGTATAATTATATAAACTCTGAAATAACCGGTTACAATTTTTTAACAAAAATTGTAGTAAAAAGATAATATTATAAAAGTATAATTTTTCTCAAAACTGCCGGGGCCGATTTTGATGCCCCTTTGCACAAGGGTATAGTTGAGGTGTCCCAACACAAATACCATTACCGTGTCGCTATTGATCCATAGACCACTTCCCATATGAATTTGCCCAGTCTCCTTTAGTATAATTTCTGGTAAAAATGTTTTATAAATCTATACTATCTCTGGTTTATTAAAATTAACTTTGCTTTTAACTGCTTTTAACGCAGTCCGCCTAAGTTCATTTATTTTAAATTTTAATTAAATTGTATTAAACATCTCTTTGTTAATTTAGTGCTATCTTTCACATATTTTAATATCGTAGAATCCTTTGTGGGGACTTAATTTATTGCAATCGTCTTCGCCTTTGATAAACTTCGTTTCAATTATAATTCATCCTTGCAATTGATAGTGCAAGGGTTAATTACTGCCCACTCGTTACGAAGAGAGGCTATACCGGGTGGAAAAATCTGTTCAAACAGGGGCGAATTTCAGCACGAAAAGAAGTGCGCAACGGATTTTGATCCGGTTTTCACCATCAGTTAGATAATTTTTCAGGGAAGATTTATATGTAAAATATTTTGATATACAATGTAAGGATCGTAGAGAAATTGCACCCGTTCAAAGCCGGGAACGGGTCGCTAGTATTATATAGGTATATATCTAATATCTTAGATTATTAGGTTGTCGCAGACGCTCCAACTAGATACCGCACTACCTAAGAAAAATGGCTCTTTGAATGCGTCAACTCATGTATTGACATGTGGTGATTTATGGTTTGTATTATTTATCCGTTGGTTGAAATTATGTAATTATTACGGAAATTATACAATCCTTACTGATGGTACATATCCCAGTGTCTTTTTAATTTTGGTTGTATTTGTATTGTTTTTCCACAGTTTTACTACGCAAACCGGCATTTTAATCTGACCGAGTCACTCGATTACGCCAACTTTTGCGTAGTATTTTTTGCCACATTTTATTTGTACGCCGGCGGAATCTAGTTGGAGCGGCGGCGACAACCAATCAATAATCTAAGTCTAATATAGGTATTATAATAGGGATTAATATAACTTAGAACAATTCCGTATTGGCATGTAGTGTGCTTGTACTTAACGGATTCCACAGAGATTCCTACTAATTCCTCGCGTGCCTACGTGTTTGTAGGTATTTGTGCGAACGACTTAGGAATTTTGTTAAGACGGTATTAAGCTCTTAGAAATTTAGATGAATGCCTTGTTAAAATTAACGGTGAAAGTAAGCTAGTAAAATTTATAGTTGTAACTAGCAGTACCCGTCTGCGAGGAGGTTAACAATTTAATATTAACATTATATTTATTTATTTAACAATTAATGCACACATAAAATACATGATATGTAATTATTATATAGAATAGTCCTTGCAATGCAACATGTAAAAAAATCGAAGTCTTTTATTATACCCAAATCTCTACATAGTATAAAATAAAGTCACTTTCCGTGTCTGTCTGTCTGTATATCCGCTAACTCCTCCTAAACCACGCAACTGATTTTGATGTGATTTTGACCATCAGTTAGATAATTTTTCACGGAAGGTTTATATATATAATAATATGTATATTAATGTACTTATTCCTCCTACCAAGACCAATTCTAGGGGTAAGTTTAACTTGTGGCCTAATTTTGATGGTTATTGCTTGAAAGTTGACAATAAACGCCAAATTTAGGTGTGTTGGTAACAAACTTGTTGATTGATGTGGGAAAGACATTCAAAGATTCATGCTATTTTGTGACGTCACACGTCATCAAAAGTTTGATAATTTATTAAAAAATAACTACTGCTGGAAAAAGCAAATAATTGTGAATATATAAATACTTCACAAAAACTTTACATACCTACCTACTGAATAGGTGGATGTAGTCGTAAGTTATCTATCAAATACAACAAAATACCATCATCTGCCTGGCGTTTATACCAACTACGTTGACATCGGCTCCCATTCAAACTAGATAGGCTGAATATCAGTATTTTACACGGAGCGACTGCCATCTGACCTCCGCCACCCAACAAAATAAAAAAAGCAAACCAAAATACAATAAAAAAACATGTATAAATTTAAACCATTTTCATACGAGTGAAGAGTTCAAGTGTGATCAATCCAATCCAGTACGGCGACCGATTTCTGATTGGTTTCGCTTCCTGAAAATAAAGATTGCACAATTCCATGCAAACTGATTTTATGAGCTCAAAACATTGATATGAGAGAGAACTCTCATATTGATGGCGTAAAAACAAAAAAATATAAGAGAACATTAATATTTATTTTCGTGGAATGTAAATTACATAGGGTACACAGGTACGAACACCAGTTTGAGGATTAATGAGAAGTAAAAAAAAAGGCGTGCGTATTTTTTTTTTACAGATCTATGCATTACTCTGTGTACAATCATTCGTTAACATATTATCTGAATCGACTTATAACATTCACAGTGTAGTGTATCCAGTACCCAATAAATATAAGTTACCCCACTGCCAGTTCATGTGTGCTGACGCTACTGAAATAATAACCCGCAAGCTGTGTCCCACCACTAGTTTCCAGGCTACTTGCTACGAAATGAAACCACTTGCTAACTTATATGACTGTATCACAATTCATACAAATAGAGTTAAAATTAACCCCAGCTCCACTTAGTAGGTATTATGAGAATGTATAGTATTAGATTACAAGTTTATCTATAGTACCTACTATGCACATAAATATGCGTGGTTTTGTATTCATCATTATGAACAACTTTCAATATAAAAATAAGGTTAAGTAATAGGGAAGATCTTAGACCGGAATCCGAAAATGCTTTTAGGAACATATTGGTAAGAAAGATCTAAAAAAAAGAAATTACTATTATCCCAATCCGAGCGCCGTGACGTATACTTACGACTACCACAATCTATCATAGGGCACAATGCCAAATATTATCTATGCTAAAGATCCATAGCGGATGCATCAGACTTGCAATTAGTACTAAAACAATTTGAAGCAACGTTTTGTTAGTCATCAGAGGACGTGGTAGTGGTGTTAGTTGTACTTTATCGAACCCCTAATGTAATTGTCTTTTAAGGCACGACGCAAGTGACAAAAAATTCTTCCGCCATCGTTAGCCGTCGCCGGGCACTAGCAGTATTGACCGACGGATTTCTTGTCTGCCGTGTGCGTTGTTGCATAGGATTCCTTAAGCTATAACGTCGCGGCAAAGGTTCGTCGTCTGTTCAGAGCTAAGAATCTCGATTTCGATTCCATTTTAAAAATCGATCGCGTTGCCCTCCGTAGGCCTAGCATGCAGGTGTACACTCCAGCCTTTGTTTCCTTGGCAAAAGATAAAATGAAAAATCGAGAGAGAAATCGGCAAAGATATGGTTTTGTCACCAACTTTTTCGTGGATAAGCGCGTTTTCTTCAACCTCCGTCTCCATGATATATGACAAAACGAGAAATCGAGAGAGAAATGGAGAAAATGATAGTTTTATCCTTGATTTCTCTATCCAAATTTTGCCGAGATAGCCCTGTTGAAAATACGAATTTCGGATCGGATATCTGCTACGACGAAATAGCTGGCGTAGCCGTGTCTGCTACGTCGTAGCATTAGTGCATTTTGTGCAATCGTTATTCTTATATAGCCAGACAGTTTAAAACGCCGAATGTGAATAGTATAATAATTCATTTTCTACTGAAGAATAGCTTTTTATTCAAATTGAAGACACGGTTGGCGCAGTGGCTAAGTGATTAGCTTTCTGCGCTACGTGCTGTGGGTTCGATCCCCGCACGGAACAAATATTTGTATGATCTACAGATAGTTGTTTCGGGTCTGGGTGGTGTGTGCATGTGACATGTATGTTTGTAAACTGTACCCTCGATATAGGAGAAATATTAGTTAAAGTTACAAAAAACAATTACTTGTGACGTCATAATTTTGGGGATGCGTCGCTAATATTTATGGAATATGATTTGATTTGGAAGCTTTTTCGGTTTCAAATGATTTTTCTTAAACATGTTTATTCACATTCCATTTTAACAATTCTGAGTAAGACAAAGATTGTCAAACATAAATACATTATAAAAAAAACCTGCCTACATATTTCCACCTTGAATTTCGTCGAATTCACCCCCCTCTGCATATCAATGAGTGAAAATCTCGGTGAAATACCTCCTTGCCACCCCAAGACACCCTTTTGTAAAACCTGTGATATTAAAATTATTCACGACAATATTTACGGGGAGGATGATTCGTATTTCACCTCTCGAACGGTTGACAACGAGTTCTCATCCAATGCTTTGGAGTTCGAAACAATAAACGAACGAACATACGAAACGAAAAATATATACGAAAAATTAAAAAAAAAACCGACTTCAAAAAACTAAAAGGTATATTTTTTTTAAATCTTAACAGCTTCTAAAGTCGGTACCACTGCCAAGCTAAGTGCATTGAAGTACTAAAGAACACGACTTCAGAAGCTGTTAAGTTTTTTAAGAAACTTATTTTATTCTTTATAGTTTGAAGTTTTTTTTTTCTATTTTGAGTGACATAAACAATACAGAAACATGCGATTACAGCAATCGCGAGTGATATGCTGTTATTCATTCAAGAGTTCCATTGTCTATCTCCAAAGATCTTCTCCAAATTTAAATGGAACCACATCGAGAGTATACCCTTTTAAACAAAAAAGAAGAATTTTTAAAATCAGTCTGCAATGGGCGGAGTAACCTCGTAACAAACATACAAAAAAAACATGCACTCGAATTGAGAACCTCCTCCATTTTTGAAATTGGGGTAAAATGTAGCAATTCGCTAAACGTGAACGTTTCCGGTTTACCAAGACTAGTTATTTATTTAATAGAAGAGGTAGGGTACTAAGCCCCTTTGTCACTGCGACCTGCGAAAATCTATTGTAACGCCTCTCGTTTCATTACAGCACTTACTCTAGCCGTAAGTACAGACAGAGTAAAGAGGTAAAGACTAGTTATACATAATCTATAAATTAATACGTGAAGAGAAAACGTTGTATCCCTTTTTAAGCATATTGCGCGCACGAAGGGGTGTGAGATTTGGAATAGTTAAAGTTTATATGGAGAAGGAGTGCAGAAAGCTAAAATTACGGTCGAATTTCGACCACCGGCGACCACTATATTTACTAAGGATTTTTATTTATATGACTTTAATCTAATAAAAAAAAGAAGTGTTTTATTTTTATTTATTATATAGGTACTTTATTTTACACCTGAATACAACAATTTTGTAACTAAAGGAGATTACAATTTTTGCAGTATAATGGGCGGTCTTATCGCATAAAGCAATTTCTTCCAGGCAACCATTGGTTGGAATAAAGTGACAAACAAGTTATGGGGCAGACTGTGGTGCACATAAATATTATGTTGAACTCTTAGGTTGAACTAAATAATAATACTATTTTTACCTTGTACTGAAAAATTCTTGGATTATCCTCTTTTTCCTCAGCACCACAGAATTTGACATACATGTCATCATGTCATACACAATCTAATCTCAAAGCCAATAACGAACTTAAGCAAGCTTTTCCTTGCATAACCCTTCTTCTCTTTGGTCGGGTAAGTATGACGTCATTGGAGGGTGAGTGCTGCTATAGACGACCAAGTCAATCCAATAAGTTTTAAGGTGGCAATACATAGTGAGCTAGGCTTTAAACAAACTCTAGATGGATTTTTAAAAACAGAAAAGACTCAGCCTTTATATGGTAGTTAGCTGTATAATAAGAATGGTGCATTAAAGTAGTTTAAAGTTAACCGAATTAACCAATTTTATAGCTTATAGTTAGTCAGGTTATCTAGCGGGTTGTCATTGTAATTTCAGCCAATCCATATTTATCATCACTACATAGTATAAAACAAAGTCGCTTCCCGCTGTCTGTCTGTCCCTATGTATGCTTAGATCTTTAAAACTACGCAACGAATTTTGATGCGGTTTTTTTTAATAGATAGAGTGATTAAAGAGGAACGTTTATATGTATAATACTTTCATTTTTAATGTAAGGATAGTAGAGAAACTGCATCCGTGCGAACCCGGGGACGGGTCGCTAGTTTTTTATAAACTGCACCAACCACCACGTCTTCAAAGTTAGTTAGCAGAGTGGTTATGTTCATTATGTGATCCTGTGCAATGTCACTTACAGGCACAACATTCACAGTAGGACGAGTAGCTGATTACATAACTATTATATTACCCCCGATTATTATTAATTATTATTCAAATAAACTTTACAACTTTATAACTTTTTTACTTAAATTAATAATGCACTCTGGGCTGTAATTTTTTGTAATTTTATTTTTGTTTAATAATTTAAAATCCTATTATGTATGTACCTAGTTTAGTTTAATTATAACATACCGTTATTATGCAAGCTGTGTTCGCATCTAGAAGGATACTATCACGCCATGCTGTAAGATAATTTCTTAAATATACCTTTTATGATAGAATTCAGTTTTGTGAACAAAATTAAAAAAACAATATATATATATATATATTTTTTTTAATGACATCTTTTTGCTTCGTATTTAATTGTTTAGTATGTAGTTTTATTCGATTAGTATTACTGTTTTAGAGACATAAAATTTACATCTAAACAAAATCTTTAATCTCAACCTCGCATAGTATCACACTGGAAAAGCAAAATGACTAAAACCGCCAATATGTATACTTTAAAGTTTTATTTTTATTTCTGTAAAACGTATATTCTAGTATATACTTAAATCATAATATGATTTATTATAAATGTAGGTACGTTTTACAGAAAATTATTCATTATTTAAATTTCTATAAATTTTATCGAAAAAAAATCTTCAAAATGTGATCCTGTAAAGTTTACGAATTGGCGTGTTAGTCATTACTTTTCCACTATTGACATTATTTCACTATGGGTCACACTACGACGCAAAATATGGCCGCAATAATGAATGAAACCGAATTATGCGACGCAAAAAATGCAAATTGCGCACGTCTGACCTTAGCCTAAATCACAATGAAAGGTCGACGGTGGAAATTTCCATCATAAAATATTTTATTTATTTATAACGAAAAACTGCTTTATATTGGAATTCAGTTACCGTGACAATTAACAATGTATTTGTTCTACAGGATTTTTTTTTATGTAGTGCGCAAAATTTGCAGAGTGATTCAGTGGCCGTTCCCAAATTGCAACCATAGTGCTAAAATTCATTTCAAAACAAAATAAAAATTTGATTTTGTATGGCTTCCGTAAATTATGCATGTGGTACTAAGTCGAATTGTCGTTTTGTTTTAAAGTGTATCCCATGATGCTGCGGTTGCATTTAGGAACAGAGACTGTATCACTCTACAAATTATGCGCACTACATATAAAATTATCCTGTATTTAAACAAAATTTTCTTACAAATACCTTTTATAACCCACGGGGAATCGGCGCGTCTTACTTAAAATTACGAGAACATACATACAATGAAATGATCCTCCCCTCTCGTGTAGTGGAGGCTGTAATTCTCATGAAATGCCTTTGAGGAAACTCCTTTTAGTCAGCTGGGCGCCACAATCACGGACTATTTGTAAAGAAGGTATTATGTGTATTCATCATTTTGTAAGAGAAACACTCCTGTATGAATAGAAATTACGCTATTTAGAGACGTTGTGACCTTTATCTCGACTTCTGTAAATAGCTTTTCAAGTATATCAATATTTATTATAAGTATCTCTTATTAAAAGCAATAATAAATTCAGCCCATTACTGTCCCGCTGCTGGGCATGGACCTCTTCCTCGAAATTAGAACGGTTAGGCCTCAATCCACTACGCTGGACTGGTGCGGGTTGGCGGACTACACACACCATCGAGGACTTTAGGACTCTCACGATGTTTTCGTTCACCGTTAATGCAAGTGATAAACAAATTGCGATCCGTACATAAATTCTAAAAATCAGAGGTGCGGGCCGGGTTCGAACTCAGACCCTCCTACATGGAAGGCAAGCGTTCCAGCGCTAGGCTATAACTGCTACTGTTTAGTATCTCTTAGTAAAGTTAAAAATAAATCTGACAGTTATTTAGTGTCTTAAACATGCTGGTGTCCTACGTCCCCATATGGGGACAACATTTCATAGTATGGAAAAGGCTGGAATAAACTTTCATCGTTTTAAATAATAAAAGTATGTAACTCCGGACATACGTAGGTACAAGACACAATTGCGTCGGCGGTGCCTGGACGTAAACCGGCCCCGGATACGCCCCATATGTTGTCCGGATATATTTTCACACACTCTCGTAATCAAAATCGCTTTAATTTTGAAAATTCAACAATGTTGATTGCGTTGTTATGCAGATTAATATTTATAAGATACTGCGGAATGTACATTTTTGAACTATCAAAATTAATGTGATTCTTAGGTCGTGTTCTCGTGGCAATAAGAATTGCTATTTTTTATCGCTTCGCATGCAGTGGTTTTCAAGACTTGTACTGCACTCAGACATGATATTTATTACTCGATACAATGGTAAATTATTTGCTGCTATCGACAACAAGCCTTTAAATCGAGTACTCCCACGACTTGAACTGAAGACGATCGGCTTAGAGATTGCTTTTAGGGTATCTACTTTTTTGAATTGAATGGTTGAAATGTGTTTCAATTTCATTTTGTTAATTGTTTAAAGTATGTAGTTAAACTTAAATGTGTTCTTTGCGTAGTATGTGCGGTGTAACTTTGATGACAGAGTGAAACAGAGATTCTTGTGGTTTGAAAGAAAATGTAGTGACAAACATAAATATAAGTATGCTTCGATGTTTTTTTTTTGTCATTGTTAAGAGGGTGAATGAGAGCCGATTAATGAATGGGATCTACAGCACGAATAAGTTTTTAAACTGTCATGGTCACTAACATTAGTATTAGAGTCAGAACAATCTTTAAACATGCTAAATATTTCGTTCTGAACTCTAATTAGTATTAGAGTTCAGAACGGAATATTTACCATGCTATATTAGTAAATAGCACGAATGTAATTGGAAGTGCATGAAGGAGGACGCCCTCGAAGGACTTGTATTGACCCCATTGGTGATGTCCTTCAAATAGGTCAGGTGACCCCAACTTAATTCTAGTGAACACTTACTTATTATGTACTTAGGTTCTAGCAGGATGCATTTCAAGTCTATTTATAGAATTATCTAGAAAACTACAATTCAAGATTCAACTGCACTATAAACTGTAGTAATTGTGCAAGGAAAGAAAAAATCATCATCATTATCGAATAAATGTTTTCTATTCTATTCCATTCTTTTGAAAGAGGCTCCACGAGTGACTAAACATGAAATCGTCTGGCGCATCCTGGGCAGGAAGCCTCGATACCACTACTGAACTGCTGATTGGTATGCTGCGGCATTAGCAGAGGATACCATAACATACCGCAATCACCAATCCGTTTGCTATGCCTGGTGATTAGCGCAATGTATTTTTTTTTCTTTTTTTTTGTTCTTTGTCGCTTAGCGATTATGTCGCCCTATTATGAACACATAATGAATAAGTACAACTAATTAGTAATTGGTTGTTTCCTTAAAACTAGTTGTGCTAATTTGTACAGCATCTTGGCCTGCTCAGATAAAGGACAAGCCAAGATGCTGTTACATACACCAATATCTTTTAGTTTTGTTGAACCATTCACAGCGAACCTTGCTTGTTATTTTGTTGAATAACAGTTTTGTTCTCATTTTTACTAACTGGATTAATGCTTGTTAAAAATAGAGACACCTAGTATTTAATACACAAACAAATATACTTAGTTGGCGGGTTTTAGTTTGGTAGTATGAAAATAACTGGCTATTATTTAGTAACAGATATTTCATTCTGTTATTTTTCTGTAACAGTAACAGAGATAACGGGTAACACACTTGTAACACTATAACAGCCACACTATAACACTAGATCGATTCAGAGATGAATGTACCATTACATTGCTTTTTTTATCTGTATTTGTTCACACCTTTGCAATAAATCAACTCTGATTCACGGCACTACTGATATCGACAGTTTTTTTTTCTTTCACAGTGTGTGGGCTTCGCAGGGCTGTCGAAGGATTGAAATATTTACAATGTCTATTATTTTTCCTTGCGAGGAATTTTCACTTGTGTGGGAGTCGGTTTTATGAATGAACGCTTTATGGATGTGTGTTTTAGAGCTGTATAATGTATGTGTGATCTTGATTGATTCGCCATTCAATTAAGTATATAGCCTGTTAGTTTAAAGGTAATTCAATCAAACCTTTCGGCATTTCAACATTTTACAAAATGTTTTTAATTACTTATAGCCAATTAACATTAATAGCAAATGAGCGACTACCTACTATAGAAGGGTGCTTTACAAAGCCCGGTAAGGGCCCTATTACACCGAGACGCTATGGCAGCGCTACCAACAAAATGTATACATCTGGGGGCACGGCAGTGCCCCAGCCAAGTCTCGAGCAAAACGGGCACGGCCGTACCATCTTTTCTCGATGCGATTCGCGGCTGTTTCGCCCCCCCTATATCTTCGACGTGGACAAAGCTACGAGTTTAGGTTTTCGGTGAATAATAGTAGGCATTAGAACAAGCTTAAGTTCGAAATTACATGCCAATTGAATTAATAGTTTAGGAGTTACGGTCGATCAAAGTTACACCATTTTGTCACTCACTGACTCATTGACTCACTGACTCACTGACTCACTGACCGATCATCAAAAATCTAAGGTACTTCTAGCAGACTTAGAAACTTCAAATTTTGCACCAAGATAGGTCATTAGCCACATATAAAGGAAAAATTAAAAAAACATTAAAAATAATTATAAAAACATTAAAAAATAATATACCATAGAAAACAATTTTATATTTGCGGTTTGGCAAGAACATTGTGTATGGATTTTGACTGCATTGTTAACTTTGTTCGTTGTTTAAGTATTCAATTGGATGAATAAATACATAGAATAGAAAAGAATAATATAAACTGTGGTCAAGCATACGTGGCCCTTTCAAGAGTGACTAGCTTGGGTGGATTACATTTAATAAATGTGAATTTTAGTAGTATCAAAGCTCAGGAGATAGCAATAGCTGAATATAATCGACTCCGAAGTATATATCGCCCAGACTTGTCTACCTTAGAAGTAACGAAGCCTCAGAAAAGAAACAAAAGAGATAGAGATAGAGAATGGGTTCTAAGCAAAGCAGTAGCTGAAGTCCAAGAAATTATGAGGTCACCTAAAAAAAAAGAAAGAAATACACTTACAAAAAATAAATGAGATCCCAACAAAAACATTAAATGTAAAAAAATGCCAAGTCTCTCGATGCAGTCTTTCCATCGTAAAAAGTTTTGAGATCTCATAGAAGCCAAGTCCTATTCAAATTATTTTGTAGTTATAAATCAACATTTAGTAATTGTATCAATAGTTTTCTTTATATTATAATTATAGTGACTTGGCAATGAGCACAAATTAAAAGCTGCTTGCTGCCTGGAATTATGTGCAAATGTTACTGACGAGACCTGTGATCAGATTATCCTGCGCAGTTTACTAGTCTTGGATGAGACTGACTGCCGTTGCCGAAATTCGGTTGGGACGACACGGATAAACCAAAAGAAAATTAATTTTGTGATATTAATGTTTACGCATGTGGTGTGTGACTTTCAACTCCTCCAAATATGCCGTTTTATTTGTTTCTTCTTGTGCTCATTGCCAAGTCACTATAATTATAATATAAAGAAAACTATTGATACAATTACTAAATGTTGATTTATAACTACAAAATAATTTGAATAGGACTTGGCTTCTATGAGATCTCAAAATTTTTTACGATGGAAAGACTGCATCGAGAGACTTGGCATTTTTTTACATTTAATGTTTTTGTTGGGATTTTATTTTCGCGATTTCAGCTGGTCCTATAGTAAAAGTTGTTCATAATAATGAGAACAATAACCGCCTTTTGGTTTTATTTACCCTTTCCGATTAACTGGGTAAATAACGTTTTCTCGGGAAATTATGGATGCATTAAATTAATAAAGTCAGTTGAACCATATTTATTTAAAACCCTTTTTAAAACATCCATCGTCATTTCGTACAAAACTTCTATTTCTGGTAACCCTACATGCCCCCTCTCTTTGCTCGAATTCGTTAGGACTTAGTTGTGAACACTAGACTCAGTTCTTTTGCGTGTGTTCTTGGGTTGGAATTAAAAGAAAAGATGATTCCGGCGGTTAACAATCATAGACACTAGAGAGATTTTTTGTGGTTACATACAGGTCTATTTTTTAAAATATTAGCGTACCTTCAAATTTAAAGAAATAGTCATAAAGAAAGAAAGACAGAAAAATAATTTATTTGCCACAAAAACAAGACACACTAGAATGATAGACATAGGTAATAAGAAGAGGACAGGTGCATAGACAGAGAATACATTTTTCTTAGGATGGCAACAGTGTAAAATTGAGTAGAAAAAATAATAATACTTCATAATACTTTTTTTTATTTCAAACTTTTCCCTCGGAATTAATTCTGTATCGTGGGTGCGTTTACAAACACAAATCTTCACATGTACAAACATGTAGACCAGGAACAACTATCTGCAGATCATACAAATATTTGTTCCGTGCGGGGATCGAACCCGCAGCACAGCGCCAACCGTGCCGTGCTTTGTATTGTACAGTTCTTCAAATCCATAAAAATACCTGTTGACAGCTGTCAAAGCCAGCCAAAAGTTTTCAAAACAAAACCGTGTATTCCTTTTTTTTATTTTTTATTTGTTGTTTACCCGTCATAGGGCTGTCTTCCGCCTGGGGGGGGGGAGGGATGTGTCCATAGACTAGGTGTGCCGGACTCCTACCGGCTAAACTCAACAGGGTGGTCCACTTCGGCACTTACAGGTGGACCTCGCCTCGGGTACTCTTAGAAGACCGCGCCGAAGCCCACCTCGGTGCCACGCCTATTAAGGCACTTCTCGGGGAGGGATACTGTACTGTATAGAGGTCCCCCCGGTACCCTCGCTGTGCGGTGCACGGCGCGCAGGACCGACCAGTGCGCGCCGTCTTCTCGGGGGTCACTTAGGTGACATCTTTGTCGTTCTTTTTTGTTTTTTTTTTGTTTTGTTTAATTTCCGGTCCAATTTTAGCCGGGGCCGCTCCCGCGGCGCCACATATTATTGTTAACTTGATTTATGAAAAGAGTATCCATGGATTTTATTGCCGGTATCTTCTCCAGGACCAACCCACTTGGAACCGTGCACCTAGAATCACGACGTTTCGAAAATTCCTGCAAAGGTAAAATAAAAACCTTTGACTTTAACTATGCTGAGTCCAAGACCTCTCAGCCTTTTACCTTCTTGTATGATGTAACCCCTTGCTACCTATATAATTATGTAATTTGAAAGTCAAATAAAAAGCTTCTATTCTATTCTAGATCTAAAATATCGCTGATTTGGTGCAGCCCTAGACAGACATGTGCTCGCCAAAATGAATTTAATTAGTACCTCGTGAATTGGACAGGAATGCCCACGTCCATCTATAATTATGTACATTACTTTACTTGTTACCGATGTAATAGTGGGTGTTGATTGAATTTATATATAATTGGCTGAAGGTTTAGAAATAGCATCTGAAAATTAATTAAACTTTTAATTAAATAATATAAGTTACCTTGTTTTGCGAATGGCAGAGTAGAATTGAGTTGAGTATATTGCACTATACAAGTACGCACTGCAAGTCGGAAAACCTATATTAAACCGAAAGGGTATAAGCTGATCTCTCATTGTATGGACAGTTTATTATTATTATTATATTCTTTATTTTCGAGTAACTACGACTCATAATGGTTGGTAACAAACTTTTACTTATACTATGTTAGTAAACAATTAACAATTCCTTATTAACTAAGTTTACAAAAAGAATCATTGCTTCAGAACCCCAGTAGAAATTCTGGAGCAGTGTTTCATAACCTGGCAGTCTAGCCTACCAGCATATCATACCCAGGATGCTGTTGTAGCTGACTCGCACCCCGCGCACCAAAGATGCACATCTTTTCCGCATTATTGCAAAGAAGCAATCAATTCACATTTCTGCGAACATCACAAACAAACAAACATACAAAAAATCAAATCGTTTCTCTTTATAATATTAGTTTAGAAAAAGGCCTATAAGTTCGCGACGTTTTGTTTTAAGATGGTTTTAAAGAGTTCCTTAAAACAGCAGGCTGCTAAAACACCGGAAAATTCTACAACAAAGCAGAAAACATTAAAAAACGTTACACAACTTTTAATTTTACACCCACAAGGTCTCTTCTAATTAACGTCCGTGACATTTTTCATCTGCAGTCCTCGTGGTCTGGCTTCAGACTAATAACTGAATTCATTTATCATGGACACACTGTTGACATTGGCTGACTGTGTTTATTTATTTTTCATCGGAAAGAATAGTGATTATGTGTTTTTCCTCATATGTATTACACCACTATTATTTTATCAACAGAATTTTTGGACTTTCTCTGCTCATCATTATAAACAAATTTTAATATGGGAAAGATGCAGAAATCGCAATAAAAAAAGAATCTTTTGTTCTATACAAATAATAATTCATGAATACACGACTAAATGTATAGAAAACAGTAGATATTTTTTTCGCGAAATAAAAATACAGAATGTATTTTCAAAAAAATGTCATGGATTAAACACACGTTAACAAACACACACAACACACACTCACACACACACACCTAACACACACACACACACACACACGTTAATAAATGCTTTCTATTCTATTCTATTCTAAAAATAATACACATTATTTTTAGAATAGAATAGAAAGCATTTATTCGATACAGGACATACATTGTCAGTTTTTTTTGTTTTCTAAATTTGCTTACGATAACATTACGATACGTCAAAAACATACATTCTTGGGCCCTCAGATGTCTTATTAATTCAAATTTTGCACGATAAAGCGTATAGCGACGATGCGTCACAGTACTCACTGAACGTAACGAATTCTTTGTTCCATTAGCTATCGAGTGGTGTAATTAAATTTTAGATGTAGATGATAGATAAGTACCTGCAACACCAAACTGTATCCCCCGATTTTGTTATCATGTCTTCTGGATTGCCTCCCACTATGGAAGCAAATATAAAGACGATACATGTAAAAAAAAGTCGCTATCGTTATAAGTCAAACAGAATACAATATTTCAATGAGAAGATAAGTGGAATAAGGCTGTATTGTTGCTGATTTTAAGACTAAGGACTTGTTCAGACATGAAAGAGTGTTCAAAGAGACCTCGTTAGCCGATAGCAAAGGAATAAGAATGCTATTTACCTCAGAGCGTTTTCAAACGGATGGATGTGTTAACATTTTCTGCTTTCTACGATTTTTGCCAACTTTTATATGTAGGAATTATTGTAAAAACTGCCTCATTAGTTTAGTTTTTTTTTTGTTAGGATGTTTTCAGTGTTGTGCAGAAATGAAATATTATATTTATCGCAAGAAATCGCTGAGTTGTGTGTGGTTTTGCTCCCACGTTTCGTCCAAGGAATTATTTCTGATATGATTCCAGTGTCCTCTGCTGTTACTGAGAATTTGCATAATTAATATTGGTAAAAGTTTTTGAGAATCGAATCCAGATTACTGGAAATACTTACTAATAAACGATGATTAACGTTATTTAACTAAACCAGCTCTGAAGACTATTGCCGTCTCTATTCATTGGAATATCAATAACAAGGACAGGTTGGATTTAATCAGTATGAAAATTACAAGATTTTACTAGTATAGGATTTTTAATTTATTTAACCTTCAATTACAAATACTGTCTAGGATTACTGACATGGCATGGAAGGCGAGCGTTTAACCGCTAGGCTATCAATACACGTCACACGATCGATAGCAGAGTGAAATTTATTGCAAAAAAAACTTGCGTAAAAATCGTAAATTTTTTGAGTACGGCTTCAGAACATGATTCCAGATACGTGGTTTTATTTAATGTGGTAACATCTGGGACATCCTGTATATAAATTTTAGCTTTCTGCACTCCTTCTCCATATAAACTTTAACTATACCAAATCTCACACTCCTCCGTGCGCGCAATATGCTTAAAAAGGGATAAAAAGATTTCTCTTCACGTATTAATACATAGAATTATAGATTGATTGATTTATTTATTTATTTTATTTATTTATGTACACACAAGGAAACATGGTAATAAAAATGTTACAGACAAATGAGCACAATGGAACTACTTATTTCTAAAGCTTCCAGTAGTCCCGCGATTGGAAATAAGGATGATAGACACGTAGACACAGATTGATGTTACAGAGGGGCTCGTAGCTACATAGCTACCGCGCAGATCAGTCGATCAGCGAGGTTAAGCTGCGGTTGCCGCGGTCAGTCCCTGGATGGGTGACCATTTCTCCGAACGTCGAGACCCCTCCGTTCCTCGGATAGCAAGTTAAGCAGTTGGTCCCGGTTGTCATACGAATACCTTTGACAGTCGTTACGGGAGTCAGCAACCCAAAAAAAGTCCGACAAACCGGTCTAACCTTAGGGTATCAGTGTCTCCCAGTAATTGGGTGGCGGAGGTCAGATGGCAGTCGCTCCGTATAAAATACTGTTACTCAGTCGCATCTGGTTAGACTGGGAGCCGACCCCAACCTAGTTGGGATAAAGGCCAGGCAGATGATGTCTAGGATTACTGAAAGTTAGACATAGGTACCAACAATATCTTCATCCATTCATCCGCAAACAGTTCTATACATAGGTACCTGTAAAAAAAGGTGTAGTGTTATTTTAAATCTCCCAGCTTTTCCCGGGAATGGCAAAAGGGCGTATCTGAACTAAAACGATTTTCCATAAAAATTAAGTTCCATCAGAAAAATTATGTTTCACTTCGTTTCGATTTCAGTCACTCTCACTAAGCTTACGAATACTTACGAGAAAAACTTATCTAGAATTGTATAAAAAAAGGAAAATAAAATAACCTAACGGTCAAAAACCCCCGACTCCAACTAGAATAAAAATATTATAGATTAAAAAAAAAAACGAAAGAAAACGCTTTTGTCATCCAAACTAAACGTGTATGCAAAATTTCAGCACAATCAGAAACCGGGAAGTGGGTCAAATTTAACTTCCAAGATTTTTTTACATAGTTAGTTAGTTACAGGTGAAGCTAATAAAAGCGTTTTAAAAAGAGCTGTAACTTTTGAACGGCTGAACAGATTTTCATGAAACATAGCTAAGATGATTTCCGATTAAACTAGCTTAAAATTAAAAAAACTGCATTGAAATAAGTCCATCAGTTTTGGAGCACGCACGTTTCGTATACGCAGATCCATGGATACATAGATACACAATAGAAACTTAAAACACCCCTCTTTTTGTCGATGGTTAAAAAGAACGAATATCTGACCCAAATCATACGTATTAAAGAATACGTAATTTCAAAACGTATATCGGATTTTATGTTTGGTCCCGTAGCGGAAAACAACCTCTTCAGCCCCTTTCGGTCAAAGGTTTCGATCGAAGAATAAGAGCTCCCCCGCTATTTCACGCATCACTGGCTAGCTACAGCCCCTGTTAGCCACAAATTTTCTTGTATAATGGATTTCTTGGCATGCGTCGGGACTGGTCAGCTTGTAACTGCCATGGCAATATAATTCAGAGGCAAATCATTATTATCCTATTCTTATTTTTTATTCACATTAAATTACATTATTCTCGCAGCTCTTACCACAACATTATATTAATCAAGATTGCAATCTATTATTTAAAAAAAGTTTCCGTGGAGTTTCTTGCCGGTTAAGTTCTTCTCCATAGGATCTACTATTTGGAACCGCGCAACTAGAGTCTCAATATTTCATAAGTGCCTGTATCTGGTTTACATGAAATAAAGATCTATTCTTGTAAAAAAATCTCTCCTTTCTTGTAATACTCTCTTCTGAGCATGCACGCATGATGCATGGGGCCTATTATGTGTGACTTGCATAGTGTGGCATTTCAGAATACCTTTGCAATATAACTACTAAACCCTGTAATTTTAATTGTTTTAGTCAACAACAGTCATGTTATTTGATTAAATAAATAATTAATTATTATTAATACTTTAGTACATCCGATACATCCTGGTCAATCAACCTTTTTACGTACTTACCATTTTGACTCGCAAATTTTTCAATACCAAATAGCTTAAAAGGTCAACCTCTGAAAATATTTAAAAAATATTTAACGACATTATTATTAGATTTTTTATTATTATTCAGTGCAAGAGTTCTTAGCCGATAAGTTCTTATCATTAATAAACTAAGTATGTTTGTTTTGTTAGGCAGAATGTACTAGGATCCTATTACAAAATGTAACACCTGATATTTTGTACCTACATTAATTGCAAATTTTATCCATCGATGTCTAATTTTATCTAATTCATCTCTAAGTTCAAGACATGGTCAATTCTCATGTCTAGGCTTTCAAGATAGAAGATTAGGAGACTGATTCACTATTTCAGAATGACTTAAAAAAGTCTACTTGACCAGTGACGCAGCTACAATAAGTGACACTGTGGGAATAAAATCCCTGTCACCCATTTAAGACAAAAAATTAGGTATGATTTTTGTTTTTTTTCAACAGTTTTCATTGCTTACTTCTTCGTATGGACAAAGTGTTAAGTGTACCTTTGAGAGGGTGACACCCGGGGTGGACCGCCCCCCGCGCCTCCCGAGCGTCCCCACTGCATGGAACTCCGGAAAGATCGTTACAATTCCCGGGAAAAAATTTCATAATCACAAAACATAGGGAGTAATATCTATCATAATTATTAGTCTTGGCAAACAGATTAGTGATAACAGGATGCTGATATTAAGACAAAGGAGGACGCCGGTGTCTTGACAATATCCCTATTCGTCTTTTGCAGAACCCAGGGAGAGAAAAAGTGCTGTTTTCGGTAAACACCACACGGTTATCTAAGAACAAGTCTGATTGATGAACAAAGATATCGTAGGTAACTCGAAACTTTTCTAATTCAAATATCGAACAGAAAATCATTGAGTGGGTATCAATCATGAGAATTTGGGACTTATCGGGGGCCGATCGCAAAACCAATTTCGTATTTGGAGCGTCCCCCACGCCTACGTCGCGTGGCATAGCTAGTATAGCTACGTAGTATGAGATTCATTCTAAAGGCACCAGTTGCTCTATGAATGGGCCCATTCAATACTGTGGTGGGAGGGGCGCATGCGTCGCATCGATCTGTCGCCGCCGCGCGGGAGGAAGCGCCGCGCGCGTTCCAATGGTGCTGGAGAGTCGGATGTCGACCCGGTAGGTTATATTCTTTTAAGGGATTTTAGGGGTTTGGGAGGGACTTGGCAGTTCAAACATAAGTTGAGTACTGAAAAACACAGTATTTATTATACACATACCATAATTATTATAATTTACACAGCCTAATTATTTAAACATTAAACTAAAAATAAAAATATAAAACTGAGCACTTAGGCTTCAAAGTACTCCTCCTCATCGCTGTCAATTGGTATCGTACCCAGAAGACTGGTAGCATTGCCACGTTGAATGGCAATGCTTATTCTTCGATCAAAGAATAGCGTCGACCAACCGTTTTGCAATATCTCTGAAAAAGAGACGTGCACTTGGACCCCATCACCCGAGCGTTTCGAGGCCAAATGGCTCAAATATATAACTGGTGATAAGGTTATTACATTTGCGTCGTTTGAATGTCTTTGTTCTGTACTGAATGAGTTATGTCATTCATGAAAACAGTTTTCAGGATTATTTTGCATGTAGGTATTAGTCATAAACCTGTTCGCTGAAAAGGTTAAAAATAAAACCAGCCCTTAAAGAATGTAAGAGTGCATAATTTAGCCGTCATTTCTGTCTAATATTTCTGGTACTTAATTTTGGATGGCGATGGGATGTCGTTAAAATGGACAGCAGCATCCATTTGTAGGTATTCACAATACTTAATGAAGTACAATAAATCATAAAACAGATGTCCTATCCTCATGTTTCTGCTGTTTTAATTAATTTTTGACAAAGGCATAATTAATACCTATCAAACTATCTCAAATTTCAATTCGTTTCCAGTTCAAGTTCACAAGAGACATATCTAATAGTTAGTGAAGTTCCCAGACGTCTACGCACGTATGTCTAATATACTAAATTTTCCGACACACACATCAAATGGATAACCGCAACCATCCGGAATGTTACGTTTTCGGCAAGTAGTGTATCTATACTTATATATGTGTATATACATACATACATTCATGATACTTGTACATATTATAGATTGGGTCTATTTATAGCTGCGGTTATTTCAGTTATTAATAGGATTAATATACAGGATGTATAAAGAGTCGAAGCTGAAGTCTACGCATACTGAACATCAAACCAAGTGACATTGTTTATATAAAAAAAATTGCTGGAAAACAACTTTTTTTTTTTATTAGGTACTAATAATCTAGTCAAAAATCCCCGACTCCAACTGGAAAAACAGCTGTAACTTTTGAACGGCTGAACAGATTTTCATAAAACATAGCTAAGATGATACCCGATTAAATCCACTTTCAATTTTAAAAAACTGCATTGAAATCGGTCCATCCGTTTTGGAGCTACGATGCGACAGACAGACACAGAGATACACTCTACAAACTTATAACACCCCTCTTTTTTGCGCGCAACAGACTGTATTACGTGTGTGTAGAACTGGATGGGTGGGTGTGGGAGTATAAGCGCGTAAGAAAGATTAGTACTGCTAAGCCCCATAAAGGTTACTGCGGCTCTCGAAGATCTATTGTCGCGTAACTGTCATAGGTATTCATTACTAACCAGGACCAATTGCTTAACATCCTTTCGAGGAAGGATCGCGACGTTTGATTAACGGTCACCAATCCAAGGACCAACCGAGGCAAGCAGCTTAACCTCGCAGATTGACCTATCTGCGTGATTATACAGGATATTTTTTTATGTAGTGCGCAATATTTGCAGAGTGGTTCAGTGTCCGTTCCCAAATGCAACCGCAGTACTAAAATTCACTCCAAAACAAAATAAAAATTCGATTTTGTCTGGCTTGCGCTAGTAAATTATTAAATGCTTGTCCCCCCCATACTAAGTCGAATTTTAGTTCTGTTATAAAGTGTATCCCAACACTGTGGTTGTATTTAGAAACAGAGTCTGAATCACTCTACAAATTATGCGCTCTACATAAAAAAATATCCTGTCTGTAGCTACGAGTGTAAAGTTTAATATAAAAATACTTTCAAGTAGAACAAAGATATTACATTATCTCAACGTTTTCTTTTAGAGATAGCATAATGAAAAAAGTTTGCTTCGCCTATTTTTTACGCCCGCATTTCAAAAGGTTCAGGAATTACAATAATGCGAAATTTTGGCTTTATCAAATATGAATTTTTTATTTTACTAGATATGATACCCGCAACTCCGTCCGCATCCGTGTAGAAAGATTTTCCATACAACCTTTCCGACTCCCATGTTTTTTTTTTTAAACCTTTTCCCCTCACTAGGGTTTCTCCTGTATCGAGGGTAAAGTTTACAAACATACATGTCACATGCACACACCACCCAGACCCGAAACAACTAGGTATTTATAGATCATACAAATAATAATTGAATTTTCGTTTCGTTTCACTCTCGTCCTAGTGGAACTACTTAATTTATCTGAATAAAAATGTATCCAGGATAATCACGTATCTGTAAGCCAAACATCTACAAAGTGTATCAAAAATGCGTGGTAATATTTAAGGATGTGGTTCAGACCATCAAACTGAACAACTTTCTCTATAGGACCAACATCGTAATCGCGAAAAAATTATCAAAGCCATATTCGCCTATAGTGACAAATAATACTCCACTGATGAGATCTACTTGACCATTCAGATCACAAACGACCACATTGTGTCTTGAATTATACTAATCTGGTTTTCGTTGGCTAATTCTGGGCGTTTCAATTGTTTGTGGGCGATATTTAAGACTTTGGCGGATTCATCTCGACTTTGATTTATCTTGATATTATATATATTAATATGTATGTATATTATTTGTATAGTATGTAGGTACGTGATGTATCTAATAGTGTAGGTAATTATATATTGTAATGTAAGTAGGTATATGTGTATTGTATTGCTTAGGTTTTACATAAGTGGGTATATTATTATCCTCACCTAATAGTAATGATTAGTGCATCTACCATGTTTTTGTCTCTGCATCACTGGCAGAGAATGCCTTTGGCATTAAGACCGCCTTTGTACATATTTGTATGAAAAGCATTAAATAAATAATAAATAAATATTTGGACCAAATTCTGACAATACAATACACTATTGCATACCAAAAATAGAAGAAAAGATACAATAGTTAGGAAAAGCGATGTACAAAGGGCGGTCGTATCGCACTTGGTGATTTCTGCCAGACATCCTTAGGATGGACAGATTTGCAGGTTAAAAGAGAGGGGTAGTTCACGGTGTAACATTAATAATAGGAAAATATTTTGGTTCATTAATACTATACAAAATATAATTAATGATTAAACGATCTTACCTGTAAGTGAAGTTCTATCGTAATTATACGATGACTTCGTCCGAAGTAATAATATCTACATTATACAGATAGATACAAATAAAATAAATAAGATACAACATGATAATTATATAATACAATTTCCTTTACTGCTTTATAAATAGTGTAGAAATATAAATTACTATACATTGCATTGATATGAGTATCCTCACAGGCACACAGGTATAATTGTCAATTTTTCCGGTCGACCATCCAAAGGCTAAAATCGTTTACACCCGGCGTCCAAACCCAGAGTTACTAACTCTAAGCGGGCCGTAGTCGTTCAAAGCATTTTGTTTGCCAAATGTATCACCGTAATCTATTATGACTGTACTTGACATTGTATTTCTGATATTTGTATATCTATTTGATATTCTATTGTATAATTACTATCTTTATTACGTGGAGAAAAAACTTTGTACCCCTTTTTAAGCATATTGCGCGCACGGAGGATTGTGAGATTTGGTATAGTTAAAGTTTATATGGAGAAGGAGTGCAGAAAGGTAAAATTACGGTCGAATTTCGACCACTGGACACCCACTAGTAATATTTAATTTGCATGCTGAACTAACAAGAAATAATGATTATTTGTACTTACTTTGTAATACTGTCTTAGAAGATTGTATTACTTTGTAAGATCTTTAAATGCCAAAAGAGTAACCATTTTCATATTATGGAAAATTGTTAAAGCGCTCCTCCTCTCTCCTACTTATTTAAACTTTTGCTGTGCCCGACAGGGTCCATAATTGTTTCTATATTTTATACTTATCACCTGTATGACTGTGTACATTATGGATTGCAATAAAAAATTTAAAATTGGGAAGATGAATTACCATGTTGAGACAAATAAAGACAATCTATTCTATTCTTGTAGTCTATTCTTCTATTCAATTCTATAATATTAATCCGCATAGAACTCACGACTAAATATTTAAGTCATCAAATAAATCAATTGATCTGCGAAGCTTAGTATTGTTGCTCCTGTCGAATCTCGGATTTGCGGGCACTGTTTACATGGAGACCTCTTCGTGCCTCGGTGAGCACGTTAAGCCGTCGATCCCGGCTGTCACGTCTGTATCGATGACCGTCGTTACGGGTAGGTGGAAGCCCTTATGTGGGCTGTGGATGACAGAAGGTTGAAGTGGCTTATTACCTCTTGTAACGTAACATACCATCACGCGTGTGTACTAGGCCGTAGCCAGAAATTTGGTTCAGGGGAGGTTGATACCCGAACGATTGTGGCGATTAGGAATATTGGGCAATCGAGCACTTTTGCTACGAGGGTCATTAAAATAACATTTTTTTATATTATCTCTGTAAATATTTTTCCATGAAATATTGTATTTCATGTAACTTTTTATAAACAGTTTTTTTAACTAAGACATAAAAAGAAACTGTTTTAAATTGAATGCTACTTTTTGAAACGAAAGTTCAATAACGAGTGTAACCATTTAAAAGTAATTTCACTGTCTGAAGGGGGGGGGGGGAGTGAACTCCCAACCCCCCCCTGCCCATAGTGTTGCTTGTGTATTTCCCGATGGGTTAGGCAAAAAGTGTACGTACTGATTTATATCCACATTTTGAGTAGGTAAGTGTTTAGCGAAATGTGTATCATATAATATGTAATTCTCGCCGCTTCCCTGTTCCCTGTCCTTTCGTCTGTTCGTCTTCGTGATCGGTAGCGCCACTGATTGGTGACGATGCTATGACGTTTGAATCCACGTATTTAGTATTAGGTTCCGTGACTATACACAAAACATCAATCAAATTCAATCAGTAGTTTAGCCACAGGAGCTAATTTATTTATTTTTAATTTTACACATATTATAAATATTACCTACGATCTCTAGGCATTGATAAGTCTCTTACCTGAAAACAATAATTATTTACACGTCTAGAATAGATACAATTCAATTCAGTTTTATTTGTTCTCACAGGTTTTACATAAGTTACAAAGAAAGGTGTTAATTTCAAAGACACCACTGTGACATACCCACATGGGTGTACAAATGTTGTTAGCGGGGCATTAAATTATTAAATTACAATTATTATTATTCATATAGTCATACAGATGACATAAGTTTCTATTTTGATGTCCTTTCACCTAGACGAATGAGAGTAGAGTGAAATATTATGCACAAAAGTAATATGCATGAAATAACTCGATCGTCTTCAGAAAGTGATACCAAATCCGTGATTTGATTTAATCTCGTAACTTCGTCAGCACCCTGTATAACTTTGGGGTTATCAATAAAGAATTGTACTGTATTGTGGCGTGTAGTAGATATATCTCTGCCCAACCCTTTGAAGAATACAGGAGTAAAGTAATAATAGTACATTATACTAATCAAGATTGTAATCTATTATTTTAAAAGAGTTTCCATGGAGTTTTTGCCGGTTCTTCTCCATAGGACCTACTATTTGGAACCGCGCACCTAGTAGACATTTCATAAGTGCCTGTATCTGCTTTACATGAAATAAAAATCTATTCTATTCTATGTTACAATACAAATTCTGTTTTTAAAATTTTAATTCCAACACTTGTAGACGCTCCGCCATCTTGAAAACTTGAAAGAAACTAAACGAAATATTATCATAGTTCAAAGCGGAGCGAGCACAGCTTGCACAGTTTTGAGAGTGTTATATTTACGTAACTTGTGAAACGAGACAAAGTAAGAATTACATACAAACGTAGTTGCGCTCATGTAGTCTACGATTATATATAAATGTTCCTATTTGCATATCGTTATGTCAATTTGCTTTTAAGGGCGTACATTTTGTTATCCTTTAGAAGGACCATCCATCCAAAATTTAAGTGCTAAGCACTTGTCGGTGTAGCAATTTCCATTCAGTCATATCTAATGCCAAATCTTTTAAATCTTTATATGTTTCTATATTCGCTTTTTCTTTCAGCTGATCAATGTAGTTTCTTCTTGGTCTTCCTCTTTTTCTTTTTGCCTCTATTTTTCCTTCTATAATGTTGGTAATGAACTTATCGTGCCTAATCAAGTGACCAATCATGTTTCCTCGTCTTTTTTCTATGTGTTTCAAAGTGTTTAGAAGGTAGGTAGTGGAAATATTTTTCCCAATTTATAAATTGAATTATATTTTGGATTCAGAGACATTCTTGTTACATGTCTGAATCCATTATGTTTGATGATAAAATATAACTTTATAATGCATTGTATTTTACCCACGCCAAAAGGAGGATGAACAATTTTACTATGGGAACTTGAAATCGCGAAAATAATATCAGCTGTTCCATACTATCTAGTCAAGTAATATTGAATTATTTTTAAGGGACAACAGATTTATCTTCGCTATTTCTTGATTTGTCCCTTTTTTTTTTTTTTTTTTTATCCTTGTAAAATCATCAAATGAGTCCTCCCACCCCGGGCAGGGCGGGAGGGACTGTCAGACTTGTACTGACTAAAATCCACGGTGTTCCTTCAATAGCCCTTTACGTTCCGGGGTCACGTTAATGAGATAAGTCCCGCGACCCCGGCAGGCTTGATTTGTCCCTTAGTAAAAATTGTTCATAATTATGAGTACAATAACTCGCTTTGGGCTATAAATACCCTTTCGACTAACCGTGTATAACAGTTAATAGTGGTATGCTGGTGGAGCTGTAAATATACTTTTAGGAATACCTCAAGGAACTATTATGGGACCGTCGCCATTTACGTTTCAGTCATAAAAATATCGACAAATCAACCTACAAAATTATTGCCTTCGTAATAAACTTGCATATTTATCTCCATTACGTACTATGGTGACTGGCTTTTTTTTTACCACGACATGAGCGATCTTCTTGTGAGGACTCATGCCAATATAACAGTACAAGTATTTTTTTTTTCATTTTTCCCTTTTCGTCCCACTGCTGGGCAAAGGCCTCTCCCAAATTCTTCCATCAGACTCTTTCCTGCGCCACCTCGAACGCACCTCGGTACGCATCTTAGTCATCACGCCATCTTTTCCTGGGCCGACCACAGCAGAAGTTATAAAAAAAAAAAAAGCATTTCTTGGATAGAAATAAAATCACAGTGTATAAGGATATTCTCGTTTAATTCCTAGAACTCATGAGGTAAACAATTCTAAACTATATCATACCAATTTCGAACAAACTGATCATTTTCGGATACTAATTACAAGTGTAAATTATTAATTAAACAAAATTTTGTACCACACACATCCAGTTTTTTATAAAAGGCTTTAAAACACTCCATTCTGTAATACTTGCAGACAAAATACTGTATTCGTAGGGACAAATCATTTAATTTAATTAACGAAGACTAAAATTAAAGCTACGTATTCTAGAATACATAAATACGCGATTAAATTATATTTTTTTTTATAAAAAAATGTTGTGAAAGGAAAACTTAAAGAAAGTGAAATAAAAACAAGAGAACATAAAATTAGATAACAAACAACAAAAAATAGTGATTTTAATGTCGATTCGTAACTGAGCCAATTATTTTATAAAATATACCTTTTATATATTCATAAAAAGATAAAACGTTTAATAGCTAGATTGTGTCTTGTCTTGTTTTCACTGATTTGAAATGTCACGCACGAAAACAAGAGAAAATACATTTCAAATAAGATTTCAAATTTAATAGGTTGTAGGCAATGACATTTTACAAATAGACGCGTTGCCCGCGCTCGATGTTGGCAAGATAAATGCAAGGCAAATGCCCTGCACCGACTGAGAGAATGAGCATGCAGCAGCTAATGCCACGTATCTAAACGTCTATATTCATCTTTTTCTAACAACCGACATGGCGTATGGTGGCTTTCATTTTCTTTCCCTTTCTTCGCGCACTGTATAATTATATGTACTGCTATGTAGCTACGAGTATAGTAAGGTTTACGCCATTTTGAAGTGCATTAATGTTGGTGTATGGCCCGTCTATTGGTAAAATGTCATTTGCTGTAGGACATTTTATCTTTTTATGAAAACCGTAGCTATTCTATAAGAACATAACGATAATTTAATAACCAAGCTGTGAACATGCTCTAGACATGTTCACGGCTCCTGTTATTAAGTTACACGGTTATTATCGTATGTCGATTCGTCAAATAAGAACCGACAATGACAGTGAGATTGGAATCGAGATACGAGATTTTCTTACAAAATAGCTCTCCAGTACCTCTACCATGAGTTTTCCGTGCCGTCTAACGTTCACGTTCACATGCAATATTTGTATGGGAATTTTTTCAGCGCCTCTAGCGGTATAAATAGTGAACTAAAGTCACTATACAAATATTGAATGTGAACGATAGCGTGAGACGGCACGGAAATCTCATGGTAGAGGTACTAGTTTGCCTTTAGTTCCTCTACTAATAATAGATTCAGATGGTAAGACCAAAACTTTTAAAGATATTTCCTACTTCAATGTGACTAATATTTTATGGCACGGTCTATTCTGATGAAACAAATGAGAAAATACTAAATGTAATGAGTAATGAGATTTTAAATAGCTCCTGTTGTTAGAGAAACTTTATCTATCAGCCATTACTATATTCTTGGATAGAGGTTTCAATTAAGTAGTTTATAACCCAACAATTGTCGAAAATTGTTTTTTTTTTATACAGGAGTCATGGTGTATACAAAAAGATGTCAAATTGTATATAAATTCTATTTATTTATAAAATTATAACATAAGAATATTTTTTATTTTTAAATTTCTTTAAGGCTGAATAATTTTTTACAAAATAAATACATGATTCACATCAGTAGATGAAGTAATATTTCATTCGAACGAATTAGAAATGATTTTGTATTGAAAAGATAAAAATAAACTGAGCCACACGTACAATTATTAAAAAAATCTTATGATTGTGAACTGCTGAAGATAAAAGTAGAATATAAATTAAAAATAAAAGTAATGCTCAAAGAAAATGACGTAATAGGAACAACTGAACGGAGCTTACGCTACAAATACTGATACATGCTAGGATTAGGGATAATAACAGTTTTGGTCACAAAAACAGTGGGCTGCGAACAACCGACCATTTTCTAAAACTAAATGGCTCAAACGGATGCCAGGAATCAAATATCAGGAATGCAAAGGTGTATTTTAGAAGGAGAAAATATATAATACTGAGAAAAAATGTGTTAACAATTAAAATTATTACTTAAATGAAGATTTATGGCATTTTATGGCTACCTCATGAATCACAAACATTAGCACTCGATTTTTTTTTCTGTACACTAATGTCCTAATGATTTTTTTATACAATAATATTTTTTACCAATATTTCTGTAACAATTACATTTTTTTTATTAACATTATGTTTTAATATAAAATCTAATCTTATTTACAAGTTGTATTTTGTTATAGAATTGACCATTTTTATTAAATATGTTTTTTATTAAATATATTTTTTCCATTGTAAAACTAATGTTTTGGGATAAATTCTGACAGTGGGATGTTGTTTTGGCCATTTTTTGAGTTGATATTTTTGGAAAATGAGTATTTACTTATCAGAATTTATCACAAAATATGATATTGTCATGACTTTTACCCTCCAGGCACAAAATGGTGTTCTTAACCCAAATTTTTATTGCCTTAATTTTTTTTTTATAATTTCACGAAGTTCTACATTTAATAATACTATTCGTAAAAATGTCTTTTTCATGGGGAAGTAATAAATATAAATATTTTTATATAAACTAACAACTAAGATTGGTCAGGATTTTAGGAAATACACACTTTTAAATATAATTGCATCTGTATTCTATCAACAGCCTTTGGAAGAATATTTTCTAAACCATCCTGACTATTATGAAGCCAGGATATTAGAGACCAGTTAAAAAATACAGCTGCCATTAAAAGGTCTCAAATTCCAAAGATTGTTGGTAAAAAAAGATAAACATGCATGCAGTTGCATCTACGGGTTATTCACAATATTTGTTCATACATTTTTAGGAAAATAGTCTAAACATACGCCCTCATTTTATCCATAAATCGCTTCAATAAAATTCAACAATAGTTTTTAACTAATTTTGTGGTTTGGCACAAAAATATTTGCCACTACGTTTCGATCCGGTTTTGTGACTAAGGCACACGATTTCGAGGGACTCCAAACTATCAATTTTGATAGCTTTTGTAGAATAAGGGTTGAGCACACGAACGTTTGGTCGAAGAATTATTCGGTCGATCGACTAAATAAACAATACTTTTGCCTCATTATGGCTGTGCCATTAACACAGCTGTGTCGCTCATCAACTCGGGCCCCATCTACTAAATAATAGTTAAATTAAAAAAATCTAGGTTAGGTTAACCCTTCGCTTTCACGAGACACTAGGCACTTCAGACGAAAAGGGTTATACAATTTCACATATTTTGTCACAAAATTCGCTTTTTTTTATCGTCAAAATCCATATTTTTTTACACACTCAAAGTCACTTCTGTCATAAAAAGAATCTGGTCAGTTGGTGCCACTAGTAGAGGGACCAAGGTTCGCCTCCTGGTGTTTGTACTTGTGTGACGTCATCTGAGACAGGCCGAGGACGGCAAAGCCACATTGTAAGCAGTGGTAGTGGGTTTGCTTCTTGCTGTGGATGCATTGGGGCTCATAACCACAACCTGTAAAGAGATAAAAGTAAAAATCGTTAAAAATACTAGCGAGCAAATTTTCTTAAAAGATAAGCCTCGATTTCTTGATGGAATGGACCGTGTTGTTCTCGGTCAAACGCAAGCCTATCTGGTATAAAAAATTATCTCTGGGAAACTAGATGGCGCTGGCGTCGAGTTACATGGCACATGTGAATCCATTATGATAATGGAAATGAGCGCCGATTTTTATACATAATAGGATATCGGACTGTTATTTTTTTTATCAGAGTTGAAGCATTTCCAAGAAAACATTAAATAATGTAAAAAAAAAAAAAATGGCTAAAAAAATAAATTAAGTACATTTTATATGCCTATCGTAGTGATAGCCTAGCGGTTGAACATTGGAATTCCATGTAGACGAGTCTGAGTTCAAACCCGGCTCTCACCTCTTAATTTACAAATATTTATGCGGATGGCAATTTGATTATCACTTCTGTTAACGGTGAGGAAAAACATCGTGAGGAAACCTGCACACGTGAGAGGCCCTCATAAAGTTCTCGATGGTGTGTGTAGTTGCCAACCCGCACCAGGCTAGCGTGGTAGACTAAGGCCTAATCCTTCTCATTCTAAGAAGAGGCCCGTGCCCAGCAGTGAGACAGTAGGGCATTAAAAAAAAATGTATTTATTTGACACAGCACAAAAACAATTTTAAAGATAAAGTAACAAAAAATAAAAGAATAAAACATGTAAAAGAAAAAATATTTATCTATATAAAATAACAAATGGGTTGTACGTCGCAGCTGTGTCAAAAAGGCTTCCGCTCAGCTTAAGCTGACGCGCTGCAAGCAGCCCGACAGCGCTGGTTTTCAGCGGGAGCCACATCGAGTGACGTTATGTTTTACGAAGTGATATGAGACTAGGTATTTTAATTAGGCATTTCATACTAACAATTATAACTTACTAGCTTCTGCCCGCGGCTTCGCCTGCGTGGATCGTTTCCCGGATAAAAGGACCTACTTTATGTCCTTCCACAGGTTGTATTTAAGTTGTATGCCAAATTTAGTTGAAATTAGTTCAGTAGTTAGGCGTAAAAAGGAACAAACAAACGGTTACACTTTTGGATTTATAATATTAGTAGGGTTTTACGATCTTACCTTTGCTAGGCGGGAACTTCTCGAAGCCTGCCGCTTGAATTGAGTCAAGTTTCTGATGCTGACGACGATGAGCCACCACTTTGTTGGTGTCGGTACACACGAAGTCGCATTTCAGGCAATGGAAGTGCGATGCCTTGTTCTGCCCTGTTCCTCGCGGAAAAGAAACGTCAAATTGAGTAAGGCCCAAAAGTTGGTCCGTAAATTAGGACCAAAAAAAATTAATGGTTTTAGAAAGGGACATTGTGTTTATTGAGTCTAAGACGATTAAAAATTATGAGTCTAAGAATGAAATAGGTACATATAGCCAAAATCGTATTGACAGACAGAGATTATCAAGATACATTCAAATATTTTTTTATCTTAGATATAGGAAAATTTTAGTATACATTGAGTAAACAAAAGTCAAAAGTTTAGTTACAAAAAAACCGATTGAAAATGAAGGTTCTTAGGGCTCGTCCTTTAATCACGTGAGAGTTTTTAGGCCCTTCCCCTTGGTGATACGCCGTAAGGTTTAAAGGCTACTCACCAACATCAAATGTTTTTTTCTTATTGTAAAATATCTTGGTATTTTCAGAATCTGTTTAATGAAAAATAATCATAAAATCAGATTCTGAAAACCATAATAATAATCAAATTGAGAATTTAGTATTACTGCATTTGAAGAAAGAGGTAAGGATGTGGGAGTGATAGCTTAATTCTAACTCCCTCCCCCTGTTAGTATCTCACGTGATTATAAGACGACCCCTAAGGCCCAAGGTCACAAATCAACCGTTTAAACATTAATTTTTGTAGGTGTAATCGGTCGATTCTGTTTTAAATATCTGTTATATTGTCGGTGAACTCTTAGTCAAATATTCTAAATTCTAAATAAGAGTTTCAAAGGGATATAAGAGTGATATAGATATTAATGTACGTACGAACGCAATAATTACCGAATGTCGAAGCATGCGGGCACTCTGGACGCTTGCAGTAGACATTCGCGCGATACTGCTGGAAGTCACCACCCATTAGAGTATCCAGTCTGGAAACAAAATGATCATGCCATTCACTGAAACCTGATAGAAAATCGACTGTTTCTAGGTTACGGGTGACCTACACGGCATTCAAAGCCGTAACTAACCATTACACGTACAATCAGCAACAAAAGTAGCTTTACTTTTGTTGCTGATTGTACGTGTAATACCGATGCCTGGAGAAAAAAAAAAGTCCTAGTTATCATAAATTCTGACAGTCTTCTGCTTTACTCCAATATTTTTCCAGGTCAATAGATAGGAACAGTTTTGCTAGGAATTAACCGCACTGCTCTTTCCTCCTTCCAAATATTACAAAAATATTTTAAGACAGCAAAGCTATATGAGAATAGAAAGAGAAATTTTATATACTTGTCTAACCACGTGAATGTGAGAGAGAGTAGATGAAAGAAAACTTTACCTTTCGTGTCTGGCGGTGTGTTGAACAAATCTGGTCTTGTCACAGAAGGAGTAGCCGCAGTCTTTTCTAGTGCAATGGAAATGGGTTTGATGTTCCCTGTAATCGAAAAGATAAATGTACAAAGGTATTATTCAAATTCAATAACCTAACCGTCAAAAACCCTCGACTCCAACTAGAAAAAGAGCTGTAACTTTTGAACGGTTGAACAGATTTTCATGAAACATAGCTAAGATGATACTCGATTAAACTAGCTTTCAAGTCTAAAAAAAAATCATTGAAAGCGGTCCATCCATTTTGCAGCTACGATGCCACAGACAGATACACAGATACACAGACCCACAGATACACACTACAAACCTCTCTTTTTCCTCACCTCACCTCTACGGTAATCCAGAATCAATTTGAATGTTTCTTTTATTTTATTAAAAGATTTTTAGGTCTCTTAATATGTTAACATCTTCAAAATTATTGACTTAATTTGGAAATTTCATGGCAATCATTTTAAGAGCAAAATAAATTTTCAATTCCCTGAAGTTAATTACCAAGGAAGTCAAATTAAATAATGATACTTAGAAAAATGTAGTTAGAATCAACTGACCTGTATCCACAGTGCTGATAAGCGCAGTCTTCGTTGAAACGGAAGCGGAGGTATCCCTCAGGGATGGGCTCATCCTTCATCACGCGCATGTGCGGGCCGCGCGTTGTATGGGATCGCCTGCTGACAATACATGGGTTATTAGAAAGGAATCGAAAAGTCCAGAATAAACTATGAAACTTCTTAATCTTATTCTTTATTGGACACAAAATATGGAATGTACAAAAAATACAGTTTAAAGATATATTGTTTTGTTTTTTGTTTTTTTTTTTTTTTTTTTCTTTTTTTTTCTATTTTTTTTTTTTTAAAAACATTGCCCCTCACTAGGATTTCTCCTGTATCGAGGGTACAGTTTACAAACATACATATGACATGCACACACAACCAGACCCGAAACAACTATCTGTAGATCATACAAATATTTGTTCCGTGCGGGGATCGAACCCGCGGCACGTAGCGCAGAAGGCTAATCGCTTAGCCACTACGCCAACCGTGTCGTCAACGGTCAATATGCATAAAGGCGAGCTTAACTCAGAATGAGTTTTCTTCCAGCAAACCTTTGGGTGAAAGAGAAATGAAGATGATGATGACGATGATAGACTGAGAAAGTCAAGCGAACCATACAATTACATTACAGCTTAGGTATCATAAATATGGTAGTTATTAAATATATCTAAATACAGACAAACAAACAACAAAAGGAAAATCATGCTGACAAGAAATGTTCCATAACTCTTTTCTTATGGAGATGGGCTGGCTCAAATAGAGTGTGGGAGAGAATTCTATAGGTTCCTAAATAACCCTGATGGTTATTTAGAAACATGGTATGAAGTTCTTTCATTGAAAAGGAAGGGTCCTCCGACTAGGTGAGGTGGTACGCCTGGCGAGCCGAAGTCCGGTTGATGTCAGTCGTTCGTATCTGTATTACAATAGTTGTAAACTCTGGTATCTCGTCGGTGAACTTGGCCTCTAGTCTTGTTTATTGAATATCGTGACCTAAATTCAGTCTCCACTTTCGTTAGCCAAACTCTAGTATGATTAAGGATTTGTGTTGTCGCTTGACGCCGATAGATGGCGTTGGAGTAGTCTTAGATTAGATGTATGAAATGAAAAATGATAAAAATGAGTTAAATTGTTGGAATAATTCTATTCACGTTTTGGCAATCATTTCAGCCTCCTTGTCTAATCCTGGTGGTAATCCATGACCTTGGAGTAGACTCTGTTCCAGCAGCAGCTCCGGTGGGTACAGCATTGTTGGATACAGAGGGAATGGTGAACCACTGGAAATAAAAATATAAAGATAAGCTATTGGTATTAATAATTTCATTATTTGGATCCAAGGACCAATAATCGATCACATTGGTCTTTTTGATTTTTACTGTTTCGTATTTCTTGTTTGATTATTTTATATTGGATTTTTCTTTTTTTCTTTTCTGGGGCTCTCTAAATTGCTCCCGTGATTCTCATTATCATGAAGGACGTCACTTGATTGGGGGCAATGCGATTTGATACTTTGCCGCCATACCTGCATTATGGTTACAGTTTAAAAACATACATCTCACATGCACAGTCACAACCCGACGGACGTCTTGTTGGAATCTTCTAAATAAATATATTAAGGTAGAAGCTAGTTCTACTTACCCCTGTGAGAATAACGCAACTTGTGCCAGTCCAGGCAGACCAGCGAGCGATGCAGTGTACTGCTGCTGCATCTTTAACTGTTCCTGAAGGCTGCCCTTTCGTCCACCTGCTAAATATTGCTGCAGGAGGAGGCTTTGCACTGCCTGGACCTAGAAGAGAAGATCAGTAAATATAAGCAATTCATAGGTAAACAGCGATAGAATAATTTGTACAGATTGTATGTTCAGAAATTAAAATACAAATTACGATTCCAAAATTTAAAGAAAAGAGACTGGTAATGACAGTAACCCTTCTAATAACAAGCGGCCGCGGTGGGCCTTGAGAAATATGAATGTCTGTATTTAGTCAGGCATCTGAATTAGAAGATTTTGCTAATATTTCTAAAGAAACACCTAAGAAAAACGTTAAACAAAAAAAAGATTGTTCAGTACCTGATCAGCAGGGTTTGGAGGTCGCTGAATGTGACTGGGAGATGGCGCCTGACTTGTAGATGACGATGATGCAGTTGACGGTAGTATCGATATCTCTGGATACTCCCTTTCCAATGTCTCCTGTGCGCAAAAATACACACTTAGTTGAATGGTTAAACATGACACAAAAGAAATACAAGCACAAGTGGAAGATACTGATCAATATAAAGAAAATTTCATGACTTTTAAAATGCTTTTACGCAAGCCTAAAGCCGGGCTTCCACTGGCAGCGGTGCGGGCCCCGTACGGACTCCATTTAACTCGCAACGATGAACTTCATAGAAGTGCTTCCACCAATAAAGGGTCCAGCGGAGAGGACTGAATGAGTAAAAATATAAGTTAATAACGAACTCGTTCAGCTTAAGCAAATGGAGTGGTGTCCGTACGGACTCTGTTCAACTAGCAATCGAAAATTACTTATTGACGCTAATACGCTAATTCCTCGCTTTCATTTTTCTTTTGCTGTGGAAAGCAAATCATAAAAGTGGTCGAAACTATTTCTTATTGGAAGGTACAACCTATTTCAGCTAGTTGGGGTCCGTTCCGTCCAGCTATTACTTGCTCATTACCCTTTCGCAGTAGAAGCCCGGCTTTATAGTAGAGAAACTAACTCTTGTTAATGATTGACTAAAACGTATCAAGGACATTTTTAAACATTATTTCTTGTAGCATTGGACGTTGCAAATATACTTGGCAACCATAATCCGTTGAGGCAGAGCCAATTATTATTTCAACATGTGCTGATTTCCAAATTCTAATAAGCAAAGCTTGAAAACCGGAAAAATATTCTAACTGATTAACGTTTTAAGTACATAGGGAACTTTTTTTCGGTTTTCTTCTAGCTTTACCACAATTAACCGGTTTAGGCAACAAGTTTGTAAAAATCGGTTTTGAACGGTTTTTGCCACCTACAATCAATGCGCAGCCGTGTGTTAGAGCAAAGATTCAGCCATAAACACGCATACATTGAAATCTTGTGGTCCTCACGGATTAAACCGGATAATTACGGTATTTAAAGGTTTGTATTCCGAACAAAATAATAAGACAAAACTGATTAAACCGTATATAACCGATTTTTTTTAAATTGTTTTCAGGCCCAGCCTACTATATTCTTGCTTTTATGTAACTTCGCTCACCTTAGTAGCAGCCAACCCTACAGGGCCCGGCTCCATAGAATTGCTGTGTTTCTTCACCATATGGCTGAACAAAAGCTTCAGATCCACATAGGCCTGGCTGCAATGAGGACAGTGGTAGTGCAGGTTCATTCCCGTCGCGTTTTTATTCAGAGGACAAGTCTGGTCATGGCACGAAGGCGGGATGGTCGGACCAGTGATCTTTGGAGGATCAAAAGCCTTCTTCTGGTCATAATCCATGCGAGGCTTCATGTCTTTCGATGGAGAAGCGTCATAGATGCTCCTGGGAGATGGTGATGAAGTGTTACTGCGGAGATGCGATGACGGGTAAAAGGTTCCCGTCGCTTTTACTACTGGAATGAAAAGTATTTCAAGATCAGTTAAAGGCATAATATTTTTGGTCTCGGTATCGAAGACTGGAAAGAAACACTAAGAAAATATTTTCAAGAAATCCAGCTGATTACGAGAAGTTACATAGAAAAACACTCACCGGACACGTTATCTTGTTCTCTTTCAAACTCACTCTTGATAGAGAAGTTTGCTGGAGTGAAAGACTCATTTGGCTCCTTCATGGAACTCACACTGTCTACCGACCCCCTTTCTTTCAAAGAATAGTCTTTGGCTTCCTCAAACTGCTTCTCCTGTTCCATCTCACTTTTAATCACTGGGGTTCCTCTCCCATGTTTATGGGTAGCCAACGCTGAGTACTGAGTCAAAATCGCTGGGCAATTATTCCCTTGAGCGCAGTGGAAGTGGGATCTCAATTGGTTCTTGAAGCAACTCTTTCCGCCACATTGGTCGAAAGAAGCGAAGTAATCAAAGCCTTCTAAAATAGAATTGACTCCGTGGACTTCTCTCATGTGAGTCTCCATGATGATGTGGCTTTCGCCAGCAAAGCTGCAGTTGAAGCAGTGGAGATGCAGCCGCGTCATGCGGAGCTGGCAGCTAGGGTAAGATGATGAGCAGGTGTCTGGGCTGGTGAACACTTCGAAGTGTTGAAATTTGATGCGCTGTGGAAAGAGAATACTTTAGCATTGATTTTCATAAACAAGTTAAGAAGGTTAGAATAGTATATTTGGTTGGTATACTTACAGGGAATTCCTCAATTGTCGGTATAACCGGAGAAGGTATAATCGGCGGTAGCTGGTTGCTCTTAGGCAACTTGAATGACGTAAATATGGCTTGAGGAGTAATATTGTCAGTCCAAACTTCCACAATGCGGTTCTTCGGCGGTCTTCCTCTCTTTCTACTAAACATTTCATCCAAAGAGCTTGAAGGGTTGACCTGCTGCGGGACTATTCCAGGACTGGGTCCAAGGTTCAACTGAGCTTGCAAGTTGGGTGTCAACTGAGACGACAAGCTTGGTGCCATTTGGGCCAGCTGGGCTAAATTAGGCGGAAGGTTCGGCAGACTCGGGACTTGGCCGAGTTGAGCTGCCATATTAGGATGCAACTGAGCTGAAAGCTGCGGCGTAAAATTTGGAGCGAATCTGGAAGCTAAGTTGGGAGACATAGGACTGAGAATCGCGTGCTGGCGATGGTGTTCCAGACGTCTAAAGGGATGTTCTTCGGATGAGAGGATAACAGCGCCGCAGTTCTCCCAAGTGCAGTGGTAATGTGTGATGTCCCTGATGTGTTGGCAGGCGGAGTTGCCACAGGGGTTGTGGCGTGTGTACGTCACGAAGTAAGCATCGGTCACTTGGTTCTGTTGTTCATGTTCCATCACATGTTTTACCATTGTTGTGTGGCAGCTGTGAAAAGAGTTTTTTTTTTTAAATATTATAGCGAGCCTCAACTCGACTTGAATATAAGGTCCTACTTTATTAGCGGAGGTTCTTTTATGGGGTTATAGTACCTACACATCATTATGAACAACATTTACTACTGGACCAACCCTGAAATCGAGAAAAAATATCAGCTGTTCCATACAAATAATTTCAATATTATTCAACTATGTAAATGTAATGGAATAGCAGACTTTTTTTATACGTTTTCAGATTTGGTCCCATAGTAAAAGTTATTCATGAAGAGTACTATAACAGGACCTCTAATAAAGTAGGACCCTATATAATATATTATACCTAAAAGTTTAAAAAAAAGTGTATTTTTACCATTTTTACGCCTACTTTTTAATACTGAAGTTTTAGTTATTTTACTTGGCATGTATAATAGAATAAGAATGAATTTATTTTACTATAATACCAATAAAATCTCTTCTAAACTCTTAAAAGTAGATAATAAAAAAGTGGTTTTTGGTTGTTGGATATTTTTCCGGGAAAGAAATGAGCAAGGTAAAAAATATAATCTTTATTTCATGTAAACCAGAAACAGACTTATAAAATGTCGAGACTCTAGGTGCGCGGTTCCAAATAGTAGGTCCTATGGAGAAGAACCGGTAAGAAACTCCAATAAATAAGTAAGATGTGAGTTCTATACTAGGTCGAATCAGGGTTCCCAACTTAGGGGTATTCCCCCCAAATTTAGGGGGTAAATAAGTGGGATGGGATGTTTTTAGGGGTTTCATTTTTTTAGGGGTATTTTTAGTTTTTAGGGGTTTAATTTCTTTAGGGGTTTTTTTTACACTTGATTTTTACTGTGAAGTTTATAATGATTGTGACGCATTTGGCTGAAAACTTTTTGAAAACGATTCAATTACTTTATATGTATTATTACAAATTATTTATTGTTTTTACAGTTTTTTTTTTTGGGGATTTTCGGGGTTTTTAGCTTTAGCTTTGGGGATAAATATTTTTGAGAGTTGGTAACACTGGGTCGAATCTGCCTCGAAGATTTTAATTTTTTATACTTTTATGGTGGCAATCAACCATACAGCCCGCCTGATGGTAAGCGGTTACCGTAGTCTATGGACGTTTGCTTTGTTACTAAACTTACCTATGGGCCATCTTGCAGCCATCGGCTAAGCAGTGGTAGTGCTTGTTAAAAGCGCTGCATTTACTGCATTTATCTTCAGAATCTTTGCCTCCATTGAATGTTTCTATATACTTTCTTGATGCCTCTTCAACCATTGCCGAGTTCTGTGGAAGAAAATATCATATTTTCTTCATTAATTGTCCCATTCGGCTTTCTACTGTGTCGTGGGTATAGTTTACAAACATGCATCTCACATGTACATACATATACATACAGACCCGGAACATTTATCTGAAGGTCATACAGTTTTAGTTAGATTTTAACGCTTAGCCACTACGCCCATTGGACGTAGTTACACGAAAAGGATCCAACCAACATTGAGCAGAGATATTTAATTTTAAAGTTTACATCGTAATTCTTTATACAGTGCTTTAAATTTGTTGGTTTTATTGGAATTGAAGAGTGAAATTTTAATTTTTTTTCTTTAAAATGTGTAATTAGGTTTGGTTTTATATTTTATATGATATTATACAATTAAATATCTCGAAACTAGCTTTGCTAGAAGGTTGGTTGGATCAATTTCGTTAAACTTCGTCCAATTATACCGTTAATTGATGTATATAATTCTGTGCTCTCATGTACTCTAACACATGACACATGTAACAGATGGATATTGGCTCATGTAACAATTTTTAATAGCGCAGGAGTCAAGAAAATTCTTAATAAATGGTGCATAGTGTTTTATGACAATAAAGATTTTTTTTATTACTTTAAGTAAATAGGACACTTGTTTTAAAGGGTTATTGTACTAATGTACACATCATTATGAACTACTTTTACTATGGGACCAACTCTGAAATCGAAAACAATCAGCAGGTTCCGAAAATTTTGTCGAGTAATATTGAATTGTTTGTACGGATTTCAATGTTGCTCCCATAGTAGAAGTTGTTCATAATTATGAGTACAACAACATTACATTTGAGCAGGTGTCTTCCTTATACATATATATACCCAGTATACGACGGGTACATATCAAACTATAAATTTTCAGAATAAGCTGGCCTCTCACTGTACGGAAAGCCTATACAATGTGAGGTCAGCTTATACTGGAAATGTATAGCTTGATATGTAGCCGTGTGTACCTACTAATGACTCGATTCGCTTCATAATATATAACTCTATTAACTCTAATACAACATAAGTGGCATAAAATTCTTCAATTACTATTCTCGCCACGTCATTTGACATCCATATTATAATCCCTTCATTATTATGACTAAGTGTAAAATTGTTACTTACGAATGCATGCGGGTAATCTGAGTCCATCATTGGGTTGGACATGTCATCATCAATGTGAAGATTGCCTCCAGGAGAGTACATGCTCAGATCTGCTCCTTGCTGCATTAAAGCACTTTGGATTACTGAAGTTGGGAGCCTGTTGGAGAAGAAATATCATTTCAAAGTTAAAGTCAAAGATTTTTATTTGAACTGGGCCTTTGCAGGTACTTTTAAAACGTCGTGATTCTAGGTGTAAGGTTCCAAGGTCGGTTGTTTTTATGGACACGAATACGAGCAAGAAATTTTATGGATACTCTTTTAAAATAATACATTTGCAATAATATCTGGGACCACGGGAGAGGCCTAGTCAAAGTTTGATCTGCATTATGTAAATGCAGATCATCATAATTATCAAGCTAACTATACCTTTTAGTATAAGCAGACCTCTCATTGTACAGAAAGCCTATACCATGTGAGATCAGCTTATACTCGAAATTTATAGCTTGATATGTAGCCGTGTGTACATGACATGCATGCATGCATGTAACTAATGCAATTCTCTCTTTCAATTATGAAACCCCATCAGCTGCTACCGGCTTCATTGAATTATATTTATTTACCGAGAAGTTCTCCGCATTAGTTACTTATACAATATACATCACAATTTAAACTAAGTGGAAGCTGTGATCACCTTACGGTTGACCTATCCTTCCATATAAGACCTGATTCCGATTCTTCTGCCATTTAGAATTCTTGTGCAGGTCAGAATTTGACTATCATTTGCTTTAACAGTGAAGGCAACCATCGCAATGAAGCCTGAACAAAAGTTCTCGATAGTGTAGCCTGCAAACCAGAACCAAACCAACGTGATAACCTGTGCTCAGCAGCGGGATAATGATGGGCTGAATTACCATCTCAATCAATAAATAATTAATTTTATTATCTACTAGTTGTGCTTTGCAATGCCAAAATGCGCAGGCGTATGCACATCAATTCACCAAAAGTTTAATCGTAATCTTACGTATAAGAACGCATAGACGAGGAACAAACAAACAATAATTTTTATACATCAGATTTGAACTTCTTTTGGTGTTAAAAATATACACAGCAAGACTTAAAACATACCCGAAGCTCATTTCCTGTTCTTTCCTCTCATGTTTCCTCTTGTGAGTGAAGATCTGGCTGCTGGAATGCAGCACGTAGTTGCAGTGAGGCCTGATGCAGTGGATGTGGTTGCAAGTCTTGCTGAACCGGCAGTCGCGGTAAGGACACGCCTCATTCTTCATGTATTTCTTGAAGCCATCCTTGGACAGGGCCTCGTCTTTTATGTGGTAGGTTTTGTGCTTTTCTGTGAAGAGTGGATGAAGTTGGTTAAAATAGTTGCGAGATGTTAAAATAATACTAAAAAATATAGGCGACGATTGAAGTATAGGCCGACCGCTGTTAGCGCGGCTCTCCTGAGGGCTTGCGGAGCGCGGGGCAGCGGGTGCGCCAGAATATACATGGTATTTACTGTGATAGATATCTAGTGATAAATAAAATAATAGAAATGTGCATTATATTATTATAAGTTTTTAAACTGTCATGGTCACTAACATTAGATATTATTAGAGTTAAGAACGGGGTATTTACCATGTTTATACTTTGTTGCGAGCTTCCGATATTTCGGTATGGTAGCAAGCGCCAATGGTCACGGATAAACTGAAATGCCGACATATCGGAAGGTCGCAACAAAGTATAAATATGGTAAATACCCCGTTCGTAACTCTAATAATAACATTATATTGTTGTTTTTATTAAAATGGAAAGCCATCGGGAGAGCCGAGCTTCTGGCGGTCGAGCTTTAGAAGCTTGGAATTAGCGGATGCAACAAATCAACTGTTTGATTTACCATACTCACCCATGTCAGCCTTATTCTTGAAGGTATAGGTGCATCCAGGTCTCCGGCAATGGAAGTGTGTGGTCCGCTGGCCAGCAAACACGCAATGAGGAGCAGCACAGCTCTCAGTAGCTCTGAACCTCTGGAAACCCTCCTGCAGGATCGCAGAGTCTTTTCTGTGGTAGTTAGCGTGCATCTGCACATCTGACGTTGATATATACACCTGGAGTAAAATAATGTATATTTCATTATACAGGATGGTAATGGTGCCATTTTCAAATCTTCAGAAAAAGCTGTGTTGTTTTCTTTTTAGTTTTTTTCTAGTGTATCGTCTGCTATTACACTGTTTCTTGTCAGAAATCTAAACGATTGTCCGTTCTAGATCAGTACGTTTCTACGTGTGATGAATTTTAGTTAGAGCACTTATTGCAACACTATGTATTACAGTGTCTAAGAATCATTAATTGGACATTATTTCCTGGACCAAGCAATACACTTGGAAAAAGTTAACATTAAAAACAGGAAAAACTTGAAAAGGATAGCTATTATAACGACTTGTAACGCTTGAACAGTTGGTGCAAATACTAGTTACAAAATCGAATAAGAAATGAGTTAGTAGATAGGTAATGAATAGGCGAGAACCAGGTGCTAATTTGTCAATATATTTAATTGTTTTGTTACCAACATACATTTCTCTGGAAACCGTTTTTATAATTTTAACTGGCTCGTAATTAACTTAATCTTCTGTACGTGTTTTTATTACATTTATGCTCTTTTAATCTATGACTGCAATATAGATTAATACATCGTTTTCCGTGTAGATTGTAAGAAGTGTTTTAGCGATTATATCAAAAGGAAGCGCAGCATCCTGGCTTTGTTATATGATCATACTGGGATCACCAATATACCTCCTACGCATTACGTCTTTACAATAACTGTAATACAAAGTCGGATTTGTTCATAAGCCATAAAAATTAGGTAAATATTTGGATTGTCTATTTTAGGCGATTTAAGTTCAACTATGAAATGGTGATATTCTCCAAGGCCTTTAACAGTGTTATGATCCATAGAAAAGTCTACTGGACTTATAGTTGTTGTAATAATGGTAGTTTGTGATGCTATAGGTCAGGGATGGCAAACCAATGACACGCGTGCCATTGATAGCACGCGACATGAAATAATTGGCACAGCATTAATTGAGGACTCAAAACAATTAAAAAGTATATGTTTTTCTCAGTACTTTAAAATTGCTTGTTGGCAAGTTGATGATGATTTTAATAATTATCATGATTAAAGTGATGTTTTTAACGATGATAATACTTCATAAGCTTACCTTATCACAGCCATCCTGTATACAGTGGTAGTGGGTCTGGCTGCGGTTGTGGGGACAGTCAGTGAATCTTTCCGAGCAGTCGTCCAGAGGAGAGTATCTCATGAAGCCATGGGCCAGAGACTCGTCGCGTTTCTTGTGCCACTGGGGATAGAAATAGAAAATGTTATATCTCTGGTACCAGACATTTTTATATCTAACAAGGCACATAATTCTGACAACGTTAGTATAAGAATTGAGAATTGTAGTTACTACTAAGGAAAACACGGTTACGGCGGCTATTCCATTCGTATTTGTAAAGTAAGGAGATATCAAGGCAACGAAGCTCTATAATTTTACAAAAGATAATGTTTGCCCATTCAGAATTTCTTTCAGCTGCCTTTACCATTTTATATTAAACAATCCATGTTTTAACAACAAATTCCTTAACGTGATGTTGTATCTCTAAGAAACTCTCTCTCTCTTAGAAACTTACCTTAAAGTGTCTGATCATTTCTTCTTTCTTGCAGAAGACCCTGGCGGTACAGTCCATGCAGTGAAAGTGTTCCCGGTAGCCCAGGTCCTTGCAGTACGAGGAACCACATTCCAGAGTCGAGCCGTACCTATTCAAGATTTGAAACTTATTTTATATGTGAAAATGAGAAATCTAACAGAGTCCAAAGAACCTAAAAGGTAGGCAGTGCTATCGATTTTAGTTAAAGTAACAATACAAAATGGTAGTGTCAGGTATCGAAGCAGATTACTGCTTTCAATTTGCCATCTGTGCTTACTCTTTTAACATTCCAAATTGTCTCATCAGAGGCGTCAGTATTATTGCCAACAGAAATTTTTCTCAGTAAGCTTACAACAAAACTAAATTATACAACGGTAATTAAAATTATAACATAAATTAATATCCAAGTGTATTGAAGCAAAAAAACTACACATCACGTCATTAAGACTTCTGATAACAATTTAATAATTCAAAAATGATCACGAGGAATATTCACGCTCCACTGTATCTATAAAAAGTGACAGCTAAATTATATAAAGAATAATTTCAGAAGCTATACCTCTTAACATATCTGGAGTAGTCGACCGTCGTTTGCAAAGAATTCTTCCGTGCCTGGTCCAAATGATTCAAAGCCGAAAGCAGACCTAAACAAAAAAGAAAAATTCGTTGATACAAACAAAAAACTATATTATGCTAATACATATCGAAACAATCATAACTAACGATACATTCATCCATTCCTTTTCCGTCAAACTTATTCTTTTGTTTGGAACAGCCAAATCACCTCCATGCATCATATTCAAACGAACAATGTAGTGTTTTCATCATATTTTAAATCTAGCGAGTCTTTTAGATTGGTTTCGTGCGCGTTTGCGTTACACAGCCGCTAGTTAGAAGTTTTTGGTTCAAAAACAACTTAAACGTCGGGCGGGTTGTGTAAGCGGCCCCTCCTCGTATCAAGTTTTGGAGTATCAAATAAATTATTATGGTAATTAATCAATGTTTTCTCCTAGTCACTGCGGAGCGGCCCATTGTGAGTGATCGTTGACTCTCCGTCTATGTACACTGCTGCACGAAAATGTTTTTGTGTATCGATTCGTTTTTTTACACAACGTAAGATCTTATCTTTTAAATAGAAACGAATGTGTGGATCGAGAATCGAATGTTTAACACGTTGAAATTTTTATTTGGGAAATCGAAGCGTTTCTTATTGATGTTACGGTTAAGATTAAGTTGAAATGCGCTTGAAAATGAGTTCGCGATTTCGCGAATAATATATTTTTCCATTAGCGTCTCTGTATGATTAAAATTTAACATGTTTAACTGCAACATTTATATCATCTGTTATATCAATGTTTTTATACAAAATGATGAAGATGAAAAATTTATCTATACAAAAACTCATCTGACACTGAGGTTGTTACTGTTACAAGATTACAACTTTCTTGCTCCTTACTTTTTATCAGTATAAACACTTTTGCACTCATCGTTACAAAACATCCATGTATGTATTGTATTGAAAACTCACGTGTAAAGTTTTAAAGAGAATTAAACTTGAGACGTTACGATGTCGAAATAGCGTCGCTTTTTTTACAAAATCGTTTTTGAAAGACGAATTAATACCTATACTTATGTAGATTAGAGCTCACAACACAATGGATGTTAACATGTACCTAGATAATTTGTATGTTACATAAGTCGTGCATGAATCGTGATTGTAATAACGGACGGGGTTTTAGTGAGAGCAGGTTATTATTAATGAATGGGGAACACTTGCTCTGTATGTTTAGGGTTGGCGAAATTAGAAGGTTAAATTTTTTTGAGATGTCGAAGAAGCAAGAATAGAAATCAAGTTAAGAAGAGATGTCACAAATTTTAAGTTCCAGAGAAAGTTCAACTCAATTTATGAAACAAATTCATTTAAACATAAGTTTTTGCTGTAATAGATCCAAAATCTTGTGTCTTGTAATAATTTAGTAAGTATCAAAGATTTTCTTATAGCAGCCCTAATAGATTCGGATATAATCGAAGTTAATAGCTCACGACTTGTTGGCGATAGTGCGAATATAGAAAACAATTGTACATCGACAGTACATCGTGTTTATTGCCTCTAATTTATGGAGATTAGAGATAAGATTAGGGCCAAATAAGATAGTTAACGAAACTAGTAAATTATAACACGGATATAAAAGAAAGAAGAAAATGGGTGATAAAACACGAACAAGCAATAAAAAATTGGAACAAGATATCTAAGAGCCAAAAATTAATGTTCGATTTAATGTAGCAAATAATATTTCAATTGAAATATACCTATTAATTATCTTAAATATGTTTTAGCACAGTTACGACTAAAGCAAAGTAGTATTAAACTTAAAATAAGTTATAAACACGATTGCAGTCGATAAAAAGTAATATCCCGTTAAGATGATTTAATGCAAATTAATCTGCTTCAATATAAAAAAGATTGATTTCTTACTTCAAGTTGGTCGACTTCAAGTAGTCAACTATGTCTCAACCGTAATAGGATTTAGAGTTGCTTAGTTGCTTACCAAGTCTTTTACAAGTCTTTCTTATAAAATTCAAGCAACATTTATAAATTATTAGAAACACCTAATTAACATGCTCATATAGATTTCATATCGCTGGAATATTAAATATATACGTGGCATCTTAAATTTCAAATACTGATGGAATCGAAAAGACAATGGGTGTTCGAATCAGATAAGTACCAACATAATAAACATCCATAATACGGTGGTAGGTTTTTTAGGAAATTTCGTAAGATATTGTGCCGGTTCATTCAGTCGAAACAATGGCTCCTCATAATGTCCTACATAATGGGTTTTTGAACTCGCTCAACGGAACCACGACTGATCGAAAGTTCTTAGTATTGGGATTTATGATTCTAAGGAAATTGGGTGGGGACTTCCTTTTGAATTTGATTGTAGTTGACAACTGAATGTTGTAGAGGTCATTGTAGTTCAGGATGGGTAAGTCACTCTCACATTCTTGTAAAGATAGAATCAAGAAGAAGTAGTGAATTCAATTTAAAACCAGATTTTTTCAGTAAATATTCAATGGATAATAATAATGATACCTCTAATATCCAAGAGAATTAAATAGTGGAACTGTAACAGTGATTTCGAGCAGATCCATAAAATTGATTCTCTCCGCTCTATCTAGGACCATTTTTTACAGATCAAGAACTAAAATAAACAGACAAAGTGGATACAAAAATGTACATAATGGCTATACGGATGAACGTGCGACTCTAGAAATAATCATGAACAACATAACAAAAAATAACAAAAAGCTACAACAGAATGATGGTAAAAAATAAACAACGAAATCGATATAATTCACATGTTTCTAGAGTTCCGACGGATGAGCGAAACACATTGCTTACTTTATCTTTGAAACTATTAAAGTAATTTGCATTACTCATTTTGGAGCTGCTAAAGGTTTCCACAGTAGCCTTTTAAAGAAAGCTTTCTAGATAACTTGTCTGATTTACGAAATTAGCATGCTTTGATGATGAGTTTCAAACGCCTACAGTTTAGCCATATTGTTAGTTATCAAACAAACGATAATGATGAAAAAAAAAACATTATTGATAAAGCATGTTTTTTTCCAACATCTAGAAATTTTACCAATATGGGTTGTTATTGCAAAAAATGATACAGAACCTCAAATACGTGACTACGTGAGTGCACTCCATAATTTTTAAATTTCCTGAGACAGCTGTGACCCAAGAATGCCTGGGAATCCACATAATCCTTCTCTGGCATTTAGTTAAGTGGAAAACGAATAAATGTCAGTAGGTACTGTTCATTTTCGGTCACCATTTACAGTTCTATGACTAATTGAAATTAAAATGTCACTTAAGATTTAGATAAACGGATTTGTGTGGTCCATTTTAGAGCGTCGTTTGTAGAATATTGTTTTGGAAGGTTTTAGATCAATCAAATATGGAATTTAAAAGTGTTTCCTAGAAACACTTAACATATTACTGTGATAGACAGTTCTTGTACCTCGTTTCAATATGTATGAGTGATTTGTCGATTATCTTTTAATCTGTATTTTTTGCTGTATCACCGATAGCTTCTTGTTTCATGGAACAATCTATAATCATAACTTTTTGAATACTGTAATCAATCTAGTCGCCTAACAACTTTTCCCTCATTGTCGATCACCAATCATTTTACAAATTAAAACGGATACTTTCAAAAGCATTTGATATCTCTCATTAATTATTCCATTGTCTTCACATCGACAATCAGATCATCGTGCAAGAGTTCAATAACTGCATCAATTTCTTGCATCAGTACCCGTCTTCCATCTAAATTGACATTTACTCTCTGCAAGTATGTCTAAAATGTAAATGCGGTTACTACACACACCAATTCACGTGTGTTCGCCACTATTTGCTGTTTTGCTTTAATTGCCGATTGATTTTCAACTTTATTACAACTGTATAAGGAAAAACTTGATAGATCCCACTGCAAATTTAAAGCATCTTTGGGAATACATGTCCAGCTTAACCTGATATGTAATGTTGATTACTTTATTAATGTTTTTATTGAAACGAGAGATCAACTTAAGTTGGGCTTCGCGGTCAATGTGATAGTACATTAAAGTGAGGCTGTATCGTATAGGAGGTAATGAGGCGGGGCGATGGGTGTACGTACGTACAAAGATCTGACTATTGACATACACGAGATCATCTATGTATAAGTATCTACTTAGAATTCTTAAGCTTATTAACAAGTTATGATGTCGAAGACTCGTTTTGTGACTTAAAATATTAACGGCCACAAAAACACAAGATGAAATACTTACGTATGGTCTTCAGTAAAGAATGTTATTGAATACTGTACAGTGTACACATATAGAAGGTCTCGCGTATCTAATTGAATAAAAATATGAATCTCACATCCCAATTTGTACAGAAACGAGATGAATCATATCATTCTTTGTAGCGTTACGTCAATTGATGACCAATTTAAGTGTACTGTTGGTATCATCTTTTGTAGCCAATTCGACCTTTATGTCCAGGAATTATGACTGTAAATTGGATGTAATATGATTTACAAGGATGTTTGAAACGTTTGTCATATCCTAAGTACTTTTTATTACAATATTTCGTTTCGAGATGTACGGATAAGGGGCCAACGTGTCTAGTTTTATTTTTCCAAGGATCAGTTCTTATTGTTGATGCAACATTGAAAATACATTTTAACGTTTTCCTGTACATACAGAATTATTTATTCGTATTGTTCTTTATCTTAGAATCTTTTTGTTGTTACTTATGTTATCGTCATACGATTTTAGCGATACATTTCTAAAGTACGATTTTCCTCATGATTTGTTATGTAGATGAAAGAAAAAAAAAATTGGGATTCCCAAGGTTCCATTTTAGGACCACTTTTTATAATCTTCTCACAAGTCAAGTGGTCAATTACGGAACTAATGATAACGGTGAAATCTGTAACTCAATCTCAGATTCGTCTTATTGAGACCATCAGTTACGATGTAATTGCCATGTATTGTGTACAGTGTAGTTAATTGTCGATATTAAAGTTAGTAATGATCATTAATTACTTGCCAATATGATTTCAGACGTTTACACGGGGCAGGCGGTCGTAAACTTTAGTCGGCGGATGAAAGAGCCGAGATAATTATGAACGTACGCATGCGTAGATCAAATCGGGATCCATCGATCGATAAGGGATCTAGATATGTTGCACCGGCGATCACTTGTTCGTATTACGTTTGTTGATGGCAATTTTATGTGCAATGTAACGCCGAATGACGTACGCATTGTTACACGTTGATTTGTTTATAGATAGATATTGCGATGATATTGATTATCTTTTATTAAGTCTCTGCTTGAATTGTGTGTATGATTTGCCATTATGTTAAGTGTCATGGCACAATACTTCCGTGTACCTCGTGGATCATACTTTACATTCTTAAAAATACATGCTTCTTTAGTGAATTACATATATCATAATATAATACTGTATTAGATCATCAAACATTATTTAATGTCAACCATCTTTTAAAATGTATTAATAACTAATACTTCCCATTGAACTTGGAAATTCGTATTACATTTTATACCAAAATGTATTGAAACTTTTCTAACAATGTCTATGTCGATAGCGAGAGATTCGCCATGAGCCCACCATACAACGGGCTGTAGATCTTCGTCTTTGTTCGGCCATCTCCGTCGTCCGCCGCACGCGCTGATTGGAGTAAATGATTCCGCATGATCTTGTTTGGTTTTGTTCTGTTTACTCTGTCTCACTTGATGGTATACGGTTTTGTTTTTAGTTTTGTACGAGCCGTCAATTAGAGTGGACGTTTTTGTTTTAAGAAAGCTTTGACATACATTTTGGTTGGTATAGAGGTTGGGCTTAGATGTATTGTGGCCATGTATTAATTATAAATCAAGAAGATTTTAATTTATTAAAATATTTCATACCATATTTATTAACTTGACAATACTAACGAAACTGGGTACGTCACAATAATTATCTGTGGGCCGAGCACGAATGTTTTGACGTATAGTAAAGTAAACGTAACCAAATTTAGAACCAAAAATACACGTTTAATCCATGATATTTTTTTGGAAAGACATGCAATATTTTTACATTGTGATGAAACAAGTGCGTTTGTTGCATAAAATTGAACAAAAATGCGATAGATTCATCGTATTTTATAATCAAAATTAGCTTACGTTTACGTTACTATACGTCAAAACATTCGTGCTAGGCCCACAGAAGAATAGAAGATTTTTAAAACGGAAAAATTAGGACTGAATAAAAGTCTAACCATAGAAAATTCACGGATGATAATTGAAAACAGAAGCAGCAACACTATATCATTTGTAAAGAAGGAAACGAACGCCATAAACCGTGGTCGTATGCGCATAATACGTGGTGCACGTTCAATTTTCTCAATACCTGACTCGTCTAAACTCATGGGCGTGGTTTATAATACAAAATAGGCAATTGGCTTGCAAATAGAATATTTTTGTACTGCTAAATGTCACGAGCGATGTGGTCACACGATATATAAAGATTACGCGTCATTCATGGGATTAGGGTTGTAATAGCATTAATAACGATACACAAAACCATAAACGATAGTAATTTCGTGTTGACACTCCAGTCCAGCAATTTCATTTTCATTAAATTATTTTATTTTAGTAAAATACTTTCCAACGTAGTTGGGAAAAGGTTAGGCAGAAGATGACTTTCCGTTTTCATTGCTATAGTATAAATTTCTAATCGTTCATTGCAGGAATTAAAAACGTTCATAAAATTAATAATTACATTTAAAAGCTTTAATTATTTTTTGGTGTTTTGGGTTAATTACTTATTATAGACAAACCTTTGAGAAGTAGGCAACTCAAAAAAGTACCTATCGAAGTTCTACTAATTGATATGAATTACGAAATTGGCATAACCTATAATTAAGTTATAGTTCCAATTAAAACTGTGAATTCAAGAATTTTGATACTCCCACTTAATACTTCAAATACCAATGCTATTGCAATTGTAAATAACGACAATTACTGCTCCACAAGGTGGGCTACCTCGCTACATTCACAAGCACTAATTGAAAGAAAAAGAAAAGAAAAAGGAAAGAAATTAAAACTAAGAACATAAAGGGGGCAACATCTTGATGGATAGACGAGAGCCGAGCTTCGACGTCGCGGATCGATTATGTGGATTAATGCGGCGATAATCGATACTTTTTGCTTGTATTTCGAATCGATTCTTTTTGTTACCAAGCAGGTGATATCGACTGCTCGATGTAGGTACCACTCGTATGTATTATCTTTAGTTTATGGATCTCATTATCGATTTAAAATATCAAGATTGTAATAAATCTTTGGAAATTTTGTTGCGTGTACGTGAATCATGGTTTAGAATATTTAATGGTCGTTTTTCTCGTTATCCTGTTTGTAATCAAACTAAGTTGTTCATATTTTGCATGTCCCGGCCTAGCGAATTGGTAAGCTTTTATGAATGGGTCAAACTTAAGTGATACCACATTATCTCAAAAGAAACATGCCTACGGCATTAAGTCCGCCTCTGTACTTAGTGCATAAAGTATAAATAAATAAAGATGTTATCTGCCCGTATACCGACGAATATTGCAAATCCGTCAATTACATCTCATTCGCCTTTCATAAGTGAAATAACCTAAGCAAAAAGGAGTCATCGACAGCTAAACCTACTGCTGATAGTAACGTTAATTTACAGTTTATTGATAATACGTTAAGGAACTTTCTCCATATAAACATACGAACTGTCACCACAACTATAAATTATAAGTTGAAATACGAAAATCCGTAAGCATTGCAATTAAACGCGACATCACTCGTAGATCTCAAGAAGATTCATATAGTTAAATGGATGAAAGCCAATTCAAAATAAATCATAATATAGATACACGACACGTTTGCAGTGTAAAATCTAAATTGTCTATTTATCTTCGACAAACAGTAAAGTTCCCATATATATTATACAAGAATTCCGTGGACGTTGGTCTAGGTAATTTCTATATTTATGCGTATTACTAATGTGGGAAGATAGTTGGATTTGGCGCGAGAACTCTTCGTGTTGTATCAAATTGTGCTTGCCAATAGAGGCTGGGCATAGATTTTGAAGATATTTTCGAAGGAATCCAAAGAAATGTGAACAGAGGGATGGTAGCAGGTACTGCTTCTTGAGATACAGATGTACTCCATACAGGTAGGACTTCTTATGATGTAGAAATATCATCATCATCATCATTTTCCTGCCCTTATCCCTTATCCTTTTGTTTAGGGTCGGCACATAATGTCTTTCTCTTCCATTCATCTCTATCAGGCATCATTTCCGGAGTTTTCCATTTGTTTCACACAGTCCACCCATCTTTACTTTGAACGTAAGATGAACAAAATAATGTTTTGATTCTTTTTTATATTATTTGTTATTTATTAATTAGGTTTTACGACGAGTCATTAATATTATTAAGTGCATTCTCATTACTTTACACTATTTAAAAAAAAAAAAACAATTTTATTGAAGTAGGTACATAAAACTAATCTTATTTTGAATATTAATTTCATTAGAAGACTAAGAATAAAGCACTGCAATGCTTTTTATGATCATAATAATAATAAATATACCTTTTCCTCGTTCTACTTTATATGCAAAACAATGCATATTTCATTAGCATTTGAACGGTACTAAGAAAAAGTCACAATAACACCTTACGCATGTTCATTTTATAAAAATGACAAGCGACTTTCAAGGCGACTACATGACCTGTCTGTTTTGCAACATGTCATTTTTGGATCAAGATCTATGACAAAATAGACTTAAAGCCTTTGAGACATTGATTCACATTGTCGGGTATATTCAAGCGAAAAGCGAGCTTATAAAGTCGAAAGCTGGTCGTTATAAAGTTACTTCTAAGAAAGATAGCGAAGATATAGATAAATAACTTTTAAGTGTGTACAGAAATGGTAGGATTAAATAAATAGACAACGCAAACCAAAGAACTTACCTCTGAAAGGTACCTTTTACCTTTTATAACATAAAAACGACCACTACGGCGCGTCCGGGTCATATAATGCATTATAATTTTATACAAAGATACAAACTGCAAGACTCAAATGAATATGCAAAAGCAACTCGCATGTAGTGCGATTGAGTTATTGTGATCGCTTGTTAGTGTGAGTAAACTCCTGCGTCGTGATTCTGTAAGGGTTGCGTCCGTGTGCGCGAGCGCAAGTGTGTGTGTGCGAGGCGCACACGCATCCGAAGAAATGCATATTTTATGACGTCTACTCACATTCTGTGCGGTGCCACAAAGAAATTATACGCGCATTAAATCCGTGGAGGTGTGATTTTTTTTTATTCATACTTTTTTTCGCTTGTGACCTTTAAGAGAGTTTTAGATAGGTTTTATTTAAGGATGAAGCGGATAAAATGAGCCTGATACGCTTTATGTTCGAAAGTTCAGACAGGAATTCTAATAAAAGTTCTTGTTAGGAATAATTATTAGAACGACGTTTTAATCTTTTGAGTGCTTCATGCTTTATTTTAGCATATAGTAAGACACACACTGACGTGAAAAAAAACCAAAACAATCTGTCATAACTAAAAAACTATAACAACAAGGTTCGTCGCCAGCAGTTCTCAAAACTGTTTATCAGTATTGTTTATTTATGCGCGAACTATCTAAAGACAATTTTAACGATGTATCGATACGCTAATTCATCTCGAATGTACTTCAATGACAGGACAATGTTAGTATCGTTAGAAAACCCATAACAATGCAAACTATGATTCAAGATCACAATACCCCATAAATAATGACAGGTTACTTAACCCGCCTACATTATATAACGACCAATGTTTCAGTTAACTCGCCTTGAAATAGTATCAAACTATATTCAAAACAGGAATAGTAAAAATAAAACTGCGAATATTTTTTTACTAATATTTTCTGGCATATCGACTCTATTGCTCCTGTTCTAGAGAGGATACGCGAGGCAGTGTCTATGTTAATTACCAAAGACTGGTGATGTGCACATGTGCTGCTCAATGGACGCACTGTCCTATGTGCAGCGGGTCGATAGCGGAAGGATTCGCTTCCTTTTCATACTGACCGGGAGATATATATTTCCGTGCCCTCTTGTTTATAGGTGACTATAAAGATTACCTTTTTGTAATGCAAGATTCCGAAAATGGCCGTAGTTGATCGAAAAGGATCCAACCCATGTTCTAGTAAAGCCAGTTTCGAGATATTTATTTTTATAATCTCTACATAGTATAAAATAAAGTCACTTTCTGCCTCTGTCTGTCTGTATATCCGCAAACTCCATCTAAACAATGCAACGGAATTTGATGCGGTTTTCACTGTCATTATAAGCATTTCTTCCAAAATACCATCATGAAAGTATAAAAGTTATATAATAAAATAGGCTTTATTATTTATTAGGTCATGATAAGAACAAATTTTTATACAGTCGTTAGATTTATTTTCTATGAAATAAAAACAAATAAAATCAATCAGTTCAAGCGGTCGCGACAGCCACGCGGCACCCTACACGACGTACCGTAAAAGAAACTCTATTTACTGCGAATAAATTATATTTGTATTTACCGCAATTCACCGTACTATAAGAGGGCCTTAAATAAAACTTAATTTTATAAATATTAAGCTAAACAAACAAACAAATCCAGCCCATTACTGTCCCTCTACTGGGTACGGGCCTCTTCTCAGATTGAGAAGGATTAATCAGGCTTTGATTCCACCACGCTGGGCTAGTGCGGGTTGGCAGACTATATACACCATCGAGTTCTTTATGAGGCCCTCTCAGGTGTGCAGGTTTCCTCACGATGTTTTCCTTCACCGTTATCGCAAGTGATAATCAAATTCTAATCCGCCCATGAATCCGAAAAGTCAGAGGTGCGGGCCGGGTTTGAACTCGTATCCTTCTGCATGGAAGGCGAGCGTTCAACCATTAGGCTATCACTGCGTTCAAATATTAAGCTAGGAATGCATTAATTGATAGTAACTACATCCACTCCATTGCATACGCCTGTCTTTACAATTATTCTTAAGATCAGTCTTCCAAAACGCTCATAGATCATTATATTTTAACTTGAAGCCGTTATTATCTATAACTTTCCAAATTGGAGTTATAAATTAATAAATTTCATCATTTTACACAGGAAATAATCTAAATTGCACAGATAAATAATATTATAGCAACAGCTTTAAAGTTAATTATAATTTTAGGACAGTCACTCAATTTGAACCGATTTCCGCAAATTTTGGAATCGATTTCAAACAAAAAAAGTATCGGTAGAATATCAAAAGCAAGTGCTTCCGGCTACAGTTAAATAACTGACGGATAAATAAAACTACAATAAATTAACAACTATAATATAACAAGTTTGTCAAATTAAACCATTTTTATGACCACTATAATAATCCATATAAGAATTGTTGTAAATGTAAAGAAATCGTTTCAATAGAAATCTAATTAAAAGCACAACAACCTAATCGATTAGAATGGATTAATTAATCGATTAAAATCGTTTCGGCTCGATCTCTTAAATTAGAACATACGTAGTAATCACATAGGTACATTTTTATTTGGACCGGTTAAGCGCGAGTTGACACAAAGAAGTGGTTCCGTATATTTTAACCAGTATTGATAAAATGTTAATGTCTTCATTGCGGGAAAAACATGGTTGTATCCTGGCGCGTTTGTTAATTGTAAGTGTATTTTGTTTTAATAATCTCGCGAGAACAGGACAGATGTCACAAGTTAAAATGTCAAGAAGATATTTCGAGATAAAAAGGTCAATAAATGAAAATATATTAACTGAAAAACTTCTTTAAGAGTCGGTTGTGCTAGTAGTTACATCATTTTTAACCCTTCAAGTGACAGTAAAGAAAGAAAGAAAGAAATATTTTTTTTATTGTGACTGGGACACCGGTGTCATTCTGTGATTTTACGAATAGCAATTATTTTGGTTTGTGACTGTTTATTTCATACAATACTTTAATCATCATTATCTTATTAATATGCCCAGTTTTAAGAATCAGTCTCCTCTCTTAAAGAGGGGGCCGTAATAAACTACACGGACATCTTGGAGCTACTTACATTAATAAAAAGGTATTTAAATAAAAATTACCTATCTAACTAGATCTTTAGCTTGTTAACGCCACGGAACCCAAATCACGAACAATCGACAGATAATCCGATAAAACATCGATAAATATCCATGAGCTTTGTAATAAACAACAGAAACATAGCAACAACGGCTTTAATTATTGTAATTAACGAATTTTTGTATAAATTATAACTCTATCGCCTCGGGAACACTTCGAACTAACACAATTTGTTTAGAGCGAAACAGAAATAGATATTCCACGCGATTAAAAGAGAGGGAAGGCACTAAATCGACGATTATAATCGGACAATCGGGTGTCACTTTTCGATAATTTATATCATGGGTACAGATAATATAAATAAAAGTAGATGTTATGCGAAAGTGGTTTTATAGCTCTTTGAGTGCTAAACCCGACTTTGTTGCGGATCTTAAAATGTTATAATGAAGTTTTTAACTACTTACTTCTTTATTTCCGTCTGGTAACAATGGAAGATAGTAAAGACCAAGTTGTTGGGTGCTCATAGTAGTAATAGCTTGGGTTAGCAGGAGGATTTATGTTGGGTTATGTTTTTTTTTAATAATTGCAACATCTGTTCCTCTCGATTTTACTTGCAATAGGGGAACTAATTCATGTACCCGGAAAATGAGTAGGTATTCTATCTTTTAATCCAAGTCATGGTCTATTTTTGTGCCAAATTACGACCAAATCCGTTCAGCCGTTAATTTGTGATTGGTTAACAATATCCAAACTTTCACATTTTTAATATTAGTACTATTAGTAGTATGCCTTGAAGTAACCAAATAAATTCAGTTTCTTTTTTCTTTTAATTAGCCTGAAAATGACTAAGATTAGGATTTTCCTTTCAAGTGATGTAACGAATTTATTCATTATGAATGTAATGAATGCTAGTTATTATATTTTTAAATAAAAAAATAAACATTTTTTAAATTTTAATTCTACCTTTTATTTGGTATTTTTTGAGACGTTAAAGACATTAGGTTCCCAGTTCCAAAAAAAGTTGGTCCAATAGAGATTGGCAAGAAACTCCACGGATATATGCTACGTTTTTAAACTGGACTAAAAACAGTATTCTCATTATGCAGCAGAGACTATCACTCTTACAGCACTGTCTACGGAAAAGGTTATAGAATAGCGCAGAAGAGGAATGAAGATGAGGATGGTGCTCGGAATCAACTTGTGTGACCGTTAAATGAACGAATGGTCCCAGAAGAAAGTGCAATACATAGTATCCATTATAGCCAGACGCAAATGGAGATGGGCGGGACACATTGCTCGAATGGAAAAGGAACGATGGACGCGGAGAATGCTGGAATGAGGACCACGACAGCACACCAGACCGCGGGGACGACCACCTAAACGTTGGATAGATGACATTCGGCGACACGAAGGTCTGGATTGGATGGCAAGGGATCAAGACCGCCAGGAGTAGAGGAATTTGGAGGAGGCCTACACCAAAAAATGGGTACTACACACCAGTGGCGGAGGATGACAGTTTTAGAATGCGCTGTAAAAATTGCTGCAGGACAAAAATCCATATTGTCTCTTGTAATCTATATATTAGTCATGTCTGGAAGAGCTCGACCTAACTGAATAACAAGCCTTTTTTTTGCCAGTTGGATGGGTAAATAATATAATATGACGTTAGTGTATGCACTAACCAATTCCTAAAGGGAAGCCGATGGGAATCGGGTTGTATGGACTCTTTGCCACTGCTACACACCGCAATGATGATGATGATGCAGATTTAATTATGCTTAGTATTGAAACTTTTCATATCCAATATAAAATTTAATTTAAAAGACAATAGTTATCCTCGCCCTTATTTGTCTGTTCGTATATCTAAAGCTATTAAAGTCCCTACTATCACTTCAACATAATTATTTCAAGCAACAGAAACGGGAAAAAGGAGAAAGCTATTCATTAGTATATAAATGATACTATCATTAAACTTGAAACAATGACGAGTAAGCAGACATATAAAAGTGTCGATGGTAGACGTTATATATCACAGTATATTATTTTAATTTCATATTATGTTAATATATGATTACAAACGGTCATAGATGTGTCTCGGCATTAATTTGTATTGTCATTGAATTTATTCGCGACCGAAGCCGAAGGGTTAAGATGGTAATGAGAGCCGTGTACGACTGAATTATCACCTCTTGATTTTATATATCTAGCTCCGTGACTCCGTCCGCGAAAAAAGATTTTTCATACAAAGTTTGAACCCCGTTTCACCCCCTTTAGGGTTAAATTTTGGAAAATAATTTCTTTGCAGATGTCTTCAGACTGTGCGGAACCTGCCAGCCAAATTTAAAGTTTGTAGTCTTTATAGTTGCTTAGATTTTGTGTATAGTCAGTGATTGGTATTTCGCTTTATATACCTAAAGTCTTTTTATACATATAGATTATATTATAATACTAGCGGTTGTCCGCGGCTTTACTCGGGTGAAAGTCGATATTATGGATTTTATTAAAACATGACAGAATTTCAAACAGACTTTCATCCCCTATTTTACTCTATTAGGGGTAGAATTTCTTAAAATTCCTTTTTATTGGTTACCTACATTATAAAAGGGACCTTTTGTTATAATTTCAAGTCTCCAGTGTGTCTCTAGCCCCAGTGGTTAAGCTTGTGCGTTAATAGATCTATCAGTAAGTCAGGATAAGTCTAAAAATACAACGTATATCAGTAAAGCGTGGTCATATTTAAGGGTGTGGATCAGACCATCAAACTGAACAACTTTCTCTATCTGACCAATCAACATCATAATCGCGAAAAAATATCAGCTGTCCCTTAAGAAACTTTAATAACCAACTCGACCCAAACGTATGGGACAGCTGATAATTTTTTCGCGATTATGAGGATGGGTTTTTATAGAAAATGCGTGCGGTTGGTGGGCGCGGGTACGTTAGATGTAGCCGACTCGCCGGTACCGAGCTAAGCAATATGTACTTTATTGGCGCGGTAATTGAGCTCAAAATAGCGTACTATGTTCAAGGGAGTGAAGTATCCGTTACGTAATAACTATTTATTAATTTGTGCCAGGTACAGTCAAAAGATATTATGAGGGTTGTTTTTAAATAAAAAAATTACATAAATATAGTTCAACTATGTCCATAAATTAAATAACACAGGATAATTTTTTATGTAGTGTACATAATTTATAGAGAGATTCAGTCTCTTTTCCAAAGCAACCGCAGGATTGGGATACACTTTAAAACAAAACGAAAATTCGACTAGTATGAGGGACACGCATAATTTACTAGCGCAAGCCATACAAAATCAAATTTTTATTTTGTTTTGGAATGAATTTTATTACTGCGGTTGCATTTGGGAACGAACACTGAAACATTCTGCAAATTTTGCGGACTACATAAAAAAAAATCCTGTACATTACTGGAATATATCCATAATTTATTGAGAAAACTTCATCTATAATATCTAGTTACATTATATCGTTGTTCGACTGTACATAATATTAATAGCTGGATTTTGAAATCAGAACTCAATATGATGTTAACAGCGCGCTTCCTTGTCATAGTGATGTGACCCGTTTGCGACGGTTGTGTCGCAAGCGTCAGTCGCACGACAATCAGTGCGACACACCGGACGCACTGAAACTAAACTATTATACGTAAATGGGAAACGGTGTTCGTCTATTTATGCAGTCCCCTCGAGTATAGAGGATAATCGGTCACTTTGGAAACCTGATTTAAAAAAAGGATTTTTATTGAAAATTAATTAAAGGAATTTGGAAAGGTTTTGGTTAGATTTTTTTTGTTTTTTTTTTTTTTTGGTAGGTACTAAAGCAGACGGTCAGACGATACTTTTGTATGAATGATTACAAAAATTTGGTATTTTGTGGTTGTTGATCACAGAACATTTGTTCTGTATAGAGATAAATAGAGTTCCATGAATGTCAAATTTCATAGAAAAATATTATAAATGTAAGTTCGAATAATAAATTACCTGTCCAAGATCAGGATATTTTTTTGGGCAAGGTTCATAACCTATTTATTCTGAAGAATTTCTTCACAGCTGCCTAAAAAATACTAGCATAAACCATAGGTACTTAAAACTTTTTAGTAAATCCTCCTAAATTTTCCCATCAACTCCACTTACATACTAAAAATAGTCGTAAACACGTACTAACGTCCCGTACACACGAGAGTACGTCTATTAACGTCACCCCGAGCCCGTCGTCAATTGAGTGAATTCGCCTTTATTGAGCAGATTAGTTCACCGAGGTTTCTACAATTACTGTGGGGAGACTCGGGATGTAGAGACCACTGATTGTTACCTAAAATGACGAGGAATTCGTTACGTTATGACTAACAGAAGTAATTAAGGTTTGTGAATTGGTTTTTGCGTGTTATTACAAATGAGAATCGAATTAGAGTGTTAACAGACAAATCGTTTCTTAAATAATGCATGAAAAATTGTGACGAAAAACTAATCTCGAGTACTTCAAAGAAATTTGATATAACTAACAAAATAAAAATTAAGTGAAATTTATATATTTTTTTGAGGGTTTGTATTAAAAAAATTGATAACCATGTAAAAATGTAGTGACATTTTTTTATTGAATTTCTGTACATAAAAATTAATAACAATTTTTGATGAGTTTCTATTGGTCGACGTATTTTTTTTTCCAAAATTCTACCTTTTATTTTATTAACATAAGTACAAGTCTAGTAGTAATAACGATTCATCTGTTTTTCAAAATATTTCTAGTACGTAATAGATTAGTTGCTATTTATACAGCGTGAAGTTAAAATGACCAGTCATATTTTAGGAGGCAATCAGGTCCATAAAACTGAACAACTTTCCCCAAGAAACATACGTTGAAATCTGAAAATTGAAAATCGTTTTTCATACAAAGTGACTAGTCACGTGACTAACGTTTGTATGAGAAGTTGAATTTTCATTTTCAGATTTCAACGTATCTTGCTTGAGGAAAGTTGTTCAGTTTCATGGATCAGATTACCTCTTAAAATATGGCTGGTCAATATTTCACCCAGTATTTGACCAATGAGCAATGGAGCGCAGTATACTCGGTGTTAAATTAACGGATCGAGTTCGAAACACCTTACTGCGCTCCAGAACGCAGATAATTGATGTAGCTCAGAAGGCCGCTCAGCTTAAGTGGGACTGGGCAGGACATGTCTGCCGTATGCCGGTCGAACTGTGGGCCCACATAGCACAGAATTGGTGTCCTGAGACAGTAAGACGGGGTCGCGGCAGACCACGAAGGAGATGGCGGGACGAATTGAACGCCTTCCTTAAAGACTGGCCCGATACAGCGCGGGATCGCGAGAAGTGGAGGAAAGGGAGGGAGGCCTTTGCCCAGTATTGGGACAGCATAGGCTTGTAATAATAATAATAATAATTTGACCATAACTACTTTGGTTACCATTACCACAGAGCGCCTACAAGCAGTATTATATCATTAGTCTTACTTAGACCGTTTTAGTCAATCATCTTTGGACCCACCTATCTTGGGTGAACTTTGGACTTAGCACGCTGTTATACCTAAACATTATTAAACTCCTGCGTAGATACCTAATTTACCTTCTATAATGAAGGCAAAATAGTTGCAAAATGAAACTACATTAACCAACTGAAAGAAAAAGCAAATGTAGAAACATGTCGACGGTTGAAAGGCTATTTGTTTTAAGCGACATTTTGTTTTTCTATTTTTTTTTAAGTTACGTTTATCGAAAAATGAAACAAAAAAGATTTAGCATTGGACTAGATGGAAATTGATACACCAACAAGTGCCTCGCGCTTAAATTTTGGATGGATTGGCATCATAATCTGATGGTAATCTACGAGTATACATATAAAACACTTCAAGTCCTGACTAACTGATCTATCAAGGCACATCCTAAACCGCGGGTGCTAGAAACTTGAAATTTTGACAGTAGGTTCCTTTTATGACGTAGGCATCCACTAAGAAGGGATTTTTGGAAATTCCACCCCTAAGAGGGTAAAATAGGGGACGAAAGTTTGTTTGAAATTCTGTTATGTTTCAATGAAATCCGTGAGCAAAGCCGCGGGATACAGCTAGTAATTTTTTTAAACGTTTCACCTCGTTATTATCTCTTCTGTATCGTTGGTAAAGTTTACAAAAATACATCTCACATACACTCACTCCTGGAGCAACTATTTGTAGGTCATACAAATATTTGTTTCGTGCTGGAGTCAAACCTGCTATCCGTAGCGCAGAAGCCAATCGCTTATCCACTGCGCCAACCGGCCGTCTAATTTCACATCTCAAATTATCGATAATTTCTCAAGCTTTCTCAGTACCACAAATATCGTAAACGGCATTAAGTTCATTGTACTTAAAACCAAATATTTGTGTGGAATAGTTAATTAAGCTAGAAAATGTACCAAAAGGTACCAAATGAGTGATCATTGCATAAATTAGAGTCTTGTCATATTTCACGCGGCAGTGTAAGAATGCCGTATTTTGTGGATACCGCCTGTATGTTTTCAATGGTGTTTGACAAACGCATATCATTATTGAGACAGTTAAACTCTTGTTTGCATTTATAATGAGTCGTTTTTAAAGAAATTGAGCGGTTAGAGAAATGTGTTGAGTTGGAATGGAAGAGGCGTCACAACAGTTGTGTTGTGTTTACCGAACACAAAACACACCATAGAATTCCAAAATAATGAACTTGGTATCCTTTTTAGCTTCGCTCGGATTTTCGGATAATTATCACCCTGTATAACAGGGAACTTGCATGTATTTTTATTTTAAGTTCATCGTAAAGATTGAATAAATATGGTAAAAACAAGTGCAAATCTTTACTTAGTATAAAATAAAGTCGCCTTCCGCGTCTGTCTGTCTGTCGGTATATCCGCTAACTCCTCCTAAACTACGCAACGGATTTTGATGCGGTTTTCACCATCATTTTGAGCATTTCTTCCGGAAGGTTTATAAGTATAATACTTTCATATTTAATGTAAGGATAGTAGAGAAATTGCACTCGTGCGAATCCCGACGCGTCTCTAGTATTTATTAATTATAATAACAAGCTTACAAGATATTATATAAAAAATATTGAGTTACAATACATAAAATTGGTCCCCAAATTATGCAATCTCGCCATTCTCCTTTAAAGTTAATGTAACATGATTTACTGATCGACATCTAACTGATCATAGTTAACTTATGATGTTGACTTTACTTATAGTACCTATACATTCTCATAGGTATAATAGAGTCTATACTGTAATTCCTAGGAACGTTAAAGAGCTACACCTGTCACTTTGGGCACGAACTGACACTGCAACTTGAATACATCATAAGCCTACGATGTACAATCTAAGCTTCATTGTTAATTCAGGAACATAGCAATGAAATAATATTATGTATACTTTGTACCACCTTGTATGCTCGGATTTTTGCCATTTCCATTTTTGAAAATTTGTGCAGACCGATGCATCTCATTAGACTGTAGGCTCTCGTAACTATACAAGTGCCGTAGCCGCGCAGCTGCAGTAAAATTTTGATCAAAACAACACATTTGGTATTCTCTTAGCCTCAGTGAGATACGCTCGCGTCAAGTTCGAGCGTCACTGCAAGATGATCGGCACGTAATAAAATTACGTGAATTAGCCTCTGGATGTCTCTTTGGTGTAGTGGTTGCAAGGACAGCTGTTGAGTGTGAAGGTCTTGGTTCGATTTCCGGATCGGGCAAAGAGTTATTCAGTTTTTCTGTCAGAAAATTCTCAGTAACAGCCTAGAATTTGGAATTGTGCTCGAGATATATGCAATTGGCTCGCCTGCTATTACATGGGCATCTGAAATGTGGGTGTATGCAGTAAACCACTGCTTTACCCTTTGAGGAATATAGGCGATATACTGCGTTGTATAATATAATCTATCGTGATAATATTCAGCAAAAAAGTATTAAAAACTTAAAAAAAAAAAAAAAAAAAAACAAGCATTTCTTTTTTTAACTTTGCCCCTGACTATGTTTTCTCCTTTATCGAGGGTACAGTTTACAAACATACATGTCACATGCACATACAACGAGACCCGAAACAACTATCTGTAGATCATACAAATATTTGTTCCGTGCGGGGATCGAACCCGCGACACGTAGCGCAGAAAGCTAATCGCTTAGCCACTGCGCCAACAGTGTCGTGTAGCGTGTTATTAAAGTCACAGGTTAACTATTTCATACTGGGTGACCTAGTTTACAATTTAGTTCTAATGTTAACATTCTGAAACCTATATCCTAAGTGTTGCTAATGTTCATAACTGTGGTTCAGTGACAGTTAGCGTTCGTACAAAACTAACTAAATGTACTAAACGACCTGCTTCAGGTTATGTAAACACTTGTTTAATTTTCAGTCCATACAGTCCTATTTATTTTCTGTCATTAGCATTTTTTTTTACAAATTTTGTGTTAATATTTGAAGGCACCGTAGCTAAGTATTGCTTCCTGCGTTACGTGACATGGATTCGATTCCCGAACGAAAGAAAGATGTAAATAATTATTTTATTTTTTTTGCGTTGCTCTCTATTTTTTCTCCTGTATGGAGGGTACAGTTTACAAACGTACATGTCACATGCACAATTGCACATGTATGTATGACAGCAGATAGCTGTTTGTGTGTGTGTAGATTTATATCTGTAAACTATTACCCACGATACAGGAGCAATGCTAGAGTGGGGCATCGTTTTTTATACTATAAAAGATAAAAAACAACGTATTTAATCTTTATAAGATTAATTAATTATTGCTATAGATTCGCTAAGTTTGATTTTTAACAGCACGATAATCCGTAAATCTTTTTAATTGTAAACATTTTGTTTTTTTAAATTTATAGTCTAATATTTAAGGTGAAAGCTCCAATTATAGTCTCAACTCTAATCCGAATAACCGAATTAAATTTATAAATAAATAAGAACGTTTTTTGATTTAATTTTTAGTGTCCAATAAATCATATTCGGCGTAATCGGTATCTAATAACACTAATAAAATTCTTACGGTCCCAGCCGTTTCGATGTAATTTCGCGAATGATACAAGGAGGTAATTAAACAGTCGTATAAGTATTTTAGTAATTCGGTTACTCACCGCTCGCCTGCAGTTTTCTTTCTTGGGAATCATCTGCATCCATCGACGATTGCTTTTGGAAGAAACCCTACAATAAAAAAAATAAAAAAATAATGAGGTCTTAATTGATACCCGTTTTCTTGTTAGTATGGAATTGATCGAGTTGCAGTTGTTTTACTTAAAGAATTGTTCAATCAACATATTAAGCAATATTACATGTATACTTTATGCCTAACTGGCTGAGTTTTGTGAAACAATATTTAACATAAGAACTTTTGTACCATGCTCTTGCAAGAATAAATACATTTCATTTCATTTCATTGCAATATTTTAGGCAAATCATTATTATCCTATTCTTATTTTTTATTCACATTAAATTACATTATTCTCGCAGCTCTTACCACAACATTGTACTAATCAAGATTGTAATCTATTATTTTAAAAGAGTTTCCATGGAATTTCATGCTGGTACTTCTCCATAGGACCTACTATTTGGAACCGCGCACCTAGAGTCTGAATATTTCATAAGTACCTGTATCTGGTTTACATTAAATACAGATATTCTATGACACTCAGTTTTTGACGCAAAATATTAACAATATTTTTTTTAATATACAAATAATGTAGTTTTGTTTTGTATGCTAATACAATCTCTTAGATTTTTATATTCCCACAAAATGATTTACATAATCTCGTTCCTATCCATATCTGATCTACCAACTTTATAAATAAACAGGCCTATTATCTAACAAAACACACCTGCATTTGTAAATTGGCTAAATCCTCTAAATTTTTCCTCATGAGAAGGTTTTGTTGCTCAAACTCCGAAACACTGTTGGCGGCGCTCGAGGTCGCCGATTGTTCCTTATTAACAAAAAAACAGATACTTATCATTCGTTAAAATCTAACTATACATTCTATTATAATCGCCTGCCATTGATACATGTGCTAATGTTCGGATTATTGTCAAATAATATTGAAGTTAAGATTTCAAATATCATTGAACTTCCTCATAATTAAAAACGAACAAAATTGTTATCTTATTTAACGTCTCGCTACTCACTACTCATAAATCCTTTTTATATATTAAAAAATACGAAGATTGGAAGAATAAAATAGATAAATAAAACGTTTTAGTTAATTTGCATATTGATTTTCTCACGCCATTTATCAAAATAATTACCTGTCCATCAGTATCTCTTGATACACTAAGATCAAGAGTCTGTTCTCCATCATCAGAACCGCTGCCATCTTCTTCCTGACCTTGAGATCTGTTAAACAGCCTCATTGACTGCTGGTTAATTATTTGTAACGCTCTTTGTCTGAAAAAAAGAACATCAATTTAGTTTTTACTCTGACATGAACAAGTTATAAAACTAAAAGTTATTTTATACCTTTGAGCTTCAATGTCATTATCAGGCGTTTTCGGTGGTGTGATATTTGTTGAACCCTCATCCTCAGTAGCCGATGAGGATCTTCTCATACTCCTATCAGTTCCATCTTCCATTCCAGAATCATGCCGTCTTTTTAAACCCAGCGGCAGGTGTGTAAACGGTTTACCTATAAAACAAAAACTGTCTTAAAACTTCATCAAGAATAAATAAAAATCGCTATTATTAAGTTATTATATTGTATGGTCATAAAACTAAGAAGATTATTATAATAAATTTTATAAGTGTTAAATTATTCATTTCTAATAAACTCACCTTGCAATGCTTCTAAAGCTCTAATCTGTCCGCTGATAGCATCAGCAACTTCATTAGAAGATAAACCGTATATTCCAAGCAGTTCTTTCATAGTGTTCATGGCGTAATCCCTCAGAATTCTGTTTGTAGCATTTGATGCATCACCATTCTGTTGCGTCTCAGTCGTTTCCATCTGTTCTTGATTCTCTTCTAATCTTTCATTAGCATTTATATCCTGACCTTTGTCCTCATCCGAATCAGAGTCCCTTCTTCTCGGTGGTGAGTTAGTCTTTATTAGTTGAGATATAGCAAAAGGATTTTTGGCACAAAACGTCTTATTTTGTAAATTACTAAAATTTAGGACAGTCCGATCCCTCTCGGCGCCCTGATTAATTTGTAAACTATGTATGTACGAATGTTGAAATGAGTCTACTTTCTTATCCTCCGGTAACCTATTTTGGTAATTTGAGTCTATGTTTTCATTGGAGTCAGTGCTTAGTCTTCTACTCAGGTCAACCGCGCCGCCTTTTAGAAGACTGAAGTTCTTAACACCAATTTTAGCATAATTTCCATCGTCCTTATCATCTTCACCAACTTGTTCAGGTGTAGTCCTGTCGTTTCCGTTGATAGGACTGCCCGTCTCATCACAGTTTGCTCCATTGGAGTCGTCAGAGAAGGCGGTGGCGTTAGGAGCACATCTGGGCTTGAAATTTTTTCTTTTGTTTCTTTTTGGCATGTTGTAGTAAGGTGACATGTCGGTGCTGTGCTCCTCTTGATGTTCAGACGACTCCGGCCATGACGACGCTTCATGGTGAAGGTACAGAGGTTCCTCGGGCGTAGGCTGTAGTCTCTCGTGGATAGATTCCTGGTGAGCTGCCATCGCAGTAGTCATTGCAGTATTTGGACTCTTTCGAGGATCACAACCTGAAACGAGTCCGTCCTGCGAAGACAAAACGAATACGTTCAGTTTTATATAAACAATCAAATTTAACTCAATACATTTTAGCGTCCAATCATAACAGTGATTCATTTTCGTTCAATTTAAATTGAAACAATGTGTTGAGAAGAAACAATAGTCTTTTGTTGACAATAAGATTAGCTGAATACTGTGGAATGTTTTGAATTTAAATTTTCTCTTCATTGTTTGGAAATAATAAAATTGATTATTAGCACATTTTGTTACCTTGGGAGAAACTTCATGGATCTATCATTTCCTAATTGGCTTAATAAATATTTTAATCAGTCTTCGAGATCAGCCAATGTCTGTGCATCATCTGAAACAAAAAACAAACGCGTGTAAGTAAACATGGTGGTAAGCTTAACGGCGAAACAAGTTCGTTTCGAAATTGAGTAAAATTATATATTCCTAACATAAAATACACGCTAGATAATGTAGTCTAGTCATTAATTCTATATTATTACTATAAAATTACTTTTATAATGAAATAGAAGCTAAAAATCAGCGCTGTCACGGAACACGTTTGAACAAAAAATTCTTCAAACACCAAATTTCGCGTAAACCAATTTGTTGTTAAAAAAAGTTCCGTTTTCTGGCCGAATTGACGTAATACGCTGTAATTTAAAAATAATTATACCAAAAAAAACACGTCAAGTAACACGCATCGATCAAGTGAGTCGGTATGAAATTAATTATATTCAACATATTAGATCTATTTTCGAGAAAACGAGATTGCTCGAAGCGAGGCGAGAAAAAAACGTGTATTCATGTCGAAATTGGTAACGTGGTTTGGGTGTACAATTACTTATTAAAAACTAATACAGAGACGGCCTTCGCTTGCGGGTCACAATAACTATCGATCTCTCGTTATCGTAAGTGGAACGTCTCAAAATCGGTGTATTTACCCTACTTTTTGATTTCGGACATTGACTTTGAAGTATTTGACTCTCAGTTACATGTTACCGATCGTTATAAGTAGTCGAGATAATAATATGTAATTGGATGAGTTATTTATTTCAACTATTGCCGTTCTTTTCACTGATTCGATGTACTCGTAGATATTGAGCGAGTTAAAGAATCATCGATATAGATTCGATAAGTAATAAATTCTTTTATTTAAGGTTCATATTTTCTTTCATCACTAAATCTAAATTAAATGACAGTGTCAGTGTGAGTTTAATCTCGTGTCAACCTATAAAAAACAAATAATTTAAAACTTCGAAATATGTTCTGCTTTGACGAGTTAAATGAATGTGGTACAAAGTATCGGAGCTCCCATCCGGCTGTATCTCCGGTTTTGACATTATAATAAGTGAATGATCTAATAACACCACATGTTTCTACAAGTATTGTTACAAAAACTTCGTCAATGTCTGTTTAAATCATTAGCTTTAATGAACATTGTATTTTTGTTATAAAATATAGAAAAAAATACGAATTAGATTAGTTTTTGTGGGTTTACCTTGAATTGTTTATCACAATATATTGTGAAAGATTATGGAAAAAAAAAAAAAAAAAAAAATATTTTTTATTTCAATTTTTTTTTCCTATTATTGTTTTGAAACCGTGTGATAAATTAGTCTTTTAAGAGCGTACAAGGCATTTCTTTTATTTACATTACGGCAGGTAACTTAACTTACGTCATAAATTTTGGTTGTTTGAAAGGGAAAAGATGATTAAAAAATAACCAAGATTAGATATTTTACCATTTACCTCAAAATTACTAATCATAGGTTTCTCCGAATCCCATTTCCAGTTTTAGTTTAGGTCTGAGAATGATATAAATGAAAACTAATGTTACTACTGACTTTATTATTGTAAGAAGCTATAGGTAATTGATGCCATTTTAATTCACCTACCTATAGCGCCTATCAGATATTTCTAATCTCTTGGACGATATTTGGAGCTTCCACCCTTCACTAGGTATGTAACACTGTTGACAGTTGTAAATTGTCGATGTCGTGTGTCGATGGATGTGACGTGTAGAGACGGAATATTATCGATATGTCGATCGGTTCCAAACTCGATGTTTGTGATTCGTTTGTCGCAACAAATGGACTACTTAAATGTGGTATTTCGAAACGTCTTTGAATGTTCAGATAAAGTTTTCTATTTTGTTGATTGACCATCGCTTAAATAAACTTTAAATCAAAATCCATGTATCAATATCTTTATAAGAAGTTTTTCAAACTTGTCATCCTGTTATATTAAGCTTATAAATTCTACAACGCAAACATGAGTGCTGAAAACTACCGAAAAGATATCAGAAAATAAATAAAGTAGATAAGTTCACGGTTTACGGTTGGCGCAGTGGCTAAGTGATTAGCTTTCTACGCCACGTGCCGCGGGTTCGACCCCCGCACGAAGGGATTATTTGTATGTCTTTATATAGTTTGTTCCGGGTCCGGGTGTGTGTGCATGTGACATGTATGTTTGTAAACTGTACCCTCGATACAGAAGAAATAACAGAGAAGGGTATGTTTAAAAAAAAAAAATCGTTTACTAAATGATTATGTACAATTCCGGGTACCAAGCACTGATTTGTCGATCTTCGGCATAACAGCAAACCTGCTTCATTTTATTACTCAATTCAAATGAAGTAATCAACAATAATATACCTCTATATTTTCTCTTACTCATATCATTGCGCCATAACGTTATAAAGATCAGCACCCATGAAGGGCCACATTGTCCTTAAGACGACAAAAGTAAAGCCATTGTCGATGTTAACAGCTACTTTAAAAGCAGAACCGCACCATTTTGGACACAGCCTTGGCGGGAACAATATCCAATAATAACAATAAAACGATCGCAGTTATGCGCGCGCGCATTATTAATATTGATCGGGATTCAACATGGCGGACCAAGATGGCGTCGAATAGCGGAAACGGATTAAATTGAAATCTAGAATGCGATCTAGGTCGGATTATTTGTTTAATGATTTAATTTAGATATGTATGTTTAAATACATACCTACGCAGTTGTATAAAAACTCTAATCACAATGTTTTTTTTTTCAATATGTACACCAAGTCCTTTGACCCCGGTTAGGAATAGATCCTAGTCTATTCATAAACTATTTTAGCCTATCTTAATAGCTTAGGATTTGTTAGATACCCGGTAAAAAATGAGCCAAGTTCTCGTTGGTAGGAATTTCATCATGAAGATGAGTAGGAAGTCTCCTGTCCTAATAACAACATTCTGTGATCGCCAACCCATCTGCCAATATCCTCAATGAACGTTCATTTTAGAAAGAAGAGAAGGATAAATATTTATTCGGACTAGACAAAAGACAGCACAACGCACACAGAAAAAAAAAAATACCATTGGTAAAAAAGTGAAATAAAAAAGTCATGTTGTTGGCATGCCAGTACCGGGTGGGTTGCCATCTCAGCATTTGCTGGGCATAAGAACACTTAGCGCTGGTTGGCACCCTTGCAGTGACACACAGACGGAGGAAACAATTTTTTTATCTTTACGTAGTATAAAATAAAGTCGCTTTCCACGTTTGTCTGTCTTTCTGTCGGTCTGTACATCCGCTAACTCCTCCTAAACCACGCAACGGATTTTGATGCGGTTTTCACCATCCTTTTGACCATTTCTTTCGGAAGGTTTATTTATATGTATAATACTTTCTGACTAAACTTCTGATTAAACTAACATTCAATTAAAAAATACTGCATTGGAATTGGTCCATCCGTTTTGGAGCTACTATGCCACAGACACAGATACACATTACAGATTTATAACATGTCGGGGGTTAAAAATAATCAGTATCTTTTTACAATTAATAACCAATTAAAGAACAAAAGATACATATAAAAGAATAACATAATGTTGCAATTCTTAGTTATTTTTTCATTACAATCACCTGATTATGACGACTCCATATCTTTTTATCTAATCTTTTATATCATAATTACGTATATAAAAGGTTGCACAAGTTTATGTTTTAAAAGTTTTAAGTTAATTACTATTTTGTGACCTTTGCCATCGGTTTTGTTAGGAAATATTTGTGTTAGATCCAATTGAGTAGAATATAATAGACAATAGATGGAGATTGTTGTAACGGTGTTGTAACACTTGAAAACGGATTGTAATACTATAATAAGACTTTGACAAATGGAAAGTAGACTTGATAGTTGTACTTGAATACACTTGTCGACAGTTACGTGTGAACTAAATTGAAAATGTGTTACATATTCCTTTGGACGTACGATTTTTTTAACAATTTCCCTGTGGAAGTTGGTAGTAACTACAATTGTTTCAAAGCTGATTTACTTTTTCATTTTATGCATAGTAAAAATAAAAAGCGTCATTTGTCATTCTTATTCGATATTGTATTATTTTTTAGGTAACCTCTTAATTACTCACGCAAATTTCAAATGAATGTCGTAACTCTGGCTCCCAAGATACAGGCGAACGCCTAGTTTGGGGGCCGCCGTCCAACAATACCACAACAATTGTGTTAAGTTACAAGATGTTTTAGTTTTTAAAATTTTCTGTACACCTAAAATTAAGATCAATCTCTCGCCGTCTGGTCGACACTTCGCGTGACCAGAGGGCTGGCTCTTTCTTTGGCCAAAGAATTAGCATTGCCATTCAACGTGGCAATGCTGCCAGTCTTCTGGGCACGTTCCCGGATGACAGCGATGCGGAGGAATACTTTGACGCCGCCTAAGTGTTCTCTCTTTGTTTTTATTTATCTTTAATTTTTAATTATTTATTTTTAGATCACATACAATGTAACGCAGAACTGAATAAATTTATTACTTATTGCCATCTAAGATCTATGGCGGAATTAAATACTTTGTTTAATGACTTCGTCGGTCTTAGCTTATGCATCATTGAATATAAATTCCAAATCAAAGTAAGGCTAAGCATGTATAAATAATCTTAGCAAAGACTGAGCAAAGGTAAAGTACGCACTATAGATCTCATAGCTTTAATTACTGCCGAGCACGAGAGTTTGCGTACCAAAAATCGAATAAATATCTCTTTATAATATTAGTAGAGATAGCTGTTGCCTGCGGTTTCACTCGCGCGTTTTATTGTTATCAAAATAAAATATAGCCTAGGGATAGTGTAACATTTGTTTCAGATATTACTCCTTATATACAAACAAACAATCCTCTATAATATGTATCATTACTACAAATCTATCACCTTGGCCAAAAAAAATATCACAATCACTCACTAACTTTTATCACCAATGATACAAAATATTACTAGATAGTCAATTTCTTCGATAAAAAAAATTACTGTATGGTCCGTTACGTAGTAGATTTGGGTACCCAATATCTCCATAATAAAGTCAACAATAAGCTCATGACTGAACCACATTCTTTGATTATTAGAGATATCGCCAAGGTCTACTTGAACCGAATACATGTATGTTTTTGTTGCAATACTTTGTGTACCGACAGCAAAGAAAGTTTTATTAATGCAATGTGTAGATTTTTTTGAGAAGAGTATTCGAAATTAATAGAAAGGTTTTTTTTTTTAAAAGTGTTATTATGTGTATTCAAAAGCTTAAATTGGTATTTTAGCAGTTGCCAAAACACCAATTTACCTAGTTAGGTACCGTTGCAATAACTAAAGGTAGCAATTCCGATAATTCGATGACCACATAAATTAGTATACGCTATTAACCGTGTTATGACAGATTAAATATTAAAAAAAGGAACAAAAGCGTTATACAAATAAGACTAACATCTTAAAAAATAAACTTTGAAAGGACAAGACGACCTCACAAAAAGACAGCTAAAATAAAAATACACTTACAGAAGTAGGTAAATGACTAGTTACGACAAAAAACTAAACTTAGTGTCATTAATCATTTTGGTTAAAAACGTACGACAATCTAATATTTATCTTGCCAACCGTACAAATTTTGCTGTAGCAAAAAACTATACATACGCTTTGCTGTAATTTGAATCATAGATTTTTGTTATTTCTATTCTTATTTTAAATCTAGATAAGAGGAAATATTTTCGTAAAAAACCGGCCGCCAAGTGCGAGTCGGACTCGCGCACGAAGGATTCCGTATCATTATCTATAAAAACGGCAAAAAAACACACGTTTGTTGTATGCCCCCTTTTTAAATATTTATTTTATTCTGTTTTTTAATATTTGTTACTAACAAACAGAATAAAATAACTATCTAACTATCACGGTTCATGAGTTACAGACAGCGGAGCCTTAGTAATAGAGTGGGTCCCATTTTACCCTTTGGGTACGGAACCCTAAAAATTAATATTATCTACAAGATTAATAATTTAATATTTTTTGTGCATTATACCAATAAAGGTAAAATATCGTGAGAAAACATGTTCACGTGAGATGATCCATACATCTCGGTGGTTTATCTAGTTTACTAACTCGAACCCTGGCGAGCGTGGTGGACTTAAAGCCTAACCCTTCTCATTCCTAGAAGAAGCCCGTGCCCAGCAGTGGGACAGCAATGTTCTGAATTATTAATATATTATTACTATGCTTTTGTTTGCCAACCGTACGTAATAGGATATAAAAATACCTAACAGAGACATTAGAATGTTAATTTAACAAAATGTTAATCTGACAGCAAGCCGTTATGATACGTTCGTAATTATTTATTTATTTTCAATTAATATAAATGCATTGATTTACATTACTTAGAAGTTAAAATACGTTATAAGAAATTGATGGTGCGGTTGGCGCAGTGGCTAGGTGATTGGCCTTCTGCGCTGTGTGTCGCAGGTTCAATCCCCGTAACAAATATTTATATGGCCTACACATAGTTTTTTCGGGTCTGGGTGTGTGTGTGACATGTAATGTTTGTAAATTGTACCCACAATACAGAAGAAATCCTAGTGTAGGGAAAGGTTATTAAAAAAAGAACTAACTACAAAATAATATGTTTTAGTTATAAGTATCCCAACTATATTTTTAAACGAGAGTAGAAATTATTCATCGAATACAGGTTTAATCAAGCGTCTAGATTATTTAAATATAAACCATCTAAAATCGTCCGAAGCGTGCGATTTTTAATCAATAAAAACAATATTTATATCAATGCTACCCACGGTTTTATATGAAATACTTATAATTATATAAAGTTAACAAAAACTATGCCTCTGGCTAAAACACATAAATTTTGTATAGAAAAGTTGCCGATTTTGTCTGAGTAGTTAAAATGATGTTAAGTCATAGTATGATATTATGTTTGTTTGATTAAATATAAAGAAATATTAAATTAATTATGTTCGTCTGTATAAGTATTACTTTTTAGGGTTTTTAAGAATAAATAAAAAAGCAAAGTACACAATTATTTTTGTACATAATTATCTTTAAAATTATTTTAAATGTATACGATAAACGAATTTAATCATTTAAAAAGATTTATGTCACAGTTAGTTAGTTATTTATCTCACAGCCGAATAATTAAGATACATTAGTTATATAAATATTCAAAAACTCGTTTAAAAGCAGGCGGAGTCGCGTGCGCTTATAGAGTCGTGTATGGAAAACAGATAAGATATACTAGTTGCGCCCACGCCGCTAACTCGATCTAATTAAATTATAATATCGATACAAAAGCGATTGAGTCGATTGCTTTTGATAACACTGACTTATAATTGAGATTTTTTAAGAAACGTGTTAGAATTATATTATGTAAAGCTTTAACAGTAATTTGGTAAGCGTAACGTATAATTTGTTTATCTTTAGTGCAAATCGTAACAAATTTTAAAGGAGCTTTGATTTTAATAATATAAGCGTAAGTGACTTGAAGATATTTTAAAATAATAATATATTGGCCATAGATATTGGCGTAGAAACCGAGCAAAACAAATCACTACACCTTAAAACATCGCATATTCTATGTTATCTTAAAATTCCAACTGTCAAAATCAAAATAAGAACATTCGAATTTCAAATATCGTCTCCACTCGGCCAAGTTCGGGAGCGCAGCGATAATTCAAAGGCGTGTATTCCAAGTGATCGTTATAGGCCGTAAAGTCACCAATAAAAACGATTAGCGGGCATTTGAATATTCAAATGCCGAACGCCGCTTCCAAAATGTGAATGAAATTTGTTACCGACAGGTTAGAATGACGGTTGCATAGAGAGGACATTTATTTTAATTTAAAAATTACACAAGAACTTAACTTCTTCTTTCTAAGCCAAAGATATCGAGATCTAATAGATAATCCCAAAGGTATAACCTTATAAATCATCTTTCTATGATCGTGATTTTTAAACGGTTAAGTTATATTAATAATTTATATTGGATGTTTTTTGCAACTCAATTAAAATTTAATAATATTATATTATTATTCCAATTTAGTATAATTATTACACATTTTTACATCAACATTCAATCACAAAATTATTTAAAAAATAAAAGCCATTTTTAAGGAATCAAGCTAACGGTTCTACGTTTCGTAGCGTCTACGAGATTCGTAGCTCTACGCGAAGCGGAACTGCGCGCACGCAAGCTTTCTCACTTATTTGTCGAACATAACTGATTGAAACTTTTTTTAACTAGATGACTTTTATGATATAATTGAACTAGGTATTGATATTTTTTATAGTTAACAAAACTGCTGTTTTATACAGATTTTATAAAAATAAAACCTTTTGAAATTCTTAATTCTAGTAGTAATTTAGTGAAGTTCATAATTAATTGCTTCGAGATAATATTTTACCTTTTACAGAAATCAAGTTTCTATATTGAACGAATGTTTTTATACATTTTAGGAAAGCGTTAAAGTAGTACATTAATCAATGTTGATATATGGGACTGCAGAGTAATTAACCTTAGAGGTTCTAATTGGTTAACTGTTCCGAAAACGATGAAGTTAATCATCGATGTGTCAACGCTTAAATTGGCGAGTGTTAAACCCAGTAGTTAAGTCCGTTTTGTTAACTTGTTCAATTGATTCCGGATGTATAGCGGAGCAGTATTTTAGTGGAAGTAGAAAAAGTAGAGCGATTATAAGTAATTTTGTAGCTTTCGTAAAAAATGATCATGTATTTATTGAGCCGTTGCGTAATGTTACACTGAACTGCAACTGGTTTTTAATAGATAATTATAATTTGAAATGGAACTAGGTACTTGTAAGTACTATTATTTATTTTGTGACGAAACTAAGGCAATTTAGAAGTATATACTAGAGAATTCTTATTCCAATAAGGTTTAATTACTTTGCCAACATTATAACACGAGTTGCAAAGAACTACTGTCTTATGACGTCATGATTAATTAGCTACTGGCTGAATATAACCTCTCACAGTAGCCTCCCTTGCGCTCAAGAACATTGTACATAACAATGTTCTTGCTTGCGCTACAACATGAGGTTAACAAAATAAAAAGTTAAAAGTCAACGTTCTAAATATAAAAAAACGTTCGAATTATGATTTAAAACGTGTTCCGGTGAAACTGGCCGTCGGACATATCTAGCGGCATTATACGAGCGGTAATGAGTGTACGCGCGAGCGGTTAGGACATTATAATTTACTACTACGAAATAAATGCGGCAATGGATTCTAAAAAAAACAATACCCGTTTGTGGAAATTAGAGAAAACGTGAAACGAAACCCAGGAATAGAGTACACAATGCGCATTAAATTAAAAGAAAATACCGGTTACATACCAAAACACATTAAGAAAGATAGATTTATAGTGTTGTAAATTTCTGTGAATCGATTTTACAACGTAAATAGATAAAATACATTAGCTTCAAAATATGAAAGCACTTTTCATACCCATGATATAGTTCAAAGATAAAAGCTTCATCAATATAAAAAATTCCAATGTCCGCTTCGCTCTCGTGTCTAACGAAGATAGTGTACTTTATAATAATATAATGTTTCAAATATTTCAAGGCTAACCGTTCTCAGCTGTCAATCATAATAAGCTATCCGACTCTTTCTAACAAACATATGTCATGTTATATCTCTCCTACTCTACCGTACGCCCGATCGACCGCCGCGAGTTCTTTATTTGAAAATTTGATTTTAAATGTGGAATGAATAAGCATTATCTTAAGGAATACGTTCTTTTATTTGAATTTTTAATTTCTTTTTTCGGTTCGACTACTGGCTTTGTGATTATTTTTCTTTATTCATTTCGACCAGGATTTTTGTGCTTTGAGATTTATTAGGAGATGTAAATGTATTCGGCGTGTGTTCGTTTTTTATTCGTTTCCAATTGACGTCGGGCCTTTATTGTTTGAGAAAATTTCGTGTTCTCATAATTATAGTTATTTTTTATTCCCATTTTTGTTCTATCGTTATCCGAGATCTATTATAGAGATTCGCGGTAACAGTAATCTTTCTTTTAGCAATCGTTTTATTTATGTAATGGGATACTAGCATGCTAATGGTAAAAGAATTTGTGCAGGAATTTGTCATGTGTTATTTATTGTAAGTCCTTATATTTAATAGAGCATACTTAAGTGCTGCTTCAGCGTCTGGACGGCCCACGTGTTGTGGCAGTATCTAATTACTTTAGGTTTAATCGTTAACCAGTATTGTAATTTGTAACGTTTGCTTTTTACTATAAAAGGTTAATGACTGATGGATTACACGGACTCACATTGAACCTTTGCAAAAAAGAAGAAAAGTTTTAATATTAGCAATAATTTATGTTTGTATTTATCGATGTTTATCACCTAATCATTTATTTAAAGACAACAAAGTTAAATAATAGGTATTTTGCAGATTTTTAAACATGCATTTATTTATTATTCTTACATTTTTTTAAATATAGTTTTGTACCGATTTAATATAAAGTCATTGATTGGTTTTAATTTTAAGTTTACAGATACATATTTCAAAACAATAGCATAACTTTAAAATGTAAAGCTGGCTGTTTGATTTAGAGCCAACAAAAAAAAAACTTCATAAACGCATTTAGTAACCGAGTTCCTATTTCCAAACAATATAATTTAAGTGTCACAAAACACCACAGATAAAAGACCACCTAAAGTCCAGACCCACCGCATTATTAGCTATAACAGACCTACGCACAAATCTGCGAATTGACCAATGTAATGTAACACTATAACAGTTCATATGTAAACACGACAAAAAGTGTTATTGTTAACATAACACTATATACGGACCTTTAGTTTCTTCTTAGAAGCACTCCCCGTATCAAAACATCGCTCACCAACCCACTAATGCATTTAAAGAAACAGTTTCGTTTAATTTAAAGTTTTATTTCAAACGAATTAGGTCTATTTCTGTTATTCACAACTGTAAAGTTACGTTAGTAATAATTTGTTGTAATTTAAAGTTTAAATTTGAAATTGGAACTGCTGGACAAAGTTATGTGCGCGGTTCGAGGATTCTATTTTTAAAGGGATAAGGTTCGAAATTCGAAAACTATGCGTAACTCATCGCGTCAACTGCTTTGCTAGTGAGGTGCGATAGTGTCTAATAGGCTGTTCTTTATAGGTACGTCGAACAGAGGCTGTTTATTTAGCGGGTGTTGATTACAACATTATTCAAAATTCGAAAAAAGAATAGATTATTGTTTACGGTTTGGAATTTGCGAAGTCAGCTTCTTCTATGTAGGTACTTATTTAATTTATTTATGCCAAAATTAGATATTTTATATTCAAAAACGGTAACGTCTGTATCAGCAGAATGCTCCCTGAGCATGACTTTTTATTGCTTGAATTCTGAGCAACCTGCGAGAGTCAAAACTAAATAATTTTTTTATTGAAATCAGCCAGCTTTCATAAACACATAAGTTCACGCTATTTTCCCTAAATACTAGGAACAGTTACAGAATAACGTGCTATGTATGATCCATACACTGATTAGACTGGTAGCCGGCCCCAACGTGGTTGGGAAAAGGCTTGGTAGATGTATGATCCATAGATATATACATATTTCGCTTCTTCCATAATACAATTACATGATGCATCTATCCATACATCGCTAGTACACCTATTTAAAACCTACCATTCTTTGTCTGTCACAGAGACCGTCCAGAATAAACTCAGAGCCTAATTAAAAACCACAGTGACAATTTGCTGTCTGCCAGCGAAGTCAATAATTTAATATTAATTGTTAGCGGAAAGTTGTCTATTTATTATGTGGTTTAAGTTTCGATTAGCTCGAAGTGGGTACATAGAGGCACGGTACTGCTCGGCACATGTTTTTAATATTAAAACGTTAGTTTTCCACCTCATCCAACGCCATTTTCCTGTCATTGAAGGACGCGGTGACAGACAGGACACTTCGAAATGCGTTTGGCTTGCAAACTGTGCATAGAATTATTAATGCCATTTTATTATGAGTATATTATAAGTTGGTAGGCATTTTGTGTCCATATCGTACCTACTTACCTAAATATAAATGTAGAATACAATGAATCGGACGTGCATTATGTACGCTTGTATGTAGTTCAATGGAGTCGTGAAGTTATTATTATGAAAGATACTTTAGTCTAGTTTACGAATACTTCAAAGATACTGACTATAGAGTCATCGAAGTCTTAGATATGCTTAGTGAACTCAAAAAGTGAGACGTGTCAGGTACTCCATTTTCAGAAAAATGGAGTGGTTGATCACCAGTCAAATGCCGTTTACAAACATAATTATTAATTTGTTTTTTAATATTATATATTTTTTATTAATAAAAAATATATAATAACAGTAGCTATTCCATTAGTGCATGTATCGCTGTTCTATTTAAATATAATTCGAACATTGTTGAATTTAGAATTTGACGTCTTCAAAAAATACGTCTCATTCTGTCTCATTTTTTTAGCTTCCCTTTGTATGACAGAGCGTATCTATAGACAACGATGACTATAGTAGGTTATACAAAACTTAGCGTTTGTGCACCTTTGTTCCTCCAGTTTTGTACCCAATGTCTCTGATTCCGTCTTTTAGGATACCGATACCTAGGTATTTAAGATTTTCATTTCTATTGTCTCCGAATAAAATATTGGTACCTATTCAGCCGCATCTGATGAAACTGGAAAGCGATCCTAACGTAAAAACACAGAAATAATTGAAATCACTGAGAAGTTGAGATATTGTTTCTAATAGTATGACAAAAATCTTTGGAAGTATGTTCTATGTTTAAAAACACATCAAAAAGTAAATCTTCGTTTGTTTTATTAATGAAACTAATAAATATATAATTATTATCATCTACGCTTTCCTATTACTTATAGTATATTTTTGTATATATTCGTTTATTTATGTAATAATATAGAAAATTTAATATATGTATAAATAGTGTATTCTATTCTTATTAGGTAGGTACAGTTTTAATCTTATCCGTGCACTTAGAATATAATAGAATAGATCTTTATTTCATGTAAACCAGATACAGGCACTTATGAAATGTCGAGACTCTAGGTGCACGGTTCCAAATTATAGTAGACCATCCTTTTTTCTCTGCATCACCTTTAAGTTGACTGGTTGAAAATGCCTAAGGTATTAAGTCCACCTCTGTACATAGTGCATAGAGTATAAATAAAAAAATCATGTTCACAAAGTGTTTTTTTTTTTATCTTATCCTGCATGCTTTTGGAAGATAATTTTCCGTCTTCATTTCTTCTAATGTAGAGTTTAAGGTCATTAAAATGATAATGTACAATTTCAATAGTAAACGGAATACATTTACCAAAGTTCAGTACAGTTAACGTCATTGTTTACTTAAGGCTAACTCGCCGCACTTCACTAGTTTCTTTATTTATAAATATTTAGTTAATATTTCAATGATTCTACTTATCTCTATCAGCACTGGAGATTGCGAGTTAAAATTTCAGTTATTGATTTGTTCTGTAACTTCATTAACGATGACAAGTTCAAAATATCAATTGTATAGGTAATCAAAAATACTTCTTATTCCACTAGTTCATTGAGACTCTAATATCATTTTTTATACTCGGTCCGCCTGTTTGTAAGAGGTTACCGTAACCTATGGACGTTTGCAACACCAGGGGCATCACTCGCGCGTTGCCAACCCTATAACTAACGTGTTAGCAACGACGAACACGGCTTCCCCGAGAAACACTGGTGACCTTGTTCACCGTGAAGAACACAACACGGCATTGGCTACGATATTCTGCAAGGTGGAGGTACTTCCCCAGTCGGACAGCACACATTTTGAGCGGAAGGACTCGCTATACCTCTCTTAAAAGCCAAGTCTCTAGTGAAAACCACGTAACAGAACAAATTTCAACAATATTCAGGATCTCAGTCTCAAAAACGAATGAACTTAAGCTCAAGCTTCTTTTTTCTAGGTTTTTTTAGAGTTAGCGTAGCTTTGTGCTTATGTCTTTTGAAACCCAACACTACTACTACAAAGAAAGTCCATTTTATACATTACCGAACATTTCTAATCACAACAAACATGTTTGACAATGCTCTAATCCTCGAATCACGCGCCGTCACGCCAACCGGCTTATTGCACAACCGCCGATCGTTGCCAACCACACACGATGGACATATAATCTGCTTATTTTTGTAATTGAGTAATCAATTTAAAGTGGAATGTGATCGTGGATATAGATCATCATTGCTTTGAGTTTTTAATCAGACTGTGGAAAGAGGAACTCGTCGATCCTTGGAAATCGTCGATAATAATTATTATCTAAACATAATAATTATTTTGAATTCACAGTCATATATTTCTAAATTGTATATCTTTGCTTTTAATATCCAATTTTGCCTAGACTTCTAACTTTGCCAGGGATATAGCCTTCATGTCATAATAATGGCAACGTTTAGTCCAGAAATGTTGTAGGTAAGTACAAGGCAAAGTTAGTCCTAACCCAGGCGCGCAGATTTGCAGATATTGTACTAGGCAAAATTAGGAATCTGGGCAAAGTTGGGAAGTTTTACCAATACTTATAAAGTGGTAAGATTTATTATTGTATGTTTGTATGTAGAGGATAATCTCGGGAACTACTAAATCAATTCTAAAAATTCTTTTACTAAAAGAAAGCTACACTATCCCCGAGTGATATATTAAATTAAATTAAATGCGGCTATATTTAATTTTGATAGAATAAAACGCGAAGCCACAGCTATGATAAATAAATATATAGGAATGCAGCAATGATTATCGTAGTCTAGCTAAGAAAGGATATTGCTTACAATGAAATAACACCTCATATTTTCATTTCTTAGGCTACAAAAGCCTGCAATCCATAGAAAGGCTACAAGCGAAGATAACCATGAATTCCGAAAGTCAAGAAATCACGCACACACCTTCCTTAAACCAAGCCCCGCAGCGAATCTGTTTACACCTAACGATTATTAAATAAAGACTTGTAATTACTAATTGAGTATGCCAAGAAAAAAAAAGAGTTGCAAATTAAATCGCTTTGTCTTGTACTGGGTCAGCGCTAACGGTGTAGTATTTATGTAAAGACTAATTGAGTTCTACATTGTAGGTCTAAAGCATTAATTTAAAGTTTTAATAGCTTTCAAAATGTTTTCGGGCCTACATTGTATTAGAAATCTACTCGAAACTCTAATTGTGAATTTGTTGAGACTGGAACAATTATGCAATTTGAATTTAGAACTAATAAAAAATATTTTGGAATGGAATGGGATTCAAAATTTGAATTTTTGTTATGCGATATTTCAATTTAAGCTTTTTATTCGAAAATCGAATAAAATATTATTAGAATTTCAAATTATAATTTTGGAACTGCTTTTTCTTTATCTACTAATAAATAGGTAGGTAGGTACCCGAATTATATTGAATAACTTTTTATCGAAGCTTAAAATTGACCTCAATATGCGACACGGACAGATCAAACGCCAAACTGACAAATACCCATCAGGGCATTACGTCTCGCCACAATTTAAACAACGGATGAAGAAATTCCAAGCAAGTTTTAAGATTACAATTTCGAGTGGCTAGATAATTCACTATTTAGCATACAAAGGAGAATTACCGTCGAGTTGTGCGTCCGTATGTCACACAGTTTATATATAAGAGGCCACGCCTTGTAGCTGTCATATGTAGCCTAATTAGGCATGAGTTGCATTGGGCAACTATTAGATTTTATTATGAAATTACGTGCAGTATCATTTTACAAAAGCGTTTGCTTTTAACGGTACTGGTTTCCTGTAGTTATCTGGATTCTCTGTTACTTGCTATGAATATTTTATTAAACGGATAACGGTTGTATGACGTAATGGCAAATAGAAAACATTATGCTGCTGACATAATCAAATTTTGCTGACAATTTTAGCAGTAGTGAATTAAAATAAAATTGTAGAAACTATTAAATGAAACAGCTTTGGTAATATCTAATGAACTTTTATGATAGTATCGTGATTTCTATGTTGACATTATAACCGAACAAACACTAAAATTAGTTTAATAAAACTGAAGGAAACGTGACATAATAAAAATTTCAAAAATAGAAATCTGTCAACTGTCAACGCTTCCACTGACAATAAAATGGATACAGTACATAAATATAAACTTAATAAGCGATCACCAGGAAGGCGCAATACTCCGAACTAGTGTCATTAAATTCCTCACACTTTCTTATTTAAATTCATAAATATCCGGTGTAAGTGTATTGTTATTGCTACACACGTCACGTCCGACCGATTGCGCACAAACACACACACATACCCACAGACACACATTTTATATATACGCACTTAATAAATGTAGGAGCAGTTATTATAGCCATAAAGTTTCATATCAATTGGTATACTTTCGGTCGGTTAAGTTTTTACCGATCGATTTCCAATTTCGAATTTAGAACTGACGGAAATAATGTTTAAGGGTTTCCGTTTAAAGTTCTATTTTTGAAAATTTGGAAAACCTAATAAGTATTAATGATCCTGATCAATGCAGTTAGGTATTTTATTATGAAAACATTTTATTGACGCAAAAAGTAGGTTATTCGTACAAAATTCGCTATTGCACTGCATAACGAAACTTATTATGACAATATAATATAATGCTTACAAGTAAGTAATTGACAATTTTATTACTATATATCTATAACTTGTTTTATAAAAATCGCAACTAGGTCGTTGTGTAACCGCTAACTATCTACATGCAACATTTTGTAATTCTGTTCTAATAAAAAAAATATCAGCAAAGATCTATTCAATATTTTGCAAAATGGTTACAACCATACAGTTACCCAGTTTACATGGAGCCCCGTTTCTAATAAATCGAGTGTGACAAGGGCTCCAATAATACTGGCTAGTACGCAATGTATAGTACAATGAATTCCATTTGCTACACAATAGAGCACACACGATTCCAAATTCAAATTTTAACTTTACAAAAAAAGAACAGCGTGCTAGTGTTGTAGCGGTAGATTATTATTCGAGTATGCAGACTCGAATAAATGGATATGTAACTACTTGTTTTTATGGAATATAAAGTTTAGCATCTCACCCTATCATACGTGTAGCTGGACTCAACAAGTTTTTTCACCGATTGGTTAAAAAAGTTAGATCATTGGATGAATAATGACGTTAGTTAGCTAATTACGATAAACTTCCTCTTTTTTACTTCTGTAAAAATTGCATAACCAGCCCCCTACATACATAAACGAGTTCCACTCGGTTAGACATCGCACGGATCGAACTTTTTCGATGATTCGAAAAAGCCACAAAGTAAAGCAAAGCTGCAATTCTTACGACATGCGTTTAGAACTTGATAGGTAGTTGCACGTCACTAGAATAGGATTGGACGCGCGAAATTCGAACATGGCTGGTATTATATTCAAATTTCGTATTCTTAATTCGAATTCAATTATTATTTTCAATTACCGTAGTGCCCGCGGCTCGAGAGCTGTGTGCTATTGTCCTACTTTTTTTCATTTGCTTTAGTTTGGGCGTTGGTTGAATAGTGAAATTTTTACGTAGGATTTGAACATTACATTCATTAAAGTATAATTTTAAATACAGACGAAGGTTTACAAGTTAAGCTATGAAGTTGAGACACGATTAATCGTGATAATTTTTTCCAAAAAACAATGGAGCTAATTGCGATCGATCATTTCAATGACTTTGTCTGCTGACTTTTAAAATAACTTTAATTAATTTTGCCTTATCGTAGCTACTATGTCACTACATAATTCATACTAGGTATAGGTACTAGATAAAAACTATATCTAACATTTTTATTCGAATCTAGTTAATTATCACCTGAAGGCTTGCGTGACGTCACCGTTCCAGTTTCGACAAGAGCGTAAGTACATTTTTCAAACAAACAGACAGTTTCGGATCAACGCAAGATTAATGATCTCACTAACAGACCGAGTCAGATTTCGCAACACTCAAATTACCGGTACAAACCGCTTTGGTAATAAACAATCCGACCACTCGATTAGGAAAAAAGTCGATAATCGAGCTCAAAAATACGATTACATCACTATTCTATTTGAATTACCGCGCGATATCTGGTAATCGATTCGAAAAAATAATTTACTCGATTAAGGAAACTGTCAGTCATTGTATAAATTATTGTTTCTTCATACGTTTTGATCGTGTTAGATCGTTAAGATATCCTTGAGATACCTAGAAACTTCAATTTAAAACAAATTATTACAAAAATGTACCTCACTGAATCAAGCATTCGTTCTTACGTTCTAAGAAATATTAATGCATACAGTTTGAAGAAATTAAAAAAGGAGTAACAGACTCAGTTGGTAAACAGAGCTGTTATTATAACAGAAGGGGGAAAAAATCTAGTGAGTTCGTCGACTCCTAATGTTCCCAGCCACTCGAACATTTTATAGTGAAAACACTTCAAAACTTATATTACTATTTCCATACTTTAATTACGTACTTATACGCCCACATGTACGCCATCTTACACACATACACACCGAGTAATTATAAGATAAACATATGGCCCTTCTTAACGTACCAACTCATACTTGTAGCAATATTAGGTTACTATCCTGTGCGTAAAAAGATCGGCTGTTAAAAAGTCATTGAAAAAAGTTTTAAAATAAAACTTATGAGAAGTTATTAATTTCAAATTAATTACTTAACGTTTGCATGCTTAAAATGTGGTCTAATTAGAAGAATGTTGTATGAAATGTGGTTTTAAATTGTACTACACTGTTTACAACTCGATTGTAGAATTTAAAAAGTATGCTGTTCCGACTCTATGATTGCCTCGACTCTATCTTACGCAATGCAAACAACCAAGTACAGACGCCGTAGATATATTACAATTTTATCATTATTTGTACAGACAATAAAACAATAAAATATTAGAAAAAATCGTTATAAAAGTAATTGCTCATTGTTGTATCCTATGGAATTGTTACTGGCACGCGTCACGTCGCAACAGGAAAAAGAACCCGTTCCACATTCAAATTGGAATAGAATTTGAATAGGTACGCGATTGTCATTGGTTGACAATCAATCATTATGGTTTTTGAAATTCGAATTCCACGACATACGTGAGGTTCGATCCGATCAGTGAGTGGATAGTTGCCGCTGGGGCCAGTCTTCTATCTGATATCATACATTGTTAGTTTTTGTTACAAATCCTGTTCTCGACGATTTCTATTTGAGTACGTAATGTTTATTGTGATTAGATGTATGATTATGGTGGAAATACGCGAACGTATGGTACCGAACGATTGTTTGTTGGGAACTTTAATTTTTGTGATTGAATACAGGCTTTTCGGCATCTGTTTCGTATCAAGTAAACTACATTCGTGGCAGTCATAGATGCTATATAATGTAATTTAAGACTGGGTTAACTTGCTCTATATCAATCATATAAGCGAAACGGAAGTCAACATTCAATTAATGTATCGTGTGATTAGACTTTTTTGGTTAATGAATTCTTAGGAAACGGGTTAGGTTGAGTTAAGTCTACTCTTATTGAACACGGCAGGTTACTGGATCAGATTAACTGCTATATATCATCGCAAAAATGAGATAAACGGAAGCTATAGGTATAAGGTCTACGACCATTTGGAAAACTCATTTAGTGAATACCAAATTTTTTCTGTCCCAAAGATGCTTCGATGAATTCTGAAGCCGATTACTATTTATAATTGAGAACAATATCTTGCATATGCAAAAACAATGCAGTTTCACTAGATTTTGCATTCTACCTTCAGATCTCAAGGAAAGTAAAGTCTCGCTGCATACTGATAGGTTCCCTAATATCTAATAATAGTGACACACAATTTCACAAAATATTTTGTGTGGAAAAAACAAATAAGATAGGTACCTATTTCAAGTACACTTATCAGTTATCTTTGTCAAAGTATATTTATTTCTGTCCTCCAATCTTAAGAACGTCAAACACTCGGCAAGATGGCGACGTAAAAAATTACATCTACCCGCGTATTGACATAAAGATTTTGTCATTTAAATATTCTTGACGAACTAAGAACAGCACTTGATGGCTCAAGAAAAAGTGTCTACTTTGTTTTTCATTTCACTGGTAAGCGAGAAATGTTATTTTTACAAGCTTTTATTTAACTTGAATGTATGTAGATATTATGTTTGTTTGTTTAGGTCAAATCTTGCAAATGAATTTTAAAGCATTTCCACCGAACCGATTTCGCTGAAATTTTGCATACACCTTTAGTTTTGGTGACAATGCTAAATGCAATATTTAATATTGTAATATTTCCAAAATATCCGCCGCCACAAGATGGCGGATGGTGTATATTTTATCAACCCTGATAATATGGATATCAAATGAAACAGCTCGAAGAGTAGGAAACAAAGACAAAGTTCTTTTTTTTCAACTGGTCCTTTGCAGTCTCTTTCAAAACGTCGTGATTCGTGTAAAAGCTTGTTTTTACAAATGTTTTTTTACTATTAAATTAAATTTATTTCCTTTTCGAGGATTGTTTTCTACGGTACAGAACAGGAAAATACAGAATAAACGAAGATCAGACTGACAGCTATTCAAGCAAAACTTACGTCAGTCCGCCATTTTAATTCAAACCTGCTATTAAAAACCATTACGTTTTAAATAAAATTGTTAAAAACAACTCTACGTCTTTTTGCGTCAAAAGTTAAGCTGTAAATAATTACGAAACTAAAAAACTGTGGAGTTAACTATTGGGTGCTAATAACTGTTTTCCATCAAAGTTTGTTTCTAATCGAATTCTGACAGTGAATATTTGGAGCAATGCTCGAGTACCGTAATACCCTCGGGACATACAGCAAATTGTATGTATGACCTGTATGAGATTATTACGTGATTCTTTAACGCAATAAATGGCTGTTTTTATATTTTTTAGAGGTGCCTCTTAGAGGATTTCGTCACTTTCTTTTGGTCAAGCATAAGCACGACTTTATCATGATTTTAATAACAGTTTGTAAGTTATTTAACGAGTTTATGAACAAGTCTAGTATAGCTGAAATATGTTATAATGTTCAATTAATCTAGTTTGCCTTGTTGTTTCTGGCGTATTATGAACAACCTCTTTTTTAAAAGAGGGTTTTTATAAGGTTGTAGTGTGTATCTGTATACCTGTAGCTCCAAAACGGATAGACCGATTTTAATGCAGTTTTTATTTGAAAGCTAGTTTAATCGGGTATCATCTTAGCTATGTTTCATAAAAATCTGTTCAGCCTTTCAAAAGTTACAGCTATTTTTCTAGTTGGAGTCGGGGGTTTTTGATGGTTAGGTAATCTATTTAGAAATAGGAAATAGAAGCAGTTCAAACTACGTCAGAAAGAAAAACAAAATGTAGATAATAGAATACATTTTCTGTTCCTTCCTTGAAAGGGCCTGAGAGTCTGCAAAGGCCCAGTTGAAATAAAAAAACTGTGACTTTGATGGTACCTATAGATAAATTTATAGCCTGTAATATGATGTTATGGTAGGTAATCCACCCAGTATGATTTCATCAACCAAAGTAAATGTTAGGTTATTTTGAAACGAAAAAAGAATAATCTAGAATTTAAATTTTACGAAAAAGTTTTAGTTCATGGTCAGTAAAATGTTACCGCTTCTGTATATAATTAAAATAATTTATTGAAACAAACTAGTTCGACAACAGCTGCAAGTATTATGTTATAAAAATTACGATAATTATATATTTATTTGCATAAAATTGCTCCAAACTTAAAGTTCATAGAACAGGAACAGTTTTTGTGTTCATTAGTTTAATATATAACAGATCTGCTTCATTAGTGTTGTTTTATTTATATTATTATATGACATAATTGTTATACTTATAATCCCTAGCTAAATGGGAAGAGAGAAATATCGGAGACAAAACCATCTCTTTAGGGTCGGTACATATCTGATGGAAAATGCGTCGAGCGTATTATCATCGGTTGATAGACGCACTAACGCATAATCGGTTGAGTGTGAAAGGTTGAATGTTTTATCATATATTTTTATATCATATATCACTTTAATCCAGTTTATTAGGTTAATAAGTAGGTCTATCAGTATAAAATAATTTATCTCTGTATAAAATTTTAAGATTACTAATGTTAAATATTGTTTAAAACTCTGTTCTTTTTAAGTTCCATACTGTAAGCACTCCTCCCGCCTGTGGCACAGGTTTATCCTAGTACAGGCACCTAGGCAGTGAAATACCTATATTTTTTCTTAGATTTATATTGTATTGTGTTTTTACCATTGTAATTTTGAATAAAATTTTATTTATTATTTATTTATTATATAATTGTCTGTTCTGGCATTCCGCGACCGATAATACGTGACGCATTTTCCGTCAGATATGTATCGACCCTTAGCGTTTTCTCTCTAGATTTTTTGCTTTCTTTTGTCAAGGATATAAAAGATAAAGAAAAGGTCGGAGACAAAATCATTTCTTCACCGTTTTCTCCCTCGACATTTCGTTTTGTCTTCTGTCAAGGAAATAAAGGTTGGAGAAAACGAGTTTGTCCACCTGCCATGCTAACCCTGCTGGTGGGTTAGACTGGGCGACAAATAAGAGGGGTAGGGCATAGCGGGACAATCCGCTCAAAATTGGAGCTGCCCGACTGGGGAAGTACCTTCACCTTGCAGAATATCGTAGCCAAATAACACAGCTCTTTTGCAGTGTTGTGTTCCTAATGGTGAGCAAGCCCGCCAGCGGTCCTTGGAGAAGCGTCGTGAGTAGGGGTCGGTAACGTGCGAGTGACGCCCCTGGTGTTGCAAGCGTCCATAGGTTACGGTAGTCACCTACTATTAGCCGTATGCTTGTCTGCAACTGTAGTAGTTTTTTTTAATCTTCTCAAAATCATACTTTTGTCTAATGGGTATTTGGCCTTAAATAAAATGGTAACCCTACTTGCACGGAAGGCAAGCGTTCAATCGGTAGGCTGTCACTTTTCTTTAATTAAATTTGAAGCAATCATTGGTTTCTGGAACTCAATTATAGAGTTTGCGGTACATCCATTTCATTGTTTACATTATATTACGGCATTTTTATGTATAGATATACCTATTTATTACTATAAAAATTGTGTTCTATTCAACGCATGACTGGCTTGGACAGAATATCAGCAGTTGTGCATGCCTCGCGCTGCCAGCTATTATGCTGAGTCCAAGACCTTTTTGTCTTTTACCTTCTTATATGTATCTCTTTGCTACCTATGTAATTTGAAAGACAAATAAAAATCTTTTATTCTATTCTATTCTTTAATGTAATAATTGTAAATAAACAACAACTATCTTTGCTCCAATCTACAATCTACAAGAGATTTTTTTTTTGTATTTTTGTTTGTAATGAATAAACTCAAAAACGACCGGACCGATTTGAAAAATTATTTCACCAGAAGAATGCTATATTATCACTTTATAAAACTACATGTACTCCTCAACACCTTAATGTACTCTATTTTAAGTGGAATAAATTTCATTACATTTCATTTAAGCATATTGCGCGCACGGAGGTGTGTGATATTTAGCATAGTTAAAGTTTATATGGAGAAGGAGTGCAGAAAGATAAAATTACGTTCGAATTTCGACCACTGGGCAACCACTCGTTATTGTGTACAACCGTGCGAAGCCTCCACCCTCCTTCTCCTCCTCAAACCTCATCATCCTGCTCATCCTGTAGTCCTGTAGCTGTGTGTGTATTCAGAGTATTTCAGAGCAATTATAAAATTGCCTTTATACCTACCATAAAGTAATAGTAATAAGGCCATAGTGTCACAATGCAAATATGTCTATGTTCTATCGGCTATAAGATATTTAGCTCGAGATAAAGCTAATTATTGCCCAGGCAGACCGTGTTTAAGCAAAAATCTGTCTCTATGTTTTGTGAGATTGTGAAATGATATTGTATTGGTTAAAATTTGTTGTTTAAATACTTGGTTATAGGTGCAATCAAATTTGAAATAACATTTTTTTTTATATTTTGCCTTGCCCGTCTTAGAATATAATTATCATATAATATATGTATTTATGTATTTTGGACCAATGAAATATTAAAAAAACTTGCCTTGACGTCCCAGCTATTTTGTGACCCAGTTTGTTTCATACCTAGCTGTATTGACTATATATATAAAGCTCGATTACCACTGACTGACTCACTCACTGATTGACAGAATTGTTCTCCCAGATGGAGCCGTGGGGAGTACAAGTCATACATAAAGTCACACACCTCAAGGTCCAGTGAGTCCGGGAAAAATCCGAAATGACCTGAAAGTGGAACCCTGACCGGAACTGCCCTACGGATCTCGAAAATGGCAAGTCGAACACCCACACTGCCGGAACTAAAAATGTCAAGGACTCTGGTCCGTTTGACGAGCCGGTGAAAAAAAGATGGCTTCCATACAAAAAAAGATGGCGGCCATACAAAATTGAAACGCTCACCGTTCCGAAACCGTTGGAGATAGCTGGGGCGTGTTCGACCAAATGTCATAGAGGACGACGGGGGCTTTCCGGTGGGGATCATAAAAATCCAAGATGGCGGATTCAAAATGGCGGCCAAAAAAAAAAATGGTCCGAGCCGGCTGAAAATTGGCATTCGGGGGTTATCGGAGGCACCGATTCATAATCCGGGATCAAATTTTTCTTTCCGCCATTTTTCAAGATGGCCGCCATACAAGTGTTCATTTTGGATTTTCACCCAATTGTTCACCCAGAAGCAGCCGCCGGGGGTAAAAGTGATGTATGGGAGTCGTATAGAGGGGGGTCCTGTGAGTTTAGGAAAAGTCCGAAATGACCTGAAAGTGGAACGCTGACCGGAACTGCCCTACGGATCTCGAAAATTACAAGTCGCAAACCTATACCGCCGGAACTAAAAATGTCAAGAACCCTGGGCCGTTTGACGAGCCGGTGCAAAAAGATGGCTTCCATACAAAAAAACATGGCTGCCATACAAAATCAAAAATCATATTTTTTTTAAGTTATGTTACAAGGCCCACCTAAAAAGCCCTCGCGGGCCGCATGCGGGCCGCGCACCCGCGCGACCTCTAGTTTATATATATAAAGCTCGATTACCACTGACTGACTCACTGACTCACTGATTGACATAATTGTTCTCCCAGAAGGAGCCGTGGGGGGTTAAAGTCATGTATGGGGGTCGTAAACCTTGAGGTCCAGTGAGTCCGGGAAAAATCCGAAATGACCTGAAAGTGGAACGCTGACCGGAACTGCCCTACGGATCTCGTAAATGAAAAGTCGCAGACCTATAGTGCTAGAACTAAAAATGTCGAGGACCCTGGGCCGTTTGACGAGCCGGTGAAAAAAAGATGGCGTCCATACAAAAAAAGATGGCGGCCATACAAAATTGAAACGCTCACCGTTCCGAAACCGTTGGAGATAGTGGGGGGGTGCTCGACCAAATGTCATAGAGGACGACGGGGGCTTTCCGGTGGGGGTCATAAAAATCCAAGATGGCGGATTCAAAATGGCGGCCAAAAAAAAAAATGGTCCGAGCCGGCTGAAAATTGGCGTCCGGGGGTTTTCAGGGGCACCGATTCATAATCCGGGATCAAATTTTTCTTTCCGCCATTTTTCAAGATGGCCGCCATACAAGTGTTCATTTTGGCTTTTCACCCAATTGTTCTCCCAGAAGCAGCCGCCGGGAGTAAAAGTGATGTATGGGAGTCGTATAGAGGGGGGTCCTGTGAGTTTAGGAAAAGTCCGAAATGACCTGAAAGTGGAACACTGACCGGAACTGCCCTACGGATCTCGAAAATTACAAGTCGCAGACATACAGTGCTGGAACTAAAAATGTCGAGGACCTTGGGCCGTTTGACGAGCCGATGAAAAAAAGATGGTTTCCATACAAAAAAAAATGGCTGCCATACAAAATCAAATATCATATTTATTTTGAGTGATGTTACAAGCTCCACCTAAAAAGCCCTCGCGGGCCGCATGCGGCCCGCGCTCCCGCGCGACCTCTAGTTTATATATATAAAGCTCGATTACCACTGACTGACTCACTGACTCACTGATTGACATAATTGTTCTCCCAGAAGGAGCCGTGGGGGGTTAAAGTCATGTATGGGGGTCGTAAACCTTGAGGTCCAGTGAGTCCGGGAAAAATCCGAAATGACCTGAAAGTGGAACGCTGACCGGAACTGCCCTACGGATCTCGTAAATGAAAAGTCGCAGACCTATAGTGCTAGAACTAAAAATGTCGAGGACCCTGGGCCGTTTGACGAGCCGGTGAAAAAAAGATGGCGTCCATACAAAAAAAGATGGCGGCCATACAAAATTGAAACGCTCACCGTTCCGAAACCGTTGGAGATAGTGGGGGGGTGCTCGACCAAATGTCATAGAGGACGACGGGGGCTTTCCGGTGGGGGTCATAAAAATCCAAGATGGCGGATTCAAAATGGCGGCCAAAAAAAAAAATGGTCCGAGCCGGCTGAAAATTGGCGTCCGGGGGTTTTCAGGGGCACCGATTCATAATCCGGGATCAAATTTTTCTTTCCGCCATTTTTCAAGATGGCCGCCATACAAGTGTTCATTTTGGCTTTTCACCCAATTGTTCTCCCAGAAGCAGCCGCCGGGAGTAAAAGTGATGTATGGGAGTCGTATAGAGGGGGGTCCTGTGAGTTTAGGAAAAGTCCGAAATGACCTGAAAGTGGAACACTGACCGGAACTGCCCTACGGATCTCGAAAATTACAAGTCGCAGACATACAGTGCTGGAACTAAAAATGTCGAGGACCTTGGGCCGTTTGACGAGCCGATGAAAAAAAGATGGTTTCCATACAAAAAAAAATGGCTGCCATACAAAATCAAATATCATATTTATTTTGAGTGATGTTACAAGCTCCACCTAAAAAGCCCTCGCGGGCCGCATGCGGCCCGCGCTCCCGCGCGACCTCTAGTTTATATATATAAAGCTCGATTACCACTGACTGACTCACTGACTCACTGATTGACATAATTGTTCTCCCAGAAGGAGCCGTGGGGGGTTAAAGTCATGTATGGGGGTCGTAAACCTTGAGGTCCAGTGAGTCCGGGAAAAATCCGAAATGACCTGAAAGTGGAACGCTGACCGGAACTGCCCTACGGATCTCGTAAATGAAAAGTCGCAGACCTATAGTGCTAGAACTAAAAATGTCGAGGACCCTGGGCCGTTTGACGAGCCGGTGAAAAAAAGATGGCGTCCATACAAAAAAAGATGGCGGCCATACAAAATTGAAACGCTCACCGTTCCGAAACCGTTGGAGATAGTGGGGGGGTGCTCGACCAAATGTCATAGAGGACGACGGGGGCTTTCCGGTGGGGGTCATAAAAATCCAAGATGGCGGATTCAAAATGGCGGCCAAAAAAAAAAATGGTCCGAGCCGGCTGAAAATTGGCGTCCGGGGGTTTTCAGGGGCACCGATTCATAATCCGGGATCAAATTTTTCTTTCCGCCATTTTTCAAGATGGCCGCCATACAAGTGTTCATTTTGGCTTTTCACCCAATTGTTCTCCCAGAAGCAGCCGCCGGGAGTAAAAGTGATGTATGGGAGTCGTATAGAGGGGGGTCCTGTGAGTTTAGGAAAAGTCCGAAATGACCTGAAAGTGGAACACTGACCGGAACTGCCCTACGGATCTCGAAAATTACAAGTCGCAGACATACAGTGCTGGAACTAAAAATGTCGAGGACCTTGGGCCGTTTGACGAGCCGATGAAAAAAAGATGGTTTCCATACAAAAAAAAATGGCTGCCATACAAAATCAAATATCATATTTATTTTGAGTGATGTTACAAGCTCCACCTAAAAAGCCCTCGCGGGCCGCATGCGGCCCGCGCTCCCGCGCGACCTCTAGTTTAGATATACAATCAAACAATATAAGTTCCTATTTTATTAGCGGAGAGCCTTAAGGGGTTATAGTACTCGTCATTATGAACAACTTTTAATATGGGACCAACACAGAATTCGCGAAAATAAAATCTGCTGTTCCATACAAATAATTCAATATTACTCGAATGTATGGAACAGCAGATTTATTTTTCGCGATTACATGATTGTTCCTATAGTATTTGAATCAAGAATCAAATACTGAGTGTTCATACAAAAATAGGACTTTAATATTTAATCTAATTGTCTAATAAAATCATAGGTATTAGACCCTAAGCCAGGTTTGAAGTTTGAAAGGAAAAGAGATCATAATTTGTCATATAAAAGTTCATTGGCCATGTGCAGTCGCGTGCGCAGGGTGTAGCTACACTTATGAGAATCGCCCAATATTTTCATTAATATTTTCATTGTAATTTAGAAGTATTTTATTTATATTCGTTACATGTGAGCATGAATTATCCTGTCCTTAAATATGTCCTCAGTTTAACTAATCATACTGTATATACTTATATAGACTATATAATATAGAAAACAAAGATTAGTGATCAATACAGAATTATTAGAGCCAGAAGAAAACACTTTGAAAGACTTTTCTCCGGCATTTTATGAGTCCTCATAATTATAATTTCAAAATCGATAATCATGTTTCTTTTATTTTAATGTGGATTTGTAATGAGTGTATGAAACTTGAAATAAATGATTATTGATTGAATAATAACAATTTCTTTAATGACACTTCTCTTTATTACGAAACAGTAGAACACGAGCGAACCATTATTTTTCCTTATCACAATCTTTAATATTGCGACATATGGGTATAGCTATATGTCACGTCAACGTACAAAAATCTTTTGATGTATGGCCCCCTAAACGCATGTGATTGGACAGACACCGCATGATATTAATTAACTGATGCAATAATGTAGACTAAAAAATACAGTAGCAAATACACAGTAGTAAAATCGCAAGACTGCAATTACTTGCAGGCTTGTGATTGTTATCGACTTTGTCATCCGATTTTGTATTCACTAGAGTTTTGCATTTTGCGTATTTATTGTATCTTCCTAAACCCACTTGCTATTTAACTATACACACCAAAGAAGACCGAATTTTTTATAGTTTTCAGCAAATTAATTAACTGGTCAGGTCCCGAGTTGTTATAGATCTAACTAACGCATCAATAAACCAACGTCAAGTAATCTAATCGTTAACTTTTGGATTCCAAAGTAATCTGTGCATATACTTTTAATTAATGGTTCTTCAAAAGCTTCTAAACCTACTTTATTAAGTCCATCACCAAATCTCCGATTTGTCGCGTGGGCGCACTCGTCATACTGTTAACATTACTCTGTGGTGTGTGTAGTAGCAACCAGTACGGGCCTTATCACGGTCGTGCATCAAACTTAGCATTATTTTGAGAAGTAATTATTAATGTAATGGCCACCGAATTTCAGGCCAGTACAGACCAACAATAGCTAATGAATAATAGAAAACTGGACTGTCCAAGTAGCTGATATCGAAGTAAGATAAATGATGAATGCGTTTTCGGTGGAGTATTTTTTAAAGTAATTATCGATGGAATTTGTTTTGCTTTCTTTTGGTAGATGCCGTTGTTAAGTAGCGTTATGGAGTTAGTTTGCTTGATTGACTTTTATAGCAAGTAAAATTGGTAAAAGTAAACGTTAAAGTAGACAATTTTAAACATGAGAATAGTCCACTTTATACCGAAAGTTACCGAGAAAATATTTGGATAACTTTTTCTGTCTCTCTGACTTCTTTTGCAAGAAAATTCTAAGTGAATATACCTGATTACGACTGGCACACACTGGTCAACTGTATTGCGAAGCGTGCTGACTGTCTAATAAAATTTCCACCAATTAGAGTAATTCTAATGTGAGGTAATTCGTCGACAGAAGTTGATCAACCAAATAATTGTTCACCCAATTTTAACCCTAAAATTTGTAGTGCGAAGAAAACAAGGAGATAAGTCATAAAACCAGTTTTGAAAGTGCCTGCAAAGGCCAAATTGAAATAAATAACTTTAACTTTGACAAAAAATTTCAGTAGAGCGTATAAAGAATACACATCTTTGTTTTATTAAAGTCATAAAATATAATAAAAAATCCAAAATTAGTTTTCAATACATAGGTATTTATTTATTAAGGATTTTAAATTAAATGACTATAATCTAATAAAACAAAGAAGATGATTATTTTTATGCTATAGTAAAAAAAAAAGTATTATGACTTATCCCATTTCTCCTTGGCACTGCATTAATAACCACTAAAATCACTATCCCCAATCCACCGTGGGAATATCACCGAATCAGAACGAGCGAAAACATTCGTTGTGCATAATAACCATTGGTAAAAAGTCGAGTTGGATGATTTCGTTAAAGAATCCACGAGCCAATTCTCGTATACGAATCTCCGACGTAAATTTGACAAAAGAATTTTATGAACGTATAAATTCGCAATGTCGGGGAACGTCATTCGATCGGTACGAGTTAAGGCGATTGCATATCGACGGCTTTTTACGCTGCGATTTTGATAATAGAAACTTAATTAACTGACTTCCAAAAAGGAGGAGGTTCTGTGTTCGTCGCGAATGTATTTTTTTTTTGTATTGATGTATTTTCCTTGCTTTTTCAGCCAGTAAAAAGCATTAGGATTTGTGATTTTGTAGCAAGTTCTTGAAGTTTAATTCAGATCAGATTTTTCTGTGGGAATTGGTTCTAGACTTATCAAAATCCTTATGCTTATGTTCATAAAATCTTATCTAAGTGTTGGAAACAGCATCATCAGCATGGAACATTACAGAGAGACTAGCTGATACAAAACAAACGAACTTAAAACCATTCGTACAACTTGTAGTACCGAATTTTCCACTACCGAAATTGTCTTCCATTATGTGCCACTATCTGTAACCGCCCTAACATAAGATTCGGCGAAACATCGTCTTTTTGCCGCCCAGATCTCAAGTCGTTCAATTACGTCCAAAATTAATGATTGAACACATTTTTAACGTGTATGTATTCATATAAATCCACATATAGTTATGAAGACTCTCACAATAGGATTACAGCACCATAAATGGCCAAGCACAACCAGTTATGACCGCTTATGATTCGCTTATAGTTGCTGCTTAACATTTTTGTTACTTTTGTTTCGGATAGAAATGTGTTCGTGCATTTTAATTCAGTTTTAGTGATACATGAATCATGGTATTGTGCTTTTTTAACTCGTTACTCGGTTCGAATATGGCGCGAGTTTTATTGGAATAATGGAGGGCGGAATTATAATCTCTTTGGTAGTTCACGATTTGTTTTTGTTCCACATAAAGTCTGGACAGCAAAATCAAGATATACGCTCGTAAGCGCAATCAACACAATTTTAGCTCAACAATGTAATGAACATTCTCGAATCGTCAAAATTAAATCAATTCCGATTATAAGCCTGTATCGTGAATACTTTGCTGGTCTGCTTCATCAGTCTAGTGGCCGCGAGCTTGACAGTTGAGCGTGAGGTTCTGGGTATTCGATTCCAGGGTCAAGCAAAGTGTCATTGAGTTTTTTAGTTTAGATTTTTTTTAGTTAAAATAATGTAGAAAACATTGTTATGTGGTAGTCGAAACAATTAAGAATAACGGATCCATGCTGTGAAGCCTCATATTAATTACGACTATATCATGAAAAAGTAAAAAAATAAAAAATACAATACGGCCAATACGGGGTCTTTCCAGCACGCCTTCTTCCGAGAATTTATTGTTTTATTAAATTTCTCTGTATTCTCATAGCTAAAGATGTCGTTTGTAATACAGTTAATTGTTCTTGTCACTACACATTTTAAGTTAATTAACGAATTAATTGAGAAGTCACCAATTAATTATTGCATTCAATTGAAGTCGTTTTATGTGACGTAATTAATTTTTTATAGGATATTGGCAAATGACGTTATATAGGAAAGGTCTCTTCTTGTTTAACATTGAGCTATACTCAAAAGGAACCGAGTAGGAAGTGTAAAACAATTGTTTTCAGATTATGCCAATGAAACTTATAAATAGGAACTTATCTATAATCGGAATCAAGTAACAAAATAGACAAAAAACGCAAGATACAATATGAATTCTTAATCATAAAAATTATTATTCATAATGATACAACAATCCATATCCGTAATGTTGCCAAGGTATAAAAAAGAGTATTATTTTTTCGAAGTCGTTTACGCAAAGGAGACCGCTATTATCAACCTTTGTAGTAATAAAATTTGTGTTTTTACAAATTATATATACTTCTGTCGATCGCCCGACCCATTAAAACATCAAACGGAAGCTCATAGAAACATGTCCATTATATAAATTTTAATAAACCATGTTAAATAAAAAAAATATGTCCATATAAAAATTTGATGTCCGGACCAATATTTCAAATTAAGAACAATTCAAATCAAATCTTCGAATTCTCGTTAGAGCAGGACGCCCGTAGGGTTGATGACCCGTTGAAATGTCAGCACATATCTACCTCTCTCGCACGACTAAGTTTCATATATCTTGGTCCCTCTCACACGAAGAGATGTTGATCTTGATACGTCACATTTTTAATAAACGAACTCCGTATGACATGGCGCACGGAAATTCGTTCCAATGATTAATATGGCCGCCTCATTCGTATAAGAAACTAATATAACTTTGTTTTTAAACGTTATTAGAAATATTGATAGTTCCATGTCATTGCTCGTGTTTGTGATCACCCGATAAACGTTTCGTAGATAGAAAGTATGACAGAACTAAATTGAATGCACGAGAGAATGAACGCGTAGGCAGCAAACGCAAAAAAACGAACGGAATCGACCGTCTGTTTTACACATCTATGTTAGTGTAGGTTTTTATTGTTTTTTTTATTCTTTTAACTAACGAGTCGTTGCTTTACCTAAGTGTATCTTGGCGTATCTACATACGTACGTACGTCAATTTTTGCATGGTTGGCTATTAATTAGAACGGTTCTGTAGACGAGTCCGCCTCAATAACGTAATAATCTTGTCGCCGTTGGCGTTTCTGGCTTTTGCTCGAATTCTTATTTTAATTTTGACATTAATAAGTGCGGCGGTACGTGTAACAAAACAAATGAAAAACGACCGCGGCGATCCGACACAAAAAACCTTAGAGATGTGAGTACTAGACATCACACCGCGCGCGCGTTTCATTACATCTCAAATAAAAAGTTCATATTTGACGTTTAACAAATTGTTCCTTTTTCAAATCGACCAATGAGACCATTGTGTTCACTCCTAATGGCGTGTTCTATTTTCAAATCTCATTCTCTTTTCAAATCTCGCTCGCCTTTCAGATTCATTCGAATTTGGAATGCGTCGGTTGGATACATCCGTACGTTTTCCCACACGACTTTTTAAGTTAAATGAGTTGATTAATTGGATGTTGGTTTGTGCGCTGATTGTTGTGTCTCGTTCTTGTCTCCGTGTCGCAAGGTCCGCTTGTGTCGCCAGCAATACACAACATACGTAAGTACCTACGCCAACAAATAATTGCTATAACCATCGTAGACATGACAGAGTGGGCTCGCTAACAAAAGTGAAACATCGATATGATATATTGTCATCATATAAATTGGCAACGAGTGTGCGCGGGTGGGCATAGAGTATTAAAATTTTAATCTAAAATATGCATCAGTGAAATCCCCGAAACGGCCAAATGTCGCCTATCTAGCGGACCGGGAGATATTGCCAAAATGCATAAACATCAAAGGGGTTTTTTGTTAAAAAAAGATTTAAAATTGAAGGGCGCGTCCCCATATAGGCAAAATGGCGTCCGAGATTATAATAACGATTTTAAAAGTCCCCTCCGTTTTTTATTTTTAGTTTTTTTGGGAAGGGTTGTGTAAGTGGACGGGGCGACGGAAAATTTGACACTACAGTCTCAAAAATAGGGTGTAAGTTTTGCATGTTTGTGTCCGAGTTGGAAATAGTTATCAGGGGACACAATATTGATCGATATTGCGAAATATGATTAAATCCGTCAGTCTTATGAAACTTCAATGGGTGGAGATTGTACGGCGCCATTGTATTGGTACGAAAAATTTTCATTTTTTAATCCATTGTTGCAATTTAACTGGATTTTGAAGATAGTATCGATAATGTGGCTTAAAATATTGATGACTTGAATCCAACTTGAATCTTATTTTAGATATGAACTCAAATTGAAAATAAGAAAGTTCTTGTAAGATTTTCATTTTCACAAGGAAAAAAAGAAAAATAATTTATTTTCATACAAATAACGACACACTAAACATTAAAATAAAAGACAAATTAAAAACAATACTCATAAAATTAAAATCAAACATTTAAGAAAATAAAAGTAAGAAAAGCTCAGATCATACCTAATTAATTTTTCTCGTTTTCTATCATCTAAGTAGGTACCTAGGTAAGGTACTTACTTCATAATAATATATAATCGCTAACGCCGAAATAATATTAAATTTATCCATGCTTACTACCAGTAATAACGTATCGAAAGCTTCAAATAAGTTTTGAAGATTCCAAGATCAGGTTCTTGAGAAGGTTTCGCTAATAATGATGATAACATCCAGGTAGCAAAAGTCTTTGTTTTCAAAATCTTGAGAAAACAACATAATACAGGTGCTGAAAGCTTAATTAATAATAAATCCCTGATCCACACATGATTTTCAAAAGTCAAAGGTCGGCCGGGTTCGAACTCAGACTCTCCTGGAAGGCAGGCGTTCTACCAATAGGTTATCACTGCTGAACTTAGGTCGTGTAAATGGTGTAGATAATAGTACTACTACGTTTGCTTATTTCCTATATAATATTTTTTGTAAGTATTCTAAAGCTATGGAAATATCTTCCATATCATGTTATTATGAGCCAGGAAACGTCTACCGCTGATCACGATGAGCCTCCACGTCACTAAACAATCGTCAAGGAATATTATGGCATAATTGGCGTAGTGGCTAAGCGATTGGCTTTCTGCGCTACGAGCCAGGGTTCAATCCCCGTGCGGAAAATATTAGTATAGCCTACAGATGTTCCGGGTCTGGATCTGTGTGCATGTCACATGTATATTTGTAAACTATACCCACGATACGGGAGAAATCCTAGCGTGGACTGACGTTTTTAAAAACTAACTTAAAATGGGAAATTATTAGCACATCATCCATATAAGTATAATTGAATAAGGTATAGAAAAACAATATCATACTTTATGCCCCATGTTTCAGCTCTTCCAAACACGTGAAGAACAAAAGATGTTCAAAAACCACTATTAGGTCGCTACTTTAATTTTAACCCTACAATACCAACGGTTCAATACAGCATGGCATAAGACCGAGGCCGCTGTGATTCGACCAATTTACGGCCAAATCCGTAGCAATTGTCGTCAGAGACGCTTTTATCAATAAAAATAAAAATCCTTCGAGGAAGTTACCAATTTGTTCGGGCGTTCCACGATTGTGATGATTTACGAGCCAGTTTCGACTTTATTCGTTGATAGTTAAGGTTTGATATGTGTTGAGTGGTGATTTTGATAGATTGTGAAATCAATTAAATTAGTACTTTATTGATGGGCTCTGTTTATTGGTGCTACTCGTTGATATTAAATACAATGTTATGTTTTCATCGGGATACAAATATAAATAGCCTAGTTGAGGCATGTAAGTTGAATAATATATTGAATCAATCAGAGTCATTTTCTTTGGAAATATTAAAAATTGAATAGTAAACTATATATGGTCCTACCTTCCTACTTCCGCTCCCTTTAAGGGGTAAATTTCACATCTTTATGAACAACTTTTACTAGAAATAACCCTGAAATCACGAAACAAAAATCTGCAATATTACTCGAGTATATGTATGGAACATTAGATTTGATTTTCGCGATTTCAAGGTTAGTCTTATGGTAAAAGTATAATGATGGGTTAAAAAAACCTCTTAAAGGGGTCGGGACGAGAAAAGTAGGACCTATATTTCTAAGCCAGTCATTGAAATCGTACCTTTTAAATTACAACTCAATATACAGTAACACTTTAACTAATGTTGTGTAAATAACAGCCGATTATATGGCAACAATTATGTATATTTGATTTCATTGATTACCCACTTAATTACAAAATAGGACGGCCAGACACAAACATACCTAATTATTATTTCAAATGCGATCTGTAATCCTTTTAATTTGATTGCCCATTCTGTATTCACATCCCGTTAACTGACGCAATAAGCCATAGCTATAGCTATACTCACCATAACTAGCCAACACGAAATAGAACCTACAAAATTTTATTTTCCGTCTATAATGGCCGTTTGATACACCAAAAACGGTATAGAAAGTAGAAATAATAATATATTTAGACGTATCACGAACGAATATTTTCACTGAGACGTGAGCGGGAATGGAACCCGGGACCTGCATACTGATTGATTAAGTTATTGCGACTTTTCCGAACGCATACGTTTCCTCGACACGTTTTCTTTGGAATCGCGCAATTTTAAGCCGTTGCGTTGCATCGCCGCGCGTTTTGAATGCAGGTGTGCATGCGTAGGGTTAACTGACGTCGATTTGTTGTATAATTGATTACATTAGATTTATATTACGTGTGCCAATATTAGATTCAGTGTCGTGATCATATTTATTATGAAATTGATTTACATTGTGACCACTTTTCTATACAGGCTAGATTTTATTCAGATACTGTTTTCGTGATTTGTGTTTTACGAGTGAATTATCGGTGATGAGATCGAAACAATGAATGAACAAAAAATCACCCAGAGACTTCCATCTCATAGCTACTAAGATATTTTTCAGCACGTACACTGTTGCTACCTGCATATTATATCAATTGTTCAATCATTCAATACCTCCCTACAATAAATAACATACGTAATATAACATTTAAATAACCAATAAAATACCTACATAAATATCAATAAAAAAAATAGAAACCGATTGTCGACTTCATCCATTGTGAAACTGTTGAGCGCATGCGTAACCCGCATATTAAGGACCGTCGCTAACTACGAGCGAAAACGGGAAACAATCGCCGTTCCATATTTGAAATCGGCCGTTTGAATATGGAACTATTTAAAATTTCGAATCCGTTTGCGTTATCGCCGCGACGTGTTGGCGTTTTCCGATTGTTCTTTTTATGAATTTTATTTTAGTGTTGTTACTTATATCCGTTTAATGATAGTTTTAGTAAGTAACGGTTAATAGTTCCACATTTAAATAGAGAGGCATATCCTGGCGGTGTGTTTAAAGCGTTCGTGAATGAAAGAAAAAAACATGTCGTTTATGTCCAAATGACCTAGGTACTATTAAGTCATGTATGAGTTGAAATGGATATATAACTACGCAGTTATACAATTTAAAATTGAACTAGTCTTTATCTCTATTTGTCTTTGCTTAAGAGAATGAGCAGAGTATATTTTCATCCATAAAAAAATTGCCCTGCCAATCTAAAGCAACTCAGAGACTGACCTAAATAATTCCTAGAAACAAAATATCATAACAGCATTGCAAATTACATTAGATTAAAAAAAGTATTGCCAAAGTGAGACATCGATCAGAATGACAAAAAAGTAACAAAGTATAAAGTTTTTTATTATTAAACATTATCCGAATATGTTTCACAAAGGTGGAACAATCGCATTGTTTTAAAATCCCACGGTGCAATCATTGGAGGGATTTTTATGCGATTCTATTATAAGTCTGTTACTTTGTAACTACAATATGGTATTCATTATATCGCGAGCTTTTTGTAGAGCGAATGAGAAGCGTTCGAAATTTGAATATATTCGTTAAGTTTTCTGGTTGTTTCATTTTTTTTTATATTTATTCCATATCGGGTCTACTTAAGAGTATAACCAAAAATTGACATGTGTAAAAAAGAAGCTGAGTTAAAGTTTTTCATTTATCGGATAAAACTGCCTATCTTTGCCTAGACTCCTTACTTTGCCTGGGCTTGGGGTAGAAAAGTTCAATTAGTTAGGTAATTGTAATAATAATGGCGACTCTTAATCCAGAAATTTTGTAGGTAAGTTACAACGCAAAGTTACTCCTAACTTAGGTTCGCAGATTTACCGATGTTGTACTAAGCAATATTACGAGTCTAGGCAAAGTTGGGAAGTTTTACCGGTACATAATTGGCTGTTGGACGTATTTACGCTTTAATTTGACACAAATCTCGAGATCGATCACATCTTCATATAAATACCGCGAGCAAGTAAATAGGATGCATGTGCTTATTTTTTCCATCGAAATCCGCAAGAAAACGAGCGAGCAACTTTCGACAATAACATTTCGAGGCGCGTAGTGTCCGCCACTCGGCCGGAACATAAATAATGTTAATGCTGTATAAAAGGCGTTTTTCGATGAATTTATTCCCAAAAACGTCCGCTTTTGTGGCGAAACCAGGCCCGGGAAGTATAAAGTTGTTCATAAATTATTCATGACAACATACACTTTTGAGACTTAGTCACTGTAGGTTGCAATCCTCATAAAATAACATTTCGCGTTCGAACTGTCACGATATTCAGTTATACTTTTTAATTTTTCGACCAGCACCGTATATGGCAGTCATTAGTCGGCCAGTACGTTCATCTGTTACCCAATCATAATGTATTTTTTCAAATTAAAATTCTCACAACACATTGTTGTACTCACAATCGATATCTAATCTTGACCGACGATTATTAACGACAATTACGTTCAGAAAGTAAGTACAGAAAAAATTATTAAATACTTCGTTTTGTGAATACAGATGGACAGACAAAGAGCTGGCTAAACGCAAGTCACTTCATACGAATTACCGCCGCTTTGTTTCAACGTTCGACAGACAAAAACATCATTTTTAATATCAATACGCCCGGTTTCGATTCGATACTCGAATGTAATTATACACATTCGATTATAATTATTGAACGAATAAAGCTACGTTCTAATTAAAGTGTCGATGCTCCACAAAACCGCTGAGAAAAAAAAGTTCAACGCGCCAGAAATTCCGATTTTGAAAATTAAAGAGCATTGCGTTTTTGGCGCGTTTTATCGAACTGTAAAACCTTTTTGGACGATCGATCATTTGGCGAGTCGTCGGCCAGTACATTTTTAAAAGTTATGTTTGGAATTCGAATTATGTCATGTCATTATAAAGCCTAGGAATGTCAATAACGTGTTACTCGTATTAGGCAATAGGTCGCGAGACCTTGTTTGATTGCAGTCCATTTTATTAATATTGCTTTATTTATTTTGTACCGCGAAATTTTTTAATATGCGATACGAGCTGTATCTGACAAAATCGTCCATTAAAGCTATTGACCATAGCGTAACAAGCGACCAAATGGTGGTTCGAGGGTGCCCAGGCAACACCCTTTAATGCTGTTAAGACTAGACTAGGTTCCATTTGGATGATTTAAATGCCCCCAGGCAGCGTAAGCTATAGCCATAACTATGTAGATATCTACTGAATACAGTTTTTGGCTTTGTTTACTGATCATATACGCACGGGCAATGAGATTACGAAGGGGGTCCGGTCACATCAATTATCTTTGTGAGCGCTTAGCTTTCCATTTTTAAAATAAACTCATCGTTCACGAAGAGGGGACTTTAATAAAATTACAGTTGGGGCAAGGGATGACATTCTAATACGAACATATTTTTGGGAGTAGAGTGTAGTATATCGCCCGTACATAGTGTAAAATAGACTTTTTAGACTTTGTAGTATTTATAAAGCGATATTTTTTTATGTAGTGCGTATAATTTGCAGAGTGATTCAGTGCCCGTTCCCAAATGCAACCATAGTACTAAAATTCACTCCAAAACAAAATAAAAATTTGATTGTGTATGGCTTGCGCTAGTAAATTATGCGCCCCCCCACTAAGTAGAATTTTCGTTTTGTTATAAAGTGTATCCCAATACTGCGGATGCATTTGGGAACGGAGACTGAATCACTCTACAAATTATGTGCACTACATAAAAAATATCCTGTACCTATGTATTAAGCGCCTAGCGGTTGAACGCTTGCCTTCCATGCAGGAGGATCTGAGTTCGAAACCGGCCCGCACCTCTGAATTTTCGAATTCATGTGCGGATCAGAATTTGATTATCACTTGCGTTAACGGTGAAGGAAAACATCGTGACGAAACCTGCACACGTGAGAGGGCCTCATAAACTCCTCGATGGTGAGTGTAGTCCGCCAACCCGCACCAAGCCAGCGTGGTCGACTAAGGCCCTTCTCAGTTTGAGAAGAGGCCCGTGCCTAGCAGTGGGAGAGTAATGGGCTAGTTTTTTTTTTTTTTTTTTTTATAATAATAAAAGTTTATTTACCAGAAATATACCAATACATTTATGCCAACGAGCCACAAACTAAGCAAAGCTTGTATCTTGTAAGTTAAGTATTCATTTTAGACCATTGAAATTTTCGGAAGCATCCAAATAACTCATATAATGACATATTTCAAGTTTCTGAATACTGATAAATCACCACAGACATCGCAAGGACCAAAGCCCTGAAGAATTTGAAGATACCATCAAATCAGTGGCTTTTACCGATTTATCGTGCGATTTTATCGTCGGAACAAAGTCTTCCAGAAATTAATGGATTTTGTAAATAAGAAGAACCGAAATGAGAAGAATGATGATGATGAGAGGATGAATAGTTTTACTGAAATCATTCGATTTAATAATCAATAATTAATAATAATAGTTAAATAATAATAGTTAAATAATAATAATAGTAATAGTTAAATAATAATAGTTTTACTGAAATCATTCGATTTAATAATCAATAATTAATAAAACGCAGATACAGTACTTAGTTGCGTTAACTGGCAAAAAAAGATACAATTTTTTTTTAAATTTCCGTTTTGCTATTTGCAATAAAACACACGACAATATCAAGCTGTACATTTTCAGTATAAGCTGACCTTTCATTGTAGGAAAAGCATATATAATGCGAGGTCAGCACATACTGGAAATGTGTAGCTTGATATGTCATTGTGTGCACAAAATGTTTAGCTGGCCCGTATACTACAGTCTGTTAAAGTGCGATGAAGATGATGCAACAGTGATTATTTTGTTTATTAAAAATAAAAAATCTAGTTTAATTTTTACCTACCAATAGTTCGTGGTAACTAAAATTTAAGGTTATGATCCTGTTAAAGTAAGATTTAAATGACGCTACCTGCCTTTAATAGTCGTGTTTATTTAAATAAAAACCAGTGTATTAAGTATTTTTATTTTTTCCAATAGTATCTAGTTTCGACTCACTGTTTCCAAGGTTCGTGTCAAGTCCTCGTAATAGTGTCGATGATATCGCGCGCCAATTTCTAAACATGGTGTTCGGCAAAATACCTGGAAACGAAAATCAAAACATTAGCCTTATACGAAATATAAGATGAACATTCTGTTTGCTAAGGGAATAGTTGATAATGACGTCACTGCATTTTATGGGACAAAAAATGTAACAACAAAGATGAGCTGTCTTGGGAGTTTGCAATATTCGAGTAGGTAGGTACTTAGGTACTCAATTGTTTTAACAGGACAGTGGGCCTAGCACGAATGTTTTGACGTATCGTATCGTAAACGTAACCAATTTTAGAACCAAAAATACACGTTTAATCTATAATATTTTTTTATAAATACATGCAATATTTTTACTTTTTAACGAAACAAGTATGTTTGTAGCATAAATTTGAACAAATATGCGATAGATTCATCGTATTTCATAATCAAAATTTGCTTACGTTTACTTTACCAGACGTCAAAATATTCGTGCTTGGCCCACAGAATTCGATAGGTTTAAGATAAATACGCATCGCGTTCTTTATTGTTTTTTCTTATCATTCCAAATCATTAAATCGAGGCTCCCCAAAAATTATCTTAAGAAATATGGCTGATGTAGACTACAGGAGTACTGGATATTTTATTATTAGAATTGAATTTACTCCTTCCATCATGTTGAACTTAGTTCCAATCCTTTATCTCAAGCAGACGTTTGAAGCTAGTCTTCAAACTTATCCCTGGATGTCCATTCGCAAAGCGCGAATAAATTTCAATTAATTTAATTAACACGAACCACAATTAAGTTCTAAATTCAAACGTTCAACCAATAAGAGATCGATCGCCTTCCAAATTTAAAATCTGATAGCCGAACGCCGACACAATGGAATGGAACGAGCATGACGATTCAAATATTTTCGAAAATGGAATATTAAGTGAACTCCATTATGTGAACGAATGATTACTAGACGGTAACATGTTATTAAAAGAATATATTTCGAATGTGACTATACGCACGTGTACTTATAGAAACTACAAAAAAATATGAATGATAATATCCATACTGGTTTTCTTTTCTGGGATGAACAGAATTGGAAGAGGTGTCAACATTTTGGTGAGCCCAGCCATTTTGGTGGTAATAGTACCTAAGTGTTATTGAATGAATGAATATCGATTAAGATTTGCATGTTTGAATTTATTTCGGTTCTTGTTTCCTTGTGTGTGGTCCTAACGAATATGACAAATGGGATAACCGTATAATAATCTCAATATGAATAGGAACTAACAATTCGTAGAACATGCTAGTTTCCTCTTCAGGTACATCTCATACATACAAAAGGCTGTCACGGCTATTACCCACACGCCTCGACTCCGGCATTCGATATTATATCGATTATAATATCATAATAAGAAGTCCCCATTTGCGTATTGGGGTCAACGACTTGCGTATGCTGGCCGCGTGTGATGCTATGCGTCAAGTGACCCCTTAATGCGACTTATTGGTTACTCATTTAAAGTGCACGCGCACAGACTAAAATAACACCAACAACAAGAATAATTCACACTGTTCATTTAGTTCCCGACATCGGAACATTTGTGTACTCTGTGGCATATAGGATTCGTGAATTCTTATAAGGGCTCGATATAAATTATGTAATAAACATGAATTGCTCATCTTTTAAGCATTTGCCATAAAATTTTATCATCAAAAAACCAGAAAGTTCTTATTTATGAACATGAAAATTATAAATGCCGTGTGCACGAGTGATCGATAATGCAACTATTTAAGATGTGGTAACACCACTGTGTCATTGGAACCGCCTATAGAAAATACGCCTACGCGTGTCGAAACAAAAACAGATCGCACAGTTCCACAAAACATCATTAAATTCAATATTTCGTTTAAAAAGCACTCCACATATCTGGACCATTAATCACTAAAACTACCGACCTTCAAGGAGATACATCGGAATAAAATCGCCAATCGAAATAAAGCACTTAAAGCGAAACGTCATTATCGCACAACATAAATAAAAAACGCAGAAATCGAACGCAAAAATTGAATATCGAACTCGATTTAAAACAGAATACGAATTTTAAAAATACGAGCGCGGCCGAGCGGCATTAATTAAAAATTCTCGGTAGAATATTCAAAAATAGAATTCGCATTCGAACGCTCCTTGTACGGATCCCAAGTTTGAATTTGGAAGGAACAAAAGGAGAAGAGCGCGGGAGCAACCCTTTTAGCGCTGATAATCTGTTGGTCGGCCGTGTTGCGGGACGTTTTTTATTTGTTGTCACTTTTTTGTCCGAACCGAGATTGTACACAACATTCTTTACTTCGAAACGGAGCTTTTTAAAACTCGCCTCAAGATTTATTTCTTTTTTATACGCCTTTAATAACGAGTCCCCGCGTCCGATTTAATTGACGAATGGTCACGAGCAAACTGTTCAAACAATTTTAGAGGTCAATTTTGACTCGACATTTAGTAATAAGTATAACATTATTAATAATTACTTTTACTAGAGCTTATGAAACGGAACTGGGTTAGAAATGTGAGAGCACGTTGTTCTGTGATTGAAATTCGTGCAAGGAATTGAATATAAAGCGGTCGGTACCAACTTTGAATTGCTTCGAAATATAAAAATTTAAAAATAGAACGCAATCCTTCCGCCCTCGGTCGGGCGGTTAGTGCTTTACATGAAATATTATTTTATGGAATCAACATCTGCGTCTGTATCGATGTGTGCGTGCGTGTAGTGGGAGCGAGCCGAGAGGGTTTATGTACACAAGTGAAATTACTTGTAACGCGCCTCAAGTGGATGGGAACGTTTTCAGAACTAATTTCTTTTCAGTTTAATTTTAGAATCACATGTTTGGTTTTCGAATTTATTATCACGGTTTATTAAGAGTTAAATGTCATAAATTTCGAATTTATGAGATGGCTTTAACGAGTGTCTGATATATAGCTATGTCTACTCTATAAACATAAGGAGATTAGACGATACACAAAAATGTATAACTGAAAAATGTAAAATAAAAATAAAAGTGATAAAATCTCTAGTTCCCCTCGCATCATAAAATACGTTTTACAATCCCGTCCGAATCGTCAAATCACTCGTCGCGGGTTCATTTTTTAAAATTGGAACGAAAAGTGAAACCCTTCCATTTTTAAATTGCTTTCGTCATGCGCTCCCTTTGCCACTGTTGTTAAACTCAACAACAATGCCTGGATTTTTAAAAACTTTAATGTCATTTGTCAAAAATATATTTGAATGGAGAATTATGTTAAATGCATTTTTTCTGTGTCCACTGTCCGAGGGTTGGTTGAGTTAAAAATTGAAATTATTACGTTGTTACTAAAGAATTCAATTAAAGTAATCTTTCATTATTGGGAGCTATAGATTGACCATCAACAATGAATGAAGGCTAGAGGGAAACGAAGCCTGGCTGAGGAGGTTTAAAGGTTAAATATGAAAAATCACTAAAAAAATGCCTGTAAAATAACGAGACGTGCGTAGAAACCATTTAATTTGACAAATCCAAAACGAATCCCTTCCTTGTTAAACGTATATCAACAAAAACATCCAAAGAAAACTTTTTATCTTTATTAGTCGATTTGAAACGTCATCTCTAACTCCATCCGAAAAACGAGTTATTGTGAGATCGTCAGCTGTGTTAGTATTAGGATTACGCATTTTTTGTCTACCCTCCATTTTAAATTTAACTCTTTTGACTATTTTAATATTTCTCGAACAATTTTAGCTTAGGGCGAGGGTAATGTTTTTTGATATAAAGGGGTACGTTATTTTTAGTTGTTCAGTTTACATTATGCGGGCGGGCGTTAGATTTAATATTTCTGATTGAATAGCGGACAATCTTTATTGAAAGGGTTCATGGATTTTAGAGATTCTTTTTAACTTGTTTTTATGACTGCGTAGTAAATTGCGTGCTGGTATATATTTGAAATTCTATTGTAGCAGTTATTTTATGTATTAAACATACGTATACATAAAAGTCGTAACGAATCAATTAAAGAAATGAAAAATAGCTAAGAGTTTCCATTTTCCGAGAACATAGGCGATTAAATAAAACTTTGAATTCAAAATTACTTAATCAATATGATTAAGTTTAAAATTATTAAATAATAAACAAAATAAATGATCTACGATTCGATTTACAAAAACAATTAATCCTTTGACTTGTCAACATTATTTAAAAAAGGAAACCCTTACACAATTAAAATCGAATAAAAACGATTCGTAAAAAAAGTAGGGTGAATGTCCTTGTGAAGGGAATTCCACTACATGTGACTACATCGAATTGTTCATAGTACATCGAAGGTTTTGTAGCGTGGGTGGTTTAAGAATACCGTACTGAGAAAGCATTGGATGTTGGACGTAGAGGGAAGTTTGCAGCGTATTATTTAGAGGAAGTTCAGTTGAACACACGCTCGGTTTCGGTTTCATAATACATTAGTTGTCTTTGTTAAGTTTCAGAAAAAACGCGGTACAGATGTGTTTGATTTTTGTGTATTCCATATACGGCTGAGGTGGAAACAGGAATATTAATTTTTTTGGTTCGAAATTCCTGGTTGTTATTGTTGAAGGTTTTAGATATTGGAGTTCTAAATTCTAAAAGCCTTCCTGCTGTTCTATAAAATTGTGTAACTATTGTTTTGCAAAATGTAGAGCTGGTATTTTTTTTTTCAATTACCTGTAATTAAACGTTAGAGGATTCGAATATTTAATAATATTTCCGAATAAAGCTATAAAATATCAAGTCTCTATCAGACAATGATGAAAAATTTCAGTCTAGGACCGATACGTTACTTGTTAAGTACAAACTAGCACATACTCGAGCAAACATAACTCAGTAACTTGAAGACAATCCTCATAGTTTACGAGATAAGTGTTAATAAAACAGTTGTAAACTCTCTTTATTATCGCTCCAACAATAAACACTACAATTTCCACTTTGTTACGTCTCTATAACTCGTGATTTGCTGAATTGTTACTAAAGTTTCGTCAAGCTATTTTAAACCTTAAACTTTTAAGAATAAAGTAGAATTTGATTTAGGAGAATGGGTTGAAGACGTAGCCTTAACAGTGTGTGGTTAAAGTAATGAGTAAATTATTTTGTTAACGACAAGTATTCATTTGTTTCGGAAAAACTCTACGTAGTATTTTGAATTTCGAATGAATGAGTTTGGGTCTCCGTTTCCTAAGGTTACTTTTCAATTTATTATAGTTCGAAGTTTAAATACGAATTCCTAATTTAATTTGTGGTACCTAACCTACCTAAGTGTTCATTATGATTATAGAGTTGCGACACGATCTGTATTATTCTAATTTCAAACTTTGATTGTAAGTGCTGCCAACTGAACAGTCTTGATAAATTTGCTCTATAACTCCAAATTCAAATTTAGTTCTGAATTCAATTATTTTCGTTTTATTTTCATGTTGTATTGGTAAAAATCGGTTGTACTTGTATAGTCGTACCCCGGAGTAGATTGTGTTCTGCAATCGAAGTCGGGGCAGACGGTCGGCTATTTGCGGAGATACGTTTTGTTATTCCAAATGTAACAATTCGCTGTTACGTACTCCCACCTAATGATGTTTGTGTCAATATTTTACTATGTTGGACTAACAACTTGTGGCTTACTATAAATGTTATACTTCGAGAACTAAATAGTTATGAATTAATTATAATTATCTATTGGGATTTTTTAATTGATTTACTCTATTTTATTGTAATTACCATCCTATGATAGGAATCATTTCAGATTTATAGCGTTTGAAGTAGAGTTGAGTCCGATATCATGTCATGTCGATATGTTAAAATCATTTCGTCATGCAGTGACAACGACAAAATCATCAATGTCTAAAATCATCACTCGATAATGACCATGTCTGAATTAACGTAAATTTCGGCTTCGGCTGTGACATGGCAATGACGAGATGACAACATGCAATTCGTGAATGCGGTGACAGTTAGAGAAAGATCATTGATAATTTTGTCATTGTTCCCGTCATCGATATTTTCTTGTCATTGTCATGTAGTCATTGATATCGAAAAATCATCACTCAGCCCATCTCTAGTTTGAAGTTGTTAAACAGATGCAATACTTTGCATCTCTTCAAAGTTTTAGGTATTAAATCAATGAATGCATAGCAATTAATGCTCGATACGGTTTTCGAACCGTTCTAAGTTTCAACTTTAACTTGCCTCCTCTGTAGAATTTAAGGAAATCATGGCGCCATTCCTTACAGACAAGTTTTAAATCATCGCCTTTTAAAATGCCAATACGCATCATAAATAAATCACGCTCATCTCCTAAACCGCTGCAAATCCAGACACATAAATTACAACAATATTTCGTCGACCGACCTAAAATAGTGTATAATATTAATTAACCTGCGTACGTCGCGTATTTCATTTTAATCGGCGTTTCTCGTTTTCGCACAACGCGCGGGAATGCGCCCGCGCACCTGTCCCGCACTCTGTTATGTTCGCGCACTTTGTATGCGCAACGCGGGCTTAGAAGTTATTGTATTGTTTTTTTAAACGCACATCAAATTTATGGCGATAGCGGAATGCTATCCATCTACATACGACAATTTTTTCTCTCGTAACGTATTTTTCTTATGAAATAAAATTAATAATCAAAGCAGATATAAATTGTATTTTTTCTTTATCAACATATCAAAGGACAAGTCAGGTTTATGGCAATAATAACGGCCGTGTAGATATAAAATACATCAAAAACAATAAAAATGGAGTCGACCACTGTACACGATAATAGACTACGCGGAAAGCGAAACGATAAATCTGAGTGCATTTTTCGCAAACGCATAAAATCCGAACGCACCTATTATTGAATCGGAACTGCACTGACGAACCTATCCATGTCTCTTACTGCCTCAATACGCGGGTCTCCCTCGCTCGGTGCACGCGCCGCTATTGTGTCTGGCGCTACTCGGCGAGGAGCGTCTGACTCGCTCTCACGCCATACCTCCGTCACTTTCTAACGCATGTCAATGCATTTTATTGTCGACGTTAATGGCTCTGATTACAAATGTAAATTTTCAGCGCGCGACGGCGTTGGTTGGACTTTTTTCTGTTCGATTTCTCTCTATGGTATTAAATTGTAGCAGAAATTAATATCGCACATTTATGGGCATGCTCGACTTTTTAAATTTTAAATGTTCTATTGTTGTATTGAATAAAAACGAGTTTTAATAAACGATTTACACAACGGAATCGTCGTTTTATGGTTCCGATGTCGACTCCAAGTTTGTGTCGAAGTGAGCAACTAGACAAATGCCGTAAACATGTGAAATTAATTGCTAGTGATCTTCATTAAATTACTAATGATTAGTTTATCCGTCAAACAGAGCGGAGCCAATGCAACTTAGACCAAAATAAAATAGCTGCGAGTACACTACGTACGTCGAACGCACACTGACGGATAGACTTACCTATTATTCGCATATCAGGGCACTTTATTTATAAAACCCGCCCAGTTTCTTCTGACATATCCCCTTTGAGTGATTTTCTAACAAAAGTGAGCGTATGGGGGGCGCATCGCGGGTCTCGTTTAGCTGGACGCGGCTACAACGGTTTCCCAACCGAATACCGTTCGCAAAAGATCTCACACGGCTGCCAATTTTCAGAAAGACAGAGCTAAAATAATTGCTGCAAACGCGCCCTATTTCGAGCGGCGCACAACAGTTTAGATACGATTTAATTCTAGAACATTATTATCCCACTGTTCATTGCAACCAGTGTTAGGTGCGAAGTGCGAACGGACGAATTGAATCTCGAAAATCGAACTTCTTATTTTAAAAACATGTAATTTTTTAACTTTCTTCTAAATACATTCAAAATCTGAATTTGGAAGACTTGATAGTATGTGTTATGTTTCTTTTGAAGTTAATATGTAAAGTCGTTATTGAATCAGAAGACATCTGTTTCCGAAACAATGATTAAAATTTTAACACAATAAAAGCTTTGATCTGATTACGAAGAATGACTGCTCATTACAGTCTTACTGAGAACTAAATGTTTATTTTCACGCAGATAATTTTAATGGACATTCGTCTGTTTCACGGCACGACGTGACACCTTAGATAATATAACAGCACTTCAACTGAAACTAACGACTCCCATTATAACCTGACTGCCGCCATCAAAACCATTAAATACAAACAAATAATTGTCACATTCACATCAAACATATATAGGCTATAAATCCAAAGAGGCGACGCAAATTTTGGCAGTATGTAACATTGGCAACGTTACAATACATTACATGGAATGCAATTTCTGTTTACTTGCATTTCTATGTTACTTCGTTATGCGTCAATAGAACGTGACATTTTTCATTTAGTCATCCTTGCCCTAAAATAGTACTTACCTATAGAAAACATATGACGTAGGTACCTACTTGGATACGAATAGTACAGAACAAAAAATGTTACAATGTAGAAAAAAAAAACCGTGAACGTTAATAAACAGTTCGCAGGCGGTGTACGTCACCATCGAGTCGCATTCGACATAATCTTTATGGACAGTGAATGTGAGGCGAGCGCGCGAGACGAAACTATCCATCGACGCTCATACTTACAGCAATAACCAGACACGGCAACAATTACATTTGCACACAATAACGCTCAACGTCAAGAAAGAAAGCAAACTAATCGGCTTTTCTAAATTCGAATACAAAGAGACGTTCGAAATACGAAAAGGTATCGGCCAATAGCGCTAGAGCGTATGCCAACAATTAGGAATGCGTTCTATTCCACATTCAAACGCGAGTGTCATTTGAATTTGGAATAAATTAAAATTGTATCAATCAGGCGCGTGTGCGGATACGGACGCCTTGAGTTACGTTCGGATTTTAAAATCATCAGAATTATGCACGGTACCTACGCGTATTAATTAAATTTATATATGACCAACAGTGACAGAATTTATTCAGCGGCGTTATTTATAAATTCGTCTAAATGTCACGGGAACAATGGAGTGTCCGTGTCTATTTAAGATTGATGAGTAACGAATAATCCCTCTTGTTGTCGGAAGGCGGAAAGTCACTTGCGTAACGCTCCGGGCTCTCGTATGAGAATGTCAGATTACGGGCCGGTATTATTTTCGGTAAACGATACGTATCTCTGTCTGTTCGGATTCGACGTTGCGTTTAATAGTTTAAGCATAGTAAGTATTCGGTCGGCCGCGGACTAATCTTGACTGGCAACCGCGATTTCACCCGGAGATCATCGAATCTAACATTTTTACGAAACTGCGGCGTTGCAGAATTTTAATGAAAATCGTGATTGCTTTTGTAAAGGCCGAATTATTATCGTGGATTCTTAATCGCCGTTAAAAGTCGTCTTAAAATTCGTCGGACGCATTCATCAAAAATAAGAAAATAATTAATACTCGGTTCGGAACGAGAAACGAAACATTTAGAACGGACATAACAATAAAACAATACGCCGCTCGCAAACCGAAACAAAACACAGAAAAATATGAATTCCGATCGGAACGGGCCATGGAAACAAAAGATGGCGGATTTAATGAAATGAAATAAAATATAAATTCCTTTTGCAAGCGAGAATTCTTACATTTTTAATTTGGTACCATGGAATGGGGCTAAAAACGGTCAAATTCCAGATTCATAAGCGGCCAGTGGATGGTGATTGAGTGTGGAGCGGGTGTCGCCGCCCCAAACGAATATTCATTTTATTGAAAATCAATTCTGCCGTGCGTCGCGTCGGTGCTGGACTTTTTATATAAATTATTAATTACTTTCCGATTTTAAATGAATTATTGACTTTAACACCTATGGAGCGCATACGGCGCGCCTAGCATCCGACGTAATTTAATTAGTTTTGGTGTCAGAAAGATTAAAAAGCTACTGAGCAGATTCGTGATCTATACGAACAAGTTACTGGCATAAATTAGCTTCATGTCCACAAAAAAGGCATCTCGGTTCTCTTTTTGAATTTTAAATGTAGTTTGCATTCTTGCAAGCTTAAATTCTTTTTAGAATTAAATGAAGGATATTGAATTTGTAAGTGCAATTTATGAGTTCTAATTTCGAATTCAAAATTAGAATGTAATAATTAATCGCGACTTTCTATGCGAAAAACGTGCCTGCCGTTAGATTTGCAGTTTTACCACACTTACAAATAAATGTATTTATGAAACAAGATTTATAAAAGCTCTATGATACGTTACGGAGCGGAACATATAATAAGTGTGGCAGATGCGCGTACAATATTGAGACGAAACAGACCGCCTTCCAATACGATGACTAATTCCAGGCGAATTGTTTATTTGTTCCTGCTTTTATGAGTAAACGTTGTCAGTTCACGGGAATCTTTACGATTATATCGATAATATTGTTTTATTGTGTTGTTTTAGTATTATTAGACTTGTAGGCTTCACAGATGTCGGTTTCTATAGGCTTTAGACTTAGAGTAGACTACCAAAGCCTACTAATTAATAACGGAAAACTGGATACTAAGTACTAGGTAAATGGCAGTAACATTTACAGTTACATGCTTACATGTTACTAGCTCAAAATCAAAAGAAATGTAGGTAGATGACGATGCTGATGTTTATGTTTTCTAAAGTCTTTTTCTTTCAATGTCAAGTTAGCCTGAAACTACAACTTTCGTAACCTCGAATCCTATAAAGTATAAGATAGATCCAAAAGATAAAGAACAGGAAAAGAAATTGTAACTTCACCGAGCCAATCACTAAAATTCATGTAAGCTGAAACCTTCGAAATCTAAAATTGAGCTTTCACTATCTGGTAAAAATACCTACTTAGTTATTCTTACAATCCTTCCAGTAATTAATTAGAAACAAATACAATTTATTTCCATCCCTAATTCACCTACCAGTACATAATTCACAAATACGTATTACACGAAACATTCAGCGATGACAATCGGCCAGCATTTATTTCAAATATTCAAACGTCGAATTCCAAGAAACAAAAAACGGAAAGATACTTTTGACCAACATAATAAATATTTTTAAAACACCGATACTGCGCGGAGTAATAAAATCAATCATATAACAAAAAGATATGAACAATTTTTATATTTGCCATCGGTTCGATTTTAGCTTAAAAATAGACATTTTGAGTGGTTTCCAACCAGATAAGTTATATTGATGTGTTTCAAGCAGACGGATGGATGGTTCATATTTTTAGGGTTCCTCACGATTGTGGTAATACTCTTGCTTGTTGCTTTGGGTTTATTTATGGTGTTTTTAAGTGTTCCGTTCACTGATAGTGTAATTTGTTTGGATATTTGGTTTTAGTAATCTCCTAAACGGTAGAGCTTAAACATTCGTTTAAATTAACGTTTATTAATTAATTTGAAACCTTTAAATTTTTGGGTATTTTTAGTTATAGTAAACTATAAGTTATTAATGTAAATTGTACCTTTATACATTGTAGTCCATCGTTTACCTTATTAAAATAAGAAATACGTAAACGGAGAGTGGTTAGAGCTTGCTCTATCAATATGTTACAGCTACAGCCAACTTCCAATTTCCTCTAAAAAGCTTGACGAATGAATACTTCAGTAATAAGCAGTACCTTTGTGTTGTCGTTTATATTTAATTGTAATTATTATTCTTTATTCGTGTACATAAACTGTTAAATAAAAACATAAACACAATAACTTATTACTAGTCGTTACGGCGGCGACGGCGCGGCGTAAGCAGAGAAGACCGTAGTAAGCACGCTAAAGATTTGTTGACAAAATTCCGTTGATTAAATCGTCAGTATTGTAAACATTTTTCTCAACACCATAAGACCCCAATAAGGCACGTCAACGACTTCGAAGTTTAAAGTCTTGAAGCCCGTGTTTAAGCGACAATGGCGGGCGTGGTCGCGAGCTAGCGGCGAATAATTACACCTCCCCCCCTCCCCCTCCGAGGTCTAGCACCTCCCCTCCTCGTTCATTGAGCATTGTCTTAAGATGTGACCTCTTGGAGGTACCTATCAACTTATGTATGGAAATTGGTTCCAATTGGTCTAAAGAAAGTGCGTGGTTGTTGTCCTTAGAATTTATGTGTTGAATACAGCAGTCCATTTATACAATACCCGTTTTCAGTGTTGACAATTTTCCGCCACATTTCCACTGTATTGGAATAAAATCGGAAAAGTTGACGACACATGAAATCTGTGGCCGTTAGTTTTTACAAGACATTTCAGTTTACCATATCTCAGACGTTCATACATTAAATTTGTTAGGTTGATCAATAAATGATTTAATAAAACTATTAATTTCAATTATTCTCAATGCTAAACAGGCCACATTAAAATTTGAATAGCCATAAATCGAACGTTATTTTTCATCTATAAATTGCGCGTTCGTAAAAGAATGCGTAGGCCACCCCGCGTGCCTTATTGCGAGTACGTGAAGTTGGCGCGTGCGGACATCTAGGCAGCATACACAATACGCCAACTTACGTAACACGCAACGCGCGCAGAATTACAGAACCGCGATTTCTCTATCACACCTTTCATACTATACGAAACCATGACAATACAACCGCTAGACAATTTATTGTCCACTAAAAAACGTCTAGACGTAAATAGTTAAATTCATGCGTGTTCCACGTTAACGTTTCGCCGTCGAAACGACATTCTTATCTCGATACCGACGTTCTAAATTCAAAATATAAGTGAAGCAATTGAAAAACGAACCGAAGTAAGTTCATATTACGGGCGGCTGTTCCAAATTCGAACGTATTCAAATATCGAACGAGTTGAGATGGATGACGCGACCGCTGGAACATGTCTCACCACAAATCATATTTTTTAGTTTTTTTTTTCTTTTTCACTTTACTGTACTTCTTGCTGTATTCCATACGATTATTTGAATTGCAAATACATTTTATATTATTAATCATTAGCTATTTAGTCGATCTTTTCTAAACTCGTAAAACCGCAGCGTTCCGAACCGAAACATTCAATCAACCAAAAATTTAAATAAAATATTACTCAAACTTATAAAATCATAATGTTAGACGTGGCTGGCTGGTTTCGGCGCGGCGATATGATCCCATTGATTGATGGGTGACCACGCTGCGTGTGGAGCGGTCGCGGCCGCCCTAACTGTGCTCGCGCTTTCTAACATTGACTAGGCAAAGAGGGGTCAAATTATGTTGGTAGTTATATTTTCCAAGTGTGTTGACCCCGAGTCGTGCCATAGACTAGTCTCTACAATGTTTTGAACTTAATTAAAAATGTATAAAGAATTTATTGCGTGTCAAGAACGCCCCCGTGTTTGTCGAGCAGATTTCTTATAATTACCACCAATTGATCGTGATCTAGGACAATTTTGTTGTCACTGCGCGTTAAAAAGACCAAATTGTGAATGTTTTCTTGGTATTTATCTAATTTCCTGTTAGTGTCAGATGACTGGCGTCGTCATACTGAGTCAGATCTAAAGAATAGTTTAGTGATGGGGAACCGTGTTTGCTAATAGAACTCACTAACTAAACTAAAGACAGATTTATAAAATATATTAGTAATAATATTTTTCGCAAAATTGAGTCTCCATACGCGGATTCCAAAGCCACTATAACATATTATTGAAATGAGTCTAATGTTAGATGACATGTTATTAAAATAAGACGGAAATCATGTAGATGAAACTAAAAATATCGATCAATCATCAAATTACGTAAGCAACACAAATAAGTATTGGCACCTAATATTATTTTTTTATGGCTGCCTCAAGCACTTGTTTACTTATACGCTTCCTACACGGCTCGATTATGAGACTGTGTAATAAACTACACTTCTCATCAAAAAAATCGAAACACTACCAACATTTTCTTTCTGGCGACAAATAACCAAAAAATAGGAATAATTCTTTTAAAAAAAATACATCATTTTATAGCTGGCAGTTTTGCCTTTTCAGTGGTGTATGAGAGTTCCAAATTTGAAAGTAATTTTTTGAATTTTCAACCGATATATGAAATGGAACATTATTTTGAGGCAACGCGTTTAATCGGAGTACAGTTAATTGGTGTGTAATAAACACAAAATAACGATTTATTTTAAAACTTACTGTTGGTAATTTGATTATTCGACTCTATGATATCTGTTAACAAGATTTTTTGTCACCACACAAAGATACTTCGCCCGCAGAAGCCGCCCAAATCGTGGCGTTGCTGAATTTGGGTCTTAGTCAACGTGTTGTGGCTGCAAGACTACATCTAACCCTCTCGTCTGTTCATAGAGTGTACAAACGCTACCAGGAGACTGGTTTATGCACGCGCCGCTCAGGATCTGGTAGGAATCGGGTCAGTTCTGAGCGAGATGACCGATTTATTGCAGCAGTTTCTTTGCGAAATCGACGCCTTAACGCTTTTGAACTGCAGCAACAGCTCCGTGTTGGTCGAAGGTTGACTGTGAGTGAGTCTATAATTTAACGAAGATTTAAGGAACGTGGATTGGTACCACACAAGCCAGCCAATGGGCCGAAATTAACAACAGACCATCGAAGAGCTCGCCTTCAGTTTGCACGTGAGCACTTAAATTGGTCATACCTACAATGGAGCAAGGTTCCCTTTTCTAACGAGAGTAAAATTATGCTGTATGCTAATGATGGAAGGAAGAAGGTATACAGAAGAGAGGGAGAACGTTATGCACACTGCTGCAATGAGGGAAAAGTAAGCTATGGCGGTCGTTCATGGACAGTTTTGAGGGGCATTAGTACCGACGGAAAAACAGAACTCCCTTTGGTATCTGGACCACGCCTGCCTGCAATAAACGGTCGTCGTTACATCAAATAATGTCTTGAGGCTCATGTGGTTCCCTATGCACATTTCATTGGCAAAGATTGCATATTCATTCATTATAATGACAGGGCCCATGCCGCAGGAATCGTACGAGATTATCTCAGTAAAGTCAGTATCTCCGTTATGGAGTGACCAGCAAGAAGCCCGAACATGAATTCCATAGAGCACCTTTGGGATGAACTAAAGAGACGAGTTCAAGCAGGAGATCTTGCTACAGAGACTGTTGGCCAGCTCAAAAACGCAATTCAAGAAGAATAGAATAACATTCCACAACATGAAGTCTTGACTCTCAATCAATCCATGATGAAACGTATGGAAGCAGCCCTAAGGGTCCGGGGAGGGAATACAAATTATTGAATAAATTCTACTTAAACTTTTTTTTATTTTCGTGTTTTATTTATTGCATTTCATAAAATCTCCATACGGGTTAGAAGTGACTTGTTAAACAAAACAGGAAGCATATGAAAATTTAATTTGAATTTGGAACATTAACATATGGAATTCAAAACCTTGTACTACCTACTATGAAATAACATTTTCATTTTTTTCCGAATAAAACATTTTTTTAAAATAATCCATTAAAAACATAAATTTGAGAAGTGTTTCGATTTTTTTGATGAGAAGTGTAATATTCATCAACTCGACTACTTTGAGACAAATCGTTACAACGAAGCTTATAAAGCTAATGAATAGGTCATTATTTAGGAACAGTCTACTTTAGAAAGTAATGAGTATACATACTATAATATTTTAAATAATTCGTTAACGTGTGTGAAAATACGACCGAGTCGTAATAAGTTATTCGGTCGAGATTATAACTAAAACATACGGTCGATTATTCCTAAACTAAAAAATCAATCATCCCTACTTACGAACGCATCATAAAGAATCATTCCCGTTCTATTTTCAAAACACGAATTTGAATATGAACCGAAAGCTACATTCGTTTGGAACGCTCCCCGTGTTTGTAATTCGTCCGTTTGAAAATGGAACTTGTTGTTCTTATTATGAATGCGTTATGGATGCGCAAGAGCATGCGTCTGACGGTTTAGTAACTGATGCATTAATGCTTCGAATGATCTCTTACGTTTTTTTGTTCGACGCCCGGAGATTGGTCATTACACATCTGAATATGTGTTCTCCACAAAAAGTTGGATCACGATTCGGTAAAAAGTCGAAACGAGTCTTGTGATGTAAGTAGATAGCAAACGTGCTCTTTATGTTATTAGAATTTGAAGTTTCCGGATTGATTTGAAAGTTTTTAACGGGCCGAAACTATTTGGTGGAGAGCAAATTGATTTTATTGTGTTTCTTATCAGGTTTGGTTTCTCTTAAAATCTGAGGTTTAGATCTTGTTAGTTTTACAAACAGAAAGCTTTTTACTGAACATACTGTTAACACAAAAAGTGTTGTATCTGAATCAATCAGTAAAGTACCTACCTCGATTATGAGTTTCAAAAGATCAAAATAAAGTTCATAAAGTAAGTGGGTATCAATATAAGTAACGATACTATACATATCAATTAAATATTCACAATATGATTCACAAATAGTAAGCTTTTTGAATCTAATATTAATAGTGGTGAATCTGAATCAATCAATGAAGCACGTGTTTATTAATACAATAATTACTGATGAATCTGTGCTTTTCACTGAAGTATTACTAAGTAGGGTTATATTATAACTGAATAAATCAATATTTATATTACTCATAAAACGTCCATATTCAGTCATGATTAGCAATCTAAAAACTTCTATCGAAACTGTAAATACAACTAGTGATGGATCTGAATCAATCATTGAAGCATTCAAAATATGTTGCGCCATATCGCTTGGTGCCGTCCTCACGTCCTCATAATTAAACTCCACATATTCCTTAAACACGAGAATTAACCCCAATTGAGGGACCGCTCTATTTAAATTACTCGTTACACTATTCAGCTTTCTGGAAGCATGGGACGCGTCACTAATCTATATCGCAGCTGCCAGATGTACACTTAGTCGATTTTTGTGTTGACATCATTTTCTTTATTGTTTTCTTTTTTTTTTTGTAAAAGGAACGTTTGACCTGACAGTTATAATTGATTAAGTGAAAACTAGTTTTAGTGTTGTAAAAATTAAAAATAATGTCGAAATGATAGGTCAATAGGTGTAATCTGTATCTACTATAAACGTTTTGTTGGATAATTGGATAAACATAATAAAGATATAAAATAAAATGACCACCTGTTTGAACGTTACCGAAATCTAGTTATCGAAGCTCATTTTTTTACAAGAATGTTCACTAAATGTTTCTAATAAAATCGGTAGGCGCATGATATAAAACTATATTTTTTATAAAAGTATCGCGCAATAAAAACGAACTATCTATAATGGTAATAAAAATTCCAATAACATAAAAAAAAATGTTCCAAACGTTCGCATAGCGCGAGTTAGCGAAAAATAATCATGTTATTTTACTAATAACGCGTTTTAATTTGAGTTAGAGCGGAGAAAGAAGTTCAACACCGCGTTTCCTGTTTTTTTTTAAACTCATTTTATTACTTTTTTTGTTAGCAACCGGAGTATCAAGATGCATTTCCGTTTTCGTAATGCACAACTACAATAATAATTTCGCATAAAATAAAGTCGCTATTGTGCCTTTGTGGGCTATAAAATTATCATAAGCGAAACACACAAGTAATAATCTCATATTTGAGCCCGTCCCGTCCGCCATCTTTAAAAACAATGAACGTTATTGTCTCTTCTTAATTCCATTTTTGAAAAAATAATCCATTTCGCATTTCATCGCGAGTGCCTCATTGATTACTTTTACACGAGGCAAAACGAAGCTTATAAGTTTACAAATAAAGTCCTTGTCTGCTTGTAGTATCAAAGCGCAGCTGTGTTCTTCGAATTATTTGCTTAAAGAAATCTGGATCTTATCTGAAGGTATGAAGGGTTAAAATGGTTCGCTAATTGGTTTACGGGAACCGCATATATGAAGAGCGGAAAGGCGATACTGTAAGAAAGGGATACGGAGAATGCACGATTTTGCAATGTGTCCGTTTATTATGATAATTATATGACGACAAAATCGAATTATTAAGATACAAAGTATAATAATAATATTTGTCGTATTATTTGTTACTGTTGATTTAATTCGACACGTGTTTACAGAAAAATAAAAATAAAGTGATTACCTTCATTTTATCTGTAACCGAGTAGATAAGAGAATTAATGTAGGTTTATGTGTCGATTTTTATTTATAGATACTGAATTTGCATTTTTATTGGCTGTTACATAAAATCGGCATTCGTAAAATCTTGTTAATTAATGCACATGATTTTATTATTTGTAAGTGAACGTAATATGTCCGATAATAAAAAATAAATTGATCCCGTTCATTTACGTAGAAAACTTTTGAAAAGATTTCTCTTATTTTTTTTTTACTAAAAAAGGAAAGTAGGCGGTGTCAATGCACATCACTAGCACTACTGATAAGGAATAACTCCTCCTTTATATATGAGGAGGAGTTTATAAACATTTTTTTTTATTAGAAGTGTACTATTAGAGATATTTTTATTAGAAGTCTACTGAGTATCTTTTGGCACAGCAATTTGATACGGTGCGTTAAATACGAGAAGGAGTAGGTTCACCAACTTGATGGATACGAGTAAGGTTCGAACGTAAGATTGTCTAACACTTGTCAACGCCTTCCCTTAAGCCAACCGGGCAGCCGTAGCTATTGTACGTTGTCACTTCACTTTTAAAATAGCTATTCTCATTTTGTAAACAGACTTTATAAGTTTGTTAAACATATGGTACCTACCTCACTAATTTTAAACAAACAAGCCATTCAATTCTAATTTAACAGCCGCATCGAACCTTAAACCTTAATAGAAATCCAGGGAAAACATAAAAAACATATAAAAAACTATATTATTACCATTTCAGTATCAAATTAGATGTGATCAATAAATAAATTGCCTATTTGCAACCTTAAGCGGTTAATATAACCCTTAAATGGTCGTTACTTGACGTGACAGACAGACAGACAGTCGGTAAAGTACTTAGACGTAAAACTTGACTACTTTAGTTGTATATATTATGGCGGCCATAGAAATATTACTACGTTCTACAAAAAATATAGTATTATTTTTATTTAGTGATCGATTTCTCGACAAAACATAGTACCTAAGTACCCAATTAGTGTTCGTTTCATTGTACACTATGAAGTAAGTACAAATAAAAAGAACAATCTATTAAAATGTTTTAATGGATCGTTCCTAAGAATCTTGTTAGAAAGAAAATTGACTTATTAGACTTTCCGTTCTCTGTTTTTCTCAAAGTTAAAGTATTATGAATTTATTATATTTATTTTAAACTATTTTCTTTCTACTTTTCACCATATTATTTTGACGTGTGATCTAAATTGCATGCACTCGATGTTCCGTAGTTTTATCAAGCAAAGAAAACTGAACTTTTAAAAACATTAGGTACCTACTGTTAAAAAAATTAATGAGAAACTCTTTCTCCACGATAATAAATGCTTTATTTGGTTAACCCTAATTTCCTGCTTTATATAATGCCAATTTAAAACTAACTTTAACTTAATGTCAAATACTTTAACATCTTTGATATAATCTTACACATTTGATAAAATTGAAAATTTCTTATTTCTTTTGTTCAGTAGGTACATAAGTACTTTTTCAAATTTCAGTATACAATGTCATCATTTAGGACGACGATGATTTTTGTTTATAAATGTGTGTAATTTCGTTTTATCCTAAGTATATTATTATGGCACGCTTACACTATGTCGGTCGCCGAATGCGTCGACCGCATTTAGCAACCGAAAGCGTTTCCTTTAGAATAGAACAGAATAGATCTTTAATTCATGTCAACCAAATTCTGGCATTTGTGAAATTTCGAAACTCTAGGTGCGCGGTTCCAAATAGTAGATCCTATGGAGAAGAACCGGAACGGAACTGCATGGAAACTCTTCTAAAATAATGGTTATTACAATCTTGACTAATAAAATGTTGGGGTTCGGTTGTGTGTTCGGTTTGTGACCGGAACTGACAACAATTTACACCAGTCGATCACCACAAACGGGCTGGGATCGAATACGGCTAAACCGAATAATGTAAACGGGCCATAACCGTCCGCTTCCAGTCTTAGACGCAACTGAATAATCAGTATTTTCCACGGAGCTACTGACGGCTGACCTTCGCCCCATAGCAAGTGGGAATAGGTACTTAGAATAATTCATCTAACCGGTAGACGGAATATTTAAGGTTCATACTACCCTCAATAGCCTTTGCCGGATTTCCTATCCAGAGATAATATAAATTTGATGTAAGCTCCACATACAATACAAGTAAAAGACAAACTATCTCTATCACGAAAACTTCCGATAGATCTTGTTAAGACAGCTGGGACTAGTGTTTGGTGCTGCAATTTCAATTCAATTCAATTTCAATTCATTTATTTAATTCAGATAGAAATCCATAACAATCCATAAAATTAATTGAGACAAAATAATACAAAAATAAAAGTAATAATAAAATAAAATAAAATAAATCTCATTAAATAAAAATTAACTTATATAAAATTAATATGATAATTAAACTTATGATCCCACTTGTACAAACAGTTGATTAATATTGATAGTTTTAGCATTGGCTGGCGCTTTTCCTAATGACGAACTTATTAGACTAATATAAGACTGACTAACAGACATTAAAACCTTTTAGTATAATTTATGAACGTGAATTTAACAAAAATGCCTGTTTTTTCTTTTTATAGTTTCAAATAATGTTTCAAACTTATTGGTTAGAAAGGTAGTTTTTTATTTTGTCGTTGCACAATCAGAGCTTTTTCTATTAGGAATGAAACTTTGAATTACGAACGCGTATGAATAAAAGGTTGAATTAAAATCGAACCCAATCACTCACACAACAACCCAAGTAACACATAAGCAAGATAACAGTGCACATTTAGAACATTTTACAGTTCAATGATGAATATAGTTTGTATAAGAGCTTTGGGAATAGCCAAATGCTGAATTAGGTTGAGTTCTGGCTTAAAGCTGAAAAACAGCTCCGTCGGTAGCATTTAGCTGAATAACCATAATCTGTATTGCTATTATTAAAGCAGTACTAAGCTAGTAGCGTTTGAAACAGCTAATTGCTGAATAAAGTATCACCTTCTGAATAATATTGTTACATAATTCTATTATATAGCTTGATACTGAATAATTGTTTTTATTTTATCTTTAAACTGAATAAGATTCTATGTTTTACTAATTATTCAGCTGCTGAATAAAGAATATCATTTATGTTTTTATTAAGCTTTTTTCAGTATAATAGAGAGTTTCAAACTAACTTATTCAAATTAAAGACCATATTTGTATTGTTATAGCGCCCATAGCTTAATACCAGCTTAATTAAAATAAAGCCGGGCGGGAAAACTCCACATTATAAAAGGTTTTCGTCGTTCGATTAGAGAACCCTAAAAATCTGAGTAATGTAGAAATGTGATCAACTATATAATTGTTATTCAGAAGTTAGTGTAATGAGACTACTGTTTTTCAAGTTATAGCTTAGTAACAAGACATGTGTGCAATTTTATTCACCATTATTAAGCAAAACAATCGATCGCCATTAAAAATCTTTGTAACCTAACTTACAAGGAATTTACGAGATCACCAAAACGCTTAATCTTACAACTACAACATTTTCAACTCGATTCATGTTATTTTGTTGGATTAAAATTGCTAGTATTAGCTATTTCGTTACAAGTACTTTTGTCAGACCTAGTATGTATGTATGAAAATACTATTTAGTATCTGTTATCTTGATTATTCACGCGGCGCGTCATAAGTAATGAAAAAATAACATACTATTCACGACAAAATTACTTGCGCACTAAAAATAAACATATAGCAGACCTAACTTGTAAATTAAAATTTACCATTTTATAAGTTCATACCATATTGTCAAATCAACATGTAAATTCGACATCGACATTAAAATATTTAATCCAGTTGAATTCTTTTCACAATTTGTATGAATATTGTTTGCAAAAATGTAAACAATAATTTAAATGCTTAATAAATTCTGAATGCAATAAACAATTCGACTAAGCTGAATAATTCAGTTGTAAGAGCTTAATAAAAACAATGTGAGCTGTTAATCAAAAGATATTAAGCTAACTGAAACGTTATTAAGCTCTTACTCAGATGTTGCTCAGATGTTATTCAGCGTTAAGCATTCAAAATTGGGGCCCTTTTTGCTTGAATAACATCTGAATAGACGGTACTCAGACGTTATTCAGCTTAGTATTCAGCTTATGCTCTTGATGATGCTCTTACTCAATCTTTATTCAGCATGTCTGTGTTACTTGGGAATCGCATATTTCAAAATTCACATTCCAATTTCGAATGGTCGCGTCGGAACTTTTTGAAAATCGAAAACTGTTTTATCGATATCGTTTAAGCGTTCGATATTTGAATGAATCACGTGACGTGAGTCAGGTCCATTGTTCCTACACAATACTTACGTCCACTCCGAGTAAATTAGGAAATGTGTTTTTTATTGGAAAGCCACTCGGAATTACAATGGGGGGTAATATATGACACACGTACACGTTTCCAGTAAGCGCCGTGATAGTATTCGAACATTATCGAAGTAGCGTCTCTATGGCGGCTCATTTATGACTTTTTATGAGAACTTTATGAGTGTTGCCCACTTCAAATGTTAATTAATTAACTATTTCGACGATGAATACGCAAACGTTCGGTTCAGTTGAAATTCATAACATAATTTTAGATGTTAAATTGTTTGTTGACTAAAATTAACATAATTATAACTTCCTCTTACATTTACAAGTTGTTTATCTTGCGTAAACTCAAACATTTCCCGTTTTGCATTGTTTTACTCAGAAGTTAAAGAAAAAAATATCTTTTATTTATATAACAATCACGTTCGGCTCACATTGATTGTGCCCGAGGCGCGTGAGTCGTGACGTCACCTCCGCCGCCTGATAAGGGCCACTTCCGGTCGAAATCCTGACCGATGGGTGAATGAATGACTGACCGAATGAACGGAACGAACGACCTTATCCAACGTTTTGAGGACGAATTTTTCTCATAAGACAGTTTTGGGGGCGGGCATTATTTGTAATGCAACCAACGATGGCGATGTGTCGCATAAAATAATAATTTAATTCATAATTTATGATTTGTCAACCATATATCTAGCGGGCACTGGATATTAATTCATATAGACATATAGGGTTAAAATAATTATGACTGATACAAGCGAGTTGTGACATATTTCGTTAATATATGCCGTGTGTACTCTTAATTGCTGACAAAATGGAATTATATATGACTACAATTTCTGAACGAACAGGTAATAAAGTTTCAACGAAGTGTCATACTGTGCGTTGACAAAACAGACATGAACAATAAACTTCAATGTGAAATGTGAGTTTTCTTTATAGACATCATAGACTTGTTGTCCTATGTCTATGATAGACATAGAATAGTTATAAGTCTATGGTTTTCTTCAAATAATATTGACGTGTCAATGTTTCAGACGGTGCAACACTAGGTAATGAATGACATCTATAATTATGTAATTAAAAAGGCTTGCACTTGCATATTACCGAATTATCAAGCCTAAAGTTGGGCTTCCACTGGCAGCGGAGCGGACGGTAAACATCATAGCAGTGCTTCCACCAACAAAGAGTCAGCAGAGAGGACTGAACAAGTGAAAATAGTTAATAACGAACTCGTTCTTCATTTCTCTTTGGCAGTGGAAGGCAATTGTCAAAACTCTTTCTTAATGGAAGGTAAAATCTATTTTAGCTAGTTGGGGTCCGTTCCGTCCAGCTATTACTTGCTCATTACTCTTTCGCAGTGGAAGCCCGGCTTTAAGAAAGAGTTTTGACAATTACGTTCCACTGTAAAAGACAAATGAAGAACGAGTTCGTTATTATCCATTTTTACTCGTTCAGTCCTTTCCGCTAGGCTCTTTGTTGGTGGAAGCACTTCTATACAGTTTACAGTTGCGAGTTAAACGGAGTCTGTACGGAGCCCGTTCCGCTGCCAGTGGAAGCTCGGCTTAAATGCAGAAGGAATGCCAAAGAAAAGTAATCGTACTGTTAAAATTATTCAGATGTTTTCATGTCCAGTCAGCACGAGTTATTTGCCACATGGGAAAGCTCGTGCTGTTGTGTGACCAAGGAGTGGCTAGCCAGTCAGCAGTGGTGGTATCGAGGGTGACTACTCAGGGTGCGCCAGGTGATCTCATGTTTCGTCACTTGGGGATGCTAGTTCCTTACACCCCTTCTTTCCGTAACTCCCTTTCTTTCCGTAACTGTCTTAATAAGATATTATGCTAAGAAGGTGAGCAGTAAGCTTCCTGCTCGGCTAAGTCAATCACCGATCCGTTAGGCAAGGGTGGTGATTCTAGTAATTACTCGTAAAGACCGTGTATTGTAGCGATCTATGAGATGCCCTAAGTTCGGCATTGAATTTTTACGGGCTGATAAAATAGATTAGAAACTTTCTAAGCTCTATAATTTCTCCTGTTTCGTGACAACCTGACTCCTGGTACTGAATGTATGTTTGTAAACTGTACGTTTACAAACATACATTCAGTACCGGAACAACGATCTGAAAGTAAATTATATAAATGTTCCGTGTGGGAATTGAACCCGCGACATGCAGCGCAGTAAGCTAATCGTTTAGCCACTTTGCCAACCGTGTCGTCGAATGTCTCTAACATAGACATAGCTTTAGATCTTAATTTTGTTAATATTAGACTCTTTGCTTCATGTTTGTTCCATTTCAAGTTGATATTGTATTTAAAAATTTCAATAGCCAAACAATTAATATCTTTTTCGTACCACTTGCTCAAAAAAGTGACATTCTATGCCACAAAAAGCGAACATAACAATAGTCATTTTTAATCTGTTAAAAACAGGGAAAGAAAATTGTACTAAATTTCATTCATCCTCTAGGGGGAGAATGTGATTTAAATTTGGAATACTTACCGAAAATACTGAACTACATCTGTGTTTACCCCATTGAGTTTGTATAATTATAAAGCATTATACATCATTTTGAAAAAGGAATACGCATTTTTAGAACTCTAACTTATTTATAAAAATAAATTGAAATAAACTTAACGTTTATGTATTTGAAGAAAACAAAAACGCGGCAAATTCCTAGACTAATATTTTTTTGTCGGAAAAGCAAAGGCATCAAGCTCATACGGCCTCGTCGGTTTTCGAAATTTTATTTAATAATCATAACTGCATAATAAATGCGTTTTAATTGTCATTATTTTTAATAAATGCTTATCTCATATTATTATTGTGTTAATTTTTTCGCAAATGGTACGAAAAGTAGAGTATTTTCCTCAGTGATAAAGCTGTCTTAGTCTTGGGTGAACTTAAATTCCTCGCTACACTCAGGACTCGTCTTAAATCCCTCGCTTCGCTCGTGATTTAAGTTTTTAACACCCTCGCTACGCTCGGGAGTAAACCTCGAGTCCTTCGTTACGCTCGCGATTTAAATCGTCACCCGCGACAGAAGACACTGCTTTATCCCCTTGGTTAATAATCTACTATTTAACCCCCGACAAAAAAGAGGGGTGTTATAAGTTTGTAGTGTGTATCTGTGTATTTGTGTATCTGTCTGTGGCATCGTAGCTCCAAAACGGATGGATCGAATTCAATGCAGTTTTTTAATCGAAATCTAGTTTAATCCAGTATCATCTTAGTTATGTTTCATGAAAATCTGTTCAGTCGTTCAAAAGTTACAGCTCTTTTTCTAGTTGGAGTCGTGGGTTTTTGACGGTTAGGTTATTTAATTCCTCTAAGGTGGTAAACATGGATACAGCCTGCCTGATGGTAAGCGGTTACCGTAGCCTATGGACGGTTGCAACACCAGGGGCAACAATCGCGTGTTGCCGAGACTGTAATAGTAGATTATTAACCAAGGGGATAAAGCAGTGTCTTCTGTCGCGGGTGACGATTTAAATCGCGAGCGTAACGAAGGACTCGAGGTTTACTCCCGAGCGTAGCGAGGGTGTTAAAAACTTAAATCACGAGCGAAGCGAGGGATTTAAGACGAGTCCTGAGTGTAGCGAGGGATTTAAGTTCACCCAAGACTAAGACAGCTTTATCACTGAGGAAAATACTCTACTTTTCGTACCATTTGCGAAAAAATTAACACAATAATAATATGAGTTAAGCATTTATTAAAAATAATGACAATTAAAAGTAAAAGTTAACATTCGAAACATTGGTCCAATTATCTCATACGGCCTCGTCGGTTTTCGTAATTTTATTTAATAATCATAACTGCATAATAAATAATGCGTATTCCTTTTTCAAAAAGATGTATAATGCTTTATATACAAACTCAATGGTGTAAACACAGATGTAGTTCAGTATCGGTAAGTATTCCAAATTTAAATCACATTCTCCCCCTAGAGGATGAATGAAATTCAGTCTTAGATTATATAAACCTCAAGATCAAGTGACACGCACACATCGTTAGTGTGAGAGGATGGCGAACTTATACATTAGTCAGTAGAAAGAGCGAGAAAGACTATAATGAACGCCGTTTAACCACTTTTTTGATATGAGCACATTTGTCATTTAGACATTTTGCAACCAAAATTGACGTCGGGTTGTTGTTATTCTATCAAAAGTTATTAATTAATTAATTTTAACAGCCTGAATTACTTGTTGTGGGTGTTCTTCTGATAGTGTAATCATAATTTGATATTATCAATGTGAACATGGTGGTCTGCAGTGTCCTTGGATGCAAAAACCGAACAAAAAGTGCTGCCGGTAATGTTACGTTTCACAGGTACGTTTTACTGCAATTATATGCTAAAATTGCTTTGTTTGTGATTAGGTGAATATCCGTTATACACATAAAAATAATAATACAATTCAAATAAGTCGATATTATCAATTAATAAGAATTTATAGGTAATAATTGATTCCATAACCTCTAAATCAATAGTCATTCAGTGTGCTCAGTTTATGGCCTTTGAAATACCCAAAAATACGGGAAATCTGAATTGACTTTCGAATTTTCTATTAAATAAAAACCTATGAACCTTAGTCAGAAATGTTAACAAAATTCAGTCGTTTTTCAATTTTATAGATTATTTTCCTTTTAAATCGATTTTATCCCGGTCATGAAAAATATATCTGTGAAGCAAGTAAACGCTCCACATGCGATTAACTGTGTATTCAGTAATAAGATAAACAATTAGATTATCTTCAAGAATAAAATGAAATTTTATTCAGTACATATTTCAAACTTGACAGACAAAAAATAACAAGAACAGTAACTCATAGTAACTAGGTCTAAAAGACAATCATAGACAAATACTATCTTTTACAAAAGAGGCAAGGTTGGTATGTCTCTTAACAATATCTTATGCAAAAACTTAATTGTCTATACTTTCAACAGCTCTCCAATGGATCCTGCAGTTGGGCCCAGCAGCGCCATGTCGTCTGCGTAGTTAAAGCTGTTAATACAAACACCACCAACCCGATATCGAACACTCATGCTGCTAAGATCGACTATGAGGTCATTAACATATAGGTTGAAGAGCCTGGAAGAGTAAAAAGTAAAAACTGACTTCAGAAACTAAAAAGTATAAAATAATTTTCTTAAAATACTTATCAGCTTCTGAAGTCAGTGCCACTATCAAGCTAGCTGCATTGAAGAATTTTAAAGGCCCCGACTTCAGAAGCTGATAAGTTTTTTAAGAAAATTATTTTACACTTTTTAGTTTCTGAAGTCAGTTTTTACTTTTTTTTTAAGTTTATAATGCATAAAATTGATGAATATTAAAAAATGAACTATTCGATACATCTCAGTTTTATTTATGGGAAAATAGGGTTCAATCTGGTAACATTCACACACACATGCACAAATTAAACACCGATATAAAACTGGTTACATTGTCACTTCATCTAGGGGTTTACATAATCTAAGAATTCAGTACAATTTTCTTTCCCTGTTTTTAACAGATTAAAAATGACTATTGTTATGTTCGCTTTTTGTGGCATAGAATGTCACTTTTTTGAGCAAGTGGTACGAAAAATTCTTTTATCTCCCTTTTTGAAGAACCCTGTGCCATAGTCTCTTGGGAAAACCCTGGTAGGGAGCTGATTCCACAACCTGAGCACTTGTGGGAGGAGATTCTTTTGAAGCCGTACGGTACGGGAACAGTGTGGCTCATGCAGATGAACTCCCCGCCGATGGTGAGAAGTGCGATGTTAAAAAGTAGTATTTATGTGTATAAAACTCATTAGAGTCAACAAATACTCGATCAATTTGCACTATTTCAATTCTAAGTATACATGAACGCGAATTATTATAAAAACAAACATAACAAATACAGTTTTGGATTTTCCTTATTCTAAAATGGTGGATTTCCGAGAATTGTCGCAAAAACAGTGGAATTTTAATAAAAACTAATAAGGCGTTGCTGATATTTAGTAACGGGTTCCGTAGAAAAAATCTTATTCGAATCTGTTTGGTGTGACAAAGTCGTACAACAATTTAGTGCAATAATTTCAATAGTTTTACCCTATTTGCTGAAAAGGGTCAAAACATATTTTTAGGAGATGTGCCTAGCAGCCTGGAAGAGATTGTTATTGAATAATCTACTTGTAAAACCCTGGTTTTAAGATAGCCCCGTCTCTTTTTGATAAATGACGTTAGAAAGTGACGGATATATTCAAAACCTAGGTTTTACTGGACTTGCTTTAAAATCTTTTGTAATAAGGGTGAATGAGTTTTCATTTGTAATAAGTAGGTAAGTAGACGACACGGTTGCCGCAGTGACTAAGCGATTAGCTTTCTGCGCTACGTGCCGGGAGTTCGATCCCCGCACGGAACAAATGTTTGGATGACCTACAGATAGTTGTTCCGGGTCTGGGTGTGTGTGCATGTGACATGTCCGTTTGTAAACTGTACCCTCGATACAGGAGAAATACTAGTGAGGGGCAACGTAAAAAAAAAAACAGAAGCAAGCAAGTATTATTTTGTAATATTGTTTAATTAAAACATCAAGAAAATCATAACGTTTCATAAAGAGATATAACCTCGTCAATCCAAAAAATCTGAAGTTATATTTTCTAAAACTGATGAAGATATTTTCTTCGAACAAATCTAAAAGTCTCGTGTTGTTGTGAACTACATACAATGTTTCTTTCAACAAATTAAGTGCTTGCCAAATGCAATCATTGTAGCTTGCCAATATAATCTTTCAACTTTTGGTTTTAGACTATTGGATCTGAATTCTTTTTGTCTGTACCTATTTTTCTCAAATGTATATTAACAAGCTATGCCCTACACCCCCACTACCCTCTCTCTCTCTGCTGCTATAGGTACCCTCACGTAGTTTTTTTTTTTCATACTTACTTTGAACCCTCATTTCACCCCTTTAAGGGTTGAAATTTGAGAAATCCTACATACTATAAGGGATTGACCTTTAAACACGTGAGGTTTGAACATAGGGGGAGGGGGTAAAATAATATTACGATTGATCACGATGGGGGGAGGAAGACAAGCAGGTGTATTGTTCGTGCGACTACATCAAATCCCTAGCCATCTAGTGAATTTGTAAAAAGCAACATACTTGCAAACTGGCAAAACTTGATGTCTGCCTGAAAACTTTGGCATATCGTCGTCGATATGCCAAAGTTAATGAACGTTACCGTTAAAGTTAGTGCCGCTTAACTCAATAACTCAAAATTGACTTTTCCCATCTGTAAGTACCTGATTGTGAATGGCAATTAAGAAACACGAAAACACAAGTTTGTTTTTTTTAGTACATATGCGGTATATTTATCAATGTTCGTAGCGGCATGAGACTATCAATGACGATATATAGTTAAAAGCTTCAAGTGCAGTAATGCTAAATTTTATTATTATTATAGTTTTCAGAATCTGATTTTATAATATTTTTTTCAGTAATAAACCAATTCTAAAAATATCTTAAGATATTTGAAGATGTTTTTCAATAAAAAAATACACGTGATGTTGGGAGGGGGGGAGGGTGAATAAGTTGCCTAAATATCCTCAAGTGGTTAAAGGACGACCCCTAAGGAACCTATCTGCTTAACAAATTACCTAAGCTTTATATTTCCTGAGATTTCGTGATTAGTGTGTGTATATAATTTCGCTTACATAAAACAGGACGGATCTCTATAAATCCATTATTACTTGTTATTTAGGAGTTACATAATTATATTTTACTTATGTATCAATTTGACGCTTTGCAAATAAATATTAACATATGAAGCGATTTGTTTGTACTTAAATTATAATGTTTTACCTTGACCACGATGATGGCGGTTTTTAAAATATAAGAATCGTGATGATAAAGTAAGAATTAGTGAACATAATATTATTAATTAATGTTATGATAAAATATATCTACTTATTTCGGTATTTAAAACTAATTATGAATTAATCAAAATAAATTACATTCAAAAACTGCATTATAACTGAACTTATAATGGCTAATTTGTGACTAGTAGTTGACCCGTGACATTTTACAAATATTCATAGTCCGGCGCAAATGAATAATCTTTTCAAAAGTGGTTTTAATTTATGAATTATTATGAATAATAAAGAATAATATTAATAAGATAAATAATATAAAATATAAACAAAAAGTTTAAAAATGGCAACAAAAGGTTCAAGTTTTTGCCGTCGTTTGTGTTACTGTAAATGCAATTAAAATTACTAGTGGTCGCCTAGAGGTCGAAATTCGACCGTAATTTTAGCTTTCTGCACTCCTTCTTCATATAAACTTTAACTAGGTATGCCAAATCCCACACTCCTCCGTGCGCGCAATATGCTTAAAAAGGGGTACAAAGTTTACCCTTCATATTTTATTTCATTATAAAAAATATATTACCTAATTATATTTATAGAAACTATACCTAGAACGTCCAGTCAAAATGTTTGACCGCATCTTGTTTATATCGAATTAAGTAGTTTATTTGTTGTGATTTATATGTTTTTAGACAATCAATTATCAAAAATCATTAACTTGATATACGACTATCAACATAATTATTTTGATTTGTTTGAAATCTTGAAGCTTGAACTTTAAACTTTTTTCAAATTAACCTTTTTGTGTTTATAAATAGGCTTTTTTTTGACATGACGGCTGAGGCTCTTTCATGGGAATTGGTCAGCACGGTTGGTAACGAAGTTGACTGCTCAGAGTGCGCCGGAGTTCCTACTTAGGTATGTATAGTCACTCGGGACTTAGAAGACTCTTTCCTCGTGTTTCCCGTTTAGAAATTACTTTATTACCTTTTTAGCTACTATAAAATAACAATACCTTCGCAATCACAGGTATTTTTAACGCCTGACAAAAAAGAGGGGTATTATAATTATTGTACTGGATTGAATTAGCAAAGAATTCTCGACATAACTATTCATAAACCTTTTATAGCTCACATCACTTTAGTGATTACCTTTATTTGGTTGAATTGAAGTTAGCGGATCTTTTATACATCATTTTTAACCCCCGACAAAAAAGAGGGGTGTTATAAGTTTGTAGTGTGTATCTGTGCATCTGTCTGTGGGATTGTAGCTCCAAAACGGATGGAACGATTTCAATGTTGTTTTATTAATTGAAATCAAGTTTAATCGGGTATCATCTTAGCTATGTTTCATGAAAATCTGTTCAGCCGTTCATAAGTTACAGCTCTTTTTCTAGTTGGAGTCGGGTGTCCGTATGGATTGAGGAGCCACATGTGATTTTTAAACGCGAATACTATCTTTATTTAGTAGGATATGAGCCGATTTTGTAGACCCAATCCTGGAATTTGTAGGAAAACCCTTAAAAAGTTACATGACGTTAAAGGTGGCTCCTCAATCCAGACGTTTGAACGGAGTAGCCACTATAGAACTCGAAAAGTAGACGATGGATGTTTTTGAAAATTATGTAGGATTTAGTAGGCATTATGTACAATATGTACGAACAATTTGAGTTTTGTAGTTCTTAATTTGACATAACTACAATACTTTGATTGTGGCTCCTCAATCTAAACGTTGGCCTATTCATGCAATGCGTTGTTTTTCATAAACTAAGCGGCTAATCAAAACATATTTTTAGTATCATTTAGTAGTACATTTATCCTAATTTGTAGTATAAAAATACGATCGTAAAACGATTTAAATTTGGTTATAAAACACATTTTATGTGGCTCCTCAATCCTGACGTTTCTTTATGAAAAGATGTCCATAACTGCCAAAGCTGTTTATGGAATCGAAAAACAATAACACGGGCATTTAGTAGAAATTTCTACTAAATATACGTGCAATCCTACATTGTATATAATCAGTATTTCTAAAGATATCAATTATTTGAAAATTCCTTAGCAATTTGGTGTGTAGGGTGACCATAAATAACTCAAACCAGGATAATAAAAGGAATTTTAATTGCAGCTACTTAAATTATTCGTGATATACCTATTCAAAGACCTATATATACTTACACAACCATCGTTATAATATAATAAATTAATAAGAAGTTCCAGTAAAATAAATAAGTAACAAAAAATTCACATAAAGCGCGCCATGTATTTTTTCATATTTTTTTTTATTCTATCGAGCATCTGTTTCTATGGCATATAGCCAAAAAAATATTAATACCTCTTTACACATTGAAATTGCTTACGTAAACGTATCTAACAAAATCTCTTTCCGTATATAGAAATATCAAATAACATGACAAATAGGGATTTTCATAGGAAATTGCCGGTGTGATAATGATGGAATCCAATAAAATTTCATTATTTTATTTTACGATTTCATTTTTCGCGCGCCCTGTCTATTGGTGGTTGCGTTAGCTATGCGCGCGCAGGTGGAAGGAGAGGCAACGGCGATACCATCAAACAGCCTAATATTAGAAGTTAATAAACGGAATACGTTTTTCTTTATGTTAATTGTAGAAATTTATGTTAATTTGTTGACAAAAATAAATAATTTAATGCAATGAGATGTTTATATAACATATTTTAATAGACGCTTAACGCTTGGCGCGTTTGCTTCCTTATTTTGATAGATGTTTTTTTTTGTGATTTTATTGGATTTTATCATTATCACACCGGCAATTTCTTATGAAAATCCTTATTTGTCATGTTATTTGATATTTCTTTTCTATATACGGAAAGAGATTTTGTTAGATACGTTTACGTAAGCAATTTCAATGTGTAAAGAGGTATTAATACTTTTCTGGCTGTATGCCATGTAGAAACAGAAGCTCGATAGAATTAAAAAAAAAATACATGGCGCGCTTTATGTGAATTTTTTGTTACATATTTATTTTACTGGAACTTCTTATTAATTTATTAATAACGACGGTTGTGTAAGTATAATTATAGGTCTTTGAATAGGTATATCACGAATAATTTATGTAGCTGCAATTAAAATTCCTTTTATTATCCTGGTTTGAGTTATTTATGGTCACCCTACACACCAAATTGCTAAGGAATTTTCAAATAATTTATATCTTTAGAAATACTGATTATGTACAAAGTAAGATTGCACGTATATTTAGTAGAATTTTCTACTAAATGGCCATGTTATTGTTTTTCGATTCCATTAACAGCTTTAGGAGTTACGTACATATTTTCATAAAGAAACGTCAGGATTGAGGAGCCACATAAAATGTGTTTTATAACCAAATTTAAATCGTTTTACGATCGTATTTTTATACTACAAATTAGGATAAATGTACTACTAAATGATACTAAAAATATGTTTTGATTAGCCGCTTAGTTTATGAAAAACAACGCATTGCATGAATAGGCCAACGTTTAGATTGAGGAGCCACAATCAAAGTATTGTAGTTATGTCAAATTAAGAACTACAAAACTCAAATTTTTCGTACATATTTGTACATAATGCCTACTAAATCCTACATAATTTTCAAAAACATCCATCGTCTACTTTTCGAGTTCTATAGTGGCTACTCAGTTCAAACGTCTGGATTGAGGAGCCACCTTTAACGTCATGTAACTTTTTAAGGGGTTTCCTACAAATTCCAGGATTGGGTCTACAAAATCGGCTCATATCCTACTAAATAAAGATAGTATTCGCGTTTAAAAATCACATGTGGCTCCTCAATCCATACGGACACGGAGTCGGGGGTTTTTGACGGTTAGATTATTTTACTTTTTTCTTTTAAAATCTATGATAGTTGTTATAGGCAGTCAGAAGCCCGCGTCAGACAACTAATGGTGTTGGTATCTCCAGTAATTGTGTTGCGGAGGTCAGTAGGTCCGAGTAAAACATAGATATTTAGCTGCATTTAGTCCGACTGTGGGACTTGTAGCTACGTGGCTATCGTGCATATCGGTTGATCGAGGTTAAGCAGCGCTTGCTGCGGTCAATCATTAGATCGGTGACCGTTCTTCACATATCGAGTATCCTCCATGCTTAAGAAAGCACGTTGAACAAGTTGGTCTCAGTCGTCATAGGAACACTTGTGACAGTCGTTACGGGCAGTCAGCAGTCCAAAAAGTTTGACAGCTGTAACTGTAGGGTCAATACCTAATTAAGTAATTAAATTACTGAGATATACCAATGTATCTCTCAGTAATTAAGTGGTGGTGGATGGTTTCTTTAGAAATAAACGGTACCTTTGTCAACTTAACGTTAGTAGGTTACTCCATACTAAAAATTATATCTATTAATGCATGTGCCGCCTCGATACCTCCATTGCTAACTGTCTATCCACTAGGGCATAGCATTTCCCATGTGATAAACCATAAAGATGTTAATTATAATCCTAAATATCTATAACATTTAACTAATAACCGTAGAAATTCAAAGTTAATTAAAAAAATGCCGAACAAACAAAACTTTTGGCGATGCGACCTTGTCGTTTCTTTGAATGTACCAAAAGTTTCTGATATTAACGATTCTAATACAGATATACATTACGACCTTGTACTTTATATATGTAATTATCTATCGATATCTTGCTGGCAGTAATTAGTATCGAGCGTTTATCTAATTACTTTATCAACTAAGTTAAGTATCTACATACTTTAAAATATACAACCTTTAAGTTATCCTACAAAATTTTAAATTATTGTTCAGCAGAAATATACAAGATTTTTTTTTATGTAGTACGCATGCAGAGTGATTCAGTGTCTGTTCCCAAATGCAATCGCAGGAGGAAAATTCGCTCCAAAACTAATAAAAAATTAATTTTGTATGGCTTGCGCTAGTGAATATTATGCTTGTCCACTATACTAAGTCGAATTTTCGTTTTGTTTTAAAGTGTATCCCACTGCGGTTGCATTTAGGAACAGACACTGAATGATTCTACAAATTATGCGCACTACATAAAAAAAATCTTGTTTATTACATTAATAACTATTAGACTACATAATAATAATTCTAATATATTAACAAAATAAACAGTTTACAATATAAAGAGACTACAGTATAGGTTTCTTCAAAACGAGAGTTAAAAGATTGTTACAGGGTTGGCAACACGCTATGCCCTTGGTGTTGCAAGCGTCCATAGGTTATGGTAACCGCTTACCATCAGGCGGGCCGTATGCTTGTATGCCATACTAAAGGTATAAAAAAACACCCTGTGCACTTACGCATCAAAACATTCCTCCACATCGCTGTCAACCGCTAAAATGCCAGACTGGCAGCATTGCCACGCTGAATGGCAATATTAATTCGTCGGCCCAAGAAGAGGATAGTCCTTTTTCTTTAAGTTATTTTAAAGTTACAATTATTCAGTCTAATGAACATGAGCTATGTAAAGTTACATGAATTTTAAAAGAGCAAAAGAATAACTATGCCTCCATGGGAAAAAGCCTAATATTAATCTAGTACTATTTCAAAAAGAAACTGCTGAAATAAAGTAACATTGTGTTGTAGAAAAGATTACGACGGAAAAGTTCGGAACGTTGGGAAAACACACAAAGTTTAAAAAATAAACGATGAATTTATTCGTAGTAGTTTCATAACTATGCTTGACTGTCAACTTGAGAGTTTTATGATTATAAAGCATATAGATTTTGTCAAAAATGTAGTGAATTGCCAAGTACAGTTCACACTTTTCATAGACAACGTTTTAAATATTATTCTAATAAATGTGTTTATTAAATATTTTTATCAATTTCATTATAACCGCAATCTATCAACTGAAAATATTTGTAAACTTTATCCATAATTTGAGCTTTAAACTTTTTACAGGACTTTAAAAAGCTTTGTAAGTGTCGTAGCATTTTGCGTAGCTCCTCGTCCGGACTTTATCTTGTAACTACAGCATTGTTAAACTATGATTTTAACATTGTAGATAATATTATAACACCTTTAACTATATTTATCATCTTCGTCATCAACCCGTTAACATCTACTGCTGGAATTAGGCCTCCCAATAACCATCATAGGTGATAATGATTGCCGTAATCAACACCCTTATCCGAGGATTGATGATCGTGGTATTTTGCCACTGCTGCTCATCTACTTGACATTATTATCGCATAGCTCTATTATTAATAATAATAAGATTAAATAAAAATATTTAGAATAGTTATTTAAAATGACGATAAGTAGCTATCATTTGCGCAAGGAGTTAGATATGTTTTTTTAAGGGTAAACTTTTTAAAAGAAGTTAAAGCTTTCTTCATCTGTGAAAGAAAACATTGTGAGGAAACCTGCACACCTGAGAGGACCTCATAAAGTTCTCGATGGTGTGTGTAGTCCACCAACACGTATCAGGACAGTGATGGACTAAGGCCTAACCCTTCTCATTATGAGAAGAGGCCCGTGCCCAGCGTGGGACAGTAATGGGCTGGATTTATTTTTATTCTATTTTATAAAGCTTTCTAAGCTTCGTTACAGTTAGTTCAAGGCTTTCTACCTACCTTTCAATCACTCTAGCGTAAAGATACACTATAATTTTCTTTACCTTTTAGCTCTACTGTATTTTCGTAGACAAAACATTTAGCTAACAAACTTTTAAATTCAATAAAGTTTATCTATACATAATATATTAATACGTGAAGAGAAAACTTTGGACCCCTTTTTAAACTTATTATCTACGCGCACGGAAGAGTGTGAGATTTGACATAGATAAAGTTTATAATGAGAAGGAGTGCAGAAAGCTAAAATTACGATCGAATTTCGACCACTGGGCGACCAATAGTAATTATAAAACCTAAAAGTTATAACCCATTATTTCTTATTACCAACAAGTTATTAGTAATCACCTAATAATTATCTATCGGATACTAAATTAGAAATCTAATGCTTAACAGTTTCAATTACATAAGCTAAAGGTATCTTATATTAGATACTATTTCTTTAGCTAACTACAACTTACAACATTTAATTGTATCATTGAATATCACTAAAACAAGTATATATAGTTTCAAACGGGAATCATACTCGCTACAATGTCGGTTGGAGGTTGATCTTCTAACCACGCGACCTCTGACTCTTCCACTACCTAGATGTTACTTGTTATCTGATCTCGATTGTGGAGATAAGGTAAAAAATGCACGTTTCCAGCATCTTGAGATAGATATCTAATACGTTCATGCTGTGAGGTAAAGGAGATATGCAGAAATTGTAGTTAATATAGGATATAGATCACGGGCAATTCTTGAAAAAATTGGCGAACATTTTTTGTGTTTTGATATTGAGAGTTTATAATTTATGTAAGCGGCAATTATACTGTTGTCTTAATTAAAATGTACTCTTATTTCATTAGATTTTGTTTTCAAAAAGCCTTGCGACACTATTTTAATTTAAAGAGCAATGCGATTTGAAATACGGCCAATTAGAATTGACGAATAAATAAAATGGTGGGATTATCGCTTCTTATTTATAATTAACATTAAATAATTATTATGTTGACTAATTTGACACTGTTAATTTATTTACCAAATATTTTTGTCCATTGTTTTTTAATCGATATTCTTAATTGATATTTTTTGGTTTAAACAAATTGTTGTGTTAATAATTAATTTTAAAGACCGTTAGAGATGTGCTACAAAATAATTAAACTTTAAACAAAATACTAAAACGCTAATATAAAGTTTTTCAGTACAGTTAAGTATGTTTAAATCTTCATTTCTGTTTATGATAACAAAAGTTAACACTCAAATGAAGACGCTCTAAAATTATAACAATGAATTATTTTGTAGCACAATTTTATAAACAACTTATGTTATTATTTTAGTAAAAAAAGATAACAATTGAATCTTACCTTAATTGAGACATCCAAACATGAAAAGAACTTGAGAAAAACAATGCGGTGGTCATGCACGTCACTCGTGTTTATCACCATAAATCCATAGAGTCACTCACACACTGACCACATAGTTTGACAACACAGTTTAACTCAAATCTAAGTCTTTTGTACTAACTTTTATTTACAGTCACCTGAAATAAAAAAGTTTCAATTCTAACTTCGCGAAAAGTCGAAACTAAAAACAAATATCGTCCGAAACACGGAAAATGTAACAGCCGCGCGCGATTTACTCACGCGACTGAAAAAATTGCCACATCTGCGTAAGACTCGGAAACTAAATCAAAATACTGGCTAGGAGAGGGACGAGTCAGCCGAAGCCCCACCCTTCCCCCACCATCGAGCGATACGCAAAAACATTCATAAAAACCACGCTCGACTCCTCCGCGAAATTATCAATTGTTTATATCACGACAAAAATGTAAACCCAAACGGATTCATCTCGACAAAGCCCTAGATTAAGCAAAACATTAAACAATTAAGAGTCACACAATAGAATTCCGACAATGTCGAAATATTTAAAACAATACACGGTTTAATTTGTACGAATCATAATAATAAACACGGCCGCGTTACTGTGTTATCGAAAATAATCGATTCTTCGAATGCGTTTCGGTGTATTATTTTTAAAGATGGAAACCTTAGTGCGGGTTGTTGGCGTGAGTTTTCCCGCGCTCCTGGAAACGTCAGTGACGTAGGTACTAGAGGTGCGACCGCGCGCTGCAGCCGCCCGGCCACGAATAAGTCGCGGCGCGCCCGCCGTCTCCGCTCGGGTTTTTTTCTGCCAAAAAACTAAGAAAGGGTCTTTAGTTTAGGGTTAACTGTAAGCTCTACAATGCGGATGATTTTTTATAAAGTCTTTTGAAACTGGAGCGCGGTTGAAATACGCGCTGACCTTCGACATATCGCCGTGTCGCTCAGCGGAACACAAAGCTATTGTTTTACATTGCGATTTTTTTGTTTTTATACCGATAACATCTGTTCAGTCGTAAGTTCGTAACGCAGTGGACAGTACAAAGCTCTAAGTTTCGTAACTTAACCTCTAACATCCAAGTTGGCAGCGCTTAGTTTCCACAGCAGTTAGTTTAGTTTACTTTTTGTTATATTTTTTTGCAGCCGTTTTAAGAAGATATAGGTGGAGTAATGATATTATAATGGCGTACGAAGCCACAGCTGGCCACTGTTTTGCATAACAATTAATCGAAGAATTATTAATAACTTTTATATAAAAAATAAGTAGAGCCTCTAGTTTGAATCAAGTCAAAACTTTTTTACAATCATGTAAACCATGTATCCAAATTGCTTTGTGTATACTACGTTTATATAACAAGCTACAAATGCTATAATAAGACACCTCTAGCTATTTGCCGTACCCTTTCAGTAGCTAGGAAAAGTTTCAGGGGTGATTATAACCGTTATAAAAACAGACAGGATTAGTTCCAACTTAAAAAAAAAACAAAACAAAATCTATTTCTGATTTCAAAAAGTTGTAAAGAAAAGTTTGTTTTTTTACAACTTGTCTAACAAACAATTTATTACGCTGCCTAGTTTTTGGGCGATAGTCTAAAAATTTAAGAAGAACGGTAACAAGATTTTCTGTTTTTACGCGGAATTCTCCAGTGACTGACTAGATAAGCAACGAGTTGTCAACCTGTCTCGACATATCGCATATTTCTATCTAAATGCATAGAGATAATTATAAATTTTCAGCACAAGTTTTAACATTCCATAACATAATTATAACTTATAAGCGAAATCCGAAGTATGTCTGGTATGATCAAAAGTTGATAAATTATAAACCACATAATTAAATAAGGCAAAAATACAGCATCAACGAATTCTTTCTTATCTCAACAACTTTTAGCTGACTTATTACAAAGCCGCAATTTTGCTCTTCTCATTAATTCTCTGTATATATTGTTCTGCCTATTGTTATGTTGGTATAAAGGATAAAGAATTATAGCTGATGCAATAAAGGAATTCTTGTTTCATTGCTGTTCATCGCTGGATTTAGGACTCTCTCAAGATTCGCCACAACACTACGACACTGGGTTTTACGTGTGACGAATACAATCTATCTTAGTTGCTGTCTACAGGTCGTCGGTCCACCTGGCTGAGAGTACTCCAAGCTATAAATCAGTCATCGGGGTAAATCTAACCGAAATTCAAAATATCTTATAAGAATCATTTCTATCATTTGCAGTAAAAAATGCCTAACTGGGATCGAAATCATAAGTTTGATAATTGTAAACATTACTGAATACTAGGAGTATTCAAGAATGACGAACAGTCTAATGAGATTTTTAACGGGACTTTGTAACTAACCACTGGAATGGGCGCTCATGCAGTAGGTATCCCAGGAAAAGTCTTGGAAGAAGTAGGAAGAGAAAAGTTGTGCTTTATTTAATTTATCTCCTTAGGAAAGCGAGTCAATTAAGATCTAAGACCATTAGTATGATAAAAAAGTAAGAAAAAATCTTTCAATCTTCAGTTTTGAAGGGGAAAGTTCCGGTATGGGCTTATCTCTCTTATTTTATAAGAAGTAGAACCTTAGAAGTTTTTCTAACTACGAGTACTGAAACCGTATTGCGTATGTGGAATCCCACAGTTCTTTCTTTTCTTTCTTTCTTTTATTAAAAAACTTTGCATACATACATCTCACATGCACACACACCCAGACCCGAAACAACTACATGTAGATCATACAAATATTTGTTCCATGCGGGGATCGAATCCGCGGCACGTAGCGTAGAAAGCTAATCGCTTAGCCACTGCGCCAACCGTGTCGTCAAAGTTGTCGGGGGATTACCCTTATTACATTGGGGTGCAATGAAAGCGACGAGTGACGAATTCTGAGTTCGTCTGTCGCGGCCTGGGCGGTTAGCCCCGATACCACCATTGGTAACTGACTAATATATAACCTAACCGTCGAAAACCCCGACACCAACTAGAAAAAGAGCGTTTACCCGATTAAACTAGCTATCGATAAAAAAACTGCATTAAAATCGGTCCATCCGTTTTGGAGCTACGATGCCACAGACAGACACACAAATACACAGATACGCAGATACACACTATAACAAACTTATAACACTCCTCTTTTTGTCGGGGGTTAAAAACGGAAGAGGTATTCTTCCGAGGTGGTCCCATTTAAATTTGGTGAAGATCTGATGAAGCTCTTCGGAGATAGATAATGGAAGTCTCCCATGTTTATGTATTGTTTAAGTCACTCAAAATAGAAAAATTTAATAAACTTTAAAAAAAGTAAAAATCGACTTCATTAAACTAAAAAGTGAAAAAAAAATATTTTCTTAAAAACTCAACAGTTTCTGAAATCGGGGCCTTTACTTCTTCAATACACCTTAGCTTGGCAGTGGCACGGACTTCAGAAAGCAGTTAAGTTTTTTTTTTACTTTTATGCTGTCAGTTTTTACTTTTTTTAAAAAGTTTATTTTAACATCTGCCTAGTCAAATAGATCTCTTTATTACCGAATTAAAAGGTTAACCTTTCATAACGAAAATACCATTCTGGACTAGATAAAGTACCTTATTTGGAAGTATTGTTTGATGATTTCAATATTTCTGACTCATCTGACGGACAAAACATCTTGGCGGCGTCACAATATTGTTAAGACAAACAAACAAATATACAAACAAGTAAGATAAAGACACTGACACTGGAAACTGACCTAGCTGTACCAAAATACAAGGTCCTTTCTAGTCCCGATCCCTTTTAGGGGTCATTGTACTCATCATTATGAACAACTTTTATTATAAGAACAACTTTGAGATCGCGACAAAAAAATTGCTGTTCCATACACATAATTCAATATTACTCGACTAAAGGCTATTGTCACCGACAAATTAACAGATGTTTAAAATTAAATCGGCCGATTAGCCATACAAAAAAGTCACGTTTAAACGGCTGATTTTGCTCTAATCGTCTGTTATGTTGTCGGTGAACTTGGGCCTAGGTATTTGGAAGGTATTGCTCAGCAGTTTTTTTTTTTTTTTTTGCGCTTTGTTTTCTGACTTCTGACACAGATAGTCTTTATTATCATGTGTGTATTTGAAGGATCTATTTTTGGAAGCCTATAATTGGCTGATCACATTGGCTGAGCACTTTTATAAATTTTAAGTTAGTCACCAAAGTGCGGTGCGTCTCTGAAGTGCCCATGTAAAGTTACTTACATTACATTTATATCTGTCTCCATGGAGGATTAGCCTGGTGATCTGTAATACAGGTTCTACCTACATCAGACACCAGTCTCTATTTTACGTGTATTGCTGTTAATGTATGTTTCTGTGATGATGAGAAAATAAAGGTATATTATATTCTACTCTATATTCTACTTTAAAACACACACACCTACTATATTGACCAACTATCATCATCTGCCTGGCCTTTTTCCCAACTACTTTGGGCTCGGCTCCCAGTCTAGCCAGATGCGGCTGAATATCAGTATTTTACACGGAGCGAATACCATCTGACCTCCGCCACCCAATTACTGGTAGATACTAATCCCGTAAGGTGAGACCAGTTGTCAGACTTTTTGGGCTGCTGACTCCCGTAACGACTGTCATAGATATTCGTATAACAATCGAGACCAACTGCTTGACGAGCTTTCCGAGACATTAAGGGGTCTCGAAGTTTGAAGAAACGGTCACCCATCCAAGGACTGCCATGTCAAGGGCTGCTTTACCTCGCTGATCAACTGATCTGCTCAGCTATGTAAGTACGATGACTTCCTTATACCTATTATCTTCTCTACATAATATAAAATAAAGTCGCTTGCCGCGTCTGTCTGTCTGTATATCTGCTAACTGCTCCTACACCACGCAACGGATTTTGATGCGGTTTTCACCATCAGTTAGATAATTTTTCACGGAAGATTTATATGTATAATACTTTCATATTTAATGTAAGGATAGTAAAGAAAGTGTACCCGTGCGAAGACGGGGAGCGGTTCGCTCATAGGGTTCGCTAGACACAAATAAAATTCTAATTCTGATTCTTACTGCAGTAGATATAAAATTAAAAACATACCGGTGACCAATATCTATTTATCTATATATAAATACGTGAAGAGAAAACTTTGTACCCCTTTTTAAGCATATTGCGCGCACGGAGGAGTGTGAGATTTGGAATAGTTAAAGTTTATATGGAGAAGGAGTGCAGAAAGCTAAAATTACGGTCGAATTTCGACCACAGGGCGACCACTAGTTAAACGTAGAAACAGAACTAAAATCTAGCAAACGTATGTAGCTTCTATTAGCCTTTATTTTTCTTTTTAACTTCATAGCAATAGTTTTGGCTAAGGTCCATCGATATAATCAATCTTGTCCACTTTGCCAGCTCTTTCATAGACAGTCTAGATATACTAGGATAGCTGTCTATCGATCCTAGTTTGTCATAGACAGTTTAAAATAATATTCCCTCGTTTTATTGGTATTTATAATTCAGTATATCATTGGTACTTAACTTCTTCGTCCTAGGTCCGAATTTCGGCTTAGGTTCTTATAAGGTCATTCGCAGGGTTTTTCACAGTGTCAAGGGCCGATTACAATAAATAAAGATATATATATTTTTTAAGGATAAACTCTACATGACTTTATCGTATTATAGAAGTGAATTCCAGACAAACGAACAACAAAATATAATTCCGTATTTAACACCCGAGAAACACAACCTAGACAATTTATTAGAAGGTAATCAACACAACAACAAAAACACAATAACTATAGAACGTAATTGCGTCGCATATCTCACAAGTAAATAGTTCGATTCCCAGCGCGCGAAAATGTCACCGGTTATTTTCGCGCGCATGCGTCCGTCTGTGCGTCTGTCAGCGCGCGCGCCGCGTTTCTATTGTGATTGGATGGCTAGTGATAAACGGATCATCGTTGGAGATTTTTAGATTTTTGAACGACGAATTAGATTTTGTTACGAGATTTGGGTGGTGCGCTAATTTTATTTATAGTTTTTCGTAGTCTTGTTGAATTTATTATGCATACTAGCTGACCCGGCGAACTTCGAATAAAAGAACTGTGCACCTACCTACCTACGTACCTACCCTACCTACCTACCCTACCTACCCTACCTACCGACCCTACTATCTTATCTACTAAGTATACCTACCCTACCCTGCCCTACCTTCTCCATAATATTATAATTATATTATTTGCTGGTCTGTCTACGCGGGCTATGTGTCGAGGATTGGAATATGAGGTACTTCAAATCAAACATAGGATTCTCCATAGATTTCCGCAGGTGATAATGGAACCGACGGGATTGCATGAATTTATGTTACCTAAATCAAAATATAAAAAGAACGTATTTTTTTTCCAAATTCATACTATGCAGACAAACTATAAGTAACAATATTTTCTTATTGTTATGTTAGTTAAACTGTGTAGTTCATTGATTAACTCATTCCAAACTCCAGGGTACTGAAAATTTCCATACAGAAAAACCCAATAACACTTTTCTCGACCCTGGAATCGAACCAAGAACCTCAAGCTCCAGAGTTGCGTTGGCGACCACTACTACTGACTACTACTGACCGATGAGGCGCTTACCAACGATATATCATCCGTGAATATTGCAATTCTTGTAAAATACTGTAACACCGATAATGTACACTAGGCTGCCTGTCCACTGAAGCGGAGCGGAGCGCAGAGTTCACAATATAACCAATAAGATTCCCGTATTTTCTTCCCTCACCTAAGTGACGTGATAATACTCGTATTCTATTGGTTAGTTTTTATACTCTCCGCTACGCTTCAATGAACAGGCAGCCTAAATCTTTAAATATTTTCTGAACGACTGAAATTACTCCTTAAATACCCGATCCTTCTCCAAACTCCACATCAAAACTAATACCCGCGCATTCTCCAGCAAAATCAACCGACTTCACAAAAAGCGGTCGTAATAAAACATTATCTTTGGAATACACTAAAAACATTTAATTGTTCATCCGATTGTCGAAATTAAAAGGTTGATGAACAAGTAATAACTGCGGATACACATAAATGGCACATTTTTCGACGCATCACGTACTGGACAGGACGTAGGGCTGTCAAGCGGGTGAAAATAACATTGGTAATGACAGGAATTGTGAATTCAGTAAGATTCGATGTCATGTCATGAGGTTTTGTAATTTTTAATTGTGTTTTTTTTTAAGTTTTAAGGCTGGAGAACACAGCCTCGTTATAACACCGATATTATCGCAATGCGTTATTACGTCTGTTTTTAGTACATTTTTTATTAGAACGCATGCGATCTTACACTCTGCTGCGATAATGCGTCCTAATACAAAATGTACTAAAACAGATATCACGATAACGCACGCGATATTTAAATTTTATAGTCCGATTTAATTTATTTGTCTGTATTTCTCGCATATTTGAATAGTTTACTTTTGTTTCACCTAGTACCTAGTAAATGCATGCTGTGGTCTCCTATAATTGGAGGCGCATAATTAATACCAACCAATGTTTTTTTTTTTAAATAAATATATCATGACGTGTCTGTGTAACCTTTGTTGGAGGTCCTCTATAAATAAATAATAAATAAGATATTATCGCCTAATGTAACGCGGCTTAAGCCTTAAAGCACTTTTCAAAGAGTTTTTCGTATAATCGTTGTAGTACTGATAGTATAGCGTACTTATTCTTCGGGGTATCTACAGACGTTTTTCTCGATGTGAAAAGAACAGTCACCGATCCAAGAACACGGTGGCAAGAACTGCTTATCCTCGCAGATCGACCGATTTGTCTGGAATAATGATTATATACGAGGTCTTTACATAATCTCTACCACCTCTATCCAAAACCCTCTGAAGTTCATCATCATCATCAAGTCAGTACAGTCAGCGACAAAAAATAGCTGAAGATTTTTAAAGTTTCAAAAAGATTTTTATGTGAGAAAATTATCCAATTATATTAACTATTATAATAGAAGATTAAATACCACACAACTTTAATTTCTTTTTTTTACTTTGTTTCTTAGTATGATGATTTGATAAAAACAATAATAATTTTCGTTGGAAAATGATTTTAAAATTACATAAATGTTCATCTAATCAATAATGCTAACTTTATTATAGGCTTCCTTCCTTTTACGCTAACTATCTCTGTTCACCCTGTTCCCGCCAATTTTTTTATTTTTTATTTCACAGTAATCCAAGTGGCAACCTTAGCGTGGTCCGAGCGGCCTGTGTGTGTACGTCACTGATACTCCGCACACAACTTGTTGTCCGTGTTGACAATAAATCATACCAATGTATTTGTGATGGCGGACCGACTAGGGATGGGACTACTGATTGGGAATAAATATCGATGGTTTTTGGTAATATGGCTAAGATTTTGAATGAATTGTTTGTTGAAATTATGCCCTAATGAGTTTTTAGTGCATTGGACACACACGGCACATTTCGTTAACGATTGCTAATAATTGTCTCTATTAAACTAGGAGCATACGCAGACGTTGCAAGTGATTTACGATGTAAAATTGTATGGCTTTTAAATTATAATAATATTAGATTATTTTTCTTCAGTAAACAATGATATCCATTAATACCAATTGGTAAATGAAATAGTAAAGTTATGAAGATACAGCTGCTATAATTATGAACTTTTATACTTTTACTATTTTATATGTGACAATTGCTTTTTATTTATAGGCTTTATAAAACAGTAATCCGACGTTTGAATTGTCTCCTGAAAATAGCATGAGGGGCTCGCCAGCACTGGCATAGGATAGTCATCGATAAAATCTATCTAATTGGGTAAGTACCTATTATAATTTTCTTTTATATGATTCGTAAAGAAAATCAACTCTAGGTACTGTCAATAATTTTATTAGTTATCCAAAATAATCTTAAATAATGTCAAACAAATGACCTAATTGGATGATATATAAATTGAATTTAAAATTCGAAAAATCTGATTACCGTATCGATCTGATAAAAATCGTTATCCTAAATTAAAATAAATGATAAATTCCGTACGTTTCGACCGCGAGTCCACGACCACCCCGCCCTACGTATGCATGTGTGCGTGTTTGGCCACGCGACTTTATCTGTGTGTGCGTATCATGTTGCATTTCTTTCTCGTATTGTAATTTATTGGTGTGTAACGAAGTTAATTATTACGATTTTTGTATTAAACGTTGAAAATTATTTTTAGTCTTGCAGATGCAGGACTTGTATGGTAGTTTTTTACAATGAAACAGCGTCGTCGACTCGTTTTTGCGTCGATATTGTATTATTAATGATAGAATGTTATTTTGTTTGTTATTCTTTACTGTAATGACGTCTATTTTAATATTAATTCAATGTGGAGGTAACAAGAATTGTTCTTGTTTAATTTCAGAAATTCTCAACAATTTTTATTTTTGTTTTGATGCTCCGTACATAGTTATAAAGTAATTATCTATAAAGAACAGGAATTGAGAAATATGTAAGTAAAAAGGATTATACTATTTGGCATTATTAATTTCATTTAATAAGGCATTCATTTATCTTCATATGTTTTTATTAATAATGTCTTAAACTGATAATTATAGAAGCAGGTATAATGTAGGTACCTACTTACTTAAACCAGCTTCAAGTTAGTAGGTACCTACATTACCTGCTTGATATTTTCATGCAATATTGTCTGAATTATAAAATGGTATATTAAATCCCAAGTAACTTTAATGAACATTAGTTTGGTATTTTCTGTGATCTTTCAAAGGCTTTTGATTGTGTAGATCACATACGCTCATTCTTAAATTCAGGCACTAAAGATATTGAAGAGGACGAGGAGACGTAGAACGAGTTCTATTTGTGTGTGTACAAAAATAGGAATAAAATACTGTATTCTCTCTTTTTTCTTAATATTCTTATTTAGTAAACAATTATCACACAACTCATTAATGAAATAATCATATAATAAAATACAACAAATTATTTAACACATGTAGATTTGATAAAAAGTGTTAAATTATCAAAGACAGTTTTTGAACATGATTTTCATATTTTTAATAAAGTTTTTCGTCAAAAAGACGTGAATTAAGACAAGTATAAAAAACAGAGTATTATCTTAGGACGTATTTAGGATCTCTAGTAAAAATTGGTGTACCCCAGGGATCTATTCTGGGACATTTCTTGTAGACATAAGACTAATGAATGATCTCACTCGAATGGAGGATGATAAGGAATAGCAATGCATAATGAAGGTAATAATTTTCGCTTATCTTCTATTACCTCTTCGAGATTTTCCATCCAGGGTCCGCTTTCTAACTGAATGTTCAATACTTTGCTTGATTTTTATTCAAGTTCGATGTATTTTTTCGTTATTTAAGTTAGTCCTCATCTAACGATAAGTGACGAGGTAATCTGTAAGCAGTTTAGAAGAAGTAGAAGATAGTAGGAAAGCTTAATGATAAAACTCTAAGGTTATATTTTTATTAAAAACATTTCTTTTATAAAAAGAAGGAAAGCCAAATACCGGTACTTTGGACAAAAAAAATTAACAGTCTTCGTCATCTTCTCACAAGAAAATCTTGGTTTACCTGCTTAAATACTTCCATCAATAATAAAAAATACAAAAAAATAAAAAAGTTACCAGATCGAATTTCACAAATACACAGGGTTAACCCTAGTTCACAGTGTCGAGACCTCATCAGGAAATGGGATCACTTTTTTTTTACAATTTTTATCAAAAAAATTGAAAAGAAGTGAAAAATATAATGATAGCAATTCTAAAGTGATCTACTTTGATGCTCACTCCGCGTAAAGAGATAACCCTAAAATTGGGGTGAATCGGGGTGAAACGTGGGAAATGTAGAACGAAGGGTGTTAAAGGTCGCGAATATAATTAAGTTCCAAGGATATTCTGCATTAACTTAGATTTTTTTAAAGATTTATCATCGAGTTCTAATGTCTTCGAGTTAAAAACTTTTAATTTATGCGCATAAGGTATAAAAGTAATGATTTCATTTTAATTTTAAACTGATGTAAGTACCTGAGAATAATGTTTAACAAAATGGTGCCCGTAAAATGAATAATTATTGCAAAAAATGTTAAAATGTAATCGGTGATTATTTTAATTTAATACTTATTGTTTACTTGTGAACCCTCATCGCTTTGTACTCAGTTTAAATACGTACTTAGGGGACTACCAATATCAGTGTCATAAGAAACATTTAATTAACATACCTAACTATTGATTACTTTTAATTGTGTAAACATAGCTAGCGTTGATACAACAACTAATTTACACTTAAAAGAAACCGGTTTAAGTGCATAGCATACCTGAATATAGACAGTAGTTCAATAACTAAGGTATTTAAAAGCAATGAAACCGCGAAATAATTATTTAATGCCGATTTCGAGTTATTTCTTTAAAATTGTTAAGAAATGATTGAATTGAAGAATAATTTCGTACGAGTTAACGAAACTATTGTATACAAAATTGATTTATTCACAACCTTTAAAAATCAATACAATAAAATTGTTTACCGGTCCGATTGACCCGAGGTCACACATGTATCAAATTACTTAAAAAAGAAACAAATTCCCGGATTTCGCTATTCAACTTATAAAAATTCGCAAGCGTATCGAATTCTATAACTGACCTCATTTTCGTAAAATAGGGCTATACAATGACCTTAAGAGGCTCAAGACGTGTGACTTATGACCCCAGCGACCTTTTTTCTTTTCTTTTTTTGTCCACAGTGGTCAAAAAGGGGCATCTTGGCCACGATTGTAATGCGTGGACAATAGCTTCTGATTGGTGAAGCAAAAACGCAATCACTAAAGACGTTATAGAAAAAACACAAATGTACGTTTCTTGAACGTTTGATATTACCTTGGTTTTTTGGTTTGGTCGTGATATCTAGTTTAAATGGAGATAAAGGATTGATGAAGCCATTGGTTATAAATATAACTTTATTGTAAGATGACTAATATGTAATCAAAATTAAGTCCAGTCAAAAATTTAGCTTCAGTTTTCAGTTTATAATCAGTTTATATATTATGTAAATTAATCAAATAATTTAGTATCAAATATATTTAAAAATTGACTTCATAAACAACTCAAATATTTTAAAAGCTAAGAGTATATTTAGTACGGTAACAAAATCCTTCCATAAAAATACTAAATGACATCACACTTTTCTCCAAAAACCGTTATAAAACCAATAGAAAAAACTCCTACAACAGCACAATATCTATAAAACTCTCAAATTACTGCAAACAGTTATAAATCAAAGTACGAAAAATTACAAAAAAAAAACTATCTCACGCGTTTTGCGATCATCTGTTGCTAAAGGGGTTGGAATTTGCGATTTTTTAAAAACCTTCACAATAGCGGTACCCTACCTAAACAGTTAGGAGAAAAAAAACGCGGAAGATATCGTCTTTCTGTTAAAAAAGGGAGATTAAAGACCGTATCTAACTCTTTCCCATGGGTCTTAACCTTGGCGAACTTTTTTGTCCAAAATTGGGACACCTTTGCCATCTTTCCATTTTTTTGTAATGTCAGATTCTGGTTATTTTCGCGCTGTAGATGAGCAGGGGCGAAGGGTCGGGCCCTCGCGTATTGTGTGCCGCGAATGTAGCAGGTGGGTCACATCGTACCCCGAGCGCGTTTTAGGGTTTTAATAAGATTCTTTTCTCAATATATTATGATTTCATTTTAATATTTTTTGTTTTTACAATTTTGCTGTATTCAGATTCCAGTTCAGAAATACTGAATATTAAAATCTGTATTATTTTGAGGAGTAATAAAAAAAATACCAAAGTAGATATACATAGTTGCAAACAAGGGTTGCCAATTTTTTCTAAGAAATCTAAAATTGTAGGTATGTGTGGAGAAGTTAAAAATATAGTAGGTACCTACGGGTCATAAAAAAAAGTTAGGTATTCTTACAAAAAAAAGACAGTTTATTTTCTACAAATACTTAATTATTAGATATATTTCTATGGAGCATACCACATATTTCTTCTCAACAGTTTTAAATTACTATATTACTTAGAAAACGGCAATCCTGAGGTGTTCAACGTTTATGCACGTTTTTATCGAGGTATTAAATGATAATATAATAATAGCCAATTAAAGTAAAAACAGAAAATGTGCCATTCATTATCAGTGTTTCAAAATCGTTTTACGTAGTTTTAAATGGTATTATCATCCCTTTACAAACGATACCACTTCTGGCCCCATGTGAAGAGTTTACTAGCTTTTATTGCCATCTGTGCATTATTAAACACAATAAGTACCTAAGAAATATTGTGGGGCTCGTAGCTACATAGCTATCATACACATTAGTCAATCAGCGAGGATAAGCAGCGCTTGCCGCGGCCAGTCCTTGGGTTGGACTGTTTCTTCGAACATCGAGACCCCTCCGTGCGTTGAAAAGCCCGGTTTTCATATGACCTATGACAGTCGTTACGGGAGCTAGCAGCTAGCAGCCCATAAAGTCTGACAATCGGTTTAATCTTGGGGTATCAGTGTATCCCAGTAATTGGCTGGTGGAGGTCAGATGTCTGTCGCTCCATGTAAAGTACTATTCAGCCGCATCTGGTTGGACTGGGAGTCAACCCCAATATAATTGGACAAAAGCTAGGCAGATGATGATGAAGTAAGCAACAGTGTCGATTTATGAGATTTTACAGTGGAAAAAGCGCTCGAAGTGCTAACTCGATTCCGAGATGATCTCGCGGGAAACGAGAATTGCTCTCCGGGCAGACATTTTTTTTAAAAAAACGTTCACTCACTCGTCTAACCCAACAGACAATAATTTTTAACACGCTTTTATTAGCTTCACCTGTAACTAACTATGTAAAAATATCTTGGAAGTTAAATTTGACCCACTTCCCGGTTTCCGATTGAGCTGAAATTTTGCATACACGTTCAGTTTGGATGACAAAAGCGTGTTCTATAGTTTTTTTTAAACTATAATATTTTTTTATTATAAATTGCAATTAAAGTTTCAATGCTCCAAATTCAAAAACATAAACACTCGCAGAATTTTTAAGACCCAAAGTCAAGTTGACATCGCCGCCTATATTTGTTGGAGCGAAAATAATTTCGATTACTGATTGCGGAGTTGTCCCGAAAAAGTCGTCGATCGAAATAGGCATAATTACGGTTTCGGCTAAGCGGGCGGCGCGCGCGCACGAATTTTCAGAAAATTACGCGCCGCCGCCGCAAAAACGGAACGTTTTCGGAAATTCGCCGCGTCCGGCCGCCAACAGGACTCGATGTGAAATGTGCGTTTTTCAAACTGTGTGAACATGTGCTGCATATTTGTTAATTTATGTAGTTATGAGAAAAAAAAATGGATATCCGTGAAAGCATTTTACATTGTTAGTGAAATATTTTGTGAATATTATAAAGAGCTAAAAGTTTGTATGTGGGAGGTAATCTCCGGAACTACTGAACCGATTCTACAAATTCTTTCACTTAAAGAAAACTATACAATCCCCGAGTGATATCTGTACCGGTACTAATATTATAAAGAGGTTTTGTTTGTTTGTATGTCGTCGTATCGTTTGTTTTATTTTTGTTACTTTATCTTTAAAATTGTTTTTGTGCTGTGTCAAATAAATACTTTTTTCTTTCTTTTTTTCTTTTTTCTTTTGATGAACAGAATACAAGTACACAAACTAGATTTTTATTCAAAAAGCTAAAACGATTAAAATAATTTTCTTAAAAACGTAACAGCTTCTGAAGTCGGGGCCACTGCCAAGCTAAGGTGCATTAAAGACCCCGACTTTAGAAGCTATTAATTTTTTAAGAAATTATTTTCCTTTTTACCAGAAACAAAAATCGATTACAGTATAGTTTATAGTATTGCAATATTGTAATACAAATTCCCAGCCAGATTCGAGACAGGTTATCATCGAAGCCAATTGAGTTACTACGGGAGGGCATCTTGCCCTCAGGGCGGCTTCCACGACCACTTGCAACTTCTGTGACGGTACTGCCTTGATTAGGTCCTATCATGTTCATATATCAACCCCAAGAAATGGTATTAGATGATAACTGTTATCCTAAAAAGATAAGCTTTGTTATTATTTCTGAAACAAAAAAAAAGGTACTTATGGAAATAATGTATGTATTAAGTCCATTCATACTCTGATGAGTTGAGTTTTATTCTTATTTCTTTTTTGTAAAACCACTTATTAATTATTGTCCTATGTATCTATTTAAGCACAACTGTTACAATAATAATTAAGTCGGTATTCCATTATTTGGCAGTGCGTTTGCATTGTATGAAGCATGTAAAAATCTTGAGAAATCAAAATAATTGGTTAATTGGTTGGTACGTGAATCACGCACAGACTAATAGACAAAATTAGGTATAAAATACTCAAGCGTTTCATAATTAAACGTTAACAATTAAGGCAAAGCCACGACCCTCAAAACTTTATTTATTTTTAGCCATCATGCAAAGATCTCCAACTTAGGTATAGACAGCCACATCATCAACATAATAAAAAAATTACAAAAGTTACTTGTACACATTCACTTTCCCCGCTTCTATATCCGTCCCGCTCACTTGAAAGAACTTACATCTGCCGTCTCGCTCACACCGCGCGTTTTAAAAATGTAATGCAAAAATTTGGGCGCGCAAAACGTCCCGCATAGTTGTCAAACTGAGATATGTCAGTTTTGTTTAAATTTTGAAAATTAATAACGACTGGCCGACGAAGCATTTTTGTGCGTCCACAACGCAGCTTTAATTAGAAATATTTGGAGATTCAGCATTTTTGTCTTTTTTGTATTTTATTTTTGTGACGGCCGACGCCATATTTTTGTTTTATTGGTGAACGTTACATAGCTTTGTCAAAAACGTGTCGAATTTTTGGCAATGTGACTCTGTTGTTTTTGAAGAGCAGCTTAACTTGTTCGAAGAAGCTCTTCGTAATCATCTGTATCATAAACATAGAACGTATTTTCTCGTCAGCTTTCTTATGGTGTAGGTAGCTCTCTGCCTACACAGTTTCGGTTCTGTATTCAACTGGCTACGAAATCCCTAATACACCCACTTCGAAATTACGATCTGACTACACATTATAACGTAAAGTTCCTATGGCGCCTGTTTGTTTTATAGAACTAATCTCAAACACGATCTACAAGATTTTAGATTTTGGTAAGTGAGAAAATTCCTCTATTACTTAACGCCGAATGGAATAAAGCCCCAGTGATCTAAAATATAACTAACCTAACTTTCAAAAACCCCCGCCTCCAACTAGAAAAAGAGCTGTAACTTTTGAACGGCTGAACAGATTTCCATGAAACATAGCTATTATTTCATGAAAGATGTTTTCTGTGTTATTTTTCATGTGTGTATATAAATTATTAAATAAATAAAGATGATACCCGATTAAACTAGCTTTTGATTAAAAACAAACGGCATTGAAATCGGTTTATCCGTTTTGGAGCTACGATGCCACAGACAGATACATAGATATGCAGATATACAGATGCAGATACACACTACAGACTTATAACACCCCTCTTTTTTGTCGGGGGTAAAAAATTTCATAAAACCAGTTTAGTTTAATTTTACTTATCGGCTGAGAAACCTAAAATCCTTTGCCTACCGTTAATTTGATTACACCAAAGAGTCTCCGTATTTTAACTTACATATTTTATTAACAAGTCAACTCAAACATCAATCATAATTTTTTCCCAAAATATACAATATCTTACATTCTCTTTGTAAAAGAATCTCGTTCCGCAAGAAATCCATCTTTTTACCCTTTTATCACTTTTTTTTAACCCACACCCGGCAGTAACGTGACTCCACAGTTTTGTCAAAATATTACACTGTATAAACTTTTTTTAACTCAAAAATTACCCCTTTTTCGTCGCATTTCTTTTCATTGGAAGGGTTGTGTGACGACATCTGATATTTTTTACGATCTAAGATAACCGTTGTAATGATAACTTTTGTGAGAAGTTCCTTTTTTAAGCTTTTCTCATTTTGATTTATAATAAATGTGAAGAAAGGCCCGGAAGTTACAATCTTAACTGTATATTTTAAATATGGAATCACAAAAAGAAATAAGTACATTTTTTAAGTTTCTTATTTTAAATACTTACTTAAAAAAAGTTTTATTTAAGTATCTAGGTACTGAGTAAACCCGATACGAAACTTTTTGAAGTGCTTGGATCAACTGTAATTTATTAATTTTAGAGTTATGATAAAGACCAGATCACTGCCTCAATATAAACTCAAGGCCATGCCGTATTCATACATACATCATGTAAGTAGATACCATAAAATAAATATTGTCTGAAGTGTGTCTTCACAAACTCTAAAATGCCGGCCGAGAGACTCTTAACAAATTATAAAATCATCCAAATATGGCATCCTTTTTTCCATACTTTCCGAAGTCCGTTATTCTAATCCATATTTCGACCGCCTTCCATATTCGAACTGTTTCTAAATTCAAAAGAGTTAAATCCCTGTTCGGTGCGCGTCGCGTTCTAAATATAAAAAAGTTCTTTTTTGTCAAATATGGAAGGGTTAAGTTAAAAACGTTCTATTTTCGAATTGTTAAAAAGTCCACATTGTATGGAATACGTCAAAACTTCATACACCGTGTCCATAGAATATGTGAGAGTTTCAGATGATTAAATTATTTTATTTGTAACTAATAAGAATGGTATTGGAATTTAAAAAAAACGATGTTATTATATCTTGGGGAAATTTTCAAAACTATTCAAAACAGTCTATCATAGTCGACTGCAGGGCTAGCACGGAAAAAAATGAGACAGAGAAATTGAGGACAAAACCATCTCTTTACCGTTTTTCTCTCGATTTTATGTTCTTTTTTTATCAATAAGGCAAAGGGTGGAGAAAATGGGTTTATCGACGGAAAAGACGGGAATAAAACCATCTCTTTACCGTTTTCTTTCTCGATTTTTCGTTTTACCTTCTGTCAAGGAGAAAATAGGTTTGTCCGTCGTTCTAGCCCTTCTGGTGGACACCCCCGTTTGTAAGAAATTATCAAATATGTCTGTATAAAAATAGTAGTTCTATGTTTTTCCCTGTATCGTTAGTCGAGATACTGTAATCATTGACAATTACATCTACTAATAACTGTCACGGGTAGGCAGAGGAGTCGTCAGCAGTTTCGATGGCGATCGTAGCTTAATTATATATCACCATTAAATTTACAAGGCACTATAATAAACCTGAACTTCTACTGATTATTTTTTAACAGAAAATCACTAGAGTCATAGCAGTAAGGCTAATAATCATGACATTTTAGACTTCTTCTACAACCTACCAAAGGGCCATCTTCAGTATGAAAATCATTTATTTATTTATTTTATAAAAACTGTAACATGAAATGTTAACGTATACAGTAATTAAGATTGACTTATTGAGATAAAATAGGTACTATTAACTATTTAGGCCACTTGGATGTAAGTCACATTACCCTCTGTACTAGTGAAAACTGTATCACAGTAGGATAACATTTCACGTCCTTGTGGTTGAATACAACTGCAAATTTTTACTGTCCGTAGGATCAATTGCTGGCTAATGAAAATAAAGTTAAATTAAATTACATTCAAAAAACATAGTGACAAATTGATCTGCCGATATCACATATACTACGTCCGCGTTATTCCTTTTTCAAATGATACGAAAGACACAGGAAGCATGAGTTTTTTGTCACTTCCATATCTCATCTGAACCGATTCATTGGTTCTGTCCCCTTCTAACCTCAAGAATTTGACAACGCGTGACAAAGACGGGCGTATCCGCGTCGTTCTCAGGTGTGTTGACAATAACAGATGTACAGATGGCGGGGCGAGCATATTACACAATTACAATTCTATTTAATTATTTTTTTCTCGCGCCGTTTGTTAGGATTTGGACGTGGGCGTCGCGTTAGTCAGCCTAGTCAAAGAACAATCGCTGGTTTTTCGAAATGTCATGGCGTATGTGCCGTTAGTTGCCGAAATTGTATTTGACTTGTTAATATTCATTATTGTAGGTGGTTTTTTAATTTGTTAAGATTACGTTTTTGAGAAAGTTATGTGTACATCTGAATATTATTGCACTGCGACTGCATCTGACTGCATCGATGTCTCGTTTAGAGGATTCCAAAATCAAATCTTGAACGTTCCATTTTCAAAATCTGTATTAGAGCAGAGATAGTTCCCATTCATAAAAAAAATGTTTTCTACGTAGGTACTTAGAACTAGTTAGAACTGTTTCGCTGATCTATTTGAATTTCGAACTTGGCATCTTCACTCTTCAGCCATTATTATGTATAAAAATATTTCTCATTAATTTAAAATCCGAGTACATCTATAGACATCGATGTTATAGGTAGGTACTGTGTCTAGGATTCCAACCGCGAGCAATGACTCGATGATGAAATCGTGATGTCCTAGGAATGAGTAATACCTACCTACTTACCTAATTACATACTATTTGATACCTACATTGTTCGTCGTTTGTAACGAGTGACAGTTTCTTGTGGCCTACAGTAACTTGTTATAAATGATCGTCTCGTTTGCTTACTTTAGAAAATAAAGAAAAGAATAACCTAACTATCACGCTCTGCATACAGTACCCAAAACTTATGACGAGTTTTCTAGCATAGCTACAAGCTTAAAAAAAAAAAAAAGCTATAAAAAAGGTTTTAGTTTTAAATTAATTGTTACACCGCGGACTACCCTCGTTTTTTATATGCAATGGTGGCCATCTAAAGGTTATCAGTAAGAAATCGCCTATAGCGATAAGACCGTCCATTGTACAATTTTAATAATTATTATGTTTAATGTTTATGACTCCTACAAAATTGGTGTAGGTACAGTAAAAAGTATTTCTATTCAAATTTTGTAAAAAAAATATATTTAATTTATCTATTTGTAAATCGCGTAAATTCCCTTTCCTTTTAAACTACGATATTAAAATTTCCCAGGTGCTAAAAAAAACTATTATTATCATCCTTTAATATTGTTTAATAGCACGAACAAATTCAGTAATAAACCGCAGCTTGTTCCATAAACCATAAAATACAAAATGATTTCAAATCACTCCATGCTCCGACTTTTAAAACTTTAACAAAGACCCCGTAACACAATATCTCATTATATCGAAAAAAAATATAATCAATGAGAAAATACGAGATTTGACCCAAAAAAACGCACCCTCCATCAAAGGGTTAGAGAGCGAGACAGCGCACTTTTGTACGGCGTTAAAAAGAGACAGCGACACAATTCAACCCTTTCGCCGCACCTGGACCGCTTTTTATAGTTCGTGTTTTTGTGTTGAAATTTTTAAAAAGTGCAAAATTTCCTTTTGTTGAAGGTCAATATTGATTTTTGGTTCAAATAGCGTCACACACAATACCAGTTCGTTATCTGGTACAGTTCAAATGACGCCATTAGATTCTCATCTCTATGGCAGTTGACATTATCTATGTAGGGTAGTGTCATAAAGAAAGGTACCTATTTTTTATACTTATTGCTGTAAATGTCAATTCATATTAACCGTAGAGAAAAAAATGTCCATGCAAATTGACTCCATGGAAAGTTTTATTTTAACAGCAGCTCTAGCTTTACCAAGCCTTGGAGAAGCCTTCCTGATTATGATCAGTAGATGCTGCTACCCAGTACCTTGCACCCTGATAAAAGTATAGTGGACTACTATTAAAAATTGACAAATATTTTATAATCCCTTATAGTAGGCAGATAAAGAACACCATAGTTGACAAAATCATTAAAATCAGTGAATAAATGCCGTAGTTGTGTTTTGAAATTTCTATATGGGGCACTAATGCACTATCCATCCTTTTCCCGCAAAATGTGAAACTTTCACAATTTACTATGAAATTACTTATTTATAACGTCACAAGCTAGCAGTGCCATCTCTGTCTTTTATGCAATTTAAAATGCTTATAGTAGCTTACGCATATTTTTATAGTTAATTTATTGTTCAAGTTTATAGGAAAAGCTTCAGTTTAGCTATGATTTTTTTTCGTCTAATACCCTATTTATTTATTTATTTAATTATATATGAATGTTGGCCTATTACGACTATCTTCTGCTGTGGTGGAGTCGGCATAGCTATCTCATGGGAATCGCTCATGCCGTAGGGGGAAGATTTGCCAGACAGCAGTGTGTCTGGCAAATCGCATATCGTCGCAAGTCGCATATCGTGTCGTGGCTGACTGCCCACCTTGCAGAATTTTTGCAGTATTGTGGATATAACGGTGAGCAAGGTCGCCAGCACTGATACTTGACCATAGTAGGTACTATTTCGCGTTTAATAAAATAGTAGAGGGAAAGAGATTGGGAAGCTAATTCTAGCCTATTTCTAGACTGCATTTATACTGAGCTACTTAGTAATACCGTTTTTAACTTAATGAATAATGTCTTAAATCAAATGATTGCTAAGATACATCATTATGGTCTATCGCCAACTAGGGTCCCATAAATATTGTATAGGTCTTCTTAGAATAACTTGAATTCTACAACTTGTGTGGGATTGACAGATGATATGTTTTTCTTTTGATTTCTAGATTGATGAGTTATTAATAGGAGGTGTTACGTGAGGTGAATTAAGACGAATGAACGCTGGTGTCATGTGAGGGAATTTCATAATCATAATGGAGACTTCTATATCTTTATTGGCTGAGTTGCCAGCATGCCAATTTGAGGACATCCTGTAATATTGTTCAGGAAACCGCAGCTTCTTGTTTGTTTTTTTAAAACGCTTTTATTGGCTTCACCTGTAGGTACCTAACTAACTATGTAAAAAAATCTTGGACGTTAAATTTGACCCACTTCCCGGTTTCCGATTGAGCTGAAATTTTGCATACACGTTTAGTTTGGATGACAAAAGCGTTTTCTTTAGTTTTTTTTTAAACTATAATATTAATTTTTTACATTATTTTTGTTTGTAATGCTTGTCAATTCAGAATCCTATCAAATGCTAGCAATTTTTTAGTTAAGTGCACATTGGGTTAGCACTGTTCCACTAATTAGCTTTTTGTTTCTTTATGAAAAACATTACCCCACACTAGGATTTCTCATGTATCCTGTGTACAGTTTACAAACTTACATGTCACATGCAAACACCCAGATCATGCGGGGATCGAACCCGCGGCACGTAACGCAGAAAGAAAATCGCTTAGCCACTGCGCGCACCGTGCCGTCGATAGAACGTTTGTTTGCTGTATTATGTATTTACTGAATTTTTCCGGGACTAATTGAACTCCCACCTCAGTCGTGATAAAATCGCATACCAAATAGCTAATCAAGTACAAATTCATTACTAATGTAACATTATAAAGAAAAGAAGCGTGTGCGTGTACGCAGCGCGGGTCCCACACCGGCCAACGATAAAAATATAAATTAAAACGTCTCAATGCAATACGAAGCGAGACGAACGAGCAGATAGTCAGCTTAATGCAAAAACACAGAGCCGTTTAAGGAGGCTAACTTATAAAAAAGTCAAAAAAGCAACACAATCAAATGAGGGATGCACGAAAACGGGAATAAAACGAGAGACAAAAAGGAATATGGCGGATTGTTTTTAATTATCGAGTATCGGCATAAATCGATGCACGTCGCCGCGGGCCCGCCGCCGCGCGGCGCGCGCGCATCCCACGAGTAGACCTCTAACTTTACATCGGAAATTTTCTAACAACATGTAAATAAATTGAATTTCTAAATAAGTATGAAAATGTCAGTAATTTCTCTGAAAGAGTTTCACAAATTCATAGAATGCTCTAAGTTGTGAAAATATTATGTGAATCCTTATACCTAATACATGGTTCTTTGTAATTCACTGGCAATGCTGGGGTGAAAGTACTCATCAATATGAATATATTTTACTAAGGAAAGAACACGGAAACCGCGAAAAAAAATTCAAACCTTTCATACATTTTGATGTCTTCATCTTTTGTATGAAAAATTTGTTTATTTTGTCGTGATTTTAGGGTTGGTCCCATCGTAAAAGCATTACCAGTGAATTACAAATATCCCTGTATAATATAATAATTTAAATATGAAGGTAAAGAGCGACGTTTGGCTAAAACTATACGCCTATTTAATGGCAGACATAACTTTATGAGCAGTATGTGCAAGAAATAGAACTGGGCTCCTCATCCTCATCTGTCGCATGCCGGAGGAGCTAAGACAATAACCTCACCGTCAAAAACCCCCGACTCCAACTAGAAAAAAATCTGTAAGTTTTGAACGGTTGAACAGATTTTCATGAAACATACTCGTAGGTTAGATTATTCCCGATTAAACTAGCTTTAAATAAAAAAAACTACATTGAAATCGGTCCATTCGTTTTGGAGCTACGATGCCACAGCCAGATACACAGATACACCGATACTTATACAGATACACATTACAAACTTATAACACCCTTCTTTTTTGTTAGGGGTTAAAAGCAATCACACAGTGGGTCCCAAACATAAAACAATATCAGGGTAGGCCCAGAAAGAGGTAGCGTGTTGAGTTAGACTTCTTTTCAAGGAATTGTCCCCTAATAGCAGCACACACGGAAATGTGGAAAGAGGGGAATGGCCTTTGCTCAGCAGTGGGACACCGTAGGCTTATAAAAATGATGTGCAAGAAATTCTTTGAATAACGCTTAAAGCATTCTAAGGTGGGACCCTTAACATTGTACAAAAAACAACAATTGAATTTTGTGCGCAGACGTGTTTTGCTACCTATCTTTAGTAAGACTTGCATTACTTATATATGTAGCGACACCTATCGCCACACAGAAAAACTACTTAGCAAGGCAGCAAGCTAACTACAGTGCCGCGTAAATATGAATTCGACCAATCAGATTACGCGGCCTACATAACGCATGCAAAAAGAATATCGTATCTAACACATATACAACTGTCCGACATCAACCGTCGGGCTTCCGCCCACCATAATATCACCGCGCCTTGTCGAAGAATCCTCCCTTTTCAATGTAGGAACACCATACCTCGTTACTCCACAGTGGTGACCCCGACGTGTGACTCCACATATATTATTATGATGCTGGCTTCTTGTCTAGCCCAAAAACATAGGAAAGGAAGATTTTTTTCCAATATTTCTAACTCTAAATCCATCTCCACAGTTTTTCTGGTCCCGATTCATAAAATTCATATGTATGGGTGAAGGCAGTGCGATCGCGCGGACGTACATACATTTTACTTATAAATAAGAGTACATTGTTGTGTTCGTCTGTCCGTACATCGCCTTTGTCATTGCCCCGCGATATTTATAGATGGTTTCGTCTTAGTTCTAAATCTTGACGGTAATAACATTCATTCAATTAGTATGGAGATAAAAACTGATAGTTTTTGAAGATAATAAATGTTTGCTCCAACCTTGGAGTTTTCAACAGAGTTTAAAGAGTTTCCATGGAGTTTCTTGCCGGTTCTTCTCTATAGGACCTACTATTTGGAACCGCGCACCTAGAGACTCGAGATTTATAGATATTTTAAAACGCTTTTATTAGCTTCACTTGTAATTAACTAACTAATTAACTAACAATGTAAAAAAAAATTGGAAGTTAAATTTGACCCACTTCCCGGTTTCCGATTGAGCTGAAATTTTGCATACACGTTTAGTTTGGATGATAAAAGCGTTTTCTTTAGTTTTATTTAAACTATAATATTTTTATATATACTTACATAAATTTATTTTATAATTGTGTGTACTATCACAATATAGTACTTATTGTACCTACATTTAAATTAAACTAGATCAGTCTTGACCAGAAGTCAACTGAATGGTCAACGGTGTAACTGACTAGCGGGAAAATTGTTTCATTTATGTCAAATTCATCAGCTGATGCGACATGGAGTCAGAAGACCTATTGACTTGGAAAACGTATTAGATTGCGTGGAAACGGTATCACGGATCATTGCGCAAGGGGTAGGTATATAATATTAGCCTGTGGATTGATTGTGTCCATTTTTAACCCCCGACGAAAAAGAGGGGTGTTATAAGATTTTAGTGTGTATATGTGTCTGTGGCATCGTAGCTCCAAAACGAATGGACCAATTTTATTTAAATGCAGTTTTTTAATTGAAAGCTAGTTTAATTGGGTATCATCTTAGCTATGTTTCATGAAAATCTGTTGAGCCGTTCAAAAGTTACAGCTCTTTTTCTAGTTGGAGTCGGGGGTTTTTGACGGTTAGGTTATTAATAGTATACCCTTATTTTAGAATGGAATAAACAGGAGCAATGAATGATCTACACTACTGACTATTAAATAATAATAGTTACCTACATATTATACCCATATATCACTTACAGTATCAGAAATGCGTGGTCATCAGACCATCAAACTGAACAACTCTATTGGACCAACATCGTATTAGCGAAAACAAGAAAATAAACATTAGTTGAGTAGTAAAAGTTATACAGAAATAATGAACAATAAAAAAAATAACTTTTTGATCATGAAAGAGACACAGCATGAATTTAGTAAGCAGTAAGCACTAACGGATGTCATAACAACAATTTATACATTAGAATATTCCTGTAGAAAGATAATTTAATTTATCATAGCTGTCCTTTATGGAAAATTAGTAGACACCCGTAAATTACGAGTTCCTTAAAAACCATACAAAAGACCAAAAATCTTATCTTAACACTCACAATGCGTTTCCTGCATAACCGACTTTCTTAAAGTTCACAAAAAAGTAAAAACACTACGCGAGTCCTTATTTTGTTCCCTTTTCAAACGAAACTCAATTTGGGACAGGAATTTGTGGGTTTTTTGAAAAATGATCAATGACAGCCTTACAATGACGGAATATTGGTCTTTTTTTAATTCTGTGCTTTTTTTTAAACGCCCTTTTGAGCCAGAGACAATAGGGCGCGAGGTCATTGGCCAAGGATTATAAAATTTTGAAGAAAGACCCCCGAGGTATCGGTGACTTATCGTAGTGTTAGCTCGCTGCCCCGGCGTCGCTTGCTTTTAATTGTATAATATTGTTATGAACGATATTAAAAATTAAGATAATTATAGGTTTCCATAACTAGGCATTGTTGATGGTGTAGAGATGGTTTGAGTTAGGGGAAAGATTTCAAACTAGTCTCAATGGCAGTCGCTCTGTATAAAATACTGATACTCAACCACATCTGGTTAGACTGGGACCCGACTCCAACTTAGTTGATAAAGGCTACGCGATCAGATGAATATACAAACAGACAAACAAACACGAAAGTTTTGTTATTATTCATTGGTTCGTTTGCCACGGGATCGGTTATTAGCGATTTATGATAATAGCCGTGGTGATATTTCGTTTAATGCAGTGCTCGCGAATCACTGCGATTCAGGGCGATGTACAGCGAAACGACGCGATGGGAGCATCACTACGACTCGTAGCAACACTTCATGACACAGCTACGACTAAGTGCGACAAGTTGCGATTTATTATGAACACTTGCGACTCCTAGCGAATCTGTGACACACATAGTGTCAGAACTCTATCAAGTTAGTGTAACTGTGCGACTGTTTGCGACTCAAATCGATTAATTGCGACCGCGGCCTGTTCGTCTCGGTTAATTTGCGCCCGAGTCGGCCTTAAATCGTTTTTTATCCGGCGGGCGTGCGGGAAATGATATAGGATTCGGACAACACCTAAGGCTAGGCGCGCAGAAACGATTAAATGGTCGACATTTTACGATTGTTATTAATTTAAATTGTACTGTTTTCGCGATAAACTTGCGTGTTGCGATAGATGTATAATTTAATCGTTTTCATGTATTTACAATTATTTGTTTGTAATTGCGTATACAATATATACAACATATACAACGTACCTATATCAGAAGTACATGGTTATATTTAAGGGTGTGGATCAGACCATAAAACTGAACAACTTTCTCTATGGGACCAACATCGTAATCGCGAAAGAAATATCCACTGTCCCATACGTTTGGGTCGAGAACTCGAGATTAAAGTTTTGTATGGGATAGCTGATTATTTTTTGTAATAATTTGCAAACAGTAACACCCATTAACATGTTGGTCGAACTGGAATCGAAGCCAATACCTTACGCTAAACAGCTAGACGTCTAGCCACTAGATCTGTGACTCCGTGAAGCACTACAAATCTTCTATAGGTGATACTGCAGTTATACCCATGGCTATAACTGCAGTATATAAAGTTTTTTTTTTTTTTTTTTAGCTTTGTAAAATCATCGAATGAGTCCTCCCACCCCGGGCAGGGCGAGAGGGACTGTCAGACTTGTACTGACTAAAATCTACGGTGTTCCTTCGATAGCCCTTTACGTTCCGGGGTCACGGTAATGAGATAAGTCCCGCGACCAGTATATAACGTATAGCGTTATTACTACTTACTAAATTAGAAGCCTAAGATTCGAACCCCGATCCTTCCACAAACTACCTAGTAACAATAAAATCCGGCAAGTTTCACGCTACACTCGTTACAGACAGTTTGTTCTGCAATTATTTTTAGATATACACTAAAAATAGACACAAAAGTCTAATTCTAGATTCCCAGAAATGATTTACAGCAATTTAAATTCCAAATATATCAATAACTTTTATCTACAGATGTGGCTATAAAACAAACTTATCAAATACAGTTATTAAACTAATATCTCCTTTAATTTCTTTGAGTATTGAGTGAAATTGGCTGCAAAATTAAAGTTGTCCAAGTTAAATTGTTGCAATGAGTACCACTTTTTTTGTTGAATTTGTGCATACAATTTTGGCACTTATTTTGTTGATCTCAAGGTTCATTTGAATGGTAAATGATAAAGTGGTAAGTAGTAGATGGCTAGCAGTGAATAAGAATCTTAAAACGAATTCGATTGTGTCTCTATTATGTAACGATTGTGATCAATTTGATTGCTACTGGTTGCTCGGATTAGTACTTGAAGGTGAATACTTATTTTAGTAAAATGTACTGCTGGAGTAATTGCTTACGTTGATTTGACCAAGACATCAACTGAGAAAACACCCTGGGAAACCTTTGGACAAGTAAAAGGTTAAAAGCTGGCAATGAAAATTAACAGACTAGGATATAACATTTTCTTTATTTTGTACTTTGAAGCTGAATCGCTAAATATTGGACAATTATTATAGTTTAGTGAAAATCAAGAGTAGCCTTTGCTGAATACATTAATGGACACGAAATATGACATTAGGAATATAGTATAGAATAATAATTACAAAAAAAATTGTTATCAAGTTTTGAACACAATAAGAAACCTGCTCAAATGTGGGTAAATATAGACAATTGCCTTATCTCGGTCTTTAGCAAAATGGTCATAAACAAACTTTCAAATCAAATAAAAAACTACCGCGTAATAATCGCACGACCCTCGCACGACCGTCGCTGCCAGCAGTTACAGAATCACGGCTGGGGAATCGAACCGAAGACACATGCGTTTTAAATCAGTACGAGCCGATCGCGCAAATAAACGACGCGCCGACGACGTAATAAACTATTGTAAGTGCAACCACACAGAAAACTGTGGAGTCGACATAATGACTAAAGATAATAAAAAAAAACCATGTCCTTAATTCGTTAAAATATTTCTTGTGTCCTTTTGGTACCTTTTGGAGAGTTTATATTCACAAGACAACAGACTAAACAATACAGCCAGCCCCACCGACAAAACGCTAAGATGAAGGAGTTCATCTGAAAGTCGATAGAGTAGATTGCGAGTCTCTTGAATCTTCTGAAACTCCTCCTCCTCGCCTTCTGTTCGTATATGATTCTTATTTTTTTATAGAAACAGCATTCCTTACTAGACATATCCATAATTTTCTCGACATCAAAACATACAATCCATCGTCATTTTTGCTCGCACCAATTGATCCTTGTTTTCACTATTCTGAAACGCGTTCCTAGCGGAGGTCTTGCAGAAGCAGCACCCATTACAGGAGCTGAACATCGCGAAATAAGGTATTGTGCACTTCTTTCCTCTCTTTGAATTGTACTCTGTTTGTCTGTCTCTTCCGGAGCAGTTCAGTCTTTGTTTCATTTGGTTGGCAAGGCCCTTTACTAGCAAATTAAATTAAATGCTAACGCTCCACTACCCTTGTTGGTCCTTCTTTGACGCCTTTTCTCCCTTGCTTTCCGCATCTATTATTTTTAACCCCCGACGAAAGAGAGGTGTTATAAGATTGTAGTGTGTGTCTGTGTCTGCCTGTGGCATCGTAGCTCCATGAACCGATTTTGATCAAGTTTTTATCGTTTGAAAGGTGTCTTAATCGAAAGTGTTCTTAGCTATGTTTCATGAAACTGTTCAGCCGTTCAAAAGTTACAGCTCTTTTTCTAAAGTCGGGGGTTTTTGACGGTTAGGTAAGTTAATATTTCATCTTACTTTACACTATAAAGTAACAAGACATCTTGTAGTATTATAATTCTACAATAAAGAACAAAATAAAAAATACTTACAAAAGTACACAATTTTAACCAGATAATTCTTCTCCACATCTTTTTTATGCGCAGTCCGAGAATCAAATAAGATATGGAAAACCGCGGGCGTGCGCGTGCTGCGCCCGCCGCGCGGGTTCCGTACCTAATTGATTTTTATAACCATTACTGACTATTAGTGTCTCACTATTTTGTTGTTGCTGGTTGTGGGTGATAACCGCTGCTGATCATAGGGGTTATAACGACGAGCTTCTGTAGTGTATGGGTGAAAATGTATGGGGATTTATGGAGGAAGCTCTTGAGTGTGTAATGTTTTAACAGTGATGTTAATCTGATAAATATGACACATCATCAAAGAAGTTCTGTTCTAAATAGTGCTTTAAATTGACTAGGTGCAAGTGCTAAGCATTTTCCAGAGCGTGGTTTATCAGGGCAAGTTGCCTTCTTTTTACCCGACTACAGCGCAGCAAAGTTGTGAAACGTCGTACTTTTGACTAGGTATTTTTTATTTAATTATATAGAGGGCAAACGAGCTTGCAGTTCATCTGTCAGTCAGAGATGAGAGTGATGATTGAGGAGTCACCGATGCGTTGCCGACCTTTTAGGATGGTAGGTATGGGTCTATATTGACCTTTTGAACAATAAGTACTCACTTTGCTGTAATACAAAGAAAATAAATTATAATAATTGTTAATATTTATTAAGATGCCCGTTAAGATGCCCGTCAAACTTAAGGGTCTAGTCTATAAGACCATAATAAGACCAGTCCTGACATATGGAAGCGAGACCTGGGCGTGCACGCAAAAACATGTCCATACCATCCAAGTATCTGAAATGAAAATGCTAAGGTGGATGTGCGGGGTCACCAGATGTGATAAAATCCGCAACGAGTACGTAAGGGGTAGTCTTGGTGTACGCGACATCGCCGACAAGCTGCAGGAGAGTAGGCTGAGATGGTATGGACATGTAAAGAGAAGACCACCGGATTACGTAGGAAATCTGGCACTGCAGCTGTCCTTACCTGGCAGGAGATCTCGAGGGAGACCTAAAACCAGGTGGATGGATGTAGTGCACAGAGATATGGCGACATGCAAAGTTTCCGACACGGATGTCAAAGACAGAGCGAAGTGGAAGCGAAATATACAGAAGGCTGACCCCACCACCATGTGGGATTGACAGTCGGGAAGAGAGAGAGAGTTAATATTTATTTTGCAATTAAGTCCAAGGATCCCTAAAACCAAGAAATGATTTGAACTTACAAAAATGAGTTAAAACTCACAAAGAGGATACCACGGCGGCTCGCCGGACTTTTTGTTGCGTTGCACCGGGTTCGATTACCGGACGAAGTAAGTAATAAAATATGTCGTGGCGATTATATTAATTACTTGTATACTGTGTACATAAATAATTTTCGTATGGAAAGTTGCTTCGTTTAATGATTTATGGTTTTATAATTGGATTGATTTCGCAGAATCTATGTACCTATGTATAAAAAAATTATGGTACAGTTTGGAGCCTTGTTTATTCAAATAAATATTGGAATTTAATGACATAATATCTCCGTAGTTACCAATGTTGGACAGATGGTCAATTACATTGAAGAACATCTTATTATTTTATTATGCACGTACAGTAATAAAAGATGAACAGTTTCCACGGAATGAACCTAGGTACGAAATCGAAAAGGAACCTTGCGTTATTGGTAACAGCGCGGTGATCACCGCGAGTTGTCTAGACAAAAAATACATTGTATTTCCGATGGTCGCAATATCTGTCTGGGAAGATGACTGAATAAACTAGGTTTGACTCAGTCATCGTCCTAGTGTAGTCAGTCATTGTCATTACTGTAGATCAAGATCATTCCCACCAACTATGACATCATCCACATAACAACAAAGTCATTTTTCAAAATTGGAATTGTTTGCATTCCAATTTCAAACATCCAATCCACAACTTCAACGGATTAAAGCACGTAAGATATTCAGAAACGTACAGATTTCAAAACGCACCCGAGCGGTCATTTATAATAACAGCCAGACTCCAAGTAAAAAAAAAAACACGATCACAAAGAATACCTTTTTCGAATTTTGTTCGAAAACGAACGATCCAGTGATAAATATTGAAATATGGTATAGAGATATGCTACTTTTTATACGTTTTTCGTCGGCCATCATTGGTTTTTTGTTTTATTCTTTGATTCACGTTTCCTAATGGTGTTGAACACGGGTTAACGGCTGGATCCTGCAGTGTATGCTACCGTTTTATAGACTATTAATTTTAGTGGCGCTCCACTGTAATGGATTTTGGTTGCGCCGTGGAACACAGCCTAGTTGAGCCGTCGATCTGTGATATCGAATCGAAACCAATCTTTAATTGCTACGTTAACTTTTTATATAATGTTTGGATGCTTTTCATTATAATTTTATAGTATTTTGGATAGTAAATGTTTTATTGCTTCCATTTAAATATTGAAACGGTTAGATATCTGCGAATGAAGTTGTTTATATTCAAAGTTATTTGTATGAAAATTAATCTTACGAGTAAATGATAAATTGACATACTTTAATAAATAAAAAATATTCATTTTGAATGAGTTATAAAAGACTTTACTTCTTCGAAGTTTTTGAGTAGGTATGCCCTGTGAGTGGGTCTGGGCCCCCCAAGAATATGGCGACACATTCTGGTCATATTTCGCCGTGCACTGCACAGCGAAGGTAACAGGGGGGAACTCTTTATAGTTTCAAAGTCAAAGTCACAATTTTTTATTTCAACTGGGCCTTAGAAGGCACCTTCAAAACGTCGTGATTCTAGGGCCCGGGCCGGGATGTGGCTGGGGATACCTCTTTATAGTCTCCGGGGACCCGAGATGTTTCCTTACAGGCCGTGGCACCAGGCTCCGTGGTGGACTTCGACGTGGTCTTTAAGAGTTGCCGAAGTCAGGTGCCGAAAGTGGATCACCTGGTGAGTTTAGTCGGTAGGAGGCCGGCCCACCCCTCCCCTACTCAGGCGGATAACCCATGATGAGGTCACAGCAGGCTAATCATAAAAAGGTAATTTCATAATAATGACGTTTATGTCACCTACTGATTATTAGCAACGTTGTGTTACATTTCACATTGTTAGTGCCTGGGCACACGTCGCCGACACGACGCGCATGTGACGCACGTTAACGCGCTTTAAACGAAATTCGGGTTCTAAAATTTGGTCATCTTCAGCGCTGTCATCGTCAGCGCACGTCCGTGAAACGAGCGTCGTCAGCGCGTTAAAAATACGCTGTGTAAATAACATTAAGGATAAGGACTTTAAAAAAAAAACCTATAGTGTAAGAATACCACACACAACAACACACCTGTCAATTTAAGTGCATCATTAGCATCGTTAAAATAATACTCGTAAATGTGAGAGAAAACTGCAATTATATAAAATGAATTATCATTAAAATAACGGCTTACAAACTACAGTCACTTAACAGATTATATTTTTTACTATATCTATCATACATGGCCAGAGACCATCAAATATCTCTCGTGTATTATAGAATATTATCTAAATCTTATCCATTTCTCTCTGGCTGACTATAGAACGTACCTACTTAGACTTTGTCCAGAATATGCTTTGGAAGGTATACTTTATTGAATTTGACTTAATTAATTGAGTTCGTCGGTTTTAGCGTATTCTCAGCACAATTTCAGCGTGTTGAAACTATAAATTCCAAATCAAAGTATAAGCTAAGCATATAAATAAGCTTAGCAAAGTTTAAAGTAAAGTCTGAGCTAAGTCAAAGTATGCACTGTAGATCTCAGCCTCAAACAGCTTATACACTAAATTATTACAATAAAAAATAATCATACCTACTAAATCGACCGCAAACCACGTGAACATAGAAACAATAAGAAACCAACACATAATAAAACTTTAGATAGCAAAGGTATTGCCTCGTCACTCCAATCTGATTCCAACAAAAATAAAAACGAACTTACAACTCGTTCTTCGGATTTCATATTTTAAAATAAGATTGTTTTGAATATACGTTAACTTTGTGCTAAGTCACGTTTGGACATGGCGGGGATTGGGATTACTATTTTTAATGTCTGTTATAAAATTGTATCTCTGGCTGAGTGTGCATTCTTGGCTATGGATTATGACAGAAATGTGAGAATCTTACTTTGAAATAATTGTTGCTAACGCAGTTCGTATGATTAAACCCTACCGGTCAAAAACCCCCGACTACAACTAGAAAAAGAGCTGTAACTTTTGAAAGACTTAACAGATTTTTATGAAACATAGCTAAGATGATTCCCGATTAAACGAGCTTTCAATTAAAAAAACTGCATTGCAATCGGTCTATCCGTATTGGAGCTACGAAGCCACAGACAGATACACACTACAAACTTATAACACGCCTCTTTTTTATCGGGGGTTAAAAATTAAAAAGCCAATGAATTTTGGGATACTGAGACAATTTCTGAATCTTGGTCTTGGGTCAATGTCTGACATATTTTTACAGGTTCGGCAACACGGAATGTATGCTTGATTGCCACCTAAGTGATATAAAATTATATATAAAGCTAGCAATATACATATTCGATTTATTTGTAACTATTCCTCAATAGGCAATAAATTTGGTGAAGATCTGATGAAGAACTTCGGAGATATACAATGGAACTCTTGAGTTAATAACAGCATATCACTAGAGATTGCTGTAATCGCATGTTCATGTATTGTTTATGCCACTAAAAATAGAAAAATAAAATAAACTTAAAAAAAAAAGTATAAACCGACCTCAAAAACCTAAAAAGTATAAAATAATTTTCTTAAAAAACTTAACAGCTTCTGAAGTCGGGGCCTTTAATTCATGCACCTAGCTTGGCAGTGGCACCGACTTCTGAACCTGTTAAGTTTTTTAAGAAAATTATTTTATACTTTTTTATTGAAGTCGGTTTTGACTTTTTTTTTTAAGTTTATAATAATTATGGTCATTTACCTTATACCACATTGCATGTTTCAATCTGGTTCTGTCTGTCATCATTAATAGGGGTGTCTACAAATACTATTTATTTATTAACTATAAAACGTTAAATATCTCCAAAACGGAGGGTCCTAGACAAAAACTGATGACATTCCCCCCCCCCCCCCCTTATAAACCCCCGCTACTAATGCCTTACCTATGATATGCCATGCTGTGATCCCGTAAAGCCGACCATAAAGTCACCATGACTCCTTGCGCTTACTGAAATTGTTTGGCAAAGTGACGATGTTCGTCATCACGTTCAATGCGTATGATTAGTGAATGGTGTATTATTGGAAAACTGTATTAATTATTGTTTCTTTCATTTCTGAGATAGCACAGGAAATCCTACTTTAGAGAAGCATAAATTAAAACAAGACGTTTATTTTTAGGTATACATATTTATTTATAAATTACGCGGTCACATGATATAAATTAAATTATGTACAATTAAATAATACAGTTAAATTTATATAAAAATAATTATACAGATTTTTTCAGCGAGAGGCAAAGGTCACGCCGTGGTGGCGTCGGCATGGCCTAAGACCCTAGCCTACAATCTATGCCAACATATATTAAACTCAAGCTTTTTTTAAATAAGCTGCATATCTGTTAGGTCAGGACGATAAATAAACAAAAAATAACAATGGATAATAGTTGACAAATAAATAATAACATTTAAAAGTTAACAGTGACTAGAGAGCGTACGAGGATTCAATCGTCCAGGCGACATCTCATAGGCATTCGATAGGGTGTAACACTTAACGTAACTTGTTTAATTATTAATAAATAATTTATTATAATATAAAAAACTGCTTTACACTCTTAGACTCCGAATTGTATAAAAAATCGTTACTCATACTCAATATATCGTTTAGCATCCAGTTAGATAGATAGTGTAGATTTGTGTGGGTGTTCTGCAGGGCCCTATATTGGGTCCTCTGCTAGTTCCCACAGTCAGTCCATAGTTTAGTGGTCGACAACGTTTAGGTAGAATGCGGCCAGGGCGTCTCCCTTAGAGCCGACGGCGCGGGCCTGGTACTGTCCAGCGTCATCGGGGCTGCACTTGACGATCTCGAGCCTGTACCGAGAGGTGCCCTCCATCATGAACTTGTATCTCGCGGAGGTCTCGTCGATTGGCTTGCCGTCCTTCAGCCACTGAAGCTGGAGTGGTGGCTGTGGAAGAAATATGCGATTAGTTGATGTTATTTTAGTAAATAACAGTTGATGTTATAGTATACGACAAGAAATTGCAGTGCTGATCATCTATGCATCTAGAGTGATAGGATTGAATTAGCAATTATCGCACCGTCTAATTTTATTCGTTTTCAGCTCCAAAGATACTGCCTATCCTGATAAATTACACATAAATCTTTTTTTATTGATTATAATATCATAAATTTTGTTAGACATTATCTTATTGTCTCTACGGAGTTTTATCAGCAAGTGTATGTAGAAGATATTGACCTTATCCAGCTCAGTACTGAACACGGCAGGCTCGGCGCTGCTGACGGTGGCGGAGGCGGGGTAGGCGGTGTAGAGCGGGGCGGGCGCGGCCTCGCCGGGCACGCTCACCACCAGGCTGCACGACGAGAATGACTCGCCAGCGTCGTTGAACGCCTCGCATGTGTATACGCCTGGAGAACAATTCATAAATAAGTCATCTTCTTACGGATCTTTGAAAGTTAGTACATTATTTGGACAAGAAGAAACAAAAAAAATTCTAGGTATGTGACGATGGTTTTTATGTTTTTTTTTATCACTAGCAATAGATTTGTGATTATCAAAAGGCTGTAATGTGGTTAAAAACATGCTGATGGTATTAGTTTTATTAGATCAAGTGTCTCTATCGCATTTTGTTAAATTCAAATAAGAATTTCTCTTTACAAACATAAAATAGTGTAATCTATACATCAATCAGCGCCCTCTATCAGACAAAGATCGTACTAAATATAGAACTGCTTTGCGAGCTCTGCAGTTATGAAGTAGTTCTAAGCTAGTCCGTTCGGGCCTTTTGTAAGTTTGGATTGGTTAGTTTAGATGGCTCTGAACCGAACTTAAAATATTAAAATTATGAACGATTTCATGTAATTAATAACAAAGTGGGTTGGATTGTCTAAAACGCGTTCGTTCACACTGGATACTTTTAGCAGCAGAATCGGGCGATTTCGCGTTCGTTGGCTGCCTTTTGCTTATAAAAAGTGGATAACGAACGCGAAATCGCGCCATTCTGCTCCTAAAAGTATCAAGTGTGGATGGGCTCAACATGTAACATAATAAACGCACACCCTAAAAGTAGTATGTTAAGAATCGGCTACTAAATTGATTTCAGTGACTTTTAAAATGGTTTTTTTTTTCTAAAATTAAGAAATTCACTTAATTTTCAGTCGATTAAGTCAAAGAAGATTAGATCTTATTACAAGGCAATAAGACTTAATTTTACTTGCAGTAAATAATGCTAGAATCAACACTATATTTTTTTAACTTTATATTCTAAGTGTGGTATTTGAGTGTGTGCGTCATTTTTGTTACATGTTTTATATTCCACCCTCAAGCTGTATTTAAATTGCCTGTCCTGGGCAATTGAGCCAGCACAGAACACTATAGAGGTGATGGTATACTGACCGGCATCCTCAGGGAATATCTCAGCGATGTGCAGCTTGTGAATGTTGGCCTCGCTGGAGTACTGGAAGTCCTTGGAAGGCTTGATCTCTTTGTTGTTGTGCAGCCAGACTACATCGAAACGCTCCGCGCCCACAATTCTGTAAGTGATTGATGAAATGTTAGTTTTAAATTTAAAAAAAAATACACATAGGTATATGTAAATATACATAGGTATTGAATTAAAAAAAAAAAACGTGTTAAGATTATCTAAAATTTATAATTTTAATATATTGTATTATTATATTTGCATGCCATTATTATATGGCGGAATGTGTTTGCACTAAAATATGATATCTTTTATACCGCATTTTATGCAAATAAATTGATTTTAATTCCAATTTCAATTTGAAAATAATACATAATAAAAACATATAGGTAATATAGGTTGAACAAAAAAAATAGTAGGTAAAAGAATAGACTCAGCTAAGTACGCAGATATAATATATTAAACCTCGTAGTCGGGTCTTAAAAGGCCGCTTTAAATGAATCTTAATATCATAAGCGTAAGGCTCATATTCAGCAATCATCTGCTGAACAGTTACCATGGAGATTCCCAGGGGAATTGCTAAATATGGCCTTTTTAGGTCCCCTGATCAACGCTATAGTAGGTGTTCGTACCTGCAGGACAGCGTGACCGCGTCTCCGTCGGTGACGGACTGCGACTGCGCGTGGTCCACTATTCTGGGAGGCTTGTCGCCGAGCTTCACAGCCGCCGTCGTCGCACTACTTTCCATTGCTGAAACAAAGAAATTATAGAAAAGGTAAGCATGGCAAGCTGGTCTGAAGCTGGGAATATAACATTAATAAGGTATACAAGAATTAGATTAGATTTTATTGTATGATTTTTTTGACAGCCAAACAGAACGTGTGATCATCAAATCTAATTATTCAATTTGCCAATCAGATAAACCACAGATAAGCAACATTTAGGAGACAAAAAAAATGCAATAACTGCCTAAACTGCATGTTCAACCAACAAAATAACAGAGTTAAATATAAATAAATAAAAAACCCTTTTAAATACAAGCTTTTATATAATAATAAGAATTATTTATTTTCAAAAATATTGTCACGCGAATTGTTCATAAAAGTAGGTATCAATTAATTTAATTGGACAGTATTGGTTGATGAGTGTTACATGCTGAAATATGAATGTATTATTTTTACAATTTTTTTCTTTACAACCCGCAATGTTAATCCGCCATCTTGAGGCGGCAGCCATTTTGAACATATTACTATATTGAGTATCTTATGTTATATTTTCACGGAAACCAAAGCTTTGTGCAAAAGTTTGGTCCACACATTAATAACTGGTACTTAAATTTAAATAAAAGCTTGTAAAATAGGTGTTTACTAATTTAGACGTCCGATTTAGTCATAACTATCAGTTTATATGTCGGTAAACTTAGTCCTAAGCATAACCTTCATTTTTTGTCACAGAAAACAGCAGCCGCCTTAAATAGACTGTAAAATTGCTAATAGGTACTCACGTTTGACAGTGACTTTGCACTTGGTCTCAGTCTCGCCCTGACTGTTGATAGCCTTCAAGGAGTACACACCCTCGTCTTCAGGGAATATTTCGTTGATGGCCAGCGACGCTACGCCGTTCTTGTACTTCAGGTCCACAACCTAGTAAAATAGAATAAGAAATATTAGTAAGCTAAAAAGATTAAGCATTCATATTCTAATCCTCTAATGAGAACATCCTTTATCCTTTATTTTTGTTTAGGTATATCATGAATTGTATTATTATATTGCTAAGTTTAATTAAATTTAATATAAATTTTCTGTTATTTACTATTTATTAATCTAATCTAGTTGTACCTTATTATAATTATAAAAATCAATCAATTAATAATTATACTACTGTGATATGGGTGTATGTGTAACTTTTGTGCCTTGCCTGAAATAAAGTTTTTTTTTTTTTTTCAATTACATCATACAGATGTGATTACCTATCCGCCTGATAATGATGGGGAAATGTGGAGGATAATCCAAAAAACCGCCTAGTCGGGAAGGGCGAGTGATGTACCGACATCTAGCGCAACTATAACGAACTACAACTACGAGCTACATGGTAATAAACTACACCAGCGCCGCCTATCAGGATATAGCGGTAACTCAGATCCTACATCGCACTATGAAAGTGTTTAGTGAATCTAACACATACAACTGTCCGACATCAACCGTCGGGCTTCAGCCTGCCAGGCAATATCACCTCGCCTGTTCGAAGGATCAGGATTTCAATGGAGGAATACCATACCTCGGCAATAATAGTTCATTGGTGTGCTATAAGTGTAACATTATGTGACAAGGGGTGGGAGGGGTCCTAAGTTTCGTGACGTCACACTTCAAAATCATATAAAATAAATAATAAAAAGTAATTTTAATGGAATAAAACAAATTTCGGAATTGCTGTTTTAATTTAATAATTTCTAGGTGTAAAATTGAAAAATATGTGACGTCACACTAGGGGGTCTGACAAATGTGATCAACTGTGACAAGGACGGGGGAGGGGTGAAAAAATCACGAAATTAGTGTGACGTACTTTATGGATGACCTCATATGGTACTCATCATTATGAACAACTTTTAATATGGGAGCAACCCTGATAAATCTGTTGTTCTATACATCATCTCGTCGAGTAATATTGAACTATTAGCTAAATATACACCAGTATACGGCCAGACCAGTGTGACTGACGTACCTCAGACGAGTGCAGCGGCTTGTCGTCCTTGTACCACTGCACGCGCGGGTCGGGGTCGCCGCGCACGGCAGCCGACAGCAGCAGCGGCGCGCCGTCCTTAGCGGTGAACGCGTCGGGCAGCGAGCGCGCGAACGACGGCTTGCACATCGTCGAGTCCGATGCTGGTACTGTTGCAACAAAATGGTAAATTAACACATTTTATTCAAGTCTAGAAACGCAAAAGTGCGTACGCATACGCACAGCGTTGCGGACGCTGAGAAATGGGACGTCAATTAGTGGCACATTATGATTTTCGAATAGTACATCCATAATATGTCCAAATTTATTTATTCATTTTAACAAATAAATTAATATTTTTTATTACTATACAGGAAAAAAAATATGTAGTGCGCAAAATTTACAGAGTGATTCAGTATCCGTTCCCAAATGCAACCGCAGTAAAAAAATTCACTCCAAAACAAAATAGAAATTTGATTTTGTATGGCTTGCGTTAGTAAATTACGCGTGTCCCCCTATACTACGGTTGCATTTAGGAACAGAGACTTAATCACTCTACAAATTATGCTCACTACATGAAAAAATATCAAAGTAGTATAATACTCGTAGTAAATAGGTCTTAAGCGATACCTGTTACAATTTATAAATATGCTTCGGCAGATAAAAGAATCTTCATCCAAAACTAAACCTTACGACAAAGGTCGATAAAGTACACTTTCTTTGGACAATAGTTAAGATAAATAGGTAGTTTAAGTTGTACTTACATATAAGTTCCTTGGTGGCACTCCTGGACCTCGACGAGGTATCAGAGTCCAGTCGTGACAGTCCTCCATACTTCTTCTTGCTGGCCTCTACCGAGCTCTGTGGAGAGTACTTCGGTCTGGGTTTCGCTGGCGGGTCAATCGTCACCTGTGGTACGGAAAAACATGATATTATAGATTTATTTTTGTGTAGTTTAACGGGAATAACACCAATATATATAAATGTAACAGTTTGTTATGGTCACACATAAACAGCTGAACAGATTTTGATCAAATTTGGTACATTTATACAGGATATTTTTTTATGTAATGCGCAAAATTTGTAGAGTGATTCAGTGTCCGTTCCCAAATGCAACCGCAGTACTAAAATTCACTCCAAAACAAAATAAAAACTTGATTTTCTAAGGCTTGCAATAGTACCTATATTATGCGTGTCCCCCATACTAAGTCGAATTTTCGTTTTGTTTTAAGGTGTATCCCAATCCCAATACTGCGGTTGCATTTAGGAACCAAATTGTAATATAAATAATTGGGCATTGGGCTATAGTGAATTAATGTGGTTATTTTAACACAGCAAAGCTCCATAAATAAAATAAACTTATGAGTTTCGGACGCCAGGAGCTAACATATCACTCTACAAATTATGCGCACTACATAAAAAATATCCTGTATATGACTGTTCATTGTAGCCGATATTATGAGGCCCATATTCGTCAATGGACTTATAAGAGTTTATAATAATTATAATGACGTTATCTCACCTTAGTCTTGGTAATGATTGGAGGCGGCGCCGGTTTGAGGGGCTTCTCGATGTAGCGACGGTCTCCTGAGTGCAGGAAGTTGTGGATCATCTGCGCCTGCTCAGGTGACGTTACCTCGCCTGACAAGAAGACAATATAGTTAGACATTTTTGTTCCCCATACATTTCAGAAGCATTCTTGTATTTTAAAGAGATATGATCAGAGAAATAGCTGTAGATGTTCCAATACGCGATGACACGGTTGGCGCAGTGGCTAAGCAATTAGCTTTCTGCGCTACGTGCCGCGGGTTCGATCCCCGCACGGAACAAATATTTGTATGAGCTACAGATAGTTTTTCGGGTCTGGAACTGTGTGAATGTGACATGTATGTTTATAAACTGTACTCTCGACACAGGAGAAATACTAGTGAGGGGCAACATTTTTTAAAATAAAAGCAAGAAAAACAATACTATGATCTTGGATTTGAGGGTTCTACAAAGTCTTTGTAAGAACATTTGTCATTTCCATGTTAGCGGAAATAATAAATTGATGGAAATTGGTCCCGAATTGTTTTTATCTTAAACCCTTCCGCGCTTACCTTCAACGATGACGACACAGTTAGTCTCGTCAGTGCCGTGTACGTTGGTGGCGATGCAGGTGTATTTGCCGCTGTCCTCCGGCCGGCAGTCGATGATCTCGAGGGTCACGACGCCGTCCGATTGCGTCATCGCGTAATCATATTTAGATAGCTCTCTCTTGTCCTTGTACCTGTGAAAATAAGTTAAATTTTAGCATGTATTTAGGGTTTAATTTTCGTAGATCGATAGAACATTTCATAGCCACTGTTTGTTTACTAAAATATTACGAAGGACCTGCGAACCGAACTTGCCTGTGTTGGTTTTTTTTTGTACGGCTAACAAGGCAAGTTGACTTAGAATTTAACTGGACATGGTATGTAATGTTAGGGTGCGAATTCTGACCTATGTGAAGGATTTTTTTTTGACGTTCAAAAAGGCTTTTTTGAAAAAAATATTTTTACTTTTTCCAAGAATCTTCAAGACTTTTAAATTTTAACCAGACTAGATGAGAAGCCTTGCTGGAGAAGTGATGTTTCGGGGAAAAGGAGCATTTGTCAGCTGCAGCTGTGTTGAATCTTCTAGAGAGAGCTAAAGTCTCTTATCAACCTCCCGAAGTCCAAAAATGGACAAAGACCTGTGACAACTTATACTGACCACTTGACTGTGGGCGTGGGCTTGCCACTGAGGCAGCAGAGCAGCTTGCAGGTGTCGCGCGACTGCATGACACGCGGCCGCAGCTGGAACGTGAATACTGGCGCCGTCTCGGAGGATTCCTGCCAGAAGGTGTAGGGGAGGGCCTCGCGACGCCGGGGCGCTTCGGGCAAGTGCTGGCGTTGGACCTTCGGGACCGCTGCAAGAGAAAATATTATTAGTAGCCGCTTGGAGATCAAGTATCAGGAAAATCCTCTCAAAATTGAGGGACCGACATTGGAGGAGGAGCCGCTTGGAACAGTTTTCGTAATCATATTAGGTCTGACGACATGATTACTTTATCGTGACGAGCCAAATACTCCAGGCACGCCAAAATTCAAGCTGGTGGTTCCGTAAACTTAATGTTGATAACAAGACAGTGCGTGTGGACCAGTCCAGACCAGTGGTAATGTGCTAGTAAATAGTTTTATTTGTCAAATTATCAATTTAAAACAGCAAAAGTATAACCATAGATTAATAATGATATCTTTCAAATCCCAATTATTAATCGTAAAATAAATTTTGGAGTTAAAACTTACTTCAGGATTATTTGTTTTTGTAGAAAATATTACACTATGACTTTCAATACAACAGCTCGGTTGCTTAGCTTGGTCACTGGAGTTTAAAGGTAAGACCGCCGTGACCGAAACTGCACTGCATTGGAGCGACGGCGACGCGGCCAAATATTATTTATTTAATGAGATATAAGTTATAATTATAACGCACTACCCTAAAGGTTGTCTGTAAGAAATGGCCGATTTCGATTAGACCGTCCAATTTCAAAATGATTAAGTAATTGTAATTATCTACAAATTAATACGTGAAGAGAAAACTTTTTACCCCTTTTTAAGAATATTGAGCGCACGGAGGAGTGTGAGATCTGGCATAGTTAAATTATATAGAAAAAGAGTGCAGAAAGCTAAAATTACAGTCGAATTTCGACCACTGGACGACTACTAGTTATGTTAATTGCTCCTCTATTATCAGGTGTACAATAAAGAGTATTTCTATTCCATTCTATGCAGCAGCAGAACTGTAGGCTAATTCACGTAACTAAAGAAGTGCAGTTGCCGCGCAGTTACAATAAAATATTGATTAAAACAACACATTTGGTAAGCTTCTTCATCTTCTTTTGCTATGGCAATTGAGCCAATGGCGACTATTCTACCATTTGGTATCCTCTGAGCTTCAGTGAGATACGCTCGCGTCAAGTTTGAGGATCACTGCAATACGATCGGCGCGTCTTAAAATTACGCGAATTAGCCCTCTGCACAGCGCGACACGATTTCATATAAATAATATTTGCCCGCGTCGTCGCTCCGCTAGCTACAGTGTATTTCCGCTCAATGTGTTACCATAAATCACATACAATTTACTGATTTTCCTGACCGATAAAACGCTCGTATTATGATCCTAACTATTACACTTACTTGCCAAACACGTTAAAAATATATGAACTAATAACTTTATAGTATCAAAACTGATTTGAAATACAGACTTATAACACAATGACTAGATGCACTGTATCTTTGAAAGTCAACGAACCGAACACTAATGTACTTTGTATCGGTATAATACTATTTTGTATCAATCAGTACACCGTACGGTAGTTAGACGGTTAGTGGCTAATTCAGTCAGAGCGGCCGAAAGGTGCAGTAATAATAGAACAGAATGTACTAGTGACATTAATTGTCTGACTAACAAAGTATTAGTTGGTTATTATGTCATTTTAATTGGTAGGGAGTATTTTTGGTTAAATATCCTTTTGTAATTTATATTTAGATTATAATTAAAAATTAGTTTTGAAAGCAAGAATGCTTTGTTTTTTTTTATAAACTAGCTAAAAATAATTTGCCATTGAGTTATGTGGTTATGTTATTATTAGATCAGAATAATAATTCTCCATAATTTTGACTAAATCTTTTTTTTAATTATTTGGCTCTTAATTTTTAAGCAGATATTTGTCGATGAGATGTGAATTGAAATCAGTTTTGAAAGTATATTGCTCGTTTTGTTATAAACTGGCTAAAAATAGATTTCCTTTGAGTTATGCGCGTATACATATAAGATGTTAAATCATAACAAAGTTCTGTATAATTAATGAATATTATAAGACTTAAATAACCGCCTATACACGCAATGTTTTGTAAATCACAGTTTTGCTCTCAGAATATATCAGGCATATTTCTATAAAATTACCTTTTCTACACGGTTAGTTCAAACAGCAACGACATTTTACTGAAACTAACATCGAGCCTATGAGGAGGATTTTATCAAAGAAGTCTGAGAAAGTGGACCCGTCTCAGGGTAAGTTAATCGCTAGTAGACGTGTGCGCCGATGCCCGCTTCGGCGTCATTGGCGTAGATGGTCGGACGGATACGGATGTTTTAGATACAATGCAGACGTATACTAGTAAACTAAACACTAAAAATGTCTAAATACATGCTTATTGGTTTATTTCGACGTATTTGTTTACGTAAATTTAATAAAATACCATTTTTATATGACCATAATTTATATAGCGCGTTTTGCTGATAACTTCGTCCGTCACAGTCATTTGGCGAGTCTACAATATTTAGTTTTTCATAAGATTTTCACCATCCACGCCGATGACGCCGATGACGGCGCCGCGGGCATCGGCGCACACATCTAATCGCTAGGAGAATGAAGATACTTACGTTGTACGTTCAGGAACACGACTTCCTCCCTGAAGCCGTAGTGGTTCTCAGCCCTGATGATGTACTCGCCGCGGTCTTCCAACTTGGCGCGGTTGATTATGAAGTAATAATCGTCGCCCGCGTACCTGAACAACACAAATATTTCGTTAGGGACCATAGTCAAAGTCAAAGTTGTTTATTTCAACTGGGCCTTTGCAGGCACTTTCAAAACGTCATGATTCTAGGTGCACGGTTCCAAGTGGGTTGGTCCTGGAGAAGATACCGGCGAGAAACTCCATGGATAGTCTTTTCATAAAAACATATTTACAATAATATCTGGGGCCGTTCCTGCGGTCAAAATTTAACTTGAATTTACACAATATTACAAAAATAAAAAGAACCACCGCTATAATATTATGTTAAACGATACAAGTAGGTACATACTTAACACTCAAGCCACCCAATTATGAAAACAAGGGCAGAATCATTAAAATTAGCTTCTGAACACTAGAAGCAGTGGGTCACATGGGAAGCCGCATGTGCAGAAGATACCTAATCAGCCCCATATGCTGCACACTACTTACTACACGATACTTTTAGCATCAGCAACTAGCGATTTTGCGATTGCATCGATGCTGCATCGCGTTTTAGCAATACTCAGCGATCGGTCTGGGTATCAAAGTTTTGCGTTTTTGTGATTGCATCGCGATTTGGGGACTCGCTGCATTTGAGCTGGTAATTGGATGTAACTAATAAAATAGGGATTTTTGGATATATTATGAATGACGAATTCCTCTTTTTTTAAAAGGTCTTTGTGTATCCAAGTGTGTGGTTTAATATCTTACCTCTTCATGAACTTGACAGACTGTCTCAGTTCGTGGTTGTTCCTGGACCAGGTGACCGTAGGTGTTGCGCAGGCGATGATGCGGCAGTACAGCTTGACGGATTGACCCTCGTAGCAGAAGGCGGATTGTGGCCTGATCACGAAGCGTGGTGCCGCTTGGCGACGGTCTGTATAGACAACAATATTGTGAGTAAGTAAAAACATTAAAAATACACTCTTTTTTAACCTACTTCAAAAGAAAAGAAGTTCTATGTTCGACTGCATTAATGCTTTTTTTATAGTTTTCTTTAAAAAAACTTATCAGCTCCTGAAGTCGGGGCCTTTAATTCTTCAATGCACCTTAGCTTGGTAGTGGCACCGACTTTAGAAGCTGTTAAGTTTTTTAAGAAATTTATTTTGTACTTTTTAGTTTTTTAAGTCTTTATTTAATATGTAATAAAAATGTCTACTCAGTGTTTGACGGTAGGTATATTAAAATATATTGATCCAAAAGTTATTACTTTAAGGATTGGGAATCTAGTTCATAGCAAGACTGTTAAAATTTGAACGATATTAAGCTGGGTATCGACAGAAGAGTACCTAAAGTCACTATGATAGAGTTCCTCGATGGTTTACAATAAAATGGCGCTTACCGAACTGTCCGTCGTATATCTTCCACTTCTCGATGAGAAGCTTGCGTAGTGAGCTGTACTCGCTCAGCCTGCCGATGGGCAGTCTGAATGATGACCAGTTCTGTGGAAAAAATTAATAGTTAGTAAGTCCACACAGATCGAAAGATTCAAAGGCACGAGACGCAGATAATTTTGCAGCCGTACGAAACACACAAATTTTTATCTCACTAAAGCGAGGAAAATGTTAGATGCCTAATTATATTCGAGTTCTTCACCACAGTACACTTGTCCAACGCGCCAACCCCTCACTCGCGGCAGAATGCTCTCGTGATTACAACAGATTTGGGGGACAGGTCTGTGCTCTACACCATAGTTCGTCACGTTCGAATTTCGAATAACTTTTCTACGCTAGCGGATAAAATAGACCTAGCTCAGATTTCGAAGAATAAAGGAAGCCTTTCTGAGCTACTGAGATGAAAAGAGTATTATTTAGCTGTTTGGTCGACTTGCTTGAATGTGTATTAATTTTTTAAAATACTTTCCGCTAAATATATTCAATGAATGCGCCATTGACCTACTACTACAATGGACGGAGGGTCTTTCTTTTTTTTTTTTAGCGTGGTAAAATCATCAAATGAGTCCTCCCACTCCGGGCAGGGCGGGAGGGACTGTCAGACTTGTACTGACTAAAATCCACGGTGTTTCTTCAATAGCCCTTTAAGTTCCGGGGTCACGGTAATGAGATAAGTCCCGCGACCGGACGGAGGGTCTAGAACAAAATTCACGAAACTTGTATCCCGAGTCAACCTATATAAGCGTAGATACATTTAAAGAAATATAAAAAACTATAACATCCTAATTCAAACCGTATTGTCTTTAGTAAACAGCTTAATTTTACTTGCGACAATTTATCATCCTTTTCACAATACAGTACGGCATTTTTGACGTGTATTATGTCGGTTGACAAAGCAAAGACTGGCGCGTGATTGAAACTCTTTTGGCTCGGACACTTTTAAGCGCGAACCCAATTTCCCTAAGTGTATGGTAACTGTACGCACCTGGTACTGCAGCCGCAGCCGGTCGCGCATGGCCTCGTAGCGGCGCGCCTCTATCTTGGCGGTGCGCGCGGCGGCGGCATCACCCGCCAGCCACTTGTGCATGAGGCACTCGTGCGCAGTCATACGCTTCCTGGGTGGACATGGTTACATATGTTACAAACTGATTTGCCATCTAAACATTTTGGACGATGATAGTCGTTCTTCAATAAAATTGGTAATTAGCTTCAGGAAAGGCATGACAAGCCCTTTTAAAAGTATATTGGAGTGACTTCGGCAATAACGACATAAATAAATAAATAATCATAATTATGTTTATTATGCGACGATTTTTCAATGACTAATTAAAAGTTCAAATAAGTACCAATAAGATAAGACAATAACACCGCCTGTTATACATATCTTTTCTTATTTTAGGTATCTTTTATTTTTGGTATGCCATAAAGCGTAATATTAATTGTGAACCAATTTCAAATTAACAGCTGGAAAGTCGGGCCTGTATGGCCGGCAAAAAAGATGTTCTCAAAAAACACTATAATAGTTATATATTTTTTAAATAGTATGTCTTCTATGTCCTACTAAATTCAGCAAAATGTATCAATCCATAACGATGTAGAGATAAAATACGATAACATGGCGCGCCCCTCCAAAATTCAGAACGATTGAAAGTATTTACAAAGCGCCACCAAGACTCCCAACGCACGTGTGCGTACTGAGACGGCCGTTAAACAAAAATAAATCCAAGTATTTGTTGCTCGGTAAGGAGATAGAAAAGTATATTTTTTTATTTCCATAGAATGGAGGTAATGATATGTGACTAGAAACATTGAAACAGTGATTTGGAGGGGCGCGCCATGTTATCGTAGTTTATCTCTAACAAGTATAACTATATCAGAACAACGATGAGAAGAAAACGGACATAAAGGTGTACTTACTCCTTGTTCTTCACGAGCAGCCTCCTGATGAAGTCCTTGGCATCATCAGACACATGTGTGAAGGCTTCCTCGTCGAACTCCCAGTCGCAAGCCTTCACGTTCTTCAGCGTTTCGATGTCGTTGTTGCCCGCGAATGGCGATAGGCCAGATAGTCTGTTGGAAGAAAAGATCATCAGTAAATATTTCTTTTTAAACTTTGTTGGGTAACTTATCTGTTTTTATTAATAGTTTTTTTTTTTTTTGGAAAAATCTATAATTTATTAATACGTGAAGAGAAAACTTTGTACCCCTTTTTAAGCATATTGCGCGCACGGAGGTGTGTGAGATTTGGCATAGTTAAAGTTTATATGGAGAAGGAGTGCACAAAGCTAAAATTACGGTCGAATTTCGACCACTCGGCGACTCCTACTATTAATAAATATATAAAAGTATGTTGAAAAATTGAATAAAGGAAATAATAATTGAATTTTCTGTACATATCTAGTGTATAAATATTTTTTAAATAAATCTGTGATTTTATCTTGGTTTTTATTTATTTATTATGAAACCTTGACCTGATAATAATTCTTGTGTCAAAGACGGATGAATAAAGTGTTTCGTATTTCGTTATAAATTGCGAGTTTTCAAATTGGTACGTGAAAAAGCCCGATTACATTATAGAAACCGCCTGGAGTTTGATTAGTAAGTAGGTACTACAGGTGGAAAAATTAATTCGAATGTCCGAGACAAAATATCTATAAACGTTTTATGAGTGTATGGACAACACTAAATTATTTATGGATTCTATAGAACAGTGTACAACCTTCCAAAAACAAGGAATAGTGAATTAGATAAGCATCTTTTTAAAAGGTATTATGTATCATATGAGTAAAGACTAGATAGATAGAGATTTGTTTCGATTTACTTCGCTCTCTCTTTTCTTTAATACTTATTCTGAGGAGAATATCATTTGTGACATTTATGACATTGATACTAGATCGGAACGAGATTGGAACTATATTCTGAAAGTTTTAATTTCGATAACTGGACTTCAGATTGCAGTAATACCATTACATATCTTCGTTATATACTTACAGTACATAAGACAGCACTCCCACGGCCCACATGTCGGTGTAGAAGCCAACAGGCTCGCGCTCGACGATCTCAGGCGCCGCGAACTCGGCTGTTCCTGTCGATATCTTGACCACTTCGTTCGGGTCTAATTTTGTGGCTAGACCGAAGTCAATGATCTGTTTGGAGAAAAAAGAGGGGTTAGAAATTTTTTATTTAAAAAAAAAAAAAAAACCCCACACCTATATTGCTTCTGTATCGTGGGTACAGTCTACAGACGTCATAAATTTCACATACACACATTAGTACAAATATTTGTTCTGTGCGAGAATAGAACCGTGACACGTAGCACAGTAAGCCAATCGCTTAGCCACTGCGCGAACCGAGCCGTCACGTCAATAATTTGTGTAGTGATGAAGAAAATTTGGAGAAGTTTCTATTGATAATTTTTATATGTTAATTAAAGATGATCGGTAACGTAGATTTCGTCCTTTCCTCAAATTTAGATTAAAAAAAATTCAAGTAAAGAATAATTAGCTGAATCCGTCTGTGTACTATAAAAATTGTGGTAGATAATCAAATGTTTTTTCTGTTTCCGCATAACTATTTTTCTTCTCATAATTTTGAATGGACGACACAAGTCAATGATATAAAGAAAAAGTATATTTTTAGTACTGACCTTAACATCAGTGCCGGTTCTAGTCTGGCACATGACGTTCTCCGGCTTGAGGTCCAGGTGGATGATGTTCTGCTCGTGCATGTGTCGCACGCCCTCGCAGATCTGCCGCATGTAGTGCGCGGCCTCGGCTTCCGACATGTTGTAGCCGGGTTCTGTGATGCGCTCGAACAACTCGCCTCCGGACAGGCTGGAAGTAAGATTAAGTTAAATAATATGAAAGAATTAAAAAAAAGAGCTTCCAGTTTGCATTTTTACAACATGGTTCAACCTATAAACTGAAAACTAAGCATTTTGTTACGTTATCCCAAAGATGATAGCACGTTTAGGAGCCTCCCATCATTCTTATAACGTTTATACTGCTCTGGGTAAGTGTCCAAAATAAAATGAATAAGAAAAATTGGTTAATATATGGGCAATGAGTTTGGGAATTTGGGCAAAACTTAAATATACCGGTCGATGGTAAAAATAATTATAGATAACACAACTTGATTTTTAAGAATTCGAACTCAACCCACCTTTTAGAAAACTCATTCAAACGTCAATAATATAAAAATACTGAGTGAAAATTAACAACAAAAACAATACTCACAACTCGAAAATAAGCACCATCTCGTCATCATCTTCGAAGGCATCGTGCAGATTGATCAGCTTGCGATGATGCAGCTGGTTCATGATATCGATCTCCTTCTTGATCAGTTCCTTCTCCATGGCGCCCGCGACTGGTATGAACTTGGCCGCGAAGTAGTTGCCGGTGGCCCTCTCGCGGCAGCGGTGCACGACGCCGAACGCGCCTGTGCCTACAACAGTACGTGCAACCTCATGCCTCTGTTGTTTGTAAGTATACTATTGTTAAAGGAGTCGTGCTAACACCCAGTCAAATGCTAATTAAATTTAACCAGCCGTCAAATCTCATGTTAAGTTATATGATATTGGTTGTTGATGTTGGTCAATCACAACAGCCAACATGAAATTTAACATGATCAGAGATTTGATCAGCCTTTCAGAGACCAAGGGTCTTTGGAATAAGAATAAGTTTGAATAATATGCATGTAGACTTAACACGACTCATTTAGATTTTAATATAAAGAAATGTGATTTTAAGTATGTCTGATATTTAGATGTGTTTCATTTCATAGAAGAGAAAATTAAATAATTACTATAATATGGTTCTTCTGATTACATTAAACCAGCAAAAAAGTGGTTTTTTACTTAAAAGATAATCAACTGTTTTATTGACTTGATCAACGATAATTGTCGTGTATCATGTCTACTATCCGTGCGGATGAAGAATGGGACTAAAAAAATCGGTATTTTGGCAAATTCTGAAACTTTTTTTATTTATAGGGCTCGCTTTCTGTCCTATTGACGTGCGGCACGCATTTCAGCGACCGTAACTGTGTAAATTTCAGTAATATATTTAATTATACATACAAAATTTACCAAAATAGCGCTTCCTCCAATCCCATTCTGCATGCGCGCGGATAGTACAGGCCTTAGATTATTGATTGGTTTTCGAAGGGCCCATCCACACTCGATACTTGTAGCAGTAGAATCGCGCGTTTTCGCGTTCGTTATCCACTTTTTGTAAGCAAAAGGCAGCCGATGAACGCGAAAACGCGCGATTCTGCTGCTAAAAAGATCGAGTGTGAACAGACGTGAAGATGCACACATTTTTAACAATAATTGACACAACTGTTTGTTCTATGAGAATACTTTCTGAAGAAATGAAACGCTTAAAATATCTTAGACATACTTTTATAAGTGTAATTTCTATATTAACTACAATTCTGTGCTAATTATACTCAAATTTCTACTTGGTGTAATGTCGCATTAAAATAAGTTGTTTTGTGTAAAATAATAGTAGAATAAATATATTATTAAGAGGTCTTATGAAGCGAAAACCGTGCATTCGATCTACTAAAAAGAATGATAGATATATTTTAATAAATAATTTATATCTATAAATAAAATATTTTAAATATTGAAAATTAGGGTTACTGGAAAGATTACGTCCTAAAAGGATCATCGACAAAAATTTCAATTTGTTTTTAATTTTCCAATCTACTGTGTTTCTTCATGCGATTTTTCCTAAGGAAAAAATTAAGAAAAAATATATTTGTTTTATAATAAAATAAGTATGCGTGTGAGACAGAGAGATGCAGAGAAAGAGATGCACTACATCGATCCATTCACACACAGACCTCCGGCGCGCGTCTTCCTAGACGGAGCCCTCACGAAGTCACCTGTGAATCACCACCATTTTGTACTCGGGAAAATCACCACTTAGGACTGAGGATTAAATGTAACAGGAATATCATGGACACAACGGACGTAATATCGAAGATATCACCACTTTATACTGGTGATTTAAGCGTTGAGAAAATCACCACTTTGTACTGGCGATTATGGGTTATGGGAATATCAACTTTATTCTCTAAAGAATAGTGTTGAATTTCTAAGGCACGGTTAGTATCTCTATGTTAATATAAACTATAAACTCCCATGTGATTTCACAAGCAACTTCGTGAGTGTGTTTAGTCTTTTATTGTATACTATATCATGCTTTTCCTTGATTTTACCTTTATTTAAATATATATTTTTTATTATAAAAATCTGTAATTACTAAAGATGTGGAAATCGGTTGAAAAATAACTTATTTAAAAGTGTGTTTTGTGTTTAGTGTCAGGCAATATCAGTCTTGTAAATTGAGCATACTTTTCGAATTAATATTAATTCGTATAGAAATATTATAGTATAATTGTATCAAAGTGTATAGTAAAAATATTATTTTAGAAGTGTTTTATAAGTTTTTATCTTGAAAGCGAAAACTGGTACTATAGTTAGATTTATAATATTGTAGAAAAGAGAATTATCATTAATATGTATAGCAAGATAGCTTAACTCAGACGATCGGTGCCTGAGCTTATGAAGAAGTTGCGCGGTGCGGGAGGGCTGTGACGCGAGATGTCAGTCACAGGATCATGACACGCACCATAAAGCTTAGCTTAGCCAATAGTAGGCGCGTGTCACACCTCCCCCCGCATCGCGCAACTACCTCAACTTTAGACATCAACCGTCTGAGTTACGCGGTAGGCCTATAGACTATAATTATTAAAATTATAACTATTGTCTATTCAAAACCATGCAGTCTTAAATGTTTATTCTAAACCTATAACAATCAATATTTCTATAGCGTGAAGTCTCACCTGGTTTTTGGAATGTTTTTCTCATCTTTGATGTAAATTTTGAATGATGGAAATATTGTTCACAATACTTAGTAAGGTAGATGATGAGTGAAGTAAACAATATTGCCGTTTAAAGTTATACAGGCAAAATATTAAACGATGTTATTCACGGCTACATATCAAGCTATTTCCAGCATAAACTGACCTCTCATTATACTGAAAGCCTATACAATGCGAGGTCAGGTTATACTTGATAATGTAGCCGTGTTTTCTCTATCAAGCGTAAAGTATGCTCTTTTTAGCACTTAACTATCATAAAGCATTTTCTCTGACATTTTGACCTCAAAGGGAGGACGGATCGAACCTCCCCGAGTGACAGGGGGTCTAAAAAGGCGGCTTTACTTGAATCATAATATAATTCACATTACAAACGTTAAAATATCCACATAATTGATGACTCTTAATATCAGCCACGTAAGGTTCATATTCAACAATCAACTGTTTGACAGTTTCCATGGAGATTCGTAAACGAATTTCTCAATGTGGCCTTTTTAGGGCCCCAGTACTTTACTGACTGACTGCTGACTTTTCACTATGGCTTGAGCATTTGACAGATCATGCACGTCAGTACCAAACTTTAGTGACATCGCTAAATCACCACCCTCTTCTAATATAGGTCATATAGGTACTACACTACACTTCTAGCATCTAGTTCTACATTCATCCAACTACAATCACTTCTTTATACTACAATCCTGCTAGTGAACTTACCAATCTCCTCGAGTATGTCGTACTTGTCGTACACAGCGCAGGTGTTGATGTCCACCGGTTGCGGAACGTATTTGCTGTAGATATCGAACACGTAGCTGTCGTAATCCTTAATAGGACCGTGGTCAGCGTTCGAACGGATACGCTTGCCAGTTTCATCAACTGAAAATAATGGTTTTTAGTGAGTAAAATATTAAAAAGGGTGAAATAGGTTATTCAAAATAAGCGGTTACACATTCCACTTTATTACAAAATATGGTTGAGCAAGTCTAGTAAAACACAGGTTTTAAATACTCGTATATCCGTCAATTTCTAACGTCATATAACAAAAAGAGACAGGGTATCTTAAAACCAGGGTTTTACTAAACTTGCTTTAAATCATCTTTTGTAGGGAATAGGGTATCCAATTATAACTCCAATGTCTTTTAGTTCCCTAAAAATCGGCTAATTCCCTCACAATTAAACAAATGTGAGAACAAAATGATAATGATAACCACTGATCGGAAGGAAATACATATAAATAGAAAGAAGGTTGGTAATATACAGTCAAACAATTCAATTCGTTCTGAACTGCCAACTTGTTTTAACTACAGTAGAATCCGGATATAACGACCCGCCAGGGACCGGCGGAACTCAGTCGTATTACACAAAACGGCCTACCTACGTACCTAACTATGAAACCTAACTTGAGTTTACATCGTCGTCGCTAAAAACGGTTAGCCGTTAAAAGCGAAGTCGTTATATCCGTATTCTACTATATTTTATTAATCAGTCTATTCACAATTCTCTTTTGACCACCTTATTTTGTCCGAAGTATCTGACATTTGTAAATTTACGGGAACACTTATATACAGCCATTGTATTGCCGATAAAATGCTGATGAATATGTTTTACCAGGGTATTCCTGTTTCTTGAACTCCTTCTTGATGATGGCCTTGGTCTGCACCAGCGTGGTAGGCTCGCTGGGCTCCGACCTGCCGTAGATGTTCTCGGCGTACACGCGGAACTCGTACTGCTTGCCCGGGACTAGGCCAGTTATCGCCATTGTTGTGAACCTGCGGAGATAGTGGATCAGTTTTACAGTAAGAAACAAAGAAATACAAATTTGTTCGAGACACACAGATATTATATAATACAGCCTATAATTCTTCAATGCACCTACTCGTAGCTTGGCAGTGGCCCCGACTTCAGAAGCTGTTAAGTTTTTTAAGAAAATTATTTTATACTTTTTAGTTTTTTGAAGTCGGTTTTTACTTCTTTTTAAAGTTTATTTTATATTTCAATTTTGAGTGGCATAAACAATACATAAACACGAGATTACAGCAATCGCGAGTGATGTGCTGTTATTCATTCAAGAGTTCCATTGTCTATCTCCGAAGATCTTCATCAGGTCCTCACTAAATTTAAATGGGAACACTTCGGAAGTACCCTTTCAAACAAAAAAAAGAATCATCGAAATCGATTGGCGTGATATTGAGTTATTCGACCATTTGTCGCGCACATACTTATTTATTTTATTTTTTTTATTTATACTCTTTATTGTACACCGGTAATAAATACAGGATTGAGAATCACTTATGCTAATGTACAATGGGCGGTCTTATCGCGCACAGCGATCTGTTCCAGACAACCTTTGGATGGACATAACAGAAAAGAAATAGGTAATGGGCAGTCCAGGTGTACAAGCTGGTACATTATTGTACTTACATCCAATACTTAAATATAATAATATAATACACGCTATTACAATTCAATAAAATATTGAGATATACAAACATAAATACACTAATACATAAGGGAACAGTATTTTTAAATTATAGTAATTAATTTACTGTGACAGGTAATGGTCCTTCACTAGCTTCTTAAATACAGGCAGTGTTTGCGCACGTCTCACAGGAAGAGGCAATGCATTCCACAGTCGAGCAGCTTGCACTCTAAAAGATCTGTCAACGAATTTAGTGGAATGCAAAGGAATGTTTAGTTTCAAATTTTCCGATGATCTGAGGAATCTAGAATGTGTGTCACTGAGGAACTCAAAACGTTCTTTAAGATAGAGGGGGGTGGAAGGGTTGAAGAGCACATTGTATAGTAATGAAAGGATATGGGTATTCCGGCGAAGGCGAATAGGCAGCCATTTGAGCTCAGAACGAAATTCGGAAACATGATCATATTTGCGCAATCCAAATATGAACCTAATACAAAAGTTTTGAAGTCGCTCAAGCTTGTCTAATTGGTTCTCAGTGAGATCAAGATAGCTGGCATCGGCATAGTCAAGAATGGGAAGCAGAAGAGATTGTGCTAGCGCAGTTTTAGTAGCAGATGGGAGGAAATTTCGGAGCCGTCTCAAGGATCCCGCGGAAGCATAGATCTTACGACTGACTTCCTGTAACTGGGCAGCCCAGGATAGGGTGCTGTCGATATAAATCCCCAAGTTCTTAACTTTGTCGCTTATAGGAATAATAGTATCATCAAAAGAAACTTGGGGAAGTATCGACCAATCTATTTTAGAAACCATTCTAGAGCTTCCAATGATAGTCACCTGTGTTTTTGTGGGGTTGACTTTAATACCAAACTTCATGCTCCAGTCGCTTATTCGAGCCAAATCAAGATTAGTATTTTCAATGGCCTCAGATAATTTTTCGGGAGGAATATGACTATAAATTTGAAGATCATCTGCATAAAGGTGGTAGGAAGAATTAATTCGCAGAGAGATAGAGTTTATAAATATCGCGAAAAGAAGAGGAGATAGAACGCCACCCTGTGGTACGCCTGCAGAGGTATTACACCAAGAAGAATAGGAATTTTCGATACAGATGCGCTGCCGGCGACCTAGCAGGTAACTATGAAACCAGTCAATTGCTGAAGGAGATACGTTATAGGAGCATAGTATGCCAAGCAAAATATCGAAATCTACGGCATTGAAGGCGTTGCTAAAATCAAGCAGCGCAAGTACTGTTAAGTTTCCGATTTCCATGCCTGACCTGATATCATCCGTAATTTTGACAAGGGCTGTGGTGGTACTGTGACCTGGACGAAATCCAGATTGAAATGGATTGAGGAGATTATGTCTACATAGGAACGCGCTGAGTTGATTATGGATAAGGTTTTCAAGGACTTTAGATAGGAAAGGTAGTATGGATATAGGACGATAGTCAGAGAAGGATTCAGGCTTTGATTTTTTAGGTAGAGGGATAATTTGAGCATCTTTCCACGCTGATGGAAAGACACTACTAGTAACGGAGTAATTGAGGACATGGAGAATTACAAGGAGGATTTCGTCAAGGATAGGAATTATCATGTTACGGCTGATACAGTCACAACCAATTGCATTGGATGTTATCGATACAATGCCCCTTTTAACGTCACAAGCAGAGAATTGATCAATGACAAATGGGGAAAAATTGGGAGTCGATAGAGTAGAAAGATAATTCAATGTAGTAGCTTTAACAGTCCCGTCAAAATTGGACGACGTCGTAAAATGATTATTGAGTGAGTTAATATTTAAATCTTTAGAAATTGAGTCTTGGCGCGATTTACTGACCCCCAGTGATTTGAGAAATTTCCAGACTTTAGCTGGATCTCCGTTTTGTACTGATTTCTGGATATGCTGGCGTTGTGCATTCCTACACATCTTATTGCAGTGATTTCTGATAGTGACGTATTTCTGCCTATTTGAGTCAGTAGGACTAATTTTAAAGACCGACTTTGCTGCAGCTTTTTTGTTCTTTAACGCCTTAATTTCGTCAGTAAGCCATGGAGCTGGAAGGTGTCTTACTTTTACAGCTCGAATAGGCGCATGCAGGTCATAAAGTTGGACTAGTTTCAAAGTTAGCAAGTCAACTTTTTCATCAACTGACGCAGATGTTACTAAGGAAGTCCAGTCTATGTTGCTAGCATCCTCCCGAAGATGATCGAGATTCATGCCACCAAAATTACGAAGCAGAAGTATTTTAGGTTTAGCCTTAGGTGGGCGAATTTTGTAGGAGAGAAAGATCAGGTCATGATAAGAAAAGGCGTCAGCTGAGCATTGGCCGTGCTTAGCAACTCGGTCAGTAGAAGAGACGATAATTAGGTCAAGGAGAGAAGGGACAGAGTGAGGGAAATGGTGAGTGGCACCAAGATCAAGAATGGCCAAATTACTTGATTTAATAATGGAATTTAGGCAAGAAGAACGGGAATTGTTTTTACGGAGACAAGTGTTAAAGTCGCCCATGATGATAGTATGACTGTAAGAGGGGGACAATGAATCCAAGATATTTTCAAAGGAGGAGAAGAAATCAATACGTAAGGAAGGACAGTAGTAGACCCCAAGAAGAACTTTAGAATGCCTTAGCTCAACTTCTATAAAGAGATGTTCACCAGCATTAGACGGAGGTGGCTGAGTGGATATATTTACAATGGAGAAGGGAATATGTGTACGAAGATATATGGCCACACCGCCACCGCCACCGACCGCACGATCATTCCTTATGAGCTGAAAGCCAGGCAAAGAATAAGATAATGAAGGAAGACATGGTTTTAACCATGACTCTGAAACAAGAATTGCGTGAATGTTCTTACAGTCAAAGCTTGCCAGCATATCAGAATAATGAGCCGGAATACTCTGGGCATTTATGTGGACAACATTAAAATTCCCAGGAACATCAGAAAAGTTCGAAACAAGTGTGTCGGCCAGTGAAGGAATGCTTTCGAAACTTTCATCACCGCTCGCGCTGCTTATTGAGAAATAATTATCAGTGTCACTGCTACAATCACTGAACATTTAAAAATGAATACTGACAAATAAAAAAAACAAATATTATATTATATATAAATCTATACGAATAAAATTAAATATATATTAACAAAAAATAATAAATAAAAAAGTAAGTGTAGAACAAGCTAAATTGTCCACCTGCCAGTTGTGTGCTATAAAAAATGTACAAATAAGTATTACACAATAACCAGAAAAGAAAAACATAAAGAACAAAAATGAATAAATCAAAGTATGGTAGTCCAGGTACCTGCCAAATAAGATAATTAAAATAATTACTCGCAGAAAACCAAAAACAGAGCAAAAAATTTAAACAAAAAACAATACAAGAATCCACAATAATATTTTAATAAAATGGATCGCAACGCAACCTAAAGATCACAAGAGGCTTCTTTGGTCATTGACATTATTATAAGGTTCTTGTTGACAATCGATCAACCAATGCAATGACAGTGCAATGTTGACATTGACACATTTCAATACAAGACAGAAGTTGTTTTATAGTTAACCTACAACATAAAAGTGAAAATAAAAATAAAACGGGGTGCATGGAAGTAAACATTAAGAAGTACCTGGACGACAGAAAAAAAAGAATTGGATAACATCACTTCTTGGCAGCTGCGCGCTTGAGTTTTGCAGCGGTGGTTTTCACATCAGCGACCTGCAGTGCGACGTCCTGTTTTGGCGGCGTGGGGTCGTGCTTCGGCTGCTCCCCAATCCTGTTGAGGTCTCCGTTAGACACGACTTGATGCCGCGTACCATCAGTCCCGAGAACATACACACTGCCCTCTCTGGTCCAACATTGGGTCACACCGAATCTCTCCCGTGCTGCCATGAAAATATCGTGTCTGGCTTTGGTCAGGAACTCCGAGATAGTGATACCCGAACCTTTTAGTTTGGTTTTCTCAAACCAGATCTTGTCCCGAAGTTGTACATCACCTATCTTGAAGAGGATTGGCCTAGATTTGTGTGCTGTAGTTCTTCCCATCCGGTGGCAGCGCTTAATATCGGCCGTTTTGAAGTCGGAAAGTTTCAAGCGGTCTTTGACAACTTGTGCCACCACCTGTGCCGTCTCTTCATCTTTTGCCTCAGCCACCCCGTGCAGCAACAAAATTTTACGGCGCCCACGCATTTCCAAATTGTCCAAGGATTGGGCAAGCATTTCAACCTGCTGCTGTAGACTGCCAAGGGATTGTAGTATGAAAACGCGGAAAGCAGCATAATCACTCGGTGTACTAGAAGCAATGGATGTTGTGCTAGGGGCTCTCTTCAATTCCTGTTCGAACTCATTCATTCGCCTATGGAACATGTCCTTCAATTCAGTGATTGTGCTCTTCATTGACTCCATTATGCAGTGATGTAGTGTTGAAAATTAGTTTGTGTGTAAATAACTGTGAGTATTAAGTTATTAAGGAGATAACACTTTTCTGGCAAGTAGACACTGTTAGCTAGTAATATATAACATTAATGTATAAAAATATTAAATATATTTGTTTTAAATTAACTTTTTAACTTTGAGAATTTTTTCCTATCCTCACTGTACAACTACCCGCCGAGGAAAAAAGTACTTAATGTAAATTTAAGACTTATATGGCTTTCTCATGGATCCCATTGTCAGAACTGGGCCAAAATGAACCATTCGGGAAGCACCAGCTTTCAAATAAAAAAGAATCATCAAAATCGGTTCACGCAGTCGAGAGTTATGAGGTAAAAAACATAAAAAAAAACATACGCGTCGAATTGAGAACCTCCTTTTTTTTGAAGTCGGTTAAAAAATACATGAAAATGACTGAAGAACATACTTGACAAATCAGGCCTGAATTCCTCCTACGCTTCTGTAGGTCGCGCGTACGAATACACATTGTGTTCAATACAGCATCACATTGCAACGCTGATGTCAGCGGCGCCGGCGCATAAATTGCTGATGCGACACAGGTGTACTCGACCGACATCAGCGAAGGAGGAATTCAGGCCTAATAGTGACGTTTGTTTGAAATACTAATCAGTTTAATATACTGGACTGAAGACAGACAGCAGTAACTCGACTTTTTGTTATCCATCGCAAAAAACCAACTGTTCCATGGTAACACTATAAATTAAATAATCGCTCGAATAGTTTCTGAGAGTCGAAGAACAATTTGCATCTTGGTACATTCCGACACACCTACTAGGCGGTGTGTTCACTTTTGATGTACGACAAATGATGCGTTAGTTCTGGAATTGACAGGATCTCTATTGATTAGAAGAATTTATTGGTTCCATGGCACATACCTGGTGTTTCCAACCCTGATCCAGCTGGACATGGGGTGTTCTCTCTTCTCGACCAGGTAGTTGGTGATGTCAGAGCCTCCGTCCCAGACTGGAGCCTTCCAGCTGAGAGCCAGCGAGTCCACACCAATGTTGTCCACTGCTGGGAATCGTGGCGGGTCCGGACGGTCTGTAGATTGGAAAAAAGTTGATAAATATTATTTAAATAAAAAATTGTACAACAGTGAACTTATCAATAATACTTTTTTATATTGATCAGATAGCTGACAAAGGCTGTCGTTACGGTAAAACATTTTAAACGACAGAACGTTGGTTGCTTTGTAGTAAAGTTTTGCCGTAATGAGAGCTATCGCGTATGAATTTGCCGCTAGAGGCGCTAGTGTAGCCTGAGGTCTCCGAAATGTCAAATGTCACTGTTTGTGAGTGGATTACGCGGGTTTATTTCTAATTAGAATAGTGTTGTGAATATTTTGAAATACCTGAGATTAATATGAGTTACGGGTCAATGAATGCCAATGCTTTAAAAGAGGAGCTAAATTTTTATTTTTTTTCCTAACAATACGTGACTGCGCAACACTGCGGCATGCTCAATATTTTTACGGTACGGTTTTAAGGTATTAAATATGATTTAAATGTAAACTTTGTTTCCACGCCGTATTAACAAACTTTGACAGATATACTACAGGACCTTACTCGACAGTGGCGCCAACTTGTGAGCTCAAAACGGTAGCCCTTATTAGGTACCACGCATGAGCTATAAACTGCAAGTCGTCATAGTAAATTTTCAATGTACCTAAACTAAATCAATGATAGAACACTGTGTGACCGTAATCTCTTTTAAGTTTATAATTTTGACTCATAATTATTCTGATTGTTACTGTATTTGATTTGAATTTAATTGTTCCTGTTGTGGACTCACTTGCCCACGTTTACCATATTTATCGTTGAAACTAATATTTTCATGCCTTTGAAAAGGCGGAATACATTGTACTGCATACTATTATAAGGACGTTTGTAACACATGTTCCTGCGAATAAATTTCTATTTCTTTATAATTACGCCAATTAAATGTATAGTATGTAAACTGACCGCTGATTTCAATGTTGATGGTGGCGGAATCCTGTCCGAGCTCGTTCTCTGCCGTGATCCTGTACGGGCTGGAGTCAAGCTTGCTGGCGTCGCGGATCGTAAGGATCGCGTGGCGTTCTGGAAAATACAAAAAAAATGATTATTATAGAGAAGGCTTCATAAAGTCCTCGATGGTGTGAGCAGTCTGCTAATTCGCATAAGGCCAGCGTGGTAGACTAAGAACTAATTCTTCTCATTCTGAGAAAAGGCCTGCGCTCGGCAAATCAGTAATAGGCTGGATTTATTTATTTTTATAGAGTTATTAAGAACTTAGAAGACAGTTGTGGTACAATTTCAGAGTGGCCTAATCCCAGCAGACTGCGATAGACTGAATTATTGAAGTTTTAAGGTAAAGAACGAGTATTATACAACATCCAACTTTCCCTAAAGTCAATGTATCTACTACTTACCGAAGAGATTATGACAGTCAAAACTTTGAAGGATAGCTATCTAATTTGGCAGTCTCAATAGTCTATTTGCAAGTATTTTTATTTTTAATTTATCGTAAACACTAAAGGCAAATAAATTAAAAATATGCTGGAATAATTAAAATATCACAAAGAAAATGATGATTTTCAAATGTGCGCCAAAACACAGAGTCACATGACATGACGTCATTGCACAGCTCGTATATTTAAACCATGTCACCTGCTTTATGGGGGTTATTGAACTCATCATTATGAACCACTTTAACTATGGGAATTATCAAGAAACCGCGGAATAAAATCTGCTGTTCCATACAAATAATTTAATATTAAGTATGCGCAAATCTTTATGAGCCCTGAACTGAGCTTTGAACTTTCTCCTTCTCTCCCTCTAGCACCTATAATAAGCGTACTGCGCAGCCACTCGCGTTCAACTTCCGAGAGCTCATAAAGTTTTACGATAGCTATACTCGACGATGTATGGACTACATGGTGTATATTCGGCAGTGGATGGTTATGGTGGACTTACCCTTCCTCTCGACGTGGTAGTGCAGGCCAGACTCGATGGTCTCGCCCTCTCTGACCCACGTGATCTTGGGCACGGGGTGGCCAGTGAACGGAATCTTGATGACCACGTTCTCGCCCTTGTCGAAGTATGCGGTGACGCGGAAGCGAGGAGGCACGTTCAGTTTAGGTGCAGCTGTTGAAAAGAGAGTTGTTCGTTAGTTTAGTGAATCCGAGTCGTAAAGGTTCGCAAAAACGAGGAATGTGTTCATCAATCTTACACCAGTATTTCTTATTCTTCCAAGAATAGACAAAACTCTATCCATCTTGGCTCCTAGACTCGCGTTTTTACGTAGACACAGATAAAATATTCTTAGCACCGGGGAAGTAGTTACTGATGTAATTATTCTACAAAACCTACCAAAGAGTAGAAATATTTCTACAATCTGTCATCAATCTTTGATGATCTACTCACTCATAATAAGCAGTTCGGCTCTGGTGCTCTTGACGCCGGCGCGGTTGACGGCGCGGCACACGTACTCGTCAGCATCCTCCCCGAACACGTCCATGACGGTGAGGAAGTGGTTGTCTCCCTCGCTCCAGATGCGGTGACGCGGGCCGTTCGTTATCTCGCGGGCACCTGGGAATTTACATCGTCATTAATAAAACTGTTAAATTTTCCTGAATGGACATAATGCTTGAAGGATGGATGCGTCATGCGATTAAAGTTTCCACATCTACAATAACGATAGACTCTATTATATAAGTTTTCAAGTCTATTTTTATACTATTATTATTCGATAGTCCCTAGCGTATAGAATTATAAACTCATAAGCAGAGCTGGGCAAAATACATGCTTTGCTTTAATTAAAATACAAATTTAAAACACTAATCTCGCATGTATTTAAAATACTAAATACAAAATATTTATTTGAAATACAAAATACAGTATTATAACTATTTTTATCGGTCGTCATTTTGCTTATGAAAGCTATCGAGCGCTATTTTCTGCAGAACGCACCCATTCATAAGATTGCTAAATGTATTTTGCAGCCATAAGTATTTGAAATACTAACTACAAAATAACTCAGCGTCATGTATTTGAAATACCAATTATAAATTAAATTATTAAGAATTAATTGCATTTTTTAATTACAAGTAATTCAAACACTGCCCAACCCTGCTCTTAGTAGATGTACTGGCAACGGCAAAAAATTATGATATGTCGGACTACAAGATCAAAAACTACAAGAATTCCATAACACAACACAATAACAAAAACATTTATTTTATGAAGAGAACATTTTTATTTTGCCCATAAATAAACATAATAAGGTTTGTACGGAAAGATCATATTGAATATACCTTATCACTTCCAGCATACAGCATAAGCATTTCTATGCCACGGCCGAAGAAAAAAGAAGATGAAATATACTTGTACTCAAAATAAATAGTCAACTCACCCTTGTACCACGTGATGGTAGGCTTGGGTGATCCAGTGATGGTGCACTGGAACTTAGCGTTGTGGTACTGGATGCAGTTGGCGTTCTTCAGCGGCTTCACGATCTCTGGCGGTGTTGCGGCTGAAAGAGTTTATTACATTGTTAGTTTCGAAAATAGTTAAGAAAATTTGGTACTGTATTTGGCTAATTTGGTATTTGGTAATTTAGTAGGTACATGAAGTTACAGCGTTACAGTACAACACAACTAAGAAGTAGCATCGGTAAACTTCGTGAAACCGATCACTGCTGAACTGCGCGCGTCTTCAAGACCACGAATGTTTATTAGTACTGTTTAGTAAAAAATGATCTTTACGCTGATGTAATAAAAACGAGCGACTGCCATTGGTTGCTAGATCAGCTACATCGATGTTACTTGTCAGTTGTTTTGTACTGTACATGGTTTCGATGTGCGTAAGTGGTGATGGAACAAACTGTCGATTTATGGGAAGATATTATAACGTCGTCCGCTATCCCAAAAACTGGTACAGTACGAAACAACTTATATGTCTCACCGATGTACCTGCGCAGTTGACACAATTAAATACGCGGGAAATTGATCAACCAATCAGAATGCATCGTCGCTGCTACATCGATGTCACCTTCAGTCAGTGAGCGAAATAGAAATAGACGGCACGGCATTCAATTTTTACACCTTAAGGGCATTACTTAGGTTGATTATAAATTGATTAAGCTTGGGGTGTTGTTGGCAATCGTGTGTTCGTGTCGCGAACGAAGATTCACAATGCGACATCTTAGTCGTGTCGTATTGTAACTGTTTTGATGAAGTTGACTGTACTTTACACTGTACTAACCTTTAGGATCGACGACCTTGATCTGTTGACTGGCCGTGCTAGGCGGAGATAACCCAGCCTCGTTCTGCGCGGTGACGCGGAACTCGTACTGGCGACCCTCGATGAGGTTGGAGCAGTTCCACTGGTTGGGCAGGCAGAGGGTTGGGTTCACGCGCTGCCATGTGCTCGTGCCCACCTCGCGCTTGTCGACCCAGTACCCTAGAAGAATAGGAGACATAAAGTAAATTTTTCTAACATAGAACTATACTCATATTATAAAGAGGTAAAAGTTTGTTTGTTTGTATGCAGGTAATATCTGAAACTACTGACCCGATAAAAAAAATCTATCACTAATAATGACTTCATTAAGAAATTACTTAGCAACAAGTAATTACTTGTTTATAAATGCGAGTGTCTCTTAAAATCGTAATACTATCAAAGATAAAGATAAAGATATATTTATTTGCTGTAACATGTGTAAATTACAATGGCGTGCATGCAATGGTGTTACATATTCATAGAGCTAACTAAACTAAACTATCCGCTTTTTTTGTAGTTGAATAATTCACAATAAATTTTTAGAAGACAGCCTTTGGGTGAAATATGCTCTTATGATGATATCTGACTGACTATAACAGTTGTAATTTACCTTGTATCCTTGATCCACCGTCGCTCTCTGGTTTGTCCCATTCCAGGTGAACGAAGTCTCCTCCGATCTCCAGGATGTTGGGAATGCCAGGTGCTGATGGTGGGTCGTATGGTGCCTTAGCCTGTGATAGATAGCATGGTAATTAGCATAAGAATATAGAACTTTAAAGAATTAAACATCAAACTTCCTATAATCTGTTTTACTAAAAAAAAAGTAATTTTTTATGGAAAAAAACAACAGGATATTATGCCAATTATTATGTGAATTAAAATCTTTAATTTTGACTGCAGATTTGACATCAACTTGATTCTTTTATATTATCAAAACTTAACGTGAACGTAATTTTATTTGGAATATTGTTTTAAATAATTATTATTTTTTAATTATTGAATTTCCTCACCTTAATCGGATTAGCGCCTTCAAGCGCCGGTCCAACTCCATTCTCATTAGCTGCATGTATCCTAAAGTTATACTCCTGTCCTTCCGTCAGGCCTTGCACAGTAAACTTGGTGTCCCTGACAGAAGACGCGATGGTTATCCACGCCGTGCCGGACGTGTCATTGCGCTCGATGACGTAGTGCGTGACGGGCATGCCGCCGTCGTACGTGGGCGGCTTCCAGGCCAGCGTGCACGAGTGCTTGGAGATGTCCGTGGTCTCCAGGGGTCCTTGCGGCGGCCCGGGCAAACCGGTCACCGTGACAGAGAATGTGTCTGAAGTTTCGCCTGAGTTGTTCTTGATTGCGATCTTGTATATGCCTGTGACAAATAAGAATATTGTAAGTAAGCTTTTTTATGTGAGTTACTAATGTTTCTTGATGAATTTATTATTACAACATTTTGTATAATTTAATACTCATTCTCTCTAATGCGAATAGTATGTTTTGGAGACATATAGGGTGATGTAAAACATACTTTGCTAATTAATGCTTATGTTTTATGTAAGAATAAAGATAAAGGGGCTGTGATGCTCTCCGTATTCTTGATAATCATCGGAGTCTTGTCTGCCACCCAGTACGGGTACACTTGGGGTTACATTTGGGGAAACTAAATGTTATGTGCTTCCCTCTGTATTCGCATCTGGTGGTAACTGTCATCCATTTACTTACCCATATCGTCCTTGGAGATGTCCTTGATGAATATGAGCACGTAGTCGTCGAACACAGTGTACTTGAAGTGCTGCGACTCCGACAGCTTGTGGCCATCCTTGGTGAGGACGACGTCAGCGGGCTGGTCTCCAGTGTACAGGATCTTGATCTTGGTGTTGTCGTGCTCCGGCAGCTGGAGGTCGCCTGGCATACGGATGATGCGAGGCGGGTCTGGAGACAGAACATTTTTAAGATAATGTCGAAAGTTTTTGACTCGACTGAATTAATCAATGCTCGTTTATTTCTTGTGATTAGGTAGGTATAATAGCGATTTAAGAAAATAAAATCAGATAGAAACATGGAGAATGTTTGGAGGGACTAAGGATTTATATAACACTGCATTGCGATACTACATAGTCATTAATTGGGCAGAAGGAACTTATATTAAGAACTATGTTCGCCGAAAATATAATAGATATTTAAAATGAAATTGGCCCATTATCCATACAAAAAAATATGTTTAAACGGCATACCTATTTTGCCCAAAATGGCTCAAAGTTTAACAGGTTTACACAAATGTAAACATTCAACTTATTTTAAACAGTATTTTCATATGTTGCTTCATAAGATACAGTATTATTAATTTTATGTTTTTCGTTTTCCTACGAGCCCTAGTAACAGGTTTACTTACTTCCGATCTTAAGATGTCCAGTGCAGTAGATGAACCCAATATTGTTGACAGCTTCGCAGGTGTAGTCACCCTCGTCTGCTTCGGTGGCTGCGATGATGTTCAGGCGGAGCGTACCCTCGCGGGACTCCGATATGAACCTGAGGGTAAGCAGATATTGAGGTTAAGGTTCAAAGATCATTAGATACCGAGCTAAGTTTTGTTTTGTATGACAATCATACCAAAATATAAAAGATTTTAATTAAATTCTAGATTAACTTGACCAACTGATATTGGATTTATAGGTATCAGCAGTATAGTGTAGATTGGACAAAAAGATTTTGTTATTGTCTTGTTGAGTTTAGGCCTAATTCACAGGGTTAACCATAACCACAGTAGTTTAACCCTGGAACTAAGAATTTAGCTATATTATTCGCTAAATGTTTAGTTCTGATAACCACCCACTTAACTACATTGGTATACATATTGACTGCCACGCAGCAGAGTCAGTAAAAAATCTATTGTTTGTTAAAGTTCTGTTTTTTTTTTATCATTACCCCTCACTAGGATTTCTCCTGTATCGAGGGTACAGTTTATAAACATACATCTCACATGCACACACACCCAGACCCGAAACAACTATCTGTAGATCATTCAAATATTTATTCCGTGTGGGGATACCCACCCTTTCGGCACCCTTTGGGCATGCTTGACAACATAATGCAATAGGATGACTATTTTTTTTGTTCTGTGAATTTTTTAGAATTTTTTTTACTGTTTAAAGGTTTAAGTAAATATTTATTTTATTTCTCTCTCGCGTGTTGTCACTGTCCGTGCTGAATAAATGTATTTTCTTTCCTTTAAGATATTGTACATAATTACCTGGTGCCAAGCACGATCTCCCTGCCGTTCCTGAGCCACCTTCCAGTGGGTACAGGGTTGCCGGTGGCCACGCACTCCAGGGTGAAGGGCCTGCCCAGCGGCGCGCAGAGCGTGGGAGACAGTTGTTTCACCCATTCGGGCTTCGTGCCGCCCAACTCCTCGCCGGTACGGACGGGGGTGGTGCAGCTTGAAGGCTCTGATTTGCCTGTAGAGTAATAAATATATGATGACATTCAAGGCTAATCAATTCTCCAGGGACGCCTGTACGTGGAAGCGCCATCCAGTCAAATATACAAAAACAGGGATTTGATAGATTTATTGGGTCAGAAATGTTCTGGATGACAGATAAATAAAGAGGGAGAGTGAGTAGAAGATTTCTCTCGTGTCAACACACACATCGCAACGACAGTCCTCCGCTGTCTTTACTAATTATAATATACATTATTTATATTTTTATTTTGTTTTATGGGAATAGTTTAGTATAACTGAAGGAAAGAGGTATTCTAGGATTACCTGGGCTTATTTATTTATTAAAATATTAAAGCCACATTATACGTTTGTGCTTTTACCATTGTAATTTTTGAATAAATTTTACCTTTTTTTATCTAAAAGCTATAAAGAATATAATGATTTACTAGGTCCGATGCATACAACAATGCAGGCGTAAATAACGTTCACCAAAGCATAAAGTCAAATGAAAAAAAAAACTTACAAATTAAACCTGATGAATAAACTATCATAAAAAACGGGTAGTCCTAAGTCTGAAGATTGACAGCAGCTTCACCGTTGCGAGGAAAATAGCAGTGAGATATCAACCCGCTTGTGTCGTTATAACTATAGATAATACCTATGGGACAGGTGTTCATCCAGCAATAGCCTGTGATATAGTTGATAGACTTACCAGCAGAATTGACAGCAACAATACGGAACTCGTAGTCCGCCTTCTCGTTGAGGTTCATTGCTGTGAACGTGGTGTCTTGTACGTTGTAATCGTTGCACTTTATCCAGACTGAGCTGCCGACGTCGCGACGCTCGATTATGTAGCCAGATACGCGGGCACCTGGGGAATACCATGGATCAATCATCTAAATTAACAAACTAGCTGTGCCCGCGACTTCGTCAGCGTGGAATTTAAAAAAATATTATTCTTTCGCGAATCCCTAAAATCATAATAGCCTAAGTTACTCCTTATAACATCAGCTGCCTGCCAGTGAAAGTCCGGTAAAATTGGCCAAGCCGTTTCGGAGATTAGCCGGAACAAACAGAGACAAAAAATTGAATATCCGTTTTTTGGTTATAAGTACCATTGGGAAGAATACGTGGCTCTCGGCTTCGATAAGGATCTTTTTACACTTGTTTAGCGTAAATATGATTGTCTTTTCTCAGTTTGCGACGACCCAGCTGTGAATTTGATCAGTATAGTGCGAATTGTGCCAATTAGCTCCAAACTGATGAATGGTGGACATACACGACGCGGTCGCGTCAGTTTTCCAGTGTATACGTTTGGTCTCGAGGCCAAACTTACCATCCATGACCCGGAATTTAATTTAATGAGCTGCAGTTGGCCTATTGATTAGTCCATCTTGTTGTTAGCCTCACCTCCATCGTGTGCGGGCGGGTCCCAGCTGAGGTCGACGTAGTTGCGGCCCACGCGCAGCACGCGGGGCGCGCGCGGGGGCGCGGGCGGGTTGGCGCGCGCGCGCACCTTGAAGGCCTGCGAGTTGGAGGAGTACTTGCTCCAGCCGGCTGCATTCTTTGCGCGTACGCGGAACTCGTATTCGTGACCGGGTTCCAGGTTGTATGCCTAGGAATATAACAAATTGGTTTAAAAGGACGGATAATGACATATGTAATAACGTAAGTAATAGATAAAAACCCCCGACTCCAACTAAAAAAAAAGCTGTAACTTTTGAACAACTGAACAGATTTTCATGAAACATAGCTAAGATGATACCCGACTAAACTAGCTGTCAATTAAAAAAAGCTGCATTGATATCGGTTCATCTGTTTTAAAGCTAAGATGCCACAGACAGATACATAGATCCACAGATACACACTACAAACTTATCAGACCCCTCTTTTTTTGTCGGGGGTTAAAAATTAAGTGTAGTAGTTTACTTCTAAAGCTCATTGAGCATCACCATCAAAGTAGTTTTAAATTCGGTGAAAAAAAACTCCCGGCGAACCAAAGGGTATAATCGTAACCAATACTTCAGCGTACACATCCTACAAGAAATTGGACCAACAAAAATGGAATATGTGTTATTACCCGACTACGGAGAGGGTTATATGTTTGACCGGTATGTTTAAAACTATAATTTTCTGACAAAGAGAAAATAATAAGAAATTGTAAACTATGAAGAGGTTGGATAATTTCCTCACCTGGTAATTGCAGTCCTTGACGAGATAGTCGGCCCCGTTCCAGACGCCATCCTGCACGTCGCGGAACTCGATCTTGTAGCCCTGTATGCGCGCGCCGCCGTCGGAGCGCGGCCGGTCCCAGATGACAGTAGCGGCCGAGCCGTCCCAGTCCGTCACGCGCGGCGCGCCCGGCGCCTCCGGGATCGTGAACGGGAACTGGACCACGACAAAAACTTGTTTATTGTATAGTTCACGCAAATCGTAATGAGCCCTGAACTGAGCTCTGAAATCTCTCTCTCTCTCTCCATCTAGCACCTATAATAAGCGTACTGCACAGCTACTCGCGTTCAACTTCCGAGAGCTCATAAAGTTTTGCGATAACTATACCCATAATGAAGTATTCAATATAGTCATCATAAAAACGCATGTGTCATGTTGGATATAACTATAGACCAATACAGTGCCACAAAGTTATCTGATCCGACCACAGAACGAAAAGGCCTCCAAAATGTATTTTTTGTATAGGGATGACATTGATAAAAGCGAAGGCAGCGACGCAATTACGGGGTCAGATAAGTTTGTGGTACTGTAAGTTAAATAAATCGAAATTTCCTTAAATGGAGTTTAAAAAATATCATATTTGAAAATATACTGATGTCAAATTCAAGCTAACCCAATTTAACATTGATAACTCTTATTATCATAAACGTAAGGTTCATATTCAATAATCATATGTGGCAGTTACCACGGAGATTCGTAGATGAATTGCTCCATATGGCCTTTTTAGACCCGCTGACCATAACTTTTATACAATTCATATTTACATACAAAAAGTAACATCAACATAAAACTATTAAGTCATGAGGATTAATTTCTTCTATTCAGAGGTATCAGGTAGTTAAAACCTTATGTAAGCTAAAACGTTTGATCGCAATAAAACACATACCTTGGCAGTGACAGCATCATCCATGGTCAATGGCTCTGACACTCCATACAAGTTCTCGGCGCGCACGCGGAACCAGTATTTGCGGTTCGGTTCCAGACCCATCACATTGTAATGGCAGTTGCGCACGAATGATGAAATCTTTGACCATACCTGGGGGTAAATTAAATGTTAGTAAGGTCTAATTAAGACTAAATGAGACAAAACATCTAACAAATGAATGGGCTATATAACTTTTTTGACGTAAAGGTATAGACGGCAAATTAATCAGCTGTTGATTATGAAAGGGCAGCATACAGTGCATATATGCCACCTGATTACATTTGATAAATATGAAAGTTGCTGGTGCAAATAATCATTCGTATCCTCAGAAAACATCTGTAAGCTTGACAGCCGTTTAGAAACATTGTTTAATAACCATACTTACACTAATAGACAGAAAATTCTCTACAAAACACAAAATACTTACTCCACTGTTGTCCATCTTCTCCACCACGTAGTTGGTGATGGGGGAGCCGCCATCGTCTAGCGGTGGCTTCCATGACAACGTGCATGTGTCCGGAGTGATGTCTGATGCGTCTAGAGGTCCAAGCGGCGCTGATGGCCTGTCTACGACAAGCACCTGGACAAAAAAATTAAGGAATTTGTAGATAAACAAAAAAAATGCATTATATCAGTTCCTATAAGATCAAAATCAAAGGTATTCCTTCGTAGCAGTCGGTCAAGAGTTTCCAGTTTACATTAGAAAACATTAACAAAGAAGGTTGCATCTCCAATATTTTGGTCCTTCGAGTCGGATACAAGGTCTTCGCGGACACTTATTACAGAAGTAAAATAGTTTCATAGTGACATTTTGTAACGGAGTTTTCATTAGCTTAGCAGTGACTGGTGGAAACGACTTCAGCACAATAGGTACGTGGTTTGGTCCTTTTGTACATATTATATCCCACGGTCGCTTTCTCTATAACTGGTACATAGAACATTATTATTATTATCAGCGGATACCTACAGGATTTTTAAGTCTAGAATAAGTTTTTTCTTACCCTGCATGTAGCACTGTCAGATCCTTCGCTGTTGACCAGCTGAATGGTGTAGGATCCTGTGTCGGACCTCTTAGCTGAGGAGTTGCTGAAGACAGTGTTGACGTCCGATGTAACGAAACGAATACGGGTGTCCGGGAATACTTCCTCGTTGTTTATGATCCATGAAACCTGGAAAAATAATATTTGATTTATTATAATGAACAATATTCTGAAAAAATCATGATTTTATATCAATAAATGTTTATAGAAATGGATGAATTCAAAAAAACTAAATATGTTATCTAATGCCCTATGTCACCCATTTGAAGCAAATAAATAAATTATAATGAATTATAATTATCTGAATACAATAGAACGATAAATAGTCAACATAATTTATGATGATAATATTATGATTGTTTGAGAAAACTCACCTTTGGCCTTGGGTTGCCAGTAAACGGCACAGTAATCTTGATCTCTTCTCCAGCAATAACAGTGATGTCCCTAAGGCTGAGGTCACTGGTGATCTTCGGCGAGTTAGGTGGCGCGCAAGCCCTGATGGCGTCAGAGCTAGCAGACCAGGACCCTTGTCCCGCAGCATTGACTGCGGATACACGGAACTCATACTCATGGTTCTCAATCAGTCCGGAGACCTTGTAAGTGGTATCAGGAATGTGCACATGAGATGCTTTGGTCCATTTGTCTTCTGTGATAAGACGCTTTTCGACGATGTAGCCTGTGATTGGTGAACCACCATCGTGACGTGGTTTGGTCCAGGTGATGGTGATCGAAGATTCTGTTGTTTCGACTGAGCGTGGTGCTCCGGGCGGGCCCGGAGGGTCGAATGGATGTCTTGCCTTGATAGGCTCTGTGGTCTGAGCTGGGTCTGACTGACCGTATTGGTTCTCAGCCATGACTCTGAATTCGTAATCCCTGCCTACAGTCAAGTTCTTCACGCGTAAGAACGGTGTAGTGACGTAGCCAGATACTTTAGTCCAGTTGGCGGTTCTGCCTTCGCGTTTCTCAACCACGTAGTTCGTGATCTCGCCGCCACCGTTGTCTTTGGGTGGGTTCCAGTATAGTGTGAGTGCTTCGCCCTCGAACTCGTCAGCACGCAGGTTCTCTGGTTTGCCAGGCCTGTCAAGGACACGCACGTTGATCGTAGCTGTGTCGTATCCAGATGGGTTGCGGAGTTGCAGACGGTATTGTCCACCATCTGACCTCTTGGCGTTCTTGACAACAAGAGACGCAGATTCCGGTGTGATCTTCTGGAATATTCTGGAGTCGCCTTCAACATCAAGTAAGTTGTCTTCAGCAAACCATGAGGCAGTTGGTTGCGGGAAGCCAGTGTATGGCACGTGAATGGAGAAGTCTTCTCCAGCACGTACAGTAATGTCTCTGACTCCTCCAAGATCCATGCATGGTTTGTTCGGCTGTTCAGCGATGTTGATGTCAGCAGTAGGTTTGCTCGGGTCTGATCGGCCAACATCGTTGACGGCGATGACCCTGAACTGGTAATCCTCGCCTTCCTTAAGCTTAGGTACAGTGTGAACAAGGCTTGCTGTAGGAACGTCGTTGACATCCTTCCAGTCCTTATCGCCCTTGCCCTTCTGTTGGATGATGTAGCCCTTGATCTTGGCTCCACCATCGCTCTTCGGCGGCCTCCAGGATAACGTAACAGCGTCTTTGGTAACTCTGTCTGGTTTAGGTGCTTCTGGCGGGCTGGGTTTAAGACGTTGTGTCTGCGCCGTGATCGGTTCGGTAGGCTTGCTTGGCTTGCCAGGTCCGGCCTCATTGACGGCGATGACGCGGAACTCGTAGCGGTTACCCTCGCGTAAGTCGGAGACAGTGTAGCAAGTGTTAGGTGTTGGGTAGTTGTTGACCTTAACCCAGTCTCCTCCACGTTCTCTCTTCTCGACGTAGTATCCAGTGATGGGCTTTCCTCCGCAGTTCGCTGGTGGTTCCCATTCGAGAGCGCAGCTGTTGGAGCTGTATCCGGCAATCCTTGGCGTGTCAGGTGCATCTGGCGGGTCGAACGGCGACTTAGCGAGAGTAGGCTTGCTTTCCAACGGATCTGATACACCGTACAAGTTCTCAGCACGTACTCTGAAGACATATTTCTTGCCTTCTGTCAAGTTCTTTACAGTGAACGAGCACTTAGGACAGAAGCCAGCAACTGTGCGCCAGTCGTTGACTCCGAACTCAGCAACTTCGACGACGTATCCAGTGATTTCGCTACCACCATCGTCTGTAGGTGGTTGCCATGTTAGGCTGACGGCGTCGTGAGTAACGGGCTGGCATAGAAGCGGTCCTTTAGGTATTCCAGGCTTGTCAACAACGATAACTTCGATGTCAGCGGAGTCTTTACCATGTGCGTTGGATGCTGTGATTGTGTATTTGCCAGCATCTTCGCGTACAGACTTCTCAATGGAGAGTTTAGTCTCATCGTTCTTGGTTTCAGCGGATAGCCTGTGTGAAGGTATCAAAGGTACGGATCCCTTGGTCCAGGAGATGGTTGGTGTGGGTGCACCGCTGATTGGAATGTTGATATTGATAGGTTCGCCAGCGCGGACCTTGATCTTCCTGCCAATAAGATGGTCTAATCTCAGTTTCGGGCTCTCCTTCATGGGTTTGGCGATGAAGACGTTGGATTCGTCGGAAGGCTGTCCAGGACCGGCTGCGTTGACCGCAGACACTCTGTATTCGTACTGGTGACCTTCCTGTACCCTCTCATCATTGTACTCGTTGAACCTGACTGGTTCCTTGTTCAGCTTGATCCAGCGGCCAGTAGCCTTGTCTCTCCTCTCGACATCGTAACCGAGGATGTTGGATCCTCCATTGGAGATAGGCGAAGACCATCTAATGTTGATGTGATCTTTGTCTGCGGCAACCAGTTCTGGTTTGCCAGGCTTGCCAGGTACTGTGTACTGGTTCTTAGCAACAATTGGCTTGTCTGTGACCAAGGGTTCAGAGCGACCTTGAAGGTTCTCAGCGAAGACTCTGAACTCGTATTGCGTGCCCTCAGACAAACGAGGCACGGTCGCATGGTTGTATTTCGGGTTGATGTAAGTAACAGCGGGTACCCATCCACCGCCGTGAGTTAAGTCGCGCTTCTCGATGACGTAAGCAGTCAGTTCACTGCCTCCGTTGTCTTTAGGTGGTTTCCATGACAACGTGACAGATTGCGCGGTAATCTCTTCGTATACGAACGGCGGCTGTGGTGCTCCGGGTACATCCAGAACTATTACTTCGAAGCTGCCTTCATCAGTGCCGGAGTCGTTCTTCAACTTCAGGTTGTATTTACCAGCGTCTGATCGCTTGCAGTTCACAGTGTGAACTATAGTGTGGTGACCAACGATGGTGACAGTTGTCCTTTCATTAGCAAGGACAGGTTGTCCATCTCTTGTCCATGTGACCTCAGGAGTAGGTTCTCCAATAAAGTTGACATCCATGTGGAAGATGAGTCCAGCCTTGATGCGGATCTCCTTAAGCGGAGTGAGGATCTTAGGAGCAACGAATCTGTCCTTAGCAGTGACGATGTCTGATGGTTCACTGGGTTCCGATTGCCCAGCTTGGTTGACAGCGATGACTCTGAATTCATAGTCCTGGCCTTCAGTAAGGTCAGGGACAGTAGCCTTTGTCTTGCTAGGCGGAACATGGACGGCATTCACCCAGTAGGGACTGCCCTTCTCCTTCTTCTGAATGATGTAGCCAGAAAGAGGTGCTCCTCCATCAGATTTGGGCTTCTCCCATTCAAGATCAGCGTGGTTCTTGCTCCAGTCAGTAGCTTTAGGTTTACCAGGAGCAGATGGCTCATCAAACTCGTTCTTGGCGACAATAGCACGGTCTAATTCCAGTGGTTCAGATTGTCCAATAGCATTCACAGCGCTTACTCTGAAGAGGTATTCCTTCATGTGAATCAACCTGGTTACTGAGTGAGATAAGAAGGTGCTCATTCCAGCATCTGACCATGTACCTCGCGTAAGATCCATCTTCTCAATGACGTAGTGGAGGATTGGTGATCCACCGTCGTCAAGAGGTACCTTCCATGACAACGAGCATGATTCCTTGGTAACATCAGATACAACCAGAGGTTTCTCTGGTCTGGAAGGCTTGTCAAGTACGGTCACTTGAGCTGCAGCAGAGCAAACTCCAAGGTCGTTCTTCAAGGTCAGTTTGTAAACGCCTCCATCAGCGCGGACGGAGAATGGAATGTCTAGAATGACCCTGTTGTGCAGAATCTGGATGTCAATTCTATCTGTTGGGTGGACTACCTTGCCGTTAATCTGCCATTCAACCGTTGGTTTTGGTGAAGCTTCCATTGGAATCTCGTATTGGATCCTCTGGCCAGCCTTAACAGTCTTGTCTGCAAGGAGCATCTTGTCAAAGTGTGGCGCACAGAACCTGGCTTTAGCCACTTGTGGTGCGGATCCATCACTAGGTTCTCCATTTCCGGCCTTGTTGACAGCAATTACCCTGAACTCGTACTCCTCACCTTCTTGAAGGTTAGGTACGGTAGCTGTTGTATTGTTTCCTGGTACTGTCGCAGCGACTTCCCAAGGTCCGTACTTCTTTTTAGCTTCAATGACGTAGCCAGTGATAGGTGATCCACCGTCCTTCTTTGGTGGCACCCATTCGAGGTCCATGTGGTCTTTGTCCCAGTCCTTGACAACTGGTGTTCCAGGTTTGTCTGGGGTTCCATAAGGATCCTTGGCAGTGATTGGTTCGTGTCCCACAAGGGGTTGTGATTCGCCGAGCTTGTTGACGGCGCGGACACGGAAGTTGTAGTCGTGACCTTCGATGAGGTGGTCGATCCTGATGCTGCAGGACTGGACGTCACCAGCTGGGACCCAGCGCATGTTTTCTTGGTCCATCTTCTCGACGACGTAGTGAGAAATCTCGCAACCACCATCGTCTTTGGGTGGCCTCCAGCGTAATGTGCATCCTGACTTGGTGATGTCATCAGCACGTAGAGGACCTTCAGGTGGTGTTGGCACGTCCATGACTGTAACCTTGACTGAAGCTGAGTCTGTACCGTTAATGTTTCTAGCCTTCAAAGTGTAATTTCCACTGTCAGCTCTCTTAGCGTCAATGACGCGGATCTTGGTGCTGTGTGTGTCACTGACAATCTTAATCCTGTCCGAGTTCATGATGAGGTTATCTCCGTTGAACCATTCCTTGGTTGGAGTAGGTTCACCAGCGACTGGTACGTCGAGGTCGAAGTTCTGTCCGACCTTAATCTTGATATCGAACATGAAGTTCCTGTCAATCTTAGGTGCAAGATTCTTGGGTCTAGCAAGATGTGGTGCTGTTCCATCACTGGGTTCACCTTTACCGGCCTTGTTGACGGCTCGGACGCGGAACTCGTAAGTATTTCCTTCGATAAGGTCTGGAACTTTCCCGGTGGTGACGTCACCTTCGATCTGGGCACATTCCTCCCAGTCGGGTGAGAAGCGGTCCTTCTTCTCGATGACGTAGCCGCTGATGGGCGCTCCGCCGTCGGTCTGAGGCCTGGTCCATTCCAGCTCCACGAAGTCCCTGTCGAAGTCCTTGATCTTGGGTGTGCCAGGCTTGCCGGCGACGTCGAAGGGATTCTTGGCTTCGGTTGAGTGCGGTGTGGTAAGAGGCTCGGATTTGCCTTGCCTGTTGGAAGAGAAATTTATTGTGAATAAGATTGTTTAGTATTATTTATGTATACATTGATTGTCAAGGTGCCTAAGGTTGGTTTATAATTACGAGACTCTGCTTTCATTAGGTGTTTTCACATTAGCTAATATCAACATCGATAAGTCGCAATCGTATTTTTTTTTATACTACGACTTAATTTGAAAGCATTTAGTTTGTACCGAAATGTATGAGATTCTATATCCCCCAGTATCGTCTTATATCGTCAAAACCATACTTTATTTTATTCTTTGTTTGAATAGGATTAGGTACTTTGCTTGATATCATGATAGAAAAATTTGCTTGAAATCCAGAACTTGTAATGTTTGATACCTTTTGTAGGCTCTTCTCCTTTTCCTTTAATAACCGTCATTATAAAAACGTTATAGTTAGGTCATACACACCTGTTAACAGCGCGCACCCTGAACTTGTACTTGTGTCCGGGCGTCAGCCCGTCCACGGCGAGGCTGGTCTGCGGCCCGTCCGTCTCGCCGGCCGTGACCCAGCGTCCGGTGGCTTCATCCATCCGCTCCACCACGTACTTGTCGATGGGCTGTCCGCCGTCGTCCGAGGGCGGGTTCCACGACAGCTTGGCGCCGTTGGCGTGGACGTCGGACACCTGAGGAACAATTCGGAGGTTATAGTCATTCATAGACAATAGATCAATATGGATTTCTTCGAATGAGTAGCAGCAGTAGGCGGTACAAAGTATTCTATATCGATTAGGGAGAGAAGACAGAGATATAAGGAGCACAAGTGACCCGGTCCATCTACTTAAATTTTTATTTATTTTGATACAGTATAAAGGGGAACGTATATAACGGGCCATGTCTAATAATTGTTCAGCAATGAACTACAATAAGTTATTTTTCCGACATAATATGTACAGGCGACCAAAGAATAATTACGATGCAATTTCTTTGCACGAAATCAAACAAAATGGTGTACATTTTCTAGTCAAAAAAATTATGAAGTTTCAACTTTAGTGATATTTTTATTTAGTTATAATTGATATATCACTTTTTTGGTTGACCGTACATAAAACTAGATCAACCATCTTTTGGTTTCCATCAGAGAAGATAAACCACAGAGTACAAACCTTGAGCGGTCCTCCAGGTGGGCTGGGCACATCTAGCACGATGACCTCAACCTCTGCCACGTCCTTGCCGTTGCTGTTCTCCGCCGTGATGGTGTAGCGGCCGCTGTCTGAACGCCTGGCTGTCTTGCAGTTGATCTTGGTGTTGTAGTCCGAATGCTGGACCTTTATGTCACCGCCAGACTTGACTTCCTTCTTACCCAAGAACCATTTGGTTTCGGGCATTGGTTCTCCAGATACCTGAAAGAGATTTATTTATTTAGAATTTATGGTAATTGTTATGACATTTTATACTTTTTTGGAGATCTTACTGATAGGTTTTCATCTGAGTGAGCGTAAAGAAAGTTGATTCATAAGTAATTAGTTACAGAAATTGAATGGAATACGTCTAAAGTAATAAAATGAGACGAAATGCTTAGAACAGTCGATTCAAATACATGAAACTAGAAACTGAGTTTCAGTATAGTAATAATAAAACAACAGTTATTGCCAAGCGTTATTATGGCAATATTCCCTAACGAATTCCTTATTTTGTAGCGGTAGATCTACATGGATGCTCAACTTCAGCCTTCGACGATTACAGGGTGATAATGATTTCCCTCAACCAGCTTTTAAAATTAGCATTATAGTCCGCGCGGAACTTGTTGGCTTCGCCTTAGGTATGTGAGCGGTGGGACGGCGGGGCGGGGGCGCTTTGTCATTACTCAGTACGGAGCGTTGTCAACAATAGGCAACCCGCCGCCCTCACCCCAGTCCCCACCTAAGGCGCGGCCTACAAGTTCCGAGCGGACTAGAGATAAAAAGCTAAATAAAATTACAATATTTATTTCCTTTAAAAAACTAAGATAATTCAAACGAAAATAAAACCAGTAGTTGCCTCACCTTGACATCGAATCCGAACTTCTGTCCGACCTTGATCTTGATGTCGATGAGGTTGGCCCTGTCGATCTTGGGCGCCAGGTTCCTGGGCTTGGCCACGATGGGGTGCGTGCTGTCGCTGGGCTCGCCCGGACCCGCCTTGTTCACGGCGCGAACTCTGTGACACGAACGGGTTTTATGTTAATAATTATCTATTTAGAGAGTTTGTATTCAAAATATCTATATTTGTGAGAGCAAAATGTGTGAGTGAATATGTAATAATAGTTGAACGAGAGACATATTGAAGGAAGGTATTGTACTCATAATTTATGAACAACTTTTACGTTGGGACAAATCAAGAAATCTCGAAAATAAATCTGCTGTTCCATACATTTAGTCGAGTAATATTGAATTATTTGTATACTACAGCTATTTCTTTCGCGATTTCATCGTTGGTCTATTAATAAAAGTTTTTCATAATAATGAGTAGAATGGGTCGCCTTCAATATGTCCCTCGTTCAACCCGTCATCCTGTATATATATTATGGTTTTGAAACCAATAATTATCTGACAAGACTACAGACTGATTTATTTTCGCAATCTGCCTTTTTTTCTTTTCTGATTATTTTAGTTACGGTGTCTAGTAAATTTATTCTGTCTTATTACAAAAAAATGGTTTAAAGCAAGTCTTGTAAAAACCAGGTTTTAAGATTGCCGTCTCTTATTACTTAACGACGTTAGAAAGTGTCAGATATATTTAAAACCTGGGTTTTACTCGAATTTTATAAAGGTACTTAGGTACTGAAAAATAATAATTTCTTGAAATTCTGAACATAATTAATGGTATATTGCTCTAACTGATGTATTTTTCCTAAACTAAAGGAATACACTTAACCAATGCAGCGATTAATTCATCAACTATGTATTATGACGTGCCTTCTCCTGTACCAACCTGAACTCATAAGTCTGTCCCTCCACGAGGTCGGGCACGGTGCAGTTGGTCTTGCCTGCGGGTACTTCCAGCGCCTTCTCCCAGTTACCGAACTTGTCCTTCTTCTCCACGATGTAACCTTCGATGGGTGCGCCTCCGTCCTCCCTGGGCGGAGTCCACTTGAGGTCCACGTGGTCTTTGTCCCAGTCGGTAACAGATGGAGTGCCTGGCGCGCCTGTGGTGGAGATAATAACGAATAAGTCTTTTGAAATGATGACGAAAAGGTGTTATTTACGAATTATCTCATAGAAAAAGATGCACAAATTTTTAAGAGCTACTAATAAAATAGTATATTATATAATACCCTTAAACATAATTGCAATAAGAGGTGCTGGTAGGCCTTCTGATGATATTAACCTCCATGCGCGCTTTGCTTAAATAGTATGCTTATGGTTTTATAGATCGCAAAGTAGCTTCTCTTTTACGACACTCTACTAATGGATATCGTCCCCAATAACCGCGGTAAAGGTTATAATCACCACATGGGGCAAAGGGATTGGTAATCACAGATCTCTCGTAAACCGGAGACCTTGCAGCCTTATGACATGTTGGATATTTATACCGCTAATGGCGGGAATTGGATGTCACATACTACTAGAGATAAACTAGGAAAACATGGCGCGTCCCTCCAAAATTCAAAATGTGTGAAAGTATTTACAAATCGCCACCAAGACTCACAACGCATGTGTACGTACTGAGAGGGCCGTCAAACAAAAATAAATCCAAGGATTTGTTGCTTGGTAAGGAGATGGGACTACACACATTGAAACTGTAATATGGAGGGGCGCGCCATGTTATAGTAGTTTATCTCTACACATACTACCATAAAGTAAAATCAAAAACTTACCAGGCTCGTCGAATGGATTCTTGGCCACGATGGACTGTTCGGACATGAGTGGCTCCGACTCGCCCTCCGAGTTGACGGCGGACACGCGGAACTTGTACTCCTTGCCAGGAGTCAAGCCTGTCACGTCACATTCTGTGGAGAACATGTGGATTAGTACCAGATAGTAAAAGTAAAATAGAGTCGAAGATCAACAGGATTCGTGTGTCTTGTCTTTTCACAAATAAGCTTATATTGTAATTGGAGTTTTTAGCTAATAAAGAATGGGTTGTCATAAGATTCTTGTTCTGTAGCCACGTTAGTTCCAATTTTGGTCACCGGGTCAGATAAGTTTGTGGCACTACTGTAGTCATGTTTAGTCATCATTTGTTATCTGTGTCTCGTTTGATTGGGCACGGCATAGATTATAAATTCATCCACAGACCTATTCATGTTTTTAGTTTGTGTTGCGGTCGGTATAGGCACATCGTTCGGTTCATTGTTGCTGGTGTGGCAAGTGTTTGGTATGGATACTGCTATTTTTAACCGACTTCAAAAAAAGGAGGAGGTTCTCAATTCGACGTGTATGTTTTTTTTTAATGTATGTGTGTCGTGTTTTTGCAGAAATATTTTTTTTTCTTTCTTTTTTTTCTAAGATAATATTCATTCCAGGTAGGACCAATCGTGTCTTTAGTAGTAATTAAAGGTATACGCGCACAATCAGTTACTTCGTGAATTCTCGAGTTTAATTTTTGTCACTACTGTTCATAGAATTAACAATTTATAACTTACTCGGCTCATCGGATCTGGCACACGGTACCCAGCATCCGGTCTCCGTATCCAGCTTGTCGATCTGGTAGTATTCGATGGGTGCACCACCGTCGTCCTTCGGCCTCTTCCACTTGAGGGTAGCACCATCTTTGTGGACATCCGAGATCTAGTAACAAGACAATAGTGATGTGGTATAGTATTATAATATATATTATCTGTGGTAATGTGAAGTTAATTATAGAACTGGTGGTTACTAGCTATTGCCCGCAGATAAAACCGCCAGTAGTTAAAAAAAAAACCTATATCACACACAGGGAGGGATACGTAGCTTTCTATTAGTGAAATAATTTTTAGAACCGGTTCAGTAGTAAACTTTGTTTGTTTGTATGTAATCTTTGGAAGATTACATACAAACAAACAAAGTTTACTACTTTATGATATTAGTACATTAAATTGGATCAATGTTCTTCCAATTGTCGAAATTCAACCACATATTAAGTAAAATTTTAGCTTTCTGCACTCCTTCATTCATATAAACTTTAACTATGCCAAATCTCACATTTCTGCGTACACGCAATATGCTTAAAAAGGGATACAAAGTTTTCTCTTTACGTATTAATATATAAGGTCTTATTATAATCATGCAAAATATTTTAAAGCTAGGCTCTTTGAATGGTATAGAATTCATTTCAAATATCAAATTAAAGCTGCAGTAGATTAAAAAATTATGTAGGCATTAAAATCAAGTGGCGCGGCGACGCAATGCGTGTGTGTGTCAGAGTAGCCGAGCCCGCCAGGTCATGTGGTCGAGTTCATGACCTTAGTGCCATTCATAATCATAGAGGGATAAAGGTTTTACGCAAACGGACACATCAATAATTATGTTAATTCATTTTGAAAACGTGTATAAAATGATTATATATTTTTATTTGCTATAAATATTCTTTGTAACTTATAGGTGCTCGTAAAATATTATGCATTATTAAATTAAGATCTTATATAGATTAGTGGACGACGTCTATATTTCTCACCTGCAATGGTCCTTCAGGTTTCAGCGGCTTGTCAGTGACCACCACGTTGATGGTGACCTGGTCCTTGCCACTGGAGTTGACTGCGGTGACAGTGTATTCTCCGGAGTCGTCTCTACGGACGGGACGGATGACCAGCTTCGTGAAGTATTCGGGACTGTCGATCATGACCGCCTTCGATGGACGAAGCGGCATGTTCTGGTATCTGTTGGGAAAATAGATTGTTTATAAGCATTCCTGCAAAATAAACGGTCTGAAACTTCGTTTTGGATGTCAATAAGAAATTATCCGTGAGTAGGTACAGTCGGTAATATTTCGTGTCGACAATCCTTGAGGTTAAAATCGTTTGTGCCTGGCGTCCAAACGCAGAGTTACTAACTCTAAGCGGGCCGCAGTCGGTCAAAGTATTTTGTTTGCTAAATGTATCACCGCAACGTATCATGATTGTACGTTTGGACTTCGTCACGTAACTTCTAAGAGTATAGTTATGCCTTTTCCTTCGAGAAGAAATGTTTGTTCTCTTTTTTTATTATTAACACGCTTTTATTAGCTTCACCTGTAACTAACTATGTAAGAAAGTCTTGGAAGTTAAATTTGACCCACTTCCCGGTTTCCGATTGAGCTGAAATTTTCCATACACGTTCAGTTTGGATGACTAAAGCGTATTCTATAGTTTTTTTTTAACTACAATATTTTATTTAAACTACAGGTTAAAATTCAGGCCAGTTATATCACGTGGATATTCATTAACAAGTCGGTGACCCATTGATGTCGTTTGTATTTGGAGAAACATGAAGGGCTCTTGGCACCTTGTAATGCACTTCTCCATGCCATCATACTCTGATCAATAATCCTACCATAGCATCTAAGGAGGAATTCTATATTCACTTTTGAGCGCTACCGGCTACGGCAACACAGGTCTTACGTCTCTTTTAACATTTTAAACTCTATATAAATCGACTGTTCGTGCTTACCTCCATTCAACAGCCGGCGCAGGCTCTCCAGTAATGGCTGCTTCCAACTTGAGCGTAGATCCGGCTGAGATGGTGACATCTCTCAGGTGACGCCTGTCGATCTTCGGTGCCAAGAACCTGGGCTTGGCCACGAAGTTCTTGCTGGCTTCCGAGGGTTTGCTTTGTCCAGCCTTGTTGATGGCAATCACGCGGAACTGGTACTCGTTGCCTTCGATTAATCTGTAGGAGTAAAAATATGTCGTTATTATATAAAATATCTAGTGAAATTGAAATGTGTCGTGGTTATTTTTTTATTTTACTTTTTAGGAGAAATCTAAGTTAAGTTTATAAACAACACAATAAAGGCCATGTTTACCGACAATATAACAGACGATTGAAATTAAATCTGTTATGATATAATTTAACTTGGGTCTAAATGGAACATCATCACGAGTCAAAAATACTGGTTTTAATGCCTACTAAGGGGAGTCCTATATCCAGCACAAGACTCCAGACCGAGTAACTTACCCATTGACAGTGGCAGTAGGTGTAGGCGTATGTGTCTCCACGGCCTTCTCCCACAGCGGGCTGTACTTGTCCTTCTTCTCGACGATGTAGCCAATGATGGGTGACCCTCCGTCCGACAGCGGCGGCTCCCACTTGAGGTCCACGTGGCTGGCCGACCAGTCGTCGGGCACGGGCGCGCCGGGCGCGTCGGGGGTGGCTGGGGAGGACATTACAAGGTTAATTTTAAAATTAAGACGAAGTTAAGAATAGCATGCCACGTTTCTTGAAAGTATACGTGTGTAGCGACATCTATCGCCACATAGAATAAATACTTAGCAAGGCAAGCTAACTACAGTTCAGTGGCGCGAAAATATGAATTCGACCAATCAGATTACGAGGCCTGCATCGCGCAAGGAAAAAGTTAATCGTATGTAACACATATACAACTGCCCGACATCAACCGTCGGGCTTCGGCCCGCCAGGCAATATCACCTCGCCTGGTCGGAGGATCCTCCCTTTTCAAGATCGTGAGATCTTTAATCCGTTTAGAAAGTAAAGAATCCACTAAATGACCTAGTTAGCCATGCATAAGACTTCTTAAAAGGTAGTTGAAAAAAATTGAGAAAGGTGGCTACTTACTGAATGGATCCTTAGCGACGATGGAGCCGAATGTTTCAAGCGGCTCCGACTCGCCTTCCTTGTTCAGCGCCTTCACGCGGAACTTGTACTCGTGGCCGGGGATCAAGCCATCGACCTGATACAAAAACAAGACTTACATCCACCAATCATAACTTAAAATTAAATAGGAAAAGCTTATGTCCCGAATTGCAGTATTGTAGCTCGGGACAAGACGTTTTTGGATGGCGCGATCTATTTTGATTATTTGACATGTTTGATGCATAAAATATGCGCGTACTGGTGGGTGCTTTTTACACCTAATTATAGTGAAGAATAGTAATCTAATCTAATCAGGGGGTTTACCGCGTAACAAAATGGTAATGAACATCAGACTCTGGTAATAAATTACAATGCGATCGTGAGAGAATAAACTTCGAACTGCCTTGTAAAAAAATTACCAATCATGAAGATGGGAGTTCAAATTTTATGATGGGTAATTTTTTTACAGGTCAGTCTCAGGTTTACTTGCACTATGCATGAGCAATTACCATGTGACATCTCGTACCGGCACGATAGAAGTTAAGAATATGATCCTTACCTCCATCTCGGGCACGTTCCCGTGGGTCTTGCCCACCGGCAGCCAGGTGCCGGTCTCGGGGTCATACTTCTCCACGAGGTAGGCGTCGATGGGCTCTCCGCCGTCGTCCTTGGGTCTCTTCCACTTCAGCGTGCAGCCATCCTTGTGGATGTCTGACACTTCCAAAGGACCCTCGGGTTTGTCGGGTTTGGCTGTTGGAAGAATTATGATAAATATGATGGTAATACAAAATAGTTTGAAAGAAAGAAAGAAATATGTTTATTTCCGGCCGGACGGAATCTCATGGCTCATGAGATTCCTCAAATAGTACGAAAATCGGAGGTATAATGGTATAGCTGTGAATACAGGTGTAAAAAAAATATATATAAATCCCTTAATCTACGCACTCTACTGTCCAGACCACCTAACTTGGTGTGAATAAAAAATATTCTAAGTCTCGCCTAATCTCCTCTGATGACAAGCGAAAAAGTAATATAGGACATTTGCTTAGAAGACCAACTTGACAACTACCACCCTCTGAAGCACAGATGGGCGACGGATATGGAACTGGGAGGTGCAGAGTGACTCGTTACAGTTGTCGGGTAGTATTGGAGTCAATATTGGAGGTTATAGCGTAATAATAAATGATACTTACATGTAACAATAATCTCGAGTTCGGCGGTATCCTGTCCGTACTTGTTGACGGCTTGTATCTTGTACGTGCCGGAGTCCTTGCGGCGCGGGCTCGCGTGCTGGTACTTGCTCAAGTATGGTACGTTCACCACTGGAATATGTACAGAAATTGTGTTAGCTTTCTAACAACCAGATAACGAGAATATACTTTGTATAAGGTAGGTATTGGAAGTTGAAATCTGCTGAACAAACAACAATAAACAAGCTCATCAGTGCGTTGAATATAAGTATTTCTGAAAAGAAAATGTAAGGTTGTCATATTTGTAATGCGGCAATAAAAATAGGACCATTTGTACTGCCACACCGCTGTTATTAAGCTACACATTATCGGTATTTGGACAGAACCTCATCGTTAGACATGGAGATTTTAAGAGAGCTAGGGCATTGGGACCTTCCACTAAAAATTGGAGCTGCAGGCAGGCAGGTTATGGTAACCGCTTACCATCAAGGGGGCCGAACGGTTGTTTGCCAACTTAGTGGTAAATAAAATTAAAAAAACAGAGTACTCAAAGAAATGAATATTTTGCGCCTTTTATAACGCTACGTTTTAAAGTGTTGTAACTTACGTTTCAAGCCATTGCCGCTGATAACGGACTTGCTGTTCAGCGTCCAGGTGACCTCCGGCGCGGGCTCTCCCGACACCTTGACGTCCAGCGCGATGGGCTCGCCCTCGTGCACCTTGATGGTGCGCAGGTTGCGGCGGTCGATCTTTGGTGCCACTGGAAGTTATCATATATTTTTTTAATACAGGATTGAACAATATGTGGGTAGGAATTGAGAAGCCATTTCGTATAGACAAAGTACAACATTTTTTTTAATAAAGAAAATGTAATTCAAAAGTTCTAAGTTAGTTAGTTCTAAGTTATGTTTGCCACCATGGCCCTCCTTCAATCCTGCGTCGCATGCCCTACCACCTGTACGCGTGAGGAGTTTGTGTCTGCGACTGATTCTGCTACTCGCGTGGCGGAATACTTGGCCAAGTATATTTAATTTGCCATCGACACGCTAAGAAGAAGAAGAATACTTGTGGTAGAATTGGGTCCTTTTTAATAGTTCAACGACAGGAAATCAAACACGTGACACCTCACTTGTCTGTACGTAGCTTTAGCAGGTGAGCTGAGCTGAGCTCTACACGTTTCTGGGTTGTTATGCCTAGACTTTAACCGACAGTCCAAAGAAGATACATTGGGAGTAAAACTTACGTCTCCTGGGCTTGCAGACAACAGACTTGCTGGCGTCCGAAGGTTCTCCAGGTCCGGCCTCGTTGATGGCCTTCACGCGGAACTCGTACTCTGTACCCTCGTCCAAGTGTCCGACGGTTGCCTTCTCGTTGTCGTTGGGACCGACCTGCGAGAAATGTATTAGTGTTATGTCGAATCAATTGAAATGTTAATTAACTTTAGCTCCCGTTTTAAAAAAATTACGTCTAAAACAACAAGTGACGGCCTTAATACAATCATCACCGCTTTTTTAGTTCTAGGAGTTTCTTTCTTTCCAAGAGATCTAAAGGGGGAATAAGGGATTATGCCAAGAGGAAGGGCACTTGGCCAGTAGCATCCTGTGCGCTACTAACAACATACTACGGCGATTTGTAATCTGTTACGATTTCTAATCTGTTAAGCTCGGGTTTCCTAACAGAGCTCCCTTCCTTTTTATTTATTGCAATATTTTGAACGTTCATTCTGGCGGTCTATTAGGATCTGATATCTTCAGGCGCATCAAAGTCAAAGTCAAAGTCAACGATTTTTATTTCAACTGGGCCTTTGCAGGCACTTTCAAATCGTCGTGATTCTAGGCGCACGGTTCCAAATGGGTTGGAAATAAGCATTACCTTTGTACTTGATATCTTTACTTATTTTCTTTGTCATGTGTATGTGTGGTACATAAATAATAAATAAATAAATAATGTTTATTAGTAGGTACTGTAAAGTAAAACATGATCTTTACGCTGATGCAATAATTGTATCTTTCCACTACAGCATGAGCAATTTCCACATAATAACTCATGTCGAGACGATGGAAAATTACGACCCTCAAGTTCACCAGTAGTCATACAAGCAGTGTTGATCGGTCTTACCTCGCATGCCTTCACCCACTTGGGCGATCCAACCTCCCTCTTCTCGATGATGTAGCCGGTGATGGGTGCGCCTCCGTCCTTGACAGGCTTCTCCCATTTGAGGTCCACGTGGTCTTTGTCCCAGTCCACAACTTCCGGTGTTCCGGGTTTGCCGGGCTCGTCTGTTGAAAGGAACGCAACATTAGGATAATTAATTATAATTGTACTACTCGGATATAACATAGGGATTAGAGCATCTAAACCGTTTCCTTGAGTTTCACACGCACTGAACGATCCCCCATACTAAATGATAATTCGAAATTCAATGTCTGCGAGCTCCAGAACATTCTCCATAGAGTGATTGCGTATTGCATTGTTTATGATCATTTATAACAACAGCGAACTAAATAAATAAATCCAGCCCATTACTGTCCCACTGCTGGGCACGGGCCTCTTCTTGGAATGAGAAGGGTTAGACTTTAGTCCACTACGCTGGCCTGGTGCAGGTTGGCGGACTTCATACACCACCAAGGACTTTATGAGGTTCTCTCAGGTGTGCAGGTTTCCTCGCGATGTTTTTCTTTCACCGTTGACGCAAGTGATAATCAAATTACGAACTACATAGCATCACCAAATTTTTTTTACGTACGTAGATACAACTGAAGCGCCAGATAAATCAAAATCTCTTAAAACAAAGACAACAAATCTACTCACCGAACGGATTCTTAGCGATGATCGAATGCTCCGCTTCCAACGGCTCCGAAACGCCCTCATTGTTGACAGCAGACACCCTGAACTTGTACTCGTGTCCGGGCACGAGGTTCTCGATCTCGGCCTTGGGGTCCTTGGTCTTGAGGGCCGGCATCCAGCGCCCGGTCTCGGTGTCCAGCTTCTCGACCAGGTAGTGGTCGATAGGAGCGCCGCCATCGTCGAGGGGCGCGTTCCATTTGAGAGTGCAGCCTTCTTTGTGGACGTCTTGGATCTGGAGATATAAGTTTAAAATTAGGATTATGTTAAAGTAGGTAGATTTTTACGAAATCTACCTCTATCCATCTGTTTCCTTATTTATTTATTTTCATAATATCATCCTCAAGATCCTACTAATATAATAAATGTGAAAGTTTGGTTATTTATTAATCCATCAATCAGGCCTTAACAGCAGAACGGATTTTAACAAAAAAAAAACATAGAACTTAAATACAACCTGGGAAGGTCATAGGATATTTTTTACCCCAGAAAATAACTCTGTTTTCCAGGTAAATAATATTTAAACCTTATAATAATCAACTTAGGGTCTACGCACACGACATATTTTTAACGCGCCGACGACGCACCTTTCACGAACGCGCGCTCACCGCGCAGTAGATGACCAAATTTTAGATCCCGAATTTCGTTTAAATGCATAGGCTCTTAGATCTGCCGTCACAACGTCTTTGGGAAAACCCATGTCCAGCTGTGGACTGCCTTAAGTAGATGATAATGACTCACCTTGAGCGGTCCCTCAGGTTTAGCAGGCACATCCAGCACGTTAATCTGGATGGTGGCTTCGTCCTTGCCGCTGCTGTTCTCAGCCTTCAACACGTAGGTACCGCTGTGCTTGCGGCTCGTAATGACCACAGACAACTTGGTCCTGTAGTCCTCGACGTCCACGGACAAGTCGTCGCGGGTGGATAGGCGTTCCTTGTTGTGGAACCTAGGTGGAAAATGGAAAAGGTTACAATTTTGTGCAACTAAGAGGCTTTATATTTCCATAATATACAGAATAATTTTATGTAGTGCACAAAATTTGCAGAGGGATTCAGTGTCCGTTCCCAAATGCAACCGCAGTACTGGGATTCACTTTAAAACAAAACAAAAATTCGACTTAGTATGGAGAAAACGCAAAATATAATAGCGCACACAAAGTCTATTTTTTTTTTTGGTTTTGATTGAATTTTATTACTGCGGTCGCATTTGAGAACGGACTCTAAATCACTCTGCAAATGATGTGGACTACATAAAAAAATATCCTGTATAGTTGCGTAGACAGATAATAAAGATCATCATAAGCACAATTCATTTTGAACGGATCCTAGTATGAAATATCGTGATGAACTTTTTTCTTTGTAAGTTAATTCCATTCGTCTCGGTTTTGAGCATCTTTATCCATCACATTTTTGGCGGAACTAGTATTTTTCTATTAGCGTGTACTATGTACTCACCATGTCTTGGTCGGTGGCGGTTCGCCGCTGACCTTGACGTCCAGCCTGATGTTCTGTCCTGCCTTGAGAGTGATATCGCGCATGTTCGTGCGGTCGATCTTTGGTGGAGCTGTAATAATAACATTATATAGCGTTATACAAGATTATAAGGATCAAGGAAACCGACATTATCAAACGAAACCTGTTCAAATTAAGTTTTAGAAATAAGCACCGAATTAGAATCAAAAATTAAAAACTATTAAAATAGTTATAGTTTAGTTCACAAATAATTACATTAATAAAACAACTACTTGATTTATCATCTCATCTTCAAAATATTTTTCGGGTTGAGAAGAAAATGTAATTTTTAATCCACATGCCCAAAAGTTTATTTTAATTTTATTTATCACTTAACCGGGCTTCCTCTGTCAGCAGAGCGGGCTCCGTACGGATTCCGTTTACCTCACAATGGTAAACTTTATAGAACTGCTTCCACCAACAAAGAGTCTAGCGGAGAAGACTGAACGAGTAAAAATAGTTTATAACGAACTCGTTCTTCATATTTTCTCTTTTGCAGTGGAAGGCAATTGTCAAAAATCTTTCTTAATGGAAGGTAAAACCTATTTTAGCTAGTTGGGACTTGGGGTCCATTCCGTCCAGCTATTACTTGCTCATTACCCTTTCGCAGTAGAAGCCCGGGTTTATTACCCGTTGTTATACCTATTTTTAAATGTTGTACTCACCAAATCTGTCCTTAGCGAGCAGGTTCTCGGAAGGCGCGGACGCCTTGCCGGGTCCTGCCTTGTTGACGGCCTTGACCCGGAACTGGTACGTCTTGCCCTCGATGAGGTCGGGCACGCGGGCCTCGGTCTTGTTGCCGGGTACCTGAACGAACAATATGCTGATTAACACGGCTTTTTGGACATGGTGAATTAATAACGATGTGATGAAGAATAACCTCTCAATAATCTTGTTTACAGAAAGAGCTTTGAGTCCCAGAAATAAGAACTTTAATAGGCTAATGACGCATATTGGCACAATGTATTAAATTACCCCATTATTATTATTGTTTGTGGGATTGAGGTCATCTGGTTAGTGATCTCAATCCCACCACTGAGCACTTATTACCTAGCTGCCTATCTAATTTGTTTAGAGTCACAGATCCCACAATCAAACCGATTACACGGTTTTGTGGGACTATGCACATACAATGTACAAATTGTGTACTTTTCAATAAATAAATTAAAAATTACATTGATCAAAAATCACTTTAGAAACATTTTTAATTCTACCACAAATTAAAAAATGTAATAAAAATCCTTTCATGTTATACACAACATAGATTAGGCCACCTCTCTACCCAAGGGTGTCCGTAATGGACAACTAGGGGATAATGTATCATAAAGTACTTGCACGAGTTCATCTAAGGGTTCGTGCACACTCGATACTTTTAGCAGCAAAATCGTTGGCCGCCTTTTGCTTACAAAAAGTGGATAAAAAACGCGAAAACACGCGATTCTGCTGCTCAAAGTATCGAGTGTGGATGGGCCCGAACAAGATATTCCAAGAACCCTACAAAGTTCTGATAAAATCAGGTAAATAAATATTTTCCGTACCTCAGCAGCCTTCACCCACTTGCCGGTGTCCCTATCCTTCTTCTCCACGATGTATGCGGTGATGGGTGCTCCACCATCATCCTTGGGAGCCTCCCACTTGAGGTCCACGTGGTCCTTGCTCCAGTCCTTGAACTCTGGCTTGCCAGGTGCGTCCGGTTCGCCTGGAAGATTGCAAAGTACGCATTAGGTTTAGGGACTATTAGATATTAGATTTAATAGCTTTATAATTTATCTGATGATAGCAAAAATTATTTTATGATGTGGCAATACATATTTCTATTATTTTATTTTCACAGCTGTTCATAAAAGAATTCAATTCTCTCCCCACTGGTGGCTTAAAAAACGACTTAGGTAGGTACACACGGCTACATATCAAGCTTTATATTTCCAGTATAAGTTGGCCACGCATTTTATAGGATTTCCGTACAATGAGAGGTCAGCTTATACTGAAAATGTATAGCTTAATATGTAGCCGCGCGAGTACGCGGTATACGAGACGACTTTGTCAAAAATGAAATTATTTTATTAGCAACTTGGATTTCAAACCGAATATAAATGTCCAAGTATCAGTAATGTCAATTTTGTCCCTAGGTTCCGTGTAAATCAAATAAGGTTTCTAATTGGTACTTGACTAAATTTAACGTCATAAGGCAGACAGTATTTTTTTTTGACAATTAAACCTGCGGTTACTGGACTTTGAGACACTCACCGTAAGGATTCTTAGCAGTGGTAGCAGTTTCCGTGACAAGCGGTTCGCTCTCTCCCTCGGGGTTGACGGCCTTGACCCTGAACAGGTAGTCCTTGCCCTCGTTGAGGCCGGTGACGTCGGCCTCGGGCACCTTGGTGGTGCAGACGGGCACCCAGCGGCCGGACTCGGTGTCCATGCGCTCGACCACGTAGTTCTCGATGGGCTCGCCGCCGTCGTCTTCTGGGGGCTCCCATTTGAGCTTGCAGCCATCGGCTTTCACGTCTGATACCTGGATTATTTAAATTGTTTTTTAGTTGTAGTGGCTTCTGGCTAGAAGTATCAACACCTATTTTTCAAATTTTGAGATAAAAAAACGGCTCTCGGCTAAGTTTAACTTTAATATTCTCTGGTTTTGTAAAAGGTAATTCAGAGTCTCAGGGGATCAAAAAGACCGCTTTAAATGAATCATAATATGATTCATTTTATATGTCAAAATATCCACATAATTGATGACTTTATCTATCATACGTTCATACTCAGCAATCATCTGTTTGACAGTTAGCATGGAGATTCATAGATGAATTGCTAAATGTGGTCTTTTTAGGCCCCCTGGTCAATTACATAGCAAAATTTTGCTTCCATAATCTGATATCACGATAAGAGCCATTCGCTTCACGGAGAGAATAAATCACTATATTATCTAAATGATGTTATTAATCATAGACCTAATTGGTCACGATCAGGGGGCCTAGAAAGGCCACATCGAAAAATTCATCTATGAATCATCAGAGTATTTGTCAAACAGATGGTTGCTGAATATGAACCTTACGCGAATTAAGAGTCGAAATTTTAATATGGTTTTTATGGTGTTAAGGTTTTTAATACGGTTTTTTTTGTATTGTATGGATCATATCATATTTCTTATTAATCGCCTTCTTAAGGCTCCAGATTCTCTAGCGGTCATACGTCCTAGTTGTATACTAGCTAATGAGCAAACGAAAAATGGTACACAGAAAAAAATATAGTATCTACTAACCTTCAGAGGTCCCTTCGGCGTCGAAGGTTTGCTAACGACCTCAACATCAATCTCAACGGTATCAGTACCCGAGTCATTCTTGGCTGTCACCACATACTTCCCAGCGTCGGCTCTGGTCATCTTATCCTTGGCAAAGGAAGTGTGGTAGTCCTTGTTCTCAATCTTCAACCTCTCCTGGGCCTTAAGGACATCGCCCTTGAAGGTCCAGGTGATTGTCGGTTCAGGTTCACCCTTGACATCGGCTTCCATCTTGAGGAGGGAGCCAACCTTGATCTTCTTCTTTTGTAGATCCTTGCGGTCGATCTTTGGTGCCACTGTGGGATAATAATTGGATAGTACTTTTGTAATGCTTTCTTATCTGGATCTACAGCGGCCGAGCGAGAGGGAATCAAGGTATCTCTCAAACGGGAGCGAAAGAGACAAATGCTTTCGTTGGCGTACGCTCGGTCAATGTGGATTTTGATATTTTGGAATGAAAAATATGTTCCAATCTTTTCATGTTTTGTGTTATGTAGGTTTGTATGCTGTATGTAGATAAAAGTCAACTTTGGAACTCAATTTTCTTCTCAAATACTTATGTGGAAGGATGTTAAGAACATAATGACATCCAGTTAAATACTTTTTTTTTTCTTTTTTTTCAGTTTTCCAAATTCCTCATCAACGTAATACAACGCGGTAGTCTCGGCCACTACCAAGCACTCATGTGTCCGACAGCAAACGAAATAACCATTCTATATCCCAGTTCAAAACCCCAGGCCGGATACTACCAGCAGCTTTATCTGTGCTAACTACGCAGTCACTAAATCACCTGCTACACGGCTGACAACCAACGCCCGACAGAGGTGACCTTGGTCGGCGGACGGTAGAGTCTATTTCAAAGGTTATAAACCGTAGTCTACATGGTTTCAAACTACCAAGGTCGCCTCTGTCGCCAACCGTGTTTAGATAAACTACGATAACATGGCGCGCCCCTCCATATTACTGTTTCAATGTTTGTAGTCACATCCTTACCGAGCAACAAATCCTTGGATTTATTTTTGTTTGACGGCCGTCTCAGTACGCACACGTGTGTTGTGAGTCTTGGTGGCGCTTTGTAAATACTTTGAAACGTTTTGAATTTTGGAGGGGCGCGCCATGTTATCGTAGTTAATCTCTAGTAGGCTCTTTACCCTCATCAAGGAGATTTTAACACTGTGTCCCTTTATGTCGGAAACCTATCAAGCGCTAGTGGACTGGATTTAACAGAAACCTGGGGGTGGATACTTACAGAATCGTGGCTTGGTAATGACACTCTTGCTAGGATCAGAAGGTTCTCCAGGTCCGGCCTTGTTGACGGCCATGACTCGGAACTCGTACTCGTGTCCCTCGTCCACGTCGGTCACGCGGCCGGTCGGACGGTCTCCGGACGTCTTGAGGCAGTCGGACCATGATCTGAGGATGGACAAGGGAAATTGAGTGTTAGTTTAATGTATAGCGACTGTATGTATGTGTGATTTTTGGATAAGAAGTATTGTGATGAATACAAAATTCAAGCCCCAACTACGATTTTAGTTATGCAATGTGTATCAGAAATGTGTGGTCATATTTAAGGTTGTGGATCAGACCATAAAACTGAATAATTCTGTATGGAACAAACCATCATAATCACGCAAAAATAATTCGCTGTCCCATACGTTTGGGTCGAGTAGGTATTGAAGTTTTGTATGGGACGGCAGATATTTTTTTGCGATTACGATGTTGGTCAGAGTCTTACAACTACAACATGAAATCTAGTGCTTACTGCTCTATTACTTGTTCTAGAATTTGTGTAGCGTTTTATTGACAGGCTCAAGTTTAACATTGAACGTCAAATAGTGTTAAGGGACCATCCATAAAGTACGTCACACGTAAGGGGGGGGGGGGGGGGTCGACGAAGTGTGACATTGTGTGACAAGGGGTAGTAGGGGTCCTACGAGGTGCATTCAATAAGTACCTAGCCTCATCGCCAGAGGGCGCTGTAGTTTCAAAAGAGTTTTACCACAGTGTAGCACATTCTTTTTAAATTCTTTTTTCAAATTTTCATTCCAATCCCTTCATTTGTTTTAATTTGACAACTTATGGAAGCCAACGTGTCGATCGGTTTTACAAAAATGGAAAAAGAGCAATATCGTTCGGTGATTCGATTCCTATTTTTGGAAGGGAAAACGCGCATCGAAATCAAAGAGCGCTTGGATGCTGTGTACGGTGACTCTTCTCCATCGATGGCCACCGTCAAGAATTGGTTCAACGAGTTTGCACGTGGCCGTACGTCGGTTTTTGATGAACCACGTCCAGGTGCACCGAAAACAGCTGCTACGGAGGAAAACATTAAAAAAATCCATGATCTCGTATTGGCAGATCGCCGATTGAAGGTTCGGGAGCTAGCTGAGACTGTAGGCATTTCAGAAGGAACAGTGCATCATATTCTTCACGAGGAACTCGGCATGAGAAAGCTGTCGGCGCGATGGGTGCCGCGTTTACTCACACCAGAAAACAAGCGCAACCGTGAGACCACATCGGAAACGTGTTTGGCGCTGTTTAAGCGGAATCCAGCGGAGTTTTTGCGTCGTTTTGTGACCGTCGATGAAACCTGGATCCACTGGTACACACCAGAGACCAAGGAGCAATCAAAACAATGGATCCAGACCGGGGAACGTGCTCCAAAGAAGGCGAAAACTGTAAAATCGGCCGGAAAAGTTATGGCCACCGTTTTCTGGGATTCACAAGGTGTGATCTACATCGATTACCTCGAGAAGGGTAAAACAATTACAGGGCTTTACTATGCCGATTTATTGGGCCGATTCGACGCCGAATTAAAGAAAAAACGACCCCATCTGGCGAAGAAAAAAGTGCTGTTTCACCACGACAACGCACCGGTTCACACGTCTGCCGTTGCCATGGCCAAATTGGTCGAATTACGCTACGAATTGCTGCTCCATCCACCGTATTCTCCAGATTTGGCCCCTTGTGACTTCTTTCTGTTTCCTAATCTGAAAAAATCACTCGCCGGGAATAGATATGGATCGAATGAGGAGGTCATCGCCGCCACGGAGGCCTATTTTGCAGAGTTTGACAAAAACTATTTTTCGGACGGATTAAAAAAGTTGGAGCATCGCTGGGCTAAGTGTATCGAACTAAAAGGAGACTATGTTGAAAAATAAATTCCCACTTTTCCAAAATTTTCGTTTACTTTTTGTAGGCTAAGTATTTATTGAATGACCCTCGTAAGTTTCGTGATGTCACATTTCAAAATCACATGTAAAAAATAATTTAAATGGAAATAAAACTAATTTCGGAACTACTGTTTTAATTGTAAAATATGTGACGTCACACTAGGGAGGGAGGGGTCTCACAAATGTGATCAACTGTGACAAGGAGGGGTCAAAATGTGACGAAATTAGTGTGATGTTCCTTATGGATGCCCCTAAAGTGTGTCAAAATAAATCGACAATTTATTTTTCTACAAGACTGATAACCTACCTGCCGCCCTTCTCCCTCTTCTGCACGATGTACCCAGTGATGGGTGCTCCGCCGTCGTTCTTGGGCGGCGACCATTCCAGCTCCACGAAGTCCTTGTCCCAGTTGCGGGGTTCTGGACGACCGGGCTTGCCGGGCTCGTCTGGAAACAGTCATTGATATAGTTAAGGATAAGTATAACCTATTTATCAATTGTGCATCTTTGTTCAAAGTAAAAAAAACCAGATTAAGATCACAATATAAACCCGCTTCTTTAGCATGGTGATTATAGCAAATACTTATGCCAATTTGAAATCTTTACTGATGAGAATAAATCTGGGCATCATCTCAATGTTATTGTAACGTGTAGGCATAAAAAAAAAAAACTATTTGTACATCATACAAATAATTGATCCGTGCGGGGATCGAACCCGCGGCACGTAGCGCAGTAAGCTAATCGCTTAGCCACTGCGCCAACCGTGTCGTCAAATTAAAGCTTCTTTCAATAAAGCTCACTCACACGATTCTTGATGCCATTCATCACAATAAATCTAGTTTGTACTCACCGAAGGGATTCTTAGCGATGATAGGCTTCTCAGTCTCCAGTTCTTCGGATTCTCCCTCCTTGTTGACAGCCTTCACCCTGAACTTGTAAGGCTTGCCTTCTGACAGACCAGTGACGTTCGCCTTGCAGTCCTTCGCAGTACCGCACGGGATCCATTGCCCTGTGAACATGGATATTGGACAATATTGGTACAGAAAAGACAACATCGGCAAGAACTCTTCGTAGTCAGATTTATCGTGGGGTGTACGCAAAAAACATGTCAATATTACTCAAACTCCACAAAACCTATAGCTAACATTATAAAAAGAAAAGAATCGTACTTTTGTTTGTAATGAATAAACTCAAAAACTACTGGTCCGAATTAAAAATTTCTTTCACCAGTAGAATGCTACATTATTACCCGACTACGGAGAGGGTTATATGTTTTTTAAAATTATTTTTGCCTTCGTAAACTCCAATAATGTAACCCAAGGTGAAAAATAATTTCCTTTAAAATGTTTAATATAAATAAATGTCTACCCGTGCGAAGCCGGGGACGGGCCCCCAGTAAGCTTATAAGACCGTCCTTTGTACAGGTCACGATACATTGCGGTGATACATTTCGCAAACAAAATACTTTGACCGACTGCGGCCCGCTTAGAGTTAGTAACTCTGCGTTTGGACGATGAGCGCAAACGATTTTAGCATCAAGGATGGTCGGCCGGAAAAAAAAATCGATTGTAAATTTATCTATACACTCTGTTTTCTTATTTCTATTCAATTCTATTCTACGTAAGTAAGTCCAGCGCATCCTTGGCAGCCAGCGCCGCCACGTACCTTCTTGACTGGCATTTCCAGTACAGTATGAGAATTTTTCTTCTAAGCGCTTACACCCGGCAGAAGACAAGAAAAAAAAGGGTACAAACCGGTAAGAGGGTCAAGCTTCTCAATCTCGTAGTACTCGACGGGCGATCCGCCGTCGTCTTCCGGTTTCTTCCATGAGAGGGTGCAGCCGTTCTTTGTGACGTCTGCCACCTCCAGAGGTCCTTGAGGCTTGGATGGTTTACCTGAAATTAAGCATAACATAATGTAGGAAATGCATCAAATACAAGAAACCACAGTTACAGTTTACAAAAAGAAGACGGGTTCAATCGGGTATTAAAATATATGACTCATAATTTACTACGAACTAGACTCTATAGACTGACTCTAAGCTAAGGTAATTATAGCTAATTGGAAGTGCGCAAGCGCAAATTAGTAGTTGGCAGTTTCTGTCGATTACGCACGGCGCAGTGCGGCAAAATGTATCTGGGTCTATGATAAGTTACTGTACCATCTGTTATTTAGTATTTACATTTTAAGCAAATAAATCTGTTCTATTCTAAGAGCCGCTCTCTTGTGCCAAAACGCAATCAGCATATTATTGTTCTCAATAATTAATGTATAGGACAAATTACTACCGCGAGAATACCCCGGAAAGCTAAAACCTTTAGAACAGAAGTAGAAATACTTACCAAGAACAGTAATCTCAATTTCAGCCTCATCTTCTCCAACCTCGTTCTTAGCCTTGATCACATATTTGCCGGACTGAGCCCTCTTGCACTTGGTCATCAGGAACTTGGTGTTGTAGTCCACGTTGATGATCTCCAAGTTCTCCCGGTTCTGCAGCTCCTCGCCCTTGAAGTGCCAGGTGACCTTGGCAGGCGGTTCGCCGAAGACCTTGATGTCTAGAGAGACTGGGAGACCAGCCTTCACTGTGAGCGGGTTCAGGTTTGTGCGGTCGATTCTTGGCTTCACTGTTATGAAAAGAGATGAGAGAAATCAATAAATATATTGAATGGTAATAAAGCACAGACTAAATAAACAAATCCATGTAATGTGTGGAATATTAATAACGACTAGTGGTCGCCCTTTGGTTGAAATTCAACCGTAATTTTAGCTTTCTGCACTCCTCCTCCATATAAACTTTAACTATGCCAAATCTCACATTCCTCCGTGCGCGCAATATGCTTAAAAAGGGGTACAAAGTTTTCTCTTCACGTATTAAAATATAGATATACTGATCAAACTTGGTTTTCTAATGAGCTTATTTAATAGAGTCCAGGGGATCTATTCTATAAAAAAATATCGCAACTCGATTCTTATGTCCATTCGTCAAATATCTTCGAGAATCGAGTTGTTAAGAACATACATACACAGAATAGTTATGTAGGACTAATCAGGTATAGCTTTTGCCTTAACTACAGTCGGTTGTTTCTGTATTAGACCGTATATGGTCATCGCGGCTATAAATGAACCAACATAATATCCTTTCTTATTTAACTGAATTTTTTTCAGGTAGATGAGCAGCAGAAATCGTCATAGTGCGTAACTAATTAAAATAGCATTCTGTTTATATGTCCGGACTTTTAGCGAACCTCGGGGAAGAATTTGTTGGTATTATAATGGGCTCTGGTGTGTTTTTTGGCCTTCAGTGATGCTATACGCTATATGTTTGCAGTGCCCTATCAGGGTTCATGTACTCCAATCTAATAATGTTATTGTTATGTGTTATTATTGATGTACATGGTGGCAAATAAATAAATAAATACACTTACAGAATCTCGGCTTAGCAGTATGCCAGTTGGTGTTCTCCGATGGTTCGGACTGTCCAGCCTTGTTGAGGGCGCGGATGCGGAACTGGTACTGGTTGCCTTCCTCCAGCTTGGGTACTGTGCCCTGGCAGATGTTGCCTTGGATCTCAGCAGCCTGGGGAGACAAACATGATAAGTTAATTTAAAGAGTTTGGGGATAAAGTAAAAATTATACGTGATTTTGGGATAGAAGTTGGTCAAATTAATATTCTATGGCCAATTGAAAATTTGTAACTCAGTCTCAAAATTGCTATGTAATATTTTGATATTATTTGCGGGGATAACAAGAGTATTATAATAATACTCCTTACAATATTAATTAAAAAAATATTTTTTAAAGAATCTAAATCTGTGTTTCATCTATGAATTTAGTCTTAAGGTATGTTTTTTTCTATTATCTAAATTTGAAGTCATGAAGCTGCCTTCAGAAATTGAAGACTGCCTTTCTTTCAATGAGCCATTATAATTTGAACCTCAACCTCAACCAACATCATTGGCAAAAGAGTCACAATCGCCTAAAACGAAAAATTATTGAGCATACCTTAACAAATTCTCCTCTATCTCTATCCATGACTTCAATAATATATCCAGTGATGGGTGCACCGTTGTCCCTGATGGGGGGCTCCCACTTGAGCTTGGCCGACTTCTCATCCCAGTCCACAATGTCGGGCAGGCCGGGCGCGGCTGGCACGTCGTAGGGGTTCTTGGCCAGGATGCCGTGGTCGGTGTCCAGGGGCTCCGACTCTCCTTCCTCGTTCAGAGCTTTCACTCGGAACTGGTACGTGTGACCCGCTTCGAGACCTGTGGGTATAAAAGGCAGAAGTTTAATGACTGATGAAGGTTCGATAGTTGTCGATGACTAGAGATAAACTACGATAACATGGCGCGCCCCTCCAAATTACTGTTTCAATGTTTCTACTCACATCTCCTTACCGAACAACAAATCCTTGGATTTATAGTACCACAAACTTATCTGACCCGGTGACCAAAATTGGAACTAACGTGGCTACGGAACAAAAATGACATCAAAATGTCATTTTTGTACGGAGATGACATTGGTAAAAGCGACGGCAGCGACGCCACGACCGGGTCAGATAAGTTTGTGGCACTATATTGTTGTTTGACGGCTGTCTCAGTACGCACACATGCGTTGTGAGCCTTGCTGGTGCTTTGTAAATAGTTTACAATACTTTCAAACGCCTTAAATTAAAAATACTATGATAATTCGAGGCTATTTCATTCAAACACGATACATAAGAAGTATATTTACCATTAACAGTAGCCTCAGTGGTGCTAGGGTCCACAGTGCCAGCCGGCACCCACTTGCCGGTGAGGGTGTCCATCTTCTCCACGACGTAGGCGCTGAGCGGCAGCCCGCCGGTGTGCTTGGGCTTGTTCCACTTCAGCTTCACGTGGTCTGCGTGGATGTCCGATACTTCCAACGGACCCTCGGGTTTGCCCGGCTTGTCTGGAATATGAGGAATTCATTAGAATTAGGCTATAGTAGACATTTCCTAGGGATAAAGTAAAGTAACAAAAAATAATGAAAAATAAGCAAAAAGGATTCAGAATTTGATCATAAATGTCTGAGGATTTTTTTGATTTAAAACCCTTTTATAAGCTTCACCTGTAACTAACTAACTATGTAAAAAAATCTTGGAAGTTAAATTAGACCCACTTCCCGGTTTCCGATTGAGCTGAAATTTTGCATACACGTTTAGTTTGGACGACAAAAGCGTTTTCTTTAGTTTTTTTTTTTTAACTATAATATTTATTTATACTTTGCCCCTCACTACAAGCTCTCCTGTATCTAGGGTACACCCACCCAAACCCGCAACAACTATCGGTACTGGCATGCCGACAGTACATTTCTTTTCTTTTTTTGCTAACTTTATGTGTCTACATTGTTGTATAGTGTCTAATCCGAATAAATGTATTCTTTTTACTTTTTTTCTTCTAAACATAAAGCTAGAGTAAACTTTTTTTATTCAAGGGCAGAAACTACAAATCTTCTTTTTAAATCACCTTTGTGGCAGTCATCAGCATATGCTGAGGAACTAGGGGCTAAGATTAAGGAGAATTGGATTACATACCCAGTACGGTGACTTCTACAGTAGCCTCGTCTACTCCGGACTCGTTTTCAGCCTTGAGCGTGTACACGCCAGAGTTCTGCCACGTCGAGTCGAAGATCTGCAGCTTGGTGTTGTAGTCTTCGTTCTCCAGCTTGACGCCGGGACCTGTCTCCAGGACCTGGTGGAAGGAATTAGGGGGGTTAAAAGAAGTCATATTTTAGGATATATCGGCCCCTTTCTTTCGGACTTTTCATTAACAATTATTTCTAGTTGTAGCCAAAGACATGAGATAACACACATACAGAATGTAAGTGACATTGTAACGATAACTGATACCATGGATTCAATATAATAATATGATACTGGAGAGCTCAGGGTTAGAAAACAGCAAAGGCCTTTTACGATTTACGATAACACTATTTCAAAACTCTCACCATCACTAAATATCTGAAAACTAGCTCAATGGACTCAAAAAATTACAGGCAATTGTTTTACTCTCTCTTTGGGGCTTACCAGTTCAATAGCGCAAATCCAATATTATTAACCAGAGTATCCATTGCTTAGTATTCTATGCACAAGAGGTTACATTATCTAAGACTCATGAGTCCCTAGAGCAAGCCCAGTTGAAGCTGGTGCATTACCTTCTTTGCGAAGGTCCAGGTCTTGGTTGGTGGAGGTTCTCCCCGGATGTCCACGTCCAGCTTGATGCTGGTGCCGGCGCGGACGCGGATGGCGGTCATCTTGTCGCGGTTGATGTGCGGCTTCACTGTAAATACATGGTGTTTTGTCAGCGTATATGTACATAATAATTATTCATTTTACTTTAGATAACTTCCATTTTATAATAAAGCTAAGTTTCAGTAGAAAAAGATCGGCTTAACTATTTTTCCGTTATGAATGATTTTTGACTCTAAAGATTAAATAAAAAAGATTTGTCTAAGTAACTTCTCCGTTCTGATAACATGGTTTGCTTTAACTAAGTGCCTAAACATTCATTAATTACTTGTAGATCGGAACTTGCTTGGAAAAATAAGCATGCCAGTACTGTTCACGTCAGTGCCAGTCAGATACGGTCTTGGTCATAAGTTTTACCAGGAGAACCGCCAGTATCACTGCCTCCTGACATTATGCTGAGCTGCGGCCTTTTGGCACAATAACTCATTTTATGTATTATTTGTATTTATTTATTTCTATTTGTATTGGTTTTTTTTTTTTTTGCTGATAAACTCTTTTTCTTTCTTTCTTTCTTTAGGCAGAAGATCTTGTTGAGCGACAATGTAAAATAAAATCAGGAACATCTACAGGCAAAGGTATCACTAAAAGAAATAAAAATAAGGTGGACTTACGGAATCGGGCCTTAGCAGTATGCGGTTGAGTACCATCTCCCGGTTCTCCGGGTCCTGCCTTGTTGACAGCCCTCACGCGGAACTGGTACACGTTGCCTTCCTTCAGGTCTGGCACGCGAGCCTTGCATTCTGGCGTCTGGATACCACATACAATAATTAAATAAACTAGTGGTCGCCCAGTGGTCGAAATTCGACCACATTATACATAAATTCTAGTTTTCTACACTCCTTCTCCTTATAAAGTTTAATAATGCAAAATCTCACACTCCTCCGCGCATCCAATATGCTTAAAAAGGGGTACAAAGTTTTCTCTTCGCGTATTAATATATAGATAAACTATTATCACAACATTGTACTAATCAAGATTCTAATCTATTACTTTAAAACAGTTTCAATAGTGTTTCTTCTCCGCCAGCTCTTCTGTGCCGGTTCTTCTCTATAGGACCTACTATTTGGAACCGCGCGCCTAGAGTCTCGACATTTTATAAGTGCCTGTATCTGGTTTACATGAAATAAAGATCTATTATATTATAATGTTCTAAGAACAAACAGAAACATGGTAAAGTCTCTGACCGTTCCTTATAGCGGTATTTGGGAGCCCCATGTGCAGCAATGGACGTTTCTGGACAGACTAGACGACGATCTTACCGTGGTAACAAGCGCCTCTGTCCAGGACCCGTACTTCTCCTTCTTCTCGATGATGTAGCCGGTGATGGGCGCTCCGCCGTTGTTCTTGGGAGCCTCCCACTTGAGGTCCACGCGGTCAACGTCCCAGTCCTCGAGTGTGGGAACTGACGGCTTGCCAGGGATGTCTGCAATTTGAGAATAATATTATTATTTGATAGTTGTAAAATGAGGACAGAAAGACTGTAACTTCGTAAATTTTTACTTGTTACCGTCCGAAACCTTGGATGTTCATATCAGTTTAATAACCTAACCGTCAAATTCCCCGACTTCAACTAGAAAAAGAGCTGTATCTTTTGAACGGCTCAACATATATCTATGAAACATAGCTAAGAACCGTCTTAATTAAACTATCAATCAATTTAAAAAACTACATTGAAATCGGTCCATCCGTTTAATGGCTACGATGTCACAGACAGACATAGGCGTCAAACTTATAGCACTCTTATTTTTGTGTTGGGGGTTACAAACAATTACCGTAAGGATTCTTGGCAACGATAGAGTGGTCAGTCTTCAGCGGCTCGGATTCTCCTTCGTCGTTGACAGCCTTGACCCTGAACTCGTACTCCTCGCCCTCCTGCAGCCCCTTGATGTCCATCTCAGTGTCATCAGTCTTGCCGACTGGGACCCAGCGGCCGGTGGCCTTGTTCAGCTTCTCGACTACGTATCCAGTTATTGGCTTGCCTGGAGAATGAGATTAGGATTAATATATTGCTTTTATAGAAAATCAGAGCTTTCTCCAAGCGGGTTTGAAGTAGGAACTTCGAAGATAACTATTTGGAAGGACGAAAGCTGTTTGCTCTTTTAAGGACAAAAACGCTTGGTTTATGGAAACGTTGGGATGCAAGATGAACTATTTGGAATACATAATGAAAAAGATTTTAAGTATACTTTTAACATCAAATTACGACAAATGGCACCCTTATCACTTTAAAAACGATAGTGAGCTTATGATTTTTACAAATTACTTTAGATTATAACCAAATGATTTTCTACCCGAATTCCTATCATTTATTTTTATTTCGAAACATGAAAATTCATAATTCATATTACACGCAACAAGTGGCGCCACTTCCTTATTGCAGCCCACTCTTTGTCCAACGGTGAACATAGATACACCTAAATTGATTGATTGATTTATATCACTATCTCTTAAAATCCCATTCAACTTACCACCATCATCCTCAGGCTTCTTCCAGGACAGCTTGCATCCATTCTTGGTAACATCTGCTACCTTCAGCGGTCCACCAGGCTTGCTCGGAGACGATAACACGGTGATCTCCACGTCAGCTTCATCAGAGCCGTGCTCGTTAGTCGCCAAGATACGGTAGGTGCCCGTCATGGCGCGAACTGATTCCTTGATGTCCAGTTTGGTGTTGTAGTCTACGTTGATAACGTTGGTTGTAACCTGGGGATGAGATCGGGTTTAGTATCGGAACTAGCAAGAAGAAAATGTGATCAAAACGTTCTTATTATACAATCAATCCAGAGGTCTTATTCCTGGGTGATAACCCGCATTCAAGAACATCCTTTAGAGATATTTGTTCACTAATGGCAGATTGGTCAATAGCCTGATAAAAATATCTAGCTGTTAATTTGAAATAAAAACGGTATTTGTATGGAATTATCAGAGGAATAACTTAACTGAGGTTTATCTATTGAAAAATCGCCCCAAAGTGAACGGTAAGTAAAGAATGCGGCAATTTGATTGGTCGGTCTCGGTCGAAATTTCCTCCACTGTGGGTCGGAACATTGTTCTTAAATACGGACCTGTGATAACTAAGTATATGTCTTGTAACGGCTACACTGATATGCGTCATTCTCAGATAAAATTTTACAGATCGTAGAAAGATGTCTGTGGCTGTCTTATTAGGGAAAAGGGAGGACATACATGGAGAGGCTGATCGGAACAGGCCGATTTGCACCAGGTTGCCCTAAACCTTCACGGTATTCTTACCTCCTTCTCCTCAGTCTTCCACTTCTGGAACCACTGCACCTTAGGCGCGGGTTCGCCCTTGACGTTCACGTCGAAGAAGATCGGTTTGCCAGCGCGTACCGCTATCGCCTTCAGGTTGGTGCGGTCGATGCGTGGCTTCACTGTTTGAGAAAAAATATGTTAGTTACATAATATCTATATATTAATACGTGAAGAGAAAACTTTATACCACTTTTTAAGCATATTGCGCGCACGGAGGAATGTGATATTTGGCATAACTCAAGTTTATTAATGGTCGCCAAGTTTTCGAAATTCGACCGTAATTTTAGCTTTCTGCACTCCTTCTCCATATAAACTTTAACTATGGCAAATTCCATACACCTCCTGGAGAAGGAGCCATATCTATATATTAATACGTGAAGAGAAAACTTTATGCCCCCTTTCAAGCATATTGCGCGCACGGAGGTGTATGAAATTTGACATAGTTCTTCTACTTAGTTCAAGTTTATATGGAAAAGAAGTGCAGAATGCTAAAATTATGGTCGAATTTCAACCACAGGGCGACCACTAGTTTAAGTTTAATATTACACGTTATTTAAGTCATAGATGATGATAACACCCAAATTGTCACAGGTGATCAATTCTAATAGCCTTCAAATTCCTTGATATGAAACAAGAAAGAAAGAAAGAAACGTCTATTAGATATCACATAATAAACGACACAGAAAAAAAAAATTGGTTTGATACTTACAGGCCTTGTGTCTGATAGTGGTCATCTTAGTTGGGTCCGAAGGTTCGGACGGGCCAGCCTTGTTGACGGCGACCACGCGGAACTGGAACTCGCTGCCTTCCGGCAGACCGTCCACCTTGGCAGAGGTTTGGCTTCCAGGTACCTGGGAAATAACACAGTATTTCATAGAATAATTTAGTTGATTTTCAGGCGACTGAGCTCGAAACCCCGCATTCTTTTAGCATCAGTGGATCAGCGATTTATGGTCATGTTTATCAACTACAAAACATATGTTTGAAATGAAAAAGGCCGTTTACCTATACAAAATTTCATGTTAAACAGGCGATTTTGTCTTAAACATTTGTTATGCTGTCAGTGAACTTGGACCTTAGTCGCCTTTCGGTAGCTCGATACAGCGACTGAACGCTACAATCCGCACACATTCGGATACCAGTCGCAGCGATTTAGTGAGGCTTTGGCATCTGCGGAACACGGCTCAGTGTTGCACTGGATCTAGACGAAGCTAAACCATTACGATAGATCCTTGATAAAGCTGCATTGCTTCTCGCCTTATTCATAAAGCGAAAAGTAACAATCGCACTGAATGCGGTATTGGTTACACCCAAATACCCCGCTCAAATGTAGCGAGTCACTAAAACGCGATGCAGCATCAATGTAATCGCAAAAAAGCGAGATTTTGATACCGCAATCGAATGCTGAGTATAGCCAAAACGTGATGCAGTATCGATGCAATCGCCAAATCGCTGGTCACTGGTCCTAAAAGTATCGAGTGTGCTATTGTCCTAAAACAAATATCTGGGCATACCTCTGCAGCGTTCTCCCAGTCGCCGCCTTTGGGCTTCTTCTGTATGATGTACTTGAGCACTGGGGCTCCACCGTCTGACTTCGGCGGCTCCCACTTAATATCCGCACTCTGGTTGTCATGATCTGCCACTTCCACGTTGCCAGGTTTGTCTGCAACCTCTGTAAGAGACGAAAAATATAAGCTTTAGTGATAAATTGAAATTTATATTTTATTAGAGTTAAATACAAGATGTTCGGTAATGAATAGATAATCCGTAAACTGCTTAAGACGGTTCAAAAAAGTAAAAGTTCTAAGATGTTTTTTAAGTCTGTATATTTTTACCGTATTTTACATTCTTGTGCACACCGCCCATAAATGAATGAATTTCATCAGTTTTTTGTTCCTATAATATTGTTCATTGACTATGCCGATAGATAAGTAGTACCTAAATATAATAAGACTAGCTCTTTCTTTTACTTGAATTAGTTTTTCAGTATAAAAAAAAGAAAATCTGAGTGACCAACTATTTTAAAATAATTTGTATTTGATCCTGATTTCTAAATGATATAGCATCACTATATCTTAAATTATTGCTATTAATGTACCAAAGAAGTAGATTTCACGTCCTCGTGAACGGCTAAACCAGTTACCGCCTCTAGAGGCTTTAAAACCTTCGCTTACCGAATGGATTCTTGGCGAGGATGGCGCGCTCACACTCGAGCGGCTCGGAGTCGCCCTCGTCGTTGACGGCCGTCACCCTGAACTTGTACTGGTGGCCAGGCTCCAGGCCGGTCACCTCCATCTCTAGAGGCTTCTTGTCGCCGGCAACTCTGTGGCATTCATATGAGAAGGTTAGGTTAGTGTCAAAATGTGTGTTTATTGAGGTTACAGGGATCAAAGAGAAGATTTATAGTTTCTGACCAGCGGTTCTACACGTCTACCACGTAACTAAATCTACATTGTATTCATCGTATTCATTACGATTTACTAATCTAAATCGTAATGAACTCTGGTTATAAACTTCAATACGATCGTTAGAGATTACTAACTTTGAGCTAACTTGTAAAAAAAATACCGTACATGAAAATGGGAGTCCCAACATTTTTTTTATTTTTTTTTTATTTAGAGCATATACAGCTAATTTAACTTAAATAACAACAATTTAGTCGACGGAAAGCCAATTACAAATTTTCAAGTAAGTCAAGTTTAGTCGATGTTCATCATCACTTTGATACACGTTAGACGCGCTGGTCCGGAAATTCTAATGATTATTAAAATGACGTAGATTTCTCATAATATGCTGCATACTGACCTGCCAACCCTGACCCACTTGCCAGTGGCGACGTCCATCTTCTCGAGCTCGTACTCCTTGACTGGAGAACCGCCGTCGTCTTCTGGCTTCTCCCATTTCACCTTGCAGCCTTCAGCGTGTATGTCTGTTACCTCCAACGGTCCTGTGAAAATGTTTATTATTAGAATCGAGTCTATTACTGAATGGGGGAAGAAAAATCAACACTACAAAATTATCCCGTGAATATCGTAAGAGATTATGCGAGAAGATTATTACTACATATCCCATAAGAAAATATTGCCTCTGACGTGTTGTAAAGTATATGCCCATATAAGCATAATATGCAGATATGGGCACATAGGTACTTTAGATTGGTAAATATTATATTTAACAATCTAAAATTTTATTTTTGTTTTATTTTCTTGTGACTGTTGTGTTGTCCTATGTGGTTTTTTTTTTCTTTTCATTCTTGCATGGGTACTACACTACTTATAATAGTTACGCGCTATATTTGTATAATCGAACAAGGAGAGTTTTCTCAGGCAATTAAACATAGTGAATTTTTTTTATGAATCGTTATTTCTATATTTTCCGTTAGAAATAGGAAGATTTTTTTTAGAAAACCATCTATGGTTTTTAAACAAAAAACTGCATATTAAGATTTTTGAAAATATGATTTTTTTTTCTATTTTATATATTATATTTTTACTACTGGCATTGTCAAATTCACACCCTAGTGCGATAAATATAACCTTTCTTACTTACTTAATAATATACACTTCTGAACAAAGACTTACCCTTCGGCGCGCTGGGTTTGCTCAGCACAGTCAACTCCACAGTTTCCTCATCAAAACCGTTGCAGTTCTCAGCACGCAACTTGTACCGTCCCGTGTCACGGCGCACCGCGTTCACAATCGTGAAGTCGGTGTGGTATTCCTTGTTCTCGATCTTGATTCGTTCTGTGTTCACTAGCTTGATGTCGTCGCGCCAACACCTGGGAGAAAAGGTTCGTTAGAAAGACATTCGATGTAGGTAGTAGTAATATACAGGTTGGAGCAAAATTATCGAACATTAATAAATATTGTATATTTTATTTATTTTTTAGTTTATGGTATAGTGAATTGTGAGAGACGAACTCGCACTTGAGGTCCATCTCATTAACAACACTATATCGTGTCGTTGGTCCGATCCTTTTCACAGTAATATAAATAAGTCCATGATTACACCCATTTGCAAAAGAATATTAAGGTGATACTCATATCAATTGGGTGCCACGTCCTAATTGCGATGGATTACTACGGAATTAATAGATAATAGAGATGGGCTGAGTGATGATTTTTCAATACTACAGTCATGACAATGACAAAAAAATATCGATGACGGGAACAAAGACAAAATCATTAATGATTTTTATCTAACGGTCACCAATTCATGTATAGCATGTTGTCATCATGTCACTGACATGTCACAGCTGAAGCTGAAGTTAGAATAGAATAGAAATATGCTTTATTGCACACCAACCGTTCACGTTCATTCAGTCGTGGTCATTATCGCGTGATGATTTTAAGCATTGATAATTTTGTCGTTGTCACTGGATGACGAAATGGTTTTAAAATATCATTGATTTATATACGTCACATGATATCGGATTTAATTCTAATAGATAATATTAATTATGATGAAGGGGGACCGCGCGCACGCAAGCCCCCACTACCAAAAATTACGCGTCCGAGTTATCCGCATTAGGGATAATCGCAGGGGTCAACCCTCCGCAGTGCAAATGGAAGGTCTCGTCCTGGGGGAACCGCCTTCTTGATCACGGTATCCCCTACGCCAGGTAAGTATGAATAAACATAACTATGGCTCGAGGGTCGTTAAACGCCGGAAAATCTTAACACCGACTTGTAAATTTCCCAGTAACGCCACCTATTTAGGGAAGGGAATCGGGATACGTGACGTCACAATCTAGGTTGAACGTGTGGCGGGAACTCTCGGTAACAGATAATACATGAATAAAAGGAGCGAAGGTCCTGATTTCAACGTGTTAATACAGATGGCGGTTTTTGAAGTAATCTAAAAATGACTCTCCATGGACGGGTTAAAATTATTGATATGAAGTGAACTTTAGATGCCAAGATAATATTATAATTATTATATAGGTACTTTAAATTTTGCATAAATACAATTTAATGCTAATTTTACTCAAAGTTAAGATATCTGCTATATATTGCAAGGTAATTTAACAAAGCTAAGCTACAGTTAGTAGTAGGTATTTTAATTATCGATCAAGCTGATGCGACATTAAGATGACGATGGTAGTAGAATATATTTTAAGTAGGTATATATTGTTTAAGGGTAAAAAACAAATTCGCTATGATGGGGAAGAATACACGTATTCTTACGGCTTCGATATAGGTCTTTTTACATCCGTTATTTTAACAATAATTTTTAATTTTAATTAGCTTCTTTTTACAAAATATCGTTTTATTATACTCACCAAGTTGTCTCCGGTGGAGGTTCACCGATGACATCCACAGACCACTTGTGAGTGCGGCCTGCTTTGATGATCACCGACTTGAAGGTGCTACGCTCGATGCGTGGCTTCACTGTTGAATTGATACACCAATATTAATATTAGATATTTACTTCTAATCTATATATTATTTATTTATTTATTTATTTATATATTCTTTATTGTACAACAGTAAAAAAAAATTATACACATATAACTAACATATACACACATAACACACAACATATATACTTATATTAATACGTGAAGAGAAAACTTTGTACCCCTTTTTAAGCATATTGCGTGCACGAAGGACTGTGAGATTTGGCATGGCCAAAGTCTATATGGAAAAGGAGTGCAGAAAGCTAAAATTACGGTCGAATTTCGACCACTGGGCGACCACTAGTTTTAATAGTTAGTCTAATAAATACTACTTTGCCCAACTGTCATGTTACGTAATCTTTTCATCACACAGCATGAGCTTTTCCCATAAGCAACATACCTCGTACGGACACTACATAAAAATGAATAATCATTGTACGATACTCACAGTTCTTATGCTTGCAAAGATGGTTGTCAGTGGGCTGTGACGGTTCACCAACACCAGCCTTGTTGTGTGCCTTCACACGGAACTGGTACACCATCTTCTCCTTCAGACCCTCAACTTTGTACTCTGTCTTTGTGTCATTTGTTTTTGTAACCTGCAGGGAAGTAAGCTTATTGTATTTCATGTTTATTAAACCATACTAAACTAACTACCTAATCATATTTCTATTAACAATAATATTGTTTGACCTGACTTTGAATTTGTTGCACCTGCAACCATAATTATTGTTGACTGGCAGAGAATGCCTAAGGCAATAAGTATGGCAATGTACATTATAAAAAATGGCATACATTTTAATAAATAAATATTTTCTAATTAGCCTATTTGTTATTTCAACCTATAATGATTATAAAATCTGCATCATTGCTCCTCGGAGGACGGATGAGCTTTCAGTGGAGTCCGTACTCCACCGAAAGCTCATCAGTCATCAGTCATCGGTCATTGTATACCGATATTTTGCCAGTGACTTATTATTAGTCCTATTATATGTATTGTATCACTATAATAGCGTGCAAGTGTATTTTCATTTACCAGGCACATTTTCACACCCCAGGTCACTATGGAGATTTCCATAACAGAAAACCCTAATGGAATACGAGTGGCCTGGGCATTAAACTCACAAGCTCATGCTTGGCAGGCCTTATTACGACCAATAAGGCAGGACTGCACAATATAAAATATCAATATATGGTACCAAAAAACATACCATTTAAAACTATTGTAGCAGGCTTAGTAGCAGGTAGTAAAATTTGAATTTAAAAGTATATAACAAAGAATAGGAAGTTTCCATTTTCAAATTCGTTTTTCCATGAGTATCTCAATGTGTTTGTGTGAACTTACCTCAATCCAGTCAGGAGAGAACTTATCCTTCATCTCCACGACGTATCCCAGGATTGGTCTTCCACCGTTGTCTGAAGGTGCCTCCCATTGTAAAGTCACCGACGTGTTGTCGTAGTCCGTGATTGTCGGCTTGCCTGGCGCCTTCGGCGGGTCTACAGGAGAATTTAAACTTAGAATTGGACATAGTTGATGTTACGCAAAATTTATTAAAGTGAATGATAGATAAAATCACTATAATTTAAATGTTGTATTGCAAAGATATTTCAAGTGGATATCATTTGGCTGAATACTAAAATCACAATCCCGGAATCAGAACTTTTGTAAGAGAATATACAATTAACTTAATTAATGAATTTTTGCGGGAAATTATTAACTCTGATCATTTGTTTGTAAACAAAAACAAATGACTGTCAAAGTTTAAAAATGGCGGGACTGAAATGTCATCTGTAATAACGTTCCGTTTTGCGAATTCTGTTCAAATGGCGGCTATTAATTTTTAAAGAAAAGTGTAATAATATTCTAAAAATAAATATGTTGTGAAATTGGACTTATTAGTAAAATTGAAAATTAAAAATGTTAAGAATTAAATTTACCATAAGGATTCTTGGCGACGATGAAGCCGTCCGTTTCCAACGGCTCAGATTCGCCCTCCTTGTTGACGGCGCGTACTCTGAATTTGTACTTATGGTTGGGGGTAAGACCCTTGACTGTGAACTCTGTGGGTTCTGGTCCGGTCTCACCACATGGTACCCAGTTGCCGGTATCCTGGAAGAAAAAAATATTACGTTTCAAAAGTAATGAAAAATGTCCTACTTTCATGTCTCAAAGACAAGGGTTAATGTTTTATTTTACCTTTTCAAATAAATTGAATCTAAGTACTTAATTATTATTAATTTATTCAGATGACTTGATGACGTCTGATCGACGAATGCTTGATAGTGCCAATTTCTCAACTCTTTAGTTAAATAATTTGAAGCCCATTTACCATGTCCATTTTCTCGAGTGTGTAGCCGGTGATGTCGGATCCTTTCCAGTCGTCTGGTTTCTGCCATTTGACGGTCGCCTTCTCAGCACGGATGTCCGTAACTTCGATAGGACCGTTCGGGCGATTCGGTTTGTCTGGAGAAGAAGATTATAATATTATGGTAGAGGGACACAATATGAGCTATTAAAAATTATACCTACATATTTTATGTATGATAATAAGCATGGTTTCTATTTGAAGTCATAATTGATAATTAATAAGATGACGCTTCCAAAAGCTTCTGAATTTATAGATAATAATAAAGCTGAAGAGTTTGTTTGTTTTTTTGTTTGAACGCGCTAATATCTGGAACTACCAGTCGGAATTCTTTTTTCATTTGATAGCCCAATTCTTGAGAAAGCTTATAGGTTATTTAACATCACGCTACGGCGCTGAGGAGCCGAGCAAAAAGAAAAAATAAGTAAATTATGCGGCGGTTGAAACCGCGGGGCATAGTTATCACTTTTATACGTAATATGACATTACGAGTTTCATAAATAAGACAATGAAAGGAAAATTAACGTCCTTACAATTTGTAAAGAAGTAACAAAAGACAAAAAACCACTCGTCTCGTTACTTACCAAGTACAACAACATCACCAATACTCTCGCAGGTACCCGACGAGTTGGTCAGTACAAGCTTGTACTTTCCACTGTCAGGCCTGGCGGTCCTCCTGACTGTCAGCACGGTGTTCCTCTCGTACTTGTCGATGGTGATACGATCACCGTCATCGGTGACCTCCTGTGGTGGTAAGTCGTATGAGTGGTGGATAAAGAAGGGATCGCGCCTGAAGATTCTGGTGTTATTGTGATGGTGATGGTGAATACGGTGATGGTGATTGTGAAGTATGATCGTTGTAATGTATTTTCTGAGTGCGTCTGGTTCTTACATTGAGAGTAGATTTTCCTACCCATACCAAAACTAATAGGAGTAGGTACTAAGTACGCACGGCAACAATTATCAAGCTAGGTATACATTTTCAGTTTAAGATCCCCTCGCGTTGTATGGAAAGCCAATGCGAGGTCAGCTTCTACTGGAAATGTATCTACATGTATATGTTGCCGTGTGTGCTATATACTTGAACGTGTTTTTCTCCACTGCAATAATCCCCTCTCGAGTAAATAGTAGACGATACGATTGGTGCAGGTGCAGTAGCTAAAGGGCCCTGTACATGTTCGGCGAATAGATGTGATTGGAGGCCATCACGAATGTGTGGGGAGCGCATTTGTCTGCATTCGCCAATGTGCGTTCGTCGTGATTGCACGCAAATACGGGCTCATACGTTCGTGTACTCTATTCGCCGAACTTATAGAGAGCCGAAGCCATTAGCTTTCTGAAGTGTAGTCTCTCCCGAAAGTATTTAAGTTTATTACCAGAGTCGATGTTCATTACCATTTTAGTTACGCGGTAGACTCCCGGATTAAAAAGAATAGCATAAATCAACTGTCAAATGTAATTTAAGTTCAGTTTGGATGGTCAGCAGTGATGTCTTATTGGTGATTCTGATATCTGTTTTCATAGAAATGATGATGGTGTTAAATGTTGGGAACATTAGTGATATCAGACGCAATCCCATTAAATATAATAAAACATGGTAGGTAGTATTAGGTAAGTGCGATTGTTGTTAGAATGTTATGTGTTGACAGCGTTCGACAAATTGTCGTACTGCCTAGTGTTACCACAGTGAAAATATAAGAAAGAAAGTGTTGGTGAGAAAAACATTTCTTGTCCTTGTTGGTTTCTTGATAGAATTTTGCACCTTTTTTCCAGAAAAGAGCCAATAAAATTAGAATAATTTCTAGTTAATAGTAACTTTTAGTTACAACATCAAAAGCATAATTTTAACAGCCAATTACATTGTGTGTATCATATTACAACGTACAATTGTGTTGCTGTCTTTGCGCTGTGGTGATTAGTTAAATGAAAAATAATAAATTTAAAATAAAATTAGCCAAAACATTTCGTTTTCATTCAACTGACCACCACACATACAATTTGTTTCAAGTATTGTATAGTTGTGTTAGCACATTTTGTAGAATAAAATAATAGAAAAAGTGTATGAGCTTTTGTGTTTAGAACATTTAAATGCGATACAACATTTAGATCCAACCATCTAACCTTCTCAGTGTACGGCTTGCCGCGTTTCTTTTTTGAGGGAAAAACATAAAATTTTGATTAAAATCGATTCTTCCAATACAATTATTATCTCATTGAGAATGAGGAATTTTAATGTTTAGTTATCGGCATTATTGTTTCGAAACACGAGTTGCCTGCAACATCGGAGGAAGGTGCAAGAACTCGCGCTACATCGCTTAAACTTGCGTGACTTCACTAGACATCAGCTCACAATGTAACCAGATAGGTGCCTATATTGAGCAACTATCTGGCTCAAGTCACATTGTTACCATTACTTTGTAACGGAATTGGATGTCTAGCATCGTTGAATGACATTTCTTATTTTATCGCCTGAACAATAAAAGGCATTAAAATATAAGGATTCATAAAAATCTTCGACTTCTTCATGAGCTTCTTCCACGGCGTCAAAATCATAATTTCACCGTAAAAATCAATCGCATTTTAAAATAAATACAAGTAAATTGAAAAGTTTCAGGATCATTAAATGTTTGGAATATATTATAATGCAAAATAAAATTCGTATTTACCTCTTCACCCTTCATCCATTTGACCGTGGGTTCCGGCTCACCACCATACTTGATGTCGAAGGTGATGACCTGGCCCTTCTTGATGATCATGCTCTGGAGTCCCTCACCAACGATGTAAGGCTTGACTGTAATTGATATTTAAATTATTATTTAAATTATTATCAACTTCAAGCCAAGTAATCCTGTTCTATTCATGGTAGAGTTTATTTATCCCATTAGTGTAAGACTCCCTCTTTTGACTAGAGGAATCATATAAAATATTATTAATTGGCAAGTAACTAAATTCACATGTCATAGTTTACTCACCAAATCTGCACTTAGCCACAATAGGCTTAGTGGCGTCACTAGGTTCACCAGGTCCAGCCTTGTTGATGGCACGGACCCTGAACTCGTAGGTGCAGCCTTCTTTGAGGCCATCCTGGGTAGCTGCCAGGCAGTCACCAGGTACCTCCTTGCCGGTAACCCAGTCCTTGCCGAACTTCTCCTGTAGACGTAACGTGATAAATTAAAAAATATCTCAGGCATTCGAAAAAAGTGAGATAGCAAAATGGTTATGATAATCTGTCGTCATCACAAAATAGTAAATTACAAAATGCTTAATAATATAAGAAGGATAGATGAAGAGGTTATAAGGCAGAACAAGTGGTTTACCTTGTACTCGATGACGTAACCAGTGATTGGTGCACCGCCATCGTTGTCAGGCTTCTGCCATTTGACATCTGCGCGATCTTTGTTCCAGTCGGTAAGCTCAACACCTTTAGGTTTCGATGGTTCGTCTAGAATACGAAAAACATGTAAAAACTGTGTTGAAAGGGCTGAATCAAGATAATGGGGTCTGAAAGGCTACCTTAGGCAATCCATCTACAGATCTCCAAATTAACTGTGAATCATACGATTCATCTAAAACGGCTCTATACCCATTCGGTACTGGCATGCCAACAGCATATTGTTTTTGTTTCTTTGCTAATCTTAGTTTTTTTATGTTTGTGCATTGTGTTGCCTAATGTCCGAATAATTGTTTTTTTCTTTAAAGCAGCCTTTTTATTCCTGCATATAGGTACACAAGTATTAGAGGTCTGAGAGAAGTTTGATTACTTACCCCATGGGTCCTTAGCCAGCACAGGTTTGGAGAAAAGACCAGGTTCACTGGAACCGATCTTGTTAACAGCACGAATCCTGAACTTGTAAGTCTTTTTAGGAATAAGATCTTCCACCTTGTACTTCAGTGGCTGGCCGAGTGGGACTTCAGCCACATTGTCCCATCCTGCTTTCAGGGACATATCCTGGAACCGAAGAAGTATTAATTAGAAAATTATTTACAGTTTAGAATACATGTTTTATTTCTGTATAAACAACGAGTTACATACCTGTCTCTCAATAACATATTTGATGATGGGTGCACCACCATCGTCTTGAGGCGTCTTCCAGGCGACAATACATGAAGTCTGGAAGACTTCCGAAACCTGCACATCCTGAGGCGCAGCAGGAACGCTCTGCATAATAATACTGACATCCTTAGAGTCTTCGCCCTGGGCGTTGGTTAGCTTGATCGTGTATTTTCCAGATCCTTCTCTGGACGGCTTCTTGAACTTAAAGAGAATTTTCTCTTGCTCAACCACTGCCTCGAGTTCTTTGGCGGGTAAGGCTTTTCCGTCTTTCCATAGTTTAGCTTCGATTGGTGTCTGTCGGGTGCCGGTAACTGAAAAACCAGACAACATTATAGAGCGTGCCACAAATTTTAATTTCTTTTAATAGATTCGTATAATAGATATTCGAACTTACCTTTATAAGGCACTTCAATGACGAATGGTCTATCAGCCGGACCGTTGAACTCGTCCGGACAATCGATAGCGGGCTTAGACTCGCCTTTCTTGACGGTCAGTTTACAAGATGAGGTAAGCTTGCCAGACTCGCAGAGTATCTCACCGTCATCCTCCATTTCCAGCTTGTTGAAGATAAGCTGGTGTTTGCCACCACCCAGGTTCTTGATTTCAATTCTGATGGATGATCAAGTTTTAAGTTTTAATTTATTGTTTGGTTAGTAAAGCTTTAAAATTATTAATTTGATTATCTACTATTGTTTCTAATATAACTTAAAATAAATCTGTAGAATAATTTTATAAATAAAAATTATATATTAGAAACACAAAACGCTCGATTTTTATTTCCGACATATCGCTGAACACTGCAAAACTTAGCTTTAGGTACTTAAAAATAATAACAACAAAAGCTCACCTGTCATTAGGCACAATAGGCTGTCCATTGAAAGACCAAACGGCTTCAGCAGTCTGATCTTGCAATTCTACTTCTAGAACAACCTTGTCTCTCTCAATTGCTTCTGTATCCTTCAACTTCTTGTTGAAGCGATTCGAGTCTGGAAAACAAAAAACCATTTTAGCTAAATTAAAAAATCCTATATTCATTATTTGCCGACATAGCGACGAGAGAACCGTTTCGATCAAAACTTATTTTCGGAATATTCATATTGAATGCATTGCCTAGATAAAGTTTAGGTCTAGTTGTTCCAAACAATGGTCTATTAGAAACAAGCCCAATTTGTGTATTAGGCATTCATGTGTAAGCATGTGTCACAATAAATGTTCTTTAACGATAATTAATTATGCCTTGTAACTTGTTTAGTTTCCTGTAAGTATGTTTTACGCTATTGTCAGACGAAATAAAATCTCTTCAGAAACTAGGTACTCATTTTATGTTACAAAAGATATACTTGCACAACTTTGTCTTGTGTAGAGTCGTAAAGTAACGGCGACCTTTGATGTGAAACTAAAAGTAAATAAAAGTACTCACAATTGACAATCAATTCGCATGCTGTCTCATCGGCGTTACTAACGCACTTGAAGTTTCCAGCGTCAGTGACCTTTGCGTCCTTGATCACCACCTTGCGTTTGCGACCCTCTTTCACGACCGTGATGCGCTTGTCAACCTTCAGCGGTTCGTTGTTCTTAAACCTGGCAAGCAATTTGAAGGAAATCAGAAAATTGCAATGTGCTTTAGCAATCCTTTCCCAAAGGGAGTTTTAAATTTTCGCAGAGTGTAATGATCTAAGAAGAATAAGTTTAATATGTTACCACTTGACGTCTCCAGCAGCATCGTCCAGCTCACAGAGAAGCGTGATGGTGTCTTTCTCGATCGCCTGTTGCGATTTGAGCACCTTTGTGAACTTGTATGGGTATTCTGAAATTTTAATAGACACCTATGAGAAATACCGCTTCAATTTTAGTAACTAATGTAATCATATAATGAGGTACAGCTTTATTTGCAACTAATTAATGTGCAAATAATTATACCATAAAACGCAATTGAAAACTCTACTTACCCACAATTTTAACATCAGTCTCTGTCTTGTCAGGTTGCTTCTCTATCTTACATGTGTATTTGCCAGCATCTTCGAACTTACAGTTCTTGATGGTGAGCCTACAAACTCCGGACAAGTCCTTGGAGATCTGGAATATGTCACCATCTTCCACTTTCTCTTCTCCCTTCCACCAGGAGATAATGGCGAGACTGTTAGAGACAGTACATTCCAAGATGCATTCGTGTTTTGTGTACCCACTGGTTGTCTTCTTCAGTGGTTTAGTGAAAGAATATGTAGGGTCTGGTTCATCGACTTGTAGGAAGGCAGTGCAAGTGATGCCACCGATTTCAATCGTTATTTTACCAGTGTCTTCGACCTTCGGGGCCATGATGATCAGCTTGTAGGAATCTTGTTCATTTGTCATCTTATACTTAGATCCGGGGAATAGTTCCTGTAAATGTATTATTAGATGTTAAGATACAAATACCAGAAACGGAAAATTTTAATTTTAATTTTTTATAATAATAATAGTCTCACTTACATCTTTACGGAAGAACCACTTCGGCTTCGAATTCGGTTTGGTAAAGATGGCTTCGAATGTAACCTTCTTATCCTTGCCTTCTTTCGCGAATTGATCTATGAGGGGCTTCAAGAACGACTCTTGTTTCTGAAAACAACGTCCGTTGGACATAAATATATCTGTTCGAACATGAGACGAGATAGTGCATAACAAAAAATGTGCTCTTCATACAAAAGCTTTGAGTGCTGACCATCAAGAAACCTGCTTCACTCCTTACCGATGTCAACGCCACGCGCGAACAGTAACTCATGTGCAAAAAATCAATGAAAACAACTAAACTCGTATGTAAGATCCGAGGCGTTAGAATCGTCAGCCATTCTTTCATCACCTGGCCACACAATAATGTGAACTCCATGCTATTGTACAGAAATTGGAATTTCTAGGATTTCTCTTAATAAATAAATGTGCAAAAGTGGGCGTGATTTAAATTTTATATCTTAAGTAATATACATCTGACCGAACAAAAATGATGAATTCTGATATTAAAAATGTAAGGCAAAATTTTGACGAAACCAAAGGATTTAATTTATATTCATCATTTTTGAAAGGGTTTTTATTTTATACTGGAACATTGAAGTCACTGTGCATATAATATTGAACCTGTGCGCTGTGCTGCTAGTGAAAATATTGACGAAGATGTGCTCAGAAGAATTGCTTAAGAAGAGAGTAGAAGAATAGAGTACCAAAGATGTGCTGGACTGACTAGTCGGTGACCACGATGCTGTTGATCAAATAATCTGAAAAAATCATGGAAACATTCCTGCTCTAATATCTGCTAAGTTTAATCTTAATGCCAAAATCTTTAACAATAAGACACAATTAATTTTATTTAAATAATTATTGTTAAGTAGAGTTTGTTAAGGAGTAAGAATATTTATTTACTATATACATCGTTCACAGGATTGGATCCTATTAGAAAAAAATTAAAATGTTAAGTCTGGTTGCTAAAGAAAAGTAAAGACATTATGCAGACATTAATTAATGTTTAATCAAATTTTTACTATGTTCATAGTTTTAGCAGATATTAATGCAAGATTTTCTGTAATAATTCAACCAGATTATAGGACCATACAGATATCCATGGAACACATTGCTGTGCGACAAATAATTTGCATATTGTGATATTACACTTCAAGATGCATTGTGCCTATTGACGTTGCTGTCAAACCTCGTCTCTTTTGAACGAGTGTAGCACCGGCCAATCCGGGATCAGTTCAGCCAGTGACGGTCTTCTATTATGGGATCTCTACAAAATATCCATTCATTCTTAGTGATTATTTTTTGGTTTAATATCTGCGACTAGGGAAAGTCAAGGACTCTAAATTTTTACATATTTTGTCCAATATAAAATGTACTGTAGATACACATAAAAACACGAATGCTGATTACAATATAGTCATATGCCTCAATCATTATAATCAACATAATAGGTAGGTACATAAAAAATTCCAACATCTGCGTAACACCGGATGCATCAGCTGAAATTAATGAAGTAAATAATGAGGAATAAAATTATTTTGATAATAATGACGTGACAGAAGCTCTTCAATCGGACGTCAATATAAAACCTGCAATTTAACATAGTGGACGCCAATTCAAAAGTAAGAATAGTCATCAAATTCATTCCACTTACATTGCCTGAAAGTCATGTTCAAGTAATATTTTAAACATGAAGTGGTGATACAAAAACCTTTTTGTTAATTTAAAAATTCAGTTTAATGCAATTTGTTTATTTATATCACTCTGGAACTAACGCTTCCAACTTATGGATACCATGAAAATTTTCTGTGTTCATTTGAATCAACACGAAAATCTACTACTAGGGTAACATCAAGATCCCTTGTTTATTAACATTATTATATTTTTCTTCGTCTGTTTCCCGACCATATTTGTTGCAGTCATCAATTTCAGAGTTTAAATATTTAGTTTAGTTATTTTATCATTCGTGGGTTTAATTTCATTCATTCATTATTTAGAAGAGTTATTTTCTGTTCATTTGAAATATATTTTCATAGTATTACTCACGTATTACTTTGATCTAATTTCTAAAATGTTTCTTAATTATCACTCTCTTATTAAAGAATAATTTCATATATCATAAGCATAAGTAATCAGGTATATTTCGGAAATTTTCAAATAAACAAAAAGTCTCTTTTTATTTTAGCTTTACTTTTACTTTTCCTTTTATCGAACCTTTATTTTGACAGCCTCCATCAATTCGGGCCAATCAGGTATTAGTTCAGGGAGAGACATTCGTCTCCTTATTTCATAGATACCCTAGAATTTTAATAGTAATGTTACCAACAGAGTAGCAGGATCGAGAATTAATGTGAAATTGATGGCAAGCTTTATTATTAGGAAGCAAAATGAAACATGATTCGAGTGGATTGCGAGTAAGGGAATTTTAGTGTAGATGTAATATTAGTTATAAGTCAGTTTTGCTTACATAATAATTTGAACCGGTACTAACATTAAGCCAAGGAAATATCTTATTGAAGTAGTACCATCCAGCCATTATTTCATCAATTCAATTACACCAACCAACTGACTAGCATTTATTATGTAAACAATTCATAATGTAACATTGACATAATTTTGACAGCACTATTTGTTTTTCTGGTTTTTCTATAAGAAATATTAAAGCCATTAAAAACTTCTTGATTGCATGCTCAGGATTTTTTTTATTGATGTGGGCCTCATATGTGAGCCATACGACAGTCTATACCTTTCACTGGGTATTTTTGCCAATAGCTTTAAATATTTTATTTTCCGAAACTTATGTAGATTTAATTTTCTCAAGTAAACATATTATTAATACAATTGATTTGTTAGTATTTCGTAATATAAATAAGAAACTGGAAATGTAAGATGGAATGAACGATGATGCTATAATTTAAAATACTGATGACCTTGACCCAGGACCAGTTCAAAGACTGCCTCCTTTCAGCTGGGAATCTACCCATCTCGACACCTTCAGAAACGACCACAATGAAGCCATCCTCTTCGAAATATCCAGTTTCTAAGCCCTAAGAATCAAATGTCATGATGCATAGTGATAAAAGATAATTAGGTATTAAAACAATAACATATACAAAACTGCTGAGTTAACATTATTAAAATATTTCAAAACAGAGTTATACAATATTTTTTTATAAAAAGCCTTTGTGAACTCTTGATGTAACTGATGAAAATATTTATTTAAATGAATAGATAATATTGATTTATTCATCATCCACAGAAAATTGGATGACCAGGAAAATACATGTTTGGATAGATTATGTTGCAAAAACAGGGCTATATTATCATATCCCGGTCCTATCGGACTGAGACAGACAATGAAGGAATTGACGGTTCAAATTATTCGTACAGTTGCATCAAGACTTTCTATAACTTGAGTTAATAACGTTCGAATGGTAGCTTACTAAAACATATATTTTATATTAAAATATAGCATGCTTTTCGATATTCTGTTCTATAAGAAAGCGTTGATTTTATAGCGTAGAATATACATATCTATACTTTGTTATTGATAAGATTATGAAACAAGATAAAACAACATATATAGCAGTTCCTTGAACTTCATATTTGGATTTATTATTAGCCCGATGGAGCTGTCTAGGCATTTATAAATAGATTTAAATAGACTGCAAGACAAAGTAGATAACATTAGAGCTTATTTTAGTCTAGATCCAAGCATTCCCAAGTATCTTTGGTATTTTTATTTTTAGAATAGTCTTTAGATCTAATGCAATCTCTACATTGCCTTGCGTCATCATTTTTATGTTCAGATTTATATTGATCAATTTAAATAGCATTTATATCACCAACTTCTAGAGTCCAATCATCACTGATTGGTATGGGAAACATGTCATCAAGAACTGATTGGGTTTCAAAAAGAAGATACACCTTACCTTTTCAACTTTCTTGAGGGGTGGAATCGGCTTATCTGTCTCCTTGAGGTCTCCCCAGTCGGGGTCCTCTTTCTTCTCACCCCATTTGGCGTACTTCCTCTTCTTGAGCATGGCACGGAAATCCATGCCGCTGGAGTCTGTACGAATATTTTTGTTATTAATGTGTCATTAGTGGATGAGTAGATATTTACCATCGCCATAATAATTTTGTATATTATTCTATTAACACGAATTCACAGCACCAGTTTATTACTTACGCAATCAATCAACCGTGCTAGATGCAAAAAAGTGTTTTAAAACCTTGTCATTATTATTATGGGGATTTTTCAAGTTAATAGAATATAACATAATTAGTTGTAGGTATCAGTATTAATTTTCCAGTCATACCGGATACGTAAAGCTGCATCTCAGCCGAATCCTCGCCGTGGATGTTGCTGACCACAACCTTGTATTTGCCCTCATCATTAGGCTTGACCTTCCTCATGCACAGAGTGATGAGACCAGTCTCGCCATCAGTGTTGAACTTGAAACGGCCTCCCTCGATAATCTCAGTGACGCCCTTGTAGAACTTGAATGTGGGCGCTGGACAACCCTCCACTTGCACCGTGAGGTAGCCAGTTTGATCTAGTTAAGCGAAAATAAGACGTTATTAATAATAAAATTTGGGATAATCCTAACAATCTGTTTGAGAAACATTTCAAATCTAAAACTAAAGAAAATAAGATAACAATAACAAATAAATAAATAATAACAAGAGAAAAAATAATATTTTTCTTACCTTCAACTGCCGAGTAGCTTTCTTGCACATCAACGATGACCGGTGGGCCTTCATTTCCGATATTCTTGAGAGGCACAGACGGTTTGTTGATGAGGTCTTCAAGATCCTGCACCGAAGGCCTTCTCGCATCGCCGGATTTGCGTCGCTATATCATCAGAAACATGTGAGTCACTTGTGTCTTGTAAGTTAGACGAGTAGGTTAATCACTTTGAAATCGATATTTAAATTGCAGAGCAAATGAACTTTGACTTTTTCATGTAGATAAAATTACAATGATAAAAATCTAGTAAAGATTTTGTTATGTTAAATTATTCAGTAAAGAAAAAGGCCATTTACGTTACAGAAGAAAGAACAATAAAAAGACTAGGGAGCAATATTCAATGAACATCAATAAGTTAAACTTCTTTCTGTTCGTAAATGTAGTCACATTCAAAGAGTTTTATGTATAAGACATTTAAATTCGTCACATGTTACACCATAAATCGTTTGGTACAAATTATTAACAGGACGATGCAAAACAAATCAATCTTAATGCTAATGGTGGAACATTTGATAAATCGCTGTTTCTTCATCAAAGGTCATAAAATGATCGCAGAATGGTTTTCTACCTCGATATAGATTGAAAACTGGCTCAGTTAGCAACGTAATGGAAGATACATCGTACATTAGAGTGTTATGACAGTTGTATCGCATTATGAGCGTTAGCCAAATGACCTGACAATGTTCTGGACTTCCTGATGTATGTAGCACAAGTGTACTCTTACATATCTTCACGCTTTTCTCATATTAAAAGAGAATGGTAATAGTAGATTGGAGGTAGCCCTGAATTTGGCTGAGATATTACATTTAACAAGGAATTTAGTCCTAAATGCGTAACTGTGCCAATCTCATCACCTACATAACTTTGTTGACACGAGTAATTAGTTATGTCAAAAACAGAGATAATAGATTTATTAATTATGGGAGACACTGGCAAAAATAATTGCAGACAGTATAAGGACGGCAAAGGTAGAAGAAATTTCATTAATGATGAATAAAACAAAGATTAAATCCTAGGAGAAGTAAAATTACTGTGCAAACAGCTGGTATCCAGTTGAAAGTGATTTATAGCGTACGTAATATAGCACTTACTCCGTTAAAATTAACACAGGTAGGCGTTAAATTATGAATTGGAGTCGGGAAGACTTGGAATGCATTTGATTTAGATGAAATAATTAACTGATGTATTGCAATGACTGATTTATAGCGACATAACTGGAGCCTCATTATTTAGAATTATTTGAATATACTGACTGATGGGTTTTCCAAAGAAAATGTTTCGTAATAACTGAAGCAGTGAAAGAAGTTCATTTATAATTAGTATAAAGTCACACATGTTTTCTTCAATGGAATCAAATTGGTACACCGTGAAAAAATCTGTGATTAAAAACAGAAGAGGAGGGGGGAGGGGGATTGAAGATCTAAAGTTCATCATTCATAAAATTAAGAGGTAAGTTATTATTAATTAAGAATCAAATAGAAAAAATAATAACTTTGTGGATAAACAGCTTTTAATGAAATTGGACTGGATGAATCAATATCCGGATGAAAAAGAAAATTATATGAAAATATAATTATTAAAAAAAACTTTGGAAAAATCTAAAGTTAACATTTTAATAATCTTCGAGTAAACACTATGAACTTAAATATTTTTATGACCTTCGATGTTTCGGAAACTTAGAAATACATTGAAGGAAAGCAGTTGATACTTACCGGATCACCCGCAGGTTTAGGTTTAGGTAAGGAGACAACGGGTTTGTTAGCAACCGCTGCCATTATTGTTACAGTAATTCACATATAATCACTTTGATGCCACAAAACAATCGAATCTCTCGTAAAATAATATAAAAATTAGGGTTTATAACTGCATCACACTATATCACAGTCTCATCTTAAGTTTACACATAATTGTCTTTTACGCTTATAACTACAGTTAAAATAAAATACAGTTTGAAAAGTTCTGTCCCTTCATGTAGATCATTCATATTTATGAAAAGCCCTTAAAAAGCTTACAATTAAATGCTGTTAAATTTTTCTTACTCGCTAAGTGTTACACCTTGATATTTTTATTTGGCTATTTTATTTTGGAGTCGTTTAGTGAAATTTCGATTTGGGGCAGTTCGTTAGTCGTTCCATGTAAAAATGGGCGCGAATGTCAAAAGACTGAAGAAGGGGTCGTGTAGACATGGTCGCTTGGCGATGGAGGGGTGCGGGGGCGGTGGGTGTCTATTTGTGCATAGCACAAATCAGCAGCCCAATACAATTAATTATCAGATTAAGGTGAGCCATCCGTGCAGCATGTTCTTGAATGTCGTTTCTAATATATAAGTGAAGTTGACGCCGACTGAGATGCGCCGTGTTCTGCCGATGTTTGGCTTTCAATGCAGGAAGATCTCGATTTCGATTCAATGATTAATTATTCGTATTTTTCAATATTGACACCAGCTATTAAGGTCAATGTGTTGACGTTGACCTACTGTGGTTGTTTCGAACTTTTGTCTTGGCTGCAATAGTTTTAGCAACCGCTTTGCGAGACATTGCTTGATTATAAAAACAATCAGTTCGGCGTTGCAGCCAAAGAGCAGATGTCTCGTGGAGACAAAGTGTGTGCGCGTGTTTGTCTAGATTAATAAATAATGCAAGATTGAGGGGTTGCGAAAGAAGATCGAAAGATTGATTGGCAACCTGTATTATTGCATTCTCTTCAGATGATTGCCATCGTTGGCACGTTCCTCCGCGCTGAGAGCGCCTGCATTGATATCGAGCCGAGAAATTTTAAACGCGAGCGTTTTTATTTTACCTGTTGATTTGGTGTACCTAATATGTGAATTTCCTAACGTTTTTCTGAATTGCCAAAACAATGAGATCTATACAACTAAGCTATGCTATGAATTAAAGAAGAGGAATCTTGTACTACATTTTAAATATATATAAATAAAAATACATGCAGGTTGCAAAATATCTATTGACGAAACGGCTATAGTTGTCTATGTCGAGATTAATATTTAGGGAACTAACTGCCAAATATATCGATATCTTCACCCTTGCCAATTTTTTTTGATGGAGCTGTTCTGTCCCAACCCACTACTTGACCGCCCGTGGGCTGCCCACGCGCATATTAGGTATTTCCTATTCGATCATTATGTCAATCAAAGATCCCTTTAATTTCTATTTGCGTACTGTCCTTGTTTGTATTTATATCAGTCTTAATTATGTTTGATGTCATATATAAATTGTTATTGTGATCTATTTGACTAGTTAGAGACTTTTACTTCTATTCAACTATCAATTTCTCATTAATCACGTTTATTAATATATTTTTTATTCAAATTAACTTTTTTGCGCTTCTCCTATTGAGAGTTACATTCCAGGTTTAAGACTGTTCAATGAATAAGCTCTTTGTCAAAATAAAAAACTACAGGTTTATTTTTTAATCCTCTGCTCACTGGATCAAAAGCTACAATGATAATTTTAACTGATTTCAGATGTATTGTCATTACGTTGCCATTATAATAATTTACAGTTCAACAAAGACAATAAATCTCTTTATTCTATTTTAGGTGACGACGTTAGTCCAAGAGATCAATACATCGAGACGTATATCTTCTTAACAATATGCGACAGACATTATTCAAGTGCGCTGGCAACTTGAAGCAGTTAATGGTGAGAACATTTCAAGAGCATTGATTTCGCACTTGGCCTGATTAGAACTCAGTGATATTTATACAAATAACAATCAATCATAAAGACGACACGCGTGCTCCTGGCGCACACGCATTGTACTCACTTTGCTTCATTAACCGTATACGCGTCATCAGTCAGCGGTAACAGGTGCGTTTTCTTTATTCATTATTGTAACTTTTATTTGTTTAATTTTGTCAACTTATTTTTTTTTGTTGAAGTCAATATTATCATCATCATCAACATTCTCCTGCTCGTATCTCATTTTATTTGGGGTCGGCGTAATTTATATGTCTTTTTCTTACATTCATCTCTATCAGCCGTCATTTCCGGATTCACTTCCTTCACATTCAAGTCATGTTTCACACAGTCCATCCATTATTGAAGTCAATAATGGTGTTTTTCATCATTGATCCCTTATTACTGGTTCTGTTCCCATTGATCATTATAGAGGCAGTAAAAAAATAACAAAAATCTAAATTTTTGTTCTGATGCTTCTTATCTTTCTTTGTTTCTTATGGGAACTTTCAGTTATAAAGATGTAATGTGTTAAAAAAAAATATCTCCATTATGAGTCACGTCGACATTATTATTGATTTATTTGCGTCATAGATACTGAAGTTTTGGCTCCAAACTAAATTCATATTTATAATTATAGAAACTTTGTTTAGCTTCCACTTCTATATACAATGTATCATTTGAAATAATTATAAGTGCGTTTAATTCTATATTGTGTTTTGCAATTCAAATAATGAATTTAAAATCTTCAAGACATTTTGTGGCATCTTTACAGTGATTAGAAGTAACGTCTATGATTAAATTTATGGTACTACTTATAGTGATAATGTACCGAGGAATAAAATTATCATAGTTATCATAGACATTACTTTTGAAATATGTGATAATATAATTATATTATAATTGTTATTGGGTGCTGAAGACATGCATTTTCACAACAACGCAAAAATTTACTTTGCTATAAGCTAATAAATTTGGTATTTATATTTACGTTAAATTAAATAAAGTTATTATTTTATGTGTTATTTACGTGTGCGTGCGGTGTCGCATATCTAGTTGATTATTAGCATTAGGAATTAATAAACACATTTTTATCGAAGAGATAAATAAGTTGGTCTTAAGTAAAAATATCGATATTGTGCCATGTATTTATCCAGTTCGATAAATAATGTGTTTGTGTTTTATAATTGGATTTTAATAGGATACATGCATAGATTTTATCTTCAAGTATTATATTTAATATCCATTAAAAGTTTAATAAAATGTTAGAATGACAAGGTATTAGTAGCGCTGTATCTATTTTATTTACAAAACATATAAAATACTATTGTCGAATCGGAATTAAAACATAAAGATGTATTCTTTCTATGCTTGGTTTTATTTGCGCATAGAGTATATTTACGTAGAATGTAATTATTCACTTTCAAAATTATTCACTTCCAAAAGATCTATGTTAGCCACGTGTCTATTTTCTTCTATAACATGTATATAATCTAAACAGATAGTTTTCCACACATTATATACCTCGTCGGAGAGTTCACCCGGCCTGGCGCGTTTCTTTTTTGGAAAAAAAAGTATAAGTTTTAGTAAAACATTCTCTGTTAAATTTGTGCGTATAAAATAGATATACAATCTGTACAAATAAATATGAGTGCTTAAAGTTAATACTTAATTTGTGTTTTGTATGTGTGTTAGACAGTACTACAGCAGTAATAGTGTCAAACAGTGTTAGGGTGTAGTGTGAATTTGTTTGTGCATAATTAATAAACATTATAATATTATTCGTAATTATATAATTAGTTTTTCCCACTAATTTAAGAAAAAGAAGCTTTTTTATCCATGAACATGATTGCAAGTAAGTAAAGTATTGTTTTAATACATTTGTAGCTCGTAATAGTGATGATAAAATGTATTGTGCATTAAAGAAAATAATTAGTAGAAAACTGAAAACTAAATTAAATTGGAAATTGAAAAAGCCATTCTAAAAGTAAAACTAAAAAGCTATGTTGATGAGGGAAACAAATTGATTTCGTAATTAGTGTTACTGAAAATTTTCGGGTAATTGAAAGGAGAAATGAGAAAGAAGTTTGAGAACAACTTTCTCACGGACCAAGAGATGCAGAATTTAATTTTGCAATATTTTGAACTATGTTTTCCTCATTAACATAAAAAGGTCAAACCCAGCGATGCTCTGTCACATCGTTAACCCGCTGGTCGGCAAAGCGGTAACTAGATCTAATTCTAAATAGAACATCTAAAAAGAAAAAGATTTGTAAAAGAGTTCGGACATTGTAGCGACTAAAGTAGGGTCTATAGTAGCTCTTTTGGTAGCTATTGAAGACGCAGCTTATTTGAAAAGGAGATGTAAAAAATGTAATGAGGGGAAGATTGAATTTTTGTTTTTCTTTTGTATGACAAAAACCAATGAAACGCTTGAACTTGTATTATCCAGCGTAAAACTGTGGGGGAAGGGTAATATGAATCGATGTTTTTGTAAATCAATTTGTGGTAAAAAACTAATTATCACAATATTAAATTTCCTGTATGAAAGAAAAACTTATGTCTATAAAACTTATCTAATAGGAAATGTCGTCCGTGTAGTCATGTGTGCAACAATAGAAGAAAAAAAATATTAAAGAAAAAATGCTTTGCAAAAGCGAGCAGCGTCCACCTAAAACTGACCAGATCCAATCGGTCTCACCTTTTTCTCGTCTAAAACTTCGCCGGGACGTAATTTGGTGACCTGTTGTTAAAAAACATTGATAATCCCATATTTAACATTTACCCTACCTAAATCTCCGCTGCCGAACCTGGGCTACCTGCCTAACCTAACTTTAGTTCATTATTTGGTGCATTATCCTAGCGAGCGTGTGCAAAAGTTATTACGTTACATATTGCGTCACCTTCGTGTTAATCGTTCATGTTAGTGTCCTTTTCATTATCGTAATGTGTAAAAAAAGCCTCCTTAGGCACACCATTCCTGTAAAAGATTTCGTCTCGACACGACCCATCTTTGACCATTATTTCGTGTGCGTAACGTGCTAACAAGCTGTGCAGTTTATCTGTGTGTGCGTACTTCACAAAGTTGTGCAATTTAGCTCTGTGCTCTCGACGACAAAACGTTTCTTAGACAGATATAACCTGGATAATTACATTTACCAAATTACCTATATCATGTTTTGGAAACAAAATTTATTTTTTGGATACATGTGATTATCCAGTATTACTTGTGAAACAGTGTTTTAAACCGCGTCGGATGCAAATGCATTAATATAATACCGTATACAGATATAGTTAAGAATTTGTCACGGCAATAATAACATTCATTTAGAATTCTTAGCGTTTGATCTTTTACCTTCTTCTCTTCGATCACCTCACCGGGTCTTAGTTTTCTATTCTCCTGTGGATTACGTTTTGCACGGTCTTAATATCTCTACATACACGATTCAATATCAGTGTTCTCAAAAGTATCTGCTGTGACATTGCTAAACTCTGTTTAATCTAAAAGCAAGGACTTAAGGGTCTAAGCTCAACTCCACTGTAAACCAACTCATTCGCTAATATCCTTTGCTAAAGCGTTCGTGGTATAAAAGCATCATTTTTCTATAGATAATTATGAAAAAATGTCTTTTCCAAGGGTCTATGCATTCGTGTTATGGGTTCGGCTTGAGAGAATAGGGTCTATACTACTAAGGGGCTAAAACTAAATTGTTGTAAAACGCCAACATCCGTGTAAATCACTCGTTGATTACCGCTAATACCACGCGATTGGTTAGACAGAACCATGCTTTAAAACAGCAGATGTAGCAAAAATGTGAGAAAAATTCATCTCGCTCATGAACAGTTGGCAATCTGGTTTATTGTTAAAATTCTTCAAATACCATGGTATAATATTTTGAGTATTCATTTTATAAAACAAGAACAGCGAAAATTAGAAGGCCGTAATTTTTTTTATTTAATTTGAACCAGAATACCATAATTTAAAAAGTGCAAATGCATAAATGCATGAAAAATTTCTGTGTTTCAAACGCAGGACGTGCTTTCAGCTGTAAAGCTTGCGTTTTCAAAGAGTGATTCAGATGCCAGCGCTTGTTTTAGGTATACTGTAACATGTCTAGGACTAAGACGGCACAATTGTACATATTATAAATCTACAAAAGTAGTCATACCTTCACTGAAAATGAAGACAATTGGTATCCAAGTACAAAAAACATTACAAAGTAAATCTAGAAAAGTCTTATAGCTATCTGTAAATAAAGAGCTACATACCTCGTCGCTGATGATGAGGGAAGGACGTCTTCCCATTTCTTCTGGAGGAGGAATGAGGGAACCACGTCTTCCGACGGGTGCACCAGGTACAAGTGAAGATTTTCTTGCCATATCTGGTTTCGGTGATTTTTCGCGAATAACCTCGATCTTAGGTGCAGCAGGCTTCTCCTCAGGTGCCTTGATTTCAGGTACAATTGGTAGCGGCTGTTTGTAATTACATGTTTAAGTAAGTATTTGAATACAATATTTACGATACCATGAAAGCTGTTTGCAGCATTTTTTTTTATTATAATCAGAATGATGTACCTTGTCTGGTTTATCCTTGGTTGTCTGTGTAAACGTCGGTTTTTCAAACTTCTCAAGTTCAGGCCTTTCGTAATCAGCTATCTCTGGCAAATCCTCCGCCTTCTTCTTGACCGAGGTGACCTTTGCCTTCTTCGCTACTTCTTCCATTTTTTCGTCTTTAACTGACAATTTCTGTAATTGGGATGGATGTTTAACATCGCTGATATAATATCCTTTAACTCCATATATACTATTTATGCATTGTTTTTTGTTTGATTGGGCAAGATGTAAGATATAAAAAAAAACAAAAAACTTATTGGGTTTAATGTTACGTTCAAAATGTTTTTAATAAATCTGTTATATCTAAGTACTTTTTTATTTAAACTTAGTTTTACATATTTGAATGGTTTTATACTCACAGCCATACTTACCATTACTCTGTAAAGCTTTAAATAATACATATTGTAATACATTGTGAACAAAGGGATTAATAAAGCAAAAGCGGAAGCAGGAAATTTGAGAAAACTATTACATACATAGAAACATTTAAAAGTAGAAAAGTGTTCTGTTAATAGTTGCAAACATTGCTTTACAAAATGTTATAGTTACTACTATACTAAGTGCATCAATATTGATTATTTACATATGTACAAAAAACCGCAGATATAAATTATTTAAATTGAGATAATTGAAGAACAGAGTTTCTTTATCGACTACAAGGGAACTACTATACCGTGCATCTATATCTACTAATAGATTCTAAAAGATAGAATTGTGCAATGGTCTAAATACTAGTGGTTGTGCAAAAGCCGGTGCTCTACTAAACTCCTGTGAGTAATATCATTGTGCATAGTGCAAATACTCTGTGCAGTTTCACTGTGGGTGCTCATGTATACCTCTTCAGGCGTTTGAGGTCTGCTGCTATAAGCGGGCTGTGAGATTTCTAATGTGGCTGGTTTACTTTCATCTTTGCCTTCAGTGGTTTCAGCCTATAGATTAAATTGTATTACTGGCGACCGTACGAAGTGTACAAATTTTGCAAGCGGTTCGATGACGTATTTCGAAACATTAGCTGCATTAGTACTGGATTCAACATGATTCAAATAAGTATACAGATTGGTATAAGTACATAGCTTGTTGTTGAAATGCGTCACCTACTTTCACGTTTTTCATGTGGCCAATCATAATATGCAAAATCCTTGTGCATTTTGATGAATGTGTGGGCGTGTGTGTTTAAGCAATGATATTGTGTTGATGGCATGTGTTTGTGTACCTGAGGGGACTTCGCCCTTCGCCAAGGCGCAGTCTGTTCTGGTGTTTCAAGTAATGTCGGTGTGTACTTATCTTCTAACTCTGGTGTTTGTTCGGCCTGATCATTAAAATATTGTATTACTGCCTATTGATTTTTTAATCAATCAATTTATGTACCAGTAATATCTACCTGTGGTATTTCAGGAATGACCTGCCAAGAGAAAGGAACCACCGGTGGTTCGTCTTTCTTTTCCGGTTCCGGAGCCACGACAGTTGGTACCTGATGACGTATTTAATATTTTACGGTTTACAAAATTTAAGTGTCGATTTTGATATTTTTAATAGATTTATTGTGTAAGTTTTGTGCAGTTTTCAGTGTTTTGTGTGTAAGTAAATTAAATGTGAGAGTGTGTAGGTCTGCGTGTGTTACCTCTTGTTTTCTCCATGGGTATAGTGTTTGTGTGGGTTGATCAAGTGATTTGTTTACTTTTGGTTCATCCTGTGACTCCTAATAAAGTTAAAGAACTTTAATTTATAGAAATTTTGTCTTAATAATTATAAACACAACATTTTTATAATACCTTGAATATGGGCGATATTTCTTTAATTGGTTCTTTTATATCTTCGATAGCTTTATTAGATACTTCAAGTTCCTAATAGACAATATTAATTTCATTAGTTTTAAATAACTTTCTCCAAATAAAAGTATTCTCAAAATATAAATGAATTAACTACCTTCGTTTTTTGATAAACATCCTTCATTGGTTCCAGATAAGGTTCCGAGAGTTTATTTTCAGGTATCACGGGTTCCTATGATAGGTATAAGATTATAATATTCGGAATGAGCATGAGATATTGAACTACTACGTATTGAGTCGAGTTCTCAAGAAACAATGAACCAATTTAAAATTTAATAAATTAAGAAAAGATTTATGTTTTCTCTAAAAAATATTCGAAATCCAAACAGCTTAATAATTTCATATTGCAGGACTCGTGTCCGCACAGCGGTGGATCTGCTGCACTCTGATAAAATAATTCTAATGCTATTTCTTTGTCTTTCAACTATAGGTACTAACTAATAATAATGTGAACAAAACTACTGAAATGTGTGTGTGTGTGTCTGCAGTTTATGATGTTGTAGTAGTGTATGTAATGGATGTGGTGAATACCTACCTCTGTGTTCGACTTTTTCCTCATGAAGAATGGTGTTTGTGTTGGTTTCAACTGTTTGTCTGTTTGTGCTTTCTGTGTATCATCAGGTTCCTAACAAATAATAGAAAGTAATGATTGTTGCTCTTTTGAAATTACAATTTAATTAATTTTGCAACAATAAGCTACCTTAATTTTTGGTGCTTCTTTAGTTGATTCGGGTTCTGGATTTTTACTCGCGAGTTCATTCGAGTTCGTGAGAACAGTGTCCTGTTTAAAATGATAATTATGCCTGTTATTACGATATTTTCTAAGAAATAATCTTTGTCAGTAATATTATTAAAATAATCTACCTCCTCAGCAATACTAGGTTTACGCCATGGATACGTGGGTTCCGTGGGTCTATCAACAGACACCCTTCGTTTAGGTGTAACTGGAATGTCGATATCCATTGCGTCTTTCTCATCCTGTTTGAAATTTATTATTATCAGTACTAGCAACTACCATAATAAGTGATGTTACATCTATTCACATAATATTTCGATATACCTCGTCAGTCTTGCTTGGACGACGCCAAGGATAAGTCGGTTCAGTTGGTCTATCAATGGATACCTTTCTTTTAACTTCAGTTGTTTGTACTTCAACTTGATCCTGTTCAAAAAGATCGTTATGATGAATTGTTAAATTATAGAGTTTATACTAAATTGTACTAAAACAAACTGAATACCTCATCTACTTCACTAGGCCGACGCCACGGGTAAGTGGGTTCAGTTGGCCGGTCAATTGAAACCTTTCGTTTAATTTTAGTTTCTATAACTTCGGTTTCAATTTTTTCATTATCCTGTTAGAAATATTTATTGATCAATAAATAAAAAGTTTAAATGAATAACGTATTATATGTAGTTGATATATTATTATAGGTAAAATCTAACTACCTCTTCAGTATGACTCGGTCTTCGCCAAGGATAAGTTGGTTCTGTAGGTCTATCAATAGACGTTTTTCTTTTTATTTCAGTCTTTTCGACAGATTCAGTTTTCTTAATATTTTCCTTATCCTGTATTAACCGAATAATGTGTAAGTTTATTTTTTTTTTATCGAATAATAGGTAGTATATAAATCATCATAGTTATATTAACAGTACCACGGACTTGCGAGTTTGTAATTTTTTTTGTGTAAGGCAAGTAAGGTTAGCAGGTAAGGTAAAAAAATGGTAGCAGTAAATAAATAAAAATGTTCGTAAATGAATTCTACCTCATTGGGTTTGCTGGGTCGACGTCTAGGCAGAGGATCTTTAGGCTTATCAATAGATACTTTACGCTTTATCTCAGTCTTTTCCTCAATTTCCTCAATATCTTCCGTTTCCTGAGCAACAACCTTATAATAAGTATTAAAAACATTGCTTTTAAATTTTAACTAATATGATTTTAAAATATATACCTCAGTTTTGCTTTCACGACGTTTTGGAACTGAAGTGTCGGTGGGCCGTTCTAAGCTTTCTTTACGTTTTGGTTCCACTGTTGAAGTGGGTTCCTAGTACACGCAATTGAATAAGTACTTATTATACTCAAATTTTATGTGATGTGTATGTGTGTGAGTGTATGTATGATATACCTGTGTGTCTGTTTTCGTAGGTCGCCACGGATATGTTTTATCTGAAGGCTTATCTGTCGTTACCGTATCTTCTACGTTCCCTTTCTCATCCTATTTAAAAAATAAATTGTTCAATATTTTGCACGGTGGCATAATATGTCGACGTCCCTTCGTAATGTAGTTACAACATACATTTTTACAAATTTGTTATATTCCACATAGTTATTTACTATCACACAGTATTCAAACAACCGTCTGTTGATTGTTTGAAGTTTAAAAATAGAATTGTATATACAGTAGAAAAGACAATGACATTAATTAAGGACATTTATATTTCCATAGTTTTCAAATATAGATTTTTTTTTCTATGGACATGCATGGTTTGAGACATGAAACTTACCTTGAGTTTAACCTTTTCTATTTCAGGTACTTCTGCCGGCTTTATGGATGTCTAAAATAACAAGTTAATAGGAGAAATGAATAAGCGTGAATTGGGGATGCCTAAATAGTATTTACGGGGAATCATTGTTTCAAAACCAATCCATATTGCAGATATCATGATGCTTTTTGGATTCAAACGTTACTTTCTTGAATTCTATAAAAATTGAGGTCCTCGTCTTATTGTAAAAGAAAAGACCAACATCTGCAGTTAAATTTAAATCAACTCCATTCGTATCATCTAACTACCAAAGCTTCGGGTTCCCAAACTAACGCGTTTTTACTTCTAAAAGCATTGTAGTTTCAGCCTTCAAATTTTGAATTCTAAGACACTCGGGGTCTACCGTGTCTACTTGAACTTCAAACTCAAAAATAAAACCATGTTTTATAGGAATTGCGAGGGTTTCGCCTAACTACGAGTAAATAATAATAATAATATTATATGAAATCTATAAGGCCACCAATATTTGAGTTTAAAGATTTTTTTTATCTATTGTATCTACGTATTCATTTAATACTCAAGGGATACGATAGGTATTTTCTTTTGTTTTCAATTAAAAGTTATCTTCCAGTTTCATAAAACACAACTCAAACTTTGATGGCCTTGTTACAATCCATATTGAAAGAATTATTATTGCCTATGTATGTACTTACCCTTTGAGCAGTTTTTTTCACAGACGTTACTTCTTGTTGTTCAGCCACGGAGGAAATGGAAGACTTTCTGCTTTCAGCAGATTCCTTTGTAAGCTAGTACACCGGAAAATATAAACATGAGTGACATTGCTCATTATTGATTTCTACTTCTATAAATTTCTTACTAGAAATTTTAAAGAAGAACTGTTTTCATAATAAACAGTATTCAACAAGAGTATATTTGCAGGTTTTCTTCTTATTTAAAACATAATAGGATTGTTGAATTATATAGGATATCTTACCTTTGTAACAGCTTTGTTTTCCATGATAGAGCTCCTACGGCTCTCCGATTTACTTTCCTCTTTGACCTGTAGCATATGAAGTACATCAAAATTAGGTATGCATTTGGAAAGCATAAAGTACTATAAAAAGCAATGTTAATATTTGCTAACAGATTATTGTTATAGTTTAAAATAATAACCAACAGTTTAAAGCAGCTAATTTTGAATCTTATACAAACCTCACTCTGGAAAGATGTTCTTCGGCTTTCAGTCTATGGGAAACAAAACGCATTACATATTAGCACAGAAATAATTTTGGAAAGCTAATCACAAAACGATTATTTATATACAGATGATAAAAGGTCACATAAATATGGATATACAAAGGATTTTCAAAGCATTATTTACATATCACGATAAAAATGGATTTTAATAAAAGGATCACAAATGTATTTGCTGAACATATTTGGACGTAGTTACACGAAAAAGATCAATATTGAGCTGAGATATTTAATTTAAAAGTTTACATGGTAATTCTTCATTGATGAAGTTCTGTAGTTGGTTTTATTGGAATTGAATGGTAGACTTTTATATTTTTAACTAAAAAATCTGTAGCTAGGTTTCATATTGGTTTCATATTGTTTAATGATATTATGAAATTAAATATCTCAAAACAAGCTGTGCTAGAGGGTGACTTGGATCCTGGAAATGAAATGAAATGATCTTTATTTGCCTTTTCGTTTAACTGCGTCCATTTGTTTTGTTTTGTGAAATATGTATTAACGGGTATAATACACAAGATTGTTTTACCACCGTATATGTGTTGCAGGTAATATAAGAGTCAGGAAGAAACTATTAGACCAGGGCCAATAATTTTTGAAAAAAAAAAAATTCTTAGCAATATGTGGATGATCGGAAAATTTAGGGTAAATTATAAGTAATTTAAGAAAAATAAAGCAGACTCGGAAAAAGTTCCGGAAAGGGGGTGGGGGGGGCTAAATATACGTTTTGACGGTTTTGTACTGGTTTTTTACGATTTGTGGCTAAAATATGCATCCTATCGAAAAAAGTTTTATGTACAAGATGTAGATAATTAAGAAATCTAAAACGTTTTTCTTGAGCATTTTTCAACATAACCCTAAAATTATCGAGAAAAACGCTAAATACCGATTTTTTCGTTTTTTATTTTTATAACCCGCAATTTTTTAATTTATTTTTATTTTTCTAGTTTAATACTTTCCTTTTTATGTTTTAAATAAGCGATAATTTTTTCAAAACAAAATCTTTCGTTTTCGATTTTATACGAATTAAAATTAAAAAAACAGCCTAATTTTCAATCAAAAAAGCTCACTACAAAATTTTCGATTTTTTAACTTTATGAATACTCATTTTCTTCGTTGAAACCTCTATTTTATGACGGTATGAAAAATATATATTGTTCGTATGGAAAAATATCGTTAAAAATGCAAAAAACTAAAAAAATCGTTTTTCATAATCGTTTTTTCAGTTAATCTTGACATTTTTTTATTTTTTGTTGCAAATATTGGTGAAAAAGATTTGCTTTCATATAATATAATGTTATGTACAAAATCTAAAACGGAAAGAAATCGAAGAGTTAGAAGTTGAACCCGAAGAAAACGAAATCTACATTAGTTCTACTGATGAAGAGCAACCTACAAAGAAAATGAAATAAAAATAAAAATTTCGATATTTGACTGTAATAACACAATTTTATATTTAATTTTTTTTAAACTGACTTGTACATTAACTAAAGTTTATGTAAAAAAAAAACTGAATAAATAGCCTTTGTTTTTTGGAGTTTTTACGTATTCGATTATTGTGTACAGTTAGAGCATTGCACTGAAACTGTTATTGTTATAAACTATAAGGTCCGACCTTTCTAGACCCAATCCCTTTAATGGGTTATTGTACTCATCATTATGAACGACTTTTACTATGGGACCAAATGTGAAATCGCAAATATTTAGCCCCCCCCCACCCCCCTTCCGGAACTTTTTCCGAGTCTGCTTTATTTTTCTTAAATTACTTATAATTTACCCTAAATTTTCCGACCATCCACATACTGCTAAGAATTTTTTTTAAATTTGGGTTTTTAAAATCGGTTTGGCCCTGGTCTATATAGGTAGGTATTTACGGAAACAAGGTTTTAGGTAAATTATGAATTAAACTTAATTTATATTTTAATAAAATTTAAAACCCATCAATAAATTATTTATTAACGGAGAACAACGGAACTATTAACTTGCAGACAGAGATGAGATCACCCTTCGTAAATAATCTTTTAACCATGATTACAAAAGCTCTTTAAATCGAATGGTCTAGTGGTCTAATTGATTGAAGAATATCAAGACCACAACTTCTAATTGTTTTGTAAGATGTTTTATCGATTGTGTAGTATGAGTACGGTGGTAAAAATAATATTATTGACAATAGACGGCACACGCTCATCACATTTTTATTATACCTTTACTTCAAGATGCTTGGCTTGTTGGGACATCATCGTCATCTGTTTTATTTAAATATACTTTTTAATAACCATAACATTACTTTGCTTACTTTATAGCTGCGAATGGCCTTCATAGAGTTATTAAAAAAAAAAATCTTGAACCATCTTTTAAACAAAAATGCCAATTCTTATTAATAGTCTCACCTTAGTTGCTTCCTTTTCCTTCTTCTCCCTAACAGTGGGAGTTGGCGTGATCTTTTCGTATTTCTCAAGTACTGGCCTTTCGTAATCATCGACAAAGTCGAGTTCAATCTGAAAGCATTATTAAAATGTATTAATTTCTTGTTTAAACTATATTTTTGATTTTGCTTCCATACTATATTTAGAATCAAACAAAGTTTAACATAGAAGATTAAATAAAGTAATAAAAATCCAACATTTAACTATACGTTTGCTGCGTCTATTAGTATTTTTACCAGTGCTATGTGTAATTAGTAGCACTATATTTTACTGTTACGTGATAACACTTAACTGAATGTACCCCGCACAATGCAAAGAACTTTTGACCCTGTTAAAGTCATTTAACCCTAAAGCAGCAAACGTATTGACAAAGAAAACCTGTGAAAGAAACTACATTTAAAGCACAATACAAGCAGCATGCGACTTGCAACCAAACCTGTATAAAACGACGCAGAACCCCAAAACTCTTCAGAATCTAAAACAGGGTGTAGTGAGGTATGTGCCAAGAGGTTTGTGGAGTTGTGATTAGTTGTGGGGTTTTTCGTAACAAAGGGTTTGTGCTTGAAATTGGACAAAACATGAAGTGTAATAGATTGCAGATAGAGATAGGTAAGAGATAGAAAATGGACGTCACTAAGTATAACGTTTCAAACAGTTTTTACCCCGTCGTCATTCTCTTTGCCATCAAATTTAGCTTTTTGAGGCTGTTCTGTTGTCTTCTTAACAGTTTTCTTGAGTTGGGGTTTTTCAAATTTACCACCTTTTACTATGAGTGGGTCCTAGAGAATCAATCAAGGTTATAAATTGACATTCTACATAAAAAGCGCAGTTTCTGGTGCAGGTAAATCTACTATTGTATTAGTGTGTTTGTGCTCTGTAGAAAACTGTGGAATTACATGCATGCTACAGTGGACTTCCTCTTCATCGATCTCACTTTTATAATATTCCATTTCAGTGCTTAAATTGAATTTAAATTAAGCATTTTTCACACCGGCTTTAATTATACCTTAATATTTTGGGGTGTAATTAATGTCAGTGCGAGGTTCTTAATATCTATAGTGTTGTTTTTGATGAGAGATCAATGTAACACTACATTCACTGTCTGTTAGAAGGTATAGTGTTACGTGGATAGATCAAGAGAATATCCATTGTTTTAGACTAACTACAAAACATTAGTTTTTGTTTTTCTAACTATCTCAGCGTTTGCGTTCAAATATATCTACAACAATGACTACAAAACAGTTTCAGTAGCCTAACTACATCGCAGCACATAAGCAGTATCTTCTCTACCTCATCTTCGTCTTCCTTATCCTTTTTAACGAAGGCAGGCTTTTTGACTTTCAACTTTGCTGCCTCTGTACCCTCCTATGGAATTTTATATTAATGCATTTTAAAATTTTGGTTACTTTGCCAATTACCTAATGAAATAGCATAAAATTACGTCAGATTAATTAAGATCAGTTTAATTTTCTTAAATCATAAAATAAGTGGGGACGAAATATATTGTGTATAATAACATTAGTTGGAATAGCTGAGATAATTAAAAATATAACTACGGTCGACTGTACCGTTAGCTTTTTCTTTGCAGGTGTTTTTTGTGTGAGTTGTGCCTCTTCAGGGGCGGTTGTGCTTGTCTTAGTGCGAGGCTTGGTTAGGCTGACAGCCTCGTCTGTGTCCTCTCCCTAGCCCCAAACACAAATATGTATTATACAACACATACTCAAGTTAGAAAAAGATAAAATTGTGTTAAATGATGGTGATTTTATCACTTTCCGAGTAATCTTTTAAAATATAGAAAATTATTTGTTCTTGATTGATTTTATTTTATAGTAATAAAATCAGCTCATTCCAGATAAACTTTTTAAAAATGTTTACCTAATTATTAATAGAAGTATAAAATGTGTTCTGTGTATTTGTGTCAAGTGCATTGTCGTATATTTACATACAAAATTGGTGTATTTAATAAAAATGTGCTTTTGTTCTCTACTGCTACGTTGCATTCTACGCAAGTACCTTAACAAGAATTGATATTCGCTTTAAAATTGTAGGTGCCGATAATGGTGGAATATTAGTGTTGATTGACGTCAATCCAGTCTGTGAATTATTTAGAATTTAAAGATTTTTTAATTTCATTGCACTTTTTAAGGACACAGAACCGAGAAAATGGTATTTTTCATATTTTTTAAAATTATAATATGCTAGTTCCAAACTATCCTGGTTATTCTAAAATCCTTTGAACCGTACCTGAGTTTCTTGCCCTTTAGGCGAAGGTCTCTTAAGAGTTTTTTCCTCAACAATTTCTGGTTTCTTAATATTGAGTTTGGCTTCGGCCTCGTCCTCCTAAATAGTGTTGATATAATTAGAATTGGATCAACCAATTTTTTTATTAAATGTTACTACTATAATTTTTTTATTACTATATGTATGTACTTTATAAGTTTACGAACCGTAGGTTTGATATCAGCTGGCGTTTTGTGTGTGAGCGAAACATCTTCGGGTTCTTTACCAGGCTTAGCCGGTGCCTTCGGTTTAGACATGCTGACGCTTTCGTCAACGTCCATGGGCTAGAGAAATATGTTAAGTATAGTTTACTACGCTCAATTTGAAAAAATTAACTTTATTTTATTTGTTGGATTATTTCATACCTCCGGCTTATCTTTGTCTTTAACAGATCGCCGTCTGGCAGTTGCCGTAGCTGAAGGTACTTCCTCCTCAGGCGTTTTCTCTTCCTAAACATTTTTTTTAATTTTTCAATTAATATACTGTACTTCTAGTAGCAAGTGTATTCAAGCGTGAAAGTAAGGGCGAAACCGTATACCTTTTTCTTTTTCTCAATTGGTGTAGGAGTGATTTTCTCGTATTTCTCGAGAACGGGCCTCTCGTAATCGTCGATAAACTCCTCTTCAACGACCTTCAAATGGTTGAATATGTTTCAGTATTGTGTACATCGAAAGTTAATCATTAGTTCAATATAGAAACACAATAGAAAAGAAAATAAGATTGAAAAGTTAAATTTTGTGTAAAGTTGTGTATAAACTGTAATTTTAAGAGTAGTTTCCAATTTGTTATATAAATTTTCAATAGACAAAATTACCATATCTTCTTATAAAAACAGGAACACTGGAATAATAATTACATGTAGTACATAGAAAGCGAAGCTTTTGATTTGCCATGCATGCCACCAAAGCTTACTTACTGGTTTTTTAATTTCAAGAGCTAAAAACCGCTGAAAATAATGTTGCCGCAATAGAAGATTATAGCGTGATTCATTACAAAAACGCTGCATTTACTGAAATTTAGTGTGTTGTTATGTAAAAGATTGATTGCGACTTTCAAACACGTTATCTTGAGCTACCAAACTGTTAAGTGTAGTGATTGAGTAATAAACACTGTGAGTATGTGTACCTCTTTCTCTTTAAGAGAAGCACGCTTTTTAGCTTCTGGTTCATCTTTTTTCTTTGGTTTAGCCTTCGGTTTGTCCTCAGGCTTTTTCTCCTCCTCCTATATAAAATGTGTTATTACTTTTCTGCGTTGTTGTCTTGTAAATATGATAGTAATTACATGATAAAATTTTAAACAAAATTTTACCTTGTCTTTAGCAACAGAACGTTTGCGTAGTGAAGGCATTTCAGGTTCTCCTTCTTTTTCTTTTGGTTTGATTTTACCCTTCATCATGTCTACATCATCCTATTAAAAATATTTAAAATTTACTTTTCCTAACTATTGAATACTTTAAATCAATGAATCTAACACCGAGTAAATTGTGTTTTACCTGAGTATCACTAGGACGACGCTTGTCTTTAGGAGTAGGTGTAATCTTTTCGTATTTCTCAAGTTCTGGTTTTTCATAATCATCAACAAATTCTGGTTCAGCCTATAAGAATTAAAATTTTAAGTTGCCTATAATTTTATCCCACTTTTAAAATTACTTTGAATATCAAGAAAAATAAACGCGTATTTATACCTCAGCAACCCCGTTTTGTTTTTTGATCCTATCGGTGGGAGTTGGTGTCATTTTATCGTATTTTTCAAGATCGGGCCTTTCATAATCGTCTACAAATTCGGCTTCTTCAGCCACCTTTGAAAAATTTATACAAAATGTTATTTATTCTGTTAACATTTAAATAAATGCAAAGATTACAAATTTATTACTGTTGATGTATTGTAAAAATACCTTCTTAACCAGTTTTTTGGTCTTAGCGACCTGTGCTTCCTCAAGTTTGGTTTCCTCTGGTTTAATTGGAGACTTGCCGAGTTTAACTTTAGATAATTCATCAACAGGCTCCTCTGGTTTAGGTACACCCTTTTTGATACTAAGCCGCCTTGGCTCAGCCTTTTCTTCTTCAACCTATGTTATTGTCCCCAAAAGTAATATTAGTTCAGTTTATTTTTAAAATGTTAACCTCATTTTTATTTTTACGAAGCGCTTAATTTTCATATATCTAGTAAAATTTGTAAGATGCCTAACTCTGATAAATATAGTATGATATACCTTTTGAGGTTCAACTTTAGTCTTTTTCTCCGGTACTGGCGCTGCCACTGAGGGTTCCTCCTCACTATCTTGTTCACTTTTAACGCTATCAGCTATAGATGCGCGTTTAGCCTAAATGGATTAATTTTTATTATTTGTAATTAATTCGTATTCCAATGAAATTAATTTTAATTCATTCTAAAATGAAAAATGTGTATATGAGTGTATAGTGTCATGGGTTTACCTTTGGTGTGTGTTCCTCTTTAGATTTTTTATCGAGGGGCGTCGGTGTTATCTTTTCATATTTCTCCAATACAGGTCTCTCGTAATCATCGACGAACTCGATTACTTCCTATATCCAAATAAAGTTTAGCACATCTAGTTATCACAACACACACGACAAGAAAAATGAGTTATTACAATCTAGATACATTATATTAATAAACGAAAAAAGAAAAAATAAAGAAAATATTTATATTTCAAATATTTTTGTGATTGTGGGTAGAATTTTGACAAAGTCCAACCAAATGGAAGAACATTGTAAATTGTAAGTAACAGAATCAGCAGACTTGGATAGCCGTTCAATTCATACATTGAAGAAATTGTACTCCAGACTCCGGAGCCCCAATATACAAAGCATTGTTTAGTTTGTGCCTCGTTGGCATAAACGTATTGGTATAATTTTGGTGAATAAACTATTATTATTATTTATTTATTTAATAAACAAAACGGTTCTTATTCCATGTATTACTACTTGTAAAACCGTTTAACTGTATGCATGTTTTATAGATGACTTCCACGTGGTTGAGACGCTAATAAAAATATTAATTAAATAATATCATTTTAAAAACACTGTTTTGAGCACATTTGAAATAATTCTTTCTAAAAACTATTACTATAGTTTCTAATTTAGAAATGAAGTTATATACATTTTTCCTAGTCATATAAGCTTTTTACACTGCTCAATAAAATAAGAAAATCGCCACATACCTCATCCTTTTTAGCAACGACCTTCTTTTTGATCACCTTTTTCTTTTCTTCTGTTTTCTTTTTAGTGTCTGCTTTCTTTTCCTCGACAGGTTCTTCCTTAGGCTTTACAGACCTAAGTTTTGGAATGCCTTCAATTTTCTTTTCGGGTTCAGGTTCAGGTTTCTTCTTCTCGAGTTTCTCCAGAAGAGATTTCTTCTCTTCTTCGGATTTCGAAAGTCTCTTTTCGAATATTTTTTTGGTTTCCTCAGCTTCAATTTCAGCCTTTTTATTTTCCTGTATCTTAGATTCAACCTTTTTAGCTTCGACTTTAGATTCGGTTTTTTTGGATTGAATATTGATCTCTTCATTATTTTCTTCAATCTTAATTTCTTCTTTCTTTGACATCCTTCTAACAGATTTCTTTTCTTCCTCCTAACATCAAATAAACAATTATATAGGAATCCTTTATTATATTTATTAAAGGCACCTATTATCTTCTTAAATGCAGTTTCTTCAAAAATATCGTTTCATTGCTTACCTTCTTTTTCTCTTCGACGTGGTTTTCTTCGATCACGGACTTCTCCTCCACAATCGACATCTCTTCTTCAGACTCTTCGATAACTGTAGTCTCTTCTTCTTCTTCCTCTTTCTTCTTTTTCTGTAATTATCATGAGTAAATATTAGCACCATTTTATTTGTGGTTTGTTTAATTTACTTTCATCATATCACCAATCCACCAGCTCAACAATTGATTTTACAGGCTAGTTTAATGATATTTTGCACAATATAGATTAAAAACTTCTCGTATTACCTTTTCTTCGACGATAGTCAAGTCAGCACTCGACTCGTCTTCGCCGAATTCGTTCTTGATCACCACCCTGTAGTTAGCAATGTATTTCGATGACACCTTCCTGATAATGAGTCTGGCGTTGGTGCCGTCGAATGACGTGTTCACTTCTGAGGATTCCCTGATGACCGTCGTATTCTTGTACCATGTGCATCTGCACGACTGGTCCGATGTCTTGAGGACTGCCACAAATTCAGCTTCCTCGTTTTCTTTTCTGACCTGTAAAAAAACATGTTTATGGATGGGGAAAGATTTCTACAATGTACCGTATAGTGTTTATAATATTACATCTTTATTGTCCGAAGGGTTAAGTAGAGATGTACATACTATTGTAGGTAAAAAACAATACGCCGAGGCCGATGATTAAAAATGTTTTTAATATCGTTTAATAAACACCTGTTTGTAAGTATGCGTAGGGACTTTTGTTCTTTTGTATTGGAAATATATTTATTTCAACGTGTAGTATTATTAATTTCTCTTACCAAGCTTCTAAGATGCTTGATGATTTGTGGTTTATCACCCTTTTCTTCGGGTATTTCTGTAATCTCGACCACTTGTGACGACGCCTCTCCTTTCTCGTTTTTGGCGACCAGTTTGTACGAGCCTCTGTCTAGTTGCGACACACTCGAAATTTCCAATTTGACTGTGAATTCGCCCTGGAATTAGAGTAATAAAATATTAATGATCTGTATTTGATATCCAAAGAATTTCTATTTCTTGTATTAAAATTTATTGCATGTCACTAAGAAGATGCCATAGCAGTTTTTACCGTTTTAAAATTAGAAATATAGGCATTTTTAAAACAAAATCATATGAAGTGATAGTTAATATCAATACTTACTTCTCTACTAGGTTCAATTAGCACAGTATGCCTCGAGCCCTCCTTAACTGCGCTAGCCTCTTTGAACCATGTGCATGCAGGTGCAAATTTACTTAATACTTTACATTCAATAATAACAGTCTTCTTCTTAACTATCTTAATGATCTTTGGTTTTTCTTTGATAACTGGAATGACTGTGGAGAGAAAATATTTGATAAATTAATTATATTGACGAAGATTAGTTAAATATTGATTGTACAGACAGCTACATTAATTTGTTACCCCCTACGTCAGGATAATGAATTAATATACCTGGACTTCATAATTTAACGATTGTACTTACTTTCAATATTGAGCGTAAGATTCGCATTGAGCTCTCCAAGTTCATTTTTGATGTTGCATTTATACAATCCGGAGTCTTCAATACCAGGATCAATAAGTTCTAATATAATTGTGTAGATGTCCTCTTTCACTTCGATCCTGGTCTTAATTTTCGACGAGTCCCTGATTTCTATACCCTCATGGTACCACACGATCGTCGGTCTCGGGCTAGCTTTGACCTTGCATCCCATTATAACTAATTTGCCATTATCCTTTGATGTAATCGTTGGCTTTTCAACAAAGGTCGGGCCTTCACCTTCCGGTTCAGGCTCAGCCTCAATGTTTAAGTTGAGATTAGCGTTGCTTTCACCAAATTCGTTTCTGACGTGACAGCGGTAAGCACCACCATCCGCTGCCGTCGGGTTTGTCAAAAGCAACAATAACTCATAGACGTCTTCACCCGATTCGGATGATCTGATTTCGATTTTACTACTAGCCTTGATGACGGTCGTGCCTCTGTACCACGTGACTTCGGCCGCCGGCTTCGCTTTGCAGACACAACGCATTGTAATGAGTGTGCCCTCCTCGTTGGGAATGATTCGGGGTTTCTCCACGAATGATGGTGCGAAACCATTTTCGTCATCCCCACCTGAGAAATGTAAATGTTTCATTATAACACAGAGCACCGATCACAGTTTCATGCTGCTCGAAAGCTTAAAGCTTTACATGCTATCGCTACTGTATGCGTACATAAAAAATATCAAATGTTCAAGAGTCATATTATTATGTCCTGTTTTACCTTGGAAATTGAGAGCAATATTTGCATTGCTCTCGCCAAACAAGTTGAAGGCGTTACATCTATAATTGCCCCCATCTTCCCGCGTGGGGCCTAAAATTTCTAAAGTTAAATTAAACGAATCTTTTCCGGTAGCTTTTCTGGACATCTTCATTTTTGCACCATCCCTAATTTCTTTATCTCCGTGGAACCACGCGATGTCTGGAACTGGGTATGCTTCTAATATACATTCCATAATAAGTACTTCGCCTTCCTGTCTAATGGTTGGCTTTTTAGGGAATCTTGGTGCTTTACCGTCGGGTATTCTGTTTAAAAAACAAAATATTTAAATAGCAGCCCTAACTGTTACGATTATCGAAAATGAATTAATTTTGTGTGTATCTCCTTACTTCGGTTTGTCTCCACCTTCGAAGTTTAGATTAATTTTCGCTACGCCTTCACCATGTTTGTTTTTTGCTACAGCCCTGTATTCTCCTTTATCCGAATTCTCAACGCCTAAGATTTCGAGTCGCGCCATATGATATAATGTTTGGTCCTCTTCTAACGTAATTTTATATCTACTACTTTCTTTAACCATTTTTTTTCCATGGTACCTGTATGAGTGCTAGTGTTAGAACCATGTTTATTTTGAATCACATGAAATATGTGTTGTAGGTGTAGCATCTTACCATGTGATGGTTGGTTTCGGTTTGCCAACACATCGACATTCGAATGAGATTTTGGTACCATCATCCGATTGCCTGATGACCGGTCTCTCCGTAAATGTCGGTTTGATAAAGTCTTCAGGTACGGGCGCTTCGTCGCCTATTTTATCAATGCACACATTATTAGAATTTTCACCAATTTGTGTTTGACGAAGATTTGCAGCCGCCTTAACACTTTTGTTATCAGATTTAAGATGTTTTCTTTTCTAGTGTATTAAGATACGCAACGCAGGCTCATTCAGAGTTAATTGAGGAATGTATAAGAAAATAGATAAATGATATAATCGAATAGAATAAATAAATAAAAAATTTGGATTACGAGTATAATATTCTCCATTCTACTCTCATTCTGACAAACAGTACGCATGACAGTTGCTGGAGTTATTTTGTTAATTGTGCATTTGCTAAAGCGAAGAGTCTGCAACATAATTACTAACTACAAAATATTGCGAGGGTGTATTAGTGTTAATTAAAGCACAGTTGCAAAAGTAGGTGATATATTGGATTATGATGTTATTAATTAAGTTATTAATAATAATTATAAATGTGTTATTAAGATCAATAGTGTAAGACTCAGTGCATAGTGTATAGTGTGTTAGAATAGTATTCGTCTTGTTAATGAATGTATAGTGTGTTTGATGTTGTATGTGTGCATAAAGAATTTGAAGATCCAATTAGATAAATTAAGAAAACATCTTAATCTGTAAAACATACTGAACCAATTTACAACGTTATTTTCTAGTGTATTATGTAGAGTAACTGAAATTCTGAAGGAATTAGTTAATGATTATACAAGCTTTGCTGCAATATCTACGTTTATAATCAGACAAATTACAACTAATACATTTAACGGATTAGATACACACAATAAAAGAGCTTTGGTTAAACAATATAAAGCATAATTTTAATTCATCAAGCTACGTGAGGATCCGGGATCCGCAAACAATAGATTTTCTATTGTGTCTACGTTACGTTACTTGAAGGGTTAATTATATAATATCCATAGCTGCAAAATTGCTTTTTATAATTTTTTCCCCACCAATGTAATTTTTTTATTTAAATTTAAAAATATGCCGCGATTTCTTCAAAATTATTTCTACTACACGGATTTAAATGAACTTAAAGGTACTTACTATCGAAGTTCAAGCTGATCGTGGCATTGCTTTCGCCGAGTTCGTTCTTGGCCGTAACCCTGTATTTGCCAGCGTCTTCCACAGTTACGTTGTTGATTTCCAGTGACGCATAATAAGATTTTGCCTCTTTACTTACTGTAAGCTGTAGAAAAAATACCGAAAAGTTATAAAAACGGAATGTGCTTTTTTAAGTACAGTAAAACATACAAAAGAAGAACATTGTTTTTTTTTTATGTTTAATTACTTTTATTTTATACAATAAACCATAAATTAATCTAAGTATCTACTATCCAACTTAACTACCTATGTAAATTGACAATAATAATTTGAAATTTCGTAAATCAAACAATTATGTTTGCCAATGTCAATTTTTTTTTCTTTTCTTATTTATTGCCTATTAGATGAACTAAAGTTATTAATATAGACGTTTAGGAAGAAAAGGTCATCGTGCGAGACAGTCGACACCTGGTATCATTACCGGCCAACTAGAACGGGGTCAAGGCCATTTCTGAGTGCTATTAAATCTAGGGCATCTTCTATAGCCACTTTTATTTTTACTTTCTTCTCAATGTTATCTGTGGTATTTAGTTTCTTTTCTAGATCTTTATCTGTGATTGTCTGACAATTTACGGCGCGGCGCAGATGACGGACTTTTTGTCCAGCAACCTACCGCGGACTAGAATGATTGTGGTTGGTAGTTGTTGCCAGTGAGGACAGTTTTAACGACAACTACAAACAAAATAACTGTCGTCTACGTTGAGTCCATCCCGAATATTCTTGTCTGCGACAATTTTTTGTTGTAAAATTTCTTGTCCGCGGTAGTTTGGCGGACAAAAAGTCCGTCGCCTGCGCCGCGCCTACATCGTGCAGTAAGGGAGTAGGAAATTATTGTAGATATCGTGAGTCGATTAGTATTAGAAATTGTTTAAATATTACTTTTAAACCTCCTATTTGTCTAGAAAGATCCAGTAATCATGTTAAATTTAAGCAAAATGATAAAGTAATTCGGTTCAAGTCAAAATACACTTCAGCTAAACATAAATATTATGCGCTATTAAGAATAGTGATGTGAGTGACGATGATGGATGGACCAATTTGTTTGTGCCAATATGTTGTTCCAATGTTTATACATAGTCTGCCTACACAGAGGAACACAAATATAGTCCAGAAAGACCATTGGCTGTATCAACGATCTACCGTAATCTGTTTATGTAACAAACGCATGGAGACTTTTATCACTCTGTTTCAGACATTTCTAGATGTGCTGTTAACTAGAAACTGAGACAATGTACTAGAGACACACTATTAACAATGCCTCGCCTTCATTTTGCCTGATGTGCACTAACACCTGCACTTTTAAAGACCTTTGCGAGGCCACGCATAATGCTATTGACGTGGCCAAGTACTGGGTAAATTTTTGACTATTTTAATTTGAGACTAAAAGAGGAACTAGAAACTGACCTTATGCCTGGATCCCGGTTTAACGTCCACACCGTTGTGGAACCAGGAGACCTGGGGCAGGGGTTCGGCCTCAATGCGGCACTCGAATATAAGCCGCTTGCCATCGTCTTCTTGCCGGATGGCTGGCTTGCGCGCGAATGTTGGCGCTTTACCGTCCACTTGTCTGTAATCGTCGATGAAAAGGTCAAAATGACACAAACAAAGTGTTTGTAGAATTTGCTGACAACTAATATTGCACAAGAGATAATAGGTATTCTTAAATTTGTGTAAATCTATATACACATGAAGTAGGTATCTATTTGTCCAACAACAACATTGGATTTAATGATAATGATCTCGCACTTATCCCATTCTTTTTTGGGTTTGGCGCAATATGTCTTAACCACCAACCAACCATAACCATGTCTTAACTGTTTAACTATAGTTTAACTCTATCAGACGTCATCGCTTAGTTCAATTTCTTTTCAGTCATGTCATAATGTACAAAATTCATCTATATTGTCTTTGGTAATCCCTTTCCCTTATAGCCATCAACATTCAAACTTATTGATTATGATAGAATTAGAAAGTTACTTACTTCTGTTTTTCTTCGTCAGCGGCTGAAAATTAAACATGAATGTTTAAAATTTATTGTCATCACGCATTAAAATATTGATATCCTTCATAGATTCAGCGTCAGATACACTGAAACATCTATTTGTCATAAATATGGTAACAGTTAGCAAAAAAATTACTTTATTCCAATGAAATTAATTTTAAAATATGTATGTGCCAACATGCATATTCACACGTAACTTTTCATCAACGGAATAAGGTTTGTTTCTGTAACTGTTACCATAATTAAAACAACTTCACCTGTTCCATTGTATCTGGTGCTGATTGTACAATTTACTGTGTATTGTACATGTCTTATTCCATTATTCTGGAAGTTTTATTTTCGCGAAAGTAGATTTTATCTAAAAATAATGGTTGCATTCGATAGATTATGTAGGTCGTAAAATCGATGTGCAAGAATATTTTATTTGTTGAAAACTCGAAGCTCAGTAGAAATCGGAGCAAATGTTTACAACACGTAAAACAGCAACCAGACATAAACATTGAGAATAACTTCTTAGTGATAATTCTTATAAATAATACATCTAGTGCAGATTGTGGTGATGGTAGCATAGTGCTAGCTTACAATATATAAGTTCGTTTGATTCATTTTCTATGGAAAACAGCATGATTTCATATTTTGGAGATCCTATAATTAGATATGCCTCAAAATTTTTATTACCAATATTATGAATATGCATTTTTGCGGTGGCCTTTTATTTTTAGGGTTGTTTATGAAAAACTGCATGTAGAATATTATTTCCATAAATAAATATTTTATTTTCTACTAAAACATGTTTCTTTTTAACTTTCGTATATTATGCACTATATTATTTACGATTTATTATGAAGACACTCTCTAAACCATAGTTTTTCAAATTTGTCGCTAGACGTCGTGTTTGTTTAAAATATTTAGTGTAGTTTGTAAGTGGAGAATTGTAATAGGTGTATGTAATGTTTTTAATCTCATCTACTGCATCACCAGCATTCGGTGGAGATCCTGCAAATCCCTAAACATAATATCTAGGAGTCTTTTACATTCTTCTTATTTCAATGGATACTTTCTTTATGAGAGTCCAAACTAAAATCTATTCCCAGTACAATAAACATCAAAAGGTGATCTCATTGAAATCCTTCTGTCATACAAATCTACTAGCTATAGCTACGTAAATTCGTTCCAGTCGCTAACATGTTTACAGTAACCAAACTTCGTCAGTCAACTGTCGTCACAAAATTTCATCGCCTTCTGACATACGTGTTGCCAACGTAAATGCGCTAGCGCAAGTTTGGCTCAATACCCGGGAGCGTGGGTTAGCATTCAACACTAATTTTTTTCTCGTAGAGATTTATTTCTGTCTATGACTAATACTGTTATTTGCGAAGGTATTTTTATTGGCCCAGTATTGAGTTACGGACTATTGTGACAAATGTTTGTGTCATATTTGACACAATGTTTGTTTTGCTGTATTTTGTTTGGTTCAAATATTGAAATGTTTGAAGTCTACTGAGCAGCGTGGGTAAACATCCCACGGTCTTTGGGACCATAAACCAAATGTAATTTTCCTATTCATTCATTTCTATGAATTGTTATGAATCATAAATTTTATTTGAAATAGGTAAATCCTGAATGAGATTTTTCGTAGGAAAGTAAACTGTGCAACATGTATTTCACTAAATAAAACTTAAATTATTTTGATATTTACCACGAATTTGGTATAAATCGTTAAGATCGTACGATCTTAACGCTAACTTATTCTTTAGAGTTGTTCATAAGATCATAATTAAGGAAATTAACTTGTTTTGTGAGAAGTGTTAACGGCCTGCATAGACCATAATAGGACAGTAGTGTTAGACAGACTACCAATTTAAGAAAACATTTCTTTCTTACGTCAGTGTGAAACTGACTCAAGCCAGCATTTGGGAGAGAAGACGATAGACATACACTTATTTTCAAACTAGATTCCCTAAACTAACTAGGGTCATGATGAAAGCCAAAGTATGCTCTCAGATTTATGAAGGCGTAAACCCACAATCCCGTAAATGATATATTGTTATAGTAGTACACTACCTACTAAAAATATGTCGTTTTACTCACGGCTGAAGTTAAGGTTGATGGAAGCGGCCACCTCGCCCATCTTATTCTTAGCCTTAACTTTGTACAGCCCCGCATCGGTCTCGATCACGTCATCTAGTTCAAGCACCACCAGGAACTTGTTATTGGCGATGCTTTGGATCCTGCAACAAAAATTAACATTGTTTAAAAAAGTGTTTATGAATCAAATATCGCATCTCTTTGCTCTCTCCTCTCAATCTTCCATCGGCCTCCATTACAGAAACAACAATATAGCAGTGGCAAAGCGTGAAAAATTTCATAGGGGAAGCCGTCCTAAAAATGCCTTCCAAAAAAAGCATCCAAAATCTATACCATCTCTTGTAATCTATATAGTCATGTCTGGAAGAGGTCGACCTATCTGAATAACATGCCTTTTTTATCAGTTCTCAGTCCAGTAACCAATTCCTAAATCCCAGTCGAAGGGAATCGGGTTGTATGGACTCTTCGCCATTGCAATATAGTCAACAGTGGAATAAGACCCATATTCAAGAAAAATACTTATAGAATTTACATGAACGAAATTTTTACTGACAAATCAATCAAATAGCCGCTTTCTTCAATTTCTGTTCACTGAATGAACAAATATTTATCTAAGAGATGTTCTTGAATACGGGTGTAATGATGACGAATAGAATAATTGGTATTAGATAAATAATTTTGATGGTTTTTTAGCTTCTCAGTTCTATTAAAGAAATTTTACCCTAATTGGTACCACATTTCACATTATACGATTACATAAAGCATTCATATAAACATTTGATTTAAATACGGTTGGATAATAATAAACTTCTTTTTACTTTCATTTTCAACCTTACAACTGTATGTATTGTAGTTGCTCGCGTTACAATAAAAATTATACCTAATCCAGTAATTATCGAAACGCAGACATTAGGTAACTTATATTGTTCTCGGCTGTAAGCCACCAGTTGTGAATTGTGATTACAATTAATGAACATCTGCCATAGACGTTTTGGAATGGAGTATCTTTATTTATTTATTATAAGCCTATAGAGTCTCACTGCAGACCAAACGTCTCCCTATCTCCTTCTATTATTCCCGGTCTATTGCAATTTAACGCCAAACTCATGTTTTATCTTCATCATCATCATTCTCGTGCCCTTATATATGCAATATCTCTTTTTCTCCCATTCATCTCTATCGGACGTCATTTCCGGATTAATTTCCTTCACATTCTTGTTATGTTTCATAAAGTCCATCTATCTTTTCTTTGGTCTGGTTTGGTCTTCTCTTATAGCCATCAACATTCATACTTAAAACTTTTCTTTTTATCTTGTGGGTTAATTATTTTAACTTTACATTTTTCATTAGGGATGCAACATACAACCTTCATTTTGGTTGAGCTTAGTAATGCTGTGGATTGCGTCATGCTCGTGAATGGATGCTATCTATCTATCGGGACTGCCATGGCAATCTTATTCAGATGCAAATAAATCATTATTATCCTATTCTTATATTTTATTTACATTAAATTGCTTTATTCTCGCAGCTCTTACTTACTGTTGTACTAGTGTTTCTTGCCAGTTCTTCTCCATGGGAGCTACTATTTGGAACTACGCACCTAGAGTCTCGACGTTTTATATGTGTCTGCATCTGGTTTACATGATATATAGATATATTCAATTCTACAATTAATGCTACTTTCTGTATTACAGAATTAACACTGTGCAGATAGCTTATAGTCTGCCAAACAGGCGTAGTTAAATGACGCGTTTCCTGCAGTTTACTGAGCTACGTAAATACGTAATTCGTAATTGCTTGCTTTTTCCCTCTTCTAAAGTATCGATAGTAATAATATTTTATCTCACTAAACATAATATTTTTTTTTTTAATCTATGCCCCACAATTTTTGTAATTTCTCCTGTATCGTGAGAACAGTTAACAGACATTATTATTATAATTTGGATGACACATTAACGCATGCGAAGCGAATTCATGTACCAGGTTAGTTTATAACAACTTATGTGTACATTGTGCAATAAATATATAAATAGAATAATTGATCACGAGCACGACTCAAACCTGCGACTTTCTGGCTACCGCGAACCCTACTCGCAGTATTAAATCTTCATCCCACATCTTTAATCCAACTTATGGTGATGATAGTGACACAGTTTCGAGCCGATTTTTGTATCCACCTTTTTTTTAATTTCTGTCATTATTACTCCCATGCACATCACACTGAGACCCGTTACAGCTATCTATAAACATAGCAGTCACATCAACTGCTTGCCAGTCTGGCCATATTTAATTGTGGTGCACGGACCCGTTCTACGAATCACTTCCTGACTCCTAAAGGGTTTCTCAGGCTTTATCAAGAATAAGCAAAAGCTTTATCTTCATAGCCTGCCTTCCATGTTTCTTATTATGAATGGCAGAATCCTTTTTAACTTTTTGAGTACTTCTTTTATGAGTACCTACTGAATTTTTTAATACTATGTAGATATCTCAAAGATATTTAGGGTCATTTGTTATGAGGCTGTCCAACGTGTCTAATAAAGTTCTTCTATTGCACCTCTGATTTTTAATTACCAGTTAAATAAGGTCGTTCTCTGCTCATTATTATAAACAACTTTTATTAAGGAAACAACGCTGAAATCTCGCAAAAAAAATCACCTGTTCAGTACATTTAGTTGAGTACCTACTTAATAGTTAGTATTGAATTATTATGTAGGAATGGTACCAACAGATTTTGATTTCGCGATTTCAGCGTTGGTCCCTTATTAAAAGTTGTTCATAATGTTGAACAGAGAACGTCAAAATTATTTTCAGGTAATTAAAAAAAATATTTATTTAAAAGAGTGGCCATGGAGTTTCTTGCCGGTTCTTCTCCATAGCGCTTACTATTTGGAATCGTGCACCTAGAGTCTCGACATTTCATAAGTGCCTGTATCTGGTTTACATTAATTATAGATCTATTCTATTCTATTGAAGTATAGACTAGTAAACTCATAATAGACTAGTACAGTTTTATATTCAACAGATGTACCTATAGCAACACAATATTTATTTCTCTAGTTTCTAAATTACAAATGTGATTTGTGAAAATGCAACCAGAGTTTTGAATCAACAATAATGCAGCCCCAAGCTTTGGATTGGATTAAAATAGCTCACAATGTATGGCTCCAAGATTGGACTGGATTACAGAAGTGGGTCGCCATTGGTATTTGTAAACTCGCCTGACTTACTGCAATGTTTCCTTTGCCTCCTACAGACCGGAATTTATTACTGCAAGCTTATAACACCTACTTGTTTCAATAATCAGAAGGGCTCGTAGCTACATAGGTCCCGCTCAGATCAATCGATCAGCGAGGTTAAGCAGCACTTGCCGCGGTCGGTACTTGGATGGGTCTCCAATTCTTCGAACATCGAGAACCCTCCGTGCCTTGGAAAGCACGTTAGGTAGTTGGTCCCGGTTTTCATACGAATGACCTATGACTGTCGTTACGGGAGTCAGCCCAAAAAGTCTGATAACCGGTATATCCTTAGCGTATCAGTGTCTCTCAGTAATTGGGTGGTGGGGGTTAAATGGCATTAGCTCTGTGACAAAAATTGATATTCAGCCGCATCCGGTTAGACTGGGGGAGCCAACCATAACAAACTTGGTAAAAGGCTAGGCAGATGAATAGTTTCAATTATGAATTTTTAATTTAAAAATAATATACAACTCAATAGTAGTCTCACTGTGTCGAATATTCCACTGTATTGACAATATGCGTACCTAAATAAATTTAAGATGAAAATATATAAAAATATAATATGAAACGACTAAGCATTAAATTTAAAAAAATCACAATTGAGTAGACTTAATATTATAGTAAATTATTTGTTTATAAATAAGCCGCACTATTAATTACGGTACCTATAAGTTTAAGCTTATTTGTTATAAACAATTATTTCTGTAGTGTATCGAGTATTTACTTTTCAATTGAATTGAAATGAATGTTTATTTTTTACACACATTTTGTTTAGATATCGCAAAATATTTCAGTAAACTTTCAAGAATTGAAAAGTTTATTATCGTCCATTGATATAAACATTTTGTATATGTATAATATTATTGAATTCCATGAAACCTTGGTTCAATTCCATGCGTTCTTTCATTGAAATCCATTAGAATACGAAAAAATGTGAACCTACTTTTTTTTTTTTTAGCTTGGTAAAATCATCAAATGAGTCCTCCCACCTCGGGCACGGCGGGAGGGACTGTCAGACTTGTACTGACTAAAATCCACGGTGTTCCTTCAATAGCCCTTTACGTTCCGGGGTCACGGTAATGAGATACGTAAGTCCCGCGACCAATGTGTACCTACTTAGCGAGACTTAATTATGCTATGCCCTTTTCTATAATTTATAGATTGTTTAAACACAATGTTGTACGCAACACGATATCTCATTAGCTTTGTATTACCACTCCGAAAAAATAACGTTTTTAGGCGCAAACGTAGACACTTTTTGTTGCCGATACGGGACACCATCACAGGAATCCGTGGTTGCAGTGTCCGGTAACTGCAACCGGACACAGTCACCGGTTGCTACGGACACCGGGAACAGTACCGTGCTTGTGTTCCGCCGGTGTCACAACGGATGTCGACGAAGTATTTGTATGGAAATGTATTATTATTGCTTGTGTCTTCCACTAAACTGTTTAGTGTCTAGTTGCTAACACCAAATACTTTTTGTTCGGCGATTGGTGGGTGTCAAGTGGAAGCAACTGAAAACCACAGTGGCTGCGTTTGCGTATGAAGTGGTCGATTTATTAGTAATTATTATGGACAGAACATATTTACTTCTATAGTTACCGGTTAGTTGCAAGACACTAGTGTCAGCGTTTGCGAAGCGCCTTACTTTTAAAATAACCCTATCTACACTTTGAAATCTTAACATTTATACTGTTTTTACAAAAGATTTGCAGCTCGAACCTAGCCTGTCAGGCGAATAGAGATGAGCAATCTGCATTATAATTTTAGAATTACAGCATATGATTTACGTTCACGGTGTGTTGTTTCTAGTGTTTGAAGCAAGCAATAATTCTGAATCGTTTGCATACATCTTACATTGCCAACACGTAAAAACAAAGATTTCATACGAATAGCCAACATCGCATCCTAAATGTTTTAGAAATTATCTTCATACACTTGGAAAGTTCTCAAAACTCATACTCAAACCGATTAAAAGGAGAGATAATATTATTAAAGCAATAAACCAAAGAAAATGTTATTCATGACTCATGAGCGTTTTAATGTGATGAGCTTTGAAGTGAAGGAACTCTTAAATTTTCATGTCGTTTTGAGGTCATCTTACCCCTGGTATCGTGGGTACAGTTTACAAACATACATCGCACATTTACACACCCAAAGACCCAGAACAACGATTTCCAGGGTATACAAATATTGGCTTCGTGTGGGGATCGAACCCGCAGTACGTAACTCAGAAAACCAATCGCAATACCACTACGCCAGCTGTGCCTTCAAATCTGGTCAAGTTTATGTTTTGCGAGCCACTTAGCTAAGTCCAAGTATTCTCAGTGTTTCGTGTTTCTCAGTACTGACATACTTTCAAACAAAACTTCATTTCCCAGATTAAATAGAGTTCTTCATCTCAAACGGTACCAGGAAAATTCCAATTTAATTGGGTTTAAACGTGACGTAAGTTTCCTCTTGTGAAATTTTATCGTTATCCGTTGATCCGTTGAAACGACTGAAAAACTCGTAGACATTCGTATTTATAACATAGTTAGGATTAAACGGACGTTGGCTCTCGACACAAGTACTCATAGGAGTGAAATCTAGATTCATGTCTATCTATTATTTTAAAAGTTTCCGTGTTTCTTGCCGGTTCTTCTCCATAGGATCTACTATTTGGAACCGTGCACCTAGAGTCTGGACATTTCATAATGCCTGTACCTACATGAAATAAAGATCTATTCTATTCTATTTAATTATTAATTTTATTTTATTTGATTATTTTTATTTTTGATTGATCATTTTTAATTTATGTGTTTTTAAGTAAAATAAATAATAACTCAGAATTTTTATTATTTTTATTTGAATGGTATTAAATATTCTATAAAATACTTTTTATTTGAATAAGCTAACTTACTTAGTTTCCGAGATATTAAGGTTTATTAATGACCCGGATTCATTGCGTCCGAGTGTATATTTAGATGATATTGTAATTAATTTAGGGTATTTAGCGCTGTACTATTCCGTAAAAAAAAATTACTCAATGAACCGTCTTCCATAATAACAATTTGTCCACCTATCTCTCCTAAAAAAAGACTACAACCATTGCCATTAGATGAATCTTACTACTCAATTAACGAATATTTAAATGATATGTTGTAACAGACATGTATGTTGTTGTTAAATAAATCTTCTTAAATTCCATTTGGTATCATTTTAAATGATTTGATATTGAGTTTGTAACAACAATGTAATGCAAAATTATCGTTAGTATTTATTCAATAATATTCATCCTTATTTCTTGTTGTCATGTCCGCCTAACCGTCTCAAACCCATTATCAGGTTAGGTTAACTCCAGTCCAAACCAAGCTGTGGTTATTATCTATGGCAGAAACAATCGTTTCTCCTTTATTCCTAGACATATAAAATACCAATACTATGATTTACACAATCACATCATCTTCAAGAAATCTGTATTCCTCATCTAAATATTAATAGACCGAATGCCCGACGTGTGCCAAGTGTGCCGACCAGTGATCGTTTCAATCACATCAAAGGGATGCTTGGGACAAACAAATCGTAAAGCTAACGACACCGAACGTTGACCTAATAGATGTTGGAGATGTTGCACCTTGTGTTATGGAGATGTGGTCTTTGACAATGGTTTTGGATTGTATTTATATATTTATTTAGGTACACGAAAGGAAACATGGTAATAATAATGTTACAGACATATTGAGCACAATGGAACTACTTATTTCTAATGAAATTTCTTACAGTAGTCCCGCGACTGGAAATATGGATGATAGACACGTAGCCACAGTTTGTAAAAATGACAAAAATAACTTATTTAAACCACTTATACTTATGGTATACTAAACTAATGTAATGGTATGCTTTGAGTTGTGTTCAAATTTTTAAGCATTATAGATGTAGGAGTATCATCGTCATCATTCTCCAGCACTTATCCCATTTTATTTGAGGTCGACGCAATATGTCGGTATCAAAACCGCAACACATCGACTCCTCCATCCAACTACTTAATGCCATTGCCTAAGATGTTCACAATTATTTCTCATCGAGTGTTTTTACTATTTTTCGTTAGGTACAAAATAATCATTGCTATTTTTCGACCTGTAAAATGTTGCAACGGGGTTTAATCATTCCCCTTTCATCTCTCACTCTCATAACACTAACTTAATTAAGTTATAAGTACTCACTTGAACTTGGTCCTAGTATCTTCTTTGAGCAGTTCATCGCTCCTAAACCAGCATATCTCCGGTTTGGGCGATGCGACCAGCTGGCACTCGAAGACGAGTTTGTTTCCATCATCTTCCTGTCTGAGCTGGGGCTTCTGCGTGAAGCTAGGGGCTAAATCGTCGGATACCCCCATTGTTAGCTTGAGGACATTACGCTCGCGGCTGGACCAATACTGCCGCTCTGATGATAAGCTTCAACCTGCAAGAAAAAGAAACAGAGGTTAGTTTTGATAATAAATTATGTACACGACTTTAGTCAAATAATAAATGTTAAACTCTTATGATATGACCATCATATCATAAGAGTAACACGGTAGGGTGATTAGTATGAAACTGATAATCTTGCTTTATGGCATAAAATTAGACAGCCTGAAACATGTCTAGTTTAACAAAGTAGGTACATTTTTGAATCGACATAAACCCAATGGTCATATGGATATAGAGATTGCTCATTTTCGAACAATAACTGAAACAGATGCCTTAACGTAGATTCTAAAATAGTGATTATATATCAAAGGCAACGAAGGCCTTGTGGCGATTTATAAGACCTAGAGCTAGTCCATTGTCTATTCTATAATTTAATGATAGCTTGAAATCAGGAATCAAGTAATCTTTCATGTCTAATTATTCCCCAATAGTTGGCAAGATGTGGTGCGTTTGATATACCAATTTTTAAAGCATCAAATTTATTGCATACCTTAAAAAATATGTTGCTGTTAAATAAGGTGCTAATATTAATATAGCTAGCAACACTGTTAGTGATTAGATTTTTATTGTAAGCTAGATATATTAAGGTCATGGTGCAAGGTAAATATTGCAGAATTTTCAACATCTATCAATTAACATAATATGTGTCAATAAACGCCTACGCCTACGGATGTATCATTAATATTTAATCCCTCTAAACCAGCGGTACTCTAAGTGTGTTCCGCGGAACCCTAGGGTTCCGCGATACCCCTGTAGGGGTTCCGCAAGAATTTAGAAAAAAAAACAAAACACCTCTCTCTGGTCACTGGTCGAACGTTTTGACTCCGCCCGCCGCGCGTATACTTGTGAGCGCGCAGTCCCTTTGACAAAAGCCGCCTCTGAATTAGACGCTATAGTTGTGAACAAGCGACTTTCGGCTCTATCTTCAAAAACATTAAGTCGAGATTAGACTATTAGAACTATTGTTTTATTGTAGGGTTCCGTCAAGTATTTTGCTTGTCAAAAGGGTTCCGTGACCAAAAAAGTTTGAGAACCGCTGCTCTAAACATTATTACAAAAAGAAAGTTTCGTGTTTCTTGGTGACACACACACATTTGTCTAAAGCCATCCTGAATACCTAAAGCTGGAAATGCCAATGCATTCCATAACTTTTTTTGTCAAATCTTTTACGGTTCAGGCCGTTTGTTTATGGAATGCAATGCATTGCCATTGGCTATTAGACGTGCTTAGTAATCATTTCCAGTATTTAAGAGGATGGTGAAGGAGCATTACTTGTCGCTTTAATTTTGCTACAGCCTTTCCTACGACTTCTTATAGCAGAGTAGAAATTGAACTGCCTAGAAATTTCCAGAATAAACTGACTTTTCATTATACGAACAGCCTATACAGTGTCAGGTCAGCTCATAATGTTTTTTTTTTTTTTTTTGTATATTTGTTTATTCAGTACAATACATTTAAGTACACCACAATCTGCCCTATAACTTGTTTATGTCACTGTATTCCATCCAAAGTTTGCCTGGAAGAAATTGCTATAAGCGATAAGGCCGCCCATTGTACTAAACAAACTTATTGTAATCTACTATGTAAACTTTATATAATATAGAAAGAAAGAAAGAAAGAAAAACGATTTATTTCTTACACAAATTACGACACACATAAAAAGTAAAAAAAATAAAATTAAAACAAATAAAAAAAGAAGTAACAAATGAAGACAAAAAATAAAAAGTAAAAAATTAAACGGCACTGCTTTGAACTCATCATGCGTCGCATTTGTGCAAAAAAATAGGTCATTGTTCAGCATATTGCTGAGGTATTGGAACGCGATTGGCGCGTATAATATTTAGGTGTACAATAAGTATATAATAAATATATAAACGCTTTTCTGCGAAATGCACTTAAATTATCAGAGTTATTAAAATGGAACTCAGGCTCAGGATTTTTAAATTGGAATCTCATTCTCAAAATTCTTATTTTCATCACCGGGCAATTGTAAGACTTTGAACCATAATAGCAGACTACTATGGTTCAATTTCTTATGATTGCCATTTTGATTCTCCGTTGTAGAATTATCTCACAAACGAGAATATTTAATTAACGGCAATAGAAAAGATTTTGAATAATTAAATGTGATAGTTGATTTCGATTATAATTTTTTGCTGTTAAATGGGGTATTTAACTGTATTTTTTTTTATCTAATAAAATGAAGCTTTGCGATAAACTTAAGCATAGTATAAAAATAAATTAAATATTTGTAAATATGCCTAAGTTATAAGCTTTTTAAATTTCTTAATAGACAGAGATGGCGTTACTGAAAATTAAAACGAATTAAAAAATAAGTCGGATTTTAAGAATTTCCATAGACCGAACCACGGATATCCGAACGTATGTTTTTCAACAGTCTAGATGTCAATCAATGACTAAAGATAATTAGTTAGCTTTTCAATCGCATTTTACTATAATCAATATTAGTCGGTAAGAAAAGCAATGCAGTATTTATTTGAGAAAAGCTTTAAATTAAAATTGACTAGTACTTTTTCTCTTTCTAATAATTCTCGGACATTCTCTAATCAGAGTACAGTATTCAGATCATTAGTAACATTCTTGCCACTGTCTTTACCAGAATCGACGAGACACCTGTCGCGATCATTAATATTATCGAGGCTGAAAACCATACATCAAGTATCATCGGGTGTTACTGAAGCAATATTGGCCACTTCAGAGCAGTCAGATTCACCGAGTGACTCACACGCAGAGCGGTCAGCGCCATCAACACTGGCAAGGTGAAGTGTAACCGAGTGGGTGTCCAGTGTTCAAATTTTCACGAGTGTGAACGAAACGAAAGAGTGTCTCGGTCTATTTCTGTAACCGCTGAAGGCCTCTGAAGCTCGACTCGCGGCGAACGTTCTCCGAAGAAATTTTATAACTTGCAACTGTAACTTCCTCTGATTACCTAATAGTCGTTCGAATTTCATTTCAAAATTTAATAATGCAGTCCCATTTCAATGCCTCGAGTGCTCGAAATGCGCTTTTGTCGTTAGGAATTTTATCGTTGTATTAAAGTCTATAGATATCTTGATAGGTTATAGAGTACCGCAAGGGCTTATGATTGAACCAATAAAATCAATTCGGTTTACCATCAAAGTTAAGCCTTGCATTTCATGCATTTAAACTGTTGCATCCATAGTGAAATTTCCCAATTAGGAAGATAAATTAAGTGAAAGTTACATACCAAAAAAAATAGGAACAGCCAATAATCCAATACTGTCACGAAACACTCAAGTCAAAACACATTCACATAAAAGTACAAAATTCGCTAATTAAGACGTTCGAGAACTTGACGAAGGTTATAAGAAACTGGATTCGTTAGAGAAATCGGGCGGTTTTGTCGCCGGCGGCGGGACGCGTCGGGTCGTTTTCGAAATCGTAACTAAACTATGAAAATTTTGGCGGCTGGCCGAGGCGGGCGGGCGGAATTCGCGTGGGCGGATGCAGGCACCGACATGGGTTGGATAACTGACTCGTCATACGTGACGTTGCCGGTGCAGAGGTGTTTTCCGCTGAAGATAGAAGCTGATCTAATAAGCATTGTTGCAAATATTGGGATAGGGTTTGGGCCAGAGGTAATGTATTTTATAGGCGTGGGCGACGTTATTCCAAGTCGCTTTAGAATAATCTTTGAGTTATGTTCGCGATTTTTCCGTTGGAACCGTAGGTATTTTGAATATCTTATTTAAATCATAATTATAGGTAGTTTGGTACAGTAACCATTTGTTGTAGATGATTATGAGGAGATTTTTCAATTGCCAGATAATTTTATTCAATGGAATAAATTTGAATTTCTGAGAGCTTTCCTATACAAAATGTGTCAGTCGTTAGATTTACTCATTGAACAATATTTCTAGGGATTGAAAAATCTACCCTCACAATTAATATATAACTGGATGCAATGGTTTTACCTGTTTTTGTCAATTGCGAATTTAGACGTAATTTTACATTACAATGAAGACTTTTTCATATTTTCGACGACGGAATTATCGTTATTGCTATCAGAAATTACTTATCAAGATAATCACAGATATTGTATACAGCTGCTTCAGACTTAAAACTAGGTTTACCTAATCCCGTATTTATTCTAAGACTGAAACTTGGACACGTTTTATTAAACATCATATAAAATAATTTTATATTATGTTTGTTTCTCAGTTCGTGAATCTGACAAACAAGTGGCTCCGGTTTTATTATCGTCCATAAATCAGTTTGCCTCGTAAATTTTTCTTCAGTGTTCGTAGATGTTCTCCCTTGGCAACTGGAGAAGTCAGGTGACCTATAAATCAGCAGGTGAAGTGTGTCAACATGTAATGCTTTAAGCTTTTGATTGATGGACTAAATGTGCCTTCAGACAATGATGGAGAGCGATTTTATTGCTGCGAAATATTCGACTCTATTCTTGATCAAGATATAAGCAAAATTTTAATTTATATGGACTTCAAGTACATTAATAACTCTTGCAATCTCGTAAGGGAATAAGCATTTAATGATCGTTGCACTGCAATGTGTCTTGTCTGTAACGAATTGTGTCATTATTTATTTTGTACTGAATTAATTTATACTTGCAATTATCTTTTAATATTCCAATAGTTCGGAAATTTCCTGTAGTAAAGTAATATTTTTTTTGTGTTAGAAGTAATCTGTATAGGAATTTGTACAATAAATTTGTCATAAAATTACATTGTCATAGCTTTAGTGGATTGTGAAGCCAAATTATTATGGGTTCAATGACTTCTATAATAGCTTTTGGATTGTTATCAAGGTTAAGAAGGCAAATGAGTGACTATCCACCTGTTATTATAACTTTTTGTGTCCTTTGAGCAGAAAATAAATTTATTTTCTTTCTTTCAAATTAAATGGAATATCAAATTGTTTTGAAGAAAACTTATTATTAAAAATAATGCTTAGTTTCGCTGTTAGTATATTTAGCTTTCGTTTTAACTTTTAGTGAGCCTTAGAATAGAATAGAACGTTTATTTGCAGGAACAGTAGTTTTACAAGGTCTTACAGTTATTGGCTTCATTTTCATGGTACGAAATGTGAAAGTTTCTCTATTCTTTACTTTTTGATTCGGATATGGAAATACACCAATTAGTCGTTGTATACTTGCTTTATAAACATTACCAAAATATAAATGATTACAAAGGGACAAAAATAAATCATAATTTTTGAAACTATATTTAACAACATTTACAATGGTTAATTAAAATATAAAAATAAATATTTAATGACAAATCGAAGCGGAATCCTAAATTATGACAAATCGAGACCTACACACGATTATCAAACAGTAAGAAGAGAAGTTACCGATTTAGTGCCTTGAGTTTTGTTATTTTTTCTGTCAATATATTGTCATGTTTCCTTTTGAAGCCTGTTAATAATTTTGAAGTTCAATATCAAAAAAGAGACCCAAAAGACAAAAGTGGCATCAATGCTGAATTCTGCATAAGAAGAAAAAGAATCACGTTGAACTAAATTAGATTTCCAGTCAACCAAAGCATATAAAAAATGTGACCAATCCAATATTTTGAACAGTTTTGTAGATACAATAGAATCTTCAAAGATCAAAGTTGAAATGAATTATTATTACATCATTAATGGCTCTATTATCATCGTCTCAAATGATGAATGGGTTGCTGAGATCACAGGAAATCTAACTCAAACATAGTCGGAGAGTAAACACACAAATATCTGTTCTACCCACATTTTAGACATTTTGGATAGCGGGACAAAACATCCTGTTCGAAGTTGGGATACTTTTGTACTATGACGATATCTTGTGTGGGCGTGCATGCTAAGTTGGCCGAATACTGTAGGCAGCAAAGTGCAGCCAAACTACTTATTGAATTTAAACAATGGGGTTATAAATATACTTGGAATGTAATTCTTTTCATGCGATATATGGCTGTAAGTGTTATTTTACTTGGAAATGTTTCTGTCTTAGGTCATTGGGAGATTTTATTAATTTAGCAACTTTTATATAAATTATTCTTTTCGACTGAAGTTACTTTTAAAACATAAGCGTCATTTTATCTTCATACATCTGTCATCTTATAATAAAGCATTATTTCTAAAGATATCTTATATACCGATCTCGAGTCAAGATCATCAGTATTTACTAGCATTTCTTTTTCTATGAGCTAGTGTACGAGTACTTCTAGTTCCTCAAGTGCAATTATTATGATTATGTGAATAATCTACCCATAAACTAAATCAGATTATTTTTTAACTTCCCTTTAAACTAGTATATTTACCAAGAAAATAACATTAATGATGTAAAGCATACCATCGCGATCAGTTTATTTATCTTCGTGTCTATGTTGGGTAACAAGATATTTTCTTCGTAAGTAAATAGATTAGTCCAAGTGTCTGATTAGTTCAAATGTTTGCCCAAATACACAGATACGTGTATCTCCAACTATTTGTACAAATACTGATACATAAACAAATGATCAATTACTCAGTTCGCGTGATTTGGCAAACAAGGTGCGCGCGCGCACTTCACAGCATGATGCCGACGTTAATAGTCGGGTTGGTGACTCATGTTCTTAAGCTTTAGTAAGATGCTAAGTGTGGTTTTGTTAATCAATATAATTATATTGATGATAGTTTCATTAGGAATTTCGACTTTGTACTTGACGCTGTGATGGTTTTTTGAAAGTCTTATGGTGATGATTACTGATGAGTTGGGATTAAGGCCTCTTTTCTGAGAGAGGGAGTGGGCCATATTCAAAAGCCTTAGATTTTTTTGGTTTAAGGATAATAGCCTTCCGTTGTTTTCCTTTATTGTTAGAGTAGGTAACCATATTTCTTTTTTGTTATCTGTCTCGTGCAGTTGGCTCATAGCCTGTACTGCTTAACCGGACTTATAGAACAACCATGATAGTAACATATGGATTTTAAGATGATCTTTTGGTATATCTACTATATTTCCATTATAGATTGAGACAGATGTCTTTATAAATAACTGACCAACAATTTGTCACGGCACTTGATTACTCATAATAATTTAATGAATCAAGCATATTAAAGGTATATAATATAATATATATACAAGCTCTATAAATCTCATCTACCTAAGATATTGTCTCAGCTGTGACAGGAACAGAAATAACTACTATTGTTTCGACTTCTTCTAAAGGTTTTACACTTTGAAGTCTACGCTCAGGAAACCCGTTTGTCATAGTCATTTATCTTGAAAAGCGAAATCATTTGTATTTTATATTATTAGATATCTATGATCAGTTAAAAAATGTTGTTCATGGTAGCTGAAGATATTTTAAATAACATCAAGATTATTATATTTCTTTGTTTTCCAGCGGTGTTTTGTTTAAATAATGCATAATCGGCTGGATTTTTTTACTGTCGGAAGTCAAAGGTTGATTGAAAATTATAGTTTATAGGTACCAAAATGTTTCACGTTACTTACTTTATTTTCTATTTGGGTACTTGTATTATTTACTACTACCACTATAAGCTATCGTCGTTGTATAAAAAAGTAATTTAAATTATTATGGAAATTTTGGAATTTTTTTACTACTATGAGATTTGTTATAGTAAGTATTCTATGTCAATAATATAAAAAAGCTGGAAAATATGATACTCAAATGAAGTAACCTGAAAAACAGTTAGCAACGCATCACAATGTTAGCCCAAAAATACATCTAATAGCAATTATTTTTTAAAGAAAAACACTTCTCAGAATAATACTGATTGTAAAGATATTTTGTCTAGTATTACTAATGATACAGTCTGTCATCCAATTAGTTAAATAGTGTATGAAGAGTATAATTAGTGACAAGTACGCATGTAGGCGGCTGTTGTCCGAATGTTTCGTAAATATCGTCAGCTGTTTGTTAAACAATATGAGGTAAATAGCTGAGGAACTAAATATAATAATATAGATAATATAGGCCAAGTTTCTTTGGGATTCTTTAAAAAAATATATTTGTGTGCTCTTTCTCTTGCCTCTGCAAAGAATTTCAGTCCTGTTAACCCAATACATTATGATATGAAAGAATATAATACTAAAATAAACCATTGTGATAATGGATTCGATAAGTACAAGGCTGAAGAAAGTGGCTTTAGCAAAGAGTGGCCTGTTGAGTAGGTTCAGGCCGTGGATCATGATGACGATGATACTGAAGTAGCTCTGACTGCAACCGACAGTCATATTACATTTTAGACTAATTGCAAAACTCTGAACAAAAGTGTATAGAAACATGTTGATTGTTGTTCTATTTAGGTAACTAGTAGTATGTGAAATTTAAAAATTCGCGACCTTGATTTGTATAATACTAGTAATCATTTTTGAAAAATCTAATATCTTATTTTGTGGCAAAGTGGTTACAGTTGGTTTTTCTGTAAAAAATGGTCTATGCATTTGCTGTCAACTGATCTTGGCAAAACTCTCGAAGAAGAAAAACGCAACAAACAAAACATTAAAATTGTACCACCAACACAAATACCTGCCATTAAATGTATAAGAGTACCATAGCAGACACATCAAGATATTAATAGAACGGCAACAGTCGATGTCAGAAATAGATAATAGGTAATGTTTCTGCAATGCATTACTCCCACGCGATGCAGACAATTCCGAAGGGCAACATTTTTCATACATCCCACGGCCTGAATGAAATTGGCCGTCTTAAATGGTTGTTAGATATTTGGGCTCAAATAATTTAAAAATTTCGGGCTATGAAACGTCTCACGTTTTAACGATAAGATTGAGTGATACGTCCGTTACAGTTTCAGTAGGAACATCAGATGAAGCTTTATTTAAGTTTAAGACACCGCTATAAAAAAAACATCAGCCTTTTTGAGACTACGCTTTGATCGCAACTAAGTAATCATAGTTTTCTTGAAAGGATAACTAAACGTCATCACCAGTGCTTACTCTTACAGCTGGAGTTAGTTATACGATGTGTGAAAAAAGAGATCTTGATTTGAATTTTTAATTATATAAATAAGACCAATATGTTGTCTACAAAGTATATTGGTAATATTGGTATGAAAGAATAAAGAATTTTATTTGCAACAAACATGGAAAAGGAAATCTTTAATCTTGTAATTGAGTTTGTTTTGTCTTCTAAGTGAACATGTGTTTCATATTTGAGAGAACAAGAATTTAAAAGTGTTTATTTTAATTTACTTAACCCTTTTAATCTGCTGATCTTTAGAATTCCAAACGCTTCAAAATTTGAATCATCAACAAAAGTAATCAAAGACTGAGAGCTATTTGTTAATTTTTATGTAGGCCACATATAAACAAACAAATAGTTCTGTCTCAATTAGATTCATCTCATTCGATTAATTAACCCACAAAATATTTTGAATGCTGTTTCAAATTAAAACATCACCTATGCGGCGAGGCTACCACTAATTTCCAACGGCTTATCCGTTGCACTTGTGCCAAAATGTTTAGAAATTTTAAAATAAACTGTGACATTGTGAGTAATTTAGCAATGCCACGGCAAGACACTACTGATGTTGATCGTTTTACAACAGACAAAATCTTTTGTTTTGTATTGTAAGCTTGTGTGCTTTGTGTGTATGTTTTTGTAGCAATAAGAGACACAGGTGTAGAAGCTACAGTCGTAACGATCAAGTGTAGCGTACGATAGATCGAGAAGTGTGAACTCATTACCTATTATATAGAGTTTCATTGAACACATGTGGATTTCAATGTCAGGAAAGTTCGGAGAATTGCAGTGCTCTCTTCTCAACTGAGGTACTCATAGCAGTTGAGAGCAAGTAGAGACTTGACTCAGCGTCTTTAAAATCTGGACGGGAATCCATAGTGATCGCCATGACATAATAACATATAATAGATGCGATCGAAACTAAAATAGCCTGTAAAACATTACGACTAACATCTGTTACTGATAAATTCGGAAATTTCGAATTCCCGTAATCGCGAATTACGCAGCGTCGAAAATACGTTTTGACGAATCATGGATATCTACATTTGATACACTACAATTCGATACTCGTTGATTCACAGCGGCAAACCTAATTAAAGAGCCTCCACGAATGACGAATTCTGAGTTTGTCTGGCGCACCCTGGGCAGTTAGCCTCGATACCAAGATGCTGAGTGGATAATCTTTCCACTACGGCATGAGCAAAGACCATTTGATACCTTGCTGTCACATGATGATCGCTCATCTCGTTGTTAGATACTACAGCCGAGTTCCGACGAGTCTTTGGTGGAGCCCGACAACAAACTAGTCGCAGAGGTATGTACTGAGCTTGTAACAGTTCTTGTTACTGTTTGTGTTCATAACCCCCGACAAAAAACAGGGGTGTTTAGTGAAATCTAGTTTAATTGGGAATCATCTTAGCTATGTGTCATGAAAATCTATTCAGCAATTCAAAAGTTACAACTCTTTTTCTAGTTGGAGTCGGGGGTTTTTGACGGTTAGGTTAGGTATGGAACAAAATAGAAGTTGTATTGTTATCACGTCCATATGCGTTCAGTGTCCCGGAAAGTGTTCATACCCTTTGACACTACACTACTCTCTATTGTCTTTTGACAAATTTATTTTCATTAAATTATTTTTGACTGAACTTTTACCACATTTGAATTTATACTCAAAACCAATGATGTTATGATTACTCAAACTAAATAAAAGAACCAATTTTGTGAATTTTTAAAGCTGTTTTTGAACTGCGTGGTATTAGTGACATTTATTTATTTATTCAACTACATTCAACGACATAAAATAGTGCAAAATTGATTGACCCTGTAAGACAGTCAATAAAGAAATGGTAGTGACCAGTGCAAGTCTTCAGTGTTCTTTGACGACTTGGAAGGACAAATACCAGATTATTATGTCATTGCCAAATCAGCATGGAAGTGTACAATGTGACTGAGGATAGGTCACTTTTAAATGACTCAAGAGAGTTTTTAAATAACACTGTTACGGACGTAGAATCATTCGTCAATGCAAAGAACAAAATAGAAAAACATGGTAAGACGAAAATAAAATTGCAATGTTTTGATTTTGTAATGGCTTCTAGTGCAATGTTAATTTATCATGAGTCAGAGGAGGTCACTTCTGATGTCTTTGTAGAAATTTTCGAAAATTAAATTGTAAGCTTTGTTTTTTGCAAAATTCGTATTGCGTGTTGATAAAATACTGTTTGTTTTTCAGAAGATAATGTTGGCCACTAACTTTTCAATTTCAAATAATTAGTATAACCTGATAAGCAATTAACAAATATTATGTTCAAGATTGCTAAAATCAAGCCAAGTGTTACCTATCAATGTAAGCCAATTATTCGGTACCTATTTAAAATTGTTCCTAGCACAATTCCAAACAGTTTTGAAAGCATTTAAGTCAAAAAAGTATATACATTTCAATTTTAAGACTTCTGTGAAGCTTTGTGTGAGGCAAATTCTGGTCAGCTGTAATTAGAACTTAAATTATAGACTCAATGAAGAAGAAGAAAGCTCTAAAGGTAATAAAGTTTAACATCACATTATGGCAAATATTGTTGATGCAGTGGTCCATGAAGAAGGAGTTCAGCAGTGGAAGGCAGATACGAATGATATAAAAACTGTTACGAAGTCATCCAATATAAATCCGTCTTTACTTGCGCGAGACGACAAGCAACTAATACTATTCTCCATTCATTCGCCAGTCCGGGAATAGATATCTCTATCATGTATCTATAAAAACGATTAAAATTGCATTTTGCATCTGAATCAGTAGCCTTTTCATTTTCATCTCACAATGACCCCATCCAAATAGCCATTTTGGCGAGTGCAATATATATTTATAATATTTTTCATAATTAGATTTCATATTTCGTAACTACTTTGACGGGGTGTTGGCTTGTGGCCATCAAGAGAGAGACAGTAGATATATTTCCGCTTGAGTGCGAAAAGGACAGGTGATAATCTTGTGTGAAAAATATTTATGCTAAGGCCTTCTGTTGCTATGAATTCGTCTATGAATAGTTCGGTCGGTTCACCCGCGCGATATTTTTGTCTCACTCTTCGAAGGTTAGCGCTGCTTTTACAAGTAACAGTTTTGCAGAGAATTTTCTGGTTATACTAATGTGCGTCGATTTGGTTCGGTTAGACTTTTCCCGTTACAATTGTTTTGGGAAATTTGAATCTTATAATATGGTACCAGGCACAGTCGAGCCAAGAAATAGGTAAGTTATCCACCTGATAAAGATAATGTTTTATAAAGAACTGATGAGGCATTTGTTTAAATAGAGTTTTTCATTAATACTAGGTGACTTTTTTACCGTCGGGAAAAAAAATGTATTTGATATGTAAATGGAGTACCTAGATGTCGAGGGAATAGAAACACAGTAAAAGAAATTAACTCACTTTGAAATTTTTGTACTAATACACACTATTATTTTATACCCCATTTTGCACAAAAAACATGTGATTTTTATTCATGTGCTATCTAAAACTTAAAGATTCCTACTTATTCTTAATTTTACTATAACTCAAGCCCCGTAGTATGATTTCTTTTCATATATCTATTTGGATAAACTCAATGGTATGAAACAATTAGTCTCGTGTATAGCTTCGATTCCACGTACTCGACACACCAATTATTTTCCAGAGTATACTATACTATATATATATATAGGTATATATACATATAAATATATATGTATATACACCTATATATGTATGTATATATATATATATATAGTATACTGGATGACTTTGTGATCGTCTATATAATATATTATATATTGTCTAATAATTATATAATATTTATTACTCAAATGCATAATTCCCCAAAAAAAAATCTTCTAAGTCTGGTAACCGTGTTTATCTATGACTTCGTTCAACTGTAAGATCATTTTCCCTTCTCATCTCTGTAAAATTACTTGTTGTATATATTGCTACTTTCATTGATTTTGTATGGCGACGAATTAAATGTTATTATCAACTAAATGGGGTATGACATACTTGAATAGTTCAGACTTTAACCATACCATTACCAATTACCATTTTTTGAGGAGAAAGTAATTCTCTCACGCATTGTACATACCACTCATCGATAGCCACTAAAGCGTATGCTGATGAGATTCAGCAATGACGTCAGCCGTCGTCAGCATTCGATGGCTGCAGTTACCCCTGACGTCAGCAACGTGTCGCTGATGTGTATGTAATCAGACATGTTTTATTAGGTCGGTAGTCGTTTCTTTTTTGAAAACTATTCTCTGATGTTAAACCAATTTTATATTCCATTCTAAACATTAAATTAACGTAACACGCAACGTTTCTATGTTGTTGGTTGTTTTAAAATGTGTTAGTCGTAAATCCCTGGGCATTACCCGTAATAATACTAATAAATTATTAGTATACAACCTGCTGTTAATAGTAAAGAGCAAAAGACCAACAGATATCAACCAGGCTAACATGAACGCCACGACATAATTTTTCTTCGCATTATCTTGTGCAGAAACAAGTTCTAAAAGCATTATCTCGTCTTGTCATGATGACAACTCTATCGCAGGCCTTATTAGCCTAGCTGGAGTAGTGTTAGAAATAACATATAAATACTGCACAATGCATATACGAGTACAACAATTTCATACAACTATCAAAACTAAAACTTTACTTAGAAGCCCAGCTATCTTTGACACGACAGAACGTTGTCTATCCACTATTCGGGGATTACGGGAAATGCCTCTGTGCGATGATTCCTAAGTACGACCTGCGCATGCGCATCCTGAGCAATCAGCTCCGTTACAAACCTCGCTGACTAGCTGATCTTTACGTCGCAGTATGAGTAACTTTCAATAGACACAGTAGAAGATCTACAGTATTCGGGCAGAAAAATTCCTTGTGATCAAAGTTTGGAAAAATGTTTAGAACATCAAATATTTTTGATGTTATCAAACTCGAACTACAGGTCAATGAGCTCTTTTAGTCACAAACCCGCCTTAAGCTCGCCATTCATCTTCCAATCTATTGGCAGCGATATCATGATATAGATCGCAAGTAACGATAGTACAGTCCAAAATATCTTTAGCAATATGCTCATGCAGTAATTTATGAATTCAAATAAATAAATAAAAATAAATAATAATAATAATAATTCATTTTTTTTTTGTTTTTTTTTTTTTTTTTTTTCATTTGCAGAAAAAGCTTTGCAAATGGATTCAAATCAAACCAAATCATTTAATTTATATTTTTTTGTTATAGTTTCATAATTTTTTTCTGGATTTAGGAACGGAACCCGTGAGCTGTCTAAAGTGAAAAAAAATTCTAATCATGATCCTTTTAAGGGGTTAATTGTACTCATTATTATGAACAACTTTTACTATGGGACCAAGAGTAAAATCGCGAAAAAAAAACTGCTTGTACATACATTACAATATTTAGTCGAGTAAAATAATATTTAATCATTTGTATGGAACACCTGATTTCTTTTTCGCAATTTCAGGGTTTGTCCCATCGTAAAAGGTTTCATAATTATGAGTAAAATCATCCCATTAAGGGATAGGGACCAGAAATATAGGAACTTGTATAATTTGGGTACAAATCTTTGTATTTTTTATTTTAGTCAATAGCGAACTGAGAATTCTTGGTATTCCGATGGTTATAATATAAAAAAATATTATAGTTTAAAAAAAACTATAGAACACGCTTTAGTCATCCAAACTGAACGTGTATGCAAAATTTCAGCTCAATCGGAAACCGGGAAGTGGGTCAAATTTAACTCCCATGATTTTCTACATAGTTAGTTAGTTACAGGTGAAGCTAATAAAAGCGTGTTAAAATTATAGCTCATTTGCTATGTAGGTATTAAGATTATTTCGGATCATTATAAACATTACAATAGTTTTGCATTTATACACGGCAAAATTGGCTTTGCCGACTGCATCCGAACCAAGTTACTCGGTTGTAAATAGCAATAACTTGTTTATGTCTAGTTGTTACGTTTTATCAGTGTGACTTATAATATACTAGCGACCTATCCCTGACTTCACACGGGTGCAATTTCTCTACTATCCTTACATTAATTATGAAAGTATTATACATATAAACATTCCTGAAGAAATGCTGAAAATAATATTGAAAACCGCATCAAAACCCGTTGCGTGGTTTAGGAGTTAGCGGATATACAGACAGACAGACGGGGAAAGTGACTTTATTTTATACTATGTAGATATAGATATCTAAATATTATAAATAATATATCTATCTAGGTATATTATTATTAGGTTTATTGTTATCTATGTAGTTTATTTCATAGGTATTTAGTTATTGGTTTAGTTTAGTATACCATAAGTTTAAGTAGTCTAAAGTAGTTACTTTGTAATTTTTACACACTGTGTCTACGTGTCTATCATCCTTATTTCCAATCGCGGGACTACTGGAAGAAATTTCTTTAGAAATAAGTAGTTCCATTGTGCTCATTTGTCTGTAACATTTTTATTACCATGTTTCCTTGTGTGTACATAAATAAATAAAATAAATAAATAAATTATATGTATACTTGGAAAAAAGCGGCGGAAATTTTCTCATCAATAAGTTTTAATACGACATATGAAAGTCAGAGATTTTATAGCCTACACCTCTATAAATACTTAAAAAAAAAGTGCTCATCCAATTAATTTAAATACGATAAACACTAAAAACTATAACCGATGTAACGCAAACGACGAAATAAAATCAATGATGAGTTCTAATAAAATCTATTTTAAATTTCATTAGATGACATTTATATATACAATTCTGCTTGTCCGATAAAATGTTTAGATAAACAGCTTTACGAGTTGCAGCGTTTGGAACCATGTCAGTAATATTCCCATCGTGAAGTATGCCGTGCATAAACACAATAATTTTCTATATTATTACTGAGAACCCGTTTTTGAGTATTTGGGTTATGTCATTTGGTGCAAGGTTGTTTTCAGACTCATTTGGAAATAACAAATGAGATGTACAGCGTGTATAAAAATGCGTGGTCTTATTTAAGATTATGGATCAGACTATCAAACTGAACAACTTTCTCTATGGGACCAACATCGTAATCACGGAAAAATAATCAGCTGTTCCATACGTTTGGGTCAAGTAGGTATTGAATTCTTGTATTTGGTTTTTGATAAGAGTATCCATGGAGTTTCTTGCCGCTATCTTTCCAGACCCAACCCACCTGGAACCGTGTACCTAAAATCACGACATTTTGAAAGTGCCTGCAAAGGCACAGTTGAAATAAAAACTTTGACATTGAGAATTTTTTTTCGCGATTTCAGGATTAGTCCCCCCTTATTAAAAGTTGGTCATAATGATGAGTGCAACCCCATTCTGCTTCTAAATATATCCACCCTTTTTGAACTAACCGTGTAGATATGCTATTTTAAACTGTGCAGTTTGTTGGCCAACAAAGAGACATTAATTAAGTGGTAGCGATAAACGATTGGGATGAACAAATTAATATCTATGATTAGATCGAAGTGATGATACGTCCACTATTAAATACAGCTAGAGCAACACTTGCAGTGTGATATTATTATTAAATTTAATTTTCTATGCCACAAGATGGAAAGAAAGAAAGAAAGTAAAACCATTTATTTACCACAAAACAAGACACTAGAATGATAGAAAAGTATTACACAGAAGACAGATGCATAGACAGAGAAGACATTTTTCCTAAGTCAATCAAACACTTTATTCAGTTTTATTTTTTATGCCACTAAGACGGAAAGAAAGAAAGAAAATACATTTATTTACCACAAAACAAGACACACTAGAATGATAGACATAAGTAATAAGGGACAGATGCATAGACAGAGAAGACATTTTTCTTAAGTCAATCAAACACACAGCCTGCCTGAGAATAAGCGATTACCGTAGCCTATTGACGCTTGCAACACCATGAATAGCCCGTAGGCTATTGACGTTGTAACTCGCTATTCGCCTTCGCCTTCGATTCTCACGGAAAATGGCAAGGTGATCCTTCCACAGCTGAAAATACACCACAAAATCGACATTTGTGATCTTCTAAGAGACCGTAAGATAATTTCGTTTAGTTATTGCTAACTAGAAGACGTAAAGCAAAAATATAGCTTCATCTTCACCGTTTTGCGTAATATCTTCATCGGTTCCGCTAGTAATATTTGTTCGTAAATATATTTTAATTTAACATAAACATCCTCACTTTGAATTATACAGCGTTCAGATTTATTATTATAAATACCACTATTTATTATACGTATTTTTGTAGGAAAACCAAAATGATAGCGGGTTGAATTAGCTCGGACTTAGATTTTATTACAAGCCTATTTAATTATGACTTCCGACTGTCCCAAAAATTAAAGAAACTTAGAGATATTCTGAAAGGCTGGTCATAGAACAGAATAGAATAGAAATATGCTTTATTGCACACCAACATAATAAACATACAGCAGAAACAGTGTAAAACAATGCACAATGGGCGGTCGTATCGCTTATAGCGATCTTTTCTTAGATAACCTTTGGATGAATAAAAAGTCATGGATAAAATGGAATGGGGCAGTCTGTGGTGTACGCATACCTCTGATTATTTCACATCTCATGTTAACTGTTGTGATTGGTTGTCCAACATCGGGAAAAAATTCTCCACCAAGCATAAATCATTGACAAAAGAAAGAATCTGGGTGTTATAATTTGTCAAAATAGGAATTATCGCTCTTGTTTTGGTTTTTTTTTTAAAAGTAAAAATATTGAGCCACACTTGGATTTTTCCTGTATCGAGGCTACAGTTAACAGACATACAAACTTACATGCACACACACCCAGACCCGGAACAACTATCTGTGGGCCATACAAATATTTGTTCCGTGCGGGGATCGAACCTGCGGCATGTAGAACTGAATGCCAATCGCTTACCTATTCCGCCAACTATACCGTCAAATTGTGTCGCATTATTGAAGAAGTTAAAAGAAAAAAAAAGGAAAAGAAAAGAAGTCAAAAGGTTTATTTGAAATAATAAAAGTTTAATGCTGCCTCACGGAAGCAAAAATACATTTTGTTTTCGATTCAGCCAGTCATGCAATCTTATCAAAAATATACGCCGTCTACCTGCATTGTTTAATTAACCGTTTCATTTGACACTTGGCAAAGGTTGCCTATTATACAGTAAAAAGTTCGGATAACATCTTCGTGTCTTATTGCTATCAGATTGGCAAACAACCAGACGCTGCAACGTGGTTGGACCAAATTGGACATTAGTCACCGGTTTTATATTAATGTCTCGTGACATTCTGTTGGTTTGCTAAGAATTGGAGGTTATACTTTGTTTTGGATTATACAGGGTGGCACCGATGGTATCACATTAAATTAAACCGCGTATCACGTTCTGTAAGGACTAAGGTCTGGATTAAGGCCTAAACCTTCTCATTCTGAGGAGAGGCCCGTGCCCAGCAGTGGAACAGTAATGGGCTGAATTTATTTATTTATTTTTATCACGTTCTGTGACCGTACACAAAAAAAAACAATCAAATCGAATCAGTAGTTTAGCTACAGGAACGAATTCAAAATTTCATAATTATACACATAATCACGATCTCTAGGCGAAGTATGAAAAGTCTCCAACCTACTCTGACAAAAAAAAAAAACATTTACCCATGTTGATCAGATAAAGGTGACATAAATTTCTCTACTTCGATGTCCCTGCACCTAGAGACGAATGATAACAGAGTGAAATATTATGCAGAAAATTACTTGCGTGAAAATCGCTGATGTTTTGAGTATGGCTTCAGAATATGGTTTTATTTAATGCGATATAGTCGGCGCCACTCTGTATAGATTCAGATTTTTTAAATTGCCGCCTTTTTTCTGGGACAGTTTTCGTTGGCCAGACTTTAGTAGTACTATAGTAAAATAAAACGAAATTACTAATCGCTTTGTTACAGACCTACCGCTCAGACCGTGAGGTAGTTAAAAAAGACCGTTTCAGTAAAGCGTAATGTACTTTGTTCTCGATATATATATAGGCCTGAAGGGCTTAAGATCTAATTAAAAAGTAAATTTACGCGTAACGCTAAGGGCACCCACTAGTGGGACACGGGCCTCGGCTTAGGGCGACGCTGATGAAACAACAACAGAGGGCATGCTGTGTCTGTCTTGTATTATTAGGAAAGTATTAATATTATTAGGAACGTTTAAATCTATCGACTCAGCACGGGCTGGCGCGAGCGTGGAAAAGAATAGATCTTTATTTCATGTAAACCAAATACAGGCACTTATGAAATGTCGAGACCCAAATAGTATGTCCTATGGAGAAGAATCGGCAAGAAACTCCACGGAAACTCTTTTAAAATAATAGATTACAATCTTGATTAGTACAATGTTGTGGTAAGAGCTGCTAGAATAATGTAATTTAATGTGAATAAAAATAAATTAGAATAGGATATTATTAATGATTTGTTTTTAAATAAGAATGCCATGGCAGTTACAAGCTGACCAGGCCTGACAGACGGCACCAGTTGACCCGCAGGACGAACACGAGGGTCGGGGGAGGATTCTAAAAGTTCTAAGTACTGTCCTATTTGTACTCGGGAAGTAGTCGGTCTAAGAGTGGCGGTAGGTCATCGGCATTTAACGTATCTAATTCGCGCCGGAAGTTGGACCAACAGGTGGCGCCACGTGTTACTGGGGCAGGCCAACGTTCCACTTGATTTAAAGAGTGCACTGCGCTTTATAGTACGAATCTAAATTTGAACGCTTTCCCATTAGCCGATAACGACACCGATACGATACCGATATGTCGGCAACGGCATTAACGTAACTGACAACCCCCGATTCCAACTAGAAAAAGATCTGTAACTTTTGAAAGGCTGATCAGATTTTGATGATTTCCAATTAAACTAGCTTTCAATTAAAAAAAACTGCACATTGAATTGGTCTATCTGCTTTGGAGCTACGATGTCACAGACAGATACACAGATCCACAGATACACACCACAAACTTATAAGACCCCCCTCTTTTTTGTTGGAGGTTGAAAATGCAATGAATCTATCGCATTTTTGTAAAATTTTAAGCAGCATACACACTTCTTTCATTAAAATATAAAAATACAGCACAAATATATTTTCAAAAAATATCATAAATTAAACGTGTAATTTTGATTCAAAATCTGCTTACGGTAACGTACGGTTATCTACATGATGTACCAGAGAAGATTCCACTTCTTAGCAAATATTTCTTTTGAGATGACGATTCATAATGTTGTCTACATTGGCAAGAAATTAATTTTGACGTATTTTTATGAGTTGACGTCGCTTGTTTATTCCGAAGAATAATAGGTCAAATGGAACTTTTAGTACGTTCTTGGTATCATTGAGCAAATAGATTCATACTGAAAATATTCGTTTATTCCTATCTGTCATTTAGACCCTGGATCTTCAGGGAGAAGGTGGAAGAGCACTAAGATTCAGTAGTTACTAGGTTGCTTTTGGATTTTAAACATTAGCAAAAAAAATTAAACTGTCATGGTCACTATCATTATTATTAGAGTTAAGAACGTAGTATTTACCATAACTATCCGTGACCACGGCGCTTGCAACAAAATATAAACATGCTAAATATCCCGTTCGTAACTCTAATAATAATCATTAGCATGTTTTAAAAAATCAGCTCCTGCCTGTCCACTGCTGAGCACGGGCCTCTTCTCGGAATGAGAAGGGTTAGACCTTAGTTCACCTCGTTGGCTTAATGCGGGTTGGTGAACTACACACACTTTTGAGAACTTTATGAGGCCTTCTGAGATGCGCAAGTTTCCTCACGATGTTTTCCTTAACCGTTAATAACAGCCTATAGCTATAACTCTACCTACTATAAGTTTATTTAACGGTGCATTATAATTAATGTGCTGTCTTCAGTCTCGCATTCGATAACGTGTTGGTCAGATGATCGTTACAACGAAGGTATTGACAGCTGGCTGGCCCATCGCCTACAGCTAACGTTTCTCTTTCAGAGACTCTTACCATTATATGAGTCATTGCGTGCTAAAATTATCTATTTAAGAGCCATTTAATATTAGATGTAATTGTTTGTTCTGATAAAACTGATCGTGAAATTAATTTATCATAAAATATAATATTATGCGCGTTAGATCTCTCACGGGAGAGCCCGATTTTAGAACACCTAGACTATTATTATAACAATTAGTGATGAAATGATTACGATTAATCGTAATCGTAGATTATCATTACGATTATTTAACGATTATCTTTACCACAATAACTTGTTTTGAGAGAAATTGCAAATATCTGTGTTTAAAATCCTCTAGTGTCACATCGGACAGATTGTTTTCTACTTCCGGCTTGATTCATATGGATAAAAGAAACAGAATGACTGCAAAATCTTCGAAATAAAACAATGCAATCTGTGAATAAAATTTCCTGCTTGTCTGCAATATTTAAATTTTGATTATTAAAAATCCTACCTTATTCATATCAATAACTTGAATACACGTGAACAATGCGAATCAATAATATCCTATTCTTATTTTTTATTCAAATGAAATTACAGTATTCAAAAAATTACAGTATTCTCGCAGCTCTTACCAGAACATTGCAGGTACTGATCAAGACTGTAATGTATTTTATTTTAAAAGAGTTTCCATGGAGTTTCTTGCTGGTTCTTCTTCATAGGACCTACTATTTGGAACCGCGCATCTATAGTCTCGATATTTCATAAGTATCTGGTTTACATGAAATAAACATCATTTCTATTCTATTTTCCATATTTTCTTAATATAAAAACATGGTCTTTTTGAGTGTATATAATATTGTGGTAATCGTAATAGTCGATAATTGTGGCTGATAATCGTAATCGCTTCATCACTAATAACTATAGACACAAGTGGCCTACCAAAGCATGAATAATGAATATATCTTTTGAACAATTCCTTTAAGTAGACCTTCACCTCAACTTGCCTGACTGTTATGGTTCATAAGAGCATTATACTGTAATGAATCCCTGCTGAAAGGAAAAATGTTGTGTATTTTTCCATACTAAAATAGATCTTAATTGTCTATTGATTAACCGACTTCAAAAAAAGGAGGAGGTTCTCAATTCGACTGTATGTTTTTGTATGTTTGCTACGCGATTAATCCGCCAATTGCAGACCGATTTTAAAACTTAACAGCTTCTGAAGTTGGGGCCTTTAATTCTTCAATGCACCTAGCTTGGCAGTGGCACCGATTTCAGAAGCTGTTAAGTTTTTTAAGAAAATATTATTTTATGCCTTTTAATTTTTTTGGATTCGCGTTTTACTTTTTTTAAGATTATTCTAAGAGAATACCAAATGTGTTGTTTTGATCAAAACTTTACTGCAACTGCGCCGCAACTGCACTTCTTTAGTTACCGGAATTAACCCTCAGTACTTATAAAAAACATTGAGCTATATATATAATGATCCTTTCGGTTTTGGATTTTTAAGGAGGCTTTTGGTCACGTTTATTCATTTGGAGAAGCTAATGCTACAAGTCCTGGAGGGCTAGGCAGGTGGAAGAACTAGTTTTCAACGCCCTTTGCCTTCTTAACAGAAGAAAAAACGGTAAAGAGCTGGTTTTGTTCCCAATTTTCATTTCTCCCTTTTTTTGCTGTGCTAATCCTGCTGGTATAGAGTTCAAATCATTATATGTTGTGTGTAACTTTTGATACGGTGACTGTAAGTTGACTTACAATTACCATACCAAAAGTTTTCAGACCTATTCATACAAATTCACGTCTAATCCAGGCTACGCTAACTCTAATATATGCTTCAGTATAATAATACCTATATACTACGCGACGAGACGACAATATGTCGGCCTACTTTCGGGCTCAAAGGTTCCGCACAACGCTGTCTGTCCGTCTGTCAATCTGTCGCTCCTTCGGCAGTGTTTTGTTTGTGCAGCGTCCCCAAATATAATATGTGCTTAAAATAGTCATAATTTCATAACAGAGACGTGGAAGCAGTATTTCGATTCGGCTTTTAAGTTTCATATAAGATTTTCGTTCATGGATATTTTGATTTCACGTGATCGGCTATCTGATATCTGACTCTAAAATGTTCAATATTATTTGGATTTGTTTATGAAACATTTTCATAAAAAGTTCAAGATATACGTACTATTATAATATAATTATTTGTTTCTAAGGCTGTAATGTAAACTGCGGATCTAACTTCAGTTATTTACTTCGTTACTGCTAGCTATTGTGACGTCAAACAAAACTAGCACTAAGAATTTCCGGCGATGTGCAATTTAGATCAGATTTAGACTTCGATGTAGACACATTTTTTTAATGTAATTTTAATTTGATTTCAGAAAAAGTCTGTCTAAAAAGTGTTTTTAAACAGTCTCCAACATCCAACCCCGTAACAGTACGCACGATTTTTAAAGATGAAAAGTATTGTTTTATTCGGAGGTTTGTTTAAAATGTGTAATCAAAAAAAAATTGCATTATATTTTTTTTGTTACTGTGTTACTTACGTATTCCATTTTTGTTACCAATACCTAGAAATATATTGTTTGTGCAGATGCGTTGTATACATGACGCATGTTTAATGTAAACCATGGCATGGATTCTATGAAGACAGGATCAGCCTGATTTAATAATTTAATTTATTACTAAGGTCTTAGATGCGTGAATCAATGTGCACTTAGATGCAATGTTTGAATAAAATACTTAAGAATTAAGAAAAGAAAATTAAGTTATTTGGTTGCAAAATTGAGGCACCACATACAATGAGAAAAATAAAACATAATTATAACATAAAAATCCTCTTACACATAGATAAAGTTTGTAGGTGAGTCATCTATACATTATACCATTATCGTGTGAGCCTTACACATGCATCAAAAGAATACTTAGATATCTATATATTAATACGTGAAGAGAAAACTTTGTACCCCTTTTTAAGCATATTGCGTGCACGGAGGTGTCTGAGATTTGGCATAATTAAAGTTTATATGGAGAAGGGGTGTAGGTAATATTTCGGTCGAACTTCGATTACTGGGCGACCACTGGTTTCTAATAAGTTAACGACCCTAATCTGTAGGTGCCTGTATAACCTCGAATCGGGTTTCCAGCCGCGAAATAATATTAAATTAGTAAGTAAAAGATGAACTTGATAACACGAACAACGAATGGTTCACACTGGCTCTAGACCGAAAAGCCTGGAAATCATGGGGGGAGGCCTTTGCCCAGCAGTGGGATGATGTAGGCTAACAGTAACAGTAAGTAAGTAAATGCTGAATGTTTGATTCAGAAAATTGTAGGTAGACACTAGAGCGGCTCAGGTTGGCTCTATACAGGATATTTTTTTATGTAGTGTGCATAATTTTTAGAGTGATTCAGTCTCTGTTCCCAAATACAACCGCAGTATTAGGATACACGTTGAAACATAACGAAAATTCGACTTAGTATGGGGACCACAAGCCATACAAAATCAATTTTTTATTTTGTTTTGGAGTGAATTTTAATACTGCGGCTTGCATTTGGGAACGAACACTGAATCATTCGTCAAATTTTGCATATAGAGCGTATGTTTACAACATTTTTTGATTGATAAAATAATTAATATTGTTATTTATTTATTTAACCATCTTTTATGTCAGTTACGCAGAATTTATTTTAATAATGATCTAAATATTATGATTAGTGGCACGGCTGTCGATTGGCAGCTGCACTACGTGCCACGGGTTCGATCCCCGCACGGAACAAATATTTTTATGGCCAACAAATAATTGTTTCTGGTCTGGGTGTGTGTGCATGTGACATGTATGTTTGTAAACTGTACCCAGGCACGATACAGGATAAATATAAGTAATTGTAATCTTTAAAAAAAAAAGTAACTATTAATTGTTTTCATAACGTGAAATTATAGTATCACAAATTATAATTCTATGCACCACTACTATAAAAACTTACTTGCAAAATTATTGCCCCTCTACGAAAGTGCTACGAAATTTCGTAGCAAGAAGTTGTAGCGCTGTCATAAATTTTTATGTGCTTTAGGCATAGACTTATTATGTCTATGGCTTTAGGTATATTTATTTATTTTACATCCTATAATAAAACCATCATGTTCCCGTGAAACGGAATTAATTGAAGAATGATCTAGAATTAATTTTCGAGCTTTTAAATCTGATTCATCTCAAATTGAGGTCAGGCCTGTCAAACTGGCCCAGTCATACCATCTGAAAACATGTCAAGTGTGACGTTGTCAATTAGAAACGTGACCTTATGATGTGTGACCTCGCCTTTATTATATGGATTTTTTTTTATTTGACAATAATATTTGTGATGCAATATATTCTTACATATATATTTTTCTGCATATTTTTTTACGGCCATTAATCTGCCAGTTCCAATAAAATCTTACATAAAAATACAATTTAAAACAAAATGTGGTTCGTGTTAATCGTTTTTATTACCCTACATATCCAACGTGGGACGACATTTCGTGCCCATGATTAATCTTTTCGCAAATACGTAACAATTCTGTCACATGTGTATTTATAATTAATGTTATTTTTAGATTTCTTTTGAGACCCATCTAATTTTAACTTAGCATACATTGATTTGTTTAAAGCTCCATGCAAAGCTGATTTCTAGTCCTGCAAAGCATACAGTCTCACATAAATTGAGAGAAATTTGCGCTCGTGAGGAGGCGGGCGTCGGCGCGCGCGCACCGCTCGCAGTAGCCGAAATATCTCGCCCGACGCCGGTCAAAAATAGTAGCAAGTAGCGCGCGCGCCTGCCCGCTGCATACAAAAGTGGCGAGCCGCTACACCAACACCTCGCCTTATCAAATTTCCCTGCCCACACCCGCCCACGCAGCACCCCTTCGAACACCCCTGCATGCATTAGTATGTTAGCACAGGCTTGCATTTGTTAGACGAGTTAACAACTTCTCTTAATCCAGCTGCTGCAACACAGAAGCACTGAGCGACACCCGAAGCATTAATTTGTTACATCACTCATCACTTACACAGTTGTTGTCACTATAACACTGCTCACTTGTGTATTAGATCGTTCGCGAGCCGAGTGTACGGTGCGCACGCGACCGGCGCCTGCCTTCACTGAACTGGTGCGAACGGACCCTCGTCGCGCGCCGACGTTCCAAAAATATCCATCATTGTGTACACAACACTTATAACACCTAGGCTTTAGTATAAATCTCGGCGAACTTATAAATAGTGCGTTTCAATACGGCGAAGGTATAAAGATGCGAATGCAATGCTATTAACCTAAATGATTTGGCCTGGATCAGTATCGAGGAGGTCTGCCGATTGCATGCTTTTCTCTTGTTTCTAAGTCTAGGCAAAATGGTCGCCTTAACTATAGTTGCGAATTCAGCATGAACTAAATTCTCATTCGGCATGATATCAACGAATTCTGAGTACCTACTCTAAAATTGTTAATCTCTTTCTCAATATTGTTCGCTCAGAAGGACAGATTTCTAATTAAAAATGAAAAATGAACAACACATGCACCTACCATGATAAATGTCATTTGTGTTTATCTATCTCACATTTAGCCTAATTTCAAAAAATCTAAAAGATCTAATCGTGTTTCTCTCTACTCTGTGCAAAGTCAGAATGTGCTAGAATCGTTCACAAAACATAAAATGATTTAGTAGTTCACCTGTTAAACGTGCACTTACTGCAATCACCTTGGAACTTTGATTTAGTGGTTTGCAGTCTCAATCACGTGGGAAACAATTATTTTTCTAGTATAGGGAGAAAACGATTTTGCGGTTCACCGTAAGTGATCACCGCCGTCCATGAACATCCGCAACACCAGAGGAGTCTACGATCCGACCTTTTAGGATGGTGTTAGGAAAAAGGGAGGGAAAGGACAAGGAAGGGACTAAGGGAGGAATTGGGCCTCTGTCCCTCCACACTCACCGAACGAAACGCAACAGTATACATACTGTGGGGTAAGTAATATATTTTGTGGTCATCACCAATGATTCCATAATACAAAGTGATCAAAAAACTAGGGTTGATTTTGGAAGATAGCCTTAAATAGACCTACCCACTTGACTTGATAGACCTTAAAACTCTGTTCAGAAAATTATGAAAGACATCGATTCATAATGATCAGTAACAGTTTTTCAGAGTTTACTGCTAGACAAGGCTTCCCATGCAAGATGTATTGCCTGGCTAGCTAGCACTACACGTACAAATCCCGACAGACTGACAGACAACAGTTGAATGATTGAAGTGGAAGAATTCTAAGGAAAATTGCAAAAGTTTGAAACCACCGTTTCCAGGAAAAACCAATGCAACTTGTGTCGACACACTTGCCGTATCCCACATCAACACCACCTCTTCTTGTGCGGGTGCAGAGGCGGCTTCGGTAGAAAGCGCCAAGCGGTGCAAATATGTGGCTCTCGACGAGGGTTTCATGTTTGTGCCGTTTGGCGTTGAGACCATGAGTCCGTGGGGACCCGCACGACAATTCTTTAAAGAACTTTCGTTGCGCCTCATCGAAGCCACGGCGGGCAAAAAGCTAGTAGCTTAGGTACCTTGGCCGACGCATTGGACTAGCAATCCAACGAGGTAACGCTGCCAGCCTCCTGCGCTGCAGTGGTGGTAAATAGGTGATGTAGTATTCTTTTTAAATAATAGATTTAAGCTTTTGTCGGAAAACCTATGGTTTCATAGCACACATTCAAATCAGTTCGTGTTCATACTGTTAGCCTGTATTATCCCATTACTGGGCTTAAGTCCTCATACATGATTTCTAGACTTAACGACTTAGAGACGTGTGTACCATTTATTTTATCAAGTTTGTCCCGCCCGCCATCGCCTTCGTAGTCTGCGGCGCCTTCTCGCCGTATTAATAAATTATTTATTATTGTTAAAAGTTACTTTCAGACTTTTACGACTCAAGCTGATTCATTCTAAGACGTAGTTCTCCCAAAATCAGATTAGCAATATAAATCAAAGCTTAAACTACCAACACACAGCACAGTATAGTTACGAGTTATGATCTACGGGACAGGAGTGCTCAACCTTTGGCACAGCCCCCACGGACTAACGATAGTAACCTTCGCATAATAATTAGAACAAGTGCTCACGCATTGGTCATCAATTGACCATTTATCTTCAAGCGATGAGTGGGTACATGTGTACACCTTGGGATTCGATCCAGAAGAATTCTCTCGTTGTTTAATTGTTTATTGCACCTGTGATTAAAGTTTCACTCTTCTTTTTTAGTTTAATATGAAGAAAATTGCAATTTGATCGCAATCTTTCTGCAATTTATTTAGGAAAGTGTTGGAACGAAATTGTCTTATAGCTCAGGAACCAATCCTATCTATACTTATATTTCATGTCGTCGTTTAAAAGCATTGAATATGATAGAAATCAATTAGTCGCAAATACACATGCATTCAGTTACCACGTATTTTATTATAAAAAACCCAGTCAAGCAATAGTGAACCTTATTACAACTAACATATGGTCGCAATCGAGCCGGATACATCGACTACGGATCGCACCTGCGAGAACAATAGACCCACATTCCATTGCAGCGATAAGCCGACCAGTTTTTTGTGCACATCTAATTATTCCGAGAATTAGCAAGTTGTTTACTACGAAGATTATTCAACATATAATTACGACTTTATAAGATCGGGTGACAGCTGAATTCAAGCTTGTTTACGTGAAAAATGGCTACGACTGATGAACAACAGAAATGTCTCGCCGTGTTAGAAGATACTGCTAACCTGTTACGGAAAACACAAACGAACCTAAAAAAGTGTCCTAAAGCACGCTTAACAAAGGGATATATCGAAGCACGTATGAAAATAATCGAAGATTATTGGAACGCGTTTAAACGCGCGCATCAAGACTTAGTGAAAATAACACCTAAAGAACTAAAAGGAACTTTGCCTTATTTTTTGAATGAAGAGTTTTTTATATATGAAGATTTGTTTAACGTGCTTCAAGGTGACTTAAAGGATATGGTTATTTCGTTATCTGAAGCATCAATTATGGAAACAAGGTCAGCAAATAGTAGTTTCGGTGGCACAAGTTCACAGAATAGCTTCGTACACCTACCGAAGATACAGATTCCGAAGTTTTCCGGTAATTATGAATCATGGCAAACTTTTCAAGATTTATTTACTTCGTTGGTGCACAATAACACTTCGCTTAGTGACGTACAAAAAATTCATTATTTGAAGAGTAGTGTTACACAATAAGCTGAATCACTATTGAGGCACATACAGGTTACAGACAAAAATTATGTACAAGCATGGGAGATTTTGAAAAAGAGATACGGCAACAAACGCTTAATTTTAAATCATTCTATGAAAAGGTTATTTAATCAAAAGAAGATGACTTCTCAATCAGCTTCTCAGTTAAAAGGTTTGTTGGATACAACTACGGAGTGTCTAAACAACTTAAATAATTTAAAAATTGACATCGGCTCTTGGGATCCATTTCTTATATATCTTCTAGTGCAGAAGATGGACCCAGAGACGCACAAGAATTGGGAAGAACATGCATACAAAGAAGAATCCGAATACTTACCTAGCTGGAGTGATTTTAAGAAATTCTTAGAGTCGAAGTTCCGTACCCTGGAATTAACAAATCAGAACAATACATCAAAGGATAATAAACCAATAAAGGAGCGTTCATTCCATGCTGCCACACCAGTTACGGAGAAAGTTTGTGTAATGTGTAAAGAAAATCACAGTCTAAGTCATTGCAAGGAATTCAGCAAGAAGGAACTTACAGATAGAAGAGAGTTTGTAAAGAACAAACAATTATGTTACAACTGCTTAGTACCAGGACACTCAGTTTTTAAGTGTAAAGTGCCAGTGTCTTGTCGTCTATGCCACAGACGCCATCATTCCCTTTTACATGAAACAAAGACTACGCAGCCTGGAGAAGCAACGGTCAACTCACATCCAGCTGTACCAGATGTAAAAGAAGAGCAAGAAGTACAAGTGAATACAATGATAGCGTCACATTTCAATACTAAGCAGCAAGTAGTTCTTTTAGCAACCGCAGTAGTGGAAGCAACAAGCGAGCAAGGTCACACCATTTTACTGCGGGCGCTAATAGACCAAGGTTCCGAAGCAGCTTTCATTAGCGAGAAGGCGACTCAATTGTTGAAGCTCGAGCGACAACCTGTAAAAGCAAGCATAATTGGGGTGGGATCCAGTAGGACCGAAATGAAACATGTGGTACAGCTACAAATAAGATCGCGATTGGACCGAAACTATTGTTTACCAATCAAGGCATATGTAATGCCCAAGCAACTGACCACAAAGATACCTACCAATACAATCAATAAACAAGATTGGGCACACATCCAAGAGCTCAACCTGGCTGATCCAACTTACTTCAAGCCAGGGTCAATCGATCTACTCTTGGGTGTGAAAGAATATGCTGAGATTCTGCAAAACAACCTAATCAAAGGTCCACCAGGCACACCAAGCGCTCAAGAGACCAGCCTGGGGTGGATTCTTTTTGGAGAAGTAAACATAACACATCAAAACCAGTATGTTGTCATGCATCATTCAGTTGACGTTGAAGATATGTTGAAATCAATATGGGAAATTGACGTAGACATTAAAAGACACTTAACAAAAGAAGAACAGCTGTGTGCCGAACTATACGAAAAGACAACTACTAGAAACGAAGAAGGAAGATATACTGTTAAATTACCATTTAATACATACAGTCCACAATCACCAGATGGAAATACCAAATCTATAGCAACATATAGATTCACACAATTAGAGAAGAAGTTCCGGAAATCGCCAGACCTGCAAAAAGAATATAGTAAAGTTATAAATGATTATATAGAACAAAGATATATGGAGAAAGTACCTGAAAAGGAAAAAGATAAAAGAGCTGTGTACTTACCTCACCATGCTGTAATCCGGGATGACAAAGAGTCCACGCGAACACGCGTTGTATTTGATGCGTCGTGTAAGGGATCGAAAAACGTTTCATTGAATGATGAATTACTTGTAGGTCCACAACTGCAAGAAGACTTAAGAAATATTTTGATGAGATGGCGCATGAAAAAGGTCTGCTTAATGGCCGATATAAAACAGATGTTTCTTCAAGTGGCAGTGAACAAAGATGACGTAGACTTTCAGCGAATCCTGTGGAGGCAACGTGAATCTGACAGTCTAGAAGAATATCGATTGCTCAGAGTCACTTTTGGTACAGCTTCTGCACCATATTTGGCCGTTAAAACGCTCCAACAAGTAGCCAAAGACGAAGCTAAGGATAATAGTCTAGTTGAACAAACTATCAACGAGGATTTTTACATGGATGATCTTTTGTCTGGAAATGACTCGATAGCCGAAGCTGTGTCACTTTCTAAAGCCTTATCAGATACACTACAAAGAGGCGGTTTTCAACTAACAAAATGGGCTTCCAACAGTATCGATTTTATGAAGTCTATCGAGGAGAGTAAAAGATCAGCAAAAGCACATATTGATTTAAACCTTGATGGAACGATCAAGGCATTGGGAATTGCATGGAATCTTAAAACAGACCAGTTTCAATACAATCTCAGTTTTGAACCCATAACTAAGTACATAACAAAACGAACCATATTGTCGGATATACAAAAGCTGTTCGATCCCCTTGGTTGGATAGCACCAAGTACGGTTATGGCTAAAATATTAATTCAAAAGCTTTGGCTTGAAAGAGTTAACTGGCATGAAAAGGTTAGCAATACACTAGAACAGGAATGGAGAGAAATAAGATCCGACCTCGTTAATATCAATGAAATACAAATACAGAGATGGCTTGGCACGATGACAGTTAACAATGATAAAATACAAATTCACGGTTTCAGCGATGCTTCAATGCGTGCATATGCAGCAGCAGTCTATATAAGGCTTGAAACTTTAGATAACAAGATTGAAACCAAACTAATAGCTGCCAGAACCAGAGTAGCACCGTTGAAGACCATTTCATTACCGCGTCTAGAGCTTTGTGGGGCTCTGCTACTTTCGAAATTAATGAAGCAAGTTGGACAATCGATGAGGATACCGACATCACGAATGTACGCATGGACCGACTCTTCAATTGTTATCGCATGGCTTTGTGGTGAACCTAATAGGTGGAAACCTTTCGTAGCAAACCGTGTGGTTGAAATTGTTGAAAACATTAATAACAAACACTGGTATCATGTACAGTCACACGAAAATCCTGCTGATGTGGCATCTCGAGGAATGTTGTTATCGGATTTGAAGAAATCTGACTTGTGGTGGCGAGGTCCGAGCTGGCTATCTGAAACAAAAATAAATATTAAACACGAGATAACAGAAACAGATTTGGAAATTAAGAAAACTAAAATCAATACTTACCGAATCACAGAACAAACTGAAGATCCTGAAACAACTTTATTAGATCAATTTGAAAATTTTGAAACTTTAACAGAGTTAATAAAAACAATTACTTACTGCAGAAGATTTTTGAACTACAAGAAAAATATAAACAATGAAAATCAGAATTTAACAACACAAGACTTAGAAGATAGTCTAAATATCTGCATTAAAAGGGCTCAAGAGGAAGAATTTAAAGAAGAAATAGATCGAATAAAGATTGAGAAACAAGTAAAGAAAAGAAGTCAACTACAATCGCTAAATCCATACCTAGATGAGAAAAATATACTCAGGGTGGGCGGTCGCTTAAGGCATGCTAACTTACCTGGTGATAGGAAGAATCCTGTGATCCTGGGAAACAAAAACTCACTGATACAGTTAATTATTGCTGATGCACATGATAAAACACTACATGGAGGAGTACAGTTGATGCTATGTCACTTACGTTTTAAATATTGGGTAATCAGAGCTAAATCACTGGTGAAGAAACACGTTCACAGATGTATGAAGTGTGCGCGAATGAATGCTACAACTAAAGCACAAATAATGGGAGACTTACCAGTGGAACGAGTAACACCGACGAGACCGTTTCGGCACAGCGGTGTAGATTTCGCAGGGCCGTTTCTAACGCTGATATCTAAAGGAAGAGGGAACAAAACTACAAAGACCTATGTGGCAATTTTCATATGCATGTCAACCAAAGCAATCCACATAGAACTGGTGGGAGACCTCACTGCAGAAGCATTTATAGCAGCCTTTAGACGTTTTGTTGCCAGAAGAGGTAAATGTGGTCACCTATGGAGTGACAACGGTAGAAACTTCGTGGGTGCCGACAGAGAACTTCATGATTTATGGAATGAAGCACAGATGACAGGAGACGTTACATCCACGCTGGCAACAGATGGCACACAATTTCATTTCATCCCAGTGTATAGCCCAAACTTCGGCGGCTTATGGGAAGCAGGCGTAAAATCGATTAAATACCACCTAAAACGAATAATTACAATTCACCTAACTTTCGAGGAAATGACAACGATTTTATGTCAGATCGAAGCCTGTTTAAATTCACGCCCGTTGTGCCCAATAGATGACACCGATCCAGAAAACTTGAACCCATTAACCCCTGGTCATTTTTTAATCGGGGAACCACCGATTGTGGTCCCCTCACCTGATCTGCAAGCCGTAAAGGTTCATAATATGTCGCGCTGGCAGCATACACAAAAACTTCTACAAGACTTTTGGCGTCGCTGGCAAAATGAATATTTGACCAGGCTCCAGCAGCGTCCTAAGTGGATGAAAAAAGAAAAGGAGTTTTCAATTGGGGATATTGTGTTGATCAAGACTGAAAATCAACCACCCAGCAAATGGTCCTTAGGACGAATTACAGGTAAACATCCAGGCATGGACGGACACACTAGAGTTTATAGTGTGAAAAGTGCGGGTTCTATTACTAAGAGAACTGTTACTAAGTTGTGTGCATTGCCAGTTGATTCTGCTTAACTTCACTTGAATTTATTGAGATATTGTAAATCATTATTGTTAGAATTTTATTACTGTTGTCATATTTTGTGTTTTAAGCTGACAATTTGAAGTAGATATTTTTGTTACTTAATTAGTGATTAATTTGCACGTGTTATTATAAAAGAACCTACAGTCCTTTTGGTGGGCGGTATGTTGGAACGAAATTGTCTTATAGCTCAGGAACCAATCCTATCTATACTTATATTTCATGTCGTCGTTTAAAAGCATTGAATATGATAGAAATCAATTAGTCGCAAATACACATGCATTCAGTTACCACGTATTTTATTATAAAAAACCCAGTCAAGCAATAGTGAACCTTATTACAACTAACAGAAAGTATAGAAATATTTAAACTGACATGTCTGTACACTCTGAGCATATGAAACCTCTGCATATTGATGTGTGATTGAGTTGTTCCTTATCAAGAAATTAATTAACTCATTCCTTATCATATCCGAAACGACTAAGTAGTTGTTAATTTTATGCCCTTATATTGTGATTATAAGAAAGAAAGAAAAAAGATTTATTTTGGACTCGCACGGTCGCACAGTCCGAAATAACTGTAGGTACTGTATACTGTGGATTATGACCATGTCATTATTCCCCAGGGTTAGTCATGGACGCAGGCAAAACTGTCTAGTGTCTACTTTGCAAACTAGAGTGCTACTTGCAAAACCTCGTACGAAATAAAAAATATTTTTCTTTCAAAAATCTACAAAAAAACTAATTTTATATCTACAAATTCAAAATTCACCTCCATCAAAACACTTTCATAATACCCAACAAACAAGCAGACAATTTTATTAAAATAAAAGCCATAATATAAAACGAACCAGCAATAATAACGTGGAAGACTAAAAGATTTTATAAAAGCGACGATTGGCAGGAATTTTCAACAAAATTTATTATTGGCACAATGAAATGTCATCGCTCTGTTAGTTCGACACGCAGAATTAGACACGGCATGAGTTTGCCGAAAGTTGCGCAAGACACGGCAATAAAATCGGCAGACATCGTTGAATATGTGAAATTGGGAGATATGATGTGGTTAAGCTACTTTTCTCGTGGTTAAGAATTGGATGAGTGCCCGATTGGAGCATGTATAGCTTTCTATATAATATTGGGAGCAAATTAGCCCAAACACCCAACCGCCCAAAAGGCCAAAGGTGGGTTAACACCGCCCATTGAACATTAGCTGTTTTTATTACCGGTGTACAATAAAGATTATAAATAAATAAATAAATTAGCATCCGGTCACCTGATGGTGAGCTTTCACTGCCTCCCATGAGCATCTGCACCATCAGACTCGCTGTTGGGTTTCCATCTTTTTGTGTCCACCTCAGACTTAGTTTCAATTTATTTATTCTTATTCTTATTTATTCTACGATATACTTATTTACAATTGATTTACGGTATGGTAAGCGCAGAGCCTAAATTATTGGACTTCCAACATTCACCAACCTACCAACCCGACTCGACTCGGTTGGGCTCTATCCCGGATCGGAAAATATATTTGTATGGCTGTTTCGAGTCTGAGTGTGTGTGCATGTAAGATGTATGTTTATAATCTGTACCCACGATACAATGAAAATCATAGAGGGAGCAATGATTTATATAGATAACCTAACCGTCAAAAACCCCTGACTCCAACTGGAAAAAGAGCTGTAACTTTTGAACGACTGAACAGATTTTCATGAAACATAGCTTAGATGATACCCGATTAAACTAGCTTTCAATTAAAAAAACTGCATTGAAATCGGTAAATCCATTTTGAAGCTACGATGCTACAGACTGATACACAGATACACACTACAAACTTATTAATACCTCTCTTTTTGATGATGTTACAATGATTAAAAATAAGATTTAGGGTTAGGCTATAGGTACACAAAAAAAATATGTTATAACACGCCGGTATTCTGTAAGAGATAGGTACTACCTCAGTTAAGCCAGTTTTTTTTTAATGTAAGCCAGGTTATTTACTTGCCTGAAGTCAACTACTAGGGCCTCATTTCCGATGACAATAACATGACTTGCTATACATGTGTATTTTATATGGAAACGGGTCGCTACCGTCCCCGGCTTCGCACGGATGCAGTTTCTCTACTATCCTTACATTAAATATGAAAGTATTATAAATATAAAAACCTTCCTCTTGAATCACTATCTATTTAAAAAAATCGCATCAAAATCCGTTGCGTAGTTTTAAAGATCTAAGCATACATAGGGACAGACAGCGGGAAGCGACTTTGTTTTATACTGTGTAGTGATAGTCATGTGATCTGCGTCATTTTCATATAAAACTTCACAGATTGGAGCAAGATACAAGCGTTGGTGTCACAGAGAAAGGGCCCCTGACTACAGAAAGGCGTCACGAAAAAAATAAGGTGAGTGGTCATCTAGGTATTCATCTTCGATGAGTAATAGCGATAAAAGATAGATGCTCTTCGACGGTCTTTGAGAAAATAAAGATGTTGTAAATAGATAAATTCAGCCACAGGAAAAATAATGTTGATTTATGATTAGCAAAATGTAGCAGAATGAAAATACTTATAGTAGCAAATATTTAACTGAGGTAATCGGTAATTTTAGCAGTGATAGCCTAGCGGTTGAACGCTCACCTTCCATTCAGGAGGGTCTGAGTTCGAACCCGGCCCGCACCCCTGACCTTTCGAATTTATGTGCGGACCGCAATTTGATTATCACTTGCGTTAATGGTCAAGGAAAACATCGTGAGGAAACCTGTACACCTTCTCAGGTGTACAGGTGTACAACGACGACTTTATGAGGCCCTCTCGGGCCTCATAAAGTCGTCGATGGTGTGTGTAGTCCACCAACCAGCACTAAGCCAGCGTGGTGGACTAAAGCCTATCCCTTCTCATTCCGAGAAGAGGCCCGTGCCCAGCAGTGGAACAGTAATGGGCTGGATTTTTATTTTTTTTATTTTAATCGGTAATTTTGGTGATTGTAGACGCATTAAAATTGAAATGACAACAGGCGGAGCCCTGAGATGGTTGCCGTAATTCGGTGAATATAGTTGTTAGAACTAAATCTAGACCGGTAGACAACCTGGATAGAATCGCTAGTAAGACCTGTGTGCAATCTGTATAATCAGTTCTTAGATCAGAAAAACCAGCAAGAGAGGGCAGCAACTATAACAGAAAGTGTAAGCACCTTTAATGCCCCAAAATTTTGGGCCACCCTGTATACTAGTAGATAAGTCTAACAATAACTTCTCTACATACTAGTGGTCGGTTGTTACACGGCCTACGTGCAATACGACATGTTTGATGTGCATCACATTAAATCGTCTTTAAACATAATCTATGTTTGATACTATAGTTAGGTATATTAAAATCAAATACGACAAGGTTGGCGCAGTGGCTAAACGATTAGCTTTCTGCGCTACGTGCCGCGGGTTCGATCCCCGCACGGTACAAATATTTGTATGATCTATAGATAGTTGTTTCGTCTGTATGTTTCTAAACTGTACTCTCGATACAGGAGATATCCAAGTGAGGGGCAATGTTTTAATAAAAAGAATTAGATGGAAGAAGACGTATTACATAGTTTGGCTTTCTTAATACCATAGCAGTATCTATAATTAAACTGATTATTTCCTAGTTCTACGCCACATTAAGTGGCCCCCTCCATGCAGTATTTACGCTTACAGGACCAGCCGATATGAACACGAACTCGTTTGAACTTCATTAATTTTTTCTGGTCTGGGTGTGTGTGCATGTGAGATATATGTTTGTATAGTGTACCCTCGATACAGGAGAAAAAATACATAAATTATGTCAACCCTTATTTAAGGTAATTATCGAGCTATTGACAAATCTACCCATAATAAACTTCGATGCAAGTTGAACGTTGAAACGTATTTGGGTCAATTACAGGGTGGAATTTTCGAAGCGTACCTGGAGGAAAAGTACCTACTCGAAATACTGAAGACAGCAAATTTTACTCAAAGGAAACATTCCTTTATTTTTATAAAGAAACAAAACTGCATTTAATGATTTTTGAAAATACGCTTGCCACACCCGGGAATCGAACCGACTAAAATCCACTTAAAACTTATTAAAGTCTACTTAGTGGACTTTCTTTTCTCATACCAGGTTCTTATTTTCTCAAAAAAGTGAAGGAAATATTCAGCCACCAAAATTGACAAAAAAAATCATTTGCTGATATTGACCCATTTGGACAAATAAACTGACTTTGCTTTCTTTGAATATGAGACTAAGCTAACATAAAAAGAATATTATACTACCCGGATTTCGTCATAATTTCCACAGAAAGATAATATAGCATATATTTCTGTTTCATTATAGTCCATTGACTACTCGGGCCGTAATTACCCACTTTACTCAATCGCCTCACATCCGTCAACGTGACTCGACTGAAGTTTTCTTTGACTCCAATATTAGCACCAGAATATAATAGCTCTTGACACTTTGCAGCTATAAATAAGTAGGGGAAAATACATCTTCTTCATTGTAACGTGCTCCGGCCCATTGCCAGCGCCCGGTGTGTTCAAAGAATTAGTCACGTACCTACCTACCTACTCATTGTCAAGTACTTCATCTGGTCCATCATCGACGATAATTGTCAAGTTTTATGCGAATCACTGTATGACCATTGAAATAATTTAACAATTAAAATGCTTGCAATTTGTCTGCATCATTTGTCATTTGTGCCTGACAAGTATTTGAAAGCGGCTTCTGAGTGCGAGGTACTGGGTTCCATGCAGAACAAAGTGAGGGGAAGGGGATGCTAATTTTTTTACGGAAATTGATAAAATCTAAGTTTGCCGTAATTAAAATGGTAATGACCAGTGATTCTGGTAATCAAAGTCGAAGTCAAAGGTCTTTATTTCAACTGGGTCTTTGCAGGCACTTTCAAAACGTCGTGATTCTAGGTGCATGGTTCCAAGTGGGTTGAGTTGGGTTTCAATAAACTTCAATATGATCGTGAGAGGCTAAACTTTGAGATACTTTGTAAATTATGTTAAAGAAGTAGGTATTTTGAAGTATATATCTTCGCGAGCGGTAGATAATTTTTTACAAGCTACAGTAGGTATTTTTACGAAAAAGTATCAGCTGTCCCGTACGTTTGCGTCGCGTAGGTATTTAAGTTTTGTATCGGACAGCTCATATTTTTTTAGCGATTACAATGTTGGTCCCATAGAAAAAGTACTTCAGTTTAATGGCCTGATCTACACCCTTAAAAATGACCACGCATTTTTAATACACTTTGTATATCTAGTGACCCAAACACCTCATACTTATGTCTTTGATCGATTGTACAAGCTGTCTGTAGGCAAAATAGCGTCACGCAAACAATTGTGCAAGTGTGAACTTGCGCAAAGAAATATAGGGAAATATAGAAATATATATAATCTGTGTGGGGGCCATAAGATGTACATATATCTATAATATACATGTATCTATAATAGCTAATTTAAAAGTAACATCATGTCAATTATATACTTGGTGGTGCTCCAAATATTTAATGAGTGTTATCATTATTGTTCGTGTAATCTTTTAACCAGTAGTTAAAATGTCTGTGTCAATTATATATTTTATTACTCGAGGACTGTTTTAAGCTGATTTTGTGTCGTACACTCAGTGGCCATGACGGATTTATTGTTAGCCACCCAATTTATAAATCTCAGCTGTAACTTTTGCTGAGAAAATGATGTGATTTACCAGATGCGCATTTCATTGTTGCATCAGCGAATGATTACATCTGCTTTATAGGAATTTGCATGCTTCGTGCTGAGCGTTGAGATGCGTTGAGATCAGGTCCAACCTTTCTTATTGTACTCATCATTATTTTACTATGGGACCAAAAGTGAAATCGCGAAAAATATCAGCTGTCCCATACATTTTGTCAAGCAATATTTAATAAATTTTATGCAAAAATAAAATAATTGTCGCCTGTTTACGGAAGAAAGGGTTAAGTTAAAGGGCTATTTCAGTGGCGTGCACTCATTATAGACAAAAAGACACTACCTACCTTAATAAATTAAGTATTAGGTAATACAGACATAAGACATATATAGACATATATATACAGGTATATGTCTGTAATATCAGTTAATTTAAGTCTTAGGGTGAGGTGGCCAATCACCAACATAATTTAACTTGACAATAACAACTAAAAGTTGGTTTTGCCTATACAGTAAGAAATGTTTGTGCATGCCACTGGGTTATTTCCTTACTGTATTCTTGTTTATGTCCTTTTTAAAGGACACCAGCACTCAGGAGGAATTATTCTTCTCATACTTCTCTTCCCTCTGCAACTATTCAAGAGAGAGACTTACTGTACACTCTCATGTCATCGCTTTAAAACAGCGTATCGATGATGTACCCAATGTCGCGTTCTCGCCCTAAATATGAAGTGGGTCACATTCGCGAGTCGTTATTACGAGAAATGGGGTCGACACAGGTATACCTACACTACATGCAGTACTGAAGCTAAATACAGACGTTGAAGGTAGAGTTTAGTAATTGTTGTGAAGGAAAGAAAGAAAGAAATATTTTTTTTGTTCCGTACGGGATAATTACGGCATAACATTTACAATAAACGAATTACAATAAGAAAAATAGGTATATTTCTAATAAAAAAATTGCCGTTGAGCATGCCGTACCGAAAAGGTTATCAACTCAGCATATGCTGGATGGGACACCCAGCGCTGGGTTTCAGTTGGCAGTTTGGCACCCATGCAGTGACACACGGACGTAGGTAAGAAAACGATAGTAAAGATAATATATAATATTGTTGAATAGTAGATACCTATAAAATTGTATTATAAATATTGTTAATTATGGAAAATAAATATGAATATTCTAATGAATTACTGAGATAAATAATAAATAGGAAAGCTAAAAATGTTTTTTTTTAATTGCCCATTTTTCTCCTTTATCACGTTAGTTTACAAACATACATCTTGCATGGAGGTACACCCAGCGCCGGTTTAAATAAACAAAAAAAAAAAAAAAAAACTTTATTGGCAAAATACAAGAACAACCTTAAAATACAAATCCCAACAATATGAGATTTGGCAGTGAGTACAATCAGAGTACCGATTGTATAAGAAATAAGTTACAAATACCAGTAGGCTTTAGTCATATAAATATTTTTCCATGTGGGAATCGAACCCGCAAACGTTGAGAAAGCCACTACGCCAGTCATGGCGCAAAACATATTTTAGAGGTATTTTAATGCAGTTGTTGCAATGACCACACAATAGTGGGCTTAGAATAGATATTTTCTCAAAAGCATCGTGGAAAGGGTGTGGAGGAACGAGGTTTGGTTTTCCTCTCGACGGGCCCCCCCTGATGGTAAGCGGTTACCGTAGCCTATGGACGCTTGCAACACCAGGGGCAGCAGTCGCGTGTTGCCAACCCTGAAAAATCTTTTCACTTCCTTTTTTAAAGAACCCTATGCTGTAGTCTCTTGGTTAAGTATTTTCACTTCGAGTTTTGGAATTAATACCTTCTTTAATATTGTGTTATAAATAAATAAATATTTCGGATCAGTAACCCTCGGAGATTATTTACAGTATGAAAAGAGTATGAAGGCGTAAAAATGATACAAAGGCTGGCCGTGTCTCAATCCTAAACTGGCAGAAAAAAACTAAATCTTCTGTCAAATTACTCTTCATAAATGTCACGTCTAAATTCGGTGAACAAAGTATAAAAAACTCAAAAAAATATTAAAAAAACCCTCAAAAAAATATCATTCGAACCATGTGGAACTAACAAGAAATATCTACTATGATAAGTGTCAGAGGGTTGTTATTGGTGATGTTGAGAAGCGCTTTCATAGTCGCTTTCCTTAGCATTCCTAACCCTATCGTCGCTTTCACCGGTCTCAAGAACTGGTCCAGGAAAGCGATCTACCATAAAATCGACCTCTGCACACAAGCTTGTTACAGTCAGATAATCCCTGGCCTCTACCTGAGCAATGCAAGGGCAGCCGCGGACAAAACTGTGCTTAGGCGCCTTAACATCACCCATGTGCTCACCATTGAGGCTCATCGGTTACCGAAATCTACTTTCTCTGATACCAATATTAGCACGCTCTTCATTAGGGCCTACGACACTCCTCAAACCCATCTCCTGCCCTACTTCCCAATGGCCAACGCTTTCATCGATGAAGGATTGCAAAAAGGGAATGTGCTCGTCCACTGCCATTTCGGAGTATCCAGGTCCGCCACTCTGGTCATCGCGTATATCATGGAAAAGTATAAATTGACGTTTGAGCAAGCATTTGTGTACGTGAGACAGAGAAGGCGGTTCATTAACCCTAATGCGGGCTTCGTCAACCAATTGCGGGAGTACCAAAGATTGAATTACGATGTCAATGGATTTTATAGGTTCGAAGCGTATATGAACGTTAACGCTCGGAAGCATAAATACAAAATAGCTTCTCTTGCGGCCGTCGTGGTGGGAATACTCGTGCCTCTTGCTGTCCTAGTGGGGTGATTCACGTGGTAAGTCAATATTGAAATCAAGTGCAAGTTTTTTTGTAGAATCAGAATAAAGTTATATATTCAGCCGCGAAGTTTTTTTTATTCCATAATGTTTTCATTCGGAGTGCCTATATTTTTAAATTAATGGAGAGTTATGAAAAACATGCTTGTAATTTTGAAGCAAATGGTTACATGTATCGCCTCATAAAGTATGTGAATTTATTGCGAAAATTTTACAAAGATTACCATAGACTAGTTGGATAAAGTGAGATTCACCTGTTGGTATGCGGCGGCTTTTGTACCAAAAATTATTTTAAATAAATATCTATACCATAATACAGGGTGAACTAACAAATACAGCTATTTATCATATCATATCATATCGATATAAGCCACAGAAACATGTTTCAGTTTTGTAAAATGGATAATTCTTTCAGCGTTGCGTACAAGACTGAAGATATTTTCGGTTCCATCTGTTACTAAACATGATAACCATAAATTAGAGAAATCACGTGCCCGACGTCAACTCACGCGCACGCCCAGGAAGTGCATTTTTAATTTTATAATTTATCAATTGAGCATGAAATCACAAATACTGTATTATAATAAATAAAATTTTAACAACTCGGATATCGCCTTGGTAATTGGCGAAACCATTTTATTTTTTATATTTCCGTCTCCAGTTGGATATGATTGCGCAAGAGTTTATGAATTTGCGGTTTTACGTAAGCGCCATTTTGTATGTTCGGCATAGTGTACAATAATTTCTTGTAGTTAATACCTAGTGCCAAGCGAGTAGACTGCTCTATAATTTAATTCTTGTATTTATCGTTCATTAGACTTCATCTTTTGCAGCTTTTAATGACAACAGTAGATTTAAAATAGTCTTGTTTCTTTAGTAAGAAACTTTTTGAATATTTCTTGAGAATGTTTTGCGGTCCACGTCATCGTTGCTGTTTCTGTTCGATTGTCTCAATATTTATAAAAGTGTCCGTTTATGATCTTGAAGTTTACTTCAACATGCATATTATCAAACGCTAAAAGCGTTTGAAATATCAGGAAATCTTCATCTGTTTAGCCTTTTTCAAAATATCAACATATTTAAGAAAAGGCACAGATGCGGCTGGATACTGAATAGGTACCAGTGTTTTTAACCCCCGACAAAAAAGAGGGGTGTTATAAGTTTGTAGTGATAATTAAAAAAATTGCATTGAATATGGTCTATCCGTTTTGGAGCTACGATGCCACAGACAGATACACGGATACACTTACCACTAGTATATTATGTTTATGGGACAAACTTATAACACACCTTTTTTTTGTCGGGGGTTAAAAACAGACAGATTTAAACGCATTTTCTGATTTTAGTACGATATTAGTATGGATATTAAACTAAGGTCACATCAATACCTATTATTCCTTCTCAAGTGGGTGTCAAGTGAAGTAGGGTGAACATCGATATTCACCTGACCTGATGACGTCACATCATCAATGCGTTTGCCAACTATGTTGATAATGACGCATATTACCAACATTGTTGCACTACCAATCAGCGAGTCGACTGCGCAACAAAATGGTAATGAACATCAGACTCTGGTAATAAATTTCAATACGATCGTGAGAGACTAAACTTCGTAAACTTGTAAAAAAATTACCGATCATGAAGATGGGAGTCCCAACTTTTACGCGGTATTCCCTCTGAACATTTGCCCAGTGATTGTAGTATAGCAAACAAGTCAGTTACAATTTTGATGCATCAAGAGAATTTTTTTATACCACAAAGATCTCAAAAAAAACCGACTTCATAAAACTAAATAATAAGTATAAAATAATTTTCTTAAAAACCTAAAGAAGTTATTCTGAAGTCGGTGGCACTGCCAAACTCAAACGCATTGAAGAATTAAAGGCCCCGACTTCAGAAGCAGTTAAGCTTTTTTACCAAGAAAATTATTTTATAATTTTGAGTTAATTGAAGTCGGTTTTTACTTTGTTTAAAAGTTTATTTAATTTTTCTATATTGAGTGGCATACATCCGATCATCACAGCAATCCTGAGTGATTTGCTGTTATCCATTGACGCGTCCATAGTCTATCGCCGAAGGTCTTCATCAGATCTTTTCCAAATTAAATGAGACCACCTGGAGAGTATACAATATCAAACAATTTTTTTTTTCAAGATCGGTCCGAAAATAAACCAGTGGAAACACATTTTTTTTAAATATACACACAGAACAGAACCTCCTCCTTTTTGAAGTCGGTTAAAAAGCATAGGGCCCGCCCGATGGTTAGCCGGTACCTTAACCTATGGACGCTTGCAACACCAGGGGTATAATTCGCGCGTTGCCGACCCTGAAAAACCTTTTTACTTCCTTTTTGAGGAACCCCATGCCATAGTCTCTTGGGAAAACTTGGTGGGGACCTGATTCCACAACCTAAGCGTGTGTGGGAGGTCTAGTTTTCTTTCCGTTGAGAAATTACGGTTTAATTCTGAACCAAAGCAACAGCTACGCTACAGCTGGCTATTATAGAAGTAGCTACATTCTTTTATAAATTCTTCAGTTTCAATAAACAAATCCAGCTGATACAAACATGAAAAAAGTGATATAATTGTAATTCTATAAGTAAAAACAGTAAAGCAGTTGAGATTCGAAAGCTTAGATATTCTTCTCTTTTGTAATATCCAACTGTCTATGAAAGACAAGGTTCGAGCTATTTATTATTCAGATGCTATGTAACTCCGTCCGTTATCAAATTGCAAAAATATAGATATATATTATATCGATAGCAGTTTATCGCCGCTTTGCAAAGAAAAGTAAGTTCAAAAACTAAACCCCAACTACTGAAAAAGTATGAAACAGGAAAATATTATTAAATATTCAGTGATGTTCAGATTATAGCCGTGGTCGTATTCCACCTAAACCCTACCCTGACAAAACAATACATTCTAACAGTAGTAAGCGATCATAAGCTTTAGGGCAAAGTGGTATACCACCACGACTATCCTCTGAATATCATTGAATATGTATTAATAGTTTCTTGTTTCATACTTTTTCAATAGTCTGGTTTTAGGTTTTTAACTTACTTTTTTAAGTAAATAAATGTAATCTTATCTAAGACAGAATTGATAGTCAGTCCCTACAGAAAATTGTAGTCACAACGAAATTCTGAGAGATCGCAGCTCCGCCATACACCGGCTGCTGTGACAGATTAGCTTCAATCTTCAGCACATCAAAGCTTATCCTTCATAAATTACACCACATTTTAATAAAAACAATGGATATTCGCACGAACACGACCGTCATTCTAAAAGTCTAGAATAGAGGGACGAAAATAGCCCCGTACTAGTTTACATTCCATATAGTTACGTCATACGGGCGCGAGTTAAAATAGACAATATTATTTTGGAATACGTTGCCAGCAGACGTATCAATAAAATGGGTCTATGTATTGGTTAAGCCGGGTTGAGCTGGGTTCTGATATTGTCAGGACTATACATCATCTTTGGAGCCTATTCTTGTTGGTGTCAGCTTCCAGACCAACTATTAATCTGGCAATCTTATTCAGAGGAAAATTATAACTAACCATTTTTATTTTTTATTCACATTGAATTACATTGTAATCGCAGCTCTTACCGCAACATTGTATTTATAAAGATTTTAATCTATTACTTTAAATGAGTTTCCATGGAGTTTCTTGCCGGTTCTTCTCCATAGGACCTACTATATGGAACCGCGCACCTAGATTCTTGAAATTTCATAAATGCCTGTATCTGGTTTACATGAAATATAGATATATTCTATTCTCTCTTTAGAATTTTTAAGTTATGGAGTGTATAGTCAATGCGGACAGTTTCAGATTTTTTAAATTGCTGCCGTTTTTCTGGGACAGCTTTTGTTGGCCCGACTATAATGGCTAGGAAAATGGATGGGAGGGATGTTGAAAGGCACTGCAATAAACTATGCTATGACTTACCTCAGAGGCGTTCTTCGTTCGCGTTCAACAGCCTCGGCAGTGCTGCTTCTCTGCTTTCTCTTGATTACACACTAAAGATCACTAGGTACGTACTAAAATTTCTATAATAGATAGGTACTACGGAGTCTGTAAGCGGTACGGTAGAAACACATAACTGACGTGGAGGGATGATGATCAGAGGTGACCATCCAAGTCCAACGAAGACGAGAGTAAGTTACAAATAATGTGGAAAGCGGGAAGTGGTAGGAACATGCAGTAGGCACGGAATCCAGGGAGTGGAAGTCAGGCAGTTCACAACCACGACCGGTGATTTTTACACTTAACAAGAGGAAAAAGTGGATCGTTCGAGACGCGAACAAAGTTAAGATGCAGCAGAAAAAATACAAGGATGGATAAATAAAAATATATAGAAAATTGAGGGTTACTTAAAAAAAACTGCTACTTCCCCATTGACTTACAATATCAGATATTATAATGAGGCTGTAGCGACATCTATCGCCACATAGAATAACTACTTATCAAGCAGCAAGGTAGCGCGTAAATATAAATTCGAACAATCAGATTACGAGGCCTGCATCACGTAAGGAGTTTTCCTTACGCGATGCACAGCAGGCCTTCACGATAATTGTTTGATTATCGTGTCCAACACATAATATATAACTGTCCGACATCGACCGTTGGGCTTCAACCCTCCAGGCAATATCACCTCGCCTGGTTGGAGGATTCTCTCTTTTCAATGGAGGAACAGCATACCTCATTTCTCCACAAGGCTATCAGCGCAAAAGTGGTTTCCATGTAAACTACATTGTAGAAGAAACATTGTGGCTTACACCACTTTTGCGCTCATAGCATCATTCCGCATTCTTAACCTTATAGCGGAGGAGTTAGACCTGTTCTGTTGTGTTCTGAGGGAATTCACAATTATGGCCCTTTTTATAATAATTATGTTACAAAAAAGATGTATATTAATTTAGTTATGTTTTTGTTATCTACAATATCGCATTTCGTGTATACCTGTAATGATAGTTGTTAGTTTTGGTTGAAATAAATAAATCATTTAAGTCAATGTACTTCCCACTATCATGGTTAAGAAGCCTTTGCATGTTGCTTTCGAAGTGGTAACATTAGACCTGTCCCTTTAAAGCGCAGATGTATGATTTTAGTGGCATTTAAATGTGTTATTAAGCCTTTAATTATTGCAGATAAGTTTTTTTAAATTATACATTAGAACGTGTACACCTCTATTCTATAAGTGAATATTTAACTATTGTAGTAAAGTACTTCATGAAATAAAATATCATACATATTTTAAAAAAAAACTAAATCTAAATTCGTTTAGGTACGCCCGCCATCCAAACGCAGAATTACTAACTCTAAGCGGGCAGCAGTCGTTCAAAATCAATTCGTTACTTAATTCTCATTTTAATTACGATTTAATTTAAATTCGACTATGATTTAATTTAATGTGGTTTTATTTATTAGCTTATTTTATTATTTAGACATTTAATTTAGGTAATTTATTTAAGTTTTATCTTTAAAAACGTGTTCGATTTTTTTGTTGTATAGGTTTAATATGAAATAAGATTTTGTTTGCTAAATGTTTCACCGAAACAGATCGCGACTGTACCAGTGACTTTGTTAACTGACGTTAATCGGCCGGGGCTGGCATACTGGCAGGTTGGATAATCCCAACATCTATCGGTCACCGCAGCCATTAATTACTAGACACCCATCTATTTTCCAACCACTAGTTTAATGTTAAGCTTGAACTTTAAACTTCTAAAGTGGGATAGTATTCATGACATCTAAAAGCATTTCGTGTTGACGTATTTAGTTGATATTCAATCGCTTGTTCTCGTATTTCACTCGGTAATCTGTGCCAACATGCTTTGGTTGGCTCATATATTATTATTCAGTATTTTCAGATCATGAAAAAGTAGGTACATCTGTAGAAAAAGTCTATTATGCGGCTACTTCATTTGGGTGTTTCGAGGCAATTTTTGACCAGATAGGCTGTAACATATTGTATTACCATGGAAGATGGCGGTTGAGTAACAGGCATCAAGCAGAGTACTCGTAAGTATCTGTTAAACATTATAATAAATAAATGTGTTTATTTGAACAAGTAAGTATTTTATGTTGAATGTTTTTCTTTGAACAATGAGTATTTTATGTAGGACTGATCTGTGACTCTGGAACACTTATCGTGGATGGATGCAATAGTCCTTACTGTGGCATGCATCCACCCACACAGCCCTATCAGATGGCCTGACCAAATCCGAAAATCTCTGGACACCAAACTCCACGAGGCATTTCACGTCGCCAAAGTCACGTTTATGATCCGTCATGGAGTAATATCTAGACATCATACTTATCCAACCTAATTTCTAAATTAGAGTCCGTCATAGTCCGACGCTGGTCAGATAATTTTCTGAATCCTTGAAATCAAATCAACCATCGATGATAAGCGAAACCAACAATGATAGCATCGGAAAAAATTTGGGATAATCATAGACGCAGGAAATGGTAAAAAATCTATAAGCAAAATAACAAAAGACAAGTTATTAAATAAATAAATCATTATATACTTTCATAATAAGAAAATTTTATTTAATAGTTTCATTAAAATATCGTCACAGATGTCCAGGTTGTTCATTTACAAACATTAAAAACAAATAATTTATTAGACATACCTACACGGTTCTCATCTACAAGTACAACCATCTTGTGCGTTGATTGCATTTAAATAAAAATTAACAATACTTAAAAACTAGTAATCTCATAAAATAAAAGTAAGAGATTCGATGTTATCAAAACAAAGATTCGTATTGCTTTAAGTAAACTATAAAATAAAACTAATTACAATGCACCTAATGTTACAGTAAAGTTAAAATTCAACAACTCTGTAAAAATTCTAGAAAAGGCGTCTATTTTGTACAAATTTATTTTTTTATTCTATCTAATAATCTCAAAGATCACTTATTGTACAGAGATCTTTTTTAAGGTCTGGCCTGGTGTACAACTTTAGATAACGCTTGATCCATCACTACATAGTATAAAACAAAGTCGCTTCCCGCTGTCTGTCTGTCCCTATGTATGCTTAGATCTTTAAAACTACGCAACGGATTTTGATGCGGTTTTTTTAATAGATAGAGTGATTCAAGAGGAAGCTTTATATGTATAAAACTTTCATATTTAATGTAAGGATAATAGAGAAATTGCACCCGGGCGTAGCCGGGGTCGGGTCGCTAGTTGCTTATAAGAAAACCAGAAGCAACCGTTTTTTTTTTACATGAAATAGCGGTTGTACTCTTGCCTTCCATGCAGGTTTTAGTTCAAACCGGGCCTGCACCTCTGAATTTTCGAAGTTATGTGCGGATCAGAATTTAATTATCACTTGCGTTAACGGTGAAGAGAAACATCGTAACACCTGCACATCTGAGACGGCCTCATAAAGTTCTCGTTGGTGTGTGAAGTCCGCCAACCGGCACTAGGCCAGCGTGGTGGACTAAGGCCTAATCCTTCTGATTCTGAGAAGAGGCCCGGGCCCAACAGTGGGACAGTAATGGGCTGGATTTATTTATTTATTTACATGAAATCAATATCTTTCTCAATGTAACCGGTAACCGCTTACAAACAGGCAGGCGCCTGCCATTTGCATGTTTGCCATCATATTTAACATAACCCTTATTGAGAAATCTAAAGATGCGAATATTTGCAGTATTAGCAGTCAATCTTAAAGTCTATTAGCATAATAAAATGAATATTCAAAATACGTACACAAAGCCTTAGGTTATGTTCTTGTATCATACGCCAGGCCATGTATCCTAATTACTACAGATCCCAAACTATATGATTTCATGAATATTAACAATTCTAGAAATAATTCCTCGATAAGGCACTTAAATCCTTGTAAAGTTATGTACAATGTAACTTATGTACATTTTGAAGGCACTTCGGATAAACCTATACATAAACAAATATATGTAAATGCTTTATATAATAAAAATATACTACTAAACTATTTGGAAGACTTTATCTAACGGATATGTACAATCTTGCCTACAAAACATTGTCTTTTTAAGCAAAACTATTTATTACTAATGTACTTTAAAGTATGTCAATATCTGCTTCACCATTTTTAACAAATATCTTAGTAATAAATGTTAAAAATTAAATTACAGTTTCATTATACTGAAATGTCTTCAACAAACTGACTTTTAATATAGTAACATTAGGTAAGTCCCAGACTATTCACTTGATTAAAATCACGTATTCTGTTTATAACTTGCCAAAAGCGAAACAGACCTTAAAATTTATAAATATAAAATTAATCAGTCTCGGTATGAGAAAAGTTCTTTAACAACCTTTAGTTACAAGTGCACCATTAACAGACCTTATAGTTAGTTATTAAATATAGTTATACAGCTGCCCAAATTATTACAAAATTCCTAAAATATAAATGTTCATAATTCGCGAAACGACTCTGTATTGACTAAATTTTTAGTGACCACACTGTGTATTGTTCTATGGAACTTTACAAAACATCAAAATTGGACTACTGTATCATCTGGAGGTATTGGTTTTCTTCATAAAACGAAGACAGGGAGGTTTGCAGATCATTCACGACCATGTTGTCGCCACCCTGCAAGGGATGGGTGCTACTTGACACCATTTCTGAACTCTTCCAATTCTCACAACTTTCAACATATTCTAACGTTCTTTGATAAGTTTCCTGTCGCATAGTGCTACTATTATTACTATTGTTTTGATTCTTCTTTCTTCCATTGGTTGCTTCTATTTGAGACTGAGAAATATCCCAGACTTGAACCTCACTGGTTGGATTATTCTGACTTCTCAAACTGTTCATACTGCAGTCAGTTTGTTGTTCACTCTTCACCTGGTTCGGATTTATCAACACTCTTGTCCCGTTCATTGGTTTTTGACTACCAGTTGACATGTTGACGGAATTCTGCGCTGACTTCTGCATGTTGTGTTTGTTGAACTGGTTTCCTGGGTAGTCCCACTGGTTGTATGGCCTTTGATGATTGTAGTATTGGTTGTTGTTCAACATTGTTTGGTTGTACTGATGGTTGTTCTTCGGTGGAGGTGGGCCCATTACATTAGCAGCGTTTACAACCGAATTGTATGGCGGAGGTTGCGGGTATTGCATGTTTTGGGTGTACTGAGGATTCTGGATCGGAGGACATTGGTTCTGCTGCTCACAGTAATTGTTCATCGTCCCTCGAGTCATGTTCCCGCTGTTATCCACACTCATCATTGATGATCTTGACATTTGGAGCGGATGCATCTGGTTGCTTTGGTTTGGATAGCTTACAGGTTGGTGGTTGTACACCACCATCGGGTTGTTATATACCATGTTCTGACTGCCCATCGGATGCATCGGCATTTGGTTCTGGTTGTATTGCTGTATCATCTGGTACTGCTGCATGTTTTGACTCCTCATCACGTTCTGGTTTTGTACAGGATAAGGCGGAGCTTGGTTATAGTTTTGATTATGATATTGGTTTATATTCATATTTGGCACTTTTGCGTTACAATTTCTGTTGTTCATGTAATTTGGATTAATTACCATTTGTGGGCCTTGATTCATGTTCATGTTCATCATTTGATTTTGATTCTGAACCTGCCCATTCATTGACATGTTTGGCATATTTTGTACCATGGGACTCGTCATACCTTGTCCCATTGGACTTTGTAGGCCTGGATGCATGGGACTTGGCATGCCATGACTATGGGGACTGGAAATATTTTGACCCATAGGACTGGTCATATTCACCATAGGACTAGCCATGTTCTGGGACATGGGACTCCCGATGTTGTTGTGTCTTGGACTCATCATCATCTGATTTGGCATTTGTGGACTCATTAGGCTCTGCATGCTTTGTGGGCTTAGGGCGTTGTGTTGAGGAGACATGACGCTCATCACACTCTGTGGGCTCATGACGTTGTAGACGCTAGGAGGACTCATCACACTCTGAGGAATGTTATGAGGACTCATCACACTCTGAGGAACGTTATGAGGACTCATCACACTTTGAGGACTCATAGCACTGTGAGGAAGACTCTGCGGACTGAGCATACTATGCGCTAAGTTCTGAGGACTTAAAACATTTTGACTCATGACTATAGTTTTAGGACTCATTGTGTTTTGTTTCTGAGGTAATTGGGTCTGTCGCATTCTGTTCGTCTGTTCAGTTTGGTTCGCTGTCATTGTTTGTAATGACTGCAAAGGATTCGTGGAAACATTGCTCGAAGGTGGTTTCGTGTACTCCTTCTCGCATTTCTCCGTAGCTACTTCAGGTATGACTTGCTCCTGAAGTGGAGTAGCTTTATCATCGGGCGACTTAGAATTGAGTAAAGAGCCGCTGTTACCCGACATACTAACGTCTAAAGATCTTAAATCGACTGGAATATCACTTATGTTGAGATCACTTCCTATGGCACCTAAGTTTTTAAGTAGAGAATCATCACTGGTGGCTACGTCACTGATTTTTTCACTGGAATTGTTCGTGTTGGGTACATCACTGTTCGTATTGTCTTTGGTAGCACTTTCCTTGTCTTTGTTAGAGGTTTCCGGCTCAGGTTGGTTGGTGGAGTCAGTTTTAGCTGGTGTTACGGATTCCGTAGCCAATATTGATTGGTTAAGATATTGCATCATTTCATCTGGTATTACCAGCTTGTTCTCCACCATTTCTCCTTCGGCAACCTGGAATGTGAAAATAATATTTAGGCAAAACACGACTTAGTGAAGTAGTACATTGTTTTTCTTTTTAAATTCAGTCTGATCGAGTTTCCTTATATTCTATACGACAAGTAAAAAATTTGATAAAAGGACCCATAAATTTGCCTATTTGCCATTTGAAATTTGTCTATTGTACTCTATAAATTGTCCATGATTCCTTACCTGTTCCAGATTGACCTCTTGGTTGGGGTGGTGGACCTGTGCCGTGGTGATGACCACGGTATTGGTGGAATTGGAGCGGGACTCCTTGTATGTCACTGTGTCCTGGTCGTCTTCTGTCTTGAAGGGGAATGGAGCGTCACCCTGGAGAAGAGGAAATGTTAATAAACAGTTAGATTGAAGAATTGCAATTTTTTCCTACCAGTCTTCGCAAGATCTTTTGTCAAGGTTAAGAGACAGTATTTTTGAAGAACCACTACCTGCCTACTACTAGTTGCCTGTGCAACAATATAATCATACAGTGAAGAACATTGTACTATAATAATCAAGATTATAATCTATTATTTTAAAAGAGTTTCCATGGAGTTTCTTGCCGGTTCTTTTTCATAGGACCGCGCGCCTAGTCTCGAAATTTCATAAGTGTCTGTATCTGGTTTACATGTAATAAAGATCTAGTCTACTCAAGTAAATATTTCTTACCACATCATCTGTACCACAAGGATACTGCTGATACTGCGCCTGGTCGCTCAGGTTGGACTGTTCCGACAGTCTCCTCGCTTCTTCCTTCACTTGCACGTTGGGGTCAAGCTCCAGCGCCAACTCCTCAGCCCGGACTTCTGAACAGGTCACTCCTCGGAGAAGAACAGCCTAAAATAATTAAGTTTTGAGTTATTACTTATTATTTACTACTTTGAAATCGGAATTAAATTAACATGATGAATTACACTCTAATATTCATGACACACTAACTAAATATAACATTGTACTCATCATTATGAACAACTTTTATAATGGGAGCAAAACTTAAAGCGCGAAAAAAATCTGCCGTTCCATTTAGTCGAGTAATATTGAATTATTTGTTATGTACAGTATTTGTCTTATATAGTGTTAATTGTTCATAATGATGAGTACTATAAACCCTTAAATTAACCTCCTCTAATAAAGTAAGATCTATAGTTTTCTGCTGATTTGCCATTTGCAGTTTCTTGGCCATTGAACGGATACTTGAAAATACCTGACGTGGTTGAAGCTTTTAATATTCCTGTATCGGGTTGCTACCTTGGGGCTAACATATAGAAATATAGATGGACACATAAAAGTGGCAGGACATACCTGATTGCCTTGCGATGTTCTGACGGCTTGCACGGCGGCGAGCGCTGACGACGGCGCCGGCGCATAACCCACACACGACACTTGACTAGATCTGGAACAAAAGAAAAATTGTTACAATTGAACATGAAACGTTTAAAACATTGCACTCCTTATTTATGATCATAGCATATTTTTTTTAAACCAACCTGCCCCATTGGTTATAGATACTATCCTGCGGAATCTACCATCTATGCTAATATTATAAAGAGGTAAAGTTTGTTTGTATGTAGGGGCTGAAACTTTGGCAGTTTCCTAGTTATTTACATCAGGGGCATTTACTTTTCGTGCTGTGCCTAATGCCTCCACTTCAACTTTGATTTACAGAATAAGCTAGGTCATCGGGTGATCTGTTTGCTGTTAATGATAGCTGTGGAATATCTTGATTACCAATGTTTGCTTATTCATCTTAGAGTGCCTCTCCATCATTGGACGTTAGCAGTCAGCTCTTTGGAACGCCCTCTATCCTAGACAATACTGAATTTATAGTTCCTCCTTGTTTCTAACACCGGTTCATTCCTTGATTTTGCACAACCCTGGCGTTTTCCTCTTTCCAGGCCTTCTTCCCTTCACCGTGTTTGCTATCGAGTGCCAAAAATGACTAGTCAATCTCGTCCCACCATCTTTATTGTGGTTTGATCGATTCGGTTTACCGTGTCAGAGGTCCACACACATGGTATGGGATTTGTCTTACCTTCTACTACTATCAGGTGAGAGCTGGTCGTATACTGTAGTATGCTGCGACACCAGTCGCTGCGGTCCAGCTACGCCCGTGGTGGTCGCCACCGCACCCGACACTACTGACGCTTGACTGCTCTTACGAGAAATGTCTGATGACCTGTAGGAAAAATCTTTAGTAATTAAAAAAAGAGACAGATAGTGAACAATATTTTTTTCAGTAAAGAGAAGGCAAACGAAGAGTTTAATTTTTGTTTTTTATCTTTTGTGTTATACTATAACCTTTCTGAGTCGATTTTGATGAGCAAGAGAAAAGTAACAACCTCCAATTTTGTGTTAGACCCTGTTCATGCTTAATGGTTAACCCTAAAGGCCATAATTATCATGGTCTATCAACAAGATATCACGCTGAAAAACTAGTCAAGGAACCTACTTTCGCTATTACCACAGCTATTACAGTCCGCGCGCGAGCTCTGAGGAATTGGGGATTGAGGTAGCGGGCACCGTGCGTTGTGCCCAACCGTCGCTCATACCCCGTACTCTCCCAGTACCAGTATCTCGGAGTACCACTGGTGCTGGGAGAGTGCTGGGTATGAGTGACGGTCGAGCGCAACGCACATTGCCCGCTTTCTGAGCCTCCGTTTTCTCGAGGCTCGCGCGCGGACTGTAAGGTTAACTATAAAATGTTACTGATCATAATCCAGTTCATACATACCTTGCACTATATAGGCTGCTGCCTGAGGAGATTCCAGAATCTCTTCTGGTGTTAGGAACTCCCGTCTTCAACTCCACAGCCACATTGGTGCTGCCCAGCTCCGTCCGTCCTGGGACAGCTCCTGACAATAAAGTTTTAACTTTAGATATACTGTTTTTATTTTGACTAATTGTCTGAAAATTTGGAATTCGGAAAGAGATTTTAAAATCCCGGTACCAACACTATGTTTGTAACATAAATAATCCACTTATTATGTTTCCAGATCGCCGCTTATGCTGTGATTGGCATAATCCTATTAACCACCATGTCAGAACACCAGGGCTGTAGATCTTTTATCTTTGGACCATAATTGCATTTCTTTGATAATACTTACCGAGTCCAATATCAGGATGTGGAGGAGGCATGAGTCGTGCGACGGCCATCTTGTTTCCGAACCGCGGCGCGTGATGGTGCGCACGCGGCTCACCGATGGCTACCATGGCTCGGAGCATGAGAGGCAGCTGTCCAACTTCACCCACTACTTCTTGCTCCACCTGGAGAAGGAATATGGATATTTTTATTAGGTATTGTATGAGAGAGGAGAGGCACAGCAGCTTTTGAGTTGTTTGATAAGACTTAAAAGGCAGCATGAATTTCATAGTCTTTGCAGTGACATAAGCGATACAAACATTGTTGCAACAATATCAGCATCAATTCTGGTGCTGTTCAGCTTATGCAGCTTCGTAATTACTATTTTGACTTACCTCTCCATCCAATCTGAAGTAAGGAGCACCATTTTCGTCTCCAAATCCTCCGAGACCAGAGCCACCGAATTCCAACTCCCCGCCGCATTGCGCTGATAGCTGTTGGTAAATACGAATATTCTTATAATCTGGGCGTTAGTACATGAAGAGAAAGAAAAAAAAAAAACTATGTCCCTACATAGGAGATTTGATCAATTACGATACCTTACTCCTGCCTGATCAAGATACCTTATTTTTAGGCGCTATTGATTTGCCGTTTCAGCATGACCTTTCATTTAAGAATTGCATAATGAGAAGATTAGCCAGTCCGAAGGTACGTAACGGAGCTAGCCCAAGGTGCTCCGGACGTATTTAGGGTACCAACACTTTCAGAGGCTCAAGACCCAGGCACCATGTTTTAGGTACCGCAACACCTGGATCACGGTTTTTAGGAAAAAAAACAAAGACGACGGCTTGTACCCTGAATTCTTCAAACCGAAAGCGAATAGACTTCTAGGCATGCTCCATTGAAAATAGATAATAAAATACTATTTCACAAACCATTTCCCAATTTACCTGATGCGCAGCTGTATGCAGCCCATGCGGTATGGGTGACGCAGGGCTCTCGCTCTTGACGGATGCTGATGACGTGTGACCTCTCACCCCAATCGGTACTCCGCCCTCCTCGGAACGTGGCGAGGATCCGGCCCCTCCACCACCAGATTCTGCTGAGTCGTCGCCGCGACTGCAACCTGGAGAGAAGAAGAGGTGAAGAAATGGTAAACGCGGAAGAATAAGATGACTCTATTGAGACAGAAGATGGATCCTTGCACCAAGTGTTTCGGTACACTCTTAGATGTAGCAGATTCAAGATTCAAAGGATTCAGTAAGTCAAAATCCTGGGTCTAGATGATTTTCTATGAAAGCTTTAAATCGAATCACGTTGAAAACGCTATCAGGAATGGGAAGAAGGTATTTACCTTTATGTTTCTTACTGGCGTAGAACTCAGCTCCATGGACAGTCTTCACATGTTTTCGTAATGACGATGGATCCGTATATCTTTTCGTACAGCCTGGCGCTTTACAAACGTATGGTTTCTGAAGAAGACGAACACACATTTAATTCGCTACTTCTAAAAATTGCTGCATGATTTCCGCGCGCGGATGAACAAAATCAAAATGTTAAAAGCAGCTAATGCTATAGAAGCATGAATCTTGACGATCTGAAATCAGAATCTGAAGCTCTCACGCCAAACCAGTCAAAGCCAGACTCCCAATTATACCATTTTTGTCATCTACTGCTTGATATAGGACACTTTACAATCTAGAGTCGTTACGATTTCCAAATGATGACACCCTTGTTAAGCCTGGCTGCCTAAAGAACAAAATATCAAAATAAATCCATTCATAACAAACCTCGTTGCTATGCGTCCTGTTTTGATGCTTGGCTCTGTCACTTGCATTGGAGAACGCTTTCGCGCATCCTGGATACTCGCAGGTATACGGTTTCTCACCCGTGTGACTTCGGAGGTGGGTCTTCAGGTTTTCAAGTCGAGAATATGCTTTACAACAGCCTTCGAACTGTAAAAGAAAAGATTTGTCAGCAAGATTCAGAAAAGAGTTTTATTTTCCGTCTATAAAAATATATATTAAATCGTCTCAAACACCAATAGGAACGTCATTTCAAATTTCTATGAGCATGACGCAAGTAAAAACACTCCTAAAGGATACAAGTAGGAGGACATAAAACGTCATCCTCCTGAATAAGATCATGCTTACAGTACGATTCTGCTCCTTCATGACTCCTGACAAAAAATATTTGAAATTATTCCATCAAAATACTCATTAATTTATAGGAGATCGATCTACTCACAGTACACTTATGTGGCTTCTCCCCCGTATGCCTCCTCATATGGACGACAAGCATGTACTGAGCCTTGAAGGGTTTCTCATCCCTGGAGCATCCCACCCAGCGGCAGACGAAAGCCTTTTTACTGGCGTGGATATGGTCTGTGTTGATGTGCTTCACCAGGTCGTCCTGTGTAGGGAATTCGAGCTTGCAGTCCACCTGGAAGATGTCACAGAAATTAGAGTTAGATGAGAGAAAATTCTGGTCGAGAAAACTATAAAAGTAAATATTGCAGAAGTAGGGTATGAAGTAGTTCATATTTTAGAGTAGCAAGTTAGGTACAAGAAGATAACACTTAGAAGAGTAGATTGTAATAGAAGAATGATTGATGATGAAATGATTGGAAATTAGGAAAAAGAGACAGGTAATCTTTTAACTTTTTGAATGGATGAAGTTCAGACATAAGACTTATTTTTATCATAATCTTGGCTTTAGGAACTTTAAAACACAGGCAGTAGGACCAAAAACAGATTTTTCTAAATTTAGCTCATCATTGTACATAATATCAGAATTTATGAAAATATATAAAGTAGAGCCACTGTTTTTAATAGAAAATTTTACATACCCAATGACAATTAGTCTCAATGAAGTCCCCAGGTTCGTCTTTAGAGTCGAGACCATCGTGCACTGTGCTCTCTGCTGCTGCTGATAACGGTTTGTTGCTATGATGGTTATCCCGGTGGCCCATGAGGCTTTGAGGGGATTTCCGTTGGGTCATTCCTGATGCACTGTAGAGGGAGGAGAGGTTAATATGAAAAACTATTGACTTATATATTGATATTCAGTGGGATTCGACAGGGTAACAGTAACAAACAATAAAATTGATGAGAGTAACTTTCTGAAATCGGATTAGGTTTTCTTCTGATTAATATTGGTAAGATCAAAGTGTTTGACGAAGGTTACACTTTAAGAATAGTAAATATGGCCAATTTCCGCTCCCTCAATATAAGAAGGTCACAAAAGGTCAGCAAAGTCACACAAGGAGTCGTCGGGTGTCGCGATTGTTATTATTATGTTACAGCAAACATTTATCGTCAGTGATCTGCATGCCAATTGCCACCTAGATCATAAAAAAACAAATTAAATTCTTGCTCCTTCTGTCTGTACCTGTCAGCTTCCATGACACTAGTGACTTCAGGTTGCTGTGGAGGTTGTTGGAGATGCTGAGGCGGCGTACCATCCAGCGTTAATCCAGGTCTCACGTCCACTGGACCACCCATCAGGAGTTGCGTTGGAGATGATATGTGAGATCTAGTAGCAGGGTACAAAGAGTCAGTCAAAATATTCTTACTAAGGCCTAATTCTAGAGTGAGAGAAGAAATAATTAGTAAAGCGCTTGGCAATGAGTAAGATTAAGACTGAAAGCTTCTCAGTCGATTTTGAAAGCGCTTTCAAGACACATACGCATGACGTATGTATGCGTGTTCGTGAACGGATGCCGTCTCTCGGGACTGCTTGTAACTGCCATGGAATTCTTATTCATAGGAAAATCATCATTGTCTTATTCTTATTGTTTATTCACATTAAGTCACATTATTCTCGTAGCAGAGTTTCCATGGAGATTATTGCCGGTTCTTCTCCATAAGACCTGCTATTTGGAACCGAGCAACTAGTCTCGACATTTCATAAGTGCCTGAATCTGGTCTACATGAAATAAAGACATATTCTTGAATTATATTCTAAGAAAATTCGAGAAATGGTTGGAAGGGTTTCGAAGAAAAAGCTGACTAGTATTTTTAGGATGCCTGCTATTTTTATTTTATTATTTAATTTTTGTTTTATGTTTTTAAGTTTAATTTTGTAATTTTAATTTATTTATATTATGTAATTAATGATTGTAATGTTAATTTTATTTTATTTTATATCAATAATGTTACATATGATCTCAAATGGATTGAAATAAATGATTCTATTCTATTCTATTCTATTGGACAGGATGATAGCGGAAGACATGGTAATGTTTCTACTCGCAGAAACTAAGTCATTTTCCTAAGTCATTTTCTTAGAAGAAATGTCAAACGACGTAAAATAATAAAATTGTCCCAGACAGAAAAAGATTATGATGCATTGATTGCGCCAGTTTACAAAATTTACTTAAAATGTACAAACATTTAATGCTTCTAGAAGATTTATTGCTTACAATAATTAATAATCTACAAACTTAATATTGGCAAAGTACATCAAAGAAGTTAGTCATTATACCTCAGATAACAACGGCCTGCGTGAACTATGTCAGTTAGTGTCGGTCGGTAACCTTTAATCATTAATCAACCAAATCGGGCTCCGATAAATTCCAATATATTGACATCATAAAGTAATTTTCTAGCTTACTCATATTATAACTGAGAATTCCACGCATAGCAAAAAGCTTGCATAAAGTCCGTCGGCGGATTATTGACTAAAATATTGGAATAACCCGGAAAAGGTTAAAGTTCCAATAATTTGGTCATACTTATGACCAAATTAAATTTTTGGAACTTTATCCAACAAATGTGATGACTTAAAAATTGTAGTGTACGTAGTAGTATTAACAATTATCGCATAAGTTTATGAAAAATGAATACATTTTAGACGCTTTGTAGGAGTTATAGGTTCTTCAAAGTTTTTCTATTCTAATCTTTCTCCTAGTTTTCTGTAAGTAAGACATTTTTTTTGTTTTTACTGGCATCGCAGACATTAACTTAAAGCTTTGTTTCATCAAGAACTTCAAGGGTGATTCTCAGGAATTACTATGATCGTCATTCATAAACTATTTAATGTTCTCTTACCTATGTATCCCTGCAACGAGGTGCGCATGCGCCGCGTGATGCGCTGCGGCTGCCGCCGCCTGCTGGTGGGCTGGGTCCATCAGTACCCCTCCTGCTAACACCCCACTACCGCCCACCACCCCGCCCCGAGCCAGCAGCTGCTGAGCCAGGGAGGCGTGCGAGAGGGATAGAGCTGGGGATATTGCTCCTGGAAGAGAGAGAAATGGTGAAATTAGTATTATGATAGCTCGTTTCAAATAGTCGGTAATTTTTAAAGACAGTGGGGATTATTATAATTCGAAAGCCCATCTTTTTGTTAAATAACGATGACGATGATGTCTGGTGATGTATAATATGATGATACATTTCTCCTGTATCGTGCTCCAGTTTACAGATACCAATCTATCTGAAGGCCATAAAAAACATCTGTGCAGGAATCGAACCCGCTCCCAACGCAAAAAGCTAATTCCTTAGCCAGTGCGGCAATGGGGACATCATCTTTAACAATAATTATTATATCATAATTATTCCTCCTCAAAATGGGCTCATATATACAATATTGAGAAACTTTGGAAATGACAATTTAAAAACTGAAAAATAAATACCAAGACAGTGCCAATGATCTTCAAACTCACCGGCACTAAGATGTCCATAGCTGCCGGTGGAAGCTGCTGAAGGTGCTCTGACGGCCAGGCTAGCAGGAGACGCTCTGATCACCGCCGCCAGGTCGAGAGACTCTGCGGAGTACGGACTCCAGGAGACAGCTCTCTTGCGGTTGGCAGACGCCCCTATAGTCCCGCCTGATAGCCTTAGCCGAGTTGGTGAGGCTATTCTTGATCCTGAAGAGGGCAAAAAATATTTTGAGTATTGGAAAAAGTTGATGAAGAAGTTGGTTGGCAGGAAATGTTGAAACGAAAAAGATGAAAGTTTTTAGTACCTATAAATTATTTTATAATTTTTAGTTTACTTGACTTCGAATATAACAAAAAAAAAAAAATGTATTTTTTATTCCATTTTGAGTGGCATAAATAATACATATGTGATTATAGCAATCGCGAAGGATTTGCTGTTATCCACTGAAGAGTTCCACTGTCTATATCCAAAGATTTTCATAAAATCTTCAAAAAATTTAAATGGATCCACTTCGGGAAAATACTTTTTTAAACAAAAAATAATCACTAAAATTGGTTCAGAATTGGCGGAGATATCGGTGAACAAAAATACAAAAAAAAACATACAATCGAATTGAGAACCTCCTCCTTTTTTGAAGTCGGTTATAAATAGATAGGTACAGAAGGTCCATACAATGATAATAGGCGCAAGCACATATAAACGCGTACGTACGACAATCTCAACTAGTCAAACGATCGTTCGTTTTAACCTGGTTTTGTGTTTGCACCCTTTGGTTTATGGACCCGTCATAAATACGCAGCTACTAAAGCACGTTCAATTAAGCAATCAGTCATAAGGAACATACATATAAGACACACATAAGACACACATAAAATCATGAGTATGATGCCATCAAATTGTAGGACCGTCCATAAAAATTGTGAGCTCTTGAGTATAAGTTTCATGCTTTCACCTAGCCAGTGGCATATAGGCTATAATTTCGAAATGACATCATAATAATTATGTGAATTCTATTCCAATTCCCCCTACACGACGCTTCCCCAAGAAGCACTGGCGACCTTGCTCACCGTTAGGTACACAACACTGCAAAAGAGCAGAGGAGTGAGGGGCAACGTTTTTATAAAATAAATTAATAAAAAAAATTGAGCGGAAACTCCCAACTCTCTTAACAGATTTGCAAAGCAGCTTAATGGAAAATAAGGAAGAGTTTGTGAAGCCTCCGCTGTCCTAGATGATGTATAGAAAATTTTAGGTGATTACAGAACCTCTTCTTACCTTCTAAACTAAGTTGAAAGTCCTGGCTGGCGAGCGTGCTGCCAGCATGTAGCTCTGGATGTAGACTCCTTGCTGCACTTAAGTATTCTAAACCTGAAACAAAATAATAAAAAGAATAACCACCTTAATTTAAATCTAGTCAAAATCAGAAAGAAACAAAATAAAATGGAACCATAAATTATACACTAATGATTCGAATCGAAAACCTAACAATTCTAATCTATTTAGCCAACACCCGCCTCAAAAGACCAAAATCCTACATTTTAAAATTCAAATTAAACGTTATAGCCAGAACTTATCCAATTTCAATAAACATAAAATATAACGTCTTCATAGTCCGTTTTAAAGGCCACAAATTAGCCTGGCCTTAGTCACCTTATCTGTAATAAGCTGAGATTGAGTTGTCACCGTGTTGGAACCATTTTGAATATAAAGTGGCCGCTTAACGCCGTATGTGATTAATGTAGTACCGGATATCTTTTACGAGCTATTTCGCGGGAATTGATTTCATGCTGACTAAATTGGGAATGTCCTAATATGTCGCAGTTAATTGGACACCCTACATAATGTGGAGTTGGTTCCTGGACATGTAGAGGCAGTTGCAGCAGAGTATTTACATAGACAAATATTCAATGTAAAACTACTTTTTATGAGTGAATTCTATCTGAGAATGAATATGGAGGCATAAAGACTCGTTGTACCTTTTGACATTATTAATTAAATTAAGGTTCTTTTTGCAATAATTCTAAAATCGATTATTATTAAATGTGAGTGTGACAGAATGTAACTAAGCCTGTTAAAATTGAAAGAATATTTACAAAATATTAGTCATCTTAATTAAAATCTATCCTTCATAAAGGAGGCGTCGTTTATGCAACAAATTTCCATAATAATCACATCTTCAACGTACGAAAACAAACACGCGGCGGGTTTCGAGCGAAAAAAACAAACGCCCAAACCATTTGATTTGTTGATCACGCTTTGCCGGCTCCAAGGCGGGCGATTTACCCAAAAATAATAGGTTGATGCAAAAGGCGTCAGCGACCAGCAATTTTGCGGACGTACGACTGACCCAACAAGAAAATAATACCCAAATCCCACGAATATAACGTATGTGGTCCCCTTTTGACGCGCCGCTCGACTTCCAAAATTTTTATGTCTTCATCGCCATGAGAACGGCGGAAAACGACATTCGTGTCCTTTAAAACGAAAGAAAAAAATTATCATCGATCGAACTTAAGGCCAATCGACTCGGCCACGAATTCCATTACTCGGCTATGGTCACCCTAACGACATTGCGGCAACCGAGCGCAAAAACCGCATTCGAAAACTGTCTTTAGTTCTTTTTTCGTACGGACGAATATCGAATAATCGGTGCTTTCGAGCGAACTCGTTTTTATATCAAAATCGATAGGTTTCGATGCGAGTCCATTTGATATTGATGTATTAATTTTTATCAGAGTCGATTGGGCGTAAAATTAGTATTTCGAAGTTCGATAGGTATCTAGTGGTTTCGTGGTCACGTTTAGCGTTAATATATGAATGTCAATGCCTTTGTTGGGCGGCGTCTTTGGACGCGCGCGTAGTGACTTTGTAACAGCGTATACTAATGAGACTCGTTGTAAATTATGAGTTTGGTTGTTATTCGAATGTGCGGCGAGATGAAGGCGTTACGACGTGAATTTGTAATGGCGGCGTAGGTATTTTTTACGGCTTCACCATTTTGAATATTCACGGCTCAATAAAAAATAAAGGAAATCATATTTCTGTGTATAATTATAGGTTTCGGTTCGGATTCGAGTGATAGTGTGATTAGAAATCTCGGGTATTTTTACTATAACGTTAGAATAGATACTCGCTGACATTTAATTGTTTATAAATGGATTTTCTCAGCAAACTATGGACCTATAATTATTGCAATAAAAATACTCGTAAGTCAACGGATGTCGAACAAACCCAATTTCCTTTTTTTCGTAGAGAAAACCGGTACCACCCAGTGCTTCGCGTTAAAAATCACAGGAAAAAACTGCTCTCATTAAATCATCAATGTCATAAAACGATTAGTACGATCATTAGTTAAGACACTGCAAAAAATAAACGGTGTTTACTAACGATGTTTTTATGCTGTGATCAAAGGTGATGGTGGAGTGTGATCTCAGGTAGTCGGTATAAGGATTGATGCCAGTTCACAGAATAAAAAAAAATATGATAAAGATACACCCGTCATTTAATTTTTGATGGAGTTTGGGTTGATTGAAAGATCTTAAATTGTTAAAAAAAAATGAATGCATTAAGTGGATCTAAAAAGAATAGACTAATCTATATGATTAGAGGAATATTTTTGATAAGCACTTGGAAACTATGCATGTTTGTCTTAGAACCGAAGATAATGAGGTTTTTATATTATATAGGAACGGATATTTCATTAAAGCGCAAGTCTATTTTAAATTCTAATGTCTATACGAGTACATTTTCATCAATATTGCTATCAGGAAAAGTGAAAATGTTAAAATAAGCTGATATTAATGATATTATCCACCCAGCTGTAATAATATTTATCTTTGCTAGATTTTTACACTACATGACTTTTACTGGGTCATAAATTACTAAGAAGACTTATTAATCTCACATAAACTTAAAATAGATGATTGTCACTACAGAAAAACTAAAGTTTAAACAAAATTTAACTTTTATAGGCTCAGCATGACTTTAAGCGTTGATACGTCACTTAATCATCTTTCGATCAATATTTTCTTCACTTCGTAACTTCTAAACACTGTGCAAACGACTATGAAAACGTCTTAATAAACGTAAAATAAAATAAAAGTCTATAATGTGACGCGCACATCGCTTTAACAACATGAAATTATATTCTTAACAGCATAATTACAGCTTTGAGGATCTAGTACAACATGTCTCCTTCGCTCTTGTTAAACGTCAATCTACCCATCTCTTTCTAACGGACCTTTTTGATTGTGTTTCGCGAGATGATCGCTGATGATTTATTCATAAACGTTTCTCGTTTATTTTCTCATTTTTATTATAATTTTCTTGGAAGTGGTTTAGAACTGTGATTTGAAGCACTACTGGGTTTGAGTTAATTTTAAATTACTTATGTGTTGGTTAGTTAAGCTTAAAAAAGGGTTTCAAATTTAAAGACCAAGTGGGCTGCGGCATTAAATGATTTTGCTGAACCTCACCAAAGATTAACATGAGTATTTTTTTTATATATAGGTCAAGTTTGTTATCGTACCTTTCTACGCGAAATATTTTACTGTATGAAAAATTTATTTATTTATTCGTATAAAAGTACACATAACACAAACATTCTAAAGATGCAAACATAAACTCTTTCGGGTTTTACCGTGCATCAGTGTCATCGACCATATAATATATAAAGGAAAACACAAAGTGAGATATTGTATAAAAGTAGGTAATTAATAGTACAGTGAGGGTAGATACCAAACAATAACCGTTTGTATGCGAATATCAGTGACTATCTCATCACCATTTCCTTATTTAAAGTCTTTTTCGTAAAGTGGTCCTTAAGTACGAATTTTAGTATCTCTCCATCCATCAGTGATTTAACATGTATCACTGTTACATTATATTTTTGACACTAAATTCATCAACAATAATTATCTTGTCTTTCAGTCAACATATTGTGATGATCTCAACAAAACTTTTTTTAACATTCCGATAATTGAGCTTCAACTTCACAACCGCACTAATTAAGCTTAAAACCATAATTGGGCGTCACAATATTGACATAAAATTATTTTAGAAGACTGCCAACATATGTTGATACTTTTTAATCTCCACAATGTTGAAGATGACGGACCACATTGTGCTGGTTGTTTTTAAGTTATAAGAAGGAGAGAAATAGAGTATAAGAAACTTAAAACCGTCAAGCTGTGCACATATGCGTGTACTTCCGGTTTTGTTTCACTTAATTACTTCTAACTATTTCTAAGGGTCATATTTTAATTGCTGTTTCACCAGAATAGAATGGAGTAATTATGTTCGAGTAGGTATGTTTTTAGATTTCAATTGTAGGTATATATTATTATTGTTTTACGATATTTTACTTCTGATTTCATTTCTTAATTTCTTTCAAGTGTTAGTCATGTAAAAAAAAAGAATTATATAATTATTTAAATAAGTTGAATATTAATTGCAACTCATGCGCAGCTATAAAATTAATGATTGGATTTAATTTTAACATCGGATAACCAGCAAGTTGTTAAAGTGCTAAATTTAACACTAAATGATCCTCTTTATTTTTTAAATTATATTTTATTCATCACATTCATCAGCAAATAGATAATAAATAAACAAGCAAAAGATATCCAACCAGTTTATAGAGGTATAGTTAATTGTTCAGATAATTATTGATGAGATTTTGTTATGAAAAAAATAAAGCTGATAAAATAATAAAGGTAAAATTGAGTAATAAATATTATAAAAATCCAAAAACGCCGAATGTTTAAATTGAGACGTAAATGAAATTGTTTATAATTATTCAATAACTATATACAGTTTTTATTTATTTGTATAAATAAATCACATTTGGGTACCAACCAGGGTCGTAAATAAGCTTACAAAATGTCACCGACGATTTATTCGCTGGTTGCTAATGAGAGAAAAGGATATGCGTTCGAATCCAGATTCGTTAAAACATTGGTCCTTTTTTACGCGAAAGGTAAGTGCTGTTTCATAAGTATGTTGAGTGTATTTTATATTTACCCTTACTCCCAGTGTTAAGCAAATGCCTCTCCTGCCTTCCACTGGTGTCTGTTTTTGGTGATTATGATTAAATTAACTTCTTATTAATGTATTTTATTTAAATAAGTAGTAAGTAGTAAATAAAGCAGTGATAGCCTAGCGGTTGAAAGCTTGTCTTCCATGCAGGAGGGTCTGAGTTCAAACCCAGCCTGCTCCTTTTCGGATTCATGTGCGGATTAGAATTTATCACTTACGATAACAGTGAATGAAAAACATCGTGAGGAAAGCTGCACATCTGAGAAGGCCTCATAAAGTTCTCGATGGTGTGTGTTGTTCGCCATCCCGCACTAGGCCAGCGTGGTGGACTAAGGTAACCCTTCTCATTCTGAGAAGAGGCCCATGCCCAGCAGTGGGACAGTACCTAATGGACTGGATTTATTTTTTAAGTAGTATTTTAAGTAAATTCGATATGTATATAAGGGTTATGAAGATGACTTCGTTAAAATTATTATAAAATTCTTGAAGTCATAATATACATAAACTATGATTGTATGGTGATCAGCCGAAGGCCAAACTTAGCAGTGGCTGATGAAGGAATGATGATTGAAGTGGGAGCATCTTTCATCAACACAATAGGTAACCTCTATCCCGAACACAGTATATTAACGTAATAATAATATGAGCTACAGTGAGTAAATAATATTCCTGACTTTATCATTAGAATAGAATAGATCTTTATTTCATGTAAACCAGATACAGGCACTTATGAAATGTCGAGACTCTAGGTATACGGTTCCAAATAGTAGATCCTATGGAGAAGAACCGGCAAGAAACTCCATGGAAACTCTTTTCAAATAAAAAATAGATCTTAACAATCTTTATCAGTACAATGTTGTGGTAAGATCTGCGAGAATAATGCAATTCAATGCGAATACAAATAAAACTAGGATCATTACTCAAAATAACCGTTGAAAATGTTTCAAGTGAAATCCAAACAAAACAAACCCCGAAAAACTTCAAAGCAGATGTTTGCCAATACAATCTCACATTTCACCGACACTCATCACCACATGGTGAAAAATTCGCGTTTGAGGACAAAAACACGTGTTAACTTGTTAATTAACTTTCTTGGAACTGAACCGAACGGATTTTGAAACACTGTGCTGTATGATTTATGTTTCCTACGCACTGTCGTGTTGACACGGCATTAGAAGATTTTGGCTATTAATTATAACTTGAGACAGGTTTACTGGATTAATTAATCAATATGTTGACACGACATTGGTATTACATTTTGGTTATAGATAATTTCGAATGCTTATTGAAATAGACTATTTATAGTTGCGTGATTAGAGGAAATGCTTAACTTATTTTGAATGATTTTTATACCAATAGTAAATTATTGTTTGAACCAAAACAATTTAATTTTAAAATAAATTTATGAAGGTTGTACAGTCAGCATCAAAAGTCAAGTTAAGTCGAATTTTAAAATTGTTTAACTATGCATTAAAGTTAATGTAACACATGATTTACCAGTTTTTACATCCCACTGTTCACTTGCGCTCCAGTCATTCAACGAAATTTGTATTCAGTATATTCATACTGCTAGGTTGTTACAACAGCACACCCCACATTTTTACTCCACATATTACAAATTTTTAAACCGCATCTTCTCTTGTCTTTGTTTATAGGATAGATTAGAAGTTAGAACTCCTGGATGACAAGAGCTTACTTAGCATCTAAGTTATCTCTTCAATCACGTATACGATTGAACTAGTATCAACCAATAATGACCAATAATTATTGGTCTGAGGTATCAACCGCTAGAACCAAAGTTCAATCTTTCATGGCTTGATTTTATCCCAAATGTCTTTAGACGTTTTCCTTTTTACACCAAACACAGGCAAACCAACGAAACAATCTTGTAGCTATGAAGTTTGTTGACCTGCATCTGATTCACACAGATAGTTATTAATAGGTATATTATTAAAATAAGCAAATGATAGCATCACAAAGCTATTAATTATATATTAGGTATGCTTATTAGGATTCATGAATTAAGCCAAACGCTTAATTAAAAGCAAACAATCAGAATATTAAAAAGATTTTTAAAATGTTAGGGATTTTATTGCATTATTAATTCTATTAACTTTTTAGTGTAAATATTATACCTGAAATTAATAATCATGAAATATTGAAACGACCCTTTTAAGAGTAACTACGACTCAATCGTTTTACACGAAGTTTTTGAACTCTTGACCACGCTGAGTCAAAAGTCAACCAAAAATAAATTCATACGATGCGCATTTAGCTACGCGGAACTTAGCAACGGTTTAGAATACTTAATTAAAGACGAAAAAGAAAAAGTCATATCAATACAATTCCCTTCGTGTCCAGTATAATAATGCTTTCAGGGTGCTGATGGGGCTGCCTCGCTTCTGTAGTGCATCAGGGATGTTCGCAGAAATGCGAGTTGATTGCTTCTTTGCAATAATGCGGAAGAGATGTGCATCTTTGGTGCGCAGGGTGCGAGTTGGCTCCAACAGCATCCTGGGTATGATTGCTGGTAGGCTAGACTGCCGGCTTATGAATCACTGCTCCAGAATTTCTGCTGGAGTTCTGAAGCAGTGATTGTTTTTGTAAACTTGGTTATTAAGAAATTGTAAATTGTCTACTAACATAGTATAAGTAAAATATAATATAATATAATATAATATTCCACAACTATCACACAACGCCATCTAGTCCCAAGCTAAGCAGAGCTTGTGTTATGGGTACTAGACAACTGATAAACATACTTATATATTTCTAGATACATACATATTATAGATAAATTACACCAAAATGTTGTTACTAACCTTTATGAGTCATAGTAACTCGAAAATAAAAAATAATATAAATACAGCCGTTTATAGACATCATCTCCAGATCCTAATAAATATAAAAATAACATCTACATATTCAATTATTCTTCATCAGCGCGTATTAATCATAATGAAAACATTTTAGCAATCAGCTTCGCCAATTACTTGGACAGGAGGTATTAGACTAAAGCGCCGAGCAATTATTCTTATCGAGACATGATTAAAAACTCCGTTGAGTATTTTAGTAACAATAATATGTGTGGCGTGGGTGGGGCGTACGGCGCAGGTGACGAGAGTAAGCGATGGTGAGAGCGATAAACCTTTAGATCTTGAAATATTGCTGCGTAAGAGCAGTGTTGGTAAAAGATTGTTTTAAGCAAATACAGGTGTTTTTTTCTTATTTTTGTTCCAACTTGCGATCGGTCTGTCGACCATAAGCGGATATTTTGATAGGAGGAGTTAATTTCTAAGGCACACCCAACCAATGTGGAGTTGCCTTCATTTTATTGTCTATATGTATATGTGGTCCTGTGGATGTGCAGACAGTGAGTCCCAGGTATGTTGTCGTTTGAGTCGCCGTTTAGGCAATGGATCAGTCAAGACTAATGCAAGCTTGTTTTCGTGGGTTGCAATTCTTTCTCTGTAGGACTTGATCATGTGCTCGACGTACAGGAAAATAATTCAGATTAAAATGAGGCTCATTTTCGGCTGTGGACGACCTAATGGATTTTAAGATCGTATATATTGTCTGGATTCTAGAACTAGTTGGTACACTCAATAAGTATACTGTAATGAGTGTGAGTTTGAATAAGTGAATACAGCTAAGGGATGGTCCTTTAATCACGTGAAGTTTTTAAGCCACTTTATCACCCCCTTCCCCCATTGGTGATACGTCATGAGGTTTAAAGCTATCCCCATCTCCCTTCCCAACATCATGTTATTTTCTATTGATAACATCTGTTTATCAATCAAAAATTTTCTTAGACCAGATTCTGCAAATCATAATATTAATTAAATTGAGAATTTAGTATTACTGCACTTTATGCTTTAAGCACTACGCACTATGCTTAAAATTTCAAGCGGACATGAAGGTTGAAAGTTTGTTGTTAAGTTGCTTTTTAGACAAAACAAAGAAAAATACACGTGATTAAAGGATGATCCTTAAGTTATCTAGTGGTATTTATGGCAATAATCTGATATATCATAAATAATACAGTTTTATTAATCTTAGTATAGGTACCGCATAACAACACCTGTTATAAAAAGTACAATTATTACATAATCTATTGATAAAATTGAAACCGTTTTTCAAAAAAATCATGTATTGGATAATTAAGTAATTTACGATCATCCGAGGATCTCTTATCACTTAGGACGGCGCCTGCGCAGGCGGGCGGAACTCGTTCCGAGATGTCTCAATCTCGATAGAGACCGGATCAATCGAAACCGACCCACGGCTTTTTTTCATCGATCATCGATTGAACTGGTTCCCAATCGGAAAAAATTATAGAGGACTGTCGTTCAATACACCTTCGGCGGTTCGGGATAGTTCTGATGAAATTGATAGATGGAACTGATGCATTGTCTAATAATGGTGATTTGGTAAACAGAAAATATGCAGTTGGAAAGAGAGAGTAGATAGAGAAAGAGATGGGAAGAGGAAGAGATATTCTACAAGAGACATCTAGTAAGGCAAAAATGTCTTTGGGTTTTGAAACATGATTCATACAGTTTTTGTTAATTGACTTAAATGGAATTTTGTATAGACATATTTAAATAAAATGTCTTTTAAGGAGCGACCTACAGTGATTTTTTTATCTCATCTTAATAAAGAAATTACTGAATGACACCGTGATCAAAAATAAAATCGCCTGTTTTAAAACATGTAATAAAGACATATGACCATAAAATTAATAAACGAAAGGCCAACACGTTTAACAAAATTAATACGTACACATAATAAAGTTAACATAACTGACAATGCGTTAATATAAATCGGTACATTTATATCGAATGCTTGTGAAGAAATTATCACTATTAGCGTAGGCAAAGGGATTATTTATTAAAATGCTGGCGATATTTCCACACTCAGCGGGTAGGGATATCGTAGTGAATGTGGGCTCGTCAATCATTTGCCTGAGTACATGCTACGAACAGTCGGAGGCTTTAGATGGGACAAAGTTGGGTAAGATTGAGTCAGAGAAAGCAGTGGGTTCAGTAGACTTAAAAAAATTGATAGTATTTTTTTAGTTAAGGGCAGTAATTTTGGTTGAATTACAGAATTTATAGGGTTTATAAGAAAGGCTTTAATAATATGTGGAATTTAACTACTTAATGACAGGGTAATTAAATTATCTTTTTTATTTATTTTTATTTACAAGCTTGTTGTATTACACTGCAGAGCAAAAGACTACAACCCTTCTTCCATTTTCTCAGTCTATGGCAATTTGAGGTCAATCATTTAGAGATAGGAGTCCAACTCATTTTAAATATTGGAAAAAAAGAATATCATAATAAATATAGTAACAATTTTATTTTTTTAAATGAAACTGGTTCTTTAACAGCTATAATAAACGCATTCAGTTTTATCGGTTCTTATTATATTGGCTGTTATTAATGCTCCAGTAATATCCCATAATTAAGTACGACAAGCTATTTCTTCCAAGACTACACAGTAAGTACTAATCAAATGCCGTCATTTAATCATGTAGTAGCGATTCTATAATTACATTAGGTTTCAATCTATTGACTATACAATTATGAATCAAATTTAATATAACCATATTTCCTGCGCAGACCGTACGAGTACCTTCTGTTCCAAGCGATTCATCTTTAGGCGTTTTGCTTTCATTATTAAGTAACCCTAAAAAACAGAGTGATAAATAGATTATAAATTGTAATTTATATTTCTGGTGCTCATCGACTTGTATCTATATCAATTACTTTGTCACTGTGCGGTTCCGAATAATCCTTGTCGGCTAAATATCTTTGATGATCGTACAATATGCAGATTTTTTGTTTAACATGCAGGTATCGATCGCTATAAACTCTATTTTGAAATAAATTCTGGTTTTATTGACGATGTAAAACTGAAGATTACATAAGAACTTAAGCGCACTAGAAACATTGTATTTAAGAATCCTTATGCTATAAAAAAGACATTTAGAATAAATGAAGAGGCACACTGCATCAAAACTAAGTCTTTTCCTTACTATGTTCCTTTTTTAGAACATGGTCTTATGCCCGTTTTTACCAACATTTTTATTTACCAGTGCGTAAAGCGCATGAGAATTTTTTTAATCCCTTCAGCGTTAAAAGCCAACTGCTTAGGCACTGCAGTAGCGATATTAGCTGAAGCCGATAAGGAAGGCTTTCTTTAGTATACATGAAGGGGCTTGAATCATACATAAGTAATACCAAAGTGACTTCTAAAAATCCTTTCAAAAAAACCAAAACTCATTCAATTAAAGGATCCGAAATCAAAATTAAGCCTTCTTCGTTTAAAATGCATTAATCCGGTCACTTGTCATGCGCAGGCGCAGTTGTCCCGTCCCACTCTAAAACCCGTTCCGGTTCGCCCATCGCCTTCTCGTTGACAAAGATTAAGGTTCGGGATACTGTGTTTGACAAAGGCAATTAAAAAAACAAGATTGAACGTGTCAACTCTGTTCCTGACATTTTGTAAATTGGAATCTGACGCAAAAATTTATTGACGAGTAAAAAAAGCAATCAATCTTCCTCCAGATTGATTAAAGTCCTTCCAAGTTCATCGACAACGATATGTTGTAGTTAATCTGAATTAAATTACTTCCTCACTGAGACATCCTTGCTGTATCTACAAATATCTAGTTCCCAATCCTTCGGTTCTTTGACATCAGCTATAGTTCTGTCTCTCTTACACAATCGAAGCTCTGAATTCTTTTTCGTTTTACATTTTCGGAGTAACATGAACTCTCAATCTCTCGCTCACAGTTTTTACGCTCAGTTAAACCAGAGTCGAACCTTAATTTACGATTATCGGACGATGAAGACATACACACGTATCGATTTTAACCTCTACATTTATAGATATAATATTTTTTTCGATAACTATGACATTTACTATATTTACTTTTATTGCGTTTCCATAATCATAATAAGTTTTTACGATATCGAAATATTTGCGAATCAGAACTTCCAGGAATAAGATCGTGTTCATTTTATTATTGTCATTAATTTTTACATTTATATTTTTCTTATATAAGATTCTCGGAGTGTAATATCAGCCTGATGGTGATTGGCAGCTGTACCATTAGCAGCTTTATTAAAATGTTTCATAAAATTCCGTACGGCAAAAACACGGGACAAGTAAATGTGGTGATTAACATTTTGGACAGAAAAAACCGTTGAATAATGAAGGGTATCGGTGCGAACAACTTTATTAAAAAGGCAAACACGAGAAGCCAATCGCTCGTCTGTCTCGTTACCCTTGAGTGATCCCTATACAGATTTTATTACTGCATAATGACACCAAATCTTTTCCATTGCAATTTCAAATATTTCATAAACACGAAGCTGGTCAACATTATTTGTACAACAAGAATGAAAAGGGTACAAATTGAGTGAAAAAGTGTCCCAATGAACCTTTAAATTGTTCTCTATATATGTCTCGGGAACACGATCTTCGTTTACATCATCATTCGTTGACTTATCTGATGGCCGTACATTGTTCGACTCTGAATCTTGTGTATTTACTATCATGATATATTTTAGCTTGTTTACATGAGGCGCGTAGTTTCTTATGGCATCATTGTATTCAACTAAAAGTAGTGTAGCTAAACTATTTATTTCTGAAACTACAACTCTGTTACTGCAACTGTAAAGCTTTTTGTCGTCTGTATCTTGATAGTTGGTGGCAGTCAGATCATCTTGAATTCTGCTTGTACGTATTAGGGTTGATTTTCGATTGGTTTTTCTCAGCTGAATGAGTGGTTATTTGTTTTAAGGGGGCTTTATCGCGGCACGTAGGCTCGATTTGAATAAAAATACAATTTATATGTGTCGGAGAGTTCGGTAAGGCGGTATAGGGTTACGAAGCCGGTCGGACGACTCGGCTCCCAATTTGCTGGTGCATTTCTGAGTAAGTTATTAAGTTTCGGCTTGTCACTTCGGTTGCGAAATTTTGCAGTCCACTGATGACGGTGTACGTTGGTATTTTGTTTTAATAAACCCAATCGAGTGAATCTAGGTCTTTTAGTGGTTTTTGTAGGGCTATGATTGATGATGTTGTTATTAATAATATAATTTAGCTAGATATAATAGCTTATTTTGAAACTGATTATTCTGTGACACTATGTTATACGTTGTGATATCAGCCATATTTGCATAAACACTTTCATATTAATTAACGTCTCGTCTGATTATAATCTACGCCTCTTTATATTTAAATTATGTCTTATCGTTCTATCGTGACACTTTTAGTAACAATTAGGTTCCATAATTTAGACTAATTTATAAAATATTCTCATTTGTATTCTGTTTAATCTCAATTTAGCATAATTTATGAGTGAGTACGGTTTTACTAGAATGTTAATGGTTGGAGATAATGTAACTTTGCATGTTAATACAAATTCTTCAGCGACGCTTTTTGATCTTACAAAATATAGTGTTACAGTGAGTGGATGTGATGGATCGTTGATATTCTCAGTCACGTCTGGCAATAACTTTAGATTTGAATCTTGTCATTATGCATAATTAGTTGCGTATTGGGAATATTCTCATAAATAATTTCATGACATGGTCGATGCGGGCAAGTACGCAAGGACCAATAAAGCAAAAAGACCAAACTGGCACAACATCGTATATTTATCCATGGATAACGTTCATTATGTCTCTTTTCTGAAATAGTAGTTACTAAAATAATACATACTAGATTATAACTGCGTTTCTATCGCATTATCAACATGATGTACATTTTTTTCGGGATCAAAAACTTTATGTTTATCCAATATTTTTTTTACCCCAAACATCCTAATTATGACCTGAGAAAGTTGAATCCGTTTAAACATTTCGCATTATAATCTCAGTGGGAATGATACTCTTCTTCCTCTCAATAAACTATATTGGCTACTTGTTAAAACGGTACTAGACATGCACACTGAAGGTCGTGTGTCCAAATGGGTCTGTGGAACTGGGTCCGTCCGGTGCAGTAGACGAAACCCGAGCCGTTTGATACGCCGCAGTTCCAGTTAACCTGTCGGGATGGCGTTATGCGCGAAGTGACAGGATTATTTTAATATGTTTATTTATTTTGGATAATAAACCTAAATTCTCCGAAGGTAGGCAGTCTGATACAACGATGACGGTGTTTGATCCCTTGTGAACACATTATACCCCATAACGTTTTATCTATATTTTATGATGTAGCTATAGGTATGACAAGTTTAGTTGCCGTAGAATGCGTCTATTAAAAGAACAGAATATGAATACAATTCAATGAAGTTCCTAGGTACCTTTATTATTTAAATGTTTCAACCGTCGCCGTGTCGACAACACCTGGAAGAGCTACTGGTCAATGAAATCGCTAATAAAGGGCAACCATTCTTTGTATCATAAGCGTAAGCTCATCGATATGGTGTATCATACTTATACGTATAACCTAACCGACGGTGCTCAAACGTGGTCCCTGACAGCCCAGAAGTCCAAACTCAAGGTTTGCCTATGGGCAATGGAGCTTAGTGTACTTGATGTAAAGCTCAGCGATCGAGTACGAAATACCATAAATATATACTCAAAGACAGGTACCTATAACTACAACAGATGTGGGCCATAGATCTGCCAAGTTGAAATGGGATTGGATGGGTCATATTCACAGATATATCACCATATATACTATACTATACCACGCAGTGGATGCCTGACGATGGGCGTTGTCACCGAGGTAGACCTAGGAAACGCTGGCGTGACGATGTAATTGCTTTCACAGAAAACTATCCAGGGAGTGGAAGGCTATGTGGGAGACCTTTGCGAAGCAGTGGGACAGTATATAAAGTAAATAAAAACAAAACCCGCATTAATAAGGAGACTTGCTCGTCTTTACGTTAAAAAATATTATGTCATCAGGGTAGGTCAGTGTACTTTACAAGAAATTTTATTTTTCTAATATGTACCTCTCGCTAATTGGTATGATTGTGACCAATATTTATTAAAAAAGGTATTATTAAAAAAGTTTAATTTCAATAGTGATTTAGTGATTTTATTATGAATACTATTAAGCTGTAGACACTAACGGCTCACAGGTTGTAACACAAATAAAATTCATATCGCGAAGCAGATGTAGCTAACATTGAACAAAAGTGCAAAACAGAAGGGTAATAAAATGTCTTTGTCGTTGTCATAAGTGGGTCATCCAGACAATTCCACAAATACTAAAAATGCTTTCGACATGAAAAAAATGCAGCGTTGTTTTACAATAAAGTCATTAGCGGCAAGCTATCCGATTCTCGCATAAAATTAACGATCAAAGGCGGATTCTCGCATTAATTTACCGGATCATCAGTACTTTGTTACTGTTGATTGACGTTCCTGGCGAGTTTCTAGACCGCCTGCGGCTTCAGTCAGTAAAATGTATTATTAAATTAAACAAATAGCAACCCGATTAAGGTCTTATTGATAGGTAGTGGCATTGATATTGTATTTTTTGATCAAGACCATTAGTCGTGTGCCATTTTTGTCCTTTCTTCTGTATTTATTGACAAATTTATGTCATTAAATAAAGATTAGCTCTAGAGGGGGTAAACGGAGACTATATAAATGCTAATATTACCTGTTTATTATAGCAAACATGGGAAACCTGTTGCGGAATATTAGAAGATATATATTTTTTTTAATCTCCAAACAGTTTTAAAAGCTTTTATTCAGCAAAAATTACAAGAGAAGACAAATAAAAACAAATGACAATAAAATCTTTAAAAATAGAACAAAAATATAAACAAACTAAATGAAATATTTTTCATCGTCACATTAACTGCCAGTTACCTACTAAGGCTAGACTGACTTTTTTTTAATTTTAACATAACCCGTACCTACATGTTTTTTCTAATAAGTATTATATTAGATTAATTTTCTTTCCTGTTACGTGTATCTTCTCTTTTTTAACTATAAAATAAGTAGAAAAAAAGTAAAAACAAAACGTTAATAAATCAATTTGGTACTTTTAACCTTCCGAATAAAACCATCCAAAAAAATAAAAAATTGCAGTTAATTGAGCGTTATCTAAAGATGCGTTTACTTCGTGTAAGCCGATCCGAGCTGCTTCAGAAAACGGACACCACTCGCGATTTTTTTTTACCATAAACAGTTTCGGTTTGAGTCTAAAATGACGCCGCTGTGAAGGGTTAAGTTTCAGACGTGTTATAATCAAGGGACCTAAAAGACCTAAAAGACTAAAAGACAAATTCGGGGCGAATATTTAACTGAGAAGGTAGATGAAAGCTTTATTTTGCAAAATGTATTTAAGTGGACCGTCGTATTTTTGGCAATATGCCACACCAAACGCTATGAATTTCAATCACTTTTAAATTTTACGGATTTCAAGTCAGGTAAGAATGTTAAAAAATGAAATCTAGAGTTAACTAATTTATTCCTGGTCTTTTGACCCGCAAAGATGCAATTAGCACCCACTGAAAAAAAAAACATCTCCTTTTAACATGGTCTGCCAAACCTAAAGTTCTAAAGCATTTTAAGTTAATTATATTTTATGTATGGCAAGTATTCGTTTCCGCCTTAAATTCCACTAACCTGATATGGTAAATGACCATAACAATATATGAGCATATTCAGGCCCTTGAAACTTTCAAAATAAAACGAACGTAGGAGGAATCTAAGTATGTCCACGTCGAATCGGTAATGCGCAGTGTTGGGCTAAGGGCATACTGGAGGGTTTAACACGGGATATATTTTGCCTTAAGAAGGAGACGAGAAGCGATATTTAAAGGGAAATTATAATGTTTTCATATTCATATTCTTTAACTCTCTTTTTCTTATTTTGTCTCTCTTTTCCTTTGTTCTGTACTTATGTCTTTATTTTCCCTTTTTCAACTTTCAATGTCTGATATAGCTCAAACTGGGGAAAGATTAAGGTGCAGAGGACGTACAGTTAACATCAAAACTAAGTGATGATCAATCGAATATCGATACAATAGCTGAATTATTTAAAATTAATTTAGCACGTGATTTACCATTTTTACCATATGACTATTCATCACTTACTTTTGATATTGAGTGTACTAAAGTATCGTCACTAGGGGAAACTATTTTCATGCACGTGTAGATATAATGCTGATGATAAAAAAAAACAATTGACCGTATAACACAGTATGGGTGTCTACTGCTCGAAATCCAGATTGTTCCAGCTACCGCATCAGGTCGTCGATTCATTCGGCTGTTCCACCCTACTTTTAAAAAGATTTATAGTGACATCTATTATCTACAATACTGAACTACGAGCTACATGGCAAGAACGACTTTAGCGGTAACTCAGATCCTGCATCGCACTATGAAAGTGTTCAATCTAACTGTTATACAACTCGCGTCGGAAAATCCTCCCTTTTCAGTGAAGGAAACCCATAATTTCAAAAATCCATAACTTTTTGTTTTTTAAGACTTTGCTTTTTGGTTTCTCCTGTATCGGGGGTACAGTTTACAAACACACATCTCACATGCACACACACCCCGACCCGAAACAACTATCTGTAGATCATACAAATATATTTTATAGATATTTGTTTCGTGCGGGGATCGAACCCGCGGCACGTAGCGCAGAAAGCTAATCGCTTAGCCACTGCGCCAGCTGTGTCATCAACTTGTTCCTCCACAGATTCTGAAGTATCATTAAACGTATTTTTCGTAACCTTTCGCTCATCACTTGGTCCTCAAAGTTTACTTCAATATTCATCTTCAATCCATCTGCTACGCTTTGAGAGTAAGCATTAGTGAAGCCAGATAAAGGAGAATAATAGACCTGAGCATTAAGCTTATTTGTTCTTTCAAATCCAATCACAAAAGGGCTGTTACATCCATTCTCTCCGCCCATAAAACATGAATGGGAGGAAACTACCCATGACATTGAATCACCGTTAATTATGTTATTCTACCTTAGAATCGAGCTGTTGAAAATGGCGTGAAAAATTATAATGACATTATTTTATCATACCGATCAATTAGGCACGTTCGGTTTATTAAACAAGTTTTTATGTTAAATAACTTGAAGTTCAAGTTCGGTTAAAGCATACTTTTATTTTGATTAAGTTACGAGGGCCGTTTTTGCTTATATCACTCTCGGTAAAAAACTATTCTAAAACACTTTTTCAAATTGAGTGTGTCCTTCGATCACTAAAACGCTTATCAGACTATCTTTTCACCGCCTAATGCTCCGTATATAGTCACTCACGTAATCTGAAACGTCTTAATTGCGTAGTCGGAAAACCAACCCTTCGTTACTCAAATGCATGCCAATTTTAACCCGTGACTTACCACGGTCTGTCCTTTAATAGCCACTTTTACGTATCTGTCATCTACGTGCTGGCAAACCACTTTAAACTTTGAAATGGTTGCATTAAAAGCTGTTTTTGTTTGGGTTTAGTTATTGAACGAATGGTAACAGTCGTGAGTTCAAATCCTAATTAACACCTCTGTGTGGAGATAAATTGTGGAGATAGTGTTTTGCTGTGGCGTTGCGCATTGGTCTCTGTGAGATATGCAATGCTATACCATGCTTATTGAGATTCGAAAGTAGGGAAATTTAATCCAGTGAACTTCGGATTTAGTGTTGTGCCTATGGTGTAAATGTCTACACAAGAAATTACTTAAAGTATTTAAAGAGTGATCTAATTCAAATTTCCTAACTTTGACATAAGAAAAAACACACAAAATGTAAGATTATCTTAGTATTTTTATAGAAGGAAGTAAAGGAGGAGGAAGTATATTTTTTTGTATATTAGGAGATAAATACGTTCATGGTAGTTTGCAGCTTAAGTATAAATGGTATTTTCCTTGCATATTTTTTTTAATATAAATAGTAAAGAGCGCCTTCTATTTATGTATAAATAATTCTGTTAACTGGTATGTAAAAAAAAACTGGCACTTCTAGAAACTTTATATGTGATTGTGTTTGTGATTGTTTTGTGTTTTGTTTGAGAATTGAATTGAATTTCTTTTATAGTAGGTATAGGGGGCAACGACCATGCGGTTCACCTGATGGTAAGTGATCACCATCGCCTATAACATCCGCATCACCAGAGGAGTCACCGATGCGTTGTCGATCTGTAGGATGGTGTACCCAGGCTCTTTTGTAGAATGTCCCCATGTCGTATGTTTGTAGATTTTTCATGAGGACAATTTGTCGTATATATTATATTTCATAGGGCAAACATCTATGAAAATGGTGGACCACAGACAAAGTTAGGGACTGCAGGAAAAGACAGTGGCGGATTTAAACATTTGCCGCCAGAAGGCTATTCAAATTTTGCCGCTCGTACCAACGTCTACAATTCGATACCCTAGTTCACAATCATAATTTAATTACAAATTTTTTGTCAATGAAATTGTAACTTTATAACTTGTGCACTATCGTATTATTATTAATTACACCACCTGATTCCCGTAACTAGTATGATTGTGAAATACCCTGATCGATGTGTCATTTCCTAGATTATTTTAACAACCCAGTTATTTAGTTAAGATTACATAAGAAATTGTTTTTGGGTATATTTCTGAGTTAATGAAAGGTCAATCATGTACTACTAATAAGGATGCCTAAATTTTGGCCCCAAATTTACCGCCCCTAAAATCTGCCGCCCTAGGCTTCAGCCTACTCAGCTTGCTGGTAAATCCACCACTGGGATAAGATACATAGGCATTTGACGGCATCAAATATAAATAAATATAACTTTAATTTTATTGCATATTCGAATCGGAAACACTGCAGCAGTTGCAACGGATGCATCTCAATGGTTATATAAACGCCAATGTATGTCTGGGCATGCATATAATTTGCAATAACAGACTTGTGTTGCTGATTTATCATTACGAGTGCCGTGTAGCGTTACATCGTTCACACGTCGTAGGGTTGACAAAAACTTGTTGCGAGGCGAAAAATAAAAATAAAAATAACATTTCAGGCATAGCAATAGACTATTTGCTCATTGGACGTTCTGTTACATAGACATTTCGATAGTTGGATGTTTTGCTATAAAGACATTTTGCTAATTAGACATGGCTAAATAGAAATTTTGATTATTTGGACGTTTTGCAACTTAGACGTATTGATAGTGAGGCTTTTCTCTGTGGTAAATCTCGATGATATATCTAATTTTCTGAAACTATTTTCTGACTTATTAATACAGCTATCTTTTAATGTGTTATTCTTGTTCATTTACCTAATAGACACCTATGTCCTAGTCAACAGTAGGTACTGCGTTTGTGATTACTTTTCCCCGTTCTAATCATAGTAATTATATCACCCTTATACGTTCAGACGCTAATATGTGGGTAACCTCCTCCCCCCCGGTGTTTCCACAAGATCACAATAACAAACAATCTTTCATATTGGCCATAAATTCTGTGCCAGAAATCACGGAAAACCCCGATTAATTTATTTTAAATCCAAAATTCTTGATTTGGTCTGTCTGTTCGTTAGTAGCAACCCTATAGAGGAGCATAGCAGTTGATATCGTGTCTCAAGTTTAATTGCGACTTATCGGATTGTTTTTCATTGTCCTGCTTATGGCGGTTTAAAGGTTCGATGCCAGTGTGGGTATTTTTATGGCGTTGAAGGTAACACCGTTGCTTTTAGTTCTGAAATTGCAGTTAAGAATTATTTAACTTTCAAAAAAATTAAAGACTTTTTCCACCAACATTAATATAACATAAATACCTCATTGTAAATAAAGTTTCTTTTAGAAACAGTTGCAGTCAAATTGCAAATTCGTATTTTTTGGCAAATGTCCAATTGAAAGTTTATTTAACAATGCAGATAAGTGAGAGTATCAGTTTAAGGAGATCAGTAGGTTGAAAAATCGAACTGATTTAAGTCGCGACGATTGACCAATCAACTACACATTCGCTGAAATTTAAATCATCGGAATCATCTATAAAGATAACTAATTTAAAATCAAAAAGGGTCTGACTTTAATAATATGATGAGAAATGCATAAATGATTAACTTCTTGTTTGATGAGTACGTATGGGAGAAATTAATCCTTTATGGCACAAATTGTGATCACGTCTAGACAGTGGTACCTGAGTAGTGCGCCCAGGCAAGATAGGATCACGTTACGTTGATTTGCGTCAGACCGTTGGTGTCAAGATGTCAAGTGTAAACTCCGAAGTCCGAATAATAGACCCAAACAAGTAGAGTAGTAGTTGGTTGTCTGGTAGAGAATGCCTACGGCATTAAGACCGCCTTTGTACATTCTACATGAAGAATTTTAAATAAATAAATGAACAAGTAGCGTACTTTGAACTCCTTTCAGTTCCTGCTGATCTAGCGAGAGTTCATTGTTGATCAGGTTATCCTCTCACCTGTTGGCTCGGTGGTTGGAGTCAGAGGCTGAGAAGCCTTCTCCTCAATCTCTACCTCTGACTCCAACCCCTAAAAATCCGAAGAATACCCCCCTTCTCGTTGGAAGGGGCTATTCTTGGCCGCCTTCAACATCCTCCTGCGCTAATATAAGGCCAATACTAGTGATTGTAAGACTGTTGACAAGGAGTCCCATGTTAAGCAAGGCTTGTGAACTGATATAATGATGATGACTTACCTCTTAAAGTATTAGCCCCATACAAAGGATGGTCATATGGCACCGGGCGATATGCTGGGTGGAGGGCAGCAAGATAGCTCAGTTCACTGGTTGCGCCTGCCGCTGCCGCCGCCGCCGCTGCCAGCCTATGGAAAATGAAGAAGTTCTTTATTTTCACAGTTCCACAGCATTCTTTGTACTTATTAAAGCAACATTACGTTTTTCTGTACCGAAAGACCAAAATATTTGGAATAAAAAATCTCATTAAATTTTTGGTCCCCTCAAAATACTCGGAGTGCAGCCATTATAATTGGGTCCTGTAATGAGGTACAGTATGAAAAGTTCTCCAAAAGTCCACCCCGAAGTTATTAACATCTCAACCTGGTCCAAAATCCGTTCCCAAACTGACTGACAAGTTTTTACATCTAAATTCTTTTGCCTAATAAGGCAAAGTACATACGAAAAGATCATTTTCTCCAACACAGGGTGTCTTTTAATTACAGAATCTCGTTTGGCAATGACAATATTTGAATGCTTCGCCAATAAGGTTGAACACAATAACACATTTGAAACTTTTTTCACGATTCCTATTCAAGCATTCGGAGTATCGGCGGGGACATCTCGGTGCGAACCCAAGGCCTGACAGTGGGGTTCCGTAGGCAATAAAAAGAGGACGAGCGCTTGCAACCCACCGGTATCCGTGACGTAATGTGTCTGGACATTTTTGAGCAAAAAACGATTTACAAACAGCTGGATACTGTAGCACATTATATGTGCTAATTTTTCAAGTCGTATAAGCAGATTATGAGTCGTAAAGTATTGGTTTCTATCTAATTTACATTCTAAAAACAAAAGTCATAAATTTAAAGTGTGTAGTAAACTGCAACACCTAATTTTGAATAAGTAATGGGATAATAACATAGGTAAGTCATGTCCACCAATAACTTACCATACTTAACACATTTAGCACAATTTTTTTCGACCACTTAATAAAATAGACATTTGCTATAAACAGCAAAACAATGGATAAATCAGATAAACAATGAGAAAACAATCCATTCCCACGTTTACAGCGAAAAACAAAAGTAAAGCGACCACTAAAAGCGCAAAGCTAAACAAAAATAAGAACACAATAGCTCGCGCGCATGCGCAATGCGCCCAGTAATAAAATTATTAAACAAATCAACCTCATAATAATGCGGCTCCAGAAAATTGTCGGGTGGGCTGAGTAGGATAAAGAAATTATCCAACTTACCGGCCACGGACGATTGCGCGCCCCGACCGAACCCGAACAAAGACGTAGCTTGAGAAAACGAAGAAAAAAAAAGCTGGCGGCTAACAAAATAAATAAAACAAGTGCAAGAACACTCGCGCGCCTTCGCCCCGCGTGACGTCTTCATGTACTCTGTCCTTTTCGCCCACGCGATCTGTCTGTTCCTATGTGTACGTGTGACAAAGACGGAGATATGCACAGATTGTCCTCTGAATAGGAAGAAAGTTTTGAAACTGTTGCTGGATGTGAAACAAGTTTTACAGATTTCGCGCAGACGGGCTTTTTGATTTGACGTTTTATTTACATTTGTAAAACCATTTTTCTTTGCGCGGATTTGATGATTAGAATCATAACATAGGAGTCATGAAACAATATCTAATTTATATTTGGCATGCTATTTGCGAAGCGAAGAAAGGGTTAAGTTAAGATATTAAGAAAGAGTTTTTACAGCGATCATTATTCGTTATTATAGCGATTTTATTTAATGATTTCTATTTGAAAAAACCTTAATAGGCATCGGCAGTAACTTTTAATGACAGAATGAATAACTTTACGTAATAATCAACATTGTCCATATTTAGCGTTATTTTTTGCTTATATTCGAGTAATCAGCGCATGCGCAGCTGAAGTCTGTCAGTTGAGCATTTTAAAATTGTAATTGCGACCCTCAATGTGAGCGACTCAATCATGACATATGAATGTTTCATGAAAACCAGTTGGCAATTACACTCGTTTCTTACGGCGATATACTTTTTACGGTTTATTTAGTTTTTTCGCCGAATGACCAATTAGTGTTTACTGCCTGCTACACAACCCTCGCGTATCTATGGTAAATTTTGTCCGTTATTTGTAATACATTGTGTTTCATGGTATTTCCTGAGGTATGTGGTATGTGTTTCACTAAGTAAATATGTATATAAAAGTAGGTAGGTATGTCTTGGAAAACATGGAACATTAAAGTTATGTTATAAGAATTGCGGCGTTGCCTTTTTAAGAAAATCAAATCGTTTGTAGCACGAGTTAATAGTACAAATAAAAGTTAATACGCTACATTCATGGAGTAGTACTCCATGGCTACCTTCAACAAAATGGCGTATAGTTCTCGTTATGATGCCCGAAACTAAAAATTTAAGGCTTTTTTCGACTATGAGTCCTGTACAAAGAAAAACATGAAATTTAAGTTTAGTCCTTATCTACAATTTTTATTTGTTTATTTATTACATATTATAATAATAAGTTAATAGAACCAAATGTTTTGTAAACCATTAGAAAATAAGTGTTTTTAACTTGCTTAGTCGGATATAACTCCTAAAGGAATGCACGGATTTGGATAATATTTTCATTTAAAAATGGTAGTTTTTTTTTGAAAATATTTACTTTTTGATAAAATGTAAACGATAATTGTAGGAACTGCGCGGGCGCGGGAGGCAGATTTGCTCTGGCATCCGGACAAACCAAAGTGTTCAAGGTCGTCGACGACTCTATGCGCCTTAAGAGAGTGATGACAGCAGACCAGTGCCTGTTTCATGTAAAACAATAACCTTTTCCCTAAGTCAACTATTCGTCAAATACTAATAAACTCGTGCGCAAATAAACATACATTATTATGAGTTTCGTTGTTTAACTGTCATCGTCATCAATAATCGTCGATGGCGAGATAACACCGTCATATCTACACGACTTTATCTTCACGCTTGGACGCGCCAGGGATGGGTTGCATCAGCGCTTGACGTGAAAAATTGGCTATCGACAGAGGATTCTTGGAGAATCATTTATCTGATGTTAATGTCATAATAATATTATACTTTGTCCATCAAAAAATTACGGCAATGTTTTTGTTGGGAATAAACTTATTGCTGTTTTGAAAGTAAAGTATCTTGTTTTAACCCCCTAAAAATTAAATTCTCATATTGTTAAATAGTTAAGTATTATAAATAGTCTAAAAAAAATACATGCTATCATTTCGAAAAAAATTGTTATTATATTGGGTTTTTCCCGTGGTTTTCTCAGTATAAAATCTTATAAGAGACGGATTTGGTGTCATGTAACATTACTTTTACTGATTTGGTTAAGACTAAAACCGTGTCTTTAAATTAATATAAGTAAAGTAGGTCAAATCTACCAGTAAATGCAATCCAGTTAACTTAACCCAAAAACGACTAATAACTCACCTAAACATTCGCAGTAAAAAAGGATTTTGAAGCATAAAATTTTAATATATTGAAATAACGAGCCGTTTCTTTATGCCACCTTTCGTCAAAGAATAAACCACTTTATCAAGATTTCATGAGCAAATAATGCGAAAACCTTAATTCTCGAATAACTTAAGTGTCCAAATGACAGATTTATTAAGGTTGGGAATAAGAAACTGGGCTAAAATGGACCCTAAGCTTCTTTTGGTGCGACCTGTAGAATTAAACCGACGAAGTTTTGAATAACCGTTTTATGTACAGGCTGATTTATTTGGTATGAATAAATTGAGATTTTGTTGACTTTTAATAATTTTTAAAGATATGAGAATGGTCGTCTTTTTTGTGGATCAAAACATAAAATATTTTATATTTTTTTGAAATTAAATCGGAGACATTTTTTATTATAGAATTATACAAAGAAAAACTGTTTGAAAACATATACTTTAACTTAACATGACATGAACTATTATATAGTACAATACTAGTAATTTAATTTACTTATTTCCAATCGAAAAAAAATCCAAGAATTTGAAATCTCTATAGACGGACTACCTGAACACCACATTATTCTAATAATTCACCGCTAAATAACACTATTGACAGGCTTTGTATTTAATTTTAAACAAGTAAAACCTTAAATGAGTCACTTCTGTATGGTGTAAAGGACTGTCCTTCCGAGAAGGTTTAAATTGGTCACAGCGGGGGCCACGCGGTAGGAGTTTTGTTTAAGTCGTATTTTATTGTCACACTAGTAGTCCCGCCACCTGGGATTTTGTTAATTTTAGTTTTAAATTATTTAAAATACGTTGAATGAAGATATTTATCAAATAAAAATATCGATTTAGGTGTTCAAATTTTTAAGTACCTATTCTCTCAAATTTAAATTCTTATTGCGAACTAAGTGTACAGCATTTTGAAGATGTTAACAATGGGTAGGTTCTTAGGCTGACATTCAGAGACGACAGAAACGAGCCTAAGCGTGAACTTACGCTTCCATCTGTCAAACTTACGAACAGATTTTAACAGATGGAAGCGTAAGTTCACGCTTAGACTAGTTTCTTTCGTCTCTGAATGTCAGCCTTAGAGCTTAGTTGCCTGTGGCATTGCAATTTAAATGGTTAAAAATAAAAAAAATAAAAAAATAAAAATACACACTACAACAACAAACACATTCTCTATTTAATAATTTGATAAAAAAATGGTAAATATTAACAGATTTTTTTCACAATTGATTTAGTTGCTCTATACATAGTGAAATGATTAATAATAAAACATTCTTGTTTAAAAGCCATAAATAAAGTTACAAAACAAATGCGCTAGCAAAATTCTCAATGCTTCTAGATCGGCTTAATAGCACTTAAGTTGTCATAATCATTATAAGACTTTATGTCTATTACCTGTCATAATATTATGTTATCAAAACAACGAAACACTTTTATGAGAACTGAGATCATAACTTCTTTAGATAAGAAGTCTTAAACAATGCGAATTCAAGATTAGAAAAAATTCAAAAGACTTTTGAAATTTTTCTAAATCTTATATGAAGTTAAGCTTCAGCTGAAAATCAGCGGTGCATTTACACGCAGCATTTTATTGAGCTGGGTCCTATTAGACACATTACACACACACTGAGCCTGCTATTTCATACAATAAATAAATTATTTCGTATACCAATCAATAATGTTTGCAATATTATTTATCAGATCAGGTGCTTTTACTTGTTTGTGACGTTACTTTTTTATTTTCTTTCAATTTAGTAAAATCTCATAAATCTAAAATTCCCATTTTTCCTGTAAACGAAACGTAACATAAAGCAAACCGCCAAAACAAACTCGGCGGTTAAATCAGCGCTATATCATTCGATCGCGCCCCTATCTTTAAATAAGTGTATCATGAATTTTTCTAACACAATTATCCCGCGTAAACTAGCATAACACAGCAATATAGCTTCGAAAGTCGATGCGAAGTCGGCGCGGGCGCTTCAATCGGCTCGATCTCTACACTGCTCACGATGACATGTCAATCGCGGCCCCTGAATAATGCAATAGGCACCATGTTGCTAGTTGCTACACGCTGTATATCGGGTCACATTTAATTGTGAAGCCTTATTGCAATTATTTTGTTGATTTAAAGAACGCATTTTGTTTTTAAGTATAATAAGCAACATGGTATTTCCTTTTTATTATGGGAAATATTTTTGTACAGAAACATTATAGAGGGTGGCTGGTTGAACAGTGGAAATATTTAAGGAGGGTATTGTACTCGACATTATGAACAACTTTTTATTATGGGACCAATCCTGATATCGCGAAAAAAATTACAGCTGTTCCATTAATTTAGTCGAGTGATATTGAATTATTTGTGATATATTGCTGTAACAGCTGATATTAGACCTTACTTAAATAAATAAACAAATTGTTCAGCAGCTCTACCCGCTTTAAAAAGTTCTTCTGTCGAGTCGTCTCGAACACATGGGAACCGCTCATGTAGTGGAAAGATCAACCAGTCAGCAGTGGTGGTATCGAGGTTGACTACCTAGGGTTCACCAGATAATCTCAGGTTTCGTTATTAGCAGAGGCTATTTAAAAAACCCTTTAATTACCGGAATGCAACTAAAGCTTAGTGCAACTAAGTTTTAGTTGCATTCCGGTAATTAAAGAGTTTTTTCAGCTGTGAGATTTTCTTTGTAAGTCCAAGATATATGCAAAATCGTGGTGACCCTACAGACAGTCGTACAGGTAACAATGTCGGACACTTGTTACGGCCTGTTCTGCCTGCCTCTTAATAGACAGAATCGCTATATTGTGTCACTGGGCAGAATTGTTAAGAACATTGTTATTTCTTTGCCAATTGTTCTCGCTTTGTTAGCAGATGGAACTGAAGATTTTGTTTGTGTTAGTTTGTTACTGTGAATGAATTATGTAAGTTTAATTATGTGAATATTCCGTCTGATCTATCTAGATTAATATTACAGTCAACTATTGACTAATGTCGTTGGTCTAAAGTTCTTTGGACTGAAATATCGGACAAAAATACTTATGATTAGGGCTTGCAGTCAAATAAATATAATTTTGCCTAGGCCAAACTAGTTGGTGAGGTTAGGTCAGAACTGTAACAACACAAGCCGCGAGCCGAGCGAGCGAAGCGAGCAATGCCGCAGCAGAGGCAGGCCAATGTGAGTGCCAGGGTCACTTTTAAATAACCCTTATATTTTTAAATTTTAAGTATATTGATTGCTTATTTTTGCCGTCAATAGAAATTTTTACCGTTTATTAATGTTGAATGCACTACAACACACAATAAATACAGTTAAGTGAATCGTAAAACATTGAGTTAACTAATAATAATGAAATATGAAATGGATTTTGCCTGTTTATGACGTCTACGCGGTACACGGGTTAATTGCTTAACCGATTTTGATAAAAAATTGAGGGGTAGTTTGAAAGCTTTATAAGTACCTACATTGGGTACTTCTATCCTGTTAATTAAGCCATGTAATTCGAGTGGTAGCAGTATGTAGCGAGCGAACTAAGTTAAAGTGATGACTCAGCAAAGTCATTGGCGGTAGATAATGTCTTTTGTATATTATCATAATATTGTTATTTTATAATATTATCGCTATTAGCTACTTAATAAATTGCAAACAGAGACTTTAAATTATATCCGTGGACCGTTAAAACAGCAATTTAATTATTCTCGCAATATAGAAAAGCAATTTTAAGTACAAGACATGTAATTAATGTTTACCACTGCTGGTGTTTATAGGGTTGGGGAAGAATTATAGGGTTATCAAATTATTAACGACTTCAGAAATTAAAGATAAGATTACCTAGGAATAAGACTAACATTGACTTACCACCGTCTGCTTCACGCTGAGATCTATAGACTGTACTTAGTCTTTGCTTTAGAATTAGTTACTCTATTTATTGATAAATTAATATAGAATACAATAATATTTATTTGTAGATAAAAAAAGTCCTTTTATTGTACCATGTTTATATAAACATGGTACAATATAAGGACTTTTTTTTTTTTTTTTTTTGGTTCACAAAACTGAATTCTATCATAAAAGGTATATTTATTAATAAGATCTTGAACTAAATGTTTCGCAATATCTGCCATACAGATATTTATCCACACCATAATTATATTTATGAGACACCAATATTAGCAGCATACTTAAACAATATCGATATCGTATTACTATGAATGATCTATTTTCCCATAAAATTCTTTCACTATCGTAGAAACCATTTTTAACCCCCGACAAAAAAGAGGAGTGTTATAAGTTTGTAGTGTGTATCTGTGTATGTCTGCATCGTAGCTCTAAAACGGATCGACCGATTTCAATGCAGTTTTTATAATCAAAAAGCTAGTATAATCTGGTATCATCTTAGCTATGTTTCATGAAAATCTGTTCAGCCGTTCAAAAGTTACAGCTCTTTTTCTGGTTGGAGTCGGGGGTATTTGATGGTTAGGTTATCTATGAGCCCAGAGTCAGTCTCGACCACCATTTTTGGCCTGCCAATCTTTCCATTACGGCATGAGCCATATCCTCAAAATATGTTATCTTCGTGGCGAATTGACAGAAGAGTTGATTTGATTTCAAATTATTTTGACCAGCACTTGGTGACGTCAATGATATTGTCAGTGGCTTCGCACAGGTCTAAGCACTGTCGAAAATACCTATCATGAGCATTTCCAGTGACAGTTCATGCCAACATCGGCCGTGTAGATAGAGTAGTTTTCTTATCATTAACATCTTCATCGATCATAGCACACGCATCGCATTTTAAATCCACCGCAATAAGGTATGATGCGCCCGCGTCTCACGGTGCGTTCCCGCTCTTTGAAATCAAACATGGCCGATGCGCACGCGTAGAATTGTAACACGCTCAGGGTTACCATACGACAATAATTTACAGGATATGGTAATGCGTGGTGGAGTTGCGGTATACTTTGGTTATAATTATATAAAATATAACTTCCTATTAAAAATATTATTTGTCTGAGTTAACTTGAATACCTACACATTTTCTTAACTTTTAGAACATCTTTTATTTAAATAATTTACAAAAGTTTTTGATAATCCTAATCATAATGGTTAATTGATAGTCGTTTCATCACTAGATGGAACCTCTTTACTTGTTGTAACTTGGACTGTTACTTCTCTGTTAAATCCAAAAGAATTAAAATTTGTAACATCACCATGACTTGAGACTTCTACTGAGAGTAACCCCAAATGTGAAGGTTTTGAATCAGATACGCAATCACTTCGTCACTTCAAATATTTACACAACCAATTAATAATAATTAAAAACACTTTACAAATTGGTGACCCTAAACAGAGTCAATTAGTAATGGCCTTCAGAACGAGTATGTGTTCCCAGATAATTGATATGTGTTTAATTGGAGTTAACATTTATTGCCGTTTGTTCATCTCGGAGATCAACTCATTCAGTGTGGTCTATGAATAGATTCACTTGGAGCTTAGGCATGTGGTCTCCGGCTATGAATAGCTAAGAGTACCCTCCCTATCTCGACTGAGAATGGCATAAGGAACTACTAAGTAGAGCAAATTGAAACAAGTTCATACAGACGAAAACTAGTTTCTGTCGTCCGCGTAAACCGATATAACTGACAGTTAGTATTATATTTTACGGATTGAATAGAATCCTAACTGTGATTACCAACACGTTCCAGGCTTAGTGGTTTATAAAACTTGTGTTTAGGAAAATGTTCATGCTTAAAAAAATCTGTAAAATGTGCTTGTGATATGACAAAACCAAGCCAAGCTCCAGGCTCTAGGAGCGAGAGCCCAAGAATATTGAACAGTACCTCACAAAGGTTGGACATTTTTAACTGTACATTAGCGGAATTCGTTAGGGTGACCATAGACTGGATTTATCGTATTGGGTGTATACCTGTGAAGATGAAATTTGTTGCTTAAATAAATAAATGACAATAAAAATAAAAGTGATACGTTTCTAGTAAATAATAACAATAATTATTAGTATTATGCCTATGCTTTCCCACTTTTGGGTAAAGGCCTTCCTCCATTTTCTCCATTTCTCACGATCCTGTGCCTTTTCATTCCATTCTTCAAGGAATGTATCCATCTCATCCTGCCATCTCTTTCGTGGTCTACCTCGGCCCAGTCTTACTGTCTCAGGACAACAGTTTTGTGCTATATGACCCCACAGTTCTTTCGACATGCGGTAGACAAGCCGAAAGAACTATATTAGCTATTAAATAAACTGTGTAAAAATTATTTAATGTTCAAATATATTGAAATTAACAAAATACGTTCAAACGATTATTACACCCAAACTTGTAAACATTAGTCATTTACTATCTATAAAATAAGGTTATGAATTTACGATGTGTTACATTAATGTTCAAATTGCGTAATGAACGATAATATCAACGAATCATTTCCTAATATTATAATACAATTCTCAGTTATCTCGCTCCATATATTTGAAAGCGATTGGTTCATAGGTCAATTGAATTTATAACGCAGTAAGTCATCTACGAATATTTCCATCCAAACAATATTGTAGATAATAATAATGTTAAAGACAGAATAATTATAAATAAATTGCCATAAAATTCTGCGGTCTGTTGAATAATAGAAGCTCAAGATCAAGCAAGCAATTGCAGATAACGATCGACAAAATTTGGTTTCGCCGTCAGATTCCCGCTCATCATCCAAGTTGACAAAGTTTGCCGTTGACGGAATACGTCGAGAAAGACATCATCATCAATTAAGAGACCCATCTTGAGCAGTTGCCATTTACAGGCTTATAGCATGAATTTACAAGTGTCAAATTAATATTTTACTGGAATACATTTCGTTTAAGATTCCTCAACCTACCAATTACTGCTGCCATAAACAAACAAGGGGCCCAGAACAATAAACCTCTGACCTACAATAACCCCACCACCATTAAACGATAATCCAACAAAATCATAAACGACATAACAGCTATTGAAGTAATCGTCTTGAATGACATCTCAATTTGGTGTCATAAAACATTTAACTGTTCTTATCATAGCTATAACTTTGACACCTACGGAAGTGTATGATGTTGATGGGCCGTAAAACAAGGAGAAAATGTGAGATAAAGATATCTATGTGTAAAATGATGTAAAAGGAAAATCATTTCCTAAGAATTCTTAATCGCGATTGATCGAGAGAAGCATTGGCTTTATTTTGTACTCCAACACGAAAGAGTTGATAAATAATCTCCGGTCTATCTGTTACAATGTAATGACTAATATCAAAAACAGTGAGATGGATTCTTGTGAGTTTCCTGTCTGACGGGATTTTCTCAAGGTTTCTTTCTGTAGATTCTCACTGAGATTTTATGAATAAAAAGAACCAAACCTAGAGGAATAAAGTCAATGACAAAAGTTAAACAGTTCGTTATAAAGTTTTTCATTATTATGAAACACTTTATAACGTTCTGAGCACCTATGCGTCAAAGTACTCCTCCTCATCGCTGTCAATTGGTAGCGTGCCTAGAAGACTGGCAGCATTACCACGTTGAATGGCAATACTTATTCTTTGACCAAAGAATAGGCCAACACTTCATTTCTATTTAAGGCCAAGATTAATTTCTTTTTAATAACCAATGATAGGCACTAACGTAAGCTCTCCATATTTGGTAAACTTTCTATATTGGATGTCCACGTTGCATCCATACTTCATGCCGCGCATACCAGGTGACGGAACTTAGCGCCATTCCTAGAACATGACACACGGACAGAATCTTTATTAGCTTACTAGCTTTTTTATGCGACTTTGCCTGTGTGAAGCTACTTGTGCCTGGAAACTTCTGCGAATTTACCTGTGTGAAGCTACGTGTTCCCAAACTTCTCGCTTTCTTCTTAGCTTATCAAAGTCCACAGTTGGACATTATTCTCTCTTCCAATGACATTCCTCGCCTACTAAACCATGCTGTGCCCGACAGGGTCCATAATTGATCCATAGATTTAAGCCTAACTGAACTTAATTTCCAAAATATCTCCCTATTTTGTAGGTCTCATGTTTTTAAGAAGCTCTTCTTCAATTAAAGTATGCATTGTGTGTCTTTATAAGTCAAAGTTACACATAATTTATAAATATAGCAATTTAATTCGCTCTCAGTTTCTGTTTTTTTTAGAACTGGAACAAGTTTGGTTTATTTTTAGAAGAGGCTTAAATTGTTACTATGTCCCTTCATTACTTAAGAATTAATCAATCGATACATGTAATGATAATAATATTAGCTAGAAATTAAGGATAAATGTCGCTGTTTCCCATAACATGTTTAACTACTATCAAACGGTAAATCTAACCTAACTAGGATGTTTTATTACCATCATCAGGGAGTATGTTGCACAATATTATTACCATATTTTATGATAGACGGGTCAACAGATTGAAATGTCAATAAAAATGATGGCGGGGTACACTAAAAATAATAGTTTTACTGCTCTAATTTGGACATGTGTGGAAATCTTGGCTGGTTTAATTTACGACAGTATTAAAAACTGCTCGAGTATTATTCTTTATTGTTTTCGCTGTTTTATAATGTTGAGATTGTAAATTAAGTGTCAAACACGTCTTGTTGGGTCTTAGGTATTCAATTTTAAATGGTTTCTGATTTATTGAAGTTTATTTTAGTTTAAAACGTTATGTTAATAACCTAACCGTCAAAAACCCCCGACTTCAACTAGAACAATAGCTGTAAGTTTCGAACGGCAGAACAGATTTTCATGCTAAGATGGTTCTAGATTAAACTAGATTTTAAATAAAAAACTGCATTGAAATCGGTTTATCTTTTTTGGAGCTACAATGCCACATATATGCATAATATATTTCATGTGAGGATCGTAGAGAAATTTCACCCGTGCGAAGCCGGGAGCGGGTCCCGGTCGCTAGTAGTGCATAATTAAAGTATAATAATAAATAAATAAAGTCACAGTAATTTTTGTACCTTTTCGTCCAAAACAGTTTTCATATGTTATTACTAAACTTTCTTATGTGCTTATAAGTACCGACTGTCCAGAGGGCTAATTCACGTAATTTTATCACGCGCCGATCATATTGCAGTGACCCTCGAACTTGACGCGAGCGTATCTCACTGAAGCTAAGATCCAAATGTGTTGTGGTGATCAAAATTTTACTGCAACTGCGCGGCAACTACACTTCTTTAGTTACTTTAATTAGCCTACTGTTCTACACACACGTCTGTAAGTGCGCGTTACATTGCGAGCTACAGAAAATTGCTTATTTTTAATACCTAAAACTAAAAGTTGTTTCCCAGCAATTATTTTTGCACATTGTTACTTTGTTTTTTAAGGGTCTTTTTATACCACATCCATAAAATCCGCCCTATTGTACTCTCCCAGGTACATAAACAGTAGCGTATTAGTGAACGAAACAATATGTAAATAAAAAAGGTGATAAACGACCGGAATGGAGTTTTGGAAGCTTTTTAATCCATATGCAGCGAAAATAAACAAGATCAGCTATTGTAAACAATTGCTCGGTGCGCGGGCGCACGGTACAGGGGCAGGCGATCGTGGCCCGATATTAGTATGACTATTTTCATTTTGAAGTGACAATTTTCAGGAAATTGTATTATTTTGTGGTGATGTGGTGATGTGGTCGCTTTGTGAAAAACCCCTTTGAATTAACCCTTTCTTTGCTTTTCTTTCTTATTTTTTCTTGTTTAGTTTTTCAGCCTTTTGAATTTGCCCTTTGAAACACTTAACAGAAAAAATTGGTAGGTAAAGTTGGGCGTCATCAACTTCAAAAGCAATATTTTTCTGTAAAAGAAATTTAAATTCACTCAAACTTCTCCTTAAACCAATAAAACTCAGCACAAGTCAAGTAAACAATCTAAAATTCCAAAACGCCCTTCACGTATGCACAATATTACGATCGCGCGTTGACGCGCACACATCGCGCGTGTTTACAAATAAATCATCATTATTTTATTGCCTTGCGCCAGCGCCGCCGTGCGGTGTACGCTTCCGCCCGCCGGGTCATCGGACTATGTACACGTGAGTTATGAACTAGGGTAGCCACTCGACAGAACTTGCTAATGCCATTTGAGGACAGTTTTAGCCATATCGTCTTCCTTGTGGTAACCCTGGCCCGTCCTGAGTTCCGCAGAAGTCTATCTATACCCAAACCTTAGCTTTGCAAAGGTCTTTACTAAACACCTATTTAACGTTTGCCAGAGTACAAATAAAAGTGTATTTAGATGATCTTGCATAAATGTTTTGATTAAAACAGTATCTTCGGCATTAAGTAGATTCCATTATAATAATTTGGGACCAAATTACAATGTCCATTTCCAATTATCGATTACTTGGTAACCCTGATGACGTTATGTCCTGGTGCCACGGAAGTCTCCCGGTCACTACTTGAACACTGTTTAGATTTTGGACTCCAAAAATATTTGGTACTTCCTTCCTGATAATAAATATTTTCTTTAAGTCCGGGAAGAGGAGAATAAATTGGATGAAGCTATTTTACATTACTTCCGATTTAAAGTTAGTAATAAAAGCTTTCGGGTTTTAGAAAGGTTTCATGTTTATGTGTTCATTAGAACAATGTAAAAGCTTCAAAAGTATGAATGCAGTGTCACGTAGAGAAATAAAATGTTCATATTTATAGCTCTTACAAGTTAAAGCCGTATTTTGAAACCTATTGCTTCTACAAATAGTTTTAATTTGCATACAAGTTTAAGATCAAACAACATTGTAATCTTTCTTTCATTTAATTACACTGTAAATATTCATTCTTGAACGTGCGTCTTCTCTCAAACTAATAATTCTAGGAGAATATTGTCATAATTAGCACACTTGGCAAGCAAACCAGCAAACAAAAAAAACAAGCAAAGTGACTGACCACGGCATGTTACAAATTCAAGATAAATAATTTAGTTTGATATGTCGTAAATATAATGACAAACAAAATACTACTAGCAACTCTGCGAATTCACAAACGCAATTCAATTAAGTCTTATGCTGTCATATTAACTATAGCGGCCGAATGCCTTTTAGGAGCGTTCCATGTTAAATGTCTTCAGAGTATTCGGAGTTAATGCTCGTACTAATAAACCGATCTCAATATTTTTTAAACTATTTCGCTTGAGATAGCTGTCAAAATGTAAACAACGTGGGTCTACCCACGGAGCCAATAAATAAAGTCTAAAAATCAATAAAGAAATTAACTAATTCCAAAGCAGTCTAAGCAAAGTCTACACTACGCTCTACAGATCTTGGTCTCAGAAGCTGTCAAAATTATACTTGAGATAGGCCTTTCATATGAGAGTAGTTTGATTAATATGGATCCAAGTCCACAACAGGACTTTGGTTACTCTAAAAAACGGATCCGAGGACCAACTTTACTACCGAAGTTGGTCCTCGGATCCGTTTTTGACTTAAGACATGAAAGTTGAGTTTGACGCTACTGTAATAATTTTGCTAATAAAATTTATCAGTGCAATTACATGAGAACAGTGTGTGCTTGTTAATTATTTATTTAGTAATCAATATGAAGAGGGGTATCGTACCTTAACCTCCACGATAAGAGCAAACGCCATCTTGTAAGCTTGGACAGTTAAAATTATTTAGCGTATTTAGTTCCGTGTCTTTTATCTTATTATTACGAATTTGATAAAGACTATATTTGAGACTATTGGATTTTAAAAACTTCTTTGAGTTCTTATGAAATTTTTCGATAATCTTTTTCTTTTAAACAGCTTCTTCAGATGAATTTTAAAGTCTCAATATAAGGTTGAACTTACTTCATTTCCGTTGGCCTTCATAGGTTTAAAACTGAAGTATTTTCGACAAGTCCCAAAACATAAATTTTATAATGAAATTATTTTTCCAAGGTTTTAAATTCTTGATGAAATACTTAAAATGTTGTTCATCAAAGTATGTTCATCATTTTGTCGTTTCATTCCTAACCATTTCAATCAATGCATCTTCAAAACTAACAACTTGCCAATTGAACTGCCTCAGTTGTAATATCGATCAGGCGCACTCAACTTCTGCCCTTGCGCTGTCAATGCCTCTATTGACCCCAGTCGACAAGGGGCTCTCTGTACGGTAAATTTAGATTTCAAGTAGTCCAGCTACTTTACTTTCTAGATAGTGAGTGACGACAACTCCGAGTAATGCGAATTCTGACTTTATAACTAGCTCGTTTAGCGCAATGTAGTGTTCAACATGTTGAGGTGAATGTCTTTTGACTTTTATTGGACAAGTTGATTCAAGTTGCTGGGATAAATTGGACGTCTGGTTTTTTAAAAATAGATTTTATTTACTAAAATAAAATAAAAAAATTGGAGTGGATCACACCTGCACTTAAGTTTTAACTGTTAGATATTGCTATTAAGCCGTTTTTCCAAAAAAAAACTTTTTCAAATAAATAACTGGCGCTGCTAGTTGTTGGAATACGTCTCAATATCGGCGCCTTTTAGTATCATAATAATATAATTTTGGGCATAGCATAAGACCATTATGCTTGGATAATGAATTGGTGACTCACGACCGATTATTGTCGCAGTCTATTATGATTTATGATACCTATGTTCGATAAGATGATTATAATAATAAATAAACTACAGTAATGCAACATTTGCTAACTAATCATCTTCCTCACGATTATTTACATATACATGTATTATTATATAATTATTTATACATTATACATATTATAAAACTGGGAACGAGTCGTAAAAGTCGTCGGTTGCCGCACTAGGGTACATTTTTATTGAGATACCCGGTTTACGAGCAACTGACACGCCTGCAGGGTCTTGACCCTTTGGAGCAACAAATACTGGGTGTACCTTCGGAATGGCCTAGAATGGGCCCTTGTGGCACTTCACCGTCTGCAAGCTGATTAGATTGCTGCTTCGGTAAATTGTGTTTATATTAAGAGATGAAGTCAGATAGGGTGTTGGTATTTCATTTAAATGTTGTGATTGGTTCATGTTTTTACCCGACTGCGGCGAAGCCCAAAACGGTGGTAATGTTTTTGGTTGGTATTTATTTATTATTTATTATATACTTTATTGTACACCTGAATATAACAATTTTGTAAGTAAAGAGATTACAATATTAAAGTACAATGGGCGGCCTTATCGCATAAAACGATTTCTTCCAGGCAACCATATGGTATTGGTATGTATGTGTCTGTCTAATTGTTCCCTCCTAGAGGTTGAACGAGTGAACCGATTTAAACAAATGAGGTGTCCGTAGATTCGTTTTACAGGCGAAAGTGACACTGGCTAGATGATTAAAAAAAAACTACATGTTGGATTTTAGACGCCATTATGGATAGTAAAGTTTTTTTTTTTTTTTTGCTTTTATGACCATTATGGGTATCCAAGTAAAGGGATCGAAGGGGCGATTCCAATGGACGCCCGGACGTTCTGCTACATAGACATTTCGATAGTTGGACGTTTTGCTATAAAGACAATTTGCTAATTAGACGTATCGCTAAATAGACATTTTTATTATTTGGACGTTTTGCTACTTAGAAGTTTTGATCGTGAGGCAAGAAAAACGAAAACACTTTACCAAAAATTATAACATGCATTCGGAAGAATAGGATGTAACGAACGTTGTAAATCATGCCTTCGACTAGGCACATGTTTATAACTTTGAAGGCTAGCTGACGAACTTAGAAGAAAGTGTTCCGGTACAAGTTTAATGATTTATAACTCTTTAATTATTGATGTATGGCTCATTTCATGATTAGCTTGAAACAGTAATGCTGTTAATCATAATAATGAGCAAAGTATCTTAATCACCAAGCTTGCAAGCGGATTGGTAATCATCAACATGATTTTATTATGATACAGGGATACAGGTTAAAACTGACCCTCCACTTGTAAACAAGTCCTTCATAAAATTTAATTGCTATTATAAATTAATACAGCTTCTTTCCTTAGACGGTAAATAATATCTGTGAATACAAATAAATGCCTTGAACATCAAAAAAACTAATTTTCTTTAATGAAACGTAAACTAGATCACGTATAAGGACATTATTAGCCATTCTATAATATATTTGGTCCAAAGCCCACGCCAATTAATAGTATCATTATATTTATTTATCTGCTGCCAATGCACCAAGCGGATGTCGTAATGAAATTGTAAAACGGAATTTTACGATTATGTTTTATCGAAATTCACTCCCAATTCGCGAATAAACGGACAGTGTCGAAAATATGTTGTGGTGTATGGTGTAAGTACTGAGACGGGCGATTGAAATATACTACTAATATAATTAAATAATATACTGTTTTCATTTTTTAGGATTTTTATTAAACTAAGTTTGCAAAATTTTGTGTTATCGATAGCGGTAAAGTTTAGTAAATTGTTAACATTTCTGAAAATTGTATTTACCGTCCTTGTCAGAAATCCAATCTACATGTATAGCTACAATCCTCCAATCCTGTCTTTTAACCTGAAAATCTGTCCATCCTAAGGTTGTATGGTAGAAATCGCCAAGTGCGATAAGACCGCCCTTTGTACATTTCTTTTTCTAATTATTGTATCTTTTCTTCTATCACTGGTGTGCAATAAAGTGTATTGTATTGTACAATTAAATTGTAAAATGGTACACATTCTATTGATACAGGACAGATAACTTTTTTATTGAGGTATTTAACGTATTTAGTTAACATTCTGTAATAAATATAATAAAAAATAAGCCTTCTTGAGACTTGTTAATTTATCGCTACCGCTTAGAAATTAAAACTCAAAATAAGGCAAAACATTTTTACGATGTTACCCACAAAAATGTAACTGTAGGCAGGTATTTTATTTTTATTTTCGCGATGTAAATACATATAGACATGACTGTCGCCAAGGCAAAGTGCCATCGTAATCAACGCGTTTTATTTTTATTAAACTTTTTGACATTTGTGGCTTCCACTTACAAAAACAATTTAAATGAAAATATTTTGTTACTCTACGTATGGGCATCGCCAAAATGTGTGTGACAACTATGTTTTTATTATTACTGAACCTTATCAAACTCATTAAATATAAATACATAAGTAAGTATATTTTATTGTAAAAATATCTTATACTTTTAAAGCCTATATGTTTATAAAAAAATATGAAAAAAGCACTTTTCTGTGAGCTTTTTATTTTGATACCAATATTTTACTACCTTTACAATTTTTTTTTTTCAAAATATTTATTTCGGACTCATAGAAGTTGGTTAGTTACGTAAGCTTATTTTTTCTTTTTATACGCACCCTTATCCGTGACGTTTTATTATCGAAATGCCTTCCGTACAAATTGAACCCTTCTATAGCTGGCTGTATTTATTTTAAGTCAATTCAAGGAAAAGCTTATAGCGATTTCTCATTCTTTAAATCAATAAGTTATAAGGAACCACAGAGATGTCTATTATTGTCATATTTCTATAAAATCATCATTGTAATTGGTTTCGTACCGTTCGTTCGTTCGTTTCGTGGAAAAGTAAATAAAAAAAATAAAAAGAGCTTTTGAAATTTTATTGAAATAATAGGAAACCGTTGAAATGGTAATTGAGATAAAATCTAATAATGATTAAATAAGTTGGTTTCTCTTTAGATAAAGCATTATTGCATTCATCAGCATTTTGCATCGACCAGGATTTCAGATTTTATTCAATTAACCATATTGGTTAACTGTTATAGCATGCACGAGATCCACAAGTTTTATTAAAAATCATCAGATATCAGGGTTTATTTTTATCATTTGTATTTGTATGTGTCAGCTTCACTCATTAAATTAGCATATTACATAAAGATTTTCACAGGCAATATCATCAGAATTATTATAATACTTACTGGTACTCAATCCTCGACTACGTTTTCTTACTAGGAACACAAGGATAGATTATTGAACATTGCCCGATCCCGCTTAAGCTTATAGCTTAGTCCATCATCCTCCACAGTGCATTGTTATTTCAGTAAACACAATCACAGGTGCCACGTTTCCGAATGAACGCGCTTTGATATAGTATCGCGTTTCACTACACATTTTGTATTACGGTTTTAGAATATTTCTCTAAAGTAAACATACATTTATTTCATTGAAAATACTTAAAATGTGTGAGAAAAGGAGATATTGTCTTCTTTTATTTGTAATCTTTTCTTCCGATTGTGGAATTAGACGAAAGCTTCTGGCAGTGTGCGCTTTTCGGAACCATTTTATTAGCCTTCAGTATAAATGTCTTCTAAAATAGAGTGAATGGTCGTAGGGAATACTGTGCCATAATCTAACCACAGAGAAAATTACTTTGTGATCGCAGACTCTTCTTACTAGCGCACTAGCAGATACTGCTGTTCATCTTCTACAATTCCATTGTAGCCTTCTACGACATCTTCTAGAAGAAATATGGTGGAATGTATCCACACAGAAGTTATAAACTTTGCCGTTATTAAACTAATTTTATCTGAATTAATTAAGGTATGTAAGGAATATTTCAAACTAGCTGTTGCCAGCGGTTTCATTCGCTTCATAGAAGAACTACTTCAATTAACCGGATAAAAAGTATCGTATGTAAATCTAGGACATGGTCTGTGTACCAAATGTCATACAAATCCGTTTATGCGTGATTGAGTAAAAACATCCAAACATCCGAACATCTTCATAATCTTTCAAATTTATAGTATAAGTAAGATTGGTCATTTATTCGATGCCGTCAAAGCTTTTAAAGCTGTAACTCTTGAAGATACTATCCTGGGATTAACAGATTTAGAAGAAGTGTTTGCTGGCTTCAAGAAGGCATCAGCCATGGCTTAATAACTTTGGGAAAAAAAATAAATTGATAAAGAAATCCTTTCCTATGTTTACAGGAATTAAACAAAGAATGGGTGGCTATAATAAGTACACGTAGAATTTTATTAGCTACAGCAGCCAGACCAATTCATGCTTGTGATGTATTACCGAATATTGTTCCACGAGGCGTTATGGACTCATTGTGAGCGAGTAGCCCACCTTGCTTGGGTCAAATTGGTACCACACTATTTAAAGCCCCCTCACACCCTTCTCAAGGTCCTACATGGAACCATTACGACGTTAATCGACGCGCGACAATAAACCGCGAGACCGATTTACGCACGATTGTGTCGACTCAGTCGCCGTGACGCATTAAAAATCGCAACATAATGAAATAACAAAATAACCTATTAAACGCAAAATGAACGTTTATTGGTTCATGTGTACATCTATAGTTATTGGTCGTGTGATTTATGGTGTTGTTTTGTTATAACTATGAATTTTTAGAAATATTTTTGTCTACTTTTCTATGTATTGGAATGGCTTCTTATATTTCTCTCATATGCAACAGAAAAGGTTTTACATTAGATATCATAATATCAAACTTCAATAATCCCAAACAAAATAAATACTTCTATACAATAATTTCCTTTCATTAAATCACATGACATCATCACTAAATCCAAAAGGCATAAAAGCTCCTATTTATCCATCATCAAGGAGGAAATCATCCCCAATTTAACCACCCAGACTCCTTCACATTTCCATATCTGTCTCAACACACGTCTGCGCGCGCACCTTAAGATTTTAATGAGCAGAGCTGCGTCCGCGCACGATTGTGTTCGGCTACTGTACACACGCGACGTTGCATGACCCCACTCTTTTTCTTCTCCTTCGTTATTAACGTTTTTATGGCCCAGATGGCGATTATTGAGGATTAAAAAATGAGTTTCCATTGACGCCCAATTTCGCTAGGCTTGGCCTGTTTTGTTATAAACTTTTGAATGTTATAATGTTGATACATTTTTGAGGACTTTAATTTAAGCTTTGAAGTGGCATCATAGATAATTATTCCAGTTATAAGTTATGATATTAACAAATGGATAGCAACAGACCACAACTCATCCTCTTCCAGTCCCCACCCACGGAACTTGCTTACATAATTAATTATTTAACCATTTTTAAACAGGATAACGCATAGTCTATTAAAAGCTGATGAAATATTCATACAGTGGCACGTATTACGAAGTGTGACAGACAAAATTTGCCTACAATAAGTGTAGATAGTTATTAGCAGTAGATATTTATAGACCAAAGTGGGAGGTCACATGGTTCGTGGCTAGTGATGAGTTATAAGTGATTAACCCGAATTTCTTTGGCATTTGAGTAGAGCTAACGTCTGTTTGGGATTGCTGAAGTGAAGAACAGAATACCATTCTGGAAATAGACTCAACTTAGCCTATCGCAGTCTGTTGGATACAGGCCTAACTCAAGTTGCAGCCCAATAACACTTGGTCCTCCACCTTCCGCATATTTTGTATTAAGTTCCCTTAGTGTTTTCAGAGAACTACTGTTGATCAGATTTTCTTCTTAGTTTCATTGCTCCGAAATATATTATCATATCAAAATGCCGGACACATTATATGTTAATGTCAGTGCCAATTGAGAATCACAGAAAAATTTCGAGGGCATTTATACCGCAAATATTTTAGAAATAATTGATCAAATGGATCGGACTCACTTCAAGACAGTTTAAAGCATAAATTATTGCTACACCGGAAAGATTAATCGAATATTTGAGTAATTCTAACAATTTTGCTAGTTTTAGTGCATTAAATAAAGTCTAGCCACATCTGAAGCCAGAAGCTATTAAACCTTCCGGAACAGTCGTATTCCCAGGACTATTCCGTGGCCGAACTATTTATACCCGGGGCGTGGTCAGGACAATAACGACAGTCAAACGGGATGTGGATGTAGAGGGACAATTTATGACCGGAACTGGTTTATAGAGATTGACCGATTGGAGAACATTTTTGGTCAATTTAGGGACATGACTTGAGCATTTAGGGACAAAAAAAGGTTTTGGTTCACAATAGATAAGTGTTCGACAGAAGGCTTTTAGCAAGTTATTTGGGATGATGTTGTTTAGAATTATATGGGTGCTGATTTTTTCACTTCCGTTGGAACTAAAACCAAGAAAGAAATGAGATTTGTTTTTATGTTCTATCCATTTATTTATTTAACTATTTATGTACACACAGAAAGAAGAATAATTACAATTAAATAGGAAAGATGACACAAAGGTACTGCTCCATTCAACATTTTCATCTTCATAGTACCTAAGTTCCTTCAAATGCTACAAACGAAATGGTTTGAACATGCCTTCAATAGTGTCATAATATACGTTGTCATAACTTAACTATACTTGCAGCAGTAAGATACCGAGTTTAATGATCACAAACTTTAAAAACGACTTTTAAAATGACTCCACTTATTTGCAAGTCTTGTAGCTAACAAAGGAGGCGAGTCAATTCCTTTTTAAGTCTCCCAGCTTCGTTACACCGCCGTCACTATAAATCTCTTTTTCATTTTCATATTTTTTTTTTCAAACCAATTATTAGTTTCACGACGTTTAAATATTTATTTCGAACCTGGTAGAGTAAACTTCAGTAGTTTAACACAAATAAATCATTCAATATGAAAAGCTAATGTTGACTTTTGACGGTTTTTACATTTCGTTAAACAAACGTTTCTTTTGCTTGAGACAAAAATGAATGGCACAGTATTGATATAGCTCGAGTCGCAAGGCTATGATATTTTGACGCAAATTTTATTTTTTTATTTGTAGTATTTTTATATTAATCTTATGGTTCATAAAATGTCAATAATAATATTTCACCAATTTCAATTCCTTTATACTATCTCATGTTGTCTATGTACCGCTCGTGTCAATGACGATAAATTGTCTTATAATGTCTTCTTAGTTTAAGCTCACAATACTTGAGTCAGAAAGATAAACTTTACACAAACCGATCATAAAACCTAAGCTCATCTTAAACATTATCTGTCCTTGTCATATGTCATAAATAAGACAAGGAACGAAACAGTTGACGACTTAACCGTACCGTCCCAAACATATCAGATTAATTTCGAGCACCATGTGTATGTTTACATCTCAGAAAAAGCTATCGATGACATCGAATCTCAGAACGTTTAAATAAATTAATATCTTATGTCAAGATAAAATTTACACTTTTTATAGGCGTTGATATAAATGATAGAGTTATTGCATCTAATTGGCGGAGGATTTCATGTTACACGCTGAAACAATAGTGAACCACACACGACGCCCAATCACGACTCGATAACGCCTTTGTCTCTACGTCAATAATAATGGTTTTTTCTTTGATGATTTGTGAAGCCAGGACGTTCACAATGAGGACGGAGTGGGATGCGGGCGGCTGAATGGCGCTTTTATTGTGGCCGTGAGCTTTTGTGGCGACACATGTGCGACCAAAGTTTCCAACACAATTCCAAAGTAAGTGGACGCTAACGGAATCTAGCTCTTCACAAAAGAGGATATTATGTTCATAGTAATCGGTAAATTCGAAGACATGATAGCATCTGCAAGATACTTTAGATAAAGATTAGATAACTGCGATAAATAATGTCTCCAGTTTATAATTAGATACGAACTCCGAAGCAGTGAATGGCCACAAGATAAATGTAACAACAAAAAGAACAGCAGGTGAGAATGGTGGCAACAATGCCAATGATGCAAAACGACAAACTAATGCGACACGCAGCGCGCACCAAGCCGGAGCTAAAAAGGTTGATACAGAATTAATAGGCGAAGAGCGCGATACCTATACATTAGTTCAAAGGGTTCCAGTTAATGAATCAAACGACAGGCGACTCGCAACACCTCTTTTGTGGCTGGACAAAATTGACTTTGACGGAGCGAACGAAGCCAAAATAACCGATCGTGTCCAACCCATTGTGCGTGCTATAATTAGAACGCTTGGAAATAAACACGTGGTGGCAATTATCGCAGCAACGGGTTAAATGAGGCACCGAGAAACGGTCGTTAATGGGTACACCCATCCGGCGACGAAATCCTTCGCCACGGACCGTGGATAAAGGATTACTGGACTTCCGAGAAAGCGGACGTCTTTATACAACCAATTTCATACCCGATTTTACATTCACCATAACGAGTTACACAACCGATATAAATAAGTCGTAGAAAATAACGAGTTTATTGCACGGGCATGGACCCTTTAAATATTGAGACTGGCTTCAAGTTAGTACGTTTTCCCGTGTGGAGATTTAAGGATCATCCTCGCTACGCACCTATAATACTGGCTTCGTTTTCAAGCAATGAATTCTTATTGATACTCGGACCCACAACAAGAGAGCATAAAATATTGCCACTGAGGTAAAACCATAGTGGAGTCACATACGTCACTTAAATCTCAACTGCTTAGTAAATTAACATTTAAAATTTTTCGTGGCGCAGTGTGATGGTAAAGTCGAGGCGTGCCTTGAGGCTTGGTACTAAGGCATTAATCATTTCAGTCGGCCGGCTCGGCCTGGCCATACATCACGCACCCTTTGAGCACAGCGAGTAACTCATTTGTTGAAACGCGCCGTCCTGCTTTTATTAACGTCCATTCTAACATTGTAAATGTCTCAATTCCATTGGCGACTTCCTGTTCGTCATTCGTCGACGCATCGAATTAGGTGCCGATCGAACCTTTTTTGGTGTTTACGACGGTATTTTTATATCACCCCGTTACGGAAGATTAATGTTGTCGTCAAATCTGACCGGCTACGGTGTCCGATGTTTTGCAATAAATTATCATTAAGTAACACGTTGTCTCACCTGGCTGGGGTTTTATGGTCGGCCGGCCGTAAAACACAGTTAATACGCCGGCTCTAATCTAATCTAAGTTCTACCTGCTCCCGATATAAATTCCCTTACAGTGTAAAAAAGTTAGTGAAGTCGGAATACAGGTAATATTACTAATGGAACCAAACGGCATTATGCATACAGGTGCATAAGAAACAAATATGAATTTTATTGCTGATAATCCAGAAACAGTTTTAATTCAAAAGGAATACAACAAAGTCGATGTTTTGAAGTACAGTTAAGTTAAAAAGGTAACACGCAATTATGTAATAAAAAGGTTTCGCAGCATGTAAAATGTTTAATGAACCACTCTATTTTATGGAGTTGACCAATAAACGTGGTTGACGTTTAGGAGCAAGCGGGTAACGTGAAGCGATCATAATATTAAAGGACACTTGCCTCGCAAGCGAATCATAATAAAATTACATATGTAGATGGATTCGTCTGATACGAAAGCGCTGCGCCGTTCAGAGGCTAGATTATGATAAGCGAGGTACTAAAACCTTGATACAACTAAGTGTGTTGTGCAAATTACAGTACTTAATACACAATATTTGGAAGGCAATAAATACGTAGTGGCTAACGCTCCAGTTGTAGGCCGTAAGGATAAACACCAGGTCGCATTAATAAAACATTGCGATGTCTATCTTCATAAAGGAATGATCATCAATAATATCTTTATTGCTTCTATTAATGCAGTAGAGTCAATAATAATTTACAAGCTTACTTATAAGTGCAATTTGTTCTAGAGTTTTTATTTTATTTTAATGTGAGTACTTTTAACGTCGACTTCTTTATGACAATTTTTTCACAATTGTAGTTATAACTCGAATGAAAAACGTCGTGTTTAATTTCGTAATGAAAATAGTACTTACTGGGCATGATGATGATAATGTGTAGCGTGATGCATAGCTGTGGTAGGAGTGCCAGGGGGAGTTGAAGCATGGAATGCCGCAAACGCCGAGGGGAACTGAAGTGGTAGAAAACCACTGCCTGCACTCCCAGGACCTCCCACCGACTCCCGATCAGGCATTATTTACAGTCCTAGCACTGCGACATCATAGTTCTTCACCACTAACAGTCAACACTTCACCACTCTCTCGAAGTTCAATCACAACCACTAGTTTATGTTTATCACCGTTAACAAAATCTTTTGTCAGGTCAACTCTAACCTTATCCCGTCCATCTTCATCACTAACGTCATTATGTACTTATAAATTATAACTTTGTGCATCGTTGCTTATGAAATGTCGTGTTTTGTCCAAATTCCGTCCCATTCTTCTGTTTTTGCTTCTGAAACAAAGAGATAATTACTGTTAATTATATTTCCGTCTTCAAATTCGGTAGCTGCATCGAAATTGCTAAATTAGAATGTTTTTAAACAATTAAACAAAAAGTGTAAATAGGATCGTGTTAAGATTGCGTGTCTGTGTGTTGTTACTTCAATTGCCTCCATTATGTCTTCATTTTACGAGCGAGCGAGACGAATTACCCGCTTGTATTAAGTTGTTGGTAACTAATGTACGTGTTTAGACTATTTTATAACAAAACTGTATTATTGTTGGCGTTAGTTTGGCACTCATTAGCTGGCTTGAATGTTTTATTGCTTCTGTAAAATCCAAAGGACGTCGGAACGTGTAGGAGAGATAGATAAGACTTGTTAGTTAGCCATCCAATTTCTAGATCATTTGTATTGGCGCCGTATGTACAAATTAAGTAATTAAAAAAAGTAAAAACCGACTTCAAACAACTAAAAAATATATATTTTTTAAATTTAACAGGTTCTGATGTCTGTGCCTCTGCTAAGCCAGGTGCATTGAAGAATTAAAGGCCCCAACTTCAGAAGCTGTTGTTTCAAATATGATTATTTTTTCAAAATCAGTCTGCAAATGGCGGAGTAGTCGCGTAACAAACATACAAAACCAACAGTCGAATTAAGAACCTCGTCCTTTTTTTTAAGTAGGTTAAAAAGAGCCTTAGCGTAACAACTTTAGTAATCGCAAGTTGTAAAGACAATTGCAGTTAACATCTTATGTACTCAATGGTTTCTTACAAGATAGTTTGTCCACTAGTAACTGTTTAGTTTAGTAACTGAGTAGTAGAAGCCACTAAACAGTGGCTTCACCACAAACCTGACTCATTATCGTGCCTACAAAGTTTCATGTTAACAACGTTTATAATTTGCATGGGAAATAGCACGATTGACACGTAAACATACATTAATTCCTATCATACAAAACATTATGTCCATTTCCATTTATTTTACCTGAGGATATGAGTAAAGTACAATTTTCTTGAATAGAATTTAATGTTATTAGATTGTAAGTCAAAGTGGAAAGGAACGAGTTATCGTTGCTATAGGCAATGAGCCACAAACCGCTAAAGTGACCACTTACGAACAACTGTGATATAATAAATTCGAACCTGTGACTTCGAGCGATTCTAATAAACTTAGTTTGAGTTCTAGCCCATAAGAACATGTATATGGGCTATAAAAATTCATACACTTGACTACCAAGTCAATTCTAGTTTGGTCTCAGATATGAAGTGATTCTTCTACCAAGAAGAATCACTTCATATTTGAGACTCAATAGAAAGCAACTACCAACTTCTCTATTTTCTTTTTCAATGACATCAATATTAAAGCTACTCCTTTCAACAAAGTTACCGGTCTCATTCAGATTTTTATCAACGATCAGATTTATCTCGAGAAATTAATCGTAGATGCATCTGACATGTCCAGAAGTCCTCAGATGTATCTTAGCGACATTCGTGCAACGTTATCTTGTCCTACAATGTTTTTGGTTTATTATAAATATTTTATGTTTATACAATACAATACAATACACTTTATTGCACACCAGTAATAGAAGAAAAGATACAGTAATTAGAAAAAGAAATGTACAAAGGGTCTTATCGCACGTGGCGATTTCTACGATTTTATTTCATGTTTATCATATCATAAGAATTATAATATTATCATTATCGATATTTTGTTTGGTATAGTTATGATTGTTGGTTGTTTTATCGAAAAAGAGTGCTGATTTCTGACAGAAAACAGCAGAAAAAATTTAAATTCTGTTCCAACAAGTTTTTCTTCTTTCATGTTTCTAAATATCTACTTGTGTGAAAGTTAATTTAGCTTGTTATTTAGGTAGGTTATAATTATCCAGGATGGCCTCGAAATACTGAATAATAAGAACTGCATATTTTACCAACTCTCTCGTAAACAAACTGAAGTACTTAAAAGTAATGTCGTTTGAGCCAAATCTGTAATTTTTTTGTCTGCAAATTACAAAACGGGTACAAACAGCTTTTTAATATAATAATTATAAGATAATGAAGTCTTCATTGCCGGTCCCTTCATTTGCTTGCCTTTTAAAAAGTTTTAAATCCCCTGATGAAATTACCTAGACATGGGAAACGGTCTTAATTGCGTCTGAATCTCGACAAGTTGCAGCGATAAAAATTCGTGCGACAAATTGAGAGACTTGCGAGTCGTCATTATCACTTACGAGGAAATTGGGTATGGTGTATGTTATAGCGGGTGGTACTTAAAAAGTTTATTTAATCAATATTAATAAAGAAAATAATATATAATATTTATGATCATAAAATATTATAGAAGTAACCATAGTATTAACAAAAGATAGGTACAAAAAAGAACAAGTATTTTTATTTCTCGGAGTTTTTTTAATACGATGTTTCTGATATATTAACTAGGTTCATACTTCGTCGTTAAAATAAAGCTAACTCGCTGCAGCTCATCCCATAGGTAAGTAACCATCGGAAAAATTCTTTCCGTAATTAATGAAGATGTGATTGTTAGAGACGTGACTCGAGCATTGTCCTCAATAAGGCCACGACTTATACTCGAGTAATGAATCGATCGTAAAACCCGATATCGATATATCGATACTCATTTTCATTCAATGAGATTTACGATGTTTATGCATGCAAAATTGGCGGGCGTTTCGAGTGTCGACTTTTATCGGCCATTCAAAAATGGAATCGTGAATTTTGAATTTTGAATGCGACGGATTAATGGTGGATTTTATTATTTTTTATGGTTTTGTTAAGTGTCAAGTGATTTCAAGGTTTTATATCAATCATAACTTTCGCGATAAATTACGAATGCTAAGAGAAAGTATAAGTGGTATTACATACGCAGGTAATGGCATCAAAGCCTTATATTGTCATAGGTACCTACTTTCGAACAAGTTAATGCAAAGATCCTGTCGAAAAGTGACACTCCAATAAAAAAAATTGTATTACATTTTGAAAACCTTTTTTTTTGGAAAATAGCTAGAATTATGTAACTTAACATAATATCAAACTAACGTTCCATGGAGATAAATAAATAAAAAAGAGTTATAATCGAGTATATACTGTATTGTATAGCGCTACAGACTGACGTCTTACGAACACCAAAAGCTCGTGGTACCATTGAATGTTTTATCGATACTTTCCCGTCACTATCCCTAAAATGAGTGCGGCAATGCGCGGGCGCATGCCGCGTCTCTTAATACGGCCCTTAATTACGATTTAATTGTTTTTAGCAGCGGAATTGTTCCGAGCCCTTCTGAGAAACGAAACCGGACTGGATCGATGGTGTTTTTAGTTGCATCGCGGTCATTCTAGACCCAAGACCAAAGACCAATCAGAGGAATATTTTGGACGAATTAACTTTTATTTAGTTTTGATACGGAATATAGTCTTGTTCATTATCTTTTGACTTCTAACACCAATATAGATTAGTTTTATTTCGCATAGTTGACGTTAGATAAGAGAGGTCATCTTATTATTACGATGAAGTCGTTTCTAGATTACTCATTGAGATTAATAATGAGAAGTTTACATGTTAAACGTTTAATGAGCTGTTATTATATCGCTACCACCTATTAAGAAGCTAGATAATAGTCACAGTAATATAGCTTGAAATAGATACAATTAAAATCAAAATAACCAAGTATCGTTGTCGATATCGATAATCCACGAAATCATTAATCTAGTAATAGTGCAGCCCTATTAGTTACGCCTGGGATAACAACTTTTTCAAAAATAGAATTGTTACTTTTTAATTTGTATTTGTAATACACATTACTTATTAAATATGAATCGTTGACAGTACTTAATTATAATTTTAATTATTTTGATGATTCACTTTTTGTTCGTGTTTCCGTAAAATTAAGTCTGTAATTATTCGGTTACAGTTGTAATTAGTGAATATAATTGATGTTATCTTTAACTTGATGGTTAAATGTATGGCATTATTAAATTAAATTAAAGTATATTAACTTTATAGTGGTCGTTTATCAGGCCTTTATTAATATGTAGAACTTACAAAAAAACTAGAGAAGAGTGAAAGTTTATTTGAAAATTTAGGTAAATATTTTTTCACACCTTTGGACGTCAAGGGGTTTGTATCTACATAGTCAATAGTCGATCAGCGCGGTCAAGCAGTGCTTGCCACGGTCAGTCCTTGGATGGATGAACGTTTCTTCCAACAACGAGACCCCTCCGTGCCTCGGAAAGCAGTTAAGCAGTTAGGGTTTTCATATGAATATCCTATGACAGCCGTTACGGGAGGCAGCAGCCCAAAAAGTCTCTCAACTGGTCTAACCTTAGGGTATCAGTGTCTCCCAATAATTGGGTGGCAGAAGTCAGGCGGCAGTCACTTCGTGTCAAATGCTGATATTCAGCCGCATCTGCTTATACTGGGAGCCGACCCCGAAAAAGGCTAGGCAGATGAGGCAGGTGATGGTCTTCAAAGATGGTATTCACTTGTCCATTTTACACATGCAATATTTTGTATGGGAATTTTTTCAGCGGCTCTAACGGTATGAATAGTGAACTAAAGTCACTATACAAATATTGAATGTGAACGATAGCGTTAGACGGCACGGAAAACTCATGGTAGAGGTACTGGAGTCTTATTCTCTATGAAAACAACTCTATGATATGTCAAATTTTCTATAAGAATGACGCAGATTAACGTGGCAAAACCGTGACAAGACAAGACACGTTATTGTCGTAGTGAATAAGGTGACGGTAAGTGATGATGCATCATACAGATGAAGAATTCTTGCCTAGAAGAGACCTATTTTATATTGGAAGCCAGGTCTAGCATACTTGGGATAAGTCGATAAGGCTAAGAAAATGATGATGACATTTAACAGAGATTGCACCTGCGCAGGCGCCGGGTTAGTTGCAGTAGCATACTTAGTACATAAATGATTACGAACAAACTGAATCGTAACTCTTGATAAGGTTTTTTAATCTGACTTTGACTGACGTATTGGACAAATCTGCCAATCAATTTAAAAGGTTCGCTTAAGTATCCTTTTAAGTAAGTTTTGGTTTCAAAATGAGATAAATATTTACAAACTCATTTCGTTAATTTAGAGTGGTTTAAGTGCAAAGAGAAGAGAAATCGTAACTTCCTAAAGTAAAACTTTCTAAAGTATTGATTTTCGCAGAACTGATGTTGTGTTTAAAAGAAAATTGCGAAGAATTCAACAAAAAAAAATTGGATTGTAAATGGGCCGCCCTGTATATACACGATTCTACTCTCACTCTATCGCATTTTAAACCTACAAATAAATAAATCTCTCCAGAAATGGAAAACCTTTCCATATCAATACGCTATGCATTACTTATGTACCTAATATTAACACACTTGCATTGCATACCTACAACCTCATAGTGTCGTACTTATCTAGTGTGTACCAAGCCTTACTGGCTACTGCGACGAATCAAAAAATCTTTATACAGACTACAATAGCGCTTTATAATAATTTTCTTAGTATGTACGTTGATGACATCATAGTAAGCCGTGAACGCCTTTATATTAGCATCTTTGTTATCATGTGCAATAAAGTAAGGTACATGCAATACATCAATGCTAATAAGACGTTGTATGCAAAAATTATACTGTAGGTTGATGTGATACATTGTTACGATTGCGACTAAGTTTTTTTGTTAGTTGCGTATGGGCACTTCTTTGTCCGAAAATGGTAAAAACTTAAATGTCTGTTCAATAAGTACATGGGTAATTACGTTCATTCCAAGTTTTCGATTAATGTGTGCATAGTTTTTTATTAAAATCGGATTCCTTTTTTATGTAAAGTATCAAAACTGTTTGATTCATCGATGATTCTTTCACAGTGTTGCTATAAACCATTTTCCAATTACTTTGTAACTTACCTATGTAAACTGTCTTACTGAACAGACTAACAGTAATTTTCTGTCAGTTTTGAGGTCTATGATAACTGCGTAATTCTTGATTAGGAAAAAGTGATACGGTATGAATTGAAGACCGCTCCTTTAGTACATTTTTGTCCCTTTGAAAAATGAGTATTTGCTTCAAGACATTCTCTTCAAAGAAGTCCAAAAGTGAGAAGATGAAGAAAGATAGAGATAGATAGATAATAACACAACAAACAAAGACACGTGCAACCTTAAAAAGACCTTGATTTTCACTAAACACAAACTAATAAAACTATTAATTTATTATTCAGCAACAAATAAGCATGTCCAATTATACGAGCAAGCCGCTCCAAACTTTGTTATAGCGGGCGATTAGGCCCCCTGCTCACGAACTCATTGCGGTGACATTGCCTATAAGTCAGGGGACAATAGGAACACTCATCATTAGATATGGCCTCAGCTTGCTCGAGTGTGTTTTGAACGCGAATTGTCTTATTAGAGAGCGTTTAGGCCGTCTACACAGTCGCGATTTGCAGCGTCGTAAAAAATGGTGAAGGACTGTGCGGCGATTGATGGGCTGTCTGATACTTTGGTCGCAGTAATGTTTTGTTGTAATCGTTTCCTCATTTACCGACTAGTATTCTAGAAGAAAAAAAGATAAGAATGAAGAGATATTGAAGAAGAATCAGAAGAGGATATTAATGAAAACTATTCAAAATAGGAGAGGAAAGATGATAAGCCATCTTAAATGAATGAGAGAGACGACGAGACGACGAGAGGGTATGAGAGAGAGTTTCATTAAAACATAATAGAAGGAAAGATAGTTGGAAGGAGAGGTAGAGGAAGACCACGCATAAGTTACATTAGCCAAATAAAAGAAAAGGTTGCTGTCATGTCGTATAGGGAGGTTAAGGAGACTGCACTGGAGAGGGAAAAATGGAGACATGCATCAGCTACACCGACAAGAGCAAGGCTCTAAAATTTGGAGAATCCTCTAGTTAAGCAAATAGGGCTACTATTTGCTTAACTAGAGGATGAGATATTTGATCACGAGATTTATTAGTTATTTTCTGCTAAACTTCTGACTGAATAGGCTTTAAAGATACAACAAGTACCTACCAGTACATTAACAACGAGGCAGGATAATCCAATATTACATGAAAATAAAACAGGGTTGCCACAAAATCTGAAAACCTAAATTCCATCATTTTGCCAGGATTCCCAAGAAAATACTCATTGTTTTACCATGCGAAAGAAAAATGTCTACAGCTATTTTGTTAATTATAGGTAGTGTCGCTGAAATATGTTTTATCACTGATCAAATGGTGTTATGTTTTGTATTTAACACAGTTTTCGACTTGATAAATTCTTGCAATATTTGATTCATTCAAATTAATTTGAAGATCAAAGTCAGTATTGTCATTTGCTTTTTCCGGAAAGTTCATGAATTACCAGGTTATTGCCAGGTTTTTCAAGAGTTTCCAGATGTGTCGCAACACTGGCAACCATGAAAACATTATTATAAAATAAAATAAATAACGTTGACCATCACAAAATTAAAATTGCAATTTAAAACTTTAAGATGCTTCACATAAATCGAAGCAAAATTATTTTAACACCAACTTTAATAGATATCTTAATTCATTTCTCGTGTACCACAATTTTATAGCGTAGTTTCTAGATCATCCTGTAGATTTTATAGACGGCTTACAGATTTTCTATTAAGGATATACGAGTTAAGATCAGACCATTTATTATAGCAATAAACTACTTGACATCTAACTACCGGATTACAGTAAATTAAATGGGTATATGATTATATTTCTCGTAAGTGTGAATTTCTCTTGTGATAGGTTTTGTTGAGCTGGTGGAAGGAGCTTACTAGATTTTGCCAGCTTAATCCAAATACCAACAAGAATATTGTTTTATTGAGCTGTGAAATACTGAAATTAATAAACAAAGAAAAGAAGATAGTGTTAGTAGAAATAATAATCATCATCGAAGACCAGAAGCTGCCAATGTAAGAGTAAAATCGACGTCCCAACCATTTTTCTTAGATATTTGTAAACCAAATTCCCTTGAAGTTGAAAAGAATAATAACATGAAAATACTTCATGCATTAAGTCGCATTAAGCGCCAGCATGAGCATAAAAATACAAATAATGAAAAAAAATTGCAACCTATTACAGAAATAATAAGATTCATTTTGAAACGCTATTATTTCCGTCATCATCACACCCCAAATTTTGAAGTACTAGTCACACTCTGGTTTCCTAAGTACGTCAAAGCCGATCCCTGGAATGAGGGTTCCAGTTACCTTACCCAGCGGCTAATCCTTTCATCGGAAGAGTTAGCATTCGCGGTACATTGCGCGAGGACAACCATAAATTGTAATGAGTTTCAACGCCACGCCGCGGCCGCTCGTATATGGCCCTTTGGAGCGGTGTCAGCTCACTCAGTACGTGCACGTCCGGCATTGTTAGGGCTGTTTTCTAGTGACAGATACGCTTTGCGAGCAATACAAGTATTGAATATAATGGCTCTACATTGCCCCACATAAGATCCTTTCAGTTTAGGTCGATAGCTTCTCACATTATCTGATATAATTAGGATTAGATTAGAAGGTGTGCAGTCCTTTAGAAGAAACATTAATGCTATGGACGATAGCAGACTATAATTAAGCAAAAATACTACACTTCAAGTCCAGAAGATTTTTAGAGAGTGCAAGATCCATTTGCCTCATCTTGACTGAGCTTACCATCTATACTTCATATAAAGGAAGAAGCCAATGAAAGCGAACCATGGAAAGATTTTTATGTTTATCTGGAATCTAATAACGTAGAAAGCATTCATGGCTGAACCAAATGTTACCACCTTGCTTAAAGAAATATGTTGGCATATGTTATATCTCGCAGTACAGTCTATACCTTTAACTTCAGCTAGTGAATAGGCACGTATACATGTTTATAATTTATTATATTCATAAATACGACTGTATTGTATTGTAAATGTAATATTTAAATAAAAACATTTAAATACAAAGATTACTACTTAATTTAAAAGCCTTGAGACACTCACACCCAGTAATATAAGAAACAATCTGGGTATATCATGTGAAATTTATGTCTTTCATTGCTTTATATTAAAAGTATTATAATAAAGAGGATATGGCTACAAATAATAAAGAATGTGTATTATGAGAGTCGATTCAATATCTATTAAAGATAGCAAAGCTATGAGAGATTATCAGATAAATGACTTGGATGAAATGACGAATTAATTAAAACATCAGCTAAAAGTTAAAGAAAAAAATAATCTAGGGAAACATACGTATTTTATCCATAATAACATAACGCATATGTAAATTCTCGAAGCAAAACACGTTAAACGTCCTAATAAGAAGCCATTTTTTGGCATGACAAATTGTAAAAGATCACAGAAATTAGTATTCTTTATAAGTGTATACAAAATTGTAGCTCAATCCAGTATGCACTTCGATATAATCGATCGTGACCGTCGTGACAGACAGACTGACAAAAAAGGATGATGCTATAAACACTCAGTTATTCCTTTTGGATTTACGGAATTATGTCATGAGTCATCTAACTGTTATTTGGATAACAATCTTATTGAAATATTGTAAGTTAAAACATTAATTAAATTGTATTTTTATCATATAGCAAAAAGATTATAATTTTTACGGCAACCTGTCAGTATATACTGTTTTACTTATTTTAAACTTGGTTTCTAGTTAAACCTTTGAATTTGTTATATCTTTGCTTAACCTGTCTGGAATTATAACATCATAAACGCGTTTTTTTGTTTGCGTTTCATTAAAGTCAACGTCTGTATGAAGATGTTCTATCAAATCGTCTAACATATCGACCGAAAAGTTTGCAGCTGCAATGTTTATGACTGTAATAACCACCATACTTTATTATTATTTTACTTAACTATCCTTATTTTGCAGATGGCCTTAGCAACAAATATTTTGTAGCCTCTACAAGTACTTTTGGCACATGTCACTTAAACCGTTGCTTGTATCACTTTAGCGACGACATTCGCTATATTTGCACGCAGCATTCCAATAAGCTCAACCAGACTCCATAGCATACTATATATTATTTCAGACGCGTATTTCGGTACTATGTTCATTCACAGTAAAACTTTATTTATGTTTTCTAATTTTTATTGCTCTTCGCCGTCGACTACTTAATGACTTGACGCCTCTGTCTACCAAATTAATCGGTGCGGTCCCAAAAATAGATGCGGTCTTGGATTGGGGAACAATAAAGTTGGATAATGTATGGAGCGGCTGTTAAGATATGTTTGGTGATGTTTGGTTAGCGTATTCACGCCACGGTGAAGGAAGTGAAGAATAAAACTAGCAGCTTCGAATATAAAGCCGGACAATAAAAATTGTAGGTGAAACTTATTTATTTACATTATAAATTTATTTTTACACATTGATTGGTAGTCATTTTCTGGATTTATGGGCGGTGGAACTAGCCGCTTTATTGCTTTCTTAATGGCTCGTTTTTTGGGAACTATAAATTTTAGTTCTTTTTTTTCTAAACCAAGATCGAATTTAAATCCATTTAAAGCAAACTTTGGGAATGGGTTCAACATGTTTAATAGGATTTGATTGGACATGTCTTTGACAATTTATAACGGATGGTTTTAGACAACTTTGATGGTCATTTTGATAGCTGTTATGAATGAAATAGTATCATTTTGGTATATTTGTTTTTCATCGTTCTTTTTTTAAGCTTTTATACAGGATGCCAATTAAGGCGCGCTGATAACAGGTAGAGATGATTGTCCCGCTATAAAGTCGTTAATGACTAATTAAAATTAGCTTAGATAAAATTAATTTAATTCCAAATAACAATTTTAAACAATAATTATAAGTTATACGATTTAAGTCTTGTGCAAATATATAAACGATAAGTTTGAACATGTAGGTAAAAAATACCAGAAGGCGAAATGTTGGATAATTGTTCCATACATTTCGTACATTCAATATGGTTTCAAACCTTTCGAAGAAAACAATTTTTCCTGAACTCCCAAATCAACAACAACCTTTGCTACATAATGTATTTTACTACCAACCTGTCCTTCAATGCGAAGACAAAATTATAACAAGTGAGCGAAAAGTGGTCTATTTGCGGAACAAATAAATAACTGATATAAATGTTTTATCGCGGCTATATAAATCAGAATCAATAAAAATAAAAATCACGCACTCGGACTTGGCCGTGATCCATCATCGTATTGTGGAATAAAAAGAGTATTTTTGTTATGTATTTATAGCGAGCTAAGTACTTTATCAACTCCATGAAGTTTCTTTAGGAATAAAATTATATCTACGCATTCTAACTATTGTACGCGGTTGAAACCAGAAGACTTGCTAAGATACTGTGGGTTAATATCATCATAAGGAAGTCTATAGAAAATGTAAAAGACCAGACAAAATGGGAATGATCTGGCCAATGAAATGATTAATATTTTCAAGGAGAAGTAGAAAGTATAACTGAATATGTAGTATGTCTTATGTCAGAACTTTTTAGATTGCAGGAAGGAGAAGAATCAATTGTAAAAGTCACGAAAAACATGTAAAAGGTTAAAAATAAAGCTAAAAATTATAGATGGATCAGTAAATAAGCAAAACAGCGCGACAATACTTCAACTCAAAAGCTAAAACAATATTGACAAACGTAACAAATGAGATATTTCAAAATGTTTTACTTACAATACAGGAAAATATGCCGAGTGTTGTGACTGTATTTTTAATTAGTAGAAACAAAGCCAGCTAAAATGGACACCTTGACAAATCAAACAGAAGTTCGAGGTGACCGAACTGTGCCTCGAGATACAAACTCTTGGCTTGATTAGAAATCATTACAAATATTGGCTATAGCCACGTTACGATTATTGGTTGAGATGAACATAAAAAAGCTTCAATTGATTGGTTGAATTTTTTCTGGTTGAAAATCTGTAGAGGCTAGAATATCTTCCAATATCCGCGCAAATACTTTCAGTATTTCAAATGATTTTAAATAGGTACTCCTAGACCAAGGCACGTTTATGATTTCAACCATTTCTTCAACTAGAATTTCAGCTCATCTAGATGGACCGTTAAGGTTCATAAAAGCATTAAACTGTGATGAATCCCTACTAGAAGCAAACACGTCGTTTATTTCTATACATTTCCATGTTAAAATCGGCCTTATTTGTCGAATGTTATAATAAATGGAGTATAGAAATACCAAAATTGTTTAGAATAGAATAGATCTTTATTTCATGTAAACCAGATAGAGGCACTTATGAAATGTCGAGACTCTAGGTGTACGGTTCCAAATACGAGTAGTAAGTCCTATGGAGAAGAACCAGCAAGAAACTCTTTACTTTCTTTGATTAATTGATTATACTTTGTAAATAGTAGTGACAGTTTTTGGGACAGAATCAATATTAAGACTAACAAAGATAAAATAACAGGCAAAATAAAAAGTATCAAGTTAGAAGATAAAGAACAATAAATGTCGACCAGTTTTGGTTCAAATTGAAATGAGAACAAATGGATGAGCTGATTACATAAAAATCTAGGCTAAATTCGTACTACTTTTCACTTCTGACGTAGCAAGCTCATGCAATCTAACAAATTAGGGATTCAATGTATGAAGTCTAGTTGAAAGGAGAACATTTACGACTTAATGGAAAACTGATTACATTCAAGCAATGTCTAGAGGTGTCCCGTGAATAACTTTGAAATATACTCCATAAACATACCGAGTTGGGTTAGATAAGATTTACAGCCTTTCCTGTGGGTACTGATATTCGGAGTAACTTTAATGTGCTATCATAATAATATTTTTTTAATGTACCACGTTTTTATAACGTACTAAAAATCACAAAAATATTTTGTCTTATAAAAATACTTGTAAGACTTAAAACAAGTATGGTGAGGCGCACAATATGGACTGTTGTGTGAGTTTTCTCAACGAAAGCTACTCCCTACAGCTCTTACTAGTATCTATTGCATGCCCCCCATGTTTTTCGTTTCAAACCTTACAAGTATTTTCAGATAAATTATTTTATACGTCAGGTTAGTCAGTTACACCGTATTTAAAAAAATTATGAGAAATGTGAATGATTTAAAAGTTCAGAAAACGCTGTCCTGTTCAACTTTACTTAACTATATCAAAGTTTACTTCAGGAAGTAAGTCTTTCCTTATACGAGCACTTCTCCATTTCATTGCACTTTGACCCTTGATTTTGATGTTTTCAAAACCTTGCAGTCTTTTTCTGCACTTCCACCTTTAAACTAGTGTTTCTCTCTACTATTTATTAACTTTGCCTCTTGGATTTCATTGCAAGCCTTGGACTTCTCATAGGCTGTGCCGTTACCCACGGATAACCACCTTCAGGTCTATTGTTCGAATTATACCCAAGTTGTCTGCGAAAAAATTTCATCGTCCGAAAAGAAACCACGTCTTACAAATTAACCCCACTACACCCTGCACATAACAATTATTTCATTACGATACACTTTCGGCATTCACAATGAAGCAACTCAATTTATAAATCAAGAACCAACCGAAAAAGATCGATGTTTTGAATCCAAAATCGGTGCGCATACCCAGACGACAGGCGATAAAGTGGTGATAAATAAAAATTTTCATTGTCTTACTGATGTGTGAATTATATGCGATGCGTGGTGATTCGATGCGGGTTGATGCGACGCGATTTTACGTGTCTTTTTAAGACTTCTTTTTACAATGAGAGCTTTTTTTTTTTCATATTCATATACTTAAATCTTAGAGGCCGAAAAGATTGTCCAATGAAAATATTTTCGCGTAAATAGGGTAGAGAGACCAGAACTAAGCAATAGAACAAAAATCTATAATTTTAGAATTTTTGTTTGTCTGTCTGTTTGTTACCTTATCACGGAAATACGTCCAAACTGATTTAAATGAAACTTTACAGTTGTATAGGTATTAGTCTAGCTTAGCAACTGAGGTATGTTTCATCTCAATCGTTTAAGTAGATCCTGAAATACAGCTTGACCCCTCAATTGTAAGTAGTCCTGTACAAAGCAGAGATCACGATTGATTGCTTACATATAGGTAATAAAATTTAATTGATTGATTTTTTTTTTCATTTTGATGGGACTTTCACCGAAGTGTAACTTAGGGAGTCGAAGACTTATTTATCAATTTTTTAGGAAGACAAACAGCACAAATTCACTTAAAAAAAAACATTCCAACAATAGTAGGCCAATTACATGTCCTCACAATTACCAACATGGTAACAATTATGCTAGAGCAGATATACTAAACTTAGACACAGGTAAAAAGTTTTGCTTTTTAATAAAATATTTATATTAGTCATTAAACTCAAGAGAAAAAGTTCACACACAGAGTATTTCTCGCACGAGGTACACTAGTATTGAAAATGTCAAAATCAGTATCTTTAATTAATTTGTTATAGTTGTTGTGTCTTATAGTAAATGTACCTCCATGCTATCGCTAATAGGAACTGAACAGTGTAATTACTATTCTTTTCAAAAACAACTTCTGAGCACCTGAAGTTGCGGGCACAGCTAATACAGATAAAATGGAAATTATGACAGAATTTTCACTATCAAGTAGTGTAAAGTCTAAGACTCTAGGTTATTATGATATGACAGCTTCCAGGCGGGTTCTTGGAGATTAGTTACGAGTGTTAATTGTATTCTAATTAACCGTAATGACAGGAGACGGTTCACCACGGTAGTTTCAAGGGTCAGGCTTTGAACTTAAGATCATTACAGATAATCGACATTAGAACTAAAGATTATTTTCTTTTACTTAAAATAATTAAGTTAATAATTAAGTTTAGTGGTCGCAAGAGAAGATGATCAGCCTGAGGTCCCAGATTCGATTGCCAGATCAGACAAAGTTTTATTGGAGTTTACTGCTAGAAAAATTCTCAGTAACAGCCCGGAGTTACGAATTCTGCCCGGTTGACGATAACTTTTGGGCGCAAAATTTTGGGGCATTAGGGGTGGTTATTCTTTCTGTCTTAAAGAGTTCTGGTCTCGGGAAACTTACTTAGGTAAATTTTGAAGATAATTAAAACCCCAGTATTTGTTTTTTTTTAAAAAGGTACTGTCATCTAGAAAATTGACTAGATTGATTGTTAACGTGGGAGGCAAGAGTGTTTTTATTAGTAAAACTTCAACTACATTCTATCAATACCTCTAGACAAACCGATGCACATTTGATCTCCATTACCCCTACACACTACACAGCCTAACAGAAAACCGCACAATACAAATTACGAGACGCGTGCGCATGCTTAGGTCTGCGGTTACACTGTATTTTTTATTTCACATTCTAACTAAGCGTGAAACGGTTGACCGCAAACGGTTCAGTGCATGTTACTCCACAATAGAGAAAGAGAATAAATATGATTTTTTGTAAGAAAAGAAGAGTGGTTGTCTGTTATGATTCTGCTCCTATCAGTCGGTTAGGTTTCAATTTCTCCACCATTTAATGATGGATTAAAGAACGATGACTTTGAAAGATAGACGATAATCCGACGACTTAAGGTGACGCAGTGGTAAATTTATCTCTAATCGTCGGCATACAAAAACGCGCGCGAGTTTAGCTTACGCGTATTGCAACAAAACAGTATTTGTCGTTTATAATAAATTCTATCCTTCAAATAAATAAATCCAGCCCATTAGTTGCTTTTAGGAACGGAGACTAAATCACTCTGCAATTATTATTATTATTATTTTTTTGACTTTGCCCCTCTCTAGGATTTCTCCTGTATCGAGGGTACAGTTTACAAACAAACATGTCACATGCACAACAACAACCAGACCCGAAACAACTATCTGTAGATCATACAAATATTTGTTCCGTGCGGGGATCGAACCCGCGGCACGTAGCGCAGAAAGCTAATCGCTTAGCCACTGCGCCAACCGTGTCGTCATATGCGCACTACATAAAAAAACATCCTGTAATACTTAATTATTAATAAATGTATTTTATTGTCCTCATCCCAGGCCATCTGCGCGACATTGAAAGAAATATGACAGTAATGTAATTCAATAAACTTCAAGAATAAAATAAAAACATTTGAGGCCAACGCGATAAGGAAAAACAGTCAACAGTAGTCTGCGCATGCGGCCTCCATGTCAAAGGTTCCAGGTTCCTATCTCGATCAAGTCACGCACCATTACCTACTGTATACCTACCGACACAGTGTCACGATGATAATAAAATTTATATATGTTGATGTCATTATTTATTTTATAATTATATGTATAATTACTAAATACCTCTATCTATGTTTTAAAACTGTGTGGTATTTTTTTGCAATTGATTTAATACTGGCTGTCCGCGATAACTTTCAATGAGTTCCAAGATATAAGAATAATATTATAGTTTTAAAAAAAAGAAAACGCTTTTGTCATCCAAAGTAAACTTGTGTGCAAAATTTCAGCTCAATTGGAAACCGGGAAGTGGGTCAAACTTAACTTCCACGATTTTGTTACATAGTTACTTAGTTACAAGTGAATTTAATAAAAACGTTTTAAAAACCCGGTAAAGACACAGCAAATAAATAAAACAATAGATAGCTTCTATAATTTAGTGATATGTTAAATGTTAATAATAATATTATAGAATCTATTAGCAACTAAAGTTATACAGGAATTCTTTTTAGGATTTTGTTCGCAGTGTTTGTAAATAAAAATACAGGGAACAGAATCGTAATTTAAAAAAAAATGCCAATTATAATTTCCACCTCTGTTTGGTCCAGAATCATGTACTAAATCCATGGTATCCTTTTTCGTTATAATATCAATTACACTCTGTATAATAATATCTATAATATCTACAAGTGGCGAAGGGTGACAGTTTTATATGGGGAAGCCGTCCCAAAAATGCCCTCTAAAAATTGCTGCAAGACAAAAATCCATACCGTCTCTTGTAATCTATAATATAGTCTTAACTCTTAGTCATGTCCGGAAGAGCTCGACCTAACTGAATAACAAGCCATATTACGTTGGTCTATGCACTAACCAATTCCTAAAGAGAAGCCGATGGGAATCGGGTTGTATGGACTCTTCGCCACTGATATCTACTCATCTCAAAACTCTTTATATTTTTTTCTTCGTAACGGTTCTCTTAGATCTCAAGTTATTAGTATGTTGGTATTACTGATTCAATAGCCCAGCATACCAGTCCATTCAGCATGAGCCCCACAAAAAACAGACAGGTCTAACCAGGATTACAATATCATCTGACATCGACAAATACCATTACATTATCTAACATTTAAAAACCAACGATTCCCGTGAAATCTTCTACAATAATCCAATAAAATATAGGCCTTATGTTATAGTACAAATGAGTGGCGGTTTACACAAGTATATGATTATATACAAAAAGTATGTAAATTGTTAAAAAGCACAATAAATTGAGTGTCACCGGCGGTTTTTATCTCGTTTCTAAGAAATGGTTCTAGCAGTTGCCCGTGCGCATACCGAACTCGGTTCTACCTGATTAAGGGGATGGTTACGAAAGAAGTGTCGGTTATATTGAAATATAATAAAGGTATGATGTCATTTTGTTGGAATAATGGAAATGTTGAATTTGGTATGATGATTATTCCAATTTATGAACTTAAAGTGCTCGGTACTTTCACTTTGCTTTTGGCTAAATCGAGAAAACTTGGAAAAAACAAAGATTAAATTAGGTATACCTGTCCTTGTCATTTGTATATCATTGAATAGAGATGGCGAGACAAGAATGGAAGAGCTAGTTTAGTTAAATAACGTTTAGTAAGTCATTACCTATTGGAATGTCCACGGTTGAAATTGTACAAATTCTTTTATCTTTGAAGCAGCAAAATGTGAAACATATTTTTTTTTACATTTCCATGTCTCACGCTTTGCCTTAAGATACGTTACTTTTTGTATGTAAGCGTGGCGGGACCATTTGTTATTGGATTATAATAACACTACCGTAATACAGTTGAGTACTTACTACTACACATGATAGAAAGGTGACTTTGGAAGTTTTGGAACATTGATATTTCTATTGTGAAATATATGAGATTTGAAGGAACGTTGCCTTAAGCTATGAAGATCGGATAGGAATTTGAATATCGGATCAGTGTCAAAATACAGTACAATAACTTAAAAATAATAAGGGTTTACTGATGATAACATTTTTCTCTAGTAGCCAAGTAAATTGCCCGTGTGGATAAAATGGGTCTAAGGTATTTTCCAACGATTTATGCCACATTCGCCCCACAAAGTTTTGCCTAGCATAAAAAAATCCTTAACTATTAATAAGTTACTAAATTATGTCGAAAGATAGGTAAGCTATTACTGGTAGGGTCCTGTTGTTCTGGTTTTGGTAGTAATAGTTTATTGCGTTGTCTTGTATTAAAGAAATATTTTTCGACAAGTTTTTACAAGCATATTTTCTCAAGCTCTATTTAACGGGTGTTACAAATGTTACAACAAAACATTGCATACCTACCTCATATATATCGATTATACTCAAAAGGAAATGGCTTGAACAAAAAGTGGCATTACTGGCAAGTTGGCAACAAACGTAAACAAATGGTCTGCATCCGTTCTAGGTGTAGGCGAGCCAAGTGCTGACTCTATGGAAGTTTGGCTCAAATGTTTTATTTAAAATTAAGTGTTTAGTACTTTTAAATACACTAAGTATCTTAAGTGAAATCGAACGCTGTAAACAACCAATTTAGTAAATTAGTAGTAGTAATCTAACATTGTAAAAAAAAACTTGCCCTTTCTAAATCCTTGAGTCGTGTAAATGAGCTTTCAAAGTCATTTCGCTGAATTATTATGTATCTTCTATTTTTCACGAGTTTCTTAGTTTTTAATTGACTCTAAGGAAAGGTCAAACAATGATTTTATTAAGAACTTAACTAAAAAAAATATATGTCCTCTATAATCTTAATCTTATGTCTGACTCGTTTTTATCGATATATTTTATTAGCTAGTACCTCTCTCTATAAACACTATATACTTCGGTGCGCTAGATCTAGATGGAATAGAAAATAAATATTTTTATTTTTAATGTTTGCGCACCACAGGGGTGCCCTATGTAGTATTCAACTATTAGTGTGATTCGAATTGGTGCGCTAAGTGGCATGCCTTCTTTTTTTGGGCCGCTAATAAACACCACAGTTTCCAATAATCGTTTTTAATTCACTCGTTCTAAATATAGATCAACATGTATATTACAATGTTTGGACAAGTCGAAGCCAACGGGCGTCCAGACACGTAAATAAACACTGTGACTAGTTCGATCAACATGTCGTGTTCCATTATCCGTCTTCTGGTTGCTTTTATTTCAATGGCTTTTATACTGAGGTTTTGTACCCCAGACTAAGATTGCTCATCAGTAATCTGGGGGCCTAAAAAGGCCACATTGAGCAATTCATATAATGATCTGCTTAGAAACTGTCAAACAGATGATTACTGAATATGAACCTTATGCTGATGACATTAAGAGTCGTCTATTAAGTAGATATTTTGACATTCGTAATATGAATCATATTATGATTCATCTTAAGCGGCCTTTTTAGCCCCCCTGATCATCGCAACAGACTATTTGGGTCACCGATGCACACCTCCAGAAATTGCTGTATCATCCTTTTCCAAACTACGTTGGGGTCGGCTCCCAGTCTCACCAAATGCGGTTGAATATCATATTTTACACGGAGCGACTGCCATCTGACCTCCACCACCCAATTAGTTACTGGGAGACACTGATACCCTAAGTTTGAACCGGTTTTTTTTTTAGAAATTGCTGTATCTGGACTGGAAAATTGGTATGATAGCCAGCAGTACCTTAGTCCAACAGAAAATACGCCATGAATTATCATGGATAGTTCATAGCGTAACCACACACGCAAGCAAAGCGAAAGATGACCATAGATTTGGAAAAATTTAGGACATAAAAGGAAATTCCAATTTAAAATTGCAAAGTTACAAGTGTTCCAGAGCTTTCGATTTCAGAGTTTAACAAATGAAACCCAATAGGTCAAGTTACATTAGTACATTGCTTTCTAACTACCCAGTATTTACCAACTACAAAAGTCCAACCACCTTGTATACAACCTAAGCGTACATTCAACCCTAAATAATTCTCGAACAGTAGTCCACATTGGCTTTATTCGTTCATTGTTTTCGCAAAACCAACTGGGTGTAATGAATTTCTTTAAAGTCCGGACCAATACTACCAATATTTCTGTAAAGTCTGGTGCCTTACATTGTAAGAGAGCGCGTAAGTCACGCACAAGATGCTTTATCGGTATGTTTACAAAATTAAAGCCGGCTTTTAATACTTTTTGTGGACTTAAACAAGTCTTAGGCTTCAACTTTCTTTTATAGTTTGTGAATGTAAACAACGATTATAATAACAAATGGTTACAGAGTATGGACATGCTATTTTTGCTGTGGAAAATCGAGATTTAATGTGTTTTGCAATGTTGTGTTTTTGTAAATATTTGAAAATATCCGCAAATAAATAATTATTTATTATAATAATTCAAATCAAATCAATCTTTATTTTTGAACATAGGTAGGTGTCCATGGTGTTATGATAAAAAAAATATCTCTACGTTCTACCAATAGAATTAGTGCAACAAATAATTTTATTAGATAGGTAAAACAGAAATAAATTTTGAAATAAAAAATTCGAAATAAAAATGATTAAATAACAAAATATAAATTACCAAAAATAAGTAAAGATGTCACAATTTCTTAAATTAATGTGTTAAGCCTTAGTCCACTATGCTGGCTTGGTGCGGGGTGGCCGACAACCACCATCAAATTTTTAAAGCCCTTTTAGTGTTTGCAGGTTTGCTTACAATGTCGTCCTAGATCCATTAAACTCAACTCTGTTTATTTTTCTGTTTTGAAGGCATGCTTTCAACCACTAAGCTATCAAATATTATAATATGATATAATGAGGTTTCTTTTGGCGATATCTTATTCATAAGTTTTTGTGAAATCACCGTTCAGCATTGTCGATAAAAGCTCCTCAAATATGTTTTGTGATCTTATACCTAATTTAATAATATTATTTTATAATACGAAACGAAATCTGAATTACAACAAAGCTATATTCAATTATTATAGGCAATAAAACCATAATTTTAAACTTGTCAAATGACGTTAATGTCTTCGCGAATATGATATTATTATAATCTTGTTTATAAATTTAGCTGTTTAAGACCAGTAAAACTTTTATAGTTGAGATGTCACTCTATTTGATCTCTGCATGATTTCGAATGAGATCATAAATATATCGATAAAATAAATCATAATAATTTTTAGTAAAGTCTCAAAATTATCGTTGTCACCCTAGTTTTTTTTGTCATATTTATCTTCAGTTTAGTTTATTTTTGTGGTTGTTTTTTTTGTTCATGCGGATTGCATTTTGCATAAGCATGCATATCAGTTTTTCTAGCAGAATATAAGTACGTATATTCAGAAAAAGTTTATCATAATTTTAATTTTTATAGCAGTCACATCCAACTAAATTTAAAAGTTTAATAAAAGTAAAATCAGAAAATTGATAAACATAATCATATTTTTTGATTTTATCCTTTCTGTCATAAGTTACTTTCTTTTTATTTATCGACAATGCATTTCTTACGATATTTACAGCAGGTGTCTTCAAGACCAAGGTACTAAGTGCCGACCATCAATGAAGACTAGGTAATTAATAAAATTACCATGCGGACAAAGTAGTATATAATTGAAAGGGACTCCTAGGGAGAGCTTGTTTATGTGATAATTTACCCATAACCGCATTACCATAACCGATGGCTTTTTTACACGTCTATTTTATTGTACTTGTTAATTATTTCCTGCACATTACTTCTAGTTTTATATTAGGCTCATATAATTCTAGAATTCTAAATAATATTAACGATAAAAAAATTACAACAATTTTCTATAAATGTAGTAGGTACAACACTGCTAAACAAGGATACTTATTATTATTAAAAAATATATATATAAAAAGGGTTTTATACGTATTACAGCAGAGCAGGTGCCTGATCCCTTATCGTAATAGCGTTATAATAAATGGTTCCGTTACTAACAAGGTCCCGCCATAAATTAAAAAGTCTTTATTACTAATTTAGACCTGATGGACTTGTGTTAAAATAAAAGGCAATTATACCTATGATCACTTTAGGTAAACGTCATTGCGTGACTTACTAAATGACTTGAAAATTAATCTACTAAATTTTAAGGTCACGTGTGTTAAATGTTAATAAAAATATTACAAAAATTAGTATTCTTGTAGACTAACCATATGAAGTATTTATTACTAAAATTAATGTCCTGATGCCATAAATATGATCAAAATAACAAGTGTAATTATAAAAATGATCAAATAATAAGTCGATGTTAAATTTTGTGTAAGTGACAAGTTATTTATTAATTATATGATTCTATACAATGTTAATTATAAAATAATGAATTGATATGACTTTATTTAAAGAAAAAAAAAATGCTCTAAGTAATACTGAATAAACACAGTCAAAATGTCATTCAACGTAACCGAGTTCTTCTAAAAACTTAAAAAAATACAAACGTTGTATACTTGGAAAACAAAAACCGTGAAACTTGTCATTCAATTAAAAACACTGAAAAAGGAATACATAACAGAGTATTGAATTTGTAACAGTTAAACTAAGTTCATGTTTAACTGAGTAGTGTTAATTGTTCCAACTAATGACGCGTCCACTATGAACATAGTAATTAAAACATCGTTACTGACAAAAAGAAAAATGCTTTTAACTCACCACTTGAAATTGCATACAGCTACGGACATCTGCAAACAAAAGTAATGTATTTATAATCGTTGGTTCCATGTGCACAATAACAATTTTTTTTTTTACAAATTATTAATTTTTTCATTAAAATCAACAAAAATTGTAAAAATGTCAAAAAATTAAAAATGTCATAGCATTCAACGCAGACTTCTCGTTGACATTGATTTTATTAAGTGTGTAAAAGTAGTTTTACCAATTATAGTGTTTTTTAATATATTTGAGTCATTTTTGATTGTCTGTACGTGTTATTTAATTTCGTTTTTGACGAGTAATTTATTGTTTTTACACTGAACGCTGATTACTGTACTTATCTCGGTATTGCATCTGAGAATGTTCGGGAAATCGTGCTATTGAAATTAATATCATAATTTACTATAGCGTTACATACGCTATGTCTACCATGTTTACCATAAATAGAATACTATGATTCTTTTACGTTAACCTATCAAAATATACGACCATAATCAAAAGTGTCGTAGAATTTAAAAATGATGATAAGAAAAAACAAAAAAAAACGAATGTCAACCCGTAAATAAAAATAAACAACAGAAAAATACATAAAACCACAAACGTCATTCGCGTTAAAAATTAACGAGCGTACGGTGGTCACAATTAAGCGACATTTTTTTACGCTCAATAATAATTATTTGTCCTTTTTTTTCCTCGCAGGGTGTGCACCGGTTGAGACAAAAAAGCTCTCACGCGCTCTCATCAACTTGGACCTTTCGATTATTCATGCACTGCGCTGTGGCTCAAGACTGTTATCTATATAGAGTTGTTAAAATATCCTGATTGTGAATATAACGTCATGGAAATAATTATTATGGGTATCTACGTTTTATAAAATATTTTTGGATGGAATTTTAGGGATGGGTGTTATAAGATAATTTTAATACCGTGAAATATTATACAATGATTCACAGAATAAAAATAATATTTCGACTCAATTAAATCTCAAAAACAATAAATAATGGAACCATTCAACCGAGTTTTCAAACTAACCGTCCAATAAAACACAAATATCGTAATATTTTAAAATAAAACCACAATAAAGTTAAATCTACAAAATTCAAACCCGGGGGGATTTAACCACTCTATACGCATGCGCGTAATCGAGTGACGGCTGATAGAGTCGACTGAGATAATGACATCTGCGGTAAAAACGCGGACACGCGGTTATTTATCATCCACTGGCCTCTTTAATTATCCGACGGGCTGAGTGTGTGCCCGCCTTAACGCGCAGTGTACCAGCGGCCTTATAAAGCCGTCTCACCTTATGAGGGGGTGATTTTTTGACAGTTCCAATTTGTTTTTTTTTTCGTTGATCATTTTCTGGTGTTGATTATGATTGTGTGGAACGAATGATTATTGTACTTTTTGAGTGATTTTTGGGTGATGTAATGTGGATTTTCGTTGATAGCTTCGTTGTCGATGGTGGGAAGTAAGTAACGCTGCGGTATACAAATGCATGTCTTGTGATTTTAGAGTAAAATCTTAATCGAAGTCAGTGTAAATCGCAAGACCGAGGTCTTGTTTTTTGTATACCTATTAAAAAAGTTGATTTAAAATACACTTTTAAGCTTACAATTTCGAAATGTGAGGTCTTAATCGAAGTTGAATTGCTAGACAGACTAATTATTCTAGATAGATATATACCTATACATTTTTTTTTTCATTAAACTAAACTTCATTTTGAGCCTAGCTGATTTATGGCTTCAAGGAGCACCGCGGCACCGCGCCGGAGCCGCGGTGCTCCTTGAAGCCAAAAAAATATTTAATGACTTTGAATCATTATAGAATATAATATACTTTCTTTAAAGATCTGATGTACGGTCAGCAGAAAATTATTAATTAATTTCTTTTGCAAGCTTTTTCGTCTTTAAAATTAATCGAGCCTCTTCATACTAGTGACGTTCTTAATCGAAGTTTAATATTACTTAACTGATTAATTATTATTTAAATTAATTAATCAATTTAGTAAGAAATTAATTCGAGTATATAAAGTTGAATTTTAATTTACACTTATCATCAAATGCAAGTTGAAAGAGCCGACACACGGAGGAATAGCATACATGTTTGTACAACTTTCTTAAATCTCTTTTCTGTTTTTAAACTGAAAAAAGAAGAGAATACATGCAAATACATGAATACATGCTCGCCTTAGTAAAAAAAGCATAACTAATATACCTAAATATATTAATATTTTATGTGTATGTAGCAGTATTAGCCTAGCGGTTGAATGCTCGCCTTCCATGCAGGAGGGTCTGAGTTCGAACCCAGCCCGCACATCTGACTTTTCGGATTCATGTGCGGATTAGAATTTGATTATCACTTGCGTTAACGGTGAAGCCAAACATCGTGAGGAAACCTGCACATCTGAGAGGGCCTCATAAAGTTCTCGATGGTGTGTGTAGTCCGGCAACCCGCACCAGGCCAGCGTGGTGGACTAAGGCCTAACCCTTCTCATTCTGATAAGAGGCCAGGAGTGGGACAGTAATGGGCTGCATTTATTTATTTAATATTTTTTTAAGATTTCAGTTACCTAATAAATAATAATAAAAAGCCCTGTGACAAACAACCATACACTTTCACGTTAATAGTGGCTGTAGTAGAATAATGTAGATAGTTTCTTTAGAATAACAGTTCATGTTTCTAACACGAGACTCCATTTCTGTGAGATTATTACAAAGTCTAATTCAGTCTATTTCTTAGCGTTTATTTTTACCTTAATCTACATAAACTGGTAATTGGTTGGTTGGTGGTGGTGACGACACGGTTGGCGCAGTGGCTAAGCGATTAGCCTTCTGCGCTACGTGCCGCGGGTTCGATCCCCGCACGGAACAAGTATTTGTATGATCTACAGATAGTTGTTTCGGGTCTGGTTGTCTGTGCATGTGACATGTATGTTTGTAAACTGTACCCTCGATACAGGAGAAATCCTAGTGAGGGGCAATGTTTTTATAAAGAAAGAAAGAAAGAAAAGAAAGAAATTAGAACACAGTTGTTTTGCGCACCACGATAATTAGATAATTATTAGTGAGAACGAGTTTACTTTACACTTAGGTTTAATTAGATGGAAGTTTGTTTAATTCTGTATTGTAAAATCAATAAGGGATTTTCTTATCACCTTTTTGTCAGGGCTTAAAAAATCCCTGATAAAAAAGAGGCGTGTTATAAGTTTGTAGTGTGTATCTGTGTATCAGTGTATCTGTCTGTGGCATCGTAGCTCCAAAACGGATGGACCGATTTCAATGCAGTTTTTAAATGAAAGCTAGTTTAATCGGGAATCATCTTAGCTATGTTTCATGAAAATCTGTTCAGCTGTTCAAAAGTTACAGCTCTTTTTCTAGTTGGAGTCGTGGGTTTATGGATAAAAACGACAAATGTTTTAAAAAAAATCGGTAGGTAAATGTTAAATCAAAGTACAATTTACAGAGAAAATAATCTAATACAACGTGACGTATAGTAGACATACATAAACAGTAAATATTTGCGTCCATGCATCAATTATTCCTACTGGAACTGGAAACCATGTATGCACGAGCGCAGAAATAACTTAACATTTTAAAAAACAAACACTAGCGAAATCGACTAAAACAATAATCATAATAACACGAAAATTAATCAATCAAAACGATAATCGAATGTCGATACATTTTTAATCGATTATCATTAGTCGAGAACATCGCCACGATTAACAAGTTCAATTAAAACGATTTTTTTAATCATTCTATATATCAATTAACCCCGATATGAAATCGATTTTGAGAAAGAACTGGTTTGGGTCACTTGAGGCACTTTATCACAATGACATGTTCGCGAGTGACTGCGATAAATCTTGCAAGGGTTAATTAACTGCCAACACAATGCTTTATATAAGTGTTTAAGGATGCATGTATGGCGACCGAGGTGCGCGGTTGGAGGGTTGAGAATTGAGATAGAGCGGGGAACATTTCAGATTTACATTTAAAGTAGCATTCAAAAATTTTGAATCACGATGGTAGGTAGATACAGTAGGTATGGTTTTGAATCATGATGGTACAGTATAACACGAGAAATAAGGCGCATCGTGAATTTTCGCTCGCGTGCAGTAACAAACACTCGACCCGGCACCACCCGAAGCTAAATCAATTTATAATCAACCTCGTGCAAGGCCGTTAAGGTGTTAAAATTTATTGCCGTGCCGTCTATTTCTATTTCGCTCACTGACTGAAGAAGTCGATGTCAACTCGGCTGTGCAATTTTAAAACCTAGCAACTGTCATTTTTTTAAAAATCGGTGTTTTTGCATTTTTCACTTATTATAAATCTTAACAAGTGAAAAATGCAAAATCACCGATTTTAAAAAACAAATTACTTGCTAGGTTTTAAAATTGCACAGTTACTTCCCCCGTGTTTAAGAGAACCTTTCAATTTCGCGGTTTAAAAACAAAAAATGACCACTTTTTTCAGCGCAAATTTCTGATACTGTATGGAAATTACCATCACCAGCAGCACCTTGCAGTACCTTTGTACTTTGTTCTCCTATTTAATGTTTTCTGTGTAGTCATGTGTGTACATATTTTTTTTTCTTTGCACTTTTTTAATTCCCTAATCCTTTTCCACATTGTATATGAAAAAATTAACTGTGTAAATGTTGTCAAAATTAAATACTAAACCGCGAAATTAATAGACTCTCAATAGTGACAACTGCACAGGTACATCGGTAAGCCATATAAGATGTGCCGAACAGTGCGCAAACGCCGAAAAAAATTCTTGCTCCTTTGTAAATACTTATTCCTTTTCCACATTTTATATGGAAAAAAATGTGCTAATCTTAATATAATAAAATGTCAGATTTATATAATTAATACCGTCAGTTCTTTTTAAAAGATAATTGACATAACTCGTTTAGAATTTAAGTTTGAAAATACAAGATAAGCAAATCTGGTTCTTTTTTATTATTTTCTTTTTAGTTTGTTTTGGTTTTTACGTTTTTAATATCATTTCAAGATGTTGTCTCATGCCTCTGTGACAAATAAATGAGGAGGTGAAGAACAAAACATCACTATTCAACAAAAAAAAAAAAAATTTTTTTAGGTCTATTTGCAAAAAAATGTTAAATTGATTAAAGCAAATAAGTAAAACCTTATCAAAAACACCTCTTTTCTTACAAAAAAAATCATTTGAAATAGAGAGTTTGGAACAAAACCACACTTAGACTCTAAAAAAATCAGTCTCCCATTAACATTTTACTGTTTTCTCCAAAATTTGAAAAAGTGGAAATGTGAGGATTTGTTCTTCACCTCCTCAAATGTTGTCTTTCTTTCTTTCTTTCATTACCTTCTCCTTTGCCACAAAATATTCTCACCTTCTCAGTTCTTAACTTGCACCAGAGCCAAACTGCCGCGCTAATACATCTGCCGATCTTAGCAGGAACTTGATACTAGCCGCGTTATCCGCACATCTAGCGGTAATATCGCGCCTAGACGACAAGGGACCGGCTGAGGAATAAAAAACGCAAATAGTTTAGCTAACCAAGCCAAGATAAAGACGTGTGCATAATAATGAGAGAATGTAGTTGAGAAGGCTTTAGTCAGAATAATGGCGTGTGAATTAGGAAAAAGATTTTTGAGATAAGTAGTACCTAATTAGTAATTGGAGCCGATTTTGTTGCAATTAAATTCATTTTAATCACACTATATCTCTTTCTCACACATATAATTGAAAAAGGATAGAAAATATTTAGAACTGTCAAATTAGTCTACGTCCTTGTAATTTATGGGAAGTTAGACGCGACAAATTCACGTTGATAACAAAGTGGACTAATCTGACAGGATTAAACTTACATCCTTTTCTCATGTCTTTTGTTAGAAAGAGACATAGTGAGACAAAATTTGTTCAGTTCGTATACAACAGAATCAGCACCACTCTTAACAAAACTTACTTTTAGGCTACGCTCCGCCACTAATTAAGAAATAACAAATACATTAATAAAACTATAAATCTAATTACCGACTGCAAAGCAAGTTACTCAATTATACCATCCTTTATCGACTAAACGCTAACACAAATCAATACTAACGAACTAAACTTCATAATTAATCGCATAATTAAAATCCACTACATCACTACTCGAACTTCAATTACAAAATACTAAATCAAGTTACATCACTACTAAAACCGCAATATTCTCAGTACACGTATTCACTTTATATTATAAATCTTAACGTTCGACAAGGCAAATATGGCGGGAACGAACTAGCTATGGCGTTGTCAGCGAACTTATTCGCGCGAGATATCGATGCATACGATCTGACGACCACACGTGACGCTATTCGATAATCGAACGAATCCAATGAATCAATTGCATTCGGAGTGACACTAGCGCAGAATTCTAAATTTGAAATTGTCATTCTGGACTCGATTTTAATTTTTATGACTCAGGACAACAAATAAACGGCCTAGTTGTTCCATTGTTCTAATTTTAAAATACTTGTATTTTTATATTGGGTTACGAGACTTTTAAAGCAAAACATTTTTATTATTAATTAATAATATACCAACTAAGGCAAAACACAAATTGGAAATTGTTAAGGATACCGTACTCATAATACTGTTGTAATACACGCGCCTAGTTCACGTGTTATAAAGTAAGATGGGTAATAATCCATTTCATTCTTTATCTTGCTGTATCATTGTTAAGTATTTTTTACCTTTGAATACGTTTCATAATAGGGTCAGGTGAACAAGAAATTGTTATAATAGCAACATGATTAAAAGAAAGACTAACAATCAAGCCTAATCAACCTATTGGGTTTCTAAAACCACATCTCACAGCCGTCAAACGGAATAGTGATGGGAAAGTAATCTTAACATCGTTTTTTTTATATTTGATTAAAACGAGATATCGGTATTGGTAAAGTGATGGGAAATAAAAATTCTCGGGTATCGATAAAATCATAGGGTTGCGCCGGCCACACGGAGCGCGGTCGTGTGCTAGAGTTGCATGCCAGCGATTATTAAGTAGTGTACGTTTCAATTGCCCGACGTGTGCTTACTATATTTATTGCACCTTTTCAATGGGTGAATAGAGATAAACACCACGTTGTGCGCAGATTAATGTTGTTTTTGTTCGCCAAGAATAAAAGACTGTGAACAGTCGTTAGTTACACTGTAATCTGCAATAAAAATCTGTCTTTAGTGGTTCGAGGGTGAGCCTTTTTGTTTTTTTGATACGTAAGCTTGAAGCATTAATAGTTCTGTAAGAATTATGCGTAAATGAATGGCTGTAAATTGAATCATGATTGTGATAAATAGCTATATTTAAAGGTTTTATTACATTCTAGATTACATCTCTACTCTGTAATGCAAATTAGCTTAAAAATACTTAAAATATTAAATGTAGTCTTACGATTATCTAATACGTATGGTCATTATCCCGTATCATTGCCTAACGCGCGGGACACGACCCATCTCATAACTTCACTTAAGTGATAACAAATATCGATTCCACGAAACTATAACGCGTGCAGAATACCGATCCTAATTATAAGGCGCAAAAATAAAAACTTAAGCATCAAACCAGATACTCAAATGAGATATTCGTTGGCAATCCTTCAACGAATTTATGACGGAACCTGTCATTACATACGGTCCAATTGGGGACCTCCGCGATGGAAACCAGTATGGAGACATTTTTATCGATTATGCGGTATCGGTTTTCTAATGTGATTGGAATCCTTATCTATACAACATTATAAAATAAATACATTTTTTTGGAGTAAATTCGAATTGGTGGGGTCAAATATCTGGCGTTATTTATTGTTTAATAGATTAATAATTTCAAATAAGCTAGGTACGTACTTAATTTTTACTAAATTTATTATTTAACTAATGATAGTGGTGCCGATTCTATTGCAAATTTTGTCAGTACTAAACTAGACAAACGCATTCTGTCACTTTCTTTTCCTATTGAAACAGAAACAGACAAACGACTTTAGTTTAGTCCTGTCAAGTGCAGAACAAAATCGACATCAATAACTTGAAAAATTCACATTAAATTAATGGCGAAGGAAAACATTATCAGGAAATCTGCACACCTAAGACGGCCTCATAAAGTCCTCGATTGTGTGTGTAGTCTGCCAACCCGCACCAAGCTAGCATGGTGGACTAAGACCTAACACTTCTCAGTCTGAGAAGAGGCCCGTGCCCAGCGGTGGGACAGTAATGGGCTGGATTTGTTTATTTATTTATAGATGTCCTTATTTTTCTAATTATATACTCAAACACTAGAGGTCGCGCGCTGCGCGGGCCGCGAGCGGCCCGCGTGGTGGTTTTGGGTGGAGGTTGTACCTTGCAACCCCCCCTCTATCTCTAACGGTTTCGGAACGGTGAGCGTTTGAATTTTGTATGGCGGCCATGTTTTTTTGTATAGTAGCCATGATTTTTCACCAGCTCGTCAATCGACCTAAGGTCCTAGACATTTTTAGTTCTGGCAGTATGGGCTTGCGACTTCTCGTTTTCGAGATCCGTAGGGCTTTTCCAGTCAGGGTTCGACTTTCAGGTCATTTCTCACTGGGCCTCCCTCTGTACGACTCCCACACATGACTTTTACCCCCCATGACTCCTTCTGGGAGAACAATTGCTCCAAAAGATGCGTTTGTATGGCGGCCATATTGAAAATTGGTGGAAAAAAAAAAGTCGGTCCCGGATTATAAATCGGTTCCCCCGAAAACCTCAGGACGCCAATTTTCAGCCAGATCGGACCATATTTTTTGTTGGCCGCCATTTTGAATCCGCCATCTTGGATTTTTATCACGACCACCGAAAAGCCCCTCTCGTCCTCTATGATATTTGGTCGAGCACCCCCACTCTATCTCTAACGGTTTCGAAACGGTGAGGGTTTAATATGCTTAGAGGTCGCGCGGTGCGCGGGCCGCGAGCGGCCCGCGAGGGCTTTTCGGGTGGAGCTTGTAACATTACTCAAAATAAATATGATATTTGATTTTGTATGGCAGCCATGTTTTTTTGTATGGAAGCCATCTTTTTTTCACCGGCTCGTCAAACGGCCCAGGGTCCTTGACATTTTTAGTTCCGGCGATATAGGTTTGCGACTTGTAATTTTCGAGATCCGTAGGGCAGTTCCAGTCAGCGTTCCACTTTCAGGTCATTTCTCACTGGACCTCTATACGACTGTCATACATGACTTTTACCCCTCTGCGGTTCCTTCTCGGAGAACAATTGCTCCAAAAGAAGCGTTTGTATGGCGGCCATATTGAAAAATGACGGAAAAAAAATGTTGGTTCCGGATTATGAATACGTGCCGCCGAAAACCTCAGGACGTCAATTTTCAGCCAGATTAGACCATAATTTTTTAAACCGCTATTTCGAAGCCGCCATCTTGGATTTTTACTACTTACTACTATCACTAACGTTTTCGGAACGGTGAGGGTTTCGAAAAAGTAGAGGTCGCGCAGTGCGCGGGCCGCAAGCGGCCCGCGGGTGGTGGTTTTCGTGGGGCTCTTAAATTAACTTAAAAAAATAAAACACGCTTTTGAAAGTGCCTGCAAAGGCTCAGTTGTAATAAAAAACTTTGACTTCGACTTCGGCTTCGGCTCCGGCTTCAGCCTCGGTTTCGGCTTCGGCCTCGGCTTCAACTTTGACTTTGACTTTGACTTCGACTTCGACTTTGACTTTGAATTTGACTTTGAATTCGACTTTCACTTTGAATTTATTTTTCGTTTTCTTCCCAGCAGACCCTTTCATTTGATACCCATATCAGGTTGGTAGATAAGAAAATTTTGTCTACCATCTTGGGGCGTCCGCCATATTGAATTAAGTGTGACGTTATTTTAGTTTCGTACTCTTCTCAGCAAACCCTTTCATTTGATACCCATATCATGGTAGTGCATAATACATAAGTAGTCCGCCATATTGGATTTAGAATGACGTCAGTTATCTAACTATGCATTGTCATCCTAACTAAACGTGTGTGCAAAATCTCACCTCAATCGGAAACCGCGAAGTGGGTCAAGTTTAACTTCCAAGATTTTCTTACATAGTTACAGGTGAAGCTAATAAAAGCGTGTTAAGAGGCGTTTGTATGGCAGCCATGTTTTTTTGTATGAAAGCCATCTTTTTTTTACCAGCTCGTCAATCGACCTAAGGTCCTACACATTTTTAGTTCGGGCAGTACGGGTGTGCGAGTTCTCATTTTGGAGATCCGTGGGGCAGTTCCGGTCAGTTTTCCACTTTCAGGTCATTTCGGACATTTTCTGAACTCATAGGACCCCCTTCTATACGACTCCTATTCATCAGTTTTACCCCCGAAGGCTCCTTCTGGGAGAACAATTGAGTGAAAATCCAAAATGAACACTTGTATGGCGGCCATGTTTTTTTGTATGGAAGCCATCTTTTTTCACCGGCTCGTCGATCGGCCCAGGGTCTTTGACATTTTTAGTTCTTTCTTTCTTTCTTTCTTTGGCATAGTGGGTGTGCGACTTATAGTTTTTGAGATCCGTAGGGCAGTTCCAGTAAGCGTTCCACTTTCAGGTCATTCTGGACTTTTTCTAAACTCTTAGGACCTCCTTCTATATGACTCCCATATATGACTTTTACCTCCCACGGTTCCTTCTCGGAGAGCAATTGTGTGAAAATCCAAAATCAACACTTGTATGGCGGCCATGTTTTTTTGTATGAAAGCTATCTTTTTTTCACCGGCTCGTCAAACGGCCTAAGGTCCTCGACATTTTTAGATCCAGCACTGTAGGTCTGTGACTTGTCGTTTTCGAGATCCGTAGGGCAGTTCCGGGCAGCCCCCACTTTCAGGTCATTTCGGACTTTTCCTAAACTCACAGGACCCCCCTCTATACGACTCCCATACATCACTTTTACACCCCACGACTCCTTCTGGGAGAACAATTGGGTGAAAATCCAAAATGAACACTTGTATGGCGGCCATATTGAAAAATGGCCGAAAAAAAAAGTCGTTCCCGGATTATGAATCGGTGCCTCTGAAAACCCCCGGACGCCAATTTTCAGCCCGATCGAAACAACTTGTTTTTGGCCGCCATTTTGAATCCGCCATCTTGGATTTTTATGACCACCACCGGAAAGCTCCCTCCATACTCTATGAAATTGGTTCGACCACCTCCCCGCTATCTCTAACGGTTTCGGAACGGTGAGCGTTTCTATTTTGTATGGCGGCCATGTTTTTTTGTATGGAAGCCATCTTTTTTTCACCGGCTCGTCCATCGGCCCAAGGTCCTTGACATTTTTAGTTCAGGCGGTATAGGTTTGCGACTTCTCATTTTCGAGATCCGTAGGGCAGTTCTGGTCAAGGTTCCACTTTAAGGTCTTATCGGATTTTTGCTGAAATCACTGGACCCCCTTCTATACGACACCGAATCGTCACTTTTACCCCCCACGACTCCTTCTGGGAGAACAATCGCTCCAAAAGAAGCGTGTGTATGGCGGCCATATTGAAAAATGGCGGAGAAAAAAAATCGATCCCAGATTATGAATCGGTGCCCCCGAAAACCACCAGCCGCCAATTTTCAGTCGAGTACGACTTGCTGTTTTCGAGATCCGTGGGGCAGTTCCGGTCAGCGTTCCACTTTCAGGTCATTTTGGACTTTTTCTTAACTCACAGGACTCCCCTCTATACGACTCCCATACATCACTTTTACCCCCGACGGCTCCTTCTTGGAGAACAATTGAGTGAAAATCCAAAACGAACACTTGTATGGCGGCCACGTTTTTTTGTATGGAAGCTATCTTTTTTTCACCAGTTCGTCAATCGTCTCAGGGTATTTGACATTTTTAGTTCCGGCATTATGGGTGTGTGACTTCTCATTTTTGAGATCCATAAAGCAGTTCCGGTCGGCGTTCCACTTTCAGGTCATTTCAGATTTTTCCTAAACTCACTGGACCCCCCTCTGTACGACTCCCATACATGACTTTTACCCCCCACGGTTCCTTCTGGGAGAACAATTGGGTGAAAATCCGAAATGAACACTTGTATGGCGGCCATATTGAAAAATGGCGGAAAAAAAAAGTCGGTCCCGGATTATGAATCGGTGCCCCCGGAAACCCCCGGACGCCAATTTTCAGCCGGCTCGGAGCAATTTATTTTTCGGCCGCCATTTTGGATCCGCCATCTTGGATTTTTATGACCACCACCGGAAAGCCCCCTCCATCTTCTATGAAAATGGTTCGAGCACCCTCCCGCTATCTCCAACGGTTTCGGAACGGTGAGCGTTTCAATTTTGTATGGCCGCCATTTTTTTTGTATGGAAGCCATCTTTTTTTCACCGGCTCGTCAAACGGCCCAAGGTCCTCGACATTTTTAGTTCAGGCGGTATAGGTTTGCGACTTGCCGTTTTCGAGATCCGTAGGGCAGTTCCGGTCAGCGTTCCACTTTCAGGTCATTTCGGACTTTTCCTAAACTCACAAGACCCCCCTCTATACGACTCCCATACATCACTTTTACCCCCCACGGCTCCATCTGGGAGATCAATTGGGTCAAAATCCGAAATGAACACTTGTATGGCGGCCATATTGAAAAATGGCGGAAAAAAAAAATTGATCCCGGATTATTAATCGGCGCCCCCGAAAACCCCCGCATGCCAATTTTCAGCCGGCTCGGACCATTTTTTTTTTTGGCCGCCATTTTGAATCCGCCATCTTGGATTTTTATGACCCCCACCGGAAAGCCCCCGTCGTCCTCTATGACATTTGGTCGAGCACCCCCCCGCTATCTCCAACGGTTTCGGAACGGTGAGCGTTTCCATTTTGTATGGCCGCCATCTTTTTTTGTATGGAAGCCATCTTTTTTTCACCGGCTCGTCAATCGACCCAGGGTCCTCGACATTTTTAGTTCCAGCAGTATGGGTGTGCGACTTGTAATTTTCGAGATCCGTAGGGCAGTTCCGGTCAGCGTTCCACTTTCAGGTCATTTCGGATTTTTCCCGGACTCACTGGACCTCAAGGTTTATGACTTTATGTATGACTTGTACCCCCCACGGCTCCATCTGGGAGATCAATTCTGTCAATCAGTCAGTGGTAATCGAGCTTTATATATTAGTGACTAGAGGTCGCGCGCTGCGCGGGCCGCGAGCGGCCCGCGAGGGTTTTTTAGGTGGCGTTTGTAACATGACGCAAAATAAATATGATATTTGATTTTGTATGGCAGCCATGTTTTTTTGTATGAAAGCCATCTTTTTTTACCAGCTTGTCAATCGACCCTAGGTCCTACACATTTTTAGTTCGGGCAGTATGGGTGTGCGACTTCTCATTTTCGAGATCCGTGGGGCAGTTCCGGTCAGCGTTCCACTTTTAGGTTATTTCGGTTTTTTGCTGAACTCCCTGGATCTCCCTCTATACGTCTCCCATACATCACTTTTACCCCCCGCGGCTCCTTCCGGGAGAACAATTGAGTGAAAATCCAAAAATGAACACTTGTACGGCGGCCATGTTTTTTTGTATAGAAGCCATGATTTTTCACCAGTTCGTCGATCGACCCAAGGTCCTTGACATTTTTAGTTCGGGCAGTATGGGTGGGTGACTTCTCATTTTCGAGATCCGTGGGGCAGTTCCGGTCAGCGTTCCACTTTTAGGTTATTTCGGACTTTTCCTGAACTCATAGGACCCCCTTCTATACGACTCCCATACATGACTTTTACCCCTGACGGCTTCTTCTGGGAGAACAATTGAGTGAAAATCCAAAAATGAACACTTGTATGGCGGCCATGTTTTTTTGTATAGTAGCCATGATTTTTCACAAGTTCGTCGATCGACCCAAGGTCCTTGACATTTTTAGTTCTGGCAGTATAGGTCTGCGGCTTTCCGTTTTCGAGATCTGTAGGGCTGTTCCAGTCAGGGTTCGACTTTCAGGTCATTTCTCACTGGGCCTCTCTCTGTACGACTCCCACACATGACTTTTACCCCCCACGACTCCTTCTGGGAGAACAACTGCTCCAAAAGATGCGTTTGTATGGCGGCCATATTGAAAAATGGCAGAAAAAGAAGTCGGTCCCGGATTATGAATCGGTGCCCCCGAAAACCTCAGAACGCCAACTTTCAGCCAGATCGGACCATATTTTTTGTTGGCCGCCATCTTGGATTTTTATCACGACCACCGAAAAGCCCCTCTCGTCCTCTATGATATTTGGTCGAGCACCCCCACTCTATCTCTAACGGTTTCGAAACGGTGAGGGTTAAAAAAGCTTAGAGGTCGCGCGGAGTGCGGGCCGCGGGAGGCCCGGGGGGGTAGTGGTGGAGCTCTTAAATTAACTTGAAAAAAATAAAAACACGATTTTGAAAGTGCCTGCATAGGCTCAGTTGTAATAAAAATCTTTGACTTCGGTCTCGGCTTCTGCTTCGGCCTCGTCTTCGGCCTCGTCTTTGGCTTCGACCTCAGTCTCGGCTTCGGCTTCGGCCTCGGTTTTGGCCTTTGACTTTGACTTTGACTTTGACATCGACTTTGACTTCGACATCGTCTTTGACTTTATTTTTCGTTTTCTTCCCAGCAGACCCTTTCATTTGATACCCATATCATGATGGTAGATAAGAAAATTTTGTCTACCATCTTGGGGCGTCCGCCATATTGAATTAAGTATGACGTTATATTAGTTTTCGTAGTCTTCTCAGCAAACCCTTTCATTTGATACCCATATCATGGTAGTGCATAATACATAAGTAGTCCGCCATATTGGATTTAGAATGACGTCAGTTATCTAACTATGCATTGTCATCCTAACTAAACGTGTGTGCAAAATTTCATCTCAATCGGAAACCGCGAAGTGGGTCAGTTTCGAAACGGAGTGCGTTTCCATTTTTTATGGTGGCCATGATTTTTGTATGGAAGCCATCTTTTTTTACCAGCTCGTCCATCTACCCAAGGTCCTACACATTTTTAGTTCAGGCACTATGGGTCTGCGCTTTGTCGTTTTTGAGATCCGTAGGGTAGTTCCAGTAAGCGTTCCACTTTCAGGTCATTCTGGACTTTATCTAAACTCACAGAACTCCCCTCTATACGACTCCCATACATGACTTTTACCCCCCAAGGCTCCTTCCTTCCAGAACAATTGCTCAAAAAGATGCGTTTGTATGGCGGCCATGTTTTTTTGTATGAAAGCCATTTTTTTTACCAGCTCGTCAATTTACCCAAGATCATACACATTTTTAATTCGAGCAGTATGGGTGTGCGACTTCTCATTTTCGAGATCCGTGGGGCAGTTCCGGTCAGCGTTCCACTTTCAGGTCATTTCGGACTTTTTCTGAACTCATAGGACCCCCTTCTATACTACTCCCATACATAACTTTTACTTCCCATGGCTCCTACTGGGAGAACAATTGTGTGAAAATCCAAAATGAACATCTGTATGGCAGCCATGTTCTTTTGTATGGAAGCCATCTTTTTTTCACCAGCTCGTCAATCGTCCCACGGTACTCGAAATTTTTAGTTCCGGCACCGTGCGTCTGCAACTTGTAGTTTTCGAGATCCATAGGGCAGTTCTGGTCACGGTTCCACTTTCAGGTTATTTCGGATTTTTCCTAAACTCACTGGACCCTTCCCTATATAACTCCCATACATAACTTTAACCTCCCACGGCTCCTTCTGTGAGAATAATTGTGCGAAAATCCAAAATGAACACTTGTATGGCGGCCATGTATTTTTTTTGGAAGCCATCTTTTTTTTACCAGCTCATCAATCGACCCAGGGTCCTCGACATTTTTAGTTCGGGCAATATGGGTCTGCGTTTTGCCGTTTTCGAGATCCGTAGGGCAGTTCCGGTCAGGGTTCTACTTTCAGGTCATCTCGGATTTTTCTTAAACTTACTGGAATTTCCACTATACAACTCCATACATGACTTTTACCCCGCACGACTCCTTTTAGAACAATTGCTCCAAAAGAAGCGTTTATATGGCGGCCATGTTTTTTTGTATGAAAGCCATTTTTTTTTACCAGCTCGTCAATTTACCCAAGATCATACACATTTTTAATTCGAGCAGTATGGGTGTGCGACTTCTCATTTTCGAGATCCGTGGGGCAGTTCCGGTCAGCGTTCCACTTTCAGGTCTTTTCGGACTTTTCATAAACTCATAGGACCCCCTTCTATATGACTCCGATACATGACTTTTACCTCCCACGGCTCCTTCTGGGAGAGCAATTGTGTGAACATCCAAAATGAACACTTGTATGGCCGCCATCTTTTTTTGTATGGAAGCCATCTTTTTTTCACCGGTTCGTCAAACGGCCCAGGGTCCTTATCATTTATAGTTGGGGCGGTATAGCATTGCGACTTGTAATTTTCGAGATCCGTAGGGCAGTTCCGGTCAGCGTTCCACTTTCAGGTCATTTCGGACTTTTCCTGAACTTATAGGACCCCCTTCTATACGAATTCTATACATGAGTTTTACCACCGAAGGCTCCTTCTGGGAGAACAATTGAGTGAAAAACCAAAATGAACACTTTTGTATGGCCGCCATCTTTTTTTGTATGGAAGCCATCTTTTCTTCACCGGCTCGTCGATCGATCCAGGGTCCTCGACATTTTTAGTTCCGGCAGTATGGGTGTGCGACTTGTAACTTTCGAGTTCCGTAGGGCAGTTCCGGTCAGCGTTCCACTTTCAGGTCATTTCGGACTTTTCCTAAACTCACAGGACCCCCCTCTATACGACTCCCATACAATACTTTTACCCCCCACGGCTCCTTCTGGGAGAACAATTGCTCCAAAAGATGCGTTTGTATGGCGGCCATATTGAAAAATGGCGGAAAATAAAAGTCGACCACGGATTATGAATCGGTGTCCCCGAAAACCCCCGGACGCCAATTTTCAGCCGGCTCGGAGCAACATATTTTTCGGCCGCCATTTTGGATCCGCCATCTTGGATTTTTATGACCACCACCGGAAAGCCCCCTCTATCCTCTATGAAAATGGTTCGACCACCCCCCCGCTATCTCCAACGGTTTCGGAACGGTGAGCGTTACTATTTTGTATGGCGGCCATGTTTTTTTGTATGGAAGCCATCTTTTTTTCACCGGTTCATCAATTGGCCCAGGGTCCTCGACATTTTTAGTTCAGGCACTACATGTCTGCGACTTGTCGTTTTCGAGATCCGTAGGGCAGTTCCGGTCAGCCCTCCACTTTCAGGTCATTTCAGACTTTTCCTAAACTCACAAGACCCCCCTCTATACGATCCTCATACATCACTTTTACCCCCCATTGCTCCTTCTGGGAGAACAATTGGGTGAAAATCCAAAATGAACACTTGTATGGCGGCCATCTTAAAAAATGGCGGAAAGAAAAATTTGATCCCGGATTATGAATCGGTGCCCCCGAAAACCCCCGGATGCCAATTTTCAGCCGGCTCGGACCATTTTTTTTTTTGGCCGCCATTTTGAATCCGCCATCTTGGATTTTTATGACCCCCACCGGAAAGCCCCCATCGTCCTCTATGACATTTGGTCGAGCACCCCCCCGCTATCTCCAGCGGTTTCGGAACGGTGAGCGTTTCAATTTTGTATGGCCGCCATCTTTTTTTGTATGGAAGCCATCTTTTTTTCACCGGCTCGTCAATCGACCCAGGGTCCTCGACATTTTTAGTTCCGGCACTATAGGTCTGCGACTTTTCATTTTCGAGATCCGTAGGGCAGTTCCGGTCAGCGTTCCACTTTCAGGTAATTTCGGATTTTTCCCGGACTCACTGGACCTCAAGGTTTATGACTTTATGTATGACTTGTACCCCCCACGGCTCCATCTGGGAGAACAATTATGTCAATGAGTCAGTGAGTCAGTGGTAATCGAGCTTTATATATTAGAGATATCTTTAAAAACCACGAACTATACCCAATTATAAACAGAATATATCTACCAACTTTTATGTTGCCAGTTAAAAAGCCACCGGAATTCAGATTCGTGTTACGATCATGGAATCAAAAAATCATCTCGTCCACAAAATTGCAACACAAGAGCTGTTTAAAAATACACGAAACAGAGCACTTAATTGCGTAATAACTCAGAAACGTTTACCGGAGCGATTTTGAATGGGGTATCATTATTAACGCAGCTACTAAACCTGCGAATTTTCCCGTAAATTTAACGTTGACGAACTTTTTTAACTTACAACGCATTACATCTGAGAGCTCAAATTACTTTAAAGGGAATTTTTCAAACATATTAAGACAGGAAAGTTTAAAATTCAATTTCAATTTTTTAAGATTATAATTTCAAATTATTCAGCTATACTTGTGAATAATTTCAAAGCGTAAATCGTCCTACATTTCCCTTTAAGATGACGTCCTGTTCTATTCGGGTTTCACGTCAGGTTTTTGCTTACAGCCCCCGAGTTTCTTTCCTAAGATTCCGAGTGGTATAATGAAGCCATTACCCACAAGAACAAGCTTGGTCGAACGCAACTCGTAAGGGAAAAAAAAATGCCCAAATCGCCTCGAGCAACACTCGTGCGCCGACATGCTGTCTTGCCAGTAAAGAAAAAAATTCAAAAAAGTATTATTTAAGTTCGTTAGGACTCGTTTCGCGGTTCTGCTTTTTGATACGTTTAGGGTTTGATTTTGGGACGGACGTTTAGATATATCGTCCGTTTAAATCTCGTGAAACAGTAACTGGCATGTTAATCGGTCCTAGCTGCATGTGTCTGGAAGCCACATGTAGTGTGAACAAGTCTGGTTTTAAGATAGGAATAGTCTAGTTTACGAGCAACCAATTTCCCTAGCAGACTTTTACGACTCCAGTTGAAAGGTAAACAACCGGTACTATATCATCCTTCATTTTCAAATAACTTAAATAGAGAGGGGAAAGGCCTCGAGTGAGATCTCAAAAAGATCGGAATTTTAATGACGTATTCATCATTCAATTGGAAGTTCACAGAGTAAAAATATTAATTAATTACTTCCCAATAAAGAAAAGGCAACTCACTTAGTCATTAGTGTTGGCTTCTAAATTAACAAACAGAACATGACAGAGCATGTCTGGGCTATATACAATATAAGTTATTTCTTAATCACCCGACATCCGTTAAAGGAATGTATGGGTACCCGGGAGAGCTATTGTTATTTCAAAAATGTATTCTAAGTACTTATAAATATAATAAAATTTCACTTGGTAACACTTTGATAACATTAATGCGTTTATGATTACATACTTCTGTTGAGTCCTCTAGGATAGCTATTTTTATTAATAAAAAAATGATGCATACATTTATTTATTGTGTGTAACAAGTCTTTTTTTTGTTAAGTTAGTAATCTTCTGTAAAGTATAAATTACATAAAATAAAATAAAAAATACTTTTAAATAAGATTATTGCTACCAATAAAATATAAGATTAAATAAACAAAAACATCACAAATCGATTGTTATGTTAACCATAATATAATTTCCGTCATTTTCGTCTTCATATTTTTTACCAAAACATCCTCATTATAAAAACCCGATTGTATCCCACACCACAATTCAAAATTCAGCCACGTCATAGCCAGCCCATCACATCATCACAACATGTTAATCCGTGATCATTAACCACGATAAAAGACACGCAGTGATTACCCTACAATGCTTCACAAAAAATGCCTTAATCAATTCATGAGGACCATAAGAAAGCGACGAACTTACGCCCACAATCCGGCTCAAAGGACCAAAGGGAATAAAAAAAGTATTTGTATTTAAAAAAATCGGGTATGACACTTAATTAAGTCAATTGTCTTTGGGTATGCGTATGGGGTTCTAGTGATGGTATCTGATGTGAAACTTTTGATAACAGTTTGGTATACACTTATGTGTTTTGATCCTTTGGCTGTAATAAATTGAACACACTATACTTAGTACAGAAACTTGATAAAAAATAAACACATAAAAAGGAATGCACTCGTTTTTCTTTTTTGAATAATAAATCGAAGTTGTGTTAAATGGTTCAGGCGCTAGGTTGGTTTATAAGTGTCAACAATATTAATTTTAGTACATCATTCTTGTACGAGTAAGCTTTTTACTTGTTTTTTCCTATAAAAATCCAAAATAGAAGTACTAATTATCATTATTCATATTCTTTGTTTTCCTTACATCAAAATAATCTAAGCATAAGTGTAGATTTCATGAACAATAGATGTGATATGTATTATTTTCCAGTGCACCACTACACTACATACAAGGTCTTTGAACTCGACCTGTAAGCAAGGGCAGTTCACAATACATATCTTTGCCGCAAAGAGCTATTTAAATCAACACAATAAATCAAAGCTTTATCAAAGATTGATTTTTTTATGCAACACGTATTATTACTAGCTCCGAGTCATAAAACAGAAAAATCTTCATTAAACATAATTAACATAACGATACCAATATCTACCCACGCTCAAGCCTCGTTATAACACACTTCTATCCGTTAATTTCGTCACAGAAAACATAAAAAAGCATCTTAATTGAGTTCAAATCTAACGCTGTACTCGAATTTCCGTCCGACCGTATCAAAATCACATTAAGACGTCGAAAAAGCCGACCACATTAAACCAGCACTGGTTTCTGGTATCTCAGACCCGGCACTACTAATAACTCAATCCTTACTAAATTATATACAGCCGGGAGACGCACATCACTATCATTATGGTCCGCGCGTTACGATACCGTGCGTCATTTTAGTCACGAGTTGCGCATTGAATGAATGTTTTACTGACATTTTTTTTTGTATATCTCGAGAAATTTTACTGTGATGAAAGTAGATTTAATTAAATCAGTGTGATTTATGGTACATTTATGTGGCAAGCCTATGCATAAATTTCAGTATTAAAATATTTATAGTTTCAACGTAGGTAATTATGCTAAAAGCTTGAAGTTAGTTAGCTTGGTGTTAAATCATGTAGCCATCAGACGCTTACTAAGACTAGCAATTATATGGAAAATAGTAAATGGAAGTATAGTATCGATTTCCACTACAAGTAGGTTAAAGTAATTTCTCATTAGTTTCGAAAAAACATGACACCAAGACAAATCGTAACACAACCTATTAATTTTTGTTTACAAGGGAACGATTTTTCAAAATATTAGAGAAGATTATTTTCTGATTTTCTTTTTATAATTTCCGATGTTTTAGCAGTTTTGGCATACGTTTAATCACGTACTGTATTCCGCAAAATTTAACCTTCATTTGCGGAAGTGAAACGTTTTTACATAAATCGTTCGAGGATGCGGATACATTTTCTTTACACAAAACAAACTCATAACAGAATGCTTTTTATTTTCACCACGCCCAGACTATCTCGCCTACATAACCTATGGAAAAACTTCAGGCTACGCCCCTGCAGTCGTAACGCACTATTGCACATCGCATACCCCGTACCCGTACTCGTCACGTAATAATAACAATATACGTGTTGGTTGGTTCGTTTTGTTGTGGCCGATGTACCACGCCCAGCCCATTATTGTGCGAACGACTGGGTTTTCTGGTTTTATCGATAACTATTGTGTACTACACTAGTCTGTTGCTTTTTTTTGTCGAATGTTGCGTGTTCTATCGAAACTTTTTGTTTTGTGTTTTCTTGTATTTTATTTTCAATTACGTATGCAAAAGAAAATATTGCTCAAAGGCGATTTTTTTAGTCCTGCAGTGTATAAAGTAGGATTATATTGTAACAAAATATTATATATTTACAGTTAAAGTAACTACTACAACAATTGAACGGGTAAGACATTGAGTTAATAATTATTTTCATCCGCTAAATTCCTGAAGTGTTCTGACATTAATAACTCTACACTATTTCCTGACTATCTTGTACTTAACCACTAAAATACTTAAGAACACACACACACACGATAAGTATTGTTTTAATACTACCTAGACGTGGTACCACGTCGAGACAGTTTTGTGTGAATTCGTGAGAATGAAGGGTTTGTCGACAACAGCAGTGTGCTACACTAGTTGGCATTGGGTTTCCATAGTGGGTATTTCCCATTGTCATATTTGCTCTAGTCTATAAAACAGATTATGACAATAAGATCTATACCTACATACAAAACGTTATTTTAGATTATTGTTACCGTTGCAATCTATCTCTATCGGGATTTGCGGTTTGTTTTTAGTTGGGTTGAATGAATGCATTGATGGTGGATATCTCATGGAGAGTACTTTATTTATGTCTTAATTGCTTCATGCACAACTGTGTTTGATAAGCCACAAAATGGCTCATTAAACACAGTTGAGCTTTCCTAAATCTATTAAGCAATTTTCATTGGATTATAATTATGTTATTCATTTATTTATTATATACTTTATTGTACACCTGAGTGTAACAATTTTGTAAGTAAAGGAGATTACAATATCAAAATACAATGGGCGGCCTTATCGCATAAAGCGATTTCTTCCAGGCAACCATTGGATGGAATAAAGTGACAAACAAGTTAAGGGACAGACTGTGGTGCACATAAATATTATGTCGAACTAAATAATAAAACTTAAAAAAAAAAAAAAAAAGTAGGGTGGAGTTGCCTAAATCGGACCGGCTCGTAATTTGTACCACGTCAAAATCTACCAAACCATAATGTTTAGTTTTTAATTGGCAACATTAAAAAGCAGCGCTACCAACATTACGCATTGGCAGACATTTTGGATGCGATGACACAACAAAGAGCAGTGTAGTAAACAAAAATAATTAATAAGGCGTTGTGATCTTATTTTATGGCTGTTTACCTAAGGATTTGTTGTCGCAACGGTAAGTACAACGCAGTTATTGTGTATGTTTTTGGAAAGTATGCATATTTGTCTATTTTTTTGAGATCATAGTTTTGTGTTTAGCATTTCGAGGTTATAATGCCGGCTCGTATAAAAATAAAACTTAGTGTTGCCTTATTTGTACCGGTAGGTTAATCCTAAAATGTACCGGTACAATTTAGGTGCAAGGCAAGGTTCATCAACTCGTTTGTTAACTAGATTGAAATATTTTCAGATGTCTGGAGAGAATAAAAAGTATTATAAATGGACGCAAGATGATTTAGACAAAGCTTTAGATTGTTTGAAAAAGAAATCTATGGGAATTAACGAGTGTTCACGCATGTTCAATGTACCTAAACCCAATTTAATGAGACATTTATCAAGTTCAAATAAATATGCAAATGATCATACCATTTCAGGCTGATTTTAGTTCATAATATGAAAGCTTTATTTAGACTGATTAAGATTAAAGTAGAATAAGAGGAACCTTAACTATTTTTATACAAAAGTGTTATTTTATTTTGTTCTTGTTGTTGATTCAAACTTTATTTTCAGTACTTAGGTTTGTTATTAATATTTAAAACTTTATGGACAATAATTTTTATATAGATGTATAACGGAAAGGCTGTTTTAGTTAATAAGAAACACTTGAATCTAATTCTGATCGTGAAGTACAATTTAGGATACCTATGGTACAATTGAGGAAACCGGTTTCCTAAATTGTACTTTCTAAGACTTTTTTTAATACTAAATTTTCATATAATTCTTTTGTATTTCCTTATTTTCAAGTAATAAAAAATAAACACCAATACAACAACCCTTTTATTTCTAGTAATGGAATCCTCACCAGATACATAGTTTTTATGAAAACTTGTAAAGTTCGTTAACTGGTACAATATAGGCAACCTTACCCTATATATACATAATTATGAGTTAATACAGCACAAACTTTAACATTATAAATACATATAAATATCACAGAGAGAAAGAGAGAAAAAAAATTAAAAAAAAATTAAAGCGTAGTAAAATTAAAGTGACAAGTAATGTTCCTCATGATGTTAATCATATAACAAAAAAATTACAACCTTCGTATTCTTTTGGAATCTGTTTAGAATATCGATATTTTCAAATAACAACACTATACGAAGACGCTGCGCCCGCGCCAAACGAACACATGCGGCGACTTTATCATCCGCTTCAGACATAACAACACACATAAACATACTCACAATATTTATTATGTATTGCACTCATATAGTAATATATGGGCGATCGACGTTAAACTATCGATAAAAAGGTCTTAATCGACTATTATTGTTATTTAGTAAGTGTAATCATAGTATCAATACATGCTTCTTCTTCTATCGTGCCACCATAAGCTAACACAATGTTACCCGTAGTATAACTACAATGTTCCCAACAAAATACCAGAGCTGTGACATTTTCTAAATGTCACCGTATTATGCTGCGATGAGGGCCATCTTTAGTCTCGTCCAGGCTGCTTATTTTTTTTCTTTTTGTTTTTTGTTCTACCATATGTTATTTCCTGTGCGAATCCAGAATAACACTGTTTTCTTTCTTTCTTGTGATCGCTCATGCTGTAGTGGAAAGATTAGCAAGCCAGCAATGGTGGTATGGAGGCTGACTGCCCAGGGTGGGCCAGATGAACTCAGAAATCGTCACTCGTGGAGGCTCTCTCTTTGCAATACTATGCTTACACGGTAACAGTATGTACGCAGTAACACTGGCCGCCCATTTGTCAATTTTATAAGCTTGATTTGTCAAGTATTTATAATTTATTTATTTTTTATTAGTCTATGATTTTACGTGATTTTCTATAAACCGAGTCTTGCGGTGCGTCAACGTGCATTCATAGCAAATTCGTTCTTTATTCTATTCTTTATTCTTTATTGTACACGAAAATGAGATAAAAGACAAATACAATTTAGATGGTATGTACACAGGCGAGCTTAACCCAAATTTGAGTTTTCTACCAGCAAACCTTTGAGTGATAGAGAAAGCACAATGGTAAATGAGGGTACAGTCAAGTGCACAACTATAAATACCTATTACAAATTAAAATATAATACCTACTACTAATATTTTATATATACTAAATAATACCTAAATATAAATACAATGATATACCTACATAAATATGTATATATATACTATATAATTACATTATTCAGACAAGTAATGCTCCTTCACCCTCCTCTTGAAAACATTCAGAGAACGACTGTCACGTATTCGTTGCGTCTATTACCGTGTAGCGAGGTGCTTCTACCCTGTAGTCTATTTACTGCTACGCACGTAGCCGCGCAATAGAGCGCCGTAGACGCGCGGTCGAAATCGCAACGTATGAGGCGCGTGTGATTAGCACGCTTATTAAGGAATAAAGGTAAATTATTATTTTTCTACATATTTTAATGCATTGCTAGATAATACAGTATCACCATGCGCAATATCATACAGAGCTCATACGAGGTGCCATCCTACACCTTTTAAGATACAGAAAAAAAAGGGTTGCCTATTACCGAGAACTATACGGCGAATCTTAGTAATCGATCTATTTCAGTAATTCCCACATCAAAATCTTCAAAATCATAACATGACCTAAGGTACAAAAGTATTCCCATAAAACCCCATAAAAAGTATCTTAAGAGCATGATCGCGATGCGGACGAAGCAAATGTTGACACACGCATGCGCGTGACGCGTCGTCGCAGCTTACTGCCACCGTCAATATTTACACTGCTGCAAGCGCGCGCGCATCCAGGGCTAGTGCGTTATAGATCAGACTTTTTGAATTTGGAATGTGGGTTGAAGTGGGAAAAATGTGATTGTTTTAGTCGGGATGTTTGTTGTGTTTTTATTTTAAATATTTTTTTATTTTTCATTTTTTTAAACATATTCAGAGAAAAGTATAGTAAAGAATTTACCTACCTACTTAATTATAATAAAAAAATGTTTTCGTTTCTAAAAGAAACCGATTTCTTCTGCTGTTTTTATCAGCAGACCAAGAAGAAATAATTTATAAAAAACCCTTATTTTTTCTTTGATTCTTACAAGGTCCAAAGTTATATTTAAGAAAAACACAAAATAGAAACCTTGATAAAAAAAATAACTTTTCAAAAATACATTTTATATAATTAGAACGTGTCAACCCTACGTCAAGCTGTATGACTAGGAGCTTTTGTAGCGCAAACTTTATGATGATGGGAATATCATAAATTCACATTACATTGCTACTACCTTGGAATCCAAATTATTTCCCTAGATATTTGTATAACATCCGATAGATTAATGCAGAGCGATATCATACAGTGTGTTTTGGAAATGTAGTTTTTATGTTGACATTAATTTTGTGGGAGCCTATTTGTATAGGTGCGCATGAGTTTAACTTAAAACAACATTTGTTTTACCGTGTCATTTCTGCTGATCATCTTTTTCTTTAGATAGATACTTAATATACATACATGTTTAATAGTCGTGAATTTTTTAATGCCAAAGTATATTTTGCTTCTATTTTTATAGATTTCTGCCACGTCAAAGTACATTGCAAACAAAAATAAGAATCAAGTGCCAATGGCATTTATTATTTTAACACAGTTTTGTTTTTTTATGTTATTATACCAGACAAATGGTTGGTAAATGGTGTTTACGCCAAATTAAAATTGACATTTAAAATAATGATTTCATCCACAATTTTTAACTGCCACCTGACATTAGCAAGGCACTTGGAGGAATGTCCTAACGATTCAAACCATGACCAATAGCTTAACGTGTGTACACGAAGGCATCCTAAAAAGGTCACCCATTCAATTACTAACCTCAATTACAATTGCTTAACCTCAGCCATTCGAAACATACATCTAAGCTATTTCTGACCACATGTAAATTGTATAGCCTTTTCTAAATCCTAAGAAACACGATCCGCCCTCGGCCCAAAACTGGTTAGAACCAATATTTACCAGAACCAGAATCCAAAATACCAATAAGCTACTGTACGCCCCCCGGCCGTCAGTCAATATTGGATATACTTAAAACATTTTCCAAGAATCAGTTTTAGTGTAACACTGAGATATTGTAAGTAAACTCGACTATTTAGATTTAGCTGATACTTAACCAACATATTCTGAACTCTATGCCTGTATAATAAGGCTCTATAGAAAGGTCTAAGTAAAATTGTAGGATAACAACGTATACACTAATTGATATGTAGGTGTAACATAGTCTAAAACTGATGCCTATTTTAGTAATAATATTTACGTAGAGGAAGTTGAAAGGACTCGGAATAGGTTTGTGACTGATCGATTTTGTGGCAGTATTATTTCAAAGCAGAATTATGTTCACGCCTTTATGGATAGAAGCGTTAATATTGCCATTCACTTGAAATAACTTTACGCACTGTACTTCATCCAGAAAATTGTTCGTACCAAAGGACCAAAATTTATATGTCACGCTCGTGCCAGTGCAATCAATCCCCAAAAGGAAATTCATCGGTATAGTTACTATAGCAGACTCTCTGTTTACCGATGATGGCATTAGGTCCTATGTTATTGAGAACGAAGGAATGACCAAAATAAACCTCTGTTCAACAAAATCATTAGTTCTAATTCTTTAACGTGCTGGACATGATTCACTTTCCATCCATCGTTACGACATTGAATACCTGAACCTAAAATATTGACCATAAACACCACACTTAGCAAGCAGATTTGTATTCCAACTATAATTTTGACATCTACCTGATTGATAGCTTAACCACCTAAGTCCACTTCAACACCCACAAGAAGCGATTAGATATTTTATTTAAAGTTAAGGATTTTGCTGAATGAAATGATGAAATACCACTTAACTTCCTTTCCTTCATAACTATTGAATCTAACAACTGAAGTCCCAATTTAGCTGTAGATTTATTAAACTTATATATCTTACTGAAGCAAGCCAAGTTTCTACTAACAAAAGCGGTTTAACTGTACCCATATTAGTTTCTGGCTTAGCACCTAAATCAGCAAATAAATCGTATTGATATATGATCGGACAAAATTATGTACACAGTACGCTTCTAGAAGACAAATAAACTTCCTGAAATAACATAAGACTTGAAGTCTAAGCATAGTAATAAGCACCTTACAGGAAGATAAGGATCGCCGCGTGGATCCCCAAAAAAATGAAGGGATCCCTCGTCAATTTCGAAGTACCTTTCTATTCAAATATTAAAACTTATAATTTTTACAAATCCTCGCTTCCTATTGTTAGCCCGACCATTTAACCTGTCATACACCTTTCATGGGGTTCTATGGGACAATGTAAAGTATTCACCATAGTCTGTGATGAGTAGCGACCACTTGTTCAAACAATTCCTCTATTTGGGATTAAATAATGTTTAATCTGGAGTATTTGTTGAAACGTTCTGTATTACTGCAAATAGTTGGCATGACAATTTTGAGTGTCGAACGGTTTTTTTGTTTAGGATCCATGAGAGAATAAAACATTTTTTTATGTATTATTTCTAAAATAAAAGTGGAATTTCTGAAAATCACAGTTCGTGATTTTTCGAAGAAAAATAGCATGTAGCATGTTTCGTGCATCATAATAAATATGGTATTTGCATAGCATCGGGTGAGATTATGAGAAATCGCAAGTCTAACCATGTAGAATGGGAGGAAAGATGCTTACTGTATATGAGCTGTACTGCTTACTTTATCTGTATTAGAAGATGACCTAGCCACAATTTTTGATCAAATGAAAACACCATTAAATCATCGACTCAAAGGACCATGCCCTTTCCCCTTTTACGTAACGAAGGCTGACACGCCAATACTCAGATCCCCGTAAATTACGACCAGATAAAAATAGGCTCGGATAGTTTTATGTGGTCCACCTGGACCAAACGAGGCTCGCCAGTTTCTTGCCTCGTTACCGAAGGGCCGAGGGCAGGGCATTAATTATGGCTTTTGTGTTTATAGCTTATATATTTAATCGTAAAATACAGCCTACAGACACCATATTTATGTTAGTTTTTGATTGCTAGTGCTTAATTGTAGGTAGAATTGGATTTAGTTTTGGAGTCTAGATTGTTTCTGATTCTGGGTTGGTCGATAAAGTTAGGTAATTTAGTGCTGGAACTAAATACTGGATAAAGTTCTGTAATTTTGTTTTGTAGACATAGTGACTTAGATACGAACGAACGATTGTAGTTTTGGAATTACATTATTGTAAAATTCAATTCCTAACTGCCTTGTATCTATACTAGACTAATCTTAATAGTCATTGGGTTTCGTTACATTTTCAACACCAGTATTATTTTAACTTCTTGGGCAGTCTTTGATGTGATAATTTTACGAAGGATTGCTAGCATAATAAAATTGTAAGTGAAAAAACTTAAAATCTTGTTGCTTCAAAGTTTGTATCAAGTATGTGAAACGATTAAACATTTCTACAAGTAAAATTGGCAACTACCTCTGCAACACCTGAATCATACAAAATATTGTTCACCCATGCAAACCCCATTGAGCCCATAGTCTCTTGCCCCATAAACAACTACTATCTAACGCTGGTCCACTTTACCGTAAACAAACCAATCTATGGCGTTACGTCACAATAGTGTCCGGCCGGGGAATCGAACCGAACGCCCACTCGCATTCCTGTCGAAACTGGTTCTGTGAGTTAACTGCTTATTAGTACTTGGTGCGTTTACGGGGTATCCTAGATGTTATTGTGTTTTATTAACAACTTACTTGTCTTTATTGTTTGCCGATTTATTAGTTATTAAACCGCTTGCCTGTGGTGGCAATTCTCCTAGAAGAGATCTATGTTTAGATTTCGATAGGGTTATAATTAAGCCGATATGCATCTGTAATGAGCTTTATGAATTAATTATGTTAGATGTTTCTAATAATTAAACTGTTTTCTTTCTAAGTTTTGGTTTTAGAACACTTACTTATTTAGCCATTATATGATTTTAATGTTATGTGTGTGTAGAGTATAAGTTTATTTATAAAGCAACAACTATCTCAATTAGGGATATTATACATTTTATATTTAGGAGTGAAGTCACAATTAACCTCAATAAATGTCAAGAAACCAAAATAAAAGTAAACAATGTTAAATGAGACAATCCTACTTCATAAAATTCACTCAAGAATTCCTCCCACTACATTATCATATTGCTCAACAGAACTTGTTTTCAAAAACTAGCAACGTAATCCAAAACTCACGCGCCTAAACCAACTAAAGATAATAATGTCCAAACATAGTGAAACAATATTGGGGCGAGGGATGCGCCCGCGCGGTAGCTCACACCGCCATGTTAAATGGCGGCGCAAACTGTCATTATCACCTACAACTCGGCAGTAATGCGTTTGCTGTTGCCTACTGGATTTTTATGTGCTAAGACTGAATTCGGAAGAGATTTTCAGTTTGTTCATTTAATATTTAAGCTACAGAAGAATCATCTTGAGAAAATGATTAAAATCGTTTGTAACAAAAATTCTAAAGCGATGTTATAAAAAAATATCTTTGGGATATTCTGAGTGTTATTGTACGTGTTTTCATAAAATAAGTGAAAATGGTGGATTCTTGAAAAACAACGTCCTATAGCAGAAGACAAAATGCTGAGTTTTTTTTTTTTTTTAAACGTTGCCCCTTACTAGGATTTCTCCTGTATCGAGGGTAAAGTTTACAAACATACATGTCACATGCACATACAACCAGACCCGAAACAACTATCTGTAGATCATACAAACATTTGTTCCGTGCGGGGATCGAACCCGCGGCACGTAGCGCAGAAAGTTAATCGCTTAGCCACTGCGCCAACCGTGTCGTCATATCAATCAATAATGTGTCGTTACAATTATGAAAAAAATTCAATTCTTCATTTACGATTCAAAAGGACCAAACCAAACAGCATTTTTTACATTTAAGATGACAAAACAGATTCTTTGGTCCTTAGAGTCAGTTTAATAACTTGTAAATAACTTAATTAAAACTCACCTAAGTTTAATATTAATATGGTAATATTACCCTTTTTTGTACTTTCCATAATATCGATTCTTGGCCAATAGATAAAATACAGTTAGCAAAAAAAGCAAGCTCTTTTTGTGTCTGATGATAATATGAAGAGAATGGTTTTAAACAATTAAGAAAAATAGAGCAATAAATCAGACTGTCCATTAAATACATTAAAACTGCATATTAGAACGATGCTTGAACAAAACAAGACATTACAACTTCCTGTAGGTCGTGCCGTTATAACTATACAAGATATAATCTTAAAATCAGCACACAATCTGCTATAATACGATTAATGTACTATAATTATAGTCATTGCTCACAATTATAATATTAAATTGCGACTAAAGAGACCGATAAAACGATAGATATTAATTTTAGTCTAGACTAGACCTAGATTCATATGTAACAACACTTTGAAGATATTATTGGAACGCGTTCAAAATACAAACTTAAGCCTTGAGTGTTGACAATAAAGTAGCTAAAAACTGACCAGAAGAAGAAGAAGAAGGCAGCCATGGGTAAGAATCAGAATAAAAAGAAATAAGGTAAAATGGATGATAAGTTTAAAAAGGACGATAATAAGAAAACACTTGTATTAATTATAGCCGAGCTTAGCATTGATAGCTCTTAGAGTTGATAGCACTTTACCTTTACCAACTAAACCAAATGTACGTAATAAATATAAATTTAATTTAAATTTGCCAAATATCAATAACATGATTTATTATAAAAGTACATATATTTCAGCAATAAGAGTTTATAACCACTTACCTGTAGACATAAAAAAACTGGATGGAAAATTATTTAAGAGAGTTTTAAAAAAATGGTTAATTAAAAATGTATTTTATAATGTACAATAATTTTTTACCAAAAAGTGATTGTAATGTAAATTATTTTGAGGCTAATCCATACTTGTAGTGTTAGCTTTTTCTCTAAATACTATTGCAACACCCGACTGGGTAGGCTGTTGATACCTATATTTATACAAACACCTTTGTACACAGTTTCTGCAATAAATATCTTTATCTTTATCTTTATCTTTAATCTGCAGAAGTTACAACCAATCATCCATAAGCGGTGTTCCAAACAATTGAGAATTATTTTAGTGTAAGTATCTTGATATTGATATCAAATTAAAATGGAACTGGGCAGGTCACATCTGCCGCATGCCGGAGGAGCTTTGGGCAAAAACAACCACACAGTGGGTCCCAAATAGCAGGAAACTGCAACGCGGCAGGCCCAGAAGGAGATGGCGTGATGAGCTGGAGGTCTACCTAAAGGATTGGCCCCAAATTGCAATAGACCGGGAAAAGTGGAAGGAGGGAAGGGAGGCCTTTGCCCTGCAGTGGGATACTACGGGCTATTAATAATAATAATAAGTATCTTGATCTCATAAATTATTAATTTATGATTGCAATATTATTTGTCAAACACTTCTACTTGAAAAGCTCTTGACTTTGAAATTCTAGAAAAAAATATCCAAACTTTCTTGAACAATATCTAGATACAAAGCATTCCCTAGTGTGGTGAGGACACCAATTGTCGACCCATATCAAATTCCGTCATAACATTAAGCAATCAAGTTCATTTGTTTCTTAACAAGTGTTTGCTCCGGGATTCGTTTGTCAGTCAGATGGGAGCTAACGCGGGCATCCTGTCTGTCCGTCTGTGCTGATAAGATAATACTTATACACACAGCATTGCTTGATTGTTTAATACGTGAGTTATATGATTTCCGGTGCTTGAAACTTCGAGATAATATTAAGTCTTGGCCTGATAGTTAAGCAAAGACAGGTGGGGCATATTAATTCGGGGTCTCAAATGTGAGGAGAATGGTGTACGTAATAGTAGTCCGATAGATTACAAAAGATATAAAAAAAATAAGCCTTCATTGTAATGTAGCACACGTTCATGAAATCCAAACAAATATTGCAAAATGCGATTTGCCAAGGCTCAATATTGATCTTCTACAAAGTTCTTCTAAGTACTACAGAAAATGTTTTATAGACGTGTTAGGATTAAGTTTTGAATACCAAAAAGAAAACATAAGCACATACACCTCTTAGTTCAACACGGAAAACACATAAAATTGTAATGCCAAGTCACTCAGGACTCAGGACTCTTTAATGTCACCTAACGCGTCACATAACGCCTAAAAGTATCGTTTTCATTGAAACCCTCACGTTTTGCGTCAAAATCGTAAATAACACCTCATTTGACAGATGGAAACGCACCTTAGTCTTTTTTTCTAATAGACCACGTGGATTCGCAGAATTCCAAAGTTACGAGCTCTCAAATGTGCCGAAAATCATTAAATGTACCTCAACAATGAATGTTTTGTGTTTCGGGAACTATTTTCACAGATATAGACGAACAAAAAAGTGTATTTTGATGTCTAAATAGACACATCACCGACCAGGTAGAAGCGCAAGGTAACCGACACTGTTCTCGGCCTTAGTGAAAGAAATGTCATTAATTTTAACGGTCGCCCGTCCGGCAACTTGGAGAATATTTTTTTTCATAATTTCTGTATCTATATTATCAGCTATATTCGAAATTTGATCAAGATGTGACTATGATTTGTGTTCTTTAATTAGACATTTTTTTTTTATTCATGCTTGACTTTTATACAATAATGGTTATAGCGGTAACGATATCCAATTTCAAAGATCTGTTCTTAGGGATATTTATTAAAAATCAGAAATCGTGCGGAAATAAAAAAAAATGTACAATCGGTCACATAAATAGTCAGTAAAAAAAATTCGCGTTCACCGAATTTTATTACTCCTAAAAATCTTCAAACATTACAATCCTAATGGTAGTCAACAAAGGGAATTTATTCTACCTGACCGTCTTCTCGTCCCATTGTTCGCCAACGAATCTGGTGCGCATTCGGATCTCTCGAGTTTTTTTCCCAAAAAATCCCTTGTTAGCAAGTCCTCGGATAGATCTCTTTTGTGAGGACAATGGGGGTTACATATTTATAAGTGGGTAGGTAGGCGGGGAATACAGGTGTTTTGTCTAACTGCACCGCTCCGTATCGAGTATATCTAACATTTAGTTATAACTTTATTTCTTGATCGACACACGCCACAGATACTATCAGACTCATCGGACAGTTGTCAATTTTTGTTGTTATACCTTTGACATTTGTAGTACATGATGTTGTCAACATACCTATTATGATTTTACAGTTAGGTTCTATAAAATTACGAACAATCCTTCCTAAATATTTTACTTAAATCAATCATCATAGAAAGTACGTGAAGACAAAACTTTGTACCCCTTTTTAAGCACATTGCGCGCACGGACGAGTGTGAGATTTGGGATAGTTAAAGTTTATATGGAGAAGGAGTGCAGAAAGCTAAAATTTATATATAATATTACGGTCGAATTTCGACCACTAGGCGACCACTTTTTATAAATTCACCGTAAAATAAACAATCATGCCTTACATCAAAAATATTTCACCGATCCGTATATCAAAGAATCCAGAGCGGTCAGTACCGTCTTTTTTTGCCCGAAACCAACCTCACGTTCCCGCTTCGAGCATCAAAATAGTGTTACGAGTTTAACAAATAACTTTTTTAAAGTATAAACCAACGAACGCCAATTAGTTCTACCCGGAGAGATGGCTCTTTCGACGCTTATTTTACTGGTATTTTTTGTGGGTTCGTTCAGAAATTTTTATTTAGTGAACGCGATGATTCGTTTCGCTTCTGTGTGTTTATTACTACGCTGACTGTACAAATATTTTGTAGTCGTATTTTCTGGTCATGTCACGCTCTTGCGCAGCCGATTGATTGTAAATAACTGTGATGTGCGGACAAAATGTAGTGATTATTCGCCATTTTGTGATTAGATAACTGTTTGGAGTGGTTATTGTGTAGCATTATACTGAGCAGAGAGCCTTGCAAATACTTATGATTAGTTGTAATAATGGGTTTAAAGATTTATCATTACTAGTGATCGTCCAGTGGTCGAAATTCGACCGTAATTTTAGCTTTCTGCACTTCTTCTCTATATAAACTTCAACTATGCCAAATCTCACACTCCTCCGTGCGCGCAATATGCTTAAAAGGGGTACCTACTAAGTTTTCTCGTCACGTATTAATATACCTATAGATAATGATAAGGATTCCATATTATAAAATCTATAGAGCTTTTGAAACTTTTTATTCATTATATAATTACTTTTTTGAATATAGTATCTAGTCAATCATTATTTTTATTTTGTTCTCGTGTCCTTTTTTTTTGTTTAATGGTTTATATTAACTTTTATTTTATTTTTCTCAAGTGTTGGCACTGTCCGTGCTGAATAAATTTATTGCTTTCTTTCTTTCTCATTTCATTGGAAAATATTCACGCTTGTTCGGCATTGATTTAAAGAGCTAGTGGACAGATTGTAGTACTTCAAACGATTGCCACCTATCTTCTACTTAAAGCTCAAGTAATCAAACAGAGCTAACAATATTACTGTTTAGAATATTCTTACTAAAATTTTAATTGCTAAAGTAACTCCTATCTCTCTGTTTGTTACCTTGTCACGATTAAACGGCTGAACGGGTCTTGATGAAATTTTACAAGGAAATTGTATGCATCATGAGAAAGGAGGATATACCAACCTCTTTATTTTATTCACAAATTGCATGTTCTTTATCCACGCGTATGGAGTCGCGGGAAAAGGTAGTTTGTCATATAGCTATAATCTTCTATTCTTTAATGTATCGTTAATAACTTAACACCTTGTCAACGCAGAAACCAAAAATTGAATACAATAATCTCATTAGTTTAACATTTAACAACTGTTCGCGAAACATACTTCCTAATTTTCATATAATTATTTAGATAATATAACATCACTTAAATTACTATTTACCTATTTTGTTAGTAACACCTATTCAAAACTTTCTTTATCTATTAAAATACCGATATCTGTTTGCTATCAATAAAATATACATGTTTTATAAAAAGAAAACTTCTCACTGACACGCTAATTAAATCATAAAATTAGGAGTTTACTGTCTGTGCGTTGATTTACAATAATTGTATGTTGACTTTAACTTTAACTGTCTTTCCAGTACAACTGGCTAGTTAGTGTCAGGCAATTAGCGTTATTAATTAGAAGAAAGATCTTTGATAAATAAATAATTTTAATCTTGGTTCCTATCTTTTGCATGAAACATGTAAAGCATTTCGCTATGTACCAATGATAATAAGAAAAAATTAACTGGGGTCCTATTACCGTCAAATGGCAAACGGACAATTTTCAATGCAGAGGTTGTTACAAGTCCATAATATGAATCGTATTCACTTCGTACTAGAACGTCTATACATCATGTATGATTTTAGTCTGCTGAATGACTGAACGAGTTAACAATTTTGGGCTATAACAATTCGACAGGAGACACTTCAAGTATAAGTTTGTATGTCAATTCATCATGCCTCATGGTATGAAATTTTTTTTAGCAGCGCTTTTGCAGTTTCTAATCCGTCAACTTAAAATATCCTTTAACTGAGACATCTTGGTACAAAAGCAGAACGAGTCATTTCAAGCATTAAACAAAACTGCAATAATAGACGCTGGTAGACCCTCAGGACATGCAACTACTTCGAAGCAAACAGAAGTCATTCCATCACAAAAATCAGGAATGATGTCTAAGCGAATTCTATTATATGCATTGCTTCAACTAGTATAGCTGAAAATATGTTGGCATGACCAAAAAAATCAAAATTAACAGAGCCACTCCACACCACTGTTGTGTAGGGACCCGAATGTCTTCATCTAAGGCCGTGACCGCGCTTGACCCGGGTTGTCCCAACCAGTTCCCGAGATAGCCCGGGCCAAATAACTAAACGACTTAACGATATCAGCGAAATTACACCACGAGGGGTTCATTTTTTATTTTATTTCATCCAGCAGTGCACGGTTTGAGTTTATTGCACTTCGATCCTAAGCTTTATTAGAGTAACACTACTTCTCATTAGTTGTTTAAAGTATAGGTCAACTGTTTCTTCTATCAAATTAATACTGAATAAATTCAGATTTTTGGGAGCTGTACCTGGCGATATCAATGATATGGCGATATTTTCTAAGACTAATGGCCAATTTCTTAATTAACAGCTTAAGTAAAATTTACTGCCGCTCTCATAGTCATTCCTTAGCAATCTTTAACTTTAATTGATTAGCATAATGTGACACACGTGAACAAAATTGAAATGTACTGAATCTGTCATTTTATTTTTTGATATTATTTTGCCAGAGTTTGAGTTTTAAGACACTGTATCAAGATATACAACTCATATTAAGATTAATGTCATTATAGTTAAATCTCGTCTCTGACTCCTTTTCTACATCATCCGTGTACACGTACACTGTACAAGCTCTTAAGAATCGAATTTGATAGACTTTAATTTCGACAACGGTTCAACTTCATGGTAAAGATAAGTCAACAAAACAGTTAAAGTTATACTTTGGCTATGACTTTCGATGATGATGAAATAGGCCGTAAGTAAGAACTTTCAAACGACGATATAAAAATGAAGAATCTGAAAGTAACTAATTTAACAAACAAAACATTTAAAACCCTACATAAAGTCATAAAAACTAATATTCAAATAATAACAATACCAATGAAGTAGAATTTTTCAAAGTAGTAGTAAATCACAGAAGACAAAAAATAAATAATAATCTGAAAGAAATTAATTTAACACACGGTACATCTAAATCCCACAAAGATAATATTATTAAATCAACAAAGAATATCAAGAAAGCAAAGCATGGAATATAAAAAGCATAAGGTTTAGAGATAAGTTCAATTGCAACAAAAACATTAACATGGGCGAGGTAACCCCGGGAGTCCTAGTAGTTACTTAACTTTATTGTCTTTGGAACAAATAAATTCATACGTTGGCAGTTTAAAATGATCTCTATAAGATAAGGCTATGAAGATAGCGAGTGAAAAAGCAAAATGGTGCAGCGATAATGCATGCTATAGAGAGCAAGCTTAACTTTTATTTCTTCCCCTGTAAGTGCACCCGACGAAGGACTAGGAGAAGTAAGGTAGGACCTAAACCTAACCTATCTACAGCTGAAATGCTGTAAATATTTCCAATGGTTTTATTTAAATTGTTTATAAGACTAGTTAGATGTAATTTTTTGCAGTTTAGTAAATATTCATTAAAATTGGCGGATGTTTATCAAGAGTTTTATTAATTAAAGGATCTCAATATTTTCAGTGTCCCTTGTTTAAATTAATATCTCAAGTCGCAGACATTTACCTATGTTGTGTATATTCTATTCGTTAGCTAATGAATTAATTATAGATCTTCAATTCAACAAAGTGCTCAATTTGATCTAATCACTTTTCCACTTTAAGAACTGGTACATAATTGTTAATTTTGTTTAAAGGTCTTCCATTAGTACCTATTAGAGTTCAAAACGGGGTATTTACCATGTTCATATCTTGTTTTGATCTCTAATACTAATGTTAGTGACCATGACAGTTTAAAAACTTATAAGGTCTTCCATGTCCATTACCGCTAAATTTTATCTTATGGTTAAAGCAGAAATTGCTTAAATGTTATTTACAAGCTCTTCTATATTTTTCGCTTGTTTTCTGACTCCAACCAATGTATGTCGGACATTTCTTATAAACATCGATTTTATTACGTGTAACGACTGCACTTGCATTTCATTCCTCACGCACTTTATTGATTTTGTTTAAATATAATTCTGTTTATTATAAATTAGCGTCATTGATACTTATTCAGCAGTATCGGTAGTATTATTCTTTGATTATTCTATGATAATAATATAATTTATTATTTGACTTTGATTGAGCATGAATAGCCCGTCACTTTCATGCCTTTCTACACTTTTCTATATTACGAAGCATGCACACATTCATCCATTATTACAATATATTTCTCATCTAGATTTGAGTTCAAAGTAGTCTTAGCGTAAAAATATTTTTATTTCATATATTTACTGTATCTACTTCTCAATCTATCATTATCGAGAATAGATTTATAGTATGGCAGGTAATCATTGTTACGATCATTGAATTCCGCGCTGATAATAATGAATAATGTAAAAATCAATCAGCATTACGACCATACCAATTTACGTAAACACCAATCATAAAGGAAGAATCCATCCATTACAAAAAATAATAACTATACAAAATGATAGAAGATTCGAATAACGGATATGATTTACAACGAAAAAAAAAACCGCAAGCGGCGCCCGAGGGCATTTCTAGATGAGGAAACGTGTAGTTTTGGTAATAGCTTAATCAACGAGATCCAAGATCGATAGAGCGATCGGGCATGTCGACGACCGATGCGCGTGAGTCGATGGATAGACTAATAATTGTTACAGACGCGCACGGCGAAGGAATTCATAATGGCCCGTAATATTTCAGCTTATTGGATAACTATGGAAATATTCAATTTTAATGGAGTTATGATTAGTCTTTTATAATTTCATTAGGAATATTAAAATAGTTTCCAGTAAAATTACAATTAATGTGTCGTTTTATCAAAGCAGTTAGAATGTATTCGTAGTTAATGAAGAAGCGACAGAAGTATTTTCTCTTTTTAGGAAACTCAATAAGACTTTGTTTATGTGTTATGTCTTGCAGAATGAACGATGTATGATAGTGCCACTTTTAGATGGAAAGCTGTGGTTTTAAAATAGGTATTAAAGAGATAGATGGCATACTTAGGCTCGAAGACAGCATAAGCATTTTCAAAACTTTATTGACGATTGATAGGTACCTAACCTAGGTCGTTGGTTCATAAAATACTTATCATTCATCAAAATGATTATCTTTTATATAATTTAATATTGTCATGAAAAGATCTTTAGTTTTAGAAACTTCATTACTTTCAAACTTTCAAGTCATTCAGAATGTACGGACTACAAACCTAAAATCAACTACAGCCATATCTGTGATCAACTGTAGTTTATTAATTCGATATGCTCATGATTCCACAGCAATTACATCATTTACTATCTTGCATTTCTCGTATCGATAGCTCATCTATGGAATCGATTGTAAGCAAACAAATCATTACTCTATCTCGCGTAGTCGTGATCGGGACGCGGGTCGTCGGGGCCGATCGGGGCGGTTCGGAGCCGTTCGTGCACCTCCGCCAGTGCTCGTGAAATGTGAGCATTATGAAGTTATTAATGGTGAAATCTTACTGTTTTACATTTTAATGTGGCTGACTGTATTTTGTATAGTAGTAAAGTTAATTGCGCTTTTGATAACAATGGAGGTGTTTTGACTATGAATAAATTTGTAATTAATGAGTTTTTGTAATTACTTACAGGGAAAGAGAATTCTGTTAGAAATTGTGTTACTTTTCCTCGCAATGTATATTGTAAGCAATTTATGTTTCATAAAGGTAAAGGTTACTTAAAACTTTTCAACTTTTCTTTTTTCTAAGTTTTAGTTACTTAATACTTTTGTTCCAAAAACATAACATACTCATAGGTACATTTATTCTCAAACAACTCTAAGAATTACTTATTGGAAATTTTTAATTTAAAAATATCGATTTGGATGTTGCATCCTACTCCACAGAAGCAAAGAATAAATTTCCGAAAAAAATTAACGGTAAGTAGTTTCATAACATTTTATATTCTCATGGAGTACCTATATTGTGAGTTGCGTTGATCCGCGTCGGAGTTCTGACCCAAAAGTCAGATCGGAAGCGTTGTGGTGTGATCGCAAATCCTGTAGTACTAGTTATTTAGTAGTCCAGTGGTACCATTTCGAACTTCAAGCACTTTCAAATAGATTTAGGAAATCAGAAATATCGACTCAACCTTACTTTGAAAATAAGAGAGTATAACAACGCATGAAACTGCATCTTTAAACTTAATCTTCTATATTATTACGTGAAGAGAAAACTTTGTAGGTACCCCTTTTTAAGGATATTGTGCGCACAGAGGAGTATGAGATTTGGCATAGTTAAAGTTTATATGGAGAAGGAGTGCAGAAAGCTAAAATTTTATCGAATTACGTTCGAATTTTGACCACTGGGTGACCACTAGTCCGTATTATTAATCAATTTTATTGCCCAAGATAACTATTGTACAATGTACAATGATGTAATTTCTGTTGCGCATTTCGATAGGACTAAACTAAGGGCCTCGCAAGAGACAGAAAGAAATATGCAGAGCTGACTGCCAACCTTCGCTAGTCGGAGAGGCACTCTAAGAAGAAGAAGAAGAAACTAAGGGCGATTGTCTCTTTCTGTTTCAATAGAAAAGAACGTGATAAATAATAATTTAATTATTTCAAGCAAAGAATATCTTAATTTCTAGGATACAAACAATTAGATACAGCTTAAAAATAAATACAATTCCTTGAACATCTGTGTCTGAGCTAGATAACTTAAAATCTGTGTTTCAGACAGCAGAACTATTTCCTTAAAAATTATACATTTCACTGTAGGTACCTATACAAGACAGATCACTAATGAAATGAAATGAATTCAAATCAATTATACTACTACTATTACTTACTACTTACTTTCTTAATACTTTTATTGTTATTATTATTATTTATTATTGACTGAATCAATTAGTAATTGAGAGTTGTGGAATATATGTAAGCCTCTTTGTGTGTATATGTGTGTAGGTTTATCTCTATCCATTATCTCTAAGTTTCTACCGCGGATATCTAAATTAGAGATAATTTATCTGCTGTATTATCTTCTCTTTGTAGTCCACGGGGAAGTCCCATATCCAGCAGAGTAGTACTTCTAGCTATATGCTACAAGTGGGACAATGGAACCCGTATATCATTCGCGGCTTGCATACTTGTATAAATATACCTACATGCATATGAATTTTAAATTTGAATCAAATGAGCAAAGGTTTCTGTGTAGTTTAACCTTTCAAATCACAACCGGTCGCCTGCGGCTGAGTTTATTACTAACTAGTGTTGGCCCAGTGGTCGAAATTTGACCATACCTACTTTTAGCTTTCTATACTCCTTCTCCATATAAACTTTAAATATGCCAAATCTTATACTCCTCCGTGCGCGAAATATGCTTAAAAAAGAGTACAAAGTTTTCTCTTCACGTATTAATAGGTATATACCTATAAGATAAGGCTGAGATCTATCATGCGCACTTTGACTTAGCTCAGACTATATTAAAGTTTGCTAAGCTTATTAATAATGCTTAGCTTATAGGTACTTTGATTTGGGATTTATAGCCATAACACGCTGAGATTGTACTGAAGTTATTATGGTGTTGATAATGTTGAGCACTTTAACAGGACTAAACAAAACTAAGGGCTGTCTCTTTCCGTTTCAATAGAAAAAAGAAAATGACAAATATTATCTTTAGTCTAGAATTATATAGTACTACTATCAAAATGCGAAAAAGAACCGACACCAATGTTATAACTTGTATCCATAAAAACACAGTTAAATTAACTACAGCATAGTAATTCATCTTATACCTAGTTACATTTACTGAATATAGGTATAAAATTATAATTAATTTTATGATGATACGGTAAGGTAAGTAGTATAGCGAAATTGAGCTAATAAAGTTTATTGTTCTTTCTTTTATAATTATAATGCCATAAATTTATTAGAACTGTAAATTTAATTAAGTACCGAAGGGTTAAGTATCTGAATATTCATGTAACTGAATTTAGGTGTATTGAAAAGCAAAAACAATATTCAATGATGCAACACTAATTTTACAGGAAATGTAGGTAGGAAGTACCTTCATTTTCTGTAAAATATTTGAATAGATACCTACCTACTTAAAAATGGGGTTTCTTCAAGCCGCATTTTTAAAACCTACTTTAAAAATTTATAAGTATAACATAAAAGCAAGTAGATATGTCAACATAATTATGGTTTTTAGTTCAACTTAGTCAGGAATATGGTAATTCACACATCCGATGCATTTCACAGAAAATGCTTGTACTTGGAATACAAAATTTCTCATATTACTAAAAAATGCAAAGGGCACTTGGCGACGGTCGCCGGGTGATAAATAAAAATCCCAGTAATTCCCGGGAAAGACTAAAAACGTGACTGCACTGCAACACCGGACGACTCCCCGCCGACCCGGCCACTTCTTTGTTTTTAAACATACAAAAAGTCAGCCCCTTCATTCTCAAAGAGTCAGGTACAAAATACTCTTCTGGCCACATGTTCCAACCTTACGCCGAATCTAACAACTTGCGAAGATGTAAATAGGAAAAAGTGACGAAAAATGTCGCCGCACATAATTATGTTAAATACCACTGTTTGACAAATTCCTACAACTCTTTAATTTTTATCTTTTTTATTTTTGTAAATAATAAGTTATTGTTACTTACCGTTGATATCTTATTTCTTCAGGTCATCTTGTGTCAAACTATATCGCCGGTAGCAAAAGCAATCCATTCGCATAATAATAAATACGGACACAACACATGCTCACTTGTCAATCGTATGTTGAATAAGCTATTTTTGGACACAACAGAAAAAAATAAAATCAATCACTCGCACACAAATCCTCGCACAAAATGTCAATGTTTTTAATTTAGAAAAATAATAACGATTGTCTAAGAAAATCACGAAATAAAAAATAACGCGGCTGACGTCCACCGCGGCTGCGGCACAGGCCGATATAGCATATTAATAGCGGGTGGACATGGACGAAACGCGCCGACGGCGATTTCATCTCAATCTTGCCCGTCGAAACGAGACAGTAACATGACAATAAACGATTGTAAAACGTCTAGAGAGAAAGAGACAACACTTTTCTCATTATGCGCCCGTCGAACCTGACATTTCAATCGCGCCGTCCCTCTCACACCGAAAGTTATTTCCGTACAAATTATATGCGGGCGTATTTGTGCTTTGTCCTGCTCTGGCGCCGATAGTGCTAACCAGATAATGTCTTAATCGCATTTTCTTAGCGCTATGCTGAATGATGCACTAACATAAACAATGATAATTCATGGATTTGCATGAACGATAAAGGATTTTTTATTGACTTAACATCGATCGCTGAGTAAATATGGTAGATGGGAGGTCCAGATGTAATTATGTAATTATAACCTTTCAGTGCGGAAGCTGGATTATTTTGATTCTCCTTGCATAAATGCTTGTGGATTGCTACGTACTCAGCAGAAATACTTACACGATAGGAATATCTGTATAAAAGTATTAATGCACGAACTAATAGAGCTTTTGGTCGTTTTTTTTTTACAACCCTTTAGTGTCCCTTTGGTCTCCCAAAGGTCTCCCTTCCCTCCTTACACTTTTCCCGATCTATAGCAATTTGGGGCAAATTTTATAGTTAGTTCAGCTCATCACGGCATCTCCTTCTGGCCTACCGAGTTGCTGTTTCCTGCTATTTGGGACCCACTGTGTGGTTGTTTTTACCCAAAGCTTAGAATTAGTAAAGAGTATTGTTCTGACGTAGCTGTTCACTGAATTCATAAGCAACAGCTTTGAGAGGGACAAAATTATGAAGTATTTTGAAGTCACTTGAATAGTAACAACTATGGGTCGGGAATTCATTCATAAAGAAAAATGGTGACAGCTTTCTAAGTCAGGTACTTAGGTAGGTTGACAAGTAGAATTATAGGTACATAAAAATAGTAGAAGGGCGCCATTCCTTTTTCAGTGAAAACTTACGCGGGAAATAAACATCTCGAAAGTTACATTAGTTGGATAGTTTTCTAACCTGAAAGATAAACAAAATGTTTTATAATTTATGTGCAAAAATACAAAAAGATTCTGATTATTGCAGAGAAAGAAAGCTAAAAACAAAACACAACAGATTTTTTTTTAAAATAATTCATAATATTTAATAAATAAATCATCATTAAAATTTGATCAGTTTAAATACGAAGAAAAAGCTGAAATCCGATCGTAAACAAAATTAACCGAAAGCACCTATCCATAACCTTTTTTTAATTTATCAAAACGTACCTAATATCTACATGAAAAATGAATTTCAGAACTGTGAAATGCAATCTGAATATGGAAACGGACTAAATAATTATCTATTTGTGGAGTGGTTGGTAAATACTTGAAGGCAGTGTGTTTACCATGGTGACTACTGCTCAAATGTTTGCCCAGAGATGACAAGCTGCTGACGGCTCAACCAATTCAGTGGTTCTCAGAAACTATGGAAATATTCCTTAATCACACACAGTCTGGACTACTTCTCGAAGTTAACAACAAATATGATTTGAGGATCCAACTCTCTAATGGGGTTGAAAATGAAAAAACCAAATTAGGTGTGACGGAATTTGGGTAAAGTACGTACTGATGCGAGTAAAGTTTAATGTGTTTTGCTTGTAAAAAGGTCATCAGTGCAGGGCGGGCATTATTGTGATGAGTTTATTTGTGTAATAGAGGCATGGCGTGATGTGAACTTGATTGAAGTAATAAGATTGATCAACGAGATCTTAATTAAGTTTATATTTGAGGAATGCAACGGAAAAAGTAAATACTATGTTGAAACTACTTGTAAAGTCATGCAAGCTATAGAATTGTCCATTAGTTATCATTGCACTACAAGAAGCTTTGCTGTTTTCACTAACAATGTTTCAATTGTACAAAGAGAGAAATATACTCCATTGTTTAGCTGTCGACAAACATCTCTGCGAGTAATTTGATGAAAGAAAAACGCTAAAGAACTAAACATTACATACTATCACTTTACAAAAGAATGTTTCTGTCAAGTGCGTGCGTGAAATCGCGTCACTCTCAATAGGTTCTATATGAATCATGCATTAGTTACCCCAACTGGTCCCCGGTAACCAAACTGAGTGCAATGCATGTCTTAATGCACTCACAATAAAAACACCACATATCGCATCGTAGAATGTGACAGTAACATCTTCACGAGAACGTATTAAACTTTACATTGCAACTGACATACAAGCAAGAATTCCTCGTAAAATCAACTCAGCAAAGTCGATTTTTAGTTAAAAAGAGAATCTTTAAGGATTTCAGAATCAAACCCGTTTGGTTACGAATGAAATGGCCAGAGAAAAGGGACAGGGATACAAAAAGCAATCGCGGTAAAGCAACTAAACTCGAAAGCTCAAAGGACTTGTGCTGTATTTTGTTTTGTCTGAGCGAGATAACTTGATCATCATCGTGAAGTACCAAAAGTAGGAAAAGAAAACTTTTAATATAAAAACCGATTTTATATTAATAGTAATAAAGATTAAATTCGTAATAATTCAACTTCTATAAGACCTTTCGTCCCGGACATAATGTAAAAAGAACAATTTACAAGTTCGTCTGGCACAGACAGAGACGGCGCATGAAATTGCGTACGTATGAAAGGGAGAGGAGACAACCGGAGTTGGAGGCTGTGTATTTTTTCTGAGTTATTATGCCGGTTCCGATCATTTAATTAAGACATTTTGTGCATTTATAATGAAATAACAATATGAGTCAACGTTACCACCACCTTTTAAGATGACGTTGTGAAGTTTGACCTGATGTTGAATTATTTAAACGGTCAGTTTTATTTTTTATTGAAGAATATTTTCTGTGCGAAGCTGAGAATGAAAAAAAGACAGATGAGTCGCTGGATGATAAGTAGTATCATCCTGCATAAGTTGTACAAGTCGTATGGGAATTGGTAAACAGTAAAAAGAAACGGGTTCTGGATTGGAAGCGTTGCTCATTTGATTCAAATTTAAAATTCATATGCATGTATATTTATCCAAGTATGCAAGCCGCGAATACGGGTTCCATTATCCCTCTTGTAGCATATCTGCATATAGCTAGAAGTACTCCTCTGCTGGATATGGGACTTCCCCGTGGACTACAAAAAGAGGATAAGACTGCAGATTAATTATCTCTAATTTAGAAACTTAGAGATGATGGTGTCGATTCAGATGCGCATTTTGGCGGTAATAAATTAAAACAAACGCTTCTGTCACTTTGACAAACGCCCATAGCTACTACAACGGTCCCATCAGAATACCAGCATTGTGACTGTGACATTTTCTATTTTCTAAATGCCACTGCATTATGCTGAGGTGGGAGCCATTTTTGGTCTTGTCCAGGTTGCTTGGATTATTGTTTATCTTTTATTTGTTCCTGGCGAGTTCAGAGTCTGGAGGCACGGCACTACCTTGCCTCCAGATTCTGAACTCGCCAGGACAAGACAAGCGAAACGCCTTTTATTTGTTCCTGGCGAGTCCAGAATCCGGGGGCACTACCGTGCTAACTACCAAGACGAGACAAGCGAAACGCAAGGGCACTACCTACCTTTTCTCGAATATAACTGTTTTCTGTCTTTCTTTTCTAGTTTATTTCAGTCCATTTCTGTCAAAGTAGGCCACAAAATCAACACCAAATTGTACCTACGTCAATTGCAAAATATCCATAGTATTTATCCGTAATTCCGTAAAATGAAATAAGCTTTTGCAGGGCACACGCTTAAAATTGACAATTGAAAAGTGACGGAAAAATTCTGGTGCTTTAGTAAAAGTACGGATTTTTAAAGTAACTTTAAAACACACTACGCATTGTTAAAGTGCAAAAAGCTTCGTATTTTATAAGTAGTGCAGATTTTTTTAAAATTAACTTCGTGACTACTTTATTAGTCTGCCCAGTAAAGAAACAAACCAACCGTCATATTTTAAATAAGTACCAGTCAGTACATACCTACGTATTTTTTAAATATGGCACCTTGTACTCTTACCAGTGCGTTACTCTGAGCGAATCGCTCTTGCGGTTATTATATGATATATTGTTATTGCTCTGTCATAACATAAAATTCTAAAAATAAAACATGTCTGTATGAACGTCTGAAAGAAATCGTTGTGCGAAGAGTCTATGGTTTCTGCATTAAACAAGTTTATTTTTTATTTTTAAAAGTTGATATTAATGTTAACAGAAGCTGCTTGTTTACGCTGTATTTTGATAAAACAAGGAGTTAAAAAGAATAGTTGTCTGATCTAAAATGGCGTAGATGAGCAGACGCAGTGCATTACTGACGGCTAAAATCGGGGTTCAGTGCATCGTAACGTAAATGATATAATTGACGATAACGATCAGCGCACTGGTTAAGCGATCAATTGAATTAATATCTAATTATATAATAATAATAATGAATGTAATAATTTAAAAAGTAAAAAACCGCCTTCAATAAACTATTAAATACAAAATAATTTTCTTAAAAAACTACAGCTTCTGAAGTCGGAGCATTTAATTCTTCAATGCACGTAGCTTGGCAGCGAAACCGACTTCGGAATCTACTAAGGTTTAAATTCATAAATTAAGATAAAGATAAATTAAATATATATAGGTATATACATTTTAGTTTTTTTAAATCGTTTTTTTTTTGTTTATTTTATGATACAATGTTGCAAATTCAATATCCCTAACAATTAATTGAAATTTTCAATTAAAGTGGGTAATCAATGTGTTAATCGTGTTGATATGTATTATATTAAGTCCGGTGATGATAATGGTCAGTTTAAAATGAACTTCATTTGTTTAAAAGTTAAAAAAAACGATTTTATTTTTATTTTTTACTATAGTAGTTACTTAAACTTTAATATAAACTTGAAATACCTATAAAGTTTGTAAGTAAAGGAGATTACAATAATAGGTATAGTACAATGGGTGGCCTTATCTGGTCTTCGGAAGTTCGTTTGTATTTATTTATTTAATCATTTATGTACACACATGAAAAGACACAGAAAACATTAAATAGGAGAAGAAAGTACAAAGGTACCTACTGCCCAAGTAGCACATTAGTGAATTTTGCAACTTATCTTATAGCTTTAAGTTGTAAATGAGTGGTGTAACAGTATTTGATAAAACTTATAGCTTCAAACACTACTCATATTTGTATATGAGGACCTCCTATCACTCTTAGTTGCATAAGAGTATATTTTGTTTATACTTTATATCTTATTGTTGCATAGAGTCGATTTTGTTACTTAAAGTTGAAAACGGGTTTTAATTGTTACCAATTTAGAAGCAACAGTGGTATATGAGGCCTTTAAATCACTTGTAAGCAACTGTTCCATTTAAGCTGTAACATACTCTTATTTGGCACTTCTATTTCCAAACCAGTAGTATAACAGAGTAGTATATCACCTGTAGTGGCTAAAGGGATCATTTTGCAACCTTTTTGGAACCTAACGTGATTGCATCTTTCAGGCCTATTGTACTCTAATATGCCACTCCAACGCGTAGATAAATTTCGATAGTGGGTTCTTGAAAACCAACAGCAGCTATTTCCACTTATTTAAATCCACTAACGATGTAACAGTTCCCAAAATACATAATTGTGATTACTTAAGTCAGATCGTCCTGCGCGTCACTCTGTTGATAGCATTTTTTATTTCTGTTGTTGTAAAGTTCATGGTTTAAACTACTTCATCAAAAATGAAATCCGTGAAATGGAAAAAAATTAAGCGATGTGGTAGTTATCATCGGCAGGTTGTACGTACTTTAAGAAATATAATGGACGTGGACATAAAAGGTTCAAACCATGAAGTTGTTAATCAGCAATCCCACACAGTTTGATTATTTTACTATTAACAATAATTTTAAGATTACAAATAAAACAATAATAAATGTATAAAAATGAGTTTTATTTTTAAACATCTGACTTACAACTACATTGGTAATCACAAAAACTTGCAGTCACATAATTTTTTACCTTCTTCGATTATGATTTTTGGACTTCTTGAGGACCCCTAATTCACGGGTACTGGGAGATCCACAATAGAGCTAATTATTACTGCTGGTAGTAGCATCCACTGGTCAGCCACTAGCAACATACAAATAAGTGATTTTCAGACCTTACAGTTCCAAATAGGGAACAAATGAATGAAAATAAAAACTATGAGATGCCATAAACATCGCCATGTTCAGAAAATGGTTGTCCTTGAGAATATTTTGTTTTGAAAGTGTTTTATCACACTAACGCATAATCACTAAGTTTTGTTAATTGTAACTGATGTACTTTGACATTATACTTACGTCTAAAACCATTACGTTAGGTTTTTAACAGTTTTATTTTTTTATACTTTTATTTCGCCAATTGATTTAGCACACTTTATTTAATTGTTCTTGATCAAATCGAAAGCGCTTCGAAATTTACAAAGAAACCATACTATACTTTCACAGTAACAAAACATTCGCAAGGATTTTGTGCTGTAAATTAATGCCTGCATTATATCAGTACACGTGAAGTTTTAATACTCACCAAATAGATGTAATCCAAATGAAATGGCTGTTCACAGTACAAATTCAAAAACACTTCTCGACTTATCGCCCCTAAAAAGAACTTTGCGTTTCATTTTTCACTCAATGAATGAATTGAAACGTCATATCATTCAATCAACCATTCACTGCGCACAACTTACACCCATAGTTCTAATTGCCACTTAAGGTGATCGTGAGAACTCTTATGGATTTCATTTGGAACCAAAATTAAGCTGCAATTTTTCTCCCCGTGGTTCTATAATGTTTGCATAAGGGTTCTCTCCACCTTTATAGAACTTATTCATGCCTATATATTTCACCCAAGTTTACAACAAGATATGATATGGAGCAATTTTACCACCCAGTTGTGTTACTTGGGTGCTTATTTCACAAAAGAAATCTCTTGTAATCAACTTCTTATTCATTTCCTTGCTTTGTGCTGGATTTTTAGATGTCAAGAAACATAATTTTAACAGTAAGTACACCTCTGCGAAACACTTCGAGGTAAACAGGCGGCAACTATGTTATTTCATCAAAATTGTGTAATAAACAAGTCACACCTGCAGTTCTGCTGACGCCGCGCTAGAGACGATGAGTATCGTGAGAGTGTTTACAGATCGCTCAGACGTTGCCAAGTATCGCCTTACAAGTTAAACACTAAAATATGAAACATGTTTAGTTAATAAAACAGTGTAAATTATTTTCATCATGATAGCAAGATGACCTTCTCTTTGATATAGCATCATGCCGTCATGCCTGGTTCGGATTTGGTAGACCGCAGAGGTGATGTACAAAATGAACCGAAATGTGCCGATACCGCATGCTGTGCGCTTGCGACGGTTATGAAAATAACCTAACCGTTAATAATAAATATTTATTATACTTTTAAAAAAAACTAAAGAAAACGCTTTTGTCATCCCAACTAAACGTGTATGCAAAATTTCAGCTCAATCGGAAACCGGGAAGTGGGTCAAATTTAACTTCCAAGATTTTTTTACATAGGTACTTAGTTAATTAGTCAGTTACAGAGGTGAAGCTAATAAAAGCGTTTTAAAAACCCCCGATTCCAGCTGTAACTTTTGAATGGCTGAACAGATTTTCAGGAAACATAGCCAAGATGATTCCCGATGCAACTAGCTTTCAATTAAAACTTAATTCAGGAAGCCAATCGCTTAGCCACTTCGCCAACAGTGCCCTCATGTTGCTGTAGCTGGAAGATAGGACCCGCATGCTTCTAAAACCTTGGCATGATCATAATATTTTAAAACAGTAATAGCCCAAGGTTATAACGGCATCCGAATACCGATCGAGAGTTTGAATTCCACACCTAATATTGACGTGAATTCACCTGCTCTTAGGACAAGCATACTTTTAATTTAACAGGAATAGATACAAGAAAGTAATATGCAAAGTATGATAACCTAACCGTCAAAAACCCCCGACTCCAACTAGAAAAAGAGCTGTAACTTTTGAAAGAAGAAAGAAAGGGAGGAAATAAAGAAAATTGCGTTTATTTGGCACAATTAAAATTAAAACAATGGAATGAACAGAACAGATGTGTTTTTGAATGGCTGAACAGATTTTCATGATACCCGAGCTAAGCTAAGCGAGCTAGCTTTCAATTAAAAAAACTGCATTCAAATCGGTTCATGCGTTTTGGAGCTACGATGCCATAGACAGTACACAGATCCACAGATACACCGATCCCAGATACACACTACAAACTTATAACCTCTTTTTTGTCGGGGATTAAAAATATACCAAATTAGGTAAATTCAATAAAAAACCTAAAACTAGAGTATAGAGTAACTCTTCTTGAGTGAGATTCTTCAAAAAATATGGGATTGTCAAAGAAAGTGCCGCTCTGAATGAGTATACCTGCGTCCAATGTACTCTGGACAGTCTGCAGTGGCGTGCATTCCAAAGAATAGTAGACGACACGTTTGGCGCAGTGGCTAAGCGATTAGCCTTCTACGCTACGTGCCGCGGGTTCGATCCCCGCACGGAACAAGTATTTGCATGATCTACAGATAGTTGTTTCGGGTCTGGGTGTGTGTGCATGTGACATGTATGTTTGTAAACTGTACCCTCGTTACAGGAGAAATCCTAGCGAGGGGCAACATTTTTATCAAAAAAATATATAGTATGTATGTACTTTGTACCCCTTTTTAAGCATATCGCGCGCACGGAAGAGTGCGGGATTTGGTATAACTAGTTAAAGTGTATGTGGAGAAGGAGTGCAGAAAGCTAAAATTACGGTCGCATTTCGACCACTGGACGACCACTAGTAGAATATAAATCTTTAATTGTCTACACATAATATTATCAGGGTACGATACTATATAATTATTGTGTGTTGTCCTGTGACACAGTACACATACCAACATTACCAATGCTTTATAGATATCCGATATATAAATTCTTTGCCGTCCGATACATAGATATTGGTTTTTGTATCGATACATAGATATTGTATCTACCTATCAATTGTATCTACGAACTACAAAACTCGTAAAGTAACATAAATAGCTACAATATTAATGATAAAGAAACCGAATCCTTAGATAAGATAGTTCACATTTTAGGGCACTGCAACTAACCCAAAGAAAATGACAAATAACTTCTTAACCCGATAATGCTATGACTAATCGATGAGGTACCAGATATAATTAATAAAACATACTATATTGATATGCCGGTGTCGGATGCCTCAGTAGGGTTTCCAATAAAGCCTATTTGGATTTATTGGTGGGGTCCAAAAGTACTGGCGGTGACGGAAGGCTAAGATTTTTTTTTTTGTTAAGTGATTTTTCCTATATAAATATTCACTACTTTTGAAGAACATCATCAATGTAGATCTTATAAATCAATATTTGGTAATTATTACTTTTGAAAGCAGTTTTTTTTTCACGATTTATGGATATTCGAATGTAGGTTAGACGATTCCTTTAAAGAAAACAGACGCTTGGCATTGTTAAAAAATAATCCATAAAGAGGGACTAGATATCCCTATAGTTATCACTTTACCTTCAGTATAATCCTAAAAACCTAACCGTCTTAGTTATAACTTTTGAACGGCTGAACAGATTTTCAAACATTGGTAAGAAACATAGCTAAGATGATACCCGATTAAACTAGCTTTCAATTAAAAAACTGCATTGAAATCGGTCTATCCGTTTTGGAGGTACGTTGCCACAGACAGATACAGAGATACACATATAATACACAGATCCACAGATACACACTACAAACATAAAAAACCTGAGTATAACAACCTTTTTTGTCGGAGGTTAAAAATTAAAGATATTAGTTAGTAACTAATAAATAAATACTTTTAAATATTAAAAAAACAGAATTCACGGTACCGAATAAAATCATAATTAAAACCACTTTATGACTGTACTGAAAATAATAACGACATAAGACCGAAATAAGACAGTAGCTTCCAAATTGGTACAATATTGTACCGGTTCATTATAATTAATTAATCATACTTTCTTCTCGCGAATTGTCCAATCATATAAAAACATGTTGCGAAGCCATTCGGGACCGTTCGCTGAAGCCAAATGACTTTCATAAAAATAAATGTTTCTTCCAAGAAAACCACTTGCGGCCGCGACTGTATTTACTCGTAAACGACTCACAGAACTTCGTTTTTGGAGAAAAAAGCATCGGGTAAGAATCCAGCTGCGCGATATTTATGACTTTATATCTTCCTGACTCTCTCACACCCATCTTTATGGTATATGTCCGTCTCTTTTTACCAATCCCCGCTGTTATCTACGATTGCGTTTCAACCGTGCGTGAGTATTGGTAATGGATATTTCAAATTTTGAGATGAATCAATAAAGATATCTGGAGTTGTTGTACTTTCAAAGAAAGCTATCGTCATCGTATTTCTGGTGCTAACGTCATCATTAATTCTTTGAAGATTTAAATGGAGGTTCTTGAACAAAGATCGAGTACCTTCTATATTTATTAGGCGTCACAATAGATCTTCGCAGGTCGCAGTGACAAAGGGGCTTAGTACCCTACCTCTTCAAACTAGTTCAAACAAATAAATAAATAAAAAACCTTCTCTATTAAGCCATAGCTTTTTCAGATTAAAATGTGTGACTCATAAATTCAACATCGTTTATTTTCATCTTGATCCATTATCAACCCGATCTGGCAGTTGGCGAAACCGATATGATAATATGGATCCCTGGGACTCAGACCAATAAAGAAGTATTATTGGTCTGAGCCCTGGGATGACAATTTCGAGATGGACAGTACTTTTCAGTAACTAAAGAACCCCTTTGAAAGAGGTTTTCATGTTCTATAATGTGTTTTCTAAGTACCGAGAAAATTACTCCAAAATTTTCCTACACAGAAAAAACGACTTTGCACGCTCCATCTGAATCTAGTTGTTCGGTTGTAAAACTTGTAAACAGCAATAACTTGTTAATTTCTAGTCGTTGTAGATAATAATTGTTATCTTTGTAGGATCCATCCGAACCAAGTACCTAGTCGGTTGTAAATAACAATTACTTGTTTATGTCTAGCCGTTACATTTCGTTGGCTCAGTATTACAAGTTTCTAAGTAACAATTTTAGCTTTTATTGAGTTATGAATGCTACAAGGTTCTATAAGACTCATAAAGCCAACGATTTTTCAGTGTAGTTCATCGCTTTTGAACATATAAAGGTTCTTCAGTTCTTACCTATTCCAAGATATGGCGAGAAGATTAGGTAGTTAGGTAGGTCGAAGCAATTTTGAGCAGGATTTTGATAATACAAGTCCTCTTACATTATAATATTTTTATTAATGTCTGTGAGTGCGCTACTTAGCAATGAGTAGTGCAAGCTAAGCAAATAAAGTTTAAATGAGTTCGTGTTCATATCGGCTGGTCGTTGTACTTCGTTATGCGAGATATTAAATGGTGAGGGCCACTTAATGTGGCGTAGACTTAGGAATGTATACAGAAGAAAAACAAGTATTATTAAAGACACTTCTATAGAAGTTAAAAAGGCTTTGTCATGTCATGTATATCCCTAAAAGCAGGGTTGGCCAGAGCAAACTCAGCGCCTTATTCGAGTGAATTGAATGATGCCCCTAGTAATTCTTGAATTTTTTATTAAAATCACGATAAGAATCCAATATTCAGAAATGGAGTAGGGGTGAACACACTTGCCACACTTGAATTAGCCGCCCCCAAATTATAGAGCCGTAGTCCATCATACCTTGCTTATGTAAATGGACTTGCCGGCCTAAGAATCCAGCTAAAAGTTGTCCTTCTCAAAGATCACTCAAACGAAATGTTGGGAGCGAATATTGCCATTACGAAACAATGTGTTCATTCATCACTCTCAATAGTGACTAAACTACGCACAAGTATTTAAAACTAACTAACTAATAATGTGTATTCGTTTGCCATACGCGTTGCCATTGCCGCGTATGGCAAACGGATTGGTGATAATTATTATTATACAGTACCTAGTAAGGGCCCATCCACACTTGATACTTTTAGCAGCAGAATCGCGAGTTTCCGCGTTCGTTATTCATTTTTGTAAGCAAAAGGCAGCCAACGAACGCGAAAACGCGCGATTCTGCTGCCGAGTGTGAACGAACGTTAAGTTATTATACTTAATACATAATGTACTATTGAAATAATTCCCAATCAGAAACGTGATTTTAAAGCATTTTAGAATAAGGGTCCAACAACTCGCATGCATGTAGAGTGATTTAAGATTGATTCAGAAACTGTATTAACTTTGAAGGCTTCATTATTATAACTAAAAATCGTCTTATGTCGCTGTGTAAGTAAGTATATGCTATATGGTAACTAATTAACTATGTAAGAAAATCTTGGAAGTTAAATTTGACCCACTTCCCGGGTTCCGATTAAGCTGAAATTTTGCATACACGTTCAGTTTGGATGACTATAGCGTATTCTATAGTATTTAAACAGCTAGATTTTTTTAAACTATAATATTTTATTATTATTTAAACAGCTAGTGGTCTGACAATATTAAAATATACATACCTAAACGAACCGCGAACATGCACGCTTGACCCTTGACGTTTGTGCAAAATTCTTCCGGTATAAGTTTGAGTCATAGGTGGATTTTTTTGTCTTATAATATAATAATTTATAATGGACTTTTTACACTGGACACCTGACGGTCCAACCTGACTACTTCACTAGAAACTGAGAAAATGGGTAGTATCTGTATACGTGAAGAGAAAACTGTAGGTACCTCGTTATATTGCGTGCACTTTTGCGCGATTTTCCATAGTTACAGTTTATAAGGAGGAGGAGTGCAGAAAGTTATTTTGGTCGAATTTCGACCATCGGGCGACCACTAGTATTAGTTAATTTGCTGCGAGATTTGTTGCATTAGCAATGAGATATTGGTCGAGGCAAGGCTTCAGAGCCTTGAATATCGACGCAGAGTTGCAAGCCTATCGCTTGAGTTTGCATTGGAATTACACAACTTAGTTCCCCCAAGCCCATTCCACCAGACGACCGCACGGCAATGCGCCAATGCTATATAGTGAACAATCCAAACGCACAAAGCGGTTTGCCAAAACTTTCATCGTGCGTAACTGCTAAAGAATGGAATTCTTTGCGTCTGTGTTACGCGATAAATAATAAAAGAAGACCCCCAGGTTATAACTTATAACAGGGGTTTACTGCTAGCTCTTATAGCAGGGCTCAAAATTGAACTGCCCAGACATTTCCAGTATGAGCTGACCTCACACTGTAAGGCTTTTTGTACAGTAAAAGGTCAGCTTATTCTGGAAATTTCTGGACAGTGGAATTTCTACCCTGCTATAAGAACCCACTTGTAGTAAGCCCCCTGGGCGTCTTCAAGGCAAAATGCCGCTACGATGGAAGAAGCAGCCGCTAGCTACGGCGTCCATGCTACGGTGACTACGACCTACGAAGGTCACCAACTTCTCTGGCTTACGGTGAGTAAACATACAAGACTCGTGCTACATTCCCCGGAAAAATATCGTGTACTAGACGCCTCTTCAAGCGTCGCCGCCTTCAGTGTGTAGACTCCATTAGTAATATCATATATATCTCTCAAAGTAAGTATACATCAATAACGTACAGGATAAAGATCTCTATATACATTCGTAGTGACAGGTTACCGGTCCTAAGACATGTCAAATAAAAAACCTTTTGACGTGTAACAATGTAAAGGATATTTCGTATCATTTATTTTATTTATAATTATTATCATCTCGTATTATAGGTAACTATGGTTAGTCAAAGCCAAAGTTAAAGAGAAATTAGATTACATATTTACTAGGTGTGGGACACCCAGCGCTGATTTTCAGTTGGCACCCCTACAGTGACACACGGACGCAATTAAATTAACACATAAAAAGGATAATAAAAGATACATAATATTCGCTAATAATAATAAAATATGTGAGTAAATAAATTTCTAATTCCCCCCCAGACCAAAAGCTGAGTAAATTCCTGATTTGTCCTCCTCTTCCAGGCAAAACACCGAGTACCTACTGCTTATGAGTAGATATTGGTGTGAATTATTTGTGCACTTTGAGAGGACTAAACTAAACTAAGGGCGTTTATCTCTTTCTGTTTCAATAGAAAAATAAACTGACAGATGCGGTTACTCTAGTTTAGTATTAAAGTAAAGTAAACTTTATTGTTTATGTTATTAATTACGAAACTGATAAATGTAGGTATTATTGTGTAAAAATTTTTTTTTTTGAAAAACCTACAATTGTAAAAATTGCAGTGCCCTAACAGGGTTCATGTTCTGGTAACAACATAGTATAAAACACCAATGTATACCACATGAAGCAATAAACGTTCTGATTTCTGATTTCTGATTGAGTAGGTACAGTAGGTACGGCTGCCGTCCGTCGGGCCAGGTCAGCTTGTAACTGCCATCATTATCATCCAATTCTAATTTATTTTTATTCACATTAAATTGCATTATTCTCGCAACTCTTACCACAACATTGTACTAATTAAGATTGTAATCTATCAATTTAAAAGAGTTTCCGTGGAGTTTCTTGCTGGTTCTTCTCCATAGGATCTACTATTTGGAACCGCGCGCCTAGAGTCTCGACATTTCATAAGTGCCTGTATTTGGTTTACATGAAGTAAAGATCTATTCTATTCATAATGTGAGTATCAGATAAGTATATCAATCAGCCCATTTTGGGGATACAATAATTTTAATTAAAATATACTCTAGGAAGAAGAAGGAAGACTAGGTAGATAACATTAAAAAATATATCTACTTATTTTGTACATTCTAAAAATTCCTTAATTGTATAGAAATATTTTTCTGTCAGCCATTTATTGTCAAAATGCACAACGGAATCCAGACCATTTAGGATCTCATAATAAATGACAGACAATTTGCCACCCCACCGACCATACCCAAGTCAACCCATAACCAATATAAAATGGTATAAAACCAACAGCTTTCTATAAATACTATTAGAAAAACGTGTTTGCCCGTGACGGTGTATCTGAGCTCGCTATATCTACTAATTATCACGTCCAAGGCGGCCGATAGAGATATTTTTGTTTTTTTTACTCCTTATCCACTTAATAACATTCTTCACGCTGCGGATTATAAGACGATGGAGGCGCCTGTACTAATTTTTTTGTTGTTTCGAGATTTAGCGAATATTTAAAAACCACGTGAAATAGTATAGGTAAACATGGGTAATCTATATTATATTAACGCGTGAAGAGAAAACTTTGTACCCCTTTTTAAGCTTAATGCTCCAACCGCTGGGCGCTATTTAATTAGTTAATTCAACATTTCGGGTCTTTTAGGTCAAGATGGTCGCAGAAAGTGCTGGGCTCCTTTTTATTGGCCCCAGACAGCAGTAGATAGCGATATCTAAGTGGTAAGAGGGAATTAAAAGGATGAGCTTTTTTTTTAAGTAACTAGTTATAATCGCTCTTTGAGATACCTAACCTTTCAAACGAAAAAACTTATGAAAATCGGTTCATTCGTTCAGGAGCTATGTCGTGATGCCATAGAGAGACCCACAGATACCTACACACCACAAACTTATAATACCCCTCTTTTTCGTCGGGGGTTAAAAATCGAGAGAGAAAATGGTAAAGAGACGGTTTTGTTCCCGATTTTTTCGAGGATATACCCGTTTTCTGCACCCTTGTCACCTTGACAGAAGACAAAACGAAATATTGAGAGAGAAATCGGTACAGAGATAGTTTTGTCTCCGATTTTCTGTCTCCTCTTTTTTGCCTCGCAGCAAACATTCTTTGGTCGTCGACTCCACGTGTTCCTCTGTCCGCACCCTAATGCCCTCGTCGCCAGCGGTCATCGGGCGGAAGTACACCAAAACCGTTCATTTCGAGCTCCGAACCAACTCCCAGATTTTTTTACCACTTACCTCTTCCCAGAAAGTTTATGGCTTTAAAAAAAGCAACACAAAAAATCCGATCTCTATGTTTCTATGGGAACGCTTCCAACAAGACGTAGAAATGAGAATTTATGTAGTTTACATTAGAATTTCGATCCGATACAACAAAAAGTAGGAGAGAAGATAAAAAAAAAATTGTAGGTACCTTCAATAATTTATTTCCATTGACTAACCATAGGTATTTTGAGAGCGACAGTGGTTCAGTGGCAGTGACAAGTCGCAGATTGTAGGTTCGAATCCAGGCGGGCACTAGTTACGAGTATTAGAATGTGTTGTAGCAGCTTTAGTTTATTTCCTAGTTCATAATAGGTACGGATTATTCAGAAGATAACCCGAAATGGATTATTACGCACCTAACTCGAAATCTAAGACCCAGTCGCGGATTACGTTAGGACTACAACTTCAAATAAATAAACCTCATAATTTAACTTTTCGGAACCCCGCTTCTCGAAGATCCTATTATTACTCTATTCCTAGATCCTGCTGTTTATATTATTAGGTCACAACCGCAGTTTATTTAAAGTAGGAATGAAGATTTCGGTAAATTAAAATATGTGTGTTTTATTTACATACTTATTTTTCAAAAAAAAGGCTTCCTTTGCTAGAGTTTTTTATCATCTAAAAAGTTATGCAAAGCGCTATCTATTGCAAATTTAAGATATCGCGTTGAGGCTATGTCGAATGCTATACTAGTAGATTTACTGTTTTCCACAGTAGATGGCAGTGTGTATGATTTATCACAAACTAAAATTACTGATAAGAGATGGCGCTACATCTGAAAGAGTGTAAAGAAGAAAACATCAAGTTTTTTCACAATCTAATAGATGGCGCTAATATAACTCAGCTATGTTGAAAAGCACAGGAATTGTTTACATTGTAAGGACGTCAATGTTATAGTAAATTTAGTCGGGTAATAGTAAAAGTAATGGAGTCAATAACAGACAAAGCTCGTGTCTATGGGCCAAACGAATCCGTCTGGCAGTCTGTTGCCGCGTTTCTATGAAAGGTGGATGTGTCAGTTGTCGAATCGAATTCTTCGTGAAAATGCTGTGAAAGTGTTTTTTACATAAAATTGTGACTGAAAATTGTACAGAATTATATGTTTGAAAGCTGAGAAACAGAGTGTAGTGTTTGTTTGTGATTTTTAGTGGACGTTTATGTGTTAAATCGTGGAGTAAAGCGGTAGATTGGTGCGATTGCTTCAAGTTCACCGGCTTATCTTGTTATGGTGAGTGTATGATCGATATTTACCCCCTTTTATGCTCCGTTTTGGTTCCTTTTTGTTGTAAAATCTCAATGTCATACGTTTGTAGTAATATGTGATTCACGTAGATTGAATTATTTTATCGTTAATCGGTCTTATTTCAAAGATAATAACCGATGTTATTTTAAACAATGCTTTCTTTATTTGAAGAACCTGCCTGTATTGTTATTTAGTTGCATTTATTAGATTAACCAATTAGATGCTTACTGGAAGATATTTTAATTATTTTAGGCCTTTGTTTTTGGTTGAATCAAGATTGTTTACATAAAATTAACCACATCTTTGGAAGAGTAAAATGTATGAATGCGTGAATAACACCGTTAGTGTTAGTCCGTAAATTATGACTTTTATGATCTTTTCATAATTCTAAAATTCCATAAACAAACGTTAGAGTTCAGAATTCTCGTTTAAATACCGTATAAATATTGGTTTAAAATAGATAATTATTGTAGTGTGACCCCAATCAAATTTAATCAAAGTACCTAGCTGTGGTTGACAGTTAATTTTTAATTTTCTAGTAGGTATAACCTACCTATGAATTTTCTATAACTATTTTGTACTTAATTATACATAGGTAGTTATGTAATAAGTTTTCACTATAAGTAGTAGAAGTACTACTAAAGTAAGGCAGAAATGGTTTTACTTCTTTTAAATTGTGGCTGCATGCTTTAATTCCAATGCTGACATGAAGTAATTAACAAAAAGTTATTTGCAACTCTGTTGATTTGAGCAACAATAAAAAAATCCTATAAATACAATTTTAACTTAATAATAAAAGTAATTATTTGCCACTAGCATTAATTCAAAAAAGCAATCATTATGTTGGAATATCATTTTAATTAATTAAAAATAACGAATTTGATGTTTCTTTACCAATTTAAGTACATAATTATGTTATCAATTATTGTTTTGGAATGAAAATTAATTTTAAAAATACATAATTATAATACAGAATTATTTTTTACATTGTCTTAAAAAAAGTAAATAGGTATCTATGAGTTATAGGAACTATTTGAAACGGCTGTCAACAGATTCAATATGTGGTTTGTTTTAGTTGGCACCCCATTCATTACAGGGTGTGATTTACTCTTGCAGCTAAAATTAGATCAAGCATGATTTAGAAGTGCAATTAAACTTGTTAGAGGGGAGTTTAAATGATAAATAGACCATGAATATTAGGCTTTGATGAATTTTAATTCATTTTAGTTTTATAGTCTGTTTATTACATGCTAAGCTGAAATATTATTATTGGCTTTTTTTGAATTTAATTATTTACTTATTAATGCTGACCTACAGAGCTAGCAAGCGAGTGGGCAAACCTGTTATCTCCACTCTTTGTCTCTTTGAAAGAAGACAAAACGAAAATCTTCGCATTAGCTTGTCATCGTGCTAGCTGAAAGGAAAGAGAAAACGGGAAAGAGATTGTTTTGTCCCTGATTTTTCTCTACCCTTTTTTGTTGTGCTCTACCTGCCCGGGGATGACTACAAATTTTTATTACCAGCCAGTTGCTAATAGATAAACTAGCTTTGGATAAAAAAAAAACTGAATTGAAATTGGTCCGTCTGTTTTGGATCTACAATGCCACAGACAGATACACAGATACACACTACAGAGTACAGACTTATAACACCCTTCTATTTTGTTGGGGGTAAAAAACTGTAATTTTTCCTATAGTTTAGGTAGGTAAATAAGTAAATTGATGGTTTCTGACTGCTATTGGGCTAGCAACAAAAATTGGTACCTATTAAATCCACTGAACCTCATCAGTAAAAATAATGTTAAGTGTTAGGATAAAGAAAGAAAGAAAATGAAATGGATAATTATGATAATCAGGTTCTAGATACCTACTCAAAGTAATCACTTGTCTGTAGGTCTTTCAATAGCCAATTGTCATTCTAATCAGTAACCAACTTACTGATTCCCTAGAGCCAACTTTTTTGCTGCTGTATCAGTCAGCTACACCCTGGCCTGACTTTAGGTACCTCGCGTCGATCTTTATGGCCGCTCTGAAGTTGCTCGCTTATTCCTCTACAATGTACGTCCGTCCCATTCGTACGCGTTCTACGCGTTAGGTACGCGGCTACATTCAGAGTGGCCGTACAGCTTGACGCGAGCTGTACAGTGTACTTCCTTACATAATAGGTACGATCTAAACACACTTTCCACTTTCACACTTTCATTATAGAAAAACCTAAATAACTTTAAAAATCCTTTTTATCATATCACTAAGATCACTTAGGTACTTAAGTAAAAAAGAACTCAAGATTAAAAAGAGAAATAAATAAAATTGCGCCCATGTGCTTGCACCCTAGTGAAAAGAAAAGGCCGCAAATCCTTGTGAATTTTTTATAAAAACGCCGCGACGGTTTGTTAGTAACTTATGCTTCAAACATTTTATAGGCTGTACAACGAAAACCTGTGCCATTAGGTTTTTTTTAAGAAGGATTTGCATTAGCTTCCGACGGCTTCTTTTACAAGTTGGGTAACATTTTGTCTATGGGTGCTATCCAACTGCCTGGATAAGTGGGTAGTGAACTAGTGATGGAACCGTTTTGCTCCCGGACCAGACGACTCATGAGACCCGTAGTCCCGATTCTTCATCTTGTGAGGATTACGACGTGAGCATCTATAGGTATTGCTGCTTTAGCAGGAACTTCCCTCGATTTTAAAATCCGTGAAACTCACATTATTTCCAAAATGATGATAAAATTAGTTTTTTTCTTCTTGTCTGTGAGTACTTAAAAAAGGCCATTCAGCAAAATCCTAAAACCGCAGTCACTATAATTGCTGGCAATAAGGCAACGAATCGCATCGAAGTTGGCATACAGTGCAAGTGACGCATTAAAATATGAGCAGGCAGTGGGAATACAAGGAGGGTCTGCGCAGAATAGAGGATACACTGACCTTATTGGTGGTGTCCTTGAAAGAGGTCATATTTACTACCTACTCTCCTCGCAACCGGTGCATATTTGAAGAGTGTAAAAGATTTCTCTATCTCGTTCTTTGGTTTTATTCTAAGTTCTGAGCAAGCTTAGATCACATATCACATGACACTATAAAATAGCTTAGTAAGCTTGGATTAATACCTCGCTGCTTACGTCATTTTGCTGCACGAGCGAGGTAGTATTACGTAGCGTGCAGGATCAGCGTTATGTGGAAAAATGACTCATTTAAAAAGTAATAATTAATGTACTACTGCTACTGCGCCGTTCGGCATGTTTTGATGTCGATTCAAATGGAGGAATATATTCAAGTGTAAGTAAAAAGTCTACTGGGGTTTATTTAATTGTAAAGGAAAATGAAATGGTAAAAGATATTTCAAACATTTCAAAGATTTATATATGGGAATAAAACTATCGTAGCTGAAAACATGGCTTACAATCAAATTGATAGGAGATAAACAGAAACGAAAGGGCTGTTTTTGATTGTGAATTGTGATATTAAGTGTTTTCAATTTAAGTTAGTAATAGCTTTGTAGGCCAACGCAATCCCCTGAGAAATATGTAGAGAGAAGCAAAACTCGATCATTTGTAATGTTTTTCCTCTGTGACTTTACAACCCTGTTCCAGCATAAAAAGTACCAGTAGGTACTACCTATAGGTACAATGGATTAGTTATGAGTTATTATGACGCCTCTGTAATTCATACAAAATCCGTTGATGCAGCTTGAAGTGACGGTAAGCTAAAAGGCACTTTAAGATTCACTGTCCTACAAATTGTACTCCATCATTCACCACTACTCGTAACACTTTCACCGAACCCATTCTTCAAAATCTGTTCTATAACAAACTGAAGTTTAAACAAAAAACAAGTAAAACCACATCAAAAGATCACGATACAATTTACTATTCCCGACATGTGCCGGGCAACGCCCTACCCCGTTCACGATTTCTTCCCTCGATTTTTATGATTCTTTAGGGCATGATCACATGCGGCGGCCACGTCATAACTACGCACCCAAACAATGCTATCGACACATCTGGAGTGTCTGAAAGCAGTGACGTAATGACACTATAAAACACGCGTACATGGCGTATCTAAGGTACTTTGCAGTAACGAAATTGACGGACGGGTTTGGTGACAGCAATTTTATGGGTTCGTGGACCATAGTGTCTAAGCATAGAAGAGAGTTTCTGCTGTGTAACGGTTTTGATAGAAATTGTAGTCATAAAAAATGTTGCTCTGGATCGAAGGGATAAATGTTGAAATGTATTTTTTTTTCTCGTAGGTACTTATGGAATTTTGATTGAAAGTTTGGAAGTCAAAAAACATTACTAATTGAGTATTTACTTTAATAATAATAATAAAGTCTTTATTTGCATAAAACATGGTATACATGGTGTTAAAATAATTATATAATAAAGAGCTTACTTACATGTTTCGCCAGAATTGTACTTAGCATGCAAATCTCCCACTTAGTACTAACATTTAACATTCGTTTAGAAATAAAGATAAATTTGATTACTCGGATATTACTTCAGACAGGAAGAAAGTGAATTCACAATTTAGTAGGACAACTATTTTTAGTTTGATGTCATCCTAGTGACTCTAAATGAATCAGAGCACAGCGCACATCATTTTGGAATTACAATGGGTGACAAATAGCATATACAAGAAGATACCATTTAAGAAAAATCAGGCCATTTCAGGTTTATTACGTTGACACTCTAGAAAACGGACGTAAGTTATGCTTGCGTCATAATCTAGATGGCTAGCGTTCTAGATTATCTAAGAAATCAATCACAAGAAAATGATTAGCTGCAAAACTATTTGCTTAGTCTTAATAGCCTCAGAGAAATCTCGTCCATGATGCAAGCTTTCGATTTCGATCCTCCTTTTTCCGGCTAATTCAATCTGAAACAGCAGCTGAACGTGGTTCGTTTCGAAACGATGATCTTAAAGGAGAAAAGGATTGAAATCTCGGTCATCGTCATTGTCATTCAGAACAGGTCATGGTGCCGCTTTTACCGTCGTCATCGCGCCGTAACATGCCTAACATGGTGTGACAGTTTTAGTGAAGTTTGTTTGGCCAAAGTTTTATGTTGTTCTGCCTTTTGGGACATATGACTTCATTGGAGGTGATAATTTGAAAGGTATTGTCTATAGGACTTGGTTAACAATTCCTTTTATGGAAGTGTTTTGAATGTAGAATGTTATGTTGGATCGTCCAGGTTTTAGTGGCACCCCCATTATTTCCTGTGAGTGTTGTGAAAGGATTATATCGAGTAAATAATATTCTAGACAATCTCTAGGGTAAGCTCTTCTTCAGGAATAAATTATTCCTGTGCTATTTGGGCTAACAAGCTGCTGTCTGTCGTCAGAACATTGTCGAGACACTACCATGTGCAGGCGACGTTTGGAAAAGCAAGATGATGTGCGATCCTCTCTCAAAACCAATGAGGGATTGTTTTCGATTACATAATGTAGTCGAAGACGCTATGGAAACTGGGCGATTTATAAAGAGAATATAGATAATGGACAAAAGTATTTTGCCTACACATGAACCGGCTGGTCATTGTTTACTAGATCCTTTTACGTCATGTTTTGCGTAAGTCTCGTATTTAACTCTGCCATATTCATAGGTCGACACGACAGATAAACCATTCATGTGGAAATTCAACAGCTAACGAGTCAGTGAACTCGAAAATAAAAAATGGTGAATTTAAATGAAAATCGTTCAATACCTCGTAGTTATTTGATAAAATGCGTTTCATTAGGGTCAGGCTTCTGGAAATATTTGGAAAAATATCGTTCCATAAACGACACGGATTTTGTCCGCTTATGATTTATTACTTACTTAATAGTTTGAAATTCTGTTGATTATAATCAAAAACATGATTTATCAAGATGTAATCTGAAGCTGGGTAATTTCCCAAATGTTTTCACAACAAAATAAGCTGCAAAAAGTTATGTGAATCCATCATCAAGAAAACAATAGAATAGAATCGGTACAATCTTGATAATGTAACCTCTGTTTTCTGTTTCTGCGAAACAGGCCAAGTGCGATAATAAACGGTGCACATCAGCCAACGCAACATGAACCCTGGGAGACATTGATAATGTTCCTATTGCATAAACAGACGTGGGAGGCATCGTAGGTCAAGCAGAACTGGGACAGGTGTTTAAAGTGGCCAGTCCAACAAGAGCCCTTGATATAAACAATTTCTTCTTCATTGTTACAATCAGCAGAGATCTTACTACGATGGTGATGATTGACAATAACAATACTGCAGTGGTAGTAATGATAATGGCTGTTGCATCACGGGTCATTCAATTGTTAGCGTTTGTTATGTTTATTTAGTTGGGTGGCCCATTCTTGTTTAAATTGGTAAATTACCATGTAATTGTGGGAAACAATAAGTTTGAGGAAAGCGTGAATTTCAGTGGTTTTAATGGCAACTTTAACTTCATTATCTTATTTTTTGGACATTTCCTGACTACGTCTGTCGACCCGTTTGCTTGTTTTACCTCTTTTACAATACAACATTTCAGAGGAAAGTTTAATGGTGTAATATACACGAAGCAGCACTCCAGGCGCATTGCGGAAATTGTATCGGAAGCAGGTGAAACTTGTGCAACGATCGTGCTACAAACGTGCATCGTTCGTTATAATATTGTTGTCGCAGTGTCATCGCGTTGCAGAAGCAGCATTGCTAAATAAATTGTAAGTCATATAAGTAATTGATAACCTTTTTATACGCAATGTTGAGCATAAGCCTCCTCCCTTCTGTGCCATATTTGCTTCATCCGAGCCAATCGCATCCCGGTTTTTTTCGCGATCCTTTGCAGCTGGTCTCCTAATTTTTCGGCATTCTCTCATCAACGATACTGTTAAGGCTGCCCTACTTGCATGCCCTTTCAATTTCTTCCAAAATTCCTCAACAATCTACTCAAGTTATTTGTAAGTTACTCACATAGCTTTACGAAACCCAACCGCATATTAAGGTCACCAAACATAAGTTATCAGTGTTTACTGGGAAACCGCTTATCCTAGATAAAACAAAGTGACGTTGGGTAGTTTATAGTGCCACTGTGGCACAGACTGTGGTCAGGACACTGGTTGTTACGCTCCAATGACCATTTAGAACTGCTTTGATGATGTTTTTAATTTGTGGACATGTAGGTCCACCAATGTTCTGTTTCAATTCAATAACTAGATCGTGTAAAGAATCAATCAGTTGTCATCTTTGCAGTTGTATTATGACAACAACTCATTATTTGTAAATATTCTATTTTAGTTATTAGGAAAGCCATTATATTGTAATGTACACCACATACCTACCCACTGCCTATTTTTCCCGTCCATCCAAACGTTGTCTGGAAGAGATCACGTCTTTTAGTGATAAAACTGTACTCTTCTTAATATAATTTAAGTGGTATTCAATTCTATTCCGTAATTTGGGCTTGCCTACTCATTTAAGACAAGCTCATAAGGAAATCCTCAGTGAAGCGCTGTTCAAGCAATCGATGACCGCATGCCATCCTATGCACCGACGGCGCTATACTGGTCATCCTGAAGTGTTCGGATCTGCAAGTGCAAATTAGATAGTAGTAAATCATATCTTCCAGTTGTCAATACTTCGTGGGTCAGCTACGGGGGGGGGGCACTGCGTGAGTTTGACGTTTGGGGAAATTGAATGTTGCGGACTTCCCTTTCATCATCCTGTATTAACTAAATCTCTATTGAATGTAAAAAAATTATACGAAAATAATTTATTTTACTTGCGTCAAACACCCGTGTATTTGCTTACTTATGAAATAATTAAACAGTGCGAAAATCAGTATTAACGCCCTATTCATATGATTATAATCGTGTGGCATTGTCAACATGAACAGGTGTTTACAGGCTTAACTGATTACTACGCTATTGAAAACTGCATTAAGGCGCGTCAGTGAGGTAACGAATTTGTCGATTTGGCTTCCTCCACCCGCGCAACCCGCGCGACCCCCTGTAATATTACGGAAACCGCTCGGATCATGTCAACGCGAGCATCACGCCAGACACTAAAAAACTATATAATAAATAGAGGTGGCAATGTAAAATATATATTTGTAGATTGTTTCACTTATAGGTCTATATAGTAACAGAGTTACTACTAGAAAATTAATACCAATAACAGTGGTACAATCACTACAATGATGAATGATTTTATAAAAAAGGGAAATAAAAAATTTATGCTTCGTCAACGAGCTTCCGAGCTAAAAATGCCCATTACACTTGCCGAGTTGTTAGATGATTTGGTATTAACTAATTATAACTTGCTCTTTTATTTGAAGAATTGCTTGATTCATTTAATATTCACTCATATAAATATATCACGATTATTAGATATTAATACCTAGCATTAAAAAAAGTAAAAACCGACTTCAAAAAACTAAACAGTGTAAATAATTTTCTTAAATTCTTCAATGCACCTAGCTTGGCAGTGGCAACGACTTCAGAAGCTGATAAGTTTTTTAAGAAAATTATATGTATTATACTTTTTAGTTTTTTGAAGTCGGTTTATACTATTTTTTAACGTTTATTTTATATTTCTATTTTGAGTGGCTTAAACAATTCATAATCATGCGATTACAGAAATCGCAAGTGACATGCTGTTATTCATTCAAGTGTTCCATTGTATATCTCCGAAGTTCTTCATCAAATCTTCAACAAATTTAAATGCCATCTTGAGAGTACCCTTTGAAATAAAAAAAGAATTTTCAAAATGGGTATGCAATTGGCGGAGTAATAGCGTAACAAACATACAAAAAAAAACATACAGTCGAATTGAGAATTTTCTTTTTTGGAAGTCGATTAAAAATGGGAATAGCAGTGTTGGTGAATAGTAATATATAAAGTATAATCGATAAGAATTAAAATAAATCTAGGTTGGTACATAGTATTTATTATTATATATAGTAAAGGAATAGTATAAAGAAAAACAACAGTAGGACGGCGCCTTTGATCTCGCCGACAACGTCAAGACAGTGTGGCGATAGTGCATGGAGGCTAGGGTTGTTACAAGTAGTGTAGTGGTTTTCTACGCTACGTGCCGCGGGTTCGATACGCGCACGGAACAAATATTAGTCTGGGTGTGTGTGCATGTGAGATAATGTCTGTAAACTCTACCCACGATACAGGAGAAATCCTAGTGAGGGATAATGTTATAATAAAAAATAAAAAAAATTTTAGATCAACATCGTCATCAACATATTATTACTTACTATTTTAAACGTTGATTATGACAAATTATCAATTCATTAATAGAAGGTAGCTCTGAATTTTGGTCACGTAGTCACGTGGTCACGGTTTATATGAATAGACCTCACCAAAACATGAAGTTTGATTACCAACATGATGGGACTGCGTCCCATAGTTTGGGAGATATAAACTTTCAAAGTTTTAGTCACGTGGTCACATAGATCTCACCAAAACATGAAGTTTGAATACCAACATGATGGGACTCCGTCCCATAGTTTAGAGCTTTCAAACATTCGGTCACGTTCACGTGGTCACATACTGAATTTGAATTTATGTTTATAGAAAACATCAAAAAGATGGTCTCTATATTTTTAGACAAAGTATATTTTAGAAGATGAAACACAATTTGTATTGACTTGACAGATAAAGTGACAGATCAGTAGACTCTATCTATATCTGATTTTACTAAAATAATAATATTTCATATATGTACTCAAAAAAAATCAAAATATGTTTATAGAAGTACATGCCATACTACTGAGGCAAGTTATATAGGTTGCCCCCTCTACACAATATTGTGTCTAGAGAGCAAAATAAATTCTGAATTTATAAATCGAACGCGATAGCCTCGATCGACACGGGTATCACGTCCGAGAGCCAGCGGCAGACTGCCGCCCGTCGCCCGAACACGACCCTTCAGCTGAAAATTGGCACAGATTTACGTTTAAATTCAAGGAAAAATTGAAAAATGACTTTTTTTTAAATGTTAAACGTTGGACTTATAAATAAAAGAATTATTTATCTATTGCTGCAAATCAGAAATAAATTAAGCTTCAAGTTCCGAAGAAGATGAAGGTTTAAATTCTGATTTAGGTGTTTTATAATCGCCAATTACTATAGTATAATCTACTTAAAAAAAAAAATTGAAACGTTGGATTTGAAGTAGAGATCTTGAACTTTAAGACTGTATTTTTTTTTTATTTGTATATGGTATAATTGCGGAGGAGATGGCGATGTAAAACGGCGTTTTGGTCAGGGTACTGCCTTAATGCGCATCGTTATTAAAATGCCGCACAGTAAATTTCCAATTCAGGCACGATATATGCCGATAATGACAATCTTCTCTTTAGATGGACGTAGCGCGTAACGCATAGTAATTACTGTATGAGATATTCCTTGTGCGTAAATTTCTTGGTTAATATCTTTCTTCGTCGGTTTTAGTTTAATTTATAGGTTCTTCATACCTCGTTTGTCATGAAACATGGTGTTCATGCTTTCTTAAATAGCAAGCGCTGGGTGAATGTTAATGGTAATCTGGACACCATATTTTATTATATCTAAGCTACAAACGAACTCCTCTCAAACTGACAAAACTTAATCTTTAAGTTAAGAGGAGGATAAAAACCATTTGAATTTTTATACATGATCTAAGATTTGTAACAACAAAGAATATAGAAACGAAAAATAATATTGCGAAATCCCTTTATAAACAGATTATAAAAAAACAAAATTATGGCAGCAAAAAATTTATTCCCCCTAGCAGTGAAGATTAAAAAAGAGACAGAAAGTGACAAACAAGTATAAAATGTAACGTCCATTAAAAACCAACGTCGAGACCGCTGAGTAAAACGTACGTGTAACCACACAGTACGATAGGGATGGCAAACCTATGGGATACGTGCCATTGCATACAGTAGGTTTAATAGTATCGCAGGGAATTGATCGAACTTCTGAATTAAAATTAAGTAGGTGGTATATTGGTGTTGGAACGTCATTGGTGTCTAAGGAGCACAATATCCAGATGCCCCAGACTTTACATTTTGTCCAAGGAGGCTCTGATGACCAACAGATTCAGCCTAAATTTAGGTCTCTCATGTATACACATTCTGGCCTCTTAAAATTTACATTATCATCAATTCGGTCCCATCCCTAAAATACGGCAAAACTGAAGCCCGAACAAGGAAGGACATAGTAAGTCTTCGTTAATGTGCACTCAGTTTTTCCTCCGCTCCAAGACTAAGTACTGCCGTGAAACTATTTCTTGGAACTTTCAAGCTACTGATGACTTTGGCAACATTGAAACGAATGTTTTAAGTTTTATGAGTTTGGAAGCAGTAGAACGTTTGTTTGAAGGTCTGGTATTCTGAGTTACAGTAGAATAAAACGCTAAGTATATTTCGTTTATCGAAAGTGAATACCATACAGCTGCTGATCTTGTCTCTGAATTGGACTTGGATTCAATTGTTCTGAAAGTACCTAAATTTAGTTTTTTTTTTTTTTTTTTTTTTTTTTTTCTGTGGGATTGGATCGTGACAAAGAAATAGAATAGGAATTACAAGGGGCAATATTATAACTATCATCAGTAAACTAAGGTATACGCCAATGGATAAATATATCATATTCATTACTAGCTATGCCCCCGACTCCGTTCGCGTAGAATTATTTTTCATACAAACTTTGAACCCCCATTTTACATCCTTGGGGGCTGAATTTTGAAAAATCCTGATCAGGTGCCTACACTCCATAAGAACCTAGCTAAGTAAGTGAGTGGTATTTCGCTTTTAATAAGTAGAGGTAATCACTTCGCAACCTTTTAATTATTATTACTTTAATATATACGGTTCAACCTTTCTAGTACCAATCCCTTTAAGGGTTTATTGTACCCATCATTATGAACAACTTTTACTATCGGACCTACCCCGCTATCGCGAAAATAAAATCAGCGGTTCCATATTGAAAATTCAATATTATTCGACTATGGAACAGCTAACTTTATTTTATCGCGAACCTATGGGTTTTTCCATAGTAAAAGTTGTATACCTAATACCTATATATAATGATGAGTACAATAACTCCTTAAGGAGATCAGGACTAGAAAGGTAGAATTTTTTAAGGATAATAATATGCAAGAAGTATTTCAAGCTATCGATGAAACTATTTATTATGTATATATTACAAGTTACATTTTGCCTAATCAAAACCGAAGAAACGAACTTTCAATATTCAGATCTCGTAATACTGACTTGCTTTGACACCTGATAACGATTGCTTAATTTTTATCGGGTTCTTGAAAACATATAGCAATGCACACCATACGTTGACACAGAGATATCTAGGTATTTTTGTAATAGTTGTCAATGTCACATTGTGTAAGGTTTTTGTTTACAATATCATAGTCAACCATTTTAGTGTTAGGCCTAGGCTAATCTGTTTTGGCTAGCTAAACTAGCAGAGAGGTTTCCTTTACATTGAAACGTCTAAAAGGTCTAAAATCAGGTTCGCTTCTCCCTCTATTCTTACTAACCATCGTTTGAATTAATTAAATCTGCAGATTAGGATCGTATCCGCCAACTCTCCCAAAGTCACATTTTGTATAAAAAAACGCCATCCGCCATGATATTTTTGAGCGCTGTCATATTATAAAATTCCTTATAAAACGACAACGCCCATTTGCAAAGGCCCTAAGCATTCGATGAGAAGTACTTACGGAATTTCTTTATAAAATTTCCAGCACACTTCGTTTCTCATCGTATATAACAAATAATTCTAAAGTTCGCTTTAAATGTAATTTAAGAACCATTTAATTTTTATTAATCCTATTTGATCGCCATTTCTGCCCTCCACTGATTAAACACTAAAGTAATTTATTCATCATGTCAAGTCATAAATTTCACGCTGAAGATCATTAATTAGGGACTAAGTGTCCACACAAAGACAATGACGTTAATTATTTATCTTAGAACTTAATCAAATGCTTGAAGATTTAATAAATACGTACTTTTTATTTCAGACGGTAGAATTGAGGGATTCATAACAGTTTTTAACATTTACTGAGTGAGTGTAAGTTTAATTTAACAATAAGGATTTTACGCATCGACCACGTTCGGCGCTCCGATTGGTGGAGTTCGGAGCGGGCCAATCAGCACGCAGAACGAGCCCGATATTAAAATCGAGAACAATGTTAAAATAAACTTACACTGGGTCTTCTGGACACATCTCTTAACCCGACCTTATCACTAAGAATTTTCTAGCAGATACACCCAATATGATACCCGACATAAGAATGAACCCAGGATCTCATGCTCAACCAGTATGGCAGTTAGAGTCCAGTTAAATTGGGATTTAATATGTTTTTAGGCTTATTAAGTAGTCAACCATGACAGCCGGCCGACCGCCAAGTGAACCGAAATCCGATTATTTCGTGACGAATTTAACGAGCCAAAAATGATTTCGTGACACAAGCGTTTTATTTGATCTGGGATGGCGACGCTGTGTAAAAAGCCTTGTGTTTAAGTGGAAATTGATTGGTTTATATTCAAAATGGAGGGTGTTTGGCGGTTTTTGAGTGTTGTTTTTGCTTTTTGAAGCCTTGAAATCCTACTTGAACTGTCAGACTGTTTTTTCTGCGCGGCGCAGAAGGCAGGCTGGACAATTTTGTCGTGACGATAGAGCATATGGAATCCTATGCAACAAAGCACACGGTGGACTGAACGTCCACCGGTCAAAACGCCGCGCTGGTACCCGGCGACGATGGCGGACATCATCGAATCGTTAATGTCAAAGATTCAGGCAATGGTACTTGCAATGCACCACTAGTTCGTCTAATACTCTTTCCCCCTTACCAAAAACGCTGTATACTACTGTTGTCATGAATAACGGCATTTTAACGATACATTTTTGACGTATAAGCCTCTCTTAACTTAATAGCGTAAGAGTGACTGTAACCTATCGTAATTTTTTTTGAAGATAATTTTTCCTTCTGTCCCTTCTCCCTCCACACTAGCCCGTGCTATATACCTACGACGATTTTAAGTACATTTTTCTTAGCCAGCAAATAAAATTGACGAAGCGTGATACGTTGGTCCGACGTATCCATTCCATCAGAGTTTCTATGCAAATATGCGTACAAAAACTAGATATGTCGATCTAACGGTTTGATGCATATGACAAAACGTCTTACTGTTTTGATACGATACTTCATGTTGCGCTCGTCAATCCATCTGCGAAACTTATAATAGTCTTGGATTGTGCGGCAATTAAGCCGCGCAGAAGGACGACGTCCGCCAGTACACATGGCCGACCAAGACCTGCTGGAAGCTTAGTGCATATGAGAGTGAATCCTGTGGGGACATTCCATGGGTCGTCCGAAGAACACCAAGGCGTTTATAGCCGGTAAAATTCCGGCATAACCCTTCGCCCTCTCGGTATCCAAAACGGATTACAGCACGAAAAACAGTTGTGGGGCTTCTCCGTGAAAGAGGTATGGTCGGATTGGACCGTAATCCATCACGCGAGCTCAGTGCGGTTGTTGTAGTATTTGTACTCCTATTATACAATAATTTATAATCTAGCTTTTGTATTTGTAGTCTGCATTATGCATGGAATTCACGCTCAGAAATAACTCGTATTTAACAAGTTATGGCGTTAATGTTATCACTCTATGAATAATATTACCCATAAACGTTATCTTTATGAGTTTCGCACGTTATTCAGTTATTTGTACGTATATTATTGATTGAAATGGTAATTGTACCATTACGAATTCGATAGACTGGGTGGAGATGTGGAGGAATACTGATGAAGGCAAGTAAAGGAGCCCTATTTTTCAATGACTGTGAAAAAGTAACAATTGTTTTGAAGATATTTCCAGCAGGGCTGGCTCGGTTAAATGGGGAGAGAGAAAATTCGGGGACTTTACTATTTTCTTTCTCGATTTTTCGATTTGTCTTCTGTCAAGGGGACAAAATATGGAGAAAACGGGTTTGTCCACCCGCCGTGTTAGCCCTGCAGCTTTTAATTTTTTATATGTATATGAATTTTCTTTCTTTTCTGATTTCTTATGTAATTTCCTTTTTTAGTCTTTTCCAGTTTTTCCAATCACTAAGGTTTAGTTTACAGACACAATTCTGACATTCTCAAACAATCAGACTCGGAACATCTATATCTCGGGCCATATTTGTTCCGTGCGGGAATCGACCCCATCTGTAGGTTATAACGAAGAGAATGGGATTAACTGAAATAAGGAAGATTACCAAGACAACTACCAACTATAAAACCTAAAATAAGCGAGTGGACCAAGGGAAAGTAATGCTGTTTACTAATACTTATGTAATTATTGGCAGCCTGCCAACAACACGATTTCATCAATATTTAACCGAACGTATCTTTGCCTAACATTATTGAGTTGTTAACACTAATTGTAACTACTAAGCAGTTTTGATAAGCCAAAGTGTATGAAGTGTGTTATGGACGAAGGAGAAATAAAAATTACTCTCGCATTAGTTCTATAAGAAATCAGCGCTTGGTCTTTAAGTCATGGGCTATCCTCCGCCTAGCAGGGGAGAGCTGTGTCGGACTCCTGCCGGCTTAATACTCGTATACCATGGTAGTCCACTTTCGACACCTGATGGTGTACTTCAGGAACTCTTAAAAAAACGCGCCGAAACCTACCACGGTGCCACGCCTGTTAAGGCATATCTCGGGGGGGAGACTGTAGAGGTTATCCAATTCCTCGGGGACACCGCCCCGTTACTCTCGCTGTGCAATGCATGGCGCCACATGACCACAATGTGTCGCCGTTTTCTCTGGAGCCGCTCGGTGAAGGCGCAACATAGTTTCTACTCTGCCCTCGCGTCCCCATATCATGGGATACACAGGTACTATGAACGGTCTTGAGAGAGAATTGCCATAATCTGGTGATAAGCAAACGAATTTGGACCAGAGGGTCTACCGCGTACGACCCCCAGATTAATATGCTGCTACCTATTACCATAAGTTCTCCACTTTTAACGATATCCACGGGAACAGACGGCCAATTATTTGCGGTAACCGAGGAAAGAGTTTAATGAAAATTCTAATTGAACCATAAGTTTGTAGCAACAGTTGGTACCAAGAATTATGATATAATTTTGAATCCAGGCAGGCGCACGTTAATCAGTCCAATTTATTAATGATTCAAGTGCGCATTATTCATCTTACTTGCGTAAAGGTGAAGGAAAAATATCGTGAGGAATAAAACGACAAATTCGAAGATTTATGGCACATACCAATCCGCACTTGACCGTGTAGTGGATTACTGCCTACTCTTACTCAGGTCTGGATCCCAACAGTGGAAACATTAATAGACACTGACCATGAAGTCATCATTATTCGTTCTTGAACATCATTATGATTTAGCACTAGTATTAATTAGTAACAAATGCGCAGTTCGCAGTCTCTAATAGATGACCAACTGCTCACTGCACAGCTGTATAGTATACTGCACTTGAAATTGACCTTCGCCGTACAGTTCAATACAATAAATCATTACAAGGCGATGAGTTTGCGTTTTAAAATCTTTAATGTTTGTAGCATCTACAATTTACAGTTACTCGTATTTCAGTTGGAGGTATAATTTTTTGCAATCTGAATTTGTTCCGAATGTGCGTATTTTACCATTTAATGTGGTTTCTGATGATGGAATAAATTATTTTCAAACTTTTGTCCGAAAGAGAAATCTGCTTGTCGTTGGTGATAATTCCGGGAATATAAGTACCTACCATGAGAAATCTCGAAATCCTATACATATCCCAAGTGTACCCGTGCCGAAGTTTAATCAGGCGTTAAGACCGGATCCAAATGAATAGATACCCTTTTCGTTCGTCCATCTTGTCTCCAGTCCGTTCTCTTTAAGTCCACATAAATATATTAGTTATCGAGACCCTAAAAGTCTGAGTTACTAATTTCTACGCATTTATTACAATTTAGCTGTGTTTTGTGTAGCAAAAGCAAAATTGCTTAATTAACATAATAAAGTCATACATAAAGCCTTTACGTAGTACGTACCAACAAATTCTCCTGCCAAGTTCACTTGCGCAAATATTTTTTAAGAAAACGTAACTTACATACAATGAAGTTATTGTTTAATGTTCTTGCAACCTTGGCTCAGTTCTGATAAATTAGTAATAAACTGACAATGGAACTTCCTACTCAAATAATAAAAATTAAATAACTGTGATGTATTGAGGTCTGACCTCATACTAAAATCCTTTCATTTACTTTAATAGTATATAATAACATAGTTTCAGACGCAAAAATAAGCTGAATAAATGTTTTAACTTTCACCGCAGCTAGTCCACAAGAAATATTTCAGCTTTCACAGATTAAGACCATTTTGTTATTTCATCAGTGTTGAAAGTTGCTTTATACAGTTCACGCATGACTCAAAGACCAAACGGGCTCTCCAAAAATTCCATGTCCTGTATTTCCCAAATCGCAATTCCGAATCATCCAAGATCCGTTCCAAATGCTGCATAACTAATTACTTCCATTTAAGAACTGTCTTCTTTAAATATATTATCAGAAAATGACGTATAACCATTCGCATCTTCGTCATCATCTCGCAAAAAGGTAAAATTTGATCTCCGCGTTGGTACTTCCATATTTAGATGGTTCGCTCCCACTGATGGCTAGCGTGGCGGTAGCTCGTCTAAAATACATTTCTAATTTTTGACAGAATTGGAAACGTGTAAACGGATTTCATGCTTTGTTAAATAGTTTTTTCAACAATCTAGTTTTACTTTGAAATGTGACTTCGTTTGATTGCTTATCAGTTCTTTTATTGAATTTATCAACCTACGACTCCGTTTTTATTTTACACACAGCTTCAATTTGGTATTTATAAGTTTTTTTTTCTGGTTAAGTATATACATTTATTACTACACAATAAAATACTTTCCCAAGAATCCAATTCTAAAAATGCACCGAATCCTATCTCCCCATTTTAATTTGTTACCAAATACCATAAATACGGTTCCCAGAAAAACGAAAAGTGTAAAACTAAGCCGCATAACGTATGCGATCGCGGTCTAATTCGGTGGCACCGGCGCAAGCGCATGCACTTGATAGATGAGTCACGGTCGTACACGGCCACTGCACTCCGACTGAGGTTTTGTTGTGATTGGATGTACTGTTATACGCTCGTGTTGTTATGTATGTTACTCGTATCTCCAAGGGCCGTTTAGTAGTTCCCTTTTAGTGATTCCATAGTGTTCTCATTTGTGATTGATTACGTTCTTCTCTTGTATAAACAGAGAGTTAATTGTTTTTTAATTACAGGCAGGAACTGTTAAGTTGAACAATTAGAGATTTGACAATTCAAACAATTAATCAACTTTAGTAGAGGCGTCCTTCATTTAAAGCTTTAATGTACAATATCGTTCTAGCTATTATTTATTTATTTAAAATGCTTCATATACAATGTACAAATGTATTATAGCGTGTATTCTCCGTTAAAATTTACACATGTGGTGAAACCGTTCACTGGGTAACATTAAGCTTAAAAGTTCAAACAACGGCTGTTGATCTTGTAACGAAACAATGTAAAAAATACTTCGCTTTTTAGGTTATAAGTTTTAGGTTGCTATTAATATTCTCATCGAAGTTGAGCTTCTAATCCACTTTAAAGCTCTTATTATTCCTCATTGTGTCTTCATTACGCATTCAAACTCATGCTCCCAATGGTTATACTTAACATTTCTTCGTCGTATATTTTACAGTAATAAATTCTGTGAGAATCCAATTTCACACTCTCATACAAAGATCCAAAACTATACTGATTGGGATTCGTCTCGGTTGATAAATTGTGAAAGGCTCACTATAAATCAGTGGTTGTTAAAACCGGAAGTATCTGGACATGAACCGACACTTGATACAGACAGAACACATGAGGGTCGGATGATGCCCCCTGATAATAATAAAACGCCCAAAGGATTGAAATTGATTCTGAATCGTGATGCCATAAAGGATATGCTTCATTGACTATCAAACTAAATGTTGTAAGGAAAATGACTTTATTGGACGTATTGCTTTCAAAAAGCTATAAAAGTTTCGTCAAGCATGTCTGTTAGGGACATTAAGGGTGATTCGGGTTAAGACTATGAAGAACTTTGCTTATACCACATTCATTCCAAAAAAAAGGTCTGTTGAATGCAGTTTTGACTTTCAAATTTACAGGCGCTAAAGATGGCGTAATCCTTGCAATGAAGTAGTTGCACTTTTTTGAGTACTTGTTTAACATGCCTCGATTAGAACAAAGATTTTCGTAGCTGATCTTATGACTTGCAGGATGATAAGCTGAAGCATTCTAATTTCGATTATATACTGCTAGATCATCCTGAAAGTTAGCTAGTATTCAGATTTATGCAGTAGGAGTCTCATGATTGGTTATCCATTGAATGTATTTTTATGGTAATTGGGCCTTTGCTGGCATTTTTAAAACGTCGTGAGTGCACGGTTCCAAGTTGGTTGGTCCTATGAAGAAGATACCGGCGAGAAACTCCAAGGATACCCTTTTAAAATAATACATACCATTATATCTGGGGCCGCGGGAGGGACCAGGCCAAATAAGAACAACAATAAATATAATATCGTCACATGCATCCTGAAAAATCCATAAGCATTTTCTGTTTCAATCTACTTACTTATTTTCAGTGATTTTTTATTTCTTCTACTGCCCAGCGTTACATTATGACTGTGCTTAAGTGTCTGTCGAGTCTTTTTTCCTCCATTGCCCAAACGACTGGCAGGCATAATATCAATTAATAGTTCCCAAGAGGCGAGCTATCCCAAATGTCAGCTGTAAAGCAAACACGTGTTTCGAAATCACATTATTCAACGGTTCAACAAACTATAATACCGTCTCATAAAATTGTAAGGCAACAGTATCTCAAAATCTTCTTGGAAGATAAATGTTTGATATTGATGATGTAATCGAAATATCCTTGATGTAGGAATATTTTACGTTTCTTTTGTTGTCAATTTTGCTGTCTCGTTATTCTGTTTCTTTTCACGATGGTGAATTATTTCTGAGATTAGACTTATGTGTTAAAAAGCCACCTGATCTAGAAAATATTATGGCTTAGGTATTTTAAATACCGATAATTATAGACCATCAGTTCGAAGCAGTTTGGGAGTAAAAGATCAATCATATGCAATTTATCTTTCTCGGATAATGAAAAGAGAGTGTAGTGGAGAAGCAAGCTAAAAATGACCGATTTGCTGACCGAAGCAATTTAAAAGATTATAACACCCCTCTTTTTGCGTCGGGGGTTAAAAAAGAGCTATCATGGATGAAGAAAGTCAAATAACAAAGATATTTGTTTGAAGTATGTATTTTACTTATTATTTTAATAAATTTAATTTGAAGTTTTGATCTATTCTTGTGCATCGCTGCCTACATTTCGAGTTTTAAATTCTCCTCTCGCAGGTCTGCTGGAAGAGATTTCTTTTGTGAAATAAGCAGTACCTTTGTACTTTGTTCTCCTATTTTCATGTTTGTTGTGTCTTTTCATGTGTGTACATAAATGATTAAATAAATAAATAAAAGATGATTTTAGTAAAATATGCTCAGAAAAGTCATCTTAATTATGCATTCTGCTAACTTTATTTTACATTAAAGGACAGGTTGTGGTCTACGTTTTTAGTAAATCAAAAGACTGAAAATGTCCTCGGCCCTGTCTAGCGCATTGGATGTTGAATTTGCATACATTTTAAATTTCCCTGTGAGTTTCAACTTAAATTCAAACTGAGCGAGTAGTATTTTTATTTCGTGTCATCTGGGTTACGTTTTGTCAGTTCTACGTAACTTTATTAAATATTAAGCCAAGCATAGCGAAGTTAAATTTATTTTTACGATAACCGTTACTGCTATTGAGCCTTGTCCAATTTATTACACAAGTTCCGGCAGGATAAAATTTATTGGAGAATAATGAAGAGTTATTTAAATACTTGGTTTTTTATCCAAAAATATCTCTGATATTTTTATGTACCTAATGGGTAATACAACAAACTTTGTGATCCACTTCGTTTTCCACGATATCCAACACGATTTTTGCCAACACTTGAATTTTCCCCAAATTCGCGAATAAACACCTAAACAAAAAAGCCTCATGAGCCTCAAATTTGCCGCGACACTTCTCCGTTCTGTCCACTTTCCCCCAACCGTATAGCCTTTTTATTTGTAGAACCAAACAATGAAATGACAAGCATTGAGCAGACTTGATTATGAATACAATTGACGTCAAATTAACTCTCAACACCAATTTGGATACTGTGTCTGGTATTCTAAAGTTTTGAACAGTAACTGTTCAATCGGACTGTTGTAACGAAGTTACTTTAATATCTGAAAGCGATGTTTTACGAGGCCATTTACGGCACTCAGCAGTATTTATTGACTTTTGTTTTATGGCTCTAACGCTGAAACTAAATGTCTGACTACGGTTGTGTCAAAAAAGTTAGCTTTGGTCGTTGCCCTCGCTTGAAAATCGATAGAAAGTTCATAAGGGGGAAGGCCAAACAGTATTGCGTTACTATATGGAATTGTTTTGCGGAATGCCCAGCCTTTTGTTTGTTGTGTTTTAGTTTACTACGATTGTGTTGTGTTCGGTTATTGACTTATCGGCTGTGATAGGCTGCCAATGTAGTTTCGGTAACGATGTATTACCGAATTATATTGATCGTCCTGAATTTCAGTATATTGCCGAAGTCCACTTTCAGATTAATAATATCTATCGAAGGCATTAAGAAGGATCTGAACAGGAGCAGCTAAGCTCGTATTAACTATTATAGTTTCTTTTTCTTTGGCATTTCTTTCCCATACTATATTTGCTATTCGGTACAATTTTACAAGTATATCATGTTCAAGCTTGTTTTTCCTTAGTGTTTCTCGAGAGACTCGCCAAACCATGGATGAGGTTATTGATATAGCGCTTCCTAATGAGCTTGCTACAAAAAACTCTGAACTCGTGGCTAGAAAATGCAAGGACAGAAGATATATTGGCGCACATAGAGGCTTTTGTAATCAAAAGTATTACCATAAATAAGTATGTTTTAGCTACATAGGGGTTCAAGGAAAGGGCCTCCACATGTGCACAGAAGCACGCAAACTGGCGCACATTGGGCAGTTAGCCTCGATACCACCAATGCTGACTAGTTAATCTCTCTACTACAGCATGAGCGATCAGCGTGAACGCTTGTGCCGACAGAATGAGAAGAAGAAGCTAATAGAATAATACTATATAGTAAATCTCAACCTTGCCGTTGTCTAATTCCAAATTATAATAAACCAAGTACTACTACCTATCTGTTACAGCTTGTGGGCCATGTAATTATTCTAATGTCTACTCTCCCTGTTACTAAGAGCTCGTAATTCGTATAACCTTCAGTTAAATTTATCGCTCAGTTTTCCATTTAAATGAGAACTAGAGCGCGTTATAATTTGGTTACGTTGTTTTGGTTAAAATTAGCTTTGTGTGTGCTTATTGTCTAAAATAACCTTACTTATTTTATTGATTGTCCACTGCAAAATATGAATTTAATTCATAGCCTCTATAACTTTGTAACAATCAATTTAAGAAAGATAATATTATCACCACCATCAGCAGCCTCCTTTACATTTTATTCTTCTTAGCGAGTCAATAGCTATCTAGATTGTCCCAACTGTTGAATAAGTAGGATGTTATCAGTATCATATTTAACTAAGAAACTGCTATTCGACCATTCATAATACATTATGTGAAGCTTAAAATGTCGTTAACCTTACATCTATTCTGAGGCCAGCAAAGCCTGTTGTATTGTACCTGTCAGTCATCGTGATGAACGCTTGGCATTCAATTGATCCATATTGCGCCAGCTATGTCCGATGCTTAGCTTGTCGACATTCCGAATGCGCTTGACACTTGCTAATAGCAATATGAATAATCTGGACTATGTTGATTAATTTTAAATATTTAGTTCCTAAGAGTTGGGAAAATCATGAAATATTTGAGCTGTGCAAAAGTTTACCTACTAATGTTGTAAGTACCTACTCATTAGTGGACTAGAGATTTGGGGTTAGCAAACCTACATTCAGTTTTGCAAAATCATCTTTGTCCAATCATGTATTTGGCTCTTACGCCAGAGCAAAATACAGTATCCATTTACGATTCACATTTTTAAACAAAAACCGAACCTCAGTAGCTATTTTATTACCACTCCCGCAAATCGCAATAACTAATGTTTTATCGATGAGTCAAACCATTTACTTATTTAGTCACATTAATTTAGTTAAAACGTCAATGTAGTAGGCTTGCGTATTATCGCACATTACTTTGTTATATTCATACTTAGCCTTAAGTGCTCTTCCCTTAACATCGAAAGATCATATCCAATCAATCTATTTTGTTCCAAATATCACATGTAACACGATATTCGGATAACACGCCAAAAATATTCGGCGTTAACATAGCTCTAGACATAGGCATTATGTACGTGAATATATCTAATACATATTATATATTTCATATCTACAATTATATATTCCACATCTACAGCAATCGATCCTCAAATATTTGGTACCAATTACGGGCTAACCAGAAACTCGAATATTTCGCAGCTCTATCGATCCAATGCACCCAGGACTTGCATTGCTTGCAGTAATTTATAGCGAAGGGGCGTTTCATATAGCACTCCACTCTGACCACCCTTATTTTGCTAACTGTAAAGTCTATAATTGAAAATCAAGGGGGGTTCAAGTAAGGGGTTTGACCCACGTGTTACATCCATTATTGCGTGATCTCCGTTTTTTATGGATGTTTGAGTCGACGGTACAGTCAATTGAATTTGTATTTGTACAGAAACATGGAGAATTTAACCAACAAATCCTTACAATTTTGAACTAAATTCCAGATTGGAGATTCTTGTCTATGTTACGAACAAGATTTATATTGTTGGTTTTATTGAGTATTATTTTTTGCGCCTAACATCAGGCTTATATTCTTAATAGTTGTCTGTCAGCTACATGCTTTGCTTCCTATTTCGCTTCCCGTTTCCTAGTTGGCTACAATAATATCCATATACCTACATATTATTAAAATATCGATGTGCGAATAGAAGATTATTATAACAGAAATTATCAGCGGCTTTTAGATTTTTGTCAGTAAGCGAACAACAATGAAATTGGTATATATTATGATATTTAGGTATTACTCATTTTTCTTGTTATAATTCATAGTCGTTACAAGTCTATAGTTTTTCTTTAAGTTGCTTTGCTTCATTTTCCAGGTTTTTAACACAACTTATATTATGGTATAACAGAAATTATCAGCGGCTTTTAGATTTTTGTCAGTAAGCGAACAACAATGAAATTGGTATTTATTATGATATTTAGGTATTACTCATTTTTCTTGTTAATGATAGTCGTTACAAGTCTATAGTTTCTCTTTAAGTTGCTTTGCTTCATTTTCCAGGTTTTTAACACAACTTATATTATGGAGTCACTGTTGGACGTAAGCTCTTCCATTTCAAAATGGAAGGGAAGCTTTTACCCGAATACAATTTGACTTCAAAATGTAAACTGATGCTTCCATAAATCTATTGCACAGGCTATATCTGTTTCCGAGTTTCAAGAGCGGCTAACGAGGTGTCGCTGTCCGTCATCAGTAATCTCGAATATACGTCCTTTATTGTCATACGAGATTTCAAAAGGTCTCCCATGAATAAAAAAATAATGCCTTTTAAAGATACCTAAGTCTTAAATGTAATCGGTTCAAAGTAATAAATAATCACACAGAAGAAGCCTTTACTCAATAGCGTTTACGTAGTACCTAGTATATAATCTGTGGTAGCATGAGGAAAACAGATTCGCTAATTTATTAGTCATCTTCAGTTAATTCCTTCATTTTCCCATGTGTATCGAATCCGGCTTCAGATCTAGTATATGAGATGCGGCTTAGTCAGTATGTTATCCGAAAGATTCAATATATTTCATATTACTCACTTCATTAAACACATTAAAATGTAATTTGGCTAGTTATACGCCACTCGAATCATATTCGTGTTCGCTACGAGGCTACGACCCCCACAATATTCGATCTCTTCGCTTATCATACAAAAATATTGCCGTGAGCGCCGAGCGGCGCAGTTGAACCAGATGCTTGGATTATTGTTAGTTTTAATTCATCTGCTATTATTGATTTTACCTCGTATGTGCTTGTTTTATGTACTACTATCATTTAATCTTTTAATATAATGAAATTGTCTGATTTATTTTGTTCTGTTACAGGAAATGCTGTTCGACTCCAATCGGTAAGTTTGATTTTATTTATTGCTGTAGAAATACCAAAAGGCTATCAAATATACAGATTCCAAAAAATCTCCCTATAATTAATAACAAAAATACCAACAGGTGTCGTAATTACGTTATTTGATAAATAGAAGAGAATATTTTAATTAAAATGAAGGAACTAGCCTCTAATCTTCTTAATGTTTACCTCGAGGAGGCACCCTAAATTTCCTTTGAAAATTTATACAAACCTAATAAGAATTTAACACAAACAAATCTCGAACTCTTGGAAACTCAACATCAAGTTTAGGCCGCTCCAGATAAATGTTTTTGTTTTATTTTATATCATTGTTTCAGAGTAAGCTTTTGATTTTATAGATAGCCGACTGGGCAACAATTATTACGGTTATCTTCCTACTTAATTTGAAATTCTAATTGTTTCAAAATATTAATTTTGAATGTTATAGCGAATATTAATTTTGAATGTTATATAAACAATAAACTATCGGAGTTGGATCATGTTAAATAAATTTTGGGAAATGTTGCTGTTCTTAGTTTACTTACGTTTACAATACGTCTCATTATCGTAATCATCCGTTTTGATATTTTGTATTCTATTCTTTTTTATGATAATCATATATTCGCTGAACATTAACCGCCTACGGCAGTTTATTTAATGTATGTATGTTAACTTATTCGGTTATTCCATCTCGACAAATAAACATTATATTAATATCTGTTTACCATCAATTTGTTTCACCTTACCTGCGGGCACGCCTTTGTATCGTGAAACCTCTGTTCTGTTATTAGGTTTGTATACAACAATGTCCTTGGAGTCCAGTCCGTCCAGTTCCCAGCCTCATCATTATCAATTAAGTCTTAATAAGATCAATCCATCATTTTTAAGGGTTCTGCCAACGCTTCATTCATTTTATCTTCGTCAGTAGCTCGAATATCTTCATCGAGACTGCTTATAGGTTTTGTGCTTAAAGTACTGTTATTTCCTAGTCTACTGGACCTCAACGATGCTTACCATCCGACTTGGAAGTGGGAATGATAAAAAAGCTTCACTAGTTATGAATGACTAATTGATGAAGGGGGAATAAGTAATCAGCAACCGATGTTTTTGTGTATCTACATACATACAGAGGTTACGAAGACAAATAGTGTTTTAATTGGTTGTTAAGTGAGGCAGTGTAAAGTTTGTTATACATGTTATGAGGGCACTAATGTCAAAGTTAGTCCCCTTTTTACTATTAACATCGAATGCTATTTTGTTGGTTTCAGTTTTATTGAATAACAACCTATTAGGTATAAGTTCTTTGTTATGCTATTTCAAAACCAATATTGCATTCGTTTTCAAATATACGGGAATCTAAAGACTTTCCAACAAACGAAGTGAGTTCAATTCGCAATTCGATTACATTTCCGAATCCTTTCCAAACAAACATTTAGCCAGCTATAGAAAGCAACAAATACACTGTTTACTTAACATCTGCAACCGTGCGTACTGTTACAAATTTTATATATGTGAAATTTATTCAAATAGTAGTCAGTGAGAATACTTATGACCAAACAGTGGCTCGTATGAATGAATCGTTGCTTTTTTGTTACCGTTCGTAGTCCCGTAACGAGCATGTTACCATTTCCGAGATACTATTAAGATCTCCTTTGTGATAACTCGCTTACATAGTCTTTGATACTTTTGCGGTGGTCGCAAAGTTTACTGGCTTCGCACCAAAATGTATTTGGGCGTGTCCTCCGCTTCCATACTTTAGCTTTGTTACTTAACGTCAGATAAACAATTTGTTCCTAAAAAATTCCGGTGTAAAAGGTTACGTTTGAAATTCTTTGAGAATTGGAGATGGAATTTATTTGTTTTTTCCTCCTATTTAAGATGTGGGCGTGCTTCAGTTCGCCTTTAGAAACGTTTTAGTTTTGCGTTAGACGACGCTGTCTTTTGAAAGAATATTGGCACTATAAAAGAGTTGTTACTAATTACGTAAAAACGTACATTGTCTCGTAAAGGTAGCTAGTCAAGTAGTTTCCGAAGAGGTTTAGATTAGATAAGAAAGTAAGTACCTTCTAAAGCTAGTTAGGGCACTTCCATGCAAATAGATTGCAGTAACTCCTGTCATTCATTTCCTTAAACTGACAGATGGACTTCGTTTCTCATTGGAACCTTAAAGTGCTGCGTCTGCATGTTATGTTATGTTATATGTTATGTTTAGCATTAATTAGTCTAAATGTTCTTCTACACTACATATTCGACTCCTACTGAATTATTCACAATACCAAAAAGGCCTGTTGTCGGAATCATGAATATTTATTTGTATGAAGCAGTAGTTAGGTTTGTCAATCAGATTCGACTTCCTAGAAGTGAAGTAGAACAAATAACTTTGGCCCATCACTTGCCAACCGCCATAATGAAGTAAACAAAAGCAACTTATCAACAAGGAAGCAAAACTAAGCTGTTTTCTCATTGCGAAACAGTGAAACACATCATATAGCACATTGTTGCTGATATAACATGGCGTCGCTCAAAACAATGGCTTTTTAGTCACGCCTTGAAAACTTCTCAAAGCGCTATACAGCGTTTGTTGCGGTTAGAGTTTCCACACGTGCGACTTTTAATCGGTGGTGTAAAGTTGCTGGTTTATCTTTATTAGCTACAAAGATTATTAGATCATTAACAATGATGCTATTAACTAGACTGCTATTAAAAATTATCAATTTATTAAACGTCCTTATCGGGTAAGGATATAGTTTTTTTTTATAACTATTGTGGCGTTCATAAACAGAACATTTCTTCGAAGCGTTCGATTTCTGGTAATAATGTGGTTACCGGAAATCGAACGCTTCTAAAACTTATTTAAGGAAATCAAGGCTTACCGTTTTATCTATTTAGGTATTTAGTACATTGCATCATTACAGACTTAAAGGGGTTAAGTTAAACACTGATTAAAATATACCTGTCATTGTCATTTGTATGTCAGTGAATAGAGTTGGCAGTAGACTTGTTTAGTTAAATAACGTTTAGTCGTAGTTTTTTAGTAAGGGAGTTAATTTATTAATCAAAATATGCTTCTGCTACCAAAAATAAATAACTCAGAGGTAATAATCGTTCGTTTGCGTTATCTATAACAGTTTATTCGCACGCCAGTTTTCGATACATTAGACAGAAAGGTCGGAATCGAAAGCCATTACTCAGCATTGACCAAGGACTATACAACTACGTGTTAAGGTAAAAGGAATTTATTTAGTTCGTTTTGCAGGGAACGGACGGCTAAAATGGTTCGTGATTATTTTGACGAGTAAAATATCTCTGGCATCTCCAGAAGTAAATAAACAGGTGTTTAAACGATTTTATATGAACCATAACTATTACTGCTCGTAAATGTCCACGGCTGTACATGGTCCGCCCCTCTTGACCGCTGCAATGAATGTTCCTGAGGGGATCGTGTGTTATAGGAACCCTTAATGCACTCGGCTCTAATTATCTGATTGTTTGACGGAACATAAAGTAGTGTCAAGGTGTCTACATAAATAAAGTGAGCTATATTTGTGTATATTCTTTGCTGAACAGAAACATATTAAATTGACGATTGCAGACAACGCGAGCCTTCACAATTTAGACACTCGCAAAGGGATATGCCCATTCGTTAAGGAGGTTTTGGCCAAGTGGCGTCCATAAATACAGCAAATCATAGGCATTAGGGTTGAAATCATAGGTACAAAATCAACCACAATTTTTTACATAAAACTAGGACAGAATTTTAAAATTGTATGAAAAAAATTCAAGATTCATATAAAACAAACATGGAGTTGACTGGCAAGCTAGTGTCGTCGTGGTAAGCGGGTACGGAATCCAATGTAAAGCCAAGGTTGTCATCGCCATAATTAATCTAATCAAAGTCATCGGATAGAAAATAGCAAAACCGTGTAGGAAAAATCACAATTCACAAAGCACAACAAACAATCCGCAACAAACAAAATGTTAACTGTCAACACAGACTGTCAATTTCAATTATCATTGACGTAGTGATGGCGATTCGGCATCGATTTAACAAAAACCGATGTTATAGAGCTATGAATCGATATTTTTAATTAACTTGAACCAGCACTGCATAGATTTCGGAAGACAATCAATAGACATTTATTTTGCCTATTCTATAGAAATTAAACATTTTAATATAGGAAGCGAAACAAAAGAAAAAAGTTTTTCAGAAGATCATTCAGTTCTCGATTTATTTGATTTCGATTTTTTGTGACATTTGCCATCACTACTTTTATAAGATTGACATAACGTGCGGAAATGAAGATTGCATCACATGCATAATTGATTGAATGTCTTTTTAATATATGTTTTGAATTCCCGAGTGTTACAAACAAATAAATAATAACAATATTTTAGTTACTAAATAAGATATTTTTTTGTATTTTTCACATTGGTGTAACGAACCTGCCTACCTACTGGCCAAGAGTGGGCATTTGCCTTTAAAATCATCATTATAGAAAATGATTATGAGATTTCCAAAGATGTTGCTAGAAAGGCGCCACACCACTCCTACGCTGAAAATAAAATTATGGGAATTAAAGATATATTGCGGTAGCCGTAAAAAGCGATGATCTGATTTTGTTAGCGGACTCCAACGAACCATCGAAACATAAAACTGAAGAACGGACTGTGTTGATGATTCTTAACATTTTAATAGTTTGCGCAGTGTTCGATATAAAACGACGATAAATTCTATAAATATCGCCTCTGTTAGCTCCATCGGCCACCCTCCGCGTGGTTGGTGACTCATAGATAGGGGTAGATCCAGATATATTAATAAAGGAGCCGTGTCTGATATTTAATATTACAGAGACGGCCTTTTTATGTCCTAAGGTTGTCTGTGGACTGTGTAATCGATTTCTACGACCGAGATTGTTCAGTCGGTTGGCGACTTCAAAATCTTATAGAACCCGATTTGCATTGCATTCCACATTTGGCTTCCCAGATATTATCTTCTCGCAGTTGACTGAAATAAAAAACAAAATATCGATTATTTTCAACTCTGCATGTTCGTGTTCTTATAAGTACCTACTATTGACTTCTTTTAAAGAAATTAATAGATGTGCTGAATTAAAGACCCAATTACATAAACAAGGTCTTTAGAAAATCCAATATATCCGCCTAAAAGTCTAACTTACGTGACATGTCATCATAAACCGCCGACCCCCATTTCCTGAATAGCTACTGCACCTGTATTATTGCCAATATCGAGGGCTACGTCATCATTTCGATTATTCAAATGCTTTTTATACGAGGGGACGTAAGGGTAGGTCCGGGCGCTTGACAAATTGCCCTAAAGGCAGACAGGGGGCTGGATGTGTGCGTGTTAGATATGTTGGGGTCTCTATGGCCTTAGGGAGTGGATATTTCGGTACATTTATTGGTTTTAATAGTACTGCTGCTGTGAGTGACGTATTTTTATGTGGATTTGTGACTAGATTTACAATGGACGTGTCAGAAATTTATGTACACACTGCAGTGCTTTATTTTCAAATAATTCAATAAGTAGTCATGGATATTTGAACCACAGATAAGAATTAAAGTTTTGGTAGTGTTAAATTAACATCAACACACGAAATAGTAACCTTTCGAGTTCCAAAGCAAAATTAGGACATAAAGTGCCCAAGTTACATTAAATGAAGGAAACTAACTTTTATTTACTACTCATTCCGTTGTTTTTTCTCGCCAATAACTTCTTTTCAACCTCCCTTAGGTGAATTTTGTTTACGAGGTTTGTTCATACTAGCTAAACAAAAGCCTTTAGTTCTTCACTCTAGACCGTCGCGACGGCTTCAACCTTCCCTGTGTTGCGTTCCCATTTTTCATGGCCCCACTCACTCCCCGTGCCTGTTAGTCGTAGGCCCTGTACTATGAAAACTTACAACCGACGATATCGGATCTTTCTAGTTAATATACAAAGTTCATTTTGCTTCAACGCCCAAAGTAATCACGGACATTGAAGCCGAAACAAAGAAGGTTGATCTTTAATGTAATGATGTTTAGGGTTTTGTCTCGCTCTTGCGAACAGCACAGTAGAACGTAATGGAAAATTGTTTTAGGTGCGCTACGGCCCCACGTTGGGCGCCAGCTATGAGGTGTCGAGGGACAATTTTATGACGACTGAATGTTTGTTAACACTTCCTTGGCTACAATTTGGTTTGGTTTATAGCGGAAATTATTGGAAACAGTTGTTTCATTTAACTTACATAACTGTTTTGCCTTTAGAACAGTAGTAAATTTAGCAGATTTTTACCGTTAGAATTTCTATTTAGCTTACAAAGAGTAGTAATGTAGACACTATAATTAAATATACAAAAAACTTACGTAAAATTTAATCAATATTCAAGACGATCCCACTGGGGTGTTTTGCGTCGGGTTTTATTGAATTCGGTTCAGCTAACTTAAGTGTTACGAAACTAGAGAGGCTGTTTAGATACAAGTTTACTCTTAGACTCTATCCACTTACTACTCTTGTAGTTTTTACTTGACTAGCTAGCTAAGTAATTGTTGCTTGAACTAGATTTTATCTAAAACTAAATTATTATGTTCGTATTTTTGGACAAGATATTGGAACAATATAAAAAAAATGTAACACACAAGATTATTTCTGTGGGTTGCGTTTTTCTAAATCGTTCCGATATTATAAAGGAAACGAAGTCCATAACCATTGAATTATGTATAAAGTAAAGTTCGAACATTATTTTGAGTGAATCTATAAACTCTTCATATGGATGTTTCAATTTATACCTAAAAGTCCAACAAACAGCAGTAGAAGCAATTGTTGAAACTTAATAAGATTGAAGAACCAACAATACTGACTGAAATATTGTTACTTTTTCTTCTCTCCTATAAAGTAGCTCCGATAAAAAGCCTTTTATTGCCTTTGCAATAAATATCCTCAACATCGATTCGGAGAGCAATAAATTGAAGGTTACTCGTCAGAAAAACTTGTTTCCTTGAAAAAGAAAATCCAGTCAAGAGTGCTAGAGTAATCATAATGCTTTAAATAAATGGCTATGCTTTATTTTTTCTAAATAATTTGTTTGTTGTAGTTCTAAGAATTCAACAAATTTTGTTACATGAATCACTGCGTGGATTTTAATAAGGCCTTTAATACCTGTAAGCTCTTTTCTCAAAGAATGATTTTGCGTCTAATGTCCCATGAGTCCATGGGCCAGTTGCGAGAATAGTAGAATACACCATTTTGCTATTTTATTTAGAATCAAACGTAATAAACGTAAAAACAGTAAGAAATCTACACTTAGCAGTACGAGCTCCTTGTATGCAAGTATTCACGTTGACAGTTCCATCTTGCGCAGAATTGTAAGTAGGTGATATATTTTATATTCCCTTTTCCACTTTAGAACAGAATGTGAACAAATATGCGAACAAGCAAAACTTACTTTTTCTCAAATGGCTTTAATTTTCCCTATGATTTTATAACAAAAGCCGCTTCATTGGTTTAATGGTACAATTTTATTAACAGCGATTTGCTTAACCTTGAGAAATGTTGCTTTTTTACTTTACTCACTACTGAATTCTTAGGCATAGCCAGAGGCTACGCGAGATATGATAAAATATGTAAAAATTATATTGAAAGTTGGCAAAATCTAAAGTCTTCTCATAATTTTCGTTTACATGAACGCCTTTGTTCTTGCGGCTGGTTTAATGATGATGAAACTATCAAATCATCAAATACGCCCCGATACTGGCATCACCGTGGGTGTATGTACTACTTAAACCTGAAATCACCGATGTTTCAGTTATGTAAGTTACATAAGTTTCTCTTGATATTACTATAAAGCCGTGACATGGTTACGAATAAGCCATTCGGCTGTCAAACAAGATACACTTCAACGCTTTGATTGTACGAAGTTAAATCGAGTGTAACATTGTTTGTGAATAACTCAGGCGCACTCGCGGGAATTTGGTCGTGCGGTGAAAGAATTCGATAGATACATAAAGTTGTTTTTTGATATTTATTTTATAGGTTTCACCATTTTAAGCAACTAATTTCGATGATTTTGTTTTTTAAAGCCAAATTAATTTATTAAATTATTTTTTAATAAATTATAAAACTTTTGCTGCTGATGATATCACAGGGTAAACTGAAGATTAAGATGTCTATTAAATCTAAAGTACAGTAATAATACGCATAAAGGCAAATGCCCACTCTTGGCCAGTAGGTAGGCAGGTTCGTTACACCAATGTGAAAAATACAAAAATATAACTTATTTAGTAACTAAAATATTGTTATTATTTATTTGTTTGTAACACTCGGGAATTAAAAACATAAATTAAAAAGACATTCAATCAATTATGCATGTGATCGCATGTGATGCAATCTTCATTTCCGCACGTTATGTCAATCTTATAAAAGTAGTGATGGCAAATGTCACAAAAAATCGAAATCACATAAATCGAGAACTGAATGATCTTCTGAAAAACTTTTTTCTTTTGTTTCGCTTCCTATATTAAAACGTTTAATTTCTATAGAATAGGTAAAATAAATGTCTATTGATTGTCTTCCGAAATCTATGCAGTGCTGGTTCAAGTTTATTAAAAATATCGATTCATAGCTCTATAACATCGGTTTTTGATAAATCGATGCCGAATCGCCATCACTACGTCAATGATAATTGAAATTGACAGTCTGTGTTGACAGTTAACATTTTGTTTATTGCGGTTGTTTGTTGTGCTTTGTGAATTGTGATTTTTCCTACACGGTTTTGCTATTTTCTATCCGATGACTTTGATTAGTATTATGGCTATGACAAACTTTGCTTTACATTGGATTCCGTACCCGTTTACCACGACGACACTGGCTTGCCAGTCAACTCCATGTTTGTTTTATATGAACCTTGAATTTTTTTCATACAATTTTAAAATTCTGTCCAAGTTCTATGTAAAAAATTATGGTTGATTTTGTATCTATGATGTCAACCCTAATGCCTATGATTTGTTGTATTTATGGACGCCACTTGGCCAAAACCTCCTTAACGAATGGGCATATCCCTTTGGTGTTTATTGTTTGATAGCAATAAACGTCAAATTTTGGGTCTGATGGCAACATACCTACATCTTCGACGGCGCGGGAAAGATCGAAATCTTTAGACTACTCCGTGACATCAGTATCTACCTAGCAGCAACAGTCTATTAGGGCAGCACTCGGCAGTCGGCACTAAGCCCGTCCGCCGTCGACTTTTCGGACTGCGGCGTCATAATGAGCTAATGCATTTTCTTTTTTCCGAAATAATACTGAGAGGCTGAAAGCAAATTAAACTTCATTTTAATTCATTTTTTGTCCATCTATATGTTAAAATTTTACAGGCGACAAATTAAAAAAATTAAGGGATTTGGGCTACCCTCCTCTCAATGATTTTGGTTTTCGTTAGTATAATTTAAAAATAAAGTTGGTACGGCAACACATAATTATTTAATTTTGTGACCCGCATCGAGATCTCCATAATAACAAGACTTCGACATAAAGTGGAAAATTATAGCGGTTGCTGCTATTAATATTAAACTCAATATCAGTCAATACCAATACAATAAAGATAACATTTCAAGATGATGATAAATGTTGATGTTCTTAAGATAAATCCAAATAATCTATTACGCGGATATTCTGAATTTCCATTTGTATATTACGCTTATGATGTTTTATAAGATAAATGGATGAAATTAAATCATTTTTTTTATAAGTGTATTAGATGTTTATACTAGTAAGAGTAGAAAAGAAAATGGTTGTATGAAGTTGAGAAATCTGAATTAAACTCGGAGTATGGGCAGACATTGGCAAAATCCGAGATGACTCTAAAGAAGTCTTAACTGTAGCCAACCCCATAAAATGGTAAGTACAACAGTACCTAAACCTTAACTTAAGTCGATTTTCACTACAAGATAAACAGCTCATTCATTATAATGTTTTCCTTGACTCACAAATTCAAGAGATTCAAAACACTTAATTCCAAAGAGAATTTTGGAATATCCGCGATCCAATTTTAGGAACGAAAATTGTATAAATTTTTCCATATTATGTACGGTACCTATTAATTAACACGCCCGCAATAAAATGTAACACGGTGTTTAACCGCAAATAAGTGATATTACTGTGTTTATTGGTTATTTCCTGCTCCACTCGGGATGTAGGTGAGCTGAATTATTAAATTCATGCTGTATTTTTCCAACCACAAAGCAGAGCTATATTTTGTAGGTAGACTAGACTGCTTCGCCTACTTGGTTGCTATTATTATCATTAACGTCATAGCATTCAGGTGCTGTTCACTTGATATCCATAATAAGATATTATCGTTGGCTTAAGATGTAGCCGTCATAATATCTAAACGATATCATCAAATATTAGTATGACCAAGATACCAAAGCTCACTAGTAAATATCTAAAAAAGGTAATAAAAGGTCTCTTTTTTCCGTTGCCATTTTTCATCAACAAGCAATACACAAACACTTTTTAAACAAAAGACCGTCACTAGAGTCGGATTAAAGTACATTTTAACGTCGTGAAGTCTTGTTTAATTTTTTTATCGTTATGTAAAATGGGAAGATGTAGCTCCGCAACTGAACAATTATTCAATGTCACATCTGGTCGTTAAATCTAAGCCATGCCAATGTAATAAATTTCTTTCTTATTTCATTTCAGTGTAATCCAGTCCATTTTATGTCTTTTATCAGACTTTCTACCATCTGCTATGTTGTCTCTAGTCCTAGAATAAGGAACCCCATCCTTTCCCTCGGGTGTCGTAAAAGGTGATTTAGGGATTTTATCAAGCTGATTGCTAGCAGAATCCAACTGTACAACGATAACATCAACGCTTAGGAAATCAGCTACATTTTCAAGAATGATAGAACTATTTTCTCCTTCTTTACTTGTTTCCTTCAAGCAAAATAGATTACCGAAAGACAGAATATAAAAACATTAATATCATATCATTATGTAACATAAACGTCTAGAATTTCGGCTTTATGTGTTCAATTCACTATTATTATGTCTAATACATTCGTAATAGCTGCTATGTATTCATACAGCGTTTATTTAGTCTGAACATTCTCATAATGTAGTTAGACATTGCGACTACCATTTCTCTTATGATAATTTGATTCACTTATGTCATTCGCAAAACACGAAAGTGGAAAGTAGTATGTAATTGCTTATTTGAAACATTCGTAGAGGCTCGTAAAGTGAACCTGGGTTTGAAAAAGAGCATATTAAAAACGTAGTTTCCAAGGCGAAGCGGGTACAAAGTTGAAAGTACGGTCAGCAAAAATGTGGTTTGTCCATTGAATATTTAAAACATAAACATTCTTTGCACTTTTATTTCTTTCGCAGCGATCGGTGGAGTGTGAAAATCTATTTTCTCTCGTTTTTGCTGACGTTTTTATCAGTCATGATCGGTTCTGACAGTTTTATCAAAATGTCAATCATGCTTATAGAAAGTATTGTTGAATCATTGACTTTAAAGAATACAGTGTGAAGTGCCGTTTTATTAGGTGGTTTTTATTATACTGAGGAACCTTATTGGTAACAATATTATTATAATTACAACCTATACACAATAAAAATATTTGAATATGGAATTTATGATCAAGCGAAAATGTATCAAGAGCGATTGAAATCGGTGGTGTGAACCATTAAGTTCCAGTTTTGATCTGACTTGAAACTTATATTGGTAAAGTGTGTCTTGTAGTTAGTACTTAGTTGTTTCAAGCTTCCGATACTGTGACTTCTCGCTAAAGCCATTGCTTAAGTTTGTAGTTAAATTCGTAGATCTTCCTAGAAAATGGTACAAGTATTTCATATTATAGAAGCAATACAATTTGGCATGGTTTATATCATATCCATAAACATAGGGTAGTTCTGATCCATTTAGAATGTAGATCAAGAATTTTCCAAAGGATAAATAAAACAAAATTCACGAAGCCACAAGCATAAGTCAATCTTCCATTCCCATATTACAAAATGTTACTAAAGTCGAATGTCAAAGCATTACATTGGCCAATAAAGAAGAATATATATACCTAACTTAGGTGATAAAATATGGCCCATAAAAACGCCTAATGTTATTTCTGTTCACACCGCTTTTTCTGCTGACTGCCGCTCGATGACCCATATAAGCCGGAGACAGAGCTGCCTCATATTGATTTTCCTTGTCCACGTGTAATATGTTGTTAATGAACACAATTAGAACTAGCCTCCTGAGCAACATATCGATATTCAGTTAGCCTGGAAGCTAACTCCAACATTTCACCTAAGTACTTATGAACAGTCGCGAATTTGGATGTTCTGGCAAACAGGCCTGTGGCTTATCGTCTACGGCTGTTTTTGGCGTTCTATGGATGACGATAGCTCAAGTTTTCGGTCTAGAATGATGTCTTCAGGGATCACACCACTCCCCCCAAGGTTTAGGCAGAAGTGGATTGTCCTTGTACCTAACTGATTTCTGTTATATAAAAAAAAAGTAGGAAGTTTTGGTCATTTTGGTTAAATTAATCGTTTTCCTTGTTTTTGGTACGAAGGTCATCATATGATATTATGAATGCATACACGATCCTGGGATGGGCATTTATCTCAAATAATTGTGTCGGGTACTTATAAATGATCTATTAGTGATGATCAAGATATGGATAGGTACTTTTATTAAAGCTACATAAGGATTGTCTGGAAGCCAACCCAAAATATCTGGAGGTTATTGAAAAAGTATCTAAGATAAAATATGACATATGTTATTGAGCAGTCTATACTTATTTGAAAGATTTTTTTTTGTTACTTTTATGTTATTTCACTACCTTTCTTTGCATAGTTTTTTTTGTGGTCAAAGGCATAGTACCTATAGCTGTAGCAAATCTTATCGTAAGTTTCACAGATCTAAGCCATGCAGATAAAGCTTAAAGGAATTGATCACACTAAGTACGGCAACTTATGTAACCATATAGTTAACTATTAAAGATGAAAGACCAGTATTTCTAAAAGCAATTAAATGTTCTTGCAATTTGCAAGTGATGTGACCTCTTTACTTCCAAATCTGGCCTTTACCTGTTGATATGGCTTTCAGCGAACTGAAAGGAGCTTGAATGATAAACTGAAAAGCTGTATGCTTAAGTGACTATTCATATCTCTTTCATAAGATGTGTGGAAAACGTTCTTAGGGTCTAATGAATCCAGGTTTAAAAGAACCTTGTATTTTTGTTCCTATTCGTCATGGATAAGTTTCAGCTAAAAGCCAAAGCGCGACTTCACGTGGTTATAGCTCTAAACCTAGTTGTAACATGTTCTAAAATAAATATCCAACCTGTTACGTTGTTTTGTTGACAGAGCCCCGCTTCGCGAGAACACGCGAGGCTCCTCATATCCTGTTGTCACGTCGACCTGACATAGTTAATCCTTCTCACCATTCTGTGACAGGCATAACATTATGAACGATAGGTATGTTACCATTGAAATCAGCGTTTCGATACTTGATATGTGCAAATGAGTCCTTGGATATCTACTTACTGCTGCATACGGCCTATATCTTAGCGATCGATTGAGGCCGTGGTAGTCGGAGATAGATAATGCCCTACTTTTAAAAAAAACTGACATGGAATGATTATCATAGTAGGTTTTTGAATTAAAGTTAGCTGATTTTGTCTATCCTTCTCTTATCTTCTGTCGGTTTTTACGAAATCCTCTCGTAGTCTCTTCAGTTTACAACTTATTCTTCATTATCAGCCTTTGTTCACCGAATTTTCGGTGTGGCTTACACTTTTGCACGCCATTCTTTTCTGTGTTCAATCTTCCTCAGTTTACACCAGCTGATGAGTATCGCAATTAAGCAGTTTCTTTCCCTCCACTGAGCTTCTTTATGAATGTCTGTTGCTTTTTAGTATTAAAGCCTTGTCATTTATTTTCTCGTCCTGAAGCTCCAAGTTTGTGTGATGTATCCTCACGATCGTTTTATGGGAACTTAAACGCAAAGCTATAAACATCAAACATTATGCCGCCATCGATCAAACTAGTGGTTTCTATATAAGGTGTTAAGTATGACGGTGTTCAATAACACCTTATATATAAATATCGTGTTGAGCTTGAACAATGGCGCATAAACGCCATAGAAGCTTTACTAGTACTAAAAAGGACCAAAAAATTACTTAGAATAGAAGTAACAGAATTTATGATTCAACATAACTATAATGTAACTGTGGGGTTACATTATGCTTTTTTCGTAGTGAAACTACCTTTATCTTTAATGCTACCTACTAAGGTTCACACAAATTACTACAGTTTTCGTGGAAATTACTCTAAAATTCAAGTTTAACTTTGCGAGGTAAAGATATGATACGAAAATTCAAGAAAACTGTTTTAAAGGCATTGCAATGCACTTTTGTTTTACCTTGCACAAGATGGACTGCTTGCTTTTTGACGTCGAAAATTCAGAATACTTCGTCTCAACAATTTTATGGAACTCTCCTACATTTAATTTTACTCTATCTTTTACATCTTTGTTAGTTTCTCGGGATTTTACATTTTCTTAATTTATTTCAGATTGCGATATCTGGTATAGCCACACTCCAAGAATTCCTTATGGTGTGGGTGCCAATACACTCACAATTTACATCTAAGCCAAACATGCACACATGTGTATGTTCCGATGCGGAAATCGAAAGGACACCCAACTTCAAGACATTATACACTACCAATCAAGCCACTCAACCTAAGGAAACCCTTTGCTAACACAAAATATACATTAAAGACATACGGTAGCAGTAAAACAAAGCAGTAATAACTCAATCACAACCTGGGACGCAAATTAGCCCGTCGGAACCATAGTGCGTGTACCGGCGCGCGCGCAGCCCGTGAAGCAATTGAAAGATTGCCCCCGGGGTCGCACATCGCAGAAAAGAGGTGCAGTAGTATAGTAGTATCATTATGTACCATCCGCGACGAAAAGCTTACTTTTTGGAAGGATTTTGCAAAGCCTGAGATGAATATTTCTGTACTTAAATATAATGTACATATTATACTGAGCATTGGTGGCCAAAGACACTATAGTAACCTTTGGTCGAAGACCGAAATTATGAAGTTCTGTGACTGATAGAGATCCGCGTGAGGTTTTGATTATTATCACATAAGGAAGTTTAACTCATTGAGTGACGAAACACAGATATTAGAACTGTCGCGGTTGCAGGCGACCGGTTGTGAGGTCTTTGCAGCTTCTTTACGCACCAGCTTGAGTAATAAAAAGGCGGGGAGAGCGAGACTCTAAATACACATCTTATTTGTCGTCATGTAGTATTTTCAGGGGCAGATGTGACTCGCTTCACGATATCTCGCCAGGTTTCTGTTGATCCTCCACCTTGCCTTGCACGACAGGAAGCTGTATCGCATCGTATAGCCGTCAAGAGACGTGCCCAATGAATTTCAATATGCGAGTCTAAACTATGGCAGATGGGTCTTGATGCCGAGTTCTTGGAGTATGAAGATATTGGTACGGAACTCGTTCCAGGATATCTGAAGCATTCTTCTCCAGCATCATATTTCTAGATGCACATAAAAGACATTGATAAAGTTCAATTCAACGACGGCAATAGTTTGGTCTTGATCTAGCTGTCGATATTTCTGGAAGTGGATCTTCTGCCTTTATCTATTTAGGTGTTCTAATGGCAAGTTTACAAGTTAAAGCGGTGACATGATATTGTTTAAAGTGCTCTAAATGGTGTGGGAGTTAAGGATTGAGGGTATTCTGTTGGTACAATCAGCTGTGATAGCCTAGCGGTTGATCGCTCGTCTTCCATGCAGGTCTGAGTTCGAGCTTCTGACTTTTGGAATTCATGTGGGATCAGAATTTGATTATCACTTGGGATAACGGTGAAGGAAAACATCGTTAGTAAACCTGTGCATCTGAGAGCCTCATAAAGTTCTCAATGGTGTGTGTAGTCCGCCAACCTGCATTAGGTCAGCGTGGTGGACTAAGGTCTAACCCTTCTCATTCTGAGAAGAGGCCCGTGCCCGGCAGTGGCATAATAGTGGGCTGAATTTATTTATTTATTAAAGAAAAGTAGATCGTTTACCTACTGTTTATAATTATGTAAGATTGTGCTGATTCATTAATAAAGATTTATGTGCTTTTATGTCATTTCAGTAAAACGTTGCTTTCTATTATAATAGAAGTTTACATAGACGCAAAACTTTAAGCGCTCCTCATATATGATTTTATCCGGAAATGTAGCAGCAGGTTACTAGGAGTCAAACTTTTCATTGTTTTAGAGCTTCCACGAACAACTTACCTTACTGAAAGTTTTAAAAGGTCTTCATCTCCTAAATATTTGAAGAAATTCAGTTTATCAGAGATGAAGTTTAATAATGCTACCCAATTAAATAAAGTGTAATCTAAGCTACATTCCCCAGGTATAAATAGATTAGCTTCCTATAAATTCTCGTAAGCTCTCGCGCCTCACCGTTCGTTTTCCTGGATGATATAATGCATCTGCGACCGACAGGGATTCTCCTTCGAATATAATACACGAATTGTCGTATAAATCTATAAATCCTTATGGTATAATCCTCCCATTTTAGATTCAAATCTTTATTACACATACTTCAAGCCCAGTTAAGATGACGCTATAATATAATTATAGCATATGTACCTACTTCAACAACCACATGATTCTAGAGCCCTTAGAGTTAGAATACTGCGAAAAAAATCGTAATTTTTATAAAGACCACCTAGACTCATTAATTATATTTATCTATTATAGCATACTGTGAACTGGGTTTGACGCTAGGTTTTAAGTGTTTCTTTTATATATCTACGTTTATTTTTTTTGTGTAATACTTATTGTCATTTCGTAGAAGACACAGCGTATGCATAGGTAATGCGTCTAGTAATTAATTGATGTCTTTTGTACTATAACTATTGTGCCTGTAACATTTCGAAGTTCGGTGAATAAATTCATTTTGTAAGCAAATGTTTTTATCTAGTAGGTATTTCTATAGACGTTTTTATAACATTTTCGGTGATCCAGCTGTATTCCCATCAAATCCAGTTACAAAAACAATGCTGTCGAATTTATAAAAATACAGTAAGTTAATAATTTAATATTTACCGCACTCAGATAAAAGTGAGGGAAATAGGCCGTCACTCAAAAATTTTACCGAGACCCTGGCAATAAATTATAACTTATTCGGCCGAATTTCCCGATATTCAAAGCTGTTTTGTTCAACCAATCTGCAATGAAATCGCTCGATTGACCGTATTTTTTTTTATAGAAAAGTACATGTATTTTTACGTATTTTTATTTTCCTTTTGATCTTGGGTATCCAATAGCTACATTGATCAAGGATACTTTACAATAGAACGCTAAGTCAGCAACCCAAAGAGGATTTTGAAACTATAACCTTAAGTACCGTGAAAAGCCTCCGACTCCAACTAGAAAAAGAGTTGTAACTTTTGAATGGTTGAACAGATTTTCATGAATCATAGCTGAGATGATACCCGAATAAACAAGCTTTCAATTAAAACTGCATTGAAATCGGTCCATCCGTTTTGAGTTACGATGCCATAGACAGATACACACTGCAAACTTATAACACCCCTCTTTTTTTCGGGAGTTAAAAGGACGCAACTCTTCCCTGTCTTGTGGCTCTTTGTATTGCTCAGCGGCTAGAGTCTCAGGTGTTTATGGACCCCATCACCCCTCCTCTCACAGAAGACAAGGAAGTGGGTATAGTTCACAAGTCACAAAGGAGACAGAAGAGTAAAAGAATGTTGTTACAGTACGACACAACTAAGATGTCGCATCGGCAAACCTCGTAAAACCGATCACTTCCGAATTGAGTTCGGCTTCAAGACCACGAATGTTTATTAGTAGGTACTGCAGTATAATATTATCTTAACGCTGACGCAATAAGTTACAAAATTATCTAAGCGAGCGACTGCCATTGGTTGTTCGATTACATATATTGATGTAACTTCTTAGTTGTCGTACGTCTTCCTTATTTAATATAATATTATAATTTTTAAAAAAAAAACTATAGAACACGCATTATTCATCCAAACTGAACGTGAATGCAAAATTTCAGCTCAATCGGAAACCGGGAAGTGGGTCAAAAACTTCCAAGATTTTCTTACATAGTTAGTTAGTTAGATACAGGTGAAGCTAATAAAAGCGTGTTAAAAACGTGACACTTCTGTACTAAAATAGGTATTAAAACTCTTTGCCGTCTCGTTTCATTGAAAAGATTGAAAAGATAAAGTCAATGACAGAACTTATCAACCGTTTCAGAATGTCAAGTTTTTATGAGTAAACGAGACCTTTTCCTCCATTGGATGTCACAATTTTCGGTCAACGCAGGTTATCGCATTCCCCACAGAAAAGGTTTCTCCGAAATCAATTTTCGCCAGATAACAAAAATCTTGTCGCCTTTTACGAGACCCACGAGATGAGAAGGAAGGAACCACACGCCAATTATGTCTAAGGCAGTGGTTCCCAACATTCTGTGGTCCGCGAAACAAAGTAATACAATTAAAATAAAAAAACTTATATTCAAATAAGTAAGTTTATTGTTTAACATTATAAAAGTTATGACTAGTTTATTTTCAAATTGTCAGAATTTTTATTTTGTACACTAGAGTCCCTGCGCCCGACGATAAGAGTCCTAGTGGTCCCTGATCAAAAAAGGTTGGGAACCACTGGTCTAAGGGAATGGGTAGCGGCTTCCTTCCCATAAGCACAGTTTAATATATATACTGTGCCATAAGCCAATTACCAATCCGTTTGCTACTCAGTGGACCCTTGAGGAATCCCCATGTCCAACAGTGGACGTTTATAGGCTGATAACGAAGAATTAATGAAATAAAAATCTATCTCATTCAATTTCCCTAATACTTTGACCTGTTGCCCTATATTCCAGTTAACCTCAAAAAAATCCCACCATATTGTCTATTGCGTTATCATACATAAGTAGAGTAGCTTATCTACAATGTCCAACGGTGACGTAATGTGCTGCGTCTGTCGTAGGCGGGGTTCGGTTCTCGACCTCGTTGTTTTGACAGACAGCTGTAAAAAAATACTCATGGAACCGTTAGGCGTAATGGGGCAACTAGAAGAGTTATTGCTTTTGAATGAATGAAACGAAGAGTGAATGATTGTGGAGGTGTAAAAGATTTTTAGTAGTGTGTAACGATTTAGGTTACTGAGTAGGTGGAACTTAAATCGTTTTGTCCTACTCTAATGTTCTATTACAGAAGGAGACGCTCAGCCAAAGAATAATACAAGGTCTTAACTTTCTATTCCCGATGCCTTTAATGGGTTGTTGGACTCATCATTATGAACAACTTTTAATATGGGACCAACACTGAAATCGCGATTAAATAAACAGCTGTTCCATACAAATAATAATTCAATATTATTCGACTAAATGTATGGAACGGCAGAATTTTTTTTAAGCGATTTCACGGTTTCTTTTGTAGTAAAAGTTGTTCATATTGATGAGTAGAATAACCTCTTAAAGGGATTGGGTTGAGCTAGAAAAGTAGGACCTTATATAGGCACTTAAATAGTGGCTCAGCGGAGATCTCTAGTTTCATACAAATACGTCAGTCAATCGAAACTCAAATTGAGATAACCGCTGACTGTCGCGTCATTAACATGGACCTCCTAAGTACTATATTTCAACTTGTCTTACCTTATTTCACAAACTTCGATTTTATTGACACTGGTATTTTTAAAAGATCATAAGGAAACCGATGTTCAACATGTTCATGATGTTCTTGTGATGTGACTTTTACGGGCTTTATCACGCTACATTGAAAAAATGTAACGATTAGAAATGAACGAGTTATTGCTATTACAACAAGTACAACCGAGTACTTGGTTCGGATGGAGCCTGCAAAGTTAACGGCTGGGTATAAACAAGTTGTTGCTATTTACAACCGAATTACTTGGTTCGGATGGAGTCTACAGAGTCGTTTTTTCCGTGTACATTCTAAACACTAACAGCAACTACCAATCAGTTCCCCTTCAATACTTCTCATTCCCACAGCAACAGTAACGTCAACAAAGTCTTCGTTCAACAACACGTTACGTACGGAAACGCACCGTTACTTGATTATTGTATCCGGCAAACATTACCGACCACTTAAATTAAACAGGAATTAAGTAAGACATTTAACTTGCATATGTCTGGCATTTCATGGTCTGACTGAACTTTAAGTAAAAATTGATTTTAAATGGCATTCAGTTTTGCCAAGTCTTTGGGGTTTTGTAATTGTTACAAAAGTAAGAACTTTCATTTTTTCATCAACAGTTGTCTCTGTAATGTCAGTGGCTATTGTCAAACACGTGACATAATACAAAAATGTTTATGAAACTTCTTTCTCGGAAGAGCTCTTGACTCGAAACAATTCTTAGAAATCCTCGTACGGCAGCCTTTGTATGTAAACAGACTTGTAAGATTTTTTACGTCAGTCCATCAGTCCTGTCATCAGCTGTCTATACCGCGCGCGCCGACACGCCTCGACGTGCGCGTGCGCACCGTTCCGTAGGATATGACGTAGCTACCGCAATAGCGGTACGGTACCGTGGTAAGGCACTGATCAAGTGCTCATTATGTGCTTGATGCTTGGCGCTGCGAGCGGACATGTATGATGCACATTTTTTTAAATGTTGCAGAAGCTTACTAAAATCGCTGGCCGATGGATAGCGCCGTTAAGTTTACACGCTACTAAAAGCTCATTATGTCAGGAATGAATGAGACGAGGAATAAATTGTTAGAACAAAGTGGTTTAAAGTTTTAAACAGAACTGAAATAAATTAGTATTATTAGGTATAGTACATAACAGACCGTAACTTTACAGGAACCAAACAATAATCGTGAAAAAAAAAATCTGCTGATCCATCCATAGTCGTGTAATATTGAAATATTTGTATAGAACAGCAATTTTAGTGTTGGTCCCATGGTAAAAGTTATTCATAATGTTGAGTACAATTAGGTACTCCCTTAAAAGGAGCGGGACTAGAAAGGTAGGACCTCGTATACTCTTAATGTCATCGTGTATTATAAAAGTGAAAATGCTTCGAAATCCGTACTTCAAAAAACAAGTTCTATGCTTCCTACATAATATCCTTTCCTATTCAGATATTAAGTACCTCTTCGCCTACATGCGAAATTAGTAACACAGTCTGGTCTAAAATGTTTTGAGGTCAAGATTTGACACCCACTAACAACTGAACACTTAAATGACCATTGGCTATTTCTGTTGAACTTTATGTAATTACGAGCTTTAAAAGGTTCTATCCATTGACGTTTCATCTCAAAATTTTGCTGTATAATATTGGGACACATAGAAATTGGGGTGAATGGAAAGAGGTCAATTTAGCTCAAAAATATTGGAGCACATGAGTGAAAAGAGACTTCTCGAATGACAATACACGCCCGGATCACTCGGCTCGTGGGATTAAGGCTGAAAATGCTGAGATCTGTAGTGCATACTTTCACCTAGCTCAGACTTTACTTAAACTTTGCTAAGGTTATTTAGCCTGGCTTATATTTTGATTTGGAATTTTATTTATAATCATATCACGCTGAAATTGTGCTGAGCATAATGCTAAGACCGACGAAGTCAATCAACAACGTCTAAAAGTCAATAACGATATCTAGTACCTAATTCCAAAGCCAAGTCTCAGCAAAGTCTAAGTACGCTCTATACAGGTTTAGTCTCACGAACTTCGTTGACTGGCTAATCTTTCCAATACCGAACAAACAATGCTGATAATGAGAGCTTGTAATGATAAAACAGAATAATACAAATTTTGGTATACATGACCAAAGAAAGCTGCAACTCAAGTGGGATTGGTCTGGTCACGTCTGCCATATACTTGATGAGCTGTGGGCCAAAATTAGCACTATGTGGAGCCCTGACAAAGCTAGACGGCGTCGAGGCAGACCACGAAGGAGGGACGAGCTAGACAAAACAAATAGCGAATGGTGCATACTGGCTCTGGACCAGAAGACCTGGAAGTTATGGGGGAAGGCCTTTGATCAGCAGTGACGCTGGCTGACGACTGGTCAGTTGATCAAATATCTGTCTCCCACGGATCGTTTCCTGTTACTATGTTTATGTCAATACATTTTGAGACTTCATTTTAAATCCCATAACAATTCATAACATTCGGATTTCAATGGTGCTGATTCTGTTGTTTACAAACTAAACTAATTTAGTCTTACTATGTCTCTTTCTAACAAAAACATGACAAAAGGATGGAAGGATATTTAGTGCTATCAAATAAGTCCACTTGCTTGTTATTAGCGGGAATTTAGTAGCCACCACAATAGGTCGTGTCTAATTTTCCGAAAATATTTTGAACTGGAAAATTAGCCTATTTTCTGTCACTTTTATTGCCTATTTGGTTGCTGCTGAAATTGATCGTTGTGGCAAAGTGTGTTGTTTTTTTGCAACATATAAATGAGTAAATACATTAATTATTTTTTTAAATTTGCAAGCTCAACACGAACTGTAGCAATCCGATTTCAATACCTACAATGTGTAGGTATCAAAAATGCGCGGTCATATTTTTAAGGGTGTGGATCAAGTGTGGATCAGAACATCAAACTGAACAACTTTTTCTATGGAACCAAAATCGTAATCGTGAAAAAATTACCTGGTCACCTGTTTATTTTTTCGCGATTACGATGTCGGTCCCATAGAGAAAGTTGTTCAGTTTGATGTTCTGATCCACACCCTTAAAAATATGACCGCGCATTTTTTATACATAATGTATTGAAATCGGATGTTACAGTTTGTGGTGATATTAGCTTGCAACATTATTCTTTTGATAAAAAATACTTAAGGTAGGTATTATACACTCGTAAGCGTTGCAGAAAAAACAACACACATTGCCACAACAGCCAATTTCAGCAGCAAACAAATATTGAGTGCCTGCCGTAAAAGGTATTGGATTAGCGAAACCGTCGAATTTATTGCGCATAGTCCTTGCAATCGCAACACAACATCCACTGAACTTCGGAGTTCCAACCAATAACATGTTTTGAACTACGTCAAGTAACAAGGAAACGTCGTCTTGGGACCGATGTAGACCGTCTGTGAGGTGGGAAGTGGAAGGGGTGGTCGTCTCCCCCTGATCTCCCCCCTTTTACTCCATACGACCTTTGTCTCGTGCGTTTCCGCGTTTCGTATCCTGCTACGCATCCTGCACGATTGTTATAGAAAATTCTGTACGTTGGAAATTTTTACATTTTGCTTTATTTGATGTAGTGTTTATTGATATGTTATGCGAGGACAAATATTAATGGAAGCATCGTCTTCTGCTTCTTTAGAAATATTGACAATATAGGGTTGTTTGTAATTCACTGGCAATGCTTTAAGGGGTGAAAGTACTCATCAATATGAAGAACCTTTACTATGGGACCAGCTCTGTATCTACAATATTCGGAATTTAATAGAAATTTTACTGAACTGTTTATGAAAGATATAAACGGATCAAGTGGCCGTTCTACAATCCATTACGATTAGGAACATCTATAAATAAAATAAAATACATTTACCATATGATTGACATTTCTTTTCATTGGAAATCTATCGCACACAGGGGACTAGTGATTTTCCGGACCTCTTAACACCGACCCAACGTGTTTTCTTCGACCATATTTTCCTTGAAGAATATATTTCCATCAAATAGTGATGTACAAAATCTCTGCAACGTCGCTTGATTAACTCATGGTAGAAAATTATATCTGCATCGCATACTCCTACGTTGTAATGCCGCATCGCGTCGCGTCACTGATGTGACTTCGGCCTAATTTTATAATGGGTATTTAGCTACCTACATAGTTCAAGTTTATGGTAGAGGTAGGAGGTACACGTTATCTTGCCGCGCAGTTCCCAGTGTTTACTTACACCCCTAGTTGGTATTCTCTGGTGAAGGATTAAGCAACTCCTTTAACTATTTTACATTATCTACTTTGTCTTGCTTCGTTGGGGGTCTACTAGCGTCATATAGCAAAAGGTTCATTTTCAAGGCATTTCGTTATAAGTCCCTTAATATGTATCGTATTCACTTCGTACTAGGACGTCTTTAAATAATGTCTGATTTTAGTCTGCTGAACGTGGACGGAGCGTCCACGCTGCTGAACGACCGAACACGTGGACTATTTTGAGCTATAGCGCCAATTTGACAGGAGACACTTCAAATATATTAAGTTTGTATGATATCAGTGTACTGTCAATTCTAACGTTATGGAACGAAAATGAGTGAACTAAATTTGTTAGTAGCGATTTCGCAGCTTCTGTTCCGTCAACATAAAAAAAACTATAACTGAACTATTCAATTCAAGTCTTAATTGCAATAAGAGACACTGGTAGGCACAGGGCAACAGCCCTTCCATTTTGGTTCCCTTTAACCGCACTCATGGAGTTGGACCGATTTTTTATTGGGAAACATTTTCCTGCTGTAGGAAAATGTCATTTAAAAATCACCATTATGGATTTTTGTCCTGAATTAATTATCCGATGTAGCGAATGACGCTAATTTGGAACATTTAAATTGCAAAAATATGGATATTTAAATATAATCCCAATTAAAATATGTCGTCCAATAAACGGATCGGCGCGTAAATCGTGATTAGTTAGTAATTAACAGCCATGTACAACAAATATTACGAAAACTTTTGTTTATGTTAATTTACACTGAAATTAGATACTTAAATTATTATTAGCGTGAATATATGCGTGTGTAGTTATAAGTAACTATGCATAATTTACTTTTTTAGTATAATTATCTTGTCCGTGCACCTACCATACTTTTTTCTCTGCATCACCCTTAGGTTGACCGCCTCTGTACTTAGTGCATAAAGTATAAATAAATAAATAAATATTCACCAATTCTTATTTCACTAACTAGTATAATTTGAAACGCTCGACAAGGTTGCTAGTCTATTACTAATATTATATAGAAGTATCTTTATTTGTGAGTTTGAATAATCTGAATTACTAAACCGATTCTGGAAATTCTTTCACTAAATTATCGGTAATAAGTAGTCCCCATACAATTTTTTGTTTAAAAAATCGATCTGATAGTTACGGGGTATTATTATTATTTAGACGTTATCGTCGCAATCGCAATGTAGGGCAAAGGCCTCTCTCATTACCCTCTTTCAATCCTCTCAGTTTTAGGAAATTAGCGGCCAATCCTTCCGATAGCTCTCCAGCTCCTCGTCTCGCCATCTACTTCTAGAGCTGCCGCGAGATCGTCTAGCGTTGTGAGGGCTCCGTTCAGTGATGAGTTTTGCCCACAGCTTGTCCGACATGCGGCAGACATACCCAGGGGTAACTACCCACGTAAATTTACAGCTTCTGAAGTCAGGACCTGTAATTCTTCAATGCACCTAGCTTGGCAGTGGCACCGACTTCAGAAGCTGTTATTGTTTTTAAGAAAATTATTCCATACTTCTTTTTTAAAGTCGGTTTTTACTTTTTTTAAAGTTAATTTAGTTACACAATAATTATTTTCTACTACTAAGATGACACTGTCATGCGGCTCATCTGATGGTAAGTGGTTACTGTAGTACTGTGTACCTATGGAGGCTCGCAACACCAGGGGCATCACTCGCGCGTTGCCGACCCTACTACTAGCGTTGATTTTCAGGCTTCACGGATATTAAGTTTATTTGCATGACCAACCGCCGAATTTTTAAACAAATCAATTTTATTTTACTGTTAAGTATCATGCTGCCATTGGCACTTTAAAGTGGAATGTGGCGATCGTTAAAATGGAACTAATGACATTTGAGAAAGCAGTTTGAGCAAAGAGCTATATCGGCCTAATGAGAATTTCCACCAGCGCCACTAATGAAGGAAGGACAAATCGGAAGGACTAAGCGGGTCAGTCAAGATAAAAAAAGGATAATTTTTTGGAAGGTTCGATTAGAATCTCCGTGGAATGTAGAACTAGCAAATAAGTTCTAAAGTGAATAACCTAAAAGCAGCTTCCGATTCAGCTACCTAACCTTAATCCAGATATTGGATAAGTTTGTGGTTCAATGTCAAAAGGTTGGATTACGATACCCTTTTTATTGCTTCGGGCGCAGGATCGAATAAGTCAGCCGTCATGTTCTTTACTAGGGTCAAAATACTTTACTGTAATAACAGTTACCCCTCAAACTTTTGACGTTGCCGAGTCAATTGATTTTGTTTTAAAGTTTTAGTTGAAATTATGAAACATTTCACAATCCAAGTATTCACATGTCATAGATATTATGTTAAACAAAATATTTTAATTAAAGTTTCTCCTAAAATTATTTCTTAAAAGTAGCTAGATATACACTTTTGCCTTCATTAATGTACTGAAATTAAAGTAATTTAGTACAACAATCAATCTTGGCCTTATCAAATAAATAATCGTGATAATCAGTTAATGCTCGGCAGTTGACGACGCGTCATGCTAACTGGTAGTTAAAAGCAATCGATTTGTAACACCCATTAAAATATTGTATAGTTAATACTACAATACTAGGCTGAACTGCTGTATTTATCTTTGCCTTATTTTCAGCAATTAAAAAGTCTGACGCACATGCGCCATAGATTATTATCACAGTAATCTGTGATGATATTTTTAGGCGCGCTTTTAATTTTTGTCGTGGTATTGACATGTAATGCGGAGGAATGAGAATCGTGTTATAAGAAGAGTTATAAGTATAAAATGTTGATAGCTATAAGAGCACACACACAGCTAGACGGCGTCGCGGCAGACCACGAAGGAGATGGAGAGACGAGCTAGATAGAACTAATAAAGAATGGTCCACACTGACTCTGGACCGGAAGACCTGGAAGTCATGGGGGGAGGCCTTTGCTCAGCAGTGGGATGATATAGGCTAACATCATCATCATCATCATCAGCTATAAGAGAAGAGACATGTTTCCAGCCGAAATGATGAAATAAAATGGCATGGGCAGAAGAATGATGATGACTTTTTGGCGCGCATAGTCAGATAGGTGTGTTTCTAGAAGTATTACTGTAATAAGTTTTCTGATTACTTACGCAACACAAAGAAAGAAAAGAAAATAGGTCAGAGAATGTTTGAAAGTCAAGAATAATTGTAAACAAATCTCCACAAAGAAAATCCTGCAGCTCTTACACAACTGTTGATTTAAAAGGAGATTTCTACACTAAGCTGCGATCATAAAAAAATCCGTAGACTTTGCAGTAGTACAAGCAGTTCTTGTGAAGGTATAAAACTGCTATTTAACTGTCTAAAGTTATTATATTGAATAAATAAATTGCCAATTCAATAACTTAAATGTTTTCAGAACTGATCATAAACAAAATATCAAAACACTTTCTACTAAAGATTTAAATTCGTACCTCATTCATAATTCACTTTTTTATTATTCAGAGCCCTACAAACAGTAATTCTACGAACGCGTATTACGTAATGTAACAAATTAAAAAGTAATTTCCTATAGTCCGACTACGAAACAAATTATTATAAGTACAACTTAGAAACTTCTACATCAGACAGGGCAAAAAAGTCAGTGAACTTGGCAAAATAAAGGTTTGTCCGTAGAAACTAGACCTTATTGCCACCCTGATTACCTTCGCGAAAGCCAGGTTCATACAAGTGTTTCTTTTCTAATGGACACATTCATTAAATTGTAGTGGAAGCTAAGATTTTTGAGATAAAGGTTTTTGTATTTGCATTTCTTCTTAGTAAGTAGCAGTGCCTATTGCCTATGCACATATATATGTTGCATTTTATTCACAAACTGGTTATTCTTCACGACTTCGCTCGCGTGAATTCCGACGTTTTCCGATTCACCTTATCTCTAACACAATAAAATATTCGCTGAACAGTCTGCACCAACCGTTTTTCCGGCCACACTGAATTTAAACCATCGTTACCAATTCAAATTCTGTTTCAAAAACTTTGCATCAAAGTTAGAACGAGAGCGGTAGGTACAGCACATAACTGAAAATAGATACTTATTTTATCATTAGTGCAGAAATAAACTCGTGAAGACCAGCATACCAAACGACACTTGCACTCACCACCGAGTGGGTATAGGTTAAAGAAAGTACGAACTAAGAGAGAAATATAGACTGTGGGAACCATTCCAGAGTATGCTTTAAGAATTTTCTAAGAGGATTTTAAAAAGCCAATCTGGTCATTCAGTACTTGTGAAGTTATTCTATCTTTAAATATTATGCCGTAATGCCGCTTAAATATTATTAAGTCCGCCTCTGTACTTAGTGCATAAAGTATAAATAAATAAATAAATTATGCTCTTTTTTTCGAATTTATCTACCAATTTCCTGGATTAACTTAGGAGTTAATGAACAATAGATTTCTATAAGATTCGGAGTAAAATAGTCTAAATTAGTCCTTTAGCAGAACATAGGTTTTTACGGCTGAGACACAAAGCTTCTCTCTGACAGATAAGAAGTTGGTATGACAAGAAAATCTATATAGATGTTAACCAGCCATAAAAACAACATAGCAGTAAATAATACATTGAGTTATTGGCATAATCTTGATTTCCGAAATGTTGTAAGACGAAGTATCGCTTGTAAATCACGAATTTTGGCAATAAAAACGATGAATAGCACTTTGTTTTGTAACTAAGAAAAATATGAGCCATATGTCATAAATGCGGCTTTTCTGCACAATACGATAAAGTAATAGGGGAAATTAAGTTGGTTTCTGGCGAACATTAGCTGATTTTATAGGTCACACTAAGATTGAATATAGTGCCAGAGTAAGGCATAGTTGGGTAGTATATTTGCATCTCATTAACATGAGATCAGAAGATTGACAAAATGGAAGACTATCTATAATAAAAAACATAACAAAAACATTCACTTTGGATTTGGATTAAGTACCCCCCGACAAAAAAGAGGGGTATTATAAGTTTGTGGTGTGTATCTGTCTGTGGCTTTGTAGCTCCAAAACGGATGGACCGATTTCAATGCAGTTTTTTTAATCGAAAGCTAGTTTAATCGGGTATCATCTTAGCTATGTTTCATGAAAATCTGTTCAGCCGTTCAAAAGTTACAGCTCTTTTTCTAGTTGGAGGCGGGGGTTTTTGACGGTTAGGTTAGGTTATGTACCTACAGAGGTAAAATGTGTCTTGGATTAGCGCAGTAGCACTAGTTCATAATATAGAGTGGGTACATTTGTTAAGTTTCCGAGCATGGACTTGGAAAATAAGTTTGCACGCACGCACGCTAAACCACAGGCTTAACTTAAAGCTTATAAGAAAACTAGCTTTTTCTAAACCTAAATCTTATATGAAAACTAGCTTTTTCTCGCGAGTCGTGACTGTCGCAAATATGTTGATGGCCGTGGTCTCTGGATCAAATGATTTGACACCCGGCGTTTTAAATAAAAAGGTAATCCAGGACATAATTTCCCGTGCTCCTGTCAAATTAATTCATTTGAAAAACAAATATCCAACTTAGCATCTAATCCTTTCTGTAAGTATATTATAATCTTTATTTCACTTTCATAAGCCCTCGTTCCTGAGCTAAAGAGAAACCGCCAAGGACGATGAAGTGGCCTTGAATGCATCGTACATTCAAATATAATCCAGCTTTAAGACGGAAATTCGAAGAAGGCTCCATAGTAGGATTACCTTTAAAGATCTTAATGATTTATATATTTCAACTAGGTTTCACTCGTGACTTCGTCCGTGACTACAACGCTTTCCAGAAGAATTTAAAAAATGAAATGTACTTACTCTACCGTATATTAAAAATTCTATATAATGTTGTATTTTAAAGTGCATAGCCCTTCTTTGCATGTGGTGAGAATCCTAGTGGACTATCCTCCGCCTGGAGAAGACATTGGTGGATTTCGGGAACTAGACTTTAAAGTGCTTTACTTAACTCGTTTGGCCTGGGTGTAGCTATAAAAAGTCAGTTATTTGTCGTCAAAAAGAGTAAAAACATTTTTAAATGGCGTACGAAAAAAAATACTTAGTCGATGATACCCGTTATTCTGATAGATTTTGTGCATGTCAACCGTTGAGGTTTATTTATGAACATGTAGGGCCACCTTGTTGTGTCTTAGGCTGACATTCAGAGACGACAGAAGCGAGTCTAAGCGTGAACTTACGCTTCCATCTGTCAAACTTACAAACAAATTTTGACAGATGGAAGCGTAAGTTCACGCTTAGACTCGTTTCTGTCGTCTCTGAATGTCAGCCTTAGTTCAGTAAGTACCTACTTACAAACACAGCACAGCAAAGCTTAAGTCTATGTAGTCAACGTTAGAATCTAGATGTGAATCAATAGGTATTTTGTGAACATGTTTATCTAGGAATACCTAGATGTTGTTGTAAGCTTAAATAAACAGAAACTAGAGAAAACTCAGCAGAACGATACACAAACCTATCTACCTTCGCCATCTTTAGGTATTTGTAATACTGTAGTCTTTGTGTGTTTGGGAATAAAATAAATAAATTTTCTTTCTTTCTTTCTTTTCTACCACATTTACTTACTGTGAACTCCAGTACCAATATGATTCGAAAACTGCCGTATTGGTACTATTATTTGCATAGATAACAGTAATCAACGTTAGGGACATCTGTATTAATAGAACATATCAATTTAATAGAATAAAAGGAAACCTTATGACCAAAATCACATTATTATGGGCTTTTTTAGATTCGACTTTTGACTGCAAAAAAATACCTATAAAAAAAGAGCAATAAATACTAATACAGAAAAACTAGTTCCGATGAATTTTGAATACTGCTGCAGCTAAGGTATACAAGGCAGGTAGGTAAGGTATAGATGAAAAAAAAAAAAACAGCACACGGACGAACCGTTAATTACTAGTACCTACTATTGTGTCAAATATCACTTACAACAATTCATAAACATCCCTTTTAAACCCGAATGGACATCCCTTTTTATCTTCACTAAACATGCATGGTCCACATAACCCCAGCTCACCTTGACCGTACTGGATTTCATGTTTAACGTACTGTGAAATTTGTTTTAGCAAAGTGTTTGTTTTTGGTCGGTTAATGTTGTAACAAGATTGACTTGTTTTTTTAAGCGATATTGTATTGCATTAAGGACTATTTCTACCAATAAAATAACAAAAGTTTAAGATCAAAACGACGGTTTAAAATAATTGTACCTATGGCTACAATTATATTAATTAATATTATTTTTTATTTTAATTATTAAAGGTTGCAGCATCCCGAAAAGAAAAAACGAATACCATACTGATTTACTGAACGCCAATTTTTTACTTCTTCCATAGCATAGAATAAGCAAAATTGATGAATTTGGTGTGTCGTAGACCCCGCCGCACCTAATCTCAGAGTTTCAATACTATTTGAACTTGCTTTGAACACGTATTGTTATTGCTCCGACGACCCCCTTTACCCGGATTTCAAACGAGACCTTATATGTAAATAACTTCTTACCTTTCAGACAATTTGAACCCCATATCCATTTCACATAATCCTAATTTAATATCGAGCTCCATTATGACACGACAGTACCACAGATTATACCAACAATTTACACCCGGCTTTAATCCGGAAGCTTTACTGCATTATTAATCAGTGTTCAACAGTGCCAAACATATTGGGCCATTTTAGACACGAAAACGGCTCCGATGAGCATTTAGACAGTAAATTGATAATTATTAGAGTTAGGGCCATGTTGACGAAACAAAAGACAGAAAGAAAAATTCATTGTAAACAGCAGATTTTATCTTGTCGGTTAAAATGGGCCGGTTTATGAAAGGCTGGACAAATCACAGATCATTTTAAATTTCGTGTAAGCTGTTATTATTGGGTGACCAATATCAACGATCAATTTAGAAGCAAATCATATCATTCCAATGAAAGCGTCTTGATTAGAAAAATATATACAAGTGTTTATCTAGTAATCATAATAGAAAGAAAGAAAGAAAATCAATTTATTTTTTGCACACAGGACACCGAGCATGCATGCACACATAACAAACATAATAAAAAAAAAACCAGAAAATTACATAAAATAAAAACAATGAAAAATAAAGTATGGAAGTGTGTGTCCCTCATGTAATACAATAGATGTTTAATCATTTCATCAGTAAAACATATTTTTCAAAAGATAGAGGGAATGAAAACGTAGGTCTAAGGATCAATCCATCCGTGATGGATTTCAGCAAGGAAAAAAAAATCCAAATGCATAAAGCGGGTCTAACACAAACTTGCTTTCGAACTATAAAACCGCCATGTGAACCCTCGCGCTAAGGTTTTCACTTATTCAAATATTTAGTCTATGCGTAACGCCATCTAGCGGTAATAACTTGAACTATCAAATGAATCAAGGGCTGCAATTTGAACTGCACCTGTGTCTGTACCTACATACTAGGTTCTGTAATTTCAGTGTTTACGTGATGTTATAGTTTACAAACAACTGCGTAATTCCACCGTTTAGGTACTAGATGTAGCTGCTATAAATTTTACAGTGTTGGAATTAATTTAGCTTCAATTTCATATCTGATACCTACTTTCCTTTCTCTGTAAGATAAAGGGAAGTTTGTAATACTGGCATTCGCGTCTACCGATTCGTCAAGAAGTCTATAATTATTGGCTGTATTGATAGGAAACTATACCTTGCGTTTTTTTGAGTTTGTCATACTATATGGCAGATGGATTTAGCACAAGTAGTGTTTATCAGTGCGTATAAGCTAAAAGTATGTTACTGAACCCTTAAACAAAGATTCAATAATATTTCATTAAGTAACACACACATTTATGGCTTCAAGATTCATAGATAAACATAAAACGCGCATGTTATGTTTATCACACGAGAGATAAACTTTAAATCTATGATTATCTACACATGGGACTCTTAATACCTATACATGGGACGGTTTTATACCTAAAGAACTCCGCTACAAAAGTTATTTCTAAAGATACCTAGGTCGATATGCGGTTCCATACCTTTAGTCGAGTGATATTGTATTATTTTTATGGAACAGCTGATTATTATTTCGCTATTTCAGTGTTGGTCCCGTAGTAAAAGTTGTTCATAATGATGATAACAATAATCCCTTAAAGGTATCGATTCGGGACTAGAATTTTGAAGTTTATAGTATAACCTAAAATATCCAACGTCGTTCAAAAAGCATTAAAAGTATCTTTCTGCTGATGTTAACACAACAGTAAGAAAGACATCTGACATCAAACAGAATAAACGAAAAGAAAAGAGAAAAACTCAATAATTTATGAACATGACGAAGGCAAAGCAACACGACGGACGATGGGGGAACGGGAAATGCGGGCGTATATTCAATTATTACTGTGTCATATGCAGTCGTATTGAAAATCAGAATTCAGGTCACGTTGGTAGACAAAGCTATATTGAATACTTGCAATTGACAGGTAATTTGTCCAGACCGCCAGATGCACTGTGTATCCGCAACTTGGATACCTTGATTTGGTTTTCGTGCTGCGGCAAAAATTAAGTCTTTTGTCCATTCCAGCAGTTGTTTCAAAATGTTTTTTTATGTAGATTATAGTCTGGAATATGATAGAATAGCAGTCTTGTTTGAATAAGTTAATTGGTGCTCTAACTTATGCCTGAAATTCTGTTCGTAATGTATAATTAATTTTAGAATATGGGTTGGCTGGATCTTATGACAATATTTGAACAAGAGATTCGTTTTAAATCGTTGGTAACATATCTGTGTGGTTTTCAATTTCAGTATGCAAAACCACTATTAAAAGTAAATTCTATACCCTTATTGGTATTTTATGGTATAAATCGTTCTATTTCTCCTTTTTACGAGAGCAGCTTGTTTAATTAAAACCCAGAGAACGGCCTATTCGTTTCATAGTTGACCTGACCTAACTTGGCTGGCGGCCCAATTTTCGCCATTAATAAATTAAACCGTATGCAAACATACGAAGTACGAACTAAGCATTTGAATATTAATTACTAACTATGACGCTTCGCTAGATATTGCTTACTGTTTTGTGAGGAGTACGATAAGCTTGCCTGAGGCGGCTTACCACATGGGCAATTGATATGCTAGAACTAAAGTCGAAACGCGGCTACACCATGGATAAACCCGCTAAATTTATGTGAACAAACCCGATGTTTAAATTCTTGCCATTCCATTATTGCTCTTCCGAGGGATTCACATGTCCGGTTGTCAGCTTAACCTGACCTTTCACTAAAACCTTCGTAGATAAAGTTTTAAGTAGCGTTGAAAACTGTGCCAAAATTTCACCCAATTGGCGGTATTACCCCAAATACAAGGCAATCGTGATCTTTATTTAATATTGCTCGGCTCAAGCTTCCAATGAGAGTGAAATGGGTTAATGTAGTTAACAACAAGATGCAGCTGTCTATCTTGCCGCTTATTTGGATTAATTGCAGTTTGTGTGTTGTGTTCGAGATCCTTGGATTAAATAAAGGCAAAATTGAATGAGCGAATAGATTTGCTTTTAGGTTCAATTTGTCGAGCCTCAATTTCAACTGCTAAGAAACCATATTATATTGCTTTGGTTATGAATTGATCCAGCGAAACTTCAGAAATTCCCTTCCTGTCTTTATCTGCTATCAGGTTTTCTCTCAAGTACTCGTATATCTTTCCGAACTATAGCGCTGACGAAAAGTTGTGTTTTGTTTTTGTTACTTATTTATAATAACTAGTCATGGCCTAGTGGTCGAAATTCGACCGTTATTTTAGCTTTCTGTACTCCTTCTCCATATAAAATTTAACTATGCCCAAATCTCACACTCCTCTGTGCGCGCAATATGCTTTCAAAGGGTATAAAGTTTTCTCTTCACGTATTAATATATATATTCTTCGTAAATTTAAACTCTTGGAACAGTACATATATAAATTCTCACGTAAAAGTTTACTGAGCAGTCTGCATAATTGATAAGAGTGTTCGTGTGTTAAATTAGGAGTTAATGATACGAAATGTGCCTAACTCTTCTGTTAATTGTTCTTTGTTTCTCAAAGTCTAATGTTGATCTGTTATTTTCAGACACAAGACACGCTAATTTGATTAAAATTTCAGTAGAACAGAAATCACTTACGTTTAAAACAACAATGTCATGGGTTAACTTGCTGAGCCCATCAGGGTTCATGACTTTATAAGCTACATCTGCATGTTGTGCCAAAGTACTACTTGAAAACTCTTTTGGCAGGCAAATGCTGAGATTAAAGTTGTATAAAATTGCACTTTGCTGTGACATGTTGCCAATCCAAAGCTTGATACTACAACAATATCTTTTCCTAGTTGAATTGGTTGATCTTGATATATGTTTCTTTCTAGTTATTATAATATTATTTGTACGTTACTTCTTTGTGATCATGTTTGACTAAAGGAATTTTTTTGTTTCCTTAAAATCCTTAAGATTCTTCTTCTTTCGTTCCTTTCTGACTTCTCTTCTTCTTCTTTTTTTTTTTTTTTTCTTTTTCTTCTTTGTTCTTTTATTCTTTTGAAATTAGTTCTTCTTTTCAAGTTTTAATATACTGTTTCATAAATTTAGTAGAGTAATATTGAATTATTTGTATCGAACAGCAGTTTTTTTTTCGCATTTTCTTTGTTGGGCTCATTAAAAAAAGTTGTTAAACTTGGGAATCCCTTCAAAAACTAACCCTGTATGTGTGTTACCTACTATTTTATACCATATTCAGCTCAGCCTTAATTGAAAAGAATTAAAATTATATCCTTTTTCTGTTTCAGGTACGTAATAAAGTCAGAATCAACCATGAAATGAACTATAAACTTAAGCATGTAAGTTTTATGACTTCGTCGAGTGCAGTTTACTAACGTGAATGCGAGGTAATTGAGAAGTAATTATCAATTATTTAGTGCCGCTAGAAATAATAATAAAAAAAGAAACTATTAAGACTTCAGATAAAATTATTGGCTGAAATAGAGTTAGGTGCGAAATTTTGGGCATTGAGATAAGTAATTAGTGTAATACTAATGAGGTACTGAACATCAGTATCCCAAAGACCGCGACAGCGATTGGTCATTCAATTAGTAACAAAGCCTTAAATCATCATACTTCAACTTGCTTTCAATAACAGCCTTAGATTATATTTAGGATAGGCCTTTAGAAATTAAATGCTAAACAAGCAAAGAACTGCACGAATCTCTCAGTAGAATCAAGGAGGGGTTATGTTTCCTGGTGATTTTTTTCTGCTAAAGCACACCAATAATGTTGCTCTCAAAGAGAAATCCTCAAAAGTAATGGCGTATTAATATCGTGGCCAAAGCCTCATGGCATCGTACAGAGACTATCCAATACATAAAACAAAATATTCGTCTCTGAAATCTGTGCGTCCAAATTCAGTTAATATTTTATTACATAACCAAATACATATCTGCAATATCATGTAATACATATACGAAATGCAATCACGTTAGCTTTGTATCGATCATACACATATTGTTTGTTCGAGCCTAGTCCATTACGGCTTTGTGGCCGCCTGGCCATTTGCGGGTTCGGAATTGGGAGTATTCGGCCATGTGGGCTTTGATAACATGGCTTGTTCTAGCTAGATTATATTATTATTCATGACTATTACTTTTCCACGCGTCTTTTTCCTCATTGTTGAGTCTGTGTAATACCTTTTGGACTATACTCCGCCATTTTCCCTGCTGTTCCCTGCAGCATGAATGGCATCACTCACTCTAGAGTTTAGTGGCAGTGGATCTTGCCCGACTAACGCATTGGGCTTCATCTCCTGGGTCTTTTTCCTTCCACCTTGCCTGTCGTGAGCATAATTATTCTCTAGGTTATCACCATGATTTCTTGCAATATGCCCAAATAATTCGAGTTATCTGCGGAGATATGTTGTGGAGAGCCTGGTGGTGATAATGGGTTCATCGAGAACTGAGGCGTTGATTCGATGTGCCGTCCATGGGATTCGTAACATCTTCCTCCAGCACCACATCTCAAACGAATCAATGCGGATACAGTCTGCTTTCTTCAAGGTCTGTACTCTGTAAAGTGTAAAGGAATGTGGAGAACACCAGGCTAGTCACAAGCCTCCGTTTCACTTTTAGGGAAATGCTCTTCGTAGTCCAAAATTACTATTACTTCAGATTATTTAATAGTTACGTGTGGTTATGTAATTGGGTAAATGGAGATACGATTAGCGCAAAAAAAAATTAAATTCGGAAGGACTGCTAACTCACGGTCCATAATATTGAATAACAGAAATTACGACAGTAAGGGTGGTTCCCGTCGTTTGTAGGGTTTGATAAGAAGTTTGAGTTAATGTGCGACGTAAAAAATCACTGTATGATGTTGTACACAGTTTACTCACACTGATGTTTGCAATGCTGATGAAAATATGTGATACGAACGAACCCATGTAAGCAAACACTAGTCGATAAATTAAATGTAAAATTCGTCGGAAAACCTTACAAAGAATAACAATAAATCATAAATATTACCCGAAATGGAGGATAAAACAGTGTACATTTCCAAACCGTATTACCCGTCACTAATGTTCCCCGATGCGCGCATAATTAACTCGCATTATTTTTGGACGTGCTTAAAAATAAAGCCGTTGACGTGACAACGCTTTCATGCGGGGACGGGTTGCGGCCAATTTTGCGGCCAGCTGTACATCAAAAGACCCGAGTGCGGCCCTGGCCGGTTCAATTTAGTTACGTCAAAGACTGTTTTACCTGGTTATTAATTACTATTCAAATATTCAGTGGGTTTGCTCTTGATTTTTTTAGCCGTATGTTTATTTTGTTTTAGAAAGCTTTTTTTTACTTAATTAAGAATTCATGAATTTTCTCAAACTGCAAGTCAGTGGTGGAACTATTTTATTTAGCTCCAAGTCCTAATGAACATTTAGCATCCATTTTCGTTTTTAAAGTACGACAATTTAACAAGTCAAGCATCTAATAAAAAATACAAATACTTCTGAATAAATTTAAAATGTCTATACCCGATGTACTGGTGATTAGGACCATAAAGAGCAACCACTTTACAACGATACCGCTTCAAAGAGCACTCCCGTCTGCTTCAAACTCTTCAGCCAACGACTTATAAGAATAAGATGTTGACTTCATCCACTCTAGAACTTGATGAAAGCTGTACACTATGAAGACCATTATGAATGATTGCCAAATCTTCATTGATAAGAGTATAAAAGTAGTAGGTATGTTACCGGTACATAAAATAAACTAATGAGTATTGCTCATGCAAAGTACAGTCAACACAAAATGACGACTTCATAGTAAGTCAAGGCATGAAATAAAGTACCACTTACATAATAATTGCACGGGAAAAAATTGAGGAATAAATAAAAAATATATATTTTGATCCGGCTGAAACTAAAATATCTTCACTATATTTGGCGCAGTGGCTAAGTGATTGGCTTTCTGCGCCACGTGCCACGGGTTCGATCCTCGCATGGAATAAATATTTGTACGGTCTACAGGTAGTTGTTTCGGGTTTTGGTGTATGTGCATGTGACATGTACAAACTACATCTGCATCTACTAGACGTCTTCAATTGCCACAGCACGTGTACCAGCGCTAATCGGAACCATGACAAATTTTTGGATATGACCAAAACCAGCTGACCCAAGACTAGATTAGACTGAAAGAACTCAATGACATGAAAGAAAAAGAATAAATAAGTAGGTTCATAAAGTAATATTATGGATAGCAAAACATGTTATAAGTATATGAAACCATAAACCACCCTGCCTGTTGCTATACCCAACGTACCTACATAAAAAATGCCATCATAAATTATTCGTTTAAAAATCTTGCTGCATTTTCCAGGCTTCGTTTAGCTATGAGAATTGTATGTTGATATCTATATACATATATGTTACCTCGTTGCTATGACTCCACAAATCAATAATGGTTGTCCTATATACTGAAATGTTGCATCTCACTCTGTCACTGCGAACGGGGTGATTCGAAAATTTCCAGGAATTCTGCTTTATTAAATGCGCCCCTGTACTATGTTGATACGAAGCAACTAGTGCCGAAGCGACTCTCGGTTTGCCCCGAGGGAATCGAAAGGCTCCTAGTCCATACAAATTGTGTACTCAAAACCAACTGTATTTCCATATAAATAAGGTGTATTTAGTTGAGATAGAAACTCAGAGGCCCCGGATGACCAGAGCTTGCAGCTCGCCCATGCAATTAAGTTTCAGTCACATTATTCGGATACATGATTTATTGCAAAATCGCAAGTTTTGTTGTAACTCTCACTTATCAAGTTGTTTCGATTATCGGTTATGAATTATGCATTTTCATCGTTCCTTGTTTCACTACAAGCGTTTTACTCATTTAGGATGAGCTTTATTGTTATAATTTTATAATTACTGAACAAAGAGGTTCTGTGTTTCTGCCTTTTACTTTTACTCTCTTCTATTTGTTCCTGATTGTTTTGTTCAATTAAACCTTGCGCTTAACAAAAAAGTTTTTTTTTCTCTTACACTTATCTTGCAGACTAATTGCAATTACTCGAAAGCTTTCCAGTGCTCCTTACAGTGAATGTTTTGGCTTTCATCTTTCTTTATTACACCATCTTTCGGCTTCTGAAATCTCTGATCATTTTAAATCTCATGATAACTGTAGTGATTGGTTCACCAACAGTAGCAATCAATTCGACGAGCTGCTAAAAGATTTTGATCCCTTCTTTTTACTCTTCATAATGTTTTGCTTTCAAATTGTTCTGTTTCCCTATATCTTCTTTTCTTACCGTAGATCTGTATATTGGCTGGTATTGTAAAAGAGTGTTCATGTAGTTCTTGATAGGATAGGATCTACCATTTGGGGCCGTGCAGCTTGACATTTCATTAGTGTCTATAAATGTTTTATATGATACTAAATATTTTGTATTCTTTCAACGCAGAGTGGTTAATTACTCTTAATTTTTTTTTTGCTCTATTTATCTTGGAATGTCTGCTCCACCAATTTTATTTCGTAAAAATGCTCCCAATTTTTTTGCTTTTCGTGTATCTTGAGACGCGTTATGACGATTGCTGTGTATGACAGGCTATCCAAAATAATTGCCACGTTGAAAGGATATTTGACCAAAAAAAATGTGTCAGCCATGTCGTTATCTCCTCCGGAACTACCCTCTGAAGTATGCACAATGTGCACGTACCATTATTTGTGGAAGCTGTGATTTTCGCTGCGATGCGATGGTACGAGGTGCGTTCGGGGCTGCATCGAACGGCCCAGGCAAAGCCTGGGAGGACGAAGGGCCCTGGAAGTAATAGCTCGCTAACTGTTGAACTTATTTGACGTGTGCACTACTCGGTAATTATTTAGTGATAAATTCTTTTAAGTCTGTCGTATATTAGAGACTTCAGTGATAATTTATGCGTAATTGCGCGAAATAGTGCAACAAATTGTGCGAAAAATTTCGCGTCATTTTTATTAACTTTTCGGTGATTTTCTTTGTTACCTAATTGCCATTGATGGGGTACCATAGTGCACATACAGTGTGTATGGAATATAAATTTTTGAAAATTAGTGAAAATCTTAAAGTTTTTTGAGAAACTCAAGTTTTATTGTGATTTAGAACATTAATGTCCACTTTTGTCTTGTTGATAAAGGACGGGGCTCAACAGGTTGGACCATTGCGCCAAGCTCTTCGGCCTATTTGAGTGTAAAAGTTACTAAAACGAAAGTCATTGTGTTCGTTTATTGAAGAATTTTTGTTGATTAGTTTAAATAAATAAAAAAACTAACCATAAATTTTTTCGGATATCAATGGCCCAGAACAAAGATATTTTTTTCGGGTGCTAGTAGTAGGAGTGCATCTAATTTCGACTTTGCACAATCGCTGCGCGAAGCACATAGGGGCAGATAGAGACCCTGTAGCGCCTTGGTGGCCATTTTAGCTCCTGTGGGTAAAATGGCGGCGGCTATTAGGTACAACTACGTACATTTGAACTTTAGCATTTTATAAACAAAAGTCGGGAACGTTTTACTACCTACCTATTAATGGTTAATGTTATTGTATGGTGCCCTTTTCCTGGCTACCAGGGCGGAGCAGTTCCACTCATTGGGCCCGGTCCTTTTGTGATAAGTGATTTAAATTATGGTTACTGTACAATATTGTCAATGGTTTTTGCTGTTTTTTTGGATCGTGTTCTTTTATTAATATGTGTTTTTTTTGTAGAACAAAGACCACAAGCTAGGGTCGCCAATTTAGTTCCATACATTATGTACCTAACAAAGAAGTAGAAAGCGTATGCACGTTACAGCGAGTTGCGCAGTGTACTGCGCAACTTGCTGAAACAAGCAGCGCATGTAGCTCCACCTGCCAATTAAGAATTAGTTCAAAATGACTGCCTTCCTAGACTGCCAGTTTGACCTAGTTCTCGGAGTTGCGCAGTGATTGCTAGTGCTCTAGGCCCGGGAAACATCTAGAATAGGTTGCTCGCGAATACCATGGCGGCTGGTGGCGCCACCGTCGATATTTAACGAATTATTTGCGCAGTGCTATAAACTTTATTGATTTCATTATTAATGCTTATGACGGTTATTATAATAATATAATAGTATTAACTAAATTAAAATTAAAATTGTTCTTTCATCAATTTTTTAATTGTATTTACTTTCCGAAAGAACTTTTGAGTGTATATTTTGAATAAAATATGTTTACTCTTACTTTTTAATTTTAATAGGTTTTATTGAACGTTTGTGTCTATAGGTTTCTCCATTAATTAATCTGAATTAAATTTGAAAAAAAAAGAGAAATTAAACTTGCATATTTATATAATTTGTCTGTAGGTCAATAGGGAATAGGTATATTAGGGAATTAGTTATTCCTGTTTCACGTATATTCCGTGTTCCTATTTTAATAAGTGTGAATGCTAGTGCATCATAGGCTCCGTACACCCCAAGACAATTTTTTCCTATAATTTGAACTTTTGTTCTCTGTTTCCTAAGGTGTACTATAAGAGACGCCATCTTTGTTATAGGCAGTAGGCGCAACAAAGAAGCAGATGATGCCTGCGCGTCTGAGCGAGTTGCGCAGTGATGCTCAAAGCACATGACGTATAGAATCCGTCAAAGTATTCAAATGAGCCATGAATGAGCGATCTTCGTGAAGTGACTTCTGTTTTCCAAGTTCAAAATAACTATCGCGATTAAACTGAAAATACTGTAATACTTACCTTGTAATACCTATTAAATGACAACAGCGTTTACGCCAGGTGTGTTCTTACAATAGCTTTTATCAAATATTATCATTAGATTCCTAGCGTACAGTGATCGATTTAATTTTTCCCATGACTCATGCATGAGTCCTTCCTTACACACACCACATAACTACCGGCGTTTTAATACAGTTTGTTTTTTATTTAACAATTAAAATCTAAACTCTAACTTGCACGTAATAAAAATCCAATAAGACCACATTTAATATTTAATAAAATGCCGGCCAGAACTTTCGGGAAGTTATTAAAACCGATACCGCTTTGTCGCAAGCAAATTGTATTTTTTCCTCTATTACAATTTCTAGAATGTCATAGTTACCTTTAAGTGAAATCTTATCAAATATCACACCAATATGACTACTACGTGTTTACTTTCTTTAAAAGATTATTAGAATAAAATTATTTTTTATTAATTAAGCATCCAACAAACATACACTCATAAACATTCATTAACATTTTAGAATTCTTCTGTATTCGTTTAATTTGTTTCATTTCTTAGAAAATTTTACACGCAACTTTGTTTACCTCTGTGGGGGTAAAGCGTGAAGACCGAAGGCTTTACGTAATTATCCTTTCAGTAGCTTCATTTTTTACGCCATTGTCAGAGCTTGGATTTAATCTTTTGTTCTCACAAACGCTCCGTACTACCGATTGTTAGGCCTCTTTTCTTTCTATATTCCTTTGTTTATTAATCCACAGTTCATATAATATTAAGTACCTATAGATTACGTTATATTATAATAGATTATGAATTGTTAGAATAACGAGTAGATTTTTTAGCAAGATGTGACGTGAATGCGTCACATTTTCGGAATTGGTTTGATTGATAGCGAGAAAAGAGGGTTTATAGGGAACCAACCCTAAGATCTTCTTTAATCGTCTTTACTCAAACTAAAGCTACAGTTTCCACAAACAACAAAGCAACAACATCAGCACCATAATTCTCCTGAATACTGTGCAGCAATCAACCTAAAATTTAGAAGTGACAGTATGACTATACAAACGGTATTAGGAAGTGTTGTGGATCAAAGAAGAATTACATTTAAAAAAATTAAACATAATCTTTGCACCTCTTCCAACTATGTAAGCAAGCTATTGTTGATAGGTACTATACTGATTGCAAAAATCTCCCCTAAATTACAGGACAATATAATTTCTATAGTATTTTCCTAAATATTGTATAACATAATATATGGTATTTCTTTTTATGGTGTACAATAACGAGTATTGTATTGTACTTGTTAATGATATCTAGTAATAGATTAGGATGACTGGAATGAACCGGAAACGCTATTGATTACCTCACCAAAAGACTGACTAGCAGTATTCACTATATTGGAATGATGGTGTTATATCCTCGCTGAGGCTTCTGAGACCGTGCTGAAGATAAACCTGTGAATGAGTTTGAGCTTCATGGGTTCAGAGGTCTATTTTCTTGCTGATTTCATAGCTATCTCACTACGAAAACTCGGCGCATTAGGAATGCAGCATTGCTAATTTACGTATCTCCAATATAATACGGATTCCCACAGGGCAGCGTGTTTGGTCCAATATTACTTCCGTTACCTATAAAGTCTGTTGACTCTATTTTATTATTGTGAAATTGTAAACTTTTATAAAGTAGTGATTTAGATACTAATTATGTCTACTAATTTTGTCTGCCAATAAACATCCACCCGCAAATACTTTTAGTTTATCCGTGACCATGGCGCTTGCAACAGTGCCGAAATATCGGGAGCTCAACACAAGATATAAACATGGTAAATACCCCGTTTCGAACTCTAATACAAATGTTAGTGACCATGACAGTTTAAAAACTTAATTATGTAAATTAAGAATTTTGTAATTGCGATATTATTATTTTTTTCCAAATCCAATGTGAAAACTATAGATACGCATTATGATGTTATAACATAAAGTATAGAATTTTATTACACATGTGTTCTGGACATTTCGGTTATCTAAAATGGAACGCCGTCAGCTGTTATTTTGGGCATCACCTACTGACATTCATAAAATATTATGAACTAATTGTTTTCGTATGTCTTGTGCTATAAAATGTTTTGTAAACTATGGCTCATGGGAACAATATTCAAAAATAATTTGGATTTATTACAGACTCTTGGTGCGGCAAGATGAGTCGTTTCTTTATAAGACTGTCTGGCATTGATAGTAAACACCATGATGTGATATTTTGAATTAAAGATTTAAATTTATCTTTAATCCATCACCTGTCATCAATCACATTGAATGACTAATAGGATAAGAACGTGTCCTAATTGTATCATTGTTGAATCTTGATCTTGTTTGTACTGATTATGTTGATAAAAATTGTGTTCTATAATATTTAATGCATAACTGGCTTGGACAGTCTAGCAGCAGTTGAGCATCCCTCGCGCTGCTAACTACTATGCTGAGTCCAAGACTTTTTTGTTTTTTAGCTTCTTATATGATGTATTCCCTTGCTACAAGCTTGCTACCTATGAAAGACAAATATAAATCTTTTATTCTATTCTATAACATTATATTGATTTTACCGAGCATGTATATGCTATGTATAATTTACTGTGATACCTATATTGTCTACTAGTTGTTAAACATGATCTTCTATTGTATATTATCTTGACCCGATTGTACATACCTATAATCTAATGTATGTTGATAGAGGTTTGAAGTTTAGATTATATTTTAATATATTTATTACCAATATGTGTGTTGACTATTAGGGAATTCAGTGTACCGTTGTACTTATCTATGTATTCGTTGATTATAGAATAATAGAAAATAATGTAGGTAATACTCATATTAGTATTATTTCATTTTAAATCAATATTTATTTTAGAAGGCTTCACTTGATTTTCTCTGTCATTTCGATGCATTGTTAGCAAACCAAGTGCAAGATGTCGTCATTGTTGCTCTCTCGGTATATAGATTCAGCTTTTATGAAAATTAGCTATAATAAATGGATACCAATATCTTTAACCATCTGTTAACACAGAGGCATTACGTAAATAAAGATTGGATATCGGTATTTATTATGAAATCTTATATTTACATTTGAAATACAGGTTAATTGGTCCCTGTAAAATATTTATCTTATCTATGTAACACAATCTTTAAGTAAACAAAACTAAAAAAATGTTTATTCTGCATTCAAGTAAAATCGGCCAATGCGATCGCTAACTCATTATACTATTTCTGGAGTCGCATGCGCGGCGTCTTCGCCAGGTGCGCAGGCGCATCTGCCAGTTCACCAAGGCCTGAGATATCCGCACGTGTGCGTTCGCTATTGTGTTGGACATTATATTTGATTTTATTTTTTATATTGATCTCATAGGATTATGAATAATTTGCGCAGTTACAGCAGTGTTGGTAAATATTGTATACGTACGAAGTTAGAATAGGTTTATTCGAACTAGAAGATAATAATAATATATGTATAGCTATAGATAGTATGATTTATCAGTTTATTTGAATTCGGAGGATCGTAGTTATAATAAGGAAAAACTAGATTAGCTGATTGATGCTAGTCTATGGGTAGAAATTTTTACTTTAAAATCTCAAATCAAATGAAATACTTATTTTGTAAAGGTTGGAATCTAAAGAAAATCGTGAAAAGAACAAGTGCTTTTAGTTTTCTTTTAATAAAAAGCAAAGACACTCTTGTTAAGGAATTGAAGAAAAAGGCTTCGAGAAATAAATAAACCTCTTATTTTCGATTTCGACTCAATTAAATGAAACCATTTACAATCAACGGCCGTTTCATGCGTAGGAAGTAAATTATTTTGAATTAAAATTTTATTGTTTTATGATTATCTGCGGCCTACCCAAAATTTCATTTTCCTGTTAATTTAATTATACTGGAAACTGATATAAAGAGGAACGCGGTGCCTTTGATTCTGTATTTTTATATGATTAAAATTTCCCTTTGCTTAAATACAGAACTGGATTCAAAACAGTACTGCTACACATTATCTAAGCAATCAAACAGCAATAAATGAAATTGCTTATCCCAGAAAAGTAGGTACTCATAAAAGTGGAAATTTCGAGTACAAAAAGTCGCTTTAATATTTATTTCCCAATTTGCCAAACAGCCTCCAAGTCAAAAAATGTCCAATGAAAAATTAATTCATCCCACACGGCTCCGATGTCGTTTGAATTGAAAATCGATAGGAATTAAACTGCTATAGATTTTCCAGTCTAGTGAATCGGCACCATAACAAACGGACAACAGGGTCATTGGACTCGCGCGTGCCATAATTAATTGTTCTGGTCTTTACTTTATATTGTTGTTTTAAATCTCACATAACGATTTGAGTTTTTATTTAAAAGCTATTTTGTTAACCGGAAAACACAGCTTTAGTATTCGTTTCATTTTAGACAAAGCACCTTTCGTGTGGCTTGTCTTCTCTAATATTGAAAGTTTCTCAAATCTTTATGCTCTACATTAAAAATTTAAGTTCACTGTCAACTGATGAATTAGCACCTTCGCTAGTTTTATAACTTGGCTGGATGTTGTGATACTGTATATATAAAAAAAAATTATCTGCTTCTATTTTAGTAGATTCCGTTGTCATCAACATCCAGTTTTCAAGATTTACTTGTGCTCTTTTCTTCACTAATGTATTTGCCTCAGTGGCGTTCCCTATCTTGGCCGTGGCAACACCATAGCAACATAACTTTAACTGTGTAAATTTTAATCCCGATATGCTTGAACCAGGTATTATTGACAATTTGATTGAAACCTGCTTCTGAACTCATAAAAAGATTGTTTAACTTTTTTCCTTTATATCTAGTACATCAATCATTAATCAGTTAGGGCGAAGGAAATAATTCAGCGATATCCAACATTCTAATATAGATACTCTTGAAGTCGTCGTGTCGTTTTCGGTTAAATTATGTATTCTTTTTACGAGTTGTTGTAAATTCAGTATCATATAACAATCAGTTCAGGCTTTAGGCATTCTCTCTTTTCGGTCAATTCTTGAAAAAATTGTATTTACCTAGAACAAAAAATATATTTTATTTGTTAGGTGTATAACATTGATATCCGTGGTGTATATTGTATAATCACTTCAGAAAGTTTTCTTAGCCATTAAAAAGTGTTTTTCTATTTTATTCTTATCTCTATTCTATTTATCTTTATGTTTGCGATAAGTACCTCTATCAGGATGCGTCGTTGTCATGACTCGTCGCAGTCTTTTAGAGTTACTTAACTTGAGCTTTCTTCTATATGTTACATCTTTCACAACACGCTGCTTGTGTTCTTTTTTGGCCCACGTTGCTGGCGACAATAACTTTGTGGCCAGTGAAGTCTTGTCTCGTCACACAGTCATTTTCGTTGGAGTAACTTGTGGTTCATTCAACAGATAAGATTTTTAGCAAACAGTTGCAATCAACTCCACACATGCACTCGAATTTTGTGAGCTATGAGCGAGATTTTGAGTTCAGTATCTTTACAATTTAAATATGTAGTTGGTTTATTGAGAGGACCAGTAAGCTTTGTGTTTCGCTGAATGTCACTATATACACTATATACACTATGACGCTATATACACTAGGAGTACAAGATGAGCTCATTTCTACACATGGTCACTACCTATAGTGTTATTTAACTACAAATGAGTGTAATATCATCATTATCTCTGCTCATGGTGATGTCCATCATGGCGGTATGGCGCTGTTTTTTGTAGTCCGTCATCACGTCATTGTGGTAGATTCAACGTGACGCTCTCATCACACTGCGTATCAGTCGTCGTCTTCGTAGGCTCATCAGCTTTAGGAGGTAGGTTGATATATTTACTAATTATATTGTTAGCCGTGCAGTTTCGCTTTACTATCTCTATGACTTGATTTTAACAATAACCTTTACTATAGTGTTGTGGCTCTGTAGCGTAGTGTAGCCTAGACACGCATTGAACGTCATGATCCTATTTTGCGCGTTCTCACTCCAGCTCAGTTTTGCTCGTTAAATGTATAGTAGAGTAGGCTGTTCTTTATTGTTTATTACGACTTCTAATGTCGTTACTACTATATTCTTAGTTATAATGTATTTTTGCATTTTCTGTTGCATTTCAGATACTTTTTTTTTCTTTTCTTTAACTCTTATTTTGTAAGTAAAATTTACCGCAACAATCATTTGTGCCTTAGCTTGTTCTGTATAGTCGCGTCCTAACTTTATCGTAGCTTTTGTCACAGGTATTCAGCAAGACCTACGCTTGACACTGCCTATATCGTTATTAATCCATAGATATTTAGCTATTCACCCTCTTTACTATACGCTTATCGCCGCCGCCAGGACTGAAGTAGTCTCACGTATTGCTGGTAGCAGTACCTATCAATATAGATCGATTGACAACCGTATAGGCAGCAACATGCTCTGTAACAATTTACAGAGCATGCTTCTGCCTTTCCGCTCCTCTATCCTTGTGGAATATTTCACTAGTAATAAACGTTATTTTCACTCATGATGAGTGCCGCCATAATGACTGTATCGTTGTTTACAAAAAGTCAATGAAACAATCATCATTGGTGAAAACTCAATATGAGCTCAGCTCAACACAAGTCCCTTTATGGGATGAGCTCATTTTTACACCTGCTATACAATATATAGTTAGTGATAGAGATTGTGTTAATATATTTTTGCGTTGTTTTTATTAAATACCCACCCAGTACTAAAATTATTTTAGTTTAGTTATTCCTATCTTGCACTATGCATGATTGTAATGATGATAATTGTATAGTCTCACTACAGCGACTATTCAATTAATTTTGAACATTTTAATTAATTATTCAATTCATTCTATCGTTTTTCATTCATCACTCGATTCATTGATATTGAGAGCTTGCTTCTAGTTCCGTACTAGAAGCAAGCTCTCAAAATTCTGGTAAGATGCGTGAATCTCGCGCATACACTCATGGAATACTATGCGCCGTTCCGAGTAACGCAGAGGTAATATAGAGATAATTTTAAACATACTCACTGCAACACTTTTGCGGTTACTCAAAATGAGCTCATTTCATCGTGAAGTTGCATCGGTCAACCGCCTTGTAAAGACTACGTGTTCAGCTCGTTGCGAAGAAGGCAACGGTATTATAGGTATGGATTTAATCCGACTCCCTATCACACCGTCGCGTTTACTCCAAATGAGCTCGTTTCAGCCTGCAGTTGCTGATTGCCTTACAAATTATCTCAATGCTCACTTTCGTAAAATGCGACGGGGGCGGCGCCGGCGTCAGAAACTACCGTATCAAGTATTCTCCGTATATAAGTGTAAGTGAGTCTTTAGGATTCCAGACACTCACTTATGCTTACTTATGTAAGGCCTCATTTCTAATTCCCTCCCGTTATTGTACTTATCATTACGAGCAATTTTTAGTATGAGGACAACCATAAAATCGTGAAAAAAATATCTGCTGATCCATACAAATAATTCAATATCTAAATGTTTAGAACAGGTGTTCTTTTTTTCGTGATTTCATATTTGTTCTCATAGTAAATGTTGTTCATAATGATGAATGCAATTACCTCTTAAAGGGATCGGGATTAGAAAAGTTACGACCTTGTATATTTTGTAATCAGACAATTTAATTTTTACATGTTTTCATATTGTCATGTTTAACGTCATGGATGATAGTCAAATGCCTCAAAATTTGCTCAAGTACTTTAGTGCCTACTAGTATTTTTATATAGGTCAAGAATCACGATGACGTGGTATTGTTTTAAATTATCATTATCCCTAAATGCTTCATAATTTACACGAAGGAATGAAATCCCAGAAATGTAAAGTTAACTTTGTAATCTATGCATATAATATGATACTTGTCCTATAACAGTATAGTTAATACGAAGAGGTTAAGTTTGCATGGCCTGTCCTTTGTTGATATTCCTTTAGGTTGAGTGACCTCAAGGCTTGGCGCCGCCCACGCCCTTCGTAGTATGTATGTATCTAGAGTGGATAAAACCACATCGTAACAAATTATTTACCTTATGAACATATAAAACAGTTAATCTTAAGAAACATGGAACTGAAAATTAGGACTTTTATGCTATATTACGATCCTTATAAGCAAATAATGTATATTTTTGGTAATGATAACAAAGCAAAATTACATGTGGTAAACAATTTGTTGTAATTTATAAATGATTATTTTAACAATGAATTTTTTGAAGATTGTAAAACAGAGTACATTAAAACTTGTTACCAAAAGTCGCGGACCAATGTTAACCATATTGATCCCACTTACAACTCGGTTGACTCTCATAAAAGCATGAGTTGCCCACATAGCTCTTTAACTGTGTAATTTTATATCACATAGAAATAAACTTATACAATAATAGAAATTATGTATTTTTAGCTTCGCTCAAATGAACAGAATTGAATGTAGCATCCCGCTGAGTTTCTTGCCGGTTCTTCTCAGTTGGCGTAAGGTTTACGAACCGGTAGTAAATTCTATGAAAAACAATAAATTTTAATAAAACATGATAAATAAATGACTTGAAATTATAAAACTGATTGTTTTTCTTAATGACCTCATAGGAAACCCCACTGACTTAATATTTTCGAGTTATTACATTGACACAGTTAATCGTTTCTTTGACACACCACACACCATTCACAATACAAGTATTGATATAAATTGGTAACATGATACGTAAATGCGGCATGTGCAAAATCTGGATAATGATACGACAAGTGTGATAGTAAATTATTAATACAGGATTTAAATAAAATAAATTGACTGTTTATCTTTATCTTTAACTACGTAGTACGTGTGACCAGATAAAGATTTAGAAGGAAATAATATAGTTTTATTTTTACATATTCATAAAACACCGCAGCCTGCTCTGGCTGCTGTGTTTTTCTGTCTATGATAAATTTCAATATGATGAAACTATCTGTCATCTTTAGATGAAATCTAAAGTAGAATATGAAAAAAAAATTGTATTTATTATTGTGGGTTCAAAACGGAATAAGTTTTGGGTTTAAAACGGAATAAAATATTCGAGAATTGAAAATACGGGTTAAAAAAGGAAACACTCCTTTTACAGACATTTCTAACACCACACTATGATTTGTCTTGTGATATCTCCCCTCGCTTAAAACAGCATTAAATATCATTCATTTACATAATCATGGTGCCCAATATTCATAAATCGTACCGTGCGTTATTTACGCTCGTAAACAACTGTTTATCTCAATTAAATCCCGGGTTAATGGTAAATGGTGCAGAGATTATTCCAGTACACCGCAACTTTAATACGAGCCGTTTATTAATATTTTACGTCGACTTGTTTATTTATTTGGTCCCTCGATGGCAGAAGTGGAAAGTGAAGCGTTTCATGTCAATATTGATACTGTTAACCTATATCATCCTACTGCTGGGCAAAATCAAAATCTTCTTTGTCAGCGTGGTGGAGACGCCTTTGTCCAGGACTAAACTGCAATGACGACACGGTTGGCGCAGTGGCTAAGCGATTAGCTTTCTAAGCTACGTGCCGCGGGTTCGATCCTCGCACGAAACAAGTATTTGTATGATCTACAGTCAGTTATTTCGGGTCTGGGTGTGTGTGCATGTGACATGTATGTTTGTAAACTCAATACAGGAGAAATCCTAGTAAGGGGCAAAGATTAAAAAAAAACTTTCTAAAGTATAATAAAATAGATACAAACACACTGATATTAAGAACAAACATCTCATTCTCCATATCAACTGAACGCAGGTGTCTGTCTGTATATCCGAGTGCTCCAGGAGATCAAAGATGGCAGAATGGTACAGACATTTCAAATGTATTTTAAATTAATTACAAAGCATGACAGTGATGCGCAAAGGAGGATATGTTATTTTGCGTCATAACTGGAAACGTATTAACATCATTAGACACAGAGTTAAAGGAACAAGTAGACATTACACCATTTACGCGCTTTTTAATTAAGTAGTAAGTCGGTGACGTGCTGCCTTGTAGTTTCTGCTTATAATACGCCATCTTCTTGTTGCTTAGAAACCCTATTTGCCTCTAGCAGTTCCAAGGCTAGATACTAAAGCCAGGCTACTAAGAAGATATATCAGTTGAAAGAGCAGCAGGATCAGCCAGTTTCTACCATATGTGACTCACCAACCGTGACAATGATAATGTCGACTAAAGAGTTTATTTTAAACAGCAAACAGTGCCCGTCGAAAAACAAGTAATTTCTCTTACTTAAAATGTCTGGTTCTTATTTGACTCATTTAAATCTTCCAAACCTTGAAGATACTTTCTTTAACATAGTACAATAACGTTAAACTTCAAACACAAAGATACTAGTTCCTTTTTAAGAATACTAGTTTTTACCTAATTACACCTGTTTCACCAAGTAGGGAGAAGCAAGACTTGGGAACTATATCTAATGTAGCAACACAACACACAACTGTATCCAAAGAAAAAGAACCTGATTAAATGATAGGAAGTGCTCCAAAGGCACTTTACGAAGCTTCTCAGTATTCATATTAAGTTTAATGCAAAATTAAGTCCTAATTAGGTATTATAATAGCATCGGATGCGAACATCCTTTTACGTATTGTTATGCAAATTGATCATCAATAAGGTAAAGATAAAGGTATTATAAATAAGATAGATAGTGTAGACATATTTATTGGGTAGCAAATTGTACCATTCGATATTTATACGGCAAATTAAACACTTGATTTTATTGTCTGCTGTCAAGAAATATACTGGATTAGGTAAATGATAATTTGCGGCTTTGTTAGAAATTATATTAGATATTAATTTGTATTTTATATGGATATGATACAATGGTTGAGACTGGGAGAATGAGTAAAGTTGCGTAAGAAAAGGTTCCTTACTAACAATAGGTAAATGATGGCTTGACAAAATTCATATTTTAATTATTAAAGCTAATTTCACTTGTCTGTAAGGCGCTCTTAAAAGTCATTATGTCGCTTCAGTCCAACTTAAAGTGGCAAAGAAAGCACAAGACTTAACGACTACTTAAAATTAAGGGTTTAAGTATTCGCAGGAGAGACAGACGACGAGTAGACAAACGAGAAATAAAACACTAATACATCAATGTGAAATCTGGCAAAAACAACGGCGAAAAACGTTTAGTATCAAGGAACTTATCATTTGAAGGAGGTCTTTGAATAAAAGACCTATATTGTACTTATTCTTTGTAGATAATTGAATCCTAAAATGCTTTTAAATAACCCTCCAGCGAGTCATTCTTCTGTTTAATAAACAATTAGGTTACGTACAAAAAGCCGGCGAAGTGACTAATTTGACCGCGGCCGTGTTGATGAGTTTAATGGAAAAAAATTGTAACGCAGATTATTTAGGGATTATTAAAGGAGAAATTTTGCCAAAAAAAAATGAAGTATGTCCTTAGTACGCCGTAAAGGTTCATGAAATACCTATGGCTGATATCAATGCTGACCCCGGTGATAGATGTAGAATCGCTTGGGTCTCATCTAGTCCGAAATAAATCCTATCTTCTTCTACAATTTTAAAATATTAATTGTAGGTAATGATTATCTTCATTGCTCCTTTTTATCTGGTGTACAATATGGAGTATTTCAATTTTTTTCTATTCTTCTGAATGTTTAGCAGCATATAGGTACATACATCATCGTTTCCTGTAAAGGGAACACACAAGAAGATAATTATGACAGTAAAATCTGAAAAACTTCAAGGACTAGAGAATCTAAATCAAGTTATTTAGATTCTAAGTAAATGTTTAGTTATTTAGTAATGTTTGTGAAAGGAAGCTCAATGACCAGATATTATCTCAAGCGCATAATCTCCTGTCATACTGCGAAATAACTTAATTAATCTATATAAAATGCAGCTATAATAACGAGCTTCCGAGGCAATTAAGGCAAGCATAAAATCAGTCAACGAATAAGTTTTCCAAGAACAGAATCACTCCTATAAAACTGAGTATTAATTAATCTATCATGGTTTACCAAGACATTGAAGAGTTGGGAAAGCTGGAGCTTTTGCAATGTTATGTTGATATAGAAAATTAAAAACTGATTTACTGACTTATAAGCGACCAGGGTAAAAGACTTACGCTAGAAACTAGACAGTGCATAGATTTTATGGAGCAGAATCTACAAAAAAATATATTTAGAAAATTAGATCTGGCAGAGGTTGTAAGGCAGATGAAATCGCAGGGGAGAGCTAGTCCTTCAATATAATTGTAATTATTCCAATATTAACGAAATCATTTTTATTATTTACAGGTATTTTGGAGTCCAAAGCAGTAAATCAAACCACCGCTCATCGGAAGGCAAGTATGCTTTAAGCGCTTCTATAGCTCCAATCCCTTTAACCACATAAACCTTTAACTGAAACACTTGAATCATCTCAGAATTGCCGGTAGATAAGTATAAACAGTGAGTTAAAGCCACATTTTATAGCCGGTTCGTTTACCATGATAGTATGAATGGTCAACGTTAGTTTACTAAACAACTGGTGGGTGACATTTGCATGGTGTAGTAAAACTTCTTCATCTTTTGACTTTTCAATTCCTTGGCTTAATATTGTCTTCTTGTCTGTGAAGCCTTTGAGCTCGTTCATCCATATGGGTGATATTACAGCAATCGATTCTTCTTCATCTTCATTCTTCAACATCAAGCCCCAGATTTCAGCTGCATAATGTTAACAGTATTATAATAATGGAGGCTAATGCTCAGCCATGTGACATTCTGTAGATTAATATTAAAAACACGGGTGCTTTACGTGAAAAAAAAGTATAAAATTATAAACTTTTTGTTGGTTGTAAAGGTCGGTAGACCTGTAGAAGCGGTTTCTTTGACAAATGAGGTGTGATCGATTTAATGCCTTTTTAAGAGATGATATCATGAATTGTGGTCGCATTAGGCTGTATCACAACAGGTTTTTATTGCTGTTTTGTAATATAAATAGGACCAACCAATCTCTGGCATTAGGTTTCGTAAGAGGCTAATAAGGATGTCACAACAGCCTATTTTCTACGGATTTAGAAGATCAGAACTGCAGTAAACCTAATTATTAGTACAAAAATAGAACTAGTATGCAATATCATGGCAGAAAAAAAGGTCATACTTAGCATGCAAATTTGAATTATGTACGACATGAGTAATTTAAATGTTAAAGCTGATGCAACGAATTTAACTCGATAGAAGAAAGAAGAAAATTATAAAGTAAAATCTGGAAGAAAGAATACTTTCAATATACTCCAAGACAATAAAGCTAAGACTAAAACAAACTAAACATTTCAATACCAAAATCACAGTTCACATTTCAACAAGAAAAACAAAGTTGAAATAGAAAGATGTCGTTCTGTTTATCTTTCATATCTAACTTGATAGGCTTTTTGGTACAAGGAAAGCCTTACTGAATTTGAATAATGAAAACGGAAGTGTTGTACAATTTTATGAACAGACTTGAAGTAGAGTACCTTTCGGCACGTAACCCCTTTGAATAATCTATTGTTGAGGTTGTAGAGCAACTTTCAAGGCTTTGTAGCATTATAACAAGTATTTTTGAAGCTTTTGGAATGGTTAATGTTTGTGGTTTGAGGAGATTTTTAGATGATGCCGAAGTTAAAGTAACTTTTGAATTTGGTTACCTTGAAGTTATATGTTAAATGGAACTCAACATTCATAATCACATAGTTTATGGTAGCTATAGACTATCATAATATTATTTTATGCTATATGAACATTCTATTTAACACCTGATGACCGCACCTACTTTTAGGTAAACTATTTTAACACCTGGTCCATCTCCCTACTTATTATAGACACTGCAATGAATTGTCAATTACTCATGTGTATTATAAGGCTAAGGTTTACTAAAACCAATTCGCAATATTAGAAGAACAAGGATAATGTGCGAAGTAAAAGAGACTTCATAATAATGAACAATACTTCCATAGAAAACGTATTTAGCTGTCGGCTGGAACACATTTTTATACAATACAAAACCCGAGGTTCCATGAGCTAAGTCCGTCGCAGCCGAATTTTGCCGATCGAAATGTGAGAACAATTTAGCGAACATGCTTAAATATCTTTTGGAGCCCTCTCAGGTGTGCGGGTTTCCTAACGATGTTTTCCTTCACCGTTAACGCAAGTGATAATCAAACCAAACATGATCCGTACATGCTTACTACTAAACAAAGATTAATTTTGCCTTTACACTAAGCTAAATTTTACTCGCATTTCGACTGCCACAATTCTCCTGTGACGGAATTAGCCGATGGAACCTCTGGCTTGTAATGTACTATACCCACACAATTTTCATGAGATTATGTGGAAGCTACACAATATTGTAAATACATGGATAACCACTTCTCAGCGTAATTGAGTTTCTTAAAGGCTTCCGCAAAAAGAGTTGGCTTCCATCTCATCTTTAGTCAAGAGGATGGAAATCATTATCCTGTCGTTACGTTACTAACAATATACTAATAATAACAATAACTTCTAAGGTTTCTCTTTCTTTTTAATACATTTTCCAAGCGCGGTGATTATGACTATTATTACCTCACGATCTTAATTTTTTGCGGTCTATGACGAGGTCCAACTTGCTTTCAAGTGCTTTAGCACTAATGGTAACTGCTTACCCCTTGATTTCTCATGTCATATGATTTACGTGCAAATTCTGAAAAGTGCCTCAGTTTGTGAGAGATCTTAAGACATCTTATTCTATCAGAAATGATTACCGCGATATTCCGTATGCTTATGAATAATGTTACGTGGTAGGAAACGAGAATTTTCCTATTCCGCCAAGTGTCAAAGGTCATGATCTTCACGGTATAATGTCGCTTCTCCAGGTCCGTCGTTTATAACTGTCAACAGCTTGCAGAGTTGAGATTCGTCCTCATAATATGCAGTGGATTCTGACATCCACTTAAACTGTGAAGTCGGGATGCTGCGATTTTATCTACAAGATGGGATCGTAGGAAGTCGGTAACGAAGTGTGTCCGTTTTCTGTAGAGATTGGAAGAAATTGTAAGGTCTTGAGATTTGGGAGACATTTTCAAGTTTACTTTTATACAAAAAATCGCCGAGTCTCACACAGACAGTCGATAGTGTAAATGTAAACTCATCGCTTTTAATCATTTTTCGAAAGTAAAATCATACGCAAATAGAAACACAAAACCACTCAGTAACCTAGTCACACTACCAACAAAACGTTTGAAGCATACCGAACACTTTAATGACAGTAAAACTCTATTGTTGCGGTCCCAAACAGTCGTATCACCATACACGTAATGTGGCGATTGATCACCGATGACACACCTGAATTCATTGTGATGATTGGCATTGTTGACATGAAGTGGTTCAGATGGTTTATTACTATGAACACGTGGATCTGAGGTGATTCATCTAGCTTTAATAGCTTACCTTAGGGTTAACAGAATATGACTACTTTTATAGCCATTCAAAAATCGGGCCTAAGTAAGCATCAATTACACCTGACCATACACCGCAGATCTTTCATTTGATGTTACTTTAATCAAGTAAGTACCTCAAACACTGCCTGTTTTATTATGTAAGATGGTATAATAAAAAGTAATTCAAAGTGTAAAACCCAGGGTATAAGATAGTGTCCAAAGAAAAGCAAATATATATAAATGGATATATTTTAAACCTGGGTTTTACTAGATTTATTATTATAAAATACATTTTTAATTAACCATTTTTTTAAAACACTCTTAAATAATTTTCCATCCAGTTTTTTTATGTCTACAGGTAAGTGGTTATAAACTCTTATTGCTGAAATATATGTACTTTTATAATAAATCATGTTATTGATATTTGGCAAATTTAAATTAAATTTATATTTATTACGTACATTTGGTTTAGTCTTACTTTGCTTTGATTATATCCCTTGCACTTGAATGTTTTAAAAGTGTGTGATTGATCCCAACATTTCTCCTATCTAATGTTGTCTATTAGCAAACGAGGCTAGGCTTTAAAGTATGTTGGTACTTCTAGTGTAAGTACACTCAAAACTCAAAAGCAAATGTATCAGGCTACGTGCAGCCTAAGCAATCAAATTCATGGATATCGATCAACCTTTGTGATTAAATTTATGAACGGTATTTATTCTCTGGGCCTTCCTCAGACTTCCTCTATAACAAAACAACACGTAATCGGTTTCTCAAAGCAAAACAGTACAAATTACTCAATTTTCCACAACCATCCCATCCAAACGCAATAAAAACATCCGCTAAGTATCCGCCCTTACAAAATACCTAGCTAGTAGCCACCGGTAGTAAATCACAGACATCTTGGTATGCCAGTCGCGGCGAGTGAAAACTGCGCCTGCGCCGCTGTATTAGGAATGCGAGTAAAAGTATCCAGACGCGGCTGTAGAGGCGCCATGGAAGTGGAAAGTTAGGGGACAGTCCTGTAAAAGACAATCGAAGGGCTTAGTCGATTTAACTTCTTTGGCAATTCGTTTCCGCCATTTAGATGCGAATTTGAAATGACTAACGAGTTAGTAGTTTAGTGTCTTGTGCCTAAGGATAATAAAATATCTATTATCTATTCAGTATCAAGAAGAATAAAATGGTCATTGTAGATGTTTCAAGATAATTGGATAGACCGGATAATAGTGAGTATAGGGATAATCCTAGGATAATTGCAAAGGTTCGAATAAGCGAAAACAAGACGCAATGATCCTGAAAATAGCTAAAATTATTTTGTCATTCTAAATCAAAACCTTCAGCAATCTTCATGGGACTTTCGTAAATATACGATTTTTTTAATGATCCTTTGAAAGATTAAATTATTTTGTAGTTATTGTACCCAATATATTTATATAAACACATTTTGTGCTGAGATAATTAAATGAATACGTAATTCAATTGACAACTCCTAATTTCTTAGCTCCAAAACAATGAGTGTTTTGATTCGTTCCGGTCAGTTAATCCTATTGTTTCATTTAATAAGGTCTTACAATTGATACATAGCCTTGAACCGACCAAACCAGTATTGCACGAGTCAAAACTTTAACAAGAATCATCGCGTGCGCAACTGATATATCAATTAAATCCATGTTAAACTGACGTAAGCACATCAATTTGATTATGACATGCTCGTGCTGTGCTATATTTGTGCGGATTCATTTGCGAAGAATGTGGCGTGTACTAGACTTGCGTTTAGGAGAGGTATTTTTATGACCGGATACTAGATAAAATTTATCTGTAGATCCCGGCAAAAATGCATCTCCTTTTCTTCTTGTGTCGTAAACGAAACTAGGATTCTCCAGTTCCTTGTATTCATATAAAATACTTTAGAATAGAATAGAAGAATAGAATTAATAGGTATAGTCTTTTTTAGTCTCTGTTTTACTTTCATTTGGATAGTTGTTGGATAATGATAGTGTGCGGAAAACAGATTTACTTACCAGAGACTTGAATAGGCTTCCAGAGTACTGGAAAGAGTGGTAAAGTATCTATCAGCTGGCAATCTTAATCTTACCAAACCATCAAATATACATTAAAAATCCATCAAACAAAACATTTAATTTTAAAGTTCAAGATTAACTATCCACCATATAAGTAAAGTGATCAAAAAGAAAGTAGCTCTCCTTAAAAGTTTAGTAACTAACGCAATTACTGTAACTGGAAGAAATGAAAATTAAATATTTATCGCACCGTGAATATTGTATGGCCAATCACGTGGTGTGCCCGTAATTATATATTAATTGGGTCGAACGTAGGCCAGTCTATGGATAAGTTTAGTCGCGAGGTTAAAAAACTCGTTATTTAAAATTAATTAACGTTGCTTTACATGCTAGTATTTACGGTCTTTACGTACTAGAATAAGTACAAGCTCTTCACTCTACAGCTTTCAATATGGCAACTGTCATTGTACTACTGCAATGATTATTGTCCACCTGCCCCCTTTCCATAGTACAAACATAATTCTGTTTCTACCTTGTTTCTGTTTGTTTTGTTTGTTCTACTATGTTTCTATTTCTACTATGCCCTTACTCTCGAAAATAATTCCGATCCTTGGTATGATTGGATGAAAGTCAAATTTAACTCTCTCTAGCACCATATTGATGAATTAGCAGGTATTCAATTAACTAAATTATTCTTTTTTTCGCGAAAATAAAAACGAATAGAAGTATGAATTAAAAGATATTAGAATTAAATTGAAATTAAAAATTAGCAAGCGGCAGTTAGATTATTTTTTGGTCTGAAGATAGTTGGCTCTACGTAAAATGCTGATATGCAACCGCATGTGAGTAGATTTAAAGATTACTCCAACATCGTTCAATGATTGAATTGCATCTCGTTAGGCATGATGATGAGATGACACGCATTCAGACAACTGAGTGTAGTGTCCAAAATCACTGTCACAGCTTTACATGACGACCCATGATGTCTACATTAAATAATTAAAGTTAGTTAGTTTCGAACCATATTGCAACTTTGTTTGTACTTAAATGCAAATATACATTTTGTATAATTGCTTATTGTTTCCTCTCGAGCCAAACTACGCTTGTAGTACAAGAAAGTTTTAAGCCTAGCTCGTTTCTTGGACTATTCAGTAGTTTGTAGAGCACTAATAGTGCATTTACTTCAATCTTGCAGAACGTAACTGTTGAAATAAAAAACATATCATCTGGATACTTTCTTTGCTCAAAATTAGTTCGATGTGGCATCACTAACCTTTTTTTTCTCATAAACTGTTACAGAAAGCGTACTAGTGTTTTTCATCAAATTATCTAAAATGCTTACGGCAGTTGGAATGCGTCGTATAATATCTGGAGGTTCTGCGTACCTATAACTGGCCAGGCAAGTTATTTTTCAATCCATACAATCAGTTCCATTTGCGCTATTTAGATTTCACCTTAAACATCTTATAATTTATGTATGATTTTCACTATTATTATTATTTAACTATGGGCAGCAGGCTTGCTTATGTATCCACATAAAAGTACTGGAGTAAAGTCTAATTCTACATGTAGTAGTCCAATGCTTAAAATGTTATGTTTAACCATTTAAAATAGAGTTAAATTCAGTCCCAGGTTCAGGTTTATTGATGATGAATATGTTTTGAGAATAACATAACCAACTAAATTTTCATCAATATTAGCTTGGTTTTCAATAAAACCTGTATCGGATATATTTCACATTAAATACATTTTGCTGGAACTATAAAAACGTGTTCCTCAACACTCGTTCCATAATTCCACATAGTTTAACAATGTTTACCTTACGGACTGGGAAGTGGGTGGGAGGAGGGAGACTACCCAATTTCTCTTTTGTACCTGGTAGATGGAACTTTTTAATTGGTTCTCGATCGAGAAGGTCGTGTCAGCCATTTTGATATTTTAGGCCTTTGTGTAGGTGCAGCGTTTTTCGTTTGCCTAGCCTAGATTAGTTTTGGTCGGTCGGTTAGTTTTGCGGGATAGACAGGTTCTATGCAAGTATATTTTGGGAGAAATCGATTTAGTGGAACTAGATTTTCTGCAAGCGGCTGGATGACGTTTTAATCTGTTTCTGAATTGAATAGAGGTTGGGTTCGCTCCGATTATTCCATAGCTTTGAAATGTTAACTCTATGTTAGTAAAACCAACTATTCCTTCCGCGGGATAATAAAATAAATAAATCCAGCTTATTACTGTCCCACTGCTGGGCACGGGCTTCTTCTCGGATTGAGAAGGGGGTAGACCTTAGCTATTCCACCACGCTGACCTAGTGCGGGTTGGCGGAGTACACTCACCATCGAGGACTTTATGAGGCACGATGTTTTTCCTTCATCGTTAACGCAAGTGATAATATAATTGCGATCCGCACTTAAATTCGAAAACTCATGTGCGGGTCGGGTTCCAACTCAGATTCTTCTGCATGGAAGACAAGCGTTTAACCGCTAGGCTATCACTGCTTTTATGAATATACCAACATTATTCAAAATACAAGGAACTAAAATAAATAAGAAATATCATACTATAATACTATAGAAAGGAAAGTTTTGTTTGTTTGTAAAGGGATCCCATAAAACCGGCTTACGATTGAAGGGTTCAGTTAGTCACGAGGAGGAAATCCCGGAGGGTCACAAGACACAAGTAGTCATAAAGTTTATTCAAAACCGGAAGTTTTGTTCAATTTATCATCCTTAGAATAATATGCGTTATTATTCTAAGTTATCGTCGTATTAATCTCGGATTTAAGAGGTGGAAGATTAGCTATTCATACAAAATCATACCTTTCTAGTCCCGATCCCTTTAAGAGGTTATTGTACTCATCATTATGAACAACTTATACTGTGAGTCCAACACTGAAATCGCGAAAAAAAGACTGTTCCATACACATAATTCAATATTACTCGACTAAATGTATGGAACATCTGATTTTCTTTTTCGCGATTTCATGTTTTCTCCCATAGTAAAAGTTGTTCATAATTATGAGTAGGTCCAATAATCCCTGGGATCGGGACTAGACAGGTAGGACCTATAATTTTGATCTGTAGTATCGTGGACTTAAGTAATAGATAGTGATAATAATTATTATTTATGTTTGGTAAGTATTTTGATTGTATGAAGGTTTTATCTGATGAAAATAGATTGCATTGAACTTACGTTGAGACTCGTGGATTTTTATAAAGATTACTTTCTTTCTTAAAAAATTCTGTTGAGAATGAGGCTAGGACCGTACCCGGAAGTAATGATAAGTTATTTAGGAATCATTAAAACGAATTTATATTGTTTCTAGGCACAAGTGTAGCCATCATCAAAACTAAGTACATTTCATTATTAAAGATTATTGAATTAAGTTTTTACGTTAAACAAAGAAGTAGCTTTAGGCCCCATAACGGCTTGGTGGAGTACGCATGACCGGATGATGAATGACGTAAGCTGACCGGATATGAGAGACCCAATGTCAACTTCTCAAAAAAATACAAAAATGCTTGATAAACATTCTACAGTAAATAAATAATGTTCCTCTTACTAAATGCCTTAACTGTAGTATCTCATTCAAATAGCCGGGTTACAGTTTTACTGCACTTCCCACGGAATAGACATAAATCTCCGTTTGACATGGTATAGTACAACTAGCGACATCTGTAGGCGTCACAATTACTTTCACTATAGCGATCAGCTGATCCGCGAACGCGCGCATGTCAACACACGTTGCCATAGATCACTCATAGATGGCGTTAGTAGTTAGAATGATCGAAACATTTTAGATTAATAACAGTGCTTACCGTACTATTTTCACACGGTTCGTCAGTGACTGTATTCAGTCTAATGTGGTAAAAGACGAGCTTAGGAGTTTATCTAGGGCTGCTACTAAAACAAAATTAACACATTCTTCGATACTTCAGTTCACGCGCCAGTTTTTGCCGCGCACCACGAAACTGTGGAATCAATTACCATCAGCGGTTTTTCCGAACAAATACGACATGGGAGACCTTCAAGAAAAAGCCTACAACAGCCTAAAACGTCGGCAAAGCATCGGTGACTCCTCTGGTGTTGCGGATGTTCATGGACGGCGGTGATCACTTACCATCAGGTGAACCGCAAGCTCGTTTGTCCCCTATTTTTTTTTTTTAATATTAGAATGTCTTCACCCCCGATACCTATGGTCCCAATCCTTTGCAGCTGTGCTATCGACTGCAAGACCAAAATCAGATTCTTATGAACAAACGTCTCTCAAATATCAATTTAACCGATCCCGTTCAGTTATATTACCTTTAAAGGGATTACTGCACTTCGTCCCACGAACTCGTATTCAGTTTGACTCTTTTATTATTAGATATGGTTCATCTATGGTCATTGTAGAATATACACGCGGTTACTTAGCAAGCTATACATTTCCAATATAAGCTGACCTCCCATTGTATAGGCTTTCCGTACTTATTCCGTGCTCACCACATATTTGGTAATTCTTACAGGAGCGAATTTTAAAGTTCCCTACATTTTTTTAAAGTCAGAATGCTTAATTAAAAGGCAGAAACACAAAACGTGACACGACATTAGTTTAAAACATTTTACCAAATAAATTCCGTGCATACTGTCTAAAATAAAATGTAGTTCTTATTTCTAAAATAAAATGTAATGCTGCAATGCACCATTTCTTATTTATTACTTATGTTTCTCCCTGTCTTCCCAAACATAATTACAGTTGCAGCGTGTTACAGCATAATTTCATTAGCAAGTTCTGTAACATGTTAAACTGAATTAGTCCCTGTGTTAATAGAGTTAGTGTTGTACTTTGGTTGTGACTGAATAGCTGATAGTGATTCATCTTGCATCCTTTTTAATTAATAGCCATAATTATCTCTTTGTGAGATTATTTGTGGCTCATTAACAGCCTTTTACAGCCTCTAACGATAAGGATATATTAGCGTATGGTAATCAACAGAGCTTGCCTGCAAAAGTGGTGCTTCCACTAATAGTGATGCTACCTAAGTACGTTGGCAGTAGAATTTTCCACCGCATTTTTCTACGTCCCGATTTTTCCATCCTAGTCCCGTTTATTTTTTTCTTACATTTAAATTCCAATATTTAGAAAAAACGGTAATAATAATCGATTCTGTTAATAAACTTCAATACGATCGTGAGAGATTAGACTTTCAGCTACCTTGTAATTTTTAACCTATCATGAAGTTAGGACTCCCATCTTCATGATCGGTAAATTTTGTTACAAAATAGCTCGAAATTTAGACTCACGATCGTATTGAAGCTTATTACCAGAATCGATTTTTATCACCATTTTAGTTACGCTGGCAACGTTAGAACTCACACACGGCAGAAGAAGGTGTTGTTTATCCTTTTAAACACCCTTGGTCGTTTTGATTGGCTATGTACAATGTTGGATAGCTATCCCGTCATCTGTCGGTCGATAGAGCCGCATCGGTCAGCAGTACCAACATATAGAACACATAACTGCGAATTCGCAACGCATCGCAATTTTGTGTACAAGCCCTTACGCGGAAGCCACGACTTTCGGCTTAGCGGGGTGCGGCGCGGCAAGCGGCGCGGTGTCGGCAGGCGGCGCGTTGTGCATGCCACGTACTGCTCAGTAGCGTTAGCGGCGGCAGCCGAGGTGGACGTATTTAGACACTTATTTTATTTATTGATTTTTTATTGACATGGTGTTATCTAAAGTAGCTCTTCTTTGCCTTGAAAGTAGTTCATATTTTAAGCAGGATATTTTGAATAATTTTGAGAGAAGGAGTGCATGAAGTCAATAATAACTGGTATAAATATAGTGAATTCCGTGATTTATACAAATAATACAGAAAATATCCGGACACAAATATATGAGTACAAAAATAAAATATATGACAAAAATATGAGTACACATGAATGAGTCTAGAAACTTTTGATTATATTCTTCAACACATAAAAGTTCATTTGCAACATCAAAATATCAGATCCAAACGTGTTGTCACCAATCGTCGCAACAATCGTCTAAAATATTTTATTCGTCCATTCGCCGCTGAGTCCGCCGCTGCAATGCCGCTCGCCGTACCGCTCGGAGTTGTGGCATCTCAATCACTCGTCCGTACATTTGTTCAAGCCGCGCGCCGCGCCGCCCGCCGCTGCCGCGAACCGCTCGGCAAAAACCGCTAGCGTTGCCGCTGTGAGCGGTGCTTCGTGGCATGATTAATACATTTTTATACATTTTGTTTTTGCCGCTCGCCGCCCCGCTCTAAGCCACCGCTCATAGCTGCAAGATCGTGGCCGGGCACTTAGGGCGCCCACACAGAACTGCGATGCGATGCGATACGAATTCGCAACACGGCTAATGGTTAGGTAAATACATCGAGTGAGTTCGCAGATTTTTACGATGCGACGTGGCATCGCAGTTTTGTGTACAAGCCCTTAGCTGCACGGCTCGTGTAGGCGGAATATGATATTACCTACATGTAGATACGCTTTCTCAAGGATCAATGCAAGGAAGGATGTATCTTTACTTTCTATAATGGCGTAGTCCCTTGGTGTTTTTGACAAGAAAATATAAAGTCACTAACCTGGGAATTGATTGAATAATTTCTATATAAACGCGGCTTCACTTGCGAGTCGTGATTGGGTAATGGGATGAAACCTTATTTCATTTTTATATCCCAAAGGAACTACCTATCCGGTTGGGGTAAAAGTATCCTGTACCTTTTTCCTTTGTCCAAAACTTCATCGTACGTTCATACCTATATCGAATAATGTAAAAACAAATTTTCGCATTAGCTCGAAGAGATCAAAGTGGTTGATTCAAGTGATTCAGTTAAACTTAAACGATTTTTTTTTATTGCTATCTACTTATTAAGGCCTTTCTTTACACACTGGTTTTTATTACAATACAATACACTTTATTGCACACCAGTAATAGAAGAAAAGATACAATAATTAGAAAAAGAAATGTACAAAGGGCGGTCTTATCGCGCTTGGCGATTACCTTCTTCTACAATGTGTATTAGAAATGCATGGTCATATTTAAGGGTGTGAATCATACCATCAAACTGAACAACTTTCTCTATGGGACCAACATCGTAATAGCGAAAAAACCATCAACTGTCCCGTACAAAACTGTAATATCTATTCGACCCAAATGTATTTCAATACGATTCCAATGCTGCCTAGCTCCCATAACAACGTCACATTCTTAACCCAGTAATGTCAAAAGGAAAGTAAAGAAGTTCTACATGGATATCATTGGATCACATTTTAATAACTTCTATCAATTCAATTCATTTATTTGCATAATATGGGTTTACAATGATGTTTGCAATGAAATAGATCCGCCACATTAAGCCTTTCAGCATGCCAAAATTCTAGAAAATAACAATTATAGAGATACATAATAACAAAATACAGATATATAACATTAAGAAAACAAAATTAGACAAAATAATACTTACATTAAGATTCAATAATTCATTTACAATGTAATTCAAATTTTCACAATAGGTATCAAATTAATCATGTCAAATTATACAATTTTCATTATTAATAAATGATATAAATTATACTTCAGAGATAATAAATAATTAAGTTAAACTATCTTCCATGAATTCGTTAATTGAATTATATGTTTTTTCAACGAGAAAATTGTGTCTATCCATCCCATATTATTTTTATTTTCAACCAGCTTCAGTTACATTAATTAATTTAATTAATGCAGTTCTAAAATTTAATTTAATTGCAATCAGTGTCAAAATATTACGCAAAACACGTAAAATTTCATCCAGGTGCAGACTCCAAAACTATCTTTATTAGCGAGTTGGGACATTTAATTAAATCACGTTTGTCTGCCAGCTGACACTTTATTTTTAAAAGGTGATCGAGTTAAAGTAAATCAATTTCAATTTATATTGATCTTCCTCCTAATTGGATGTTTTACTAACTTTGTTGAATGTTTAAAAAAGGGAATTTGATTTTTTGATCTATGTTCTTTTGTTTTATGCTTCTGCTAACGATCGTTAGCAGACTTATTATTTTAGTAAAATTTGTGTTTGTCAGTATCGAGTGACCACTGACCACTAGGCCTTTTCGTCACTGGTTCCGCTTAAAACCAGAACTACTTGCGCAAGCCAAATGCGGTAAAAATTGTGCGACCTTTTGTAGTTAGATTAATTTAATATCAAACTCAAACCATCACTTTAATTATGTCAGCGGTTACCGTAATTTAACCACATTTCGACCAAAAAGGTAATTGACCTAAGATTACTAAATTAACTGTGCCATCATCACACTTGCTTCTCAATTGTGATTCGTGAATCGAAATTCCCACAGAAAATTTAAGCAACGCTTTTAAAACCGGAACTTTTAAAACTATCAAGTATTATTATTTATCAGACCTATTATTACAAGTAAAAGTTGAAGTATTGGCAAATTCTTTAACACCACGGATAAAATCTGGAAGCGAAAGGCACATAGGACCAACTAGGAAAGCATGACATTGAAAAAGGAGGGACCTACTAGGAAAGCATGACATCAAAAAAGGAGGTCTTTACTCTGCAGGTATTAGAAAAAGACTTCTGTGTCAATGATGATGTTTATGATATTTTTTTAACACGCTTTTATTAGCTTCACCTGTGTAACTAACTAAAAAAAAAACTTAGAAGTTAAAGGATGATGGGACAAAACTGCCCTGAGACCAATAACGATGTGACATATGTCATTGGAAAGGTCTTTTCAAATGCTACAATTGTTACTATTGCCGTCTGGGTCAATTCGCTGTGGGTAAAAAGTTATGGCGTCACAAAAGTATTGCGGCGTAGAACTAGTCATCTACATACACTATAACTGCCAGGAGACCAATAACGATGTGCCATACGTCATCGGAAAGGTCTTTTCAAATGCTACAATTGTTACTTTGGCCGTCTGGGTCAATTCGCTGTGGGTAAAAAGTTATGGCGTCACAAAAGTATTGCGGCGTAGAACTAGTCGTCTGCATATACTATAACTGCCAGGAGACCAATAACGATGTGCCATACGTCATCGGAAAGGTCTTTTAAAGCACTACAATTGTTACTATTGCCGTCCGTAGCATTTGTTGTGGGTAGAAAGTTATGGCGTCTCAAAAGTATTGTGGCGTAAAACTAGTCGTCTACGTACGATAAATATAACTTCCCGGAGACCAATAACGATGTGACATATGTCATTGGAAAGGTCTTCTCAAATGCTACAATTGTTACTATGGCCGTCTGGGTCAATTCGCTGTGGGTAAAAAGTTATGGCGTCACAAAAGTATTGCGGCGTAGAACTAGTCGTCTACATACACTATAACTGCCAGGAGACCAATAACAATGTGCCATACGTCATTGGAAAGGTCTTTTCAAATGCTACAATTGTTACTTTGGCCGTCTGGGTCAATTCGCTGTGGGTAAAAAGTTATGGCGTCACAAAAGTATTGCGGCGTAGAACTAGTCGTCTGCATATATTATAACTGCCAGGAGACCAATAACGATGTGCCATACGTCATCGGAAAGGTCTTTTAAAGCACTACAATTGTTACTATTGCCGTCCGTAGCATTTGTTGTGGGTAGAAAGTTATGGCGTCTCAAAAGTATTGTGGCGTAAAACTAGTCGTCTACGTACGATAAATATAACTTCCCGGAGACCAATAACGATGTGACATATGTCATTGGAAAGGTCTTTTCAAATGCTACAATTGTTACTATGGCCGTCCGGGTCAATTCGCTGTGGGTAAAAAGTTATGGCGTCTCAAAAGTATTGCGGCGTAGAACTAGTCGTCTGCATACACTATAACTGCTCAGAGACCAATAACGGTGGGCTATACGTCATTGGAAAGGTCATTTAAAACGCTATAATTGTTATTATGGCCATCGATAGCATTTCGTTGTGGGTAAAAAGTTATGGCGTTTCAAAAGTAGTATGGCGTAGAACTAGTCGTCTGCATCAATGACATTTTACAAATAGACGCGTTGCCCGCGCTCCATAATGGCAAGATAAATGCAAGGTAAACCGTAAATGCCCTGCACTCACTTAGTCACGCACCAACCAGTGTCGCGGCTGTACCTCACTTTTTAGCGTAATTCATGCAATATTTTGCGGAAAAAATGCCTTCCTGTGTCTATAGACGATGCACGAATTATACTGCAACTGTGAGAGAAAAAAATCTTTCATTTCGTGTGTAAGTAGATACCGATTCCTACTTAAAATAATAAAAACTGATTTAATGTATTTTGTTTTAATCCGCGGTCTAATGTCGGTCGGCCGCCGCCATTACTACTCGTATGTCATTGCTACGTCACACGCGCCCTGGCCAATAAGCATGCAGCAGTTAATGCCACGTAACTAAACGTCTATATTGATCTTTTTCTAACAACAGACATTGCGTATGGTAGCTTTCATTTTCTTTCCCTTTCTTCGCGCTCTGTAAAATTATATGTACTGCTACGTAGCTATAGTAAAAATTACTCCGTTTTGTAGTGCCTAATTGTTAGTGTATGGCCCGTCTACTTATAAAATGTCATTGGCTGCATACGATTTATAACTGCCCAGAGACCAATAATGGTCAGCCATATATTATTGGAAAGGTCTTTTAAAACACTACAATTGTTACTGTGGCCATCGATATCATTTCGTTGTGGGTAAAAAGTTATGGCTTCTCAAAAGTATTGTGACCTAGAACTACCTAGTCATCTGCACACGATAAATATAACTACCCGGAAACCAATAACGGTAGGTTATACATCATTGGAAAGGTCTTTTAAAACACTACAATTGTAACTATGGCCGTCTCTAGCAATTAGTTGTGGGTAAAAAGTTATGGCGTCTCAAAAGTAGTGCGGCACCAAACTGGTCCGCATACCTTGACCTTGGTTAGCGACGATGGCAGCCGTTGGTTTATGTACATTTTTACGCGGACGAGCCTTACTGCAAACAGTAGTTCACTACGGCTCATAATATAGGCTGACCTGACCACAGAAGTACATTTTATGAATCTAACACGCTCTCAGAATACAGAAAGTAGCAAGATTGTGTTGCCGCGTCAAATATTGTGAGTGACGAGTAGGTACTGGGAGCTCAATCCTCCTAAGCCTAAGTACCTAAGCTTGATTTATGAAAAGAGTATCCATGGAGTTTCTTGCCGGTATCTTCTCCAGGACCAACCCACTTGGAACCGTGCACCTAGAATCACGACGTTTTGAAAGTACCTGCAAAGGCCCAGTTGAAATAAAAATCTTTGACTTTGACTTTGAATTAGTACCAGATACTTTCATGTAATGTGCATGTTTCATGGTCTGTTTTATTCAATAACTTTCCCAAGAAATACGGTATTTTTTATAATGTAATAAATAATGTAATGTAATGGAATTTTATAATATTTAAGATTGAGTTAAGATGTGTATTAATAACGATATTTTTCTTTCATAAAGAATTTTTGGTCAATATAATGCTTACTTTACGGGGCCAGCACTACATTTGAGACGCCATAACTTTTTACCCACAGCGAATTGACCCGGACGGCCATAGTAACAATTGTAGCATTTGAAAAGACCTTTCCAATGACACATGTCACATCGTTATTGGTCTCCGGGAAGTTATATTTATCGTACGTAGACGACTAGTTTTACGCCACAATACTTTTGAGACGCCATAACATTCTACCCACAACAAATGCTACGGACGGCAATAGTAACAATTGTAGCGCTTTAAAATACCTTTCCGATGACGTATGGCACATCGTTATTGGTCTCCTGGCAGTTATAGTATATGCAGACGACTAGTTCTACGCCGCAATACTTTTGTGACGCCATAACTTTTTACCCACAGCGAATTGACCCAGACGGCCAAAGTAACAATTGTAGCATTTGAAAAGACCTTTCCGATGACATATGGCACATCGTTATTGGTCTCCTGGCAGTTATAGTATATGTAGACGACTAGTTCTACGCCGCAATACTTTTGTGACGCCATAACATTTTACCCACAGCGAATTGACCCGGACGGCCATAGTAACAGTTGTAGCATTTGAGAAGACCTTTCCAATGACATATGTCACATCGTTATTGGTCTCAGGGCAGGGTCCCCTATATTTTCGCCCATCATCCTTTGACCCACTTCCCGGTTTCCGATTAAGCTGAAATTTTGCATACACGTTTAGTTTGGATGACAATGCATGGTGAGCTAAGTAACGTCATTCTAAATCCAAGATGGCGGACAAAATTTTCTTATCTACCATCATGGCATGGGTATCAAATGAAAGAGTTTGCTGAGAAGAATACGAAAAACAAAATAACGTTACTCTAAATTGAATATGGCGGACTCATAAAGATGGAAGCGTGTTTTTAGTTTAAAAAAAATATAATTATAATTTACTTTCCAGCGATTCCAGCAATTTACTTCCAACTTTTCTATGAAGGAAGGAAGTACTGTGACTGTCCAATTCGACCCAAATCAAATTAAAGTCAAAGTTTTGACGGAAATGGGCTATCAAGCAGCAGGGCAAAAAAAAAACGAATTACGTATTTTTATGTAGGTACCACCGCGCCGGCCTTTGCTTGAGTACCACAGTTGGTCAGATCCCGATAAAATGCTTTTGTCGATATCATTGTCGCTTACCACGTTTGCCACGTTAGTGGTATAAAAACATCAACTTCTGCAAAGTTTATATTTTAAAAACTCCTATCAAATTTCTCAATTATAATTTTTTTTTTAAATAAATTGGTAATGTATAGAATAGAATAGAAGATGTTGTGAGTACAAAGCCTCACATTATTTCATCCTTCATCTATCCACTGTTGAAAACATGTAGGTCTGTTAACTGTTTTACCACTTTGTACTGTCCTGTCTCCGTAGCAATGAAAACAGATGCTGAATAGCTTATGATTGAACAACTACTGGTCTAGCCCCTGTACAATCAACGTCAAAAGTAAGTTATGAACAAACTTGAATAATCAGACCATAATTTTGAATTTCGACTAATCATCACTTCGTTGGCTGTTCAAAAAGAACAAGAAAGCATTTCAAGGATCAATGCACCATTTACGTATCTCATCGATAGTGAAACTTTCCAATTATACAAGACGAATCTTCTCGCGTTACGTTCGGAGCGGCGTTAATTGTGAAATTAAGTAATGTCTCCGATGTGGCCGTCGGGTTGTCGACTCATTCATCTGGCCAAGGCGAACAACACCCGGAATTGAAGTGATTTTGTGGTCCAAGTTACGGAGTTACAGCTTTTAAATCGTGTGCATGTCATGTAAGATATTTACAAAAATACTTTAACTTGGCTACTTGTACTTGGCGATTTAGTAGCTCAATTCACATCGACCATTATTGCATAGCTTTTGTCTCATAGCTGGATTCATGCTCTCTTTCATTCAGTTTGTTAAAATATAATAACATTGATATTATAGTGTACATTAAAAAACTTCAAAGTTATTTGATTTTTGTTTTGCACAAAATCCAATACTATGATAAAGGAAATCCAAGTAAACTTCCAAATACTAACCATTGGACTTTATAAACTCATAATAATAATCCAAGTAGAATTACCAACTCTTCCATCTTTATGTCAGTTATAACTTTATCCGATTTCATTAATATTTTATAACTTGTAACTTATACCACACAACAGAAGCATTTATCACGTATTCTTCCGGCCGGCAATGTAACTGATGCGATGCTAACCGAGTTGAGAGAGAATTAATTATAAAATCACTCTTGACGACTACATCGCGGGGCCAATTAATTACTGTCTTTTACACTAACTTAAAATTATGTGGAACGAAACTAGATAAAAGTAATGTAAGGGGAAGTAGCAGTATTTTTAATTGGTATAGACAAGTTTACATGTTTATAATTGTACACAAAAAGAAGCATTGGCTAGGGACCTAGGTTTTGAAAATAATTGTCACATAACCATTCTGGCGAAGTCACAGTCTGTAGTCAAAAATACTCTACGAGAAAGTCACCCATTAATAAATAACTGTAATTTCTGCTTTACAGCAATACCTGAAGTAGTAGTAGAAGTATTCCACTAAGCGGTAACGTGGCCATCAGCCATGTTGATGTGAGTGACCTCTGAAGGCAAATTTTGATTTCCGGACGTATCAAGCCCTTTTATCATGTCTGACATTTCACTCCATCCGTGTCAGCGAGCACATAAAATTTCGAAACGATTATAATGCATAGAGCAAAATAATTCTCATTTACAAAGTAGATTATTTAATGTTTCAGCGGTAATCTGAGGGAAATAACAAATATCTTCTATCAGCGCATCATGAATTCGTAAGAGTCAGCTGAGGGGAATGGACCGGTATATTGAACGTTAGCCATGGCCCAGCAGCACTCTGTTATTATTTATGCGCTCTACGTGGCTTTAGGTAACACCCTTGCGGCCTTGTTGGTACTTCCTCTGCCAGCTGATGAAAAATATGTAAATATAGAGAAGAATCACGTTTTGCCATTGTTGATAAATCACTTGAATATATTAATTTGATTATGATTACAATTAGTTCCATTATAATTTGAATTATAAATAATTTAAATCCATGATGTGCTCCCGCCGTTATGACGGACACTGATTATGTTTCAAATTCAATTATTAATATTTGATGGTTTATAACATTTGATGAATCATCGATACACTCCTGATATTACTTTTTATTTATATTCTGTTCAAGTTGCTAAATCGAGAAAAACACGACATTATTCCACTCCAAAAATAGATGTCAGCAGAAACGCAAGGATAAACATATAAAGAGACAAATAATATGTTTACCTTTTTAGGTCAAGCAAGGCAGGATTATTACAAACATTACTACTCACTCGGGCATAATAAAAGAAAGTTATGTAAAGAAAAAACTGTACTTGCAGAAAACAACCAATAAGCGGTACAATTTCAGTTATTCATAGCGCTGTATTATCATAGCTCGCATAGTTGTAACTTCATACGCCTGCCATTGTATTCGCAGTTTATGAACTGAATATTTCGGGTTCTCATACCAACTGAGCAATTTTCTTTCGCCCCAGCCCTAACGGAATGATTTATTGTTTCAGATGCCAGCGATGTAGACTGAGCGAGTTGGAAACATTGGAACAGTGAAAAAGTTTGACGTATTTGTGTTCGGCAAGTAAACAGTTTCAATTCTTCCATCCTTGTTTATGTTGTGACGTGTGCGTGAAGAAAAGTTGAGTGATGTTCGAAAATTAAAATGCACGACCGTGATTGGCTAAAGCGTCGAGTGTCGTTGTGATTAGTGATGTGCTGTGTCGATAGTGGATATCGATAGTCGTCAAGATGGCGACGATGGATCTCACCAACGAGGTGGTCCGCTTGCGGGCCGAGCTGGAGAAGGTGTCGACAGAGCGAGACATGCTCCTCTGCGAAGTCTCCAACTTGAGGCGGGAGCTGGAACTGAGCGAGTTAAAACATTTGCAAGATGACGTGAGGTGAGTACTTAACAAGTAACAATATAGTTTAATAATAATGATAATAATCCTTTATGCACAAGAAACACGGTAATACAGGTGATATTATAAATTAATTTAATGAAACGTTCACGAAGGTAACGTTACATAGAAGACAGCGTACCACATACAATCTTTGTACATAACAACCGTTTCCGAGCAAACAAAGGGTGCCTCCGTCTTGTAGGTCCTTTCAAAAGCTCGACAGTTCGTCGGGGACCTCTCATACCACAGACAACCATTCGGTCCAAGTAACAAACTTTATTACGCTATTATTACTATAAAAATATTGTGGCTCACTCGGAAAAGCCCTTTGACCAGCAGTAGAACGCAAAAGACTGTGACTGAATTGAAAAACGAACATAAATTGCTTGGCAGTTTTTTTTTTGTTTACATTTTTACAGTCTAATCAACTATACTTTATGATGTATAAAAAAATCTATAGAAATATTGATGAACTTTATGATAACAGAACCACAAAGAGCATTGTTTCAAATGCTTTTGAAAAATAAAAAAGAACGCACTGTAAACCTTTCTATTCCATAAATCTATTCGAATTGCGACTGACGTTTTCAATCGATGTAACAAAAGAGCAAATTGCCTATCCCGCTCCCACTCTGAACTTGCATCACCCACACGCGTGCCTATTACTCCCATTGTTCAGCGGGAGGTTTCCGACGTCAGTGACGTCAGAAGGTCCTCCGCACTCTTTTCAAAAGACCCTTTTACACGAGTCGACGTCGAGCAGCGCATAAAGGAGACGTTGACGTGACCGTGTATCTTACATGAGAGCTCTATTTATGAACACAAAAACGACGTGATTTATAGCGCAGATCGTAATTTTGACGAATTCAATGACTTTTGGAGGTGTACGTCTAATGATTGATCGTTCAATGTTGAGTGTGGAAAGTGTAAAAAAAAAAGAGAATGAGAGACTTCTCATTCTCAATTTTTTTACAGTGGATTCACTATGCTGGTTGGGTTGGTGGACTACACACGTCATCAAAAAATTTTTGGAATCCGCTCTGGTGTGCCTTTTTCCTGACGATGTTTTCCTTCGATTTCCAAAACATAGTTACGGGGCGGGATCAATCTCGGACCCTTTTCCATGGAAAGCAAGCGTTTAACCACTAAGCTTACTTTACTACTCACAGCTCACAGGCTAGCACTGAACATGTAAATAGTTTAGACAAATATGGATGAAGCTCACGTGAAGAGAGTATGTATTAAAAATATTAGTTACCGCGATGTTTACTTGTCTGTACGAAGAGCTAAATATATTCCTATTCTCACCTATTCAACAGAAACATGACACTAAAGACTCGATACAGGTGCATTATATCGGTCGATATTATCGCAATGCTTATTGTGATATCTGTTTTTAGTACATTTTGTATTGGGACTGCTGCTACAATAACGACGCGATAGAAATAGGACATTTTGCCGCGTATAACGCATTGCGATAATATGCTCCGATGTAACGCATTGCGATAATAAGCCCCGATATAACGCATTGCGATAATATTGACCGATATTTATGCATTGCTAAATTATCGACGGGATATAACGAAAAGTCTCTCATTTGACACAATATTTGGTAAAAGCGAACTATGTTGACAGGAAAATGTTTTGACAAAACTTGGCTCATGATGCCAATTTGCAAGCCAATAGCCTGCTTTACTACTTTATTATTATCCGACCTTTTCCTTCAATCTATAACTTGTATTTCAAGTAGGTCATTTATGATGTTTTGTATCACTCCCAGAGTTGCTAGGATATTAAATACATAGCTCTTACTTAATAAGCAGTTGAGAAAACATAAAATTTAATCTTTATAATTATAGTGTAATGATGAGGTCGTAGTTTAAAAATAATTGTAGGTTAGTACCTAAGTTGAGTAATTTTCCTTAGTTGAGTCATTGTTGCATGGGATAATGCAAATAACATGCATTGGTTTCTTCGCTTTTGTCTTAAAATAGCTTAAATATAGGTTATAAAAGCTTCATCATTCATTAAGTAACGCTTCTGAATCTTTATGCAAGTATTGTACCACTAAGAGCAATTGCACTAGTTTCGGAACAGTAGCACTATTATAATGCTTATTGTAATTGCTTGCAATATTTATTGCTTATTACCAGAATTCCTATAGGTTTGCATGTACTGGGAGTGGTAGCGAGGTTCGAACTCACGACACGACCTCTCAATCGCTACTCCGACGCCTTAGGGTCAATAGAATAGATCTTTATTTCATGTAAACCAGATACAGGCACTTATGAAATGTCGAGACGCACACGTGGTCATGGCGCACTAGCTACTTTTTGCAGCATAAACGCGTGTTTTTGCGATCGTTGGCTTTCTTTTGCTTAAAAAAGTGAATAACGAACGCTAAAACGCGCGATTCTGTTGGAAAACGTAGCTAGTGTGCGGTTACCCTTAGTGCGGTTAGTGCCAGTGTTTGTGTGAGTGCGAAACAGTGGAACTGTGCACGCTTATTTACGTATGATGTAACTTCTAACTAGTAGATTTGCGTGTCTGACAATAAGCGTATTATGACGTTTTGGATGTGAGACATTTTGCATGTCTGACGTTTTTCGTATCCGACCTTTTGCGTATCTGACCTTATGTATTAAAATCTGTCATTATGCGTATCTGACGTTTTACGTAACTGACGTTCTGTGGGCAACCCGATCAAATTGTACAGTTTTTACTTTCCCATCGTTCATAAGTCAAGAAAGTCATTTCCCTCAACGTACGCGACAATTACATTTTCTATCATTCTACTTAAATTAAATAATTTTACTAATTAGCCATTAAATCCGTATATTACACGCTTATAAAAGTTGATTGCACATAAAAATTCCAACTATGCCGCCAGTATTACGTGACAGAACAACCACACAAGATTAACAGCAAACAATGTGACTTCCACGTTCACGTACGTGGCTAAGCGATTGGCTTTCCGTGCTACATGCGGCGGGTTCGTTCTCGGCATGGAACAAATATTTATATGGCCTACAGATAGTTGTTCTGTACTGGCAGATGTCCAGCTTCATTATAGAGGAAGAAATTGATGTTCTAACCCTTCTTGTTTTCTTCTGTTGATAGTCTTCTTCAGATAGATTTCATTGCAAGTAGAACGGTGGAAGGCTACTGTTCCTCCTGAAGAGCTACGGCTGGGCCTTGGGAGCGTAGGATTCACTCGCGCATTGATCTACAACGGTCATATACAAGGGTAGGTAGGTATGTGTCTATGTGACCGTTGTAGATCAAAGCGCGAGTGAATCCTGCGCTCCCAAGCCCTACGGCTGGGCCTTGGGAGCTCTTCCGGAGGAACAGTGTGCTGTTTTAGGCGGTAAGCCTCCGGAAAAATCTTTAGCCCTCAGGGTGGAAAGAACACATAAGGATTTCAACAAGAAAAAAAGGTTATAAAACATTACTGAATAGTTACTCCATAAAGTGTGATTTAACTGTAACGTAGGTATATTATTAAAACAAATAAACAGTAACTCGTGTAGACTTTCTACTTTGATGTGCGTTGCTCGATTTGCATAGCCACGTGAAAGTGAAACTATGGTGTTATGCTATAATCTACATATCACGTAATATGTCACTGTAGAAATGGTCATTATTATATTCAAGTACAGTATTACCATGATTAGAAGTTACACCAACTAATTGTTACACCGCGAACTATTCTTTTGACTTCCAAATCTGTCTACCCTAAAGTTGTCTGGTCAAATTCGCACTCCGCCCATTTTACATGACATTTACTTTTATGTAATTCATCTCTATCCTCTTTTTGGTGTACCTACTATAAAGAGTATTAAATCTTATATCGATTTTTTTTTTTAATTATACCATTATTTAAGGTGGCAAACACGCTTACGGTCCGCCTATGGACGTTTATAACATCAGTGGCATCACTAGCGCGTTGCTGACCCTACTACTAGCCCCTGCTGCTAACACGGACGCTTCCCCAAGGAGCACTAGCGACCTTGCTTACCGTTAGGAACACAACACTGCAAAAGAGCAGTGTTATTTGGCTACGATATTCTGCAAGATGGAAGTACTTCTCCAGTCGGGAAGCTCCAATTTTGAGCGGAAAGTCCCGGTATGCCCTACTACTCTTCGTAATCTTTAAAAGATGTTTTCTGCATCCGTTTGACCAATCAAAGATTGCCGAAGTAACTTTGTTCTTAGTAAAATTAAACAACTTGTGTAATCGTTAAAATTCAACAGTTGTCTGTTGATGACAAAGGTTTTGGCTGTGACTATTATTTATTCTGTGTTGTAACTTCTAAACGTGGTTATACTGCTATTTATACGACTAGCTGTCGTCACGGTACTTATCCACAGAAAGTGTTACGAGTCGTACTTCAATCGTAGTTAGTAGAAGTTTGAGCGAAGAACACCCAAATAATTTTGAAATTTAGTGGTCCTTGGGTACGGATTTAAAACAGCACTTGCAATAAAAGACATGACAATGAAAGGCTCGGAACAGACTGGTAGAAATTAAAATAGTATAAGGGAAATGATAAGGAAAATTCTTCAACAACATTCAATATTTTTGTGGATAGAAAATTCAAACGCGAGCAGGACTCGAACCTGTGATCTTTTGGTGCGGTACACCAATTTTTTCTTTCCACAAAAGATTGTTATTTTCGCTGCGCCGTAATGCGTTCTTCCAAATTCCAAATTTATTGTTATAAATTAACATTAATTATTATTATTATTTAATTATGCCAAAAATTTTACGAATTCTAAGCAAATAATCTTTAATATTCTATGAGGGTCCATATTACAGTTGTGGGTGTGAACAAGCAATAACTTTAATTCGACTACCCACTTATAAACTTAAACTAATAAATAACTCAGTACATACAGTAGCAAAGAGAACACAGAAGGGTCACTCCGTAAATGTGACAACGTCTCCTGTAGGTAACTACCTACTCCGCGGTGCGTGGAATGCATGAGAAGAGCTTTCCCGTAGTATCTACATCCGTAGAGCTGAATGACTGCTCTTCCCAGACTTGTAAACTATGCACCTAAAACCGACTTTGACGACCGAAGATTGACAGATATAAAACCATCCAACATGACCAACCAAGCGACCAGCTCCAAAGGGTTAGCCTTCAGCTATGGATAACTGTTTATTTTCTACTTCAGTAATCAATCAACAACTCCTCATTTTTGACAGGGCAAAATTATAAAGCTGGAAATTTACATCTCTCAAACATTTGCTGTGGGTACATGCTGATGATTATTTTGTATGCAATCAGAAACTGCAAACTTTTTGAGACTTTTGGAAAAAATCCGTAGTTTAAAAGTACCTAATCAATGTTCTTTCTCCCTTCTGTATCTTTTCTGTGTCGCGTGAATACACATTGTGGGAACGAGACCGTCCGCCCCCGAGTATGACGTCAGAAGGCTTGCTCAAAACGTGGGCAGGTTACCTATTACGTCATTAGATATGACCTTGCTGTACTGGTCAGTAAGATTGCTTTCCAATGGAAATGGGATTTTGATTGTGCTTAGTTTATGGTGTGAAAATGTGTAATATTTACGGCCAAGGACTCACTATTTTCACCATTTTCATTTTAATAGCAGAAGCCATTGGTGGTCTTGTAAGTTCACCGGTAAACCACTCGCTTCTAAAGACCAAGAATGGCTTGTGGATTGTTAAGCTATCTTATGTTTGATCGGTTCGCCAAAAGAGCTCAAAGACAAGACATAAGTAGTAAAGATAAAAAAAAAATGTTATAAAAACCAATTTAATATTGCGTCTCTTAGGGCCATAGCACACTACTTTCTGCAGCAGAATTGCAAAAAATCGAAATTACTACACGAACGGAGCTGCGGACAAGACACAAAATAAAGCAGGTACCTGTCGAACATACCTACTTCGTGAAATGTTAATACTCAGTAAATACATAGAGACAAAGATAACCTGGTAACTAATGTCTTGTAATTCCTATTATGTAGTAGCTTAATAGGCATGCCGGAGATTTGCAAATGTGCCACCCACAGATGGCCTTGTCAAACTAGGCAGTTAGCGTGGAAACCAAAATGTATTGAGACTAAAATATATGCGGGATCCGCCATTTTAGTTTTAGTTTTGAATTATAGGAAAGGAATAGCAGGGTTAAAGATTGTATTGTGAGGATTTAATCATAGATAGTAATAGTGGATACGACGTGGGTGGTTCACTCTTGCAGACTGTACCTAGAAAGGTTGCTACGCAGTGGGTACCTAAGGAAGAACGTTGTCGTCGAGACAGGCCCAGAAAACGCTGGCGGGACGATCTTGACGCTTTTCTCAAGGATTTGCCGGAGCAGACAATGGAGAAAGAGTTGTAGATAACTATGAGGGAGACCTTTACCTAGCCGTGAGCCAGTATTATTATTATTATCATAAGCCTATGCTGTCCCAATACTGGGCAAAGGCCTCCCTCCCTTTCCTCCACTTCTCGCGATCCCGCGCTGTATCGGGCCAGTCTATAAGGATGGCATCCAATTCGTCCCGCCATCTTCGTGGTCTGCCGCGACCCCGGCTTACTGTCTCAGGACACCAGTTCTGTGCTATGTGGGCCCACAGTTCGACGGGCATACGGCAGACATGTCCTGCCCAGTGCCCAGTCCCACTTAAGCTGAGCGGCTTTAGACAGTATAGGTTAAAAAAATTGTAGAACCGGTAATTAGAAAATGTATGTGTATGTTTGTCCTGTGCTGTCAGAAATGCCAATGGCATGATAAATTAAAACAGTACCTATAAAACAATCCCGCTTCAATATAATTCTGTGGATCTATTTCAGTCATTTGCCATTTTCTTACGAAATAAAATAACCAATATCCTAAAACACCTTACAACATAATAAAATTAATACAGATTTTTAATGATGCATTAATTACATTAGTTGCGACAGGATGTGCTAACTGACCGTCTTGGTACTCTTACGGTCTACGACCTCGTCACTTGCCAAAGAGTGACCTCCGTTGTTAGTCACATTACCTTTTGAGCCTACTGTTAATATGACCTTTCTGATTACGCAAGAACAATATTGATCTATGGACGTGCTAATATTGCATTAATTAGTCTAAGTTTATTTCAGGATATTAAACTGAATATTAATGCAATAAAAAGAATAGTGAACGTGTGAATTTATTTTCTTGCAAGAATTAGTTTTAAATATTATAACCTTGAATTAAAGATGTATTGAATAATCTTTATTAATGAGATGAATAATAATATCTACGAAGTTAAAAATCACATATCGAAATATTCAACAATTCTGTAAGTTATTATTTTTAATTTATAATGACTTATTGCTAAGTTACGCATAATATAAAGGAATGGTCCTACCAACCATAACATATTCCAATATTTTGCGAATTTCTTGAATTTTGTAGTTCTAGAACCAGGTTTCAACAATCTTCTTCTGTCGTGTCTAAGTTATCAAAAGGTAATTGCTTATGCCGTAGTGCCAGTCAGCAGTGGTGGTATCGAGGTTGACTCCCGAGGGTGCGCTAGACGATCTCGGAATTCTTCGCGCTTTGAGGCTTCTCCCTAGCACCCTCTCCAATAATTTTATGAATAGTAATATCGAAACTTGACACTGATCGTTTATAGTCCACTGGTAAATCCCATTTAATAAAAACACTTATTAGGTCAAAGGTCTAAGCCTTTTTACGCTATGTGCCGCGGATTCGATCCCCGCACGGATCAAATATTTGTATGATCCACAGATATCTAGTTGTTTCGGGTGTGGGTGTGCATGTGAGATGTATGTTACTAAGTAAACTTTATCTTCGATAGAGAAGAAATACTAGTGAATGTATGTGTAAAAATTTGTAAAAAAAAACTTGATCAAAGGCCTACCCAACTTATCCAATTCATATATTATTAACATTCAATGAAATAAAAATCAAAAGTCCAGCAACGAAATCTCTGACCATCAAAAAATTGCTCGAAGTTTAATAAAAACATTATGTTGCTCTCAGGGGTTCGTCAAAAACATTCCCTTGGGTTTGGTCCTTTGGCCTCAAATAAGCGAAATAAGCAAAATGCCCACGCAATCATAATAAGGCACGGAATATGCCGCTTTATATACCAGTTTCTTGTTAAATTAACTTTCCCAAATTTAATGTTATTGTATTCAGGGTTGTATAAACTAGATGAATGAAACTATTGTTTACTTACGCCTTCGTTATATCACAACTGTGAACTGGTGAGTTATGCATAATTACCATAAAATGTGGGTTATAGCTACTCTCTAAAAGTTTGATATTAGTAATTGAACTAAAACATAACTCGTAGAACTACGCAATGTTGACACAATAAAAAATCGATTGATTGCAGGCGACGACGACTACCGACCGCAGCTAAAATTAAAATATTATTATTATTAGTCTATGGTGTCCACTGCAGAACATAAACCTTTCCCCCCCCTCTTTCCATTTTTCCCTGACTGCTAGTAAGGCCTGGGGCCAATCCTTTGAATAGGACTCTAACTCGTCCCAGCACCTCCTTTTGGGCCAACAGCGATGCCGTTTTCTGCTGTTTGGTACCCACTGTGTGGTTGTTTTTGCCCATAGCTCCTCCGGCATGCAGTATATTTGAGCACAGTTCCATTTGAGCTTGGCAGATGCATTCGGGCATCTAGCACGTAACAAACGCCGTAAAACATGCTTTCGACTACATATTATAATTTTTGATAAAGGACAGTCATTTTTCTTTTCATCTTGTTTCCATCTTTTCAGTTACTTATGTCAAGTCGGGGTTTTGTTTCTTTAAAAAATTGTTTTTACTTCTGACTAACGTACAAAATTATGACGTAATTTAAGTAAAATATGTGCCTAACCAGTTAATAGCTTATTATTCTTAAAATCCAGTCTTACTTGTTTATTATAAATTGACAAATTACTCGTGACTTCGAGAAACAACTTTGCAATATTTTTCTTTGTTAATTTGACTAACCTAAACTTTTTGTAATGGCGCACTATTGCAATTTATGTAAGCAATGTTTACATAAAATTACGTAAAGTGTGTCGTATTATTCAATCCAACCTTGAGGTACAGTGTGTACAAAGCCTAGGATTAAATTGAGGTAACTGGCAGATAGATGAACCCATATTACGTATGAACAACTTATTCATCTACAAAGTGAACTAATCCAGTCTTTACGCTAATACTTTCAATCAACAGTACTTGTTTATGACTGTAATCCACTTACTTGTATAAAAATCTTTCATCAGTATTATTATTAATTTATTTAGAAATAAGCAGTACCTTTGTACTTAGTTATCTATACTTCTTTTCTTTGTCATGTGTTTGTTTGTATATATATAATAAATAAATAAATATTATCCTATTCTTAGTTTTTATTCACATTACAATATTCTCGCAGCTCTTACCACAACATTGGATAATCAAGACTGTAATATCTATTATTTTAAAACGGTTTTCATAGAGTTTCATGCCGGTTCTTCTTCATAGGACCTACTATTTGGAACCACGCACCTACAGTCTCGACATTTTATAAGTGCCTGTATCTGGTTTACATAAATTAAAGATCTATTCTATTCTTTCAGCATAGCAACTAAAGCTTGATTACGGAACTGGCTGATTCCAAGTATCACTTATGTTTTGGACTGAGTTGTTAAAACCATTAACGTCAGTCACGATAAAATAATACATGCAACAAGTGTCCATCAAGTTCATAATAAAGTAAAGTAGGTAACCTTAAGTAATATAACAGTGGGTCGCTCTTACATAATCCCTCGTGAATTGGGGGTAAGCGGTTTCATTTACTTACTTAGTCAAAAGTCAAAATTAATAAAATTAAAAGAGGTATTCCACGAATAGCACCGATCTGAACGGCACTAAAACGAATAGCACCAACGCTATTCCACGAACGGCACCGATCCAAATTTTGGTTTGGTGCGATTCGTGGAATAGTAAAATAATATTAATTTTATTCCACGAACGGCACCAACGTAAAATTTTCTTCTAGTGATGGGAACTATTTTTTGTTCACAACATTATTAAATAAAACATATCGATATAAATCAGCAGGAAGTACGTTTATTGATCATATTATTTTTTTACGTTATTTTTTTTTATTAATAGATCAGTTTTCTTAACTATTTGGGTCACTTACAAAAACAGCCTTAAGTTATTTATTACCTACTTACTATAAATACCTAAAATCAAATCACATTCTTTTATCACAATTTCTCTTAGTATCACATTTTTTTCATATAAATAAACATTTTTCTACTTATAATTTTGTATATATTTTTTTACTTTCTACTGTATAATAATTATTATTATCACTATTAACGATTACAATATCACTCATTCTTAGTATTAACTACCTATAAACTTTTTGCTACTTATTATTTTGTATTTTTTTTTATACTTTCTACTGTATAATAATTATTATTATCACTATTAACGATTACAATATCAGTCATTCTTAGTATTAAGTACCTATAAACTTTTTTACATTCTACTGTATAATAATAATTATTATCACTATTAACGATTACAAAATCAGTCATTCTTAGTATTAACTACCCATAAACTTTTTGCTACTTATAATTTTGTATTTTTTTTTTACATTATACTGTATAATAATAATTATTATCACAATTAACGATTATAATATCAGTCATTTTTAGTATTATCTACCTATAAACTTTTTGCTACTTATAATTTTGTATATTTCTTTTTTTACATTCTGCTGTATAATAATTATTATTATCACAATTAACGTTTACAATATCAGTCTTTCTTAGTATTATCTACCTATACAACATTTTACTGGTTTTTTTTTTATTGCCATTAGTATTCCTCTTGCAAACCAACTCAGTTTTAAAATAGCATCTTTTACAAGACCATTTATTCGACCACAGTCTGTGTTCGATCCACTGTGTGACCATATAACCGTTAAACTTTGTCACGTTTTCCTGTCGTGGACTTTCACTCATGAAGTAAAGCCATGCATCATCCAGCACCTCGGGTGGCAGATGGGGTAGGACGGTGCACAAAGCAACGTGCTTCCTGACTATGCTATTCTTATGGAGACCTAGATCCTTCCCCTTCTTTTTCAACGCCTTTTTAAAATGGAAGTAGCATCCTTTTACTAAAACATTGGGAAACACTGCCAGCACTCCTCTAACAGCGGCTTCTTCAAAGTCACTTGAGAAATAATCCAAATGCAAGGCTGGTATTGATGATTTTAGTAATTGAAATACTTTAACATAATATGATAATAATAATTATTATACAGTAGAAAGTAAAAAGATATAAACAAAATTATAAGTAGAAAAAAGTTTATTTATATGAAAAAAATGTGATACTAAGAGAAATTGTGATAAAAGAATGTGATTTGATTTTAGGTATTTATATAAGTAGGTAATAAATAACTTAAGGCTGTTTTTGCAAGTGACCCAAATAGTTAAGAAAACTGATTGTTAGATCGATTAATAAAAAAAAATAACGTAAAAAAATAATATGATCAATAAACGTACTTCCTGCTGATTTATTATCGATATGTTTTATTTAATAATGTTTTGAACAAAAAATAGTTCCCATCACTAGAAGAAAATTTTACGTTGGTGCCGTTCGTGGAATAAAATTAATATTATTTTACTATTCCACGAATCGCACCAAACCAAAATTTGGATCGGTGCCGTTCGTGGAATAGCGTTGGTGCTATTCGTTTTAGTGCCGTTCAGATCGGTGCTATTCGTGGAATACCTCAATTAAAATTGCAATATGCTAAAACAATTTAAAGAATTAAAAAAGATTTTGCATTGGATAGAACAAAATTGAAACTGCTATACTGACAAGTGCCTAACAATAAATAGATGGATGGATTCAAAGACAGCAAGCCCTACTAGCATATCGACGGATATAAAATTAAGTGTCTAAAAAAGTCAACTTTACAGGAGATAAAACAACATTTCCCTGCTTCGAATAAAAAGTTAATGAAGGTGGTATTTCTATAACGAATAACTTTACCAATTTTGTAAATTTTGATATAGTGCCTAAACGGAGCACGTCAAATTAAACTTTAAATCTATCTGCATTCAATAATGAAATAGGCATAATACTGAAATAGACACTATTGATCCTTAACCACATAACCATCTGAAGTAACCCCTGTCGCATCTAACGGTACAGGAAATGCGAAAATCCCTAATCCAAAATATTCTCAGCCGAAGACCAACCATCATCATCAAGAAGGCTAAAATTATTTCGACTAATAAAAGCATCTTGCCTCGTTTTTGAGAAGGATACTTAAGTGTATTTATGTATGATGTCATCTCAGGCGATGATATCATTACCAACCTTTTTGCACCATTTATGTGCATTATCATTTATTACTACCACCATTTTTCTTTGAAACCTCTCGTGTTACCACCATGGTTACCACTTCTATAATAACATTGTAGATTTACTTTGAATGTAAGTATAATAATAAAATTTATATCATATTATCTATCTGTTTATAATACGTAGGTATAGTAGTTAGTACACCGCAAATTGCCTTTTTTTTTTTCCAAGTCTTGTTCATCCAAAGGTTGTCTGGAAGACATCGCTTTAGCAATAAGAACGCCCATTGTTCCTACATGTTTATTTATAATAATTTATGTATTTTTAATATCTTATGCAAAATTAAGTATATTGTATTGTATACAATATTAAACACAAGTCACTTTGCTAACAAACTCCTTTTTTTTCTTTATCTTCTTTTATATATTTAAGTTTCTCCTCTAAGCTGAACAGTAGGTATAAAATAATCTATCTATAGTCTATACCATGTAGAGTTGAAAACTGCGGAAAGTTTCCGAAACTTTGGAAGTTTTCCGGAAGTTTACCGGAAATATTCCCGAAAACTTCCAAAACTGCGGCAGTTTTGGAAGTTTTCAGAAATGATTTTTTACTTATAAAAACAGTAATTGGGGATACTTTGTGCTTAAAATATGTTACATTTAGCTAGATTTTAAATATTCGAACACAGCGAGCACAGGACGGGACGCGGGGTAGGGTACATGTTAAAAATGAATATTTCCAAAACTTCCGTCATACCGCTCGGTGTATACATTATGCCCGTTGCCTTCGTATGATTTAAGCCGATTGAATAAAAAACGTTATTTCATCAATTAGCTTCAATAGGTACCATAAATAATAAAAATAATAAAAGAAAATAGAAATAAATTAAAGGATCATTTTCATTTAACGTTACTGATTCTGAGTAATCCCAAAGCAACGAATTTGTTGATTTCATAAATAGAAAAACTTAATTTGAAAACTTCCAAAGTTCCGGAAGTTTTGGAAGTTTTCAGGAAACTTTCCTCAGAAAAGGAAACTTTCCTGGAAGTTTTCAACTCTAATACCATGATCAAGAAAAAAATTGTATAATTATATTGTGTATACAGTAACTTCTTTCAAACAACAATATGTCTTCAAGATACAGGCCGTTGTTTTTTATTCAACGCCTCCTCCCAGCCATAACTTTCTTTCCTTTAGTTATCGATACCCATCCGTTTATGTCCGCTTTGTATAATGAGTTCTCATCCTACCCTCTTTTGATTAATTTCATTGCTACAACTGACGAGTCGATAGCTCAGCACTTTACCCGATATTGGTTGCCTTTGTTATAATAAATTGGTTTGTCCAACCAGTCTTCATTAATTTGGTCCATTGTTGTGAGGAAGAATATTTTTATTGATATAGCTTTTACTCTGATATGAGAGGAGGAAAGAAAAACTTAATATATTACTTGCTAATGTTCGTAAAGAAATGGAATAGGTAAGTGAAAGATAAATGGTCGTAGTTTACCTGTGGACGATAAGTTGGTTACATTGCTATGGCTATCCTACTTTAGAACATTTTAAGTAGGTACATCGTGCAATTTTTATAGAGAAACCTCAATTATTGATACCTAATATGGACAAAAATATAAGTTTTGCTTTATTCTGTAGAGTTCACAAAAACAGATCATGTATCAATTGAACATTATTTTCTTGTAACAGTATTTCACTTAGTGGCGAGCTGGCGAGAGACCTGCGGCTAGAACAATACAAATGTAGTATGTTTTACAATTTATAATCTAAACCAAGGAAAAGAGAATTAAAAAAAAATACAACCAATAGAACGACTTAATTTGCTATAATCTGTTCCATATTATAAGATTTTTAGCAGAATGGAATCTTGTCAAGCTATGCAAGGCTAGTTTCCTCAGAAGTAAGACTACGAAGTTCTTCGAAACTAACATTAAGGAATGTTATTAACTAACTTTAACGACTTCGAGGTAAAAATGTAGGTGTAGGTTTTACTTTTCTCTTATGAAATAAATCTAATGTACCGTGAAACATATGAGGTGTGGTTACTTACAAAGAATAAAACATAGGTATGTGTTCCCTGGGTGTTAACAGAGCCTTAAAAAAATATCACTAGGGCAGAAAAATACCAGACACGGCGACGCGTATGTGTTCCACGCGCGTCTTTCTAAGAGGATGTGCGGTTGACCCGTTGTCGCCCAATATAACGGGGCCCGCCGGGGCATCAATTGGCGGGCCGATAAGAATCCCGTTCCTCCGGCGTTACTGATATGTCGAAGGAACACTGAAAAAACGTAACGGCTCGAAATAAACAAGTTATTGCTATTTACAACCCTGAAACCCTGAGCCTGAAAAGTTAACATGTCTATACTGAAATAACGTAAGGGCTAGAAATAAACAAGTTACTAGTATTTTCAACCGAATAACTTGTTTCGGATGAAGCCTGTAAAGTAGTTTTTTCCATGAACACCATGTGGTTTTAGTCGTTAGGAGTTCGACACCACCCTTTGCCTTCGCCAGGGTGGGGAGTATGCATGAGGCATTTAAAAAGGCCAGTGACATACAAGCAATGATGACCATGAAACAAAGCAAACATTGGCGGTGAAGGAAAACATCGTGAGGAAACCAGAATGTTCTAAAACCAATAAGAAGACTTGTGTGTAACATTTTCCAATCCTTACTGGGTTCTCGTGGTGAACAACGGCCCAATAGCTCTCTCGCAGAGGATGCCTGTCTCGAAGGACCAACATATTTGTAGGTTGATGACGTTGAGCATAAACATACTAGCGATGACGAGCGGCTGCATGAAGCAAAACATACATTGACAAAATAGTTTTAAGAATAGAATTCAAATTCTAAGCACGTGTATAAATTCTTCAAACAACAAAGAAGAGTTTTTTACTCTCAATGTTTCAATCCATTTCAATTTCCATATCGTATCAAAAGAACCATTTTCTGCTTTCATTGATAACATGCAACGTTATCTCTAGATAGGGAACCGCCCACTGGCTGACGTCTGGTCACATCCACCCACGTAATTATACGTTATTGATTTTGTATGAACCAGACCACGGCTCCATACCGTTCGCGGGATTTGCAGGACCAGAAAGTTTTATAGTCGCGAATTTAAATCTGTGATGAAAGATAGTGAAGAAAGGTTACTACAGTAGTCATATTGGATTGTTTAGTATAGAAACATCTGTTGTGCAGTGATAAGATAAAATGAGTTTACGTAGTGTACGTTCAGTAAAAATTGTGAATAAATATTTGCCGTTTGTTTGTACACTTGAGGAGTGTGAATGTGGATATAAAAGGTAAGATAGATTATTAACACAGCAATTAACACTTATCGTGAGGAATGTCATCGCCGACTGCGACAGATTGATTTCCCGACAGTTTTGTCTAATTGTTGTGATCGCATGTGTACTGACTCGAACCACAATGAGGTCATAGATTGCATTTATCAGCGTGTTGTATCCGCTCTAAGTGAGGCTGCCGTGATTAGCGGGGGGGAACGAGTCGTTGGTGGGAAGCCGAAACGCGTTGTGGGCTGGAATAAGCACGTCAGCGGGGCTCATTTGTACGCTAGGCGTAAATTTAAGGAGTGGATGTGCTATGGTAGACCGTCATCAGGCAAGATATATGAGGAAATGTGTAACGGTAGAAGGATATTCAAGTCCAAATTAAGATGGTGTCAAAATCATCAGGACCAAGTCCAGATGGATATCCTAGCAGAGAAACACACCAAAAAAGACTTTCGGGGTTTCTGGAAGTCTACACAGAAGTGCAACCATAGGCCTGGCCTGCCGGTGAGCGTCGATGGCGTGTCTGATGAACGGGACATTGCTAATGTTTTTAAGTCCCACTTTTGTGTGGAGCCGAACAGTGTTCCGCCCACGAAGGTGGTCGATGCTGAATCCCAGTGTTCAGTCCTGGAACCGAGTATTAAATTCACAGCTGCTGAAATAGCGAACACTATAAAGTGCATGACTAGGGGCAAGTCTCCAGGACATGACGGGCTCAGCATCGAGCACCTCCAGCATGCAGGTCCTCACCTGCCGAGTGTTTTAGCTATGCTGTTTACATTTTGCCTGAGGCACTCTTACCTGCCGGACGGGCTGATGAGAACGGTCGTAGTACCGATAGTAAAGAACAAAACGGGTGACATCTCTGATAAACATAACTACAGGCCGATCTCATTAGCTACAGTCATCGCAAAGGTATTTGACAGCATGCTTAATTCTCACTTAAATAAGACCTTAATCTTGCATGATAACCAGTTTGGGTTCAGGCCCAAACTGTCCACTGATAGTGCGATACTGAGTTTAAAGCATGCTGTCAGATATTATACAGAACGTAACACAGCGGTATACGCCTGCTTTCTGGATTTGTCCAGAGCTTTTGACCTGGTTTCGTACGAAATTTTGTGGAAAAAGCTACTAGATAGTAAAGTCGCACCTGAAGTAGTTAAAATCTTTCAACACTGGTACGGAAATCAGGTCAATAATGTGAAATGGTCGGGAGCTCTGTCGGACGAGTACAGGTTGGAGTGCGGGGTGAGGCAGGGGGGGTTGAGTTCGCCAACGCTCTTCAATCTTTACATCAATGAGCTAATTATTGGGCTCAGCGGACGCCATGTTGGATGCCATGTTGATGATGTTTGCTTTAACAACATCAGCTACGCTGATGACATGGTGCTGCTGAGCGCGTCGATATGTGGACTCAGGGAGCTTATAAGCGTCTGCGAAACGTACGCCTATACGCATGGCCTTAAATATAATGTGAGGAAGAGCGAGCTTATGGTCTTCAGAGCTGGGACCAAATGTCCGGCGGAGATTCCACCAGTCAAGTTGTGCGGGGTGCCCTTGGAGCGGGTACTTAGTTTTAAATACCTGGGCCATATTGTGACGCCTGACTTGAAGGATGACGCTGATATTGAACGAGAAAGGAGGGCGTTGTCGGTGAGGGCGAACATGATAGCTCGCCGGTTTGCTCGTAGCTCCAAGGAAGTTAAGATCACCTTGTTTCGAGCCTACTGCACAGTTTTTTATACGAGCAGCCTGTGGGTGTCATACTCGCAGAAATCCTACAGCGCTTTCCGCGTTCAGTACAATAACGCGTTGAGGGCGCTGTTGCGGCTGCCTCGCTTCTGCAGCGCATCAAGAATGTTCGCGGAAGTTCGCGTCGACTGTTTTTATACCAGCATGCGCAAGAGGGCGACCTCGATAGCGGTTAGAGTGCGTGGCAGCAGCAACAGTCTCCTCGCCGTCGTCGCCGACAGGTTGGACGGGCCATTCCAGCGGCATTGGCAGGCCTTACATGCACCCGTGTATAGGGCATGGAGCAGATGATTTATTGTATTTATTTTTAAAATTAATTTCAATTAAAATTTTATTTCAAATCAAATCAAAATAATTTAATTGCTCTTTTATTTTATTTAAAGTTATGTTTATTTTATTAATGTTATGTGTGTACTTGCTTCATTTACCTATGAATAATGATTGACATTGTAAAATTAATTTATTGTAATGATTGATTATTTGTGGAGTTATGTTGTCTTTTTATTATTTATAACAGTGTGAATATGATGATGATAATTGAGTTACCTAAATGTATGGATTTTAATAGTCTGAATTAAATGAATTATTATTATTATTATTTTTGGTATATATTCTTATATCTCGGCAGAAAATTGCCGGGCGTATGGGATAGCACGGGCCGAAGCCAAGTGCTAACCCAGAGAATTGGTGATAACGGGATGATGAGATGAGTGGCTCTGACTGTGCGGTGTTTGTCCACTGACTGATATTTGTGAGTGGGGTGTGTTCATGTTTGTGTCATTCTGTAGGAATTTCCTGACAATTCTGCATGTATTTAGTACAGCAGCTTTTTGTAGGTTTAGGTACGTGTAGGGTGCTAAATCTAGTGTTTTTAAAGATTGATGAAGTTGTTTAGGTATTACACCTGTTGTGGATAATACTATTGGAACTATTGTGACATTGCTCAATCGCCACATTCGGCTGATTTCAATTTTAAGATCTGTATATTTTGAAAGCTTTTCGGCTATTGTATTTTGTAAGTTGTGTGTGTTTGGTACAGCAATGTCAATGATTTGTGCAGTTTTGTTAATTTTATCTAATAAGGTTATATCTGGTCTGTTATAATGAGTGGTTTTGTCGGTAAGAATTGCACGGTCAAAATAAAGCTTATGAGTGGCGTTTTCAAGAGAAGTTTGGGGGCTATATTTGTAGTAAGGTGTTGGTGGTGTAGAAATTAAGTTATATTTTAAAGCTAATTTTTGATGGATAATGTTGGCTACCTGGTCATGTCTGTGTTTGTAATCTGTCTGAACTATGGCTTTACATGCACCTGTGATGTGTTGGATGGTTTCAGAGGCACTATTGCACCGTCTGCAAGTGTCCGTGGGTAGAGGAACGCGCATGATGTGTTTTTGGTAATTACGGGTTTCTATTACCTGATCCTGTATAGCTACCATGAACCCTTCTGTCTCAGGGAATAGATCTCCACGACTCAGCCATTCGTTCGACGCTAACTTGTCGACGTTAGGTTGGCTAATATCTTGGCGATGTCTCCCATGCAATGACTTCTGAGTCCACTCTGTTATTTTCGTCAGTCGGTCAGTCAGTATTTCATTTCTTTGTGTAGTCCTATCAGACATGTTCAATGGGGTTAGTTTTCGGTCATTATATACTATTGCTTTGTGTAGGGTTGATATGGTACTTTTTGAATTAAAATATGTTCTTAAAATTGTAATTTGTTTATTGTGTAGGTTGGTGATATCTATTATGCCTCTTCCTCCTTCTTTTCTTGGGAGTGTTAATCTCTGCACACAAGACCTAGGGTGGTGCTTTCTATATTTCGTCAGAGTGGTATTTATGATTCGTTGTAAGTTTTTCAATTCGGTCTTGTTCCAGTTTATTATACCAAAAGAGTATGTAAGTACAGGGATAGCATAAGTATTTATTGCTTTAGTAGTGTTACGGGCGTGTAATTGAGTGTTGAATATAGTTTTAAGTCTGTGTTTAAACTGTTTAGAAAGAGAGGCTTTTATTTCTTTGTGTTGTATTTGTTTGGACTGAATATACCCTAAATATTTATATGTTCCATTTTCATCTAACGAATCAATTGTTTCTCCCGTCTGCATTTCATATGCGTGTTTATAAGTTTTACCTGTTCTGATTGAATTTATTTTACATTTATCGATACCAAATTCCATGGCTATATCATTTGAAAACTGCTCAGTAAAATTGGTTCATTCACATAAGTCACTAGGTGAAGACGCGTATAATTTAATATCGTCCATATAAAGGAGATGGTTAATTTTATAATCGTGCTTATCAGTCGGTGGTAGGTCAGTAGTAGTATCATAATATTGCAATAAGTACCCAGGTGTTAAAGAGTTTAGTATGTTTGAGAGAGGGTTTAAAGCAAGACAGAACCATAATGGGCTAAGTGAGTCTCCTTGAAATATTCCTCGCTGGATTTTAATCGGTTCTGTCTCGTTTATTCCTGTTAGTGTGTTAAGACGTAATCTGGTAGTCCATTGCTTTATAATACTGCTCAAGAAGTTAGTTATTACTGGGTGAATTTTGTATATGTTAAGAACCTCTAGTAACCACGAATGGGGGACTGAATCGTATGCTTTCTTGTAATCTATGTACATGGTACATAGATTCTGCTTAGTGCGTTGGACCTGCTTAAGTATAACCGAGTCTATTGTTAACTGTTCTTTACAGCCCTGACTGAACTTTCTACACCCCTTCTGTTCTTCAGTTAATATATTATATGTTTCAATGTGTTTGTAAATGACATGAGTAATGCATGATGTGATTATCTTATAAATTGTTTGGAGATAGGTTATCGGTCTGTACTTTGCTGGATTAATGGTTATTATTATTATTATTAAAAAATAGTTTTCAGAACTTTTTGCGTTGGAAATATTTGTTTCTTAAACTGAACTTGCTCCTAGCCAGTATGTACTTTCATATGGCAAACTAAGTACTTATTGAGTTTATATTTTTTAGTGCAGACCAGAGCAATGAATCGTCAAAGTAAAAATATAATATTTAGTTAATATAGGTGAGTTGTTATAATTATATTATATTATAAGTGCTTCTACATTCTGCCACTATTGTAGCATATAAAATACAAAAGGTAAATATAAAGTTATATGTCATTTTAAGATCAGCGGGTCTACCGCCTAACTAAAATGGTAATGAAAATCGACTCTGGTAATAAACTTCATTACGTCTGTGAGAGACTAAACTATGAGCTACCTTGTAAAAACTTTACCGATTATGAAGATAGGTGTCCCAGCTTCATGATGTTCGATGTGGATGTCCATTATCCCTTTTGTTACGCGGTAGAGCCCCAGGTCGGATCTGTCAGAACTTGATCTTGTAAAACATAGTCAGTATTTAGGTGGATATTGTTGCCTTTCCTAGCCTTTTAAGTTTACCTATTTATTCACATTATGAGACTTCATCGTTTCCTTATGTCTAGACAATATATGATGTCCTTGTATACGCAAAAAAATCCGATAAATCCACACAATCAATCTCCATTTCTAAATCCCTAACTTGGAACTCGGCGTTCACTCGATCACGGCAATGACATCCAACATGGTAATTCAGCTCATCTCGTCTTCAGTTCTGTAAGTACATAAACAACTTTCTACTACACATATAAATAAATATAAAGCAGGTAACTTTAAATCCCTAGCAACAGCGGCTTTGCTTGGATTTTATGGAAGCAAAAAATTGGGGAAATATTATTGAGACGAATTGGATGCCTTCTTTAAAGATAGGCCAGGTACAGTGCGGAATCGCGAGAAAGGAAGGAAAGGGAGAGAAGGGAAGCTTTTGCCCAGGAGTGGGACAGCTTAAGTTACTTAGAGATAAGTCACCACTTTCTGATCGCAACCGGATGCCTCCGGCCGAGAATAATGTATCAAATGTCTGCGATGCGTCACATACACCCAGTTTCTCAAAGGCTGATCAAATTTAACCAGCAGTCAAATCTCATTTAAGTGGTATCTATGATTGGTTGTAGAATTGATTGTTGATGTTGGTCAATCAATAACAACAATTTACATGTGATTTAAAATGATCAGGGAGTTAATTAATTAATAATAATTTTAATGTACCAGGTTCTGATCAAAGTTTTGCTCAATTCGCGTTTTTATCTACATGGATGCTAGCTGTATGACGTTAACAGATATCGAGCATCCAAGTTGCAAAGCTTGTGCAATAATTGGAGAAGACAATAAAAAGGTCCATAATAGAGACAAAGGATAATAAATCTTCTTACAATAAACCTTCTAGTAAGATGTCCCGTGGTTGCTTGTTTTTAACACGCTTTTATTAGCTTCACCTGTAACTATGTAAGAAAATCTTGGAAGTTAAATTTGACCCACTTCCCGGTTTCCGATTGAGCTGAAATTTTGCATACACGTTCAGTTTGGATGACTAAAGCTGTTCTATAGGTTTTTTTTTAAATATAATATTTTATTTGTTTTTTAAATTATATAGTTTTTGTTTTACCGAAAGTGGAGAAAACAAGATTTTCAAGTTCAATCCTGTATATTAGAAGATTGCTCTTGTAAATATAACGAGAAACAAACATGCAATCTCTATACAATATTAGTATGGACTACAAGATTGATATTTACGTAATACGTATCGAAACCAGTCCGTACGCAACTGGAACGGTAATGTACCCGAAGGTGTTGTGCACGTAACTTAAGTCAAGCTTTAACTTGTATCTCACTTAAGATTACTTTGCACCATAAACGCCGACGTGAGACGTAATGCCGTTAAGAAATGGACTTGATTAAGTTTCCGTGTTTGTAATAAAAATATTATCTATGGACTGTTAATGTTTTATAACTGGGAAGCAGAGTAAAGAACTTGTTTTTTATGGTATCTAGACCACAGCAGATTGACGACTTCTATTTTTATGGTCTTGTTTTGTCTCCAAAGTAATAAAACGTTTTGGAACTCCCAAACTTAAGGGTTGATGGATTGCGAGGTAGAATCATTGGAAAAATCGATAGCAATTTTAATGGCAACACAAAGGTACTCTAATAAGGCGAACATGCATCTAGACGCGCCGCAGAAATCGAATCTTAGTATTTTTTTATGACATTATCAACCTCGTGCACCTAACCGCGCCGTACGGCCGTACACGCCCCATTTCAGGCTAATGCTATGGTATACCGATTACACCCGCATTTGCGAATGACGTCATCAGAAAGGGCGCGTGCGGCGCGAGCATTTCGATTCTGATAACGTCATTCGCATTCTGCCTCAACAATGCTGTGCAGGGGGCTTACTATGAACTCTTATAGCAGGACAGAAATTTAACTGCCCAGATATTTCCAGTATGAGCTGACCTCGCACTGTATCGGCTTTTCGTACAATGACAGGTCAGCTTATACTGGACCTTCTGGACAGTTCAATTTCAGCCCTGCTATAAGAGCTCGTAGTAACCTCCCAGTACTGGGGGCCTAAAAAGGCCACATTGAGCAATTCATCTAATGATCTGCATAGTAACTGTCAAACAGATGATTACTGAATATGAACCTTATGCGGATGACATTAAGAGTCGTCAATTAAGTAGATATTTTGACATTCGTAATATGAATCATATTATGATTCGCCTAAAGCGGCCTTTTTAGCCCCCCTGATCTTTTGGCGCGTTCGGTGCGTGTAGACGTTCACCTTTATAGAACGAAGCTCAGCGGTGATCTCTACTTGAGCACCGTTTGAGTGAAGTATTTGTATGAAATGAAAGACTCAAATCTGTGTTCAAGTTGCGACCAATGGTAAGCGTCTTCTGTAATACGGTATTACGGTGTTTATTCATAAATAAAAAATCTGTCCAATAATGTCTAAGCCTCAGTCACACGCTCGGAGCAATCAACTCACGGCGAATAAATCTTCTGGGGTTATCTGTTTTAGTTGCAGTGAGTAGTTTGTCACACCCAAGGGAATTTACTCGTGGCAATTGCATTCGCTGCTAGCATTCACTCTGTGTGACCGAGGTTTTATGGTAAAAGAACAACGTTAAACAAAATGGTAGAATTTAAAATTAAAATAATATTAATACGTGAAGATAAAACTTTGTACCCCTTTTAAAGCATATTGCGCGCACAGAGGATTGTAATATTTGGCATAGTTACAGTTTATAATATGGAGAAGGAGTGCAGAAAGTTATTATGCTCGAATTTCGACCACTGGACGACCACAAGTATTAATTTATTGTCCTAACAGTGCAAAGTATGAACCCTTATCTAATGCAGTCTCACCTTGACAATCTGATCGAGTTTCAATCCCACTGATGGAGATTGTAAGAACTCAAATGTCATCTAATTAATACTTGAAATATGATATTTGTGCTGTAAATGCACGAGATATTAAACAAAACATGATTTAGCATCATACCTGTATTCCTCAAAGGGTACCTCTGCCTTACCCTTTTTGTTTACCCAAATAACACTGCTCTTTTGCAGTCTTGAGTTCCTAACGGTAAGCGTAGGGGTTCCTCCTACTGCTGACACAACGTCATAGTGGAACTTTCCGCTCAAAATTGGAGCTGCCCGACTGGAGAATTACCTCCACCTTGCAGAATATCGTAGACAAATAACACTGCTTTTTTTCAGTGTTGTATTCCTAACGGTGAGTAAGGTCGCCAGTGCTCCTTGGGGAAGCGACGACGGTAGTAGTAGGGTCGGCAACGCGCGAGTGATGCCTCTGGTGTTGCAAGCGTCTATAGGTTACGGTAACGAACACCATCAGGCGGGCCGTATACTTGTTTGCCATATTGACATAGGTTTTAGAGGTATAAAAAAAACATGTGCTGTTGTACATCATAATTTTTCCAATGCCGTTATTATGTCCCTTGCAATGCAAGTCCAATGGCCATTTACCAGGGACAATTTCCAGCTCCGGGCTATTACAGAGAAAACAAAAAAAATCCTATAACACTACCCGACCTACGATTTGAACCCGAGAAATCATGTTTAACAGCCTGCGCTTGTGACCACCAGATCAATAAGGCAGGCAATGAGTTATTTACGAACAAAAAAATAAAGCTATACGTACATCGACCACAGAAAATTTGCAACACTACCGTTTCGAAATAATAAATGCACCATACAATGTGAACTGAATTTTGATTGTTGTTAACTATCACGAAAATGCCATCTATTCGTGTATTCTGTTATTCGAGACAGTTTTCGTGCGTTTCCGCTTGAAATTCTCGGATTTTTACACGAATGCCGAATGGCCTTAGCGTTGGTTTCATTGGTGTAATAAACATGCTTTGACATACATATATGTAACGTAATCTGTATCTATAACGGTATTAGAAGTATAGAAACAGTTAGTATTAGAACTTTACAACAGTAGTTACTTAGAGACCGCATTTGGAAGTGTTAAAAGTTAAAAAGTCAGATCCATTGAATACTTCCAGTTACTAGAATTGTTAGAATTATTTTATTTCGGCTACAACGAATAATAACAATGTCAAAGAAAAGGTATGGAATAAGAAAATATTAGATACATATTCGTAGTGATGTTCAGAGGATAGCTGCCGTGGTCGTATGCCACTTAGCCCTAAAGCTTATGATCGCTTACTACTGTTAGACTGTATTGTTTTGTTAGGGTACCTGTTCTCATTTTATTTCAATTATTTTTATTTTATTTCAATTATTTCAATTATTCTCATTTATTTTAATTTGTCTTTCAATATGGCGAGGTTTACTAAGTATTAAAAAATGATGCGAAACTTGATAAGTAATGCGGAAAGCTCAAAAAAATATATTATATTTAAAACAATAAAATACTGTATTTATCTCCTACACACTGTGTATTTTCTTTCTCTGACCTGAATATACTATATTTTTTGTAAAAACAGTTGGTAACCCTAGATCTAAGGGAGTTAAAGGATAAAAGGTCGATAGAGCATAAGTTATAAGTTTTAGTAGTTAATTAAGATTTTAATTTATTTATAGTTTTCTTATTAATCCCTTTTATAACACCAAAGGGATAGTCCTTTATTTAAATATCCAAACCGAATTGGAAAGCGTATTAACCGCATTCTATTTTATTCATAGTTCCTCTTTGAACATAATTTTCGAAGGGATCAAGTGTTTAATTAACCTTTCTGATAGAAAGAAGGGTTATTCCCATATTAATCTGTTAACGAAAAGAACTATCCATCCTATAGGGATTTCCAAGGATTTATGTGTATTACAAGTGACGAAAGTTATCCCTATAAAAGCTCACCAGATATCCCAGCGATTTTGTGGACAGGAAATAAATTTGAACACCGATATACCCATTTAGAATGAAAATAGATACACTTAATAACGTGTAACCTTAGGTATTGGTATTCATCTAAATGATAATCTCTTACGAGCTGAATAACAAAGAATCGATGTTTCTCATCTGTAGATATCCACACGTAAACACAATAACGTCAGATAGGACAAAAGATCTTGGGAGATAGTTCTTTCGAATTGCAGCAGACAACAAACAAACGATACAGCGAAGTTTCTGAGTCCCTAAAGACCAAACTCTGTGTTGCCAACACTACCAACAAATGTTGAGTTTATTGCAGTTTTAAGGACAACGGTCAGTTACCCTCTAGTTGTAGCTGCAAACTAGCTTTAGAGAATATTCTGACGATCCTACACGACGAATTCCCAAGGTAGTTTACTGGTTGGGAAAAATTTTCGCACGTGGGTGCCAAGGTTTAGTTCGAATGTTGTATTGAAACTGTTTTAAATATTGATTATTATTGTTGTTGTTTGAACTAATTCAACTCAAAATATCAAGTCTTAAGATATGGTTTGTAGATAAAAACAAAAGTAAAACCCGACTTCAAAAAACTAAAAGATATAAAATCATTTTTATATTTATTTTCACCTCGGGAGAATATACCTTCGAAAAAAAAACCTCATTAAAATCGGTTCAGAATTAGCGAAGATATAGCTGTCAAACAAACATACAAAAAAAAACATAACTAAGTATGTGCTTTCATATAAATAATATCTAAAGTTTATTGACTATTGTAATATGTAAGTACCTTATATCGGGAAGGCCCTAGGATTTCAGAAAATGTAAATCTCTAAGAGTATAATTATTATTTCAGATCATTGAAATATGCCTTAAGATGACAGAGAATTTAAATAAGGTCTTCATGAATTATGGATATAGCACTTATGAATATTCACAAATATATTATTGTTTATAAAATAAATAAATTTATATAAAATAAATCTTATATAACGTGAGATTTTAATTTTATCATTCAATAGCTATAGTGGAAATATAAGGTCCAACCTTTCTAGTCCTGATCATTTTAAGGCAGTACCCTGACCAAAACGCCGTTTTACATCGCCATCTCCTCCGCAATTATACCATATACAAATTAAAAAAAAATACAGTCTTAAAGTTCAAGATCTCTACTTCAAATCCAACGTTTCAAATATTTTTTTTAAGTAGATTATACTATAGTAATTGGCGATTATAAAACACCTAAATCAGAATTTAAACCTTCATCTTCTTCGGAACTTGAAGCTTAATTTATTTCTGGTTTGCAGCAATAGATAAATAATTCTTTTATTTATAAGTCCAACGTTTAACATTTAAAAAAAAGTCATTTTTCAATTTTTCCTTGAATTTAAACGTAAATCTGTGCCAATTTTCAGCTGAAGTGTCGTATTCGGGCGACGGGCGGCAGTCTGCCGCTGGCTCTCGGACGTGATACCCGTGTCGATCGAGGCTATCGCGTTCGATTTATAAATTCAGAATTTATTTTGCTCTCTAGACACAATATTGTGTAGAGGGGGCAACCTATATAACTTGCCTCAGTAGTATGGCATGTACTTCTATAAACATATTTTAATTTTTTTTGAATACACATTTGAAAATATTATTATTTTAGTAAAATCAGATATAGATAGAGTCTACTGATCTGTCACTTTATCTGTGAAGTCAATACAAATTGTGTTTCATCTTCTAAAATATACTTTGTCTAAAAATATAGAGACCGTCTTTTTGATGTTTTCTATAAACATAAATTCAAATTCAGTATGTGACCACGTGAACGTGACCGAATGTTTGAAAGCTCTAAACTATGGGACGGAATCCCATCATGTTGGTATTCAAACTTCATGTTTTGGTGAGATCTATGTGACCACATGACTAAAACTTTGAAAGTTTATATCTCCCAAACTATGGGACGCAGTCCCATCATGTTGGTAATCAAACTTCATGTTTTGGTGAGGTCTATTCATATAAACCGTGATCACGTGACTACGTGACCAAAATTCAGAGCTACCTTCTATTAATGAATTGATAATTTGTCATAATCAACGTTTAAAATAGTAAGTAATAATATGTTGATGACGATGTTGATCTAAAATTTTTTTTTTTTTTTTTTTTTAATATAACATTGTCCCTCCCTAGGATTTCTCCTGTATCGTGGGTAGAGTTTACAGACATTATCTCACATGCACACACACCCAGACTAATATTTGTTCCGTGCGCGTATCGAACCCGCGGCACGTAGCGTAGAAAACCACTACACTACTTGTAACAACCCTAGCCTCCATGCACTATCGCCACACTGTCTCGACGTTGTCGGCGAGATCAAAGGCGCCGTCCTACTGTTGTTTTTCTTTATACTATTCCTTTACTATATATAATAATAAATACTATGTACCAACCTAGTTTTATTTTAATTCTTATCGATTATACTTTATATATTACTATTCACCAACACTGCTATTCCCATTTTTAATCGACTTCCAAAAAAGAAAATTCTCAATTCGACTGTATGTTTTTTTTTTTTGTATGTTTGTTACGCTATTACTCCGCCAATTGCATACCGATTTTGAAAATTCTTTTTTTATTTCAAAGGGTACTCTCAAGATGGCATTTAAATTTGTTGAAGATTTGATGAAGAACTTCGGAGATATACAATGGAACTCTTGAATGAATAACAGCATGTCACTTGCGATTTCTGTAATCGCATGATTATGAATTGTTTAAGCCACTCAAAATAGAAATATAAAATAAACGTTAAAAAATAGTATAAACCGACTTCAAAAAACTAAAAAGTATAATACATATAATTTTCTTAAAAAACTTATCAGCTTCTGAAGTCGTTGCCACTGCCCAGCTAGGTGCATTGAAGAATTTAAGAAAATTATTTACACTGTTTAGTTTTTTGAAGTCGGTTTTTACTTTTTTTAATGCTAGGTATTAATATCTAATAATCGTGATATATTTATATGAGTGAATATTAAATGAATCAAGCAATTCTTCAAATAAAAGAGCAAGTTATAATTAGTTAATACCAAATCATCTAACAACTCGGCAAGTGTAATGGGCATTTTTTGCTCGGAAGCTCGTTGACGAAGCATAAATTTTTTATTTCCCTTTTTTATAAAATCATTCATCATTGTAGTGATTGTACCACTGTTATTGGTATTAATTTTCTAGTAGTAACTCTGTTACTATATAGACCTATAAGTGAAACAATCTACAAATATATATTTTACATTGCCACCTCTATTTATTATATAGTATTTTAGTGTCTGGCGCGATGCTCGCGATGACATGATCCGAGCGGTTTCCGTAATATTACAGGGGGTCGCGCGGGTTGCGCGGGTGGAGGAAGCCAAATCGACAAATTCGTTACCTCACTGACGCGCCTTAAGAGTTTGTAATCATCATTACGAACAACTTAATTATGGGACTAACGATGAAATCGCGAAAAAATCTCTGCTGTTCCATACATTTAGTCGAATAGTATTGAATTATTTGTATGGAACAGTAGATTTATTTTCGCGATTTTAATATTTGTTCCCATAGTAAAACGTGTTCATAATGAGGAAAAAAGCGCGAACTGATTTTTTTTTTTGGTAATTAAAAATTTGGTGTGTATAATAGAATTTCCAAACATTTCCTTCTTAAAATTACCTCAAACTCACAAATACACGTTACTGTTTTATTAATATATATCTATGTAGGTATAACACAATACGGATAGACGGATCTTTTGATGCGTGACGTCCCTAGTTATGCGGAATACCACGGTTACAACACTCGGGTCAAACACATCAAAAGGGTACAAACAACCCTGCAATAATGTCAAGTATGTTTATGTTAAGGTCCTAGTGTTGTAACACTACGTAGAACTACAGGTGATTTACATGTCACGCAGTTGTAACTGTAGGAGTATTTCCTAGCGGGCTGAAAGGCTAGCACGATGGGTGGACAAACCCATTTTCTCCACATTTTGTTTCCTTGACTGAAGACAAAACGAAAAATCGAGAGAGAGATAATGCTAAAAATGTTTTTTTTTTCTCGTTACTATAATAATTAATCTAACTGGAAGAGACCAGCTGAAAATCAGTGCTGTGCACTCTGCACAGCATATTCCACATTTTTTTTCTTTTGTTCATGTAATTTGTATGTCTTATGTATGTGTGTGACTGAATAAATGGTTTTGTCCCCGGTTTTTCTCTCACTCCTTTTTTACCAGGCTAGTCCTGTAATGTTGGAATGTTTCTAGTATTATGTAGTATTGAATTCTTGATATTACCTATTAGCAATATTATAATGATGTATGGTAAAGTAAGAATTATTTTTAAGCAGTGAACTGATAAAAGCTGAGTTTGTTTGTTTGTTTTATATTTTTGCAACAACAGTGTGCGCGTATGTAGGTATTTATAGAACGTTTAATTCGGAAATAAGTGAACTCATTTCGTACAATAAATGTTTCTCCCGAATTTTCTTTAGATGTCCCAATTTAAAGAAATTCTACCAAATTGGTACGCCGATATTTCTTGGCTGCGCTCCAATATATTTTAACTATAATCATTATGCATCACATCTTATATACTTAATACATTATTATCACAGAACTCTTTTAAAACTCTGCAAACATAAACAAGCCGCGTTATGCAATGGAAACAACCGCTCCATCTCCCGACCTCTTTCGTAACCCAATCAACAAATCACTGCATCCAACACAAACAGTTCTGGCTCTCGTTAATCAATACTTGCACTAGCCCAGATCGGCCGACAGTTACTAAACAACACAGTTGCAAGCTTCCAAGCATCAAAGCACCGCTCGCCGTTAGCATGCAGCGGTTACCGTCCAGTCCAGTTTACTAGAACGCGACTCGAATACATTAGGGTATGAATTAACTACTGACTGACTCTTCAATGGCATAATGGGCTTGTCGAGATGAAGGTGACTGATGATAATGTAGTACACGGACTAGCACTGTAGTGTTGATATCCTGGTGTTTTGCTGAAACTGTAAGTGATACCTGTAATTTTTTATACACCACTAGTCTGTCCATCTCAAGGTTGTGTGGTAGAAATGGCCAAGTGCGATTAGACCACCCTTTGTACATCTCTTTTTCTATTTATTGTATCTTTTCTTCTCTTTCTGGTGTGTAATAGAGTGTATTGTATTGTAAGGTGGCAAACAAGCATATGGCCTACCTGGTGGTAAACGTTTATCGTAACCTATGGACGCTTGCAACACCAGGGGCATCACTCTAGCGTTGCCGAGCCTACTACTAGCGTCGTGTTGGCGGTAGGGGTGACCAAGCACTACCGACCTTGCTCACCGTTAGTACCATAACACTACAAGAGCAGTGTTATTTGGCTACGATATTCTGCAAGGTGGAGGTTCTTCCCCAGTTGGCCAGTTTCAATTTTGAGTGGAAAGTCCCGCTATGCCCTACATGTCTTACTTCTTTTATCGTTTAATGAGCCCTCATATGAGAATTAATTTTGTCGTGGTGGAAATATTTGCCAGTTAGCAAGATCACTAACGGGGCTGACTGCCCAGAGTGAGCCGGAAGTACTAAGGTGTCAGTCAGCGTGGCTCATTGCGTGCACCCCGCAATAAATTCGACAGAACACCGTTGAAATAGGAAATAAGGTAGGTATCAGCATCATGTTGGCGTAAACGTTAACGCCTACTTTCGACCTTCTTAAATTTAAATTATTTCATATACAACATTGTGTTTACAAAATACTTCTATGTAGTTTAAACCCAAGAAGCGTAACAACACACACTTTAACTTCAGTTTGTATTAATCAATGGTATCCGTACATTACGTAACGATAATTTATTAAGTTACCGTTAAGAATGTAATTTTTTCACCTTCTCATTATGGTCTAATTCAATTATTATATCATTATGAAATAATGGCTTATAACGGGAAAATTATGATCAATAATAATTATTTTAATTACCTAAGGCCTTACAAAAGTGATAAATACCAGTGCCTTCTCTAAATACATAGAATCAGAAACAAAGCATTACAACAAATTCGACTGTGCAAAACATTTCATCGGAGACAATTATTTGCAGGTGGATCATCCACCTGTCCTTATAATCAAACGAGTAACATATTTGCTAACTTGCATGAATCCTGTCCAGTGTACACCTGTTAGTGATGCTCACTAGACAACCGCTTGGTCCGTCACGATCTGTATAGTGTACAGTGGCTACCCAAACGGGTAACTGTAGCAGTGGGTCAACCGCAGTCCGCTGCGCCCGCGCCGCCCGGCGCCGCATAAATGCATTTAATAGTAAAGATACTTAGAATTACCTGTGTGCTGACTAGATTTGCAGATCAGCCTTCACATTACCATGTAAATTATTCTCAATTCAAATTTTCTGATTGTTTGGATTAAGGACCAATAAAATTTGGTCCTTTCGTCCAAAGAATGTTCGATAATTCAATTATTAAAGTTAGTGTTATATTACTTAAACACCTGCATACCGATATCAAAAACTCGTTACACAATTACTTGCAACCAATAAACAAACCAAAACAATTAACATGTCGCCTGACATGATCTACCTATATTGGTCAATAAAATGTACAATGTTATTAAAAAGCGATACAGTACAGTCGCATTCGGTCAGCGTAGGACCGGTTCACAAACGACCTTGCGTCCGCTCACGTTCACTTGCTGATCTATAGATTGAGGCTTCGTAACATTTGTTTATTGGTCGTTTTGTACCGATATGGTGACTGGTCTTTCGATCGCTTTTCTATAATATCCTCTAAGCAGCTTACTGTTTGGATTATAATATTCTCAAGGCTTTTTGTTTCGTTTCATAAATCTTTGTTCGTAATGTCTTGCAAATAACCTCCATCATTATGGCAATCAAGTGTATAGTGAACACTGTGAGTGTCATCAGCTTTATAATCACCGTGCCATTGACCTTCCTGAGCAAACAAATCACCTTGAAGTTCTATTGTCCTCCAATTCACAGCTGGTCCAGGCTGTTTGTGTAAAATGACGCACAACACTTGCGTTGTGTGACAGGTGGTCATACTGCCCAAGTTGTAAGGCTTCATATTAAACTCGGACAGGAAGACCAGATGGCAAACGTTCACAAAATGGTTTTGAGGCGTGTTATGTGTTGACATAACCGAGCTAAAGGTAATATGTATGTCTGTCTCTGGTTACAGCTTACAACAACCTACTCGGTTACCTGTCGGACTCTGCTTTTCCCCTATCAATATGTACGTGTTTACTGTCCATCGAGCAAAGAAACTGACCGTCTCTTAGAAAGCATTTCTTCAGTGTTTCAGCAAAAACAGCGCTTAATGTTTATTTCCAACGGTTTTATGCGCAAGAGTGTTGCTTTCTCTCAAGCGACGCGTCGCTGACTACGCATGCGCCAAGCCAGTCGCTCACGGCCATTCAGTGGGGCCGCACGCGTCGGTGTATCAGAAATTCGCGAATCGAACAGTCGGCGGGCCGTGCCGCCGCCTTTACGTCAGTAGCCAGTGTTAAAGTGTCCACAGTGCAATAACAAATATTTTGTGATCAAACACTTGGGACTTACCAAGGTTAGCAGTGTTGTGTTGCAAAAACAGGAGGATCTCAAGTGTATATTTTTTTCTCAGCCATCGTCACGCGCTTTGACTCTTTTTTATGTAGGTTTCTTATTTATATGTTTCTGTAATTGTGTTCGTAATTATTCTCGATTGACGTAAGGACGTTCTAGTTAGATGATCTTTGGATTCATCTTAGTCTTCATTAACTATTTCCAGACTATAATTGTCTCTTCAAGATTCAAGATCTACAATTAGCCTTTCATTTCAATTGCTAATTAAAGTTATTTCAGAATCGGAGGTTAATGTTAAAGATTGAATGCGTCACTTACCTGCTTAAAACGAGATTTGAGTAGGAAGCTGTATCTCAGCTCTAAATCACCTTGAGATCCGGTATCACACAAAACCGAACAGTTGAAAGTGAAACGATCTGCATAAATCTGTTTATTAACCGTGTTATTATTTAATTTTGAATAATGGGAAGCATGACTGGAAATTCATAGGAGAGGCCTTTGCCCAGCAGTGGAATGATGCAGGCTAGCAGTAACACTAATAGGAAGCAATATTTGGATATGAAAAGGCTATACCTACTTATAGGATGCCACAAGATAAAATCATGGAGGACCTTAATCAAGAAGTATTTTAACGTGCGTTAAGGATGTTGAAGTTATAACTACAAAAATTATTCATTTAATAAAATGTATGTTGATCAATTTACCTAACTTAAATGATGCCACGCATTAACTACGTGATTCGGATAAGCTAATCGTTATTGTTTTGACTATAATAACACACTTGAAAAATATTGGTTAATTTTCTGTTGCAATCCATAAAATTCATCGCTATTATTATCTAGAAGATAAAGTCAATATTGATTTTCTCACGGCTTATCATGTGCCACAATCTGAAAGATATGAGAAAAAGGGCCGAAATGATAAATAGAAATACAATCCTTCTAAGTAGGTCAGTAATGAGATTCAGGAAAGATAAACAAGCAAGATCAGAATGCTTCCTAATCCACTGATTTAGCTTATAGAGCTACTAAAAAAGAAAACGAAACAGATGGTAATAAACGTATCAAAACATCAATAATTCCCTTTGATATAATGATATCTTTTGAGGATTCCAAGTTCCAACACGAAACAATTTCTGAAACAGATTACATCTACAAAAGGCGGCTCCTTCGAGGCTTTTACCGCTCAGTTAACTTAAAGATTTCGGGCATAAAGAATCCTCAAAAATACTTCTTTGGTAGTTCTAATAAAATTATAACGATACTACTTTAGAACTCGTAAAGAAAGTTTAGGTTACCTTGTAGTAAAAATCCTCTCGCTATAATAATCAGGTAAAATGTTGATCTCTGATGGATCAAAAATTTACTGTCAGAATTGCAAATAGCGTTGTCTGTTAATAAACAGATTATCATTGCCAGAAGCTAATCTTTGATCTCGCTAAGTCCTTGCCAAGCTTTGACGTCATGTAACTTGTTTTAAATATTTGGTATTCTGTCTTGGGTTTGTGATCATCGCTGTTACGTTCATGTCATTAGAGATTTTCCTCGTCCCTAAGCAGAAAGATATGTTTTTTTAACAACCCGTTCAGTCAACTCTTGGACATGATGTTTTACTCGCTCGTACATGCTTTCTCGTTGTTTCTCTGCCGTAATTAGTAGTTTCCCATCAACAAATTGATGTTTTTATTCTTAAGACTGTATGTAGTTAGCGTGTGTTTTATGGACTCGACTCAGATGTTTCGCTTATATGGTGTAATGCACCTTCCATGTTGAGTTTCATATTGCTAATTGATTTATCGTCACGCTCTTTTCCTTTATGGGGTAAGCGCAGGTCTTAGCGGCACCAAGAATAGGTGCAATTACTGTTATTACTTCAAGTTGCGTATTTATGGAGTTTTAATAACAGTAATATGTGTGGACTTTACTTCCTTTTAAAAGAAATATGCTAGTGTAATTTATTTCAAATCGTTAATGTACTATAATTTATATAAATTTCTCTTATATCCGCTATTTGAATTTTTTTTATGTTATTCAATGTTATTGTCCAAAGTTGTCGCATTGACTTTTTTAGTTTCCGTTTTTGTCATAGTGTCGTCGATGTGGCTGAATGCTTAGTAATAATGACAAGACCATTTTAATATAATAATAGTCAAATCCGTTTTCCTTGTTTTCATTTTAGTCTGATCTTTAAAGATTTACATTTTGTATCTCCTTCAAACGTCATTATTTCTTGTACCTCGTTTTCCCCATCTTGATACATATGGTTTTAAACTTTCCTTAATATTTAACGTAAAATCTTATCATGTTTCTAGAGGAGGCATGTAAGTTTCGTTTTCTAGAATCAGTCATCTCCGACTGTCGCAAAGTCAACATAAAAAAATAACCAGTGGCGGTCGAGACGGAAACAGTGTTTTTGTTCATTTTAGCTGGTTTTTAATAATACAGCTTCGTTTCGCTCTGTGGGAGTTTCAAATGGATGGCTTTTGAAAAAGTCGCTGTTTGTATTGACGGCAAACGTGATGATGTTTCATTTAATTTTGTAACCTTTGATTACAAAATTGACAGTTTCAAATGGCACGACCATTTGACCATTGATTGTTACTCTTAAAGTAAGTGTGAATAGTTTGTCGAATGCTAATTTCTGTGTTTGTGTTGAGACTAATTGCTTTGTTCAATTATCATGACAGACCAGTTCGTGTACTGAGTGCCAACTGCAAACAGTTTTTCCTGTTTGATGCTGTTATGGGGTCGCTGGCAACATTTATTATTTTGAAATGTATAAACAGAATATTACGGGTTTCTCTTATGGCATACAATGTGTCATAATTTATGAAGATAAAATTTCACACTTGAGCCCCATCTTTATTTTTATCATCTAAACGCTCAGGTATGACGTAAGATGTATTATAAAAGTCCACTCAAGCTTATAACGATGTCGTATACCGCAAATAAACTAGTTATAGCCGCCGAGAGAAAAAAGTAACAATTTTCTGTTGTCTTTGCGGATAATTTGCCTTTATTGTTAAAACTCACAGTTCATTAAAAATAATTTCATGGATGGAATATGAAATGAATGGACGGCTATCTTGTCATTCTTTGTGGCTTCACAAAATGTTCAAGAAGATTTAAAGGCTTATTTGCCTCGTATAGTTTTGATACCTTCTGCAAGGCTATGTGACCTTTCATTAGGCTTTTATTTATAGGTATTACTTGAGATTTATGCTGCATCTGTCTATCTGTGTATTTCTAACGATCCAATAGCGAATAACTATTTTTTTAATTTTAAGTAGACTACTGAAATTACTATTTTGTTAACATGTTCCACGTTTTTTTTAAAACGCTTTTATTAGCTTCATTTGTAACTATGTAAAAAAAAAATTGGAAGTTAAATTTGACCTACTTCCCGGTTTCCGATTGCGCTGAAATTTTGCATACACGTCTAGTTTGGATGACAAAAGCGTTTTCTTTAGTTTTTTTTTAAACTATAATATTACTACCTTTTTTCCCTTCATTTGTATGTTTATCCTTTATAATTTTTGCCATCCAACCATGAACTTACCAAACGTTGACAATAGGACAGAGGCTGTTCTATGTAGGTGTACAATGTATAATTAATGAGCCATATCGTTTCCAGGTTCGCCTTTTTTGATCCTACTCCCATTATTCTTTTTATCACGACCATTGTTCTCTTTTAGTAAAGCACATTACCTAACGTCGTTTGTGAAGTCTTGGCTATCAAGACGCCGTTTCTCGGTTTTATCTCAAAGAAAGTGTCCTCGAGTTAATTAAGAATCGTGTTCCCGCCATGTTCGTGGTTCACTTTCGCTGAATATTATTCATATTTTTCTTTTATTAATGTCGTTCTACAGGTTGTGGTTAATGTCTTTCGTGTTCGTTGAGTTTTATGGGGTTTTTGAATGGATTATAATTCCTAGTAATAGATACTAGATACCTACCTTCTGTATAGTGAAATGCAATTTTTTTAACGATTGACCTACTGTGTTTATCATTGGTTTTCAGTAAGATTTTGGTACTAATTGTTACTACTGTTTTTCGATACGTTCAGCGATTGTCATTCGTTAAAACGATATAGCTAGGTAATATAAGGCTATTAGGTAACGCTATCAGCAAGTACTGATGCAGTTCAACATTTTCAATTAAATTTATCCGAATGAGAACGACGGGATTGATACCGGAAACATCACTAAAATGTAAATTGACACTAAAAGTTTCTATCACTACACTAGAAAGTAGTGACAAATGACAGACACGAAAAGTATCTTAAATTAAAATATTGCTTTGTTTCGACCGAGATTAACAAAACACGTATTTTCATTCTGTCAGAAAATTAACACCAGAAACAGGTCATTTGTCAGTCAATAAGAAAATAAATAATATGTTTGGTTCTAAAAGCTTACAGCATCCATTCTCGCGAAGTGAATGGCTACCTCAAATATTTATTTGTACATACAAACGAACAGAAACATTTTAAACGTCAAAACTGAAGATAGTGGGCTGGTTATTTATAGTCCTTGTGTACATAGCATAATATTGGCGATTTTAACGTACAAAGATCAATGTACCTACGTCAAAATCACAAACTATAAACGGTAGACGACGGATGGACAGACGTATAATTTTTAGAATCGGTTCAGAAGTTCCAAAGATTACCCCTACAGACAAAGAAACTGGACCTCTTTATAATATTAGTATAGTTTTGCACTATTCCTAAACTTATCACTGCAATGACAGGTTGCAAAGCCTTGCAAATGACAGAAGTTCTCTACGTTCAGTGCCACAAACTTATCTGACCCGGTGACCAAAATTGAAACTAACGTCGCTAGAGAACAAAAATGACATCAAAATGTGTTTTTATCATAGAAATAGTACCTCTATGGTTTTTATATAGAGATGACATTGTTAAAAGCGACGGCAGCGACGCCATTACCGGGTCAGATAAGTTTGTGGTACTGTACGGAGAAATAGACGTCAAATTGCGCTTATCATGGGTTATATGTATCTGCCTTTACAGTTTAACGAACTATTGTTAAAGGAGACAGGTTTCCGTACACATCGCCATGATTAATGCCGCATGGTGCCCCTACTAAGGGAAACTCATGAAGATGAGAAATACGTGAGTCTTATTACAATATCTGAGATATTAAACCCTCAAGAGAGGTGGCTTCCATTTATTTATGTTGGGATGTAGATAATTTATTGTACTGAAATTTTTTGTAGCATTAATAATGCCTTCCATGTAGGAGGGTCTGAGTTCGAACTCAGCCCGCACCTCTGACGTTTTGGATTTGATTATCACTTGCGTTAACGGTGAAGGAAAACATCGTGGGGAAACCTACACATCTGGGAGGGTCTCATAAAGTTCTCGATGTTGTGTGTAGTCCGCCAACCTGCACCAGGCCAGCGTGGTGGACAGTGGACTAAGGCCTAACCCTTCTCATTCTGAGAAGAGGCCCGTGCTCAGCAGTGGGACGGTAATGGGCTGGATTTATTTACTATACATTTTTTGTGGTATAAAATCACCATCTCTTTTAAACCACATATTGATGCTATGAGGAAATATTATTGCAATTTAATGTTATTTAAGACCCAAGTGAATGAATCTTTGTCCTGACCTCTAATGACACATTGACACCCATTAGAGGTGAAAAGTATTGCTGATACCGTGATTGTTATTGCACTAGGTTCTATTATTGAATATCATCATTTATTATTATTTACGTAAGTTTTTCTCTTTTGTCTTATTTTACAATAACATAATCAGTATTGCATGGATTGTTTTCAAAGAATGTAACTTCATTATTGTTTATTAGATATGTTATTGATAATTCCAAACGCCCGACAACTTATATCGATGCGTATCTTTACAAACATTAGTCTTCTTTGATGGTATATTATTCCCGTAAAGCCATGTTAAATTCAGTGTTCCATATCCATTCTAAGTTAGACACAGTAGCATGGGTCTCTCGAGGAAATGTGACATAATCTGCTGAACTTCTAAGACAAGATGAAATTTCCGATCACCAGAAATAGGCACGCCAGCAAAATGTACGGAATTGACATAACTTATCGATCAGTCATGTGATCTGAGGTACAAGTCTGCTAACTTCTGTTATCTCAATCGTGTCAGAATGGTCTGGTAATTGTTGGTATTTACAATGTCGTTCAACCGATTTTGACTTCTATTGCGTAGGAAATAGTACTAAAAATCTATAGAACGACACTTAATATCTGGCAAATAAGCGACTTTTACGTCTATTACGTGCGCAATAGAAGTTACAATAGGTTGAACGACACTTCAAAAATCAACAATTATGAGACAATTCTGACACGATTGAGACACGATTGAAATAGCAAAATTAAGGCCCTGTTATGTCATTATATTTTGCTGGCATTTCTATTCTCTAGCTTCGGTTATTGTCATCTCGTCTACAGGTACAGGAACATCACACTTGCAAGTCGTAAGTGAAAACTCAGTGAGTTTTTCACAAGTAAATTTCATACCTTAGGAACACACGTGGCTGGCGACGTAGAAATGATTAATGTTAGCCATATATTGTCGTTACTGTCGTGTTACCTCTGCTCCGTGATCTAATTGTGTAAGTTCAGACATGGTCCTCTAGATATCAATAGTCAGTTAACAACTTCATAATTTTTCACATACATTTGGCCATATATGTCTATCTGTTATATTAAAGTGTAGTCTGTAGGCTAACTACACGCTAGGGAGCTACAGTGCCCTCAGTGTCCAGTACAACAATACGTTCAGGGCGCTGCACATCAGCGCCTCAGGTATGTTTGTAGAGATATTGTTTTCACAGCACCATGCGCAAGCAGTGTGCCTCCTTGGTGCGCAGAGTGCCGGCCAGCTCCAATGCCGGCTAACATATTTTATAACTGTTTGTATAGGATTCCTATGTTACCTGACCTCAAATAAAAATATTTTATTTTATTATTAAAACAAAAAATAGATGCTAGCTTGTGTTTGTTAGGAGAACTAATTATATGTATATAATAAATACAGCCGTCCAAATCTAATTAACAAGACCAAAAGAAGATGCCCAAATCTTAGTCACCGTTATCGTTACCCACAATCAGAACAACCTTCATCCCAATCAGATGTTACCAAACGCTGCAAAACAAAGCATGTCAACTCGGTTCTCAGGTGCCTTTACAAATGTCATGCCCACGGCCACTGTTGTATGTGGGCGAGCTCCCTCAGGAACTGACATTTCGCTAGCGCCGTCTTGGGATTAATAGATTTTAATTATAGTACAATGAGTGTTTGTTTAAAATGTAGATAAAGCCTGGACTTGTCTTTGGGGAAATTACAAAATTATCACGGAGTACATATCGTTGTGTTGAGGTCGTGTTTTATCGTTATGAATAATTGAAGTAAGACTTCCCTTAACGATAATGTCAATATGTACTCCTGTAGCATCTCCGAAGCACGTAAAGCAATAAATTCTAGATTCTAAACGCGAATAGTGCACGAGTGTTGACAAGCAAGCAATATGGCAGCCAATACTGCTGGTTGGTTATTGTTAGCTGGTAAGATGATAGTATTCTTATTCTTTATTGTACACAAAATATGGAATATACAAAAATAAACAATTTACAAATATATGCACAAAGGCGAGCTTAACTCAGAATGAGTTTTCTTCCAGCAAACCTTTGGGTGAAAGAGAAATGAACATATAGAGTGAGAAAGTCAAGCGTACAATACAATTACATTACAACTTAGGTATCATAAATAATTATATAACTACTTATAAAACATATATAGTAATTTATGAGCACCGAAAACATAACAGAATCGTAAGGATATTGAAGCTTTATCAAGTGGAATAGAAAGTGTTTTTCACCTGTGATATTAGTGTAAAAGACTTTAGGTAGGTACTTTCGTACTTGCCATGAGAAAGGCTATGATAATTGTACAATAAGGAAACCGGGAGAAAGTGAAACGTCATAAAAGTTTTAACTTGATCCGGAGCATAAAGTAATAAAAAGCTATACTTATAACTTGTTTGTTAATAAAAGTATTAAAATATGTAATACCAACGAAAATAATATCACCGAAGGAAACGTGTTAACGTAAAAAATTACAGGTTCTTAACATAAAAAATAAACATATCGTTATTTAAAATTCACGCCGTATTTTCCGTGAAAGTGACACCGCGGGCATAGACGCTCGATTCCGTCATCTGTCTTTCTTTACTTTAACTATGCAAATTGTATTATTATTCCGAGTGCAGCGTGCGTAAAATTTTCAGACAGTTCAAAGTCCTTTCTAGACGGAAGACAATAAAAGCGACCGGCTGGTATCTGACAGGAATACAAATTGCGAAACGCAACGGAGCTTTTTATCGTTACACAACGCACTTTAGTGATGCTCACGGCAATCAATTCGGAAATATTGTCCTCTTTATTGTCTATGTAGTGTTCTCGGGACGGTTGTTCCAATATTTTGTTGTGTATGTAATACAGGAAGGAAGTGTCTTCTATGGACAAAACACTCGTTTATTTTATTTGAAGAGGCCAATAAATTCGACTGTCTTACAATTTATTGACTTGAAAGTTATTGTAATGACAACATTCATATGTTTTAGCGTACTATTCTTCTCAATATGACGTCGTGCGCAGTAATAAGTATAACAGATTTGCGTGCCACTTTTCAATAGATAACCTATATTCAGACATCGTGATTACAGATTTTACGATTAAGTATGACTTATGACAGTTATGACACACATTCTAAATCTCCAATGGTTCTTTAATGTTTATCTAAAGACGTGAGTTACATCGCAATACATCCGTGTTAAATGGGCGTGGAATCATCAACAAGATGTTAGTTAAGGACTATTAATCACATACAAATGCAACAACAGCTAGGTCTACAATCTTGAGACACTCATTAGCCAATCACCGGCTGTTGTAACCTACAGACAAACGGACAATGGCCGATTTGCTTCGTTACGTCACAGCTAGTCGCATAGATGGCGCTCTCACTTTCTCCCGACCAATCGGCGGGCGTGATCGGTCCGCGTTCGAAAAATAAAATAAAATTAATTCAGAAACATTTAGTTTAGACGTTCTGTAACGATTTTTTACTTTTTTTGTTGATGAAAGTTTATCTTCAGGAAGATTTTATTTCGTTAGTAAAAGAATAAAGTAACGTATTGTTTTTATTTTCCGTTAATTAAAATTGTCATTCCGTGCAATGCACTTCAAAGGCAATTACATTTATTTATTGACAGTAATTACTATTTTATTTTATTCTCAGTATCGCTTGGTCAACTAGACCTTTGACATTTATGCACGTACACGAAACAAACATACTTAATTACCACTGTACCTACCATTTAGTAGGTACGAGAAAACCTCATCATTTCCTTATCAGAGATTTTTAATGTTCATTTTTAGCAAGAGGGCAACACATCACGATTCACGACCTCCGGTGAGGAGTGATCGTTCGTGAATAATAAATCTTTGCCTGGCAATGAGATTTTAAGCGACTTTAAAGTATTTGTTAAGGAAGCCTTTAATAATAAGTAGGTAGAGTACTTGTCGACCTTTTAATTCAAATGTCTCGTGATATTTTTTGCGTAATTTGTCAGTTTGATCTTTGAATTCTTATTTGAATAAGCATTGCGTCGAAGTGTAATTATTAGTTTAAAACGTGTGAATGGTGTCTGCAAATTTATGCATTTATCGAAATCAAAAGGAAGATAGCGTTTCTATCTACATATGACACCGTTTAAAAGTAATTAACATTTCAATATTTGATTAAAGAGTTATTTTCTAACTATACCCCCTGAGGCCGGAGAAAGTGTCTGCCAATAAGTCCACTAACGTTTAGATGAGTCTCGAAAAGGTAGAGAATCGAAAACAGAGGTACCAGTAAAAAAGAAAAAATATTGAGAAAGAGAAACAACTGAAATAAAATAAAATAAAAACATGATCTGCATCTTACAGTGCCACAAACTTATCTGACCCGGTCATGTCGTCAATTTTGTTCTGTAGCCACGTTAGTTCCAATTTTGGTCAACAGGTCAGATAAGTTTGTGGCACTATACCATCTTACGTTCGTCCTGAAAAGTGACAGATATGTTCAAAGTATATCACGTTCTATATTCGAAATTCTCCAAACACTCATAGACTAAGTTTTTATTTTTTACCTGTGTCATGTAGGTAGTGCAAACGCATCACGTCGCGAATCGCGATGCCCTCACGGAACCATAGCGGAGGTCATTGTCGGCGTGACCTTCCACGACCTCGCTGGCTCGCCGAACTTCGGAACCAGTTTTCGCCACGACATGTTCAGTAGCTTTGTTGGGACAATCTTTGGACTTTTTATGCATGTTTACCTTCATTTATTTATGCTCTAGGATTTTCCCGCGTGAAAATAATTCTTTATGGAGACATACATAAGAATATATTTTTTGACATACCTACTAAAAAGTATATTTATTTATTGCAACTATGGATTATACAGAGTTATGATAGTATTAAACGAACTTCCCTTAAGTGAAGTTCTATCCTAATTATATGAAGTAATTAGGTAGATTAAAAGACATTTGAATTAGATTAGATTGACACTAGTACCGATTCTGTTGACATTACAAAATTTACTAAACTAGACTAAAATTAACTAAGATTTAGTTAAGTCCTGTCAAGCGAAGTTACCTATTCTCAAATTGACTAATGTGTCTAAAATGACTTAACAAATTTTTAGTCTGACAGGATTAAAATAATTAAAATTGTTTTTGAGAATGAGGGGGTTGTTCTCACTGCGATGACCGATGCTTTGTAACTATAAACCCATGTTCACACCGGGCACTAATCGCGAAACCTAAAGACATCATGGATTGCTGGTGTGGACGAGGCATGTAGTGATATAAACAATATCACAATATTGTTCTGTTTACATAGCTGCATTGTTGGATACTGTTTTGAAATGAAAAAGGTAAACATTGTTGTCTTTGAAAATTGTCTATAGGTTGCGATGTTTACCGTAGGTGTTGCGTAGGCGCTGAACTAGTTACCCGTCACTTTTGAACTATTCAGCTTTTAAGACTAATCTTTATAGACATTGCTTCATCTGTTACAACAGATCTTGTTCTGAAAGGGAAATTGTGGAGGTGGAAAACTTAATTTATTATAATTAATCATCACCGTATAAGCGCGTATTTGTTTATATGAACATTGGTTTAAAATTTCTAACATAGGGCCATAACATACACAAATCTTAAACATCTTTATTGTCATACAAACGCTTGATGAGGAAATCTAACCTGCGAAAACAGAACACCTAACCTCCACTGAGCGACATGGGAAATCCAGTAGAGGTGGGCGGACTTCACACAGACCAGTAGGTAAAAACACATGTAAAATGGCGGGCGATTAGGCGGCAAAAGGTCCGAATATTCGGCATTTATTTTCAATACTGAGGTCCTGCAAAATAAAGGAAATAAAGAATAGGTACGTAGGTACTACATAATTATTCTATCAATATTAACAAGATTTATTTTAATAAACCTAATAATCAACAATTAGTTTGACAACTAAATTGTCCAATTTATCGATTAATTCATCTATTGATGTCCAACCACGAAAGTTGTAACAACAATTAAACTTGACCAAAGTCAGGATGATCAGCATTGCATTGATTAATTGGCGATTTTCTAACCGATTAGTCTGCTAGTCGGTTGATCAGCAAAACCCATAGTCGGCCCATCTCTAATAATTCAGAGGTTCGCAACCTTGGCAAAACGAAACTTTAATATAACCGTGTGGGCTGGTAAATCTACTTGTTTGGAGTGGGTGCAACCACGGCAGCGCATTTGCATTTTATTTACCTCAATACTGCTTACCTACATATGCTATATGAAACGGAATTTGAATAAAATATATGATACACTGGCTCTGGACCGGAAGACCTGGAAGTCATGGGGGGAGGCCTTTGCTCAGCAGTGGGATGATATAGGCTAACATCATCATCATCATCATATGATATGCATGTACTGGGGCTCGGTGGCTCCTATCTCCGGTGTCTGAAATGATAAGGTCGATCAAAGAGTATAAAGTTCAAACTTTACACTTATGATGCAAAACGTGGTAATCTGTGCAATTAAGCCCAAAGGCTATACATAGCCCGATGTTAGGTATAAGTAAAAGTCCGAAGTCAGTTTTATTCTGAAATCCATTTTCTGATATCGAAAAACATCGCAGTGATGTTTCTCACATAATATATTATGGATCGAAATACAATCAATTCCCAAAAAATATTGTAAATTGCTGATAATGACAACAGTAATTGATTTAAGATATTATCGTTGAATTAAATTCGATGTCTAAAAGGTGATATTATGATTTGTATAGAGTTACATTTAAAAAAACTATTCTATTTGTTTCGCCACACCTTCCGCAACGAAACGAACATAAAATGGTGCTACAAAATTTATGTTCAGCAATAATGGAATAGAAAAATATGGAACAATTCTATTACAAAAGCGAACTAAATTATAGTTCTAATATGTTTCTTTAAAATATTGGTTTCCATTATAACCAGATGCAAGTGTGCTACTATCCCGGCTATAGTAAAGCCAACTATTGCTCCCGCGGGTGAAATAAAAATAAATCCAGCCCATTACTGTCCCACTGCTGGGCACGGGCCTCTTCTCGGAATGAGAAGAGTTAGGCTTTAGCCCACCATGCTGGCCTGGTGCGGGTTGGCGTACTTCACACACCATCGAATACTTTATGAGTCCCTCTCACATGTGCACTGTGCAGGTTTCCTCACGATTTTTTTCCTTCCCCCTTAACGCAAGTGATAATCAAATTGAGATCCTCACATAAATTGGAAAAGTCAGAGGTGCGGGTGCGGTACGGGCGGGTAAAATAAGCTACAAATAAGATTTTTTTGTAATTTAAGGTTATCCGATTGATAAATTATACTGCTTATAGCATCTTCCACTGATAACACCAAATGTACTGCAAAAACTTGATTGGACAGACGACTCAGAAAACAAGATCTATCTGATAGACTTCTATCAGTTTTGTTTACAACTAAAACTTGTTTACTAACAACAACAATAAACAATTCAATTTCTTTACTACCATTGTTATTGTTTATAAAGCAACTACAATAATCCGATCTGGTTCAATATCTGTCAGTTCTCCAACTAAACACCTATCATCATTCTCAAAAATTTATTCATGTCAGAGATTATTTTCAAATGGATCCACTCCGCTGGTTTTATTATTGTTATGTAAGCAAAAAATTCTAAAACTTTCCTTTGATATTTTCTTGCTAACTATTCTTGTTTCTTTAGGTGTCCCACATTGGTATTTATCACCTACTTTCAATTTATTTTTGTGACAGCTAGCGAAATTAAGAATATTTAGTAGACCAATACGCATTTCTTTTCGATTATCTGACGGATTTTTTACTTGATATCGTTTTCTTTGATAAGGTTATTTTTTATAATTTATTTAGGCTTAAAATTACCATCAGACGAACATTTATGTTTCCTATAAAACAGTGAAATACAAAAATACTTAATTTAATGGGGTTGGATTGGCCCCAAATTGCCATAGACCGGGAAAAGTGGAAGGAAGGAAGGAAGGCTTTTGTCCTGAAAATAAAAAAGTTATTGAAACGGCACCGCAGGTGTAAGTAACCTGAAATTCGTCCTCAGTTGAAATACTTGGAATGATAACTCATATAGTTTGAATGAGCTATTATATAGGTCACTAGAATCCAACTGTTAACAGGGACCTATTTCAAAACCGCACAAGACTAACACTAAGTACCTAAAAATAGTCCAAAATAGAGGACAAAGCATTTTAGTATTCTTTAAAAACCAAAACAAGTGCATATTTCACCACCACCATCCGCTGTTGTTTGGAAAACAACATGCACACTTGCACAGACTGAAGCACTTGCACAGATGAAAGAGAAAAATAACTTCACAACGTAAGCCTTGCTAGATTTGTGATTATTTTCATATATACTTTACACCAAGATGGCGTATATTATTTTAATTCGGAAACCAAAACACGTAATCAACATAGCACCTTAGATTGCGCGCAGGCAGGTGCCCGCAATATGGCGTCTACTGCGCATGCGTGAGATTCGGGTTAATAGGCTGCTATTTCTGTTCTAACGCTCACAGAGTGCAGACGTGCCGTATTTTGTGCATGGTTTATTTAGCTTTTACCGTGATACGTAAGGAAAGTGTTATTTAATGGACTACCGTCTATGAGGTGTTTACAATTTTCTGTAAACTTTAAAACATTAAACTTTCACTTCCTATGTTTCAAGTAGATTAACTTATGGCTGTTTATTCATGATTCAGTTGGTTATATTCCAAATATTTTGTTGTCTGCTCTGTTTTATAGTTACCGGTACCTATAGCAGATTGATTGATTGAGTAGTTCTATCTATCGATCCAAATTATTAATTACCATGTTACGATCTTTAATATTTGGTCTGCTGACAACCGATTTCTTTTGCAATATTTCCAATCCTTTACGTGCAATTATTAACAGAATTATATTTGCATCAGAATTACGTAGCCTACCTTCGATAGGTTAGCTAACTAATACCGGCTACGTACTTCCCGCTTTACCTCTTGCACAACAGTGCTGACCCATACCATATTTTGCGTCACACAACAATAGACAATTTGGGTACTATATTGCCAAATTTAATGGAATCCATATTTCTTGTTACGCAACTCTGTAACGCGAGCTTCTCATGGCAGTTACGCGATCTGCCCGTATCAAGTGTGAAAACAATGAGGAACAAGTTGCGTGTGAAAGGGTCATTATTTTTTACTTAATGCACGGTTGTTAGTTGATTGTTATCAGTGATGTTATCACTCCTTTAAAAATTAAGTTATTATCTTGAGAATTTATTACATTTTACATTCGCATACTTGAAACGCAATGGCAGTGGTCATCGCTTTACTGGCTATATTAAATTCATTACTTAAATTTTGCTGTTGTTTTGTGATGAAATTGTTACTTGCGTCAGGACATGAACTGTTTTACACGGTGTGGAAGTCATTAAACCGAATCCGCATGCAGGTTGGTTGCTGCAGGCTGAAGTTGTGCAAATGGCGGTGTAGGGATCCCAGTCTTAACTGCAGCCTTCAATTTCAAACTTGTTGGTGGTGTGTCTCTCATGACAGAATACCTTCACGAAGAACGATTGTAACGCAGTCACACCTAAACAATACAAGTAAACATACAAGAAAAATCTGACCGAACCTTTCTTCTTGAACACAATAGTAAAACAATTGCGTGCATAGGCTACGGTAATCGCTTACCATCAGGCGGGCCGTATTATGCTTGTACGCAACCAAAGCGGTTATTTTTTCTTTATATCTTGTTCCAAGCCTTAATCTAGATTCAGCTTTGCTTGAAGAAAAATTGGTAATTGCTTACGTTTACATTTCAACAATGTTTACTATATCTAGTTGTCGAGAAGTTATTTTTATAACATACGGTTCAATGAGTAATTTTGAAATGATAAAACGAAGAGCTGATTCCCATTGAAAGAGTTAAGATGGCTGTTAGTCATGTATTTATTAACAAGTTAATCAATTCCTTCATTAATCATTAATTCGGTGTAAGAATATCATTAATGTACTATAATAAAATCTAAATTGAGTATTGAAAGTAATTTTGCAACAAGCACCCAACATGTTATTAAACCACAGGACAGGAAAACTACCGTTTTCCGTGCACAAATGTTATGAAATCAAACGGCATGCATTTAATTTATATCTACTTAAGTAATAACTTCAATACCGTTCTAATTAAATTCCTCGATACATACCTTATGTATCGGTTGTCGATACAGTATGTCGACTTACGGCTTCATGGGTATAGTGGTTATGCTACCAAGTGTGATCCCCTGGATTAGTTTTAATTCTAAAACGAACACCATTTGATTTATTATGTTAATTTACATTATACAAATCCATAGTCCCCCAGGACTTTTAATATAAACCAGACCAACCACTCAGAATGCCAGAATGAATTGGTGCTGCAGTTCTTGGTTTAGAATTTTCAAACAGAATATCTGTCTGAAAATTCTCAATGACTGGGTTTGAAGTGTTTGGAAGGCCATCAGATGAGACTGAATTGGCAAAGCCTAATATGACGACATTTTCCATTAACATTTTTGATAGAGCAGCATTGCCACAAGCTTCTGGAACATCGATAGATGTTACTATGATTACTTTAATGTGTGATGTTGTAAATCACACGCAACCTAATCACAAGGCTAGAGTCTTTAAAGATGGGCATTTTAAACACCTTGACATTTCTGACTTCCATGTAATTATCTTTAACATTATGTAAGTTATCCTTCGGACACTGCACCTCGTGCTTCAATCAAATTCTTTATACATCATTATGAATTACTGTTTCAACATCACTTATTTTTCAAGCATTTTCTCAAGTGTTTACCTACTTAATTAAGGATGTATTGGCAGGTTGAGTTGATAATAGAGGTCAAGACCAGAAAAGTATTTAAATAGCTTAATAAGTTCAAAATTATGGTTTCAGTTGTTCTTTTTTAGATAATCTAACTATGGTGAAATAGACTGAAATTAATTTGCATCTGGTTAGACTGGAAGACGTTCTAACATAGATAGATACATTGTAATTTGTAAAGGACACTAATTCACTTAGGATAGTAATTCAAGTCTACGCAGTAACAAGGCTGTCATCCATGTAATTCCTCTCAGTAAAATAAACTAGTTATCCCTCCACGGCCTTGTTAACAAAGGCCTAGCAACCGGTCACCATGTAGGCATTATTCCAATATTCAAATTCATGACTCATTTTGTATAATATAGCATTGCAGTACCAATGTAGGTCCAATTTAGCCGCCTGAGAATAAAAATACATGACGCTATATCACGACCTTATCCTTCACTCCCATATTCAGCAATGGGGAATTTCCCAATCATAATAATTATCAAGGGAACGTCACAGAACGCTCATTCTTCAGTCCCCCATATATTATACAAACTATTGGCATAGTGATGGGAAGAGTATACGACTAAAGTTCGACGGACACTACAGCGAAGGCCAAAAGCGGACAAGCTTTAACTTCATCAGGACTCATCTGCGACAGGACTTATCCTTGACACGAATTATCTCCGATAGTCAGATAGGTACCTTTAAAATCGATTGAGGTTCTCTAGTAATTAATTATTAGCATAATAAGTCCCGTCGAAATTAGAGCTTGTCGTAGTTCCGTTTTATGCTGTAGTATCGGTCGAACTTCAGTGGAACAATGGATGAGAATGTACAATGGAATACGTCCTAAACTTTCCTATTAGGGAACTATTTGATAATACGGCTATCAAAGTTTCTGTATATCTTTATGATACTTCCCATAATTATAATATATGCAAAATGACATGGAGGTCGGTAGCACAAACCGGGAAAGTGGCACGAACTCACTTTCGCATAATTTATGATCGGATAATAATATTGTTAGTTATTAAATCAAGGAAATTGTAAATATCCAATTGATTGCAATTAAATACGTTTATAATTCAAGGAAATGGCTGTTGGTGTAAAATTTTCCATTCTAGTTGAACCCCAAAATATGTGTGAAAAGGTTACTATTATGACGAAAGGTATTCTTTAGACAGTGGACCGAATACCAACCTTACCAACTATACAAGAAATCTTTTGGCCGTAAAGGTTTAATATTAGGAACAAATTATGATTTATCTTCCGTCATAGGTATAAGAATACTAAGATAACTGTATTGGTAAACACCAGTACTTCGAGTATGTAATCGTAATTACCGATAAACTGGAAAAAATTATCTTTCCCCAATTTATCAGTTGCAGTTTTTTTATCTTCGCTACAGATCAGTTTCGCTTTTCTTGATAAAAATGATTTTAGTTAATGATGCTGACATCATTACTATAAATTACACTAACGTTCATGCAGTCATGTTTGTAAAACCATTGAACAATAATTATGTATCCAAGTTTTCCATACACGCTTCACAAATATTGAGCAAAGACGATGTTATACTCAAACATCACGTATCAAGAGATAATACAGTAGTTCATGCTGGTATGACTCATAATTTAGCATAATTTTGTTCAGGTGCCAAGTATAGCGTCGTTTTACAGATAGGTAATTTAATAACAGTAACGTTTTTGTGTTTGTCATTTTGTGATATCTTTTTGATAACGTTAGATAGCTCATGTGTATTATTTACATTCGTCATATCAGCCAACCAATCATTGGAAGTATTGGCGTCTTCTCATTTTGCCACATGACCGTCCTGTGCTCACTGACACAGATTTTCAGCACTTTTTAACTGTCTACTAATCAACGTCACTTCTTTCTCAGTAATTTTCATTGCCCTTAAATACCGTTGTACTTTGATTTATTTAGGCACCGCTTCGATAGTTACCAGCTCTGTAGATTTAAATTGGTCTCTAAGTGGAAAATAAACATTATTACGATTTCTGATTGGGAATCTTTTTTGAACCAACTTGTATCTGGTTAATGTCGATAGGGTTGCTTACTGAACTGTGCTTATACCGAACTTAATACGTTCGCTGAAAAACGATAACTACGTTGTATAAATGTTGAAAAAACAAACTTAACGCCATTTATTTACGAGCTGATAATACCTACTGCATACAGCATGTGTACCGTACATTTTACAACAGTATAATTATCGGGCACGTTTTCACTGCCCGTGCGCAGGTGTACACGCGTGGCGAGTCGCGTGTGCATCGCTACGATTCGGTCTACTTGCAACTTTCATGTGTTTACGACCTTACGGGCCCAAATGGTGATTGATGTTATGATTTATGGTTTTGGATTATAAATGGGATGTGGTTAGTCAAATTAGAGTATGATTTATGCGAAGTTGGCATGAAAGGCTGTAGGGATACACCTGTAGACACCATAAGACGAATTAATGGATTGAATTATTTGTGAATTGGCAAAACTTCTGCTTTTTCCGTCTTGGGTAGACCCAAAGCATCTTACGTAAGAAACTGTATTTCCTACAAATAACCTATCGCTTTTACCTGTTCTTTACTCAGGTGACTTGAAAACACGCATCCACGCATAGCTCTTGGTAATTGGTAAAACCTCAATGTTATCTTCAATTTAAGCATCGCTATAAAAAAATCTTATTTTTAAGCTTGATCCTGCTTTCCAAAGCTTTAATATATCTACCTATCTGTTAAAACGTATACATTTAGGTACAAGCGGCAATTTTTTGCGCCCGGCTTCCAATGCAGAGGTACTAACTCTAAGCGGGCCGCAGTCGTTCAAAGCATTTTGCTTGTGAAATGTATCACCGCATCGTATCGTGACTCTACATACATCGTTATTTTATTTACCAAGCTCCCGGATGATTTAGCTTCTCTTCTAATTGCAATTTCTCATCGCCTAGATCATTAGAGTATCTAAATAAGATCTGCAACTGCATTCACAATATTCACATGTCTGTGCCTGTGTCTTGAGAAAATATACTTATTATTTGCTTTTAATTGCTCATTTCTAAATATAGTCTCATTGTGCTTCCTTTAAATTTTTTTAAGGATGATGCAGTGTTTATGGATGTCCTAAAATATTGAATATCAATTTATTTATGAAATTATTTACTTGTTGTTTTAAGTATGAATGGTGATGGCTTTAAGTGGCTTTAAAGAAGAGGCTGACCAAAGTAAATTGTGTGACGCATGTAATGACTGAGAAGAAAGTGAACTCTAACATGAAGTCTGCTACAGATTAATTGAAAAAAATATGTTGCTCTGACTAAAATGAAATGGTATAATGGCAAGAGGATGATAGCCTGTTTTTGAGACTAGAAATATTTAGTCCCACTGAATTTTTAATTTTTTGGGCATCATTGTTGCCATGAAAGTTTATTTCCAACAAGTTCATACAGTCTTTCTTTTAAAAAACCGGTAGGAAATGTTCAAACAGTTACATTGGAAAGGTTATTGCACTTTAACTATAAATACTTAGTCTATTGATAAACCTAATGTTACTTTTATGACATGAAAATAAACTATTTCCATACTAAATTATCTTCCAGATAAAACTAATTGAATTACTCACTGGTAGTCCAGCGCTTGCGCATTACATTATCTTTGTTACGTCAGTTGATAGATAATTTTATTGTTTTGTTGTCACGAACAAATAAAGTTACAGGTTGTTAAATATTATTGTTTATTTTATTAGTTATTTTAACACGTTTGAAGACATAAAAGTGTTTACATAACTATAATATTGAATATTCATATGATAAATTTTAATTATTTTATTTCAAAAAGCTGCTTAAATCTGCCGAGTTCTGATCAAAATGCGAAATTTCAACGGAACATCGGCGTTAGTTCAAATTTATTGCCATTTGAGTAATTATTTATACTCATTAGACATTATCTCAATACCAAACAATCAGAAAATTGATAAACAGATTGAAATTTTAAAGGAAAATACATATTCAAAACATTTATCGTTAAAACAGGAAAACCATTCGAGTTACACATTCAAAACATGCCACCGCCACCATCAAAAGGTAAACAGCTGATATTGCCTTGAAGCTTAGGTTAGCAAACAACTAAAATTATTCAACAATAATACTTAGTAAGTACAAAATAAAGTGTAAATTCTATTACAATTAGTTCCATGAACGATATACTAACAGCAAATATTATAGACGTGACAATCTGTGCAAATAAAACCAGTTAGGGATGTGCTGATTCATTTTTGTCTCAGTCAACTCAATCGAGAAAATTGAGTATTTAGTTCAATGCTCCACTAGACTAGGTTAGTAAACTAGATTAAAATTATGTAAGTACTCGGATGTAGTATAAAAATAAAGTAAAAGTGCGGAAATGGTCGTTGAGAGATATCCTCATGAGTTCCGCAAAAGTGTTACATTGTGAATATTTAAGAGGGTCACGTATACAAGCTTGAAGATGAATAATCAGTGAGATTTAAACGCATCGCAGGATTTTTTCACATTACTTTTTCATGATTATGACAGTGTTATTAAGATATCGAGGGTTGGGGTTGGTGCAACTTGGGAGAGGCCTATATCTAGTATTGAACTGCGATAGAATGAGTTGATTGATTGATTATATTATCATCTAGGTATCCAATGTAATTTTCAAAATGCAACTTGAAGAATATGGAACGTTGAAAATTCATTGAAAAGTATGCTGATAAAACGTTATACTTGTAAAATTATAAAAATTCTAATGGCGTGAAACGTTTTAGCGGCTTCGACATTCCGCAGTCCTAAAGCATTTGAAAGTCTCACTCTACATGTTTTAATTATATTATGTGTTACATTTCTAATTGAATTTATGATCTACTTATCCAGATATCGACTTTTACTTATAACTACACAAACATCGCATTCACAGTCGAGTGATTATAATCGGATAAAACTCAAGATAATCACATCACTATGCATTCATTGCCATGTTTGGCCAACCGTTGACATGTAATATTACACCTTAACCCGTTTTAGTTAAGGTGTCAAGTAGCTTGACGCATGTAACGAGATATGAATCTTGATATATTAGATGATGAAATGCAATGATTGCAATAGCTTTAATATAATTATGAGCTCTGGTGTTTGTTTTGCCTTTTATTTATTATGTTTGACTGTGAGACTAATATAGGGTTAAGAGAAAGACAGGGACAAGACACGGTTAAGGGAAAATCACCGTATTTATAGGATGAATAGATATAGAACATAATAATTATACTGCAATAATTCCACCACTGAGTATCTTTATGACCTCACCAAATGCGATATTTTTATTAAAAAAATACATTGAATGTGCGGTTTTTTTTATTGAATTTTTATAGATAATGTATGTAGGTATAATAAACAATAAATTGAATAATTATAGATATCTTTTAAAAATAGGTCTTGGTAGCGTTTGAAATGGAATGACTCTTATTAAAATATTATGCATTTTCGTCGGAGAAATTTTTATTTGGGCCTATTACTAGTTTGCCGCACTATTTCCACTAATTTGAGTCTACCAGTCGATATATTTACACATATTAACATAAATCTTCTAGTACCTATCCTAAATTAATGTTATCTCCTTATTAAATGTCTAAGTCCGGTTCACTCTATTCATTTTTATTGCTCTACTTCCTTTTATATTAATTTTATCACTAACTGGTTTTTACCGAAAACTGGTTGATATTATTATATCACTGCTTATTAGTATAGCAGTCTCCTTACATAAGCTCGCGGCTGTAGATATCCGGAGATGTGCCTTCGGTATGTTTTTAATACGCGTGTAAGTGTTGCCAAACTGTTCCTAGTGAATTTGCTCAAAACAACAGTAATAGCACACTTATTCCTATTTTACGCAGACCAAACAAAATTCTCCCACAGAAGCACACAATCATAAAGTTTACAATAAAAGGGAACTCATAGCACGTGTTATCCAACTAAAGAAATGTATCCACTATCGCCTACGGTCCGTTTTGACCGCATGTATGACGACACGTAGCTTGCGGTTGGGGCATATCCCTCTATAACCATGCTGGTGGCTATAAAAACGGGGTGCAAGATGGATGAAATTCCAGGTTTTCCAAATGTTAAACTCGGTTACATGTGGTGCACTTTGCCTCTGATCGTCAAGGCTCTGAAAACCGACAGATGTCGTAACTATCCAAGCTGCCAACCTAAATATCTCAAGGTTTGTAACAGCAATAGCGTCACCATGAGGACAGAGTAGAGGCAATACTTCCATTTTGGAGGAGGGCTATTTCAAGCAGTAGCCTGCGACTAAGTATTCACTGTGGGAGTATGTATTGAAAGTTTGATAGTGACCCTCGGAATATTGCTCCCAAGAGCTATGTTGAGAGCGGCTTATTAATGCTTGCCTGAGATCAGCGTAATGTAACTTTATCGTAGGCTACATACGAGTAGGAACACGATCTGTTATTATTAAACCATACACTTGCTTTGATTTCTTTATCGCCTAATATAATCCGCCGCTAAGTTCGCGATACTTAAAATTTTAATTAAATCGTACTTTACAACTGAAAACGGATTTCAATTAAACATGTCGACCAACTTTAAGCAATATTAATATCTGAATTCCGGCTAGTAAGTCTTAAAATAGAAATTTACCGATAAACTTAAACATACAAATATGAGACTTATTGCTTAGCACACAGATTTGAATATTAATTGTCACTTCTACAGTGCGACAGTGTAAAATAAAGTTTATTGGTGGTTACGTTTGGTCTCTAAGTTGCAGAAACCTGTCCGTCATTGAGTTCACGGGTTTTGATCTTTATTGCTTGTTGATAAGGTTTGTTTCGAGTTAGTCCAGTACAGTGTATGGCGGCGACATCTCCGTAGCGGCCAGTATCGCTATACCTGATTACACTTCAATGTGACATAAGCTAAAAGATATCAAGTAATAGGCGAAAGCGATTTTGAATATCACTTATTGCTATGTGCAATTTATAATCGTATGACCTGAGTACCTGTCCTCTGAAACACTACCCATAACATGGATGAAGGAACTTGGTTTTCTTTAAAACGGAGAATATAGTGGCAACCTGTGGCAAAATGTCGGAAAAATTCCAGCACTAGCTATATGTATCTAAATCCAATGTAATGGCAAAATTGTATGCGGAAGATGAAGATCCTGGTGTTCTTGGGCAACCTGGAAGATACCTGTCGAGTTGTAGACTACAATAGACTAACTTGATTGATCGTTAGAATAGTTTTTTCTTAAATAAACAAAATATTTTATCTTGCAACTGCTAATATTCACGGCAAATTGACCAAATTTTTTACGCTTACAACTTAATCCAAGACGAAATAAACCTGATTACTTAGAAGGCCGAGTGCGAGCCTTTAGTACACCTTACCCTTTCAGTGACACGCCAAAATAGTGCAAAGTGAAAATTACCATATGAAATTATCAGTATTAGTGAATATTACCATAAGAAATTATCAGCATTTAGTCAGAATTACCGTGAGAATTTTTGTGCTCTCCTCATTTGCCGTGGTATAATTTTGTATAGGCTTATATCGTTCGTTTTATTTTACATCAGTTCTAAGCGTGAGTTAGATTTCGTAGTAACATGTCTTAGTTTGAGTTTTTGATAGTTCGTTTGAGTGTTGTGGGGTCAATAGTATCTTCAAATGCGTTAAGAGAAACTGCATCTCGTTTTTGTCCGCAACTTTCTTTTAGTGTTATTGGTATGTCATTAATGTTTTTGGAACTATTCTTAATTGCTACTAGTATTTCAATGTTATAGTCTATCAAAATACAAATGGAGCCTTAACTTATTGGACGTTTGTGGTTATTAGTTCATATTCAAATGATTGTGATTTCCAATCTATCTTAATATTAAACTTTCTCAGTTTTATTTTATTACTATTTTATTCGTTATTTATATGACCATCCGTGTATAATTATTGTTCTCATATCTTTACATACCTCAAGTCGTCCGAGCGTGACATAAATTATTAGCGTAATATCCATTTATAAACAAAATAGAATTTTAATTAAGTCTATCGTGTATTCGGTAGGTTTGATATCTAAGCCTGTACATTTTGTACCATCAACCTATCATTGTTCGCCCAAAAAACGATCAACAACCAATCAGTATTTCACACCAGAATCACAACAGCTCTTAATTAAACGAAAACATTGACACGCTTGTGACCAATACCTAATCTTATCGGCCGCAGCTCAACTCTACATTTAAATTAACCCTGACTTTCTCACAATCATTTCCATCTACGTGACTGTAAAACAAAAAATTAAGTGATCTACTATCAGCTGTTTTAACAATTGACATAATCCAGTGGCCTTGCAACACTTCCCCGTTTCACTTGGGTCTTTTCGACCTGAATCTTGCTTTGGACACAAATTGGCTTACTTAATCATTGCGGTAATTGACACGCGATTTTAATTTGCTCTCTTGGCTTTGGCGTTTTGGGCCGTTGGCCCTGTTTCTATTGAAAAGTGTTGCGTACATGTTGGAGTATGAAGTATTTTTAACAACTTTTAGCAGTGCGTGATGCAGGTTAATAATGTTCTTGTTATAACTGACATTTGTTGAAGGTAGGTTGTAACAGTAGAGATTCACATCAAATGTTCAATTTGTCTATGCTCGCAATGTCTCGATTTTTGCGGTTCATTTCAAACTCATTTCAATGTTTTTATATCACTTTTTTACTGTATTATTTTTTAATTCCTTTCACTTTCGCCATTATGTTTTATCATTGGCAAAAATATTTTGCTTTTAAAAGAGCTGTATATTTTATGAACTACAAAGTGGATTCCATTAATTACTTAAACTATACTGGAAAAATATATTTTTTATCTCATAGCATCGATACTTTCTCTGCGAAAGTCGACAACATTCCTTAGAGAAATCCTTTCCGTGTCTAGATCCGATACTAGGAAATACATCATGAGCTATTTTAAGAACCATGTTCTTTTACGAAGTGAACAGAATTTTTACCGTTACTGATAGTGCTGTTTTACAAGCTGTCACTTGTCAATTTGTTGTCAGGATGACAAATAACGTCCATTTTTATATCTGATTAAAAAACAAAAATAATAAAAAATATTACCTTTATTCACTTATGCCTATTATCTGTAAAGGACCACTGCCAGGATTCCTGATACAGCGAAAACATGCAAATTAGTTCATAACTTCAGCCAAATCTTCAATAAAGCTACATTGATCGCGACAGAAAAGTCCATTAAGGTACAAAGCCTTGATTCATGTAGCTGTTTCTGTTCTTATTGTTCTATGCTCCGAATCGGATTCATAAGGACGTTGCGTAATAAACTTGCTAAGGTCTACATTATCAGCCTATTTACTTGTAAAGATTAAATCGTGGTCAGCTACAAAGGATAATGTTACTAAGAAGGCGATCAATAATGTTAAATATCTAAGGGAATGGCTATTGAGGTTAAACAATTCCAATCACAAGTAGATCCGTCCTATACATGCCTCAAACTAAACCAAACTAGACTGCTCTACAAAATTAACATTTAAAGTATTCAATATAAAGTGCAAATTGGATTGTGCGATAAAAGTGATTTGGCCCATAACAAGACGCCGTTGAAATATACGGTCGGTTTTATGGGTATGGACGCCATAGAATATTGCTGTGGCACATTCGATTTGGGTAATTGTGGTTAATGTCTGTGACGAATTTCGGATGCCCTCGATTGGTTGGATTTCAGTTATAAATATTCGAAGTAGGAAGTCAATAACATAATATAACCTACATAGTCTTTGATTTTGGAAGGTTGATCACAGGTGACATGGGGCAAGCCTCTATCAAAAACAAGCAAGACTGGTGGTTGGTACTCTGAACCTCTAGGTTTATAGCTGTCCTTGTTATCAATAGACATTTATACGTACTCGTTTTATAAACTTCATGGGCCACATGGTCAAACGGACTCTTAGTGAAGTATCTAACATCACGTACCAGAGTATTATAGAGTACATTATAGCGTTTTCCAAATGTTTTGACAAATCCACCATCACAAAATTCTTTGCTCTCAGCAGCGTGTAAACTACTTGTTTTACTTTATTTCCGCGATATTTGATTTCCATTCCAGCGAGTGAGGCAGCGAATACTAAGCCCAATCCAATAATACCCCATTTGTCTAAATCGTTTTAGCCATTTAGGAAGGCGGTAAAATACGACTGTGTACATACCAAAGCGTGGAACATTGCCCTCCTTTTAGCTTTCCTGTTCTTGGATGGATGTTATCCTGAATTAGGACTGGGAAATTGCCTCGGCTAATGGCAATGTTTAGTTCCATTGATGGATTAGTAACTATGGTGACGAAGTTTTCATTTCTGGTTGTAATAATATTCTTGGAGATACACCAACAAGTGAATAAGTGTTCAGAAGTCATGGTGCCCATATCTTTTCTCATCAATTTGTTTGAAACTAAATGGGGTCCTAGCAGATAATCAGCAGGTATCCTTAGCCATAGATAAAATAGTTACTTCAGTTTAGACTCAATCATCTCTAATATACGTAAAGGCCTATGGTGGTATTATGGTAAAACACTAAGATATTACAATCACTGGAGTGCATATTCCAAATATTATATGCGTGTGACAGAACAATACGAAACTTACGTAATACAGTTAGGTTGAATACACAAATATAAAAACATTTTTCTTTTTCAAACTAGGCTTTGTTTTTGCCGTAAAAATAAAATAGACATGCATAAACAAATACACTAGGTTTCCCTTTCAAATTTCGCCAACGAAATACGACCTATTGTGATCATTCCGATTCACGCACCGGTGCCCACAGCATACCATAAAAACGTATAGCTTTACGAACTATGTTTTTGACGGTTATAATGCGATGTACTATTTTTTGTCGAATTAAAAAAATAACTTGGGCCTTAGAAAATCTTAAATAAATTGATGCAGTTTAGTTAGGACTTTACTAAATAAATGTTACATTAACGGTTGTTTTAATCTAAAAAGGAGACTCTTTTACCAACTGGAATATACAAGGTATTAGGAAATGATATACCATTATATTCCAAACGATACCAAGAAACTTCATAATAACGCTGAATCAGAAAAGAGAACAAATATGAAGACCATACATAACATTAATATTAAATGAAACTTAATCAGAAAAACAGTAGCTTGGCCCCAATCCAACAACTACACGCCTTATAGGTTCTGATATATATTTCCTACAACTAGTTATTATAAGCGGGTATATTTATTCAGTAACTGTCCCATTTATAGCTTTTTTCTTTGGTAAGGAAGAATTCTTTTTGTTTGTCCTGGCATATTGGCATAAAATCGTAATATACGCCCGTAGTTTTTGGGATCACGAGACGTTCATCGACCTTCTGTTCAGTTTATTGGATACAAATGCTTGTAAAATTTTGAATTTGTTAACAGTTGTTTTCGGATTATTTCCTTAAAAATGATAATTTTTTTAATTTTTTCTATACGAAAAGTTGTTCATATATTTCGTTTAGTTGGTTAAAAGATTGTAAGCTAAGAAATCACACGTGTAAATGAGGAAGACTAATTACAATTTACCTGAAAAACTCGTGCTTTATCTTCACACTAGAACTATTGTTATTAAAACCATTTTGAAACTATGTAACGTATTCATTAGTTACGGGCCATGAGTTTAGGCGTGTGTAAACCACCTGTTTTACTCTATCCTCAGTAATTCTAATCATTATCTAGAATACCATTTGTATTAAAGAATCGCGATTGACAAATGAAAGACAGATAAATTGAAGAAAGTCAGAAACATTGTCGATAATTGTATTCCTAGTCATTTGTCTATTTCCCATTTACTGTCTCAAAACGGATTTATTCTCGTATTTATATAGGATTAGAAACATGGATAATGTACGTGACATTATTCATATCTGCTATACAAGGATTTACAAGGCATGTATTGTAGTAGACATGAAATAGACGATAACTGTTGAACAAATATAATTTATAGTCTTCTATTATGTTCCACATATGAAGGATAGGTACTCGTGATGACAATGTTATCAGCTTCTACGTAGTTTGGTCAGTACAGCCAATATATTCAATATATTATTATGATGAAAAACACTATCAAAAAAGTAAAATTACTGACAATAAAGACCAAAACTACCAACACATACAATCACTTGAACCCCAATTTATATTCGCATCTAAATAACATTCCTTTAGTGCCACTAAGTATTTCAAAGGAGTTCGATATCTTGATCAATAAAACCACAATACATGTAACCAACCCAAAATCCTGACAAAGCCAATTAATCCAAGGCTTTACCTAATCCGGACAACTGATATTGGTAATTTTATTTACGCTTTTACCTGGTTCGGATACTTCTTGAGGCTCCTTGAAAGCCTTCGAGGGTCCCACGATGCTCCAATTTGCATTATTTTGTTCTTTCACTTTTTTCTTTTAATTTCTTTAAAGGTTTACCTTCTTATAATAAAATTATATATAAGCTTCCAAGTTTCAATTTAAATATAAATTCAAAAAAAAAAAAATTCTTACCGTCTTTAGAAAATATTGACGTTACCAAAATGCTACTCAATAGAAAGTAACGATAAAGATCAGGCTTACGGCTAATAAATATTATAGGATAAGTGCTAAAGCGCTTCCAAACGCATGAAAGAGAGAGCAGATATCAAAGATATATATCTTAGTTGTAACTCTGCATAAATTTACAATATATCGAATAGTGAAATCATCTTTCGTTACATTCATACATGCAGATGATTATAATAATATCGGTCAGTATTTCTTGCCAGTCATATTATTTGCTGTATGGAAATGTGAACGATGAATGTACGTCTTCGATTTATGTATTTTTACTATTCGATAATTCAAACTTGATGTGCTGCTGTCTCATTGTGAGATGTTCTTTGATATTGTCCCTCTCTCATAGATATATTGGAATACATCATAGTATTATTGTTTTTATGCCAAGAAATTCCATTTTCTTTTTACTTTTTAGGATCTTATGTTTCATGATTTTATAGTGTGTCCGTCAGTATTTCACTAGGGTCTATCTCGTATATCGCTAATAAACACGCTTTAACGAGTTAATACGCCTCTTCAAACCAAATATGGTAAATCATTACCTTATATCGTAACCGCTAATGGTTCGTTTGCATTATGTGATCGTTTATATTGAGGCTCATTACGAACACAATCGCGTTTATTACTTGCAGTACTAACAAGTTATGACCTCGGCGTGTCGATGGCGTTAATTTATTGTTCTATTTCGTATTTTTATAGATCCATTTCTAAGAGTAGTGCCCAACCATTGTATGACAATTTGTGAATTTGTGAATACAACAAAGTTTTAATAGTCAAGGCTATATTTGAACTCGAACCACCTGAAATCAAACAGAACGGCTGATGGAAGTGATTCAAATGACGATAGTGTAAAATAAAGCTGGTTTTTGGAGGGCAATGAGTGTTTGATGTCCAAAGTGGCGAAGTCAGAGTCGCGAGTTGTGTTAGTGGGTGATGGGGAAGGTGATGGATGCTGCTCCTGCTCTGGCATGAGGATCGGTGACCTTGGCGGCGTGTTGCTTGAAGCTGCGAAGCTTACCAGGTCCTGGTTCTGTCAGAAGCCTGGATACGGGTAAGTCATCGTGACGTTGGATAATGCAAACCATGATAAGTTACCATACTTTATTTCTATGACTTAGGTAAGCGAAATCGAAGTCTATGTTTTATTAACATCCGTAGAGGCGTTACTCCTCGAACCGATCACGCCAGTAACTGTTAAAAAACCTAAAAACAAATACGTAAATAAAATGTCAATGTCAAATCATATTACAGGCTAATTGTATAGGAATTTTATTGTCTTACTAAAATAATAAATTGTGGAAGATTAGATTATTTATTAATAATCAAAGCGTTCAAGATGGGTATGATAAAAACGTCAACTGGCCTGGTGGGTGTCGCTGTAGCTCCAAATGCCCATCACACCCTTACTGCTCTATATGGAAAAATCATAAGAGTCCTTGCAAAGATGCCCAAGTCTGCCGCATACCGAAAATATACTGAACACATTATTAATGAAAGAGGTGCCGTTTTAAAAACAACAAAGGATGTGTATGAGATTGAAACAAAAATAAACTGTGGTCAAGCTGAAGAACTGATTATTCAGGCAGAAAATGAGTTGACTTTAGCAAGGAAAATGCTGATCTGGAAGCCGTGGGAGAAACTCGTTGCTAAGGCGCCTAAGGGCCAGTGGGACTGGCCTCCTCCAACTAGATAATGTGTCATGATTTGTTTGCACCATGTTTAGTTATTATTAAATGTTTGAATTATGATGAAGTATCGTTTTTAGCATTCACACATTTAAATTGGTCCTACACCTAATCGGGAAAATCCAAGTGACCCAACAGTACACATATATAATTTTCTTAATTATGGCCAAAATATATTTAAAACTCTTGATTTAAGATTTGCTCTCGAATTTCTCGAATTTATACTTCTACCAAAGTCATTTAATATAGAAATTTCGTTACAACAATGAATAAAATTTCGAAGCTTAGCAATTGGAAACTTGTCCTTTAACAGTGACAGTGTTACCACCTTCTTTCCACGTGTACTTGGGACAACTTTAATTAAACCTAACCAAGTCGAATTCAAACTTTGCTAGAAATGCGTCAAAGGAAATGAAATTGCAATTTCCCCGTTTTTGTATGTCTGGATGTTTCCATAACTTTATCCGTTTGAAGATAACTTTGACTGGAATAATTAAACTCATTGGAGAAATTTTAATTGCTGTTCAATTATTCCAATTATGTGTATCAAATTACTTCCCTTGCTCTCTGCTCTTTCTGCTATATTGCTGATTAAACAACTTTCACAGAAAGGGAAGTAATTCCTGTAGTCAACCAAAAAAACAAGTAAAGCTCTCAATCACTCAAAAAGCAGAAACCCCTGCACCATCAGCAAAAAAAAACTCCGTTCTTTCCAAACATCGTATTGTACAAAGACCCGCTTAAACAAAATTATCACGAAGCATTTGAGATTACGAGCTTTTCAGCATTCTTCATTCCTCGCCATCCATTATAAGGAATGTGAAAACGTAATCATTTCAAAATGGCGAAAGGTACTCATATCTTTGTACCGAGCAGAGTGCATTATGTGCTCAGAAAATGATAGTGTAGAGATAAATGCAGTATCATATTTCACTACAGAATTGGCCATGTCCAATTTTTTTTAATATCTAATTTCTCAAAACCATTTCGAGGGTTTCTTTAGAAGAATTCACGTCAGTATCCAGATTTCGAAAAAACCTAATATTCATAAAGTTATAGGTGATTTTATGAATAACCTTCATTTGACCTTTAAAAGCCTAGTTTAAGCATGTATAGAAAAACACCTTTGCCTATGATTTATTAGAAAAAAAAAGTGGCCGAATGACAGATTGTAAATGTCACAATGACGTGTGGTGGTTGTGACTGTGAGGAAGTTTGTTTGTTTTGAGAAAAAGATTATTTATTGAAATAGCTCCTGGAAGTTTCGTCAAGGCGGATTTTCTCAATAGACCAAGTATCAGTAATGCTCTGATTATGGAGATGGTGTCTGCTCATCATAAAATATCCGAAATACGCTGTGCAAAAGCTCTAATGTAAGTATTGTAGTGTTGTCTTGTTCGTTATTTGTTGTTGTCGTCTTAGGTTAACTTGGACTTACCTATCATCTCTGGTTGTATAGAATACTTATCAGTTTTAACGACTTAGTATGTACTTATAGTAACAGAACGACAAAAATAAGGTTGCTGCTTTATATGTATAAAACATAATTATTTCAAGCGGAATACGCCTTTGTGTGCAGTGTGTTTTGTAGTTGGTGTGCTTCATAAACAAAATTATACTACACTGAATGCTAAGCATTATTAATATTTTATTAAAAACCTGTATTTTCCCACTGCAAAGCAAAAACCTCTACTCTTTCCATTTCTCTCTTATCTAGGGCTACTAAAGACCAGTCTAACAAGTAAAGCATTGTATACCTAACCAAAAAAATACAAAGTACCAATATTTGTTACAGGTGGCTGCAAACCCACTTTAATATTACTTTTTTGGTTGGAGAAACAAAGCAGCGAACCTTCTACAATATCAACACAATGCTTTTGGGTGAAACCAACAGTGACATTGGTTCACTCGGAGCATGTTTTGTTCGAAGATATCTACAAAAACACCAATAAAATTAAACTTCTCCTAGAAACCCTGCAGTCTTACAAGATTTTTATTTAGAATGTCAACAAGGGGACTCTTCCGGTTCTTTGGTGTGCAGTATAAATGATAAATTAGAGAGGCAAAAAGCTTGAATAACAAGTAATAAGAGAACTGGAAAAAAACTAAATTAATATTGAAAAATGTGGCTTTATTAGTTGGTGCTTCCCTCGATAGGACAAATATATTACACATTTAATCAAATGTATTGTTACTTTTTATTTTATATAAAATTATTATTATACTTGAAGTACTGATTTTTTTATTACTTTTTTCCACTACATACATCAACCATGAATATTGTTGTGGTATTCACATGTAAGTTTTGGGTTTCTTGTGTATAATGTTCAGCATTTCTTCTCGTATACCAAGTTCTTTCTTTACTTCCACAGTTGTAGCCTCAGTTTCAGAAGTCCACCCGAACAATGAAGGACTTGTTAGGCTCTCATTCAGCTAGGTAGATGGCTCATCAATTGATATTGTCAAACTGCAAGTTGCCATTTGAACTTTGTATTTGTTGCTTTATCAACCATTTTTATAATACACTGTTGATACATTTACCTGAGAAAAGATTAAGTAACTTTAATAAAAATCTGCTATCAAAAGTGTTATTCAGGTAAAAGATATACCATATTGCTTACTTTGACAGGCGCTATTGATGCTGAAGTACTAGGCAATAAAGAATCTTTGAATTTCCTCCTTTTAGGTTGCTGTACAGTGGGATCTAGCAACATATCACAAAGGACTGGGTCCATAACCACTACCATGACATTTCTTAATTTTGCATTTGGTGTAAGCTTTGGCAATATATCCTTCATTTGTATACATTTGTGATAATTCCATATGTCTTCTACCTGAAAAAGTTAAGCTTGTTTAAATTTGTAGTTGGGTATTGAGATATTGAGTATGCAAATCACATAATCTTTTATGTTGTCCTAAGAATATAATCTGCTGCTAAAATAAATTTGTTAAGTACTTACATAAAGATGATCTTCACAACAATGCATAAGCGTGCACTTGCCTACACGATTACTTCTGTAAGCATTGCGTTATTGGTACAAATAACCTGTCCGAGCTTTTACTTTTGGTATTTGGACATGACGGCATAACCGCAAAAAGCACTTCATCTTGATGAATAACTAGGTACTTATTTAAAATTAATACACGAATATCAAACACAAATACAAAAAAAACTAAAACAACCTAACCTATTTGTTTGTTTTAGTTTGATTGACATAAATTGACATTGACATTTGTTTTTTTTTTAATCCGGCCCATCAGTATGGCAATGGTAGCACAGCTATTATGTCTCAAGCGAATAAAAAGAGCAGTAAAACAAACGAAACTTTAAAAAATTATAAAACGATCTAAAAGCCCGAGAAAAATAAAATACGCAAATTAGTTTCTCAAAATGGTCTAGATTACAGAAAAAAAATATAAAAAAAAAAATATTTTTTTTCAAGACATGGCCAATTATGGTATCGTGAAAGTAATATAAAAATCTTTATTTTAAAGCCATGGTTCATTAATTATTTATCCAAGTGCCTTGTTTTACATTTCAACAGATATTCAAAATTCAAGTCATATACCAAACACGAAATTTGGCACTTCCCCAAACGAAATACATCTCTAGCATTATCTAAGTAATAACTTTGAACGCAGTACCAACAGCCAGTTTCCTGGTTTAATATTTAAGACAAACTTGGCAAACTCACGGATTCGCTGCTTAACAGGTTCTTACAAAATCACCAAGGAAGATTTTAGAATTCTAGCTCAAAGAGAGTCATTTACATCTTGTGTGGACTAAAATCATGTGTTATTCACTCCACCCCTAACATGACCCAGATTGCCCGCTTGTAGTTCTCGTCTAGATCTAGTTATTGTAAATCCACTCTAACACACCAGACCGCTTCCCAGAAAGGCTTAGTTGAAAGTCTGGACATATGCCAACAGACAAATATTTTCAAATTTCAAGAGTCTGGCTCAGGATCATAAGCGGGTTCTTTATCTGAGCCCGGGATGCTACAATTTATGGAAACAGATCAAAAAACATCAACGATACTTCTACTTCTTTTAGATAATTCAAGTTAATATATTTTTAAAATTTACTTATGTAAGGCTCCAAAGATCATTATTCATATTAATTTACTTTGTTCTCATCGTGTTTTACATACAAATACAGATTTGAAGGTCTTTCAGTCTCTGTAACCAGCCAATGTTATGATCGCAGAAATTACTTCCACAATACCCCCAAACCGTATGTCCAAAGCTCATACCAAAAATGGCTGAGGCAATTAATTTAAATATTCCGAAAATGCAAATGACTGTTTAGACAGCAAGAACAATTACCGAGGATTTTAAAATTCACACTCGCTGTATTGTGCTCAGTTAAAAGGCGGATGATGAAAGCAACAGCTCCCATTTTGTTTTTGAAACCGCGCAATCCCGGCCTCTCGTAGGCATCATAGGCATTGCCCAGTCTAATAACCTACAATTTTTCGCTGGGCCCAGAAACTGGGTCGTTTCTGCAACGAGCGCGGGCATTCAGGCGTATTAATCAAGTCGGTGCAACTGAATAGAGGATCTCCCAACTCCCCCCGGGTCCCCCCGCGGGGACAATAGGGGGATGTCCCGCTCCATTTGACAAATAAACTGCACTTGAGGCACTTAGCACTCCCGCAGTAGAGCTAGTTGATAGTTTGAAAAATTGTTGTTTTAGGGACTCCGTTTTCTCGCTAATGACTTGTGTAATAATGTAAGTTGAAGCGCTTTGTTCGTTGTTTCTTAGAATCGCTGTTTCATTTCAAATTATCTTCCTTTTTCAGAACGTTTTTACGTTGGACTGACTTGAAGAAAAACACAACTGGCCGAATATAGCCAAATAAAATTAGACGTTCAAATAAACACTGCTATTAAGACGACACGCGTGTTGCTGACGTAAAATCTCTACATAAACTCTATTGTAAGTTACTCCAGGGATAGTTACACGAGGCAATACTTTGGCATGATGCCAGCAATGAGAGAGCCTAACGGACTAATTGGCACACTTTATCGTGAAAATTAAACGTTCAATAAAAAATTACAACTCTTAACATTGTGTTGGACCGTAAAGTTAGTCGTTCAGATGGTTTAAGGCTTCACTTCTGGAGTGTCTATAGGTATTTGACTTCCTCCGTAATTTCGTCGTCCCTAAAGTGTTTTAAGATCGCCAGAAATTGAAGGTGTTTGTCAACAACTGTTTATATGAGGTTCTTATTTTGTTAAACAAGCTTAATGAAATAATGTTCGGCTATGTTGGTCGTAATTAGCTGTTTGTTATTAAGAAAATATTTGCTTGGCGCAAAATGTGCTACGTCAGGGAAACGTTTCGGTGTTGATTAAATAGTTGTTTGTTTGTTGATTTTCTGAAGCAGCGAAGATATGTCTGTGGATAATAGAGTTGATTGTTGATCTCAGGGATTGCTCTTGTTATTGAGATGTCAATATGAAACTACATAATGTAGCTGTTTTACGTAATATTTGGAAGTTCATCAAACTATTAATGATATGGAAAATCCGAGTGATATTATATAAAATCGTTCGAATAAAAACATAGTAGTTCTTAGACTTCGTAAAATGAGCGGAAGTAATGATGATGTTGAAATTAATTTTAATGGGGTAACTAGTTCTCTGGCGGATATTTAAAAATGGCTAAGTGGATCAGAAGATATTTTTACGAATCAAAACAACTTGTCAATCCACAAGACGATGCTATATAAGTCTTATTTGACGAATTATCTACTAAAATAATTAAGTATATAATATATGATCTTCCAGTTCATCTTATTAATTGTCAAGGTGCTCTTTTCACAGACAAGTTCACACGGCTGTGCTTACATTTCAACATTTATGAAAACAAAGCAACGCACCAAAATTTAACACAACCTCAACTAATTTAATAAACTAACTCACAGATATTTCTGTTTCGCAAAACAAATTTTGCAATGCTAACACTTCCAGGATTTTCAATTTCATACAAGCATTTGGTGCAATACAAGTTTCAATAACAAAGTTTCCAGCTACGTGTTGCACTTGGAGTGTGTGTTTCGATTTCCTTGTGCAATGTGGGAAACGCAATCAGATACTTGAAAAGCGTTTGATGTAGGAATGGAGGAGAGATTGCGTGCCTCAACTAGTTATGTTTTCTTAGTGGATTAGTATGTCCTGTATCTAGGGAAATGGGTTTCTTAATAGCCATTGGGTCAGTAACAATTTTTTTAACTATTTGTTCAAGTTTGGATTGAATATAGATAATGATGATATAAATTTTTATTATTTTGAATTCTTAGATTACTTATATATTATCATGAATATTTATTTTATTTACCGTAAAGCGAGTAAGAAAATTTCGTTACGTACGCGATAGGGATGCCATAAAGGCTTTTAGGGGTTTTGTGGAGTGAAAAGTAAAGCGACACAAAATTGCATTATCCGTTCTTTACCAATGTTTATAAATGACTTTATTTTTAAGTTAATTTCCATGCATTTGAAACTCCATTAACCACGTATCAAGTTGAAAATCTCTCGATTCTCAGTCGCAACTGATTCGGCACGTCTGGCAGGAAATTGGCACATCTCTGCATCACTGATTTCAGGCAGCTTGGCGGTAGCGGTAGGAAACTACCGCATCACTAATACCGCTGGGAGCGTTTAGTCATAGTTTAGTTCTAGTACCTGCTAAAATTGAGTTTCTATTGATTTTCTACACGTGTAAAATAATGAACTAATGTTTTGCTTTAACGATGTAGCTGGTGTATCATCATATGCCTTTGTTTAGTATTTATTTTCATGCAGACCATTTGCGTCACGAGCGCACAGAACATTTTGTAAGGTATTATCTTTTAACTTCTTCCGATGTTTCCTTTTTTTCCAATACTGTTTGTTTTTCAACTCCGAGTTTGTCACTTCCCATACCATAAGTATTATAATCAAGAGAACCAGATTTTTATAGATAAGTAGCACATGAAAACACTCAGTTATCATTGCTCATAAATTACGATCTAGATGACAAAGCCGGTATAACCTAGTAAATCCTTCATTAGGATACGTATCCAACGCTTGTGTAAGTTCGACTGTTGAATGTATGAAACTAATCCCTAACGAATGCAAGTTAGACTCGGCTGTCGCTTTTGTATTTTCAAACAAATTCACATTTCAGTTTCATTCTTCAGTGTTGGGTTTTTGGTCCTTTGTGCTGTGTGATACGTTGTAGTCCCGGTTTATTTTTACTATGGTTTGTAAAAACATGTCTATTTTGTGTGCGATAGCTTTATTTTAACGTTGTAGTCCCGGTTTATTTTTACTATGTTTTCTAAAAACATGTCTATTTTGTGTGCGATAGCTTTATTTTATATTGAAACAGGTCAGGATCAGTTTCATGGCAATAATCAATAAACTTAGCATTGGTTTAGTGTTGCAGTGCTTTTGTAAATAAGCCACACAGGTGCTACATTGCTGGTATTGCTTAATTAATGTAATGTATCGGAAGAGGGTGGTGTTTTCATTCGTCAGAAATTAAATGGACCACCCAGTCACTTTAAGACTTTTCCCGCTGCAAGCATCAAATTGACCACAATTCTTCAATATCTAATACTCAATTATTGTTCCGGCTTAGACCCATGTTCCGATTTCTAACCACGCGTTTGAATAGCTATTATTTAGTTATTCAGCAACCTTCTCAGATCGCTAACTATACAAAATGGCGGTGTTTTTAGAACTTTCTCTGGAACTCGTCGTGACGGCCACTGATTGATGTACTCTTGACGCTAAACTAACAGACACGATTATTTCTAGGTTTATTCCTTGTTGCTTTAGACTGCAATATTATTGTGTGATTTGAGCTTTTCTTTGCATAAGTAATTTACACAGATTTGTTAAATGATTCTCTCATATTATATTCTAAGGAGAATAATTACGACAACTTATAAATTATCACCATAAGTTCGTATATCATCGTAAGTCATCGTCTACTTAAGTACCATACCCATATTCTTGCAAATAAATAATTCTTGTTCTTATACCTCATACATCCTTCAAATCAGATATTTTCCTGTCATATGGGAACCTAGGACCAATCTAAGGAACTTAGGACCAGTCTTAAATCAATTAATCTAATTAGCCTATCGCAATCTACTGCTGACATAGACCAATCTGAAAGAATTGTAGATTATCCTTACCGATATTTAATCAATATCAACACGAAAGTAATATTGAGCATTTTGCGCATAAGATACGGTCTATTTACATTACCAATAAACACGCTTACAAATTAACACCAACCAGTTTTTATCACTAGACGGTTTTAATATGTAACTGGGTTCATTGTGTGTCATTAAAAATATCTTCAATTAGAAAGCGTTATGTTGTTTTTAATGTTGTATTTATGCCGGAAATTGAACTGAATGAACGATCCGCAATTGGTTTAGTATGGATTTAGTCTAACACTTATGGATAATGCTCTAAGTTGCGGCTAGAGAAAATCAATGCAGATTTTAGTGGTTGGCTGGGATTAGCTTGAAACCAAACTTTGTTTAAAACAATTTTAGTTTGCCCACTGTGTTTAATAGTTATGTTGCGGGATTTGAGATATTTTTATGGAATGTCCGTGTCCATCTGAGGTCTAGGATAGACTCAGTAAATAAATCCATTGTTACTGTCTTAGGAATCTTGTTGTGGTCAAGGAATTCTACGTCATATCTTAGTGGAAATATCTAAAACATTTTATCGCTTATTTAAAAATAAGTTATCTTATGATTAGTTTAGTTTATCGCTGATGATACTAATAATATTTTAGACACGTGGCCAAGGTGACTGACTCATTTATATTCTAATCAATGTGTAAAGATATTGTAATCTGTAAGTAAAATTTTCGTTTTTTTGTATACATTTTAATACCAAATTTGCAAGCAGCTACTTATGCTGTAATATAAAATCCATTTATGGTTGCACCACTTGCACCTAGTCGAATTGCTGCTTCATTTGTTATCTTGTTTTGGTTTTTTTTTCCCGACAACAGGATTTAATCTGTATCGTGGGTATAACAAAAATTTATTCCGTGCGGGAATCGAATCCGCGAAAGCCAAACGTTTAGCCTATGCGCGCCCCAACCGTACCGTCAAATTGCTATAAACCTACACTCATCTCTGGTCCACCTTTGGAAGACGATGCGAGACGCCATCTTTATCTAAGGAGTATTGTGAACAACTTTGAAACTCTAAATGGGTAATAGCTAAATGGGTAAACACTTTCAACCGCAATTATCGTACCACTTGCCTTCTTAGCTATCTTTTGAACACAAACTACTAACTAGAAACTAAGCAAACTATATTCTATTATCATAGCTAAAACAAAATGTTTGTCTTTAGTACTACCTACTTTCATAATCCTACGTGTGGATGGATACTAAATATTAACATTTGCCTTTTTAAATTTGAAACTTAATATTTACCTTTTAATTGAAATATGTCATTGTGTTTGTCCACTTTTTCGTTGTTATCGTGAATATGTTTAGGATAATTTTCAGCAAAGTTTACCTGTTTATTAGAACATAGGATTTTGGTCTACAGAAAGTAATGCAGTTAGTTCCCTTCCTGCTGCTAGGCTTTCACAGATCCTGATATCGATTTACAATCGAACTCAGTTCCGGGGTTTAAGTATCGCTAAGTAAATACTTAAATGCTAGGACGACACGGTTGACGCAGAGGTTAAGCGATTAGCCTTCTGCGCTACGTGCCACGGGTTCGATCCCCGCACGGAACAAATATTTGTATGATCTACAGATAGTTGTTTCGGGTCTGGGTGTGTGTGCATGTGACATGTATGTTTGTAAACTGTACCCTCGATACAGGAGAAATCCTATTGAGGGGCAATGTATTTAAAAGAAAAAAGAAGAGAAAAAGAAGAGAAAGAAGAGAATTGTGTTCGAAAAATGACACTAGGCTAGACTGGTTTAAGTCGTATACTGTCATTAGGTAACTTAGTATTCTCTGCCTGCGATGGTTCAGGATTTCAGTCGTAATGGTTTAGACGGATGATATCTGAAAGTTGAAATGCCTAAATCTTAATGGCGATTATCATCAAATCGGTCAGTCTTGGATCTATAGGCACCGCTCGCTCTTATGTTTAATGCACTCATAAGTGCTTATCAAATCAATCATTGATTGTCGTACAAAAGTATCTTTTTCATAATGATTCATTAATTACATTCACACACTAAGTATCTGTCACAGATATAGTTACTAAATAAAATTGATTCGATTCAGTTCACTTTTATAAAAGGGAATGTGCATATGAATACATGCATTGGATACTACAAGTTCGTTCCCCTAAACCCTTCCATTAACAATAGTACATTGTTGATCGAAGCCTAAACCCAATTCCGGATGAAATCATGCATAAAAAACAAGCGAAACAGATAATCTTCTATCTCTTTTGCTCCCACATGCCGCCGGTCTATTTACAAGAGTTGCAAAAGCGTCCCGAAAACCTCCTTTTATGCAAACATTTGAGTAAGATAGTGAAAATATTTATGAGTGCGTGTTACAAAAGAGCGGGATGCTAGCTAGGAGGAAAATGTTTACTATCTCTCATACTTGATACTAGGCTTTGCAAATAGAAATGTTGCTGCTCTATTCTGTAAAACAGGATAAAATAATCGACAATAGCCCCAATATTTATGAGTGCGTGTTAAAAAAGACTGGGATGCTAGCTAGAAGGAAAATGTTTACTATCTCTGATACTTGTTACTAGGCTTTGCAAATAGAAATGTTGCTGCTTTTCTGTAAAGAAGGATAAAATAATCGACAATAATTTTATTATCAACGGTTAGTGTGTTGGGATAACGAGTGAGATTTTGTACTATTGACGTGGACATTTCTAGTCAACAGGAATACTAGCAATGTGAATGAAAATAGATTCTATATTTCTTTCTCTATGTTATTTAAATAAAAAGCCCCCTGTTTTATTAAATATCCTGCTGAGCTCGTAGCTACATAGCTACCGCGCAGATCCGTCGATTAGCGAGGTTAAGCAGCAATAGAGGCTTACTAGTATTTGTCTTACGAAGTTCTAAAGAACTGGTACCTAGGTGATTCTGTCACGCTATCTAAACTACCGTTAAAACAATCGTAATTATTTTACAATAATTATCATCATTTCCTGTACTATCGTTGATTAATCTTTAGTTTCATCCGCATCTTATGATGTGCATTAAAGATAAAAATCATTATCGTCTGACGTGTTTTAATTACTTTATAAATTGTAGTTCCATTTATCGCAATATTTTATCTGAAATGACATCAATATGATATCATAAACATCAAAGATTAAATAATTCTGAATATAAATTTAATCAAAGAATTCTGGAAGTTCTTAATCTCAAACGCGAAAGTTTTATTCTCGACTTTCACTGGTCCTTTGAGTTATTCGTTGTTAAATTTCCGTTCTGACCAACTATTTCTTTTGTCCACAGCTTCTCGCAGAAAGTAGACGAGGAGGAGGGGACGGGCGGGGTGGCTCTTCATCCCCCCGACGGCTTCTATACCCACCAGCACTCGATCCACGCCCACCATGCAAACACTGCGGAACCTGATCGAGGCTACATGGAAGGCAATCGATATGTCACTGCTGTCCACCGGCCGCTACCAGGTAGAGTTGGAATATTTATCATCCTCATTAAAGACCTTGCCTTCTATGAATTTAGCCTTTCGTAGTATCTACACTGTATGGCCTAAATGCTTATTGTTTATCGTGTCGAGCCACCCGTCTCGAAGTGCCAGCAATACCCGTGATCGGTTTGGAATATTTAGGCTAACATGTTGGAATGCTCCCATCATATCATTTGCTAATGTTCAGAACCTCCTCGGTCAGAATTTAGATCAACCGGCAGTCTTTTGGGAAAACATAGCATGGAAATTTCGACATTGTTCTCCAGTTCCTCTAAATATTTTGATTAGTTTCATGTGTACCATTTCTATTTTCCGTTCTCACATCACTGGACTACTATACTCATAATATCATATTCATGTACCTACCTATAACGTGATTCCAGCACTAAACCATTCAAACTCGTCATGCTCGTCGGCGTCGAACGCGTCCACGGGGGCGGGGCTGTGCGCGGGCGCAGCCGAGCCAGCGCCTCCGCTGTACATCGCCGCCCCGCCAGAGGGGTTCGGACTAGCCGTTCATACAAACAGGTCAGTGTATTACAAATATGGAGAATTGTTGCTTTTGTAAATATTGGAATACAGGGGGATGTTGGTTGCACATTTTTAGTTATAATTTTGTATTTTGTAAAGATGTGGTTTTGGTGTTAATTTAGACATTTTCCCTGTGATTAATTATTTTGTTGCAAAAATAATGCAATTATTTCGGCAAGTAATTCTGATTTGTATAATAGTTAAATGTTTCTGATTGTGTGTAAATAAATAATGGTTCTTAGGTAAATGTGTATCTGGGTATTGTGTTACTAACTTGTGTATTGTTTTCTTTACTTTTGAATTCCTTCCATAGGCGAGGCACAGATGTGTCCATCATGGGCACGACGGGAATGACTCAAAAAGATCCCACGTTACCCCAAAAACGGGGTAAATTGACTAGAGGGTATGTCGCGAACCTCAGGAATGTATTGTGTGCCCTTTAACACCTAGATAACACTTAACTCCTATCTAAACTCGAAAATACATTTCTCTATGACTTCTTTCATAAATAAAAATGAAAGATCGTATTTCTAATCACCAATGGTACAAATTACATTTATTTTGGCTGGGTCTGTATTGAAATTGACGTGATAAACTTTAACAGACGTCAACTAATAGAGCTCTATCGCATTTCATGCAAAGTAAAAGGACCAGTATCAGTAACTGAAGATTTTATTAAAGAAAAACTTTTTTCCATAGTACTGGTTTCTGTTTTCAAAGTTTTTACTCTATATGGACAATCATAATCTAAGATAAGCACGTCTTGTTCTCACGTTAATTATTACGTGTATCTACCATCTATACTTATAAGGTTTTTTGATAACGGCAATTATAGGGTATTATTTATTGGTCCTACGATACAAAATTTTGGTCTTTTCATTTTGATATCTGATATAAATCGCGACTCTCAATGTGGATGTAGCCTTGTTCAAATGTAATCTGTACCAGCTCATAAGTAATTTAATTCTTTTGAAAATTACCCGTTTAATTCAAGGCATGACTTTTAAGAATAGCTTCAAAGGCCCTGGTCCACTTTCACGCATGTTTTAAGTATTTAAGGCTGTAGTTAAGGGTATGTCCGAGATAAACATCAAAATATAAAGGTCTCTGGAAACTTTCGGCTTTAACCTGTCACGCTTATGCTTACTGCAACAAAAACATTATGCTGCAGATTTATTTCGATAATGACTAATTACTATTAATGACTGGACTTTTGGGGTTATGTATTTTATGAAAGTGACACAAGCTCTATGTTGTTAAATTTTTAGAAAATATTTATTTTTTCCCTTATTATTATTACTGGAGTCATTGGCATTGCGGACAATTCAAGGTCGGACAGAGTCGATAAACAGTTTAGGTAATATTAGAAAGATACTAAACGTGTACTATATGAAGTAAAGTAACCATGCATGATTACGATTTAATTGAAGTGCCAAAAGACCTTTTTTGTATTTTAATATTATTTATTGCTATTCTCAAAGTGTCATGTAGTTAAAGTGGACCAAATCCAAGATCTGACTGAATCTTAACAATTATTTAATAAACTAAACTTATTTTTAAATATCATACTTTCCGAAAGTTGTTAAAAGCATGTAGTTCTTATTAAAAGTTTTACACATAATTTGATACTAAGCGTCTTCTAGACTGTTGAAATTCATTCATTCCGTCAATCACTCACAGTCTTTTTCCGACATAACAATCTTTCTATTACAATATTTTGAAATTTCATTAGTGAAATAGTTCATCTGTCAGAATAAATTGAAGTAAATTGGAAGTATTTAACTAACATGTTTTTTAAATTGTATCTACTATTTCCTATTGTAGGCAAGTATTTATAAAATAAAAACTTTTTCAGTAAACTTAACCGTATCCTAATCCTAAATAAACAATAAATGGTTTATTTTTATCTATTCAAATATTAATTAAAAATATTAAAGCCAACATGCAACGGCCTACTTACTAGATTAAACATTAACCTCTTTTTTATCAACCCCATAACATTTTATGGTAAAATGAACATCATTTATTTTAATGCCATAACTATACCGCAAGTCATGAAAGTCTCGAAGTCCAATCCATTCCATTTTTTTTTAAATCTCATAATCAATCTATGAATGATTTCACAGCACCTCATATTTTTTACTAACGGTCATTTACTTATGAAAACGACCGTAAATTAAACAAATATTCTGGCATAATACGTAGGTAACACAAAATTGCAGTCTGGAAATTACTGAAAACCTACTTGAAACCTTTACTATGTCGACAATGTTCATTTTACCACATACCCATAATCCACTCCTCATTCATTTTCACCATCACCTTCCAGCCGTTATGAGATGTCCCAAGACCTCCTTGACAAGCAAGTGGAGATCCTAGAGCGAAGGTACGGAGGGTTACGAGCGAGAAGAGCAGCTGTCACCATCCAGAGGGCGTTTAGGAGACGACAGCTGTTGAAGAAGTTCAGTGCCATTACAGCGATGGCGAAAGCAGCCGATTCTACCGCGAGGAGGCTACAAGACGGCCCGGATCATGGGCAACTAGTCAATGGTAAAAGCCTTTTATATTTTGAAGTTTCTGTATAATTCTTCGTCTTTGTGTATTTTTTGCTTGAAGCTCTGTTGTCTATATAAATCTTTACAATTTCTGTAATATTGCCTGAAATTAAAAAATGTTCCCGATAAAGGTGGTAGGGTTTTCGTATCATTTAAATTATTTCGTCATCAAGAAACAGTGTGTATGTACAACAGTAAATTGTATATATCTGCTAATGCTTCGACAATCACAAAGACGCGATGGATTCATATAGGCGAATCTTCTAGCTTCTAATGTTTTTATTGGTAAGTTGTTATTTACCATCCCTATAATCACGTTTTGTAAATTCCAGGTACAGATATTTATGGAAACTCACTGCTACAGAAGAGTCCTGGTGGCGCGGAGAAAGTCCTAGCTCTTACCAGGCCCATGCGTTCCATGTCGTTACGAGAACGACACGATATTGACATGAGGTAAGGAACAAGGATCTTTTTTCCAAACGATTATGTGCAGGTTCTTGCAATTTAAGGACAAAATTCCAGATTATTCAGCTAATTTCCTGTTATTTTATGACGCAAAAAAGAGGTCGCATCGAAAAAAATTAAAACTCGTCCGCGTGTCATTTCCCCGCCCGCGATCAATTGCGGGCGAGCGTCACCCACATGCGGCGTGCGACGAGGTAATCTAATGAATCGTGGCCGGTTCTGAAAATTCTGACAAATTCACATTTTCCCTAATTTCCGGGCATATTCAATGAAACAGTTTCTGTTCCTTTTTTTGGACTTTCTATAACTTTCCATATTTTTCCGCGAAATGCAATACCTGAAAAGACCGAGAAACATTTGAATAGGGTACCAACAAAAATCATCCACCTTAAGAAAAAATCTCCTAAACATCCTTAACTATCAATGAAAGAATCCCCGTCTCCCATTTAAATATCAAATTACCTTTTCCTGTATGTATTGTATATATTATTATGTTAACAAATCAATAATTATGTAAACCAGTGTTGTAAGAACGACGATTTGTTTTCTATCCGCTCATCACGAATACTAAAGTGCCCTGTCAATTGTCAATAATGCGTAATAGAGGCAGTATCGTAAATTTATAATCAGGTGTCGTCCCGTTATCTTTACTGCCTGAAAGTAGCTCGCACATTTGAATATTTTAACACCAAACAAGTTACAACTAATTTAGAACCCTATTTTCAAAATCATAAAGTTCAATTTAGAGTAGCAAGCAGTCTTTGTTACAATTTGTATCGCGATCAACTTAATGAAAGTGAGGTAAAAAGGTGTCGTTGTATGTCGTAGTTCCCAAAGGAAATGCTCGGGTTTTTAAGGATACCTTTGATCACTAGCTTTTCAACAGTTGTTAGGTTTTGGGTATTACGTATTAGGAAAGTATTGGTTAAATTATTAGTATGGGATTTTATTTTTCGTATTTTTACGTGATTTCATTCTTTAGCGTATTATTGGCCTTTAACCATCAGCTATGTTTTAACTTTAAAGGTCCGACACAAAGATCCTATACTCACTAACAAAAGCAGGATTAAGTAATCCATTCATCTATTTCGTGGCGAATTTCTGGTCTTGATGTCCGCAATCCATTTTGGTAGCATTATGCTGTCTTAGTACTAATGGCTTAGTCTAGGCTTTTATATATCTTTATTTATTTACAAAGGCGTTTTCTCATTATAAAGATTATCAATTCCATCGTAGTTTCTTATCGATAAAAAGCTGGGAATACATGGCGGATGGAAGGACCAGAATAATAAATATTTCCTTACTGTCTTCTAATTTTCTGTTTTCAGCAACCACATGGTATGTGACCCTCAAAGTGAGGTGGAAGCTATGGTGGCTCGGGTACAACATTCCGCCCACCAAATCCACATGATTGCAACCGATATGCCGCCCCACCACCGCGGGGATGCCGACAGTGGGGTAAGATGAGTTAACCATAGTTTTAGGCATAGTTTCAAGCCTTAGAATTATAACACCATGCTAGCGTTTAGCAGACCGTCCCCCAGTTCCACATAAGCGATATGCATCCTCTTTTGGATGTCAACGATGAAGTTAGGTTTTAATTTGGTACTCTTAGGGACTTTACTCATGACGCGACGCGACGCGACCGATATCGCATCGATTGTCGACCCAAATTGCATGTACGTCCTGATGGAGCGACGCGATGCGATTCGACTGATTTGTGTCGCTCACCAACTATATAACTGACTTCAAAAAAGGAGGAGGTTCTATGTTCGACCGTATGTACTTTTTTTTTAATGTATGTTCACCGATATCTCCGTCAATTGCGAACCGATTTTGAAAATTCTTTTTTTGTTTGAAAGGGTATACTCTCGAAGTAGTCTCATTTAGATTTTATGAAGACCTTCGGAGATAGACAATGGAACTCTTCAATGGATAACAGCAAATCATTCGCGATTGCTGTGATCGCATGTTTATGTGTTATCTTAGATTCCACTCCAAATAGAAAAATAACATAAACTTTTAATAAAAGTAAAAACCGACTTCAAAAATCTATAAAGTATAAAATAATTTACTTAAAAAACTTAACAGCTTCTGAAGTCGGGGTCTTTATTTCTTCAATGCAACTTAGCTTGGCAGTGGTACTTTGACATCCCTTCCGTGGACATAGCGTCGTAATTTCGACATTCTTTCCACATCGTTCGCCGTTCTAATGACGCTTCCCTTGTGTTCTTATGGGTGACGTGAGTGTTAAGTAGGTACCTACTAGTATTGATTAAATTGAAAAAATGATAAATTTAATTGGAAGATTAAATAAATGATCATTGCTGCTCTTTTTTTTTAATATTTTGTAAATTCAGGACGAATTTAAGCCGGGGCCGCTCCCGCGGCACCATTTATTATTGTAGATTTGGTTTGTGAAAAGAGTATCCATGGAGTTTCTTGCGGGTATCTTCTCCAGGACCAACCCACTTGGAACCGTGCACCTAGAATCACGACGTTTTGAAAGTGCCTGCAAAGGCCCAGTTGAAATAAAAATCTTTGACTTTGACTTTTTTCGACGGCAGCAAGGGATGTTAAAGAAGGTATACGTCAACCTAGTTAAAATAAGACGTCAAATGTTGTAAATAAAAAATTGTAGGTTCACACGGCTACATATCAAGCTATACATTTCCAGTATAAGCTGACCTCGCATTGTATAGGCTTTCCGTACAATGACAGCTCAGCTTATATTACAAATGTATAGCTTGATATGTAGCCATGCGTTTACCAGTATTGCTTTTTCTAGCAACAGTGTTCCATGCTAATTTTGTTGCATGGCGCTGTTAATATTGTGGTAGGGTGTGGTTATACCTCCTACCTTTTTAATTCCGCTCCCATTAAGGGGTTATTGCACCTACTCATCATTATGAACAACTTTTACTATGGGGCCGAGACTGAAATAGCGAAAAGAACAAGAGCGGTTCCATGCCTGTTCCATATCTATCAATAGTTCAATAAAATGAATGGGTTGGTCCCATAGTAAATGTTGTTCACAAAGATAAATACAATAACCTCATAAAGGGATCGGGATTAAAAAGGTAGGATGTTAGGTATTTCAAGACATTTTAAAACAACCTACATACCAACATATAAGTAATTAATTAAAGTCGATACTTAGCGATGTATGCGCCTCACGTTTTATTATAGTATACAGTCCACTGTTTTACCCACTATCTTAGTTGCAAATAAATGTTCATTGTCAACACACGTTCGTCTAATTTCACTCACACTTCCCGTACAATATTGAACCTTAACCACATCATCAAGACCTTGTATAGACAGGGATGATTTTCAATTTCTTGTAGGTACAAACTGAATAGAATTTTACTCAGTTTTTTTTTTTTATTAAATTAATTTATTATTGATACAAGTACCTACCTAGTTGCGCAACTGAAATCGCTCATCGACATACCAAACAAGAAATCGCCTGCAGGTCGCAAAGGAGTCGAGCGGTCGCGCGCCCACGTACATTTGATGCGATATCGCACGCCATCAGGACGTACAAGCGACTCGACGTCGATCAGACATGTGAGCGATATCGCCATATCGTACGATTTGGTCAGTAAACATGTGCGACCGTTCATACATTTTCTATGGGTCGCAAGGTTACGCGATATCTGACCGATGTCGACAATCGATGCGATATCGCGTCGCGTCGCGCCATGAGTAAACACGCTTAATCCCACATCTATGTTGAAGTTTGAGCTTTAGTTCATTGAAATGATTTAACATCAAGAAGGTTACCTAACATTAAGGTGGTGGCCAGTGCACTATTAACTACACCAACATAAATATTGTGAATACAAACGATTGTTTTATGCTTTATATATTAAAGACGCTACGTAATCACAGCACTAATCAATATGTAATATAGAGTACTTAAATCTATTAAATGTTATAATATCACTGTATACTACACTCCAATATATCCTATCCTCGTTGTAAAGTGTGAACGGGCCACTTGGGAAATCTATTGCATGAAATGGACTTTAATATGGCCATCACGAAAATTCAGCATACAAGTTTCACTGGAATTTCCGTTAGTATTAAAAAAGAAAGAAGTCTGTGAACACATAATCTCACTGTCACGAAGTAAATACATTTTTATCACTTCGTTACTGATAACATTAATCTGTATAACAACATTTCTTAATTATAATAATTATCTGCTGTCTCTTATCATTGTATCTCGGGGTGTTGGGTCGGAGCAACGTCCGCGCTAAAATAAGAATTTTATCAAAATGGACCAGTCAAGAACTAGTGACATTATTCGAAGTATAGTCAAGAATAAAAATGTTATTCTGAGGAAAGTTAAGAGGCTCAAACTATGGGGTCTCAGCGGGAAGTATAAAGTGTGTGTATATTGTACATTATTTTAACAGATATTGATTTAGTGGAAATTGGTTTAGTTGATTTTTTAATTTTTATAATATTTATAAAACCCTAAGTGAGCAATCATAGACTAGCGGTTGAACGCTTGCAAGAGGGCTTGGTCAGAATTTGATTATCACTTGCATCACACTTGCGTTAACGGTGAAGGAAAACATCGTGCACACACCTGAGAGGGCCTCATAAAGTTCTCGATGGTGTATGTAGTCCGCCAACCTGAATCAGACCAGCGTGGTGGACTAAGACCTAACCCTTCTCATTCTGAAAAGAGGATCTTGCCCAGCAGTGGGATGGTAATGGGTTGGATTTATTTTAATTAATACATGCAAGCTTACTGCACATTTGAAACACATTGTTTTGACTAGATAAGCCATTTTGTCTAGAGTAGACATTAATTTTATGTTAAGTATCCTACATTACACGTATCTTACATAATGTAATACATCTTGTCCAGACGAGCCATGTCGATCCGACACAAGACATACCATGCGTATAGTGTGTTCGAGTAGTGTCTCTTAAGAGTTAAGACACGAGATAATATCTTACATTTCTCGCAAACAATTTATCGGCAGGCGTCAAGGAGTAACAAATTAAACTGGTGTGCTCAAAGAGGCTCTCCAAAAGAGGGTAATTTCGAGTAAAAGTCCGTTTTTTGGGACATAGGGAGTACTTTATGTTTTAGGTGAGGCTATGTAACCAGCTTTCGGGAAAAAATATAATAGGAAATTTCTACTGTATTCTGCAGATATTTCTTCGTTAAAGTTATATCGCTATTTTTTTAAAGGTAAATTCTAATAGTTATTATATAATTCTATTACAGGTATGCAGCTGTTCTGTGAGCGGCTCTGTAACAAATATATCGACGTCATCGTCGCACAATGAATCTCTACACAACCACCAGCTGCTTAACAACACTGGTAAGATTACTCTGATCTTCTTTTGTAAGGGGGGATTCCCCCAACTGACGATATCGTCTGGCTCACGCTGGACGGACAGCCCCGATGCGGACCTTGCTGCCTGGATAATTCCATTGTTCCATGACTTTCTTGTCCATCCAAAGTTTCAAAGCGATGTTTTTTATATAGAATTATTTTAGTCGAGTATTATTGAATGATTTGTATGAAACAGCAGGTTTTTTCGCGATTTCTGTTTTGGTTCCGTAATAAAAGTTGTATAAAACAATGAGTACAATAACACATTATAGGGATCGGGATTAGAAAGTTTGGATCTTATGTAAAAGTCTTCCGTAACCATAAATCTCTTCTCACTGATAGTGTAATAGAAAGAAAATAAAATATTATAGTTTAAAAAAAAACTATAGAACACGCTTTAATCATCCAAACTGAACGTGTATGCAAAATTTCGGCTCAATCGGAAACCGGGAAGCGGGTCAAATTTAACTTCCAAGATTTTCTTACATAGTTAGTTACAGGTGAAGCTAATAAAAGCGTTTTAAAAAGAAAGAAAATAATTCTTTGCACACAATTTATTCATAATTGATATCTTTCCTTATTTGTGTTGCGAATATCCGCGTATTTGTTTCCAATGCCAGTTTTTACAATTTTCCGCAAGATAATATCTACAGTGTAAACTTATATTGCATTATCATCGCAAGAGAATTTTATCTTACGCTGACGGAGTTGCTTGTTTACACACCTATTAGATATCTGGTGGAGAAATGATAACTGTAAACAAATTACGCGTATCTATATTACAATAATACCTACTACAAATGACACCCTATTATTAATTTCTTTATTTTTATTTGTTAGTAAGTATTAATGTTTGAAGCTTACTAATAAGAACATGATATTTATCTTACACTGATTTAATAGAATTTTCGAGTTACGATCGCATAATATAAAACACTAGCGACCCCTCCCGGCTTCGCACGGGTGAATAGAGTTTGCGTAGGGATCCCAATTTATTTAACACGCTTTTATTAGCTTCACCTGTAACTAACTAACTATGTAAGAAAATCTTGGAAGTTAAATTTGACCCACTTCCCGGTTTCCGATTGAGCTGAAATTTTGCATACACGTTCAGTTTGGATGACTAAAGCGTGTTCTATAGTTTTTTTAAACTATAATATTTTTTATTATTTAATAATAAATGTTGCCTATGTTTCTCAGTGATAATGTAGCATTCTACTGGTGAAAGTATCTACTATTTGGAACCGTGCACCTAGAGTCTCGACATTTCATAAGTGCCTGTATCTGGTTTACATGAAATAAAGATCTATTCTATTCTAAAAAAAAAAAAAAAAAAAAAAAAAAAATTTTTTAAATCGATCTAGTAGTTTTTGAGTTTATTTATTACAAACAAAACTATACAAATCTTTTTATAACATTAGTGTAGATAAGTTTTATTTTCCGTGTTAACAATAGTCTCAAGATGTAAAATTTAGCATTTATAAATCACTAGCTTCCGCCAGCGGCTTCGCCCGCGTGATATCTTTATAAATTATAGCCTATGTTACTCACTGATAATGTAGCATTCTGTTGGTGAAAGTTTTTAAAATCGGTCCAGTAGTTTTTGAGTGTATCCATTACAAACAAACATACAAAAAATCAAATCTTTTCTCTTTATAATATTAGTTTAGAAAATTTCACTTTTGCCCTTCACTGCGACATTTCTTTCCTTAATTATTAATTAGCGTTATCTCTTATTGTAAATTTTCCAGGTCCAATATACGGCAACCTGCTGTCATCTGGCGGCAAACCTCTGTCGTCTCCTACGGCAAGACAACAGCAGCAACTTGCCGCAATACAAGCTGCTAACGCCAGGCGGTTGCCCCCCGATGTACCTAAGAGGACCAGCAGTATTACCTTGAAGTAAGTCATAATTATTTTTTTATGTTTTTTTTTTGTTCATAAGTATTAATTAACACTTGGAACTGAGAATAAGCAATCTCAATATTTTGACAAAAGTATCTAAGGTAAAGTATTTAAGGACTCAGAAATGGGAAGTGGTCTTAACCATACGCGGATAATATAGTTAAGAAGTAATTTGAAAATATGGCTGTCCAAAGGAAAAACGAACATAAAAACGCCTTTCCAAAAATGATGTTCTATTGTTCTTGCAGTGCCGAGAGTCCCGTCTCGCTCCGTCGCGCGGAATGCGGCGCGGTGGTCCGCGGCGGTTCCATGTCATCAGTCCAGTCGTCATCGTCGTCCTCATCGCAGGAACACCGCCATCACTACCACCAGCCTTACCAGCCTAGGGCACCGGTTAGTCTCTTTGTTATAAGTTATATGAATTCTATGAGACTGAAAATGCTAGGTATCGGGTTTCGAAAATAACATGTAGGTATATTGTACAAATGCATGTTATAATTTCATGCTACAAGTTATGCATTTGAATTCTAGTACGTAATATTGTGATTAGGTGTCGTATGTGTGAACCAGAATCGATTGAAGCCTTTTTGATATTATTTAATAATATAGTTTAGTCCAAAATCTAGGTATCAAGAATTGAACCCCCGTATAACTAAAGGATAAGCATGACCCCAAGTTCTAAATGGAACGCATGAATCTGCAACATTTTTAAATTTCTCTGAGGTCTCAAATTGCAACATTTCAAAAATTCTCTACCTAGAATTACCACTGGTATGAAGTTCGACGATTTAATATGGTCGGGACTCAAGTCGACAGTCTAGCAGACCATATTGCTTCGTCTATTTAAGCCAACCGACCAATCCGGGGCCCTATCACGAACTTTTAAATATATTTTTTATAGCGTCACTCAATTTCTGCTTATATACTGAACAGTAAAACCATTTTACAATCACCGACAACGCAAGAATTTGCACAAAGCGATGAATATGTCCTGAGCTACCATCTTGTAGCTTTATAACTTTATAACTAGGCGCACATAGAGGCTAATGACATCGGCCGACCAAACTATCGGCCACCTATAACATAGGTGTACAACCACCCGATAACATTAGCCTCCATGTGCGCCTAGCTTAATTTGAAGACGCAGTTAAAATGTCAAAGGCCTGTTAATATTACAACCGATGATGTACTTTATGGAGCAGGTAGTCACTGTGGTTCAAATGAGCTGGTTCAAAAGAGTTACAAATACCGAAGCAGTTCAATTTCTCTAGAAATAACTGTCAAATAAAAGTTAGTGGTAACCCCAACCCTCCCCGGCGGCCAGGAGCCGCTCGCGCACGCGCACGCGGGCGAGGCGTACCAGCACCAGCGCACGGCGTCGGCGTCGGGCGGCTACGAGGCGGAGCGCTTCGCCGTGTGGAAGCGCCAGGAGGCGCCGCCGTACTACGAGGCGCCGCCCGCCGCCTGCTGCCGCCCGCCGCACGACCACCACGCGCACCCGCATCAGCCGCTCAAGGTGCTTATAGTCATCGGTCATCATCATCATTGGCAGCCTTATTTGGACAAGAATTTTAACATCATCTTCTCATTATCACCGGATTCAAAAATCTCCTTGTGACATTTTTCCCTATTTTTGCTTCCATCATTTTCAGGGGATTTGTTCCACTATTTTTGATTTTTTACATTATTTTTAAATTATTCAATGCACTTATCTTTTGCATGTTTTCTTTTTATTATTATTATTATTGCAAATTGAAGCTCAGGTCAAGTTCTGCATTTTGTGCCGATTACTGTTAATTTTTTAAACATCATTAAGCTTTTTCGTGGTAACTACCATGGTGGTAACACCAACGACATTACTACCAGTTAAGAATCCTTACCAAGATCCACTTATTCGATTTCTCTTTTTACTTTCAGGTGTCCGAAACGGTCCGCAAGCGTCAATACCGCGTCGGTCTCAACTTGTTCAACAAAAAGCCAGAGCGAGGCATAGCCTACCTGATCTCCCGTGGATTCCTGGAGAACTCCCCGCGAGGAGTCGCCAGGTTCCTCATCACCAGGAAAGGGTTAAGCAAGCAGATGATTGGAGAGTACCTCGGGAACTTGCAGAACCCCTTCAATATGGCTGTGCTTGAGTGAGTTTGTGTACTGTGTAATTTTTGCATAAATACCCTTCTCCTAGACAAAGAGACTGCCACTGAGAGGCTGCTGGTAACGATTACCATTTTCTCTCCATTTTTCACTGTTAATAATTCCTCCTCTAAATAAAGCTATCTCAATCTTTAACCTTCCTACCTTCCACAGATGCTTCGTCAACGAGCTAGACCTCTCAGGAATGGCTGTCGACGTGGCTCTTCGTCGTTACCAGGCACACTTCCGTTTGCCCGGTGAGGCGCAGAAGATTGAACGTCTGGTCGAAGCCTTCGCCAGGAGGTACTGCGTCTGCAACACTGACTTTGTTCAGCGGCTGCGCACCCAGGATACGGTGAGCTATGATTCGTTCGTCTTCATCCATATGCTAAGATTTTTTAGTTATCTAGATAATTAATTATACATCGTTAAATAATTAACAAAATCTTTGAGTTCATGCCACTGAAATTTCTACAACGGAAACAAAAAGCCAGGATATTTTTCTCGCTATAAGTCTTGATACTTGACAGTAAATTTATTTAATACAAGCTTCCGCCAGCGGCTTTGTCCGCGTGATATCTGTATAAATTATAGCCTATGTTACTCCGTGATAATATAAAATTCTGCTGGTGAAAGAATTTTTAAAATCGGTCCAGCAGTTTTTTACGTTATCCATGACAAACAAACATACAAAGTATCTTCTTTCTCCTTTTTATAATATTATCAGATTAGCAAGTGAATTGATAATTGTAATGAACAAGTGATGGTCGCTGGATATTTAATGGCAAACTGATTTACTCAATCCTCACGAAGACTTAAGAGGCCATTTACTAAATGTAACTGAAAAAATATGGTTTTAAAAAACTTCATCCAAATACAACTGCTTTAAATTAAATTAATTAAATAACAAAACAACATTGTGTGTCCGCTCGTTATTTACATATAAAATTTTCTTTTACAGATATTCGTCCTAGCCTTCGCAATAATAATGCTGAACACGGATCTCCACACGCCAAACCTGAAGCCCGAAGCCCGGATGTCTCTGGACGACTTCGTTCGCAACCTCCGCGGTATTGACGACTGCGGTGATATCGACCGGGATATGCTAGCGGGCATTTACGACAGGGTGAAATCCAGCGAGTTTAGACCCGGCAGTGATCACGTCACGCAGGTAACTAGAGCTTTAGTAAAACTGGTCGTTTCTGACTGAAGCTTTGAAATCGAAGCTCAAAGCTTTCTATAAATCTTTTTTGCAACCTGTGTTCGTCAAAGATTACTTAACAGACAAATGCTATTACTCTATATCAGAGTTTCTGTCTGATAAGAATACTGTTATAACTCGCAATAATAATTATTTAACGGTGGCCGTGGTGTGATGTAGAATGAATAATACCAGTTTTCCAGTCCTTTAAAGTATATTTGATTGTAATTGTTGTGTTTTAAGATATTTTTATATTTTGTTTAATTTTTTGTATTTTATATTATTGTACACCCAATGGGTATGTTATAGTGACACTTGCTATTTACTATTAAGATCTTTTTTGTATTTACCTATGACAAACAATAAATAACTATTCTATTCTATTCTATTCTATTCTATTCTATTCTATTCATCCGTTAAGGATATAGTACAGTTTTATGAAAAAGTAACTAAATTTGGATTTCAGTTGATAAGAAAAAAAAATCTCCCACTTTTCTACCATTATTGTTGAAATTACATAAAGTTCATATCGGATTGACTGTGAAATAAGTTCTAGATACTCAAAGGAAATAAGAGATCACCAATATACACTATTACTTTATTTTAATAAGTAGGTATCATAATTACCACATTGCTGGCAGTTCAAGTAGATATTAGATTTTTTATATTTAATAGGCTTGCGTTTGACTACTACCACATCAGCAGCATATCAATTTAAAAAATAAATAAAAAATCTTCAATTATCAACCGGCAAGAATGAAATTCGAATCGAGATACATTATGTTCTTAGAATGATGTTATCATCCGACAACAATATTGAGATTCGATTGTTCGAATTCGAAATGTAAGTATGTCTCGAACGGTACCGACCAGCCGAAGCAATTCGAGCGGCTTTCCTTCGAGAAATGTCGGGATCGACTTTTCCAAAATAACCCAACTTCATTACCACTCGAGAAAAGTTGGAATTCGAACTTTTTCTCGAATTCGAGATTACATCGATTGCACGAGAATTGCCCCCCAGATGTAAAGCGATGTTACTTTCGAACAAAAGAAGATTTCCACCATAGCCTTCATGACATAAATTATTAGCAGTCCCTTCATATCGAACTGTTGCGCACTCTCAGTCACATGGGTATGGACCCCGGACACTGACTGCGCTTAATGCTCTCCTGGACTCAAACCCAGACTTTGATTTGTTTGCGGATGCATGGAAGACGATTCTGTCGGAATGTATGAAGTATTGTGAGAAGAATACATGAATGTGTTTCTTGTGATATTTAATGTTTTTAATAGTTTTTTGTAAAACACCGGCAACGCTTTAAGGGGTGAAACTACTCATCAATATGAACAACTTTTACTACGGGACCAACTATGAAATCGCGAAAGAAAATTCAAACTTTTCATACATTTTGATGGAGCAAGGTTATTCTTTTGTATGAAAAGTTTGAATTTTTTTTCGCGATTACTTGGTTTGTCCCATAGTAAAAGTTGTTCATATTGATGAGTAGTTTCACCCCTTAAAGCATTGCCGATGTTTTACAAATAACCCTGTATAGTATAATTGGTATCGGCCGTTCTATTTAAAGTAAAATAAATAAATGACTCGTAACTTGATATTTGAATTGTCTTCCAGGTGATGAAGGTCCAGGCTACGATAGTAGGCAAGAAACCACACCTCGCCCTCCCGCACCGACGACTGGTGTGCTACTGTCGCCTCTACGAGATCCCTGACATACACAAGAAGGAGCGCCCCGGGGTGCACCAGAGAGAGGTAAAAAATTATAAATATTATTGGAATTGAGCTTTGGCCAAAAACAACCACACAGTGGGTCCCAAGTAGCAAGAAACGGCAACGCGGCAGGCCCAGAAGGAGATGGCGTGATGAGCTGGACGTCTGTCTAAAGGATTAGCCCTAAATTGCTATAGACCGGGAAAAGTGGAAGGAGGGAAGGGAGGCTTTTGTCCTGCAGTGGGATACTACGGGCTATTAATAATAACTAATTGAGAAAAATCAAATCAATAAAATTTGGGTTAAGCTCGCCTGTGTACATACCATCTCAATTGTATTTGTCTTTTATCTCATTTTCGTGTACAATAAAGAATTAAGAATATTATGAATTGAGATTTTTGCAAGAAATCGGAACCAAGCATCTGGGGGCCTAAAAAGGCCACATTTAGCAATTCATCTACTGATCTGCATAGTAACTGACAAACAGATGATTACTGGATAATTGGATATGAACCTTATGTGGATGACATTAAGTAGATATTATGACATTTGTAATATGAATCATATTGTGATTCATCTAAAGCGGCTTTTTTAGCACCCCTGATCTGACTTTCATAAAAACTGCGTGGTAAAAGAATAAGAATTAAAAAAGATAGGGGCGCCACTGTCGCCTCTGTACGCCAGAACCACAGATAATATAAGCCAGAACTAAGAACTTTGTATTCTTAGGGAGTGTGTAATTTATAGGGAGTGTAAAAATAACCTTTTTTTGACAAGGATTACTTAGAAAGAGACAAAATACGAAATCGTCTTAAATTGGCTTGCACTTTTTTCCAAGTTGAAAAAATAATAAAATATAAAACTGACATTTGAGCAAAGGTTTTCCCGATTCTGGTAATTCTATATTGTTTTTCTCGTTCCAGGTGTTCCTGTTCAACGACCTGCTGGTGATCACGAAGATCTTCAGCAAGAAGAAGTCGTCAGTGACGTACACGTTCCGCCAGTCGTTCCCGCTGTGTGGCATGCTCGTCAACCTGTTCTCTGTGCCACGTAAGAATCACATTTTTTGTGTTGTGTTAGTGTTGTGTTACTTGCGGTGCGTTTTTATCCCCGCATCGTATTAAATCATAGAAATATGACAAGCCTAGAAGAGTAGCTATTAATTGAACTTTTCAAATGTAGTGGTACTATTTTATCAAATACACGCGCTTATGAGATTGAAAGAGACAGCTAGCTGTAATCGACTTGTCATTCAAGTCCAAATGAAACGAAATGAAGCCGGTTTTCGAAATTTCTTAATTATAGGACTTAGTGATTTTCCTTGAACTATGGCTTTTACAGCCATGAGCTACGCATGCCATGTTATTGTCAGTTTTGATATTTTCGTAAACACACTATTTTAAAATGATCAGTCTGAGATTCACAATGTTGGTGTTGGTGACCAGATTTTTGTCACTGTTCTAGGCTTGTCATATTTCTATGTATTAAATACTGCTCTCTTTTGGTACGCCCTCTATGGCACATACATCACAGATTGCGCGGTTGACCTTAGCTATTCACTGTCCACTGTAGGACATACAAGAATTGGACCCACAGGGTAAACACAAAATACGCTCGTAACCGGAGCCGATTAAATTTTGACAGTTAAACAATCTACAGTACTACCAACTTATCTGTGAAGTGGCAGAAAATGGAACTACAACAAATTCATACGATTTGACAGTTGAAGTCTTGTCAAAAATGCTTTTTCTTAGCCAACAGCGCCATCACTCTGTTCAGGGATAACGTGGTCGAACTGTACATTGCGGAGTATGCTTTTAAATCACTCCGCTTCACAATTGGAACAACGCATGAAACATTCTTGTAGTGTCAAAATTTAATCTATTCTGATTACGAACGTGCATCGTCTTCAAGCAAGCGGATATGTGATCGCTGAGCCAGGTTCCTTGTCATCGCTGATGTTCACCGGCTTGCCTAATTTGGACTGCCATGGTTTCAGCTATCAGTCTACGAGTTATAGTACATTTATTGCATGGACACTTTATCTTGAAGAACTAAGTGGCACCCAAAAATTACCAAGTGTGACACCATTTCTTCGCAACATTCCCTGCGCTGGTAAAGAATAGGCTAACTTATTAGGAAGCTTAATGCCACGAATGGGTCAGCACGACCAGGGAAGTAGTACCTACCATCTCACAGAATATCGACGTTATTTAGCAGTATGCATACTGTTGCGTTTCGTTCGGTGAGTGTGGAGCGCTGGAGACCCAATTATTGTCCTTAGTCCCCTTCCTTCTCCTTTCCCTCCCTTTTTCCTAACACCATCCCAAAAGGTCGGCAACGCATCGGTTACTCCTCTGGTGTTGCGGTGAACCGCAAGTGCGTTTGCCCGCTATGCTATGAAAAAAAAAAACAAAATTTCTTTATAGGCGGGTTCAGTTGAAAATCACTGCCGGGATATGTCTGGCCTACGCTGAACTGAACCTTTTTTGTGCAGCCGTGAGACCCACGTGACTGTGGTATATCCTACATAATTTAACTTTATTTAATACCTGTGTGATTATATTAATATTTTGTGTTTTTTTGTTTAAATTTTTGTTCCTATTGTTGTTTTTTTTTTTTTTCTTTTTTTTTTTCTTTTTCATGTGGTGCCTTTATTTTGCTTCCAAATAAATTACTTTTCTTTCTTTCTTTTTTTTATAAACCAATGTTCTCACAATATCTTTTAATAATCTTCCAGACTACCCATTCGGCATCCGCCTCTCCCGCCGCGTGGACGGTCGTCGCCTGGCCACCTTCAACGCCCGCAACGAGCACGACCGCTGCAAGTTCGCGGAGGACCTGCGCGAGAGTGTGGCCGAGATGGACGAGATGGAGGCCATGAGGATCGAAGGGGAACTCAACAGGGGGAAGGGACGAGGCACCGGAAACAGTGGTAGAAATGGTCAGTAGATTTTATTGATAGTTAGGCCTGAATTCCTCCTTCACTGATGTCGGTCGCGTAACGTCGCGTCGGTCGCGTAGGACATCCTGTGTCGCATCGGCAATTTATGCGCCGCTGACATCAACGTTGCAATGTGATGCTGTATTGAACACAATGTATATTCGTACGAGCGACCGACATCAGCGTAGCAGGAATTCAGGCCTTAAGTACTATTTATCCGATGAACTCCAAAAGTTTTGTGAAACAGTTATATTCTGTAATTAGTAGGTGACGTATTTATTCGTATAAGGTCAAATCCGATAAAAAACTGATCCGATACCCAACAAGGAACGGGGTCTTACTAAACGTGTCTAATTTATCTTCAACAGTGATGGAGAACAGAGACAGTGGCGTGGCCGATGTTGAAATAGATCACCAGCAATGCATGGACCACGTTCATATGCATGGGTAACTATTTTATCAATAGCACAATCATCATTATATACAAACTTGAAAATTTCCTATATATATTTTGAAAGTATAAACGACATTTTTTTTAATAATCAAATCATATCAATTTATTTGCTTAAAATGCGGTATAAAAGATGGTACATTATATCTTATCTTAGTGCAAACACATTCCGCCCTATAATAATGGCATGCAAATATAATAAATACATTAAAATTATAAATTATTATTAGACAACGACAATTAATCCTATTTTTATGAGATATAGGTAATATCTTTATCACAACTTCACAGACATATTAAAATCAATTGGAATTAAATTAAATATTAAATGTAATTATATAAATTAATATAGGTAGTAACATACTCTAGCAAACAAATATCATCATAAAGAGCTTACAATGCAATCCTATAATGGTAGGAATGACATGAACATTTTTTTAAATATTCCTCAATTGAGTAGAAGCTCTCAGATATTAACCATTTCCGCATCACTAACGTGATAAGCAATTATATGGCCCGCCTGATGGTAATTACCATGACCTATGGACGGTTGCAACACTAGAGGGTAGCACTCGTGGGTTGCCAACCTTGATAAAATTTTAATTTCTTTTTTGAAGATTACCCCATGCTATAGTCTCTTGGAAAAACCTCTATGGGGAGTTGATTCCACAACCCGACCTGCACGGCTAAAAAGGCCACATTAAGCAATTCATGTAAGAATCATACCAAGTGGAACCATATTAACTGTCAAACAGATGACAGCTGAATATAAACCTTACGCGCATAATGATCTTCTTCTTCTTTCTATATGGCAATTGAGCCGATGTCGAATATTCTGCCAGTTTCAAGTAAAATAGTTAAATAAGATAAAAAGTAAAGATCAAAAATAAAATACCAAATATCGCGCATAATGATAAAGAGTCGTGAAATAGATAGATACTTTGACATTTGTAAAGTGAATCATATTATGATTCATATTAAGCGGCCTTTTTAGATCCCTTGATAATTATCACATTTTTTCATACCGTTTTGCATTTTGTTTATAAATAGAGGTGAATCTAGCACAAGGTCGCGATATTCCTTAATAAATTGTAACTTTAATGTAAACCTGGAGGTATTTGTATTGTAACCCTTGTATTCGTGCAGCGTGGTGGTGCCCCCCCCGCCGTCGTGCCCCGCCCCGGCGGCGCCCTCGCGGCTGTCCTCCAACCCGCCGCCCACCAGCATCATCAAGCGGAACGTACTCAGCAACTCGCTTGTCGACATCAACGATCCTGGTAACTAACTAGATAAAATACTTATCTGTATCCAGCAGAGCTAGGCCGGCAGGTGGACAAACCCGTTTTCTCCACACTGTCTCCTTGACAAAAGACAAAATGGAAAATCGAGAAAGCAAACGGTAAACATTCAAGTACCGTGGCAGACACCGACAGACACCATTTATACAGTGGGTTCGATCCCCGCACGGAACAAATATTTGTATGATCTACAGATAGTTGTTTCGGGTCTGGTTGTGTGTGCATGTGACATGCATGTTTGTAAACTGTACCCTCGATACGGGAGAAATAACAGAGGGAACATGAGGGGAAATGTTAAAAAAAAAAAAAAAAAAATTATAATAATACTATTGTACTTACCTTTCGCTCTCCATCTCTGCAACTAATTCTCTAATATATCTTTATACCCCTTAATTCCAGTGGCATTAGCAGCAGAACGTCTGCAACGACGCGGGTCAGTTGGCTCGCTAGACAGTGGGATGTCGGTGTCGTTTCAACAAGGCAGTCGCAACGCACTGCACGCTACATCGCCCAGGCATCCTAACGAACAACGCTCGCCAGGTAACCATAATTATTAAGGCGAAATTTACGAGGTGAAGTGGCCGATAGACAAGTTTACAATCTACAATCGATAGAGGCTAGAAACGAACTCCTTTTTTTTTCAGGTCGCCTATTTGGTGGTATCAGCGGCATTAGTGGCATCAGCGCCATCGGCGCTATCGGCGCTATCGGCGGCATATTCCCTGGACGTACGCGTAAGCTAAGTGCGTCCGGGATTCCGGACAACAAACACGGACAGGTCGGAAAGAGCACCGAAGTCTAAATGACACCGCTTCGCAACGGTGAACATCGTTATATTTTGAAATTTTGAACTCCGAACTACGGATTCGGAATCCTGATTAGTCGAATTCAAATATCGAACGTTTCACGAGCGCGTTCGGGAAGTTTCGTTTTTCTTCGATTTGTAATTATGGGATTTTGTCAAGTTAAACGAGCAAAAAGGTTTGCTCTAAAAGGTGATTGTCGATTAATTCTTAACAAATGTAATAGGTTGATTATTTAAATGGTCGGGTACCTCATTTTCTAAGTGCCATCTTATGTTTCAAAGCACTCTTTATTAAGTATGGAATTGAAATGAAATCTTCGTGGATAAAAACTGATTGATTTTTAAGCTGAAATATCCTTATAATGATATTCACAAATGATATTATGCATATTATATACTTGAGTAATTTCCTCAATTGGACCGCGTCCCCTTTAATTATAAATATATTGAAGTCATCTTCGGAAACTATAACACTACACTAGTTTTCTTGAAGATATTTGTGTAAATTCCTTTGTGAATATTAATGAAAGTATTCGCGACTGTTCTTATATAATGGCATTTTAGTTTTTACGCCAGTAAAAATCTCTAGCAATGACTACAATTTTGCCACCACTTTGAACTCACATTGTACTTTGGGTACATGCGATATATTGTAATCTTTGTGGTTTTTATCAGGGTAGGTTACGGTCGATAGGCATTTCGGGTTTTTGGATTACTTATTTGTATTTACAATTAGTGCCAACTTAGGTATGGTACTCGAATTTACTAATTAGCAATGGTACATTTGATGGAATACGAACACGGAATAACATGAGAATAACTAAAATAAAAACGGAAAAATTCTTTATAGAAAATGCTACATGTATTTGTTTTAAAGTAGCCAAAATAATAATATACTGAATAGACATTAGTATATTTTTCTTCAGAAAAATTTAAAAGATCTGTTTGAAGTCCTTCAAACAATTTCTAGAAAATGAATGACATTTATTTTCATAAGGACATTAGGAAAAGTCAAATATAAAAAAATAAGCCTCATTTATAATAAAAGAGGTATTATAACGAAAATAAAGGCTAAGGCTATTCGTGTGAATCGAAGAGAATTTGGGTCCACATTTTGGTCGTAGGATTTTTACCAGGCGTTGGGGAAAATCACTATCACTATTCCTAAGTTATCTTAAGATTTGTCTCTAAATTAATATTGTATTGGAACATTTTATTAAATAATTAAGATTTATTAATAATAATAAAAAACAGTAAAATTTGAGGATGTTAGTGAAAATATTGCAACGAAATTGATAAATTGGAATGTATGCAAACAATTTTTCGTATCTAGCAACATTATAATTAAAAAGTTTATAATTATTCAGGAATAGTGAAGTGATTTCATATCTAGGTAGAGATAAATGTGGATTTCCTGTCGGTTAACTGAGAGAAACTATATTAAGACAATTTATTCGATTTTAAATTGCGACAAAACAATATTTGCTTATTAGATTCACATTAAAAAACATAATTTTCATTGCATGTTACCAACCAGAAAGTATTATAAACATTACTTTAATAATAAAAAGAAAATTTATCTTAGAATTCATGATATTTTCTTTAGAATAATTGTACATACGTTTGGAATAGCAAATGCAATAGAGATTTAAAGTACACAAAATATTCTTAATTTCAGCACAAAGCATAGACATCACAGTTAAAAATATATTTAGAATAAAAATACGAATTTATTCACTATTGTTGATGAATTTTATTAGATTAGACGATTTGAGGAATTTTTAAATAGGATAGTACCATTATCTCCTGGCGTGAAAGAGAGGACGTCTAGTCGTCGAAATTGGTGCATTTTCGAGTGTCCACAAAAAATCTATTAAAAAGAAATAATATATAAAATTAAGAATTACCTATATCTTCCAAAAATATGTACGATTTTCTGTATTCGACTCTACATAAAGGCTGCTTTTGACTTTTTTTATTGTATGAGTGGATTTTACATTATATAATGTATTACCTAACGTTACCGATTCGACTTTTCCTTGGATTTTACCGTAATTTATAACTAGATAGTGATAAGTGCGTAATAAAATGCGAATGGTCGGCCTTCTGTGAACACAGTGTAAAAGAGTGAACGCAGTGCTTTTAATTATTCAGTACTTTGTAGAAAGTAGCTATTTAACAAACCACCATATTTACCAAAATGAACACTCATTTTGAGTGTTCATTTTGGTATTATATATGTTTAGTTTCGTTTCTGTTATTTTTATTGAGTAAACTTGAACGTGAATGACAAAATATACTTATAATTATGACATAGTTCAATTGAAAATTACTGTTGACATAACTTCACAAAATTAAATATTATTATGAGAATATATATAATATTATATAAAATCTAATTCGTTAAAATAAGACTTAACATCGAATGCACTATTGATTAAAAACACTGCGTTTCTTTCTCTCTTTGTTAAAGCTAGCCTCTTGCATCCGAAACTCCTTATCAGCAACTCCTGAAGACTAAACCACTTACTAATAAACGATGATTAAACGTTATTTAACTACACTAGGTCTTAAGACTATTGCCATCTCTATTTTTTGGCATACAAATGACAAGGACAGGTATAATTGAATCGGTGTTTAAAAATGACAAGTTTTTATTAGTAAGAGCTATTTATGGCAAGCTTGTGTAAATCAAGCCTAATATACAGGAAGGCACGGATTTACTGATGGTTTTTCGGATGTATGCGGCGTACTTTATACGAAATGTGAGGCCAGCCATGTTAAAAAATGTTGACTAATCTAATGTAACTACTGTTGACTTTGTACCGGTTATTTAGGCTTGTTATTTCTACTATTTGATACGAGGGTAGATAGAGAAATAAACGACTTGTTAGCGGAGGATATTATGGGATATTCTGTATTTAAACCTGGAGATAATCTTTAAAAAATGTCCATGGTATGGTTAAAATTAATACTGATGTTACTGAAATATATTATATTTATATTATACCTATTGTAAGGCAAGTAAAAAGACCTATGAAATTGATTTGTGACATCGATATTAAGTTTAATGCATTCTATTAATTCGATATATCCAGAATTAAGCTGTCCAATATATTTGATTCTGAATCTCTAAATTTGTCATAAAATATTGTGTTTGTGTGTCATACAACTTAGTACAGTCGAGCACACTTTAAATTGATTATACCATCAAAACATTTTGACATAAAAAGCCTTGTGTTCAGAGCTTCTTCGAATAAGTCTTTTCAATATTTATAATTCTAAAAAGTTTTGAATCTTTTGTGTGAGCGACTGTACCAAAAAGTGTTCCGAAATCACATCTTTCCTAGTTCTTAAAAAAATAAATGTAATGCATGACAAAATGAAAGGAATTGATGTAGAAATGTTTCTTCGTTGGATTTTGATCCTTATATGTATTGAATTAACGATCTTTTTGAATTAAAATAATTATCCCATAAAGTTTCGTCAAGGGACGCGAATGTAATGTTTGTAAGCGTATTTCAAGCGAAATGCGGCTTTATTTTAATAGGGATATGGTATGGTTTTGCGGATACGTGGTGTATTTCTCTAACCCAGACACAATATAAAAACATGTCATTTATCTCTAGACAATTCAAAGATCTGTATAGCTTCAAGAAAACGGAGATAAATAATTTTGGTCCAAAGCGTGAGAAGTCGACATTATTCTCAACAATTTTTATTATGACAAGGAAGCGGTATGTCTATTCCTTAAAATTTTGATGAGATATTTACGTTCATGCATCTATCTCTATACGTAATATTATTATGTCCATTGAAAACAGCTATCTTAGCAGATAGTTCTCAAATTGAGTTACGTACTTTTCCCCTCTTACTTAATTATTATCATTGTATTTTATTCTACACTTAATATTCAAGTTTAGCCATACTATCTTCAATAAGAAATACACCACTTCGCTTTTGTGAAAAGTTAAAATGTTCGAATCGCTTCTGTAAATTTCGCTTGACGCCAAAGATGTTATAATCCTTGTGTTCAATCTCAATGAACTTTTATTTTTAAACAATGTCTTCGTATTGTTTGTAATTATGATAATTTGGAATAAAACGCCTCAGTTTGATTATATTTCGAAATAGGCTGTGTAGTTTTATTCATAAAGATATAATAAAATTGTTAATTTTTTTTTGAATCAATGATAATAATTTTACTTGCGATGTACGTAACAAATCGATAAAAGTATTAATTAATTATGTCATTTACATTTTAAACATTTAAAAATATCAAAAGTAGTGGTCAGGGCTCTAGAGAGAACCTCCTAACTATGCGCGCCGTGTCAAGGAGTACTGCTACTTGAATCAGGCCCTTGATACAGCCACCCAGCGAGAGCATCTAAGGCCCGTATTAATAAACCAATCTCAGTTTTGAGTAGGCTCTTAAGTAACCACATAAGATGCTGGAACTATATAGTCCAGCATCTTATGTGGTTACTTAAGAGCCTACTCAGAACTGAGATTGGTTTATTAATACGGGCTTTAGGGTGTTTGTTGAGGCTCTTGGGTATTAAACCATTGGCTGTAACGACTATTGGTACAGTGATTGCTGAGTCCACATCCCACATGTCGACAACCTCGTGTGCTAAGTCAAGATACTTGATTTCTTTGTCCTTGGCTTTCACGGTTGTCGTCATGCGGAACAGTGATGATATTTTATTATTAATATTAAAATATAATTTATGAATAAAACTATACGAATCTTATAATAAGTTGTAATAGATATAAGCGGTTTTCAGTTGTAACATACACCTACTAACTTATTCTATGTATGTATATTGAAGAGTTCTTGCTAATATAATTATTCTTTAGTTGGAAGTTGTTAAACGTTAGATCTTAAGCAATAACGCGTTTGCGTCTACATGTTGTATCATACTGAAGTTGTTGAGAGTTGCTACAACTAAGTCACTTAATAATAGTTTTATTTAAAACATAAAACGATGAGAATGTATTTATTTATTAAATATGAATTAACATTCATGAGTAGTTTGCTGTTTTATTTTTATTGTGCGTCCCTAAAAATATACGTGTAATTAATTTATTGCACAATCTTACTCAGACCAATTAGAACATCTAGTTATAAGCATAATGCAATAACCAAAACTTAAGGTTTTAAACGTTAACTAGTAACCAGTTTTGAGCCTAGCGTTACTTTAAAATTGAGTCTTATGTTCTTGAAATAAGATTTAATTTTCTTTGGCTCTATCGAGCGTCGCTTCGGATCGGCGAATTCTTTTTTTTTAAGATTCCTATTGTAGCGACTGCTTTCGCCACATAGAAAGTCCTTCTTAGCAAGACAATACCACGGTTGGTGCAGTGGCTAAGCGATTAGCTTTCGCGGGGTCGATCTCCGCACGGAAAAAGTATTTGTATGATCTGCAGATAGTTGTTCCGGGTCTGGGTGTGTGTGCATGTCACATGTATGTTTGTAAACTGTACCCTCATACAGGACAAATCCAAGTGAGGGACAATGTTTAAAAAAAAAAAAATGATACTAATACCAATCTCAAAGTGGACAACAAGAACACACATTTAGAACGCATGTATCTACAGAAATTAATAATAACGTGGATTCTACTGTTTACAATATATAGGTTATTATTTTAATAACTCAAAATATTTTAGGTGGTAAATCTATAGATTACAAAGCAACCAATCAATCCCTAAGCCACAGGGAATGGGATTAATGTCAGTTTGCAGTATTACTAGGGTCATATTTGTGTAATTTCGAGGGGACTAATATTTTTAGTTTTTAAACTATGCTGTCCCATGCTGGGCAAATGTTTCCCGTAGCCCACACGCCTCTCCATTGGCTGTTCCAGTAAAAAAAAAACGCCTCAAGAAAATCCATATCGTCTCGCCAGCGTTTTCTGGGCCTGCCTCGGCGACGACGTCCCGCTCTCTGATTACGTATCATAAATATGACAGTTATTGTCACAAATAAACGTCCTATTCCGTATGCTCTTATGAAAACATGTATAAGCGAGAAAGGGATGCATTGTTTGTTGGTCGCTGTGGTTGTCAGATTTTTCTTACGTAGGTAATCAAGTACCCACCGTGTAAAAATCCTCGCCCACCTTTCTAAGTGCATTCTTTAAATGTGGCTTGCCTACTCCCATTTTATCCTCACTACGAGAGGATTATCTACCAAACTAAAAGACTTTGGAATTAAAATGACAAATAATTTCTAATTTCAAATATCCTAGGATTTTTATATTTAATTTTATGAATACAAATCAATTCTCCCCAGTTGCACGCGGTATCGGAATGTATAGGTTTCTCAAAGCCGCAATAGATCTGACAACGACATAACAGCACTTGTGGGTCCTCGCCCCTCTAAGCCGTGCTTAGCTCCGGAACGAACCTACGACCCGCGCGTATACATATGTAGGTAATAGTAAACGTCATGAGTTTTCTAGGCAGGTAGAACAAAAGGTATAGAGTGGACATTCGAACTAAATAAAAAAAGTTCATTTCACCAACAATATCTCAACTTGTTCTGATGTGGTGAAAACAGGATTTCGAGGGAATTTTGACTCTCATTGACTACGCTCGGAAGACTTAAGGATATTATCTAATGGTCCTATGTGTACGCGCCCCGCACTAGTGCGAGCCGGGGGAACGAGAGGGATGAGGAATGCAAACGTGGCGAGCGTCGATTAGCTTGTCTCTATCATTTAACATAATTTAATTCATCAATTAATTAATGTAACTACATACAAGTTTACTTCATTAAACAGTTTATTTAAAATAGTTGTTTAAATTATAAATACTAGGTATGTCCTGTGTATAATATGACAGGTAGATTGCGAGAAAACTATCGCATTTGCCAGCTGCATTTCCTAGGACTTCTGTCTCCACGAGGGAATCGCTCACTAGTGGAAAGATAAGCAAGTCAGCAGTGGTGTTATGGAGGCTGACTGCCCAGGGTGCTCCAGATGATCTCATGTTTCGTCTCGTGAGGGCTTTTACTGAGCCGCAACGTTAGTTGCCTTGTTAGTGGCGTGTTGAAGAATTATAGGTGCGAATGAGATAGGTTTATAGTGACCAACCCTGTTGTGCAGTGTTTTATATATAAGGACGTCACCTATGTTTGGGACCCAATATGACCAACCAGAAGTCGTTAAGTAGGTAGGTAAAGTGTAAATGCAATAATGTTTAATAATTTCACTCTAAAAAATATTATATTTTATTATGTTAGCTTGACTTGAAAAATTGTTTTAAATTACATTTAACAATTCATAAAAAATAAACTCAACCAAAAAAAAATGACGTGTCTAGTCTACGGATTTCTCTGTTCTGTATAGCCAAGCGCGTCCCCTGTCGCTCAGTCCAGTCCAAGTGACCACGTGACAATAGTTACAGCCTTCAGCAGCATATGAGTTTCCTAACAAATTAAATTAAAAATATATTATTATTGTGACGATGAAAATTGGAGCATATTCACTTTGGTAAAGGTAAGTGATTTTTTGTTATTTTTTTAAAATTATTTTTACCATCAATTAAGATTGAAAGGACCACGATTGAGGCCATGTATGTATAGAAATCTACTAGTTCTCTGGTGCACAGCCAGTTATTCAATTTGTACACTAGGTACCTATTTAGTATTGTAAATTGTTTTAATTTGTATATTTTAATGTTTGAAATCTGAGCAAGTGAGATGGACATTTACAAATGTACCCACGATACAGGAGAAATCCGAGTAGCTATAAATTGAACCTATCTAGATGTAGTCAAGTACAAGTGGTAAAAGTACCCACACAATTAAATTTTTATTGTACTTAACTAAAAATAGAGCATTCAAAATAATCTAAGGAACCTATTTCTGTCCTATGATTTTTTTTAGCTATTTCAGTTTATTGTAGACTCCGCCATATTTGTATAAAATTTATTCTCAGATTTAAGATTCCAAAATACCTAGATAAAAACGGTAAGGTCATTTAGCTGGGACTGTATAAAAAAAAATTAAAAAAAATCAAAGCCGCAATTAGTATAGACTACTATGACATAGACAACAATCTTATACACAAATCCAACTGATTATTTTTGAATGAAAGACATATTTAAACAATAGGTACCTAAAATTAGCTAAGAAGTATTTATAAAAGTGTTCAAAGTCCCTTGAATAATATAGCTAAAACACAAAAATAAAAACTTATAATCACAATAAACAAATTCCATTTCTTTGTCGCAAATATCAAGTACCTATTGTAACTTTGTAATGTTATACTCACAGGGCACTATGATACAGTAAAAATAAATCCGACACTTCCTACAAGTAACCTCAAATTTCACTAGCTAAATAAAATAATCAACTTTTTTGTTACACAATCTTTTCATCATAAAATTAATCATTTACCAGTATTTATAACTTTCCATTTCCGAACGCACTTCCCGCCAATTTTCCCGTCAAAAAGTTAAACTTTTCGCCGTCATAATGATGTGTTTTACGACGCGAACTAAAGCTAAACCGTCCAGTTGCAACAAGTAAACAGGAATACAACACAAATTATACTCATTTAGTGGTAATTTAATAAACTTAACTAAATTATAGGCATTTAATTCAATTTAAGTGAGACGTCGGCTGGGGTCATCCACCTCGCTGCGAGGATTGTGTTACCTACTACGGGTTATTAATGCGATAATATGATTTTCTTTAAATTACTTTATTTTTTATTCTTTTAACTGGATGATATGCTTATAGGTACCTACTTATTCTGACTAAAATGCAGTCTTCAGAGCTTATTGGTTATTAGATAACTAGACAAGTGTTTCTGTGGGTTTTTAGCATTTTATGAGTAAGTTTGATTAACAGCCATCGTACTCACTTTAAATAGAAAGAAAGAAAGAAAATACAGAAAAAAAAAAGATTGACTAAAAGAGATAAATAAAAAAAAAGTGCTGTCTGCATGCCAGTGCCGATTCGGCATTTGTGCCGAATGGTAAATGTCGTGTTTTTGACTGCATTTTGGAATGCCGAAGTTTAAAATACCGATGTACGATATGGCTACTATACAAGAGTAGAGAATTTTAATATCTATCACTTGCATTAACGGTGAAGGAAAACATTGTGAGGAAACCTATACATCTGGAGGGCTTCATAAAGCTTTCGATGGTGTGTGTGTGTAGTCTGCCAACCCGCACCATGCCAGCGTGGTGGTCTAAGATTCCCTTCCCTTTTCATTCTGAGAAGAGGCCCGTGCCCAGCAGTAGGACAATAATGAGCTGGATTTATTTTAGGTACTTGTGCATTCGCTTGTGATATTAATGTTAATGATTCTCCTATAAAATAGAAAAATAATAATCTGTTTATTGATACCAAGATGGAGGAATCTCTGGACGGGCGTGAGGGCGGCCCAGGAGCGAGCGGGTTCGACTCGGCGGCCATCTTGAATGATGACGTGTCGCCTACCACCAGCTTTTGTTATAACATACCGAATCTTTTCAATGGGTGAGTAATTATAAGTAACGTACCGTAGGTATAGGTACTTATTGAGGATAACTTGACATGCTCAATAAAATTAATGTCAGTATACATAAAAAATCTGAAATCGCAAAAATAAAATCTGCTGTTCCGTACATTTAGTCGAGTAATATTGAATTATTTATATGGAACAGCGATTTTTTTTTCGCGATTTCGGTGATGAATATATTACCCTCCTTCAATGTTTCCTTCACCGCTTTATATAGAATAGGTTCCTGCAGGGCCAGCCCGGCTAAGAGGGGAGAGAGACAAACTGGGGACAATATTTATTTACCGTTTTCTCTCTCTAATATGCATTTTGTCATACATTTTGTCTTCAGTCAAGGAGAATAACCTAACCGTCAAAAACCCCCGACTCCAACTAGAAAAAGAGTTGTAACTTTTGAACGGCTAAACAGATGTGATTAAACTAGCTTTCAATTAATAAAAATTGCATTGAAATCGGTCCACCTATTTGGAGCTACGATGCCACAGACAGACACACCGATACACACAGCAAACTTATAGAATACCCCTCTTTTTGTCGGGAGTTAAAAAGTGTGGAGGAAACGGGTTTGTCCGCTTTGCTACCTGCTGCTTTGGTGTTTTGTAGGTGCTACAGCAGCACTCATCTAAATGGAAAAACATAAATCATCTTCGTCCGTCGAGCTGGAACGAGCTATAAATGGGAATGACGCATGTCGTATTAGAAAGATTAGCCTGTTAGCAATGGTGAGGCTGACTGCCCAGGGTTAGAGGTGGTCGTTGAATCAATAAACTGCTTCTTTCACGACTTTTCATTCGTCAACGAGTTAACAGTTATTCATCAAAAAAAAAAACCTTCACAGTCCTTCGGTATTGACAAGAATCAACAAAACCTAGACCTAAACAACTTTCTCACTTCGTCAAGAATTCACTACTAACTAAAACTAGATAACTAAATATTTTTGTTTAAAATATTAGACTTTAAAAACACTTTAGCAGAAAATACGTATTATATTTACATTTTGCGTAAGAATTACCATATCGGTCAAAAGGTTAAAGTTTTATGTAGATTGCACTAATTTATCAATTCATGTCGTGTCCCTGTCTTTGTTTTTATAGAAGTACGACCCGACTCATTTGACATAACGTCCTATTTCTTCGAGGCAGGCTGGGCAAATAGACGGCATTGTTTTACCAAATGTTTACCATTGCATTCCACCTTGAACTTCGCTTCAAACTGTGTCTTTTTCACCTTCGTTTCTGTTAGCACAGAGCTTGTTCAATCAAGTATGTTATCTGGTACCTCGCCTTTATTTTTCCCTTAAGAATTCTAGACTTGTCTAGGTATATAATTAACATCTTTTAGGAAAGTGTAGCTTATAGTTACATAAATTAATCCATATTGCGATGATTGGTCTAACTTTTACATTACACCAAAATTTTTGTAAAGTTCTAAGTTGGCAAACAAGTATTCGGCCCACATGTTAGCGTAGGTAACCTATAGACACTTGCAATACCACGGGCATCACTCGCGCGTTACCTACCCTACTACTACGTTTTGTAGGTAAGGGTACAGGGGTATTACTGCAAACACGACACTTCCCCAAGGAGCACTGGCGACCTTGTTCACCGTTAGGAACACAACAGTGTTTGGCTACGATATTCTGCAAGGTGAAGGTACTTCCCCGGTTGGGCTAGCTTCAATTTTGAGCGGAAATTCTCGCTATTACCTGTACTTCTCTAAAAATATTAACTTCAAACGATTCGACTTAAAATTTTTAACTTTTATTTTAGTCTAGGTCCCGGGTCAGTTTTATGTGAACGTGCAGATACTGAACCAAGTGAGACCTACACGCCGAACGCTGAACCCACTGAGGAGGCGACAGAGCACCAGCAATATGAAGATGACGAAGAATATTCTCCTAAATCTAGTAAGATTCATTCTTCATTCCTTCACCGTAATGTTTCAAAAGATCAAGTAAATAGGACCTTTTTATGCATGCAAGTAGGCCGAACACGAATGTTTTTAACGTAAGTATCGTAAAGTTAACGTAAGCAATTTTTTTATAAAAAATACCATATTTCTATCGCATTTTTGTTTTTCCGCAATTCGTAGGTATTGTATGTTTCTGAAAATGATAAAAAAATTGCATGAATTTTCAAAAGAAATTATCTTGGATTACACGTGTATTTTTTATTCAAAATTTGCTTACGTTTACGTTACAATACGTCTTAAAAAATTCGAGCTTGACCATCAGATACAAACTTGCCTAGTTTAGCGCCAATGGTATTTCAAATAGTATATAAGTTTATGTTTCAAAAATGCTTTTAAGAATGTGTATTTTTGCGAGCCGTTTTTTTGACAGCTCAATGATGAATGAAAATATTGTTTGTTGAATATACAATATACGTTTGGAAATTTATAAAGATGTTTATTTTACAGATGCTAAAGGCGATATTCCAAAACGAAAACAAAGACGATATAGGTAAATATTGGACGTATTCAATATTATCCATCGCTAGACTTTTAGGTACTGGAGTAGTAAAATAACTTTAATTTTAATATACATAAATAATAATTATAACTATCGAGTCTTTGGCATCATTATCACCCGCTATATTATAGTGCCGTAATGGTTGCTGTAACAAGGGCTTATAAGTAGTTACTTATGTTATCAATAGCTTGGTAATACTCGACTACGTCAAATAGCGCTGAACAAGGCTTTGCAGCTGTGCAGGATCATGTAAAAACCGATTTCCAAAAAATATTTGTCCATAAAATACCGCTGAAGTGGCCTTATAACCAACTCACAGTATACCCACGATGTGCATAATAATCAAACACTGTATCATGAACCCGTTGCGATATTAATTTAAAGTCTGGTCCGCCGCAGCGCAATGTGAGCACGATTTATTGGCTTATATCATCATTATTGTTTGAACCTACTTTCCGCAGCTTGTGATTCATTCGGTTATCCAAGGTCCTACTTTTCTAGTCCCAATCCGTTTAAGAAGTAATTGTACTCATCATTATGAACCACTTTTAGTATGGCACCAACCCAGAAATCGGAAAGAATATTCACCTGTTCCATACAAATAAGTAAATATTACTGGACTAAATGTATTGTAGTAGACTAACCTCACCACCATGTGGGACTAACAGTCGAAAGGAGACTGCTATATTAACAGGAATTGTAGCTAAAAGAACATACAAATAATTTCTGTATTAATTCGTTTTAAAGGAAACGAATCAAAATTAATTAAATCTCATTAAAAATTTCGAAACTGTATGCTGCGTCTGAGAATTTCCATGCAAAAAAATCGAATGATATTTTGCCCGACGAACCCAAGACTTCAAGCTGAATAGCTGTCTTTGCGATCACTTCATCAATAAGACAGTCCGACCTAGAACTTATATACTAAGAACCACCTGTAACAAGATTTATACTTGAAATATTTGTATCACTGCCCATGTTTTCAGAACAACATTCTCCAACGTGCAGCTGGAGCAACTGGAAGCGGCATTTCATAAAACTCACTATCCAGACGTGTTCTTCAGAGAAGAATTAGCTATGAGGATAGATCTGACGGAGGCTAGAGTTCAGGTAACTTTTTTTGTTACCACTAAAGTGGCATACAAGTATACGGTCAGCCTGATAGTACCTAAGTGGTAACCGTAGGCTATGGACACTTGCAACACCAGGGGCATCACTCGCGCGTTACCAACCCTACTATTAGCATCATATTTTAATTTTGCCCTAAAAGTTTGCTACCGTATTTTATTATTAGTGAAATTGGTCCTTAACAGAGAACTTTTAAAGATTGGGTATATTAAGAGAATTGCTGTTTCATTTCAGGTTTGGTTTCAAAACCGTCGTGCTAAATGGCGGAAGCAGCAAAAGGCTGGTTGTGAAGGATATCCTTCTGCTGCGAGGGGTCCACGTTCTCCAGATCACCATGACAGATCACCATCAGCTCTGGCTCTTGAAATGAGGGACTTTATCACTATACCTGGTAAGTAATACATGAAAGATACTAATTTAGGAGTAGATACTAAAGAAAAACTTAGCAATATGTATTCGATCACATTTATCCGCGGAAAAATCCTCAAGTCATTACAATTATAGAGAGGTGACGTGACATGCCACGACAACCGATACTCTTGGGATAACTAGTGCCGCGCTGTTACACTTGATTACGGTTTTCGGATTTCTTCCGTCTAACATAAGTTTACATGTTATAAGCTTATAATAATTATGTAGTAGTACACTTCTAATATCTGGCGTTGGATCAAAATTGTATTTCAATTCTTTGAAACTTTTCTCTAATAAATAAAACTATATGGGACTTGTTGCTTGGTTCATAAATCGTCGTTTTTTTATTGTGCCTAACTGCCATTTATTAAAACGTTTTTATATTAGCTTCACTTGTAACTAACTAACTATGTAAAAAAATCTTGGAAGTTAAATTTGACCCACTTCCCGGTTTCCGATTGAGCAGAAATTTTGCATACATGTTTATTTTAGATGACAAAAGCGTTTTCTTTTTTTAGTTTTTTTTTAAACTATAATATTATTTTTCTTGTTATTCTATGCTTTATTTTTTAAAATATGTATTCATCTTTTATTTCCTAGCTTAACTAATAATGAAACCCTTTCTTTCGCAGTATCTTCAACACAAATGATAAACTTATCCGATACTCAAGTATACGCAACAAAATCGAAGCCATCGCCACCAGCTATACACATATCAGCGCTGCCGACGAGACAGAACCCCCAAGTCGACCTCCCATCCTTTTCCATACCCCTGCAATACAACTTAGGAAGCTTCAAGAAGATTGGCGAAGATGTCCATTTAGATCTTGAAACTACAGACCAGACGAACTGGGATGGCAGAATGATCCCTAATTTCAATCTGATGAACTTAAAACCGTTGATAGAAACAAGAGAAAATGTTGACATGGAGCTAAAATATGAAGTGAAAAATGAGAATAGAGTGAATTTTAATGAAATACAAACAGTACAAGCCATAGAAACTGAAGATATTTTAGGTAAAGACACAGGAAATGAAGGACAAACTATATCACCAGATTTTGAGATACAAAGGTATCAGAGCTATCAAAATGAGAATGAAAAGAGATTTAGGGAGCATAGTTTTGAAGATTCTATTATGGATGATGGTAGAAATGATTTTGTGTGTGACGGAGATTTCCTCTGTAAGAATAATAATTTTGAGAAGGTTGATGAGCATCTGTTAGATAGTGATAATAGTGGTATTAATAATTTTGAAAGTAATTTGTAGGTAAATGCGGTGATTAACTTTTTAATGATCTCATAATTTTTTTTTTTTTTTTAAATGATAGTAATCCCAAAACAGTGATATTTTAATTTATTTTAGTATAGTCCTGTGTAAATACAAAAATATTTTCAGTCTTTTAAGCAAAACTCTTTTCAATAATTTTCCCTGAACAGATTTTGAAAAATATGTACTTGACTTTAAGAAAGTTTTTATTTACACGATAAGATTTTTTGAAGATAATTCATTATTTATACTTAAAAAACTTATGAGTTAATCTTATAGTTTTGTTTTAGTACGTTTATTACTTATAATCAACTAGTCAAATAATTGTGATTTTGTATTAGAAATGATTCTAATCAAAATAAAATGTAAAATGTAAAATAAAATGTAAAATGCAATGTGAAAATAAACTACCTACCAATTTTTTACTTATTAAGTAATCATTTCAATTCCCACTTGCAAATGTATTATAATTTTTTACAAGCAATTATCCAAATTGCACTGTTTGCGTGGTTAACAGAAAAGTATGTAATCCGTCATTGTATACAATTCCTAGGAAATATGTATAATTCCTAAAATAGATAGGAAATCTATGACATATTTTGTAATATTTATGACTAAAAGAATTGTGTGAATTGAAAAGAAACAAAAGTGAAGATTACAGGATTATACAGATTGCCGGTAACATCTGTTACCAGAATTGCATATATTTCCTAGGATTCAGATATAGGATTTCAGAGAGAGTAAGTACAGGCTTATAAAAATGAGTATTTCAATTTTTTTAAATCAGTTTTTAGTTTTTATGTCTACTATTATACTATTACTATATTTGTACTCGCAAATCTTTATGAGCCCTGAACTGAGCTCTGAACACTCTCTCTCTCTCCCTCTAGCACCTATAATAAGCGTACTATTTATTATAGGTGCTAAAGGGAGAGAGTTCGAGGGCTCATAAAGATTTGCGCGTACTATACTAGTGAACAATGTGCCAAAAAAGTCAGAGTTAATGTAAATAAATTATTTTAGCGTACTTTATTAGCGCTAAAGATTATTTAGGACACCTACATAATATTGAACAGAGTACTCTATTTTATTTAAATTACGGTGTTTTTGTTTCTTACTCCACTTGGGAATCAAGAATAGCTTACAAAGTAGGTATATCTGAAGTTTAGCAAAAACTACAGACAAACTTTGTCTTTTTAAGTTTTTGTGCCTGTGTAGTTTGGAAAACTTATAGTACTCGTCATAGACATAGAACACAATGGACTTAGCTAATAGCTCAACGCGACGCTCTAAATGTCCAAGCTGACTAAAACGCGAAAACATAGTGAAATCTTGTAAACTACACAAGTAAAGTGAGAAAATTATGATATATAGTACATTATTGTTTTAACATTTTAAAGAATTATTTTCTATTTTCAAGTAGTTCGTAGTAGCCCACCGGTATCGGGAACAGGGTCCAAGCCACCGGCAGCTAAGGCTCCAGAGAAAGGAACCTCCTTACAATGCGCGCAGTATCAAAGAGTACTGCTTTCTGTACCAAGCCCTTGATCCAGCCGAACGAGAGCCTCATAAGATGTTATTATTATTATTCTGCAGTTATTCTGGAAGTATTATATTTAAAACTAAACACGTTCAATCTATATTGTATAAATACTAATACTAAAAACATATTGCGGGCTTACAGTGGCCACAAAAACGTCGCCTTTCAGGAAACGTATTTTTTTTTTAACTTTCCATGGCTGATATTTGCTAAGTCTAGAATTGCCCAATTCAGAATCAAGTAAAGATGGTATACCTCAGGATCGTGTGCTTATTGCCAATGGGTGTAATTTGGCAGCTTGCCAACGGTCCAACCTTCGAGTCCCGATGTGTGTCGCATGCGATGTGATGTTTATGAATTAGTTTAATGTTTTTGGAATTTTATATATAATGTAAACATTGATGACGAGAGTATTGTAGGATTGGATCTTTTTTATTTTACTAGGTATTGAAGTTTTTTTTTATGGAGAGAACAAGATTCTGTCGGAAATATTTGACTGTTTTTAAAGATTATAAAGTAGAATAGTACATTCGAAGTTGTGGCTCGATGTACCTACATCGAGCCACAACTTCGAATGTGCTATAATTCTACCTAGATGAATGTATTATTCTAGATATACCTATATCTCGTCGTTTGTACCTGTAATATTGTGCGTGAACTTTTGAAACCTATCACAATATGAAGCGACAAGAATAAATTTAATATTCTATATTGCTGTATTCGGATTGCATTACAAAGATTTTGGGCAAAACTTACAGAAGGACTTATAGGTTGGGTGTGGGTATGTATATATTATTTTATGTATTATTTGTTTACGGTATCGTTACGATACGTCAAAAACATTCGGGGCCTTTGCAAGCAAGAAAACGTCGTATTACAATAAAATCCCTACAAAACATTTAAGCAGACAAGTCCCGTCAACATTAGAAGACAAAGATGCTGCTTTATCTTAAAATACTGGGTCACTAATTATCCAAGACGCGCCGTACTTCAGCCCTCGGCCAAAAACGGTATTACAGTCAATTTGAGTCCACCAGAAGCGAATTAACAATTTAAACGTGAACTTATCTACATCTCGAGTGCGAGGCGGCCATTACGCTTGATGTAAACAGCCTTTGTTGAGGGTGGAAGGCTTGAGATAAAGGTGCGATTTCGCGTTTTCTCTCGACGTTTTTTTGCTGAATAAGTGTAGAATGAGGCCTATTTTTTAATATAATGTTTCAATCTGAAATTCAAATGTTTCGGTCGAGAAGACAGTTTCAAACTGTCTTTGACGTGGAATCCTATGTATGAAAACAATACAATAATTATATTATTTTTTTGTATCAATTTATGATAAAATAATGTAACTTTATTGATCCGTACGATATTAGAAAAAAAAATAGTGACCTAGATAATCGATTTCAAAATTGAAAAATTGTTTATCTGTTATGACGCTGACTGTATCTTCACACAAACACAATCGTAACGTGATACACAGCAGTATTTAAATAATTATACAAAAATCGTGTCGACACAAAGTCGTAACATGCGTAATCACCCTAAAACTAATTCCCTCCGCTAAAAATATAAGTTTAAACACGGTCGGTTATAATGGTCGCTTTCTTTATGAAATCACGCCATGCGACCTGAAATAGCTCATACTTCGTATAAAATAATATAATATTAAGAATTTAGTTTCTCTTACAATTGTTTGAATAAATGCCCTCGTTAGAAAGTTCTCTATAGTAAGCAGAAAAGGATGACAAATATGTTTTAAAGTTTCTTTCATTGTGTTTGAAATATGTTTGAGAATATTTTCAGCTTACATCACAAATATTATTCTCTGAACTATAGGCCAAAATAACCACGCAGTGGAGCTCTGACACGGTGAAATAGCGACGCGGCAGACCTCCAAAGAGATGGCGGGACGAACTAGACACATTCAACAAGGACTGGTCATCATTAGCACATGATCAAACAGCATGGAAATCAAGAGGCGTTTGCCCAGCAGTGGGATGACACAGGCTAACAGTAACACTAACATCGCAAATGTCTCCTAATTTCCTTTAACAATGTCCATGGGAGGACAGAGTGGTCTATTCTCCGTCAGGAACTTCATGGTCCTAGTGTAGTGTTTATTCCAAGGGTTCACGCTTAGGGCCTCTTTGCTGTCACGCGGATTTGCGCCTGCGTACGCGTTTGGCCTGTATAATTTATGGGGTCTGGCACGCATGCGTGCATTCTCGCTACGGGCGACACGCAGGACACGAAAAGCATACAATGTATGAAACGATAGGATGCGGCCAGCCCGCATGCGGGTCAGACACACATGCGGATGCAAATCTGCATGTCAGGAAAAAGGCTTTTAGAAGAGGGCAATCTATTTTCTATTAGTCATCGTAATCTCTCGTAACCTACGCTTTTGCGGTCCACTGCTGGACAAATTCTTTTCCCTAAAACGACGGAACGGTTAGTCTTCCTTTCCCAGAATATGACTGTCTGACCTATATAGCCAGAATTTACACATAAAAAATAAACTGTTCGTTTTCTTCATAGTTCTAACAACAAAAGGTAGCATATAAGGTTAGGCGGAAAAATAAAGCCAATAAAGGATTATTGTACTCATCATTATGAACTAACTTTTAATAAGAGACCAACCCTAAAACCGCTGAAAAAAATAGGTAAATCTACTGTTACATACAGTTAGTTGAGGAATTTTGAATGATTTGTATGGAACACCTAGAATGCACCTAGAATAACGACGTTTTGAAAGTTGCAAAGGCCGAGTTGAAATAAAAAATTTTGACTGTGACTTTAGAACAACTTGTTTCGCGATTTCAAGATTGGTCCCATAGTAAATGTTCTTCATAATGATAAGTATACTAAACCCCTTTCGGCTATAAAAGATTTTTGTTTTTTTAAACATTGCCCCTCACTTGGATTTCTCCTGTAGTATATCATACAAATATTTGTTCCGTGCGGCGATCGAACCTGCGGCACGTAGCGCAGAAAGATAATCGCTTAGCCACTGCGCCAACCGTGTCGTCTTATTTGTAAGGTATTTATATTCCCTTTCCAACTAACCGATGTTGAAAAACCTTCGTCTTCTAACAAAAGCTACATTGTGAAGTGTAACACCGATATAGTGTTGACGTCATTGGTTCTGAGAAGTGAAGTCGACGCGGCTAACACGCACGGCTGCGGTCACCTAGCTACGAGCAACCACTTGAATTGTGAAAGAATAATATTATGTTTTTAGTACATTGCAATTGCTCCGTGAAGTAAGGCTACGAAAATAATTGAAGGAAACAATAATTATAGAATTGTATTTTTTATTTTTTGGCGTATTTAGGTTTCAAAAATCAAAATATTAATAGAACAAGCTTAGATTATTGATTCGCAGAGGAAACCAATCATTAGAGTTATTATAATAACTTATTTGTTCAATACAATTAATTAAGCAATATTATTGCATTCATAAATAGAAATATAAGTCAATCATATCATTAATCTAAGACAACAAGGTTATATCAAAAATTTCTACGATATAACAGCTACGGACTGTTGCTACGAGGATGCTACGTCGTAGCTGATGGCTACGCCAACTTTACTGCGCATTATGTTTTAGTTTATTTAATTTTAATAAAATGGGTTCCGATATTTATTATTTTTAAGTCTTTCTGTCCAGCAGTGGGAAACACAATAGGTAAGTAAAAAAATCAAAATGTTTTTCTTTTCTTCTGTGTATCTAGATTAATGATTCAACCCACGACGATCCATGTTTACAGAAGCCTTCCAATTTTTGATACCTAATTATAATTTCAAGCTCAAGTGGGATTGGGCTGGACACGTCTGTCACATGTCCAACGAGCTATGGGCCAAAAGAACAACTGAATGAATCCCAGTAAATATTAAACGGCATCGCGGCAGACCGAGGCGAAGATGGCGGGATGAGCTTGACTCCTACCGAAAAAACTGGTCCATACTAGCAAAAACTAGAAGTGAGTGGAAAAAGGAGAGGGAGGCCTTTGCCCTGCAGTGGGACAACATAGGCAGAAAAAAAAAAAAAAAAAAAAAAACTCTGTTTCCACACCGCAGATAAAACTAGTAAGATCCTATTTCTGAATATTTTCCCTTAATATTCATGAATATATTTCTAATTCAGTACCACCCACACATTTCTGAGGCATTCTTTCGTCGAACTGTCAAAATGTTTCTCATTTTCACGCCTACCCCATTTATTAATAGTCTAACAATGTTAGACAACTCCTCATGATTTTTATAAATAAGTGTTCTGTAGAAAGTTAATTTTACACACATTTTTCTTGTTCCAAGTAATATTTCATAGCATTAACATTAACTTTTTAGTGATTGTAAGTGATTAATTGAAAACTTTAATAAAAGGTAAGCATTTTGGGATTTTAAAACGTTTAAAACATGGTTTTTGATATTTTTTAAGAATCGAACACTACGGATTATGTGCATATGTCGTGGTAAGGTAGCTAACGCTGTGATTCTGCTATATCCCTAGGGATTGTCTTATTCAACCGACGCCGACGATTGAATAAAGTATAGTAGTGTGTAGTAGTTAGTTATAGTTACATAAAATAATCTTTCTCTCTGAGGCTTTAATAATAAACTAACCTTCAAAAACCCCCGACTCCAACTAGAAAAAGAGCTGTAACTTTTGAACGGCTGAACAGATTTTCATGAAACATAGCTTAGAGAATTTCCGATTAAACTGCAATGAAATTGGTCCATCCAATTTGGAGCTACGATGCCACAGACAGACACACAAACCCCGCTTTTTTTGTCAGGGGTTAAAAATAGCAAGACATTAATGTTCTAATAATACTAATACCTCTCCAGTCTGGAAGACGACCCCAACATTATTAAGTATTATTAACCTATGGCGTCCTACTGCAGGACAAAGGCTTCCTGGTTCCACGGTTCCCTGTCTGCTGCTATTAGGGGCTAATCCTGTGAATAGGATTCTAACTCGGCCCGCCACCCTCTTCTGGGCCAGCCACGATGCCGTTTTCTGCCGTTTGAAACTAACTGTGGTTGTTTATGCCCATAGCTCTTCCGGCATTCGGCAGATATGACCAGCCCAGTTCCATTTGAGCAGCTGTGTGACCTACTTACATCAGCAATTAGAGTTTTTGAACGCAGTATTGATCCCTACATAGTTGTGAAAAAGGCTAGGTAGATGATGATAACTGTTGTCGGTGATCATAATCATGAATTAATCATAAGTGCATCATCAGTGATTTGTGATACACTGTAACTCGATAGTAATTAGATAGAAAAAAAAAGAAAAAAGTATTTATTTGACACAGCACAAAAACAATTTTAAAGATAAAGTAACAAAAAATAAAAGAATAAAACATGTAAAAGAAAAAAAAGAAAAAATATTTATCTAAAATAACAAATGGGTTGTACGTCGCAGCTGTGTCAAAAAGGCTTCCGCTCAGCTTAAGCTGACGCGCTGCAAGCAGCCCGACAGCGCTGGTTTTCAGCGGGAGCCACATCGAGTGACGTTATGTGTGCCTACGTGTACAGAAAATATATTAATTAAATATGAATTAAATAAATAATAATTATAAAAGAACTTGTGTGTGTTGAAATGATTATTGTATGAAAATAAAGACGTGAAGGTAACATTTTACTATTGTACTATATCTAAAATAGTAATTGAGTGAGGGTAACTACATAATAATTTTAAATAAAAACGTGTGTTATGATAAAGTAGTGTATTTTTCACGCTGCTGGACCGCACAGTACATTCCATCTCGGAATGGTTGAAAGGAAACCAGGTAGATGTGATTGTGAATCAGGAAAGAAAGTACCTATAATTTATTTTCCTCAACTGGTAAAGATTTATTAATTGACTGACTGACATAATAAGGCACAGGCCAAAATGAAGCTGGAATAGAGTACCTCATAAAAGTTTTTATATAGCTACCTGAACGCGGACGAAGTCGTGAACGAAACGTACCATAAATAAAAAAAGTATTATTTTCCAATCAATGAGTGCCAACCAGTCAACCCGCCATATGCAATAGAGATGGGGTGAGTGATGATTTTTCAATATCAATGACGATACAATATCAAAAAAAAAATCGGTGACGGGAACAATGACAAAATCGCCTGAAATTAGAGGCTGTGATACCATCTCTTTATTGAAAAAGCATCTAAAAGTATAAATCCTTTCCTTATCGAAATAGTTTGCATTTATATATTTATTTATATATATGTATTTGTATGAGTTTGTGTGTATTTATGTAGGTATGAATTAAGTATATCTTTTATTAGGATGTCATATAATGTCATCAGTTTTATTTGGCTATCCTTTTATATGAATTCCACACAAAAGTCTACATTTCTTTTTTTACAACTCTCCTCTCGCAGGTCTACTGGAAGAGATTTTTTTAGAAATAAGCAGTACCAACCATTGTGTCATCTTTCCTATTTAATTGTTATTATTCTTCTTTCTGTGTGTACATAAATTGTTAAATAAATAAATAAAATCATCAATATTTTTTCTCTAACTGCCACCGCATTCACGCATTGCATGTTCTCATCTGTCATTGTCATGTCACAGCCGAACCCGAAGTTCACGCTCATCGAGTGATGATTTTAGGCCTTTAATGATTTTGTCGTTGTCACTACATGACGAAATGATTTTAAAATATCGATGATTTATACACGTGACATAATATCGCACTCAACTCTAATATGCAAATTCCCCACTCTAGTTTGAGTAAAGCCGTACGTACCATTCTGGTGTCTAGCGGGGACACTAAAAATGGAACGAATTAAAGTTTCGTGTTCGGCGCTGGCTAAATCTGGCACATCTGTTCCGTAAGTTGGACTAGACAAATATAAGTCCGTCCTCTCTGACTTATGGAGAGAACTATGAACTGGAAGGATTTATTTTTGAGTTTGAGAAAGATTCAAGATTTTTAAAAATTTAACAAATGTGTTGGGTGCCTATCCTCTTAAGTATTCGTATAACATAGATATTTTGATGTATATAATTAGGTATTTATCTTATATTTATGTACTATATGTTTATTTAATGATTTTTTTAATTTATAGAATTTAGGTTTATTTATCAATGTTCCGTAATATTCTAGTCTTCCCCTCTTAGTTTTTAGTTTACACACTGTGTCTACGTTTTCTTCTGTAACCTCTCCAGTCGCTTGTCTACTGGAAGAAATTTCTTTTGAAATAAGCATTCCCTTTGTACTTAAGTGTTCCTTATTCTATGTATTTTTTTTGTAGTGTGTACATAAATAATAAAATAAATAAATACCGTAATTGCTTTACTGCATACTGCAGAAGAGAAATATAACTTCACCTTGGTTCTTGATATTTATTGTAGTTAGTCAAAAGAACATATAAAAATAAACACACATACACTAAGTTTGTATACTCAATATTTAATAAATGCAAATTAATATAATAAGTATTAAATTAAGGATATAATCCATTCCATCCATTTCATCCATCCAAAGGTTGTCTAGAAAAGATCGCTATAAGTAATGAGACCCATTGTTAATTGTTTTGCACTGTTTTTATTGGTTTTTTTTTATGTTAATGTGCATTTAAGCATTTATTTCTATTCTATTCCATAATAATTTTATTTTTTTACTCGATTTTTACGTCGTTTGATAAAGTCAACAAAATGCGTTTAATAAATTAACAATTCACGGCCAAAATTCGCAAATCGAGACTAATATGCTTATAAGCAACAAGTAGCCTTTGAATTTTGAATAGGTCTTAAATATAATCGTTCACAGATTATTACTAGAAGGTAAACCTTAACTGAAGCCTTCAGTTAAATGATTTATCTTCTTTTTACTTTATAATAAATCTGCTATTACGTCGAGTCGAGAATTATTTAGTATTTTTTTTAATCTACTATTGAATTCTTTATTACAATTATTTGTATGAAACAGCAGATGTTTTTTCAGGATTACCTGGTTGGTCCCTTTGTAAAAGTTGTTATAATAGGTCATAATGCTACGATCAGCTGTTGAGTTTGAATATGAAGTCGAAAAAAAAATTGCTGTAAATTTTTTCTTTTGCCTTGTGGTTTATTACTATGAGTACAATCATTCGTTAACATATCCAAAACGACTTAAAATTCACCGTGGATAAATCCGTATGTTTGTTGAACCGGGTCAACCCGTCTGGGTCATAGTATAAATATATTTCACCCTTTTATTTATCGCCAAATTGAACTCTATTGTTATTGCAGGAGAGTTGGAACTTCTTTGTCAATGGACGGGTAGGGTTGATGCTATTAGTAGCGTGAAAGTTTAGTCCGAGATTCGAACCCTGTCTGGCTGTTTTTCTGTTTGAGTGTTTATATTGGGCTTCAATTGTAATGGATTATAGCACTCTTTTTTATGCGGTTGTTTGAGGCGATTGAGTGAATCCCAATTTTTTTTTTTATGCTTCATGTTCATAGGCAAAAATATGAATTTTTTCTCTACCAGACAACCTTAGGGTGATGCAGAGATAATGAAAGCAGATGCACCAAATACCATTTTTTTTAAACTTTGCCCCTCTCTAATATTTCTCCTGTATCGAGGGTACAGTTTACAAACATACATTTCACATGCACTCACACCCAGACCAGAAACAACTACCTGTAGATCATACAAATACTTGTTCCGTGCGGGGATCGAACCCGCGGCACGTAGCGTAGAAAGCTAATCGCTTAGCCACTGCGCCAACCGTTTCGTCACATCGTGTTAAGAGCTGGGTAGACATAATTATACTTATATTATTAATATCGTCAGATTTATCCAGAATAGAGCACAATTCATTGTATTGTGAGCTTATTTGAGTTATAAGTAAATGAAAGCCAGTGTTGATTCTGCAGATTGGGTATCTAGCGATTGGTTTGGGTATAAGTTAAAAGGTCTCTAGGTATTTATTTATTTATTTATTGCACAATGTACTCATAAGTTGTTATAAATTAACCTGGTACATGACCCTGTTAGGGTGTTGCAAGTATTAGGACAGGCGGTAACATTAATATTATATTTAAGTTATGTTAAAATGTTTATATCTAATAATCTATCTATAATTATTTATACTATATTATGTTGTATTAGTTAAGAGTTGCAATTATTATTCAACATTTTGTCTACCATTGTATCCATGTTCATTACTGTATTCAGTTGTTTATTCGTGGAGACCTGTTATTGGCTGGTAGCAACAAATCTTGTCATTAATATTATTGTTGTTTGCTGTTGGTCTCCCTAATACTAAATAAATAAATAAGGACCTACCTTTCTAGTCGCCATCCCATTAAAGGGTTATTGTACTCATCATTATGAACAACTTTTACTAAAAACCGACCCTGAATCGCGAAAAAATACAGCTGTTCCAAACAGTTTTTTTTTTCTGTTTGTCTTTTACTGAAACTTGTTCATAATGATGAATACAGTAACCCCTTAAAGGGATCAAAAGCAGGAGCATGTATACAGTACTGCAAGCCCAAGCTAAAGCTATTAGCTATGAGCAAAGAGCATCTTACACAACAATAAATGCATCTGAATTACTTACTTTGCATACAAAAGTTTTCCCCAACTCATTGGTCTATCTAATAGTCCCCCCCCCCTTTCTTTCTCAGCAATCTTTATATTGTAGTGCTGCTTTGTTCATTTCCCAACAAAGGCAATATTTTGATGTTATGTATAAAATTAACATCTTGAGCTGAGAAGGATTAATATCGGGTGGTTTTCGTATTTCAAATTAAGATGTATAATACCTTTAAACAGTGTCACTGAAAGATACTTATTTTGCGACCAATAGGCTTTGCAATACGGCCTGCAAAGCTCTTTTAGAGGCTTTAATAGAGGAGTAGGTATACCTATATTTTTATGGTATCGGTCGCTACAAGTAGGTCTACGCGGTTGCTACGCTGTAGGTGATGCTACGGCTACGCCAAATTATGTTAACGCTACACCAGCTACGCTTTCGTAGCATATTACTGATACTTTATAAATGGATCCTACTTGCTTAAATCGGATGTATTTAATTGGTCCATAGCAGATATAATATTAATAAAATACTGAAATGCAAGGTTTATACATTATTATACTAAATTACATTATTCTCCCAACTCTTACCACAACATTGTAATAACTGTTATTTTAAAATAGTTTCTCTAGAATTTCTTGCCGGTTCTTCTCCATAGGACCTACTATTTGGAACCCTCTTTTCTGTGTCTGAATCTGGTTTACATTAATTAAAGTAATTTTTACTCTATTTTTTTCTTTAATTTATAAAGATTTCATAAGTGGCCATGAATTGTAGTAAGTACAAGTCCTTCCTCATAATGACATTATTGGTCTAGTGGTTGCAACAGTGTCTAAAGCGCGTGACGATTTATGTTTCGGGTTCGAATCCAGCAGTTCAAAAATACTCAGCTAGCAGTCCGAGCTTAGATTGGTGCCAGGAGAACAATAATAATTATAGACTCGTTTTCTTACACTAAATATAACCTAGCCATCAAAAACCCCCGACTCCAACTAGAAAAAGAGCAATATTTTCTGAACAGCTAAACAGATTTCATGAAACACAGCTAAGATGATACCCGATTAAAATAGATTTCGATAAAAAAAAAACTGCTTTGAAATCGGTCTATCCGTTTTGGAGCTACGATGCCACAGACAGATACACAGATACATACTACAAACTTATAACACCCCTCTTTTTTGTCGGGGGTTAAAAATACTGGCGTACAACATAAAACTATTTACTGTCAAATATATTAAAACTTTTGGGTTAAAAAATATTTTAGAAGATGCCTAGTAATTCCATTTAATATTTTATTCCAAAAATATAAAATTGTTGCTCAATTCGTTGCAAAAGCGAACACAATACGAAGTATACATTAGTGTAAAAGTAGTTGGCTAAAATCTTTCTCCCATAAATAAAATTACAAAAAAACCTTTACAAATTCGCCTTAAATCCATTTAAGTGAGACTGCATTCACTTAAGGTCTTTTAGTTCGTCTAGAGGTCACTTAGGCGCGCTATATTTATAGTAATTTTATAATGGTCCTTCAGTTACAAGATAAGTTTAACTTTGGGAGTGATTTTAGGGTTACATTTAATATATACAAAAGATTGGTAGTTCTTATCTGTTACAGAAATAAAAACGTATACAAAAATAACTATCATATTTTATTTGTTGTTTGCCTAATTTATCTTAGAAATTAACAAAAAAAATCTGAAATAAATTAACATGAATAAGCCGTTGAAATTTTAATGAAACACAATATCGCCTATTGTTCGATGCCAGATATAGTAAAGAAAAACCTTTGACGGGTCAATTTTTCACACCATACTTAACCTTGCTGTTACAAATACGAAGTTAAGCCTGTAAGCCAACTGAGTAAAAAAAAAAGATAAAAAAAAGTATTTAAATACTCTTGAAATACTCAATACTCAATCGATCATTCGATCACACCATACCAATTTTCATAACTGTAACGACTAGAGGTAGTAGCAGAGTTAGATTGGCCCCTAACAGCAGCAAACAGGGAAAAGTGGAAAGAAGGGATAGGCCTTTGCCCAGCAGTGGGACACCGTAGGCATAATAATAACGACTAGGTATAGGTAATATCGCTTTTACGCTGTGTCAAAGGTTGGCAGTTGTTTCAAATGTTTTTTTATTTATTACAATCTAAAAACAAAAAATCTATAGTTGCTATGTTTGCACGTGGCCTTACAGCTGATAGCATCAGTAATTGATATAAAGCAAGCGCCAATCACAAGGGCTCTTCGTATTTTAAATAAAATTTGCGAAGATGAAGATCTCGACATTTTCACATGTTCTTTGATGAAATTCACGGATACTGCACTTAAATGTATTAGTAGTTAAGAATACTTACACTGTCGTATTCGTTATGTACTGTAAAGGCAATGTAAAGGTTAATAAATAAATAAACAGCTGTGACAGTCTGATACTGAAGTCTCGATATAATACAGTTAAGTTTTCAAATATCATGCTACAGTCATAAAAGTCGATTGGAAATCAAACCAAATAGCCTAGAGTTACTGGCCTAAGTTCAATAAATAAACAAGGCTCTTTTTCTGTCGTTACGGCGGCATGTGTCATTGTTAATAATAATAATAAATCCAGCCTATTACTGTCCCACAGCTGGGCACGGGTCTCTTCTCAAAATGAAAAAGGTCAGTCCTTAGTCTATCACGCTGGCGTGGTGCGGGTTAACGGGACTGCACTATCGAGAACTTTATGAGGCTCTCACGTGATTGTTAAATAAAACAAAAAAAAAACATTTTACATCTAACGATACAATTGGCGTAGTGACTAAGTGATTGGCTTTCTACGCTAGGTGTTGTGGGTTCGATCTCAGCGTAGATCAAATATTTGTATTGCCTACAGATACCTGTTTGGGTGTGTGTGCATTTGAGATTAGTGGCTGTAAGATTTCCGAACATAATTAAATAAAAAAACTACACACTACAGAAGAAATACTACTGTTAGGTAAAGTTTTCTAAAAAACAAAACATACCTAGGATGCGCCAGACGTAATTAGGTAGCGTCACTTGGAAAGGTTTGTTCTGTGCACCCTCCAATAAATACGGTCATGGCAAATACGTAAAACATTCATCAACTAAATGTGAATTGTAGTTTTTATTAGCTTCAGTTCACTCATTAGGAAAATCATGATATAACGTGTATCTAAAATATTAATGGAATACAAAATATATTAAAAATAAACATGCAAACAACTAATCTTCATAATGTATTATAATATACGTCAATTTGTTTAGCACTCCGAGCCATAATAAGATTCCTGTCGAGTCCCTAAAGCTGTCGTCGTGAAACATTGTTTCTTCATAAAATCCTTCGAGGACCAAATGCACCTTCTCCTGAAGAAAATGCACTTCCTATGATACTCATTTGACAAAATCTACGTCGGCATTAATATCAGTCCCTTGGTGTTAAATTTCGATTTTTCTTGTTACACGTTCTCAAACAAAAATACATTCTAATCATCATGCAATAAGTCTTAATATCGAACGGTCATTTTCCTAAGCTCTGTACCAGCTAATATGAACTGTGGAAAGCAAACAGTACACTCTGAAACTCCGCCAAGAAACACAAAAATGACCCTTAAAATGGAAATTATAAGAACCATTATTATTTAACACAATTGTACCGTAATCGAATTCGGACGTTTGTGTACGCCGCACACACATACAGCGCGTTTTAGTAACCTTTCTTATTAATGATTAAAAGTCGCCCTTAAAGCTAGAGTAATTAAGTCGAAAATCGATTATGATTAATATAAAATGTACAACCTATTGACTCGTGGGACGGCGTGCATTCGGTTTTCCGACACGTAACTTTGATAAAGGAAATTCAACTTTTGTTGATCAAGTTACAGTTGAAATTTGATTGTGCCAATTCTGTGGAATACTATGTTCTGTGTGTGGAGTAGTAGCCGCGGCCGAGGGCTGAAAGGGGTGCCGGAGGGGGCGGGGTAGGGGCAGCTAAAGCCTTTCCAGGTCTACTACGTTAGTACCGCCGCGTCTGTCGTAACGTACGCACGGATGGCGCGCACGAACACGCGCGTGCGCTTTACGATTTTTTTAAAACGTAATTTCTCAGCATCTCTCCTTTTCTAACCGCTTATATGAGTTTTTATTGGTTTTTAAAGTTTATTAGTTGTTTGTGAGAGTGAGTGTTGTGGCTGAATGCCGAGGAGATTGCACTGAACTCGTCGGCCGAGTTTAATAGATGCGATGCCATCGTACGTACGATTGGTATACAGCGAATGTATGACCTACTTAAGTACGTACGGAAACGTACAGGTGGCAATATTTAAAAGAATAGAAGGCTGAATGGATCGAGGGGCGAGTACACTTGAAATTAAAAACATAATTGTCTAGCGAAAGCGCGGGAAACCACACACGGCGGGTAAAAATGGCGGGAACTGTATTGTGGCATGAACCGTGCGTACGAGAATGCTCTCTTATTAAAATTTCAAGTAGAATTTAAAATGGAAATTGTACTGTAATCCTGCAACCTCCTGAATCCGTTGAGAGGAAATTGGGAATTAAAATATTTAAGAAGAACCCGTTATTGCTAAGTTTATGATGAAGAGGTACTTCGAATTATGTTTTTAAATAAATATAAATACAGGCTGTTTGTTAAATAATTAATCCTCTGAGAAGAATTTAAATTCGGAGCACGGTTTAATACCCGAAGTATTTTTTCCCACGATTCGTTTGTTTTTTTTTTTTAAATGTATTTTTTTTAAATGCTAATCAAACACTATCATACAATTACTTGCGTCATACTAACTGGTAATGTATAAGATTGTCACACGTTAACCTTTTTTACGTATAAATAATTCCTACTCGATTCGAGAACATAATTAGTCCATTAACACCTTTAAACATGGATTATTTACTTGATCAAACGGTGGAGTGCGGATATTGCCATAGCTAACTCGCTTAGCAAACATATTGGTTACCACACTAAAGTGTCATAAGCACATTAAGAGGTAGCTGCTTTCAGCATGATTTTTAAGGATGTTATTTCACCTAGACAATCGATGCCTTGATAAACGTCAACCGACTGAAGATGATCAATGATTGCGGATGATAAAACACGTCAAACGACATCAGTTCAGAACCAAATATATAAAATATATTATACATATATAATATCATATATATATATTTTTTAATATATATAATATCGCAAATAAGGGCATGAAATCAATTGCATTAGTTTGTATGAAAAAATAATAATACTCCGTTGTATTCAATATTTTTACTGGTGATTCATTACTTGATGTACATACAATGTCCTTCAGTATTATTTCTGACTTTTGTTACACCGTGTATATGTCCGATTAATGTGTCGATATCGCTCAATGCTCGATCATGCTCAATCGATGGCAGATCGGTTTGGTGTAGTATACAATGATCAAAGTTGAACAGTCTACATATATCGATGTTGATCAATACCACCGATCTATATCGATCATGTCCACATAACACCAATGCCACAGGGAGGGAAATGATCTATTCTTGGCCGGTGTATCAAATGCTAATCATTTAATGAAAGTCATTACATCTTCTGTGGTATGTATGAGTTCTTCCATGAAATTTGCCCTTTCCGTGGGGAAAAGATTAGCCTAGAAAGAAAGAAAGATGACCAAACCATCAAGAACCCCCGACTCCAACTAGAAAAAGAGCTGTAATTTTTGAACGGCTGAACAGATTTTCATGGAACTGGCAAAGATGATATCCGATTAAATTAGCTTTCAATTAAAAAAACTACATTGAGATCGGTCTATCCGTTTTGGAGCTACGATGCCACACTCCACAGATAGCACACGCGATAAACTTATAACACCCCTTTTTTGTTGGTGGTTAAAAATACATTTATTCTGACTAGACACTAGACTATACAATGCACAAAGATAAAAAAGATTGGCAAAAAGAGAAGCATAAAAGAAACGTGCTGTCCGATACCAGGTATTAATATTGTACTTATGGATGGTATAGCTTTAAACCTACCAGTTTTAGTGTTTGGGCGGTAATTCATGCTTCATTTGTTAATGAATAATTAACGTGATGTTTTGTATGAAATGAAATGAATTATTTTCCAAGAATTACAGTACGTTACAGATGGTCAAGTTTTATACAGATATATTAATTATTTCTCACTATAATTACTAAAATAATTGGTAGTAATGTGAGAATCTAGAACTTAAAATTCGTTTTAACATTTCGGCTTGCTTTGAAAGTTATGTAATCTTGTTCTGTGTATTTTAGTTGTTTTAACTGTCTCACTGGGTTCGTAGCTGAAGCTCGCCTGAGGTGTGAGGTCCTAAGTTCGATTCCTAGGTCGGTTAAAATGTTAGAAAGAATAAACATGTTGCATGTTATTGGGTGATTCTGTTACGAACTTTTCTAAATTAGGATTCAGCAATCATTGTGCCCATAGCCATAACAGCTAATGGCTTAATAGCCAAGAGTCTCGACCAACACCTCGAAAAGCTCTCGTTGGGTGGCTGGATCAAGGGCCTGATTCAGTAAGCAGTACTCCTTGACACGCCGCGCATTGTTAGGAAGTTCCTCTCTCTAGAGCCCTGACCACCGGTAACTTGGACCCTATTCCTGGTGGCCTACTAATCTTTAATATTTTTAAATGATTTTTAAAAATACAGGATAATTTTTTAAGTAGTGCGCAAAATTTGCAGAGTAATTCAGTGTCCGTACTCAAATGCAACCACAGTGCTAAAATTCACTCTGAAACTTTTTTGTTTTTATTTTTTTATGACTTGCGGTAGTAATTTATGCGTGTCCTTCATACTAAGTCGATTTTTAAGTTTTGCATGTCTCCTATTCAGAGACATTGCAAAACGGTTGGTCGACGCTACGCGTGACCCGAGGGCTGGCCTATTCTTTGGTCAAAGAATAAGCATTGCCATTCAACGTGGCAATGCTGCCAGTCTTCTGGGCACGCTACCATTTGTATTTATTTTATTTTATGATTTATTTATCTATCAATAATTAGTGTAAATACCATGGTATTTAAGTTTATTTTTTATGGTTGTAAATAGTTTGATGTTCAATAATAAATATTTATCAAATTCTCCTAAGTCGATTCTTCTTTTTGTTTTAAAGTGTGTACCAATACTCGGTTGCATTTAGGAATAGAGACTGAATCACTCTACAAATTATGCGCACTACGTAAAAAGTTATCCTGTTTAAAATAGTATGTTGTAAAGTTAATAGGGAACAATAATATAAACCTATACTCCTCCATTAGGAGTTAAACGGTCAGTAGTTAGTATAATATTGTAGTAATTTGCAAACACAAGTTAATCTCTTTATGTAACCATACCTACAAATAGACGGCTATAAAAATATCATTAACTTAAGCATATTACTGTTTTATTAAATAACGTCATTCTCTGCTGTCCGATCGAAATTGAGAACTATTATAGACATAGTTTAATTATACAACATGACACAGAATAAATGCAAGTCCTAAGTCAAAGTCAAAGTCAAAAGTTTTTATTTCAACTGGGCCTTTGCAGGCACTTTCAAAACGTCGTGATTCTAGGTGCACGGTTCCAAGTGGGTTGGTCCTGGAGAAGATAAAATAAGTTTGTTCTGCATAATTGACTGTATACATATTGAATGTATTGAATTAAAAAAACTGCATTGAAATCAGTCCATCCGTTTTGCAGCTACGATGCTGCAGACAGATACACAGATCCACAGATACACACTACAAACTAATAACACCCCTCTTTTTTGTCGGGGGTTAAAAATGGAGAGCAACGAAAGAGTCTCCACAAGTGATGAAACATGAGATCGTCTGTCGCACCCTGGGCACTGCTGACTGGCCAATCTTTCCACTACACAAGAAGAAGTCAGTTAATCAGTATTTAATCTTTGACTTATTGCAATATCGTGTAAGATAACTAATAACATACATAATTAACGGTTTCTATATAACATAAAATTATACACCCATCTACTAAAACGTAAGTGCTACACTAATCTCCCTTTACGCAACAAGCGCGCCTCTAGTTTAGTAATACTAGAGATGATCCTCAACGTATACATATAAAAAGGGGACACATAAATATTATTTTTACTACGGCATTTTACGACCAACTGTATCGAGATACAAAGTACACTAAATGTCGTAGCGAAGGTCTACGAAAGTTCGTAGCGGGCTACGAAGGCTACGAAGTGTGTAATTGGGCGAGTGTTTATTATTAATAAATAAGTTTGAAGTGGATGGTTTTATTATGTTGCACATCACTTGTTGGTGATAACATCACGACTGTTATACCCGAAGGGATAGACATAGAGGTACTGATGTACACCCAAATATCACTGATCCCATTTATCAGCTCCATTAGTAAAGGGCAATTCTATTGCCATCTACTGTCAATGACAGATCGACGTGGCAATTTTCTAGTAATTTTCAATACACAACTACAAGTAACAACGTGAGTGAGATCGAAATCAATAAATGCGGTCGATACGGACTCGCTTCTGGGCACGCTACCAATTGACAGCGATGAGGAGGAGTACTTTGACGCCTAGGTGCTCAGTTTTATATTTGTATTTATTTTGTTTTATTTTATGATTTATTTATTTAACAATAATTAGTGTACATATTTAAGTTTATATATATTATTATGGTTGTAAATAGAATGATGTTTCTTAATAAAAAAAAATAGTATTTAAGTAAAATAGAATAAAATAGGGAGGCCTTTGCCCTGTAGTGGGACAACACAGACTGAAAATAAATAATAAATAAGTAAAATACACAATAATACAATTAATAAAAGTCGTAAACAAAGTCACTACCAATTAAAAAGAAATCGTAAAAATACAGCCGATAGCAGCTCTATAAAAAAAATATTACGGTACCTTCCGGGCACAACCTTTAAGACCTAGTAGGATCTTCGTTCAGGTAAAAATTTTGCCCGGAATGCATGAATATCTTACCCGAACTCCACCCGGGGGAGACATGGCTACCGTCGATTCCTCCACGCATTGATTACGTAAGAATGGTAACAGTCTTCCGATTGCACGAGATGTGTATTCATGATTCGGAAAAAGAATTCTTTTTGATATTTTTTAAATCGTTCTGCAATTGAGGTGGGAAGGAGTTCAATGTACTGATAATTAAAGATATAGGTATACTGGGTCAGCGAATATAGATGAAGTTATCTCATGAAATTATGGATCATTCGAGTAATACTCTCTTTATTTCTTTTTATTAAAACGCTTTTATTAGCTTCACCTGTAACTAACTATGTAAAAAAATATTGGAAGTTAATTTTGACCCACTTCCCGGTTTCCGATTGAGCTGAAATTTTGCATACACGTTTAGTTTGGATGACAAAAGCGTTTTCTTTAGTTTTTTTTTAAACTATAATATTTTTTATGAACACATACTTTACATTTAAATATACTAGTGGGTCGCCCGTTGGTCGAAATTCGACCGTAATATCATGCAAAAATTTTAGCTTTCTACACTCCTTCTCCATATAACTTTAACTATGCCAAATCTCACACTCATCCGTGCGCGCAATTTGCTTCAAAAGGGGTACAAAATTGAAAGCGATAAATCCCTAGGTAATACTATACATACCTACAATATATTCATATTTTTTTTAGAATATGCTAAATATGCTTTTTTAAGGAGTGGATAATATGTCTTTTTTTTTTTATCTGTAATTGTGTGAATGGAGATCAAACTCACAATCTCTCAATCAGCAGTCCGACGCTAACCAATTAAGCATAGCACCCTCACTACATAATTTCGGCCTACCCTCTCTCCACGAATAATTTTCGGATGAAAAATTACGGGTAGTCGGAAACCCAAAAGTCTGGAAGCCGGCTTAGCCTTAGGATATTGATATTCCACAGTAATTGGGTAGTTAACATTCATTACGTTCAACTTAGTGTATTTTGACTTTGGAGTCCTAAATAAACCAATTTTATTTCAATCTATCTTTTTATTATAACTAGCTGTTACCGCGGTTTCACTCACGCGTTTTATTTTTATCAAAATAAAACCTATACAGGATATTTTTTTATGTAGTGCGTAGCAGTGATTCAGTGTCCGTTCCCAAATGCAACCGCAGTACTAAAATTCCCGGCCACCGTAGGCGCGGGCATGCGGACAGCGAGTAAAGGGCTACTCGCTGTCCGACCATGGACCATGCCCGGGTCGACGGCGCGTTGTGTTCCACGCGCGCCTCAAAGAACGTCAGCAAGATGACGGGGCCCCCCCTGTAGAGGGCCAAAGCCTGCCGGGGTCGCGGGACTTATCTCATTACCGTGACCCCGGAACGTAAAGGGCTATCAAAGGAACACCGTGGATTTTAGTCAGTACAAGTCTGACAGTCCCTCCCGCCCTGCCCGGGGTGGGAGGACTCATTTGATGATTTTACCACGTTAAAAAAAAAAGTACTAAAATTCACTCCAAAACAAAATAAAAAATTGATTTCGTATGGCTTGCGCTAGTTGGTAAATAATGCGTGTCATACTAAGTCGAATTTTCGTTTTGTTTTAGGGTGTATCCCAATACTGCGGTTGCATTTAGGAACAGAGACTGAATCACTCTACAAATTATGCGCACTACATTAAAAAATATCCATAATAACTTGGAGGTAGTGTAGCTTAGAGATTACGATGGTACTGGTATTAGCCCAACGTACTATATTATTCTGATGTAATATCTCAACTTTATTTACAGAAATGTACAATAAAGTATACATAAATATGGCAAAGGTATGTTTTCTATGTTCTGTCTTTCAGCCTAATATTTTTTTCCGTTCATAAGTTTTATCTTAACCCGAAAAAATCCTTCGTAAAACTTATAAATAAACTAGATCCCGAAAACTTGGAAACTCTATTCATCTTAGACCTAAAAAAACCTATCCCTTTTTACATCTCGTGTTAAAAGTATCGAGACTTTTCCAATATGTAGTTTTGTTCGGCAACCAATCGAAATAAATCACTACATCACGACTGTCTTGGAGTCGGTCGTACCGAATAATCGAATCGCTTTGTACAATCGATTCGCTGCAAGGGCACTGCGTAATCGATAGCAGACAGACCGACGTTTATTTGTGTTCTCTTTTCGAATTGTTCTGATGAAGGTTCTTTTTTATCTACTTATTTTGTTGAACTAATACGTTAGTTCTTTTTTCAAATGCTGCGTGTTACGTAATTGCCAGATGTAAAAGTATATTATTGTGTGGATTAAATTTTAAAGGGCAACTGAAGGTGATAACATGAGTTGGTAAAAACAAAATATAATAGTATTCTCGATTTAGGTACTTAAGCACTTAGACTATTAGAAAAAAAAAGTATTTAGACTAAGTAATACCTAAAATTATACCTAACTTTATACAAGGCTGACAATGCTACCAACAGTAAAGAGAAAACACAATGCATGAGTAAATTGCTAAACTGCGTAAAATAAATAACACATTTTTTTTAGTGTTTACTGAACGAATGGTCGTTAGCATACGGCATTCTAAATTCAAATTAAAAAGAATATAGTATTTTCTATAACAACCACTCGCTGCATAATAATATTCCAAACTCAAATCAAAATTTTTTATTCATCTAAAAAACCGTAAACTTAAAAATACCGTCAAACAGTTTGTTAAACCATGAGGAATGAGCGTTGTATTTATTACAGAAATTGCTTGGCCCTATGGGAGGGTTGCCTTTGCCGTGAACGGTCAGTGCGTGCCTTGACCGGAAGTCGGCCATATTTTATTTATAGCAACGTGTAGCCGGCGGGAAAAATAGCTAGAGACCTTTTATGCTTATTGATTTTGAATACGAAGGTTGCTAAGTAAAGGTATGAAGGTGGTTTTGTAAACAAATGTTAGCTTTAGCTTTACTAAACTGTGTGTTTTAACCAGATATAATACAGATTATACTGATAAACGGTATGAAGTTTGATACTTTGTTGATTTTGATTTTTTGTGGTATTTTTTTACCCAACGACGAGTACATAAGACCAAATATTTCAGATATTCTGTAAGTAATATAATAGCTATAATCTACACTAATAATATACAGAGAAAAAAATTGTTTTTTTGTTTGTAATGAACAAATTCAAAAATTACTGGACCGATTTTCAAAAATATTAAGGATCCGTACGAAAACTCCAATCACCCGAGCGAAGCCAGGACGGGCCGCTAGGTTTATATAAAAATTATACAGAGTGACAACAAAGAACAGGTGGAACAAAGGTGGAACAAAGAAATCATTGAAGGAGGGTATTGTCCTCATCATTATGAACAACTTTTACTATGACAAATCCTGAAATCGCGAAAATAAAATCAGCTGTTACGTACATTTAGTCGAGTAATTTAGAATTATTTTTCGCGATTTGTGGTTTGGTCCCATAGTAAAAGTTGTTCATAATGATGAGTACAATTCCTTCCTTCTACCAGTCACCCTGTATAATATTCGGCCCATTTTGTGTACTTCTTCTATGCGTTTTCGTTGAAGTTATCTTCACTTTGATCGTAAGCAAGTATTGTAATCAGATACTTATACATACAATTACATAATAAAAGAAGAACCAAATCTTTAACCACCTGTGGCCGATCATTAGCTAATGAGAGCCGTGATAAAAATGCCTGCGTTTCGTCACTTAGTGAATTAAATTGTACTAGAGGTCACTAAATGGTCGAAATTCGACTGTAATTTTAGCTTTCTGCACTCCTTCTCCATATGAACTTTAACTATGCCAAATCTCACACTCCTCCGTGCTCGTAATATTATGCTTAAAAAGGGGTACAAAGTTTTCTCTTCACGTATTAATATATAGATAAATTAAAAATTCATGACAAGTATAAGTCGTCTATGACGTCACTAGGTACTCAGCGATAACCCCACGGTCAAGTCCAAATAGCAGACATTAAGTATTAACACAAAATTCAACTTAGAAATAATTAGTTGAACAAAGCTTTAATTTTCTAGTCAGCTTAGCACTTAAGTTCACTAAGATCTATCAATTTGAGGTGAAAACCAAATTATAATTTTATGCGAAATCCAACGAATTCAAAAGTTTTCGCTTTTAGATAGGGTTGTCATAAAATTGCATAGGTATATCTTCGAAAATGTTTTGAAATACCGATACAATACCGAATACAAAATACATGCAAAAAAGTTTCCTGAGTTTACATACTAACCAAACTTAAAAATACCAACATACTAATTTAAATCCTATGTCGTCATCACAATGCCTATTTTAGCTTGCAACCATTTTTCACCATACGAAGATTCAACTGCACCGCATCGTCACATTGACGTGTAGTTGCTTGCTCGCCCAAATGATGAGTGACGCGCGATTAGTGTACTTTTTCACGTTTAGTCTACATTCAGTTCGTACATTTTTGAGCGCTCACCTAAAGACCATTTATTTCTACGTCACTGAAGAAACATTTTAACTATTATGTTATCATTATTAACTACTAAGTAGTTGTTCAGTTTCATAAAGCTTTTCTTTAATTAATGTAAAAGTGTCAGCCCTAACTAAAACTCAGTTAAGGCCTTAGTCAGGCTAATTACTAAAGTTTAACGTGATGTTCAAAAGAAATCATCTGACTCTCAGACTATGTCTTGAACGTTTATGACAAGTGTTCGTTAAGAAAAGCGTTTAGAAGTAATTTTTCTTTGTTATTCTTTAAGTTAAGCTTTTCATCTCTGTGTTGTAAATATAGTAATATCACTTAAATCTTAACACAATATAGTATACTTCCTTTTCAGTAAAAAACAATTTAACTGAATATTTATGTATGAGTTAGTGGGACGCAATTCTTGTATAATTTGACTCGATTATCAAATTTTAATTTGACTCGGTGGTAGAATTTTAATTTGACGAGTAATCATTCATTACATTAGGAGTGTCTTAAAAAATTTAGTTGAAATTGCACTTGGATAATATTTCCCAAAATGATTCACTCTGGGCTTGCAACTGACGCTGCAACTGCAACGACTCTTAACCCAGCTTCATCTTCATCAGCATCTTAAGACAAGGTATGACCTTCCGATTGCCAAATTGGAAATTCAATTCGCTTCAATAAGCAAACAAGTAGGTATAAAAAGTATGAAACTAGAAAAAAATCTACAATCATAAGCCAACTTTTCACTCCTCGTAAATCATGTCTTATTACAAAAAAAGACATTATTAAAATTATAAGAACAATCACATTGACGCCTACGACTCACAGCGAAGAAAAAAGCAAAAATCTTTCTAAGAATTACAATTAAAATAAATTATCGCATCTCAACGAGAAACAAAGGCGGATGGATGAACAAAAAATGTTGCCCCATTTAATAAAATTTAGACGTAAATAGAAGAAGTTTTTGAAGTGGGTAGGAAAGTAATATACGTTAGGATTTCCAACAAAAAGTTAAATAGCGTATTAGGAATTCAATTTGTTTAATGCCCTCTTAACTTCAGGCCGCTACACAGGGCCGGCTGGAATTTTAACTTTTTATAATCTCTGGCACAAGAATTATGTGTTCTGCCTGAATGGTTTATGGATGAGCCCGTTATGGCAGTATGTTGAGGTCTGGTTTGAAAGAAACGTGGGAAGTATATAAAAGAATTGTTTATCTTTTTTTTTTACTTAGTGGAAATTGATTTGACTATAATAATTATTATGTATGATTATTATTTTCAGTTTTGTTTGTAGTCATCCGCTTATTTTTAATTTAACTATTATCATTTTTCATATGGCATTTTAATGTGGCGTCCACTTTTTCTTTCAGATTTAAATAAATACAAATATTTATTACATATTATACAATAAATAGAAAAAACACAATATAAGTTCCGTGCAAAATTTCATGTCAATTATGTAACTATGAATTAAGTGGCCGACGAAAAAATCTAAACATATCATTAAAATTAAGTAGAAAAATTTATGTAACATTTAAAAAAGTGTAATGTGAAATAAGTGTCAGATGACAGAAGAAAAGGACATTTGCAATGATAATGAAAGAAAAACGGTGGGGGGTGAAAAAGAGACAGAAGCATCATTTCAAGTGCAAAAACAAAGCAAGATAGAAGAAGAAAAAAGTGATACAGAGTTGCTACCAACATTCGAAAAACAAAATTCAAAAATAAATATCGGTTCATTATCACCAGTTCAAAATTCGAATTCGCAAGTTCTAAAATTGAATGCTAAAATCGTCCATCCAGCGGGAACGGCAACGCACTTATTTCGTGCGTTTAGTGTTGCCATATTTGGTGTGTTAGCAAAAGTGAGTTGTTATTTTGGTTACTCGGCGTCGATGTCTCGCGGGTGTCTCAGGGTGAGTGGAATATGGTCCGTGGTGGGAGTGGTGGTACTTTTAGTGGCATGGGTGGGGGGGAGCGAGTTCCCAGAGAGGGAATGCTGCGACCCTGTTTACCCCCCGAACACGGCGACGACGGCGGCGGCACCAATCACACCTCCAATACCCAAGCTAGCAGGTCAGTGCTTGATATAAATTTTCTATATTCTAAGTAAGGCATTATCTACATAGTTTTACGTATAATAAACTAAGTGAAGATGTGGCATTTTTTAATCTAAGCAAACTTGGGACAATTTCTCCAGCTCCTGCATATGAATAATTTACATCAACGCTTCAATAGCGCCTCAGCATCAGCGACATGCGCTAACGCTGACAGGCCCTAGGCTGTCGAACGCTGATGTACCAATGACGTCATCCAACAGAATATGTATGCCTGTCACAGACATAAAATCACAGACACAAAATATTCAACCTTTCACACTCAACCGATTATGCGTTAGTGCGTCTCTCAACCAATGATGATACGCTCGACGCATTTTCCGATAGATATTATCTGACAAATTATCCGTGTCTGTGTCTGTGACTGGTATACATATTATGTACCGACCCTAAAATACGCTAAGTCGTTTCGTTAGCGTATTTGTTTAGTTTAATGTAAATTGTAACAGTAAGAAAAGTAAATTGCACAAATGCAAAGCAATAAACCACTGCAATTGTTATACTAGAATAACCTATAGGTATTTATGTTCAAGTAATTTTTATTCTACAGTTAAAGTATTTTTTTTAATTATACTGTACTACCAACTTATTTGTGAAGTGGCAGAAAATGGAACTACAACAAATTCATACGATTTGACAGTTGAAGTCTTGTCAAAAATGCTTTTTCTTAGCCAACAGCGCCATCACTCTGTTCACAGATAAGTTGGTAGTACTATACATATTTACCTAGACTTTAACCATGATAAATGTAAAAAAAAATACATTGAATAAAATACCGATAAAATATCAATAATCTAAGAAATTAATGTATCTACTATCCTTATCTTGACTATGTATACAGCCTAAATAACAAAAAAAAATATATAATAAAAATACAAAAAAAAACTACAAAATGAGCACAGCTTTCACTCATCACTGTCAATTGGCAGCGTGCCCAGAAGACTGGCAGAACACTGATAACGCCTGTTGACTCGGGCGTTAGCAATAGGACTAGCGTTGACGCACTATACGTCATTGTGTATGAAATCACCCTTTATACGTCAACGCTAACGCTGCGATGTTTTTAAACGCTACTATGAATTAGTGCCTGAAGTTTTAGTGTGATCTTAAAACCAAGAGAAATAGATATTAGCAAATAGCCAACAAAATAATTTAAACTTTTTAATTTGACATGCGAACGTATGTTATAAACAGACTTTGTTTCGTAGGTTATTTTTAATTCTACACCGATTTCAAACACATAATAATCCAATCGAAGCCAAGATTTGTATATAAAAACCTCTTTTCCGCAAATATCGAATAGATACACGTAAATTTTACCTCGGAACGATGGTAAAGTTGATATTTCCCATTTTTATGCACAGAATTCCCGCGTTCCCGACTAAGCTGGCTCGAAAAATCCGAGGAAAACGGAAATCCTTTTCTACCGAAGTGTTTCAAAAAATCAAATACAATTTGAGAGCGTTTTCTTTTTTAGATGTCTAATTAACACGTCAAGGTTACTGAAGCACTTAACTGACATTTGAGTAACTGGTTTAATCGTGTTATATGTAGGGTGTGACGTCAGAAGGCTGAAGTGTGGCAAAACTTACTCCCATTCGATTTTACTTAGCGTGGGCTTTATTTTGTACCGTGTAGCTATTAGAACAACGGATTGTAAGTAATTAGTTCATTAATAAAGTACACGATTGGAATTGTAATAGATAATATCTAACAGATTACACGTGTACTGAGAAATTAAATCTAACGTTTCAAAAGAAGGGCAATAAGTTAACAAATTGGGAAAGTAATTATAATTTGCTTTTTGAGCATGAAAGAAAGAAAGAAACATAATAATTTTTCGTCTTCTTCCTTACTTCTCTTTCTGAAATCTATCTCACTATATTTTTAAGTGAGTTGCGGTTCGTTTGACTTTATGATCCACTGGATTAGACTGACAAGGAAGACAATCATCACCTATCTATGTTCTTTTCGTGCACTTCTGTAACTTATAAAGCTGTTGCTCCCGCCGAAATTTCTCAATGGAGGCCTCCATTGAGAAATTTCTATATTAAACCAATTTAAAACAGTACACCATATTATTTGGGCCATATTGTTGGGGCCAGCCCCAACAGGGTCCTGAACATGATAGCTGACAGAGTGGATTGTACATACATAGTTCACTGCTGTCAGTTACATGTATAAAAACAATGTATGTATTAGATAATTATTTTTACTAACACTTTTGTATAAGAAAATTGTTACTAACCCTATGAGCCTTGTTCTCGAATTAAAGTTTTTCTATTCTATTCTATTATACTAAAATCTATACAAGCTCCTACCTTTCTAGTCCTAGGTTATTGTACCAACTTTTACTATCGGACCAATACTGAAATCGCCAACAAAAAATCTGCTGCTCCATACCAATAATTCAAAATAACTCAAAAAATATATTTCTAAATTCAAATCTTTATTTCCAAAAAATACAAAAAATTCTAGGATTTCTATTGGCCCCAAACTAGGCAAACTCGACTGAATGTATGGAACAGCAGATTTGTATTTCGCGTTTGGTCGGTATTTGGACCATTAGTAAAAGTTGTTCATAATAATGAGTCCAATAAACCCTTAAAGGGATCGGGACTAGAATGCTAGGACCTTATTTTAAAAAATCATTATTTTTTAATTGCCCATGCAAACTATTAAGTTTGTAAAGTTAATTATAATTTTATTATTCATTATAACTCATTCATGTATGAGGTATTCAGTAACAAAGAACACTATTCCATTTATTTTCTAGAAAGGCCTTTGCTTCTGTATCAGTAGACTTTTGTATAATGAAACCACACTTTTTTATAAAGCAATCGAGTTAGCCGAGAGTTTCCTGTTTCAAGGTTGTGAGGGGAGCAAGTTGAGGCTACGGTGCACTCCTCAAGGTTTTATAGACATTTCTAGCTAGATATAAACGCTCTTGAAGATTTATTTCTACATTTTACTTCCAGCCCTTTGAGTTGTACCGATTATGAGGCAGTGATTCTTTAGACTACCCACTTGGAGCGGTGCACCTAGAATCACGATGTTTTGAAAGTGCCTGCAAAGGCCCAGTTGAAATAAAAACTTTGACTGGAAAACATCTTTATTTCATGTAAACCAGATACAGGCACTTATGAAATGTCGAGACTCTAGGTGTACTCTAGATCCTATGAAGAACCGGCAAGAAACTCTATGGAAATTCTTTTGAAATAATAGATTACAATCTTGATTAGTACAATGTTGTGGTAAGAGCTGCGAGAATAATATAGGTAATTTAATGTGAATAAAAATTATGAATAGTATAATTATTATTTATTAGCCTAATATAATGATTAGCTTTAGTTGTATTTACGACTTATAAACGCCTCATCTTATCTCATGCTTACTAGAGTCGTATATAATATACATTGTTAACACAACAGGGGGCCTAAAAGGGCCTCATTGAGCAATTCGTCTACTGATCTGCATAGTACCTGTCAAATAGATGATTACTGAATATGAAACTTATGCGGATGACATTAAGAGTTGTCAATTCAGTAGATATTTTGACATTTGTAATAGAATCATATTGTGATTCATCTAAAGTGGCCTTTTTAGCCCCCCTGATCGCTAATGCAGTCTAATACCTACTTGAAAAAAACCTAAAACCAAGATATTCTGCTCTCATCTGACATGTAACATAATTGCAAATTGCATTTAAATTATGATGAGAAATTGTGTAAAAAATCAATAATAAAAGTTGTGAAAAGTTCATGACGTATTGCTAAATAGACATTTTGATTATTTGGACGTATAGCTACTTAGACTTAGATAGTATTGATCGCATCGTGAGGCATTAATTGTTACATGTAACAATACATACGTTACACAAAAACACCCTTTTCACTGCTCTGACGTTTCAGTGACGCTGACGATCCTGTAATGTTGATGTAGTGTTAAATAAATAAATGTATGCCATTTATAAGTTGTTGCAGCGTTTTTAGTGGCCCTAATAGGTGTAATACGGAACGATAGACGTTGGAACGAAGCTTCACAATACGCCCACATACCTAAAATTTTACTGTTTATACGCTATATCGTTTCAAAACAATATCAGTCTTCGTATTGTTTTCATGTAAACATACGCAAATCATTGATATGTTTACACAGTAGTATGAATGATTCCTGTAAATGTACCCTGGCTTAATTGAGTTTAGGGTTGACGCCCTTGTTAAATTCAAATTGTGAGCCTTTGAATGTGATTTGTTTTATATTTTTGTAACAATTGAATAACGAAGATATTCGTCTGTGAAAATAAGCGTTAAACTCAGTGTTAGCGCTAAACTCGACGCTCTTAGATGTCACATTTTGTATAAAACTATGTTGCCTTATCTCAGCATCATGAGAATGGTTTTAAGCGTTGACAGCGAAGCGAAATTAGGCTTCGTCTGTATTGCGTTGCGTTTAACGCTAGCGGCCAAGATCGACAACAAATCGTTTATTATTTGCCTGTGTTTTATTTAAAAAAAATCTCTGTGCATTGTGTTGTCTAGTGTCTAGTCCAAATTTACTTTCTTTCTACCTATACTACGAGTAAGTACCTATTCATACGGGGTGTTTGTGAAGTTCTTTATTTATATTGCATGACAAAAATATAAAATAAATAAATCCGGCCCCTTACTGTCCCACTGCTGGGCACGGGCCTCTTCTCGGAATGAGAGGGTTTAGGCCGTTCACCACGCTGGCGCGTAGGTTGTCGGGCTACACACTATCGAGGACTTTATGAGGTCCTCTCAGGTGTGAAGGTTTTTTCACGTGACAGTCAAAATACATTGACAACTAACCTAACCGTCAAAAACCCCCGACTCCAACTAGAAAAATAGCTGTAACTTTTGAACGGATGAACAGATTTTCATGAAACATAGCTAAGATGATACCTGATAAAACTAGCTTTTAATTTAAAAAAATGGGATTGTAATCTGTCTATGCGTTTTGGAGCTACGATGCCACAGACAGATACACAGATACATACTATAAACTTATGACATTATTATAATTAAAACGGCCGCAGGCCAATTCAATTGATTATACACATTATTAATTTATTAATAGGTACTACAAATAACATTCATACGCTCATCTCACAGTACTCCAAGCATACCAACATTAGCGACTTCCATCCGTCCGCAAACACGTCACATTCAGGCTTAGCTTCCAAGAGGCCGTTGAGCGCGGACAGTGTCCGAGGAACGGGCGATTGGGCTCGCGACACAGTGCGACACGGGGGCACGGCAAACAATCTGTGCCTCCTACTACGAATATAGTTGTCGGGAACAAATAGTTGGGTCAGCTCATCGTGTAGTTCAGGAGCATCAATATTACCATGATACCATTGGGGTTAAAAAATGAACTACAACACAGATTTTAATCTAATTCAACATCAAAATGCATAAAGGAGCATCCCAATTACAACAATTACACTATCAACTCATCTTAACCCTTTGATTTTTCATCGCTTACATGAAACCCTTTAGCGTCCCGAGCGGGTACACATTTACATAAATGAATATATTTTCATGATAGCCTGATTGTTATTATATGTTTAGCATAATTTATTAATAACTCCATCTTGAAGATGGGATGGGAAGGTTGGGGTTAGAATTAATACTCTGAGAATATTATTAGGGTATATTAGATTTTCGAAATACTTAAGTAGAAATTACGTAAGTAATGTAACTAGAGGTGTAACTTGAAACAAAAAATTGTTTTTTTTTACTCTATCTGACAAAAAATACATGAAAAAATCTTGAGACCGTCGTAATATTTTTGTTTTTTTTAATTAAATGTGTAATACTATTACTATATTGGAATAAAATACCAAATGTGATGGATGTCGAATTATGTTTATATCAATGACATTATCCATGAACATAAAAATTGTTAGAATCTATTTCTATCGATATTGGAATAATTGTAATTTATGTAAGTTTCTGTGAGTTTTGTCAATTATTTTGAGCTATTTTGTATTTTACCGAAAAAATTATAATTCCATATTAAACAAAAAAAATAATATGAACTCATATTTAACGATAACAACCTTATCATATTTTTATTTTCGTCATATTGAAACAAAAACCACTGGAGATAGTTTGCTTTCGGCACCTAATGGTCTTCGGGAACTGTATTTCGTGGACCACTTGGAGGCCTTAAGCCCTGGTTATTTACAATACAATACACTTATTCTTTATCTATGTACGCAACAATGAGTACTCTCAACAGTCAACTTCAGAATAACACGATTCTGAAACGTCCTACCGGACGCCATCGTGATAAAGAAATGCTTATATCTCGAAAACTATTATTATTTTGTCATAATAGAAACTGTGATCGGAAAGCTGATAGGTTAAGTAATAACACTTCAAATAATCTTATTTTAGGAGTTTTAAATTAATATTGTAATTACCTGCTCAATAAATAGCACCACAGAATGTCAGCCATTTGCAATATCAGTTTGTTTACAATATTTCAAGCAACTTTTAGTAATGGTAATTTGTTTTTAGTTATAATCTTACAATATTAAGATAAACCCCAATTCTTTGTGTATTTACGGCTAGTTTGATAATCATGATATTTCTAAACGTACTCCAAGAAACTGCCTAAAGTTTTTGTCTACGTTTCTGAATTATCCCTCCAGCAATAGTCGTTAGTTCTTCAATCAAATTGGGTCATATTTATGTGTCAAAATATGGTCATAACCCAGCAATATGCGTCTAACCGAGCCCAAATTGGCACCTACATTTGTATTCATAAACGCGAACCGATGGTCCGTCCCGATAGCCAGAAGGCCACAGTACCACTGCAAGCGATAAGAATATGCAAATTAATGCTATGCATGTTGTAATTATTGTTGATTAAGTGTTTATAAAGCTTTTTGACAGCCGTTACAACCCCCGACAAAAAGAGGGGTGATATAAGTCTGTGGCTTCGTAGCTCCAAAACGGATAGACCGATTTCAATACAATTTTTTTAATTGAAAGCTAGTTTATTCGGGTATCATCTTAGCTATGTTTTATGAAAATCTGTAAACCCGTTCAAAAGTTACAGCTCTTTTTCTAGTTCGAGTCCGGGGTTTTTGACGGTTTATAGTTTAAGGAAAACCGATCGAAGCTGATTAAAGTAACGATATTTACATATAATCATTATCATCATCGCAGCCTTTTTACGTCCACTGCTGGACATAGGCCTCCCTCATAGATATCCACTTCGAACGGCTTTGTGCCGTTTGCATCAAATGACTGCCCGCAATTTTCACTAAGTCGTCCGTCCATCTAGTAGGGGATGCCTGTAGGTATTTAGGTACATAATTGCCTAAAAATTTACCGATTAAATGGAAAAATACCGCGAAAGCAACTCAAAAATATTGGCCTTGATTGATAAAATCACAGCACATTTCTCACATCTCTCAGAGAAGAAGTATCAGTCTCAACACTGGGAATATGAATTTGTTGATGATAATGATAAAGGTTTTCAATAACTACTCCTTCTAAGGCGAATAACAAACGGAGCGGTGCGGCGATGCGCGGCCGAGTGTATTGAAATTGCTCCGCGCTGAAACGTGGTGTCGTGTGCGATTACCTACAGCATGGTAAAAGATTCGATCGCATACCATTGCGTTACGGCAGGGTTATTCGCCTAAAATCCGTTAGGCAACATTAAAATCATATGTTCTAAATGTCCTTGAAAAACAATCACATAAAACCCAAATGCGTCTGACGATAATATTCCGAACACACCTTAAACTAATCTCCGAAGTAACTCATATAGCACCGCTATCAGTGGAACCATAACATTAATGTTCCGAACTGATTTGTTCGTGGAAATAACCCTATAATGGCTGGGCTATTTCAACCTAACTATAGTTAACATCCCTACTTGCGGGTTGAAATGCATTTCGGTATGAAAAGAGGTTTTTTCGTAGTCATTTGGCGAATGGGAAAGCCCGAACAAAATTCATTAGTTTGAACATATGGGTCAAGGTAGCGTGTAGTTCGGCATATTTTTACAATGGATATTTTCGCTGAATGCGGGGTGTGTGTCACCCCTAGGGTGGAAAAATATGTTTATATGTGTATTAGAAAGGTGAACCTGGTAATAATACATTAGGGAGGGTCTTTATGGGAGCACGATGTTTTCTTTAAGAAAGGTTTAGATGATAACAGTGCGAAGGCCGTAAAAGGGAAAGCTGTTTAATTTGATTACCTTCACATGTTGGTAAAATGGTTAAACATTATAAAAAGTGACAGGATTAAGTTAAAGAAAGAAGTTTTGATGTCATTTAAAGAAAGAAAATATACTTATTTATAGAAAGTTAACATAAACAATACAAAAACAGACACGTAAGAGAAGAAGAAAATAAACGTTCCACAGATACACAGATACATACTACAAACTTACAACACCCCTGTTTTCTGTCGGGGGTTAAAAATAAAATCCTAAATATCATAAACATACCAAAAATTTAATAGGTAAGCTATCATTACACAATTATTTGGACACGACTATCAATAATTTCTACGCCCTAACAAGTAAGTGGACTGAATATATTTAGTAAAATTACAAGGAACAATCGTGAAACGATTTTTTTATATCGAAACCCCTTAATATTCCGTGATGACTGTAAAATATGGACGACAACCATTTATAAATCAATAGCTGACTTTGTAATTTGGTAAAAAATATTTTTCGTTTCTTTGTAAAAAGGTTTATAACGTTTTCTTTGATTGTACATCGTTATGATTGTTGAGCAATTATTTATATTGGCGTACTTTGTTTAATATTCTTTTTATGTTTTGTGAACATAATAGACTAGAATAGATCAATATTTTTATTCTTGTTTGGGCTTATTCGTCAATTGTTTTATAAGTTCTTCTCGGTAGGGGTCCGGATTTATAGTAGGTTTATATTTTCTTTTTTTTTAAACCATTGTCCAACACTTACCTTTATCTTATATCATGGGTACAGTTTACAAACATACATGTCACATGCACACACTAAGTCCCGGAACAACTATCTGTAAGCAACAGCAGCTTTTTTCGCGATTTCATGGTTGATCCTATAGTAAAAGTTGTTCATAATAATGAGTACAATAACCCTTTAAAGGGATCGGGACTGAAAAGGATGGAACTTATATATTTTTAATCATCGACTTGTTTGCGAAATATGTGCGTGTTAAAGGCCCAAAATATTAAAACAGTGCTAGTTAAGAAAATGTTTAAAACAATGTTTTGAAGTATCTTTATTAAAATAAATGTCACTTTAAAGCACTGAATTTAAAGATAATCTTAGTAATAACAGAGTAAACACCGTTTTATATTCTTAAGCACCTTAAAGGAGTGCTTTGAACCCCTAAACAGCTTTGAGTGTCACTAAAATACTAAAATTGTTGCGGTGAATATCTCTTTAATATTTTAATGCGAAACAGACATCCAAGATATTATCTGGAACTTGGGTGGTACCACTCGATAACCTAAAACGTGTCAGTTGACGTCCCACTTTCCCAGCAAGCGCTTGGCAGTAGATTTGTGGATATGTATATGAGTGCACAGCTATGAGTATAGATACTCAAAGGTGCACAGGCACACTAAATTAATTAAGGCCCAATTTCAGCGATGATATAACTGACGATTAAGACAAAATCAGCCGTTTAACAAGAACTTAATTTGTACGGTCGTTATTATTTTAAACATCTGGTTATTGGTGAATTGGCCACCACACACACCACCACATTTCAAATGCTCCGATTCTCCTCCTGAGGTCCTCGTTCATGGTTCATGACTCGCACCCATAAAGACGACGGGCCATACGTTGCAATGAAGAAGGCTAGTGCGGAATTTTATCTTCTTTGTGTTTCTATACCCAGCAAATGCTGAGTTGGCACTGGCATGCACATACTCTATTTTCTTCACTATTTTGCCAATCTTTTTTTTTCTGTTGTCTAGTCCGAATAAATGTATTTTCTTGTTTATTTCTTAACACGATTTTATTAGCTTCATCTGTAACTAACTAACTAAATATGTAAGGAAATCTTGGAAGTTAAATTTGACCCACTTCCCGTTTTCCGATTGAGCTGAAATTTTGCATACACGTTCAGTTTGGATGACTAAAGCGTGTTCTATAGTTTTTTTTAAACTATAATATTTTATTTATGTACTCACATGAAAAGACAGAAGAAAATTCTTGGTACTTTCTTCTTGGAGGTTTCTTTCTTTTTTCTTTTTTTTTTTAACTCCCGACAAAAAAGAGTTATTTTATAAATTTGTGGTGTGTATCTGTGTATCTGTCTGTGGCATTGTAGCTCCAAAACGGATGGACCGATTTCAATGCAGTCTTTTTTAACCGAAACCTAATTTAATCAGGTATCATCTTGGCTATGTTTCATGAAAATCTGTTCAGCCGTTCAAAAGTTGCAGCTCTTTTTTTAGCTGTAGTCGGGGATTTTTGACGGTTAGGACAGTTGAAAATCTAACCGTTTATGTTAGGGTTTGTTCACGAACTATCCTAACGAATCACCTCTCTCATAGTTAACTTTCAAGGAATAAAAACTAACGGACTACGCAACCACAAAGATGAAACCTAGACAATGCAGTGTGGTCCAAAACCTAGTCTAAACTGTAGCGGTAAACTTCTGTACCTACTTCGGACTAAGTACTATTGATGTGGTAAGAGACGCTCCTTAGAACACTTGAAGAACAAACTTTATGCCGTTCGGAAACGTAGAAAATGTAATTAAGGTGGTTTACGGTCGTGAAGATTAAATACTTTAAAAGTATGCGTTCATTATTAGATATAGGCATAATATTTTGCCTTGAAGTATTTTAAATGGCACTTATTTACATAAATAAGAAATTTTCTTCATTTCGTTTGAAATTTGAACTGGGTGAATTCACGACATCAATATATTACACTTAATTGCAAAGTAGATGCCATAAAAGCGGTCTTCTAGAAAAATTATTTAGCATTTTCTTTCTCATAAATTATAGTTAATTAATTTTTTCGTGTATTAATACTAGTAGATATTATTTTATAACATGTCAAGAAATGTAACGAAAATTCAAAAAGACAATAGAATATGTAAAGGTTTATATAATATGTATAAAATAAATAATTACAGAATATGCTCCATATATAGCCAGATGTGTCGTACTTAACTTTAATATAAGTTTAAATAAAATAAAATAAATTGTCATTTGTATTTTTTTTTATAAAGATTAAACATCAATTTCTATTTATGTGGCCTATTCATTACCAAGAATACACCCTGTTAAAGATAATAAAACCAAACCAACGTCGCTGTTAACACAATTGCACATGAAAACTTAAAAAGCTCCACACAATGCATAAAGGACATTTGAGACATCGCAAGTCTTGCAACTCTTGCAAGCCTTGCAATTCTCGTAACAAGAATGCAGACTCACCTTTGTCACGGCTGTCACTTTCTGTAATTAATACAGCCGTTGCCGTGAGCGTATCTTTCTGTTTTTAAAATGTTTTTTTTATCTATGACGTGTTTTTTGTTTCATGAGACTTTTTTCTTTAACTTATTTTAAGTAGGTATTAGGTTTTTTGTATTATTCAAGTCACTGGTGTTTACGAAATCAATCGGTCAGAATTATTATAGCGAAGAATGTAATTCCATTCCTTGGCTCCTTAACATTTTAAAATGATGTAGCTTTAATTAAAGCGAAATTATTTTCCAATAATCTAACAATCTACCTCTTTATAGGTTCGTTTGACTGTTTATCTAATACAAGTCGCTAAAGCCGATAGTAATGTGTATTCGCTTATCATTTTGTAACAGTATTGGCTCTACTTCACTGACAAGACTCTGTCGAGGTGTACAATACAATACAATACAATATAATACAATACACTTTATTGCACACCAGTAATAGAAGAAAAGATACAGTAATTAGAAAAAGTAATGTACAAAGGGCGGTCTTATCGCACGTGGCGATTTCTACCAGACAACCTTAGGATGGACAGATTTGCAGGTTAAAAGAGGGGGGTAGTTCACGGTGTAACAATAATAGCTAGAAAATAATTACATAATCATAAATACTATACAAAACATAATACATAATAATATGTGTACACAATAATACATAACAATATTATATCTACATTATATAGGTGCTTACAGATACAGGTAAAATAAATAAGATACAACATGATAATTATATAATTCATACTTATACATACCTACTAACATAATTTATTAAATTCAATTACAGTGACAGAAATAAGAAATTACAGTGTAAGCCTATATGTTTCTGTAAAATGTACGTGCTACGTAGCCGAGGCAAAATGGATTCGAATAATGAATGACAACCTTAAGAAAAGTAATATTAAAGTAAAGTAGAAAGTAGTATTAAGATCCTGAGTGATGTATGCTAATTGCTATTACAGGAATAGCACTATCAATAACAAAGTACACAGATGTTTTATTTATTAACCTAATCGTCAAAAACTATAAAAAAACATCGAATCTTCAGTTAAAGTACCTACTAGTGGCGAAGGGTGACAGTTTTGAAAGGGGAAGCCGTCCCAAAAATGCCCTCTAAAATTTGCTACAATTAATGCTGCAAGACAAAAATCCATACCGTCTCTTGTAATCTATAAGTAGTCATGTCTGGAAGAGCTCGACCTAACTGACTAACAAGCCATATTACGCTGGTCTATACACTAACCAATTCCTAAAGGGAAGCCGATGAGAATCGGGTTGTATGGACTCTTCGCCACTGGTACCTACCGATTTAAGCAAAAAAATTGTTGTACCATTTGACAATTTATAACTAACGTCGTAATTTTAACTATAACCGTTGACTATTTGTAACTACTGTCAGACGCGACGAATATAACCACGTCTTGTCACTTGTCAATTTTTTAACGTATAACTTTTATATATTACATGACGGTGTAACAGTAGATAGTTAAATTCTATGGTCCTTGTTAATGTTACTGTTAAAGGTAACTCTGACAGTAACAATAACGTAGCCATTGGTGCAACCCACCCCAAGATAATAAAAGAAAGGGTTTAACGGAATAACATTTTTAATTTTGAATCAGCTTACAATTCTGCCTACACTCAACAAGTAAACGCAGAAATCGTATGTAGAAATTTGCTTAAACTTAATTCTGATACGGTAACTTAATACCTTCTCCGTAAAGGTAAAGTTTACCGCCCGTATCAGCTAAGTTGGTATCGGTTTGAATTTGAACTTTCTCAAATTATTACCTATTGACTTCTCATTTATACAGGGTGGAATTTCGAAGCGTAGCTGGAGGAAATGTACTCTAAATACTGAAGACAGCAAATTTTACTCAAAGGAAGGGACATTTGATCCTTATGATTTATTCTATCGATTGGTCCCGTAAAAGTATAGGATTGCAATTTTTCGGATTTTAGTCGGTTCGATTCCCGGGTGTGGCAAGCGTATTTTCAAAAATCTTTAAATGCAGTTTTATTTCTTTAAAAAAATAAAGGAATGTTTCCTTTGTGTAAAATTTGCTGTCTTCAGTATTTAGAGTACTTTGCCTCCAGGTACGCTTCAAAAATTCCACCCTGTATATGTTGAAGTGGATATAGCCGTAAGGTTTTGAAATACGATATCAAAATATCCCGGTTCTGAAGTGAAATAGACGTACTTACGTATTTTCTTGTCAAGACATCTTGGTAGTACGGTTGGCGCAGTGGCTAAGCGATTAGCTTTCTGCGCTACGTGCCGCGGTTTCAATCCCCGCACGGAAGAAATATATGTATGATCTACAGATAGTTGTTTCGAGTCTTGGTATGTGTGCATGTGAGATGTATGTTTGTAAACTGTACCTTCGGTACAGGAGAAATCATAGTGAGAGGCAAATTAAAAAAAATATGACACCCGCGTGTAGAGTTTTTGGTACCTATTCTTAATTGGGTGACTGACTTGAGTGTTAAGTACGCACCTACTAGTATTGTATAATTATAATATTATAGTGGTACTTATGATCTTTGCTGTTCTTTTTTAATTTTTTATTGTAATATTGTGTAAATTGTGGTCGAATTTTAGCCGGCCCCACATTTGTTGTGTAGTAAGCTTGATTTATGAAAAGAGTATCCATGGAGTTTCTTGCCGGTATCTTCTCCAGGACCAACCCACTTGGAACCGTGCGCCTAGAATCACGACGTTTTGAACGTGCCTGCAAAGGCCCAGTTGAAATAAAAATCTTTGACTTTGAGAGGTGACTGTTTGTTCGTTTTCTTCTAGCTATAGCTACATATGCATCATCATGGCAACTAGTTATTAAATATTTAATAAAGATAAGTCGGTAATCTCCAGCCAGACAGACAGCAATCAATTTAGGGCCCGTTCACACGAGCTCCTTTTAGCATCGGCGACCAGCGATTTTGTGATAGCATCGATGCTGCATCGCGTTTTAGCGACTCACTGCGTCCGGTCGCGTTTGCTAAATCGCGCAATTTAGCGACTGCATCGATGCTGTATCGCTATTTGGCGACTCACTGCGTCCGATCGCGGTTACTAAAAGTATTGCGAGTGAACGGGGTAGCGATCGATCGCTGCATCTAGCTTCCGAAAAGCGACTGATTCGCTAGTCGCCGATGCTAAAAGTAGCTCGTGTGAACGAGCCCTTTATGCCTCACTCGAATCAATACCAATAATCCTAACAAGTAATATTCATGTCTGAATTACAATGCAACCATAAAAATAAGCCGGCGAGCATCGCGTGGTAAATTGATTAGCAACATTATCGTTAACATTATTTAGGTCATGCGTGATTTCAAATTAGGCCGTTTTGGCTCCACATAGGGATTCAATTGTTATCGCTTTACTGGTTTTCATGTGAGGATGGCCAGACTTAGCGATTTATTTATTCATTTATACTTTTATGTTCACTGGTGTTATATATGGCGGGCTTAATGCCATAAGCCTTATGGCAAAAGTTGACCCAGAGTGCCTTATGGCATGTTTATGTATTGTTTATACCACTCAAAATAGAAAACAAAAATTTATTTAAAAAATAGTAAAAGCCGACTTCAAAAAACTAAAAAGTATAATATGATTTTCTTAACAGCTCCTGAAGTCGGGGGCTTTATGTCTTCAATGCACCTAGCTTGGCAGTGGCATTAACTTCACCACTCAAGCGGTTAGATGGGTACCCTTGCTGTAGCCAGGTTGCACACGGATCAACATCCACTGAGCCCACTCCTATTGCTATATTACACATTTTAAATTTTAAGACGTGTATTAGCGATATATAATATTATTAGCTTTATTTAATTTTTAACATACTTTTATATATTTTTAAATAATTTTACAATTAAATAAAAAAAAAAAGATTATAAAAACATTTAAAAATATAAAAGAGTAGTAGGCCACGGGATCGGGAACAGGGTCCAAGCTACCGGTGGTCAGGGCTCTAGAGAGAGAAACCTCCTGACAATGCGCGCAGTTTATTATTATTATGAGCCCGTAATGTCCCACTGCAGGGCAAAGGCCTCCCTTCCCTCTTTCCATTTCTCACGGTCAGTTGCGATCTGGGGCCAATCCTTTATGTAAATGTCCAGCTCATCCCGCCATCTCCTTTTGGGCCTGCCGCGCTGTCGTTTCCTGCCGTTCGGGACCCACTCTGTGGTTACTTTAGCCCATGGCTCCTCCGACATGCAAATTTAAAACACAAATTGCTGACGTAGGCCAAACAGCTGCCAAATTGAAGTGGAATTGGGCTGGCCACATATAATAAAAAAAATTGTTTTTTTTTTTGTTAATGTGGCAATAAACAATTTCTTTCTTTCTATTCTTAATTTTACTATTAAACACGCCCCGTAGTGTAGTTTCTTTTCTTAATTCTTTATTGTACACGAAAATGAGATAAAAGACAAATACAATTGAGATGGTATGTACACAGGCGAGCTTAACCCAAATTTGAGTTTTCTACCAGCAAACCTTTGAGTGATAGAGAAAGCACAATGGTAAATGAGGGTACAGTCAAGTGCACAACTATAAATACCTATTACAAATTAAAATATAATACCTACTAGGTACTAATAATTTTCATTTATCTTTTAAGAAAATCTTAATCATATGAAACAATTACTCTGGTTTAAAGATTCTATTCCACGCAGACGACACACTATATTATTTTCCTAACAGTAAAAAAAGTCAGCCAGTATAATTTATAAGGAAATATCTCAGAACACTCTGTATCTAACAAAATCATTCCCACGACAGAACTGAACAAAAACTAACAATTTATTTGCAGCCTCCCGACGGGCTTATCACTCGTATAACGGAGGTCGACAGTCTGAATCACTCAGTACCACCGAAAGCCGGCCGACAGCCGTAGTCGGGCTTACGAAACCATGCAGTGGGTCTAGATGTGTCACGTCGATTTGTTTGGAGGTTTATGTGGGATCTGTTTTGTGGTTTAAAGGGGTTTGATTTGTAGTGTGACTATTTAAAAGAATATCTATGTGATTTTGTCAAGCAACTGCCCAATGCATTGAAGATTTAAAAGGCCCCGACTTCAGAAGCTGTTAAGTTTTTACTTTTTAGTATTCGGAAGTCGGTTTTCACATTTTTAAAAGTTTATTTTATTTTCCTAGTTTGAGTGGCATAAAAAATACATAAACATATATGATTACAGCAATCGCGAGTAATTTGCTGATATCCATTGAAGAGTTCCATTGTCTATTTCCAAATATCTTCATCAAATCTTCACCAAATTTAAATGGGACTAATTCGGGTGTATGCCCTTTCAAACAAAAAATAATCATCGAAATCGGTTGGCGTGATATTGAGTTATTCGTCTATTTGTCGCGCACATACTTAATGCAAATTTATTGTCAGAACTGGACCAAATTAAAATGGGGCCACATGGGAAGCACCAGCTTTCAAATAAAAAAAGAATCATCAAAATCGGTTCACACAGTCGAAAGTTCTGAGGAAACAAATATAAAAAAATAAAAAAAAACGTACGCGTCGAATTGAGAACCTCCTCCATTTTTTTGAAGTCGGTTAAAAAGAAATGAACCTACTCTTTTTTGAAGTGGGTTTAAAATATAGCCATGTTCACCGGGCACACTTTCAAACTCCAGGCTGCTACTGATAATTTTCTAACAGAAATATCCAATATTACTTTGCCTGACCACGGAATAGAACCGAGGACATTATGTTCTGCAGCCGCGCTTGCTACTAGACCAATGACGCGATCAACTATACTTATTTACGTTACAAAAAGCCTTCAAATAACTTTTATCAGTATCCGTTTTTATTTTAAGAATGCTTAGCTATTCACCCTGCCAATCCCGTAAGAAATAAGCCGTGAATATATTAGATTTGATTGACTGAGCAAACGTGATGCGGTTATAAAGAAACGAACTGAAATATATTTTTTACTTTCCTTATATTTTATTTTAGTGTAAAGTGATATAAATGTACTGTACTTGTAGGCGCTTACTAAAAATAGAATATTTTTTCGGTTCGAAAAATTTCAAAAGAATTCGAATCTTTGTGATGGCCAATGCAGTGGATGGTTTTATCGATTCCTTTTTTTGATTTTACTCTTCGATTTTGTTTATTTATTTTTTTATTGAGGCTTCAGTTCACCGTGGTGACTATGCCAGCCTCGTAAGGTCACTCATATACAATAAATGATAAAACTTAATACTTAAATTAATCATGGTGGCACGGTTTCTACCATAGATCCGTGGTTTCTACCCACTTGGAACCGTGCAACTAGAATCACGACGTTTTGAAAGTGCCTGCAAAGGTCCAGTTGAAATAAAAATCTTTGAGTTTGACATGACTACGACAAACTACTATATTTATTTTGCTTCTGTTTTTAACCCCCGTCAAAATAGGGGTATTATAAGTTTGTAGTGTATCTATGTATCGGGCATGCGGACAGCGAGTAAAGGGCAACTCGCTGTCCGACCATGGACCATGCCCGGGTCGACGGCGCGTTGTATTCCACGCGCGCCTCAAAGAACGTCAGCAAGATGACGGGGCCCCCCCTGTAGAGGGCCGAAGCCTGCCGGGGTCGCGGGACTTATCTCATTACCGTGACCCCGGAACGTAAAGGGCTATTGAAGGAACACCGTGGATTTTAGTCAGTACAAGTCTGACAGTCCCTCCCGCCCTGCCCGGGGTGGGAGGACTCATTTGATGATTTTACCACGCTAAAAAATAAATAATAATAATGTATCTATGTATGTGTGTAGTTTGTGTCTATGTATTTGTGTTTCTGTCTGTGGCGTCATAGCTCCAACGGATAGACCGATTGCAGAGCACTTTTTTTTTATTGAAAGCTAGTTTTATCGGGTATCATCTTAGATATGTTTCATGAAAATCTGTTCAGTCGTTCAAAAGTTACAGCTCTTTTTCTAGTTGGAGTTACTTAAACATAATGTGACGAACCCGTATTAGAAATTGATTTGTCCGTACACATATGGTTCAGTCCGCGAGAAAGAATGTATTGACTGCCGATCGCCGTATAAAAGCTGGTCGATAAATGGTCACGCATAAGTATACCTAAACCTAGCCAGAATATAATGCGTTTTTCACTAACCTTTTCCTTCGCTTGAATTGTTGCCGCCAAAGAGTGTTTGCAAATTGTTCAGATTTCAGCTGATCACCGGTTTATTATTGATTTCTGTTTATTACACTATAGATTTCACTTGCAGATCGTTAATAATTATTTATAACATAGTCACACTCAATATTATTAGATTTTCTTTTTGTGCATAAGTTTCGATGTTTGTTCAAGAGTTCGCGCGGAAAATCTTCTTTTGTTTTTTGTTTTTTGTGCGAGCGAGAGGATTGTCGATGGTTGGCGCTCGTATGCGACGCCGAAGGTGGGAGCGAGACAACGCAATAGTATTCTCAAAGGAGTATACGTTCTGATAAGTAAAGGAAACCATGTCGTGAGCCAATATATCGAACCAGAATATTACCCAGCTTTCGGCGCGCGGATTTAAATAGTAAATTTAAATACGTGTACGAAACATAGCCGCCCACGAAACACAATTATTTGTGTTTCCGATAAAAAAAAATATTGTGTAAAACGATTGAATTAATGAACGAAAAGAATTCGGAATTATCCGTTTTATGAACGAAGGAATAGAATTATGATTAGAGTAACTTAAAATAAGGAAAATAACGATAAGATAAAACTCTTCGATAACGAAATAACTGTTAATGAAACGAAATAGTTATATTCGTTTTGCACTACAAATCGAAATGTAAGAACGTGAACTTGGAATTTATGGAAAATAACGTAAATTTTATAATAAAATTAAAACTAGCTAATATAACGAAACGAAGACGATAAAGTTAAGATTGATGAAGGGTTATATTAGGTAGGTAGGTAATGAAAATTAAAATAATGATGGTAGTCGCATTGCAACGGCAAGGGACTAAGCTGTGTTAAAGATCGTTTGTTTAACATGGCCTGTATTTGAACAAACAATGTTGTTAGTTCCTCAAATGTAAGGCATCGATTGCCAACGATACGATATAAGTGCGTTTTTACAACCTTGATTTGTATTTCCCATACGCCATGTGGACTCGATGGTGCATTAAAGCGAAACTCAATTTGTTCAGTATGGGAGGCGTCAGACATATACGAATCGAATAGCGATTTAGCTCCAACAAAGTTGGTTCCCCGATCAGAATAAATTATGTTAACGCGACCACGACGTCCAATGAAGCGGCGGACAGCCGCAACAAAAGAGTCTGTGGACAATTTAGAAATGACTTCTAGGTGTAGGGCTTTTGTGGTAAAACTAACGAACAAGTAGAGATATACTTTAGTGATTTTAGCGCCTCGATAACGTCCTGACTTGATAGAAAATGGTCCACCGTAGTCAACACCAACGATTGTGAATGGCTTAACATGGTTAACGCAAACAGCTGGCACGTCAATCATGAAAGGTTCTAAAGGAGATGGATGCAATCGATAGCATGGATTCACAGAAAGGATCCAGAACTGCATAGTGTTAACACCTGCATGACGGTTTTCATGATGCAATGCCTCAATGATCATGTTTGTTAATATCGACTGCCGTGGGAAGAACGCCGGATGTTTGTGTTCGAATTCCAGACCGAAACGTGATAAGCGGCCGCTCACCCTAACAATCCCCTGACTATCGAGGAATAGATTAAGTTTGCGAAGAGGTTTTGTAAGAGGTAAACCTTGTTTCAACCGATGAATGTGTTCTTCAAAATGTTGTGATTGAACATGTTTGACGATGTTCATCAGCGCAGCGTGAATTTCTGATCGATTTAAGAACATAATGTGTTGATAAGATTGTGGAACATGAGTACGAACTTTACGAATGAATCGAAGGCAATATTCAAAGATTCTCTGAATTTTGCGAATGGATGAGAATTTATCGAGAAGTGGGTCAATCATATGATTGTGTTTTCTTGTAACAAGAACTGTCTGAGCACGCTCTTCGTATTGGATATCAACTGAGTTCTCGTGGATGGTGACTGAAGGCCAACATTCCGATGGCAGCATGATCCAAGACGGTCCCGCCCACCATAACGAGCAGTTGACAAGATGCTTGAGGTACATGCCACGCGAAGCGATGTCTGCTGAATTATCTGTAGACGTGATGTATTTCCAATGTACTTCAGGAATAGCGGTTTGAATGTGGTCAATTTGCAAGTAATCATCAATGAATTCTATGTATTGTTCACGTATATTAGGATTCTTGTGAAGCTTGCTTTCCAAAGAGTAGAATCCACACAACGCTTTCTCTTTGGAACCGTAAAACGAATAATTTTCTTCTCCTGGTTTAGAAGGCAGAGCTAAAACGTAACGGTCGATGGCATCATGAGAAACGGTTTCTTTAAAGGTTTGCTCACAATGTTCTTCTTCAGGAGTTAGCCGAGAGAATTTAAGTATGTTTTCTAACCCCAAGAAGTTATGAACCTCTCGATGAAGATCGTCACCTTCTTTCGAGAAGAACGAGCTTGTGAAACATTCTCTGCTATAGTCGACGTTGCCAAGAAGTAGCCAACCAAAAACGGAGTTCATGGCTGAAGGTTCATGAGAACCTCCTGTGAGATTACCAGGAAGAAGAAGAGAAGAGAAAACTTCAGCACCCAATAGAACGTCTATTGGGCCTGGCTTATGATAGTCAGGATCTGCGAGTGTTAAATGTTGTAAGTGACGCCATGAGTTTGGATTGAGACGAGCAGAAGGCATATCACCACAAATATTGGGTAAGGAAAGAGCGTCAATCTGGAAGAGAATTTTCCCATTGACGCCAATCTCTAGATTGACAGATCCTGTAACGGATGTCGCAGATTGTCCGAGACCACGAATTTGACGCATAGTTTGCGTCCGATTAAAACCTAAGCGCTCCACAGCGCTATCAGTTATGAAATGAGCTTGGCTCCCGGAATCGATCAACGCGCGAAACGATTGGAATTGACCAGTTGAGTCCCGAATATGTATTTTCGCGGTTGAAAGAAGAACCATGGAACATTCTCGAAGAGTTGTTAGAACAAGATCAGTAGATGTTCCATGGAGCGATGTGTTTTGAGTGTGACTAGTTACTGTGCTAGTTACGTCATCAGTCGATAACGAGCGATGGAGAAGTGTATGATGACGTTGATTGCATTCCCTACATCTAAAAATAGATCTACAGTCTTTAAGACTGTGTGATGGCCGCAAGCAATTAAAACACCAGTTCTGAGATCGAGCATGTTGATGTCTATCATCGATCGATTTTTGACTAAAAGCCTCACAATGAGCTATGGAGTGACTCTGTTCGCAAAAGGAACACTTCGGAGTTCCGTAAGTAGGATTCGCGGGTGCAGGTGGTTGTTGAACATCCAAAAGCTTCTTTACATTGTCGCGATTACCATTGTCACTCTTAGTAGCCACAAATGAAGATGTTTTCTTCGGAGAATTTGAAATCGATGAAGCATGTGGTTTCTCTTCAGAAGAGCGAGATTTGTCAGAACTAGCACGATCATGAGTAAAATGAGAAAAGTGAGAATCTCGCAACAAAGCTTCGCATTTAGAATACAAGAAGTCCTTTAGTTCGGAGTAACGAGGCAATTCAACAGAGGGGTGGGCTTGTTCGAATTCGTATCTAGTTTTAGAGTCCAACTTCGAAAGAAGAAGATAGGTCAGAATGAAGTCCCACTGGTCGGTGGGAAGCCCTACTCCCTTTAGAATTGTCAAGTTCTCATTGAACATGTCCAAAACCCTACGAAAGTCGAGAGGAGAATTCGGTTTGATGACAACGTTTAGCATCTCCTTCCAACATGTAAACGCCAGTTCACGTTTATCACGATAGCGCGAAACCAATGTTTTGAAAGCCTCTTGATAGTAAGCGCCTTGCAAAGGAAACGTTTTAACAAGTCCTAGTGCGTCACCTTTAAGACTCGACATAAGGTACTGCATTCGTTCGGTATCAGACAAACTACTATTTTCATGAATGAGCGAATTGAAAACATCGTAGAACTCAGGCCAAGCCTTAACATTGCCGGAAAACGTTGGAATGTTGATTTTCGGAAGTCTCACTTGAAGCGATGTACCCTTGGTCGATTGAAACGAATCGCTGAGTACGATAGACTTTTGTGGCGTTAATTCTTTATGAATTGCAATGATCTCGTAAAATACTTCGTCAAAACTAACGCGAATCTCATCTTCACTTTCTTCAGACGAGACGTTAATAACTGTCAGAATATCTTCATGAGCTTCTATCTGAACTTCCGTAAAATAAGCAAGGAAAGAATTTAAATACGAACTATTATCTCTGGCATCCTGAGCTACCTCATAAGTCCGTTTTAAACGATTGAAGGCTAAGGTACGTTTACGCTTTAAAGCAGGCAAATCATGAATAGTAGGTTTCTCCATTTCAATAGAACCGACTTTCGACTTTTTAGATGAGCTGTATCTTCGTTTCGTTACATAGGACATAGCTTTAGTTTGTTGCGATTAAAATAACGGTTCAATTTAAAACGGTTACGTCGAATAGATTTTAAAAAACGGTTACTTCGTTATGAAAAATAACGGTTACATCAACTAGTTATTTTACCTTTTTTTTTATAAATGTTTTTTATGTAGGTAACTAGTAGGGAATAATAAAAATTCGAATTTTGAATGATGCTAAAATGCTAAAATATGGCGGAACGATTATGTTGATGAATAAATGTAAATGTAAATTGCTAATGAGAATGCCAATTATATGGGAACGATGGAATTAACAATTACAATTACTTATTACGTTTCGAGATTAGTAGATAGCTAGGTTTAGAACACGAGATGGATCGAATAATGACAAAATACGAGGGACGTATCTCGTCGGGGCCTCCAAAAATATGTCGCACCTTTATTCAAAAGGCGAAATAAATCAAAATTTCTATTTTGTGGGAAAACGCATTCAAAGTTTGGCATGTTTACATTTATGGCTTCAATGCATCATAAAAAAATTAAAATATGGTTTAGGCCAATTTTAGAAGTAGGGATAGGTAGCGTAACTAATAAACTAGTAAATTATGGTATAAAATATCATTATTTATATCATGAAGACACTTAAATAAATAATTAAAAAAAAAGTTCGTAGTTATTTCACTTTTCAATAAAATATGTAAACAAATAATTTAGATACGGACGGAGTAATTGTAAATGTTGCAGTTTTATATTAAAATCATCTTGCAAGTGGACGAAATATTTAGATTTTTTGCGTTGTTAACCTAAGAATCTTAGCTGACAGAGAAAATATTCCTAATTGTTTGAGTTAATTTGAATTCACAAAATGATTACAAACGTGTTCTTTTGTTAGAAAAAGACGTGTTTCTTTGTTTTATCAGTATTTATCATCAAAAATGTTGAAATTGGAATGTAGAATCTTATTTAAAAACAACTTGCAATACTCTATGTAGTATTATCAAAGGATTTTTTATTTATTTATTCTAGAATAAAATACTATAAGTGAATGGTTGAAGAACGGTATCATTAAACCTAGTTTCTCTGAGTATTCCAGCCCGCTCGTATTATTTAAAAAGAAAGATAAGTCTATTCGCATGTGTGTTGACTATAGAAAAAATATTGCTAAGATGGTCAAGGATGAATTTCCATTACCAATGATTGATGACCATATAGACAAGCTATCAGGTTTTAAGATTTTTTATGAATTAGATCTCAAGGATGCATTTTCCATGTAAAGAATAATGAAGATTACCAAGTACACGTCATCGTTTGTAACACAGACAGGGCAGTACGAATTTAATAGAGCACTCTTTGGTCTGTCTATAGAGTGCTCAGATGGGCGTTATTACTACAGGAGTATGTATGACTTTACAGTCGAACATCAGTCAGGCACCCGAATGCGGCATGTAGACGCCCTTAGTCGTGGTCCATGTGTGAAAATTGTAACTAGAAGAGTGCATGAACAGCTGGTGAGAAGAGCTCAACAGTTGGATCCAATATCGCCTTTACTCCTTGTAAAGGCGATATTGGATATTTAAAAACAAAAACCATATTTGGTTTTTTGTGAACAGAACGGATTCAAACTAAGGCTTACATTCAGAGACGACAGAAACGAGTCTAAGCGTGAACTTACGCTTCCATCTGTCAAAATCAACAGCTTGCGCTCATATTTGTATTCAGAGACGTTCGGAACACGACTTAAACTTAACGTAAACTAAGATAAGCCAAGTAGTGAATATTGACTACTTAAGACGACACTAGCGCCGCCAAGTGGGCTAAGGTGGAGTTAATTTCGACAATTTGAGATTTTCAAGTCTGACTAACCTTATGACTTAATTAAATAGGTTTATGTCTCAGATATTTTGTTCCGCTCACTCCAATTGCATTTTGTATATATTGCTATCCTGTTTTAATTTTTATATACGCCTGCTTACACATTTTCATAAAAACCGTAACTTACCGATAAACATTTTGCTATTAAAAATGGCCATAGAGAATCCTGTCTTAGCTAAGCTTACACTGCGTCTCTGAATACGAATTTTGAAGATGCGCTTAGCGACGACTTTGCTTAGAGCGGTCTTCGCCCGTCTTAAGGTCATGTCTCTGAATGTCAGCCTAAGACTACTATATAAAGGATCTATCTGGAAAAATCGAAGAGTTCATTGTCAGCTGCATCCCTTGTCTATTGGGTCTGAAGAAAGAGCGTAAGCAGGAGGGATTTCTGATTTGCATTGAGAAAGAGAGCATACCATTGCGCACTATACACTATGATCGCATTGGCCCATTATAGGAGACGAAGAAACAATGTAATTTTATTTTAACCCTCGTAGATTCATTTACAAAATTCGTATGGTTATTTCCTACGAAAACAAGGAATGCATTGGAAACAATTAACGAACTTAAAGTTCATCAGCAAGTTTTCGGAAATCCAATTAGAATTATTACAGATAAAGGTGCCGCGTTTACAAGCAAGATTTTGAAGAATATAATATAATAATAATAATATTCCACAACTATCACACAACGCCATCTAGTCCCAAGCTAAGCAGAGCTTGTGTTATGGGTACTAGACAACTGATAAACATACTTATATATTTCTAGATACATACATATTATAGATAAATATATATTAGTATATATAGTAATTATTATTTATTATATTATATTATTATATAGATATATTGCCAGATAGAAGGTATCTGCACATTACTATAACCACAGGAGTTCCCCGGGGTAATGACCAGGTGGAAAGGATACACCGCATCTTGCTTTCAGTACTCATCAAGTTGTGCCTGGGAGATTAGAAGCAATGGTATCCACATGTAACCCAGATGCAGAGGGCAATAAATTGTACTTTTCAGCGCAGTATTGGTACAATACAACCCCTTTTGAGTTGTTAATTGGGATGAAGATGAAATTGAAAGAAGTTGTGAAATTGATAAATAGATACTAGTGGTCGCCCAATGGTCGAAATTCGACCGTATTTTTAACTTTCTGCACTCCTTCTCCATATAAACTTTAACTATGCCAAATCTCGTCCTCTGTGCACGCAATATGCTTAAAAAGGGGTACAAAGATTTCTCTTCACATATTAATATACAGATATTGCAAGAGGAAGAGAGGAAAGGATTTGTTCAAGAGCGAGAAAATCTAAGAGAGGAGGCTTAAATTCAAATACTAAGAGTACAGGAAGAAAATAGAAAGAGTTATAATGAAAGAAGGAATGAAAGTGTGAAATATAAGTTTTGGAGATTTTGCAGCTATTAGGATAACACAATTTGGTAAAACTTTAAAGTTAAAGGCAAAATATTTAGGACCTTACAGAGTTGATAAGTGGTTAGGAAAAGACAGGTATGAAGTCGAAAAGGCTGACAGTGTTGCTGAAGGACCCTGCTGCAGATTATATGAAAAGCTCGCCGGTGAGCATTTGAACACTTATTTTTTGTGCATACACCAAACACCCTGAATTGGATCTTTGATGATATTGTCATATTGTAATTATGTTGTTAGAACATGTTTAAGTTGTAAGTTTAAAAAATTAAGTCAGAGGTCAGACTCGAGCAGGACAGCCGAGTTGTGGGATTTATTTTAATTAAAAGTAGGTTAAACCAAAAAGAATATCAGAAATTATTTATTAAAATAGTTTAGAAATGGTAACATTAATCTATGCAATTAAATATGTATTAAAATTTATAAAGAAGCTGAATAAGACAGTATTTTATTTGAAGAACCTCAAGCCCTATCCTGATACTAAATCTATTATTTAAAATTTCTTACAAATCCTGCACCTCCCTTGCACAAATAAATAAATTATTATTTAAAAAATACTCTTGTTAATGTTTAAATTAAAAAATCCGACTCTCGTCATTTTACTAAATTACTAAAAGAGTGAAATAACTGTAAATAAAACGAAAGTCGTACCTGACAAATTAAATAATAAACAGGAACAAACCAAACAATTACTACGTTTCTGATAAATTATAGTACAATATTGAAATAATACCTATTCACTTTAGGTTTGCTGATGCATTTTATTATAAAACTGCATCAACTGGAAATGATTTCATAATACGATATGAAACAATTTACAAAAAAGTGAATTAAGTCAACCAATTTCACTTTTTGAATAATTAAAAGCATGTAAAATAATCACCTGATATTAAAACACCGACCTTATTTCGTTTTACTCCGCTTTTCTATCTATCTTCCGAGATCTTACCTTGAAAAAAGTCGGCGCATCACTGAATTCGATCACTTTACCAGTACCAACTTGTTCGCGCGCGTAAATCAAAAAGTGAACGACAGTCATCTATCTCTATCATTTTCATCGTATCGAGGCGGCTGTTGGACTGAATGTATGCTCCGTGCGACGTTAATACACTTTATGGTAAAATCTCGAAAAATGAAAATTTTGAGTTATTTCGCTTTTTGAATAAAGGTGCGATGTGACGAACCCGTATTAGAAATTGATTTGTCCGTACACATATGGTTCAGTCCGCGAGAAAGAATGTATTGACTGCCGATCGCCGTATAAAAGCTGGTCGATAAATGGTCACGCATAAGTATACCTAAACCTAGCCAGAATATAATGCGTTTTTCACTAACCTTTTCCTTCGCTTGAATTGTTGCCGCCAAAGAGTGTTTGCAAATTGTTCAGATTTCAGCTGATCACCGGTTTATTATTGATTTCTGTTTATTACACTATAGATTTCACTTGCAGATCGTTAATAATTATTTATAACATAGTCACACTCAATATTATTAGATTTTCTTTTTGTGCATAAGTTTCGATGTTTGTTCAAGAGTTCGCGCGGAAAATCTTCTTTTGTTTTTTGTTTTTTGTGCGAGCGAGAGGATTGTCGATGGTTGGCGCTCGTATGCGACGCCGAAGGTGGGAGCGAGACAACGCAATAGTATTCTCAAAGGAGTATACGTTCTGATAAGTAAAGGAAACCATGTCGTGAGCCAATATATCGAACCAGAATATTACCCAGCTTTCGGCGCGCGGATTTAAATAGTAAATTTAAATACGTGTACGAAACACATAATGTCCGAGATTTTTTGTTTGAGGAAGCCACAAATACCAGATATTTATATTTTTATAAAAGCTTATAAGAATAATACATTGATGGAGTAAGGCATTGACACCAAAGGAAAAAAAACTTAAAAAATTCTATCACTTTATAGAATATAGAATACCTGAAAAGGCTTGTCATATTTTCCCACAGAAAAGCCCTGAAAAAACATATATTATACATCTTACTCCTATCAACAAAATCGACGAATAAGCACTAGACGGCTTAAGATGTGGGTTCACGTAAGATTCCTTTGGCCCTGCATAATTTAGGACGGGTCATCATTCGACAGACATTCAGAGACATTCAGATCTCGATCTTGATGTGGCTAGACTTTACTGTGTGTACTTGGACTAAGGTCAGGTCTTTTGAGTACCGATCGGGGAAAAACAGAAAATGGAATTGAAATTAATTATCAGTACCTCTATTATGACAAACGCAGAAGTACTACTTAGAGTAAAAGAAGAAGACTTCTATGGAATATTGAGAACAGAAGAGGGATAATGTTAGGCCACGTCACGTCACGATACCTTTATAAAAAACAACATGGAAGGCAAGATAGAAAGACAAAAGAAAAAAGATCATCGCATAAGATCAGGTGAGATAGTGGTCAAACGCAAGCCTATTCATTGTAAAAGATAACCTAACCGTAGCCATAATCCTAAAATTTGAATTGAACCTAACCGTCAAAAACCCCCGACTCCAACTAGAAAAAGAGCTGTAACTTTTGAACGGCTGAACAGATTTTCATGATACATAGCTAACATGATACCCGATTAAACTAGCTTTCAATAAAATACAATTGCATTGAAATTGGTCCATCTGGTTTGGAGCTACGATGGCACAGACAGATACATAGATACGCATACTTTTTGTCGGGAGTTAAAACATCCGTATTCACGTTTCGCCACTGTATATCATGCAGGTAGGACGAAGACCTTCGTCTTGCGAATAGTTTAACAAATACCAAACCAAATATCGATTTCGTTAACTTCCAAATGTTATTCATATGGGACAAGGGTCTACTTTTTGACAAATTAAATAAGGAATTGAAAAAATTGGTAAAACTTTAAGTGGAATGTGTTGTTCTTGATAAAAGTTCTTTGGAATCGCACAAAACTCTGTTTACTGATTCGCCCCGACTCAATGTCCTCGGTTTTTTGAAATGTTAGGCTTATTCGTGTGTTTGTGTCGTGTCAGATGGAATAAGCCACTCTTAATTAAAACCGTTGACTGTTAAATAAATATAGCCCATTACTGACCCACTGCTGGTCACAGGCATTCTTGAAATGAGAAGGGTTAGGCCTTAGTCCACCACGCTGGCCTAGTTTGGGTTGGCAAATACACACACCATCGAGGATTTTATGAGGCCCTCTTAGGTGTGCAAGTTTCTTCACAATGTTTTCCTTCACTGTTAATGCAAGTGATAATCAAATTGCGATCACATAAATTCGAAAAGTCAGAGGTGCGAGCCGGATTCGAACTTGACCCTACAGCATGGAAGGCAGACGTTCAACCGCTAGGCAGCGTAATAGCCACTCTCCACTCCATTTTGGGATAGAGGTGACGAGTAATTATCGTCACAGTTTAAAATAACAGATATTTAAAGATAACAGATAAGAATTGTTCCTTCCAATGCCAATGTCATCTGTTGTGTCACAGGACGCGGTCGACGCGATTCACTGTTAAATAACACCTTTGCTCTCATTCTTAGTAACTGGATTAATGCTTGCTAAAAAGAAAGACATTCTAGTATTTAATACTTTAAAAAATATAAGTGGTTGTCATTAATACGTACTCGTTGCGTTATGAGTAGGTAGTTGTCACTGTTTTGTACTTGAAAATAACAGGCTGTTATTTAGTAACAGATATTTTGTCCTGTTATTTCTGTATAAATCACTATTTTGGGGTCCCATTCCAGTTAAAAATGTCACTATACGGTTTACGGTCACCGAAAAATGTACCTATATGACATAGTCCTCGCAAAAAACGGACTGATAATGACGGAGTAATTTGTCAGTCCTCCTTCAATGTCGTGTATCGACGTCGCGTGCCCGACGGCAGTTACCGTCCACCGGCCCAATTCATTTGTTTGTCCCTGACTTTTGCCGAACTCCAAGAAGATACGACAAGAGTTTGATTTAGGTGCGTCTCCGCGAATTGGATTCCATTAATGGCTTTTTCCCATTTCAATCTTGGTTACGTTGGGTTCACGTGTGTACTAAGTTTTGAGTATATAGAACTATTATTAGTACCTGTAGTACCTGTGTGGTGTAACAAGATTGGACAGAATCAGGGATGAGTATATTAGAGGAAGTATGAAAGTGGCACCAGTTACGGAAAAGCTGCAAAGTAACTGATTGTCGTGCTATGGACATGTAATGCGGAGAATTGAAAATCATGTTATAAGAAGAGTTGTAAGTATGATGGTGGATGGCTATCAGAGTAGGGGTAGACCAAAAAAAATATGGATTTGACTGTGTGAAACATGACATGAATGTGATGGAAGTAAATCTGGAAATGACGTCTAATAGAGATGAATGGAAGAAAAGGACATTGCGCCGACCCCAAATAAAATGGGATAAGGGCAGGAGTATGATGATTTGTACCTGTAGTGAACCGTCTTGGCTTGGATTCGCTTCCTGGGTTGGTTTTTAGGTTTTCTTGGCAACTTGGAGTTCGGAATTGGACTCTGTAGATGGCTATATACTTGCGTCCATATTGATCTTAATAACGGCATTGGTGTATTATGTACAACAGTACGCCTTTGCCTCTCACTTCGGGCGAAAATCAGCTGTTCCATGCATTTAGGCAAGTACCTAATATTGAATTATGTGTATTGAACAGTAGATTTTTTTTCGCGTTGTCTGTGTTGTGTCCATAGTAGTAGTTGTTCATAATGATGACGACAATAACCTCATAAAGGGTCTGTTTCCGCCTTTTTCTAATGTAAGATGGTTATAATGTAGTACCTAATAATTTGACTTTAGAATAATATGAATTCTAGAGTTGATTCTAAGAATACTTTTCACTATACCAGGACTGTAGTTAACTAAATACTGAAATCGAGTTTAGCGTTTCAGTTTGTTTGCTTTATGCTAATATTATTTTGAGAATAACTAACTAAGGAACGCGCCAGTTTTCATCAGATCTCAATTTAGTCCAGAATTCTGTTGAAATTCATACAACTATGAACCGCCAGACAGTTAATTATACAAGTAAAGGTATATAGACACACGGCAGTGTCTAGCCAAGTTAGTCAACGTGGCACAAGACGAACTTAACTACTAGTTTTACCAAAACTCAGAACGAACTATGGAAAAACATACTTACATTTGAAGGAGCACAACTATACAATGAAATACCTTCACGGATAAGAAATTTAAACTCATTCAATCCTTTCAAAACCCAGTTTATAGACCACGGTTGATGTCTGAAGTTGAGGTAGTTGCGCGATGTGGGGGGAGGTGAGACACGCGCCTACTATTGGCTAAGCTAAGCTTTATGGTGCGTGTCATGAGCCTGTGACTGACATCTCGCGTCACAGCCCTCCCGCACCACGCAACTTCTTCATAAGCTCAGGCACCAAACGTCTCAGTTAAGCGGTAGGCCTATAATCGTAAATCGACCATTTTGGACAAATGAATGCATTGGATGAGCACTTATTTAACAAGTTTGCAACTGATGATGGTGACCTTTTTGTAATTATAAGTATGATTTAGTATGTAAAGTGAGTAAGGTGAAAGTAGTTATTCTTTTTATTTACCTATAGGTACTAAAGGTACCTACTGGCATAAAAAAAAAGTCGCCAACTTACTACCATTATTCTAGAAATACTTAAAAATATTCCAAGGTTTGGCAGAAAAGAGTTCTGAAAGCTATCAGAAGCTAAACAATGGCGTGTACTTGATATTCTGATAAAATAACGTTATTTTCTATTACAATGAGGTTTTTTCGATATAGAGGGTAGTTCAGACATTATGCTTTTGTTTCTCAAGTTTTTGTTGGTACAAGTTCTGAGACTTATTTGTGAACAGTTTTTCTTTTGTTGTTAGTGATAGAAACATTTATAAAAGATATAAGCTGGTAGAATATAAGGCGAAACTTTTTTGATGGTAGAGATATCGGAACACTTTCATTTAGGTCTTATAGAAAGAAAGAAGAAGAAGAAAGAAAATCAATTTATTATTTGCACACAGGACACCGAAATCTCAATAGCATGTCACATAACAAACATTTTTAAAAAGCCAGAAAATTACTTATAATAAGACAATGAAAAATAATGCATGGAAGTGTGTGTCCCTCATGTGCAGAAAAATGGGCATCGATCAGCTTGTTGTCATTGGCAACACCAATGACGCCGGTTATGGTGGAATGAGTCCGGAATGAGGACGTCAAACGTGAAATATAGAGAAGAGTTAGAGATTTTGGTGATGTTGGAGGTGGTGAAAGTCAAAAATACATTTTCTGATATAGCTAAATTGCTATACAATGTTGTGGAAGTTGATATGTGACGGGATACACTTTAAAACAATACGACAATTCGATTTAGTATGGGAGACACGCATAATTTACTAGCAGAAGCCATACTAAATATGTATTTTTTTATTTTGGTGCGAATTTTAGTACTGCGGTTGCTTTTGGGTGCGGAAACTGAATAACTTTGCATACTCGTATTTTGCGCACTACATAATAAAATATTCTGTGTATATTAAATACACAATTATATATATAGGAAACCAGAATGTAAATTGTGATTATTGACTTAGAAAAAAAAAAAAAAAAAAGTACTTTCGCATGTTTCTAAGATGAGACATAATATTAATACGGGTGCTGATTATTATCTCAGTGTATTCCACTCTGAGATAATAATCAGCACGTGTCTTATAATTACAACGCTAGATACATCAAAAATCGCAAGTAAAACGAAATTTTTAAAACAAATGGTTGGTTACATCCCTGTAACGATTGTAATGAGGAAATACATCAACTGCGCAGAAAACTGGCAGGCAATTGCGTTGCTGGCCCGGGTGGATGCCAGGCCCAATTTAAACTGACCCTTCAATTCACACCATTGTTCCCTCCTATCGTCTGTTGTTAGTGGGTACAGAGGGGGTTGGAAGGTCAAGTTGTGTTGGTGTTCTGTTTGTGGCCTATCTCTTAGATTCAGCTTGAGCTTTCTTGACATTTTTGTGGAGCCACTGCTTTATTTTGTATTCGTGGTTAATGTCACCATTTTTCAAGTGCGATGCTTTATAAGTGAATTGAAAACATTTTGTGATATTTGATTTGATGCTTATCAAGATTTGCTTTGTGTTTGTGTGGCCTGTAAGTATAAGCCATTATTTTTGACTTAGGTAGCTCGTGACGAAAGATTTTATTCATTAGTTGACATAATCACATATTAACAGGAATAAGAATAACAAAAACACGTATTATTATATTAAAAAATCATACAAATTATTATTATTCGATAGTCCGCTAGCGAGTATAGAGGGTTAAGTAAACTGATTATAGGCACTATACTACAAAAAATAAATAAATATTAAGCAAGACGATTATTCTTCCCAATTTCTTAGCGGAAAATGGATTTACAGCAAAAACGTTTACTATAATGAAATTTTATACTTTACTCTAATACTTTTAGTCAACTGAAGAAAAAAAGTCAAGTCGGTTTCAGCAGCTCTATATAATGAAAGCAATAAGTTGTAAATCAAAGGCGGCATTACTTAGAAAGCCTTCATCTACATATCGCAATATCACGAGTACTAGTAAAGTACGAATATTTGATGAATAAAGTAAGAACTTCTGCTTTAGTAAGAAATGTTTGGAAGAAAAAACAAAAAAATACATATTATAACGCCTAGCTTGTATTCCCAGGAAGATACAGAGGTGTTTTTTTAACTTACATTTCACCCAACACTTATGTCACATGTAATAAGGCCCATGTCACATGTAATAGGGCCATGTCACATGTAATAGGGCCATGTCCCATGTAATAGGGCCCATGTCACATGTAATAGGGCCATGTCACATGTAATAGGCCCATGTCACATGTAATAGGGCACATGTCACATGTAACATATTATTACCAATTATCGGGCATATTTCCGAATTCCGGACTACTACTTTAATTATAAGCGTTGTGTAATGGATCTGGGTTTGCTTGTAGATTAATACTCGAACTTGAAGAAAGGTGTTGATTGCGGAAACAAAATATAAGTGGTAGAAAATTGCAAAATTAATATGAGTAGCGTGTGTTCGTGTGTGGATTTTAGTCAGTACAAGTCTGACAGTCCCTCCCGCCCTGCCCGGGGTGGGAGGACTCATATGATGACTTTACCACGCTAAAAAAAAAAAAAAATCGTCGAACCAGCTATAATCAGGGGATAAGTTTTTAACAACAAATGTGCAGATACCTCCTTATTTTAACATTTCACTATAAACATAAAACTGTTAGTTTGTGCGATACAAAACATATTATTTTAAGATGAAAATAATATGTTAAAGACAAACACATCAAATATTAAAATGCGACGCTAATACGTCGTAATTAATGTAAAAGTATTTTTCTTTCTACTAATAATTTTCTTACAGAAAACCCCAATATCACTTTTCCGACCTGGTAAACTTATGCTCAGCATTCGAGTTTACAGCTCCTAAACCAATTAAAGGGATTACAGATCTGAAGTTGGACTTTGCTTGTAAAGACAAGAATCATGCAGACACTCCAGAAAAAAATCTTGATTTACTTGCTAAGAAATCACGATAGAAAAATCTTCAGTCGGTATCAACATCTCTATAAATATAAGTAATAAATCATTATAGGTTATAATAAATCAGCGGGCGGCATTTCGGAATCGTTCATAAACCTAAAGTATAGGCCGATCATCGGACATAGCAATTTTGTGTAGGGTTCCGTACGAATATATATCTTTTGTTTTAGTTTATAGCTTTTGTACCAATATCATCAGTTCCGTGGTCATTGGGGTTACCATACGAATAAAAGGAAGTTTATTATTATTAGGATTTGTATTAGAAAACACGAATTTATACAAAAACCTCAGTTGTATTAAAAATATCTATGCTAACTACTCGATTTAAGTAACCATCTTTATTTTTAATTCAAAGACAATTACAGACTAGAACATTTAGATATTCAAATTTAAAAAATATTCGTAACTATTAACGCTATGTTGAATTACAAATGACTTCCGTTCAAAACAATGAAAAACACATTAAAATTATCAAATAATTGCCTCCCTGTGATAATAACAACGTAGTATTAATTGCTCGATGTTATATAGGGGATGACAAACCACCCGGTACACGAGACTCATGAATATTTTGTATTAGATGTTCAATAATGATAATTTATTGGATATTGAGTTTAGGCCTATAATTCCGAATGTTGATTAAGGAAATAATATAGTGTTATATCTCATTTCTCGACGAATAGCAAGCTGATTTGATTCCTTGCTCAGATAATTAGGATTGTCATCGAGAAAATTCTCAGATGTCCAATTTGGAACTCTGCCCGTAACTGGCAATCCTTTGCGGCTTATCTAACTAAGTCATCGAGGAAGCGGTATTCTAGGGAGGTACCTGATTGGAGAAATATGGCTGAAAAGTCACATTTATTGTAATTGAAAGATTATAAATACAGGATAATTTGCAGAGTGATTCAAAGTCCGTTCCCAAATGCAACCGCAGTAATAAAATTCTCTCCAAAACAAAATAAAAAATTGGTTTTGTATGGTTTGCGCTAGTAAATTATGCGTGTCCTACATACTAAGTTGAATTTTCGTTTTGTTTTAAAGTGTATCCCAATACTGCGGTTGCATTTAGGAACAGAGATTATGCGCACTACATAAAAATATCCTGTATAATGATAATCTAATATCAATTCTGGAAGACATGGTGCATTCATGCTGACAATTCATGCTGGACATGCGTCATAAAATCGAAAGCATAATGAAACTGATTTTGTTGGGTTAGAAGTTCTAGCGATCCCAAGCGCGGCCGTTGAAACAGATGTTTCAGGTTTGGTACAGAATTGGACTATTTAGTAAATTCAGGATATTAAGTCTGATTGAATTTTTTTACAAGCGGTCTCGGGTTAAAATTATACTGCCTGTTATAAGGCAAAAATCTTCGCCAATTAAGGTAAGTATACACGGGGACAATACACTCGACACTGTGTCGACACTGAGTGTCGTAGTGTGTACCACTATGCTTCGCATAAATTACATACATTACTTTTTCTGTGTCGTACTAATATCCCAGCAAGTTTCACAGTACAATCAAGAAAGGGTATTTTATTTATTATTTAACTTTATCTCAGTTGGCAATTTTTACTCTATCTATCACCACATGTTTTTACAACACCTTTGACATTGGCAGAATTGTCGACATCGGCACCACTTGCCATAATGAAAAATAGAATAGAATAGAATACTTTGTTTAAATTTCTTCTTTTTAATCTCTCCTCTCGCAGGTCTGCTGGAAGAGATTTGTTTAGAAATAAGCAGTACCTTTGTACTTTATGCTCCTACTTCATATTTCTCATGTATATTAAGTATGGATTAATTGTTAAATAAATAAATAGAAATTGTTACAGTTAAGACGATAGTAACAGTAATGTGGAGATTTATATATAATTTCAGTGTTTCCGTATATACTTTTTTATCTTTACATGGGTAGGATCTATAATCTACATACTTATCTTTGTTGAATAGTGGGGGTACAACAGGTCAGCTTGTAACTGCCATGGCATTTTTATTTAAAGGCAAATAATTAATATCCCATTATCATTTTTATTCACATTCAGTTACATTATTCTCGCAGCTCTTACCACAACATTGTACTAATCAAGATTGTAATCTATTATTTCAAAAGAGTTTCCATGTAGTTTCTTGCTGGTTCTTCTCCATAATGCCTACTATTTGGAACCGCGCACCTAGAGTCTCGACATTTCATAAGTACCTGTATCTGGTTTACATGAAATAAAAATCTTTTCTATTCTATATCTGGGTACCACTATCTACCTCTTCGGGATTATAGCCATATCGTTATATTATAATGGGTACTTTACCCAAAAAAAGCGAAAGGTCACCTCCACGCTATGAAAATAATAGTTTCCCGACCACTTTCATACAACAATCGTCTTTTATATGAAAATCATTATAATAATGCTTGGTCGTAGGGTTGGCACTTCAATGAGCTGTTTCGAGTGGGGACAGTGATAACGAGGCCCTGACTGACACTATGCGAGACAAGGACAGGAATAGGTTTGTTAACATCGATTTTTTGTGACCTTCAAAATGGTCACTATAGTCTTTGAGGCTGGTGGCCAAGCGTGAATACGAGGGGCTTCATATTTCCAGTATAAGCTGACCTCACATTGAATAGATTTTCGGTACAATGAGAGCTCAGCTTATACTGAAACTTGATAGCTTAATTGTGGCTGTGCGTACTATAATTTTAAATTCGTTTTTCTTTCATGCGTTGTACGAAGGTGTTTATACACTGTGTTAAAATAGTGGCTGTCGATCCGCGACGTTGTGACTCCATTTAATTAATATCGATAAATCAAGTAAGATTAAAGAAAATTTGATCTTTGTTTGATATATTTTGATTATATTTCTGTGCCTCATGTTAATACTAACAATTTAGGATTGTAGTCAGAGACAATATACCTCAGCACGACTAGCATGGCGGGTGGACAAACCCGTTTTCTCCTCTCTTTTCCTCGATGAAAGAAGACAAAACGCAAAATCGAGAGAAGAAACGGTAAAGAGATGGTTTTGTCGCCGATTTTCTGTCTCCCCTTTTTTTGCCGTGTTAGCTCAGCAGTAGAAGAATTTTGCGTCATATTGAAATTAATTTATAAAAAAAATCGTTCATATACTAACAATTACCCTAATCGATAAAATTACTCTGTTCTAATTATTAATAACAAACAGTAATAAAAAACTTATATTATTAAAAAGCTTGTAAAACTTTGTAACAAAATTGATCTTGAGTTTTGTCGCTGACTGTATCACTGTTAACTGTACAAATTTTGCCTACGTTGCATGAAAATATCTGTAGGTATTATCACTCTCGAAAGGGTTCGTTTTGAAGAGGTGTATGTAAGAAGTGTTTCCTTTGAGATTCAAGTGAAGGAAAGAAAACGTAGCAATAGCGGAAATTCGGAACAAAATCGGTACTTTTAGCACTGAAAATTTAGGGAAATGGTCCTATATTCAGAATGGTTTCTGTTGATCGGATATATAGATTTTCAATCAGTAGATCTGTCTAATGCAATTAGACTGAATTTCAATCATAATTAGATCTGTCTAATGCTATACTGAAAAAACGTAACGGCTAGAAATAAACAAGTTTTTGCTGTTTACAACCGAGCACTTGATTCGGATGGAGCCTAAAAAGTCGTTTTTCTGTGAATCCACTTCTGGAAGTTTTCAAGTTAACCACCATTCTGCGAAAAAAGCATGTTTTTTTCAGCCTGTGTTGCCCCACTGCAAGGCAAGTCTCACTCTCAGTTTTCGATCAGATTTTTCGGTAGGAGTCAAGCTCGTGCCGCCATCTTCAACTTGAAAAAATAACAAAAAACAATTATGATAAAAAAGTATTTTCTTCGGTTAATATAAAATCGGCATTCAAAAATAATAACACCATAAACGGCAGCTCGACAATTATCCTCTCATTTCTAGACTTCCACAAAAAAAATATAATGGAACAATGAAACGTGAACTTGACCTCGGAAATATCCGTTTTTATTATCGTCTAAATCTTATATAATAACTTTACGGATAGCGGAGCCCGTCAAGCCGGTATTTTTATGTCTAATTTTCATTTTATGACACTGGAAATTAGACTTAGTTTATTAGACTTAGTTTCGTTATAAAAGTCAACGGTATTAAGGTCGCCAATACTTTATAGTGTTGCTTTGTAGAGAACTTTGCTTTTCTTTTTCATTGTATTCGACGGCATGGTTTTTTTTTTTTTTTTTTTTTTGTTGTTTTCGCTTTATTTGTAATAATAATCTCTTTTGGCTTCTTTGGTTCGAAGGACGTAGCTTTCTGCGCTACATGACGCGGGTTCGATCCCCGCACGGATCAAATCAAAGTCCAAGTCAAAGTTTTTCATTTCGACCGGGCCTTTGCAGGCACTTTAAAAACGTCATAATTCTAGGTGCAAGGTTCTAAGTGGGTTCGTCCTGGAGAAGACGCTGAAATTCCATGGATACTCTTTTCAAACAAGAAATTAACTATAATATCGACCAAAACTCGACCTGAATTTACAAAAAAAAAACATCAAATATTATAATAAGTACCACTTATAAGTTAATACAATACAAGTAGGTACATACTTAACACTCAAGTCACGCAATTATGAAAACATGGGAAGCGTTATTAAAACTTGCTTGTGAAGACTGGAAGCAGCAGGTCACCAGGGAAGCCGCATGTGCAGAAGATAATAAAATTATCCATACGTCTCTATCGTCAACATAGTCTTTGATCTTATAATAGGCTTTCCTTATGACACCAAATATTTGTATGATCTACAGATAGTTGTTCCGGGTCTAGGTTACGATGATGATCAGCATTTAAGAGAATCCTTCTACAGGCACTGTTTAGGTACTGTTTGCGATCATCATCTGGTTCCTGGTTGCACTGTGTATGCTAACACCGTCGGAACGCGTGAAACGAAACGCATTTTACTTGTTTTAATACAGATTTTGATTGGGCGATTACGTATTCTAGTGTATCTAGGTGAGGCTAAATTCTAGTATTTTTAGAACTCGACTTTATTTCCATTATCAGGATTCCATACTTAAGTAAAGCGGCAATTGATTTACTTTCTCTTTGAAGAGAAAATGGACTTTGGTTATCGATACTAATGAGTTATTGTGGTATGTGTAGAGAAGGGTTGACAGCTTGAAGTGAAGGCTGATTACCAGAAGCTAGTCAGATTATTTAAAGGTCGACCGCTGTAAGCGCGGCCTTCCTGGTAAATTTCCATTTTTAACCGACTTCCAAAAAGGAGGAGGTTCTCAATTCGACTGCATGTTTTTTTTTTGTAGTTTTGTTACCTGATTACTCAATACTCAATAATTGAACGCTTAACTTAAGTATTACTCCGCCAATTACAGACTGATTATGAAAATTCAAATTAATTTAAAAATTTACAGCTTCCTAAGTCGGGGCCTGCAATTCTTCAATGCACCTAGCTTGGCAGTGGCACCAACTTCAGAAGCTGTAATTTTTTTTAACAAAATTATTTTATACTTTTTAGTTTTTTGAAGACGGTTTTTACTTTTTTTTAAAGTTGCAATGTATATAGGTACTTAAACTTACCTACTAGTTATTTATTGGTAATTTACAAGTAGTACTATAAGGCGTGATTATACTTCTCATTATAAATAACTTTTACTATGGGACCAACACTGAAGTCGCGAAAAAGATATCAGCTGTTCCATACGAAGTCGAGTAATATTAAATTAATTATATTGGGCTATCGGGTATCTCACTGTCTTCAGGATGATGTTGAAGCCTCCCCCTTCACTCTATCTCCCGTACTCCAGCTGATTACGCCCTTTGTCGGGAACCAAACGGTAGATATAATACTACATAAGAAGTACATTTGAACAACTGCATTCTAACTAAACCATTCTAGCATAAACTGCTAAAATGAGGTCGAACTAAACTGGTTCATAGCATTTCAAGGTAGCCATTTTCCGTGGTTTTTCGGTTGCCAATACCGTTGAAGAAGAAAATAATAGGAGGGAAGGTTATTAGACGATAAATTTTGCAGGATTTTTCCTTACCGGAAAGTGCTTGACTATAAATACATGAATAAAATATCTCCTCTTACTAAGCTTCCTTTTGTTTGGAACGAGCGTACTTACCTATATTGACGGCGGTTCCTTCTGGAGTGGGGCAAATTAATTCGAAATATTTGCAACAAGTTTTCTTCTAATTTCTAAGATTAAAGTTTTATTATCTATCATCAGAAAGAGGTATAACGGGACTTTCCACTTAATATTGGAGCTGCCCGACTAGGAAAGTACCTCCACCTTGCAGAATATCAAAGCCAAATAACACTGCTCTTTTGCAGTATTATGTTCCTAACGGTGAGCAAGGTCGCCAGTGATCCTTGTCTTCCCTATTGCCAGTACGACGCTAGTAATAGGATCGGCAACGCGCGAGTGATGCCCCTGGTGGTTCAAGCGTCCATGGGTCCAACACGACGCATCCCCAAGAAGCACTGGCAATCGTGCGCGTTGCCTACTACTACTCCTAGCGTCGTGTTGGCAGTAGGGAGATCCCTACTGCTAACACGACGCTTCTCCAAGGAGCGCTGGTGACCTTGCTCACCGCAAAAGAACAGTGTGTGCCACGTCAGGGGTGCCAACTGAAAATCAGCGCTGGGTGTCCCACATCCAGCATATGCCGAGTTGAAAACCTTTTCGGTACGGCATGTTCTTTTATTCCATCTATTTTTCATTTTATGTTTCGTTTATTGTGAATGTTGCGCCGTCATTATCCCCTACGGAATAAAATTATTTTTCCTTCTTTCTTTGAATAATAGAATAGAATAGAATAATAGAATAGATCTTTATTTCATGTAAACCAGATACAGGCACTTATGAAATGTCGAGACTCTAGGTGCACGGTTCCAAATAGTAGATCCTATGGAGAAGAACCGGCTTTCTTTCAGTGTTATTTGTCTATGATATTCTGCAAGGAGAAGCTACTTCCCCAGTCGGGTAGATCCAATTTTGAGCAGATAGTATCGTTATGCCCTACCTCTTTTAGTGTATAACCATAAATTCTTTATTCTTTCTGTCCTGTCAATACGGGCGGGCTCGTCTTTTTCCGTGAGTTGACAGGATGGATTTGGTTCCATACTCAAAGTTCATAAAGATGAGTACAATAACTCCATAAAGGGATCGGGATTATAAAAGTAGGACCTTGTATAATTCAATTATAGCAATATTTCATTAAATAAAACATTAAGACTGAAAGCCGCAAACAGCAGAATGACTGGTAAGTGAACAAGTAATTACGTACCATGATCGATAACTTGGCGCCACGGAGTCTGACTTAGTATGTTGTGTAATATTCTTTATTTTAACACGAAAACCAAGGCTTTGTTTGAGCTGGACTTAAGTTTTAAGTGCTGAGTAGCAAGTTTGGCTATTATTGTGTCAAGGTGTGAAGTTAGATTTGAAAATATATAAGTGATTGTAGGTAATTGTTTCTTTTGTGGCTGAAAGTTAAGAATTGATAGGTATTGATTTAATGGGTAGATAATACGTAAGTACTTCTTTTTTTTACTTAGTACAAACTGTCCCACTTCTGGGCAGAGGTCTCCCCTAAGCTCTTCTATACAAGAGGCTATATGGGGTTCTTCGTTGGTAACGCTCGGGTGATACCCCTGAGGGCCGAGCACGAATGTTTTGACGTATAGTAACGTAAACGTAAGCAAGTTTTGTTTATAAAATACGACCAATCTATCGCATTTGAGGTCAATTTTATGCAACAAACGCACTTGTTTCATGAAAATGTAAAAATGTTGCATGTATTTCCAAAAAAATACCATGGATTAAACGTGTATTTTTGGTTCTAAAGGTAACGTTTACGTTACTATACGTCAAAACAATCGTGATCGGTCCACTGGTGTTATAGGCGTCCATAATGATAGGTTATGGTAAGCGCTTACCATCAGGCAGGCCGTATACTTGTTTACCACCTTAGCAGTATAAAAAAAAAACAATCGCAATTGTTCTTGTATTCTATAGTGTCATGAACACATGTGCGAAATAAAGGAGAGTCCTCACAACATGAGAATTACCTTAATGGAAAAATGAGTCAGCTAGCAAAGTTCGCAAGGGACTCACTTCCCAGTATTCGTTCTTGGTCTCTTTTTTAAAGGGAAAACGACGAATTAAATCCTTGACCTACGTAATGGATAAATTTAGGTCAAGTTCTAAAAGTCGATAAATTAGATATGGACTTATGGACTTTATTTATTTCAATTAATTCACCAAAATGTCATATTTTTTTGGAATATACTCAGATGGATTGATTTCAGATTGTTAGCCAGCTACCTACAGATGAATAGGCTGGCTATGATCTCAATACCTCTACCATGAGTTTTCCGTGCCGTCTCACGTTCACGTTCACATACAATATTTGTATGGGAATTTTTTCAGCGCCTCTAGCGGTATAGTGAACTAAAGTCACTATACAAATATTGCATGTGAACGTGAACGTTAGACGGCACGGAAAACTCATGGTAGAGGTACAGGTTTGGTCGCGGGACTTATCTCATTACCGTGACCCCGGAACGTAAAGGGCTATTGAAGGAACACCGTGGATTTTAGTCAGTACAAGTCTGACAGTCCCTCCCGCCCTGCCCGGGGTGGGAGGACTCATTTGATCATTTGATGATTATACCACGTTAAAAAAAAAAATTAATAAAGAGGTACATGTTTCGTCACTCGTGGAGACCTTTTCCTTGTTGCCGTTTCAAAATACATCCTACATCCGGATCTCGGTCGAAACTATCCATAAGTAAAATAGCATAGCACGCACTTTATAGGACAAAAGGTCTATCCTTCAACTAGTAAGTAGTTTAACTGTCTCTATTAGGGTAGATACGTGACGTTTTAAGCTAATAACGCACCCGCGAGGATACAAATACAAATAAATAGGGACAGAAGTCCAACTTTATGCAACGCGTGGCACATATATACAGGGTGCCGCAGATATTAACACATTAAATGAAATCTCGTATTTTATTATCACGTTCTGTGACCGTACACAAAAAATTATGATATATTATGCAGATTATGTTTATATTTGATATTCCATCTACATTGTTTGGCTAATCTTGTAACATCTTGCAATATCTTTTATATAAAAAAAAATTTGCGTGCCAGCTACTGGCGGAACATGTACTGCCACATATCATCCCACCCTGCACCCTGGCACCCTGGGTTGCAGCTAAAAACCAGCGTTGGGTAATCAGTATTAACGTACTGGCACGCAACATTATGCTGAGCTGCTGGCCCGTTTGGCACAACTACTGATTTTATTTTATTTTTATTTTCTGTGTTTTTAGCATTTATGTGCCAATAAACTTTATTTCTTTCTTTCTTTTCATCACCATGTAACACCATTTTTTTATACCATGATTTTATTTATTTATTTAAAATGCTTCATGCACAATGTACAAAGGCGGCATGTTTCAAGCTAAATAAATTTCATTTCATTTCAAAATCAATAAAATCCAATCTATAGTTTAGCCACAGGAACTACATAAAAATTTCATAATTCTACACATAATATAATGATCTTTAGGCAAAGTTTGTAGGGTCTCCAACCTATTCTAACCAAAATTATTTTTATTTACACGTGTAGAACGGATAAATGTGACATAATTTTCTACTGCGATGTTCCTTCACCTAGTCGAATGATAGCAGAGTGAAAGATGATGCAAAATAATGCCGATCTTGTCAACCAACTCAGGGACGCCATCCGATCCATTCATAATACTGAACAGAAATGATAAAAGTGTGTGACTACAACAACGATATAAATGTATTGCAACACACTAAGGAGCTCTGTAACCATTAAGTAATTCGGGGCTGATAGTAAATTTCAGCTGGGCTAAGTAATCTCGAACAATAAACCTAAAAATTGTGATTCATCTTTGGTTTTCTGGAAATCAAGTCGGCTATAGTTCCATAACTCCTCATAGGACGCAGCCAGACCGTGGACACTAGTTTCCGAGTCTAGATGTAGCAAGCTTATACTGGACTGCGATCCGTCGTGATTAATTCATAAGTACTTAGTATAAGTTACAGATCTACTGCAAAGCTGATGCATCCTACAGCAAATAGAGAACTTTAACTAATTCAAACATATACGGTCTTGTTATAAAAGATAGTTTACATAAAAACTGGGTTTTACTAGACTTCCTGATAGACTTTTGGTAACTGTCCTTCTGGACTTGTCTATTTATTGTAACAAAACAATGTTAACCCCCGCTTAACAGTCGTAAACGAAGGATTTCACATGTGATCCTTTTGTGTAACCCCCTTAATGTAACATGTATATTATATTTAAAGTGCGCGCTTTTGTGTTACCCCCCTAATGAAGCATGTATGTACGTAACCGAGACTTACGCGGCTAGTTAATGATCTTTGTTTAATTGTAGAATTGTGTTCGCGGATTTGACTTTGAAGTTAGGTTTTAGAGTTATGAACTCGGTAACTAAGTTTCTGAATTATGAGTGTTTGTTGTTACTATTGTTAGGCCTGTTTCCATCAGCAAGTTCCTAACGCGTCAGCGCTAGCGTCAACGAAGGAGTGTTTGTATGAGAATCCAACGCCCCGTTATAGCAGCGTCAGTGTTAGTTGAATAATTATGAGCGTTGACATATAAAATGAGATCTACGACAGCGTTGCAGTTAACGCTAAACGCCCATGAGAATAGCTTTAACCAAATTTTGAGAGAAAAAAAGTCTATCACACGTTCACATAACGAATTGCTTTGAATCTTAGTCTTCTTAACTAATAAAAGAGAAAAGATTTGATTTTATCTATGTCTGTTTGTTTGTAATGGATAAACTCAAAAACTACTGGACCAATTTTAAAAATTCTTTCACCAGCTGAATACTATATTATCACTGAGTAACATAGGCTATAATTTATAAAGATAACACGCGGGCGAAGCCGCTGGTGGAAGCTAGTACTGAATATGCTGTTGCGCAAGTAGTACTGCGGGTAACAGCTTGTATTAAAAGACTGCTCGTTATAACAGATGTAGACATTTATGGGCCAGCATGATGATGAGGATGGTGATCTCCACCTATAAAAACATCGTCACTGTATAAAAAAATCAATTTTACGTTTATATCACCATAAAATTTAAATAGGATTCCGAACGAAAGCCAGCTAATCAATTTTATGGTCGGCTGGCCATTAGCCATTACTTCCTACAGGCCGTATTTAACAGATCCTCGTTTATTGAGATAAGCCAGGACCTGGTGCTGCATTCTTAATGGGTTCATTATACTTAATGTACTTTTGGTACGAAAGTCTTTCGGAATAAGGATGTAGTACATTTTCCATTCCATTCTATGTCACGGCAGCTGATCAGCATTATCAATTGATATGGAATCGTTTCCTCACATCATTTTCTGTACATCTTTTCAGTAATTCAATAATATTTAAGTAGTTGGTTTCTTTTCAATGTTATAGTACAGCCTGATATCCTACCTACAACATATTTATTTTATTTATATTTACATTCTTCAATTTTGTTGTTTTAATATTGTAATATTGTAAATATAGTAATATGGCTTCCAGCACTTTATAAGGTTCTACCTTTTTAGCATAGTAAAAGATGAATTATTGATTATAATTAATTTAACATAAAAAAGAGGAAAATTAAAAAAAATCTTTGCTCTTTGCTCATCATCAAGAATACAGGATCGAATCATCATTTGATGATTCGATCCTGTATTCTTATCTCTTTGTTCGACTGTACCTACTTCCCGGGTCTACATTAAACAAACAGTTCACTGCAGAGCTAGCACGGCGCTGGTGGACGAACTTTTTCTCCACACTTTGTCTCTTTGGCTGGAGACAAAACGAAAAATCGGGAGAGACAACGTTAAAAAGATGATTTTATCACCCATTGTTCTTTCAATAAACCCGACTTCCCCACATTTTTCTCCTTGCCAGAAGAAAAAACGTAAAATCGAGACCGGAAACGGTAAAGAATTGGTTTTGTCTCCGACTTTCTCTCTTCCGAAGTCAAACTCAACGTTTTTTATTTCAACTGGGCCTTTACAGACACTTTCTTTTGAAACCCCTCCCATTTTTCGTTCCCATTTTGCCGTGCTAGTCTTGTCAATGGGATTGTTCGTATCTTCACGCGGTTCTTATGTGCTTACTTTAACTGCTAGTTTTATTCACCTCGTAAAAGCAAAAAGGCTGACGATGTACAAACTTCCTGACCCCGTTAAAAACTTAACTAAGAAGTCTCGTTGCTCAAGTTTCGGCACTTTTTGTGTTTATTTGTCTTTTATCCCTGTGTTGAGATGCAGACTCATAATATGATATACTTTTGTGTAGTTAATAACGGGTAGGCCGTTTTATGATGGAGATAAGCATGTTAAGAGGTTTTGAATGGTACATTTTAAATGGTTCAACTTTGAACGTGAGGTCCTAGTTTCAAATAAAGTTAAAAGTAGTTTATTTCTTTTATTCATTTTTTATACATATTATTTATATTTTTAAATATTTTTACAAAACTATATTAAAAAACATTTAAAAATATGAAAAAATAGTAGCCCACCGGTATCTAGAATAGGGTCCAAGCTACCCGGCGGTCAGGGCTCCAGAGAAAGGAATCTCCTGACAATGCGTGCCGTGTCAAGAAGTACTGCTCTCTGAATCAGGCCCTTGATCCAACTGCCTAACGAGAGCCTCCTAAGGTGTCGGTCGAGACTCTCGGTAATTAAGCCATTGGCCGAAACGACTATCGGCACAATGATCGCTGAATCCACATCCCACATGTCGACAACCTCGCGAGCCAAATCAAGATATTTGATCTGTTTATCTTTCTCGGCTTTCACGAGGTTCTCGTCATGCGGGACCGTTATGTCGACAATCATTGCGCGCCGCTCTGATCGATCCACCACCACTATATCAGGTCTATTGGCTACAATAGTCCTGTCAGTGATGATGGATTGATCCCAGTATAGTGTGATATGGCCTTTTTCAAGAACTGGGTCGGGCACATACCTGTAGTACGGCACTTCCGATTCCACAAGGTTGTATTTTAGAGCAATTTGCTGATGGATAATCCTGGCTACAAGGTTGTGTCTATGCAAATACTCTCCGTTAGCTAGACGAGAACACCCGGAGATAATGTGACGGATTGATTCGCCTGGACGGTGGCATGCCCGACATATGTCAACCGTGCCGTCCTTCACAATAAATCTCCGGTAGTTATTTGTCATCATAACTTCATCCATAATTGCACAAACAAAACCTTCGGTTTCTCCAAAGAGGTCCCCGGAACGTAGCCAGGCTACGGACGCTGAAAAGTCTACATCGGGCCCATGGAGGGCCCGGAAGAAGCGTCCGTGGAGCTCCTCCTCATCTTCAAAGTAGTTTTATTATTAACAAAAAATTCTGAGTTGTTTTCTTCGTGATGTTTTTCATTGTTTCATTTCATTTCATTGGTTCACCAACAATTGCTTACATTGATATTATTTCAAATGTAACATGTAAAAAAGAAGACAATAGTGTAATAAGTAATTACTTACAGATAAAAATAGTTCAACAAGGAAAATTAACTAATTTAGGCTTTTCATCAATACATAGAATTAAGAAAAAATGATGTGTTTTGATTCTTTCTTTTCAATCTCATTGCATCATCCCTATATTAACTGATTTTGACCTATATATTCACATGAGACTTTGTACCCCCATTATACATATTCATCATCATCATACATATACAATTATACATATTATACATTGTATATACAATATTGTATATTTCCCCCCTTTTCGTTCTCCCCTCCTACAATAACAACATTAACCAATTCCTTCTAGTCGCCGGACAGCTCCATCTTAAGGCTCAAAAAAAAATGACAACACACCCTACTTAGCATGTCGGGGACGAGTAAAAATCTTTAATGTAGGGTTGTAAGCGGCTCATAAAGTCGGCGCGGACGCATTAAGCTCAGTTAGTGGGCCAAAGGGGCAATCTGCCGGCTAATTTGATAGCTACAAACAAACGAGCTGGCATTATGCTGATGTGTAAGTCATAGGAGGTAGCGGGAGCGATTTCACTGAAGAGAAAGGGATCGCATGCCATTAATAAGTAATTATGAAAAAGCCATAAGCACAGCTATTCTGTAAGAACATCTCGGATCTCGATTCGAATCTCATTCGAATTGTCGGTTGTTATTTGACGAATTGACATAGTAAACAGGTAACATAATAACAGGAGCTATGAACATGACTAGCGCAGCTTCACAGCTCTATGTCCAGTGAAATCTAATCGAATGGAATCGAGATGCGAGATTTTCCTGGAGAATGTTTTGATTCTTTCTTTTCAATCTCATTGCATCACCCCTATATTAACTGATTTTGACCTATATATTCACATGAGACTTTGCACCCCCATTATATAATTCGGAATGAAAGGCAATAGTTTTAATTTTTTTCTTCATGTCCTAACTTTATACGTTGTTTATTATTATTTGAATCTATATTTTTTTAAATTAAATTTCTTGTGTATCCTACTAAACTAAATATCCTAAATATAACCGAACACCGCCCAACAAAAAAAAAATAATAGAAACATACAATCATTTTTGAAAATCGCTCGTTTATTGTGTTTAGACCATCCCTTATTTTATTTAGACCGTAGCCCCAATCGCGTCCTCTCGTAAACGGCACCATAAGAAGACATTAGCTCATGACACGCCCCGCGCGTCATCCGGCCGTGTGTCATATTGTCACGTTAGCGACACGTCACACACAGCCTTTTCATTTTGTTTTCTGTTTGACTGATTCGGGTGTTGGTGTGAGAAAATTGACTCGTGTGGTGTAAAGAATACTAATATTGTGAATAATTTCTATTACAAATGTGTTTTTTGTATTCAAAATTTGTTCTTCTGTCAGAAAGTACCTTCCTAATGATATCTAAGTCCGTCCGGCGCTAATATTTCCACTATGGCGTGAATTTCCATGATTGCGCCGGACGGACTTAGGATCCGGGAGGCACTGATCCACCAAATCACAGACATTTTAAATATTCAAGATTGATACACCAACCTTACTTATGATGCCCTTCAAAAAGGTCAGATGCGTACTCGCAACTGACGTGCATATTATGATGAGATGCATGAATGTTAAAGAAGCAAAGGTATGTAAGTATCTTTACGTGGCATTTTGTAGTTTCTGACTACCCTATGTGAAAAAGGCGTGATGATTCATATGTGTGTAGTCGAAAATGATAAAGTACGGTTTATGCTCGCGGATTCGCCCGCGTGAATCGCTTCTCACATAAAAATCAAATCAAATCAAAATCGTTTATTTCCATAAAAAAATTACTATAAAATTCCATTGGTCTCAAACTAGGCTAGGCCTGTATCTTGGGCACCTTTTGTAGTAGTAGTTGCCATAAAAATATATCCAGTATCCTTCCCCAGGTTGTATTTAGGTTAAATGCCAAATTTCGTTGAAATCGGTTCAGGTTGAGGCGTCAGGATGAAATAAACAAACAAACAGTCACACGAATTTATAATATTCAATATGGATTTCAATAGTTCAAAAAATGAGATGATGAGATGCGAATGAGGAGAGGGATGTGTGGCGTAACAAGATTGGACAGAATCAGGAATAAGCATATTAGAGGAAGTATCAAAGTGGCACCAGTTACAGAAAAGTTGCAAAGTAACCGATTGTCATGGTATGGATATGTAATGCGGAGATATGAGAATCATGTTATAAGAAGAGATGTAAGTATGAATGTTGATGGCTATCAGGGAACAGGCAGACCAAAAAAAAGATGGATGGACTGTGTGAAACATGACATGAATGGGAAGGAAGTGAATATGGAAATGACCTCTGATAGAGATGAATGGAAGTAAAAGACATATTGCGCCGACCCCAAATAAAATGGGATAAGGGCAGGAGAATGATGACGATAATTTCAATAGTTCAAAGGCAATGACATTTTACATTATTTTTATTTATTTTTTTATTTAATAAATAAAAAGAAAGCAAAAAAAAAAGCAAAAAAAAAGTAAAAGCAGCAGCTAATGCCACGTAACTGAACGTCTATATTCATTTTTTCTAACAACCGACATGGCGTATGGTGGCCATCATTTTCTTTCGCTTTCTTCGCGCACTGTATAATTATATGTACTGCCTGCTGCTATGTAGCTATAGTAAAGTTTACGCCATTTTGTAGTGCATTAATGTTGGTGTATGGCCCGTCGATTTGTAAAATGTCATTGGTTCAAAGGTCGGTATAACCTATCTCTCTGCTTATACTAAAACAAGAACACGCAAGTACATTGTGTCCCGTCATCTCGTCCTAAGCGACTTCGGCACGTACGTACGTGCTCTACGTCCGATCTTCATTTGGTTTCTCTTTGAATGATCTGTGTATGTGTGTGTGTGTTTCAAGTAGGTATCCGAATATTATATTACGTTGTATGTAATTTTAACTCGGAAAACCTTATATGATTGTTCTTATCAATATCATTGTTTACCCGTAGGTATTCCATTTTACTTGCGGTCGGCGCAATAATGATTTCACTGAAAAAACAGAACGGTTAAAAATAAAGAAGGTTTTGCTATTGACAACTATGTACTTGGTTCGGATGGAGCCTGCAACGTCGTTCTTTCCGTGTTCTTGTTAAACTTTTTTTTAATAAAATCGTTGCCGTGGATACATTTATCAAACATACATTTCACATGCACACAGTTTAACCCAGAACAAATATCTGTAGGCTATAAAAAAAAATCCTTCAGGAATCGATCCCGCAACCCGTAGTTCAGAAAGCTAATTGCTTAGCCACTGCGCCAACCGCACTATCTGTCGACGGTATTTCAGAGTTATTTTCTTCTTCACCCAATCCATAATTTGACAAGTAAAGTCAATATTGAACAGACTTTATATTCTTTTATTTTTTTTCATTGCAAACTGAATTTTATTTAAACAATTATGTCAATTGAAACTCTTTTTACTCGACAACGCAGTCTGCAATTCACTTTTTACTATCAAAAAAGCTTTTCACAGCTATATTTCACTAGCTGTCTGAATTACGCAACCTATTCGGCCATCTTAAGCCTTCGGGACCTATTTCAGGCCGTAATAGCTGCTAAAAAGCACATTAGCGCTTTTGGATTTTGAAATAAGGGCGCATTTAGGACCCATATCAGTAAGCTGGATTTTAAAGTACTTTTTTAGGTTACGTAAAAAGACCTAGCTACTAACTTTTCAATTATGCTGTGACGACACGGTTGGCGCAGAGGCTAAGCGATTAGCTTTTTACGCTACATGCTGCGGGTTCGATCCCCGCAAGGAGCAATTATTTGTATTCTACAGATAGTTGTTTCGGGTCTGGGTGTGTGTGCATGTGAAATGTATGTTTTTAACTGTACCCACGATATGGGAGAAATTCTAGTGAGGGAAAACTTAATACGTTGTTTAATAATATAAGACCGCCTTTGTACATTTTACATGAAGCATTTTAAATAAATAAATAGTTATCTTCAAGATTAAGAAAGTCCTCAAGAGGATAGCCAGTACTTCTACCATAGCAATATCTTTCTTGACCTTCTTCTTCTGTTGTTTCGAACTCAGATCCTTCTGCGTGGAAGATAGGCATTCGTATGCTACACTATCCACTGCTTTTCAGAATATGATATTACGTATTTAGTTTTAGTTTTATTTATTTAATACTTTAAACCGATCGCATTAGTATCTGCATGAAAACATTTAAAAATTGTGATAATTACTAGCCCATCCATTTAAAAACTACCATTTTCTATTTGACACACACGTTTAAATGAAAAAGCGAGTAAAATGAACTGTCCACAAATTATGCGAAACTCTCTTAAAATAAAAAGTTTATACGAGCATAAAATACTACAATGTTTTCAATAAAACCCTTTTAAATAAAAGCCTGTAACTTTAACTGAATTACTCATAACGTGCTACACGACTTTAAACTTTAACGCGTCAGAAACAAAGTTAAATTTTGCTGGGATATGTTTTTTTAATGTAGCGAATGAACCCCTAAGGACTTGGCGGTGCCGTTTGATGTTAAAAATGTATTTGTTTATTGTATTTTGTTTAAAAACATCGTGTTGAATAATGAGTTCAGGCATTAGAGAGAAATTGTTGGGTTCGGATGGGAGAAAAGTTTAACTGGTTTATTTTTCTAGACTAAACCATTATTATTAGTGTACTAACTTCATCTTCTTTAGTTCGTTAAGTTAAATGGATATTTTAAACGATTTAGGTCCCGTTATTCCCAACAAAAAAAAGATCTCCTTGTGAAACAACTAAGATGATAATTCTACGACAAAATTGAATATTCACGATACGATTAGAATAGAATAGAGATCTATTCTATTCTATTTTAATCGTGTTAATAATAAATAAGGATTTATTTCATATAAACCAAATATAGGCACTTATGAAATGTCGAGATTCTAGGTAATGTTCTTGACATGGGTTCCCAATGCTGGGAGCATTTAATTATGTCTTAAAATCGTAACCCAGTGCGAATCGGTGGATAATAATTACAATAATAAACTAGAACTGTTCTTGATGCCGGTGGCCTACTACTCGTTTTTTTTTTAATTATCTATATAGATACATATATGTATATAAAAAAATTAATAAAGAGCATAATAATAATTTACCTTCTTAAAACCTGCTTTAACGGATTATTGTACTCATCATTATGAACAACTTTTACTATGGGACCAAATCTGGAATCGAGAAAAAAGACACCTGTTCCATGTAATAGACGAATAATATTGAATTATTTGTATGGAACAGCAGTTTCATTATTATTTTTTAAATATTCTTTCCATTTTAAAAGTTGTATAAGATAAGTAAAAACCTTGTATATAACATGTGAGAAAGGTCATCGAATTTTCGGTTCTAGACGTTTTCTCACAGTGTTTTCCATCACCTTTCTGTTAGAAAAAAAACTCATGTCTTCTTATATTCAAAAGGGCGTATAAACAGCACTGAGTATTCCAGTCCAATTCTTCTTACCGACATGCGACATCTGTCTTATGATCCGTGTACCTCCACTCAAAGTATTTCCATATAATCTTACACATACATAATACATGTCAGTAAGAGTTTCTGAATGTACGTTTACATACCCTACATACGCCACAGTCATTTGCGGAGAACGGACATTTGTCAAAATGACAAGATGTTTAGTTTAATGTCTTCGCTACATGACATAATATTTTGTTCCTGAGCTATTTAGTTCTTATTCACTACTCATTATTTATACAATGTTTGAAGCTGCTAATGGCTTAGTAATTTATTTATATGCTACGCAGTAGCAGTGCTCATGGATTCCAATTTCAAATCTGGGTTCGATTTATTCATAACTTTAAAAGAAAAGATCGTGAAAATTGACATCTCTCGGAGATAAGGTCTGAGTCCCATAAATGATGATGACGCTGATCATAACTATGAAGATGCTGAATCTAATCATTAGTTTACAACACCTGTAACAATACCATATTCAAGCAAATAAATAATTTGAATTTGGACACTGTAAGTGCGGCAAGCAATTGAAATAAATAAATAATAAATAAATAAATTTGATTATCAGAAAATTACGCACTGGGCAGATAAATAAAATAGGGCTGTTTAAAAAAAATCTTATCTTAATAAGTATGTAAATATCGCAGATTCTACTCCTACACAAAAATGTAAAGTTCCTAACTTTTTTATTTAGTATAATTAGACATTATTATTTCAACCAACCCACACCTTGAGTAATCTCCGCTCAGCTCATAAATATGCAAAAAAATAAAAACTTCGAGATTTTTTCAAGTGTGTCCGGTGTTATTGAACTATGACGCATTTTCTCGAGTGACTGTGACGTATACTCGACTCGTCAAAGTTTGCAAAATTTATTAAGTCGTAAAACCTGTGTGCCGGGCCTCTAGCAGTAAAATATAGACATCTGACCATTATGTAACACGCCAGAGCCAACTTGTACTGGCTCCATGTTAATTTATATATGAATTTTCGCTACCCTTTTGTTAAAACGTGCTAAATGTCATTTGGTGTAAATTGGTGTTCAGCTATTTGGAACAATTCAATGACTATCCGATTCGGTTAAATGTTTTTGGTTGAGCTGTTTATATCGAAAATTTTTTGATATAAAATGAAACAGCTGTCGGAATTACCTATCTAAAAACTATAGGTAGATACTTAATTTATTTTTAAATAGTTGTTGAATATCCGGATTCGACGTTTCTTTTTCTTTTATTGGTTCCGAGTGAAGCTAGAACATAGTATTTTACGTAAGTAAGTATTTGCTGCCTTTAGTTTTTTGGTGAGGAATAAGGCTGCTCTTCTCCACCCGTGGTGGGTGTGGTGAAAGGGGTAAGGGATTATGTCAACAGGATAATAAGCAGCTTCCGTTTCTGTTAAAAGAATACAATTGCGTTCAACAATCCGCCAGACAAGGGTGGTGATATGCAAAAAAAAAAAAAAATTTGCTCTCATACACACAAAGACAAAACAGTATTTAAATACAAATAAAAAACACTCGAAATACAAATAAGAAGAAAAGAAGTAGGTGCTACATACATAGAGGTCACGACCCTCATCAATGAGGAAAACGACTCATGGAGGAGAAGGATAGACATAGAAGTAGATAAACACAATCTGTAAGAAGCCACAAAAGCCAAACAGACTATTACACGATATGTTAACCAAACACCCCAATTTGCCTTGACGCCTAAAAGTAATTTATTATTTTTCAAATGTAAAGTAAAACATTATTACGTTTGGCAATTACGAGGGTGTTTCAAAGGGTTGGTTGGCCCGCAGTAATTAGTCCAGTGTCTGTTTTTGTCCAGGGTATTATATTCCGGGATCATTTTGTGTTTATACATGAGTTTTTTGAGTAATCTCGTAAATGGGGTGTTTAGAAACTGACTACGTACTCGCTGATTAAGAATTAACCCTTTGAACACCAATTCTGAGAAATCTATTATGTTTTCAATTTAATCGGCCCGGAGAGGTTGAGGATCATTTTTCGTTTTACAAACAAACTATCATCAAAGTTTTTTTTTTACTAGTTACGTGACAAACTTATATACAGCCCGCTTGATGGCAAGCAGTGATCATAACCTATGGACGCTTGAAACACCAGGAGTATCAATCGCATTTTGCCAACCATGTTAAAATCTTTTCAATCCCTTTTTGAAGAACCCCATGTTATAGTCTCTTGGGAAAACCTTGGTGGGGAGCTGATTCCACAACCTGAGCGTGCGTGGGGGGAAACTCTTCTGAAACCGTACGGTACAAGACCAGTGCGGCTCTAAGGTATGCGGATGAACTCCCCGCCGATGCCATGACGAGAGTAATAACATAACCGTCAAAAACCCCCGACTCCAACTAGAAAAAAAGCTGTAACTTTTGAACGGCTGAACAGATTTCCATGAAACATAGCTAGGATGATACCCGATTAAAATAGCTTTCAATTATTAAAAAACTGCATTGAAATCGGTCTATTCGTTTTGGAACTACGATGCCACAGACAGATATTCAGATACACAGATCCACAGATACACACTACAAACTTATTACACCCTTCTTTTTATCGGAGGTTAAAAAGTAGCCGTTAGCATCATCAAACAATTCCTCAGCACACTGACCGTAGCACAAGCGATAGAACACAAGACAGAGAGACAAAGACAGACAAAGAGAGACAAAGTTTCTCGTCAGACTCCAGACCGCTTGTGAGCTTGGGATCGTCGACAATCCTAACTGCACGTCTCAGGACCGAGTCGAAGAGTTCTCCTCCATTTAGAAAAATTGCCTTAATTATCACGCTTGGCAAACAAGTTGTTTTGTTTGCAGCAAGCAATTGCAACTTGCGGTTCCCTTTGCGATCATTGCCTCAGAACACTGCCTATGTTACAAACGGTAGAATACATATCCGTCTTATCTTTTAGAGGATTCAGGTGTGATGATACTTTGCTCTGTTTCTAGAAGTACAAGTAAAAAGTTACTTAAATCTATCCTGATATAAGTGACTTTTTACGATATCTAAGGGTAAAAGTGAGATGGCCTTCACTTCCGGTAGCTTCCCGGATGTGTCGTTAAAGTATCTTCCGGGTTGATAAGACTGCGCACTGATAATAAGGGCTATTTTGATTTGATTGTATATGTATTTGTTATTTATGTATACACATACAGAAACAAAAGAAAAATAAAGTTAGTAAGTAGTTGTATTGTACGCTTGACTTTCTTACTCTATTTCTTCATTTCTTCTACACTCAAAAGGTTTGCTGGAAGAAAATTCATTCCAAGTTAAGCTCGCCTTTGTGCGTTTATATTTAAACTACAGAGAAGAAGTATAGATTAGAACCTACCTTAGTATGTACAAAGTTACTCATAGGGAAACAAGTCATAGTGTAAAAGAAACAAAGTAGGGATAATTAGGAGGGAGGGAGGGGGGGGAGCCAATGGAAAGGAATATAAAAGGTTAGGAATATATGGGTTGTCTGGCAGAGAATGCCATAGGCAATAAGACCACTTTTGTACATATTTGTATGACCTTCGAAAAAAAATGACCTTCGTTTTGTTTTCTGAATTGATATACGTAACATACAAGATTCTACCTCAGATCCCTTTAAGGAGTTATTATACTTAGCATTATGAACAACTTTTACTAGCAGACATTAAATCAAGAAAAGAAAATCTGCTGTTCTTTACAGTCGAGTAATATTGAATTATTCGTGCAGACTCGTTTCGATTCGTTATTAGGGGAGACCTTTGCCCAGCAGTGGGACAGTACGGCCTAATAAAAAATTCATAAAAAATCCTACAATTAAAATATACTAATAAATACGGTTTCCATTCCATGCTCTTCACTCTGTCAAAAGTTTCGTCATGCATAGTCTACAAATCTTAAGTCTATGGTTATAAAGACAGATGTATGTGCAAACACGAGGGCTTGTATTTTTGTGTGTCGTTGGCGCCAAGAGCCCCATGTCGGACCCCGGGGAAATTCGGTGGCTGATCTAATAGCTGGTGGGGTAAAGCATGAGCGATCAGCGATAGGTTTGTTGAGACAGAAATATTTTCCAAAGGAATTTAAGGTACGGATGATTGAAGAACGGAATTAAAAACTTGTGGATGATCATTTTCAAAACAAATTCAAAGCTTTTTATTTCAACTGACGTGCCTGGGAGGGGAACCTCTTTACAGTCTCCCTCCCCGAGAAATGACCTAACAGGTGGTGGTGGGCTTCAGCGCGATCTTTTAAGAGTACCCGAAGCACACCTGTAGGTTCCGAAGTGGACCACCGTGGTGAGTTTAGCCGTTAGGAGTCTGGTATACCCCTCCGCCCCCCCTAGGCGGAGGACACCCCTATGATGGGTTCTCACCACGTAAATAAAAAAAGGAAAAAAAATCCACAGGAATTAAAGGTAGGGATGATTGAAGAACGGAATTACAGGCTTGTGGATGATCATTTTCAAAGTCAAAGTATTCTATTTCAACTGGGCCTTTGCAGGCACTTTCAAAATGTCGTGATTCTAGGTGCACGGTTCCAAGTGGGTTGGTCCTGGAGGAGACGACAATAAACTCCATGGATACTCTTTTCATAAAACAAATTTACAAAAATATCTGGATTCAATCAGCAGATTAAATTAGACTAGTGGACGCCCTGTGGTCAAAATTCGACCGTAATTCTAGCTTTCTGCAGTCTTCCTCCATATAAACTTTAACTATGCCAAATCTCACACTCCTCCGTCCGCGCAATATGCTTAAAAAGGGGTACAAAGTTTTCTCTTAGATTTACACAGACTAATTATTATCTCCATATAATATATGTATGAAAATTAGACATTATTTAGCATTAGCTTATAACTTGACACCATCACAGGGAACGCTGTTTGCCGTAAACAGATAATGAACCCAAAAATCTTGGACAGAATTCTTCTCACCATACTTTATTTGAATTTACCGTTCTAACATAATCGTTTTCACCCCTAAAATATTTTTACCACCCCAAGGTCATTCACCCCAACGACCTTATGCATTTGACCTATGTATTTGAATTTGTACCTTGCAACCCTGTCGTGACTTGAAACTGAATAAGATCTAGATGCAATTTTAACTGTATAGATTTTAGATAAGTTCGCAATAAATTTTCTGTTATTTCTTTTCAAGTTCGATGAATAACTGAGAAGGCAACGTTAGTACGTGAGGGTTATAAATAATGGTAAACAATGCTAAATGTGGCCGTAGCTACGCGTAGAACATAAAAGATTCGTAGCGCGTAGCAATTTAAATAGTTGACTGATAAGTGCTACGCGGCGTAGCTTGTAGTTGATGCGCGTAGATTCTGAGTTTACAGATAAAATAAATCTTACTCTGCAGTTACTTCTAAGACATTACATCAATTTAGCTTAGCACAATTTCTTAATTCTAAAACACAAATAGAAATGTTATACCAACTCGCTTCCTTTCTTGCAAACAATTATGATCATAAATTACTATTGGATCTAGCTTGTACCATATATATATTATGTTATAGCACGATTAGAATTACCATCGATCAAACCAATATACCCGTTCTTTAAGCAGTTAGGGCTAATGAACCCATGAGAAATAAAACGCTCGTTACATACAAACTTCAAAGAGTAATTTGTAGTTTAGCAAGTTTAGTTATAATAAATAAGAGTTGTCATATAAATATTCTAAATGAGAGTTCTTTGTAGAAGTCAAAAGTCTGCAACCTTCAGCCTGTTCAGTCCTCCTAATAGATGGGCACAGTGGCACAACACATCGGTCGTTTAGGAATATTACCTTAAGATGATTACATGCCTCAAATATTATTAATGCTTTTAAAACTGTTTGGTTGCACCAAAAGCTAGGTTATTATTACTGTTAAAGTTAACTTTGACAGTAATAATAACATTAACAATGACCATAGAATTTAACTGTCTACTGTTGCACCGTCATGTAAAACGTAAAAGTTAAAGTTAAAAGATTGACAAGTGACAAGACATTTTATGATAGTTAACATTAACAATAACCAGCGAAGCGTGGGCGGTAAACGGTTACCTACAGTTAAAATCATGACGTTAGCTAACAATTGTCGAATGGTGCAACTCATTTTTTCCTTAACCGGTACTTTAACTGAAGTTTCGATGTTTGTTAAAGTTAAAGTAAAACGGTACAACCCACCCCTAGTTTTTATAAAATTTCTAATTGACTAATATTCTGCAACGTTATTAAGCATTAGTCCGCCAACTCCTTTATATTTAAACAGGGTGTAACTATATTTAAACAGGACTACTGCTTTAAGGGGTTATCGCATGCGTCATGCTCGTGAACGGGTGCCGTCTGTCGGAACTGGTCAGCTTGTAACTGCCATGGCAATCTTATTCACAGGCAAATCATTATTATCCTAGTCTTATTTTTATTCACATTGAATTACATTATTCTCGCAGCTCTTACCACAACATTGTACTGATAAAGATTATAATCTATTTTTTTAAAAGAGTTTCCATGGAGTTTCTTGCCGGTTCTTCTCCATAGGGTCTACTATTTGGAACCGTGCATCTAGAGTCTCGACATTTCATAAGTGCCTGTATCTGGTTTACATGAAATAAAGATCTATTCTATTCTATTGTACTCATCATTATGAACAACTTTTCCTATGTGAACAACACTAAAATCACAAATAGAAAGGTCCGAATTATTACTCAAGGGCATGTATGTATATCAAGCCGAGAATCACCTGTAAAAATATTGAATACAACGGAGTATTATTATTTTTTCATACAAATTAATTCAATCTGTAATGTTGTATATTGCATATACTTCTTACAACGTGTATCAGAAATGCGTGGTCATATTTAAGAGTGTGGATCAGACCATCAAACTGAACAACTTTCTCTATGGGACCAACATCGTAATCGCGAAAAAATTATCAGCTGTCCCATACAGTTGGGTCGAGTACGCTCACACTACTTCACATGTTGTTTCTACTTCTCAATACAATACCGGATTCCTGGACTAGCTGCGGAGTGACTAATTATAATAACTATTGTGGGTAGTAGTGTTAATATTATATTGGTTTTTAGTTAAGTGACAATGATTGTATAATGTTATTTTAATAGTTAACTACCTACATTATTGCGAATGTGTGCAGAATGTTATTCACTGCAATCGGGACAAACCCCCGTGGTTTTTAGATTGTAAGTTCGATGTATATTTTGAAAGAAAGTTGTTATAATAAATTTAAAAAAAAAAGAGTAGATATTGAAGTTTTGAATGGGACAGCTGTTTATTTTTTTACACCCTTAAATATGACCACGCATTACTGATACACGTTATATACTTTTTCCTTAAACATATAAATATATATCCACCACACGTTTCCCTGAAATATTGACAGCTACCGATATTTCCGTATCTTCAAAAGATATCCTACACACGAGGAGTAACGTACGGCTGTCAGTTACAACTGTCAGACCCCGTCTTATCTCTATTTGCAGTCACTGAACCACGAAATTACAAGCTCGTACGTAAAACTTGCAGAATAAATATTATGATACGAATAAACTACTTTCGGTTCACGATTGACGGTCTTGGAAGAAAGAGAAAAAAAAGCAATGAGTGCATGCTAATAGGCTTTTTGTCCACATTTTAAAGCCATACCGTAGAACGAAGAATAGAAAATGTTATACGAAGAATTACAAAACATTCGGAGCTAATATTTATGAACCTCATTTATCATGTCTTTGACATAATTTTCGTAGGTTAAACCTACTACTATTTACATGATTGGTTAACTTTGTAGCAGAGTTCTTTTTTTATCTAAAACTGCTTTTTAAAAACAGACATTTTCATTCTACAGGAAACTAGACCGATTTAAGCTTAATTTTCTGTATAAATTAGTCTAAACACACACTTCAATATTATGTTAATTCGATTTTTATGAAATTAACGATACTCTTTATTCTAAACGACAATAGTTATTTGTTATACAAGAGTGCAAAGTTGCTTTTTAACCGCGTGTTCAATTTTGATGACCGAGCAAGCGAAGGATTCTAAAATTAGAATCCTGAGCGTTAGCGAGGGAATCAAAAGAGCACGAGGTGAAAAATCTTTGCACTCGAGTGCAACACGTAACTTTTCATTCCACCTCAGCGAGGAAATGACTAAATGCAAAAAAAAATCGTTTAATTCACAAACTTAGTGCACACGATGTTCTAAATTCAATTTACTTTATCCTCTAGAGAATAAAAACGGCTTTTCCACTCAGATATTGAAGATTAAAAATACTCTTTCCGAGATGGTGGGATGAAAATTTACTTTATCCTCTAGAGAATAAAAACGGCTTTTCCACTCAGATATTGAAGATTAAAAATACTCTTTCCGAGATGGTGGGATGAAAAATAATTTATATTGTTTTGACGCATATTACATTACGGCACAAGGTAGCACGCGCGCGTTTTTGTATGCAGATTTGATTGATTTGAGAATATTGTTTTTTATTGAGGTTGCCACATCAGTAATCACTAGATTGCGAATATTTATGGGTGACCACTTACCGGTTACCCGCAGGGTAATTTACGCTCCTGAAAAAAAAACTTTTTTTTATGTGAGGTGCTTAATTGTAGCATTTTTATTAGTACTACAAAGAATCTGTCAAAAAATTGGTCAACATTCTCATTCATTCATTCAGCCCACCGCATATCAATAAAAATGCAAAGGTTAGGGTTATTTTTATAGTTTATTGTATTTTAAATAAAACAAGTATAAATTACTGACACCCCTTTTAATATCTAGGTAATAAAATCGCTTGTCCTGGGAAATAGGCGAGAGTTTTATAGCATACTATCGCATGGCGAATATAAAACAACAATTATATTATTCGTTTTGAGTATTCATAAATTTCACTGCAATAAATCTTCTTGAAAAAAAATCGCGGTGAATTTGAAGTCATTTCGAACACGTTAACGAATGATAATGAACTTTGCTAAAGGAAAAACTTTTCAAGCAAATAAATTTTCGGTTTCCCATACATACCTAATCGTAAGATCATCTGGTTGGGTTTGTATGGCCATTTAAGAAAAGAAAGAAAAATAATTTTTCATCCCACCATCTCGGAAAGAGTATTTTTAATCTTCAATATCTGAGTGGAAAAGCCGTTTTTATTCTCTAGAGGATAAAGTAAATTTTCATCCCACCATCTCGGAAAGAGTATTTTTAATCTTCAATATCTGAGTGGAAAAGCCGTTTTTATTCTCTAGAGGATAAAGTAAATTGAATTTAGAACATCGTGTGCACTAAGTTTGTGAATTAAACGTTTTTTTTTTGCATTTAGTCATTTCCTCGCTGAGGTGGAATGAAAAGTTACGTGTTGCACTCGAGTGCAAAGATTTTTCACCTCGTGCTCTTTTGATTCCCTCGCTAACGCTCAGGATTCTAATTTTGAATCACTCGCTGCGCTCGTGATTCAATTTTAGAATCCTTCGCTTGCTCGGTCATCAAAATTGAACACGCGGTTAAAAAGCAACTTTGCACTCTTGTATAACAAATAACTATTATTCCATACGGGATAATGACGGCGCCACATTCACAACAGACGAAACAGAATAAAAAAGAAATAGGTACACTTCTAATAAAAAATAAAAAAAATAAAACATGCCGTCGAGCATGCTCGTACCGAAAAGGTTACCAACTATACAATACAATATGCTGGATGTGAGACACCCAGCGCTGATTTTCAGTTGGCACCCCCTGCAGTGACACACGGACGTAGGTAAGTGAACAGACCATACCATACCATACCTTTCAGTGGCGAAGGCTGACAGTTTTAAAAGGGGAAGCCGTCCCAAAAATGCCCTCTAAAAATTGCTGCAAGACATCCATACCGTCTCTTGTAATCTATAGGTATATAGTCATGTCTGGAAGAGCTCGACCTAACTGAATCCGCCGAGCCTTTTTTTGTCAGTTGGATGAGTAAATAATAAAATATTACGTTGGTCTATGCACTAACCAATTCCTAAAGGGAAGTCGATGGGAATCGGGTTGTATGGACTCTTCGCCACTGATACCTTTACCATCTACATAGATATAGCCTTTTCCAAACTACGTTGGGGTCGGCTCCCAGTCTAACCAGATGCGGCTGAATATCAGTATTTTACACGGAACGACTGGGTCTGGGTTTCAGTTTGTATGTGAAGTCAAAAAAGATTTTACCGGCGTATTTTTTTTTCTGTTGCTTTTTTGTTTCTTACCATGAGTACAATCTTTTGCTAACGTATTCGAAACGATTTAAAATTCACCAAATTATCATAGTAAAACATTAAAATATTAAGTTCAAAAATTGTTCACTTTGTTAGAAAATTTCTAGAAATTACATTCAAGTGGAAAAACACCTGTTTTCGTAAAAAGTTCTTCTTGACACGTTTGTAGAGGTAATTGATTTTATTTTGTCTTACTTTTTAATAACGAGTATTCTTCTTAAGGTGAGTACACACTAGAACATTTCCATGTAATGTAACGTTCTTACGAATGGTACAATACAAGAAAAAGCTCAATTTAAAACAAACATTTTAATGTATAATGTAACGTTCCTGCGAATGCGTTGCGTTACGTTGCGCCGTATACATGTCACATGCACACACACCCAAACCCGAAACAACTATCTGTAGATCATACAAATATTTGATCCGTGTGGGGATCGGACCCGCGGCACGTAGCGCAGAAAGCTAATCCCTTAGCCACTGCGCCAACCGTGTCGTCTGGTTAATTATCTCATTGTTAGACTGTACTTATGTCGAACAATTCCTGAAAATGAACGAGGAAAAATAATCTCTATTTCCTATGTGATAATCCCAATAAAATATTTCTATTTTTAACATTTTTTGTCATTAAAACATTGATAAATAATATTTTGTTTCACTGTTTTAACGACATAAAGATTTCTTTAACGAGATTATATTCTATTAATTAACAGAAAAAAATCAGATTGTTATCGAAAATGAATTAATAAGTTGAACAAAGCCGGCGTTCAATTAATGACCTTTGTAATAAGATCACCATTTTCTTCTACCTTATTTTCTTTTTATCGACAGACGCCTTTTGATCTAAAGTTGTATTTAAAGTAAAATATACAACGACAGAACCAATTAGAGGATTTTTTTTAAAGAAAATGTTTATGTTTTAGTTAGTTGTGAAGATAGAAAAATGTGATTTTAATGTCATATTTTCTTGAATGCCATTTGATAGTTTTATATGTGAGAATCTTTGGATTTAATTGGTGTAATTTGGTTAATCTATTACATTTTATCACTATCAGATTTTCATGAAACATAGCTAAAATGATACCCGATTAAACTAGCTTTCAATTAAAAAAACTGCATTCAAATTGGTCCATCCGTTTTAGAGCTAGGATGCCACAGACTTATAACAGCCCTCTTTTTTGTCGGGGGTTAAAAAGGCAACTGTGTCCCCTAAGAATTGTGTGGGAGAAACATGAGCTGGCCTGATAGAACCACTAACTACGAGTTGTAGTAGTGCACTAATTAACGAGGTCAAGGTAGAGTCAGGCCTTACAATACGAAAAAGAACAGACTAAAAATACGACCATAAAATAGTAAAGAAAGTGGATCATTAGAATCCGCTCTAAGTAAATAAAATCCATTATGTCCTGACGTTACTAATATTAATAATAAAAGACACTACATAGTCAGCCGACGATGACTAGTGCGGCTGTCAGCGCGTGATTGATGCGGCTACATGCGGCAGAGTGTGTATCGACCTTAATGTAACATCGTTTTATTATTAATGTATGGGCGATATTATGTTTACTGTCTATAACTATCACACTTTGCTAAGAGAGGATAGGCAGATACGTGGTATAACTTAGAAGTACATATAGTATTATGTACTGTGTGGTTTGTCAGATTTCCGTTAAAATACAGAAGTATTTGGATATAACGACTTCGCTTATACCGTTTTTAGCGATGACGAAGTAAACTCAAGTTAGGTTTCATAGTTAGATACGTAGGTCATAAGTAGGCCGTTTTGTGCGTCGTCCGGTTAGTACGACAGTGTCGCCGGCCCCTTGAGGGTCATTATATCCGGATTCTACTGTATAAAGTTTCAAAGTTTTGTAATTTTCAATCAAAATAGGTCCAACTCCATGAGGTTTTAAGACAATATATCAATTTAGAGCTATTTGGAAAAACCACAGACATAGAAAATATAATGAATATCCTGTTTTAAAAAGTTTATTCACATATCTACCATATTATTTGAATTACCGCCAAAATTACTAAATATAAAATATAGAAGAAAGAAAGAAAATAAATTTGTTTTTTGCACACAGGACACCAAAATCACAATAGCATGCATACATAAAAAACATAAAAAAAAAAACAGAAAATTACTTTATAATAAAACAATGAAGAGAGAAAAGAATAATAAAAAAAAACAATGCATTGAAGTGTGTGTCCCTCATGTGCAAAAAAATGGGCATCGATCAGCTTGTTGTCATTGGCAAAACGCTCTGAAATGTTGCAAAGTGCTATATCGCGCGGGCTCGGTCTGGCGACGTTCGACAGAGATGGCAACACCTAACACAAATAATCAACACGACCGCGCGGTCTGTGGGGAAAGTCCTCTTAACTGACGTATGATAATTATGAGTGCAGTGGATTTTGAGGTGAAAATTCAGGTAAACGGTTTCTCTTTTTAACTCCCAATAAAAAAGAGGGGCGTTATATCTATATGTTAATACGTGAAGAGAAAGCTTTGTACCCCTTTTTAAGGAGGAGTGTGAGATTTGGCATATTTAAAGTTTATATGGAGAAGGAGTGCAGAAAGATGAAATTACGTTCGAAATTCGACCACTGGGCGATCACTTGTTGTTATAAGTTTGTAGTGTGTATCTGTGTATCTGCCTGTGGCATCGTAGCTCCAAAAGGCATGGACCGATTTAATGCAATTTTTTTAATCGAAAGCTAATTTAATCGGGTATCATCTTAGCTATGTTTCATAAAAATCTGTTCAGCCGTTCAAAAGTTACAGCTCTTTTTCTAGTTCGAGACGGGGGTTTTTGACGGTTAGGTTATCAGCTTGTTCAAGTTGAATTTTCACTGTAAACACTAACGTGACTCTAGATGAAACCTTCCTCTAGTTATTTCCCTAAAGGAAATAGACATGACGTCATCCATGTTGCATGTTCTGAATAACTGATGGATGTTAACGTTGACGTCCAAATTGACGTTAACTGTGCGAATTGACGTTGATTTTAGAAGTTTTATAGGTACGGTGTTCATATTTACAATTGTTGTGTGATTTGGAAGCTGTATCATTATACGATTCGCGAACGTGCAATTTCAAGAGAATTCGATGTTAAATCTACAAAAACTTAAATCAACAACTAAACAAAAATTTTACTTTTTGTTTGTAGTAAAAAGTTAAATTGATTTTACGGATCAGTATTGAAAACAGATGTAAAACAGAGTAAAAAAAATAGAAACAAAGAAAAATCATTTATTCAGAGTAGACATCAGACAACACAGTGCACAAACATAAAAAAGTAAAATAAAATTAACAAAAAGGGCCAATTAAAACAAACTGTGCTAAAATAAAATTCACCCAATTCCCAATTCCAATAATTGTATTAAAATAAAAGCCATCCAAACCAAGAAATATTTTCTACTTACTAATGTGTCAGTGACACAAGCCATAGTCGTGAAGATAGTTCAACGAAACATAACATTACAAACTTGGTATGTAACTTTTGGCTTGGGTTTTACGTTCCCAGAAATACGAGGCTTATTTCGAGAATCTCTCTTCCAATTTAGTAGTTTTCAACATCAAATGGGTCAATTTTGAAGCTGTAGTTGAGGGTGGATTGTTCATGGGTAACCAAAAGTATGTACTTGAAACGTAGAGTGTAAAGAGGCACGGAATAATATTAAAATTGTTTTTATATTTTCGTAATGACAAAAAATCATTAAAAATCCTTTCATAACTAGGGTTGGTATACCTTCGAAAAACTGTTAATCTTTGTTAAAGACTGCAAGATAATTTTTTGATTGCATCCTCATTAAAACCAGCGATAGACCGAATTCGTGAAATTATTACATCTCCCAGCAATACAGGTGCCATCAAAAAAGTGGTTTCTGACATTATTTTTTATCAAAATAATCGCTTATTGGTTGTGTATCAGAAATGCGTGGTCGTATATAAGAGTGTGAATCAGATCATCAAACTGAACAACTTTCTCTATGAGACCAATATCGTAATCGCGAAAAAATAATCAGCTGTCCCATACAAAACTTCAATACCTACTCGTCCCAAACGTATGGGACAGCTGATATTTTTTTCGCGATTACGATGTAGGTCCTATAGAGAAAGTTGTTCAGTTTGATGGTCTAATCCACACCCCACGCATTTCTGATACACTTTTTATTTATATCCAAACGTAGGACTGGCAAACTATTATTTTAGTCCACTGTACATACATTAAATCAACTTAAAATTCTACTCACTCGTAACAATAAAAATGTATAAAGATAAACAAATGCTACACACAAGCAAGCGACGCCGCGCGCCACAAATATCCTCGGCAACGAGATTAGGGAGCGGGGCCGCGTCTGAGGCAGTTGTCTTATGTCTGCATGAGTGTATATGTGCATGATGCGTCTGTGTTGGTATGTATGCGTTTGTCTCTGATAGGGCTGCGGTGCGGGTTGTCGATAAAATGGAAAATTATATTTTTGAGGACATGTATTTTTTAATCCCCGACAAAAAAGAGGGGTGTTATAAGTTTGTAGTGTGTATCTGTAGATCTGTGTATATGTGTATCTGTCTGTGGCATCGTAGCTCCAAAACGCATCGACCGATTTCAATGCATTTTTTTAATCAAACGCTATTTTAATCGGTTATCATCTTAGCTATGTTTCATGAAAATCTGTTCAGCCATTCAAAAGTTACAGCTCTTTTTCTAGTTGGAGTCGGGGGTTTTTGACGGTTAGGTTATAGCTCACTAACTATGTAAGTCTTTGATGGCGATTACTAATCCCTTCCACCCAGTTCCTTAATCCATAAAACAGAAACTTAGCTCACTGTTTAGTGTTTGTCCACCACCGAGAAAATAACATGAATTCGCTGGTAATGTAAACGTAGTAGGTAAATGTTCTAAAGAAGTCTTGAAGTAGTTTCTGTGAAACGTTTCCACATTACAATGGAAATCGAAGAAAAGCCTAACAAGCTGAGTTTGTGGAAACGCTTTGTTTGTGTTCCTTTTACCTTACGCTTTGTGACCTCTTGTGTTCAAGTGGAGCTATCAATCATCAATATATTATTATCTCATACATTCTTTTTACATAAACATTGCCTGTTTTTGCTATAAGCAGGTAGATGACCACAAACCCCTCAAGTACTTGTGTACCCAAGCATTAAACACGGGAAATATACTGAATAATATTTTAAGGTTTGACAATTGACCTTTAACCACAAAAGCGATTACATAAAATATTCTTGTTTTAGACATGATACCGTAAATGTATGTAATTAAATGGATAATTACACGTTAAAATACAGTTACTAAGTTATACGTTACATTTAAAAAGCCTTTTATTAGTCTGAAGGTGAAGTAGACACTGGACAGGTAGCTTATTTATTTATTCTTGTACAGAGATGATACGGATTTATGTGTTAAGTAATGAATCTCAAATATAATAGAATAGAATATAATCTTTATTTTTCTCATCATCACAGAAACATAAATTAATAATAGAAATACACGTAAAATAGAGACTGGTGTCTGATGTAGGTAGAACCTGTATTACAGATCACCAGGCCAATCCTCCGTGGAGACAGATAAAAGTATATTTATAGTATATGTTTAGATAAAGACATAAGTATTTATATCTAAACATTTAATTTAAACCAGCGTCAGGTGGGCAGTATCACTGCCTCCTGACATTATGTGAGCTGCGGCCTTTTGGCACAATAACTCATTTTATGTTTTCTTTGTTATTGGTTTTATTTATTTTTTATTGTGCTAATAAACTCTTTTTCTTTCTTTCTATTTCTTTTTGCCACGTTTTATATTCACCTAAATTTCACGACATTACCCCTTATTCTGAGGAATAATTATATTATTTTATATGCATTTTTAATTTCCATCGATACCATTTATCGACAACCACCCCATCACTAGCATGACTTGGAGAGCGCTCAAGCGGGGTCCGCGGCCTATGTACGTTTCATTTGTTTCGCCGTCTGCTGAATTGTCTCCTAGCCTATGTAGGTAAAACTAGCCAGACTTAACTAGTGCTAGATATTCTTGAAAGGACTACGTGCCAGGAAGAAAAATGACGAATACAGCTAGTTTTATGTTAAGAGGGTTGAGTTGCATATTAAATGATCTAAGAAAGAAGAATAGATCTTTATTTCATGTAAACCAGATATAGATACTTATAAAATGTCGAGACTCTAGGTGCACGGTTTCAAATAGTAGATCCTACGGAGAAGAACTGGCAAGAAACTCCATGGAAACTCTTTTAAAATAATAGATTACAATCTTGATCAGTACATGTTGTGGTAAGAGCTGCGAGAATAATGTAATTTAATGAGAATAAAAATAAGACTAGGATAATAATGATTTGCCTCTCAATAAGATTGCCACGGCAGTTACAAGCTGACCAGTTCCGACAGACCGACTCCACCGCCGTCTACTCACCTAGTTCTTAAGAACCATCCATGAAGGTGCTCGGAGTCGCGCGGAGGCTTTCAGAGTCGCGCGGAAGCTCTCAATTCGCACGGCGGCTCGTCGTAGCCCGCGCGTCGATCAATGAGCTTTGCAACCGGTGACTGCTGTTCGGCGCCACTCCGTCCGTCTGCGCTGACCCTTACTCTTCGAAGAATACTTTTAAGTGTGTAGTATATTTTCTAGAACTATTGGTCGCCCAGTGGCCGAAATTAGAACGTAATTTTAGATTTCTGCATTCCTTCTCCATTTAAACTTGAACCATGCCAAATCTCTCACTCCTCCGTACGCGCAATTTGCTTAAAAAGGGGTACAAGGTTTTCTCTTCACGTATTAATATATAGATAATGATTGTACTTTTAATTCCGGAAAACGAAAGAATTTTCAGCAGTGTAGAGCCGCGGGTTTAGTTGGTAAATTCAACCATTTAAGTTTAAAAGTAGTTAGATTTATATAACGTGTTGAAGTTAATAATGTATGCATGTATCGTTAATGTACCCTAGCATTAATAATAAAATCAAAGCTTTTACCTTGTCCTAGTTTGAAAACATTACATTATGTAGAAATTTATGTCAAACCGTATGGCGCAAAGACTGATTGCCTGGTGCTAGGAATAGCAAGTTCTATTTCGGTATTAAAAAAATCTAATTGTAAAGTATAAATAGACAAGGATTTAAAGTTGATTTTAAAACTTAGTATACAGCTTTAAAGCGCTTTTTATTTGTGTTGATGTTTTCCAAATGGAATAATGAAAAAAAAATGCCGATATTTTATAATGGCTAATAAAAAAAATCATAGAGATTATAAAAAAAAAAAAAAGAATGTAGAAGATACAGAATTACTAAAATTGGTCCAGAAGTTTTTCTTTTTAAATTTTAAACTTTGAACACTAGGATTTCTCCTGTATCGTGGGTATAGTTTACAAAGATACATGTCACATGCAGACACACCCAGACCCGGAACAACTATCTGTAGGCCATACAAATATTTGTTCCATGCGGGGTTGGAACCCGCGACAAGCAGCGCAGAAAGCCAATCGCTTAGCCACTGCGCCAACCGTGCCTTTCTGTATCAGACGTGTATCAGAAATTTGTGATCATATTTAAGGGTGTGGATTAGACCATCAAACTGAACAACTTGTTTAGATGGGACCAACATCAGTAAGTAAGTAAGTAAGTAAGTAAGTAAGCCTTTATTTCCATAAAAGATACAAATAATTAATTCTCAAATATAAGTAACATGCAAATAAAATTGGTTAATAAATATGTAAACAAATAAAATCAATTAGAATCATAGTGAATCAAATAAGAACAATTAAAATAAAATAACACTGACAAAATCAAATAAAAATTAATTAACAACAAATAAGCAGATAAAATAAAAATAACCGGATGAATTGAAATAATAATGATTATAAATTGTATTACATAATTAATTCGCATGTAAATACGTATTTATGGGGTTGTCCATTGTTGGACAAAGGCCTCCTCCATCCCATGCCATTTCTCTCTGTCGACGGCCAGTCGTGTCCATGTGGTGCCCGCGATAAGGGCGAGGTCATCTCGCCAGCGACGTCGTGGTCTCCCCCGCGGTCGAGGCTCCCCTCGCGGGTACCAATGTAGTATTCTCTCGCTCCATCTATTATCGGTTGCTCTTGCTGTGTGACCAGCCCATTTCCACTTCAAGCGACATGCCATTTTTGCTGCATCTATTAGGTTAGTGGTACTTCGAATATCTGTATTTCTGACTCGGTCTGCTATTCTTATTCCCAACATACTTCTTTCTACAGTCCTTTGGAATACTTGTATTTTACTGATGGTTTCCTTTGTTATGGGCCATGTTTGACATCCATAGAGTAGGGTTGGTGTCACAACAGTATCCACCGCTGCCTTCTTCAGTTTTATGTTCATCTGGGATTTAAAAATATGTTTGTGTGATCAATAGGCATTCCAAGCTTTTTTTATTCTTCTCTCCACCTCGTTTGTGTAGTGTCCCGTGAAAGAAATGTTCCAACCAACATCAGTAACCACATAAAAATAATCAGAGTCGAGTCAGTCGAGTAGATATTGAAGTTTTGTATGAGACAGCTAATTATTTTTTCGCGATTACAATATTGGTCTTATACAGAAAGTTGTTCAGTTTGATGGTCTGATCCACACCTTTAAATATGACCAATATCTGATGCTAGTTGTATAATAAATATTTTTGAGAAAATAGCCGGTATACCAAAATACCTATTTTATACTTACACATATACAAGGAAAACACAGCACCTCACCCTCTTATAAAGTCAACAAAACATACAAAGATTAATAATCCTATTTCTTAGCACCGATCTAAGTTGTGCTTGCGTACGCGCCCATGTTTGTCCAGTACTTAGCCGTGACCTAAACGACCTGCGTTGTGTCCTGTACCTTGGGTATTTGTTCTTCACGTTAAGTTATTGTTTCGGAGTAATATGGGTTCAACGGCTTCTAGACTTTAAAAGAAATGTTTTAAATAGTTTTTACATTCTCTAATTAGTTTTTAAATAGTTCGCGTGGTTTTCAATGTGGTTTCTGCGTTGAATTACTAAGTTAGGTTAAAGTACACTGTATTTTTAACCGACTTCAAAAAAGGAGGAGGTTCTCTGTTTTTTTTTGGTATGTTTGTTCACTATATACTAAACATGTTTTTATTTTTTTATAGGTACTTGGCATCAACTTCATGGCACGCTAGAGGATAGAAAATCGCATAGAGGTAAACATTTTTAGATATTTTTTTTATAAATCTCTTTTAGAATAAGATGCCTAAAAACAGGATTTTTTTTTATGTAGTGCGCATAATTTTTATAGTGATACAGTTTCTGTTCATAAATGCAACCGCAGTATTGGGATACACTTTAAAACAAAACTAAAATTCGACTTAGTATGAACGCATCATTTACGCTAGTAAATGATGCGTGTCCCCCATTAGTATGGGGGACACGCATTTTTTATTATTTTTTTCTTTTTTTTTGTATGGCTTGCTAGTATGGGGCTTGACTAGTGTCAAGACCCATACTAGCAAGCCATACAAAATAAAAATTTATTTTGTTTTTGCGTGAGTTTTAGTACTGCGTTTGCATTTGGGAACAGACACTGAATCACTCTACAAATTTTGCGCACTACAGAAAAAAATATTCTGTTTAAAATAATAAAAAATCTGGAAAGAAAAATTCGACCGCGAGCAGGATTGCCGAACCTGCGACCTTCTGGTCTAATACATCAGCCGCTCCTGCTAACCAAGCTATCGTGATCTCCGTTCGCAAAATCGAATTTTCCTTCCACATTTTTATCCGTAATGGTGACTATGATTGTTGACTTTAAAAGTTTGTTTCGCAGGCGTTATGTGTTCACCCATTAAAAGTAAAAATTTGGAGCAATCAACAAAAGCATGGCTTTTGTTGCTCCGTGATCTATACAGGGTGTAAGTGATATCGTAACGAAAACTCATATCATGGGTTCAGTACATGATACTGAAAGACTAAGCGATAGAATATTGCGTCGGTCTTTTCAAAAATTTTACGATTTTGTTCGCAGTTTTTATACCTAACTAAAAAATCTGCGAACAAAATCGTAAAATTTTTGATAAGACCGACGCAAAATTCTAACCCTGAATGATCCAGTATCATGTACTGAACACATGGTATGAGTTTTCGTTACGATGTCACTTACACCCTGTATAACTTAAGATTGTATGACGGGAAAGAAGCAAAAAGAATGAAAGCTGAAGGGGAATCAAACTAATTGCTTTTAACTTTATCATAATTTTATCTGGTATATAGTCCGTATGCTTGGTAGCCACATTAGTGACATTATAAAAACCTTCTAAAATCCGTAGTAGGTATCTATTTTCATTAAAACACTTCACTAAACAGCAATGAAGTACATTTTCGAGATAAACTACTCGACGAGTTTACTAAAACAAAGTAAAAATGATTAGTATAGTATTAATTCTATATGAGGTGGATGAGACAATTCATTTTGAACCATAAGACACTGTAATAAAAGTCAATTTTGACGTTAACTACCATCTGGTATCGGATACATTTTTGCTACATTATGACGCTGAAAAAGAGGTATTCGTGCAATATCCGATAGTTTACAAAGAAGTTTTCGTATATTATCCGGCAATTTTAAACGAGGTAAGATTAATAAGTTCTGGCAGGCTATAGTGGATGCAGACAGTCATGTGCAACATGCAATGTAATCAGTAGCTGTAATGCAACGTGTTATTCGTATTAACGTAGACACTTTAGTGTCTTGTGTTGGATATGTGGCCGTGTTATGGTCAAACCAGTGATATTATAATTTCACTAGTGAAATTTCGTGCAATTATAATTTCACTAGTGAAATTCGTTCGTTTCACTAGTGACCGTAGCACAATTTAACGGCGTTGCACATACAGTGAAATTGTCAAAATATTACTGCCTTGCAATATCACTGCATGGGGGTCCAGTGGAATTATAATGTCACTGAAATGAGCCCGTGAAATTGTGAAATGGAGGCGGTTGACAAAGTTTCGTGCAATTATAATATCACTGGTTTGACAAATTCCTGTGACATTTTAATATTATACAAGCAACCGGCAACAATTCAATGTTTCGTAGCATAATGACTACCACTACTCGATAGATTTGAGCACTACTGCGGTCCAGTGTTAGCGATCTAGAGCAGGGGTCGGCAACTTGCGGCTCTTTGGATGTGAAGCTGCGGCTATTTAGTTCCATTCGCATATCACTAGGTGGTCCTGGCATTATTTGCCATATAGACGAAAGTTCGTGGAAAAACAAAAAAATTAAAAATTAAAAAAAATTGTGGCTCTTTAAAACTTTTAATTTTATAAATTGTAATTTTTGATTCTTCCGACTCAAAAGGTTGCCGACCCCTGGTCTAGACCTCTCTATGCCTCGGAGACCTCGTTAAGCTAAGGTCAAGGTTGATATACCTACGTATGACATGTCAAGGACTGAGAATGTAAAAATCCGGCAACCGACAACTTGAGATATCGGTGTTCCCATGTAATTGGGTTGCAGAGGTCAGATGGCAGTCGCTCCATGTAAAATACTCAAGTCGAGAGCACACCATTATAGAAACGTTTCCGTTTGAAACTATCGACTTAACTATTGTTAGACTTTAATCGATTTTGTGCCTGCAGTTGACTGAATTGTTAAGCTGTGTCAAAGTCGTGTTAATCGATAGTTTAATTACGGTTGATCGGTTTGGTTCTATAAATATACTAAAAATATGTATTTGGCCCGGATGTGAAAAAGTGTTCTACTGATGTTAACAGAACTTCCAATCAAATGAAAATATCACTAAAGTGGAAACTTCATTATTTTGACAACAGAATATAGACCTTTTTAACCTCTGACAAAAAAGAAGAAGAAGAAGAGAAAGAAGTTGTAAGTTCTTAGTGTGTATCTGTGGATCTGGGTATTTGTCTGTGGCATCGTAGCTCCAGAACGGATGGACCGATTTGAATGCAATTTAGCGTATTCTGGAACAAAGCTAGTGTATTCTGGAATTAGCTTAGCTGTTTCGTGAAAATCTGTTCAGCCGTTCAAAAGTTATAGCTCTTTTTTTCTAGTTGGAGTCGGGGGGTTTTTGACGGTTAGGTTATTATTCTGGAAAGTTAATAAGTTTTCAGTCAGGTGGAGTCATGAGCGCTTATTACATAAAATATATGAACTACAACGGATCTTTACAGTTCAAGTAATTTATGACTCGTACGCTCGTTATAGAGTAGGTAATCGTTGGTACCGATTGGAGCGTACTTACAGAAATTGGGACGAAACTACCCATAGAGTAAATTCGCAATAACGGGCTTAGATACAATTTCTGATATGTTAAGCCTGTACAGCGTCTCCTACTAGCTAAACTCAACACGGTGGTCTACTTTCGTCGCCTGATGATGGACTTTGTGAACTCTTATAGACCGCACCAAAGCCCACCACCGTGGCACGCCTGTTATAATAGGGCACATCTCGGGGGGAGGGAGACTGTAGAGGTCTCTCCCCCATGTAAAAGGTCCCCCCGTTACCCTCGCTGTACATTGCATGGCGATGCATGACCGCATGTGTCGCCGACTTCTCGAGAGCCGCTTGATGAGAGCGAAACCGAATCCTTAGGGATCTCACGCACTAGACGGCCACGACCACGACCGCGACCAGGTAAACTATAGAAACCGATACGAATCGCGCACTTGGTCGCAACGGCCAACTAGTCCCGGCTGGCTGGAATCGCGGCCATCTAGTACGCGAGATCCCTTAGGGCTCAATTATGGACAGGCGGAAAGTCGCGCGGAGAAAGCGGAGCGCCAAGCGGCGCGCAACGCGGAGAAAGGCGCGTATCTCCGTTCATGGATAGCAAGCGAAAGAGCGACACGCCGCTTTGCGCGCCGCCCGACTTTCCACCTCTCCATAACTGAGCCCTTACACTGGGCATTTGCAACCCCAGAGGTCCCCCATAACAACTAGGTCCACCATAGTATATTTCTGGCGCAAAAACGACATAATCAGCATAGGTATGCACTGCTCTATGCGTACAGTGGCATATGCAAACATGGTTGATGAGTGCAGAATGATACGAGACATCTCATACCGGATTCCTTCACTGAATACTGAAGGTAGAAGATTCGATTTAAAATCACTTCATGCAATCTTCCTTGGTTCCAACCTATCTTACGTTATGTAAAGTCTAGATTCAACCCGAGCAATCTCTTCGCAAATATACCCTACTTTTTCTCCAGAATCAAATCAATATGGTAATGCGTATAAAACCTGTTTTCTCAATGTTCAAATTCTTCGAAAAATTTACATCCGTTATACGAGAAAGTTCCAAAAGTTCTGGGAAACACGGAAGGGAACTGGAAAAGGGACTAAGAACACAACTAATGATTTTATTACCGACTTGAGTTCCCTTTTAATAGCTTTAAGTGGTCCAAACTTGGGCATTTCTGTGAGTCGTCAGAAAATAGTGATGGTGGCTACCCTCATGGGTATAAGTCCCGTTTTAGATGGATCCTCTAATTTAGGCTGCTATATCATATATTACCACATTTATTATCAGATATATTTTTATCAGAAATATTATTATAAAATAGTGCGCATAACTTATAGAGTGATTCAGTGTCCGTTCCCAAATGCAACCGCAGTAAGTAATAAAATTCACTCCTAAACAAAATAAAAATTTGATTTTGTATGCCTTGCGGTTATAAATTATGAGTGTCCGCAACCGCAGTATTAGAATACAATATATTATGGGAATATATTGTATTCTAATACTGCGGTTACATTTAAAAACAGAGACTGAAACACTACAAATTATGCGCACTACATAAAAAAATATCCTGTATATAAGGGTGTGGATAAGATCATCAAACTGAACAACTTTCTCTACGGGGCCAACATCGTAATCGGGAAAAAATTATCAGCTGTTCCATACAAAACTTCAATACAGAGGTCTAATCGACCCAAACGAATGGGACAGCTGACAACTTTTTCACAATTACAATTCAATTCAATTTCATTTATTTCAGACTCATGTTGTCCATAAAATACAAAATACAAAAATTGTTAGTAACACTTAAACACTATGTTAGTATTCATAAAAAAGATTAAACAAAAAAGAGATTGAGATGACTGCATGTGATAGGCAATGCAAATTGTATAAAAAATTGCATTACCCACCACACTCACCAATTACGATGTTGTTCCCATAGAAAAAGTTGTTCAGTTTGATGGTCCCTTTAAATATGAACACGCATTTTTGACACACGTTGTATAAGCCTCCCGTCATCATGGTCATGCGTCATGATCTTTGTGTAGCACTGTAAAAACGAAACGGCTAGACAAGTTATTGCACTTTGCAATCGAATACTTGGTTCGGATGGAGCCTGCAAAGTCATTATTTCCGTGAGGGTTAATGTATTTTACTTGAAATTATGATATAACTGCAGGCCTAGTAACGTTTGCTACAATCAGTTTAAATTCTAAACCGAGAAATAAAGGTAGAAATGGCAATTTTGCTGCAGTTGCAAACAAAGCTTGGAACGCCGTTTCTGTAGTGTCTGTCTGTGCCTTCTTTTGTTTCTTTATGGTTCCCCACACTAAGATCATAGGAGAGACATTTTGCGTATGGTGACCTCACAGTGCAGTAGATTTGAAGTCGATACCTTTAAAAACTTGTCTGTGACGGAAAAAAGAAGCATAAATCCCAATATAAACATCTTCGTTTTAGTAGAGATTTTAGATAATAATAAAAAAAAAAATTGTGCAAAAAACACTTTTTCATCCATATACCAAAAATACACCAAACTAAAGACATCGCCCTTAACTCCATTTAACAAATTGTCAAAGTCTTACACACAATGCTTGCTGATAACGTCACACGAGATAAATGTTACTGAAAGGGGTTATCTGTGGCACAATGCAAATAACATAGTCATTCCTGTTCCGTGTCTTAATTAAGAAAACCTCTACCGCCCTTAAGAAGGGCCTCGAAATCAGCGGAGAATTAAGGCTTTTAAATTTAAAAATAAATAAAATGTTATAGTTTAAAAAAAAAACTATAGAACACGCTTTAGTCATTTTCAATTTCAGTTTCAGCTCAATCGGAACCCGGGTTCTGGGTCAAATTTGACTTCCAAGATTTTCTTACATAGTTAGTTAGTTACAGGTGAAGCTAATAAAAGCGTGTTAATAGAGTACTGTTATTTTTTGGCGTGCAGTAAGGTCTTTAGTAATTTTTAAAACCTATTACTAGCTATATAACTGTACTTCGGGGTTTATTCTTTCAGTTAACTCCTAATCTATATTAAATATGTGAAGAAAAATCTATTACAAGTTGAACAAAGTTTTTAAAAAAATAATTGGGTTCACTCAATCATCACGTAAAATGAGAATGACATTAACTTATAATATAAACAGCAGTAGCTAAATCTCCGAAACGGCTGTACCGATTTTGACGGGACTTTCACTGATGGATAGCTGATGTTATAAGGAGTAACTAAGACTACTTTTTTTGTTTATTCCATGCATTTTTAGTCGCGGCACAGTTAGTTTAGAAATAAAACTAAACTTCAAAAAATGCTGTCTTCTCCACTTCAGTCGAAAAAACAAAAGAATTATTCTCATTGCGTATCTCCCGTTGTAGTTAAGGCCCCCGCTTAATGTTTCTGTGACGTAACCGATTCGATTTAGATCCCTCCCCCCAGAGGGAGGCGAAATAATCTCCAGAGGACAAATCCCTAGTAAAATCGACGTCTTGTGCCCGTGTGGACGTGTCGTGAATTAAAAGAATGCCTGCGGTTCGTATAAGCTCAGTGTAGGATGTCGGATTAGGGGGAAGACAAATATTACCATTTATATGTTTGGAAATATAGAGGACTTGATCAGTTTTAACAAACAAAAATGTTTTCAGCATTTTTGGGTTTTTTTTTTTACTTTGTTACAGTAGAATAGGATGAAGGTTTCATAAAATTGTTTGATTTAAATATATTGTTTCAAGGTATAAATTCTATTGAAATATTTTTTCGTAATATACTGGCACATCATCTATATTGTATGTATTTCTTTTATGACTTTTCTCATCCAATTTTTTTAATCTACTGTGATTCGAGCCATTGTTTTAATTTTCACTAAATTACTTTTTTCTAGAAAATTGCCTCACACTTTATTCCCGTTTCGTTTGTGTGTCTGTACCTACATAAACATATAGACACCCACCCACCCAAACATAATTATATAATTTCAAAAAAACAACACCTTTTTCCTTCAATAAATAAATATATTCATTCATTTAACATTACATCCACCACCTCCTGGCATGGACTGCATAGACACAAATACATACATACTTACATACATACATACATACTTACATACATACATACATACCGGTCAAACATATAACCCTCTCCCTAGTCGGGTAATACGTACTCAGATAAGTTACACATAAACCTACCAAAATTATTGATATTATAATCAATAAAATAAAAAAGGTATACTTATTTTATTTTATTGATTATAAAATTATTGATATTGTAATCAATAAAAAAGATTTTTAAGTAATTAATCAGAAGTGGGTGCCACCACCTGGCCATGATAGTGTGAACTATCCCTAACCCTAAACTTGCGCTAAAAGGTCTGTAATAAAAACACAAGGACGGCTTCGCTAATTTCAAGAGTCTATTTCACGTTCCACCTATCACAGATACAGTTAACTAGATGGAACAGTAATAGGATGACTATAGATAGGCTGACTATAGATAGGACAGAGGTAGACCCTATCGGTTTTGTGTAGGACCGAAATCGATAGTCAATTTTCGGATAATAGTTTTGATTTAACGTAATTGCGGGTAGAATTGGATTCTTTTTATTTTTGCTGAAATTGTTATTTTCTGAAATTGTTATATCTTGCCGAATCGTTTATTGTTATTGTTGGATATATAAATAAGCAATATTGTTTAGTCATAAAGGGTTATGAGGTGTAGAAAAAAATGGAGGGTCCGTAAGAGTTAGGGCTTATTGACACAGGCGTTGGCGATAGCGGGAACGCGAACGTAGATACATCATTTCGACACATGTTACATATAAGTCTGTATCTGCCCAATACATGATTACACAACTTTTTGAAATCTACGTAGCCGAATCTATCAATGAGTAAATAAAAAAAAATAAAAAAAAAACAATATAGTCAATTTTCTTTTTTTTAATAAAAATGATTTAAACTTAAAGCCGTGTACGAAGTTTCAAAGCCTTACTCTTTACAGAGACGAAGTTATAAGGATATTAATTTTTTGAAATCTTATAATCGCTTTCCTGTAAAATTTGTTTTTTTCAGTTACTTAGTTTTACGTAGGACGTGTCGATTTAGTACTGTTTACACGTCAGCGCCAACGTAGGTGGTAACGGTCGTGTGAATAAGCCCTTATTCATCAAATCCTTATCTTGGACAGATATCTCCACTGTTCTAGATTTATAACAGTTTCGAGTATTTGCCGTCACATTTTTTTATTTTAAAACATACATTAAGTTAATAATATCATACAGTCAGCAACAAAGGTACAAAGGTAGCAGTAGTTTTCCATTCTTTCTTTCTCTCATACTACCTTATTAATTAAAATATTAACGTAATAGTAATGTATATGCCTCTATAATAGTCAGTGAACAAATTACGTAAATGCGAGATCAGCTTATACTGGACATGTAGAGCTTGATATGCCGTGTGTACCATATCCATAGACTCAACATCTCTAGGGTAACGTTTCTCATGCCTCTCATGTCCGTCTTCTTATTACGGACATCGTAGTGTTCATTTACACTTTTTTATAACAAAAACGAGAGTTATATATAGAGTTATATGACAGTGACATTTTAGAGCTAACTTATCGTAGGCCAGACTGATGGACCGATGGATAAAGGTAGGTAGATTAAAAATAAATGAAAACAGATATTGGAATTTTTAATACCTAAAATTCCTTATTATAAAAATACTTTTCTAACTATAATAGAAAGGGTCGCCACTAGAGGATTCGATCCCGGGATCCCGACCCGAGAAACCTCTTTTTGTGTTCTGTGAACCTAACCGTCAAAAACCCCGACTCCAACTAGAAAAAGAGATGTAACAAACCTAGCTAAGATGATAACCGATTAAACTAGCTTTCAATTAGAAACTGTATTGAAATCGGTCCATCCGTTTTGGAGCTACGATGCTACAGACACATACACAGATACACACTACAAACTTATAATACCCCTCTTTTTTGTCGGGGGTAAAAAAAAGGGATTTTTGTAGATTTTTGTAAAATTTTAACTTTACTGTTTCCGTCTGATTACAATATTATGGACATTAATTTACACTGACAATAAAAAAGCAGATTTTTATATACCTTACGTAATTTTTTGTTTGCAATCTAAAATCCCGGGATTGACTGTGTACAATCCCGAAATCCCGGGATTAGAAATTAGGGCTGGGATAGAATTCTCTGGTTGCCACCCTTCATAACCCAAAATTTTGTTGTACTTAACAGTGGATATATTATACTGGTACACATTTCCCTAAACTACTGTCACAGGGTAATAGTCACCGAAGAATATTGTTAAATGACACACAGATTCACAATAATACATAAAACTACATAAAACATAGGTACACAATGAGATACAATACATCAATATACTCGATACGTAACATAATAAGCTAAGGAAACTGGATGTCAGTAGTGTGCGCCCAAACTTATTCGTAACTTAGCCGCAAACTCGTTAAGCAGGGTAAGTAATAAGTTTCTAAGTAAACATAGCAGTAAAGTCGGTTGTATGTACATTGGCGACTTTGGTTTTAATAGATAATAAATTTGACTCGGACTTGGTTACAATTTTATCTTTTTTAAGCATGAAGTTTCCTGCCAACTTCGTAAGCTTATTTTAACTCATAAAAGCTTATATTTAAAAAAATCAAGTGAAACAAAAGTCTCTTAACTTATTGGATGAAACAGACAGTCAGACGCGAATTGCAGTCAAAGCTAAAATTCAGTCATATCATCAATTCATCAATCATAAATGTATATATATAATATGATACCTAATTACCTACTAGCTGTGTCCGACTTACCTTGCAATCCCTTTCTTATCAGAAACCTTTCCGTGTGCGCGCACAACGACTCACCTAAGTTTCGTCGTAATCGGGTGAATGGTATAAGAACGCATGGAAAACATTTTATTTATTTTTTATAAGAAACATTCCCGTGCGCGCGCTCAACACCTCGCGAAAGTTTCATGGTAATCGGGTGAATAGTATAGGAATGCATAGATTTTTTTTATCCGAAACCTTACCGTGCGCTCGCACAACATCTCACCAAAGTTTCATCGTAATCGGGTGATCGTTTAAATGGATAGAAGAAGAACAAACAAACAAATATTCATTTTTATATATTAGGACAACATTCTCTCGAATGTTTAGTGTTGTGTTCACATAACTTATTATGACGTCATTGCGGATCCACCTGAAAAGAAGAGTGACTTCTGTAGGATCTCCTCACTTCTCCTCTTCTCCTCCTTATCTTACAATGACATTCTTGTTCTTAGTGGTTTTAAAGCTCAAGAATAGACATTTCTGTCTTTAAAAAAAATCGTCGGCTTAAATTCTACAGTGTGTACAAGCCCTTACCCGTCAACTTCCACATGGACATTGTCATTTCAGTAGTTTCTAAGTTTTGGCTCCAAAAGGGACATAAAGTGCCAGACCCAAGTAGCGGAGAGATAGAGTGCTAACTTAGGTCAGGGTCATGATAATGATGCTGACTGAGAAAAAAAACAGACCACAAGAATGTTAGGGCTGGCATACACGGGCAGCTTGAAGCAGTCAAGATCGACTGCTTCATAAAGTTCTCGATGGTGTGTGTAGTCCACCAACCCGCACTAAGCCAGCGTGGTGGAATAAGGCCTAACCCTTCTCATTCCGAGAAGAGGCCCATGCCCAGCAGTGGGACAGTAATGGGCTAGATTTATTGATTTTTATTTTATTTTTGAGCTTAAACAAATCTCATTTGCCAATCGAATAATACGATGTGTGCGGTGCAATGCTTGCGTGTATCCACGACGCAAAGCTTACTCAGCCCACCAATTCAGAATACAAGCAGCCATATAAACGAAGGCGTAACACCGTGGTCAGGATCTGATAAACAAATCTAGGTTGAGCTGTATGAGTGGTAATCGCGATCATATCGCGACAATTTAATAGCATTTGAATATTGTTATATGATTACACCGATTCATGGAATTGGGACATAGTTTAATGGTGTAGAACGCGAAGCTTAGGTTAAAAATGAGGTGTTTTTTGTGTTTGGAATATTATAACTTTTCGGATCGCAATTTAATTATCACTTAAAAACGTCTTGAGGAAGCCTGCACACTTATGAGAGCCACATGAAGTTCTCGATGGTGTGTGTAGTCCGCCAACCCGCACCAGGCCTGCGTGGCGGACTAAAGCCTAACCTCAGCCTAACTCATTCTGAGAAGAGGTCCGTGCCCAGCAGTGGGACAGTAATAGGCTGGATTTATTTATTTATAACGGTCATTATAAATCTAGAGCATTACATTATAACATAAGGAGTGAACTGAATTATAATGAATTGATTTTCACATGTCACTAAAGGTAAATAAATATGTCGATACTACTTGTAACTATCCATCTGACTGTATAGATAATTTAAACGAAATAAAAAAAAATTGATAGACTAAACTCTTAAGTAGAAAAATCCTTATACTGCTGTGGATTATGATAGATGGATAGACTTAAAAATAGACTTGGGCGTTTTTGGATATTTTTGTCATCGATGCGCATCGATATCAAAGTGCGGTATCCAAAATCAGCACCGTTATTTTTGGCATCGATGCCTACTATAATAATGTTCGTTCCATCAACTGCGATTCGATGCTGATATTGTTGAAAATCCGCATCCAACCGAGATCAACGATTACTTCAACTAGATGGCATCCGTTTTCAACATGACATGGTATCCGATATCACGGCATCAGATGCGGCATCTGTAAGTGGCATCGATGTCTGGCATCGTTATTCTAAAAACGCCAATATCGGCTGAAAAATGCCGTAGAAAAGGCTAAATAGTAATATTATAGTTTAAAAAATAAAAACTACAGAAAACGCTTTTGTCATCCACACTAAACGTGTATGCAAAATTTCAGCTCAATCGGAAACCGGGAAATGGGTCTAATTTAACTTCCAAGATTTTTTTACATAGTTAGTTACAGGTGAAGCTAATAAAAGCGTTTTAAAAATTTCAGGGTATTTATATAACATGAAATAGATAGATGTGTCCATATCACAAAATAATATCTACTAGTGGTCGTCCAGTGGTCGAAATTCGACCGTAATTTTAGCTTTCTGCACTCCTTCTCCATATAAACTATAACTATGCCAAATCTTTGGGTACAAAGTTTTCTCTTCACGTATGAATATATAGATAGAATATATAGATAGTAAAATGAATTAGCACTAATCTAGAACTTATCCTATTTTATTATGGTTCCCAACACACATAACATCAAACAGAGTAACAAGTGAAAAAGCACTTGAAACCTTCTTGAGATGAGATCACCACATGTTAAGATAAATGTTGCTAAAAGTGCCTATAGTAAACGAACTTCCTAAATACACTACATTGATTACCCACCAATTCTTATTGTCGCGGTCAACAAATACAAACAAAGTTTTGTTGCCAAACAACAACAAATCTTGTAAAGTTTTGCCGCCGAAGCGACATGGCGACGCTAGTTTGTTGCCCCGCGACAAATTCCCTCCGGCGGGATTACGAGAACTGATCTTATAATAAAATCGGTCAACTGTTACGATCTTTTGGAACAGGCGAATTTTTCGGGTTCACTTTAGATTGCAATATTTATTCAGAAAATCGGAAATATTCTAAAAAAGCAACCCTCATAAACATTGACTTACTACTACGATGGACATTAATTCCGCTTTCAAAAGTTTCTGAGCCAAAAGAGTGCTAAAACAAAAAAAGAATTCTAATCGCGCGCCAGTCTTTGTTTAGTCAACCGACAGAATACTCGTCAAAAATGCCGCACTATATTGTGAAAAAGTTGAATAGGCTGATAAATTGTCGCAAGTAAACTAAGCTGTTTACTATTACGATACAGTTTGAATTAGGATGCTATAGTTTTATATATTTGTTTAAATGTATCTACGCTTATATAGGTAGATTGAATCGGGGCACATTTTTCGTGAATTAATTACGGAATGTTGGCAAAATTAATTTAATATGCGAGAAATCATTCTCGAATGACAAGGTCCAAGTTCACCGAAAATATAACCAATGATTATGACAAAATATTAGTAGTAAGTTTTATATTTTAATTTATAATAGGTATTTATAGTTGTGCACTTGACTGTACGCTCATTTAAGATCATACTTTTTCCATAACTCAAAAGTTTGCTGGTAGAAAACTCAAATTTGGGTTAAGCTCGCCTGTGTACATACCATCTCAATTGTATTTGTCTTGTTATCTCATTTTCGTGTACAATAAAGAATAAGAATAAAATCTGTTGTTTTACAAGGAGTTTTAATATCGGTAACCAACCGCTTTAATTTTAAACATCAGTTATGTTGTCAGTGAATATAGCCCTAAGTACATTTGGAAGATTACTTATTTAATTCGTGCAGGCATCCATACTTACATCAGAAATTATGATTTTTGCCTTTCAGTACCTACAAAACACGCAGCCTTCACCCCAACATGAAACTAAAAGGCTGTTCAAAATATCGTACTCAATTACTAGGTACATAATACATTGCTGCTATAATCCACTTTAGCCGAGCCAAAAGCTGTATCGACCGAGCTATTGATACCAAACAAATTGTTATAACAGAATTATAGAGGTCATTATGTTATGACCCGACCTCTTTGTTATTTACGTGTTTTATTAATCGTAGCCACGATTTTAGTTCGGTGAACCCATTTTTTAGCGTTTCATAACAACAAAGGAGTTGTGACTTTGACAAATTGACATTAAACTATAGAAATGGAACTACTGGGGACAAGGTACACAGTTCTCTAAGGAACAAAGTAATGATTCGTCTATTTTCTGAAATCCGAAGTTTGTCTCTAACGTTTAATAGTTATGATTTATTAGAAATAAACTTTGTTGACATTAAAAGACTAGATTTTTGCATGTTATTAATGTGTTTGTGAATTCTGTTCTCATCCATCTTCATATAATATAGCTTAATAAAACGAACCCATGCAGGAGGGTCTGAGTTCGAACCTAGGGTCTACCGCGTAACTAAAATGGCAATGAATATCGACTCTGGTAATAAACTTCAACACGATCGTGAGAGACTAAACTTCGACCTACCTTATAATTTTTTTACCTATCATGAAGATAGGAGTCCCAACTTAGTCTGATCTTAATCTGAACTTAATCTGTAATTTTTTTACAAGATAGCTCGAAGCTTAGTCTCTCACGATCATATATGAAGTTTATTACCAGAGTTGATGTTCATTACCATTTTAGTTACGCGGTACACACTACACCTACTGGCCTGCATCTTTGACTTTTCGAATTCATTTGCGGCTCAGAATATGATTATTACTTGCGTTAACGGTAAAGGAAAAACATCGTGAGGAAACCTGCACATCTGAGAGGGCTCCATAAAGTTCTCGATGGTATGTGTAATCCGCCAATTAAGCCAGTAAGTGTCGTGGAGTGAAGCCTAACCCTTCTCATTCTGAGAAGAGGTCCGTGCCCAGCAGTGGGACTGTAATGGGCTGGATTGATAAGAAAAAAATCATTTTACACAGATAGATGCATAGATACACAGACACATAGATATATAGACACACTGCAAACTTATAACACCCCTTTGTTTTGTCGGGGATTAAAAAATACTTAATTGAAGACTTGCCTTCAAAAAGAACACCATTCAATAGTAAAAAAAGTAGCGCTGATATAGAAGTCGTCTCATTACGTAACTTCGTAACCAAAAGATTAGTATGGATAACCGTACTCACTTATTCTACCTTACAAAGCCATAAAAAAGAAATAACTCTCCTTCCCTCTATATAATCTGTGGCCTTGCTAATTTTGACGTTGATTGCATTTGATGAACTGCCTAACAAAATCTTTACTTAAACTTAACAATAGATTTTGAACCTTGTACCTTACAGTTAAGGTCTAAATTAATTTGGTAATTAATACGAATGACAGACAACGTCAATGTTTGAACAATACCATGATAAAGTTAAAAGAACAGTAGTTTCAATACAGTGCTTAAGGACAAACGTCAATAACGTAGTGTCACGTCACGTACAGTGTCACAAACTTATCTGACCCGGTGACCAAAATTGGAACTAATGTCGCTACAGAACAAAAATGACTTCAAAATGTATTTTTTATAGAGGGGTCATTGGTAAAAGCGACGACAGCGACGCCATTACCGGGTCAGATAAGTTTGTGGCACTGTACAAGATTTTACTGTTACAAGTTTACAAAGTTACAACATTATCTCTGTCTACTATTCAACGCATGTTCTAAAACTCATAAATACTAGAAACCTTAGTCTTACATTCAGAGACGACAGAAACGAGTCTAAGCGTGAACTTACGCTTCCATCTGTCAAAATTTGTTCGTAAAATTGACATATGGAAGCGTAAGTTCACGCTTAGACTCGTTTCTGTCGTCTCTGAATGTAAGCCTTAGTTCATTGGGGGTTTTTTATTAAGAACTTTTTCCCTCTCTAAGATTTCTCCTGTATCGAGGGTACAGTTTACAAACACATTTCACATGCACACACACCCAGACCCGAAACAGCTATCCACAGATCATATAAATATTTGTTCCGTGCGGGAATCGAACCCGCGGCACGTAGCGTAGAAAGGTAATCGATTAGCCACTGTGTCAAACATACCGTCATTAAGTTAATTAGAGTTTAAAAGAACTCTAACCCAATTTAAATATTTTTGCTATAATTTACAATTACTCACGACATGTCCATAATCAACTATCCAACAAAAGCTACACACAAACGCAAACTTTAACACAAAGTTGACAACTCGCAAAGTTAAACTTCTGTTCTATGTATACTGGCACTTTGATTAGTATACACGGGCGCGCGTCGGTGACGATTCGTCCTAATGATCAGACGAGTCAACACAGCCCCCGTTTGACTGTCTTCTGTTTAGCTGACAGCATTCGCCACACATACTAAATTATCTGACACCCTGAAATGTTGAATATTACCTATAGTCCAATACCTACTAAGTCAAGAGCAAACCCTGACTTATACAGGGTGTCACAAATGTTATCATATTAAATGAAACCACGTATTTGGTAGGTATCACGTTCTGAAACCGTACTCAAAAAATCTGCGATTTTTACGCAAGTTTCTTTTTGCAATAAATTTCACTCTGCTATCATTCGTCTAGACTCTAGGTGAATGGACATCGAAGTAGCAATTTGTATCAACTTTATCTGTTCTATACGTGTAAATAAAAATATTTTTGGTTAGAATACGTTGCAGCTTTTTCAAACTTTGCCTAGAGATTGTGATACACAATACAATACAATACAATACACTTTATTGCACACCAGTAATAGAAGAAAATATACAGTAATTAGAAAAAGAAATGTACAAAGGGCGGTCTATATTAGACCGGTGATATTATGTGTAAAATAATGAAATTTTTAATTAGTTCCTGTGGCTTAACTACTGATTTGATTTGATTGTTTTTTTGTGCAAGGTCACAAACCGTGATACTAAAAACGTGGTTCCATTTAATGTCATAACAACTGTGGCACCCTGCATAGTCCTCCTCATCCGTTTTGAAGACGGCGACCCTAGAATAAATTATCTTATAGCGTGAGCCCTAATTGGCTCCCTGGACTACCCTAGACTCCCACGCCTTAATCTGTATATTGTACAGACACGACTCGAGCAGAAATATGTATATATGTACCGACATTGTAATAACGAAATTAATTGTGAAATCTTTGAACACAAACCGAGTATTTATTTTAAATTTTAGTTAGGTAGGTACTAGTTCTTCTAAATTTCACTTTTGATATCGCTACATTTAAAAATCAGCAATTTTATCAATCGACCATCCATAAGGCTAAAATCGTTTGCGCCCGGCGGCCAAATGCAGAGTTACTAACTCTAAGCGGGCCGTAGTCGTTCAAAGCATTTTGTTTGCCAAATGTATAACCGCGAAGTATCATAAATGTACATATATTTGTGCTCGTAACTGTACAGGGCATATAATATGCTCAGTATACAGGATGATGACGACATTACGACAATAAATGAAACCACTTATTAGGTATCACGTTCTGAAGCCGTGCACAAAAAATCAACGATTTCCACGCATATAATTTTTGCATAATATTTCACTCTACTCTCATTCGTCTAGGTGAAGACACATCAAAGTAGAAACTTATGTCATCTTTATCTATTCTTTACGTGTAAATAAAGATTATTTTGGTAAGAACAAGTCAGAGACTTTTCAAATTTCACTTAGAGATCGTGATATGTGTAAAATTAAGAAAATTTTAATTAGTTCCTGTGGCTAAACTATTGATTGAATTTGATAGATATTTTGTGTACGGTCACAGAACGTGATACCAAATACGTGGTTTCATTTATTGTCGTAACGTTGTCACCACCCTGTATACAGGCGATATTTTTTTTGTGATTCATCATCAAAATATACAATGTTCGAAAAATTACAAAAAAATTCGTAGCATCTATGAAGTAATGTAAATATTTGCATTGTTGTGTATTTAAATGTCCGACAAAATAACATTTTCCGCTCTATTTTATCAACCAATGTTTGTATTACAATGCGGTTATTAATTAAAGAGAGATTCGCACTGTGTTGTAATAAAATTATGTTGTGGAAAACAATATTTTTAATGTAAACCTACAGTACTTTTCCAAGTTCATAATTGGAATTTATTGATTGATATTTTTATGACGTGAGTTTTTTAACGTTCTTTCTAAAAACACTTTACTATTTATCAAACCATACAACAAGATATTTTTGTACCACTTAGACCTAAGTTAATACACAAAATTGCTATTATTATCATAGGTTGACACCTGTCTTTTATATTCACCGACCCCATCTTAATATTTTTTCTCAATCATCCAACACATACCACTTTAATAACAACAGGTACCTCTTATAACCAATTTATATAATATTTTTTTAAAGTTTTCCTAAATCCGTTTTACTTGATCCCAAACCAATTACAAACAGTATTAACTATTAGCAGGATTATTTTTCAATTATTTACAAACGGTTAAACTTAAATCTGTCAGAAAGTAATCCCCTCGCAGCTCCTTTATCGATATTTTCTACAAGCTATCGAAATAAAATAATTAGGTTGCGCCGTTTTGACGGGCTACTTGAACTTAATAATCGTTTGGCACTTTAATAAATCGACTTTTACACGCGACCAGCTCACGATTTCAAAGTTAATTACACCCTACTAGTTTCATAAAAAGAAAAGAAAGGACAAGGCTAATACGGAATTAGAATTAATTTTAAATACATATTTTCCGCAAAAAGGTGGATGGTTTCATAAAAAAATATATAAAAGGTAAAATTTTAACACGACACGTTATTTGCGACAATGTATATTGCATTGAAGTTATGTTCGTATTTACATAATTTAAAACTCTAAGCAAAAGCAGTTTTTTATTTCACCGAATTCACTCAACATATCTTTGCAAACATTTTTTTTTCAGTCATCATTTTAATTATTGTTATTGTATATTATTAGTAGTTACATACAAACATACATTTATTTATTTATGTACATAGGTAATGTACCTACATAGTTACATAAATACAAAATTATTAATGTATTTATCTAGAAAAATAAAATAACGTCACAAAACTTTTAAAATTTAACTTAAAAATTAAAAACTTAAGACGAAAGCATGCACCTCAACATTAATCAAAAACATCGTTCGTTAAAATGCAAATTTTGGCGGAAACAAGTCTTATTACGTTTTAAAATGTAACATTGGTTGCTTTAATTTAAACGTTTATAATTCAGCCTGCGTTTTCCAAGTAAATCTCTGTTTGTTTAGGTATGTTAGAGGTAGATCGAAATTTAATTTCGTGGTACGTTTCGACTGAACTTAAAAGCTGGTCTGAGTAAATAATTTCACTTTTCATTGTAATTACTTATTAAAGTTTCCTTTTTATTTTTATTGTTTCGGTGTAATATTCGTTTTTATGTTCTGTTGCGATTTTAAATTAAATTGTGACTGCTATAAAACGATTCTAGTAGTAATATAATGCATTTTTATTATTAATGTCATGCAATAAAAATACAATAACGGCCTTATTATTAAACCGAGATCAGTATTAGGTGTAAATACATCTTATTTTATTATTATTATCAGCCTATGCTGTCCCACTCCTGGGCAAAGGCCTCCCTCCATTTTCTCCATTTCTCACGATCCCGCGCCATCTGTCTTTACAATTTGTTTGAGAACGAAAAAAGATAGATCATCTATATAATAAGCTGTATCTTCAGTTTTGGTCACATTTTGTTAATTAATAATAACACAATAATTGATTTTACTACCAAGTTGACACATAATACCTAATAATAGGAGGATTGAAATTAATATTTTACACAGAAATTTTCCAAAACCCATAATCATTATTTACTAACGATACAAAATCACCGAATCACGTCCATTTAAATATCATAAAGTACCATAATTCTGACACATTTGGGTTAAAAATGACATAGTTAGATCCAGTAATTTCGTTCGCGTGTCGATATAAAGATTTCGTTATCGGATTACTATGTGTAGCCACGTCGCGTTTCTTGGTTTAGTTGGGCTAAATTGAACTCCTTTGTTGGTGCTATATTTTGTCCAGGCTTTTGTTGAGAGGGGAGCACTGTGCGCTATTGTGTGGTGTGTTAATTACTTTTTTTAGGGTTCCGCGATGCTTACCGTTACTGTAGGTGCCAACAGAATTCATGTTTTTTTATTGGATACCTAGTAGGTACCTACTTTAGTTGTTGTTGTTTTCTCCATAAAAATATTTTTTTAATTGAGTGTGAAGTCCGCTGAACATATAGATCACTTGCATGCTTTTATGGAGCTACAGCGACTTTATTTCGTATCCAGCAAATCCTATAAAGCTAATAGCTTTCAGAAATACATTCCCACTACAGTACCTACTGCGATGAAAGTTATGCGCATCGGCAATCTTCGTGATTCCGAATTTTCAGTACGAATATGCAACCAATGTCTGAAAATCCGCGTCACGTCGGTATCTCACGAGTAACCTATTCTTTATACCTACCTATACCTATTCTTATACAGGGTGTAAGTAATATCGTAACGAAAACTGATACCATGGATTCACTACATGATTCTGGAATACTGAGGGTAAGAATTTTACACCGGACTTTTAAAAAAAAATTCGATTTTATTCGCAGTTCTTATAACTAACTAAACATTCTGCGAACAAAATCATAATATTTTTGAAAAGACCGTCGGCAATTTCTTTCTCTGATTGGTCCAGAATGACACGGTATTGAATCCATGGTATCAGTTTTCGTTACGATGTAACACCCTGTATATTAAATATCATCAATTATTTTGTTTACTTTTCTTCGTCTTACGTTCGTATTTCCGAAGTTAGACGAAGGTTGCCGAGACACATAAATCCTAATCGTAGTTCTGTATGTCTAGTTTGCAAAGTGATTTTTAAACCTGTTTAAAATCGTTCAAGTAACGCCATCTGGTAGCAACATCCGGAACCCATTGGTTAGGCAAATCTCTGACGTGTCAACCGCTACTAGATAGTACTTATCCAGCCACCTATAGGGTGTTTTAGGAAGCTACCACCAAAACCTTTTTTTTTATTTTTTTTATTCAAATTTTTGTTGAGGCTTCAGTTACCTGTAGTGACTATGCCAACCTCGTAAGGTCACTCTTAAACAATAAATGAAAAAACTTAACATATACGTACTTAAATTAATAATGACTACGACAAACTACTTTATTTCATTAAATAAAAAGAAAAAGAAGATCTAATTAGAATTAATCTGTATTTAACTAATTAATTCTAATCAGATCGTCTTAAAAATATATGTTTCATAAATATACATTTGATCTCACCAACCTCTCTCTAAGAAATCCATTTCAATGTATATACATTGAAATGGATTTTTTTAGAGAGAGGTTGGTGAGATCGAAATTACCGTTTTAGCTATACTTACAAAGCCAGGCTTTGATACAATACAGATTACAGCAAACCAGAAAAAAAAAGACAATATATAAAAACAGAGCTTACAAAGGGCGGTCTTATCACACTCCGCGATTCCTGCCAGACAACTTTGGGATGGACAGATTTGCAGGTTATAAGAGAGGGGTAGTTCGTGGTGTAACAAAAATAATAAATAAATCCAGCCCATTACTTTCCCACTGCTGGGCATGGACCTCTTCTTAGAATGAGAAGGGTTGGGCCTTAGTCCACCACGCTGGCTTGGTGCGGATTAGACTACACACACCATCGAGAACTTTATGCGGCCCTCTCAGATACGCAAGTTTCCTCACGATGTTTTCCTTCACCATTAACGCAAGTGATAATCAAATTCTAATACGCACATAAGTTCTAAAGGTCAGAGGTGCGGGCCGGTTTCGAACTCAGATCCTCCTGCATGGAAGGCAAGCGTTCAACTGCTACAAGCTTAAAGTGCTGCTAGCTATATTAAATATATCATCGACTGAGCACACGAAATAAGCTGTTCAAAAAATATAATTTCGGTATTGTTAGAATTATAATATAAATCCTTGCCCTTTTTCCACAGCCAAAGATACTTTTTTGGCTGTGAAAAAAAGGCAAGGATTTGACATTTTGTCTAACCTTAATCAAGGTTAGACAAAATGTTAGACTCCCAGATTTTTAACATCTAATTTCACGATGTTGAGTTTAATGGTCATCTATCCATGATTTAACCTGGGTAGAGTTGATTTCAGATTTTTAACAAAACTACAATTGTTAAATAATATCACATCAATATGTTTATGCTAGCTATTGCCCGCGGTTCCACTCGCACGATTTACTTTTATCAAATTAAAATATAGCCTATATCCCTCAAGGATAGTGTAGTTTTCTATTAGTGAAAGAATATATAGAATCGGTTCAGTAATTTCAGAGATTACCCCCTAGAAAGAAAGAAAAAAAACCGGCCAAGTGCGAGTCGGACTCGCGCACGAAGGGTTCCTACCATTATCTATAAAAACGGACAAAAAATCACGTTTGTTCTATGGGAGCCCCTTAAACATTTATTTTATTCTGTTGTTTAGTATTTGTTGTTATAACGGCAACAGAAATACATCATCTGTGAAAATTTCGACTGTCGAACTATCACGGTTCATGAGATACAGACACGGCCTGGTGACAGACGGATAGACGGACAGACAGACAGACAGACGGACGGACAGGGGAGTATTAGTAATAGGGTCCCGTTTTACCCTTTGGGTAGGTACGGAACCCTAAAAAGACAATCAAATTGTACCTCGTAATAATATTAGTTAAATAAAAATAATTCTAGTAATATACATATAAAGTAACAGTAACCCACGTAAACCTCCATCCAGAGCGAAGGCTTCATTAATTACGTAACTAACAAGACGTATCGGCTAACTTTGAGATTAAACAAAAGCCGACAGCTAAATGTATTAACTGTAGTTAAGTTAGCGCTGACTTTGACATCTGTCGGGAGAATGACAGAGCATTTTAAAGTGCAGTGATTGCTACTTATAAAACTAGTGTTCATTTATTAAGTTTGAACAAATATCAGTATACTTATCGAAGTAGTCGTTAAGTGTAGGTACTCATGTTTAGGCGACTATCTATAGTGCGTACTTTGACTTAGCTCAGACTTTACTTTGCTAAGCTTAATTCAAAGTCAAAGTCAAAGGTCAACAAATGTCAACTGGGCCTTTGCAGGCACTTTCAAAACGTCGTGATTTTAGGTGCACGGTTCCAAGTGGGTTGATCCCGGAGAAGATACCGGCAAGAAACTCCATGGATACTCTTTTCATTAATTATATGGTTATCATAAACTATGATTTGTAATTTATAGTCATAATCATAACACGCTAAAATTGTGCTAACCTTAAGCAAAGACCGACGAAGTCAATATACTAAGGCTGACATTCAGAGACGACAGAAACGAGTCTAAGCGTGAACTTACGCTTCCATCTGTCAAAATTTGTTCGTAAGTTTGACAGATGGAAGCGTAAGTTCACGCTTAGACTCGTTTCTGTCGTCTCTGAATGTCAGCCTGAGTCTAAAAAATTATAAAGAAAGTACTTATAACCAAAACAAAGTCTAAGTATGCGCTATACAGGGTGGAGTCGACGGTATCACATTAAATAAAACCGCATGATATCACGTTCTGTGCCCATACACAAAAAAAAAACTATCAAATCCAATCAGTAGTTTAGCTACGGGAACTAATTTAAAATTCCATAATTTTACTCATATCTCGATCTCAAGGCTATGTTTGAAAAGTCTCCAACCTATGCTAACCAAAATTATTTTTATTCACACGTAGAACAGGGGGGCTAAAAAGGCCGCTTTAGATGAATCACAATATGATTCATATTACAAATGTCAAAATATCTACATAATTGACAACTCTTAATATCATCCGCATAAGGTTCATATTCAGTAATCATTTGTTTGACACTTACTATGCAGATCAGTAGATGAATTGCTCAATGTTGCCTTTTTAGGCCCCCAGATAACTGTGACATAAATTTCTATTTCGATGTCCCTTCACCTTTCATTCTATTTCAGCAGGTGGTGATGTCAACTTTGGACCGGGGTAGATGCAGGCAGATTGTCCGCTTGAAGGGTTCCAGTGACCACGATTCTCGGTAATGAGGGACCGACTGAAGAAAGAGTCCGTTCACCTAGACGAATGATAGCAGAGTGAAATATGATGCAAAAAATTACTTGCGTGAAAATCGCTGATTTTTTTAGTACGGTTTGAGAACATGATATCAACTACGTGGTTTCATTTAATGTGATACAGTCCACGCCACTCTGTATTATACCGAGTAGGTATAAGAGAGTATGTAGGTAACGATACAAGTGAAAAATTCAAAACTTGCTTTATCAAGCATCTCATTTCTCCTCCTACTCAAATCCTTCAGTCAACTTTATTGCCTTCTGAAAAATATTTGAATTTTAAACTCAGTGTAGTGTTGTGAAAGTTATCGACATTTTTAAGAATACTCCCAACTTCTTCTTAAGTTTTATTTGCTTCTAGTGTTGTTACGGTCAAAGTTTTATCGATAAACTCGTGAAGTTTTAAAACTTTGCCTTCGTATGTTTATAATTTGCATATATGAGTTTTTTCTTTATTAGCTCAATACTTTCTTTTTATAAGAGCCTTGCACACGATGACATTTTCACGGGCAGTTGATGCGCATTTCTGGAATGCGCGAATACAGCGTTAAAACGACCATATAAAAGTATATATAGTACGTGCAAATCTTTATGAGCCCTGAACTGAGCTCTGAACTCTCTCTCTCCCTCTAGCACCTATAATAAGCGTACTATTATAGGTGCTAGAGGGAGAGAGTTCAAGGGCTCATAAAGATTTGCGCGTACTATAACAGGCGCAACTTTATCGGTTTTGCAACGCGTTTTAGTTGCGTTTGTCGCATGTCGACTGAGCGGAAAAATGTCGTCGAAGGCAAAGACTGTACCTTCTCATATTAATTTTGCAAAACCTAAAAGTCAATGAACGTCTTTTGAACCTCCGACAAAAAGGGGGTATTATAAGTTTCTATAGTCGTATTTTTAATTAGACGAAGTCAACTGACGTTTACTGTGTTGTCAGTTTTTGATGAAATAAAAATAGTGTTGTGACAAAGTGAATGATTGAAAAAACTCCTGAATGAATGAAATTGCCTCGATTGTCTAGTGAATAGTTAGTGTGCCGAACTGCCGATACGGGGTTCGAATTTTAGTCGTGCTTTGTACTTAACAACGAGTTTTCGACGACTATGTTCCTATAGTATCTACCTATACTGAATACCGAGTGTTTTAAACATTGTAGTTACATACTACTAGTAACTTATATCAGAGCACTTTTATACAATTTTATTGTAAAATAGAAATAATATTCTTTTATAGTTTGAAATAATTAACTATTCACTCATTGTTCATTCATCTGATTGAACGAGAACTGAACGCATCACTATTACTTTAAATATGGCAACATTATTTAACAAAGTGACATTAGCTACTGTCAGTTGGCTTGGTTTAATTAAAAATACGACTATAGTGTGTATTTGTGTATCTGTGTGTGGCATCCTAGCTCCAAAACGGATGCACCGAATTCAATGCAATTTTTTTTCATTGAAAGCTAGTTTATATGGGAGTCATCTTAGCTAAGTTTCATGAAAATCTGTTCAGCCGTGCAAAAGTTACAGCTTTTTTTTCCAGTTGCAGTCGGGGGTTTGTGACGGTTAGGTTATACCTAATTATTATTGCTTCATTGGTGTCTTGAGAATTAAAACCAGACATCTGTGCTTACCTCTCTTCTAGGATCACAAGAAAAGTGTGTCATTAGCAATGTTCCTAACACGGTAATTAGGTGACGCCGGTAGGGGCAACGACCTAATGCGAGTTCAAGAGACTCAAAGCATAGACACTTTCCATTGCGAGGAAATTAATAATATGGTTAAAAATCTATTAATATTCGGATGAAAAAGACAATCTTGAGAATAGAATAGAATAGATCTTTATTTCATAAAAACCAAATAGAGGCACTTATGAAATGTCGAGACTCAAGGTGTGTGGTTACAAATGGAGAAGAACCGGCAAGAAACTCCACGGAAACTCTTTTAAAATAATAGATTACAATCTTGATTACTACAATGTTGTGGTAAGAGCTGCGAGAATAATGTAATTTAATGTGAATAAAAATAAGAATGGGATAATAATGATTTGCCTTTAAATAAAAATGTCATGGCAGTTACAAAAATAAATAAATGCTACATATATGAAACCGTTAGTTTTAAAGCCTTGCCGAAACTATTATCTTTATTGAGAACGCCTACCGATAAATAGCAACCACGTACGACATTATTATTAAAGAAATATTAAAAACAAATATGTAGGTCCAGCAGTTTAAAAAATAAACTCACTGACAAAAAAATGACAAACATAAAAATGTCGTCTTATTATTCAAGAGTGCGTACACAAAAATGTCGCATGTGTGTGTATGTAAAGTGCGGTTGTGTATGTCAGGTATCCGTCACCGGCGGATAAATATCTCAAGAGTGGGAGCCCTGCGCGAATCGTGCCAACCTAGCCCGCTGCAGTAGGGCCTCGTCCATACAGGAACACGATACTCAAATGTCACTTTAATAATCGCAATTTTTTTAAATTTGTATTTTATCTGAGAATGGAGGAACGGTATCGACTTCGAAGACTCAGAAAAAAATTGTGTTCGATTTTCAAAGGTCCTAGATAAGTAATTTTTTTATTAGGGTTGTTCTAATTTAAGGCAATGTTTTGGGATATTTTTGAGTGATGTGAAAGTAAATTTAATATGATTTAAAATAATTATATATGCAATAACAACTTTGAAAAATAAAACAAACAACGGAAATATTTTTCTAATCTAAGAAGCGGGGGATAGTAAATAATAGTTGAAATGAAATAGAAATTTTAATACTACATAGAAAGGTACTTCAAATGCCTACCTTCCCTTTTTATGAACTCTTAAATAAAACAAAAATACTACAATTTTTATTACATCTTATTTTACGTAATAGAACTTATCGTACCACTAAAAAAGGATCAAGAACTCATTGAATTTTATGTCAATTTTATTAAGTAAATAAAATTTTATCTGAGCCTATTCGGTAACCGCGGCTTAACAAAGTACGCATACGGCAATGCCTACTGCGCATGTCCGTGCCTCACTCATTCCGGACTATTTGTTTTGTCGTTACACTATCAAAAAGCTTCGGATTGCTCGCAAAGTAGCATCTTCCCTGCTAATTGGGTGATATCTAAACGTATCTTGGCTGTCGTACAGCCTTTGGTGTCAAGTGCAAGTGTGTGCGAGTATCCGAACACGCGGAATCAATCAGCCGTCTGTCAAGTGTTCGCGCCAATAGTTGACGTTTGACCGCGTGCGGTCGGTCGTTCGGAATTTGAATAACTTGACGTTTCGTGAGTGTTCTTTACTGGTGATTTGTGATTCCATATCGTCAGGTAAACATTCGCACCTGTGTTATCCGCAGTACGCTAGCCGCAGAGTCTGCCATACGATATTAGACTATAAACCGAACGCGATCAACTTCGAAATTTGAATTTTAAACCATTTCTAATTTCCGCTCAGTTTTAAAACTAAAAGGCTTCTTTGGCGACTCAAGATGAATATAACGTCGACGACGGACGGTGAGTATAATTTTTTTAAATTGAGAACATCTGCAATGTAGAATGTACCTAATTGCTTGCATTCCCTAGATGCGCACCTCTGCGGAATTCGTCGCACATACCGAAATGAACTTTAAAACCACTGCAATAGGACGAAATTTTGTCAGCAACAGTTTATCTGGTCCTTCGATCGTTTGAGCTTTATTTGTGTACACATAAGGTTGAAAATTGTTTGTAATTTGTGTTACCTGTCATTAGGTTTGGTGATTTATATCTTCGCGTTTCCGAGCCTAAACGAATGTTTGCGTGTGTGATATGTTCGGTACGGCTAAGTTGCTGTATTTATTATTGTTTCCAGTCTTAAATTTGTTTTGTCAGGCGAATAAGGTTATCTTTGTTGCGCAAACTTTTAAACATTAATGGCTTCGTTATATTTTTTTATCTACAAATGATACGTTAAAAATGGGCTGTAATAAGGTCGAAGTTCGTCAAATTTCCTTGGCATTGCAGGCTCTGAATATTTAAAAGCTCTCTGACCTATGTTGGACTGTGTTCATAGCTCTTCATTTGTATGCAAGAGGTCAATCAAAATTATTAGTAGTCCATTAATAGAGAAGCCCTACAATTTTGATGCAAATGAAATTCCAGTCTACTGAAGAGGACGGCAAAACGTTGACATTGACATTTGTCACTCATGAATTCATATTGAAACTGGTAAAAATGTGACCTTGGTAGAATCATCGAATAACGAAGCAGCTTTATTCATAAATTCGAATTGGAATGTACTATACCGCAGTATAAACCACGTCTAAAAAAATACAGAAAATCCACTGCAAACAATTCTCGAATTTGTGAAAAAAATCTCTTGTTATTGATGAACAATAGTATTACGAACAAAAGTTGAACTTTATAATTTTCAAGATATCCGCCTTTAAAAATGCTATAGATGAAAAAAGAGATAAGTTTTCAGAGTCACAAAATAATCAGCTGTCCCATACGTTTAGGTCGAGTAGGTATTGAAATGTATGAGACTTCTTGTTATTCTTTCGTGATTACGATCTTGATCCCATAGAGAAAGTTATTCAGTTTGATAGTCTGATCCATACCCTTAAATATGATCACGCATCTTTTAAACAGATAGTAGATGAAGTTTTCTCAAAAAAAAATTGGATGCATTCCAGTAATATAATCATTTAAAATAATAATAGACATAGTTGAATAAAATTCACGTAATACCCTATTTAAAAAGTCAATCATCAGTTTTTTTTAATCTTCATCTGAATCTGGTGACTCAGTATACCTACATCTGTGGTCGATTGTACGGTAGGTATATACGGTTACATCAAGCTGTATTTTTCCAGTATAAGCTGACCTCGCATTGTATAGGCTTTTCGTACAATGAGAGACCAGCTTATACTAAAAATGTATAGCTTGATATGTAGCCGTGCGTACTTAGACAAAATGGCAGTCACGAACCACTGCAGTCGCACATGACTCGCTATAATCATTTGTTTGACCAATCATGTGTGCGTGAGAGTGATATCAAGCATTGTGAAGTGGACCTTCTGCGCCTATCTGTGTTGTGTTCTGACCTGCAATATGCAAAAGGGATGCGCTTGATACTTAGCTTCCCTGCATCACGGGGGCAATTCTCGTACAATCGACGTAGACTCTAATTCGAAAAAACATTCGATTTCAAACTTTTTACGAATGGTAATTAAGTTGAGCTCTTCTGGAAAAAATCGTGGGAATGACCTGAATGCGATTAGCACAGACCAAGGAAACAGCATGAAAAGGAGAAGGCCTATACTCAACAGTGGGTAAAAACAGGTTGTCAATGATAATGATGATGATGATTCTGGAACAGTCGACTACGACATTTTTCGAAGGAAAGCCGTTTAAATTGCTTCAACTGGTCAGTAGCATTCGAGTCGTACATTTCGAATTCGAACCATCGTAACCGGCAAAAAGCACTCGAATTACAAACTGGATTCCGAGATGATCTCGCAGGAAACAAGAAATGGCCCCCGGATCTGGCGCGGCACCCATTCTCGTCGACCCTTGCTTGGCTTACCCAGTGGGCAAGATTTATGGAGAAATGCTAAATCCACTAAGGATACTACCATAGGCGTTTGAGGAACGCTTAAGTTTACGTGTTCAGCGTAAAATTTGGTATGCGCAGGTACCCTAAAGACAGCCATTTACGATCCTGTTTACCTTCAGGTCTTGGAGGTTAACCAGTTGTCTGTAGCGGGCGACTGGATAAAAATCCCAGTCTTAGGGAATTTGGCCTCAAGGTCTAAACGAATATAATATCTGAAATGATAAAAATAATATCGTGTGTGTCCGCATTCGTTCATGCCGACTGATGCAGCTTGAACTGGATCTGACTCTACATGTATAGTGGTATTTTTAGACCCCCGACAAAAAAGAGGGGTATTAGGTATAAGTTTATAGCGTGTATCTGTGTAGCTGAGTGTGTGTGGCATCGCTCCAAAACGGATGGACCAATTTCAATGCAGTTTCTTTTAAATCAAAAGCTAGTTTAATCGGATATCATCTTAGCTATGTTAGCTAGCTATGTTTCATGAAAATCTGTTCAGCTGTTCAAAAGTTATAGCTCTTTTTCTAGTTGGAGTCGGGGGTTTTTGATGGTTAGGTTATTTTAAAATTTACTAGTAAATGCATGTGCCCGTTAGTATAAGCCCTCCAACTAAGCTAAATACGCTTCTCATAGAAGTCAATGAGTGGGAAATGAACGCACAACCTCTAGGTCTAGACCAGCGAGTCAAAAGCCTTTACCGTTGGGCCATTGTTGTTCTGCAACCTTCAGCGCACCGCTGCAGCTGGCGGCGCCGCACCGCTTCGTATGTTATTCGTCTAACCTAAAATAATAATTATTATTTATTACCAAAAGAAACAATACTAAGGTATATATGTATACATTTCCAAGTTTGATATATATTTTTTTCGGGACAAAGAAATAAGAATTTCTATTCAAAAAATTGTAAATACAAATCGGTTTTTGCGGCATTCCTGTAAAATACCCCCTTAAGGAAATGGTTGTCCTGTGGCTTCCACACTAGGTCGAGCCTGTGTCGTGGAGCACTCTATATAAATCGTACCTAACGTTCAGTGGTACCTGCACTCGTTATCAGAGAGATTACATTACATTTTATTCTTGGGTTTCTCGCGACATTTTCCTTCTTTCCGTTTGGAGCCAATGATAAATCGTGTAGGTGCTTCTGTCTGTAAAAGACATTAAGAGTTTGGTTCGATCCTGGATCCTTTTTGTCCAATACCTCATTACCGCATTAGCATGCTTCATAAGGGCCTTTTATTCCCCTATCACGCGGATTTGCGCCCGCGTGCGTTTCTGGCCTATACATTCTACAATCTATGGGGTCTGCAAGAGGGAATCACGATACACTCTCGCAATCGGAATCGATTAAATTTTTCAGTTCAAGAATGTATACATATTGCGTTGTTCAAATTCCAATTCTCGAGTGGAATGACTTTTGTAGCATACTGCGTAATGTACATATTTGAATTGTAACAATCGATTCCAATTACGATCATGTTTCGTAATTATTCTGTTGGTTCGCATGCGTGAGTTACGGAGTGGTCTCGAAGTTGTAAGAAACGGTTACTCATCCAAGGACTGACCTCCCTAAGCCTCGCTGATCGATTGATCTACGTAGTAGCTATGAAGCTACAAGCCTCTCCTCGATAAATATTCTTATCTACGATACATGTTCGGCAATGGACTATGGACTCGTTTTTATGGACATATTTCAGTCATAACTTACGGCAGCTAAATAATAATAATTCCATCCATGACTGAAGGATTTGACCCTTCTCCTTATGACGTAAACATTTTTACGATGTTTCGTATTACGTGAGTAACGATGAATGGCGTATCGCTGCGTATACGTGCGATTACGTGCGAATACTAGCGAACACGTGTGAAGCTGCCTTTAAGGCTTGACGGTAAACGCACTATAACTTATGGGTTGTAGGAAATAATAATATCAAATGGGTTTCATATATGGCTCAATTGGCGCATTGGCTAACCGCTTGAATTTTTGCGGCAAGATTCGCAGGTACGATCCCTGTATGAATTTTGTACGTTTTTGTTTCTTAAACTTATGTTTCGTCTATGACCATTATTTATTTATTTGGTTACAGTAACGAACAATACATAAAATTAATAGGTCCAATAGTGATTTAAATTATAATAAGGAAGCAAGTAAGCATAATGATGTACCCTTTAAGGGACGTTCACACTTATTCAAATCGTTATTTGACAAATTATCTATACATCTATATATTAATACATAAAGAGAAAACTTTGTACCCCCTTTTTAAGCATATTGAGCGCACAGAGGAGTCTGAGATTTGGCATAGTTAAAGTTTATATGGAAAAGGAGGGCAAAAAGCTAAAATTTATTTGTAATATGTATGTGGTCGAATTTCGACCACTAGGCGACCACTAGTTTGATTAATTAAGCATCATATGAATACAGTCAAAATAATTCATGTATATCGTGTTTATCTAGTCATATTCAATAATAAGTTTTATTAATCTTAGTGTAGCCTATAATTTATATTTTTTTCGTTGGACTTTAGAATTTATCCTATCATATAATTGATTTATTTATTAGACCCATTACAGTGTTAAAAATGTATATTGCAAATTACTCCTAAATAAGTGAGTATACTTCAAGCGGCCCAATTTCTCTTAAGTTGATAGGTATAAGTTGTCAATACACGAGCACAGGTCATGTGACTTTTATGACCATTGACATAAGATTCAAATTCAAACTATTCACACGTGCTCATGAATTGAAGTAACTGTAACCAAAGTAAGGAGTGAAAGAAAAATAGTGGAGAAAATAAGGCTTAATAAAGTAAAAAAGTATAAAATTATCACAAAAAAAAAAAAAAACTTTCACTAAGCACATCACTCAAGAGATTCAATTTTAATATATCAAATTACAAAATCAATTCTAAAAAAAGATATACAATTTCGAAATTGACCGATTGTAACTAAAGCCGTCTGTAAAATTGAAATAGAATAATTTATTATTAATCACTCAGTTACAAACTACATAGTTTGGGACAGACAACTACAATCAATTTCAAACCTTATTCCAAACAAATAAGTCTGTATTTGCATATTTATTTACAACTAGCCACTGTTATAATTTAAGCAAACTATCTCACACTCAATTTCAAACTTTATTCCAATAAGATATAGTTCGTATTTGGTTAAAACTAAATTATTTACTACGACGCTACGTTGCGTAGTAATAACGTAGCGCTACGAGGTGCTACGCGTCGTAGCGACCCGCGCATGCGTTAATAACTCTCCTTGTTTTCTCGCCGTCTCAATAACAAGTCTACGCCCTTTAAGGTTACATACAGGGTGCCATAAATGTTATCATATTAAATGACTCCACTTCTGAAGCCGTACTAAAAAAATCTGCGAGTTTCACGCTAGATTTTTTTTGCAATAAATTTCACTCTGCTGTCATTCGTCTAGGTGAAGGGATATCGAAGTAGAAATTTATGTCACATTTATCTGTTCTACACGTGTAAATAAAAATAACTTTGGTTAGAATACGTTGGAGACTTTAAACTTTGCCCCGAGATCGTGATTTACTTAAAAATACGAAATTTTAAATTAGTTCCTGTGGCTAAACTACTGATTGGATTTGATTTTTTTTTGTGTATTGTCACAGAACGTGATACTAAATACGTGGTTCCATTTAATGTCATAACTTCTGCAGCAACCTGTATAATTATATTCAAGCTATTTCATATAAAGGTTCTTTAAAATAATATGAATGTCGAATTTCAATGTCTGCAAGAATTAATTGCAAAGGTCTCTCAATTAATTTTTGACCTCGCCTGAAAGAATATCTTGAATTATTATGGCTATTAATTATCTCCGCATTTGGTGTCTCCTTTCATCATAGAACATGCAGATTAATTTCTGTGTTCACCTTTAAATATATTATGTAATTATAAGGGTTCTTTAACAACAAGTGTGAGTCGGACTCGTACAACGAGGGTTCTGTACCTTCCTTAGACGTATAAAAAGTTAACTAAGTTTGTTTTTGAAGGACTTTTGATGATTTCTAAAAAAATATACACAGATAAAAGAAATCGTTGCCACATGTACAGATGTGCCTCATAAAATATTTCGTGTTTGAATGCAAGGATCATATTTAACCCCTCTACTGTACTCTTGCGTGTCCCGACCGGCCGGCCGGGGTTCGTTCGTATGTACCGTCAATGCGCATGCGAACGACGTCATCCGCGCCGTATCACTTCTAACGCATATTTCTCGTTATTTTACTATGAAACCTATATATATTCTGAATCTAGATTAAATTCCCTATCTAGTTAATCTAGGTTTTATGTCAATAATATAATAAAAAAAAGAAAAAAAAAATGTGTCTAATATAAACACGGCGCTGTTTCCATCTTCAGGTCCAACCCATAACATCTTTAACGTATCCGTATTAATACCGGTGGGAACAACCTCCTCATAAAGCGAAGAAAATATACTTATCGACACTAATTGAGTGACGTAAACGAGTCGACAAACAAAATATCATTTTGCATTAATTTGCATCGACTTCGTTATACAGGATATTTTTTATGTAGTGCGTAAAATTTCCAGAGTAGATAATTTAGTGTCTGTATCTATTCCCAAATGCAACCGCAGTACTAAAACTCATACCAAAAGAAAATAAAAATTTGATTTCGTCGGGCTTGCGCTAGTAAATTACCAAAATTAAATTAAAAATCATGCGAGGCACAAAAGTTACACATACACCCATATCATAGTAGTATAATTATTAATTGATTGATTTTTTATAATTATAATCATGTACAATTAGATTAGATTAATATGCGTATGTATTATGCGTGTCCCCCATATTAAGTCGATTTTCCGTTTTATTTTAAAGTGTACCCCAATACTGTGATTGTATTTAGGAACAACTTGTCAATTTTGGAAATTACGTCGACAATAAAAAATATTCTCGATTAGAGAAGAGCCTAAACTTTATACCAAAAACGAAGTTATTAAATTATTATTAATTAGGTATATAAAACATAAAATAAAAATACAAATAGGTATAAAACTGAGCTCTTAGGCGTCAAAATACTCCTCCTCATCGCTGTCAATTGGCAGCGTGCCCAGAAGACTGGCAGCATTGCCACGTTGAATGGCAATGCTTATTCTTTGACCAAAGAATAGGCCAGCCCTCGGGTCTCGCGTAGCGTCGACCAACCGTTTTGCAATAACTCATTAAATATTACAGTATTTATGAGCTCACAGTGTGTGTCGGAAGAGACTTCCGTGGCTTGAGCGACATGAATATATTATTTAATATTATTATGACGTAAGCCCCTGAAAGGGAACGGAGGGAAATGAGATATGTAGATAGGTTATTTGAGTTGTATTTTTTTAAAGTATGATAGTAATAATTAAAAACTTATGTAATATTGTATGAAAATATTATGTTGAAGAAAAAACATTTATAATAGTCGCGTAGAATTACACAAGGTCATAGGTAAAGGTCTTACAATAACTAGTGGTCGCCCTGTGGTCGAAATTCGACCGTATTTTTAGCTTTCCCCACTCCTTCTCCATACAAACTTTAACTATGCCAAATCTCAGTCTCCTCCGTGCGCGCAATATGCTTAAAAAGGGTAGATTATTCGCGGTGCGGCGCCGCCCGCCGCAGCGGTGTGCGGTCGAGTACATACTTGCTCTGCGCAGTGAGACTCGGTGCTGTGAATTTGTGCGTGTGCATGCATGTGTGGTATATTGTTATACATGATCTGACCGTGCACCGCCGCGGCTGGCGGCGCCGCACCACGTCGTGTGTTATTCGTCCTAAGCTAATAATTAAATTTTATATCAGATTGTGTCCTATGAATGAGAATAGCATTTTATTTATTGTTACATTCGAAAATGCCCTTCGTAGACATGGCTTTACTCACGAGCATCTAGACCTAAACAGAGCCGTTAATCATGAGCTCAGAGCACAGTGAGGACGCCAATTGAAATAATTATAATTATAATTGAAATATGAAAGTGAGTAAGACCCATAAACAACACACTCATAAACAGCAAAGGAGACTGTATCTATAAGCGAAACTGACCTTGCAACAAGGCTAAAAGATTATAATGAAGAAGTGTGAATATACACCATGTTCGTGGGTGTATTTTTACCATAAAAACACGGTCCATAACCGAGTAACTCGCCTCGGTAATATTGCAGGATGAAAAGTGACCATCCTGCGAGCGGCCGGCCGCTGAATATTTGATGTTAACCCTTCATACGCGGCTGTAACCCAGCTAGCGTGTTACATGGGCTGCGGTTACCAGAATTAACGGGTTACCTACCTTCCATACTTAAGTTATCGGCTTGTTAGAATTACTGGTAAAGTTTTAATGTTTTGGATCTGTTTGTGAACATAAATAAAAATAAATCCAGCCCATTACTGCACCAATGCTGGGCACGAGCCTCTTCTCAAAATGAGAAGTGTTAGTCCACCACGTTGGCCTAGTGCGGGTTAGTGGACTACACACACTATCAAGAACTTTATAAGGCCCTCTCAGATGTGCAGGTTTCATAACAATGTTTTCTTTCACCGCTACAGCTAGTGATAATCAAATTTTAATCCGCACATGAATCCGATAAGTCAGAAGTGCGGGCCGGGTTTGAACTCAGACCCTCCTGCATGGAAGGCGACCGTTCTACCGCTAGGCTATCACTGTATTTGTGAACATACATTTGAAATATTACGGGAATTAATTGATCGCTTACCTTCCATCTTTGAGTACTAGATACTCAAAGCCTTCAAATGCAGCACGGCAAAAAAGGAGAAAGAGACCATCGGAGACCATCGGAGACAAAACCATCTCTTTACCATTTTCTCTCTCGATTTTCCGTTTTGTCTTCTGTCAAGGAGGCAAAAGGTGAGAAAACTGGTTTTTCCAACCGCCGTGCCCTCCAGAAGAGTCTCAATTATCGAATTCAGCGGATCAGAATTTGATTAGAACTTGCGTTAATGTGGAAATAAAAAACATCGTGAAGTAACCTACCCATCTGAGAAGGTTCTAAACATTTTTGCGAAGGTGTGTGTAGTACGGCAACCGGCACTAGGCCAGTGTGGTTGGACTATGGCCTAACCCATCAGATTCTGAGAAGAGGATCGAGCCCAGCAGTGTGAATTATTTATTTATTTATTGGTAATAAATAATACCTTCATCAGCCTTTCAAATCCAAAAACAAATCGGTCACCTTTAAAACTAATAACTTATTCAAGATTGAAAGATTGTCAACTTTGCAATTAGGCAGAATATATTAAAACAACCGAGGGCTCGTCGGGTTTACTCAGCCATGGATTAACTGATAACTCGACGAACTTGATCCGAAGTTCTTTACCTATAATGACAAAGATTATTTATTGACAGCGAGTCTCGCAGATGTGACAGAGGTTATTACCTAATTTGTTATAGAATCTATAGTTCGAATTCACAGTAGTTATAGGTATTATTATAAAGTCTGTAACGTATATAATATGCGTATTGTTGTTTCGAAATTTATAGAAAAAAGAAACACAATGAAAAATGAATAAAAAAGCTAATATAGATATTACATGAAAGCAACAAATAATATCATAATATACTCGTAGTTAATGCTTGTTGTATTAAAATTAAGATATACATATATTTAAAGAGAAAGTGTACAATGTATATTTAAATTCTTATAATTATTACTTTATACTCATACACGTTGTGTTTTTACATAATGTAAAATTATTTAAAATTGTGAAACAATAAATTTAAATTTAAAATGCAGTGCACAATATAATCAAAGCTATATGGCACGGGTTATGACTATACGTAAAATAATAATCACTAATAAAAGTTTGAGTTTTATGATTGTACAGCCAATCGCTTAGCCACTGCAAAAACCATGCCGTCTCAACGTGATCTTTCCTACTGCCTCTCTGAGGCAACCATCTAATAGGTATATAGTAAATAGTCGGTAAAACTACCCAAACACAAATTATTTACTTGCTTCCCGAGAAATTTGAAGCTAATCTGATTTGATAGGTGCCACGTAATTATTTAATGCGCTAGCTCGGATAACACGTTTAATCTTAATAAACCTGATATAGATTAAATGTTTGACTCACTACTGACGCCCTTGGAGACGGGACTCATGTGTAATGTGTAGAGAGAATCGTGGAGAGATAGTTAACACGTGTACGGTTTTGTGATATTTGACACGAATATGATTTAAACGTAGATTTGACGGGGAAGAGGCCACTCTCTCTATTATCATGGTTGTCGTAGAAACCATCTTAGAGAAGTGGATGGGCCACAAAATCTTTCTATGCGCTGTTAAAAATATGCTGCTAGGTCCTAGCAAATAAGGGCCCAATTTTGCGGGGTAATCATTAACTAATAAGCCCTCAAGACCAGACCAGAGACCAGAAACCAGATACCGGAGACTAGATACCAGAAACCAGATACCAGAAACCAGATACCAAAGAGCAGATAACCCAAGACCAAGACAAAAAGATCTTTTCGGAAGAAAAGTATGGTCAGGTTTGACGGAAGAAAAAGAAAACAAATACCATAATCATAAAGTTAAACAAATGGAAAAATAATAGGTAAAAAAAGTTTTTCTTCATCTGTCTTCTACTCTATACTTATTCTATATCGAGAAATATCTACTCGTACATCCTCCTCCAAAACTTAACGACACAAAACTTAAGTTTTATTTTGAGTGTACAACATATCGAAACAGCGCAGGTAGAGTAACCTTGTTACAGTCGATGCGAAGTTCCGAACAGACTTACAATATTGTCGTGTTGTCAGTGGGGAACACACTTGTCACATACCAAGCGGCATGCAACGCGACTCGAATAGAGCTTATTTAATTTAACATGAATTTGGCAAAGTTGTATTGTTTGCATGTTTCTATTTCAATAATGCTGTTTTAAGTTTAATGTAAGAAAGGCGAACCTATAGCTAATTATTTCCAGGCACAATTCCACGACCGATATTATGTACTAATCATAATAGACAAACCCAATGACACTGCCCGATCTGGGAATAGTAACCACGTTTGCACCCACTGGACCAATGAGTCAGTTAGAGCGTATTTATTGGACACAAATTTTCACATCTCGTATTAGCCAGCCACGTTTCGTCAAACGACGCGTGGGGTAGCGTCGAGTGTTACAAGTATGTTACGGCCGAAACTTTGTGTATATGTAAAGTTGTATGTTATTTTGTTTCATATGTTTTCTTGTAATGTTGTTCAGTAGTTGTTTAAGGTAATGGGCTTGCATTGTTTCGCGCTGTATCGATTTAGATGCTCGTTGAACATTACATGACAGTATAAACAATTATTATTGTCGTCTTTTATTTTTAGGGTTCCATATCAGTAAAACAAGGAACTCGTACTATTTAAGGCCATCTTTCCGTCGATCGGTTTTCGTCAATTGTGTTATCAAATCAATTGTGTTATCAATCTAATTAAATAAACTTTTTCATATTGCTTTAGATGCCCGCGTCGGGTTTAAATATATTAACCGACTTCAAAAAAGGAGGTGGTTCTCAATTCGAGTGTATGTAATGTGTTTTTGTATATTTGTTCAATGATATCTTCGACAATTATGAACCGATTTTAAGGAAGACCTTTGGAAATAAACAGTGGAACTCTTCAATGGGTAACGGCATATCACTCACGATTGCTGTAATCGCACGTTAAGAGTATAAATATATTGTTTACGCCACTCAAAATAGAAAAATAAAAAACAGCCAGCTAGCCAAAAAAATGGCTCATAGACAAGAACCTTATACATAGCTAATATTCTTGCTCACAGACTGGGGGGCTAAAACGGCCACATTTAGCAATTCATCTAAATCGAATTCATATTCCGAATTCCCAGCAGATCCTTAGCAATTCGTCTAATTTTGGTAAAATGGTCACACATTTTATGCAATTCAATTCATTAGCAGATTCGTATTAGGTGTCATTATTGCCACACTAAAAATATGAAAACCGTCACTTTACCGGTTATTGTTTCTTATCAGTATTTTTTGTAAAAGCTATTAATAAATATATTGTGTTAATATAAATATATTTTTCAATAAAATAGAGGTAATAATAATCATTAAAACAATTAGGATTATGTATATAAGCATAAAATAATAATTTATAAAAGTGTTATTTTTTCTTCGACTGGCAACAAGTGAGAAGTATAAAAAAGTAAGGTTGCCATGACAACTGCAATGGCGGCCAACAATATAATTATAATAAAATGTCTAACGGAATTAACTATTCGTTGTGTTACTTTCATACATTTATAATGTGCGTTTTTTGTAAAAGTGAATATGATAAAATAACTACTAATTCTACATTTTTGGAAGGAGCTGCAAAGGAACTATGTTGTCTATAAACATTTCAATGGACAATGTTTACCCTTCATGTCGGAAGATGTTCAGTGAGTAAAACAACAAATTTTCATTATTATGTTAATATTATGTAACACCGACAGCTTCATTCGTCGAGTGCAGCAGCTGAGCGTTAGGTCTTAGATTCAATTCCTAGGTCTGGCAATGTGTTTTTGCCAGCCTCTCTTTCTCATAATGAGTATATAATACACAGTTATAATAGTACTTTCTCCCAGCCCTGAGTATGGAATTTTACTTCTGCTTCGGCAGACTGGCGACACCGTAGTAAACGGAACTACCTACTATCTTTACAGCTAATAATAATGAGGTTGAGATATTGATTATTATTGTTGACGATGGTACATACAACCACAGACGAAAGTTTTGTCTGTGCATACAACACTACCAATTCAATTACAATAGAATAATGATAAATTTATTGTTTCAGGTTGCCCGCTGGCTCCACTAGATGAGGCTCGCAGAATCCGGTCATTTTGCGAGCAGCGGCTAATGCTGCTATTGCTCATGCTGTCAATATGATTTGTCTCACCATGCCTAGCATCAAGCCTTATTCAGAGAAATCTATTGTTTTCAATTCGGACCTGAATCGAGCGGAGAGGTTGAAATGTATTAAGCCAGATTCATACCTACTACATGATTAACTATAAATAACACCCATTTATTATTATAAAGTATTAAATGTGACTGTGACCTCAAAACTTTGTTTCATTTTCATAAACATTTCATAACCTACCTAATAGTAATATCCCAATCTACATTCAAATTAATTTACTCACTACCTTAGATTTATGATTGGACCAATCAACAATCTAAGCTCTCTACCTAAATAAAAATATAAAATATATCCAGCCCACTGCTGGGCACGGGCCTCCTTTCAGAATGAGAAGGATTAGGCCTTAATCCACCACGCTGGCCTAGTGCGGGTTGGCTTATTACACACACTATTGACATTTACGAGGTCCTCTCAGGTGTGCAAGTTTCCTCACGATGTTTTCCTTCCGTTAGCGCAAGTGATAGTCAAATTGCCAGAAAAGTCAAGTCAGTGCGGGCTGGGTTCGAACTCAGACCCTCCTGCACGGCAGGCAAGCGTTCGACCGCTAGGCTAAAGATAAAGATCAATTTATTGCTAGCACTGCTTACTCACCCACATTAGCTCAATACCTATTACAATAATATTAATTGTACTATGCTACCTATGCGATATTTTAATGAGTACGAGAAGTTCTAGTGATAAAGTTATGTACAACCTTTTTATATTCTCAGACTTAACAATAACAATGCCCTAAATCTGCCATTATTAATTAAGATTTCAAAGAAATCTGAAAGATGAATTGAAATATGATGTCTTCAAGTAACTTCTTATGAATCTGCTATTTGACACATTTGCAATTCCTATTAATTGAGCCATTTTACGAATCTCCATAGAAAACTGTCAAACAGATGCATTTCATATTAGGAATCATATTATGAATCATAATATGAATTGCTATAAGTGGCCATTTTGTGATTTGAAAATAGAATCGTAATAGGATCATATTATGATTCACCAAAAGCGGCCTTTTTAGCCCCCCTGTTCCTTCTACACTATTACCATAGAAATAGTACTATATATTATCTCTATGACTATTACAGACTTTTTTACAAACAAATCCTAATCATTTATATTGTGACATAGATAATAAATATAGTCTGTCAAGAAAGTCATGAAAAGGATTGAGGGCGCCACTTGTATATTCTCTTGTTTATTTTTAATATATTAATGCCGAAAACATTTTTTTATCACAAAAAATCTACACAGAATAGTATAATAAACACATCGTTGTACCCAAACTGACACCTACGGTACTTATTTAGGGTTGCGAGCGAAGAAGAATTTTAGTTCCTTCAAAATCCTTTTCATGACTTTCTTGACAGACTGTAAGTACACAAACAATGATTGTGATTATGGCATGACAAATAACGAAATGTATATCTAATTGACATAAATAAAAGCTGGTTTAAATAATAGAATAACAGAATAATATATATGTGATATCTCGTAATTAATTTTAATAATAATAATGAAATGGTGACATAATAATAAGTAAAACTGAATGTGTGTAATTGTATTGTATTGTATTTTCGCATGCCTATTAAAAGGCAAGATATGAAGGACCTATGTTAATAATAATGTAACATCTTCATATGTACGATATCTTTTGGCGAATAAATGATTTTATTTGATTTGAAAAAAAATAAAATAAAAACAGACTTCCAAAAACGTACCTATATACGTACGTTGCTTCTTCAGTCTTCAGAAGCAAATTTTTTTATGAAAATGATTTTATACGTGTTTTAGTTTTTTGATGTCGGTTGTTACTTTCTTTTTTATATTTCGAGTTTCGAGTTTCATGCGAACTGATTGCTTTTGGACCTCTCCATTATCTCTGAACCTGCATTATTTTACTGTCAGTAAATTACTGTTCGTTCACTGATTACTATTATTATCCGCCCAGCTTAACAAAATTCCAACATTTATATCCACAAAATGAATACAATCGTACATTACACACCGTTAAATTATGAGCTCGCTTTATTATATATAATTTGTGCATATAAATTAACTGCACTATCTGTCCCAGTTGCACGTCTGAGGGACAAATTGGTAGCCATTATAATAAATTTAAGTTCATAATAGTGTATTTTTATATCGCTATAAATTATTCCGCGTATTATTCTATCTATGGAGTTTCTTGCTCTTTTCTATGGAATTAGTAACTGAATCAGCTGTATGTACAGTTTCTAAATGTAATGTAATGTAACTTATTATTTATTTATTCACAACGCATATCCTATGAATACGACATTACTCAGATAAAAGTTCTTTTAAAAGTGTCATCATTATTCTTAATAAAGTCCGAAATCGTCTACTACTAAACATCATGGATCTTCCATATAACCGCTATAATTAATAGATTGAAAGAAATAGATATATTAATATAATAGATTAGAGATAGATAGATAGATATACATATATAAATAATAGATAGACATATATAGATAGATAGGTAGATAGAATTATCGACCACGATATTTGTGAAAAAAAGGGCTTTAAAAAAATAAAGCAATTTTATCGAGAATTTCAGTGCATTCGAAAAATGATCACGTTTAGCTTAATGTTCGCAATTTTCTTCTAACTCTTCATTAGCTTTTGACATAAAAGATATATCTGACATCTAAACGGTTCAAATAAAAGCGGGCTGAGAGAAAATAAAATGCATTATAATATACGTTTTTATTTTTTTACTAGACGGTACGGTTGCCCTTGCCCCAATTGCTAAATGATTGGCTTTCTGTGCTACGTGTCCGTGTACGATTCCCAAACGGAACAAATTTTTGTATGGCCTAGGTACAGATATTTGCTTCTGGTCCAGGTGTGTGTACACGTGAGTGTGTATGTTTGTAAGCTGTACCTAGGATAAAGGAAAAAACGTAACGTTTAAAAAAATGAGGTAGAAGCTAGCTGACTGGCTTATTTAGGTTAGTTCAAGAAATCAATAGGATTACTAAATACCCTATACAACCTACCTAGTACTTCCATGTACCTAGTATATACCTAGTATTTCCATGGATATTGGGTCCGCGCTCAAAAGTGTCCGAGCCAAAAGAGTTCCAATCGCGCATCCGTCTTTGTTTTGGCAATCGACGGAATATACGTCAAAAATCAAAGTCAAAGTCAAAAGTTTTTATTTCAACTGGGCCTTTGCAGGCACTTTCAAAACGTCGTGATTCTAGGTGCACGGTTCCAAGTGGGTTGGTCCTGGTGAAGATACCGGCAAGAAACTCCATGGATACTCTTTTCATAAATCAAGATACTTAATTAACAATAACATATGGAGCCGCGGGAGCGGCCCTAGCTAAAATTCGACCAGAATTTACACAATATTACAAAAAAAATATTACAAAATATGCATAGTATATTTATATATACTATACAATATAAAACAAAGTCGGGTTTGTTCGAACACTTATAACTCGAGAACGGCTGGACCGATTTTAATGGTTTTTTATTTGTCCTATTTGTCTCCGTCCCGAATAGCAGAATAAATATTTAAAAAAATGGAAAATTGACTAAAAAAATTATGAAGAAAATTAATTTTCTCATACAATAACTAAACTCAAACCGTACACGATGCAGCTAATATCAGTAGGTAGGTAGGGCAGATAGTAGGTAGGTATGTATGTAGGTAGGTAGATAGTTTAGGTAGGTAGGGTAGTATGGTACGTAGTGAGGTAAATAGGGTATGTTGGTAGGGTAGGGTGGGTAGAGTAGTAGGCAGGTAGTGTAGGTAGGGTAGATAGGGTAGGTAGGTAGGGCAAGTAGGAGGTAGGTAGGTTGGTAGGTAGGTGCGCCGTAGACACTTAGTGCTACCCGTACGAAGTCGGGGCGGGCCGCTAGTTATAAATAAAATATAACATTTGGTTTTGCGTTTAATAAGTTACTGATTGTATTAGTTGTGGTATAAAACGAACAAGCAACCGAGCTTTAGTCGCTTATATCGACATTCAAGGATGAAGAGGGGATGGTCTATTCTATTGCTTTGTCTGTTTTGTTCTTGGTTTGATCTGCAGTACTTGTGTGCCTTGGCTGAAATAAAGTTTTTTTTTTTTTTTTTACTGGTATCCACAAATACACGTCCTATATTTTTCCTTTATCCCCATTATCCTCAATAATTACTAGCAAACCTGACACGCTAGTCTAGACAGCTTACGTATTAACAAAAGCACCTACACAATAGAGTATTGTTTGGTTTTCAGTACATAGACCCAAATCTAGGCGGAGCGAGTTACCTAGGTGATAGTTGAGGCCTGATTAGGGCCTTATATAGACCTTTTCTATAGGTCTCTAGGGACCTGGGAATCAAGACAGCAGGGAGCGTAGATCAATCAGTATCTACCTTGATGTGGTTGAGTAATTTGCTTGCTGTGGCCTCACTACTTACAAGAACACACCCTCTTTTTCTTAACAATAAAACAATATTACCTAATGGATTCCTACATTGTTTTTGTAATTTCTAGTTAAGCCTTAAATGCGCCAGTTTTTCAATTTAGGTAAATACTTCAAAATCATCAAAACCCCCTACTCCAACTAGAAAAAGAGCTGTAACTTTTGAACGGCTGAACAGATTTTCATGAAACATAGCTAAGATGATTCCCGATTAAACTAGCTTTCAATTAAAAGAAATTGCATTGAAATTGGTCCTTCCGTTTTGGAGTTACGGATCCACAGACAGATACACACTACAAACTTATAAAACCCCTCTTTTTTGTCAGGAGTTAAAAATGGATGATTAATCTTAATCTTCTCGACACAATCCCTTACCTAATACAAATCTACAACACAATGTTAAATCATACGAAAATTACATTGATGGGCACACAAAACTAAATCTATTTATAACTATTTCGAATATAATCAAACTGCCTATAACTTTGAAACACGAAATTCAAGCCTATTTGAAGGTTTACAGCCGGCCTTACAAGACAAGTCGTAAACATCCCTATATCAGGGTAAGGCCGTTCACACGCAATCAAACCAGCCTGTTTTGCAATAGTTCTGCCAGTCTTCTAGATTTGATAGCGCGATAGATGACCGATCCCTTGGAAGGTCGAGCCTGTAGGCTATAAAACAAAAACTTATACTGTGTGTGAGGGTTCGGATGCGTATATTTTGTATTTAAGTTTATGTTGGAGCCTGGTTTGAATAGTCTATGGGAGATGAGGGAAAATGTTTAGGGAAAAGTGGTTGGGGCAGCCGCAAAGTGATGTATTGTAGAATAGAATAATCTTTCTCTGTGAAAACATAGGTATATAAATAGGTCTTTCAATTAATGGTGTGAAGTTTCCAGTATGTTCTGCCATACAAGTTGTACAATTTTGAGGGACACTTATCATTATAAACAACTTTTACTAGGAGATCAACACTGGATTTCGCAAAAAACAACATCTGATCCATACATTTAGTCGAGTAATATTTAATTATTTCTATGGAACAGCAGAATTTTTTTCCGCGATTTCGGTGTTTGTCCACAGTAAAAGTTGTTCATAATGATGAGTACAATACCGTCCTTAAATATTTCCCCCGTTCATCCAGTCACTCTGTATATTTCCATTATAAGCTGTCCTCACATTGGCTTTCCGTACAATGAGAGGTCAGCTTATATTGAAAATTATAGCTTGATCTGTAGCCGCGCGTAAGTACCTACTGTATCTTATCTAAAGATCTACATATCCTTACATTCAGTTTTCGCAGAATCAAAATTACTTGGAATTATACAAACAAATTACGTATGAGTTGAATGTTGTAGTATATTAAAGAGGTTGTCGAAAGTTTCGAGATCCTTTTCGCATTTAAGTAAGTGGAATCAAGTGCGACCCGACCGTACCCGACTTACAAGAATATTCATTACTTTTCTAGGAATGTGGAATTCAATATAATCTCCTATACAAGGTGGAGATATTTAAGATACGATATTTAAAATTATAACACGTTTCCATTGAGTATCTCACGTTTCCTATGATACATTTTTGGATCATACACAAAAACAGATTTATTTAGGGACCTCTGTAAATTAATTCTATTTTAAAGAAAATAATAACAAAAAAATACCAATAAAATATTTCTATTTTAATAGAATTTACTTTGTAGTATTTTAAATTTTTTATTGGCATTTCTTCCAAACACAATTTAAAAAAAAATCCATAGGTACATTAAAATAAAATAAATAAACCATCAAAGGTAGATATGCAATCTACCTAGTCATGATTTTTAAAGATTTGCTTACATTTTAACTATGTATATATTATTACAATTACTTGAAATAAAAAGATTAACCATGGAGGTTCTTGCCCGGTCTACTCCATAAGAAATCAACACTGGAATGAGGCAACTAGAGTCTGACTATTCGTAAATGCCTGGATTGGTTGATACGAATAAATATACAGAATATTTTTTATGTAGTGCTCATGCAGAGTAATTCAGTTCCCATTTCCAAATGCAACCACAGTACAAAAATTCACTCACACACATAATTTGATTTTGTATGGCTTACGCTTGTAAAATATGCGTGTCCCCCATACTAAGTCGAATTTTTGTGTCTCCCAATACTGCGGTTGCATTTAGGAACAGAGACTTGTTTGCTCTACAAATTATGCGCACTACATAAAAAAATATATACAAAGTCCCCGTTTTACATTTACAGTGATTCTCCCAAAAAACAGTACATCTCAAAGTGATATACGGTACTGTATTTTTTTTTCTATATTTAGGGGGAATGAACCCTCGTAGATGACACGCGTAATATTCATGTGTCATACATAATTTAATATTAATATTGTATTTCTTTTTCACAGGTAAGTGACGTGCGTGATGAGTTTGGGTGAGATAATGTATTAATGTTATTTGTGGCCGACAGTAACTCTGTTAGGTTCATAATGAAAAAAGTATAATTTTTCCTTTTACTGAGAAAAAAATTACTCTCCACGTGTAAGATTAAGGAAAAACTTAAAGTGCCTGTCAAGCTTACTTGTCAGTCAATTACTTACGTTTACAAAGTTAAGGGAACGTGATTGCCTAAACGGGGTTCTGTTTATGTTCTTTATAACATAAGTCAGCCAATGTTTAACCATAACAACCAATGTCTAACCAGTTACAATCGACTGTACCTAATTTTAGCCGGCTAAATCTATAGTCGTACTTCGAGTTTTAGCCGTAACAAAAAGTCGTAAAACGTAAAAACTGACTTCAAAAAACTAAAATGTATAAAATAGTTCTCATAAACAAAACAGCTTGTATTTTAATACAAAAAAAATACATGAGAATTGAGAACCTCTTCCTTTATTTGAAATTGGTAAAAAATACCAAACAATAGATACACAAAAATAAAACGATTATTAACATTAAAACGTTCGAAGCCCAAGTGCATTTCATACGAAACATATACTCATCGCGTCCCATCAATTAATCAACATGAAATATCGTTCACACTCCGTGCGAAACTGATAAACACTTTAAATAAATATTTCCCAGCGTATTTTGCGTTTTATTAAATGCTGTTTTATTTGGATTTTCGCAAAAACTGTGGTGTTTATCGATTTCAATGTTCGCGTTCATAGAATATAATATCTTTATTTCATGTAAGCCAAATACAGGCACGTATGAAATGTCGAGACTGTGCGCGGTTCCAAATAGTGGGTCCTATGGAGAAGAACCGGAAGGAAACTCCATGGAATCTCTTTTAAAATAATAGATTACAATATTGATTAGTACTATGTTGTGGTAAGAGATTCGAGAATAATGTAATTTAATATGAATAAAAATAAATTAGAATAGAAAAATAATAAAAATAAAATAAAATACAAAAATAATAATAATTTGCCTTTTAATAAGATGCCAGGGCAGTTACAAGCTGACCAGGCCCGACAGACGGCACCCGTTCATGAGCATGACTCATGCGTCGACATCGCTAAGCTCAACCATAATAAAGGGAACTCAACCATAGTGTCTGACACCGCTTTGACGTGTCTGTGTCTTGTCAAGCTCTTAGCTCTCCCGCTAAAATTGTTGCTCAGTCACGTTCTTTGAGTTACCTACTCTTAGTTCAAATATATCTTTTATTTACCACAATCCTAGAAAATTCCTCATACTTGAAATTGGCCAGTTCGTATTTGTAACTGGAATAAATATCTAAATTGCGACACATACCCATCACACTTGGTATCATCACTTGCTCTCGGGAAGTCTCTTTCATAGAAAAAAACCTCATTTCTAAAATTAAATAAGTAATTAAACAAAAATCCTTATTTACGTACCTAATGGAGTTCTTGCGTGACTTTAAAAATAGCATTAATTTATGTTTGTCATAATAATAATGTAAACAAGAATATTTTCCTCGTTGAATGCATTTTATATTAGTTTTAACTAATTTTTCCGTGTTCCTTGTTAATTAATTTAAAAGAACAAAATCTTTTTTCCATTCCACAATAATATTTTGTATTTTATTTTATTAATAATAATGTTATCTACGTAGTTTTGACACCATTTTAATCCCCGACAAAAAAGAGGGGTGTTGTAGTGTGTATCTGTGTGTCTGCCTGTGGCATCGTAGCTTCAAAACGGATGGACCTTTAATGCAGTTTTTTTAATTGAAAGCTAGTTTCATCGGGATGGTTTGTAAAATCTGTTTAGCCGTTCAAAAGTTACAGCTCTTTTTCTAGTTGGAGTCGGGGGTTTTTTGACGGTTAGGTTATTGTCTGAGTATTCATAAATAAATAGCAAAAAAATTCTTAGCTAAATAAACATAGTACTGGCTTTAAAAAGTAAACTCACAATTATTATACCGCAAAAAATGACTCTATACCTAGAAAGCCTAGTTCCACCCAGTTACTAATGCATTTTCCTAAGGTTACGTGTTCATAGAAGCAATCACTCCTCCATCGTAGGCCATTCATTACACTTGACCACTCATCGGCACGACATACGAACATTGTTTGATGTTATCTGTGGTCAATTACTTGTCTAGCCATTGTGGTCAAGGATTCTGTAGAAATACATGGACCTGAATTTTCTTGTAATTATTGTTGGTTAGTTAATGAGTTCACTGTTTGTTTTAGTAACGGGCAAAAAATTGTGTTGACTTACCGGAATAATAAAATAAGAAATAAATATTTGGATGGTACAAATCGAGTTAAATGCAATTTCGTTTTTCGGGCCAGGTTTTGGTAGAAAATTCCATCATTCTGACTGCATTGCATCCTGGTGAAAACTTAATAGGCATCACCTACCTGGGGGCTAACTACGAACTCTTATAGCAGGGCAGAGATTGAACTGCCCAGAAAAAGCTGAGCTTTAATTGTACGAAAAGCCTGTACAGTACGAGGTCAGCTCATACTGGAAATGTCGGGGTAGTTCAATTTCAGCCCTGCTATAAGAGCTCGTAGTAAACCCCATGTACAGATAGATATGTTTGAATAGCTTGATGCGTTTAACTCAGTATATCGAAACTTATAAAATATTACTTGGATCACTTGACAACAAGAGAGACATCAATCACATCACACACCACAATTTTGTTGTTCTTATTTAGGCATTCCATTTAGTTGGCAAACAAGCATAGGGCCCGCCTGATGGTAAGCGGTTACAGTAACCTATGGAGGCTTGTAAGTTGCAACATCACTCGCGCATTGCCGACCCTGTATAAATCTTTTGACTTCTTTTTTGAAGAACAATGTCAAAACAATATCTAAAAGTCAAGTCTTGTTGAGCTCAAGCGCCGGGGAAGCTGGTGAGACTCTCCTGAAAGAGCTTACGGCTCTGACCAATTTGATGCTCTCCGGCAATGTGTGCGAATCCGTCATCGATATTTTATATGGGGCAAATTTGTGTGCCCTACGTAAGAAGGATGGCGGTATTCGTCCCATTGCCGTAGGGTGTACCTACCGGCGTATGGCAGCCAAAATTTGCTGCAAAGTGTACAGCGAGTCACTTTGCAGCAAATTCCAGCCTCACCAACTGGGGTTTGGCTCCAAAGGTGGCTGTGAGGCTGCCGTACACGCCCTCTCCACTTACCTAAACCATGGTGAAGGTGAGGTCATTTTGAAGGTTGACATTAAGAATGCCTTTAATTCAATAAACCGGGACACCTTGTTGGCAGAAGTCAAAAATGAAATGCCTGAAATTTACAGTTTTCTTTGGCAGTGCTACAGACACCCATCAAAATTATTATACAAGGACAACCTTTTGGAATCCGCAGTTGGCTGTCAACAAGGTGACCCCCTCGGGCCAGTCATTTTCAGTTTAGCTATTCATCCTGTCATTAGACAACTAAATTCTAAATTCAACGTATGGTATTTAGATGACGGTACCCTGGGAGGTGACATAGATACCGTTCTTCAAGACTTACAGTTCTTAAAACAAAAATTCAACTTACTCGGCCTGGACCTTAATACTTCTAAATGTGAAATTTATTTACCTGACAGCACTGACAGACATTCAACCCTACTAAAATTTAACGCAATAGCCCCACATATTAAAGTTACTGAAAAAAATTCCTTGCACCTCCTAGGGTCCCCCATCTTAGAAGAATCTTTTTCAGCCTTCATGGATGAAAAAATCCAAAATTTTAGTGATATTTCGGAAAGACTTTCCAAAATTACCCTACATTCGGCATTTACAATAATTAGATACTGTTGTTTTGGCCCTAAATTTATTTATAACCTCCGCTGTTCTCATATTTGGAAACATCCTCAACTTTTAGAGAAAGCTGATAAAATTATTCGAAATTCTTTGACATCCATTTTAAATGTGGCGTTGGATGACCGAGTTTGGCTGCAAGCAACCCTGCCCATTCGTTTGGGTGGCCTCGGCATCCGCAAAATTTCTAGCGTAAGTTTACCGGCGTTCCTGTCCTCGGTTCACAGTACTGAAAAATTAACCAGGAAAATTTTAGCATCTATACTGGTTGATTTTGAGGTACCGTGCTTGACTGATGCTATGAACGCCTGGAAAATAGCTTGCCCGAGTTCAAGTCTGCCCGAAAATCCATCGTCCCAGAGACAGTGGGATGGGCCGCTCTGCAGTTTAGTGCAAAATGATTTAATTAATACGTCCCGCAATACTGCTGAGCGTGCCCGTCTCCTGGCTGTGGGAAAATGGGAGTCGGGTCTTTGGTTACAGGCACTTCCATCGTCCAATATAGGCACTATGTTGGACGATACTACGTTTCGGCTCGCTACTTGCCTACGCCTAGGCGCTCCTTGTGGTGCTCCGCATCGCTGTCACTGTGGGGAAGCTGTCGACTGCCTCGGTCACCATGGCCTGTCTTGCTGCAAAAGTGCAGGTCGCATAGCACGGCATGCCAATATTAACGACATTATCCGTCGTGCCCTTGTCACCGCTGGCGTGCCCGCTGTTTTAGAACCCAATGGCCTGGCGCGCGACGATGGCAAGAGGCCCGATGGTATGTCGTTATTGCCATGGAAGTTGGGTAGGCCCATGGTGTGGGACGCAACTTGCGTCGACACTCTTGCACCTTCCCATCTTCCTGGCTCGGCAGGCTGTGCTGGCGCTGCAGCTGCAGCCGCAGAGACACTCAAACGGCGCAAATATAATAACCTTATCGGTAGTTATATATTTGAGCCGTTTGGTGTCGAAACGCTCGGGCCATGGGGACCGAATGCATGTCTCCTCTTCAGAGACATTGCAAAACGGTTGGTCGACGCTACGCGTGACCCGAGGGCTGGCCTATTCTTTGGTCAAAGAATAAGCATTGCCATTCAACGTGGCAATGCTGCCAGTCTTCTGGGCACGCTGCCAATTGACAGCGAGGAGGAGGAGTACTTTGACGCCTAGGTACTCAGTTTTATATTTATTTTATTTTATGATTTATTTATTTAACAATAATTATTAGTGTACATATTTAAGTTTAATTTTATGATTGTATATAATTATTAGTTAGTTTTATTATTATTATTAAAATTATGTCAAAGTCAATAAAAAAAGTATCTAATTCCAAAGCAAAATCTGAGCTAAGTCTAAGTACGCTCTAATCTAAGCCTAACAAACGTTTACAAACGTTGAAAAAAATATTGTTAACAACTAATACGAGTACATACTTAAATATAAATAGCAGATAATTGGCAACATTTTTTATCTATGGAAGTTATCATAATTATCTAAGCAGTGCAACTAACATAAAAAAGAAGATGGGAATAGGCTCAACCACTTTTAAATGGGGCCTAATAACAGCATCTGGAAAATGTGAGTGTACTACACTTACAGAATACGCCTCTGTCTAACTCTTTGACGAATAAAGGCCCTATGGGTTTTTATGGATGGATTTGCTGGTGTGGCAAATGTTTGGTATGGATACTGCTATTTTTAATGTATGTGTGTCGTGTTTTTGCAGAAATAAATTATTTTTCTATCTTATGTCATGTAAACAGAAAATCGAATCCACTAAGAACCAGCTCCATTATCTACGGGACCCCCAAGGCGATGAAATAGACGATAACAACTCTTACTCCATTTGCGCTTTTTCAATGGATTTAAGAAGTTTTTTAAAGCGATTTTTCTTGTAAGAGGATTTATTACCTGTCGATGAGAGAGGGTGATCGATTTCGCTGAATTAGGCTGATTGCATAAGTAAGATAAAACTATATATAATATATTAATACGTGAAAACTGTATACCCCTTTTTAAGCACATTGCACGCACGGTGGAGTGTGAGATTTGGCATAGCTAAAGTTTAAGAGAAGAAGTTTAGTGCAGAAAGCTAAAGTTTATTAATAATATCTGGTCGAGTTTCCACCAGTGGGCAACCACTATTAAGTATATATAGATTTAAGTAACTAGTTGCAAAGTAAGTTATGTCGATTATTTCACTAAACTTTGTTATCCTCGAGAATAACAGTATAGGTACCAGGAATGATTTAACCCTCCATATTTACTCTTGGATAACTGCATATAAGTTTAAAATTTTACACCAGAATAAATTTAATCTCGTCTATTTACTATGTGACGTAGGTTCAATCCCAATGAACAAACTGAACCAATGTACAAACCGACAAAATGAAATTGCTTACGTCCTTCGTGTTATGTTATGTGTACTGTGTGTTTATTCATTTTAGTAAATGTTAAAAATTATCTTCGTCAGTGTTACAAAACAAAATGTCAAAAAATCGGCTGTTAAAACCGAGAAGTATAGTGCCACAAACTTATCTGACCCGGTGACCAAAATTGGAACAAACGTCGCTACGGAACAAAAATTATTTCTAAATGAAATGTCATTTTTGTACGGAGATGACATTGGTAAAAGCGACGGCAGCGACGCCATGACCGGCCGCCTGATTACGGACCCACCTGACAGTTTGCGACAGGCGTAAATTGTACAGTTGTTGCTGTCAAACATCATTTTGGTATTACGTACAATACAAAAAATGATGTTTGACAGCAGCGACTGTACAATTTACGCCTGTCGCAAACTGTCAGGTGCGTCCATAATCAGGCTGCGGGTCAGATAAGTTTGTGGCACTATACTTATTATTTCCGTGGTTAAAACACGGACGCCATATTGAACTTTTATCCTTGGTATAAATTAACTTTTAATTGTAATCGCATTTCGATCTGCAACATTCGACTGTTTTATCTGTCACACCTTACACCGTCCATTAAAATTGAAGAGTAGGCGAAGAATGTCTCAGTAAGTTGGACAAATCAAATATTTTGGTAAATCACTAGTAATTTAGCTAACCTTACTTAACCTACTTGTAGAGAACTGTAAGAAGTTTTCTTTGAAACAAATAATGTAGGCATAAATTGAAGAAACACAATTTTCTTGCTCTTCACTGTTCTCAGTAATTTCATTTATTACTTACCTAATGACACTTTTTAGGGTTCCGTATCAAAATATTATTTTGATACGTATACCTATATTTGATTTTCATGAAATATAGCAAAGAACCGTCCCGATTAAACTAGCTTTCAATTTAAAAAACTGCATTGAAAACTGGCCATCCGCTTTGAAGCTACGATGCCACAGACAGACACACAGATACACACTACAAACTTATTACACCCCTCCTTTTGTCGGGTGTTAAAAATGATCCTCCCTTTTCAGTGGAGGAACAGCATGTTCTTCCAACTGCTGACATCATGCAAGAATTAAATTAATTCAAATCAGTCAAAATATAAAGACCACGATACGATTTACTCTCTACAAAAATCTTTTACAAATCGCATGTTTGAAGCCACCCTAACCGGTCCTCATTAGAATGCTCGCCGGGGTAGCTCGGCCACGTAGGCAGCCGACAGCGAGTCGATATTTTGTCGGTATCCTGATTTATAGGCTCGATTAGCTCCTTTTTGTAGCAGATTCAATGGCGAAAATGTATGGAACGGGGAATTACGCCTAAGTGTTACGTCCTACTTGCTATTTAGTTCGGTAATGTTTTCGATTAGTTTAGTGAATGTAATCTAAGTGAGATTTTTGTTGGGGTATTATTCTTTATTTTAGTAATGAAGAGACAGATGCTTGCGTGATCCTATGATTAATTATTGTCACTGCGAACTTGTTACTTGAGGATATTATTACTACAGTTTTGTTTAAAATATAAAGAAAGAAAATACATTTATTCAACACGGACAGTGAAAACACACGAGAGAAAAATAAAATAAAAGATGACATAAACCTATAAACAAAAAAAAACAGACACATATTCGTAAGAGAACAAAATAAAACTAAAATATGAAATCTATGATACCCCGGTCCAATCATGGATAGGTGTCCACTATACTGAACATCGTGAAATCAGAAGTCAAAAATCCGGGACACAACATTTTGTCTAACCTTAATCCATTTATATCTAGCTGTGAAAAAAAGGCCAGGATAGTGTAATGACAATACCGTAATTATAACTTTTTTACAGCTTACTATCCGATCTATCGATATGGTTATTGTTACACCGCGAACTACTCCTATCTTTTAATCTGCAAATCTGTCCATCCTAAGGTTATCTGGCAGAAATCGCCAAGTACGATAAGACCACCCTTTGTACATCTCTTTTTCTATTTATTGTATATTGTATTGTATTGTATGCTAGCATTCGATATTTCAGAGACTTTGGAGATTTCTTATAATCATAATAGTACCTATAACATATAGCATCACGCCAATATTCCGAAAAGGTTGAAGCAGACATGTACGGTTGTACACCCATATTATCCATGGAAAAATGGACGAGCAATTTAAAACTACGATAGGTACTTATATTTTTATTTTCTTTCTAGAAAATCTTTTTCCTACTCAAGGATTTTCTCCTGTGCCGTGGGTACAGTTTACAAACATACATGTCACATGCACACACACCCAGACCCGGAACAACTATCTGTAGGCCATACAAATATTTGTTCCGTGCGGGGAATGAACCCGCGGCACGTAGCGCAGAAAGCCAATCGCTTAGCCACCGCGTCAACCGTGCCGTCAACTTAATTTGCCCGACCGGGGAATCGAATCCAGGACCCTACGGTCAGCAGTCACACTTGCAACTACAAGCACTATAAAGCAGTAACTGTGTAATAAATGTGTTTTCTCTCTTTCTTTCTTTTTCTCTTTGTAAATTCACATATTAAATAATTTCGTACCAACCCAAATATTCACTTCAAGGATTTTTCATTTTCCATTCCCATTTTTTTTTTCATTTATTCCTCGTGAAAATAATTAACGGTAAGTAATGCGATACTTTAAGATATACGCGATCGAAATGGAGATCCAACCTTAGATAAATTTTGTACCTGGCTTCTGTATTGCCTGTAACATGGAAACTCACGATTTTCACAGATAAAACAAATACCTTCTTGTTTTTTTATGTGAGCTGAAAATGCTTTACTATAACCAATTCAAGATAATGTACCTTCAATTTTTCAGTCACACTGTAAATAATTTTTTGTACTAAACTAAAACACGTCTTGCGCCAAAAATTGCGCACCACATAATACACAGTTTAATTTATTTACACACACAATGCACAACATAACAGTAAAAAAACAAAGGTATTGTGTAGTCCAAAATATAAACATATACTACAAATAAGAAAAATAGCAATAAAAAAAAAACAATAGTTTAAACAACAATTATTGCTATCGGTTTTCTTGGTGGAGCTACTTACATCGGAACAACGCACCCGCGGCACTTCAAACCCCGGTCCCCTCTACATTAACAAACAAAACCAAAGTGGTAGGGTTTAGCGGGAATTTCCATTCAAAATTGGAGCTGCTCAACTGGGGAAGTACCTCCACCTTACAGAATATCGTAGCCAAATAACACTGCTCTTTTGCAGTGTTGTGTTCCTAACGGTGAGCAAGGTCGCCAGTGCTTCTTCGGGAAGCGTCGTGTGTGTGGTCCCCGCGACGCTTGTAGTAGGGTCAGTAACGCGCGAGTGATGCCTCTGGTATTGCAAGCAACAATAGGTTACGTTAACCGCGTACCATCAGGTGGGCCGTATGCTAGTTGGCCAGTACCTTAGTAATATAAAAAGAAACGGTGCCCTGGACAGTCAACCCTGTCACAATTTTTGCGGATTGGTCAATCCACCATGACATGAGTAAATCCAATTTGATTTCTCTTTTCTCTGTTATAAAGGTTAACCAATCATGTATAACAATTACCAAAATGATGTCAAAGGATGCTAAATGAAGTACCTACGTAATCGCTAATTGTAATCGCTGAGAAAAAACTGAGATCCTGCCGCCAAAATTTTTAACTCGTCGCTCAACAATTTTCGATCGAGTTTCGATCGAAGCTTTCTCAAGCTCATGGTAGCATCGTTCATTTCTTCTCACGCCGCTGGAACCGTTATTTATTGAAAGTCATGAATACAAAGCAGAGTCGACTTGTACTTTTACTTTTCTTTTTTCTGCTTTATTGTTTGTTTGTTTATGTTTCCTTGAGGGGCTACAGTTTGCTGATTTAAATAGGTGTTAAGTGCTATTATGTAAGCGTAGTTCTTTGTAAATTTGTTTAAGTTAAAATGTCTCGGGTAGGGATAATGTTGAGTAAAAATATTAGTCCCTATTTTGTGTAATCTTCTGCTTCTTGTGCCTAAAATTGAACTGCACCTCATAGTTGCGACGAACAAAGACCGACTAACGTTGTTGCGACAGCACGTAGTTGCGACGCACGGAGTCGCGATAGATCGTTGCTGCGACACATGTCACCACGACAGCACGTGGTTGCGACTCACGGACCCGCGACTGATCGCTGTTGCGACACACTTTACCCCGATAGCACGTGGATGCGACTCATGGAGCTGCGACGATCGCTTTAGCGACATACGTTGACTGGGTCGCGACAGAATTTTGTTACGATAAAACACTCATTATTATTATTGCCTTTGTAATTTAACTGCACATCTCTGACTAAAAACCTTTATGATTATGCATTAGGATCATCCCGCGAGAGAACTGTTCAAGGACCTTAAAATCCTTACCCTACCTTGCCAGTTTATTCTGCAAGCAGCAGCTTACATTAAAAACAACCTTGAGCAGTACCCAACGTGGGCTGATTCCCATGACCACCTGACCAGACGACGTCACCGGCTCAAACTGCCGGCCGTACGGCTGACCAAGTCGCAGAGGCAAGTACAGTATGTGGGCGTCAAAGTATACAACGCGCTCCCCAGGAACATCACGAGCGCGCCGAGCACGAGCTCCTTCCTCGCCAGACTCAAGTCACTACTGCTCGCCAAAGCGTATTACAGCGTAGATGAGTTCTATTGTGATAAAACGCTCATTGAGCCACATAATAATCATTTACCATGTACCCATTAATTAATTAATTATTATGCAGACATTATTATTGATTATTTTTATACACTAATTATATTTTTAATTATCACTATATTATGTAATAATTATTGTACGTGTATGACATGTAAGACTTTTATCTTACCAATAAATTATTGAATTGAATTGAATTGCATAAAAATGTAGGTTATTAATTTATTATTGATAGCTGTACCCTGCGTTTTCAGCCGCCGTTTAATTTATTTATTATTTTTGCTCAGCTCCTAAGGGTCCTAGCGTGATAACATTTCTCAAGAATCGGGCTATCAAATTCAAAAATATTTTTTCTAATCCGACTGGTAGTTCCAGAGATTAGCGCGTTCAAACAAACAAACTCTTCAGCTTTTGTATATTATTATTATTTGTATAGATTGGAGGAATATCCTCGGTCCGATTTTAATGCGGTTTGTTTTCCAGACATAAGTCGACATTAGCGACCAAATGCAGATATTTTCATTTCTGGACGGCTTTGGACCAAATCCCATAGTAAGATTGGCAATGTCCTTTTAAGAGTATTATTCTGCTCATTTTTCTAAACAACTTTTATCATGGGAGCCAAGCAAAAATCATTAAAAAAATATACATTAAGGAAAGGTACACCACATCTACAAATAATTTTGTACAGCCAGCGACAAAAGCGAACACAAACATTAGAAACCGAGTTAGATAAAATCCATACTGGCATGAAACAAGTTCGGTACTACGGTGCCGTTGCCAGTGATTCATGATCTGCCACTTAATGGTGCCAATAAACGCAAGAACCTACTTTATCGGTACCGGGACCTTGCAATTTTTGGACGAGAAACGTTATTTTTGGTGTTATGTAACAAAATTAGATACAATGTCTTGAAATTTTTGTAAAGGATTGCTTCCTTGTTTGATTTGCCTTTATTTTACAGGTATTGCATAATGATATATAATCATTATTGTTATTTTAACCGACTTGAAAAAAAGGAGGAGGTGAGAACCTCCTTCGAATTCGACTGTATGTTTTAATTTTTTTGTATATTTGTTACGCGAATAATCAGCCAATTGCGGATCAATTTAAAAAAAGAAAAATTGTTGAAGGGTATACTCTCGAGGTGGTCCCATTTAAATTTGATGAAGATCTTCGGAGATAGCCAATGGAACTCTTGAATGAATAACATCATAATTCACTCGCGATTGCTGTAATCACATGTTTATGTATTGTTTATGCCCCTCAAAATAGAAAAATAAAATAAACTTTAAAAAAAGTAAAAACCGACTTAAAAGACTAAAAAGCATAAAATAATTTTCTTAAAAAACTTAACAGCTTCTGAAGTCGGTGCCACTGCCAAGCTAGGTGCATTGAAGAATTAAAATCCCCGACTTCAGAAGCTGTTAAGTTTTTTAAGGAAATTATTTTATACCTTTTAGATTTTTGAAGTCGGTTTTTACTTTTTTGAAATTTTCTTTTATTTTATTGTTGATTGTGGTTCCTCAATTTTGCAACCAAATAATTTATTTTTCTTTCTTTCTTCTGTCTATATACACACACATGGATCTGAGAAACTCCTTTTTATATTCAGTAAAAATGTATTCATACACACATTCGCGACGTCTTTCCTCGTACATCATTAATGTAAAAGCACTATTGTGACTAACTGTACACGATTTTTCAAACACGTCTGAATTTGACTGAGTTCGTGTAAAATAACTTCAGTCATCGGTTTTCAGAATACGAATAAGTAAAAAAAAAACAAGTACAAAAAAGTTTAAAGTAATAGTTTTGGAAATTTAAGGTGGTATTTTTGTAATATCAACCACTAAAATAATATACAGAAAAATAATTCTTTAGATTTGTTTTTTAATCACGTCGTAAGTTCTTCTCATTATTTCAATAGAGCTCATTTTAGACAGATGTCCCATTTGCTAGAAACATTGCCAGCACCTGGGGTTTAATCTTTTGGAACGATAAACAGCATTTTTTTGTAAAAATATAGTTACCTATTATTATATTTATGATTTAATAAATTCCACTTTCTCTGTTGACAAAGTTTAATCGGGTATATTAGCTATGTTTCATGAAAATCTGTTCAGCCGTTCTAAAGTTACAGCTCTTTTTCTAGTTGGAGTCGGGGGATTTTGACGGTTAGGTTAATAACAAACAGAACAATCATACAATACAATAATTATCACGAACAATCATACTGCATAATCCTCTTGCAACAATACCTTAGTCACCTTTTATAATAACTTAAAGGGGTGGCCAATTCTTTACCGGGAACCAACATACAAATTCTATGTCAAGTCAGACCATAGAGATAATACATAGTACCTATAACTAGAGAGCTTACTGCTTTAATTAGTTGTACAAAATTTTGTGCCCACATGAAAGTCACCCGAGATTCAGCGGTGTCCCTCTCGCACACATGGCCATTACTCATCAACTTAGTAACCTACTAATTTGGTATTTTCAGAATCGTTTTTACATACATATTAGAACTAATGAAACTTCTACCCACGGCTATCAAAATAAACATAATAAAAATTATAATTGACGTGCTTTAAATATTATATTAAATATTATTATTTCCATACGTTATTCAATAAGATTGATTATTACAATATTTGGATACCAGTAGTTAAAGAAGTTTGCATGCGGGAAACACTACATCATTCAAAATGGCTTACATTGTCAACTTAGTTGTCAACCTATTGTCAACATTCGTGGTTTTCATAGTTCAGAAATAAACGTGATCAAACATTATTTTTGTGCCTAGAATAATTTTTTGGCGACAAGATGGTAAATACTTGAGTTATGATTGGGTGCAAGCGAGAATATTATCCTGGTTGTGGAATATCGTTCCATAGGTAAGTTTCATTGAGTAGTGTGACAATATATTTTTATTTTGTGGGATATAGTTGCTCCAAGTACTTATTTTAGATCGTTTCACATAACATACAGTCCACTAAGTTAAATAATTTACGTACTTTAATAAATTTGGATTTGTTTTCCATAATCTGTAATGCGTAGCATATTTTCGATGCATTTATTGTTTTGTATAATTTGAGTGATTCCAAGTATAGTATAAGTATACATACAGGGTTATTTGTAAAACACCGGCAACGCTTTAAGGGGTGAAACTACTCATCAATATGAACAACTTTTATTATGGGAACAACCATGAAATCGCGAAAAAAAAATCAAACTTTTCATACAAAAGAATAACCTTGCTCCATCAAAATGTATGAAAAGTTTGAATTTTTTTTCGCGATTTCATGGTTGGTCCCGTAGTAAAAGTTGTTCATATTGATGAGTAGTTTCACCCCTTAAAGCATTGCCGGTGTTTTACAAATAACCCTGTATATAGTTTAAGTTAATTTGTTGAAATCATTTGTTGTTTGTTGTGCCGAATAGATAATAATGTTTTTTTGTATCTCTTATAAAATGATAGACTTTATTAAAATTCCATGTTTGTTTTTTTCAGGATTCCAGCTGATAATAAGCAGAGGGTGTTATGGATAACAGCCACGAACCTTGACATTAGTGTGTAAAAGTTCGCATGTGTTTGTGGCGTAAATTTTAAAGATAATGAATTATTTAACAGCAGCAAAAATAAAATTAAAACCTGAAGCAGTTCCTTCAATATTACCATAGGTACTATTCTAATATGTTTAATAATTATCAGTTGTTGTATGTGTCTGTTGTATAATGTTGTGAGTAATTGTCTGGTCTGTAATAGTTTATACTAATATAAAGTATAACACATTGCACAAACTTAAGATTCACACACTTTGCTTATTGTTTATTTGTGTTTAATATTTTCCTATTAGTATAGTTAGATGGATTAAACTTTTACTGGGTTGGATATTGTACTTAGATATTGTGCCATAATGAAGATCATTTTTGACATTACAGATAGCCACAAAAAGAAAAAAAACTGTACGTGCAAAATAAATTGTACGTGCAGGAACATCTGGTGAATCAGGGCATGTAGGATCTTGTAGTAAATGGGAAGATGTTGCAGTTTCCAGTGAACCACCAAATAAGAAAGTAAAGCAAGAGGAAACAAGCACATAAACCCAAAATACAACTATTATTATAATAATAATAATAATGCCAACACAATTAAAATTACAATCAACCATTAACTTTCTAGCCGGTCTCTTCTCCATAGAACCCGGCCCACTTTGGAACCGTGCATCTAGAATCTCAACGTTTTGACGAAACGACGACGACCTTTTTATGCCGATTTGAAATTAAAAAAAGTTTTGCTTTGACTTTCATTCATTGTGTTTTATTGCTTAATGTTGTGAATGATGATTATACTTGAGTTTGCCAAACAAGAATATTATAATAAGTGATATTCGATTCTGCAGCACTAAGCATGGGTTACCCTTTCTGCTATAATAGGAAAGATCTCATAAAGAAAGGTCGTAGGATGGTCGCAAAGCTAAAAGAGAAAAAGAAAAAAGAAAGAAAAAGTAGAAGAGGAATTAAATTTGTATCTTAAAATGTTAAAATCTAATGTTTCCTATGACTAGAGCTGCCAGATGTCCGGAATATTCACGCATGACATTTTATTATACACGTAATCTGTGTATAAGAAAATGTCCGGATTTTTCCGCAATGTCCGAAATTTTCTCTAAATTTTCTTTTTTATTATATAGTAACCTTGCATATGCCTATTTATATATTATGCCTTGCCTGTGACTCTAATTATAACCAAAAGGGTGTATGTATATTTGTAAGAACGTTTAGATACACTGTATGGACCGTATATTTCACTATTTACTAGGAAAAAAACAATTCTTACTATTCGATATCAGTAGTTAATTACCTGATAACTATTCTCATAACATAATTAAATATTTCTATCATGTCCTACTTTTAACTAAAATGTATGGTTACCCTATTAGACAAGGACACGGCTACCACAAAGTATTCTCCCTCAGACCGGCTTTACGGCACTATTAAGCGTTCCAGTACTTGTACTATTTCTATGAGTCAGACATTCAGTAAATGTCAAACTCAGGAATAAAAAACATGGTGTTGTCAAATGACATTTATTATAATGTTATTCGACGAGCGGGCGGTACGTCCGGGCTGGGAGGCAAGTAATCAGAATAAGTACGTTTCTGAATAGTGATGTTTCTTGTGCATTCCGGAATTCGAATTCGAAAACCGGGACTTAAGTATAGGTACTTGAAAGTGAATTTTAGTTGCTATTTTCGTTGTGATTTGTAAGAATGTGGCACAGCTACAATTCATGTAGGTATTTTTATCTTGTCATCCAAACTAGATAATTCGTGTCCAAAAACATCAAAAAGTAAATCGATCAGAATATATTTTCGTCATCTATTCAAGTGTTTGCGTGGTGTGAACCATTGTATAGTGTTCCGAGATTGTGATGAATTAATAAGTCGGGATCGGTGTTGTTGGAAATTAAAGGTGCATCTATTTTCAAATCATTTGTTATTTACATAAAATACTGCTTAATTAAAACGGCATTTTAGTTCATAGGCGTTCAAAAGCCGTGTCGTTTAGTAATTGCATTGTTTTAAAACAAAGAATTCAAAAGGGGATTTGGATATTTAAGCAAGATTTGTAGTCGAGCTACTCGTAATAAAAATATCATTTATTTATGCACCATGTACTATAAGTATAATTTTTATCATATTACATAGTATTAATCTTTTGGCGGATTATTCAGGGACCCTTAAATAATATTATTTGGAATATTTACTCCACTCGTTTTGTTAGTATAATCCTGTTGAACAAATGGTAGCACACACATTATATTTTTTACTGTTTCGTAATCATAAACGTATTTGGATTGAATTTCACCGATTTTACAAGTTGCGACGTGTGAGTGTTTTTGTCCTTCTGCTAGGATTCTCTATCAACAGCAGAGCGCTATGAACAACGCTCATACGCTCCGTCCGACCAATCACCGTCCTGTATTAGGACGGTTCCTGGCGCCAAATATCATGGCGTCACTTGAGTTCGAATCACACCGGCGCACGAGTAGGGACTCCGTGCGATCTCCACACGAACAATTGGTTTTAATGTATTATTTATGAGCCGTGTAAGACACTAACTTAACTGAACTAACTTCGCGAGTGTTATCTAAAACCGCCAAAGGTGTTGTGTGCGCGACCCAGGGCGACCTGCAGTCAACCTGAAGAAGGGAGCTCCCACGTCTGGACGAGCGTACGTAGCCAAGGTAAGAGATTCCTGCTCTGGGGCAGATCACTTAATCGTCGCAGCCTTTCAAATTGTTACCGCCAGGCTGCTCCCAAATGTGCAGCAGCGTGGTCTCTGCACATTTTATGGTGCCGAAACCCGGGAATTAGACATTAATAACATTTAATTCCGTCTAATTCTCACGAATAAATCCACTCTGTAAATTATTTCGCAATTCGTTTATTTATATTGTTTTTGAATGCATATGAATACCTATTTTCAATATAGTAGATATCATAAAATAAGTGCCTTTCGCCAATTTCCGCACAGACATTTATTTTATTTCGATTAAATAACAAATAACGCATTCGGTATAACTTGCCAACATTGCGCTGGTTATACACTAGCACTCCTGCTCGCTCCATTTCGATACTCCCAGTCGCGTACATGCACCTCTTTTTAGTCGCATACTCGTAATATCGTTTACTCGCGAAACGAACTTTATAGCCTAGGTACGAACTATTCTGTCCTAGCGATTGTTCGAATTAATTAGTTTAGTTATACGGTGTGCTTTGGATGTTATAACGTCTATTCTAACTTCCATTCGTTAGGCGTTTTAAATTCCTTATCTATAAGTCACCCACTCGACTTACACTCTTAAGTACCATAAAAAATTAAACCAAAGTTCTCGTCTCGCCCCTAGGTAATATTCACTCGATCAGATCGACCATACGTCCATTACCTAAGGTTCAAATTGGTTCGCGCTTCATTTCGGTTTGCAACTATCAATCTACTTGCTTACCTACGTTCAACCACGGTGGATTGTTGTTACATATACCTATAGAAATATTCTGTCTCTATATCTATTTATAGTATTCAGGTATATTAGGGTATGAAGTCTGTTATATTTACGCCTTCGTCGCTTATTAGCTATTCTCCGTAGGTATAACTGCTTCTATGTATCATCAAATTCGTTGTTCATGGTAAGGTGAGTAGTGCGGTAGGTTCAATCGAGGAAAGTGATCTCTATAACTTTCATCGTAATTTTAATTCGTTCGTATAGTGTAATCTAGAACTTAACCCTCGCGCTATACCTATTCGTACACATATTCTCGTATAGTGCCTATTCGTTTTAAGTTCTAGTATTCGCGTTGTTTAATTTTAATTCGTTCGTATAGTGTAATCTAGAACTTAACCCTCGCGCTATACCTATACGTACACTATTCTCGTATAGTGCCTATTCGTTTTAAGTTCTAGTATTCGCGTTGTTCAATTTTAATTCGTGCGTATAGTGTAATCTAGAACTTAACCCTCGCGCTATACCTATACGTACAAATATTCTCGTATAGTGCCTATTCGTTTTAAGTTCTAGTATTCGCGTTGTTTAATTTTAATTCGTTCGTATAGTGTAATCTAGAACTTCACCCTCGCGCTATACCTATACGTACACATATTCTCGTATAGTGCCTATTCGTTTTAAGTTCTAGTATTCGCGTTGTTTGTGTTTAGATTGGATTTCTAGTGCTATACATCAATCGTGATTTTTATTCTTTTGTATAGTACCCATACGTTTCTAATCTATTTGAATTACGCACACTGTAAACTTCCTGTGGTATATTTGTGTAGTGTCAACTCGTTCAGCTGAGCTGCTAACCATTTTTTCTGTTATTAGCCACTTGAGCGCCAACGCCGCGTAATATAAACTTTGTGTAGCGTTCGCTGTAGGTACCAACTTAGACGATCGTTTTCATTAGTTTTGACTTGTAATAAAGATGTCTTACAATACTAGGCGAAAGGGTAAAACTGATCAGATATCTAAGAAACGTAAATCTCTAACAATGGTTGCTGATGAACCTGCAATTACTATCCGTGACTTACCTGTTCTACGGCGCAAGCGTACACTGGCGTTAAATCGCTTAAAAAGGACTCTTGAAATCGCTGAGTTGGCCAAGCAGGATCCTACTCAGTTGGACGCATTTCTCGCTCATTACTCCGTGGTGCAGAAACTGTGTGATAGCTTCGAAGAGGCGCATTCCGATATCTTGTGTGTAGTGGACAATGAGTCAGAAGAACAAGAAGATTTGATACGCGAAGAGTTCGATACGATCTATTTCCCTATCTTAACCTATCATAGGCAGTTAGTCCCTTGTAATAACGAAAAACCTAAATTAAACGATTTTGATCAGTCTTGCGTCTCAAACGTTAAGTTGCCTAAAATAAACATCCCGACATTCTCGGGTGTCATAAAAGAATGGCCTAAGTTCTATGACCTTTATAATTCGTTAATTCACAATAACAAATCGCTCTCGGATGCTGAACGCATGCACTTTCTCTTTTCGAGTCTTTCTGGAGATGCTCTTGCTCTTATACGCCAGTACCCTGCGCAAGGTGCTTTCTATCAAGAGGCATACCAGACCTTGACCGAAAGATACCGAGATAAACGCGAATTAGCGTTCACGTGCTGGAAAGAAATCTTAAACATAAACTTGAAACCGAACTCGCCTTCTGAATTTCGTCGTGCTCTTGATCTTACAAGTGAGAATTTAAATATTCTAAAGGGTCTTGGATTACCTACAAAGGAATGGGACTTTGTTATTTGTTATCATTTTCTATCGAAATTAGATTCAAAGACGCGCTGTGCTTACGAGCGCAAAACCATCGCTACGGAGCTACCCAAATTTAAGGAATTATTAGAGTTCTTAAACACCAAGTGTGATGCGCTCATTCGAGACACGCACTTCTCATCGCAAGATCGTTCTCATGCCATTAGCTGCGTTCAAGAGAAATCTAATACTCAAATGAAAACAAATGACAAATCCTATAAACCCAAGACCACGTCTGTATTTCTTTCCAACACAAATGAGAAAAAATCTAACCCTCAGTCCGCGTCAGTCAATCCGCCGTTTCAATCTCAATCTACGAACGCGTCGAAACTGCAGACATCATCGACTTCTACAACATCGATTCCTCCATTTTTAAAATGTCAATTCTGTTCAGAAAATCACTCTGTCAACCAATGTAAACGGTTTGAACAGACCACCGTCGCTGAACGGATTGACCATGCTAGAAATCACCGTTGGTGTTTTAACTGTCTGAGACCTCATCTTCTCAAGGATTGCAGATCGATATTCAGGTGCCAGAAATGTCGGCAGCGTCATCACACACTCCTTCATGTAGATGAAAACGAAACTGAGACTACTCCTTCTCAAACCCAATCCGCTTCGAGTAGCCAAACTAGCGATCAGGTTCGCGTATTAACTAGTATCGGTGATAATTCAGTTGTGCTCCTCTCAACTGCCAATGTTCAAATTCGCGATTCGTCAGGCAACTTTCAATCGTTTCGAGCCCTCATAGACTCAGGAAGTCAAGCGCATTTCATTACTGATCGTGCTGTTAACCAACTCGGTGCAATTCGAAATTTAACTTCTCGCCGTGTTCGTGGCTTAGGCCAGTCATCTGTTGACGTTTCAGGTACAGTCAAGATTGAAATTGGTGCCAACAACCAGAGCCTTTTTACCATCGACGCACTCACGTTGCCTAGCATCTGCGGTAAGATGCCATCTACTCGTTTCGATAGATCCTCATGGCATCATTTGCACTCTCTGACCTTAGCTGACCCGAACTATTACAAACCTGGTCCTATCGATCTCCTTCTCGGTGCTGAGATCTTCGCCTCACTGTTGCTTCCCGGTAGCGTAGGTGGAGGATCGAAGCAACCTTCTGCTCTTAACTCCGTGTTTGGTTGGATCCTTCTCGGAAGTGTCGGCTGTAATGATGAAATCCAATCGTTTCTCGTTAACGAAGATGACCTGCTTCATGAAGAAGTTAAACGCTTATGGGAGTTAGAATCATTTGAAACTTCTAAGTGGCTAACCCCAGATGAGGAGCGTTGTGAAGCAATATTTACCACTCAACACACTCGCGACCCTACAGGAAAGTATATCGTCACGGGATTTAAAGATAATCCATTCGATACGGCTTTACGAGCGAAATCGGAAGTCATCGAGTTGCTCAAGAAAGGAAACTTCGAGTTGCGAAAATGGGCTAGTAATGCTCCCGAACTCCTAGCCGATTTACCTTGGGATCACTGCTTGACTGCTCCAGTCCCCTTAGACTCGAAGGAAGACCCCACTCTAAAGGTTCTCGGCCTGAAGTGGGATCCACACCGGGATTGCTTCTTCTTTGCCGTGACTCCGCAGCAGAGGAAATGTACCAAGAGAAACATTCTGAGCGAGCTCGCTCGTATATTCGATCTTTTGGGCTTCCTCTCGCCACTGACGATCATCGCCAAAGTTTTAGTTCAACGGCTTTGGATCCTCGGCGTAGGATGGGATGATGATCCTCCTGAGGATGTCGTAACCTTCTGGAACCGTTACCTGGAGCAGCTCTCTCTTTTGCAGTCGTTGCAAATTCCTCGCTGTGTATCTGTAAAATACATTAGGTCTGACTCCACCGTAGTACTTGCATGGATTCGTTCTCACCCTTCACGTTGGAAGGCTTTCGTTGCGAACCATGTAGGTCACATTCTTGACGTCATTCCAGGTGCCCGTTGGAATCACGTGGCTTCCGAAGACAATCCGGCAGACGTAGTTTCTCGCGGACAGTTTCCTTCTTCTCTTGACCCTAATCGTTTATGGTGGGCGGGTCCGTCGTGGCTTTCTCAACCAGCTCCCTCTTGGTCCTGCTCTGACGAAGTTCTTGATAGAATCGCATTCGAAACCGAAGAAAGAAGTCCGCGTTCGCTACTTACCCACGGTGATCTGGCTGTTTCCTTTAAAGATACCGTGCTTGATCGCTATTCGTCAATCCGCAAAATCCAACGCCTTTTGTGTGTGTGGATAAAATTAGTTGATTTTATTCGCAATAAACGTACTCGTTGTTCTGATCCTATCCCAAATCGTACAGAACTTCATAACGCACTTATGAATATCGTGAAACACATTCAATCTTATCACTTCTCTACCGAGATTCATCAGCTAAAAGCTGGAACTCTCCTTTCGAAACAGATACGTAAACTTAATCCGTTCATAGACACACATTCTAAGCCATTGGATGTGGGAGCTATTGTTATTTTAAAAACCGAAAACTCTTTTCCGTCATATTGGCCTCTCGCGCGCGTTGAAAAACTTCATACTAGCCCGGACGGTATAATTCGTATCGCAACAGTTCGCACAACCGATGGCTCTCGATTAACGAGATCGTTAGCTAAGCTTTGTCCCTTACCTAACAAAACCGATTAATGCGTTCTTCGTTAAAACTTTAACTTAGCTTACGTAGTTTTAGTTCATTTGCATTCTTTACAATAGGTTAGGGATTTCTATTTTCGTTTTCTTAGTTAGAAAATACACAAGTGTATTTTGGTGGGCGGGATGTTTCGTAATCATAAACGTATTTGGATTGAATTTCACCGATTTTACAAGTTGCGACGTGTGAGTGTTTTTGTCCTTCTGCTAGGATTCTCTATCAACAGCAGAGCGCTATGAACAACGCTCATACGCTCCGTCCGACCAATCACCGTCCTGTATTAGGACGGTTCCTGGCGCCAAATATCATGGCGTCACTTGAGTTCGAATCACACCGGCGCACGAGTAGGGACTCCGTGCGATCTCCACACGAACAATTGGTTTTAATGTATTATTTATGAGCCGTGTAAGACACTAACTTAACTGAACTAACTTCGCGAGTGTTATCTAAAACCGCCAAAGGTGTTGTGTGCGCGACCCAGGGCGACCTGCAGTCAACCTGAAGAAGGGAGCTCCCACGTCTGGACGAGCGTACGTAGCCAAGGTAAGAGATTCCTGCTCTGGGGCAGATCACTTAATCGTCGCAGCCTTTCAAATTGTTACCGCCAGGCTGCTCCCAAATGTGCAGCAGCGTGGTCTCTGCACATTTACTATGAATCATATTTCGGTAAGAGCCTGTTTACACGAGCGTTAGTACTAATGCTAACGTTTCATACCACATTTTGTATGAAAATTTAACGCCCTATTAACGGACCGTCAATGTTGAAGTTTTAAATAGTTTTGAGCGTTGAGTACAAGATAAAGTCATTAATGTGCCCCGCATTGGCGTCAACTCTAACGCCCGCGCAGGTCCTTATAATAAATAAATTTTACTTAAGAAAAAACCTACTTGTTATTGCTGCAGATAGCAGTAGATTTGAGTATAAAAAGATATTGGATTTTCGCAGTACAGTGCATTTTTATTAACTTTGATAATTTGGTAATCGTATTTCCTATTCATATAATAGATAAAGAATAGACATATTATCAACAGAATATTTTTTTGCATCGACCTCAATTAGAATATACAAAGTCCTAGGTACCTTTCTAATCCCGATCCCTTTAAGGGGTTATTGTACTGTATAGTCATCATGAAATTACGAAAAAAAATCTGCTGGTCCATACATTTAGTCGAGTAATATTAAATTATTTGTATGGATCCTTCGATCAACCATAGTGGATAACCATTTGTTTTTGTCGCAATTTCAGTTTTGGTGTCGTAGTAAAAGTTGATCATAAGTATGAGTACAATGACCCCTTAAAGGAATTGGGATTGGAAAGGTAGGACCATATAGTTAAAAGAGTATGATAAGTAGGAAGTTTCAAAGGTAGTTAAAAAACTGGGCCAGCGCATCCCGGAAAAAAATGGCAACGTTACATCACTATCTCTTACATAACCTCCCTCTTTGCCTACGGATGAGAGTGCTCAACGATCTCACAGCGTTTTAATGCATTCTGAATTGTACTAAACAGATTATAATTTGTTTTTTGCCGTGTCTCCAGCTCTCCACTCTCCAGCTGAGTCCCTTGAGGCTTTGTGTTTGTCTGCCATTTTCTCATCATTATTCGTAAAGTTGTACATTTATACACCCGTTTCCACCTAGACTTCAATAATTTTTGTATAAATTAAACGTCTTAGGGCTGATTTTTCAATTGTCAGTTAACTTTAGAGTTAGAGTTTAGTTCAGAGCTTTCCTGTACAAAATCTGTCAACTGTAAAATTTATTCAATGGATACAACATTATCTGGCGATTGAAAAATCAGCCCTTAGTTTTGTTGTTATATTAAATGTTACTTAAATGAGATGAATCTCGATAGTAGGCAATTGATCAGTCATTCACCAATTCCACAAAAATCAAATATCTCTCAATAATATTTAAGGAATCGATTTTTTAAATCATATAAGTAACGCATATGATTATATTTTTTTAACACGCTTTTATTAGATTCACCTGTAACTAACTATGTAAGAAAATCTTGGAAGTTAAATTTGACTCACTTCCCGGTTTCCGGTTGAGCTGAAATTTTGCATACCTACACGTTTAGTTTGGATGACTAAAGCGTGTTCTATAGTTTTTTTTAAACTATAATATTTTTAATATCCTAATTAAGAAGAAATACAATAAAATCAGCAGTGATAGCCTAGCGTTCTATGGAAGATGGTCTGAGTTTGAATCCGGCCCGCTCCTCTGACTTTTCGAATTTATATGCGGATCAGAATTTGATTATCGCTTGCGTTAACGGTGAAGGAAATCGTCGTAAGGATATCCAGCGCATTTGAGAGAGCCTCATAAAGTTCTCGATGGTGTGTAGACCGACAACCCGCACCAGGCCAGCGTGATGAACTAAGGCCTAACCCGAAGAAAAGAAACCTTTGCCCAGCAGTGGGACAGTAATGGGCTGGATAAGTTTCATTGATTTACAATAAAATCTAGCTTGACGGACGCGTATATTTTAAGATATTGGTAATGTCGTCGATTTGCAATTTAAGCGCATGTGCGTACAAGGTGTGTACCTAACATTTTAAATTGTAATACTAAATAATCTATCACATTAAATTCTACTTATTGTTGGATTTAATTGTAATCACAAAATAACAAAGCTTTGCAATAATCTGAATGTATTGTCTCCTAAACACAAACGATTATTCATAAGAAAACTATTGTGCCAACAGACTGATTAATTCAAGATAATTTCTCAAAAATATTAATTGAAATATAAATTATGGACTTAAACATTTCTTTGAAAGAGTTTGATGAGCATGTGGAAATTAAATACACAAATAAATTATTGGATCTGAATTATTGTAACATTTAATCAAAAACGAATATATTTTCACTTCCCTCGGTTTCCTCGGTCTTTCGTCGAATCGGTTATTACGCTCATAAGCATCAGTCTTTGGAAATCGTAGTTTTTGCTGTGTTCTCTTATAACTCTTGTATCTACATAGAAATATGCTACTTAGTCTCAAGTAATACAACAACACAGTACTTCAAAATAAACACGAACAAACAAACAAATTGAGTCAAAAGAACATTCCCTACTCAGAATCTGGAAGCTAAAAACAGTTTTTATTACTTAAACTTTTCCAAATCAAAACTCTCGCAACGGACGCTTTCCTATCTTTTCATCTTATTTGCTTTCTTTTACCAGATCCGTAGCAGGGTCTTGGCAAAGATAATTCTGTTTTAATAAAACATGCAGTCCTTTAAACTGCGTTTTTATCCGGTTGGGTAATATTTTTGCTTCGTATCGTACCGACTTTTTATTACTTAACAAATATTTTTCGCTAATTCAGAATATAATAGATCTTTATTAATTAATGTAAACCAGATACAGGCACTTATGAAATGTCGAGACTCTAGGTGCGCAGTTCCCAAATAGTAGGTCCTAGTATGTTTATGGTGTAGGGGAGAGTGAGAGGGAACGTAAAAAAAACTTCTGGTTACGTTAACTTAAGATTGAACTCATGATAATGAATAACTTTTCAAAAGGAAAACCATGCCCATGCGAAAAAAAAGTCGGCTTCACGTACGTAATGGTATGATCAGTTGGTTGACTTTGTATGTGAAGTCGAAGAATAATTGACTCTATAAAAAACAATATAAAGATGACACTTTATTGTTATTTAAAACGTGTTCCTTGCTAAAATTGCATCATGAAACCATGTAAAAGTTATATTATAGTGCCACAAACTTATCTGACCCGGTGACCAAAATTGGAACTAACGTCGCTACGGAACAAAAATGACTTCAAAATGTCATTTCTGTGTGGAGATGACATTGGTAAAAATGACGGCGGCGACGCCATGTCAGATAAGTTTGTGTGTGCCACTTTCATTATTTTTTAGGTTATGTTAAGAACAGATTTTTATGTAGATAAATGTAAGCACAGTATTGGGATACACTTTCAAACAAAACGAAAATTCAACTTAGTACGCGTGTCCCCCACACGCATCATTCAGAAGCGCAAGCCATACAAAATTAAATTTTTATTTTGTTTTGGAGTGAATTTTCTTACTGCGGTTGCATTAATTTGGGAACGGACACTGAATCATTCTGCAAATTTTGCGCACTAGATAAAAAATGATCCTGTATAGACGTTAGGTTTTTTATTTCTATGAAATAGATAATATCAAGCTGTTCAAGCGCTCGCGCTCGCCACGCGGCGGCCTAAAAGAAACCCTATTTGCTGTGATTAAAGTATATTTTTATTTGTATTCACCGCAATTCACTGTACTATAAGAGGTCCTTAATCATAAAAACCTTCTAGCGATACTTAATTCGTAATACAAAAAATAAATAAGATTTAAACAAAGAAAATAACGTCACAAGGAAAACAAACCCATTAGTAAACTTAAATAAAAAAATTATCTAATTTGTTACTCAGAGTTGAAAGGGAAGAGATATTAGGTTTTCTAAGACAAATAATGTTTCTATTTTATAAAACAAATAGGTATCATTCGATGTTGCTAACTCAGCAACTGGAATACTCGTAAATTTCCAAGTTGTTCGAAAGGACGCCTTTGCAGCGGGTCTGAACAAGTTGCCAACTGAGCTACTATATTTTTAAAGCTCGTTTTTGCAAAATATATTGGTGTACGTCTGAAAACGGAAGAATCTACAATGTGTATTAGAAATGCATGGTCATAATATATTTAAGGGTGTGGATTAAACCATCAAACTGGACAACTTTCTCTATCGGACCAACATCGTAATCGCGGAAAAATTAACAGCTGTCCTATACAAAACATCATTACCTACTCGACCCAAACACAATATTTCCTCCTCTCGAAATAATGACCACTAAACACAATTACCCACAATTTTTCCGTCTATAATGTAAATCTACCCTCTCCTCTAGAAATCTTATCTACGTGACCAGCTCACACTTGGCTTTATCTACACTGAATCTACAAATTATGCGGAATGTCCCAGAGCCTTGGAGGGTGCAAAGAGGCGAACTTCTCATATTTGTTGTGGCTAGGGATGAAGAGTTGCTGCTAATGTGAATAGTTGGCATTGGACTTCCGAAGTGACAGGATTTAAATTTCAAATAAGATTACGGTCATTGAATGGATGTACAGAAATGTCGGCTTATATTAATACAAACCAATTTTGGGAAATATGTTGGAGAGAATATTAACATTGAGCTAGGTATTGACAGATTATGGTCTTGTAACCCTTGACAAAGTCAATATACAAGGATTTTCAATTAAATGTTTTAATTATTTCACGATTTCAGTTTTGGGCTCTTAGTAAATCTTGCTCTTATTGATGAACAGAAAACATCCTTAAAAAATTTCTGGTAATTAAAAATGAGATGTAATCAATTTTTTACCCAACTACGGAGAGGGTGATATGTTTGACCGTATATGTATGTATATTCATCTGTTCCCTCATAACTTCTAAACTAGTTATCATAATTTGACAAATGAGTTATGGTTGGGAGCGTCTTGATTGTTCGCTGGTTATAGGCTATGTGACGTCACAATAAATTGAACTAGTGATCGCCTAGTGGTCGAAATTCGACCGTAATTTTAGCTTTGTACACTCCTTCTCTATATAAATTTTAACTATGACAAATCTCACACTCCTCCTTAAAGAGGGGTACAAAGATTTCTCTTCACGTATTATTATATAGATATGGCGCCATCCAGAGAACCTAAAGAAATGAAATAAAAAAATAAAAAATTGATGATGCCGTGTTGGGTATCAAATGAAAGGGCTTAATAAGCACAGTTCAAAAATATATATATTATATTTTTAACTGTAGCACTATGAATATGTATGAATATTTTCTTGTTTCATACTTTTTCACTAGTCGAGTTTTAGTTTTTGAATTTACTTTTTTATGTTTAAAAAAATATATAAAAATTGCTGAAACCTGTTTCTAAAAGCGAAGCGTTGTATGTAGGTATATTTGCGGTGTAGCTATCGAATACATGTGTTTCGTTTTTGATTGATCAATTCCGCACGTTGATTTGTCAATCCGATAGATAAGCCACAGCTATCACGTTTGTTTTGAACCTGTGAAACATTGATTGTTATAACTCGCTGTTGCCCGTGGTTTCACTCGCATCCTAGTGGAACTTCTCCATGTACCCGGATAAAAAGTACCCTTTATATTAATCCAGGACATGGTCTATGTGTATGCCAAATTTCATCCAAATCCGTTCAGCCGTTTACGTGTGATTGAGTAACAAACATTCAAACATCGCCACAAACTTTCACATTTACATGGAAAGAAAGAAAAACAATTTATTAGGTTCCAGAACTGATGTACCATACCATGCATTAATAAAAAACAAAAACAGAAATGTCTTTTTTTCAAATGCTGTAGATAGACTTCATCACCATGTAAACGTCGAGGCAGTCCAGTTCCTTGACCATACGGATATAGTTAGAAGACTTAAAAGAACAAAATCGTTCGAGTTAGTGTTTAGTGATAGTGAATAAGTGAAATGTAGCACACACAGAACACAGGCTACCTATTAAAGAACACATGAACAAAGTGTCTTCGCCTTAACAGAGCCAATAAGAAAAGTGCTATTGGACACAATCTTAGTTTAATTTAATTACATAGTTTAAGTTATAATTAAATTACTTATTAGCCTAATTACAAGGCTAGATTGTAGTAAGATAGATAGATAAGGAAAAAATAATTTAAAAAAATCTGTAGATATATTGAAGATATAATAATTTACTTACATTGTACTATTGTAAATTGAAGCTTAATTAGGTCTAAAATATAAAATAACATTACCACATAAGCACACCTTCTTAAAGAACTATCATGCCACAAGGCCAACCTCAGTCCTCTGTAAGAACTATTTAAGCCTCTTTTGAGACCTATTCTACAATGGCGCGTGTGACGTCATCCGACCTAGGTCACCTAGAGCAGAATCAAGCGACTATAAAATATTCATGCGGTTTTATTCGCTTTTTGTGAAGAGTTTAGTGTGTAAACATTTGATTTGTAGGCTCAAAAAATATGGTTTGGTTAGGTGGAATATAAAAGTAAAACGAGTGAAAGAGAAAGTGGTGCAAGAGAAGGATAAAAGATATTTTTTCGCCTGAAGAAGGCCACTAAGTTTTAAATGCAACGCAGGTGCTAAGACCATGTCTTATCATCAGCTGCGTTGTGACATATCACTGCGTTGCGTCGCAACGCATCGTCGCACTGCCCGACGCGATGCAACGCAATGCGATGCTCAGCTAGGACGTAGCTATTTATGGAGAAAGTCTCTCTATACAAGACATCATCCTTCCTCATCGATATTTCATAAATTATAATGACTCCGGGTTCTGTATAAAAATTTGACACACATCACATACGAATAGGTAGCCCAGATTATGCACATAACAATTTTTGTAAAGATTTCCGATTCAAAATGGTCTTGTGACGACAGATTGGAAGGAAAGTCAGACATTTTAGTTACATCACGACTGGATTTCTCAAAGGAGAAGGCAGAGGTGTACCTACTGAAATAAATTGTTCATATACCACAATACGCCAATAACTATATTAAGGCGCTGACAGTATGTAATTGACTTAGCTAGAAGATTTTTTTAGCCTAACAATATAAAATATTTTAAAAAAAATATGATATCTACGTTTTAGCGTATTTTTAAAAACCTGGTTGATAATTTTAACGAGATAAAAATAATTGCAAAGTTAAATTTATCATCCAATTCAATTAATACTTTTATTTCAATTATCAAGAACTTCAATTACTTCGTAAAATTTTGCTGATTTACATTTTTCTTTTCTGTTATAATATTTAATAAAAAATAAAAATAAAAAATTCGTCCCGTTTTGGTCTCTTGCGCTCTATTGCTGTCCCATATGCTTCGATAAGAAAACAGATGTATCTTTTTCTTAATATTAGGTCTTGTCAGCGCCTTAAGTCCCATGCAATGCAGTGTAAGTGTATTCTTCATTAAAACCTAATAGCAAATTGGCTGACCCGGAAATCGAAATTAGGACCTTACTCTCGGCAGCCATTTAAGTGACCTATAAACGAACGAGGCCTTGAAAATTGTAAATTAAAAAATAATATATTATGTCAAATAATTCCTAAAACAGCGACTTGTCTGAATGAATCTGTTAAGTATACCAAGAATACCAAAGGGATATGCCCATTCGTTAAGGAGGTTTTGGCCAAGTGGCGTCCATAAATACAGCAAATCATAGGCATTAGGGTTGACATCATAGATACAAAATCAACCACAATTTTTTACATAGAACTTGGACAGAATTTTTAAATTGTATGAAAAAAATTCAAGGTTCATATAAAACAAACATGGAGTTGACTGGCAAGCCAGTGTTGTCGTGGTAAGCGGGTACGGAATCTAATGTAAAGCTAAGGTTGTCATCGCTATAATACTAATCAAAGTCATCGGATAGAAAATAGCAAAACCGTGTAGGAAAAATCACAACTCACAAAGCACAACAAACAACCCGCAATAAACAAAATGTTAACTGTCAACACAGACTGTCAATTTCAATTATCATTGAAGTAGTGATGGCGATTCGGCATCGATTTATCAAAAACCGATGTTATAGAGCTATGAATCGATATTTTTAATAAACTTGAACCAGCACTGCATAGATTCCGGAAGACAATCAATAGACATTTATTTTACCTATTCTATAGAAATTAAACGTTTTAATATAGGAAGCGAAACAAAAGAAAAAAGTTTTTTAGAAGATCATTCAGTTCTCGATTTATTTGATTTCGATTTTTTGTGACATTTGCCATCACTACTTTTATAAGATTGACATAACGTGCGGAAATGAAGATTGCATCACATGCATAATTGATTGAATGTCTTTTTAATATAAATTTTTAATTCCCGAGTGTTACAAACAAATAAATAATAACAATATTTTAGTTACTAAATAAGATATTTTTTTGTATTTTTCACAATGGTGTAACGAACCTGCCTACCTACGGGCCAAGAGTGGGCATTTGCCTTTAGTCAGTTACTACACAAACATAAGCTAACATCCAAGAGATATTCTAGCCATATTTCAAGAAAATCTTCTCGCTTATGTCGTCGCTACAAGACTTGGTATTATCTTCATGAATAGTTAAAAGCTGGTAATGCATGCTTAGGAGCAGTAATGTCTTGCTGCTTAGTTCCCTAAGAACGGCTAAGTATAGGCCACACATAGGTATCTACAGAATATTTTTTTATGTAGTGCGCATACTATGTAGTGATTCAGTCTCTATTCCTAAATGCAACCGCAGTATTGGGATACACTTTAAAACAAAACGAAAATTCGACTTCGTATGGGGGACACGCATAATTTCCTAGCGCAAGCCATACAAAATCAATTTTTTATTTTGCTTTGAAGTGAATTTTTGTACTGCGGTTGTATTTGGGAACAGACACTGAATCCCTCTGCAAATTTTGCGCACTACATAAAAAAGGTCATACTTTATTAGGCGGAGGTTCTTTGAAGGGGACATAGTACTCATAATCGCGAAAAATTTATAACTGCTGTTGCGTTTAGTGGCCGTGTGCGGCGATGCTGTTGTTTTGGTTGAACCCGTCTTTTTCAAACATCTAGTGTCTGTAGAACTGGTTAATCTATTAAAATAAAGAAGTGTTTTATTTTTAATCTATAGTAAAAAAAAAAAGTTTTAATACTTATCCCCTTTTTCCTTGTCTCCACAGAATTTCCCAGTCTACCATAACTTACGACATAGAATCCATTTTAGACTCGTTGTTTTTTAATAGTCCAGCTCTGATCACGATTGGCACAGTTCCCGATGACGTCACTAGGTCACAGACCAATGTGGAACGATACGGTCGTTCCGTTTTGGATTTATTCCAAGCATTCTGTATGCAATCTCGCGATATGGAGCTGGCTCGTCTTTCAATGGCCAAAATGGGTGCATATTGTTCTGTATGGGATTTGTTTGACCCAGTGGTGGAAACACTGTTTGAAAACAGGTAGGTACTGTCCAGTATATTAGTCATTACACTATTACTGCTTACATATAAATAAATAAAAAATTATTTGATAACTTAACTGTTATAAAGGTTATGAAATTAATAAATGTCCAATGTGTGTTGCCCATTAGGTACTAATATTCCTGTTAAGGCGCTCCCCGTAGCAAACAACCTTGAGTATTTCGATTCCGCAATATTACACGACCCTTCAATCTTAAATTTGCAAAGAAGGTCGGCCAGTTTCATACAAACTATGACCTGACCGTAAATTGACGCGGCCATTAATGAAGTATGGCTTAATTGATTGTTCATTAGGCACATGTTAAAATATTTATTGGTTTTACTTTTTTTAAACCGGTGAATACGTACATTTTTTATGTTTTGTTTTGAGGTTAGGATTTAATACGACTGTGACGCCATTATTTATAAAACAGTCACAGTTAGTCTATTATTTTCTACTGTGGCATGTACCTCTTCTCTAGACATGTCCCTAACATACCTAATTATTATAGTCAATCCTTGGCGAGCTGACTAACCTCCTGGTATGGTACTTACAACTAACATGGTAGGATACGATTTCAGTGTATACCTACTCTTTTCTATACGGTATAGTCCTGTGTAAGTACGGTATAATAAAACTGAAGTAGAGAAGAGACAGAAGAAAGGTGGATACAGGATACAATAAAATAATAAGTTTTATAATATTCATTTATTTTATTCTAAATCTTCCAAAACATCGTCCAAAAATGGTGCTGGAGGTGATATGTTTGGCTGAAATCTAGCACATCCAAGGTAGGTACCACACTAAAGTCATGACATGCGCACAACATCCTATTGTGCGACGTCCCATAAACAGTTACAACAACACTCTAAAATGCCTTCTCGCCCTTCTTCTTCTCTCTTTATCTATTGCACAAAGTACACGCTGCTGTACGTGCTGTACTCTGTGTACTGTGCTGGTACGTGAATGCGGTTTCTGCATGTGATTCACTGAAAATCACAAAGCGTAGGAAGTCGGTTTCCAATAAGCGCAAGCCAAGAATCGTCAGCTATGGGAGGTATCACACGGAGTCCGAGAATCGTAAGCAGGGTCGTCAAAGGTGGAGGGATCAATTGGAGTCCGTAAAAACACAAAAACAAACAATATCAACACTAGTAATCGCACGGTACGCAACGACGTTACGGACTTACGGAGGCACGAACGTTAAGTGACATATCTTTGACAGCTATCACTTAGCGTCAAAAACGATCCGTTTCGTTTTATCTGTTTTATATATTACAAAATGGGTCCCATCGATAAAGTTCGTTGGGAATATACAATAATTATGTTTATTTGCCAGAAAACACCCACATCGGCCGTAAAAAAATATCCACATAGAGCAATAAATGTAGTAAACATTGGAAAAGGAAAATAAATTAATTATTAACATCTTCGCTACAGCTTGTAACAAAACGGAATGTTTTGCGTAATAATAAGATGCGTTCAAAACCATTAACACGATTAAATATGGCATGTCCTAAATAATTAATTAATTATTTACTCCCGCTCTAATAAAAGTTTTAAATTGTTGTAATTAAATTCTCCTTTATCAATATACATTTCTGCGTAGCATCCATCAATGGCCCCTTCCATTTTTGGTCAGGTCTTATTTGGCCATCATTCTTTACGTTTAAATTCCAGGACTTTTTTCTAAAACTGAAACATTTATATTATAAAATTGTTTATCTATTGTTGTGCAGATTACTGTAGTGTACTACAATTAAAAAAATAATTAAACGTACAATTTGAAGTAGAGGTCTTGAACTTTAGGACCGTATTTTTATTAGATTTTTATATTCTGTATTAATCCTGTTACTTGATTTCAAGTAGCATAATAAAACTAGTCACGCGCTGCGTTTTGCTCGGGAATGCGCCTTAATTTCTTCAATTAACCTAAACATGCTTGCTATGACGTTCACGTTGATAATGCTACGGGTAGGGTTCGAACTTATGACCTGTGGCTCTCCAATCTGACTCTTTAATCCTTGGGCTATTGCCGCTTTGAAAAAGTTTAAAGGTACCTTGACCCATTTATGGGCAATAGAAGCAACGTTATTTTTCCTGTTCCTTAAATACTACACCATTTCATTCTACTGGCCCATCTTGTTTTAGTACCTCCTTCGCCGTTATCGTCTAATAATGACGTTGGTCTCTTCACTTTTTGTCGCTACTCCAAAAAAGCCTTCACTAAACAATTGATTCACATCCATGAATTGTCTGAGCCATGAAAAAAATAATTTATGTTATTATTGTAAAGGCCAATTTTGTATTAAAATTAGCTTGAAAAATTCTGTTGAATAGGCTCAATTTACACAAAGATGGGAGCGGCCAGCAGCGACGATGATTGATTCTCACCCAATGCTCCTATGCATCCTAGCTTCTTGGATAGTTGGGTCGCTGTCATCGTTTGAAGCCTTTCCACTTGCAGATGATGTAATCCCGTGGCCCTAATAAAAGCAATCTAAGCTTAGAAACACATTTTTTTTTTTTTTTTTGGGAATATTGTTGCGCCTTTAAGCCTGCTGCAATGTGCAATTATTGCTGTCACTCCCGGCTATTCTGTTTCTGTACTGTATAATATGGTGTGATTTAAGCATGTATTGTGTTGACCAATAAACCTTATTTCTTTCTTTCTTTCTTTTTTCTTTCAAAACAATAACTGACAGACAGAAAACAAGAAAATACACAATCTATTGAACAACTCCGAAACGTACAACCCACCACAGAGCATTTCTGCACATAACCATGTCAAATGAAAACTTGTTAACAACTGAACGGGACTTGCAAGTACTTGCACAAGTACTTAGTTTTCTTAATTGCTTCTAAGACTAAACTCTTCAGCTTCACACTTGTAGGACACGACAGATAAAGTAGAAGGACAACTTGTTGAACTTGCAGCAAGTTCTGGTGATTATTGTGCACTTATAGGCTGAAACTGCAAGTTTGATTGACATATTGGTAAGATATGAATAACACTTCGTTGTGCAAATGGTTGAGATTGTGATGCGTACGATTGCTAGTGTTTTTATGTTGGATAGGCTTTCGTTCATCTAAGTATTACTTGATGAGAAGTTCTGTTAAGGTCCTGAGTACAGGATTGCTTTCCAAGATATTTTTTAAATACATAAAGCCTTTAAGAGTCCTTGGATATAGTTGGGAATCAAAGATAAAGCCCGGAATAAATATTGATCATTAACTGAAATAACTGATGTCACTCTGAAAGCTACCACGCTAAAATGAAATTGCGCCGGACACGTCTGCCATATGTCAGACGACCAATGGGTCAAACTCACAACCCAGTGGGTCCCTCTACATGGCACATCACAGCAGACCCAAAAGGAGATGGCGGGATGAGCTGGACTACTTTATTAAATACTGGTCCTTTGTAGCTTCAGATAGACAGAAGAAGAAAGAGAGTAAGGAGGCCTTTGCCCAGCAGTGGGACTATACAGGCTAGTAATAACATACAATAGCTGGGGCTAAACGGATATCCTTAAATAATTTAAGTGTTTTAAAAACGAAATTTAACAAATTTATCCGATTTTTTTTATCTAATTGGTATTTGGTGTGACAATTTGGACCCTACCTACCAAATAGTATGATTTCATATCAATCTTAAAAGATTTTCGCCTGAACCACTTACTATCAAATCTTTCCATATAAATTTTCGCATAAAATTTCATTATAATACAAAATATTTACACAACAGACTTAATTCTCGGAAGCTAACCTACTGTAAAACATCTGTGGCAAGTTTGTGCAAGTAACTTGCAAAGTAAGTACCTTTGATGTTAGTTAGTACGTTCCATTCGCACGTGTATGTCTTCCCTTAACTTCGTTCTCATATCCTCATATCGCCAGCCTTAACTAACTTTGATTGTCAGGAATAAAATGGAATTGTTCAATTGTGGAGCTGAAGTAGGCTTATAAGTAACTTAGAGTAATAACTTGAATATTTTTTTATAGAAAATATTTGATTACGTTATAGATTCTACGAGATAATTAATAAAAAAATACATACAGTACCTAGACATAATAACAAGATCTTTTTATATTTATTTTTATTTTTATATTTATGTGTATTTGTTGTATGTATTTTATTTATGTTTATATTTATTACATTTACTTAATTTACTTTATGTACTTAATTTTATGTATTAAATGTTATGTGTTTTTATTTTAATTGTGCCAATAAACGCAATTTTCTTTCTTTCTTTTCTTTATTTAATAAATTTGTAGTTTTGTTCTATTCTTGTACATTTTAAATTTTACTTTCGCTGGTCTGCTGCAAAAGTTTTGTTTTGTGAAATAAGCAGTACTTTTGTACTTTCTTATCCTATTTCATGATTTCATGTAATTTTTGTATTCTCATGTGTGTACATAAATTATTAAAGGGATTACATGGCTCAATACAGTATGTTAAAAAAGTTTGTTATTGTATCCTTGAGTGCATTGGCCATATAAAAAATATATGTTGTAAATTGTTTCACCAGTTGAATGCTATATTATCAATGACAAACATAGGCTACATATTATTTAAAAAAATATGAGGGATCCCTATGGGTTACCAAGGTGTAAATAAATGACCTATAAAATTCCTTAGGTATGTCGCGTACGCTGGGAAAACAGTAGAAAAAAAAAAAAAATCTTATAAATAAAGGTACGCCCGTACGATATTGGACTGAGGCAAAATAGTTATTATTTTGTACCAGAAGTAAAACTTCCGTCAAAAATAGTTGACGTGATTTTATAAACGGAAATATGTATAATTATGTTTATACGGTTACATTTTACGATTCTAAATTCCCCACAACATTGTGGTACCCTATAAAAAACATAATTCACCCACGTCTTTGTACACAATAAACTCTAAATGCCCGGGCCCTTCACGCGACCTTGTAAGCCCCTCGCAAGCCCCACGATCCGCTTGAATTGGGGCATTACCCGCCCTACGTGTTGGGTTCGGGGTTGATGCATTTCTGTCTGCAGCATATTTTGTGGTTTAACTTTAATGTTTTTGCAAATAACTAAAGAATACGAGTATGTATAGGGCAATCAATAGTAAATAATTTTTAGTCAATCAAATTTGACGACACGGTTGGCGCAGTGGCTAAGCGATTAGCTTTCTACGCTACGTGCTGCGGGTTCGATCCCCGCACGGAACAAATATTTACATTTATTATATTATATAAATATTATATTATATTTAGATATTGACTACCTGCACATTTGTACGCTTTCTGGCATAATATAGCGCACTCTTTATTATCTTTAACACCTTTATATTATTTTGTACCTATGTCTAAAAAATTAATAAATGATTTATGATTTATATGATCTACAGATGTTGTTTCGTGATCTAGGTGTGTGTGCATGTGACTTATATGTTTATGTTTGTAAACTGTACTCTCGATACAAGAGAAATATTAGTGAGGGGCAACGTTCTTTAAAAGAATACTTAATTATTTTTTAAATACCTATCTGTTTCCATTTTGTAATAATAATTTTTGTATCAATAACAATGATTTTGCTATGTAATACTGTTTACCATAATAATGTTCTACCTATCACCTGATAAAAACCTGAATGCTATTTCTTGTACCTATCTATAATTTTTATAAATAAATAAATAGGTTCCCATTGTTTAAAGCCTGTTTAATCAGTATATACACCTCAGTTTATCATGTACCAGTAGTACGACGGTTAGTTAAGAACTCCAAACTTTGTACAATTAATACAGGCAGATAGAACAGTTAGTTACACAATCACAACTAAATTAATGAGGCAGGCTCGCTTACCGAGTAACTACTGAGTTTAAGGTAGAGTTACAACTGGTAAATATTATCTTTTAACTTAAAAGTTTTACTGTGGAGGTGAACTTATAGCAAACATACAATGTGTATCAGAAATGCGTTGTCATATTTAAGGGGGGGTCAGACCATCACACTGAACAACTTTCTCTATGGGACCAACGGGACCAATCGTGAAAAAATTATCAGCTATCCTCATAGAAATAATAAGTAAGGCTCCTGGCTATCCTATACAAAACTTCAATACCTACCTACTCAACCCAAACGTATGGAACAGCTGATTATGTTTTCGTGATTACGATGTTGGTCCCATAGAGAAATTTGTACCGTTTGATGGTCTGACGCTTTTCTGATACACATTGTATACCAAAGAAGATGCTATATGTTTATATGCATTTATAAAATAAGTAGAGAGAATTAAAATACCGACTGAAACTTGTACAGTCGGTATAATGATTTGTTAAAAACAATAGATAATTATTTTCTTAAACGGTGCCTATCACACTTACCGCGTTCCCTCGTTATACGGCGAGCGATATTTGTTGTACCAGATAGGAACCGGAGCTAGGATATTTTTCATAAATAATTGATTTCAAAATTTCAATAATATTCATCAATTTATGATGCTGTCAGCACTCAATACCATGTGGTTATTGGCTAAATGTAGATACGAAGAACATATTTGCCTACCTCGTCAAGAAATATAGTCGTGATGACGTATTCTATGATTTTATCGAGTAGCTAACTAATGTAAATACGGGTTAGATTAAATCGCATCTGTATTTCTTTGATCCATCGTGACTCAACATGTCGCCAAAGTCAGGGCTGCCACGTACCAAAGATTATTGCGAAAGATAAAAATGTGGTAAATTGGAAAACTTGTATAATTCAATTTTTACGAGAAATAGTTAAGCAGCAAGTTTCTAAGGTTACGATAATTTTCAAGTCAATTTCGCCTTATTAAGGTAAGGTCATGATCATGAAATAATACTACCTACTAATCTAAATTGTTATGGCACTCATAAAAAGTAACTTTGTAGAAATTTTATTGATTATTATAATGCACTTATGTATGTAATTAGAATTTATATATATTAGTATTTATTTTGTAGTAAGTATACCTATTATAATATAATATTGATAGTTTCGAGCATATGGCACTAGTGGGTTGCAGCTGAAAACCACCGTCAGGTGTCCAGTATCACTGCCTCCTGAGATTATGCTGAGCTGCGGCCTTTTGGCACAATAACTCTTTTATTTTATATGTTTTCTTTGTTATTGGTTTTATTTATTTTTTGTTGTGCTAATAAAGTATTTTTCTTTCTTTCTTTCTTTCTAAATATTTACAAAAATAACTTAATAACAGTAGAATATTGAAAAAGTATCTCAGCTCTTTCTTGAATCATAGCTAACTAATCTATCTGCTTTGCTATAGCCCTTAAGTATAAGCTATAGTAGCGCTAACAGAAATCTAATCAATTAGAGTAATTAACACTATACTCCAGTGGTTAATTGACGTGGTTCTCGATAGATGCGATATAGCTATCAAATTTACTAGCCCGAGTAACCCTGGCAGCTTAGCAGCATTCTCACTAGTGTACGAGACTCAACAAATATGACGTTAGAGATACTTATAAAAGGCGCTACTTTATCAGCGGAGGTCCTTTTAAGGGGTAATAAATAGTACTCATCATTATGAATAACTTTTATTATGGGATCAACCCTGGAATTGCGAAAAAAAATCAGCTGTTCCATACATTTAGGCGAGTAATATTGAATTATTTGTATGGAACAGCAGATATTTTTTTCGCGATTTCTGTATGGGTTCCATAGTAAAAGTTGTTTATAATTATGAGTACAATAACCCGTTAAAGGCTTAGGCTTACATTCAGAGACGACAGAAACGAGTCTAAGCGTGAACTTACGCTTCCATATGTCAATTTTACGAACAAATTTTGACATATGGAAGCGTAAGTTCACGCTTAGACTCGTTTCTGTCGTCTCTGAATGTAAGCCTTAGAGACTACAATGGTAAGACCTTGCATATTGTTTTCTTGAAGAAATAAAAATGTTTATTGATAAGCCTTTTACTAATAAACAATGATAAAACTTTATTTAACTAAACTGGCTTAAGTCTATTGCCATCTCTATTCATTCGCATACCTACAAAAATGACAAGAATAGGTATAATTTATGTTAATATTGACACAATAGATTTTCTATTGAACACACGGTGTCCTTCTGTGTATAGATTAAAACGGTAGGATACGTTTTGCAACAAAGTTGGTGGGCACACCCCTAGCGTAAAGTCCTCGAACGCGTCACGGAAACGTGCGTGACCCGACCTTTTTTGTTTTTTTTTTCAAGAACTTACACAGAGTAATGTTACATTTTACTATTCGCCACGACTCTATCGAGAACGGTATAAGAATGATTATTGTTTAGCGTCTTACATAACCGCAATGCGGTACCTATTACGAAATATGACAGAAACTTTAATGGGCAAGTAATACGTAAAAATTAAGGAAAAATAACTAGTACAATGGCGGCCATTTGTATGGTAATGTTGCATTTATTAATTTATTGTACGTCGTCGAATTCACGTGCATGACTGCAGGCTGTAAGTAAATAAAGAAATAAATAACTGATTTACTGAACCGAATTACTAAATTATTAGAAACTCGAGCCCTTAGGTTAACGGTATCATAAACCTTTGTAAAAAATTATTTCACGTGCAATAAATTAAAGAAAGTATTTTTCTTAGATCATAGAAAACATTATATATCCCAAGATATTGTTTTAATATTACTGGTTCGAACAGTGGAGGTGACTGATTTCTCTTTTAGAATAATCTGCATTGTTACAAACGTTTTTAGTGTTCCTTATCACTAATATTTAAGGTGTGTTTAAAATAGTCACAATAATTTATTGATAAAATCACACTTTAATAACTTATGTAAGTTGGTATTTTAAAACAGAAGCATCATTATTCTAAAGCTACATCATATATGTCTATAAGATCAGCTTAATAGTCAAACTATTTTCATATTTACGGTCAACACTTGACGTTACGTAGACTAGCAACATTTACATCTAAACCTACATGCTTGTAGCTTAGGATACGAGTTGGCAACCCTGAGCTAAGTCACACCACACAAACGAAAATCCCGATTTATGCGGGATCTTGGCACAGTTACAGGGTGCTGTTATATTGCCACTATTTTTGGACGACTTCAAAAAGGAAGGTCTCTTTACTGTGTGTACACTGTACACTTGTATACTGTACCTACATTTGTACATTTGTACACTGTATACTTGTACACTGTACACTTGTACACTGTGCGCTTGTACACTGTACACTTATCAGTAAACAAAAGCGGTGATATTTGAGGGTGAACCACGTATTCATAGGTCTATTCTGAAAGACAAAGTTACATACTAGTTAATAAATGTGAACAATGAACCCAACTTTTTATAAAAGTTTTACTTTATATATAAAAAAGATAGAAAAAGTATGTTATTCGCACAAAAATAATAAATTAAACAAACTACACTGTAACTTATAATTATAATAAATACAATGACATCAAAAATAAGTTAACAACCAATGTTTTTACGCAATTTTCTCTTGTATCTCCCAAATAACAAACCGATATACCGAAAAATTTTAATAGCCATAATATACACGCACTTATACATACAAATGTTATGTGACTGACAGGTGACATAACTCGTATCCTCGGAGAAATTGGAGGGATTTCACTACTGATATTATACCGCCTAGAGAAAGTCAGTAGGTACAGTTCGTTTGGGTCGAGTGGGTATTGAAATTTTGTATGGGACAGCGGTTTATTTTTTCGGGATTACGATGTTGGTTCCATAGTCAAAGTTGTTCAGTTTGATGGTCTGATCCACACCCTTAAATATGACCACGAATTTCTGATACACGCTGTATAATTTGGTAGTCTTCAAGGTGAGAGTGAATAGGCATTATTTGAGCTTATTTGATCCATCGTCGGCAGCATCGTCAATTACCATGAGGTGAGGTGGTGCCAAACGCACTCACTTTAAAAAAAAAAAGAACAAAAAAATTGTATGCTTGTTACTCTACCATGAATAAACAGCTGCCTCATATGAAGTATTTTGTCTAGGATGTGGTTGAAACCACGGGCAACATATAACGTAAGACTTTAAGAATTTTCTTTATTAAAATGGGAGGTAGCTGTTTTTCCAGAATAATCTCATTAATATATAAACTACACTACTTAGTTTCATTGTTTAGCAGAAAATCTCTTAGGAAATACAGAGTATAAAAAGGTCGCTTTCTACGTGCCACCCACTCTAGCCTTATTAAAAGTGTCTGAAAAGTTTGCACGAATTGGTGCTCAGCTTATTTGACTTAGCATTGCTAGATTCTTGAGTCAATTTAAAATCACCTTTTAGGTACGAAAGCGAGAAGAATTGTGATGGATTATTCTTACTGCTTATAATAGAGGAAAGTCACCAAATATGGAATACCATTTTGTTTTAGGGATATAAAAAAAAAACTTCAAAGAAATGAAAACAGTTCAAAGTTATTACTAATCAATCATACATTTATACGTAATAATTAACAGCCTTCTATCAAATACAATAATTATTATAATAAAATCGAACACAAAAATTAAAATCACAAATAAGTAACCAAATATGGAATATTTACCCATAGGTATATGGAATATAAGTATAAGTCATCATATTAATAACAAAAATAGACATAATCATCTATGATACACCAGAGGAGTCACCGATGCGTTGCCAACCTTTTAGGATGGTGTAGGTTCTTTTCTTAAAGGTTGTTTGTGGTGGTGTTATATGTGGTCGGGAAAACCGCTGGTGGTAATCGATTCCACAGTTAAATGAAGTAGATATATATATTTATTTTTTTATCTTATAAACATTGCCCCTCACTAGGATTTCTCCTGTATCGAGGGTACAGTTTACAAACATACATGTCACATGCACACACAACCATATGTCTATCGTTTCTAAAAATATTTGGAATGTTAAATATGATTATCTAAAATGACCGTTCAAAAGATTCGCAATAATTACTACTGAATGATTCCAGTGTTTAAAATCTGAATATGAAATCGCCCATCAAATTTCTGTTCACGAACAAACTTTTAACGATCCCACAGTCAATCGCAACCAATTTGTGATTCTATGCATTTTTAAATAGCGACCAATTAAATCGGCCCGCATTGTAATGCTCGATGAATTTGTAATTAAATAAAAGTTGGTCGTAAATATGATAATTTAGTTTCGTTTATTATATTAAATAGTTTCAGTGAAGGTCGGGGAGGGACTAAGTTTTTATTAACTAGATTAATATTGGGTCACACTTTTGTACTTTGACCTTTCTGTTAGGGTGACAAAGTAGTAGAATGGACTAGATTTTTAGGGTTCCGTACCCAAAGGGTAAAACGGGACCCTATTACTAAGACTCCGCTGTCCTTCCTTCTGTCTGTCCGTCTGTCACCAGGCTGTATCTCATGAACCATGATAGTTAGACAGTTGAAATTTTCGTGAGCTATTCCGTACAAATAATTCTTTATTATTCGACTAAATATATGGAAATCTTCACATTCACAAAAACAAAGACCCAGAACAACTATCTGTAGGCCATAATTTTTTTTGATCCGATCGAACCCGCTACACTTTGCGCAGCAGTCGATCGTTCAACCACTGCGCCAACCGTGTCGTCAAGTCCCGTGCCTGTGGAACGGAGTCAACCGTGAACAATATTTGTGAAGAAATCCCACTAATTCGTGAGAGGTTGTTCACCTATTTCGGCCCACTGTTTCCCACCGCCTTAAAAATAAAATATTCAACGTTCCTCAAAAGATTTTTAATCTCATAACACTTAAAATGAGCCAACACAGAATTTTATAACATAAAAGGCCACAAGAACTTAGTACAGTAGGTAGCATATAAAGTTAGTTCAGAAACACACAAACTAATCCACTTTCGTGGCCGAGTGTACCCAGCATAAAAGGAACGGGATTAAAAATTAATTAAAAATGTCCATTATCACCTTAACAAAGGTTTTCAGGCTGAAATTGGCTATAAAAATCCTTATTGCCGTTACCTAGATAGCCCCCAACAAATTATTGACCCGCCTGCTAAATGTTCACTGTGTTTTGTCAAGGATGTAAAAAAATACTGGAAGCGAACGGTAGCTTTTACGATAATCGATAAAATATCGCCTGATTGGTCGTAGCGCTCTTGTCGTTAAAGGTTCCAGTCGTTAATATCTTAATTATCATTTTAGGAGCCGTTAAAAAGCAGCTTTGTGTTAATATACTAAGGAACTACTTAGAAAAATGACCGACTTTGTAAACTGGTGTAATTTTAATTTACTAGTGGTCGCCCGGTGGTCGAAATTCGACCGTAATTTCAACTTTCTGCACTCCTTCTCTATATAAACTTTAACTATGCCAAATCTCACACTCTTCCATGCGCACAATACGCTTAAAAAGGGGTACAAAGTTTTCTCTACACGTATTAATATTATAGATATTGGAAGAGCGCAATACAACTGCGTAGCGAATTACACAATATTGATGTAAAAAAAATCTACCGAGAGCAGGACTCAAACCTGTGATTTTTTGGTTCTATACACTTTCCATTCTTGCCAACCGAGCTACCGTAACCTCTACTCACAGAATTAAATTCTTCCATCACATTTAACCTCACGGTGTAGCCGTCGGCTGGTGTACTGTAAGAAGATATTTGTATGTGTATGTTGTTTATGTGTGAGTTATTTTTATTTTTTCTTTTTGCATGTGGTGTCTTAAGTTAGCATCGAAATAAATTATTTTTCTTTCTTTCTTTCTTTCTTTCTTTAAGATCGCAGGTTCAAAAATATACCATGTCGCTTCTAGTATTCGCTATATCGCCGCATCCAGAATCAATTTTATTAACCATCTGTTTGGGTTCCAGTAATTTAATTAATTTCCCGCCCTTCTTTCAGGGTTAGGGGAATCCTATTTTAATTGAAATTCGGGCTTGTTTTCAAAGGTACAGCCAACAATTTTACTGAATGTTAGGTTAAACAATATTGTGAGAACGAATTTTTTTTATGAGGAACAGCAGAAATCGTCTTAGAAAAGCAACAATCAGACTGAACGGGTGATCTTTAAAATTTTCTGGGACCAACCTAGATCTGATTGGCATAAATTATATTAGTTAAAAAAAACACATTACATTATTCTCGCAGCTCTAACCACAACATTGTATTATGCAAGATTGTAATCTATTATTTTAAAAGAGCTTCCATAGAGTTTCTTGTCGGATGTTCTCCATAAGACCTACCTACTATTTAGAACGGCGCACCTAGAGTCTCGACATTTCATAACTGCCTGTATTTGGTTTACATGAAATAAAGATCTATTCTATCTATTCTATAAACCAGTAAGACACAGAAAGAGAAACCGTCTCTTGGTAGAAAAAGCAGTCGAAATTGTGATGTTGTCTGTAAGGAGTACACAAATACACAGCTTGTACATTTTCTAGCTCTATAAGCCTTTCTTCGCTCTTGCGGCCCCAGATGTTATTGTAAACTTGATTTATGAAAAGAGTACATCCATGGAGTTTCTTGTCAGTATCTTCTCCAGAACCAACCCACTTGGAACCGTGCAAATAGAATCACGACGTTTTGAAAGTGCCTGCAAAGGCCCAGTTGAAATAAAAATCTTTGACTTTGACTTCCTAAACCTTCGTCCTAAATCCAGCAACATATTCATACCTTTATATCAGCAAACTTTCCATTTCCAATAGATTCAGATAAGGACATGTCCAATACTCGTAGATATCCGCAAATGCCAGTAAAAACTATTAATTTGCCATAAGTATGCGCTGCCAACTCGTTTTCCTTTTCAACTCGCTCGATTTGCTCTTGTTATGGGGAAACCCTTCGGGTATTAAAAAAAGGTTATATAAAGAGTGCTTTTTTAGGTAAACTTTATGGTTATTAAAGCTCTGTGAGGTGCCGAGACCATAGACCACCCTATTTCTTCCCGTGAGTGTTGTAAAAGACGAGTATGTACAGTATATAACGAAGAGATAGGTATACATGGTCACAAGATAAAGAATAGAATAGAATATTTCTTTATTCAAGTAACCATGACTCAAATAGGTTAGTAAAACTTATATTTATAAATTTTATTTATAGTCTTACATTTCTATTCCCAATCCCTGTAAAGGGTTTTAGTACATTATGAACAACTTATTATGTGACCATTTCTTAAATCGAGAAAAAATCTGATGTTCCATACATTGTTCGTATAATAACCTCTTTAAGGGATCTAGAATAGAAAGGTAGGACCCAGTATATAGTCCGAACGCATAACCGGCGTGTCGCCAACGGGGCAAGAGGTAAGTGGGGACGGGTATCGGTACGCAGGAAGTTAATTATTCCAAGAGAAATCCCGAGATAATGTTTGCTGAACACAATATACGATACTGCACATTGCTCTTTATCTTACTATACACTGACGTGGACCTGTTACCCAGCAGGCGATACGCCTGTAATGCGGTTACGCCAAAGTAATCATTAATAAAAAGGACATTAAAATACAAAATAATGTATAACCGTTGCGTCATCCCATTAGAGACGGTACAGCAGCTACCCACTTGAAAACAATTACGATGTTGGTCCCATAGAGAAAGTTGTTCAGTTTGATGGTCTGATCCACAACCTTAAATATGACCACACATATAGAAAGAAAGAAAGAAAGAAAAAGTTTTTATTTCTACGCCCAGTATGACGCACAAAACATAAATAAACTCACACCAAGATCACTTAATACTAAAAATTGTCATTGTTCGGCTTTGAGTATCTATACTCATAGTTGTTCTGCTAAACAAAACATAAATTAAATTAATTAATAATAATAATTTCTTTATTTAATAAACACACAGTTAAAATACAATAGAAGCAAAAAATAGAGAAGTGCATACAAAAGACATCTTATGAACTAGCGGTGGGCTCCAAACTAGGCAGAGCCTGTATCTTGGTGACCCATACATACACAGCGTGCGTACCACAATTAAGTGGTAATATCTGATACACGTTGGATAAATAAAGGTACCGTGGCCTGGCCTTAACTCTCCTGTTTACATATGCATGGCCACGGAATTGGAAACCAATTGAGTCGCTCCCTACACATACCTTCACTCATACGTATTTATTGTGTGTCTGTCAGTCTGGATGCGGGAATTCATTTAATTGCGCCGACATTAAACGGGGTGTGAATAAAATGGTATTTCTTTAATGTTGATGTATTTTAGATTAGAATCTTCTTGAGAAAAGCGAATACATATCAGTATAACATAGCATCACGCCTATTATTACCCAAACAGTAAGGCAGTAGTGTACTCTCCCTTCGCAATAGCAAATGGAGTAGGTATCTGCTTGCAAAATGTCGGTTTCTAGAAAAAGGCGATTCAATATCTTTTTTTAAGATCTTTATGCGGATTATTATTATTTTCTTTATTAATTTATAAAACACACAAATTTATAAAAAAATTAAATAAAAAGATAATCTTTAAAAATATAAAAGTAAAAGCCCACCGATATCGGGACAGGGTCCAAGCTACCTACCGGTGGTGAGGGCCAAAGAGAGAGGAACCTATTAGCAATACATGTTTTTAATAAATATATATGTATGTAGCAATATATGTTTTTAAAAAAAGAAAGAAGAAAAGAAAGAAATACGCGCCGTGTCGAGGAGTAGGTACCTGCCGCCTTCGGTACCAAGCCCCCGACCCAGCTACCCAACGTGAGCCTTTTAAGGTGTTGGTCGAGGCTCTTGCTAATAAACGCATTGGCTGTAACGACTATTGATTATATTATTAATAATTATTTGTAAGGAACAAAAATTTATTTTATTTCCGGTTTTCCTGTTTCGTTTGGGATATTGTACTCCTACAACACAACAATACAACACAACACACAACACCAACAACAATGTACAACTTTAACTTTATTGAAGTTAAAGTTGTTCTTAATGATGAGTACAATAACAGCGATCAGGACTAGAAAGGTAGAACCTTGAATAATTATCTTCATCGTGTCCATGAAAAAGATCACCTTAATATTATATTATAATGCCATGTTCTCAATTACCACCTGTTCTATCCGCCCGGGACATGTTGAAACGACTCCGGGGAAAGCCGTACGGATATTACGTCGGCGACTAACCGACCTTCTTAATTACTACAAGTAACTGTCGAACATAGCGTACGGTTAGCTAATTGTACAAGTTATACTAGAATTAAGACTTACTGTTACTGTTAGCCTACATCATCCCACTGCTGGGCAAAGGCCTCCCCCCATGATTTCCAGGCTTTTCGGTCTAGAGCCAGTGTGAACCATTCGTTGTTCGTGTTATCAAGTTCGTCCCGCCATCTCTTTCGTGGTCTGCCGCGTCGCCTTCTCGTCATGTCAGGGCTCCAAAGTTAAATAAAAATAATTTTGACTAGAATAGGTTGGTGACTTTTCAAACTTCGCCTAGAAATCGTGATATGTGTAAAATTATGAAATTTTTAATTTGTCCTTGTTACTAAACTACTGATTGGATTTGATTGCTTTTTTGTGTACGGTCACAGAACGTGATACTGAATACGCGGTTTCATTTAATGTGATACCGTTGGCGCCACCCTGTATAAATGCATCCAATAGCTGCTAGCTATTGCCTGTACCAGACACTATTATTATAGCGATCACCAGTAAGTGGCAAGAGAATTGCTATTCGCAGTTATAGCATCGAACTACATCGAACATTGGACTATGCAAATGCAGGCGCGTACTGACTACTAATGATCCACTACATAACTAAGACTTGCAGTATCACGATCCAATTGAACTCACGATTTCGAAAAGTGGCATTTTAATAGATGCTAGATAAGATTTTATAAAAATAATCTTTGAAGATGGATTTTAATACATTTATAGCATCAATTCAGAAGTCAGAATTATATTCCTCGAAGAGTTGGAGCAGAGGTGTACATACCCAGTTTTCGCCGATGCTGTTACTAGGACTCATGTAAGAAGGGGCAAGCTAATATCATAACTTTGATACAAACTGCTATTGAAAATTTTCTTTAACGTTTTGCTTCCGCTAATTAGGGCCACTTAGCCTTAAGCCCTAATTGGCGGAAGATAAACGTGGGCGTGGCTAGCTTATCGGGAGCTGTACAAAGAATTTTTTCGGCAAAGTGTACAACCGCCAAAGGTTTTGTCATAAAAAATAATAATTAATAGAAAATCGTATAGCTTTATCTTCTTAAAATCACAATGAGATATTAGGATAAAATTATAATATTAATAGTTTTCTCCCATTTCATTGTCATTGAATGGCAATAACTTTATAATAGTATTTTCACCATCCAAAATTTTATATTATCGTGCAAATGTGGTGAAGATGGAGCTTGCCGTCATTTGAAATAGATAGACGGTCTATAGAGACCTATGATGGATGATATAAAGAATAGATATAAAGTAAACAAATAGTTCTTTAGAAATCAGAGTTAGCGCTACTGAAATATTTCAGCAATTTAATTATTTTTGTGGGAATCAATATAATAATACTCTTAGGTATAGAAATGCCAAAAGTCTAAAATTTAATGTATTTGCTATAAATTAAAACTTCTAACTATTATATCAATAGATTGTCAGATCATTAAAACTTAGGTACAAAGACTTTTAAGAAATAAAATAAAAGTGTGATTGAACTGCTTATTTATAAAGAGGAAAACTGACACAAAAAATAATTAGGTAGGTACTTTTTCTGTATTTTATAATTATTCTTTCATACACAGATAAATTAAGTTTATTCTTCCTTTAAACTAGTCGTATAATAACCTAACCGTCAAACACCCCCGACTGCAACTAGAAAAAGAGCTGTAACTTTTGAAAGGCTGAACAGATTTTCATGAAACATAGCTAAGCTGATGCCCGATTAAACGAGCTTTCAATTAAAAAAAACTGCATGGAAATTGGTCCATCCATTTTAGAGCTACGATGCCACAGATACACAGATCCACAGATTCTCGTACACCGATACATAGATACACACTACAAACTTTTATCATCCTTCTTTTATGTCGGGGGATAAAAATCAGAGCACTATGAAAAACAAAAGACTATTCTTTCCCACTAACCCCATGATAATCTAAATTCAAATCGACCACAAAAAACTACAAAGTTGCTCACTATTTCTTGCCCGAACGTAACTTACGTCAGCAGCGAGAAACAGAGCTATTTGGAGCCCGCAACGAATTTAATCAGGAGAAAAATAGGAATTCTAGGTTAGAGATAAGGAACCTGAGCAGCAGGAGCCGAAACAATACAATTATCTGGGGGGAATTTAAGTTTACTGCATTGCTTCTTAATGAGATACTGTGCGAAATTTCGAGAAGTTTGGGTTTAGAAAACTGTTTAATTCTGATGTATTTCCATCAATCACTGAATTAGAAAAATAAAAATGAGCATGTTTATATACAGAATCCTAATGTTATACGTAGTTCGCAAAATTTTCAGAATGATTCAGTGTTCGTTCCCAAATGCAACCGCATACATAAGTTGCTGTACCCTTACAGGGTTTCATCTTGAAACCTACAAAAATACCTATAACATCTGTAATTTATACACATGAAAGCAATAAAGAGTTTGAGTACGAAAATTCACTCCAAAACTAAATAAAATTTTGATTTTTTGTTCTAAAGTGTATCCCAATATTGCGGTTGCATTTAGGAAAGACACAAATTTTGCGCACAACCTACTACATACAAAAATTATCATGTAGGTATGTCTCAATAAAAACTACAGACTTCAGAATCACGTTTTTTTTATTGACTCAGGAGCACACGGAACTCACCAGGCTGAAAACATGATTACTTAATTAACATAAGTTCTCCAACAAATTAAGAAGTTAGTCTGAGCTGTCCGTATGGGGCCGGCCCAACCATAAGGCTAACGGAGCGGCCGCTCCAGGCGCCAAGGGCACCTAAGTGGTAGAGTTTTTTTTTTGTCATTCTGCATCAACTATTCCTGTAGGTACGGAGGAGTGAGGAGAGCAGTGCCAACGAGTATACGTGTTTTCAATCGATAAATTAAACAGAATCTTAAAATGTTGTCGTCGATCTTCCAAGTTCCATGCTTGCACATAGGTAGTGGTATAAGGAGCAAGCAAGGGGGACGCCATAATAGGTTCTCGCTGTATCCTTAAACTTGCCTCAAGCCGGCACTGTGTCCATATTCAACTGAACAAAAGGTTTTTCATAAGCTTCTAGCGCTCGCTTCCGTGAGACGTAGTTTCGGAAAATTTCAGAGAATCCCATAGAGAACTCAAGTCAGCCACCAAATCAGCCAGGAATTACACCCGAAATTATCTCACGATTTTACCTTCCAAGGGGTACATTAGAGCTTCGATTTTCCCCTCCCCCTCCCCCAAATCAGACAAAAGCCAGTGAACTCTGAACGATAAGTAAACAGTCCACAATCACCGGGCCTTACCCACCCGATGTAAATCCTGCTATTCTTGGTAAATATTTGAGAGTTACCTTCGTATTGTAACGAATTTGTAATGTATGTTTATTCACAATCGAACGCGGCGCCATCTGTTAACGAGGGCAGTAAATAAGTTGCGAGAAATAAACAATAGATGGCGGTAAATAAAGTCTTCTTACGATGAATTCTAAAAAAATCATGATCATTGATATTGATTGCTAGCTTTATTTTTTAAGCAGCTTGTGCTATTCCACGCCTGTAATGGACGTCCTTTACCTATAACCTGACATGGTACTATACCTAATAAACCATTATACTAATAATAATTAAGTATATAAATCCATTTGCAAGATCAATTAGACATCTACACAATAGCCAACCCTTCATGTTATGCGTGCACAGAATCACGATTTAATAATCCCTAATGAATGGGTTAATCAGAGTTAGGTATAATTAGTGCCTGTGAACTACATGGAGTAAACACGTTAGAGGCATATTAAAAATGTAATGGATTAACCTGATTTAAATAATTAATTTATGCGTAATATTATAACCGATTAAACTAGCTTTTAATTAAAAAAACTGCATTGTAATCGGTCCATCCGTTTTGGAGCTACGATGCTACAGACAGATACATATATCCACAGATACAGAGATACACTCGAGAAACTTATAACACCCCTCTTTTTTTTCGGGGGTTAAAAATTAAACGTGCTGGTTAACCGCTGACAACAGCTAGTTAAGGCCTACGTCATTAAACAGTTTATAACGTTCAGCTGAGCAAAGTTATTAGATGTTGAAATTACAAAACACTAATCGACGCAACGAGTTATCACGTCCGTCAAAAGCTTACTTTTACACGTACTACGTGTTATAGCGTTGGTGCTACTGCTAGATCATAAGCTATGTTGCTGCGTCGCAACCCGCAACACGTCAATTTCCCAAAATCTCGAGCGCGACATTGCATAATATTCCTGTTATATAAAAAAAGCAGAACGTCTCTAAACATTCATTTAATTTGTAGATATGGTACAGTAGTGTGTGATAATACCACGGGGTAATACGAAAATTTAAGAAGTGGGGTGCTCAGCTGAATGTCTGAAAAAAGAGAAGCAGGTACCTACTGCCTAAAATTTAAGAAGTGGGGTGCTCAGCTGAATGTCTGAAAAAAGAGAAGCAGGTACCTACTGCCTAAAATTTAAGAAGTGGGGTGCTCAGCTGAATGTCTTAAAAAAGAGATGCAGGTACCTACTGCATAAAATTTAAGAAGTGGGGTGCTCAGCTGAATGTCTTAAAAAAGAGAAGCAGGTACCTACCTACTGCATAAAATTTAAGAAGTGGGATGCTCAGATGAATGTCTGAAAAAAGAGAAGCAGGTACCTACTGCATAAAATTTAAGAAGTGGGTTGCTCAGCTGAATGTCTGAAAAAAGAGAAGCAGGTACCTACTGCATAAAATTTAAGAAGTGGGTTGCTCAGCTGAATGTCTGAAAAAAGAGAAGCAGGTACCTACTGCATAAAATTTAGTGCGCATGTTCAGTGAGCAGCTACATCTTCCTGCTGTCTTCAATCTTAATATTAATATCACTAAAATCGTCTCCAAAACCCAGAAAACTTAACCCATGCAAAAACATCTAAAAAACATAAAGTATCATAGTATCCAACTTACCGATAGTTGGTAAGTGCTTAACAACAAGATGGGTAACCGTTGCGCCTGACGTAAGTCTAAGTTACGCCTAGGATACCTAAAATATCCATAAGTAGGTCGCCTAGTTTGGTGGCTAAATGTATAGACGCTGCAATTTGGCTCGAAACCTCCGAGCTGTAAGCTGGACCGCTGAAGATGTGGTCCAAGTTGGATGAAGTTAGGTTAAATTGAGAGTACCTAGATCATATTTATTATGCTTGTTATATAATTTCAATATAGATATCGTCGTTAATAGTCCCATACCACATAACTCACATTGCTAAATACCACGTCAGTAGGTAAAAAAAAAATGAATTTTCGCATCTGTAGCGTCAAGGACCAGAAAGTGCTTGACACTGGTTTTCATCTGGAACCTTTGTGGTACAGTGCAAACTCGTACAAACGAACTAGTACTCGTTGTCGTTTCTTTATCAATACGGAACTGGCTTAGGCCAGTCGGAAAAAGCTTTATGTTTACGGTAAGCGTGTAAACGACGTTCCTCGACTTGGACGATGCGACTCTACTGCCACTGAAAGTAAAATGGTATAGACATAAAGTTTTTTCCGACCGGCCTAAGCCAATTCCGCGTCGATAAATGTGGGGAGATCGTAATGTAGTGAAATAGCATGGATGAGAGTCATTTAATAATGACTACTATGACATTATTAAGTATTTGATTCAATTTGTAATTTTAGTCGTTGTTCTCATAACTTACACCACAAGCTCGCTCGCAGTAGAAATTCTATTCTAGACTAGATTCCGCCAACTATAAAATGCACCTTAATTTATATATCCAGCCAGGAAGCGTGGAGTTCAGTTATTACTTCGTATATTATGTACCACTTCATTTAAAATAGTAGGTATATACACAAACACATACAAACATAAACATACAACGTAGATACCTACATATACAAACTAGTTTTTTATGTAGATCTTGGATAACCTAACCGTCAAAAACCCCCGACTCCAACTAGAAAAAGAGCTGTAACTTTTGAACGGCTGAACAAATTTTCATGAAACATGGCTAAAAACACTTGGGATAAAATTATCTATGACACAAAAAAAATAAACGAAAATCGGTTCATCCGTTTGGGAGCTACGATACCACAGACAGATACACAGATACACAGCCAGACAACGTTAAACTTATAACACTCCTCTTTTTTGTCGGGGGTTAAAAACACCAGGTAGGAAATAAATATCTAATTATAAACCATACCTACTGCTATAAATTTTATCGCACCTAAGGGACAAGGGCTTTACATTGAATTGGGGTGATTGTGGGAATTCGCGTAAAACAAGAACTTTTTCACAATTTCTTCGATATCGGTATTCTTTATTGCACACATAAACACAAATAAAATACATTTAAGGAAAATAAATAAACATAGGCGAGCTTAACTGAAAATTGAGTTTCTTTTAGCAAACTGAATGATAAAGACTATATAAAAAATAGGTTCATAGGACAGAATCAAGTGCACAACAAAATATAAACATATTTTCAAACAACAGATGTATACTATAACTAAAATATATACATAAAACATACATACTAGGTTGTCTGGAACAGATCGCTGTGCGTGATAAGACAACCCATCAGTGGCGAAGAGTCCATACAACCCGATTCCCATCGGCTTCCCTTTAGGAATTGGTTAGTGCATAGACGAACGTAATATTATACTATTTACTCATCCAACTGACAAAAAAAGGCTTGTTATTCAGTTAGGACGAGCTCTTCCAGACATGACTATATATAGATTACAAGAGACGCTATGGATTTTTGTCTTGCAGCATTAATTGCAGCAGTTTTTAGAGGGCATTTTTGGGACGGCTTCCCCTTTTAAAACTGTCACCCTTCGCCACTGCAACCCATTGTACATTAGCTTATATGATTCGCAATCCTGTTTTTATTACCTACCGGTGCAAGTATACAATAAAGAGTATAAATAAATACATGACGTAGGTACCTACTTAAATATCGATTATAATGATACATACTTAGATTATTGATTGGTTGTCGCAGCCTTAGATTATTGATTGGTTGTCGCAGCCGCTCCAACGGCCGCGACAACCAATTTATAATCTAAGGATACATAATTACTGTATAAATACATGCGTATGCGTGTGTGTGTGTGAGTTTTTTTTATTTTTTATTTTTTAAAGAAAGAAATACAATTCTTCTGGATTCTCCAACTACCATCAACTCTTTTTGCCGGACCCAAGATCTTACGAAGAAGTTTCACTGCTGCTGATAATACCCTGATAAAATCATCACAAAATATTCTGGTACGCATTAAGTGACCATAAACAAATACATGAGGTGATATAATAAATCAAACGATTATATTACGACTCCTATTTGATTGATAATCGTAATTATTGTTTGCGCTTGATCTGATGGCTGCTGATAAGCCATGCCTAATGTCCCAATGGCGTGTTATGGGTTATGTATATCGACGCCTACGTACGTTTATAGGCCTGAGCTTTTTAACCCATTTCCTTGTTAAAAATTTACGCTTAATTTGTGTCCTTGCCAGTCAAATGACATTATCTCCTTAGCTTATTAGCGACTTCAAAAAAGGAGGAGGTTCTATGTTCGTCAGTATGTATTTTTTTTTTTCTTTTTTGTGTATGTTCATAGATAAGTATTTTCGCAAATTGGGAACCGATTTAAAAAAAAAACTAGTTTCTTTCTTTTTAGTTCGAAAGAGTATACTTTCCAAAAGAAACGTAAAAGTGTTTGAAAAATAAACAATTTCATTTCATTGGAAAGCCTCTACCCAAAAATGTGTTTCTCTTACACACTCGTAGCTACCTATTATCCCTAGCCTAGCCTAGTGTGCTTTCATGAAACACATTAACCGAATTGATCAGATAAAGCACAATCAGGTCTAGTGCCTCACAATCCTTAATTTGAGTGCATTCATTTGGTAATACAGAGTGGCTGATTTTTGACAACAGTTGCTGTGGTCGCTTTGAGCTTCAAATGTGGTGGTTTGCTTTGTTGAATAATCTTCTCATCAAACGTTGATGTCTTGATATTAATTTAAGTAGAAACATCTTCGTATGCACGTTAGCTAAAACCACTGTACCTTACCATCCATTAAGTTATTTTTTCTAAACGTATAAGCATTATATTCACAGACCGCACTTTCCACATGATCCGTAACTGTATAATATGTATTTATAAATTAAAACTTTCTTTTTTGTTTATTATTTTCAATCGGTTGTTTAGAGGAAACATTTCTGTTGGGAAATAGGGTCGATTAAACTCCACTTTAGTTTTTGGAATATGTCAATTTTCTCGCAGACTGTAATTTAAAAAAAATCTAATTATGGGTTTTTTAATATCTTCATAATTCACTTACAGTTTCCTAAGGTCAGAACTCTCTAACTATAACAGAAAGGGTAGCTACCCTTCTGTCCCCAAAATTTTTCGCCACCCTGTATTTATCATACACACACAGATACTACAAGTACTACGTACTACTTATATTAACCAAGCATACGCTGAGAATTTAATATTTACGTGCACTTCCACTTCACATTTTGCTCACCACTTTTAAGCTGACGATAAAATTTAATACTGCATGTCTGTAATCCTCTATGTTTGGTAGGAATAAACGTTCGTACATACAACGTGTGTCATAAATGTGTGGTCATATTTAAGGGTGAATCAGGCCATCAAACTGAACTACTTTCCTTATAGGACCAACATCGTTATCGCGAAAAAATTATCTGGTATCCCATACAAGACTTCAATACCTACTAGACCCAAACGTATGGGACAGCTGATTATTTTTTCGCGATTACGGTGTTGTTCTCATAGAGAAAGTTGTTCAGTTTGATGGTCTGATTGAGACCCTTAAATATGACCACGCATTTCTTATACACGTTGTATAATATTAAGTCCCAATTGAACGTGTAAATATGTCTAGAAGTCAGTCTGGGAGTCAAGAAAAGACTACTCAGCAACTAGAAGGATTCAACTTGTAGCTGACGCATTTCTCATTTCACGGTCTTAGTCTCGCCTTATTGCTACGGGAAATTGCCACCTAAAATCTTGGCAGCAAACCTATAATGAGTTAGATATTTATAGAAAGCTAAGGCACAGCGGGACTTCCCGCTTAAAAGTAGAGCTGCCTGACTAGGGAAGTACCTCCGCCTTGCAGAACATCGTAGGCAAATAACACTGCTTTTTTGCAGTGTTGTGTTTCTAACGATGAGCCAGGTCGCTGGTGCTCCTTGGGAAAGTAGCAGTAAGGCCCCGGGATTTGCAAGCGTCCATAGGTTACGGTAACCGCTTACCATCAGGAGGCCGTATGCTTATTTGCCTCCTTAATCCTTAGTGGTATCTATATAAAAACGTTGATACTGGAACGCATAATCCCATGTTAAGAGCAAGCAAATGAAACGCCAACATCAAACGATGGAAGTCACGTCCACGGCAGAAATACATGAAAACAAGATGTGGTAAAACGACGAAGCCAAAGCATGGATCAAATACTTTAATTATCACATCAGATAGTTTTAATCCAACTAATTAACAAAGTCCTAAACAAGTAATCTGATACGAAGCCTTTTAATATCAAGTAACATAAAATATAGGTAATTACACAAACTTCATCTCTCAAAATCAAACGTTCTAATAATTCCCGTACTTTCAAAAACGAAGTCACAATGCCGGAACAAATTATTTCACGCCAAAAAGTTAATAACGAATTCCTTGTAGGGTCATTAAAACTTTGCTTTTTAGCTTTTTGAATTGAACTAAGGATTCCCACACACTGTATAATTCATAATAACACAACCCTAAGAGGTCATGAAGCGTATGAGAGGGATGGGCGTATCTGAGATGGTGTACGTGTGAGGGGGACAGAGTTAGCTGGCACATCATTTACACATCAGATGACTGGCTTTTGCGCGAACCTCGCTGACTTTAGCCTCCTGAAATTGCCCACTCGAGTAATTGAGGACATGTATGGAGATGTTAATTGCCCTATTTTAAATGGACCGTATTTTTATTTTGTATTTGTGTGTTGTTATGCAAGCGTTTCACAGCCGTGTCGCTGTGAAGCTTAAGTTTTAATTTAATACAATATACCTACGATTGTGTATTGAATTATTAAAGTTACACCCTTTTCTCTGTGGAAATCGTACAGGCACACAAGTTTTAGTCGTATTTTAGCCAGGTTTTTCTTTGCCAGGACGCATATGACTAAATTAAAACATGGCTATTTAATAACAAACCAACCATAATACTTACACCTTTAAGAGCCCTAGTATTATTTCAGTTTGAAGATTGTTATAATCAGTTTTCATAGTTTGCTCGTTAGTCTAAGTGCTTACTTACAACAGTTATTAATACAAATACAATTACTAGACTAATACAATACATAGATACAGACAAACTGCGAAAGGGATTGAACAATCTAATTGGCTAACGCAACCTGATGACTCCTTTGTTCGGCATAATTAGGTATGTTTCCTTTACATTTTAAACACACCCAAATGAAATTATTTTCACCGGTATTAACCGCTCTATGAATTTTGCTCGCGGACGGCTGAGTCAAAAGGCTGGCCCAAGCCTACGGACACTCATACACTATTCAGAGGCGACTCACTCACTATAACGACTAATTCACTGAAGAATTACAGATTTTTTTACAAAAGAAGTTGCGGGATGTTATTTTAATTCGCTGATTTAGATTTGCTTTGTGTTATTTAGACAACTATTTTATCATATATTTCTACTTGGATTTAGACAACCCCATTGGCAGCTCAGATTACATACAAACATATTAACGTAAATACGTGAGCTGTTTGTGCGTACTTTTGATAACAAAAAGTTATCAATTCTACAGGTTAGCTAACAACCCCCAATGGATTGAACGCCAACCGTAGTACATTTATAAGCGTCGAGTAGCCTCAGTGGCTACCCAGGATGCTAATTAAGTACATGATACCTATAAGGCACGTAGCAGTAATATTTAAGGTAAATATCCGTTTTCAATGTAGCGTCCGGTGCGTCGTCGGTACGCATGACCGGCGAATCAACTACGGGGTGGGTACAATTATCTCCAGAATATATAATGTCGCAGGGATATTGTCAAACCAGTGATATTATATTTTCAAAACTTTGTCAACTGCCTCCATTTCTCACAATTTCACGGACTCATTTCAGTGAAATTATAATTCCACTGGACCCACGCAGTGATATTGCAAGGCAGTAATATTTTGACAATTTTACTGTATGTGAATTGTGAAAGGTATAACCTAACCTAACTTATTGTCAGTTAACATTGAAAACGGACCAATAGTGAAATTATAATATTGGTTTGACAATAACACGTCAACATATTTATACATAACGACACGATTGGTGCAGTGGCTAAGCGATTGGCTTTCTGAGTTACGTGTCGCGGGTTCGATCTCCGTATGGAACAAATATTTGTATGGCCTACAGATAACTGTTCCGGGTCTAGGTAGGATACGGAATAGGACATTTATTTGGAACAGCAACTGTCATTTTTATCATACGTAATCAGGCAGCTGGTCAGATAAGTTTTTGGCACTGTACAGAAAGTAATGGTGTAGGAATGCCACTTCCGTGACGCAAGATATTATTGTAATTTTAAAAGAATATCCATGGAATTTCTTGCCAGTATCTTCTCCATAGGATCAACCCACTTAGAACCATGCACCTAGAATCACGTCAAAAGCTGCAAGCAAAGGCCGAGTTAAAAAAAAACTTTGAAGTTGACGTAAAAATATTATGGGTGTTAACAACGAAGAGACGTGATCTACGGCCAATATCCCATGGGACCAAAACCCTTCCTTGACCAACCGAGTATTACAGTAAATCGACTCTTAAACTCTTTTGGGACACCGATGTGACATTTATGTGACGTCACAGTATAAAGATATGAAATATGTATCTTTTAACGCTAGCAAAAGGCAAATGTGAGAAGTAGGTCACGATGATGGCCTCGTGTAAACGGCTGCTTACACAGTAATGCAGGTCACATAGGGTTCCGTACCAAATAAGGAACACCTTTTAGAATCTATGTTTCTCATACACACTTTTGGTAGAGGTAACATAAAGGTTTAGAAGCATAGAAAGTACATTACTACTGTTGGATGGAATTTCAGTTTCTAAACTTGAATTTTAATGTGCACAGGAAATTTTTAAAAAAAGTTTTCTTTATTGACGTTGACCTTAAATATCCCCATAACCAGACCATTATTAGGTATGACCTACAAAAAATATTCGTGGTGATGATTGGTAGAATACGTGGCTCTCGGCTTCAATAAGGATTTTTTTACACACGATATTATAGACATAGTCGTACCTAAGTAGTTAAACTTAAAAAAAAACATCATCAGTTCTTTAAAAATAAAAATAAAGATAACTGATGACCCTGTTTCCTCTCCCTTTTATTTCTACAAGAAAAGATTTTTATTTTTCCCTAGAAGGGGATGACATGGGAACCCACACAGCATTGACAAAGTTGCAAAATCAAATGCAAAATCTATCACACATAAGTTGGCTCGACAAGAAAATATATGTTATTGAGCTCAATAAATTCCTGCAGAAAGTAAAAAAATTAATAGAAACAATCATGTTTATCGCATTCTAATTTATCAACAAAATGACGATATTTCATCACATAAATAAAGCCTTTAAACAGTGTACGGGTTGAAATTCATTAAAACGGGGTGAAATGGGGCGTATTTGCACTGCCAGGTTAAGCCGTATATCTGGCATATTCCCGCGCAAATTCCCCTGTGTATCAGTTATTCGAACCACGAGTTTAACGCAAAATACAATTATTATGTACATACATGCATAGCAGTGACGAAAGGTGACAGTTTTAAAAGGGGAAGCCGTCCCAAAAATGCCCTCTAAAAATGGCTGTAAAAAAAAAATCCATACCGTCTCTTGTAATCTATACATAGTCATGTCTGGAAGAGCTCGACCTAACTGAATAACAAGCCTTTTTTTTTGTTAGTTGGATGAGTAAATAATATAATATTACGTTAGTCAATCCACTAACCAATTCCTAAAGGGAAGCCGATGGGAATCGGGTTGTATGGAGTCTTCGCCATTGATGCATAGTGATATGAATATAGCGGCATTAATAAAATAAATATAATGCTAGTTTTTTATTGGATGCTCTTGGCGATTTGTTAAGATTAATTTGAAACAATATTTATTCAAATATATGCCTGTAGCGATACCTATTGCCACATAGAACAACTACCTACTTAGCAAGGCAGCAAAGCTAACTACAGTGGCGCGAAAATTTGAATTCGACCAATCAGATTACGAGGCCTGCATCGCGCAATGAAAATAGCACATATACAACTGTCCGACATCAATCGTCGGGCTTCGGCTCGCCAGGCAATATCACCTCGCCTGGTCGGAGGATCCTCCCTTTACAATGGAGGAACACCATACCTGGTTCCACCACATGCCTTTAAATTTCGAAAAATACAGTTTTGGTTACATCCGCCTCAACTCTAAGCCCAGTCTTGGGATGGATGTCAAAAGTCTTAGAATTTAAGTTTCTAGCCTTTTTACGATGTTTTCCTTGACTGTTAAAGTGCGTACACATCTATGAACTCGCGCTGATACGCAGCCATTTTATATTAAATGTATGTACATCTGCGCCCGAAAGGCTCGCGCGTTATGCGTGTATTCGGTGCGCATCTGTAGTTTTTAACGGTAACCTTCTAAACCAAGAGTACAGGAGCAAATATTCATGCGAAGTTCACAGTGTGAATTCCATGAGACATCGGCACGAGTGTCGAGTTGCTTGAAAAAACTTCCGTCGAGCACTCTTGCTATCTTAACTACCACTCCTTTCTAAACTTTCTGAAATTTTCACTAAATACCATCTCGAATTCACAAGTAAGTAAAAACACACGAACTTAAGTTTCTTTTTTAGAAAACTGGTTTTTTATACTCTTCTTGAGAACATTTTTAACTTGAGAAAAAGATCCATGGATAGCTACTGCGTAAAAAATTTCATTAAGGCGCGTCAGTTAGCAAACGAATTTGTCGATTTCGCTTCCTCCACCCGCGCAACCCGCGCGACCCCCTGTAATATTACGGAAACCGCTCGGAGCATGTCAACGCGAGCATCGCGCCAGACACTAAAAAACTATATAATAAATAGAGGTGGCAATGTAAAATATATATTTGTACATTGTTTCACTTATGGTCTATATAGTAACAGAGTTACTACTAGAAAATTAATACCAATAACAGTGGTACAATCACTACAATGATGAATGATTTTATAAAAAAGGGAAATAAAAAATTTATGCTTCGTCAACGAGCTTCCGAGCAAAAAATGCCCATTACACTTGCCGAGTTGTTAGATGATTTGGTATTAACTAATTATAACTTGCTCTTTAATTATTAACTATTTTATTTAATTAATTTTTGAGAAAAAGGTATTTACATACATAGACTAAATATTTACAAATATTTACAAATAAATTAAAAATTAAAGATAAATAAAAACAAAGAGGGAACACTTAGGCGGCGTCAAAGTACTCCTCCGCATCGCTGTCATCCGGGAACGTGCCCAGAAGACTGGCAGCATTGCCACGTTGAATGGCAATGCTAATTCTTTGGCCAAAGAAAGAGCCAGCCCTCTGGTCACGCGAAGTGTCGACCAGACGGCGAGAGATTTAATTATAACTATATTATATAATTATAATATATATCTAATTATAACTTGCTCTTTTATTTGAAGGATTGCTTGATTCATTTAATATTCACTCATATAAATATATCACGATTATTAGATATTAATACCTACCATTAAACTAAAAAGTGTAAATAATTTTCTTAAATTCTTCAATGCACCTAGCTTGGCAGTGGCAACGACTTCAGAAGCTGATAAGTTTTTTAAGAAAATTATATGTATACTTTTTAGTTTTTTGAAGTCGGTTTATACTATTTTTAACGTTTATTTTATATTTCTATTTTGAGTGGCTTAAATAATTCATAATCATGCGATTACAGAAATCGCAAGTGACATGCTGTTATTCATTCAAGAGTTCCATTGTATATCTCCGAAGTTCTTCATCAAATCTTCAACAAATTTAAATGCCATCTTGAGAGTACCCTTTGAAATAAAAAAAGAATTTTCAAAATCGGTATGCAATTGGCGGAGTAATAGCGTAACAAACATACAAAAAAAAACATTCAGTCGAATTGAGAACCTTCTTTTTTGGAAGTCGACTATAAATGGGATTAATAAACACTTACTTCATATCTTTGTTTGGTAGCAGTGTTGGTGAATAGTAATATATAAAGTATAATCGATAAGTATTAAAATAAAACTAGGTTGGCACCTACATAGTATTTATTATTATATATAGTAAAGGAATAGTATAAAGAGAAACAACAGTAGGACGACGCCTTTGATCTCGCCGACAACGTCAAGACATTGTGGCGATAGTGCATGGAGGCTAGGGTTGTTACAAGTAGTGTAGTGGTTTTCTACGCTACGTGCCGCGGGTTCGATACGCGCACGGAACAAATATTAGTCTGGGTGCGTGTGCTTGTGAGATGTATGTCTGTAAACTCTACACACGATACAGGAGAAATCCTAGTGAGGGACAAAATGTTTTATTAAAAAAAAAACAACATTTATTTATTTTAGATCAACATCGTCATCAACATATTATTACTTACTATTTTAAACATTGATTATGGCAAATTATCAATTCATTAATAGAAGGTAGCTCTGAATTTTGGTCACGTAGTCACGTGGTCACGGTTTATATCTTTATATGAATAGACCTCACCAAAACATGAAGTTTGAATACCAACATGATGGGACTGCGTCCCATAGTTTGGGAGATATAAGCTTTCAAAGTTTTGGTCACGTGGCCACATAGATCTCACCAAAACATGAAGTTTGAATACCAACATGATGGGACTGCGTCCCATAGTTTGGGAGATATAAGCTTTCAAACATTCGGTCACGTAGTCACATACTGAATTTGAATTTATGTTTATAGAAAACATCAAAAAGATGGTACCTATATTTTAGACGAAGTATTTTAGAAGATGAAACACGATTTGTATTGACTTGACAGATAACGTGACAGATCAGTAGACTCTATCTATATCTGATTTTACTAAAATAATAATATTTCAAATATGTACTCAAAAAAAATCAAAACATTAGAAGTACATGCCATACTACTGAGGCAAGTTATATAGGTTGCCCCCTCTACACAATATTGTGTCTAGATAGCAAAATAAATTCTGAATTTATAAATCGAACGCGTTAGCCTCGATCGACACGGGTATCCCGTCCGAGAGCCAGCGGCAGACTGCCGCCCGTCACCCGAACACGACCCTTCAGCTGAAAATTGGCACAGATTTACGTTTAAATTCATGGAAAAATTGAAAATTGACTTTTTTTTTAATGTTAAACGTTGGACTTATAGAGAAAAGAATTATCTATCTATTGCTGAAAATCAGAAATAAATTAAGCTCAAAGTTCCGAAGAAGATGAAGGTTTAAATTCTGATTTAGGTGTTTTATAAACGCCAATTACCATAGAATAAACTAATTAAAAAAAATAAATGAAACGTTGGATTTGAAGTAGAGATCTTGAACTTTAAGACTGTATTTTTGTTTTATTTGTATATGGTATAATTACGGAGGAGATGGCGATATAAAACGGCGTTTTGGTAGGGGTACTGCCTTAAACGGTTTTCTTTCATTATACTTATACCTACATAAATAGTTTTTAAATATATCATAAAAAAAATATTTCTTACATTATGATATTCACGAACTTTATATTTTCCAAGTAGGTATCTTTTCTCTCCGCTGCACTGAAATGTACCTACTCAGTCTACTATCACACTTAAGGTGCGTTTACGCTAGACGAGCCGAGCTCGTGCGGAGCCGGGCGTCGTCATTTGCGATGTCATGTGTACTTACAACGATCACTGTCCTCGAACGTAGTATTCCGCAGTGTGCTCGCGGCTCTTGGCGAATATGGACGATTAATAATTGCAAACAAATATCTTCTGTCCATGTTTCCTAATGCTCGAGCCAAGAATATTAGATTCGAGCGATTGGCTAAACGTCTGTCACTCAAGACGTCCACGAGCGCACTGCGAGCGCGATCCAAATCTCTTGGTGTTCGTCAAAAAACCGACAATTGTCGGAACACAGTCGAGCACGAACCAAATGCGCGAAGCGCGTTCTTTCAAGGTTTGTAAGTCGGTCCACACTACATGAATTTGTGCTCGGCTCTTGCTCCGCTCGTGCTCGGCTCGTCTAGCGTAGACGCACCTTTTACTGAACCATTTTTACCAAAAAGAGGTTGCATTACTTCAAAAACCTCATTAAAAAATAAACTAAAATTTGAATATTTGAAAACTGGCGGGGCCGGGTTCGATCTGTGCATTTGTTTTAAGTCTGTCTTTCTAGTAGGTCGTGGTCATAATCGGTCGGTGTGTATTGAAAGGTCTTTTCTTTGTTCTTAAGTTTTAATAATACTAAAATGAGGGAAATAGTTCATATACAGGCAGGCCAATGCGGCAACCAAATCGGTGCTAAGGTAAGACTTTTATTTGTAATGATATCATAGAAATTTGAGTGTTCCTAGTTTGTTCAATTCGCAATCCGTCAAAATTGCCGTGTGCTAATTAAAAAAATTGGCAAGTTCCGAATACGATACTGCATTATACTTCTGTGTTTGTTCTAGACTCGGATTATGGTCTGATCTAGGTAATCGATCCATAGAAAATAGTTTTAGTAGTCAACACCCAATTCCCAAATACCCATAAATCAGTTCTTCGTAGTTCGAGTGCAGCAATCTCGTATCTTCCTCATTTGACATTGACATCTGTCATCTATTACAGTTCTGGGAGGTGATCTCCGACGAGCACGGTATTGACCCTACCGGTACCTACCACGGAGACTCTGACCTTCAGCTGGAGCGCATTAACGTGTACTACAATGAGGCGACCGGAGGCAAGTACGTGCCTCGAGCCATCCTCGTCGACCTTGAGCCAGGGACGATGGACTCCGTACGCTCGGGACCCTTCGGACAAATCTTCCGGCCTGACAACTTCGTCTTTGGACAGTCGGGTGCAGGAAACAACTGGGCCAAAGGACACTACACGGAAGGTGCAGAATTAGTAGACTCTGTCTTAGATGTAGTCAGAAAGGAGGCAGAAGGATGCGATTGTCTTCAAGGCTTTCAGCTCACACATTCTTTAGGAGGAGGCACAGGCGCCGGCTTAGGAACCCTACTCATATCGAAGATTCGAGAAGAGTATCCGGATCGTATTATGAATACCTTTAGTGTAGTACCGTCTCCCAAAGTGTCAGATACTGTAGTAGAACCTTACAACGCCACCTTATCGGTGCATCAGCTAGTGGAAAACACTGACGAATCCTACTGCATTGACAACGAGGCTCTATATGATATTTGCTTCCGTACCCTAAAGTTGACCACACCGACCTACGGGGACTTGAACCACCTGGTATCTGCGACTATGTCTGGCGTCACCACTTGTCTTCGATTCCCTGGTCAACTAAACGCGGATTTGAGGAAACTGGCTGTGAATATGGTTCCGTTCCCTCGTCTGCATTTCTTCATCCCAGGATTCGCGCCGCTAACGTCTAGAGGAAGCCAGCAGTACCGAGCTTTGACTGTGCCAGAGTTGACTCAACAGATGTTTGACGCTAAGAACATGATGGCTGCGTGTGACCCTCGCCACGGGAGATACTTGACAGTTGCGGCTGTGTTCAGAGGCCGCATGTCAATGAAAGAGGTGGACGAGCAGATGATGAATATTCAGAATAAGAATTCTTCATACTTTGTTGAATGGATTCCAAATAACGTGAAGACCGCGGTGTGCGACATTCCACCACGAGGCTTAAAAATGTCTGCGACCTTCATTGGAAACTCGACAGCGATTCAGGAGTTGTTCAAGCGTATTTCTGAGCAGTTCACTGCTATGTTTAGACGTAAGGCGTTCTTGCATTGGTATACTGGGGAAGGAATGGATGAGATGGAGTTTACTGAAGCGGAGAGCAACATGAACGACCTGGTGTCGGAATACCAGCAGTACCAGGATGCCACCGCTGAGGAAGAAGGCGAATTTGATGAAGAAGAGGAAGGTGGCGACGAAGGAGACTAGACTATTGCGTTTTGTTAAGACTTGCATTATATTTTATATTTTGTATTCGATCGTTTTATTTCATGAATACATTTCATGAGCAGGCTAAAGCTTTTTACTAATAAAAACCTCTCATATAATATAGCAACCACACAAAATTAAGCTAGTTCAAAAATTTATAAGGACATCCAAGGTACCTATTCAATTACATTGATTTTTGGATACATCTCTTGCACCAGCGAGCTGCCTACTCCACCACGTTTCAATTATTTAGGAACTTCATCAAAACTTATTATAATTTATTGACAGAACCAGAATCAGAACAAGACCAGAACCAATGCATAGATGCATTGGTTCTGGTTCTGATTCTGTCACTCAATATCTATCAAAAAGTCGAAAGTCAGATTTACGCGTCAAAGTGTCAAAGACTTCGCGTTCGTAAGATTTTAAGTTGAAAAAATAGGAAGTCATGCTGCATCTCTCGCTGGAGAGGAGCACTGTTCTGGGTAGTAGTACCCAGAACATTGCTCCTCTCCAGCGAGAGAGAACAGGCGAATGTAGATTCGCCTGCTATTATTGTCAGGGTTATGGATGGATATGGATTCCATGAGAAGCACGTTCTAGACTCAAGAAGTGCATCAGACATCTGACTGAAACACAATCACACGTACGAAACGCGCTTACGAAAAAGCTGAGCTAAATAATTTAGTGACTATCCATCGAGTACTAAGAATAAAGTGACTTATTTTGGGAGCCGGGAATTTACAGGACCATGGATGTATTTGCTTGTGATAAATATCTTGCTGGGGCAGTATCTCGTGGAGTTGTAAGTACCTTTTCAGATACAAGGGTACCGTTTACAGACATAAATCTCAAATGCACACACACCCAGACCCGGAACAACTATTTGTAGACCAAACAAATATTTGTTCCATGCGGGGATCAAACCCGCGACACCTAGCGCCTAAGAATTCACCTAAAGAATAATAAATCCCAATGCACTTAATATTTCACAAGTCGATCTTTTAACCTTCAATAATATCAAAGTAGCAGAATTATTTATTTACTTACCTTTATCGCAAAGTTTTTAACTTGTTTGACATTCGTACACTTTGGGATTTTATATTATAACTTTTTGTTTTCAATCATAGATATCTTTACTTAGTCAATAATTGATTTATAGCTAACTACCTATCTAGTGGTCACAAGTTTACTTAAAAGTCCTGCTAATTTGTGATGTTGTTCATCGGGTGATTGAGTAACCTTTAGTGGTCTCAAGTTCACTCAAAAGTCCTGCAGATTGTGGTGTTATGTTGGATCGTTGAGCTAACTTTAGTAGACTCAAGTTCACTCAAAAATTCTGCTAATTGTGATGTTATGAGTCAGGTCGTTGAGCTCTATTTAGTAGTTGCAAATACACTCCGAAGCCCTGCTGATTGCGGGTTTGTGCATCGGATCGTTGAGCTCTCTTTAGTAGTAAGTTAACTCGAAAGTCCTGCTGACTTTGGTATTGTGCGTCGGGTAGTTGAGTTCCCTTTGGTAGTTGCAAGTTTACTCAGAAGTCCTGCTGATTGCGGTGTTGTGCGTCGAGTCGTTGAGCTCCGTTTGAGAGTTACCTAACTCAAAAATCCTGCTAAGTGTGCCGCAGTGCGTCGGACCGTTGAGCTCCCCTTTTGTAGTTGCAAGCTCACTCTAAAGCGCGTACTGCATTATATTGTTAACACTGTAGTCAGTTAAAAGAAAATAGGAGTAGGATAAACAAACCACTTAAAGCTTTCCAAAAACAAAAATACTATTGTAGGTTTCACACGTTAGTCAAAGGACAATACTTTTACGATTTTATTTTTATATGAATTATGTGACACGGGGTCGCGGCAGACCACGAAGGAGATGGCGGGACGAATTGGATGCCTTCCTTATAGACTGGCCCGATACAGCGCGGGATCGCGAGAAGTGGAGGAAAGGGAGGGAGGCCTTTGCCCAGTATTGGGACAGCATAGGCTTATAATAATAATAACTCAATTGAATAAAGGTAATAATAATAATGAATTATGTGGGAATTTACTACAATATATGCCTTTATTGAATCAACTGATTCATTCTCTTTTTAGTTTTCTTTTACTTTATTTTTTATCCTCTTGGTCAAAATACTGAAATCACATACAATATCGAAAGCACTCATATTTCAGTAAAAGTCAGCGGCGATAGATGTCGCTGGCAGCGGCCACAGATGCCGCAATGAGAGGGGATATTAAAACATTAATATCACAGGATCCACGTTTATTTTTACTATGCAAATATTCGCAATGTCGCGGTTACGAACGTACCAAGTTGTCTCTACGAAACCACGTATGCTTCAGCCAAATTTAAATTAAATTTGAAGTCTTTTATTTTTATTTAAAGTAGGACTTTAATTTAAGAGAGAATAAAATAAAGATATTTTATTCTACTCCTAATCGGTTTTGTGTAAGGTGAAATTGAATTTACGTATTTAATTTTAATTTCAGTAAGAACAATAACACAATATTGAATATTATGATATCATTTGGACAAGGTTGTTGCTGAATATGGGAACTCCTAAGAGAACGCTAAAATGAACTGTTGTGAGGAATGCCATAATCGCCATGGATAATTACTGAACCATATAGTTATTAACATATAAATATAAGTATAACGCGATTTTTCTTTAACATCTGTTAAAAACTAGACCGGGCCTTTATCTAGAAATCTAAAATAGTATAAAAAAATATATATTTTTAATGTAAATCACATTATCCATTCTGTACCCAATCAAAAAAAACAAATAAACGAAATAACTCTCAATTCGAATCCAATAAATAAAAGATAAAACTATGAAAAACGAGGTATTTCGAGTAACATTTAGAATGTCGGAAAACTTTTAAGGCCAGACCACACTACGCTGGACTGCAAAGCACCGAAGCGACGCGCGACGACGCGGCCAAATATTGTTTATAGTATTAACAGGCGATCGAATTTGGTACGTCCCGGATCACTCGATTTGGTCCGCTGCGTACCAAATCTGTTCGATAGAAGTCATACTCAACCTGCGGCCCGCCACGCTTTTGTTGATGGCCCGGTCAGCTTACCGATTCCCATCTGGATGATGTTTTGAGGGTAGCATGTAGCAGTCAAACCTGGATATAAACGCTATTGTTACAGACCGTTCACAATTTTAATTATGAAACTTAACAAATTATTTAAGCAATTTTTTGTCTTTTTTAAATACCACTTACTTGTTTTATTTTTTATTTCTCCTGTGGCCCATGTTATCTAGCTGTTAGCTGAATATGGCCCACAATAAAAAAGGTGGAGTACGGCTGGTCTAGAGAGTAGTCTGTCGACAATTTGATCGAATTTGGTCTGCAGACTATACTCTACACGAACACATTTGGTAAGGAGCGGACCAAATCCGTGATCCGTACTAAATTCAATCGTCTAATAATACTATTATATAAAATCGTGTCGCACCGTGTAGTTCTGCTGTCGCGTAGTGCGTTTTTATCTCATACGATTTCATATAAACAATATTTAGCCGCGTTGCCCCACTGCAGTGTAGTTCCGCTCAGTGCGGTCTGGCCTTTAAACTGCATTCATTTGCGGATCGATAGTGAATCTCTGCCGGTAGCTATTTCGGTGCCCCGGTCGCGTAAATAGATATCCTACTTCAGTACAACCGACGCAGGGAGGCTGAGATGTAATAGGGTTTCTATTGTTAATTTTATAGTTAGCTAAAGTTTTGAAGCAAAGGCTTTCTTTAGTCTGATTCAAGCCATAAATACTTCTCTGTTATTCATAAAAAATAAAGCGTCCATTAACTAATGCGTTTTATCTTATTCTCGCTGACTCGATTCGTCTGCCAAAACAAGAGAAAACATATTTTAGATACAATGTTAATTTTTTTTATGATTATGAGGCATAGAGTTTCATATGTTATGAGGGTTTGAATTGAATTGATTTTTCATGTAAATTTTTACTTTTAACAATGAAGTTTTATTTAATGTCAAAAAGTTACAAAGAAACTTTGATAATTATGTAGTACTTATACTTGAGAACTTACTCTCATAGTTTAAGAGACATACTTATAGCGACACAATCCGCTCACAATTGGAGCTGCCCGACTGGAGAAGTACCCCTATACCTTGCAGAATATCGTAGCCAAATATCACTGCTCTTTTGCAATGTTGTGTTCCAAACGGTTAGCAAGGCCGCCAGTGCTCCTTGGGTAAGGGTCGGCAACGCGTGAGTCATGCCGCTGGTGTTGCAAGCGTCCATATGTTACGGTAACCGCTTACCATTCGGTGGGCCGTAAACTTGTTTGCCACCTTAGAGGTATAAAAAAAATTGCAAGCAGGTAAGCAAGTAATGCATTTTTCTGGCATAAAGTCATAGAAAGCCTAACTGATGTAGACGCCGCCCGTAAAACATGTCGAAGTAGGATTTGTACATACGCGCCCCAGATATATTTCCAGCTTGCCCCAATCGGCTTGGCTCAATTACCAGGTTTTCTACTAGTTTTACATTTGAATTAAAGTCCGTTCAAAAACCGGGCACGATTCGATTTGGAAACTATTCTATGTTGTAAAGTGTTGAATGTTGACAGTTTCAATATTTAGGATTTGATAACGGTTTTTGGGTATTTTCGTCGAATATTAAATTAAATTTGTTTGTTATGTTTGGGCTAAATATATACTTCCCTACAATTGATTATATTTCTGGTAGTTTCCTGTTCTGGTCTGGTAGTGAACACTGAATTACGAAATTTGTGATTGCTCATGAAAACAGATTGCGCTTTTAAATTCCCCACTGCTGGGATTCAGGACTCTTCTCAGAGGTAGGCCGTAATTAGGGTTTCCAACCCTTCTATACAGGATATTTTTTATGTAGTGCGCATAATTTGTAGAGTGATTCAGTCTCTGTTCCTAAATGCAACCGCAGTATTGGGATACACTTTAAAACAAAATGACAATTCGACTTATTATGGGAGACACGCTTAATTGATTAGCGCAAACCACGCAAAATATGTTTTTGTATTTTGTTTTGGAGTGAATTTTAGTACTGCTGTTGCATTTGGCAACGGACACTGAATCACTCAGCACATTTTGCGCACTACATAAAAATTATCGTGTATAAATACCCTCCTCCTATGGCGGTTCCTTAATGTTGAGAATCCCTCCTCCCCTTCTTCTCCTTCCCTTGACTTTTTGGATAGTTGATCTCCATTTGCTGCGGTCTGTGGCTTGATAGAGTGCCATGTTCACCGGTACATCCAGTTGTCCCGACACCTGGTTTGCAACAGATAGAAAGATTTCAAAATATTACTGTGATTTCTGCCACGGAATCCTTGCCCTTGTAAGCACCTTCTAAAGGAACCTATTTTCTTCTCCAGGGCCTGGTCTAAAGGGTACGATGGCGATCCTGAACTGCTTGCTGGCGCGGCAGCTCTGCTTCGAGGACGCCTCCTGCTCCGCCATCCTGGAGATCATCCCGCGCGTCTGTGGATCTGAACTTGGTGAGTACCTGTAGACATAGATACCAGTGGCGAAGGGTGAGAGTTTTAAAAGGGGAAGCCGTCCCATAAATCTAAAAATTTCTGTAAGACAAAAATCCATACCGTCTCTTGTAATCTATATATAGTCATGTCTGGAAGAGCTCGACCTAACTGAATAACAAGCCACATAACGTTGGTCTATGCACTAACCAATAGCTAAAGGGAAGCCGATGGGAATCGGGTTGTATGGACTCTTCGCCACTGATAGATACTTATTATTAGTACCCTGAAACGTTCAAGGAATGTTGGCTAAACCACTTTATGTGTTCGGTATCTATCATTATTATCACGCACGCTCTAGTTGTGGTATCTGGGGGGCTAAAAAGGCCGCTTTTGGTGAATCATAATATGATCCTATTACGATTCTATTTTCAAATCACAAAATGGCCACTTATAGCTATTCATATTATGATTCATAATATGATTCCTAATATGAAATGCATCTGTTTGACAGTTTTCTATAGAGATTCGTAAAATGGCTCAATTAATAGGAATTGCAAATGTGTCAAATAGCAGATTCCTAAGAAGTTACTTGAAGACATCATATTTCAATTCATCTTTCAGATTTCTTTGAAATCTTAATTAATAATGGCAGATTTAGGGCATTGTTATTGTTAAGTCTGAGAATATAAAAAGGTTGTACATAACTTTATCACTAGAACTTCTCGTACTCATTAAAATATCGCATAGGTAGCCTAGTACAATTAATATTATTGTAATAGGTATTGAGCTAATGTGGTGAGTAAGCAGTGATAGCAATAAATTGATCTTTATCTTTAGCCTAGCGGTCGAACGCTTGCCTGCCGTGCAGGAGGGTCTGAGTTCGAACCCAGCCCGCACTGACTTGACTTTTCTGGCAATTTGACTATCACTTGCGCTAACGGAAGGAAAACATCGTGAGGAAACTTGCACACCTGAGAGGACCTCGTAAATGTCGATAGTGTGTGTAATAAGCCAACCCGCACTAGGCCAGCGTGGTGGATTAAGGCCTAATCCTTCTCATTCTGAAAGGAGGCCCGTGCCCAGCAGTGGGCTGGATATATTTTATATTTTTATTTAGGTAGAGAGCTTAGATTGTTGATTGGTCCAATCATAAATCTAAGGTAGTGAGTAAATTAATTTGAATGTAGATTGGGATATTACTATTAGGTAGGTTATGAAATGTTTATGAAAATGAAACAAAGTTTTGAGGTCACAGTCACATTTAATACTTTATAATAATAAATGGGTGTTATTTATAGTTAATCATGTAGTAGGTATGAATCTGGCTTAATACATTTCAACCTCTCCGCTCGATTCAGGTCCGAATTGAAAACAATAGATTTCTCTGAATAAGGCTTGATGCTAGGCATGGTGAGACAAATCATATTGACAGCATGGGCAATAGCAGCATTAGCCGCTGCTCGCAAAATGACAGGATTCTGCGAGCCTCATCTAGTGGAGCCAGCGGGCAACCTGAAACAATAAATTTATCATTATTCTATTGTAATTGAATTGGTAGTGTTGTATGCACAGACAAAACTTTCGTCTGTGGTTGTATGTACCATCGTCAACAATAATAATCAATATCTCAACCTCATTATTATTAGCTGTAAAGATAGTAGGTAGTTCCGTTTACTACGGTGTCGCCAGTCTGCCGAAGCAGAAGTAAAATTCCATACTCAGGGCTGGGAGAAAGTACAATTATAACTGTGTATTATATACTCATTATGAGAAAGAGAGACTGGCAAAAACACATTGCCAGACCTAGGAATTGAATCTAAGACCTAACGCTCAGCTGCTGCACTCGACGAATGAAGCTGTCGGTGTTACATAATAATAACATAATAATGAAAATTTGTTGTTTTACTCACTGAACATCTTCCGACATGAAGTGTAAACATTGTCCATTGAAATGTTTATAGACAACATAGTTCCTTTGCAGCTCCTTCCAAAAATGTAGAATTAGTAGTTATTTTATCATATTCACTTTTACAAAAAACGCACATTATAAATGTATGAAAGTAACACAACGAATAGTTAATTCCGTTAGACATTTTATTATAATTATATTGTTGGCCGCCATTGCAGTTGTCATGGCAACCTTACTTTTTTATACTTCTCACTTGTTGCCAGTCGAAGAAAAAATAACACTTTTATAAATTATTATTTTATGCTTATATACATAATCCTAATTGTTTTAATGATTATTATTACCTCTATTTTATTGAAAAATATATTTATATTAACACAATATATTTAATAATAGCTTTTACAAAAAATACTGATAAGAAACAATAACCGGTAAAGTGACGGTTTTCATATTTTTAGTGTGGCAATAATGACACCTAATATGAATCTGCTAATGAATTGAATTGCATAAAATGTGTGACCATTTTACCAAAATTAGACGAATTGCTAAGGATCTGCTGGGAATTCGGAATATGAATTCGATTTAGATGAATTGCTAAATGTGGCCGTTTTAGCCCCCCAGCTCTCCACCGAAGTTTTCCCAAAAGACTACTGTATTGAATAATGCTTCGACTATGGACTGTAATTTTTTAGGGTAAAACCATAAAGTTATTATTACTTTACCACTAGTAATAATAACTTTATGGGTAAAACGGTACCCTATTACCAAGACTCCGCTGTCCATCCGTCCGTCTGTCTGTCCGTCTGTCACCAGGCTGTACCTCATGAACCGTGATAGACAGTTGAAATTTTCACAGATGATGTATCGATGTGCGTATTGAGTGGGGTGAGGCTTGAATTATGAACAACTACAACATGGGTTCTTCACAAAGGACGTGATTTTTTTTTACAGGTTCGTTATCTCGCGATTGTTACCCCTGGTGTTGCAAGAACCCATAAGTTACGGTAACCGCTTACCATCAGACGGTATGCTTATTTGCACCGTTATTTATTCAAACAACAAAGAATATAATATCATATTTATTTGCTTAAATACATAGTACAAAGACATAACTAGCCCACATCTCATTATTACGAATAAATATTTACTGCTCTCAAGTACGCAAACTTTTCTGAGCCTTTCTGAGCCGTCGAATCTTTTGTTCAAGACAGTTATTATGTATGAGAACTGAGAACATACGATGTTCTAACCGCGACAAGCTTTCAACAGATGAACGGCTGTCTATCACACCGTTCCGTAACAATTCGCTCATTAATGAGGAATATAAGGCTTTCATATTAAGGCTAAGAAGTTCAATGACTTCATCATCATAAATTTTCCCTCTATCTACTAAGACTCGGGCCTTCCCTCTGAGGACTGTACCGTTACCTACCCACCATGCGGACTCAGTACGGATTGCTAGATGTCACTCATATGTCTCCGAATTTTTATTTTAGGATATATGAACTCTACGTGGTATAGCGGGACTTTCCGCACAAAATTTATTGGAGCTGCCCGACTGGAGAAATACCTCCATCTTGCAGAATATCATAGCCAAATAACACTGCTCTTTTACAGTGTTATGTTTCTAACGGTGAGCAAGGTTGCCAGTGCTCTTTAGGGAAGCGATACTAGTTGTTGGATCGGCAACGCGCGAGTGATGCTCCTGGTGTTGATAAGAACAGTCGTGATGAATAATGCACATATAATGGTTCTCCCGAAGAGATCACCGCATTGCGATAGGACCGCCGATTATAATTTCCTTTGTACCTAATTGTTTTTTAGGCGTACTTTATAGAGGATTTATTATATGTTAGCGACCAATAACCATATATACCGACCTACACAGTTGTTTTTCTGCGATCTACCTTGTATTATCACTTCGGTGTGACACTCCGCCGTAGTGTTTTGACCTTTCACCGCAGTCACTCCTGGGAAGAGCGAATAAAACATCAGAGGACTGTTTGCCTAAGTAATACGTCATCAAATAATCAGCAGAATGACAAATGGACGGACTTCGACTTAACAAGCTTATAAAACATAATTACATAACCTGACCGACAAAAACCCCCGACTCCAACTAGAAAATGAGCTGTAACTTTTGATCGGCTGAACGGATTTTATGAAACATAGCTAAGATAATACCCGATTAAACTAGCTTTCAATTAAAAAACTACATTAAAATCGGTCCATCCATTTTGGAGCTACGATGCAACAGACAGACACACTGATACACAGATACTCAGATACACAGATAAACAGATACGCAGATACACATTACAAGCTTAAAACACCCCTCTTTTTTGTCGGGGATTAATAAGATTACCTTGGCTTCGAGTTGCGATTCGTCTCCTTGACAGAATAAATTTAAAAAAATCTAAAATGAAATTGCTTTTATAGAACAAACGACACCTCATTGCTCTGTGTGCCTGGTCAACTAGTAACTGCCATGGCAATCTTATTCAGAGGCAAATCATTATTAACCTATTCTTGTTTATTCACACTAAATTACATTATTCTCGCAGCTCTTACCACAAGGCAAGAGCTGCGAGAATAATCTAATTTAGTGTAAATAATATCATCATCATCATCGTGACATGTTTCATTGTACTAATCAAAATTGTAATCTATTATTTTAGAAGAGTTTTCATGGAGTTTTTTGACGGTTTTTCTCCATAGGACCTAGGTTGAAAACGCGCACCTAAAGTCAATAGAAAATATGAACATACCTACATCAGTACTTACATCTCTATCTGCCTCTTTGGAGGTTATAAGCATGATATTAAGATTAAATAGCAAAGGCATTCACCCTTACAAAATTCCCTCGTGTATAAACATAGTTTCATATAATATTAACAGTATTTGTCCAAAAGACGCAAACAGTAAATTCATAAGCAATTTGGACTACCAAGAATAATATATTAAGTCAACATACTAAAAAGATCAACACAATTTCGTTGGAGATTTTGTCCAGATATAATAACTTGTGAGAATTACAGTTAGGTACAGTCAAATGGTATTGTTTGTTCTTTTTGTGAATAAGAATAGAATAAACATTTATTTGGACACAACAAAATCAGACACATCTTACAGAACTGACAAAACCAACAGTCGGACAATTACCAGTTCAATCAGATTGGCATCATACATTTACACCATTTTTTTTACCTGTGTGTTTTCTCACAAATTGCTTCATCTGCGATCGTGTTACTGTCACATCCCACGGCTGGACAAAGGGATCTACGTGACTAATTTGTGAAATGCATCTGAAATATACACCTAAAGTTCCCCTCATAAAAATCCCTCGACGGATAATCCAGTACCATATTCTTTAACCTTTTGGTTCATGAAACAAAAATGCCAAGACCATACAACAAAAAAATTACTGTATTATAACATAGTATGTATGTAAATATATTCAACAAAAAACACTATAAACTATGTGTCAAATAAATTCGTCCCTTTTATCTCGACAGAGCAACAGATTAAAACTTTTTTTTTACTTAATCTACGCGACTTCCAAACTCCATACGTTTACAATTTAAAAGCTTTTCCACAGTTTGATATGTTTAGTTAATAGCTTCGACTTTGTAGAGCCTCTGAAGACAATGTTGCATAGTAAACTAAGCGAGAAATGACTGTTGCAACAAAAAGAGGTCGACACACGAATATCTCTTAAAAGCTGGGCCACATCAAATGCAACGTGCAGCAAGTATATCGACACAACTAAGAAATCACATCGGCGAACTTCGGAAAGCCGATCAGTTCCGAACTGCCCGCGTCTTCACGACCACGAATGTTTATTAGTCCTGCAGTAAAACATGCTCTTTACGCTGATGCAATAAGTTGTACAATTATTTAAACGAGCGACTGCCATTGGTTGTCCGATCAGGTACATCGATGTTACTTCTTAGTTGTGTACTATAACGTGCTTTATACGGGTTGCAAACGCACTGGATTCAGTGTGACATCTTGTTTATTGAAAATACATTACAACCCCTCCGGCATGGCACACGGAATGTACTGCACACGCAGTTGCATTTTTTGTTGACCACCCATATTTTTTTTATTGTCAATACTGGTCGTACTATTGCTGAAAAATATAATGACCAATTATAGTTAATCCATGTTAATAAACGAATCTTCTATTTCTCACAAAGCGCCTGTAATTTAGATTTACAAAGTATGATGTTATTACTTTAAAAGAGGGTACATCTACCTAATGGCTTATTCCACAAATCCCCCCTGAGTGAATCCCCCTCAGACATTTATTTTTTTCGATTCCAGTTTCCCCCCCCCCCTATGGGGGATTTTCAGGGGGGAATTCCAGACTTTCTTTTTTAGATTCCACTTTTCCCCCCTAAGGGGGCCTTTCAGGGGGGGTATGTGGAATAAACATACCTAATGATACTTTCATGTTTTGGAGTAGGAAACCTCGTAACGTTATAAAAGAAAAGTCAAACTAAGTCTGAAAAGAATCACTAACGCAGAAAAAAGTACGCTAAGCGAGAAATGACGCATCTCATCTCGCGAACAGACCTCACCTCCAACAAACCTATTAAACTTTTATCGTAATACGACTTTCGTGTTTTAAGTCTATTGCAATAAATTATTTAAAAATCTTTCTAGGTATGTGGCCTTAGAAGGTCGAGGTGACCTGATTGAAATCATAATTCTAGCCTAAAACAAATCCAAGACGACATTTAAAATGTAAATAGGTAGTATTTACATATTTTATAATAGAGGCAATTAATATGTCTGGGAGTTACGGGAATTGTCATAAAATATTAATAGTAAGTAATACTGGTATTATTACATAAAGTACCTACTTACCTAGTCTACCAAGAAGTAGGTAGCCTAAGATGTTAATATGTTTTTGAACATTTAAGTTCTGGGGGGCTAAAAAGGCCGCTTTAAATGAATCATAATATGATTCATATTACGAATGTCAAAATATCTACTTAATTGACGACTCTTAATGTCATCTGCATAAGGTTCATATTCAGCAATCATCTGTTTGACAGCTACTATGCAGATCATTAGATGAATTGCTCAATATAGCCTTTTTAGGCCCCCTGGTCATCATGCTAAGTAGGTATAAGCAGAGAGTAGATAAACAGTACCTTTGTATTTGATGTGTTTACTTCTTTTCCGTGTCATGTGTATGTGTGTACATAAATAAATATATTTGGATTGCGATATACAATTGAAAGAAAGAAAGAAAGAAAATACATTTATTCAGCACGGACATTGACAACACACGAGAGAGAAATAAAAAAAATTACTTAAACCTTTAAACAGTAAAAAATACAAATAAAAAATAAGACAGACAAAGAACAAAGTAAAAGAAAAAAAAAAAAAAAAAATCCCATGCCATATTCTAAAAAGGTATATATGTATAATACGATCCTACCTGATCGATAAACCTGTACGACAGGTATCAAGACTGCGGGACTAGTACGGCGGATGCACAAACCGACTCTTTGTTTCTTTGATAAAAGACAAAACAAAGAATCGAGAGAGAAAACGATAAATAGATGATTTTGTCCTAATTTTTTCTCCCCGTTTGTGCGGTTGTGCCCTGATGCTAGGAGCTGTTTATTTTATAAATATTTCTGAATACTAATATTTTCTAAGATGTTCCGTCTGTTTTTAACACGCTTTTATTAGCTTCACCTGTTAACTAACTAACTAACTATGTAAGAAAATCTTGGAAGTTAAATTTGACCCACTTCCCGGTTTCATACACGTTCAGTTTGGATGACTAAAGCGTGTTCTATAGGTTTTTTAAACTATAATATTTTATTTTAAATAAGGGCTTTCGAGAAAATCAGTTCAGTGTATCAAAGCCATGTGATGTATTGTGTATAGGTCATTTACTGGGCACAATTCCAAACACGAAGAGACAGTAGTAAAAAAGAATTTCTGATCTAACTGAAAACCGAGAATCGAACCTTATGACTAATATACCAAAGCAGCGATTAAAAAGATTCTCTAAGAAAATTGTGAAAACTTCGTACTACTACAAAATCCCAACTAGGTCAGACCTCTGTCCCCCATTTTCTGAAGTCCATCTATCAACTTAAACAATCTTAGCCCACCTGAGCAGAAAGCAGACATTAATAAAACAAGGTCATAATTCAAAGATAATCCTTCTTGAGCCGCCACCCTTAATATTGAACACCGAAGACATAGCAATGATTTATAGTACAACCCAAACCCACTTGAATTTACCCAGGGACAATACGTCAAAAAATATATTAATAACCAACCAAGAGGTGGTTACAAAGGTGGAGCAACAATGGGTGGCCGATATTCAAGCTAAGGTTGTAAGGTAACCGTGGGTAGGGCGAGTAGGCGAGACATGTCCTGAAAAAACAATTTACTGGCTTAAAAGAAGGCATTGTGGTCCAATATGAACATTGGATATGCCACTGTGACGTAATTTTAATAAATAATATTGTTTTTAATAAATGTAAGTAATAACATTCGTTTGTAAAAAAAAATGTATCTACTACAAATCAGAGTTGGGCTCTCCGCGCCCAGCAAATACTGATCCAGCTAAGTGGCTACCCACCCTTTCGGCATAGGCATGCTTGACAGCATACCTTTATATATCAAGACTTTCATTTTCATTTTTTTTTGTCTCTTTTTGTAGTGTTTTTATCTTTAATCTTCTCTCTCTTGTATTGTCCATGTGTCCATACTGAATAAAAGGTTTTTTTTCTTTGTATTATAAACCAAAGAGAATTTCAGTCTCGAATAAAAGATTTTATTTATTGTTTTCAGAGATCAGTACCAAAATAGTTGCGTACAAAAAAGAGCTGTTTTTGAAAGCCATATAAAAAAATATCCAAAACTTAATTAAATAAAAACCATTCGAGAATACAGGTGTGGCGAATTAGATATAGAATCCGTTAAGTTGTCGGTATCGATTTGAAAAGGTTTTAATGAAGCGAAACTTAGGCGTTTCGTAACTTTCGGAAAAGCACTTTATAATGATATAAGATACCTAGAAACAGCGCTTTAGCACTAATTGGAACTAGCTCGTTTCTAATCGAGCCTCCTTGAGTGGTGATACAGTTCTGCGACTTTCTGCGCAACAGGTCGCGGGTTCGATCCCTGCACAGAATACCTTATTTGTATGGCCTAACAGATCGTTGTTCTGGGTATATGCAATTTATTTCTGTAAACTGTACCATGCGTGAGAAATAATAGTGATTAAAACAATGTATTAAAACAACGTTTATAGTACGTCCTGCGCAAACTAGGCGTTCACGACAAAAGAAATATAACAAAAATAAAACATAATAATATTTGTATGATCTATAGATAGTTGTTTCGGGTCTGGTTGTGTGTGCATGTGACATGTATGTTTGTAAACTGTACCCTCGATACAGGAGAAACCCAAGTGACGGCCAATGTTAAAAATAATAATAATAATAAGTAGGTATTCCAAATATCCGTACTACAAAAAACCTCATGGAGTCCCACCGCATATCTATACAACACACACATATGGGGGTGTGATCGCAAGCAGACAATGGAAGGAGGTCACTGGCGCGATAAGTACTTCACTTTCCTTTACTTAAATATCGATTCTGAACTCAAGTTCTACATAATTAAACGTGTGGGTTGATTTAACACGGAAACTTCGAGAAATGCCCTCTGGGAATCATATTTGGAAGCTCTAAACGGTGTTTTAGGTAGTAAGTTTTTGGCAAGATTTTGGCTTAAAAAGGGGTACAAAGTTTTCACGTATAGTATAGTGTAGATGAAACTGAAACTGTACTGTGAATATGTCGTCTCATGATGGCTTCGACAAACGATCCATTAGCAGTTGTTAGATTATTATTCGCTATAAAAATTTGCGATTTATTAATTCAATATTACCTTTAGCTCCATTTGATGGTACAATTCAAGAAAATCATACAAAACTGTACAGCTTTCTCATACACACTACGATTAATCGTTGTAGTTCGAACGGTACAGTACGATCGTAATGATTTCTGGTAGCGTGTGTGGCCTCCTTAAGATCGTAAAAAATATGCAAAGGCATCTTGTCACTCAGTTGAAAACCACCACTAGGGAAGTCCAGGCGCCAACGCTAGGGATGTGTGATGTGTCAAGCAGACACGGATAGACAACTTCAGCTTTCAGCAGTACTATATACCGGCGTACATTTGCACACCGGGCTAACTGTAGATAATGTAGATAGATGTAGCTGATTAGCCAGACACGAAGATTCATAACGGATGAAGCTTCTGAGTGCCCATGACACGACACTCCAGGCGCCTATCATCTCAACGTATCGTGACTACCTATTATCTAAACTTAGTCTTGAAAGAAAGAAAGAAAGAAAGAAAGAAAATATTTTTATTCTGGACTCGCCAGGAACGAATAAAAGTAAAAGGTACAAAAATAAAACAACAAATAAAACATAAAAAATAACAATAGTCAAAGCTACCTGAACGAGACCAAAAATGGCTCCCATCTCAGCATAATCTTAGTAAATAATAATAATCTTGGAGTATTTTTTGTCATAAAGTTCTACGGAATAAATGACTTCCAAACATAAAACCAATATAACATCTTAGAAATAGAAATAGAAATAGAAAATTTTTATTTGCATAAACATGTGTATACATACAATTGCATGCAAGATGTAAACATAGAAATTAATTTGTTCGTTCCAACATGTTTGCCACAGCAATGGCGTACAAATGTTATGTAGGTATCGAGGTGCATAGGATTGAATACACTCACACAAAAAGTGAATGTCAAGTAAGAGCAAATTGGTCCGTTAGAAAGTCCGTTACATTATAATATGCTTTATTAATTAAAAGCGTCCTGACCTTGGTTTTAAACGCCCCATTTGTGAGGTCTTTCCAACTCTTAGGGAGTTTATTGAAAATGATCGGCGCCATGCAGAAGACACTCTTGCGCATAAGTGCAGTCCTAGCCGGGTTTAGACATAACCTACTGTTGTCACGTCTGTTTCGAGGAAATGTGTCTGCTTGTCTTGAAATAGATACTACCACGAAAGGTAAACTTTGATCCCAAAAACATTACAATCAGCAAAGTCATCGGCCATCCTCGAAATTTATGGATAAATCTGAACGGAGGACCCTTGAACCTTAAGCCCTCTCCAATTTCTGAAGTCCTCTTCTGGTGTTATTTAAGTACGAGATTGTGGCCAGATTCGATGTACGAATATAGCGAGATTTTTTGTTATATTGCGGAACCCTAATTTGGGATATAACGCAATTTTTGTTTTGTGGTATTTTTCGTTAAGTTGTTAATAGGCATTTCGTTGGCTCACTATTACAAGGTTCTAAGTTAACTTTAATGAAGTTGAGTAATTTTACTTTTAAATTTTTGACTTTAGTAAAATGTATACATGTAGCCCTAATGCCTAAGTGACATTTTAATATCTTAATTTAGGACTACATAATGCTTTCTAGGAACAAAAAATTGGATATCGACTTTTATACTCTGAAATATTAACGAAATTAAAATAACATAGAACTTTGTGATTGAAAAAATATTTATTTATTTATTTTAAACTAGAACTTAGGACTTTGTTCCTCTGAAATAAGTGAAAGAAATCATCATTTCAGCCCAGAATCACGCACTGCTGGGTACCTATAGTATTGGCCTCTCTTTTTTTCATGTCACAGTAGCATTAAAAAACATTATACCATTAAATATCTTTATTTATCATAAAAAAGTATGCTTATTTAGACAAAATAAGTCACTAAAAGTTAAATTTAGACTATATTAAAAAGTTATGAGTCACATTTTATTTTCTGAATATTGCCTCATAGTACTCCTTGTCCAATGTAGGCATCCACCGATACATAGACCGTATATTATCCGTTTTGGTCTTGCACAACACAGGTCTTTTTAACTGTTTTGGTTCGGTAAAAAAATTTGTGTTTACATTCCTTCGGGTATTCTGGGGTCTCAGATTAGCTACAGTGTATGAATCTGCAGTGTGTGAACATTTAAAACTCACTTCTAGTTGTGACTTCGTAAATCGAAGCTCTGTCACTTTGGAAAAAGGAACTAGTGAATATTTTAGCCTTGAACAGGCTTCTTGAAAATTAAAGAAATCTTTGCCACTCATTTGCATGATAGAATAGGGTTTAGCTGAATTTACCTGCAATAATAATCTCATGAGAGATACAGGTGAATAATATTCAGCTTTTAGGAGGACTCTATCAATACAGCTATGCACATTGTCAATTTCTTGAATGCAAGAATGTCCAGGTGTTGAAAATTTTAAGGTAATTTGTTCCAATGTAGAAAATTTATCAATAAGCTGTCTTAAAGCAAAGCTCATGATGCTGTTGCGGTTCTGTGGAACACAACTATCACTCCATAATATAATTGATGTGAAATGGGGGTTGTCAAGCAGAACCTGTGTCAAAATTTTGTATACTGCACTTGCTATATCATTTCCACTTCTTCCAGCAGTGTTCTCACTCCAAATGGCACAGTACACTTTTTTATTAGTAGAAAGATGGCCTGTCATGTTGTAAGTAGAAAATTTACTTTTGTAAAAAAAATTGCTTACTTCTGCCTTGGGACAAGATAAAACATTCTCTAGATCAAAGCACAATACTGGAATTGTACCTTTTCTGTCTTTATCACGGTTTGATCTAGCAGCCATCTTTTCTGTTTTGTGCCTGTTTATCTTCTCTTGTAAATCTAATGTTAATGTATGTCCTTCTTTGTAATTTATATCAACCTCCTCACATAAATCACATCTGTCTTTTTTAGGTTTTTGAAAGTAGATATTGAAATCATTACAGAATATACGTCGATATACTTCTTGCTTAACTGGAAGCTTGTTCTTTTCTGCAATCCAGGCAATATACAGAGAATACATTTTTTTGATGGTCAAAAAGCGTTCTAAATACTCTCTAGAAGAGTCTTTCCTGCAATAATGTGATGGAACCCGGGGAAATGAATTAATGTGTTCCTTAACAAGCAGTCTATCTTCTTCAGCTGTGGCTCTTTTTGTATGTTTTCCTTGGTTACTGGGTACAGGAGTATTTGAGATATTATTCTTTGTTTTGTGTATATTATATATTGGTTTCTGGCTAATCACTAAAGTATCACAGAAGAAATTCTTACACACTTTTATCTTCGCAGAATTCACAGTGAAAAAAAACTGATAGCTGACTTTTTTCTTTGAATTTTCATCATTCTTTCCTTTGCGTCTCCTGTCAGGTTGTAAACAATTCGTATTATTCAACAAAAACATTCGTTTTTCTTCTGAAGATAATTTATAATAATTAGTAAAAATTGATCTTCTTTCATCATCAGTAATCTTTTGGCTACATTTAAACACACATTTATTTAGACAATCCTTGCTTTTTCTTATCTCCTTTGCCGGCATTAGCTTCTTTCGACTAGACACGTATTCTAACCCCTTATTTCTTGCATCTTTTCGTTTATTAACCTTCCATTCTTGTTCATTTCTCTGTCGCTTACGTGATCGTTTTTTAGGTTGTGCTTCACACACAACATTTTCTTCATCAACGTTGGATTGATTGTGTACAGATCTGAAAATAAAAGAACTAGTTCATGAAAATTATCAATTGAAAAACTTCTTGAACTGTTTAGTATGAAATTGAAATGAACTCACCTCCTATCTTCTTCAGAATCTGTGGAACTCATAGAACTTGAGGATATACGACAAGGAGGTGATGGAGGCACGAAATCTTTATCTGCCACTGAGTCATCACTCGAATAGTCCATAATTATACGCCGCTCATCCATTTTACACAAAATTGAAGGGATAACCGTTATAATGACACAATAAACCCGTAGCATTAACCGCGAAATTGAGATGACTTTGACACTGACAGCTGACATAGAACTTTGGTCATAGACACGTTGATGTTTTTTCTCTAAGCAAAGTCCTATGTTTAACATAGAACCGTGTTATCGTAAAAATGAATAAAATCAAAATTGGAAGGTTCTATGTTTAACATGGAACTTCGTTATTTCTTTGCGTAGTAAAAATACAAGATAGGACTATGGAAAATTTATATTTTGTAGTAATAGTGCTGCCATCTAGTGGTTTGTTTTTTGAAAAGTGTGGCTAATGACACATAGAACCTTGTAGCATTCATAACTCATTATGTGCTAAAATTGTAACATAGAACCTTGTAATAGTGATCCAACGATTTATCTTATTCAGGTTTTTACCTTACAAGATTTTGTCTTTTTTCATATGGCCTACATTATTCTTAAGGATACTGCTGTTTATTTTTCAAACTTTTCTTCATTGCGAAATCTTAGGGCAGGATAGGCGTCTGCTGCGCGAGATGTGCCCTAACAAGCGTGGTATCATGGTGGGCTTCGATGCGATGTTTTAAGAGTTTCCGAAGACCACCATCAGGTGCAGAAAGTGGACTACCGTGGAGAGTTTTCGTGGAGGGTTTCGTGCTCAGTCGGTGCAGTATACCCACTTATTTTTTTATTCTTTTAATTTATTATTTTTTGTACTCAATTTTACACTGTTGCCATCCTAAGAAAAATGTATTCTTTGTCTATGCACCTGTCCTCTTCTTATTATCTATGTCTATCATTCTAGTGTGTCTTGTATTTGTGGCAAATAAATGATTTTTCTTTCTTTCTTTTCTTTAGTTTAGTCGATAGGAATTCGGCACACCCCTCCAGGCGGGGGATAGCCTATAACGCGTTATGACCACGGTTATAAAAACTATTGATCTTGAATTATTAAAGAATAAAGAACTATTAAAAACTGTTAAGAAGAGAAACATTTCATATTTTGAGCACATTTTATAGAAACGAAAGATATAATATTTTGAGGAAAATACTCGAAGGCAAGGCATTACGATGTTCCCATAGAGAAAGTTGTTCAGTTTGATGGTCTGATCCACACCCATAAGTATGACCACGCATTTCTGATACACGTTGTATATTGTCGTATTTCCTACTCGACCTTGTATAGCAAAACGGCACAGTTTAAATATATAGTAAACAGTTGGTAAGCTACGTACTTACGTTCCGAATTCAAACACACACAGAGACGTGTGCTCTACAGGGATTTCTCGGTTAGGTTCGGTAAGGTAACAGCGAAATATTCAAAGGTTGTGTCAGTCGGTGTTACTTCGAGACAAAGTCGGTCACGATTTGTGTTGCTCCCATATTTTCCTATATTAATAATTATATTGACAGGACTATATTGTAGTGTTTACGGCTGCTTGAACTCCGCAATATAAAATCAGCAGTTAGCTTTTTTTAAATTTCCCGCTGATATCGAAAGGTATAATGAATGTTCAACTATTTCTCTACGAATTTGTTGTCAATATTGACCGATTGCTTTGAAAATACGTGTCTTCTCTGAAATCGTAATTATGGTCAGAAATAAAAATAAATGGCGGCCATTTTGATATTTTTTATTACTAGACCGATTATATACAAAATCGATATCTGAGATTTCGTATAGTCTCTAAATCCATATATAAAGTCGGAATTTAAAAAATGGCCGCCAATTTGGACCTTCTTAGTTACTGAACCAATTGCTTTCAAAATCGATATCTGAGAGTCCATATGGCCTCTCAATACTTATTTATAGTCAGAATTTAAAAAAATTGCCGCGTTTTTTATCTTTTTAGTTACTGGACCAATTGCTTTCAAAATCAATATCTGAGGGTCCGCGTAAAGTGGGATAGTTGATAGTGATGACATTATCTTTTTCAGCCGGTCCAAATTGCTTCGTTTGATTTTCCGAGATGATTCAGTAAAGAAACCGGCACTGAATTATCGTGTTTCTGAAGAATACTTTAACGCTTAGGATATTTTACCAGGAACAAATCGCAATTATTAAAAAATATCCATTCCCATCTTTTTTTTAAGAATCATCACATGTTTTTAATTCCTGTTTAAATATCGTCATATAGCTTACATACTACTTACGTACTTACGAGCGAAGCCCTGGGCCAATACTAGTATTAATTTATGTTTGCAGTAGGTAAATGTAACTAAATAAAATAAAAACCATTTTCCAAAAATATTAGTGACATCCCTAGCGCTCCGCTTGTCGATGTCACAAAAACGTCTTAGCTGAGTTACTGTATGTAGTATATATATACTGTGAAAACGGTTACATAATAATCTTATTATTTCAGTTATATGAGTAGAGATCGCGACTCCAAAAAGGCACATTTAGTAGAATTAATTTGAAACTTAAATAAGCCAGTGTAGCATGTTAATTAAACAAAGTACAATGAATACACTGTACGGTTGGGTAGTTGGGTAGTTTCACTATCCCGAGGAAGGGTGGTTACAACAATACGTATTTAAATGTATCCCCCTTTGTATGGATTGACAGTGTTGCCAGGAATTGGGGATAATGGTGCTGATTCGTTTGTTTACTAATACACTTTAGATGCAAGTTTTGTATATAAATAAATAAATAACATAATATACTAATTTAGCCTCACTGTCTCTTTCTAACAAAAACATGGGAAAAGGATGGAAGATTTAGTCCTGCCAAATTAGTCTACTTGCTTGTTATCAATGTGAGTTTAGTATCCATCGCAATAGGCCGCGTCTAATTTTTAATAATGAGGATTGAATCAACAACGACCGGTTGAATGGGAATATTGCCATCTTATCTAACCTTAGTCACCTTTTATAACTTAAATGGCCTTTTTTCTTTTACGTGATGTCAATCATCCTCTTTGACTATTCTCCACCTGGGGTAGACGGAGGGGACTGCCGGACTTTTACCGCCTAAACTCACCATGATAACCCTCTTTGGCACCTGATGGTGGGCTTAGAGAACTCTTAGGAGAATGGGCCACGTCTGTAAAGAGGTTTTCCCCGAGCAAGTCCCGGGAAAGACTTTGAAATCCCCACTGTTCCCCTTGAGCCCAAGACGGCAATACACGTGGATAATAGACCATGGGATTACTTAGTTTTAGCCATAGAAAATATGACACGGTAAACAGACCCGAGACTGGATTTATCATTTCGAAAATAAAATACTTTTCAAACTATTTTCTTCTTTCAAAGTCTAAATACTCAAAGTTCAAAGTACATGTTGAATTTATTTTAATTTTAAAGAAAATTTTTGACTGTTGGCAACACTACAATACCACGGAAACAACCTTGATTTCAATGTTAAAGGAACAAAGGATCGCTTAACAATAGAAAGTTAAGCGTACGAACAAGTTATCTTAACGCTATATCACTTTACTGGGTCAGCACGGATACAAGTTGTAATCCTTTGCTTGATAAATCTGCATTAATTGGCATTAATGCTCAAAATAAATGTTGTTTACTAAGTGAGTCCCTAGCACTAAAAAAATTGGTGAAACTAGACCAAAAATTATCGACTTAAAAAAGGTATAAAAACATAATTTAAGTAATAAAAAAATGTCTAAAGAAATTATTTTAATTAAAAAAAATTGTTGCAAAGGAAGTTAAGGATTAGTAAAATGTAATTAAAAATAATGGTTATGGAGGATTTATTTTTAAAAAAATCTAAATTTATTGAAAAATACGCAAAAATAATCAAAATTTCTTCAAATAAGCTTATTTTTAATTATATGACTGTTGTTTATGGATTATGTTTTATATGCGATTAAATGAAACATCTATTCTTAATCATAATTATTGTTATACAGAGTGTCTTTAGTAGTCAATAAGAAAAGTTTTTTTTTTGTCGATATAATGTTATGATGGTCTAGATTCACCCATTTTGATTTGTGTACTTTATCCAGGGACACTGAATACTAGTCAGCTCCGTTACAAAGCTTGGCAATTTTTTCCACCAAGCCAAATAAAATCTCATGTGAGAGGTCTTGCTTTGAGAGCACAGGACAGAAAAAGAAGATCGACTCGCCATCACAATCATGGTAAATAAACGAATAATGATGCAGACGCCCTAAACGAAAACAATCTAAGAAAGTCAAAGTCTAAGCAATTAATCTATCTCAAAACAAATTACACAATATTGGTACTCCAATTTACAATGACAGTGATAAGTCGGCCCTAGTAATTAAGACGAATTCTTTAAGCTGGCAACACACTGTATTGTTTCTGATACTTATCGGATTTCGGATAAAAGTCGAGCGGGAATTTTGAACGCATTAAGTTGACAAAACGGCTCCATGTCAGAGAGCAACCCCTCGTCACCCGTGTGTCCGCGGGTTTATTGTGTGTGTCGGCGTGACGCGGATACGCCAGTGACCACCCAGCTTTAGTGCCTGTGTGAATTACTTGAATAATTTTTTACAACTGAGAGATCGTTTTTCAGGTTGTTTTGAAGAAGATAAATGTAGCTAGCTTGTAAAGTACTATTGTGTGGAAAATTTCTAAACAGGAAAAGAGGTCATTTAGCCAGTTTCTGGTTTGCGACAGAGTTATCAGATCAATATGAATTTGTTATAATGTCAATTGAACTATAGGCTTCGATTTTTTGTCATAGATAGGTATCTACTGTATAAAATATGTTACAAAAATGCTTTTTGATCTGGAAGGGGATTATTGTACTCATCATTATGAACAACTTTTACTACAAGGCCATAAAAAAATTTGCGAAAACAAAATCTGTTGTTCGGTACAAATAATTAAATATTACACGAGTCGTATGGAATAGGTGAGTTTTATTGCTCATTCGGTAGTTCACGTTAGAAGTGAACCATATGGATAGGCTACTTCTTGATTCGAGAGAAACGCTACTATCAAAGTCACTCCATATCGCTTACGAGTGATAACATTAACTTATTAGACCCTCAGTTAATTGTATCTCACCCCGATCTGATGAGCGATATCGTAATAAGAAATATTTATTGCTTACTAGTTATCCGACCCCGGCTTCGCATGAATGCAATTTCTCTACTATCCTTACATTAAATATGAAAGTATTATACATATAAACCGTCCGTGAAAGTTATCTAACTGATGGGGAAAACCGCATCAAAATCCGTAGCTTGGTTTAAGAGGAGTTAGCGGATATACAGACAGACAGACACGGAAAGCGACTTCATTTTATACTATGTAGAGAAGAGAAGAGATAGGCTGTTTTATTGTAACGGATCGCTTTTAGACTGAGAAGGATTTTGTCTTTTATATCTCAACGTTCGTCATTACCAATGGAGACTTTAAAAACTTTACTAAAATCGCCGGCCGTAAACGTAACTGCTTTCTGACAAGGATTCTTGCGACTAAGGATTGCACAAGCTTGCATGCGTTGTCACAAGCACAATTATTCTACCGGCCGCCGAGAATACTTGTGCCATTATAATCAGAGGGATAGTGACTTTTAATATCTTCTTTTATCGTATCATACGAGAATTGCTCACGCCTTTTGTGGAAAAATTGTGTGCCAATTAGCAGGACTTGTACGAGCTGATTGAGAAGGGTTCGCTGACGTATGCGTAGCCCATTTACAAGAAAGGAAAAATATATATTCATGCGTTTCATATTTTATTCTTAGTTTTCTATCACATTATTCGTATAACTATTCTTAACAAGCGTCGCCCACAACACAAAATAAAAGTCTACAGAAGGTCCGCTCCATAGGAGTCTAGATGTCGATGTAGTTTTTGGGTGTCAAACAGAGGGGTGTTATAAGTTTGTAGTGTGTATCTGTGTATCTATGTATCTGTGGATCCGTGTATCTGTCTTTGGCTTCGTAGCTCCAAAACGGATGGACCGATTTCAGTGCAGTTTTTTAAATTAAAAGCTAATTTAATCGGGTATCATCTTAGCTAAGTTTCATGAAAATTTGTTTTGCTGTTCAAAAGTTACAGCTCTTTTTCTAGTTGGAGTCGGGGGTTTTGACGGTTAGGTGTGGTTAGGTTACGAATAAAGATGGAAATAATAAGGTATTATCAGTTTTTCTTCTTCTATCGAGTCGGCACGAGCTATCACATGATAATAACAAGATAAATATAATAGGCACACGCCCACACGCGTACAGTACGACACAACTTTAAGAAGTTACAACGATGTACCATAACGAACAATCAATGGCAATCGCTCGCTTAAATAGTTTTACAGTTTACTGCGTCAGCGTAAAGATAAATTGTTACTGCAGTACTAATAAAAATTATTGGTCTGGAAGTCGCACTCAGTTCAGAAGTGATAGGTTTCATGAGACGCGACTTCATAGTTGTGTCGTACTATACGTACGGCAATCTTAACTCTAGTCAAACGAACGTTCGTTTGCCTTGGGTTGAAACGGAGGTGACGTCGTCTCCTCTGAGACGTCACCTCTTCCGTGACGTCACCCCCTCCATAACGTCATCTCCTCCATGACGTCACCTCCTCCGTGGTGCGCCTGTTATCGCTCGTTATATGGAGTCAACCTTCTGTATCTATCTCTTCTGTGCCCGCTACACGATCAAGCACTCGCATGAGCGAAATAATTGATGTATTATTGACTGAAACGACTTCCCACGTCATATTTAGGGGTACGAATTTATTATTTATTCAATTTCTAACAAGGCAGTGCCGTTTCAGTGGGTATATAAATAGAAATACTTTACTTATTGATGAAATTCGTAACTAGTTGTCTAATTAAATAGCTGTAGACATATGGTTGTATAACCGTAGAATAATTATTGTCTCGTGATAAACGATATTCTTATTTACAACTAGCTGTGCCCGCGACTTCATCCGCGTTGAATTTAACTTTTTTTATATTCTTGAACTCTTATTATTTTTCTAAAATAAAAGAAGCCTAGGCTACTCTTTATAACATCAGCTATCTGCCAGTGAAAGTCCTGTCAAAATCGGTCCAGCCATTTCGGAGATTGGCCGGAACAAACAAACAGACAGACAGACAGACAAAAATTTTAATGTGGAACATGCACCTATATAAGAATTTGTGTTAAAAAATCTATAGTAAAAATTGAGACATTTTTTTGTATGAGAAATGGGCTTCAGGTTAATTAAAGTGAAGAACAAATCGAGGTACAAACAGATCTAAACCCCATGAAGCTGCAAAGCTAATCTCATTAATCACTGCTAATTGTTCGCACCATGCCTTGGACAATACCATTGTAACACCATGACGATAGCTAACCATTGTTCTTGATCATCTTTAGAATTTGGTAGCAAGTGATGAAAGGCGAATTGAAGAAAAGAATGTAGTGACAATGGTTCTTATGCTGGATTCTGGATACGATTGAAATGTGCTATTAGGGGTTAGTCTTAGGTTTTATTTGATCGTAATTACATAACTGCCTTATTCGGTCAAGTGGTCTCAACAGTTGCAAGCGCGGCCACTGAGTGTGAGGATTTGAGAATAAAAAGAAATCCAGCCCATAACTGTCCTACTGCTGGGCACGGACCTTTTCTCAGAATTTCAAGGTTAGTCCCATAGTAAAAGTACTTCATAATGATGAGTACAGGAACCCCTTAGAGGGATTGGGACTAAAGTTGGATCTTATTTATTATTATTATTATTAAATTATGGACGAGCAGCAGGCTTGCTGATGTGTCCACATCAAAGTACTGGAGAAAAGTCTATTTCACATGTAGTAGTCCAATGCATATTTAATTAGTCATATTCAGTCACGGGTTTGCTTTACGCTAACCCCCCCGTTTACCCGTTTTAGTATATAATTCGAATACATAAATATTCATGATCATTATTATTAATTATTCCATTTCGCCGATCCCCACAAAGTAACCTTGTATTATGGTTGGAGTTCCTATTGGACTTGACCATAGAAACCCCTAAAGCTCGCAAACTTTATGACTAGCACGGCAAATTTAAAGATAACAAAACCAATGACCTCGAACTGCCCTTTCAGAGTTTAGCCAAACACAGCTAAAGTAAATTGTGAAACGGATCTATAGTTTTCCTTCAGTGTTGGATGTTATAAAGCTACTGTATGTATCACTTTAACAGGATCTTTATACAGGGTTATTGTTATTCACTCATCAATATTACTAACTTTTACTATGGGACCAAACCTGAAATCGCGAAAATAAATTCAAACTTTTCATACATTTTGATCAAGCAAGGTTGCTCTTTTTTGTTTTTTTTTGTAAGGGAAGTTTTTTTTTTCGTGATTTCAGGGTTGGTCCCATAGTAGGTAAAAGTCTACTAACCTAATATTGATGAGTACTTTCACCCCTTAAAGCATTACCGGTGAATTACAAATAAGCCTGTATATTTTGCTTTTTTAGTGAATTAGAAAGTTCCAATGAAGTAACTATTTTTCGGAGGCGAAAATCGAACCTTTAAAGAGTCGAGTGATAACATCGTTTCTCTATCATATTTCTATTACCAAATGTGATGATAGTCGTAGAGAATATTCTCCAGCCTAGATAATTAATTTTAGATAAGAAGTTTAGGTCAAAATTAATATATGAAATGTCACAAGACACGAATAAGCAGAAAAACAGGGAAATGTTTCAAGGAAAATGTCAGGGGCGTCTTTTTATGCCGATTGGATAGTTCCCCTGGCTCATAAAATGACGTGTCATTTCTTTTGTTTCATGTCCTCCATCAAAGATTTCTTTTAACTTGAAAATCATTCGATGAAAGTTTAATGAGAATTTTCAGTGTGTTTTTTTTAGTCTGTACCAATCCTTGGAAAGCAAGGCACCTCTTCATAGGAGTGTCGTAAAAAGTGACTACAGTAAACTAAGGATGGGCTATGGCATACTGCGAGGGAGTCCACATCCTTTTTTATCTGGTGTACAATGAAGAGTATTTCTATTCTATTCTACAAAAACAATGTTTACTACTTTGCTCAAATGTATTGGGAATATTATTAACTTTAACACAGCATACAGTAACTGGAACTATTAGATTGTTTGCATGGGGATCCACAATTGAATTCTACTGTTATTTAACCAGCCAGGGGAATATCTAAACGGACTGTTAGGCGCTGCGCAAACGTAGACACTTTTTGTTGCCGATACGGAACACCATCACAGGAATCCGTGGTTTCAGTGTCCGGTAACGGCAACCGGACACAGTCGCTGGTTGCTACTAAGAAAAAAAGAAAAGAAAGAAAAAGTTTTTATTTTTACGCCCAGTATGACGCACGAAACTTAATTTTACCCTAACACCAAGACCACTTAATACTACTGGACGCCGGGAACAATACCGTGGTTGTGTTCCACCAGTGTCACAATGGATGTCGACGCAGTATTTGTATGGATTTTTTTTATTGTCGCTTGTGTCTTCCACTAAAAACTGTTTAGTGTCTAGTTGCTAATACCAAACGCTTTTTGTTCGGCGATCCGTGGGTGTCAAAAGGAAGCACCTGGAAACCACAGTGGCCGCGTCTACGTATGCAGTGGTCGATTTCTTAGTCATTATAAGAAAATAAAATATTTTCGGCTAGTTGCCAGTTGCTTGTATCCAACACAAGACACTAAAGTGGCCACGTTTGCGCCGCGCCTTAAACCAATTGGTTTAACTGTGTAGCAGTAACTACTGTTACAAACATATTAGAACTGTGTTATTGCTCCATTATCCTGCTTCATGTAAATAATTAATTTATGCGTGTGGAAACTATAGCCATGAAAGACGGCACGGCGCAATATAGAATAGATCTTTATTTCATGTAAACCAAATAAAGACACTTAGGAAATGTCAAGACTAGGTGCGCACGGTCCAAACGGCCCACGGTTTTGCTCAAGTAAGAAGTCATCGAATAATCACTGTGTATAAATTAATTACACTCAGAAATATATTTTTTTTATATCCTCCAAATATTTTTATTAGGTACCTACCCTCGTTCTAGCCCTCAGTCGATACCCACCTACAACAAGACACCTGATATTACAGAATATTATTACATGTATATACAGGGTGGCTACAACGTTACAACTTTAAATGAAACCACGTATTTGGTATCAGCCGTACATATTTTCACGCATGGTATTTTTGCATAATATTTCACTCTATTCTCGAATGAGAGTAGACGAATTTCTACGTGAAGAGACATCAAAATAGAAACTTATGTCATCTTTATCTATTCTCCACGTGTAAATAAAGATTCATTTGGTAAGAATAAGTTAGAGACTTTTCAAATTTCGCCTAGAGATCCAGGTATGTGTAAAATTAAGAAATTGTAATAAGTTCCTGTGGCTAATTCACGGATTGGATTTGATTGTTTTTTTGTGTACGGGTAGTCGAGGGGTTGAGAGTGGACTAAACGTACAGAACGTAATATAAAATACGTGGTATCATTTATTGTCGTAACATCGTCACCACCCCGTATAAAACCTACCTCCAAAAACTCCACTAAAGCGGTATCTACAAACGATGCAAACGAAGTTATAACGACGAAAAACGAGAACCAAGAATGAAAAATTGCGGGCAATAATTCACTAGTTGGAAAAGAGCAAGTGGCAAATTAGGTACGTAACGTTCAAGGAAATTTTTAAGCGTTCTCGTCGATAAAAGAGCCTTGGAAGCTGTCTACCCTTGTCATCCGTAATGACGCAGATGTAGACACAGCCTTATTTTATGCGATATGACACTCGCCCGCTCGCAAGAGTGAATCTTTTTTGTTTCTGACAGATTTTCGATTTGGATTGTACTGTTCTTTTTTTGGGATATCGAGGATATTGTGCGTAGGCGATTTGGCGTAGGTAGGCGTAGAACTGTGTCTTTAAATCTAGTAGGTAGTGTGTAGATTTTTCAAATTCAATAAAACTGAAATAACATACCGTAATCGATATACAGTGCCACAAACTTATCTGACCCGGTCATGGCGTCGCTGCCGTCGCTTTTATATGTCATCTCCCTACAAAAATGACATTTCGAAGTCATTTTTGTTCCGTAGCGACGTTAGTTCCAATTTTGGTCACCGGGTCAGATAAGTTTGTGGCACTGTACGGTAGAATCCGGATGTAACGACGTCGCTTATAACGGCTAACCGTTTTTAGCGACGACGATGTAAACACAAGTTAGGTTTCATGGTTAGGTACGTAGGTCATAGGTAGGCCGTTTTATGCGTCGTCCGGTTAGTACGACAGAGTGTCGCCGGTCCCTTGAGGATCGTTATATCCGGAGTTTACAGTACCTACAAATACCTATACAATAATACAATCGTTACAATCAGCATGTCAAAAAATCTGGGGGCCTAAAAAGGCCACATTGAGCAATTCATTTACTGATCTGCATAGTAAAACAGATGATTACTGAATATGAACCTTATGCGGATGACATTAAGAGTTGTCAATTAAGTAGATATTTTGACGTTTGTAATATGAATCATATTGTGATTCATCTAAAGCGGCCTTTTTAGCCCCCCTGTCCTTATCGTCCAAAAATTGACTTGCGGAGGCCAGAAATGGTAGTCGCTCCATGTATATTACTCGTACTTGTACTTAGACGCATCTGGTTAGAATACAAACTGAATCCAAGGATAAGCTGATCACATACCTAGTAAAAATAAAAATAAAATATTATATTAGATGACGCATTGGGTAAATGCGAAATGAAAGCTAAATCAATAGCGATCAGGATTCGAACCTATGACCTTTTGGTTCAGTACACCAGCCTTTCTAGCTTCTGAGCTACCGCGATGCCTAGCCGCAGTATCGAATCTTCGTTCATGATCTATATTCATAAAATTCGATTTATCATTAAAAAAAATTGTTGACTTAATTATTTTTTTAAGTTCTCTAAATACCGTTCTGTTTATCATTGGCCTTTTTATAAATATTATCAAAATCGAAGTAATTATAATACAAGTCAAAACTAGACCAGTAATTTACATATTGGAAACAAAATTAAAGCCGAATGAAACATCTGTTATGTTCCCACGAATTTAACATAATTTAAATTTCATAGACAATGTGTCAACTGAAATATAGATAGGTACACTGAAAACACGTAACGATTAGAAATAAACAAGTATATGTTGCTATCTACAACCGAGTACTTGGTTCAGAGAGAGCCTGCAAAGTTAAAATAGCTAGAAATAAATAAGTTATTGCTGTTTACAACCGAATAACTTGGTTCGGATTTTCCATTTACGATTGCATAGCAACAAGACCTGATATTAACGCTAGGTTCCAATCATACTCATTCGTACCTACTAATTAATTAACCTATTTGTAGCAACACCTGTAGTGATATTACATGAAATAGCTAACTGACAAGATAGCAATAGACTAAACTAGCGCCGCCTATCGGAATATCGCGGCAACTCAGATCCTACATCGCACTAAGATAAATATTTACGGCAAATAGGTTGTATACTATCCGACATTGACAGTTGGGCCCGCCAGCCAATATCACCTCGCCTCTCCCTCGCCTGGTCGAAGAATCCACCTTTTTCAATGGAGGAATACTCGTTCCTTTTTCTGGTTTACATGAAATAAAGTTCTATTCTATTCTACCCAAACGGATGAGACAGCCGATTATTTTTTCGCAATTACGAAGTTGGTAGATACAGGACATTGTTCAGTTTTATGGTCTGAACCACACCCTTTAAATATAACCACGCATTTTTGATACACGTTGTATATCACTATCATATAAATACGCAGCTCAAAAATACCATCTATACAAATAAGTAAGGGACCATCCATAAAGTACGTCAAGTGTGACATTATGTGACAAGGGGTGGGAGGGGTCCTAAGTTTCGTGACGACACATTTCAAAATCATAATAAATAAAATAGTATAGTTTAAAAAAACTATAGAACACGCTTTAGTCATCCAAACTGAACGTGTATGCAAAATTTCAGCTCAATCGGACACCGAGAAGTGGATCAAATTTAACTTCCAAAATTTTCTTACATAGTTACAGATGAAGCTAATAAAAGCATGTTAAAAATAATTTAAATGGAAATTAAACAAATTCCGGTACTGCTGTTTTAATTTAATAATTTTTAGATGTAAAATTGCAAAATATGTGACGTCTCACTAGGGAGGGGGGGGGGGGGGTCACACTAATGGGATCAACTGTGACAAGGACGGGGGAGGGGTCAAAAAATCATCGTATTTTATGGATGACTCCTAACAAAAAGGACATAATTCTAACCAAGTACTACAATATTCTATCAACTAATCCCAGGATTTATTTGTCGGGTTTCAATAAAGGCAAAAAGTGTAATACAGTGAGCCACTCCTTAATGGCTTAGAGCCACAAAAAACCTGTTCTAATTCTCCTGATAATCGTGGCTGTGGTTTTTGCCTCAAAGGATCAGGGCTTGTCGGGGCGGGGCTACGACCATTTAGACCCTTTAACCTTACTATTAGGGGTAGTTTTCTTGGTGGTAATAAATCTGGAGGAAGCAACGTTTATTGAATATTCTTCTTTGATTAATTAATTCTAAGTGCGGAGTTTAGCAGCGTTTGAGATAGATATGGCGCCATAATATTTTGGACAGTCATTATTTTTTACTTTTTTTGTTTTTTGCGGCGATTTACTACATATTTTTTTATGTAGTGCGCATAATTTGTAGAGTGATTCAGTATCTATTCCTAAATGCAACCGCAGTATTGGGATAAACTTTAAAACAAAACGAAAATTTGACTTAGTAAGGACACGCAAAATTTATTAGCGCAAGCCATACAAAATCAAATTTTTATTTTGTGTTGGAGTGAATTTTAGTACTGCGGTTGCATTTGGGAACGGACATTGAATCACTCTACAAATTTTGTGCACAACATAAAAAATATCCTGTGTTTTATAGTATATAAAATCTTGCACAGTTAATGTTTTTAGGGAGTAGTGCAGAAAGCTAAAATTTATACATAACTAGCGACTCGTCCCCGGCTACGCTCGGGTGCAATTTCTCTACTATCCTTACATTAAATATGAAAGTATTATACATATAAACCTTCCGGAAAAAATGCTGGAAATGATAGTGATAACTGCTTCAAAATCCGTTGCATGGTTTAGGACGAGTTAGCGGATATACAGACAGACAGAAAGACTGACAGACGCGGAGAGCGACTTTATTTTATACTATGTAGAGATAGATATGTGGTCGAATTTCGACCACTGGGCGACCACTAGTACTGTTAAATAACTTTGAAACCATACGCTGAATCAGAATCAGAACTGAAAAAACGTATCAGCTAGAAATAAACAAGTTATTGTTATTTACAAGCGATTAACTTGGTTCGGATGGAGCCTGCAAAATCGTGTTTCCGTGCATCATTAAAGACGACAATTTTACATCTAATTTCTTTTTGTTCCAGTGGCTTGCTCAACGGTGACCGTGACGAAGTGCCAGGCTGCTCTGAGGACTCTGCAAGCCTTTCCGTTCTTCAAGCCGACTTGCCTCTGTCGGGAACCGAACGTGGACCCTGAATGCAACTCCTTCCGCGACTTCCTGTTCGACCATCCCTGCGTGTTCGTCATGAAGAAGGGTATGGAATACACACTTTTGGGCTTTGCCAGGCTAAGTTCTGATCAGCACATCATCACCTGCCTGGCCTTTATCCCAACCACGTTGGGGTCCACTCCCAGTCTAACCAGATACGGCTGAATATCAGTATTTTATGCGGAGCGACTGCCATCTGACCTCCGCCACCCAATTACTGGGAAACACTGATACCCTAAGGTTAGACCGGTTGTCAGGCTTTTTGGGTTGCTGACTCCCGTATTCCCGATTGCTGAAGCGCATGCGTTAGGACGCGGACAGTATAACTTAACCGTCAAAAACGTCCAACTCCAACTAGAAAAAGAGCTGCACCTTTTGAACGGCTAAATAGATTTTCATGAAATTAGTTAAGATGATACCCGATTAAACTAGCTTTCGATAAAAAAAAAACACATTGAAATCGGTTTATCCGTTTTGGAGCTACGCTGCCACAGCCAGATACACAGATCGGGAATCGGGAATCATCTTAGCTATGTTTCATGGAAATCTGTTCAGCCGTTCAAAAGTTACATCTCTTTTTCTAGTTGGAGTCGGGGGTCTTTGACGCTTAGGTTAGGTTATTTGATTTATCCTGTGTCCCACAGCTGGGCAAGAACTCCCCAAAGCTTTCGACTCCTCTCTTTGTGTTGCCTTCTTTCATATTAGCAATTAAAATGGATCCTCCTAAATGGACGCTTCTCCGAGAAATCGCTTTGGTAAAAAAATACTTTTATTCCCAATTTCGGCCTAATTATATTCTCAACGCGTTCCGACTTAATTTTCCTTGAGACAACTCATGTTTTTTGATCGAAGTATTTACTGGCCATTGCTTATCTTAAAAGGTAGACCGTATTATAATGGAAAATGTGTCGTGATGGCAATAAAAATATAAGACGACAAAACAAGACAAAAAAGGATACCAATATGAGAGTGTATGACAATTTATATTACTTCTATTGTGTAGGGATGCACAAAAAAGTGGTGACGATACCTAAGGTCTATGTACACTGACATAATAACAAACGTTTAAAATAAAACCGGCCGTTTGCCACAGCACAAAAATCTAAAAACCTTTGTACCCCTTTCTAAGCATATTGCGCGCACGAAGGAGTGTGAGATTTGGCATAGTTAAAGTTTATATGGAGAAGGAGTGCAGAATGCAAAAAATACGGTCGAATTTCGACCACAGGGCGACCACTAGTTAATATTAATCCGTCAGTTTTATCTTAATCCTATGCTATTTTGTGGATAAAAATGGCCCGAACCGGCGCACTAAGTAGCCTAGATGCGGCAGATATTGAGCAGCCAGTTTTAGCAGCCAGTCGATGGCCAATAGCGGCCCTTCAATCAAGTGATAAATAAAAAATAAAACTACTAGCCATTAGTGCCATTACTAATCCTTGGCTTATTTACAGAGAAAGACCCGTATCCAGTGGAGACCCTGCCAACCTGCACCTACGCTCTCAGCGTCTGCCACAACGAGAAAGCCTGCTCTGTACTCTTCGACCGATTCAAGAACGCTTGCAAGGCTCGTGATGGAGAATGCCGGATGGAAGACAGGTATCTTCAGAATCATAATATTAGAATAGATCAAATAATATAATTTATGATGCTTGTTGTTAAAATAAATAAACATGTCAAAGATAACCTCACCGTAAAAAACCCCGACTTTAACTAGAAAAAGAGCTGTAACTTTTGAACGACTGCACAGATTTACATAAACATAGCTAAGGTGATACCCGATTAAACTAGCTTTCAATAAATAAAAACTGCATTGAAATCGGTGCATCCGTTATGGAGCTACTATGCAACAGACAGATACACAAATACACTTATCCACAACAACAAACGTATAACACTCCTCTTTTTTGTCGGGGGTTCAAAACACAGACTGTTATAATTGAGCTCCAACCACAGCGACATTGCACTTTATTTATAAAGCCGAAAGAAAAAAGCCAACGTCCACAGCCTCGGGCTAAAATAAACAGGCAAGTGGCTTGATCGATACTCCGTAATGGCTTTATTTAGTTCGGCGGTGTGATGAATTCATAATGGCGGCCGCTTATAATAGCCTGGCAAACTGGGATGTTAAATCTACTGACATTTATTGGAGATGATAATAAAAATATAGAGTAAATATTTATTTATGATCAATTTTTTATTTAGTGGAGATCTTTTTTAGGTTTGGTTTTTGACGTCAATCTTCGCTTTCCCAAAATAATAATGAAATAATTGAATAATAATTAAAAGTCATATGAATTACAATCAATAGTCAAAGTTATAAATAATAAATTAGGGAATGTTCTAACCGAAGCAATATTTATTTACCGCGCGGGACGCAATTTGCTCGCGCTGAGTGTGCTACCACACACTGTATGAAAGTGATTTGTATAATTAGGTGTATAAATAGTGGTTTGAATTTTTTTAAAAGAATGACATCAAATAACTCTGATTTAATTGTGTCCCACATGATTTTCATCGAGTTTGATCGCCCTCGGTTGGTTATTTAAGCTATCAATTGAACCAAGTATTAGAACAGTTCTGCGGAATCTTAATTTGTTTTGAATATCGTTTAAACTGCTGTATACTGCATAGTTGTCATGCGTGAAACTGCATATTGTTTAAAACTAGCGTATGTGTACCATGTCTCTTAAAGTCACATCGCTAACCAACCTTTTTCTTTCCTACTAGGGAATCATGCCGCGAAGCCTGGGCTGGCCTCCGTTTGTCTCCGCTGTTCGGCTGCATCTGCCCTAACACCCACATGAAGAAGCGATGCGACCGCATCTTCGCCGTGGTAAACCACAACCCGTGCGTCGGTGAGTAAGCACCTTTATTCGCTCACGCTGTGTTTTCGCGGGTTCTGAGTGAAAATTAACAAAAATGTTAAAAAAATTGGGAATAGATAATAATAACATTAATAATCGTATCGGTATAAACTTAATTTAAAAAACATATTCATTAATAATTATTAGATATTATACATTACGGCGTTTACGGCTAGACCACTTATGAACACTATGGAAGCTGCATAAAAATCCACATAGAGAAAGAAAAAGATTTTAAGTATTATTACATAAACAAAGACACACAAAAAAACATTAATATTTAGATCTAATGCGTCGCATTTGTGCAAAAACGAAATACAACTAATTATACTAACTCATCTTTCATGAAAAAAAAAGGTTTTCAGTATCACTTTATAAAAACTTTAGTATTTACATTTAATTATGTAACTAGGATCCGATATATTATTAATCTGTTGCAGATGTATGTCTATGTAATAATACATAATTATGTACCCTAGATGAAATTCAAAGAGATCTTTACGAAATATATATTTTTTTAAATAGGTACCTAGATATTATATTCCAATAGAAATATCAAATCAATAACAACGTAAAAGCTTTTATATTATCTCTAACTATTCTATTTTTCATTAATGATCTACTTCGGCTGAAGCCTTTACAAATTTTAACTCAATATTTAAATTATACCAATCACGTATTCCATAAATTATTTTAATTCACAAATTGAACCTAGTTTTTATACCAATATTAAAACTAAATTTACCGAAAAAAACATTTTAAGTGACATACTGTTCTGTTTTAAAGTTACATCGAAAATCTTCGTAATTTTTTAGCCATTCAGTACTGTTGTTACTAAATAACTGAAACTCAAACCGTAATCCATAACGAGGGCCCAGTGATAACTTTAAAATGTAGACTGACAACTGCTGAATTTAAAACGCAAAAGGAAGCAGGAACCTTCCTAATTTTATGGATTATATGCTGTTGCCGACATTTTCACCCGAGTGTTTTATTTTTATCAATATAAAATATAATGTACTAGCGACCCGTCCCCGGCTACGCCCGGGTGCAATTTCTCTATTATCCTTACATTAAATATGAAAGTATTATACATATAAACCTTCCTCTTGAATTACTCTATCTATTAAAAAAAACCGCATCGAAATCCGTTGCGTAGTTTTAAAGATCTAAGCATACATAGGGACAGACTGCGGGAAGCGACTTTGTTTTATACTATGTAGTGATATCCTGTTGCCGACGTTTTCAAGCGAGCGTTTTATTTTTATCAAAATAAAATATAGGGTATACGTATTTTAGAATCGGTTTAGTAGTGCCAGAGATTACCCCCAACATATAAACGAACAAATTTTACTTCTTTATAATGTAATGTGTTTTTGTATTCTATGGGTTTCTACTTGAAATAAATACGTATTTTTATTTTATTAAATTAGTTGATGATATAGATACTATACGAAAATTTTCGATGATTTCGAACTTCTAAACGTTACTCTAACTAACACTTAAAAAACTATAATTATCTAAACTTCTAAATGCCATACATAATTTCTCTAAGTAGTCAACCTGTCTATAACTATATCTGACCCATCTCAGCTGCAAACCCTTGCGAAATCCAAAACTATTTACATCAAGAGAGCGGCTCAATACCACGCCATTATGAGGGATTCACTCGATAACCACTCGGAGCTAATATAATGGAGCTTCTAACTAAGTATTGACCAGTACGTCCAGCTGAGGCATAGATTAGGCGGACTCAGATAAGACTATTGAATAAGTTAGGCATTAAACGTGATCTGTGTTAAAAGGAACTATTTATTAATTTTGTATGCTCCATTTAGCGAATTGTTCTATATCTTTATACAACTCGAATATACTACAATTCTTGCAAAGTAAATTAAGAATAATATAATAGATATACAGGATAATTTTTTGGGAACGGACTCTCAATCAGTCAGTCTGCAAATTATGTGCAGTACATTAAAAAAACATCCTGTATATAGATGTTAATTTCATTTCATTATGTTGTACAAAGTATTAATTAATCTCTAAAATCAGTGATAGACTAGCGGTTGAACAATTGCCCTCTACGCCGGAAGGTCTGAGTTCGAACCCGGCCCACAGATTTTTCTTTTCGAGTTCATTATGTGGAACCGAATGTGATTATCACTTGCGTTAACGCTACAGAAAAACATCTTGAGGAAGCCTGCACACCTGAGAGGACTCCATAAAGTTCTCGATGGTGTGTGTAGTACGCCAACCAGCACCAGGCCAGCCTGGTGGACTTCAGCCTTAACCCTTTACATTCTGAGAAGATGCTCATACCCAGCAGTGGGACAGTAATGGGCTGAATTATAATTTATTATGAAGGACATAAAGAAATTGGAAAACAACATCTCTAATAAGTACAATATAAATCACATTAATTTTCTAATGGAATTTTATAAACAAGCCCAACCTACATTTATTTAAAAGCCTCACTTCTTGCTAATTAGTTCAGTCATATAGTTTTTACTATCATATAACTCGTGTTCCTACGATGTGATATGAGTGTCGTGTTACGAATATGACGGAATAGTAAACTTGTAATGTCTGTCATAAAACAACTTCTATCGTAAAATGCGATACGTAGGCAAGAAAGGTTATATTTAAAACTAGATGTACCCGCGATTCCGTCTAGGTGGAATTCGGATACGGCAATTTAAAAAAAATGCGTACGTCCTCCCTCATCCTCACCCTATTTTCTTGTCAAATTTCATCAAGATCGATTCAACCGTTTAGTCGTGAAAAGGTAACAAAAAGACAGAGAGAGACGCTTACTTTCGCATTTATAATGCATTTGAGTAATTAATAAAGGTTACCGGTAGAACAATGCATTCCAAGCCTTATGTTGGCAACGCTTCTGTAATTATTAGGTTACGGGTATACATGAGTATCGGTGATCGCTTACCGGTGATCCGCAAGCTAATATACCTATAAAAAAATTACGATATTTTTCGTAGTTTTTATACCTAACTAAACAACAGCAAAAAAAATTCTTAAATTTTTTGAAATGGCCTTCTCATATTTCTATCCCTGAGGGTTCCAGAATCATGTAGGTACGGATTCCATCAGTTTTCGTTAGGATGTTACTTACTGTAGGTACCTATAGGTAGAAAAATCGGCAGATTGAAACAACAGTCAATACTGACGCATCTATCCACCCGATCACTTAATCTGTGGATTCAATATACCGTGAACGTTTGATTCATTTCTTATAATCTCAGCGGATTGCTAGGGATGGGCTCTCTCGGGAAGGGGCCCTAATCCCGGGGTAATCCCGCGGTAATCCTCCCACCGGCCGCGTCAACTTACAATCTCTTCGGATCCCTTTAATTCTATAAATTGATCTTGACTTTTCTCAGTTCCATTATTATCAGTTAGGTAAGAACTTTTGTTCGTCTGGTATTTAATATTGGACCTGAGAACGATCTTTTGTTTCGAGTTTTCGCAATTATGAGAGTTAGTCTGAAAGTACATCGAATATCTCCCTTAAATGTGGTAATGGCACGTTTAATCTATGTATTAATAAGTGAAGAGTAAAGCTTGTAGCCCTTTTTAAACATATTGCGCGCAGGAACGTATGTGAGATTTGGCATAGTTAAAGTATATAATATGGAGAAGGAATGCAGAAAGCTAAAATATATATATAATTTGTGGTCGAATTTCAACCACTGGGTGACCACTAATATCGATTGATACTTATTTAATTCTCATCAGCATTCTAGGTAATCTTTAACCGACTTCAAAAGAAGAAGGAGGTTCTTAATTCGACTGTATGTTTTTTTAAGCCTCATGATAGAGCCTTTTTTAGTATCAATAAGTCTCAAAGTACGATAAGCTCCTTCGTAGTTCTCTATTTTACTTTTAATACTAGGTAATTTAGTTTCAAATGTGTGAAAAATTACTTTTTCTTATCAAATAAAAACTGTGTAAAAACTACTTGATAAAGTAACGTTACCAAGTTATTACATAACAAGTTTATAGCTCAATATCACGAAGCTTAACTGAACATTGTATTAACTATGACGTCATGTAGCTGGACACGTGTATAAAAATAGAAACATCAATAATAATATAAGGACTTACAGTGACCAACGACTTAGTTCACTGGTGATCAGAGTTTTTAAACTATCATGGTCATGACCAACCACTAAGTTCACTGGTGATCAAAGTTTTTTAAGTTATTAAACTGTCATGGTCATGACCAATGACTTAGTTCACTGGTGAATAAAGCTTTTTAAGTTATTAAACTTGTCATTTTGTTATATAACAGTTATACTCTCATTCTTACTAACTGGATTGACGCTTGCTAGAAAGCTATATTTCATACATCAGGTATAAGTACTTAGTTGGTGAGTTATATTGTGGTAGTATGAAAATAACAGGCCGTTATTTAGTAACAGATATGTAACAACAACAGAGATAACAGGTAACACAATTTGCTGTTATAACCCATCGTCTCTAACTTTCTAGTCCCAATCCCTTTATTGAAGAGGTTATTGTACTCATCATTATGAACAACTTTTACATCGGTACATAAGTCGTTATGCCAAAGTTAATTAGATTCGGCATTAGGTTCATTAAGTCAACTTCATCAAAACTAATTAAATTGATCAAAAAGCTATTTCGGGAACGCGCATTCATTAGAATTTCAATTAGTTTGCTGAAGCATCAACTCATTTTATCTATTAGAATAATTTTAAATTGAGTTTCAGTGTATTTTATTTGCGTAAAGATGAAAGGTAATGTGAAATTATTTTAACGTTCAAATTAAAAAAAAAACTGTTTTTTTTTAGCCGTATTAAATTCGGCTAGACTTTAAAGATAAGCCTCTTCCCATGGTCATCGTAAGAGGTGACTTGGGGTTATTTAAAGATAAAGAGCATGGGGAACAAAACCCTTATAAGTGGATTGGTCTAAATAATCTCTAATAGGAATGCTAAATCTAAATCAAAAATTGCCAGTTCCTTAAACATAACCTAACCGTCAAAAACCCACGACTCCAACTAGAAAAACAGCTCTAACTTTTGATCGGCTGAACAGATTTTCATGAAACATAGCTAAGACAATTCCCGATTAAACAAGCTTTCACTTTAAAACCTGCATTGAAATTGGTCTATCTGTTTTGGAGCTACGATGCCACAGACAGGCTCACAGATACGTAGATACACACTACAAATTTATAACACCCCTCTTTTTTGTCGGGGGTTAAAAACAGATTCCAGATGAGAATCTCTCAAAAGAACAACACTATAATAAATCAAAGTTTTCCCCAAACCGTGGCAACATGGCCCCCTCACTACAGCATCCAGACGAATAAGCATAAAATGTAATCTCATCTGAGTTGGGAACCCGACCGGAGTCTGATTCCAGAGAAAAACTTCAATGTTTGAATTTCACTCGGCCTCGTTATGTAGGGGAAAAGGGAGGAGCGAATGGCGGGCATCATAAAAAAATAGATCGTCACAATAGATCTTCGCAGGTTGCAGTGACAAAGGGGCTTAGGATCCTACCTCTTCTAAATAATAATAATATATAGTAAAAAAAGGATGGCGTAATTATTTGGGGTTGTCTTCCACGACCACCAACCACCAGGAGACGAAAACCACCAGAAAACTTCCGTAGATTTAACGAATGAAAGACCAAGAAAAAAATATGTAAATGCATGTCACTGCATTGTACACGCTGGTAAATATGGTGTAATTTAAGCCATTGTGTTACCTTCAATCAGATCCAACTAATTGATTAAAACTTTAATGATAATAAATAACCCCCCCTTCTGGCGCAGTCGGGTAAAAAAGATAAACATACTTTATTTATTAGAGTATGTTACAAAATCTACAAAATAGTTGTTACAATGTTCACAATATTCTGCCGTTTCCGACGTTCAAATGTTTTCGGTTTTTAAATTACATCAGATAAAATAAATTATAGAATTAAAAGAACTTACTGTAAACAATATAGAACAATATTTGGTTACAATATTGGTTTAAATATCCACTATTTTAATTCTTGTCACAAATAACAAAGATAAAAATGAAAACATGTCAATAAGTAATTAATTGTATGATCAAAATATCAGTCAAGGAAATAATTATGGTCCCAGCCTCTTTAAAGGAAGCCTCTTTAGGAATGTGGAAACCCTTCAAGAAATTAATAATTTAAACGATTTTAACCATGACCCGCTTATCGTTTATACCTTACTCCGTTCCTCAAGGAGTTCGGATTGTAACACGGAGCGAAGGATTAAGGATTAGCAAGATTTAACAAACAAACCTAAATAGAAGACGTAATTCAAATCTTACACTTTCGCAGCAGATCTTAAGAACGAAATCTCTCGTTGCGATGTAAAGATAGAAGAAGAAAATGTAATGGGATTGATAAACGTAATAATAATAAATCTTTTATCCACAGACCACAGAGATCCCAAACAGTGTTAGTAAAGAAAACCTAAAACTAATGTTAGTAACCTAATCATAATCCTATGCTAAAGTCCGGAATCGGACCTCACACTATCCACGCAGTAAGTAGTACGTACCTGGCGACGTATGAAGTCGGATCCAGTGACGCAGCATCGGACAATCCCGAATGTTTGAATGTTTGTCGTAATTATGAAAATAAGAATGATAAGATATGTTAACTAAGAGAGAGAATCGTAGACAGTGCTACCACACCGATCAGTGAGGTTAAGCAGCGCTTGCCGCGGTTAGTACCTACTTGGATGGGTGACCGTTTCTTAAAAACATCGAGACCCCTATATCTTATTTTCCTGGCAAATAGAGTTTATTCTATTATTATAACTCCCACTTGAGCGATAACATCTTATACCAAAAGGTTATGAACATAAAGAAACAAACTGACATTAACTAATAACACTAATACAACAGTTAGGTACTTTTAAAGGTCAATTAAAGTAAATTAAGTCCCACGCAAGAAACTTCATGTAAAATAGTGAAATAGTATTATTTATCATAGTTTATGAGACTATGAAGGAAATTAAAAATATTTAAGTACTTACTGTTCTTTATATATTCCACTAAGATGGCAAACAAGCCTACGGTCCATCTGATGGTACTTAAGTGGTTACCGTAACCTATGGACGCTTGCAACACCAGCTGGCTAACATGCGTGCCGCGACAAAAGTTTGTCGTCATGACAAGACGAAATAATTCCTCTAAAAACCTGTTTCCGCACGACATAATGCGACGACAAAATCATGTCGCTGCGCATGAGCGCAATGCTGAGCGTGGCACATTGCTGACTCTACTTCTAGTGTCGTGTTGGCATTTTAGCAGTTAGCATTTAACTTTGTAATTATACTCATTGATGTTTCTATTTTTGTGTTCAAAGATACAATTCTTGATGTTATCATCGAAATATAAATTCCTAAATATAGGTACAGAGAAAATAAAGATTGATTTATATTGGTAGAATAAGAATAACCTAACCATCAAAAACCCCCGACTCCAACTAGAAACAGAACTGTAACTTTTGAACGGCTGAACAGATTTTCATGAAACATGGCTAAGAACACTCGGGATAAAATTATCTATGACCAAAAAAAACTAAACGAAAATCGGTTCATCCGTTTGGAAGCTACGATACCACAGACAGATACACAGACAGACACGTTAAACTTATAACACACCTCTTTTTTGTCGGGGGTTAAAAAGGGCACGGAGGCTAAGTACTTTACTATTCCATTACTAGCCTAATGTAAAGACTTACCTAGCTAAGATAATAGTTGGTAGAGTAGAGTAAATAGCACATTAAGGGTAACTTCCACAACACATCATCCTTTTGAGATTTCTTTGACCCCAAAATGTCGAGGAAGTAGTTCCAATACAACAGGAATAATAGAAAACTCCTCGAAACTCAACTTCAATAAATATATTTCTTGATAGTTTTTTCCTCTCAAGATCAAATGTAGTCACTAAGGGAGGGTGGCAGGGGTCTAAAGAGTCCCTTAGCAAACTGTCCGCTAAGTAAACGAATCAGTCAGAATTGTGAACGGCAATAAAAAGTTCATGTTGATTTATCGTAGACATTTCAAAAATTTAAGGTCTTCAACCTTTGGAAAAATAAAAGTTAAGGTGCCTTTGTGATTTTATCTGGGTCTTCCCAGTCACTTAGCGTCTTTTTATTACCGTGTCACAATTTCTACGATTTAAGAAAATTTTGTTTATTTTCTTTTGTCTTGCCTATGTTTTAATGCCAACTTTTTTCTTAGTCTTTTGGCTAGACTTCTCTAGTTTGGCATTCCTTTAATTTCAGGAAAAGTTCACTTTTGAAAGGATTTTTGTTTATCCAAGCTAAATCATTGATTCCACACTGCTGGTTGCCCTTCGACAAAGGACTTTTTCATCTCCATCCATTCCTGTGTTGTCCATGCTTTGTCTGCTACAGATATCCGTTCCATTATCTTCAGTCATTTCCCTTAAAATTCTTATTTTGGTGTCTGTTTGTCATGGGTTTTTAGGCAATTTGGTTAACAGGGTAATTATTAATAATGTATTTGTTGTGCCAACCTATTGCTCCTATTCCAAAAATAGCTAATGAAATAAGATTTTTGTTTCCCATATTTCGCCATCCTAAATATACGAAGGTCTTAGTTTTATTATTTTTGTCTATTTGTACTCTCTTTTTGATCTTGGAAAGTAGGTCTTCATTCTTTAAGATAAATACGTCAGCTGAAGAAATATTTATGTTAATAACATATCCAACTTTATCAAAGATCCTACAAGAGTGTATTTGTTTTTCTGGACATACATTTATGTATTAATCTTAAATATATTTTCTTAGTGTTTTCTTCCAAGAAAAAAACCTGTGTTCCTAATTTTGTTGTTTTGCGAAGCGTATCTGTGTCAGTTTTTATCTCTAGCTATAATATGGGCTGTAATGTATTACTGTAAGGCTTTATACAATAAATTTTTTGCTACCCACCTTTCTAGTAAGTTTGCAATCATTTGCGCTTATTCTGTTGCACATCGCTCTAAACTTTTTGATCATACGATATCTCTTTCTTACAAATATCATTACAAAAGAACAGATAATATTTAGAACGGTTGAATTACGGGAAATTTGATGCGACCTATAGCGTTAGCGACTAAATAACAAGCAAGTAGACTAATTTGACAAGACTAAATATTTTAAATACTTTTCTCATATTTTTTGCTAATAATCTACCCGAGGGACTTTCTGTACCTACTTGTAAAGCAAGTGTATGGGATGGGTGAGAGAACTTTATGAAAAGCTAAAGTTTGATGGTTGTTAAATGGTTTATTTTTATGTAATTGTATTGAAAATAAAAATTATTATATGAATTGACCAAACATTAATAATATGACGGAAACAAACAAAGAAAATTTTAAAAGACTTTTTATAGAATTACTTGAAAAATATCTCTCTGATTCTTCAGGTAGAGCGTAGTTACTATCAACTTCCTCTCAAAACTAAACTGATATAAAACCATACTAAAACCGTATTTATCCATAATGAACATAAATTAAACAGTCGAACGAATGACCCTGTTCCTACTCACTTAGCGATTCCACTTGACTAACATTTGCACACAACAAATTTCAGTTAAGTACAGGGAAATTTCAGTTACAGGGAAATGATTTCCTTTGTCTGCGTCCGCTTGGATAGTATAGGCCGGGAGATAGCCGTGAATTTACTACCAGTATGGAAGTACGCTGTTTGTTCTTTGTGTGTTTTATTAAGCATATGAGACTCGTTTTTTTCTTATTAGCCAAGTAAGATAAGGTTTGATAGTTTTAAAATTAACTTTAAAACATTGTTTTGAATGCACAAGTGTATTATATTATTAACCGACTTCAAAAAAAGGAGGAGGTTCTCAATTCGACGCGTATGTTTTTTTTTTTTTAAATTGTATTTGTTTCGTAGCATTTTCGATTTTGCGTTACATCTTTTTATCACCTATATTAATAATATTATGAAGAGGTAAAATTTGTTTGTTTGTATGTAGGGGGGTAAACAGTGAAACTGCTAAACCGATTCTTAAAATTCTTTCACTAATAGAAAGCTACACTATCTGTGAGTGAAATAGGCTATATTATATTGTTTTGATTAAAATAAAACTCGTGAGTGAAACCGCAGGCAACAGCTATGTTAAAAATTACAGTTTGTGACATTAGCACAATATTCCATAAAATATGGCCAGTTAGTCTCTGTTATTTTATTTTCTTAATAAAAATACGACTTTCTCTTTAAAATATGACATTCGATCCCTGTGCTATGCTTTTATGTTAGAAAACATTTCAAATGGTGTAATATACTGTTGGAAATTGAAAATCTAGCTGCAATATTGCCTTGATATACTAAAGAAATAAACTAGGGAGGCACCCTAGCTCCTGACCTACAAGGAACGAAGACTTACTGCGCGCACCAATTATTAGTGCCAAATATTTGCCGAGCCGATATGGTACACAAATCAACTGTTTGCAAAACCTGCGATGCTATGGTATTTTTGACTCTTTTCCTGTCCATTATTATACATAATAAGAGTATATCCGACTTACCAGCCATTGTAAGGATTAAACTTTCATTGTTACCCCTAAGTAATAAAATATTGACTCTCGGTTAAGGCTAGGTTGTCCAATTCCTTCACATGATAGTCGTTAAGATGATTACCTATCTGCAAAAAAAATGCCCACATATAAATTCGTTTTGTATCCAGAATCGACTTCCTGCAAAAACGGTTTAGAGAGAAAGCTAGCCGCTTAGAATAAAATATAAACATTTTTATTCCATACTAACTTTTCCTCGGGACTTCGTCGGCATGGATTCCGGATTCTTTCAATCCGAACTTCAATACCGGGCTTATTTTCGAAACTAAACGCAGCCTTTAATATCCTGAAGGAGTATCGTAAATCAGTGTTGTAATTCTTGAAAAATTACGTAAAACACGCAAACAAAGCTTACTGCTTTATAATTATTATAGTATAGATTTAAACACAAAGCAAGACCATTATTTCATTCGACCTCTTCAAGATCATTACTTCATTCACCTTCGACCTTATCAAACAAACCACATAAAAGGCACCACCATCAAAGTCCATAAACAAAATAATAAATGACACACCACATCTTTAGCTTTCACTTGGTACCATAAGTGTTCGGCGCGAAGGACCAATAACTTCAATCGAATATTAATTTTGGAGAAGTCAAGGACCCACACAATGTGGGAAACAAAGGGGCCTATTCATCGTCCTTTGTCCCAACCACTTTGTGGTCTCACCCTAAACCGACCTTTTTGAAGACTTCTTTCCTCTTTGACACGAAGTTCCCCTGTTTCCTCATTTGCTACTATGTTAATAGTGATTGCGGGTTTCACGGTTTTAGTTTGTTCAGAGTTTCTGGCTCTGTGTTTGATACTGTCATAAAAGGAGTCTTCGAACCTGAATAATTATAAGAAGTATTTCAATTATTATTATTATTGATATTTTTACAAATATCAAACCCCATTTATTTCTAATAAAAGGAAAACTTACTTCCTAATATGTTTATACTTCTAAACCAGGTTCACAGGAGTTTGTATTTGAACGTTAACCTACGATATTGGATACCCTGTTAACACCAAATTGTTAACCAAGTGATAGTAAACCACATATGTCTAGCTAGAGGCGTCATTGACAACTCACAAAAGCATAATGCAATTAATGCTTGTAAGGCAGACAGCAGACGTAATCTTAGTTAGTGTTCATGTTGCTTACCCTCAAGCTAAACTAAGCCTACATCATGTGACAACCCTGTGGATTTGACATTAACGTGAAACATTCATCGACATCAAAGACGACGTAGTATAGGATATTTGTATAGGTTATTCACAAGTTGTATAATATACTAAAAAGACTTTTTAGATTTTGGTAATTTTACACCGTTTAAAGAATTTTGAGTCCAATCAGAGAAATAACTGGAGTGTAGTTAAATGAAAAGGATACAACCCACATTGAGCTGAGAATTTTTTGAAAGTTTACATCTTTTCGTCAGTGGTTCTTCATTAATGCAGGGCATTTTTTAAGGGCAAACTTTCTATATTTTTAACTTTAAAATGTGTAGCTAAGTTCGGTTTCATAAACATTATAAAATTAAATATCTCAAAACTAGCTTTACTAGAAGTTGGGTTGGATCATTTTTATTTAACTTCGTCTAACTTATCTATGGTTTATGCAGCTTAGGACTTAGCTTAGGTTTTTTGGTTTAGAAGCCAATAGTTGTAGGCACCATACATTAGCCGTAGAAGTTGGTTAAATTATTGGAGCACACAGAAAGAACCACAAGTTGAGTTAATAGTTATATTAATTTTTTTATAGTTCGCACGTTAATAATAGTAGTAATTCTTTCCCTTGACAAGTATTTAGTTTCACTGTTAATATCGAACTCGGCATATATTGCTCAATAAGTTATAATTATAGATACAATATTTGTGACGCATGAGCTATAAGTAGATTACGGAGTAGGTACTACCTAGGTAGTACCTATGCAAATCTATGTGCGGTTGCTGAGACCGTATACAGCTATTGAAGTATCGGCCCTTAATACACCTAAATATAGTAAAGAATAATTCAAAAAAAAAAATATCGACCCATATTTATTATAAGAAAACCTTTCCATCAAATGACACTCAAATTACGAAGGCAAATAAACCTGAGTACTTACATTATATTTACCGTCGTACCTAAATCAGGGTGGAAACAATATTTGGAAGTGGAATAATTTAGTATTTGTCACACACACGACTATACTACGAGTATAATGGGATCCTGATAAGGTCGTGGACAATAACGTGACTAGACGTGACGGGTTTTCAAGTTATCAATGTGGTTAAGTTGATTTATAATCGTTTTTTAACTGATTTGATGAGAAAAGTGACTAAGCAGACATAAATATTCTTGAATGTTGTTTAGCTTAGGATTGTGATGATGATGAAGACGTTTGTTTTTCTGCTCTTCACTTGAGAGAAGCTCAATTTTTTCATCACGTTTAAATGTTCAAAATACCTTAAGAAATTCTATTACAAAAAACTATAAAACAAGACAATAAACTGATACATCTTTCAACTTTTAACATCCGGTAAATGCCTTCAATTTTCAATTCAATTCCGTTCCAGGTTCACGTCAAAATAAAACAATTCAGCGACAAAAAGTAAACAAACTATAAAATATATAAAACTCCTGTTCAGCAAAAACACGGTTCCATTGTTGGAAACAAAAACCAAACAAGCCATATAAACTAAAAAGTTTGAAACAAACGTTGTCACAGTGGGCCGAGGATAGCACCCTGCGAAACTTCTGTATTTGATGTTGATATTTGACGCACAATGATCGCAAATCGACCACGTTTGGGAATAAACAGACATTAGGGCTGGCGGTCTATCATATACTTACTTATTTAAATATTAACGTAATCGTTCTAAGTTTATTTCATCGCTAGTTTTCTTGCACAGGGTGGTCAAAATTTAGTTTTTAATAGAGCCTTCTAATCATATTTCATACACCATAATAAACATGAAGTGGAGCATATCATGTTTCCAGCTTATCCAAGTTAGAAACTACAATTGATACTAATACAGATAGATGTCGTAGTATTGACAGCCTCCAATTTGAAGTGAAGATGGGGTTCCGTTGCCTCAAGCCGAATATTCTACGGCCAAAAATAGCTATTAATGAAACCAAAATTTTATATGAAATGCTCAGGATCTAGTCGAAACAACAAGGAGCTGGACTAACTAGACATTAGTTGGTACCTATAAAAATCTTTCTCGATGTTATAACTAAAAACTACACATAAATTATGTATTATAAAAAAAAAATCCTACAACATATTTTATTTTATACTGAAATACATATTATAATTACTCTACCAAAACCTAAATTATTTTTGGCAACCCTACAACCAGCATTTCATGTCCGTGTTGCGGTAGTTTTTGGGGCAATATCCGGGGAATAATGTACACACAGTGTTAGTAAAATGCGGATAGTCCCCTCGTATAGCAAGGAAACGGAAAAAGGGCGTTAATCCTTTATATTCAACGCCTTCGAGTGAACTGTGTCTAATTCATAATGTTAAAAAGCTTCTTTAATAAAAACCTCAGCCCCAACCAGATTTAAAATAAAATTTTGTTCAGATAAAAATTCATAATTTTCTTTCAGATTTTAATCACGAGTCAGCTAATTCAAAAGGGACTCAGTATTGTTACTTTTAATTTTTGCGAAACATATTTGCATACCTAACAGACTCTCTGATTTAGATGTAAAAACTTTTCATAATTTTTTCATCTCTGGATCGACTTGAAAACTTTTCTTTTCACGTTAATCAATTCGAATGACAATTACATTTCCTAAGATAAATTAAAAGGACCGTAACTTTCCATCATCTCTTGACATTACCATAAAAAACATTAGATTTCAAATGAATGGATGGCCACTTTTATCTGAAATGAAAAGACTCCAAGGGTCTGTTTGTCCGAAGTTTAAAATTTAACATGGCGACCTTTCAGGACGTGGGAACATGCAACTGTTCAAATTACTCTGGCTACCAAGCTTGGGAAAATATCCGAGACGGGGAGTTGGGTGAAAAATACCTTTCAAACTCTGTTGTTATGTTCGAGGTAATCTGAAAATGACACGCCGTTAGCGCTGTTATTCCACCATTTTGTTTGGGTCTCGTATAAGTAGAAAAATGGGTCTAGTTCGTGTTGTATGTTTAGTGAAATAACCGGTGTTATAGTGGTTTTAGAATTGATTTTATTATATTTTTCGAAGAATTCGTTAAAGGTGGTGATATAAATTATGCGTGTATTATTCTGGATGAGAGTAATTTTTTTTAGTTGTTGTTGAATTTGAAATAACATAAAACTATTTATACGTTTTGGTATATGTTTTCACTCAGAACTCGCGAACTTTCTTATATGAAACTAACTAGCAATAGCTTTAAGTGTGTAAAATGGCAACGCATAGGTACACGCGTAATATAAGTGACACTTATCAAATACCAATCTTGTTGTATTATATACACTGGTCCAAAGATCAAACCCTGCGGGACACTCGGTCAGCATCATTATGTGTCCTATAGATATTGTATTAATTTAAGCAATTTTTCTAAAAATAATAATGATTTCTAACCATACGACACGGGTCTACAAAGCGTACAGCTTAAAACAATACATAAATAACAACAAAACAATAACACTACACTATAAAATGCTTCTAAGGAGTACTAGACTCACTTTCAAATAGCCGTCAACGTGTTAAATTAGTTGTTTTACGTATTTGATTTCGTTTTCATTACTTTGTTATACGTGCCTATTTTATTTCAACACAAATTAGATGCATAGGCCTTAGGATTGACTTAGATCACTACTTTACCACACAAGGCTGTTTCAACTTTATGTTTCACCGGACACTAGCTTCTTTTTAGTGTACTCCTGACCACACACCGTACAAATGCCCGCAGTTACCTCAACTCTTGGCTTCCAACACCTTCGGCCTTCGGTGATCGGTCTTTTGACAGTATCGTCTTTCGGGGCGGCAAACACAACCCTAGTCACGTCTACCTGATTTCTTGAATACTCTCAAGGGAGTTCTCTCCCTTGAGGGTGTTCGTAGTGCGGTGGGTGAGCGAGCAGAGGTGGTGGATGGTAGTGGTTGTTGGTAACGTGGTTGTGGGGCAGCGGCGGCGTGGGGCGATTGCCCGCCGGCGGTTCGGGCGCTGTTCGAAGCGCCCCGCCGGCCGGCTGCGCGCGCGCCTGCGCTCACACGCTACGCTGCTCCTGACGGTACCATCCTGCTGCTCACCGAGAACGGCACGCGGCTGATGACACGTGCCGCTGCCGCGAGCCTCCTGCGCGCCGCCCTCCTCTCCCCGCGACCCCCTCGGCCCCGCCACGGTGAGCCGTCACCGCACCCTCTCTTCATCTTCTCTCTTTCTATGTGTCTGTCGATTCCGTCGCCTCTCGCACTGCACGCTTCGCACTACGCTTCGTAAGGTAGGAGCGTGACAATACGTGCCAACCTTGATCTGCCAATATAGCATTCGACACTCTTAGCAAGAATTTTAAAATCTTAACACTAGCGGTTTTATAAATTTCTACACGGAACGTCACATTATAGAAAAGTTCAAAAAATCGTCTCGGCTTTCTTTAAAAAGACACGGCTTTAACAATTTGAAACTCTAGAATTTTTCCAGAAAATTTTTAACTTAGTGAAGGCTGACCCAATTTTAATAATAAGGTTTTGACTAGTATTTCAATTAGCTACATAGTGACTGAGGAGTTAGCTTAAGTCTCTTTAACGATTTTTTATGAATATTTAATGAACATTCGCTCCTACTTTATGCCTGCATGCTTTTAAGATACTGCTTTCCTTTTCCTTTTTATACCACTTTAGACTTTCATCCGTTCTAAAATAGTATTATCGTATTGAAAGTCTATTTTGGAATCTCTTGAAATGAGCATGTGTGCATGTTTTCTTTCTGCATCTCCTATTTTTTCTACGATCTCTATGGTTACTGCGCGGCATAGACTGGCTTTGATAAATAGTTCGAGCGGGACTGCCAACCGGGGAGGCTTGCTACTCATTTTCTTACCGGGACATTTTCTAAATCGTTGAAAATTTTAAATTTTGCCCGTTAAATGTCGTAACGTTTGCAAATATCGTTGTTTATTGTATTGGATTTTCGTTTTTATATTTACCGTCAGTAAGGTCAGTTTTTTTTTTCAATATCAATGTGTGTCGGTCGACCGGCGCGATCGCCTCTGATGTTACGATTTCGGAGTCCCGTCGCGCTATGGCTCGATCGTCGAGCTTGCCACAGCTAAGCGATTCGATGGATGAAATTCCAGTAAAGCTGATGTCGGACGGAAGGACCGCGAATCGGAATGGAACCGGTGTGACTTCGTGGATCGGCGGTATGTCCATAACGAATGATGGGAACCTGATCGCTCCGGACAAAATTATGACGCACATCCACCGTTATGCGAGCCCTCACTACAACCCGCACGGGCACCATTACCACCGCTGGAACCATGAGCCGGGGGGGAGCGAAGATCCCCTGTACGCGACCAAGACAGTCTACGGACCAGGATACATTGATGAAAACCGTACGTATGGTTGGTATTCTCAACACGTTGACTAATCTTTTTGTTACTTGCAATAATTGACACTTGCTATTTGATATTAAATTTATTAAACTATTAATAGTTTTTAAAAAAGGAATAAAAAGATTAGTAGACGTAACCAAAATAATAGGTGGTACAAATAAATAAATAAACACATATTTAACAGACAGTACAACTAACCATAGATATCGTAAGTCACATAACTTCGAGCTTCAAAACTGTACAATACTAGAACGATTTTAGGAAACCATCGAGACATGGGTGATTTGATTCATTCTTATAGCACCTACATGTTACTATTCTGAGTGCTCTTTACCCCTTTTATTATTTCGTCCCCAGTAATCCGAGCACTTTAGTTTAGATCCTCCACAATTTTATAGTAAATGATAGTTTATCTACCAAAACACGAAGTAAAGCTTTGCGTAGAGACAATGACTAGAAGGAATATAGAGCTGTAGAGCCCTCGTGTGCTTCCTATCCTGATCCGAAAAATTGTAGAGAATTTAGTTTGTAAAGGAGCGATTTAGCGAAGGCTTAGATTCGAAAATCTCCGCGAAGCTTTGCAAATTGCGCTCAAGATTCATCTACCACGGACATTAACCTATTTTCATCGATCCACGGGTGTAGCACGGAATATATTTGAAAGGAACTAAGTATTTATTATTTATAGACTTACACGGTGATCCACTATGCATGAACCCATTAAAATTCTATTCATAATTTTAACTTTAAACCGGCACAGATATCTCATGGAGTTTTTGCCTCACAACGAATTGTACGTAATTTGAACGCATGTCCGATTTATTGAGATTATCGCTTGTATTTAACGTACGATTATCATACAGATTATTAATTTCACTGGCAACTCATCGTGTTTTATTAACAACACGTATTTTTTTGTCGATTTCTCACACATGTTCCATATTATTATAAATTTTAATCCACAAGGTGTAAATTATATTTATATAAGCATGAGCATATTATTCACACTCCGATATGTCGATTTTGTTATTTTCAGTTGTATTAATAATTTATTCATTTGTTTCTTTTTTACTATCTATTTATTTATTTAATACTTAATATTGAGTTTTAATGAGATATGTATTTAAAGCACTGTTTGCTTTAAACGTTTCATTATAATATAGGTACTTAGGGACAGCTATTTCAAAAATAATTAATGATGTGGTTTTGATATAATTAAAACGAATTCTAACATATCCTGTGTAAGTAAAACAATTTTATATATTAATAACATAAATTTAAAGCATATATCGTATTTGCGTCAATTATTTAATCAGGCTTATGAGGTTTATACCTAATAACTACTAATAATCAAATTGGACGAAATATTATAGAAATTGGTTGGCATTTCGTACAAAATCGATTCATTTATCAAAAAGTACGTAACTTTCCAAATTAAGCCCAAATCCTACTGAAATAAAGTTTCAAAATCCTAAACAATTTGTTCTCAGTCTCTTTGGAAGCTAAAGTCTCTAAAAGTAATTACTTAGGAGTGATTGGCATCTTTCACGTGAACGAATATCGATGGCAAGTTATCGGAATTTATTTGTTTTCAATGTAACAGAAGCGTAATTACTATCGATTTTATATAATCTGCGGCATATAATATAACTATTTGTACTAACTGTACGCCGGCAAACTTTGTACCTTGTAGTCCTAATTCTCAATCATCATGACCAACACCGACATTATCAAACATTCCTAACACGACCACATCAACTAACACATGACCACGACCAACAGAGAGGATTGGCAAAGAGAACGGTAAATCAGGTGATGAGAAGGTGGCCCTGCAGTCAACGTGCCACGTGGCGCTGGACGCTTGCATCAAGGACAGCGAGTGCGTGACGTCATTGACTCCAGTGCTGCAGAAGTGTCACACCACCGACTGCGATAGGGAAGGCTGCATGACGGCGCTGAGGGGCTTCTACAGGAAGCAAAGCGTGCACTGGAATACGGAGATTGCTTTTTGTCTTTGCAAGTGAGTGGTGTTTTTCCGTTCAGATACTGTTCTAGTATGAGAGTTATATTGCAAAATCTCTTATAATTAAGCTATTGAAATGAGAACTATGTATATCAATATTGTCTTCATAATAAAATCTTTTTTTTCAGAGTCAGTCTAGGGGAGAGTGTGTATGAAAGAGCCAGGCTTTGAAAGAGCCGATGCAATTATTTCCCACTTTCCAAAATCAATTCAAATTTAATTTTACTCTTTATATGACATCACTGAATAACTGTGACGTACAGACATTCAGTGTTGTCATATAAAGAGTAAAATTAAATTTGAATTGATTTTGGCAAGTGGGAGAAAATTGCTTCGACTCTTTCAAAGCCTGGCTCTTTCAAACACACTCTCCCCTACTAATGTTTATTCTATACATCCATTATCATTATCTTCAAAAATTTCACTGTCTCATACTAAATCAATACATATTTTTTTTGTGTTATTACTTTAGTCATGCTATTAACAACCGGTGCTTCTTCAACATAATCTAATTCCACATTCTAAGTTAGATCAAAATCTTAGTATTCTTTTTTAAATTTTATTTTTCAATATACATTTACTAATTTATCCAACTCCTCAGGAAAACCGACAATCGCGAGGACTCATGCATGAACGCCCAGGAGCGTCTCCATCCGTCGTGTGCGCAGCGTCCTCCCGTGGGCTCTCCTCTACCCGCCTGCCATATCCTCGCGCACGCCTGCCGAGAAGAACCTGAGTGCAGGTTTGTGATCAGAATCTCTATTAAAAAGTATCTTTTGAATTCTCAGATTGAATTGATAGCATCATCATGCCTGTATTCCCCAAAGAATTACGCAGTAGGTACACTTTTTCAGACTTATCACCGATGCCATAACTTTATGTCTTCGCTTAATATTAACGATTCTAGAATGTAATGTCTATGGAAGTTATCAGTAAACTGAATATCGCTTCTCGATCTTAGGCTCAGATTATAGTACAGTTATGCATCCACCAATTTTTTTTGACGCGGGATCATCCTCCGCCTGTTGAAGGCAGATGTCTCAAAAACCTGTTGTGTTCCTTACTCCTGCGTTTTGTCCGGGGGCGCGGGATACACAATAATTGCATTCTGCCGTAAACTATGTCTGACCCAATCTTCTTCGGATGACACAAGCTATCACATGGTAATTGCTCATGCCGTAGTGGAAAGACTAGCCAGTCAGCTATGGTGGTATCGAGGCTGACTGCCCAGGGTGCGCCAGACGATCACAGGTTTCATTACTGCTGCAGCACGCGCCGCTGACGCGCGCTCTGCATGCACTCAATATGGTGTCACAACAGATTGACTGCTTCAATTGTAGTCTGAGTGAATTCACACAGGCCGCATTTTTTAAAATTACCGTTATTATCTAACATTTGTAAGTTTTATAACTATAACTATTGTATTAGGGAAACCTGTGATGATAGTTGTGTGTTTTTAAATAAATAAATACTCGTAGAGGCTCTTTCCTTACTGAACTATATTCTAATTATAATAAATACAATAAAAGCAGCATTTAATTCTACATAAGAACTTCCAAACAACATAATACTAACAAAAATGACCACAGAACCGAAAACAATGCATAATTCAACATCCCATTCCGTCACATTTCCAGCGTTTACGTATAAATCTGCAACAATATTCCGTACAATACCCGTCACAAATGCATTAGCTACGACCGGCTAAACTGGGAGCAAAATGGAGAGGCCGAGATAAAATTGAATCTGGCTGACGCTCAGTTATGTAGTGTAAGCCTTTGAAAATAACTGGATAGTCTAACCGTGTAGCTAGACAAGGGAACGAAGTTTGATGTGAACGACTTTAGAGGGAGGATTTTTAGAAATACGAGTAGTTCGATTTTTAAATGATTTGCTGTTCCTATTCTGGATTCTGTTGTTGATTTTTTGGATTCCGCTGTAGTATATCTGGGAGCTTGGAATACAGTCGTCATGTAAGCTCGATGTTGATATTAATTTTAAAAATATACATGTCCTGAATATATTTATATGGATGTATGGGCCATGCGTCTTTGAATTATCGATCCTCGGCTAAAAAGCTAAGTCCTAAGAATAAGAATAAATTTATTTTGTAAGCACCACGCAATTAATATTAATAGCATTTGTAGTAGTTAGATATTAAACATCGTCAGTGGTCAAAAACTAACAAACAATACAGAAAACAAAATGGATGAGATAAGCCCGCCTATAGATATCTATTAATTTTCTTTAAATGTATTTTATTGGTGTTTAAGTGTGCGATAAAGAACAAAGACAATCAATCAGTCGAATTAAAAATATTGGTATCAGGTTATTTTTTTATGGAGTGCGCATTATTTGTAGAGTGATTCAGTCTCTGTTCCTAAATGCAACCGCAATATTGGGATACCCACACTTTAAAAGAAAACAAAAATTCGACACGCATAATTTACTAGCGCAAGCCATACAAAATCAATTTTTTATATTGTTTTGGAATGAATTTTAATACTGCGGTTGCATTTGGGAACGGAAACTGGATCACACTGCAAATTTTGCGCACTACATAAAAAAATATCCTGTTGGTACCTATATATCGCCCGAAGCCATAATATAAACAATCAAATACATATAAATCAAGTCAACTCGATTGCATAACAATTAAAAGTAGTTTCCATGTGTTGTATCATTAATTAATTACAGTTTAATTTAAACAATAGTAATTAATGCTTTGTGATATGAACCGTTTTATTGGGAGTTCTAGGTATTATTATTCTCAAATAACCGAAAATAATTACAATTATGTTAAATTGACTTTATCCCAATGGCTAGGGCGGGCGTCAAACCATAATTTGAATTGGTGCCCTTCGTGGAATTACATTGATGCAAGTACTTACTACTAAGCTCGATAAAACTTTTATTTTTTAAATTAGATTTGTTCCTTTTATAAAACGCATTTATTAGGTTCACTTGTAACTAACTATGTAAAAAATATTGGAAATTAAATTTGACCCACTTCCCGGTTTCCGATTGAGCTGAAATTTTGCATACACGTTTAGTTTGGATGACAAAAGCGTTTTCTTTAGTTTTTTTTAAACTATAATATTTATTCTTTTTGTATTTCGTTTATTGTGAATGTTACGCCCGTCATTATCCCGTATGGAATAAAATTATTTTGTTTTCTTTATTTCACTTACTAACTCTAAGCGGGCCGCAATCGTTCAAAGCATTTCGTTTGGGAAATGTATCACCACAACGTATCGTAACTGAACATCAATAAATAAAACCCTCCCTAATATCATCAAATAATTATTCCTACTAGTGATCGCCCAGATGTCGAAATTCGGCCGTAATTTTAGCTTTCTGCACTACGATCTCCATATAAACTTTAACTATACCAAATCTCATACTCCTCCGTGCGCGCAAGTTTTCTCTTCACGTATTAATATATAGATACCTACTTCTTTAATCCTATATCCTAAAAGATTACAAACCATACACGACCATAATACAGGTCCTATACAATCATGTGTGTGTATGCCGATAATGCCGGTGCAGGAGACAATGCCGTAGATAGGTTTAGAAATTAGTTCGGCCAGACTCATTCCATTTGTGTCTACGAAACTGATTGGAACAGCCGACTCTGAGCTATTGAGTTGTAATGACTCTGACCAATGAAGAATAGGATACGACTGGAATAACATATCACTTCAAAATGGCTTATAATCTCGCCCTTACATAAGGTTATGAATATCAACCGTAATCAAAGCTTGATATAACTTTATTCTGCGTTTTAATAATAAATGTCAATTAATGATCATTAAAATCATCATCTGCCTGTAGCAGTCCACTGCTGGACATAGGCCTCTCCAATCGCACTCCATCTGGTTCGATCCTCGGCTGCTCTCATTCAGCTATTACCAGTCACACTGCGAAGATCGTCGCTCCATCTAGCCTGGGGGCATCCTACCCGCATTTGCCGATTTGCGGTCTCCACTCAAGAACATATCTACCGCAACGGTCATCCCTTCTACGGCTAATATGGCCAGCACATTGCCACTTGAGCTAGTTAATTATATGGGCTATATCGATCTAATGCATAGAAATAATAAGTAGGGCTTCCCCTAAGGGAATTTTTTGTATATCATTAGATCATAGACTTATTATCTAAATAATAAGTCTATGATCTAATGATATACAAAAATTTATAAACATATCTAATAATTGGACAGTTATTGACAACACTTTAATACACAAAGCTTCTGTTTGTCAATTTTGGGCATATTAAAGCTTCAATTGCCATTGCCCCCAAATTCGGGTAGTAGTTCACTGACTACACAATTTCAACCAGTCATCCGTAACGCAGAAAGCCAAGCCGCTTAGGCTGCGTTTCCATTGAGGCGGAGACGGGAGGAGATGAGAAAAACTAACCAATAGAATACGAATATGACGTCACTTCGATAAGCAGAGAAAATACTAGAATCTTATCGTTCGTTCACACTCGATACTTTTAACAGAAGAATAGCGCTTCCAAAAAGTGGATATCGAACGCGAAGACACGCTATTCTGCTGCTAAAAGTATCGACTGTGGATGGACCCGTATTGATTACAATGTACCTAACCTTTACGTTCCGCTTCTCTTCAATGGACACGCAGCCTAGCCACTGCGCCAGCCGAGCGACTGAACTACAACTATTAACGTTAACACTAGCATAAGCATTTTTAGCTTAGTCAGCCAACTACGAGCTAATATAAGCTATTTGTAAGGCATTATAAATTCTAAGAAACAAGAAAAAAAATTAGTTACACATGATTGGTCGGAAATCGTATCTAAAGCCGAAAGGGGTTATTGTATTTATCATTATGTACAACTTTTATTAAAGGACAGAACATGAAATCGCGACAAAAAATTCTGCTGTTCCATACAAATAATTCAATGTACTTCCTCGACTAAATATCAACAGCAGATTTTTTCAGGATTGGTCCCATGGTATAAGTTGTACCTACATAATTATGAGAACACTTGTTCCAACTAACCGTGTCTGTCTACAAACCCCTTTGCTAGTAGTAATCTTATAAAGAACATACTACCAAAGTACAAAAACACCCACAAACAGTTATGTGAACACGGATTTGTCCAACCTAGAATGTTTTAGTGCATGCAGGCAATGCAGTTTCCGCTCGGCTTGCTTCTATCGACGGATGCCATAGCACTCGTTAAAGAGCTAGTGCGGATTATTCCCACCGAGTTTTTGGCCGATGTAGGAGGACTAGTGGTCGCTCAGTGATCGGAATTCGACCGTAATTTTAGCTGTCTGCACTCCTTCTCCATTTAAACTTATATGCTAAATCTCATACTCCTCCGTGCGCGCAATATACTTACTTAAAAAGGGGTACAAAGTTTACTCTTCACGTATTAATATACTTATAGATATTTTCAAGAATTTGAAAAGCTAAACATGAAATATTCTTCGGAACCGAAATATGCTATATACAATATTTAGCTTCGTAGATATTGTGGTAAAAACAAAAAACAAAAATATGAAAAATCTTTTTCTTTTTTAAAATTGTTAATTTTTTCACAGGATCCGCCTCGAGAACTACGAGCAATGGTGCGCAGTGGATGCTGTTACCCAAGGCTGTGCAGGTTCCCCCGCCGCCTGCCGTGCTGCAGTGGTGGCAGTATTGGGCACCCAGCTGCGAGCAGCCTGCGCCTGCCGCGGGACTGACTTCGCTCAGCTGTATGACTGTCTTGGATGGCAGCGGCTGCTGTGGCTTAATCCTTGCGTTGGTGAGCCCTTGCTCTTGCCTTGTCTTGACTATTTTTACAAATATTTGGAGAAAAAGTTAGAGAAAAACATAACGATTTACTTAGCACCCCACGTGGGACGTCACACCCATTCGCACCCAGTGATACTGTTCACAACACTGTGACATCTTTGTATGTGTGAGGGCACAGCACAGTGTATGAATCCGGCGGGTGATAAACATGTGGAAGATGATAAAAATGAGGGTGATAAATATGTGGAATGGGGCAACTCAGCTGATGGCAGCGAGAGCATTTTCTACAGACTCATCTTTAGGATGCCAGGATGCAGGGCCGCGCCGCCCCTGTGTGCGAAGTGTGCGGCGCACACAGGCGCCAAGACAATAGGGGCGCCGCCATCGAAATTATTTTAGTTACCCTTTACACAACAACATATTCAAATAAAACATGAAGATTCGCGAAAAAAGGTTTCGCACACAGCTTCATAGGTTTCGCACACAGGCGCTGTGGGAGGTCAGCGCGGCCCTGCCAGGATGCCTTTGAAATCCACGATAAACGGTGAAGTGGTCTATTCGTAATTTACACTACACAATACATGTACTTAAAATTTCCAGTGGAATCTCAAAGCGACTACCACATGAAGACCTACGGAGCCCTGCTGACGACGACGCCGTTCGACAACGGCATCAGGTACATCACAGTGGCGCCGGAGTCGCCGATCTACCACAAAACCACCACCCATCATCACAGGCATACTACCCAGCATGGAACCTCGCAGATAGAACCCGTTCAGGTAATTGAAAGCCTCCGTCTAAGAAATTCAGATTATCTTTTAAGTTTAGAAGTAATTTAAAGTTTTTGGCTTTTAGTTATGATTTTACAGTAATTTTTGTGGATTATGATAAGTCATTTTTTTAGACACGCTAATTTAAATTTAATTCAATTTAAATCTAAAAATAAATTTATGTGACTTGTCAGAAATGTCGGCTTCACTATAGGAAAAATATTTTAAAGTAGATAAGGTATACAGAGTGCATCAGATGTTATCAGTATCACATTAAATGGAACCACGTATTTAGTATCACGTTGTGACCTTACAGAAAAAAACAAATCCAATCAGTAGTTTAGCCACAGGAACTAATTAAAAAGTTCATAATTTTACGTATATCACGACCTCTAAGCAAAGTTTGAAAAGTCTCCAACGTATTCTAACCAAAATTAAATTTATTTACACGTTAGAACAGATAAAGGTGACATAAATTTCTACTTCGATGTGACCTAGACGAATGATAGCTGAGTGAAATTTATTGCAAAAAATCTTGTGTAAAAATCACAGATTTTTTGAGAACGGCTTCAGAACATAATACCAAATACGTGGTTTCATTTAATGTGACATCTGCGGCACCCTGTATAATAATTTAAAGAGGCATGATTTGACAACGTTAGAGATATTTATTACCTTCAAAGAGGAATTACTTTTCCAGGAGAACCGCGAGGAACTCAGCCCTATAACAACCATGTCGGAACAAACAGTCGGCCCGAATGAAGTCGCGCAGATCTCCGAACCCGTCATCGAGACCACAACCGAAACGACCACAGTCGCGACCACCACCACGACCACGAGTACCACTACAACCACGACCACCACTACCACTACCACGCCGAAGCCAACCACAACCCTGGAGCCTACGAAGTACTGCATCGTGAAGAAACCCGAGAGTGATGATCAGGCGCAGTACATCAAGATGGGCGAGACTCGACGAGTGAGTATTTTAGTTATATTACTTTTAAGTTTAATTCTGCTGACTGCTGGTAAAGGTATCACGGGAAATAAGTTTAGGATTGTGACAGTGACAAGAATTATGACATTAATAATACTGAGGAATCTCAAATCCGACAGATTGGGGTTAACAATCAGTTGAAAACAGACCCTAAAAATAGAAAACATAACTGAAATTAAAGATACATAATCCCAATACCACACCATTAACGTTGTCTTTGATTACTGATGAAAATCCGCTTCAAAATTCAGATAATTCAGCTTTAACAACACTTAGGCTCTGTCCATGTTCCAGCTGTACCGTTCAGCAGAACTGGCCGAATGCACCGACCTGTGCGTCTGCGAGGCCACTCTCCAGGTGTCTTGCAAAGTGGCCTGCGTCCCTCGAGCACCATGCTCGTCGCGCCTGGCACACTACTCCCACGCCGCACCAGCTTATCAAGCGTATAGGGGACGGTGCTACTGCTATTCGGGATCTTTCATCTGCATGAGGCCGAATCCGGGTAAGTTATGATCCAAAAGGAATAGTTTATAAGAATAGATCGTTATTTCATGTAAACCAGATACAGGCACATATGAAATGTCGAGACTCTAGGTGCACAGTTCCAAATAGTAGGTCCTATAGAGAAGCACTGGCAAGAAACAATCTTACAATCTTGATTAGTACAATATTGTGGTAAGAGCTGCGAAAATAATGTAATTTAATGTGAATAAAAAATAAGAATAGGATAATAAAGATTTGCCTCTGAATAAGATTGTCATGGCAGTTACAAGCTGACCAGTTCCGACAGAAGGCAATCGACATGCGTCAGCTTAAGTAAATCAATCTAGATTTTATGCCGTTGGAAGGTGGCAAAAGCCGGTAGCCGCTTTGACAACTGTGACCATTACTGCTGACTAGAACAGGAAAACTATAAGAATATATTTGGTAATATTTTGTTTCGTGATCTATTTCTGATTTATTGTTATTCTTCTGTAGCATTGGCCCATGGAAGAGTTTAGAAGCAAAGTGCTTACATTTTCCAGGTGAATACAAGCTGCCAGAAGGCGTGTACCTGCTTCTTGGCTTCAGTGCAGTAGACGAGGCTCTGTTACGTCCACACACTGGCCTAGGAGCTGAAGACGCCGTCCGTCTACTGCAGCAGTACCTGTACACTGTACATAGTGAAGGGGTACGTATTCAATCAAGATTCTGTAAAGAAGAATCTTTAAAAAGGAAGGTTGATCACAGCACATCCAATCTTTTCGAATTTTGACGCTCTCGGACACCAACCTCATTTCGATACTTGGAAGAGGAAAACCGAAGGAGCTCTGTGGAAATCAACACTGCTGGGGTAGTAGGCAGCGCTGCTTACGGTGCATAATAAAATAATTTTCTTAAATATTAATTCGTTCCTGTCCATTGTTTTGTATCAAGGAGCATCTAAATGCCGAACTTTAACAATCTCTTCCATCACTTTTCAGTCAAACTGCACGCTGACCTTGTTCAACATTAGCAACGAAAACGTGATAATCTCGGCGAGCGTGTCTCCGCGAGAACAGGAAGCACTACGAGAGGCTGGCGAAGCTCTTCTTGATAGAGAGAAAGTAAGAGCTTGTTATATATGAACACTTGCCCTGTTTTGTTAATTCTTGTGTGGTAATGCTGGCAACATTATACAGCTAAATTTACAGACAATTACTCCAGTAAACGATGGTGCAAGCAATATCAGGTAATATAATAGATAGAATAGAAATCTAGGACAAAAACAAAGATATGGTAATAAACAAACATATTAAAGAACTGGGAAATTGTATTTCTGAATATTATTATGTAGTACTGCAAACATCATAAGTTATAGTTTCACGTCTCACAGCAGTTACATCGTACAGAAAAACTAATTTTCAAATTAACCATATTCAATTTCAGGAGGAATGCATCGACGTACTGAAGATCGTCAAATCCCGCATCAACTCTCAACATGAGGATATCTCCTCGCACCTTCTTCTCTCCATCTTCAAGATCGCTGAAGTGGACGTCGTATACCCGACGCCCCCGAGCTCTGCCAACACCTCCCATAGGCCAGCTAAAATCTTCTATATAACCATTATCCTCATCACTATACTCTTCAACTTCAGAGCAACAGTCTCCTTCATCAGCACTGTTCTCTTCTTCAAGAGTTTCGTCAATTGTTTGTCGAATTTATTGACTAGTAAGCTAAGTATCAAAAAAGGGTATCCCGACTCTATCATGTTAGACATCGTTCCTTTCGAGAGATATTTTGTAAATGAAAATATCAATTTTGTATCTATTTTGAAATGTTACGATGAATTTATTGGTTATAGTAATGTAGATGTTGTAAATTATATTGACAATCGGCACGTTGCACTCGCTTTAGGTAACGCACAAATAAAACATATCACCGATGACGTAGATTTAAGTAAAATAGATGTATATAATTATAAGGAAATGAAACATATCATAAAAGCTGTGAGTATTACAATATTTAATAATTTTAATGAACTTGTTGCTGATGCAATTATACTTAAATATTTTTCTAGAGATGTGTATTATGAAATTGGATGTACTTATTATGATTCGATGAAGCTTTTTGGTGATTTCGTTTTTGAAAATATCGCGTCCTCTTCTTATGGGATTGTAAAATCCGTTAGCTTAGGACTGACTCTAGTAGTAGTATGAAGACTGACATGATTAACTAAACATATCATAGTTGTATTTCGTTTTATTTTCGACTTAGAACTGGTGCTTGTAGGTCGATCTTAAAGGCTGGGTTTTGTAAATAAGTGTATTACGCCTTTTACACTGTTAGAGCTTCGGTTGGTATCTCCGGTAGCGTAGATCGTTTCGTGCTGCAGGCATTTAAATTGTTATTGTTCCTTTTGAATTTCGTTATGAACTCGTTTTGCTATGATCTTCTTATATGATTTGGATTTTCACTTGAGAACTTGTGTCTCAAAAATATCTATATCTGTCTGAATAAGGTTTTCTAGAACCAAAGTGTTGTATAAATGGTTACTATTTTCTCTATTCACTTCACTTTCTTTCTCTGATACAACACTAACAAGTAGGTTGTGATAATATTTTACGCTTTTAACCAATTCTTCTTCGTTTGAGTCTATAATTTCATTATCGTTCTTGAATATGTCTGCAGCACTTAAACCGTTATTATTATTGGTTTCCCTAAACTAGGTTAGTGTCTGATGTAGTGGTATATCGCCTTTCTGTTAGATGACTGTAACTAGTTAATTATATCCATCAATGTGAATGCACGTTTAGAGAACACGAAGTTTGAACAAAACTTAGCAACGATAGATTGTTTTAAAATTTCATAAATTTATTTGCTGAAAATATGGCACATTTTGGGGATAAAATAAGAAGAGCAATAGATATCAATTTTATATTTTCTCACTAGCACCACTTTAAAGCTACAAAATATGGAAAATAAATATATCTTTACTTTTTAAAACATTGTTTTTAAAATGGACAGTTTCATCATCTGTTGTTTTTATAATGGACAGACTCACCATCTATAGCTAAGTGATTTATTTGTCGAAACCCAAATAAATGCAGATAAGTTTTTAATTTTCTATATTAAAACAGTCTACTCAGAAGCCGGTCTAATCCAATCTTTTGGTAATATCATTTATCAGATTTTTTAAGTATATGAAAATTATGGCGATATAAAAAAAATGGTGCGTATGTATTTGGGGTCACCAATAATGGTTCAATATTATCGTTCAAAAATTTATAAATCACGAATTGACGACTCCTGTCGATAATAATGGATATTCTTCTTCTTTTAAAAATTGGTAAACAAAATTGGAAATTGGAAAACATATTAACATAGAGCTTTTATCTATGGCTGTGAATGCGGCCAACTTACTATCCGTCGAATACTTTGTTTATTTCTAGCCCTTAAATTTTTTCAGTGTAGCGAAAGTTGAGACTGGTAACCGCAAAATTCAAAAAGCTCGTTCGGTAAACACTCGTAATAATCCATATAAGTAAGATATAATCCACATAAGTAATCAATATGTCATTATTTTACAAATTTTAATGCATAAAATATAATGAGAGGTCTTCATCTTCTCTTCTATCTCATCTTTCATTATTCAGATTCAAATAGCCAATAGCGACAGAATGACACTAACACGGTAATCGCTGTGACACCGTTGGGTGAGGTTAGTTAAATTTAATGTTTGTCAATCAATCGCAGTTTATATTGCAACTTTAACATGATTTTATACTTTCCATTTTCTATTACCGTTTATTATTTTAATAATAACTATAATCCATTTACTTTAATTTACTTTTTACTTTTTTTTTTACTTTTGATTGACAAACAATAAATTTTCTATTGTGTCTGCTACGTAGCAGTCAAAGTCTTTAAAAGGAAACGCGGGCGGCGTTTTTTCGATACAAATGTATTCCCCGATTTTCTCTCTGAATTCCGATACTAGGGCATTTCGTAATATGGTATACATATATAAATATCGATCACTAGCATGTCCCTACGTTTAACTTTTTTTGATAATTTACTTTCTACCTCCCAAAATTCCATAAAATTGCCTAATTTGAACGCCATCAACAGAGGTTCAAAATGCAAAGTTTGACAATGTATTTCAAAAACGCGAAATGTACAGACATAGATCAATGTATTCCAATACAGTACATGAAAAAAACATAAAAGTCGCATATAAATTTTTAGAACATAAATTTTTAGAGGAGGAAACGGAGAAACAAAACTTCGATTTTGACGATTTTATTTAGGTCTGATCATCACATCAGACAGTCAGTTGTCCCTTTCGCTTTCGCTCAGTGAACGACATGCGAAATGTTTTGGTGACTGCATTTCTTCTTAAAACCGTCTTAAAGTTAAGATGCCTTTCAGAGGGCCAAGCACGAATGTATTGACGATCGACGAACGACGAATTTTGATTATATAATACAAAGAGTGTGTTCAGATATTACGGCGGACGACTTGACGACACAGCGACGCTCCAATCGTCCGAGTGATCACACTAAAGCGTTCAGTTATTTGAGCGGGCATCGTCGGGCGATCGCACCGGTCACCCCGTAAAATAGTAGGGTGAAAGTCGTACTGCTGTCAACTGACCAATGACTATAATTATAGTCATAGGATCCAACAGATATTTTGAGGTTGTTCGATTGGTCACTCGCTTAACGCAGCTGTGGGTCGCCCGAAGCCGTTCAATTATTCCCGATGAGCGAGCGACATTCGCACGAGTGACTTTCACATCGAAAACTGAATTACTGAACGTAACCAATGAATGTATCGCATTTTTGTTCAATTTATGCAATAAACACACTTATTTCATGAAAATGTAAAAATACAGCATGTATTTACAAAAAATATTAAATTAAACGTGTATTTTTTATTCTAAATTTGCTTACGTTAACGTTACGAATTACGATACGTTAAAACATTCGTGTTCGGCCCACAGTATTCGACGGTACGTCTATCTAACATTATGTCGCTAAGTTTTGTTCAAAATCGAATCTATGTAATTAGGAAACACTTAGATAAATGTATTCCGGATACATTACCTAACATAGGGTGTGTAATGTTATGTAAAATGGTAAAGAAGGAAGCTTTAATTTGAAGTAGACTTAGATCTCTTGTGTTCTAAAAGAAACTTAATGAATAGTCAAGTGTTAGATATCTATTCATGCTGTATAACTGTTTTACGGTGTTGCCAGGTTCTCATAACTTTTTAGAGAAATCCTCCAAAGATGTTCTGGGCAGCTATGTCAATACTAATATAATAACGCTGAAGAGTTTGTTTTTTTTTTGTTTGAACACGCTAATGTTTGAAACTACCAGTAGGATGTGAAAAATTATTTTTGCATTTGATAGCCCAATTCTTGAAGAACTTTATAGGGTATTTAACATCACGCTACGACCACAGGAGCCGAGTAAAAAGAAAAAAAACAATTAAACAGTGGATGAAACCGCGGGGCACAACTAGTAATGAATAAAAAGTAAAAAAACTAATTTTAATTATTGAAAAGAATAATTACTATTGTTAAGATGACTTTTTCTGAATTGACAGCGTCATATTTTCATAAACTCAATACAAGATTTTTAGGCCAATTAATGCGCTGTTTATTATCACTGTAAGATCGGTACTTTGTACGATGTCGTTGTGTTGTAAATTTCATGAATTGTCATACCACACTAGCTATATATTTGTCCTGATGATCTGATTCTTTTAAATTTTTAGAGCCTGGCAGCACTGCTGTTTAGATACTTATTGTAAAAATACTGGATTTTCCTGAATACATTTGTTCCATTCCGTATCAAATTGGACCTTTTTAACACCTTGTATTTACGTTGAATATTCCAAACATACTGTATTAGTGATGCAAAAATGTATTTTACAATTGGGTCACATTTATACTTCGGCCTTGAAAGGGTTAAAATTATGTTTACTTAATTTTTTATGAAAAAGTTCTACGTTTAATTGTTAATTTTAATTTAAAAGAATGGAAAATATGAAACTTAGCATTGTGAAGTACGAGTATATTCAAAAGAAAACAGAATATAGATAATGTTCTGAATCACTTAAAATGTGAATTTATGTCAGTAAGAAATTAAAGAATATTTTTTCAAAATCATACCTACTGCGAAAACATGATTTCAATATAATATCAACGCTTTTCATGTTGAAATCATCAAAATATATCGCAAAAAAAAATACAAAGATAAAGTTCTCACATGTTGTATAAAAGTGGTCGAGTACCTCTATTTATTACAAAAATATATTACAACAACTTTAAACATAAATGTATAAATCCTTCCATAATAGCCTTATTTCACGAAAAAAAGCAATATCAAATCGGTCCATGGCTTTTTTTTAGTTAAATTTAAATTTATCAATGGTCCGATAGCTTAAAAATATTACGCACGAACACGCTTAATGTTAAATACAATTTTTATTTATAAATATTAATGAAAATTGTTATTCTCGTTGAAATACCGTTTCTCGTTATCAACGAGTAAACAATTCGTTGGATCACATTATTAGTACCTAAGTATTTATTTTCTTTAAAGAATTTTAAAATTATTATATTAAAAAATCTACTTTGTCATCGACAGTTTTTTTTTTATTATTTCTATTTTGTATCGTGATCCAAAAAACAAATACATATCAAAATGAAAACTTTGCGAAATTAAATGTAACGATACATATCAACAAAGCTCAATTTTATACCTATTGTATTTCTAGCGTTAGATGTTGCAAAGCAAAATGGCGTACATCTTTATGTAGCTTAGATTTTAGAAAAAATGTAGTTATATTATAAAATAAATTTACAAGAGAAATTAGAAAAAGTATTTCTTAAATTGAATGTTGAATTATGTTGTAGATTGATAAAGATGTCTTATTAAAAAAAAGTTTTTTTCTTAAACCTTCTGTTTATTGTAAATTATTGATGATGTTAATAATTGGTTAGAATAGAAATCTGAATGTTTTTATCAATACCTACGTCCTTTATTTCGGACATTGTAATAAATATTGTTAGTGCACATGCCTCATGCCTTCCATGTAAATAAGAATATATAGAAAATACATAGTAATATCACACTGGAAAGTATATAATTTTTAAATGAAAATGGTTTACTATCCGCACCCATACTAATAAAGTAACTAACTTTATCTACAAAAAATATCATCACAAATAAAAAAAATACAAAAATGTTGTTAATGTTTTTTTTACTATTTAATGGAAACGAAAATTATAAAAATTATTATTATAAATTTAGTGTAAAATAATTGTTTAAATTATTGATAAATAATGTGCTATTTATTTGTATATCGTTTGTTATAAAATAATTATACTATTGTTTATTTGACAGTTGATATTAAGTTTTTTTATATCGCTTAATAAGATGTGTGTTAGTTATATTACTGTGTCAGCGACTATCATTTAGTAGTCTCGATGTATAGCAATATTAATGATCGTAGATACATTTAATATCGGTTTGGGAATCGAAAACCAAAAGAAAAAGGTATTATATCGATTAAAAAAATACTTTTTTGTTTTTTTAATAAAAATATATTATTTTAAATAAAAATTTAATATGAATCTTAAAGAAAATGTATTTCCGTCCTAACTTTTGAGATAGAATTTGTTTTCAATTATTTTACCTACAATAGTTTGTCTGAATTATAATAGGTAAAATAATTTTCTAAATCAAGTTAATAAAGGCGTTAAAATTTTGTCATATTTAACGTTGATACTTGACATAAAAAAAATCTTCTACTAAATCAATTTACCCTACGAATAATAATGATAATAACTTAATATTCGTTGAATCTAACATAAAAAAACATGACAGGATTTTTAAGTGCTTATTGTTTTTATTTTGACATAAAAATATATCCATTAAAAATCTACCTACATTAAGTAAAGACAAACCACTTTTTTTTTTCACATTTTAATATAGGTACCGATTCAAATATACAAGGTTAGTCGGAAAGGTTTTTATAAACCCGGAAGAAAGTTATGTTACTCGTCCGTCACTAAGAATAATTTTTATTAAAGGAACAACATTGAAATCACGAAAATAAAAACAGCTGTTCGGTACATATTTTAGGCTAGTAATATTGAATTACTTATTTGTATGGAACAGCAGATTTATTTTCACAATTTCACGGTTTTTCCTATAAAAAAAGTTGCCTGGAAGAAATCGCCGTATGCAATAAGGCCGCCCATTGTACAATTTACCTTGTTCATGCAAGTTTTATGTGTATATTTTGTTTTACTGGAGTACAATAAAGAATATTATAAATAAATAAGAGATAATTTTAATTATGATTTTTGACTAACCTTGTATTCCTGAATTTTACTATGCACGTATAATTTTTATTTTTATTAATTAAAATCATTTCCAAACCGATATTGAAGAATAAAATAAAATAAAATATGTGAATACACAGCACTGTAGTGATATGCGTAACAGAGCTTCTAAAAGATTAACAGTTGTTTTATACACTATTACCATATGTCGTACCTAATTACTTGTATTGTTTACCAACGTCTGCAGACATGGTGGTTCTTGTCGTTTTGTTGTAGCTAAATAAAGAGAATTCATACAAAACTGTTGTATTTTACTTATAACCTAACCGTCAAAAACCCCCGACTCCAACTAGAAAAAGAGCTGTATAACTTTTGAACGGCTGAATATATTTTTATGAAACGTAGTTAAGATGATTCCCGATTAAACTGCATTGAAATCGGTCCATCCGTTTTGGAGGTACGATGCCACACTACAAATTTATAACACCCCTCTTTATTGTCGGGTGTTAAAAAATGTTCCTGATCGACTGTCTCGTTGTTCAAAGTCAAAGGTTTTCATTTCAACTGGGCCTTTGCAGGCACTTTCAAAACGTCGTGATTCTAGGTGCACGGTTCTAAGTGGGTTAGTCCTGGAGAAGATACCGGCAAGAAACTCCATGGATACTCTTTTCATAAATCAATAGACTACGGAGTGTGTTCGCAATAGACTACTGAGCGTGAAGTATTTTTGGGGTTCGATTCCCGGATATGGCAAGTTGTTAATTGGGTTTCACTTCAACTACTATTTAATTATCTCGGTTTTAGATTTGGCATGTATGTATAGTCCTTAATCTTGAGAATATGTTAACAATTTTTTTTTTCATAAAACTTGTTGACTATCTAGGTGAAATTAAAATAAAAGAATAAATAAAATTAAATGTATTTATTTAAGTCAAAATTATCCCTAAGGCATAATAATCAATTAAATCTTTTTTTTTTTAATATAAAATGTTAAATATCTCAAAAACGGTGGGTCCTAGACAAAAATTGATTAAATTTTCCCCCCCCCTTATCAGACCCCGCTAGTAATTATTTTCCTACATTATGCAATTTTTTTATAATAATTTTTTTGTGCTGGATGTCTTATTATTTGCTATGTTATCCAACCCTAAAGTTACCATGACTCATCGTTGTTATTGGAAATTAACCGGACACGTGACGACAATCGAATCGGTCGAATTTTGATACTCTCCAGGTGGTGGTCCCATTTAAATTTGGGGATGATCTGATGAAGATCTTCGGAGATAAACAATGGAACTCTTGAATACAGCATATCATCACTCGCAATTGCCTTTAATGTATGTTTATATATTGTATAAGAAAAATAAAATTAACTTTAAAAAAAAGGAAAAATCATCTTCAATTATTTTTTATAGAATTGTTTATGATAAAAAACTTAACAGCTTCTTGATCGGGGCCTTTAATTTAATTCTTCTACTTCTACTACATAAATATCTAAACTAATATTATCTATAAAATAAAGAGAAAAGATTTGATGTTTTGTATGTTTGCTTGTTTGTAACTAATGGATAAACTCAAAAACTACGGGACCGATTTTAAAAATTATTCTTTCACCAGCAGAATGCTACATTAACAGTGACTAGTGAGTAACATAGGCTAGCGAAGCCGCTGGCGGAAGCTAGTACTAGTAGTAGTAGTGGTAGTAGTGTTTGTGGGTATACCTAAAAGTATACCCACAAACACTACACACACATAAACATAAATATTACACAGATTTTGTGGGTAAACCCACAAAATCTGTGTAATATTTATGTGTATAAATTGGTAGGTACCTACCTACCTATTTTAATGCAACTCTGATGGGTTAACATCACAAAGAATAAGAAATAAAAAATAACGTTTATTTTCATTAAACCATTTATTTTTATATGAACCTTACATTTATTTAAAACAGTAATAATACAAATTAAATCAGACTCTAATGGCACTTCCACACGTTTGAAAATTTACTTACTACTTTACAAAACGCACCATCATTCAAACTTATAATAATAATATCTTGATCCTTCATTCTTGCTTAGTTTCCTCGGGACTCGGGACCATTGCTCTGATCCTTGATCTCCTTACGAACGGGGCCAGTCTGGGCGATGGGCACCTTCCGTTCACCCTTAATGGCATCTGGAACCTTCCTGGGCGCTGTGATGGTAAGCACGCCGTCGGAGGAGAGGTGCGACTCCACAGTCTCGGGCGCCGCGCCCTCCGGCAGAGCATACCGCCGCACGAACTGCCGACTGATGAAACCATGCTCGTCCTTCTTCTCCTCGTGCTTGCCTTCCACTACGATGAACCCATCAGCTGTCTTCACCGAGATCTCTTCGGGCGAGAAGTGCTGGACGTCCAAGTTGATTTGTAACTTGTCTTTGTCGCTTTTGATGCTGGAGCCGAAGTCTCTGGTTGCGGCTGCGAGGTGTGTCCAAGGTCTGTAGTATTCGCTTGAAAGCACCGGTCCAGCGGCAACAGTCAGTAGATCATTGGGTGTAAGACCAAGCCCAAAGTGTTGGTCCATAAGGCGGCGAGGTCGTCTGAAGCCGAAATCATCGAAGAAATATGGTAGCAGAGACATTCTTGTGTTTTTGTTGACTTCTTTCCTTCCAAAAAGTCGCTGAGAAATCGCTTATGTCGCTTTGAGAGCTCTTAAAGTGCACTTGTTGGTGCGTTGCTTGTTTTCAAACAGATTGAGCTGCATCGCCGGCTCGCCGGGTTTATATACTGGTAACAACGCCATCTCGTATCAAGTAGAAAATACTCGAATCATAACATTCGTCAGATGTTTGGTTCAGCGGTGTTCAACCCTGTGGGTTGCAATGTTGCGGAGTGAGTGTTTGTTTGCAAGGTATTGTTTAGATAAAACTTATTAGACCGAAAAATATAAAATTTATTATTTAAATGCCTAATATTCCTATTATGTACGTTTTGATTTTCCAATTTAATTCTAAGTAGGTAACTCTCTCTGCACGTAATAATTACAATCCTCGCACTGGGTATAAAGTAAATGCCTCATTTCTGTCAGGTCTTCTGTCCCATCTGAAAAATTATTATATTTTTCTTTATTCATCGACACACATTTCTTATATTTTTAATAATAACGCATTAAAGAAACAATTTTTTATTATTTTTATTTTAGCACACTTTAATAACAACAACACTCGACCAACATGATGCTCTCGTTGAGGGGTTGTATCAAGGGTTTGATACAGAAGGCGGTACTCCTCGACACGGCACGCATTGTGAGGAGGTTCCTCTCGCTGGAGCCCTAGCCACCGGTAGCTTGGACCCTGTTCCCAATTGGAACTTGGTTCCTATTTTTTATTTTTTTAAATGTATATTTTATTAACTTTTATAATATGTATTAAAAATGTAAACATAATAATTAATCCCATTCGTAAATAAATGAAAGTGTAAGCGACCCGCGCGTTGGTCGCCTCTGCGCAGTCTACATTATCAGGGCCGACTAACCCGAGAATTCTCGAGAATATTACGCGCAGTACTCATTCACCGACACACATTCGATGACATTCTACAGCGTTCTAGAAACGTAGGTCAGGCTCAAGGACGGAGATATTATTGATTTCACGCAACAGTCTGAGAAAAAATCTAACTGCGTTTGTAATAAAAAAATTAAAGTAAAATAGGTATTAAATTATTAATTGTTATCTTTTCATTATTCATTTTTATGGTTTTATGCAATACCTAAATATCTATTTAAAAATCCAGTTACGTAGGTAGGTAACATAGGATCAGTGAAATAAAAGAAGTTGTTTAGATAAAAAGGTGTTCAAAATTAACTAATAAAATTAATTTTGCTATGAATTGTTCAAGAAGACGTAGGCACCTAGGTACCTACGTCTTCTTGAAATTCTTAGAATGCTGGAAAAGTGCTGATTAGTGATTACATGTTATTATTGTGCTATAAATAACCACGCAATAATTTATTAATAAATAGTTTCAATGATAGCAATGTACAATGAAAACATTGACAAATGAATAATAATTATCTTTTCAATGTAAATGAAATTATTTTATTCAAGCTCTTAATTGTTTTATCTAGAAATGGTAGCTTATTATTTACATTTCTGGAATATTTAAATTTCAAGGTCCTGCCTTTCAGAAAACAGTTGTTTCATACAAATAGTTCAATATTATTCGACTAAGGGCAATAATTATTCACCAACAATATTTAAACAGAAGTTTAAAATTAATACAACCGTTTGTTCATACAAAAACTTCGTGTTAAACGGTTGATTTCGTCTTCTGTTATATTATCGGTGAACTTGGGCCTTAATGTACGGAACAGCTGTTTTTTTTTTTCGATTTCAGTATTAGTCCCGGAACTAAAGATACATCCCTAAATTATTTCTGGTAATTAAAAAATAGTGGTGTATCTAAGGTCGATCTAACGATGGTTTTCGTTTCGGTGTATAACCTACCTACCTGCTACTAATGTCACCTTAAAACACTGCAAAATGCAAAAAGGTGTTGCGTAAATTGAATTACCTTTTTACCTTTTGTATTAAATAAGGTAGGTACTGACAGTTTAGAAGGTAGGTACCTACTTATTAGGTAAAAAACATTATAAATTAGGTTAGGCTAGGTTACCTACTCATTGAATTTTTAGGTAGGTACCTTGGTGTTATCTACAACAACAATCAATTAGCCATTGACTACATAACTAGGTAATTAAAATGCATTTTACAGCTACCTACATAATTATAGGTGACGTGTAGGTAGGTACTAAATCTTATCGCAATTTTACATAAAACATTACAAAATTCTGAAATAATACCTAAGTACCTAAATGCAACGTGTCTGCTGCAGAGTTGTTTACAAACATTACGCAGCGTGGAAGCCCTCTCGACCTTCACGAATAATCGTCAGACGGTCATGTGTAGACACACAAATACTATCAATGTGTGAGTCATACGCTTGATTGTGTTGCATGGACTACGTGCGGCGCTGTGCTGGCAGTTTCGAGAACATTCTACTCGGCACTAGATGGCGCTGTCTGACAAGTATAAATACTACGCGCACTCACCGGCCGGTATTCAATTCGTACTCAAGCAACCGAACTGAACGCAATTTACACACGCAAATCTCTCAGTACTAACCACCGTCAAAGAAAAAAATCAAGAAAAATGTCTCTGCTACCATTTGTTCTTGGATTCGATCATCCCCGTCGTTCGCGAGCCCAAAATTATTGGCCAAGCCGGCTGCTGGACCAAGACTTCGGCCTCGCACTGACACCTGATGACCTCCTCACAGCTGTGGCATCTCCTATGTTCTCCGAAGACTACTTCAGACCATGGCGGCAGCTGGCAGCATCAACCCGCGACATGGGCTCCAGCATCAAAAGCGACAAAGACAAGTTACAAATCAACTTGGACATGCAGCACTTCTCGCCCGAAGAGATCTCCGTGAAGACAGCTGATGGGTTCATTGTAGTGGAAGGCAAGCACGAGGAGAAGAAGGACAAGCATGGCTTCATCAGTCGGCAGTTCGTGCGGCGGTATGCTCTGCCGGAGGGCGCGGCGCCCGAGACTGTGGAGTCGCGCCTCTCCTCCGACGGCGTGCTCACCATCACAGCGCCCAGGAAGGTGCCAGACGCCATCAAGGGTGAGCGGAAGGTGCCCATCGCCCAGACTGGCCCCGTCCGTAAGGAGATTAAGGATCAGAGCAATGGTACCGAAGAGTAGTGAAGTCGAGTTTATTTAGGCTTTTATTTTTAATTTTGTATTCCGAAGTATAAGTTTGAGACTGATTTCTGTTGTAATTTCTTAGGTTTTAGTTCGTAATAAATTATTATTTCTTATATCATCTAAAATGTATTTTTATTTTACCCACCTAGATAATTAAGTAGGTAGGTATCTAAACCCTACACAAACTTGTAAAACAAACCAAAAAATGTGTCACAGTTTTATAACATATTAGAATGTATTAACAACATTAAACCATATCAAAACCTAGGTAATTTGGGTTTGATATGAGCTTACATGAGTAAATATTTTCTCTAGATATAAGAATAGATCAGGTACACATGAGCGTTAGCGAAGGCAGGTCTGTGGGTAGGTACACATAAATAATTTCCTGCCTTTTTCTATAAAAAAAGTCTTATCGGCAATTTTTAATTTGGCTGTTTAGGATAAGCCCCTTTGCCTTGCCTACCCATATGTCAATATGACACGTAGTCGCTCAAATTAACATTATAAAATATCCAACACAAAAATGCATAAAAAACAAACATAATCATGTTTTCAAACCCTATTTTGGGTTCCGTCTCACGATCAATACTTAGCACGTTAAGTAAACAAGTTAGAACTTTGCGACCTTCAATAAAAGTTGGCAAAGAATCATTTCAATTGAGTTTAGATGTTCGGCAGTACAACAAAGATGAAATAAAAGTAAAAGCTCACCCTGATTATGTGTTAATAGAAGGTAAACAAGAAAAAAATACGAAACAAGGGTATATTCTGCGACAGTTTGTGAGGAAATTCAAGTTGCCCGAAGGTTGTGTTCCTAATAAGATCGAATCATCATTATCCCCAGATGGAGTCCTTACTATCACAGCACCAAGAACCTATTGCGAACCGCATGTGCCTTGTGAAACAGCTGTGGTAGTTCCCATTTCTTATGGTCCCAAAGAAAAGGAAGAAATTAAACAAATAGAAAAAGTCATAGAACCACAAATACCCCCAACTAATCCTTGTGCTAATTATCTGAAAGTTAAACCAAAGAAATAATGATTTTGTTATAAAATTGATTTTGATTTTTAATTTTACATATTTTTGGTATTTCATGTAGCAAAATGTTAGACCGGCTGGCCGGTAGTGGTCGGAAACGTGATTGTTGAGCGTGAGGTCTTGGGTTAGATTCCCAGACCGGAAAAAGTGGTTTAGGATTGAAGGAAATTCTCGGTAAACAGCCCGGAGTTTTAATGCAAATTCGACCAAGCAGATTACGAAGTCTGAATCACGCAAGTAAAATGATCATCGTATCTAACACATACAATTACCTACTGGCCGACATCAACCGTCGGGCTGCGGCCCGCCTGCGGCGCCTGGTCAGAGGATTCTCACTTTTACCTCTACATGCGCTTACGCGGATTACGCGGTGCACCCTGTACCAGTACCACCCACCTCCTGACCTACAACTTACAGAACTCGCCACGGATCTTTGCGTCTGTGAATTTAGGTTCAAATAATGAAACAACTCGACCTACGTGTTCGAGCGAGAAACACGACAAATCTCACGATCCTGTCCCCCAGTCATACTCGTAATATCAACTGACAATAAGAGTGACATTCAAATCGAGATGCGAGATGTTCTTCCAGAATAAGTATGCTGGAGGGTAGGTAATTCTCGAGCAATCTAAATAGTCTCGAATTCGTCAATAATTGGAATTCGAACTTTTCTTGTTGACAACTTTTCTCGTTGTTCAAGTTGAGCTATTATGCAAAAGTCGAGCCCGACGTTTCTTCAAGGAAAGCAGCTTGAATTGGTTCGCCTGGTCGGTACCTACCTACCGTTTGAGAGCCTACCATCGGCGTACAAACGCAGAGTTACTAATTCTAAACGGGGCGCAGTCGTTCAAAGCATTTTGTTTGCGAAATATCATCGCGAAGTATCGTGACCACAGAACACAGAAAAGAGGTTCTTTTCTTTCTGTGTTCTGTGATCGTGACTGTACATCAGTGGCGAAGAGTCCATACAACCCGATTCCCATCGGCTTCCCTTAAGGAATTGGTTAGTGCATAGACCAAAGTAATATTATATTATTTACCCATCCAACTGAGAAAAAAAAGGCTTGTTATTCCTTTAGGTCTTGCTCTTCCAGATATCTATAGATTACAAGAGACGGTATGGATTTTTGTCTTGCAGCAATTTTTAGAGGACTTTTATGGGACGGCTTCCCCTTTTAAAACTTTCACCCTTCGCCACTGCTGTACATATCGAATTAAAACCATCATAATAGTCGGAAAAGCGCTCGAAGTACAAACTCGATTCCATCTCGCCGGAAACGATAATGCGACGCGACGCGATTCGTAGCAACTGCACAGACGCAAAGTTCCGTGGTGAGCACAGACTACTTAGCGATACTACGCAGGGCCGCGCCGCCCGCGCCCCTGTGTGCGAAGTGTGTGGCGCACACAGGCGCCAAGACAATAGGGGCGCCGCCATCGAAATGATTTTTGTTTCACTTACTTACTTATATAAAACTGGAGAACATTTATTTTGGTCAAAATTAACAAATAATAAAAATAATAAGTTGAAACATGAAGATACGTGAAAAAAAGAGGCGCTTCATAGGTTTCGCACACAGGCGCTTTGGGGGGCCGGCGCGGCCCTGATACTACGTATGTGGCGAGTAGGAGTACCAACCACGTACACCACGCGAATATAATCCCTTACCATTTGTTGCCTTTTACGGCCCACGGGAAACGAGGGCGCGATTGCGTGGCGTTCTTTTCAAGCCATCTCATATTATTATGACCATAGATATCCGATTATGACACATATTCTAAAAATAATCATAATGAAACTAACTCTTAAAATATTTCGACCGTTGTTTTTCGTGGGCGTCTTGTTTAAATAGATTGTCAGTCATTACGCTATATTATGAATTTCAGCCTTGTTTACGTACCCAAGTAATGGCGTCATGAAAATGAGCAAGATTTTCATTCAACACTAGTGTTTTTTGGCACCGTTTGAGAGAAGCTAAACATTGTAATTTGATTACATCATTTTCTCCAAAGTGCTCGGATACTGCTTCATTATTTTAAAAAAACAATAATAATATCAATCGACTCTTTTCGAAATAACACACCAGCAATTTCCAAACACGACATAGAAATCTGGACAATTTTTGAGGATAAATATCCTTTAAAATAATGAATATTGTGTACCTAAAAATATCTAATTTATATTAGTGTGCAACTTAAAAACATACCTTAACTTAAAACAAACTATTATTATTAACATTAATATTATTATGTTATTAACTTATAAACAAATTGTCTTGAATTGAAAGTTACTATAGGTACTGTATTGTGGATATTTTTTTTGTTTCTTGAATTCATTTGTTTATTGTTTCCTCGTAAATTAGAGAAAAGTACTATACAACGGCCTCGTTTAGTTAAAAAGGACTCGGCCAGCGATATGTCCTTTTAAATTCACTTCGGAAAGACTTAACTTCGCCTCTTCCTTCCAATAATACTCAACCGTCAATTGCTATTAATTCAGCTAGCTAATCACGATGCACGCTCGTAATCGGAATCGACTCAATTTTGACACTAGAACAGTGTTCATTGCGTTGCTCAAATTGTTAGAGCGTAGTGGTTTTAAAAGCATACCGCGCAATGTAGTTTTTGGACTGTCAAAATTGAATCGATTCCGATTGCGAGTGTGTATCGTGATTACCCTACAGGTCTTTAGGGTAATCACGATACCCACTCGTAATCGGGATCGATATGGGATCGATTCATTTTTGACGGTATAAGAATTAATTCATTCAATTCAAATTCATTCAAAATTCATTGCTTTGTTCGAATATGTAGATTAGAATAACTTTTAAAGTATACTGCGCAATTTACATTGTTGAACTGTCAAAATTGAATCAATTCCGATTTCTTGCGTGCATCGTGATTACCCTGCTGGACAGTAATGTACTATTATCATAACAGCCCGTAAACGGAATGCTGAACATGAGGCTCTGCTAAAAAAAGCATAATACTTTGGATCTACCAATTCTAGTGGTCGTAAGTGTGGCTTCCAAGCGAGAGATTCTGGATTCGACTCACATTATCACGTCATCGTCACGAGCCAGTTTCCGAGAACGCTAATATTACTTACAAAAGGTTGTTGATCTGCTGGCTGGCTGCCCCCCCGCCCCTAGGAAAAGCTTCCTAGGCCAATGGAAATTTAGATTAAAATTTTACAGTTTGGTACCTTGGACAAAATCATAAACTACGTCCACACCTTTGCATATTTTCGGGAAATACAGGAGTAATGGGGTAGAAACATGCTAGCGTTATAGCGTGTCGTGGCGTGTTGTGACGTGCCGTAGCCAATCAAAACTTGTTGTGATAAGACGCACTCCTGAGAGCTAATTCGCGTAATTTTTATCATTTTTGTAGGGAGATGACATTGGTAAAAGCGACGGCAGCGACGCCATGACCGGGTCAGATAAGTTTGTGGTAGTGTACTCGTCTTTTACTAAGTAAATAAGTGTAATGTATCATTAAAATATAGATTAAAAACTTGTTTTTTCGAGGTTAGTAGTACCTACTTCGTATATTCAATTAATTTGAAATAGAAACTTAAAATGTAACAAGAACTAAATGAACAATTAATTAAAATTAAATGTACTACTTATTCTATCTACTTATTGTAAATTACGATCAAATAATAGGGTTTAAACCCTGAAAATTAATTATCGAAAAACATTCCGCGATTACATTTGTACCTTGACGTATTTAGAACAGGCGTATTACCTTCAAATTAAAAGAATAAATTTCCATATCCGATAAACAACACAGTAACTTTATTTGTACCTACATAACAAGTTCCCTAACATAGTTACTCATCGCCAAAAGCAAACAGTCTACATTCATACATGCGTACCTATGACCAAAGGTTCAAGGTAAACAGTAGTTTAAAACAGAAAATCATGACCGGTCAAACCCACAGAAATACGCACGTTGATACGCCAACGTACGTATCTACGTCATTTAACGAATGCATCGGGAACTTTCTCGGTCTAAATACTACTGAATCTGTTGCCAGATCTGACTCACGACTCACGCGCATATATAAACGGGACGCGTGCCTATTCCCGTAGACCAAAAAGAAACGCTCTAAAGATAACACACAAAATGTCTCTCCGGCCCTATTTCTTCGATTACGATATTCCTCGGTGGCCGAAACGTCTTCTGGATCAAAACTTCGGATTAACAATGACTCCTGACGATTTGATGACGGCTTCTGTCAGCCCTATCAGTCCACTCATCGCGAACGTCCAACCCTGGTGGCCGAAAAATGCTGGATCTTCGATCAAGATTGACAAGGACAAATGGCAGATCAATGTTGATGTTCAGCACTTTGCTCCAGATGAAATAACTGTTAAAATCAGTAACGGATTCATTGTCGTCGAAGGCAAACACGAAGAGAAGCAAGATGAACACGGCTTTATTTCCAGACAGTTTTCGAGAAGATTTAAGCTGGCAGAAGAAAGTAATCCTGATACTGTGGAGTCAAGACTATCATCAGACGGTATTCTCACAGTCATCGCTCCTCATAAAGCTGAAGCTGCTAAAGGAGAAAGGGCTGTTCCCATAACACACACTGGACCTGTCAGGAAAGAAGTCATCGATGATTCTAAAAAGGAATAAAGGATGTCCACATTTACAGACTGCTAATAATTAAGAGACTGCTTTTAATTTTGTTAAGTAACTATTTTATTCTTTTCCAATAAATGTTTCATATTTATCATTGTCTAAGTTTGTCTATGTCACCTCAACATTGAATCCCTATATTTTTAGACCGTGTGGGACGTAATTCTATTCGTTTTGTTGCTAAAACTGTATTCTATCGCTTGCAATGTTTTTCCATTTGTCCCCTCTAATATAAAATACGGTACACCGGTGAAAACAAATCTTGCAACTGGAAATACATCATAACATGCTGCTTTTCTATAAACAAAGTCATGATATCACTATCTGGTAAATAAACGATATTGCTGACCATGAATTGGACATTAGGCAATATTTCAGGTATGCAGGCAATGGTATCGTCAAAAGTTTGTAAATACTTATACAGAGTTAACTTCGAACTAGAATAATTACGCAGATATAAAATTATGCGGGAAACGAAATTAAGTTTAAAGAAGGAAATTATAGATACAATTAGACCAAATAGGCCAACACAGCCAAAGCCACATTAAATGAAACCACGAATTTGGTATCACGTTCAGTGACCATACACAAAAAAAAGAATCCAATCAGTAATTTAGCCAAAGGAACTAATTATTTTTTTCTTAATTTTACACTTTACACGATCTCTAGGCTAAATTAGAAGTCTCTAACCTGTTCTTAGCCTAATAATCTTTATTTACACGTATAGAATAGATAAAGATGAGATAAGTTTCTACTTATGTCCCTAAACTTATACGAATGAGGGTAGAGTGAAATATCCTGCAAAAATGACATGCGTGGAAATCGTAATTTTTTTTGTGTACGCTTCAGAACGTGATACCATATAGATACGTGGTTTCATTTAATGTTATAATGTCGTCCCTACTCCCTATCCTGTTAACCCTGTATGACGCATACAATATGCATACAATCATACTGAGGGTAAGATGTTCATACAAATATAGTATGTATTTCCAAAACATACATACTGACATACATATTCATCCAAAAATGACTGAATAACTATTTGATTGTTAAAGCCACATCAGTCTTTTACAAAATGATTTAGTATTCTATATAGAAAATTAACATTCAAGTATTTTTTTCAGGAAGAAATATTTTCACCTACGTCTATAATACACAACACATTGTCCTTAAACTTTAATTTTTACCTTAGTAAAGAATTTCAATTTAAATAGAAAGCCAGACAAAAACGAAAGGACAATTTAAATTCAAAATAATTTATAGTTACTTCTATCTACACTATAATGACAGTCTAAGTGGACTATTTTTGTACATTGAATATTCTTCCAAAATTTAAATTGGTATGTAATTAAAACTCACTTTTGACAAAATATTTTATTTATACAAAATATCACGTTATTGTCAATTTCTGTTTCCATTATAATATACGCATGTAAAGCTACATACCTACATACATTTGTCACATAAATAGTCTACAATACATGACACTTTATTGCACACCACAGGGGTAGCACAATGGGTGGACAAACCCGTTTGCTCTACCCTTTGTCTCCTTGACAAAAAGAAAAATCGAGAAAGATAAAGAAAGATAACACACAACATTTTGTGTGTTATCTTTCGTTTCTTTATTTTTCTCGATTTTTCTTTCACAGACAGACATTTCAGTGGAGAGACATTTCTCTCCAGTCCTATTTCTTCGATTACACCATTCCCCGCTGGCCCAAACGTCGTCTAGATCAATACTTCGGATATACCAATACCTCCTGCCGATTTGATGACGGCTTCTAACAGCCCTGTCAGTCCACTCATCGAGAACGTCCTACCCTGGTGGCCGAAGAAAAAAAAGAAATGGTTTTTATCCCCGGCTTTTCTCTCTCCCATTTTCGTTGTGCTAGCCCTGCTGAAAGATAAGAAAAGAAAAAAGATGTACAAAGGGCAGTCTTATCGCACTCTGTGATTTCTGCCAGACAACTTTGGGATGGACAGATTTGCAGATTTATTTCCATCTGCATACTTATAAATTATGCTGATATTAGGCCGGCAAAGAACCCACATTTACATCTTTAATCTTCTCCTCCTTTTTGTACATAGAATCTTCAATATCTTGCAAACTCTTTCCATTAGTTTCCGGTAATATGAAACTTAAAAATATACCACTAAATAACGTTACACCAGCAAATACAGCATACATTACTATATCTCCGTACCTCGTCATAATCTCTGGAGTAGCTTTCACAGAAATGAATAACAAAGTGAACGACATTCCCGAACTTAATCCTGAACCGAAACCGCGCACATTAGCTGGGAATAACTCAGCCACAAACGACCAAGATATGGATACCAATACACTTGCTATACTTATGTATATCACCATGCAGGTTACAGCCAACCACATCAATCCAACAGGCTTCAAATACAAGTAAACAATTAAACAAATTAATACGGTAGTTGTTGCGAAAGAGCATGCCACGAAAGTTATTTTACGTTTGATGAACTTGGCTATCAAACATACAAGTAAACTTGCTAGTATTCTAATGCAGTCAGTAGCTATCGTTAGCATAAATACATCTATATCTCCCGAAAATGTCTTCTCAAATATCTCTTGTGCATAAAAAGATAAAGTGTTGATACCACACCATTGCACAGCTATAAACAATAAGAATATTGTTGCTAAAGACTTCATAAAAGGCTTGCTAAATATGATGTTCAACCTATTTTTGAACGAAGACTCATGACTTTCTTTATCTCTTATCTTCTCCAGTACAGCAGCTAGTTCCTTTTCTGATCTGGCTCCATTACCCCTGAACTCTCTAAAAGATTCAATACCTTTGTCAATTTTGCCTTTAGATAATAGCCATAAGGGACTTTCCTTCAAAAATATAAGGAACATCAGACACACAATGTTTGGCAATGCAAATATAAAACAACTTGTTTTCCAATAGACATATTTGCCAACTGTGTGGCTCATTAGAGTCCCGACATGGATCATTACAGATGGGCAGAATAGAGCAATCGCTCTGTATTTTGGATCAGTCAGCTCTCCGATATAAACCATGGTGTTTGGTCTCACAGCTCCCGTACACATTCCAGTGATAAATCTTCCAATGAGCATCACAGTATTGTTATGCGCGACTCCCATGACGATCCAGCCGATGGTGAAGGGGATGATCAGGACCATCTGGCCCATCCTTCTGCCGAAGCCGTCGCTCATCGAGCCCGAGAAGAGGCAGCCACTCAGCATTGCGAGGGGAGAGATGGAAGCTAAAAAAATATATAAATAAAATTATAACAAGGAGGTTTTCGAATCGAGTAGACATGCGTTCTAGTTTTACGAGAAGATTTATCTTATAAAGACGATAATAAAAATTATGTTTGGCTCTCCGCTAAAACTGCGTCACCCTCTCATTTCTATTGGATTTCGTGAGAAGGGATTAGGATACTGTTCCTGTGATTGACGACTTTAAACTACGAAAAATACTATGGCAGAAAAATCTTCCAACGGCGGTAATATCAAATTATCGATAAAATCTTTTAAAATATCTAGAATTATTATTGTTTGTTTTGAAACTCCACATACCTAGACTAAGGCCTCACCCTTCACAATCTGGCCAGGAGAGGGACAGTAATAGCTAAATTTACGTTCATCTCTATCAAACGTCATTTCCGGATTCACTTCCTTCACATTCATTACTATACAGGGTGTAAGGGACATCATAACGAAAACTGATACCATTAATTCAGTACATGAATCTGACCACCTCAGCGTAAGAAAAAGGCGTCGGTCTTTTCAAAATTTTTACAATTTTGTTCGCAGGATTTATAACTACGTAAAAAATCTGCGAACAAAATCGTAAAATTTTTGAAAAGACCGACGCTAAATTCTTACCCTCAGGTGTCCAGAATCATGTACTGAATCCATGGTATCAGTTTTCGTTACGATGTCACTTACACTCTGTATACCTATTATGCGGAATTATTATTATATATTGAAACTAACCGATCCATGAGTCAAAACTCTTATCGTATGGGAAGCTGGGATCGTTCTCAAGTTGTGGTAGCAGCACTGCGGTGAAGCCGAAGGTAATACCGCCAGATAGAGACAGCAACGATGCTGCAAATGTCGCAAAGATCTGGAAAAAGTGAAGAACATGCTATTATATCATACACCATACAACGTACGAGTATATTACATTTTTTTGCATAGAACTTCTCTTTGCATAGAATAGGTAAACCCATTTATTTCTGAGGGTATCATAAACGTGGGGTGGAAGCTTTCGACAAAAAAAAAACTGAATTGAAATCGGTCCATCCGTTTTGGAGCCAAAGACAGTTATACAGATACACAAATACACAGATACACACTACAAACGTATAACACTCCTCTTTTTTGTAGGGGGTTAAAAACGATGATAATTATAATATAAATAATATTATTTACCTGTCTGTACACATGCGCCGATTCCGCAACTCTCGGCGAGATCCCTTGTAACACATTTAAATTCGTCATTTTTATTTTTTATTTATTTTCTTTATAATGTTTTTATTATTTACATCGTCTCGAACCTTCTTAGAGTATGGCACATCTTTTATAGAAGTAATAAAGTGAAATGTTGCCAATTTTCTGTGCACTTTTTCTTGCCAACACCTGTTGAAATAAATTAATAATAAAATAAACAATATAAAAATGAATTCAGAGAATTTAATTTACAAATGGCGCTCAAGGATTTCCACTCTTTCTAGAAAAATTAAAATTTCGTTTATAGGTCTTGTGTTGAGGTTTAGCAACATTTTTTATTTGGAACTTATGTAGCAACGTGTTTTATTCTAAAAATCAAAGAATCCAGTATTCATAGATATTATAGCCATTAAAAAGTCTCTTCTATGTTAAAATTAGCATTTATTATACAAGTTTGATACTAAACTTGTCAAACTTGTTAATAGCTTGTTATTAGAACTGTGACAACGCAGCACGAGCAAACAGACTGGTCGGATTATCGATATTGGCAATTCCTTCTGTCGTACTGCCATGCCATAGGGAGAATAGCCTACCTAGCCTGCCTAACCTAGACTTTTTTTTTTTTTTTTTTTTTTTTTTAGTTTGTTAAAATCTTCAAATGAGTCCTCCCACCCCGGGCAGGGCGGGAGGGACTGTCAGACTTATACTGACTAAAATCCACGGTGTTCCTTCGATAGCCCTTTACGTTCCGGGGTCACGGTAATGAGATAAGTCCCGCGACCACCCTAACCTAGCCTAGTGTCGGAGTTGCATAGTGTCGGAACAATGTATGTCAAAAAGGGTTTGTCGAAATTCAGTTTGTGGGTGGACTGCGGCGTCTGTTGTAGCACTATATTGGAAAATTACAATAAAAATGCATAAAAATTTATTTCAATTCAAGAAAATTAATTACAATTACAATTGAATGTAATCTACCTTTTTTCCCAGACTAATGTTCGTCATCAACGGAAAAAACAAAACTATAAAACCAAAAGAACTTTTATTTTTTTTATCATTATGTGCAATCAATCAAATAAACAAGTAACCAGGATCACCAGATAAAAATGGATGTTTAATAAGGAAATTATGATGGATGTTGTAAAATAAAGTTTGACATATAAACTTATTATTACTATGGTTTGACATTATATATTTCAACCATGTTCAAATAAAATATAACAAAAATACATCCATGTCTTAAAAAAAATATCTTTCTTTATCAACACTTGTTTGACTGTACACTTAATTGGTAAAATAAGTATCTTTAAATATGTAAATAAATAAAAATATGTTAAAAATTTATGATAATAAAAATAGATATTACGAAAACAAGCCAACAGAGTATTAGGTATCTATGTAAGTATGTATACGTCCAAGTTAAAGCTATTGAACTATATTCAATGACAAGAAGTAACATTATACTTAAGATAGTTAATATAGTAAATGCTCCTATGAGCCGAATTCATACAAAACGAAATCAAACGTTTACTGTCCATAGAATTGATGCGAATAGATAACTTAAATATAAGTAAGATAAGCATACCACTGTATGCTTATCTTACATCACTATTTATTCATAATTCTGTTCAGTACTATCATAATTTATAAAGCCATTAATTTGCTATGAATGGATAATTATAAATAATTAACGTAAAAGATAACAGACTGAGATTAAATGTACGCAATTATGATGAAAATCTAAACAACAAATAAATATCATAAGGAAATACCCGGTATGACGGTAGTTGCTCCTCGAAATTAGATAAATAATTAGTAAGTCGTATACAATAAACCCAAGCCATTACTGACCCACTGCTGCAGGGCTAGCCCGGCGGGTGGACAAACCGGCTTTCTCCACCTTTTGTCTCCTTGGCAGAAGATAAAACGACAAATCGAGAGAGAATACGGTAAGGAGATAGTTTTGGCCCCGATTTTTCTCTTTCCCCATTTTTCCGTGCTTCCCCTGCTGGGCACGGGTGGACTAAGGCCTAACCCTTGTCATTCTAAATTTCTGAGACAAGGCCCGTGCCCAGCAGTGGGACAGTAATAGGCTGGATTTATTTATTTAAGTACTTAATTGAAAATTAAGGGTGTATATGTCGCAGGAATATTGTCGAACTAGTGATATTCAACCATTGACTGTCTCATAATTTAACGGCCTTGCACATACAGTGATATTGCCAAAAAGAAGAAAATCAGAAGTGATTGAGAACTTTATTTGATTTCACCGTAAACGCACGTGATAATTAAAAATAAGTAGGTAGTCGTTTCGTATTTTAATAAATAAATACTAGTGGTCGCCCAGTGGTCGAAATTCGACCGTAATTTTAATTTTCTGCACTCCTTCTCCATATAAACATCAACTATGCCAAATCTCACACTCCTCCGTGCGCGCAATATGCTTAAAAAGGGGTACAAAGTTTGCTCTTCACGTATTATTATAATTAGTTGACAATAACAATATTCTAAACCACAAAATACTACGCCCAATATAACATGTACTTCGTCGAAACTGGTTTTATATTATAACAGATAACGGATCGAATCTATTTTAAACGAATATTCTATGTAATAAAATATATTTAAGAAATAAATATTTACCAAGACTTTGATTGGAATCGTCTATATATATATATATATATATATATATATATATATATACTTCAAGTATAAAGAATCTTTATTCTCATAAAAACATTGAATTTATAGTAAAATTACACGAGACTAATTGTTATAGGTACTTAAACATTGCAAGTTAAATAAAAGCCTATAAAAGTTAATTGTCTTCTTCTGAAATAAGACAACAAGCCAAATAAACAATGATTATTATAAGTAAAACTTTTAATATTTTTTAAACAACGCAAAATTAATGGATTTAAGATTAATGATATTAAATTACCTACCTACATTACGTCGACAGCGTCACAGATAGTAATCTAAACTAATATTATAAAGAGAAAAAGATTTGATTTTTTGTATGTTTGTTTGTTTGTGAGCTCGCTAGAAGGGGACCTAGCACGGTGGCTGTGGGTCCGGAACCCACGGCACCACTCTCTTTCGGACACCTACGCTCCCTGGTAAGATAACGAACCAGGGTAAAACACAACAGCTCATAGCAGAACCACGGTGAGTGCAGGCAAGCCAAAGAGGCCCTACCGGCGGTATACGTCCGTATCACCAGGCAACTACTCAGACTGACGAAACAACAGCTAAGTACGTACGGTAACAGCAGCCCTCACCGGCCACGGTAGTTTTAACAAGCACCTCTCTGTTATAGGAATTACAGACAGCCCCCTATGCCGAACATGCATGGAGGCTGACGAAACAGCGGCCCACGTGCTGCTAAACTGCCCAGAAATCGCCACTTACAGGACCATGTACTTCGGTAACCTGAGTACTCTCCGGGAGATCGCCGGCAACATCAAATGTCTGCTGGCCTTCCTCGAGGAGCTGGGTTGGCTAGAATAAAACGATCTAGTCCCACCCTTACGCAAAATACGCGCATAGACGTGGAGTTGCGGAAACTCGCCCGCGTTACCAATACCAACACCAAAATGTGTTTGTTTGTTCGTAATGGATAAACTCAAAAACTACTGGACCGAATAAATACTGGAATTCTTTCACCAGCGGAATGCTACATTATCAGTGAGTAACATAGGCTATAATCAATAAAGATATCACGTGGGCGAAGCCGCTGGCGGAAGCTAGTGATTAATATAAACCACCGAGTGCGGCGCTCCGGGGGTCTTCGCGTAACTAAAATGGTGATGAACATCGACTCTGGTAATAAACTTCAATATGATCGAGCCATCGTGCAAGAATTAACTTCGAGCTACCTTGTAAAAATAATACCAATCATGAAGTTGGGACTCCTATCTTCATGATCGGTAAAAAAAAAATAAGGTAGCTCAAAGTTTAGTCTCTCACGATCGTATTGAAGTTTATTACCAGTGTCGATGTTCATTACCAAAGTTTTTTTTTTTTTTTAGAACCTTGCCCCTCACTAGGATTACTCCTGTATCGAGGGTACAGTTTACAAACATACATGTCACATGCACACACAACCAGACCCGAAACAACTATCTGTAGATCATACAAATATTTGTTCCGTGCGGGGATAGAACCCGCGGCACGTAGCGCAGAAAGCTAATCGCTTAGCCACTGCGCCAACCATGTCGTCAATATAAATGGTAATAAAACTAATTTCGGAACAGCTGTTTTAATCTAATACTTTCTAGATGTAAAATATGTGACGTCACACTAGGGAGGTCTCACAAATGTGATCAAATGTGACAAGAACGGGGGCCCTCCCCCGTCGTCAAAAAATCGCGAAATTAGTGTGACATACTTTAAGATGACCTCTTACTGGGTAAACTCACCACGCTGTAGCGGTGGTCTGCTTCCGGTACCTGCTGGTGGACTTCGAAGACGTACCTAATCCTTTCTCTTCGCGTTTTTCGACACTCGTGGAAATGTTTTATTATTATTTAATACTGGCTTCCGTCACCAGCTTCGCCCACGTGATATCTTTATAAATAATTATAGCCTATGTTACCCAGGTAACATAGGCTATAATTATTTATAAAGATTAAAGAAAGATTTTAAAAATTCTTTCACCAGCAGAATGCTATAATAACACTATTTTTAAAATCGGTCCTGTAGTTTTTCATTTTATCCATTACAAACAAACATACCTACCAAAAATGTAATCTTTTCTCTTTAAAATATTAGTTTAGAGAAATAAGAATAAAAGAGGATTATTCTTACACTGTGCATTTTTATATTGGATTGGAACAATATTTTTCGGGCTAATCGATTTTTCCAACACCAAGTTATCATTAAACATTTAGAAAAGTATAGACGATAGCGTATTAAATAGACTAAAATTGCATAATATGTGCGAAACGTGCGTATTTAATTAAATTAATTCAAAATTTAGTTTTTAAATTGAGTATTCAGGTGATAAAAATAAATTTAAAAAAAAACATAACGCAACCAGACATAACCCCAAATAAAATCAATATAAATTCAGACTAAACAATAAAATTTAAAAAACATAAACCTACTGTTTATCCTTTCGCTAGAGGAATTTTTCAAAATGCAAGAAATCCACCTTTCACTGTAGCAAACTTTCACTTGACAAAAAAAAATATAATTCTTTTTTATTCTTTTAATCAAGTATTATTAATATTTTTGTAAAATTATTTTAACTATACACTTTTTTAATGAATTTCTGGATGGTTAGCAAGCTAAACTGTTGAGCAAACTACACTGCAAGATAATCAATACCATACTAATCTATTCGGCTAAGGAAGTTCGTAACGATGTAGCAGTCGTAGTGTTGAAACGGGCAGAATTGATGTTGCCTAACTGTTTTTGACGTTATATTCACCGCTACATTATGCATTAGTATACGAGGTTGGGTTATTGTACTCATCATTATGAACAACTTTACTATGGAAACAAAGCTGAAAACGCGAAAAAGATCTGCTATTCCATACATTTAGTCGAGTAATATTGAATTATTTATATGGAACAGCAGTCTTTTTATTTTGCGATTTCAGGGATTTCCCGTGGTAAAAATTGTACAACAATCCTGTATGGGATCGAAAATGGACTGTATGAAAACGTGATTGAAAGTGTTTTTAAAATGGTTTAATAATATAATAATGAAATGGGAACAAAAATAGGATCGAACCGAACCAAAGCACCTGCTGTCAGACAATAATTATTTTACAATGACATATGTTAAAAAAATATAAAAGGAATTTAAAAAATAGACTATAAAAATATTAATTCGCAAGGAGTTTGCAACAAATCCAATAAAGGGATAGGGACTAGAAAGGTAGGAACTTGTATATTAATTTTTAGCACTGTCTCCTTCTTCTTCTTTTAGTTTATGGCTGCATCGTAATTCGATGATTTTGCCAACGTCAAGATAGGAAACGACACATGATCAGTTTTAAAAAATCACTCATGAAATGATGAAATTGACCGGTATTTTGAAGTGTTGAAAAAGGACAAAACAGTATGTTAATTGACACAAACACGTCACAAATGTTGAGGGATAAACATGAAACAAAGGGGAAAAGGGGTGTTAGTATTAGCTATAGAATTAACGGCTATATTTCGACTCCCATAAGTCATACCTAGTGGGCAAAATGCATCGGACGTAGATTGGTCTTCAGGCACTTTGGCACCTTTTTAGCCCTAAATTCATCATCGAGTTTACGAAAACCCTACCCGTATACGTCTCTAGTTCTTCTTTATTACATTTAATATAGAAATAATCTCAAACACACGTAGGTAGGTAGTTACCACATTCAGTTTTATCAAACTGGATCATCATTCTCCTGCCCTTATCCCATTTTATTTGGGGTCGGCGCAATATGTCTTCTTCTTCCATTCATCTCTATTAGACGTCATCTTAGAGTTTACGTTCTTATAATCCATAATTTTATCAAACTGGATGAGGTGGATAATTACGTCTGTCAGGATCATATACACTTTAGTTAATGATCAGGATCGCGGTCTGCTTCTAGTTTTATTTTAATTTCCCAGAAGTAAATGAAAATGTCTGATTTGCTTACAATATCTACAGCATTATTTAAAATGTTTTTCGTAGTTTTTGATATCTTTCTGCACATCTTTCTGTGTACCGGTTTTGTCTTCATGTTTGACGTAGAACTAAAAGTAAGTAAAAATTAAAAATACTTTTTACTATGTAAGACGTAGGTAGGTATTAGCATACACGTCATGTAGCTAAATGTGGATTTTCATGTACTTTATTCCATTGTTTCGTGGAAAATGTTGAATGCCTGTCGTTGATTGTATGTAAAAACTGGTAAAAACAATCCAAAAACGAAATAGTTTTTATCTCGAAAACAAGAGTTCATAAGCTTATTTTTTAATGTACACATATAAACACAAATAAAATACTTGTAAGGAAAATACATGTAGGTTATAGGTACATAGGCGAGCTTGTTTTTCTTCTTTTTGTTAATAATTTATTGTTTATTTGTTTTGTTACTTAGTTTTGTTATTTTTGTTACTTATTTATACTTAAAGGACACAAAATTTATAATAAAACTGTAATAATCACCAATTCTTTTAAAATCCTTAGTTATTACAGTGCAGATGACTATTTAAATGATAAAAATGGTTGGATGTCGTGTTGAGCACTAGAGGTAATTAATTGATTTTATTTTTAGTTAAATCTCTGACATGCACTCGTATAGTGGCAGTGTTTTTATTGCATCATTTTATAGGTGTTATCCTTATCTATATTTTACTTCTTGTGACATTTATTTATTATTTATATACAGTACCTATACACACATAGGTACCAGTGGCGAAGAGTCCATACAACCCGATTCCCATCGGCTTCCCTTTAGGAATTGATTAGTGCATAGAACAACGTAATATTATATTATTTACTCATCAAACTGACAAAAAAAGGCTTGTTATTCAGTTAGGTCGAGCTCTTCCTGACTACTTATAGATTACAAGAGACGGTATGGATTAATTGCAGCAATTTTTTGGAGGGCAATTTTGGGACGGCTTCCCCTTTTAAAGCTGTCACCCTTCGCTACTGATAGGTACACACTAAGTACACATGACAAAGAAAATAAGTAAAGATATCAAGGTACAAAGGTACTGTTTATTTCTAAAGAAATGTAATATTTATTCTTAGATAGGGCTCCGCCTGCTCCGCTGCCGCTCCAAGTAGATACCGCTCCGCAGTTTTTACATTATTAGGCTATTAATCCCAGTGTACCCCGGGGCGCGGGCGCAGCTAGGAGGTATACTAATACTACATTATGGCCGCGCCACCGATTGTTTTAATTTTCTCGTGAACCTTTATATTATATTTTTTTAAATTATGTACAATAATGAACATAATATTATTATGTACATTTTTTTTACTAACTCCGATTTAAATTACAACTGTGGCGCGGCCAGCAAGTACCACGCGAATTATTGATTGATCAATGAGATGTATTGACCGCTGCCGCTGACGCTGTGCCTGGCGCAAATGTAAACGCTGAAATCGGACGCCGCATATAGCAAAAGACGGAACATAACCACATAACTACCGATAACTACTCGTACCCATAGACTAACCTGTGAGACTATTTTAATTTTTAATTACTATACTCTAAGGGCGCCCACACAAAACCGCGATGCGTTGCGATACGAATTCGCAACACGGTTAAACTAGGGTTAAACCGATAGGAATACGTCGAGTGAGCTCACAGATATTTGCGATGCGGTGCGAATTCGCAGTTATGTGTGGGAGCCCTAAGGTAGAAACCAAGAGACAAATAAAACTGCATTATTTTTATTAATTCTTGAATTGAGAACGTATTTATTAACTTAAAAACAATCAGTCTTAAAATAGGAGAACATAGGAATAACTAAAATAAGAGTAACCACTTCACATCTACTTATCACCATTAGCCTGGTCTTTGACTTCCTTGCGAACAGGTCCCGTCTGAGTGATGGGGATGCTGCGCTCACCCTGCACAGCGGGAGGCACCACCCTAGGCGCTGTCACCGTCAGAACACCATCCGAAGACAGTCTGGACTCCACATTCTCAGGAACACAGCCTTCGGGCAACGCATAGCGCCGCGTAAACTGACGAGCAACGTACCCATGCTGGTCCTTCTTCTCCTCATGTTTCCCTTCCACCACAACAAATCCATCTGCGGTCTTCACAGAAATCTCCTCAGGAGAAAAATGCTGGACGTCCAAATTGACTTGGAACTTGTCTCTGTCCGATTTGATGCTGGAGCCAAGGTCTCGTGCGGCAGCAGCGAGGTGACGCCACGGTCTGTAGTACTCCCTGCTCATCATAGGCCCGCCGGCGACGTGGAGGAGGTCTTCCGGTGTGAGCCCTAAACCGAAGTGCTGGTCGATGAGGCGGCGGGGACGTTCCATCTCGTCCAACAAGAATGGTAGCAGCGACATTTTTCCTTCTTTTCTTCAATAATTTTAGACTTTGTAGGATCACAAAGAAATTTTCTGAAATTTCTTTTGTTTTGCACAATTCGCACGTTCGCTTGTTCGTTTTGAACTGAAATCTGAATGACGGTCGGCGCGCGCATCTGTTTATAAACAGTGGTGCCATCTACGAGAAATGTGTAGAATATTCGCGATATCAGGGGAGCTCAAGCTGCGGGTCGTTAAGTGTAATGTTTTGTTTCGTTCTGTTATAATCCATTTTTATTTCAGTAATTATAAAAAACCATGATGAAATAACATTTTAAATGGTTTTTTTTTTTCAAATAAAGTCTACACGATATTTTATCACTATAAACCAATATAGAACTGGACGGATGAGTGTGGGTGTATAAGCACGTAATGTCTATGTGACTGAAAAGTCGGCACAGTTTTATTAAATCAGTAAAGGCACCAGTCTGGCGCAACTCCCTAGTAAAAAATTGATGTATGAAACGTGCGCTAGAAATAATGGCGGACAATGGCGGACTAATGGCGGATATCGCTGTCTTGCTTTAACATATTCTCGACTCTATCGCACGCAGCCGCCATTTTTGTTTTGGTTGTCAACAGAGTTGTTTGGTTCGGTTTGATACATGTTTGATTAAAGTTTTTGCTTTCATCGTTCTTATAAATAATCACATACCTAAGTTATTTGTTACCTATTGTGTTTGTGTATGCGTGTGACGTATCTAATATTTGTAATGCATTGTAAAACGTGCGAAATATGTGGTATAACAACTGGCCGGTCAGATGGCCAAAAACGAATCTTCATGGCAAAATTTCCTTTGAATGAAGACAGGTAATTCTTTTTTTACAAATAAGTGCTTAAATTTACAATTGTTAGGCTATTACAGAAAAGGAATTACGTGATTATAACATAAATCCAGATTTTAGAAAATAACCTATCATAATCAAGTATCGATAGTGTTGTGACATTTTTTCTCGACTGTCGATATTCTCATTTTTAAATTTTATACTTTCGTTTTTGATTTTCTTTTCCTTCTTTTCCTTTAAGTATAAAAGTGCTGCTTATATAATAATACAATAAATGTGTTTGCTAGATGTTAACAATGGGTTGAATACAGAGTTGTTTGCAAATGAAAATGTAATAAAAAGGAAATACTTAGCCCAAGTAAATTTTCATGATTAGGTTTAAATTTAAATTCGCTTGTGTGTCAGTTCACATTTTTTCTATATTACAGTACCTTCATTATCAACTGCTGAACCATTGCCAATTGCCCTTTGACCACCAATTCTGAGAAATCTATTATATTTTCAATTTAATCGGACCTTAATCGAGCGGAGAGGCTGACGAAAATTTTACGAAAGGAAAAGATGTTCTATTGCGGGTAAGGCTTATGTTAATTTCAAATTATGTTTACCATTCAATTCACTGTATTAACATGTCATAATATGTTATCATTACAGATTTTTCTGTGTCTATTACAAAATCATTTGCTTAAATTGATTAATTATCTTTACTATAAAAAAATCGTAGAGGTCGAAAAGGCTGTACATTAAAAATATTTTCGCCATAATAGGCTAGCGAGACTAGAAATTATGCAATAGAACGCAAGTAGATAATTTTTTAATTTTTGTTTTTGTCTGTCTGTTTATTACATTACATCACAGGAAAACCCGTATAATTAATTATCTTAACATTATTTTTGTAAATTTTCCAGAACCTTCACCCAGCACTGCAAAAATAGCGCTTGCAAGACCTCGAGAAACAACACTACCGATGACTGCATAAATAAAAGCTACTTACACCTAGAAAAAAAAACTTTTGAATAAATTAAAGATATATAACATTTTAATTAAAAGCCTGAAGAAAAAAGTTGCTCAAATCGAATAAATATCATCGCCCGTATTAAAGTCTCATAGAATCAACTCTAAAGAACGAAAAATGGAAATCAAAAGGTCGTCGGTGGTCTAAAATAAATAAATGTGTGGCTCTCGCCTTCTACAAGAAATCTCCAAAGGCATATAGATATTATTCAAGTCAACTTCTATCAATGCCAAGTGTACGAATGTTGCAAACAAAATTGTTTGCAACGGTCACACATTTAGCATAGATAGAAGTTGACTTAAATATCTATATATTATGCCTTTGGAGACAAAGCGAAGCGAAAGTGCAGCAGCTGAGCACAGGAAAATAAAATCCAAAGCTTTGTTTTATTTTATCATCATCACAGCAAATCATTCAAATTTCATTATGTAGTCAAAATAATTTGACTGCACAATGAAATTTGTCTCATCACCACTTCCGCCAATGTGAACTTAGGTTTACTGGCTTCTTTTTGTAATAAAATTGCCACGTAACTCAGTTTAAACCGAGAGTTCACGTTGGCGGAAATGAGCCTATCTTAAATGTAATAAAAAAAGTAGGAACTCCTACAATTTTTGTAGCGATATATCGATAGAATTACGCATGAATAGCACATCCCTATTTGGTGATTATGTTGGCAGCTCTGCCTTTACGGCAATGGCTGCATTTCTTTTTGCTTTGTTGGTATACAGTTCTAGCGCACGTTTCATACAAGTGACGTTTTTCATCTTTTTCTATGGGACTCCCGTCTCTTAAACGTAGTGATTACATACTCTTTGAAAGGCACTGTCAGGATACTCAGTGGAGGCCCGTATCAAATTGTGGCTGGTCAAATTCCCCCCCTCCTGCCAACTACATCGAGGCCATTGAAACACTGCCTGCCGAATAATGGCCTGTCCTGGCCCATATTATGTAAGTCACATAACCAACTCCGGACCCAAGTGGGCAGGTGCCATGTATAACATGAGCAAGTGATGAAACGGCGAAGGGATTTAGATGCGGCAATGTCTCTCAAACGTGTCACACATATTGTCCTGTTCATTATGCATTTGTGCCCCACCACCTGCACCCTGGTCCCTGAAAGATCTCCGCTATGCGATTAATAACGCCGTAGTGCAGGCAAAGTTCGGGGTAAGTGAAATTTAGCACTTAAGAAACACGTAAGTAATAAAGTTTAGTAATAATTATATCAAAAAGGATTTTGGCAAAAAGTAAAATAAAATGTGCCTTTAAATATATTCATAACCAGTCGTTTACCAGGTATAGCCCAGTAAAACATTGTAACGATAAAAAGTATGCATAGCTCTCGGCCTCGTTAAGGGTATTATATTTTTACGCACAATATGTAGGTATTCAATGTACTCATAGTCATGTATGATCATGATACATACCTAATTATTGGCCCCTGCGTCTACTATAAATTAGGTATAACAATCTAATATTATCGAATAACATAGCAATGTTTCAAAGAACGTTTCACTACAGCAAAATATTCTTACGTTTAAATAATGTAGCGCGTATATAAAAAAAATCGACCGACGCTTGATCTCCCCTGCATCAAACTTTGTAGAATTTTCCCGCTGTTTATTTTGACAATCCAAGTGCAGGAAACATCCGGAATATTCTAGACGTCATACAGCGCTATCTAGTATCGAGTAGCAAAATTAATCTCAGCCTGTATCTTTTAACTCTACAGATGGTTTGCCACAAGATGGCGCTTATTTAAAATTCTTAGTTTTACCTTTTCATTAATTTACCATCTTTATGATTTAAACATGAGGTTTTTAGCTATCGTAGTATAAAAATTATACTTACAATTTTAATTTATAAAAATACGTTTTTATTGTATAATGAATACAATTGAAAAGTATTTTAAAATTAGAATAATATTTAATGTACTTTATTTTGAAGGACGGTGTTACATTGAATAATTGAAATGACTGGCAACATTGCATAAAACAGCAACGCTATCAATAGTGATGTGGCACTATCAATCGATAATTTATTCAAGTAAACTCGTATTATTATTATTTGTTAAGCTACGGTGTCCCATTGCAGGGCTAAGACCTTCCTTTTTTCTTTTCACTCGTATAAATAATATGTTTAATTTTGGTCAAATATACTACATACTTACGTTACGTATAATCTCAGGGTTTATTATGTTTTGTATATGAGTTGTACCACAATCTTTTCACTTATTGAGCTTTAGCATTCTTAAGAAAGTAAATGATTATTATAATATATCAGAATTCAGGACCAACAGACTGCAATAACTTATTCGCCTGTTAACTGTAAAAGTAATTTCCCCAAGCATCAGACGCCGCGTAGCCGTTTGGTTCCCAGAAAAGAATAAGTCACCCTCTCTCCACCAGTCAGTGGACGTCGTAAAACAGCTTCTTTCTGTATGTTTAGAAAAAATATATTATTATCACCGATGCTTCCTATCAAGGTGATAATTATGACAATACATATAACTGTTGATTCAAGCGATCATTGTATGTGGGCGGCCTCCATTTACGGGCTGTCATACATAACGATATGATGAGACATTTTAAACACTCATCCAAACATTACTTATTTGATATTTGTATTAGTTTCATTCCATCGATATCGATTTCTAACTAAGTTATCGACGTATCCCGCCTCACAACATAGCCTCTGCGCAGTGGTCGTTTGACTTGACGTATTTATAATTTGCACTCGCTTCATGTTATCGTGCTGCGAGACCGTGTGGTAATTTTCAAGTGCGTATTCCTTTGCTTACACTAGTTGCAGTGCTGTGATTTTTTATATTACATTTTTTATACATACATACATTACTAATACAGTGTACTGTGAAAAAAGCGTTTTTCAATAACTAAGTACTTGTCGATGTGATCCTTGTTTTTGTGATTTTATTTGTGTGACGATGGCAGATAATTCAAAATTGACCGACGAGGAGAGAACTGAGATCAGGGAGCAGTTTGAACAGGTAAATTTATGAGTTTTTTAATACAGTAAATGGTAGTTTGATTGAAATTGATTTGTCGGCGTTTCGGCGTGCCGATGTAGGGCATTGCTCACTCGTAATATTTTGCAATATTCGATGTACAGTTTGCTGTATAAGGAATGCTAGCGTTCGCGTTTTCGACGCGTGTTTTCCGAGGCCGCGTGTGGTCCGTTTTGGATCGCTCAATGCCGTAAACCGGCGACATAGATTCCACTATTTAAATACCATCATATTTATTATTCTACTGTTGTGTTACCATGTTTTCTCTGAAGAAATGATATATAAAAAAACAATCTAACAACCCTACACTGGCAAAAAGGCTTCTATAAGATCCATAAGTTCCATATTGTGATCTAATCAATATTTTACTTCATCAGTAACAGTAATAAAATAAGTCAATACCTATAAAATTCATTTTTGTATTATTATTCTTCAAATATTATTGATCAATCTTCCTTCCCTAGTTAGGGAAAACCTAGTAGTTATGTTATTGTTATCACTATATAGGTATATTCCTTTACCACTAAGCGCCTTCATATATTAAAACTACCTACAATAAAGTAAACAGGCATCACTACCCCTGATAGTAAACACATTACCCTCCTTTACGTAGCGCAGTCGGGTAAAAAGGCTGTAGTACAATACTGAGTTTATATAAAATTAGCACTGCCTACAATCCTGTCCGTGTGGACTTGAAAGTTCTCCCTGTTAAAATGGGTTTATTTTCTGGGATAAAATGTATCCTACATCCTTCCCCAGGTTGTATTTAAGATGTATGCCAAATTTTATTGAAATTGATTCAGTAGTTGAGTTGTCAAGAAGGAACAAACAAACAGACACACTTTCAGATTTATAATATTATATTATTATGTATAGTAAGAATAAATAGATAATAGGCGTCACAATAGATCTTCGCAGGTCGCAGAGACCAAGGGGCTTAAAGAAATAAATAATATTAAGAATAAAAATGCAATTTTTTGGATCCTTTTTACTAAGATAGGAATAGTGCATGTCTGACCTAAACTTCATGCTACAAGCATTCTTTTTATATATCTAGGAAAGGACCACTCCAACAAGTTTCAAGGACACAAATAAATTAATCTGCAGCTACAGAAAATTGATAATTTATTTTGTTATCTATTGCATTAAAATGGTCACTCAATTATTACTAGAAGGGCATTTAACATTGCACTGATAAGCAAAAACATGAAGGCAAGTGATACGAGGGTCATTCAATAAATACTTAGCCTACAAAAAGTAAACGAAAATTTTGGAAAAGTGGGAATTTATTTTTCAACATAGTCTCCTTTTAGTTCGATACACTTAGCCCAGCGATGCTCCAACTTTTTTAATCCGTCCGAAAAATAGTTTTTGTCAAACTCTGCAAAATAGGCCTCCGTGGCGGCGATGACCTCCTCATTCGATCCATATCTATTCCCGGCGAGTGATTTTTTCAGATTAGGAAACAGAAAGAAGTCACAAGGGGCCAAATCTGGAGAATACGGTGGATGGGGCAGCAATTCGTAGCGTAATTCGACCAATTTGGCCATGGCAACGGCAGACGTGTGAACCGGTGCGTTGTCGTGGTGAAACAGCACTTTTTTCTTCGCCAGATGGGGTCGTTTTTTCTTTAATTCGGCGTCGAATCGGCCCAATAAATCGGCATAGTAAAGCCCTGTAATTGTTTTACCCTTCTCGAGGTAATCGATGTAGATCACACCTTGTGAATCCCAGAAAACGGTGGCCATAACTTTTCCGGCCGATTTTACAGTTTTCGCCTTCTTTGGAGCACGTTCCCCGGTCTGGATCCATTGTTTTGATTGCTCCTTGGTCTCTGGTGTGTACCAGTGGATCCAGGTTTCATCGACGGTCACAAAACGACGCAAAAATTCCGCTGGATTCCGCTTAAACAGCGCCAAACACGTCTCCGATGTGGTCTCACGGTTGCGCTTGTTTTCTGGTGTGAGTAAACGCGGCACCCATCGCGCCGACAGCTTTCTCATGACGAGTTCCTCGTGAAGAATATGATGCACTGTTCCTTCTGAAATGCCTAGTCTCAGCTAGCTCCCGAACCTTCAATCGGCGATCTGCCAATACGAGATCATGGATTTTTTTAATGTTTTCCTCCGTAGCAGCTGTTTTCGGTGCACCTGGACGTGGTTCATCAAAAACCGACGTACGGCCACGTGCAAACTCGTTGAACCAATTCTTGACGGTGGCCATCGATGAAGAAGAGTCACCGTACACAGCATCCAAGCGCTCTTTGATTTCGATGCGCGTTTTCCCTTCCAAAAATAGGAATCGAATCACCGAACGATATTGCTCTTTTTCCATTTTTGTAAAACCGATCGACACGTTGGCTTCCATAAGTTGTCAAATTAAAACAAATGAAGGGATTGGAATGAAAATTTGAAAAAAGAATTTAAAAAGAATGTGCTACACTGTGGTAAAACTCTTTTGAAACTACAGCGCCCTCTGGCGATGAGGCTAGGTACTTATTGAATGCACCTCGTAACTAATGTACAATCTTTTGTATTGAATTTAAATGACAGTCAAAATAAATGTAAACAGCCTTATGTTTCCCTTATTTGCAATATTTTAACACATTCACTGTCCAGACAGCAGACACAATAGTTAAACAATTCCCATATACCACATGTGGTACATGGGGCTGCAAATGGGTTAATGCTATGAGCCTTATTAATGTAAGAAATATAGCTTATATATAGGTACTTGGTTTAAGGCCCTCTTATAGTATGAATTGCGGTGAATCCAAATACCAAATTCTTTATTCTCAGGTAAATAGGGTTTCTTTTACAGTGCATCGCAAAGGGCGCCGTGCGGCGGGCGCGATCTTTTGAACTGCTTCTAGTGATGGAGTTAATAATTCAAAAAAATCTGTTTTAATTAATTGTTTATTATTGATATGATTTTAATATTAACTCCCATCACCTTCTGGTACCACACCATAGGTGTTAAATGAGGAATACCTTTGGTGCTCAAAGAGGAATACTTCTATATCAAACATTTCTATACAAAATATCCCAGATGAATAACATACTTATTGGATAGAAAATTATTGATAATACAATTAGCATCAAGAGCTTTACAATACTGTCGGCTCATTTGTCATGCAACGCAACAGTCCCCTGGTGCAAACTATTAAATGCAAATGCAGTACACTACAGAAATTAACATTCTTTCCCTCTGGTAAAGAAATAGATAGCTATGGATGCATACATTTAATTGTTTTTATGAGTAAATATGAGGTAATTATGGCTATTTGAAATGCTTGGCTGTAATCAGATGGTTGTTTTATAGTGTTTTAACTATTTTCTTATTGCTGCAGCTTGTGTAGGAATAGAGAAGTATGTTTACGGGTAACTGAGTGGTCTATGTCTTGTGGAGAATAGAATAGATCTTTATTTCATGTTAACCAGATACAGGCACTTATGAAATGTCGAGACTACCAATCAACTCAAGATTATTAGATTCTACTGCTCGACATAGGCTTCTCTTAACACTTGGTGTACAGCATTCAATTTACCCCAGCTATTTTAGGAGGACAACAAATAAATAAAAGGGTGAATATCTTTCAATATGCATAATTCTATTCCAATTACTAATTAATAGCAATCAAGGAGTGTCATAGTTGTTATTAAGTAATTAGATTTTAATTTAGTATAAATGATAATGAATTTGAATTTAAATTATCAATTACTTTGACTCATTAATGACTTCTTGTTAATTTTCTAATGTATAATTTATAATTGGATGAGTCAATATTATCAGTAAATCTACACTAATATTATAAAGAGAAACTAATGGACCAGTTTAAAAAATTCTTTCACTAATAGAATGCTATATTATCACTAAGGCTATAATTTATTTATACAACATAGGCTATTTTTTTTTAAATAGGAATTCTTTCGAGTACTCTAATAACCCAAGAGTAAAAAAGTTACCTATAAAATTCCTTAAATTGCGTGCGCTGCGAAAATTATTGATGATAGAACCACGGTGTAAGGCTTCATTTCCACCAGATTCTTTCTAAGTCCGCAATAATCCTATTGGTGGATACTTTCCTCATGTAACATTTAGCTACCTTGTATAGCTCTGGTGGAATCACAGCCTGAACCTGGTCAATGAATAAAGGCTATTTGTATAGCCTTTCCCTAGTCTCTTTTCCAGGGTCTGTTGCACTGAGTGCACAGATACACACTGTGGCTTAACATCTAATACAATATCAGATTTTTGTATCTCCTTTGTTTTATCTTTTTATTTAGTAAAAAAATGGGGATCCTGCATTTTATTGTTACTTATTATTCCGATGCTGTGAGCATACATTACAGAATAGTTTAGTCGAGCAGCTTAGGTCCATTATTATTAACTTCACTTACCATAAAACCAAGTCAGGTGTTACACAGCTAGTCATACATAAAATATCTCTTGTATACGTCATCGGTTGCCCAACAGGCGATTTTGTTCACACATGTTTTAGTATTCAAAAGCCGTCGATAGCGTCTCCTTGACATGTTTTGTCCTAGTACATGTTGTAAGTTGTAGATATTGAATAACCAAAGAGGTTATCATTTGCTTAACCAGTGGTACGCACATGTTTTATGATTCAAATGTTTTCTTAGCTGGTTTACCTTAGTGTGAAACCCCAAATTGTAAGGTCCTAAGGTGTTGAAAGTTATACACAAATTATTGTATAGAATTTAATATTAAATCACAGGTTGTAGAGACAATGTGGGGCTTGTAAGTTGTAAGGCCCAATCTCGAGCGAATTTTCGGGGCTGATCAACCTAGTAGAATCTGCAGATTAAGAAAACTTTTAGGAAATTAATATGCTTAATACTACAATAAAAAACATTAGTAAGTAAGTACACTAATAATTCACAAAAAATTATAAATATGACTCACTGGACTACTGAAACAGATCCATCAAGTGATCATACACACGTAGCTGCCTGCCTACCTCTTGTCGTAGTCAAATAGAACTTAGAAGCGAATCACGCTGCACGCAGCATCACCTTTTTCTTCGTTAATTAAAGAAAACACGCCATACCGCTCTGTTGTTATCGTAGTCGATGGTCTAGAAACATGTTATTAATTCTACATTAATTACATTTTCAAGCCAACTTGAAATTTAACGTGTATAGCCAAACTTAGCTGAAAGAAAGTATGATTTTGTGTCTGTGTGCGTTCCTAGGAAGAAGTAAAGGGGGAACGGTCAGTAATGTCTAGAAAAAAAACCTCTTAAGTAAGAACTGCCAACTGTTTCATGGTTATTTGGCTCGAGGGTTTGCGAATATGGAGTTGGTGTGCCTATGAGACCTTCATTTCTTACGTCGTTCAGAAGTGCACAAAGTAGGACCTGCGGGTCTACCGCGTAACTAAAATGGTAATGAACATCGACACTGGTAATAAACTTCAATAAGATCGTGAGAGCCTAAACTTTGAGCTAACTTGTATTTTTTTTACCGATCATGAAGATAGGAGTCCCTACTATATGATAGGTAACTTTTTTACAAGTTAGCTCAAAGTTTAGGCTCTCACGATCGTATTGAAGTTTAATACCAATGTCGATGTTCATTACAATTTTAGTTACGTGGTAGACCGGCTGGTACTGGTCATTGAGCTGTTATGTACCACGTACTCGAGGAGACATAGCACGTCATTACGCTGTCCTATTCAATTGCGGCTACATCGCCACACTTCATGAGTCGTCCTCCTTATTCCACGAATATAAGATTTACTCGGATTTTTTATGATATTAGGGCATGCGCTATAAACGCTTAATTGCCGGTGAAATAGGTAAGACTGTTCAAGCCCTTACTGGAACTCTATTACGACTAAATCCTATATGTAATAATATTATAGTTTTAAAAAAAACGATAGAACAGGCGTTGTCATCCAAACTGAACATGTATGCAAGATTTCAGCTCAATCGGAAACCGAGAAGTGAGTCAAATTTAACTTCCAAGATTTTCTTACATAGTTAGTAAGTTAGTTGGTGAACCTAATAAAAGCGTATTAAAAAGGCAGGCAAAACCCCACGTGCTTGAAGTACTAGTTCCTAATAATACGTACTTTATATGCAAAGCGTAGGGACTCGCAGTTAGAGCTATTATGAGTTCGATAAACATAGTTCTGGTGAATCATAGCTTCTTATTGGAAGTGGGTCAATTCATCAATCATTGCTTAGTTAATAAGTTAACAGACTAGTTAGTGTCCCTTTGCTACTTACAAGCTTTTAATAGCTCAGATAAGACTTGCGCATTAGTTATTACTACGACAGTATGTAGGTAGAGGTACAGTAGATTTGTAGAACATACACTGAAAAAACGTAACAGCTAGAAATAAACAAGTTCTTAGTTCGGATGGAGCCTGCAATGTTAAAATATCTAAACTGAAACAACGTAACGGCTACAAATAAACAAGTTATTGCTATTTACAACCGAGTAACTTGGTTCGGATGGAGCGTGCGAACTTCGTTTTTTCCGTGTAGTTCTAAGACTTAGGACGAAAGTTAGATGATTTAGGATCACAAATAAGTTGTCGTGAGCTTCTTGATCCTGACTAATGTATTCGGCTAGACTAATAGTCTTCATAATCAATTACTCTAATATTTTTTACAAACTTATAATACATATATAATAATATAATACTATGTATTACTTAATACAGGACAAGGCCTGTATGTTACATTCACTCAAAACCGTTCACCTGTTTAAGCGTGATTGAGTAACAAACATCCAAAATCTTCACAAACTTTCTCATATAATTATAATATTCGTAAGATTATATTCTAGATTTCCAAAAAAAGACAAACTAAACAAACAAAGAAACTAAACTAAGAAACTTCTTCTTAATCGGAATCCTTATAGCAAAAAAGTTATATCCTAAAAACGTTTTCTATTTCCGTTTTTTTCTTCTCCTAAAAAGTCGTGTTTTGTCCTTTACGCCCTTTGTAATCCGAAGTGTAAATCATCATCATCATTGACATCATCATTGCGGCCCATGTTGTACCCATTTTTGGGTGTAGGCCTCCTCCAAATTCCTCCACTCCTGGCGGTCTTGAGACCTTGCAATCCAATCCGGACCTGCGTGTCGCCGAATGTCATCCACCCATCGTTTAGGTGATCGTCCTCTCGGTCTGGTGTGCTGCCGTGGTCGCCATTCCAATTGTCTCCGCGTCCATTGTTCCTTTTTCATTCGAAATTCGTTTTTTTTATTCCAAAAACATTCATACAAATTGACAATCACAGAAAATTCTTATCGAACGTTTATGAATGCCAAGTTTTAGAGGGGTGTAACTCAAAACAGATTCTTAGTAAACACTTTCAGCAACAAAGTTTACTATCAATAACCTACCTATGTTGCGATACGTGAGGAAATGCGCTCAGCTTAACGTAAACAAAGTCTGCAGTGATATGTAGTAGAGCTGTCAGCAATGTGTACATTACCTTCCTTTGAAGTACTCGTTGGCTACATCAAAAAGATTAGGTGCAGTCAATGTGAAATACGCCTTGAGCTAAATAAGTCAATTTCTTCTGAGAAGTTTTTGTTTGGTCATTTGGCGGATTTCTTCTTTCCTGCTTCCTCTTCACCTGATCTTAGATGTGTCGTTATTTCCGTCCCTCTCTATTAACGATATATTATTGATGACTGAGAATCTACCTTAAATTGGAACTTGTTTTTAATGTTCCCCATTGTCCTCCATCTCAGAGAATTGTTGATTGTGAAGTCATTTTTCTTTCAATGCCTATTGGTTTGTCTGTGTTTTCCCTTTCAGGGTTAGCACACCATAACTAACTAACATTACACTATAAAGATATTTATCTACACTCATATCTAATTATGAATTCAAAAATAGTACTATAATGACAGACTTTATGCACATGCAACTATGATGAAATTAAAAAGTTTTCTATTCTATTCTATTCTATTTTTCGTTATGGCAAGTGGTGCCGATGCCGACAATTCTGCCAATGTCAAAGGTGATGGAAAGACGTGTGGTGATAGTTAAAGAAATATTATGATAAGTACAGTTTTCCTAACAAAACAATGCTATAAAATAACTTTTTTTCTATTATAGTACACCATAGACATAATATACTACTGTATAATAAATCTATGTAGCAAGCTTCGTCCACCAAGGAGTTTTCAATTCAATTTTATAGCAGCCGTACATTGTCTATGGTGGCGCGGCTAGGGCGCATGCGCGGCGCGCTGAGTTCCGGCGCCATTTTGTTTATTTACAATTTACATTATTAATGTGTTAACTACCTATTGCATGAGTATAGATAAAGTAGTGTATGAAACTGCACATAACTAGGTGTATGGGATCGAAAATGGACTGTATGAAAACGTGATTGAAAGTGTTTTTAAAATGGTTTAATAATATAATAATGAAATGGGAACAAAAATAGGATCGAACCGAACCAAAGCACCTGCTGTCAGACAAACAATTATTTTACAATGACATATGTTAAAAAAATATAAAAGGAATTTAAAAAATAGACTATAAAAATATTAATTCGCAAGGAGTTTGCAACATTCCAACCCCTTGTGCATGAATGCACAAATTAGCCAAGTTGGAGGCATCGCCTTAAATGTCCAACTTGACCAATTTCTTCGAGGGTCGACGAAGCAAACCTCCTGTAGTGGCTACGTCTACCACCCTCACTACCCCGTCCTTCCCAGGGAAGATGGCTGCAATGCGACCACGGGGCCAAGTGTCTCTTGGTAAGTTCTCATCGACTATTATAACCAAATCCCCAATATTGAGACTTCGTGGAGAATTATTGTTCACCTGACGGGGTTGCATGGTTGGCAGAATTTCCTTCACCCATCGATTCCAAAAATGGTCCGCCAATCTCAATGCCTTCTTCCAATCTGCTCTTCGAAGAAGGTCTTGATCATCTAAAGTTGATCCAGGTAGAGCTTGGTTGGATGATGAACCAATCAGAAAATGAAATGGCGTCAGGGTCTCTTGGTCATCACTTTCAACAGAGACGTGGCTGAGGGGTCGAGAGTTAACGATCGCTTCGGCTTCAAGCAAGAGCGTTGTGAGAATCTCCTCTTTAGGTGCCTTTTCTTTTAAAGTGGCATGTAGGGCAACTTTGACACTGCGAACCAGTCTCTCCCAACAGCCTCCAAAAAATGGTGCAGCGGCAGGGATGAAACTCCAACGTATTCCTTTGTTTGCAGCAAAATCCTGAACTTCAGGTTGGTAGAACTCTTTGAGTAATCTGTTTGCACCAACAAAGCACGTGCCATTATCGGAGTATACTGTTTCAGGGGTACCTCTCCTGGCTATAAAGCGGCGTATACCCATTATCGCAGAATCAGCAGAGAGAGAATGAACGAGCTCCAAGTGAACTGCTCTCGATGTCATGCACGTAAACAGAGCTACATATCGCTTTTCTTTTCTTCGACCGACAGTGGTGTTTATCGGACCGAAATAATCCAAACCAGTGAAGTGAATGGGCGACGATGGTGAGCGAGTCGTTGTGGTGGAAGATCTCCGGTTGTGGGGTTCATTGGCTTAGCTTTACGTATGCGACAAAATAGGCACCGACTAGCTACGCTTCGTACTGCATGGCGCAAGCAAAGTAACCAATACTTCTGTCTCATTTCGTTAATAATCATCTCATTATTAGAGTGACCAGCCTTGCGGTGATAGTATTGTACCAACAAGCGGACAATGGAGTGGCGACCATCTAGTAGTATGGGTGATCTGACATCGGTGTCAACATTCAGCACAGCTTTAATTCTGCCAGCTAAGCGCAACAGATTATCTTCTCCTATCACAGGGGACAACTTCACAAGGCGACTAGTCTTCGGGATTGGTTTCGAGTCCATTATGCACTGAAATTCTTCGGAAAAGCTATCAAGCTGTATTTTTTGTAGGATGTGCCTTTCAGCGGTTCTGATCAGATCAGCATTTAAGGGTAAGAGAGTAGTGGACGTAGATGGACGGGGGCTGTGAACAACACCGTCAGTTGATTTAGAATTTCGAATGGAATGCAAAATATTACCAAATACTGCTGCAGCTTGGTGTACCCGAGCTGTAGCACGCAACAAACGTAGCCAGTCACCAAAGCGGCTAAAGTTAGCAGTGACTGGAATCGGCAAATTCGAACCAACAGAGGTAAGTCCCACCAATTCGGTAAGTTGACATTTGCGCTCTTCGCGAACTGGTGCGACATTTACAGGCTCCGTAGGCCAGTCCTCCGGGGACTTAAAAAGAAACGATGGTCCGTGAAACCATCTGTGAGAGAGATCTAAAATAATTGGATGCATTCTAGTTGCATCATCGGCTACATTTAAGTCTGTTGGTACCCAATGCCAGTCTTTAATACATGAAATTTCCGAAATTTCACCTAATCGATGGGCAACAAAAGGCTTAAAAGTACGTGCATCACTTCGTAACCATTGGAGAACAGTCATCGAATCTGTCCAAAAGAATGTGCGTATTGGTTTTTTGCGATGACTGTCCTTAATTGTGACTGCTAGACGGGCAGCTATTAAGGCGGCCTGCAGTTCCAAACGCGGGATCGACATTGGCTTCAAAGGAGAAACTCTCGCCTTGCTAGAGATGAGAGAGAGGTTGATGTTGCCGTCTGGGTAAACTAAGCGCCAATAGGAAACGCAAGCATAAGCAAGCTCACTCGCATCTGCAAAGACATGTAGTTCTCTGTACGAAGGCTCTAAGTCTTGAGCCCTTGCGTACCAGCGTGGAATTCTTAGCGTCGACAATGTTGACAGTTCACGAAACCAGTCTGACCACCTTAATGCTTCCGTTTCTGGAAGTTCAGAATCCCACCCAATGTTTAATCTCCACGCCTGTTGGAATAAAATACGACCTTTAATTACAATGAGTCCTAATAGACCTAAAGGGTCATACACTCGCATCAGGTGTGATAAAACTTTACGTTTTGTGAGTGGACTGGGAATTGTGCCAGGTAAACCGGTACGGAAACCTAAACTGTCGGTGGTGGGGCTCCATGAAATTCCTAGGGCTTGGATATTATTAGTCGAGGGGCCAAGGTCGATTTCCGACGACTGCGAGGCTCGTAAGTCAATTGGGATGAGGCTTAATGCGGCCGGCTCGTTAGAAATCCAACCTCGCATTTCGAAGCAAGCAGCACTGTGAACATTAATAATATCCGCCGCTAACTGGGCGGCCTCGTCAACGCCATCTAGTGAGTCTATGTAATCATCCATATAATGGCTGAATAGTATGGCGTCCACGGCTTTGGGAAACGAAAGCGCATGTTCTTTGGCGTTTTTGTTTTTTATATATTGTGCGACAAACGGACTACAGCACGCACCAAATATGACGGCCGTCATCCTAAACTCCCTTATGGGATGCTCTTTTGTAGGCCTCCATAAGTATCGGTGTGCATCTCGGTCTTGCTCTCTGATTCGGATCTGTGGAAACATTTCTTTAATATCCGCAATCAAGGCTATACGACCTTCACGAAAACGAAATAAAACTTTTAATAAAGGTTGAAGCAGATCGGGGCCAGAGAGCAATAAAGAATTTAGGCTAACTCCCTCATTCGTGGCCGCAGCATCATGTACAACGCGAATTTTGCGTTTCTGAGGATGATACACGCCAAAGTGTGGAAGGTAAAGACGTAAACTTTCATTACTTTTGTCACGGTTATGATTGGCGTAGTACGTATCAGAAGCGCATTCTTCAGCGTAACCTTTAGTGATCATGTTTGTCATAAAGACTGCGTAAGCCTTAGCAAATTCAGTATCCTTGACCATTCGTCTTTCCAGACTTAAAAAACGTGACATAGCCTGAGGATAACTGTCAGGAATTCGCTGTATTTCATCGCGCCATGGCATACCTACCTCAAATCTACCTGTAGGTAAGCGTCGTGAAGTGGCTTCTATAATGTCTACAGCGCGCTGATCCTGCTTACTGTTTAGTGTTTGTGTTTTAGAGATCCCTATCGAATCAATTTTGTAATGTTCTTTAATGAGAAGCTCTAAATTTTCTTCGGATGTCTCGTTAAAAGTGCCGACATTCACGAATTCAATCAACTTTGTTTTGCTGGAAGCAACACCGTATAAAGTCCAGCCTAATGCTGTTAAACAAGCTACAGGATCGTTCCTACTACCTACGCGTACTTCACGATTAATTGATAAATGCCAATGTTCGGCTCCTATCAAAATAGTAGGAGTGGCATCTTCTAACGTTAAAACTTCAACCAAGTCAACTAAATGCGTAAAGGACTTTATAGACTCTTGTTGAATCGTTTGTGGGCGTAAGGACAAACATTCCATAGCTCTAGCGTTTTTCACTAAAAATGTTTCCTGTGTGTACCTGCCTTTAATGTGAAAATCAACATATGATACCGTGGTTTTCCGCTCAAGACCTCCAATACCATTTACCGTTATGGTTTGTCGTGGCCCTGACGCTCCTATGCTTGCAGCGATACTATTGTCGATCAACGTCGCAGTGCTTCCGTCGTCAAGCAGTGCATATACGTTGCATGTCCCTGCAGGGCCGGACACGGTGACTGGAATGATTTTCAAATAGGTATTACGTGATTTATGAATGCCTGTAGAAGTAGTGGATACGACCTCTTTTTGTTCCACTGATTTAGAAATATTTGTGTTCATATCATGTGTCTCGAAAGTATTAACAAGAGGAGAAACAGTTGGTTTTTGATGAAGTAATGGATGGTGACGTAAAGGGCATCCGTCAATACCGCATGGATTGACTTTGCACGTCTTCCATTGATGTGAACTACCCCTAAGACACCGGTAGCACACTTTTGCTCCACGTAACCACTGCCACCTATCGTCAATAGTCAAAGATTGAAATTCTGAACACGCCTTAATGTGGTGCTTATTTTTACAAAATGTACATTCTTGTTTGTTTATAGAACTGCCTTTTGACTGCATCGTCATGTTAATATTTTCGCGTTTTATTGGTTTTTCGAAAGAAAGATGATGTGCTTTTTGTGCCAAACTAGACTCAGGTGATAAACCAAATCGGATATGTTGGTCTAGCTCGCGCCTTAAAAAATCTGACAATATTTCGAGTTTAGGGCGACCTGTGGTGTCTTGCATGGCAAAATCAGTCCATCTTATCTTAATGTTAGGGTTTAATTTACCTAGTACTGCGTGGAATAATTCTGGCGAATATAAATACTCTGTTTGCTTTAGTAATTTGATCGTTGAGATGGAATTGCGTACCCGGTTGGAAAGGATTCCGAGTTCCTTCAGATCGTAACCTAAACGTGGAAGAGTTTTAAGTGACGTCACTTCCTTGTGTACGATGAGCTCGGGGCGTGCGAAGTTATCTTCTAGTGCACGCATGACTTCTTCCGGGTCCTGCGTTGACATCAGCAGTGCCGCGACGGCCTCACGAGCGGGCCCCCGTAGCGTATTTTGAAGACGATGAATGTTATCTAATTGAGAAAAATTGTTTTTTGTAACATCAAAATTACGCTTAAATTGTAACCAATGTAATGCGTCCCCAGAAAAAGGAAATAGCTGTAATCTCGTCGTATTTGTGGCGAGAGCTTTCGCTGCTGCAGCGGTATCTGCTACAGCTTGCAGAAGAGAGAGATTGTGTTTTTCTACCTCCATAGAAATGAGCGGGGGATGGCCGCCGGCCGCTTCGGAGGCTTTTATGATGTTGACTGACTGTGTCTGTCGTGCGAAAGGGTTAGGGGATGCAGTTGCCCGTGTGACCGTCGGTAGTGGTACCGGGTGGTCCGGAGATGGAACACAAGATTGATGTTCGCATCCTACTGCAGGAGTGCCTCTATCACCTTCATTGACAAAGTGCTGGCTTTGATGTTCTACCCATTTGTTTGTTCTGTCTATGCTCACCTTAGTAGAGCTGTGATGACTGCTACGAGTTCTTGTTCGGCTGCCACCTGCGTTAACGTCTAGAGCAGCTAACTCGGCTTGTAGCTCACTGTCCTCAACCTGCTCCTGAAGTGCTGCCAGCTCCCGCTCACGTGTGCGTTCCCGCATGGCCAGCTCTTGCTCGCGCGTGCGTTCCCGCATGGCGAGCTCTTGCTCGCGCTCAAACCGTCTGCGTAAAGCGGCAGCTTCTAAAGCTGCTTTTTCCGCTCTTACCGTTGAAGATTTTGAACCAGACTGTGCGGTCCGCTGACTTGGAGTCCTACTTCCCTGTCGACCGGAGCACTCGGGTTGTGGATTGACCGTGGTAGTCGGTTGGGTTGCCATGGCTCTACTTACGCTACGGGTGATCATGGAAATATAGTACGAAAATGCAAATGACGATGAACTATGGAAAAATTACAAGAAATGATCGATGTCAAAAAACAAAAGAAAAAAAAACAAATATGCACTGGAAATAATGGGAGAAGGACCAAAAATGTATGGGATCGAAAATGGACTGTATGAAAACGTGATTGAAAGTGTTTTTAAAATGGTTTAATAATATAATAATGAAATGGGAACAAAAATAGGATCGAACCGAACCAAAGCACCTGCTGTCAGACAAACAATTATTTTACAATGACATATGTTAAAAAAATATAAAAGGAATTTAAAAAATAGACTATAAAAATATTAATTCGCAAGGAGTTTGCAACACTAGGTATTAAAACACTCGTGTGATACTATTAAAAATCTCGCCTGCGGCTCGATTTTTAAACACACACTCGTGTTTTAATACCCCCTATTATGCAGCAGTTTTATAAACTACTATTTCCTAATTAAATGATGTAACTACTAATTAGTCACTATCTCTCAATTTCGTGGTCCACAATTTACAACTGTGACATTTGTTTCAATAACAACAATCCTAATTATAATAAATAATACTGGCGATTAAATATCTCTACTTTATTACCTGTTTTGTCCTATTACGTAATAAAATAATAATTACACCAAAATTAAAACCATAGGCTTGATATTTAAGTTACAAATTAATTAACGCTTTTACGTTGGAAAACTGTTCAAGCTACACATAATTAAATTAAATTATTGTGTTGTTATTGTTACATAACTGGGGCATTTTTAAGACGGACCTACGTCATAAAGTATATTGTCACAGAATAAATAATTAACAGTTTGCCTACACAACCTAATCTAAAACTGACTAACAGTGGCATGCACACACATTTCTTAAGGAAAAAACAACTTAGTGTTGTATCGTCAAGTTAAATGATATTTGTGATTGGCCACCTCACCCTAAGACTTAAATTAACTGATATTAAAGACATATCACCGTTTGTATTACTTAATACTAAACGCAGTCGCTTCTCATAAACACCTAATGTGACCACAACACTGTCCTGTTACGTTATCTGTCAATGAAAAAATTATGTTTAATATACTGTTGGTGTGCCTAAATAAATAAATAATACTTAAATAAATTTTCCGTATTTATTTAACAATAAAAGTACCTATGCGTCTCTAAGGACCCGACAAAAACCTTCCAAATTCAACTGCTTTATAAATTAGAAGCAAACATTTTATTTAATGATAAGAAGAAATTAAGACCCGTGACGTAATTTTTGGCTAAAATATTTGGCTCTAATTGCTATGCCCTTGATAAGAAATTCGATAAGCAGAAGAAATAAGGTGTAAGGACGCTTTAAACTTTTCAACTCAAGGTCTTGAATAAGGAAGTTGTAAAAGACATCCGAAATTTCACCGCGCTTACCATAAACTTTAAAAATTAATTGCTTTAGTCTTGACTATGGTCTTGAACATAATATATTGACCTTACCAGGACACCCAAAAGTTCCGGGCTGACTCATTGCCCTCAAAAATAAAACGACTCATGGTTCAACTTATCTGGTTTTAAAAGTTTCTTGCTTCAGAGTAAACAAATCTATTTATAGGAATATAAATGTATTGACTGTATTATTGTAGGCTATTACTTTTTTTTTTTTTTTTTTTTTTTATTTGAAGGAAAATCTACAGCTAACCATACAGTTGAAGCGGTAGTGGATATAAACAGAAAGCCAATAACAGATTTTCACATATAGTAAATTGCGTAGGTAAGTGATGGTGTGGCTTTAACTTGGTCCGTCTCTTAAAACTAATAAATAGTAAATAGTCTGACTTAAAATCAAAGCCACGTTTTATCCCAGTCCGCTGAGAAAATTCTAAGATATACCTAGCTGATTTCTCTATACTATGCCTTCTTATGTATACAGCTGAGTTCATGATAGGCAGACGAAATCTCGAACTGAAGCTAGTAGGTACATGATAAAGTAAACTAGCCAAGTTCTTAGTATTTTCAACTCGGTCACGTTTTCGCTATAACCTTATCAAATTGTATTACAGTTGTATCGAAATTAGCCAGCTGATACAGATAGAAAATATAATTAATTGCCCATGGTTTCACTGCTGGGATTCCGGCATTTCCAAGAGATCCACGATGCGGGTCCAGCATGAACATTCTTGAACATTTAATTGATTCCGATTATGAGCGTGTTTCGTGATTACCATGCAGTGCGGATTGATAGATGTGACAACTTTCCGAATTTTTATTTCTAGAACATGTCGGTTAACTCACAATTGTTTTGCACGTTAGAGCAGTGGTATTGAATAAAGATATAATGCTAGCTCTTAATAATGCCTGTATGTATAGTAATTTTTAATTGCATCCAAAGATAATTAGTATAGGTACTTTATTTACTCAGTTAAACACGACACACCGTAGGTCGTTGTGCATCGGCCTTGGTCGAAGAATGTGGTCGCAAGAGTGTGTCTATTTACGACTCTATGACGTAAGGCTTTAGGTTTAATAAGGCTTGTTTTTTCTACCTAGCCGTCTCTAGCGCACCTATGTAGGTGTTTATCTTGACTGCGCTACTCTAAGTTAAATAAAACAGCATTATAGAACCATTGTGGTCTCCAACTGGATGCAACAGCTTTGTGTTTGCTTCTTTTTTATTTCACCTAATGTCTCGCTGAGGCCGATCTAGATGTTGGTGGATTACCTAGACGCGTACCAGAAGGCCTGGTTAGTGAGTCAAAGTCAAAGTTTTTTATTTCAACTGGGCCTTTGCAGGCACTCTCAAAACGTCGTGAATCTAGTTGCTCGGTTCCAAGTGGGTTGGTCCTGGAGAAGATACCGGCAAGAAACTACATGGATACTCTTTTCATAACACAAATTTGCATTAATATCTGGGCCCGCAGGATCAGCCCCAGCTAAAATTCGTAACAACAGATACATGGAAGAACATTGGCAAGGCCTTTGCCTAGTGGAACAGTACTAGCTAACAAAAACATATCTAGAAAGCCTCGTAATCTTAGTAGGTACTTCGTAGGTACTATAGTATCGCAAATGCCAAGTACCTTACAACTGGATGTTGTTCACATTCAGACTTGCGTAACAGACAGTGTTATCTAATTACTTACTGATTATTATTACAAGTGGACACTCGAGGGCTTTAATCGTTTAATCTATTCAGCAACCTACACTGCACAAAAAACGTCAATAAAAAGTTCGCTCAAAGAAATCCTCGACCTGCCAGTTAGGTAGAGCTCCCCCACTCGACAAGGCTCTTAAAGAAAGTGATAAGATGAGGAAGAAAATGACCTCCGAGAGACCAAGTTATGATGGTCAGAATTGCTTTAAATGGCATTGACCGCGTACTCGACTGCGCAATGGTAAATCGTCTGAATATCGTATTCGTTACTTAACGATCTCCTGAAGTTTTTATGCATTGTCACATAGTGTAAGATTAACATAATATTTTAATTGAATACCTATTAATAAAAAATTCTTTCACCCGGAGATCGTGTTGTAAACCTGGTACTAAGATGTCTAGTAATCGGCTTTTATAGTTATAACATTATCTGTAGCCTGTATTATATTAATTTGATGGTAATACTGTGAACCAACATTATAACATAATTGGTCCTTCGATCCGAAATTCCCTAAGCTTAAAAAGCTAAAACTTGATACAGTAAATAAAATAGAGAAATATTAAGTTAATCCATGATTTAACTAAATTGCACAGTTTAACAACAAATCGTCCACAAATACATTAGTGACAATATCATGCAACAATGCAACTTTCATCTAAGCAACCGCAGTTGCAAAACCATGATTCACTCGATTATACTAATCAATAGTGTAACTAGACTTCTCTCATGCAACCGAAAATTTAGTGTTAGCAAACCTATGGCTTTTAGATCCTATGATTCATTGGCATAACTGGCCTCAACTGATATGAATTAATGATGTTAATATAAAACTTTGTATGTCGATTAAGTTTATTATTTTATTGATAAGCGTGACTCAGAAGTATTAATTGGAATTTAAAGCGTGTGTGTTGGTATAAAAAATAATATTATATATCAAGAAACATATACTTGGCTAGGACTCTGCCCCCGTCAGCGATTTAATAATGTCCAGACATTCGTCCGGAATGCCTTTAGGAGTATTAAGGAATTTTAAATGGAGCCAAGCCTTCCTGCTTCCAGCTACTTCCACTAAAAAGGATGCGAAGTTATGTACGAAATACATCAATTCTTGTATTAAATGTTTCTCGCTATACATACGTCACTGAACATAGGAATCCCCGAAACTAATAACTATAAGTATTATTAGTTGATTAATCATGCTTTTAACCCAAAACACACAACGAAGTTCTGTATTCCCTTACCTTACCATTTCATGGATAAAGGCCCAAGTTCTGCGCTGCTTATAATTAGTGTATAATTGGTTCTATTAAGCAAAATGGACCCTGAGCATACATCTAGAAATGAAGAAGACACTTGAAGACCTCCAATAATCATCATATTTAACGTCCATACCTGAAAGACAAATTAATAAATCCTTAAAATTCGCCAGCCCTCTCCATCATGTGTTGTCATCGCAATCGCTAGCGTAACAAGCTAATCGCATGATGCGTGCAACTACAGTTTTGCTTTCCAATTAATTACATAGCAATCAATCAGTGAAATTAACAGTTTAGTACTACTAAACGACAGTTTTACGAAATTATAATAAACTCACGTTTCAGATACGGTAGTTTTGTGTCTAATTCATTTTACGCGTTGTTCCATTCATGTTTCTATACGGATTAGTATTGTAATGTTGTACATTGCTAAAGGACTAAAGACTATGGTTAAGTTGAAAGGTCTAGTTAAGGATATAAGAGAAGGGGAAGATCAGAAATAATATGGATGGATTTTGTGTAACACGGCATGACTGAAGACTGAAGAAAGTGAACTGTGACGTACGTCTGACGGTTTGATAGAGATGAATGTAAGACAATGACATTGCGCCGATCCAAGATAAAAATTAGATAAAGGCTGGTGATAATGATATGTCATTTTTTGCAGTCTAGAAACTTTTTAAGTAAACAAACAAGGTCAGTCAACAAGCAAAGCAACAATAGTGTTGTGACTTGTGATATAATTGATGGACACAACAGAATTATTATTTTATGAATAATAAAATATATTCGACCGATTGACCGACTGACTGTTTCGATGAATTGTTTATTTACTAGACATGACACACTTTTTGAACAGACTAATAAATAACGCAGAAACAGGTTTGTGTTAAAAACTGAATTAGCTATTTATCTCTAAAAATCATATAATAATCTAAGTAGATAATCATAGCCTTGTCTGATGTTAGTCGTTTCCTTAATAACAGCCAACCAATTTGTGTCAATGGTACATTAATTGCCCATCGTCTGGTTCATAATATATTACACCTGTATTTCTTCTGCCCATAAATACACCAAAGTCATTTATGTGAGCTATGCTAGCGACAGAGAGTTTTCTTAGTAAATAAAACTAACTAGCCGACTAATCGTCATGTGACGACACGGTTGGCGCAGTGGCTAAGCGATTAACTTTCTGCGCTAAATGCCGCGCGGGTGCGATCTCCGCACGGAACAAATATTTGTCTAATGATCTACAGATAGTTGTTTCGGGTCGGGGTGTGTGGGCATGTGATGATGTGACTTGTATGTTATTAAACTGTACCCTCGATACAGGAGAAATCCTAGAGAGGGGCAAAGTCTAAATCAATGCCCTCAACATCAACATTAATGTTAAAAATAGTTGAAAGTTTTCTAACAATCTTAACGAGGCAAGCCTTTCGCCGGGTTGCGAAGTAACGAGTTTAATACTCGCCGTTATATCGGCTACATAGATAACAATGAGTCATTGTCACAGTTTCTCCATATACTCGTACCACGTCATACTAGCTATGACCAGTTAAGTCAACCGGGGCTCTAAATTAACGCTATTCATAATAGTAACGATGCAAGGGGTTGGAAATCGATCGCACGTGTAGCAAAGGGTTGAAGCTCTCTAGAAATTTGTTGAGCGTATAAACTATTCTGTGTGAATACAACAAAGAAAATAATAGAAATAATTTTTAATCTGTTTACTGTCACTGACGTGTCTAAATTTTAAAGAAAAGTTTAAAATGCTATGGCGATGGCGCCCATAAAAATTGTAGTATAAACTCCAAGGCATTTTTGCATGTATTTTTTACGTTTTGTGCTAAACATTTTAGTAAAGCTTTTCTAAAAATATCTTCGAACTTATTCTGTATGCAGTTCGTTACTTAATTTCCATTTAGAAATGGCACTTTTAAGATGGAAACAAATAATGTTTTGAGCAAGTCTGTATTTGAATTTATATCGTGGCGCCTGGGTGGCAATTTATTATGCGTGGCGCTGGTCAAATGGTTAATGGCGATGGTAACAGATACAAATGTAGCATTTGCCACAAAGTCTGACCTCTGGTAAAGACTTTCTACATATATACAAAACAAGTAGACTACCTACAACACAGCAGCTGCATCATCAACCTTAGATTTACTTCCAGTTCAACTAAATGCAACGGAATCAATAACAATATTTTACATAGAGCTATTGGCATATGACCTGCACCTCTCAATGACTGGGAGATTAAAGCGGTTGTCGGTTTACAGGCTCCGACTACATCACATATGGACCTAGACGTAACGAACTCTCCGAGGCACGAAGTGGTTTCTATGTGTCAAGAATATGGGCCATACAACACGCCGTCGCTTATGTGGTTTAACCTCGCCTTGCACGAACGCTACAAATCAGCTAATATTATAAAGCGGTTTGTTTGTGAGTTTGAGGTAATCTCAGTATCAACTCAATATTACCTGTTGAACCGATTTTGGAAATTCTTTCACTATATTATCATAGTCATGTTCTTAAATCTCCTTTGTAACATAGGCTAAATTTTGTTCCGAAAATCAACCCCTAAGAGGTGCCAAATGGTATTGAAGTTTGTATGGAGATAATCCGGAATTCACGCGGACGAAGTCGTGGACAAATGTTAGTACATAAACAAAATCCGATCGCAATACTTCGTGTATTCGCGATTAACTCCAAAAGAATTCGAGTTACTCACACAAAGAAAGCTAACAATATTTCACGCTAAGCCGCGGGCACTCACAGGTCAACACTCTATGACTCACTCACGCCAAAGGTAAGCTGATGAGAGCACGCGTAATATAAACTAACGCATTCCAGGGTTAAGTGGACGACGTAAACATTATGGTTAGTCTATATCAGGGATTGAGAGAGGTTTTTTACATCCGCATACGAAATTAAAATAAAATTTATTTACGAATTACGATGCCTCAATAGCTAATTTTATAGGGGTGTAAATTCCAAAAAGATATCAGGTTCTTATAGACAGGCAAGGATACGGAAAGAATCTAACGTATTTTTGATAATGAAGATTTTTTCTACTTCAGTAGAGCTAGCAGTGCGGGTAGACATACCCGTTTTCCCCCACCCTTTGTCTCCTTGATAGAAGACACAACGAAACATCGAAAGAGAATACGGTAAAGATATGGTTTTGTCCCCGAAGTTACTCTCCCTTTTTCGCAGGGGATTAATTTTGACGAGGAGATAACGAACAACCACCTAACTTACAAGTCAAAATAATTCAAGCTGATGACGAGCAGTAGTCCCCAAGCATCTTCAGCAGGTCAGTTGAGGCTGTAACCAACCCGCTTGTTTAACTTGGTCACGATTAGATTAGTTAAAACAATGATGTTCTGTCGGACTCTACCTTTGAAACCTATCTACAAGATGGCTTATTCCATGAATATAAATTACGAATTTAGTAGTGAATGCGGAAAAGAGAATGAATCTCAGTAAATCAACATAGACAGTAAACAAACAACT